>CM067325.1:49116666-51928333 GCA_034376525.1 Nicotiana benthamiana | reverse complement strand
ATTAACGTGCAGTAAATTAGAGTGTAATAAGCGACTAATATACGTAATTATAGCCTATCATAAACACCCACATTTAAACAAAACTACACTTTATATCGACACGAATTTTTTAAACAATTCTTCTAACTCATCAACCCAAGAATATTTAAAATAGACTAAGCACAAAAGTGTAACCTCCTACCCTCAAGATTTTAACACTAACACAGAGGTCAATGACATTACATGTCCTTCATTAATCAACCGCCCTTACACAGCAAAAAAGGGTAATTCTACGCACAATATAATTTAAAAACAATTAAGAACTCAAGATAGAAAAAATCCACTCATTCTCAGAAATAATATTCATATGTCACAAAAGATGCGCCATAGGCTTGACCCTAGTGTACTAATCTACTAATCGAGATCATTCAGTCGAGGATCAAGTAGGACTTTATTTGGTTGTAATGTAGGTTGCGGTTCGGGAAAGAAACATCTTGATATAAGAGTGACTACACCTCCCTAAGAACTTTAATACATACACTTTAAAATTTAAAACCCCACATATATGTCAAACCATAACTCCACATTCACATTAATATACACTCTTCATACTTCTTTAAGCACAATTACATCAAGATTCAGCACTATCAAAGAATATTCTTCACAGAAATACAACTATTTTTTTTCTTTCTTTTCTTTTAATTTTCCAATTCAAATGGCTCTTACTTATTCAAAACAATGCACCTTTCTCCTTATTTAATTAGTTCCACTCAAAAGTCGAACTAACCACCCCCACACTTTAACTTTTACAAAATTCATAACAATTCAACTGCTCATGAGAGATTAAAAAAAAGTTCAAACAGATGTTTAATTAAAATAAATGAGTAAGGGTTGTAATGTGGTTGCCAAAGAAACAGGATTACATGCTCAAAGGGGTTAACTATTAACTATGATACATAACAATTAGGTAAGTAATTGTATATATAACAGTATATATATATATATATATATATATATATATATATATATATATATATATATATATATATATATATATATATATATATATATATATACATACACGCACACACGCACAAAGATATGGCTCATCAAAGAAACACACATACTATTTCCAATAATGAACAAAACTACTATTTCTCTTTGCAAACACACGGGGTAAGTTCTAGACATCAAATGCAAAGTATAGAATAACACACAAACCTCACACTCACATAGTACATAATTCACTCAGGATTGGACTCATCAAGACACTATACTCAAAGCATTTAAGCAAGGTTAAGATCATATAATTTAAGGTACTTATACAAATGTCAAAACCTAAGCCCAAGCGTCATCACTAAAGTACTCACTATTCTCAAAGAATAACAAAGTAAGAAATATAGCTTCAATTCAATTCATAGCACAATGGCTCCTGTTCCTAAAAAAATACCTACACCTGGTTCAAACAAAACCCTTGAAAAATAAATACGGCACAAAGAAAACTACATTGGAAATTATTATACTACCTAACGCAAGAAAATACTCTTTACCTTTTTCTTTCGACTTAAATCCCTCAAGAAACCTGTCGAATGAGATCCATCATCGGGAAAAAATTAATTTTTCTACTTTTTTTAATATGAATTAACAAAATTCTACGCTAAAAATGAGTACTACAACTAAGATAAGATAGCACAGAAATTTACCCAGATAATCTCCTCACCCCACACTTAAAATTGTGCAATATCTTCAATGCACACTATAAATAACAAGAGGGTAAAAGAGACTCACTAGTAGGCAAAAGGACGAAGCATTAGAGGCTCATGAGTACTCAGACTTACCCTAGGCATGGTCCTTTATGTGGGTACCTCACACTTAGTTCTCACCATATAGATTGCTTTTACACAGTTCCTCTAGCTTTTCTCCCTATGCTCAAAATCCTACAAAATAAAACCACACTATAAGAATAGAACAATAATAACAAATATCAAAACTAAAAGTAAGAAGTAACGTTGGGTTGCTTCCCAACAAGCGTCTGATTTAACGTCGTGACATGCACTACTACTCTGCTCAGGCTGGGCACTTTCTCTTCTTCTTTCTCCCATTAAGTCAAGCTTTTTTACACGTTCTCATAAGGTCTCCTCTTTCATCTTTGTCTCTTTCGCAATCATCCTTACACACTCAGCTTGCAACACCGCCTCCTCTAACTTAGTTGTCACATCTGAATCACTACAATTCACATAAGGATTCTGCTCTATCCCCCTCAGTTCTACCATCGGTAACCATGCACAATTGCCTTGTACACATTAAAATTGATTTCCTCATCATCAACTCTCATCTTCAACTTCCCTTCCCTAGCATCAATAGTCGCTGCGTCAATAGCTAAGAATGGTCGCCCCAAAATAATGGGTACTTCCTCATCTTCCTCGTAATTAAGAACAATGAAAGAAGTAGGAACACTAAACTTCCCCACTCGAACTAACACATCCTCAATAATTCCTTATGGCATAACTAGTGACCTATCTACCAACTGTAAAGTGAATATAGTAGGTCTAACCACTACCCAATCTTAATTGCTCGAACAAAGAGGATGGCATCAAATTTATACTAGCCCTTAAATCACACAGGGCTCTACCAACTTCATATTTTATAAGAGGCAGAGAAATTGTGTAACAACCAGGATCCTTCAACTTAGGAGGAAGTATACGCTGAACTCTAGATTTGCACTCTTCAGTAAATGCAACTATTTCATACTTTGTATGTCTTCGTTTATTTGCCACAATATCTCTGAGATACATTGCATACATAGGAACATCATGCAAAATTTCCACCAAAGGCAAATTCACGCACTTGGCTCAAAATATCTAAGAACTTTTTGTACTTAGCATCATATTTTTGCTTTCGTAGTATTTGCGGAAATGGAGGTGGTAGCCTTGTCACAATTACTGGCTCTTATCCTTTTCTCTCTTTCACATTCTCCTCAACTGGCTTAGGAACTAATTCTAGTTTGGGACTAGCTGTATACTTCTTTTTCTGGAACTTATTCTAAAATCTTCCATTTCTCAAGTTAACTGCATTGACTTCAGCCTTCGGATTAAGCTCGGTATCATTCGGGAGAGACCCAACATGTCTAATATTCCTAATATTAGCAATTTGCCCAAACTCTCTCTCTCTCTCTCTCTCTCGCTGGAGTTCTGAACTCTATATGCAGTTGTTGATTGTCAGCCATAACTTTCTGATTTTCCATCAAGATATCTTCCATCATGTCGGTCAAACACTCATCTTCTTCCTGTGGAGGTTAAGGTGGACGAGTGTCATTTGCTTGAGGCCTGATATTTTATTTTCCGCTCCAAAAGAAGTTAGGATGATTCCTCCAGTTTGTATTGTATGTGTTGCCATACTGAGCGTTTTGATTCATCGGTCCTTTAGCTTGTTCCGCCACATAGTAGATAGATTCAGGATTCATGGGGCATATGTCATACCTTCACCACATAATTCGAAGCAAGTAGACATCTACTGCACATGTGGTATCTGTTGTGCTTGGTGCATTATTATTTTATTCAAATGATTTGCTGATCTGCTATATCTTCCCTCGTGGCTAAGAAATCATCAAGGTCAATTACACCTACTGCCTTTTGCATTAGTGTTGTTCGTGGTTCCCCATCTCCTTGTCAATTATGATCATTAGTAGTGAAATTATTTAGCAAGATATGGATTTAACTATATAGTCTTGCAATGAAACTACCTCCACATAGTGAGTCAAGATTCAACTTTGATGCCTCGTCCAACCCATCAATGAATGTGTGACCCAACACCTCATAAGTCTAACAATTATGTGGCCATTCTCTGAGTATCTTCATGTACCTTTCCTAATCTTGACAAAGAGTCTCGCCATCTCGTTGTTATGATGACCCGGCCAATCATCTCATGATGTACCGCTCTATTTTCCCCGTTTGTACTTCTTATTGCCTTGTTTATCGATTTTATGTGTGATCAGGTTGGTGGGCTCGGATTCGGAAATTTTTTGGTAAGGTTTGAGACACTTAGTCTCTTTTGAGGAAGCTTAAGTTGAAAAGGTCAACCGGATATTGACTTATGTATTACAGGGCTCGTATACGAGTTCTGATGGTTTGGACAGCTTTGGGAGGTGGTTTGAGACTCAGGAGCGTAATCGGAATGTATTTTAGAGGTTCGGAGTAGATTTAGGCTTAAATTGGCAAAAGTGGAATTTTGGCATTTTCTAGTTGATAGGTTAGATTTTGATATAGGGGTCACAATGGAATTCCGAGGGTAGAAGTAGTTTTATTATGTCATTTGGGTTGTGTGTGCTAAATTTTGGGTCATTTCGACGTGGTTTGGTATCATTTTTTATCAAAAGCGTAATTTAGAAGATTTCGGAATTCCTCAGCTAGAATCCAATATTTTTTTGTTGCTGTTTGAGGTGTTTTGAAGATTCGTATAAGTTTAGATGGTGGTACATGTTTTTGTGCTTTTGGTTAAGGTCCTGGGGGTCTTGAGATGATTTCAGGTGGTTGACAAAAAGATTTGGAGTTGGTTATGACAGTTGAAGTTCCCATTACTGTCATAAGCACACCTGTGGCTAGGTGACCATAGGTGCGGTCTAGCAGAAGCGAGATTTGAATTGTAGAAGCGAAAAGGGCATGGGAAGGCAGAAACTGCAGGTGCGGTTCTTCGTAAGAGCATATTGGGCATCGCAGTTGCAAAAGTGGAGGATTTAAGTGATGACCGCAGAAGCAGTCCATTAACCGCAAAAGCGATACCAAAGAAAGTGGTAGAAGGGGTCGTAGATGCAAAATTCCTAGGCCAGAAGGTATAAATTATTTCCTTCGTGATTTTTGAGCTATTCCACCATTTATAAGTCAGATCTTGGACCTTTTTGGGTGATTTTAAGAAGGATTTCAACGGGATTTCATTAAGGTAAGGATTTAGGAGCTAAACCTCGTTCCTATGGTATTATTTCATGAATTAGGGATGTAACTAATGGAATTTAAGGGTTAAATTTGGGGAAACTAGGGCTTCAAAACTTAGGCCTTTAATTAAGGATTTGAAGGACCATTTGAAGTCGGATATTGGTACTTTTGATTTATATGAACTTATAGGGAGATGAGGAATCTACTGATATGAATTATATCGAATTCTGATATGTGGGCCCAAGGGTCGAGTTTTGGTAATTTCAGGAATTTTATTGTAAATTGATTATTTTCGCTTGAGCTTCATTCACTCAGCATATTTTGACATCGTGGTTATAATTTTGGATAGATTCGACCGTGGGTGGTGGCAGATTCAAGGGGCAATGGCGTCATGGTGTAGAGTTTGGTCCGAATTGAGGTGAGTAACGATTGTAAGTATTGACTGAGTGTATGAAACCCCGAATTGCACATCGTGGTGCTATATGAGGTGACACACACGCTGGATGACGAGTGTGGGGTCATGCACCATTGAGGATTGTGACTTAGTCCTTCCCGAATGACTATTTTACCACATATTTGATTGAAAACTATTTGTTATGATCTTGTTTTGGGCTGAATGCCAACTATTTGGACTCTTAGGGAATTTTTACTGATAACCTCAATGTTTTGACTATATACTTGTATTTAATCATGTTAGAGACTACTATTTTTCATAACTAAGCCATGTTTTACTCTGTTTTAATACATTAAATGATATTTTAAATGATGATTGAGTTTAGCATCATGTTTTACTGTTGCTCGAGTAGATTATGAGATTGTGACTGAGTTAGGCAAAGGGCTTGTGTTGTGAGGATACACTGATTACGATTATGAGGCCGAGAGATTGAGATTGTATGCCACGAGGTGGCATGTTGATCATAAGGCCGAGGGGCTGAGATTTGTATGCCACGAGATGGCTTGATATTGTTCTTGGGCCATAAGGGGCCCCTCCAGGAGTCCGCACACCCCCAGTGAGCGTGGGTACTCATTGTGATGTGAGATATAGCCTGAGGGGCTGTTGTTCTTCTATAATATTGCCTGAGGGGAGGATTTTGTTGACCTTGTGCCCGAGGTACGGTTATTTATGTGTTTAGCTTTCCTATTTTCCTGTCGGTTACTTGCTTAATTGTTAAAAAGGCATTTTTATGAAGTTTTAACTGAACTAAAGTGACTTCACATATTTTTATTTCTCCTTTATTTTATTGGCTTTTACTGCTTCTTTATAACCTATTGCCGTAACTTTACGTGGTTTCTTATTAATTAGTCTACAGTTTCAATTTATTATTGTTACTCACTGATTTGGAGTACTCACTTTATTCCCTGCACTCTGTGTGCAGATTCTGGCGCATCACGTTCTGCTTGCGAGGGTTGAGAGCAATCAAGCAGATTTCCAGAGATTCACTAGGTAGTTGCCCGGCAATTCGCAACCTAGTGCTTCACCCTCTATCTTACTTCCTTTTGTTTAGTTATGTAACAGTTGAGTAAACATTCTTAGACTTATAGTATTGTTATAGATGCTTATAACTAGTGACACCCCGATGTCAGGCTATGTCTATTCCGCAACCATATTGTTTGCTTCATTTTGGGATTTTTATTATTATGTTAAGACTTGGTTTTATTACTTAATTGCTTAAAAATGAATTGGAAATATGTCGGTTGGCCTTGTCTTCACGAGAGGCGCCATCACGACCAGCTATGGGTTTAGATCGTGACAAGTTGGTATCAGAGCCTAGGTTACAAGGTCTCATTAGTCAAGAGCAGGTTTGGCAGAGTCTCGCGGATTGGTACAGAGACGCTTGTATTTATCCACGAGAGGCTACAGAACCTTTAGGAAAAACTTCATATTCTTGAAATTCTTGTCCTGCGAATTTGTTGATCCAAGTATTAAACTTCTGTTATTCTTTTCTCTCACGGATGATGAGGACACGCACTACCGGTCAGGATGGACGACCACTAGTACCACAAGTTATGGCCACTAGAGGCTGAGGATGCAGTCATGGTGGCGGTAGGGGTAGGGGTGTGGCCCACATAACAGCTAGGGTAGCACCTGCAGATCCACCAGCCGCCCTAGTCCTGGATCATGTCCCAGTTGTGGACGCTCCGATAGGACCAGCTTCAGCACCAGCTGTGCCCATTGTGATTCCTGATCTTTAGAAGGCCTTGGCTCAAATAATATCGGTATGCACTGGCCTAGCTCAGGCAGTTTTAGTTATTACAGTTGCAGCTACTTTTCAGGCCGGGGGGAGTCAATAAGACTCCCGCCGCTCACATACCTAAGCATGTCGTGCAGAGACTTCAGACACCGGGGGCACATCAATCCCAGCCGATTACAGCTGCTCAAGAATATGTAGCTCCTGCCATGCCGAGGACGAGCAACGCAGGTTGGAGAGGTTTGATAGACTTCAGCCTCTGACTTTCAGGGGTGCAGAAGGCGAGGATGCACGGGGTTTCTTAGACAAGTGTCAGATGATTCTTCGCACATCAGGTATTTTGTAGACCAGCGAGGTCGCTTTCACTAATTTTCAGTTTTTTGGAGCTGCCATGAGTTGGTGGGAGGCATTTAATAGGCGCAGGCCTATTGGTGCAGCACCCTTTACCTGGCAGCAGTTCTCCATTCTTTTTTGGAGAAGTATATACCACAGTCTCGCAGAGAAGAGCTGCACAGGCAGTTTAAGTGGTTTCAACAGGGGTAGGTGACTGTGACGCAGTATGAGATGAGTTTCTTAGAGTTAGCTCGTGATGCTATTTGGTTGGTTCTAATAGATAGAGAGAGGATTAGGAGGTTTATTGATAGCCTCACTTATCAGCTTCGTATTCTTATGACCAAGGAAAGGTTGTCTGGTGCTACCTTTGAGGAGGTGGTTGACATTGCTCGTGGGATTGAGCCAGTTCGTCGCCATGAGCGAGAGGAGAGGGAGGCCAAGAGGCTTCAAGGATCTGATAGTTACAGGGGGGTCTCCTTCGAGAGGGCAATTTCAGTATGGCAGAGGCCACCCATTCTCATCAAGGCCAGTCATCACTTAGTTCCCTTCCCGCTCAGAGTTCATCCCGTGCTCCATCAGTTTAGGGCTCTTATATGCCAAGTGCATCTGCTAGTCATTTCGGTACTAGGGTTTCACTTCAATACTCGTCCCCAGCACATGGGAGTTGCTATGAGTGTGGAGAGATGGGCCATATGTTGAGGGAGTGTCCTCGTCATCTTCGGGGTTCATCTCATCGGAGGGGTCAGTCATTGGCTTCAACACCAGTTTCTTCATCACAACCCATCCACCCAGCTAGGGATGGAGGTTAGTCAGCAAGGGATCGCCCCTACCTAGGTGGCGCTTAGGCCAATTTTTATGCACTTCCAGCTATACCCGATGTTATTGCTTCTGGGATTATTATTATTACAGGTATTGTTTCAGTCTATGGCAAAGATGTCGTTGTATTATTTGATCCTGGCTCCACCTTTTCTTATGTATCATCATATTTTTCTCATTATTTGGATACGCCTCATGAGTCTCTTGTTTCACATGTTCATGTAATATACTCCAGTAGGCGATACTGTTATTGTTGACCGTGTGTACCGGTCGTGTGTGGTGACTATTGGGGCGAGAGACCCATGTGGATCTATTTTAATTATGTATTGTTGACTTCTATGTTATTTTGGGCATAGATTGGCTATCTCTGTGTCATGCTATTTTGGACTTTATGCTAAGACAGTCACATTGGCTATACCGAGTGTGCCACGGATTGAGTGGTTTGGTTCGACTAATTATGTTCCAAGCAGGGTGATTTCTTTCTTGAGTGTCGTGATTTCTTTCTTGAAGGGTAAGAACTTTACCTTAAAATCCACTTGATTTGAACTCGGGCAATGTTTTGAGAAAACGAACTCAAATTTGTGTCTTGATAGTCCTAGTGGATCTGTATCATGATTTGAGACTTGGGCGTATGCTCGAAATTGTATTCGGGAGTCCGTGGCCCGAGTTAGCGCATGTTGTAGAAAATTAAAAGTTTAAGGCTTAATAAATTTGAAAAGTTTGACCGATGTTTAACTTTTGGATCACGAGTCCGTATTTTGGTCCTGAAGCCCTGTATCGGCCCAATACTATATTATGACTTGTCTGTCAAATACGATGAGAAATAGAGTTGGTTTGACCTGATTCAGATGTCAGGTTGTGAAAACAGAAGTTTCAAAATTTTCTTGATTATTTTATTTGATTTAGTATTCAATTCGTAGTTCTAGGTGTTATTTTAGCGATTTCATTGCACAAGCAAGTTCATATGATATTTTTAGACTTGTTTGCATAGTTGGTTTAGAGCCTTGAGGGCTCGGGTGAGCTTCAAATAGGCCATAGAGTGAAATTGGACTTAGGAAATGTTTCTGGTGTTTTGGTTCTGGTGCAGGCATCTGATCTCGAATTTGCGAGATCAGTCTTCAGATTTTCGACCTCTGATGGGTCCGTATTGGTGAGCTACTCATCAAAATTGTGAATATTGGGCCATATGATGTTCGCATTTATGAACAATGTTTCGCATTCGCGAAGGGGGATCAAGTGGGGGCAGTGATCGCAAATGTGATCAGTTGATCGCATTTAAGGGGAAATAGTGTTCGCATTTGCAGACTTCTCATCGCAAATGAGATGAATCAACCGATGTGATGGTCTTTTCAATTGCGATTGATTCTTCTCATTTGCAGGGTTCGTATTTGTGAACCTCAGGTTGCAAATGTGACATCTGCAGCTGATCAAAACTTGACTTAGACGGGATTATTGGTTCATTCTTCAAATTATCAAAATTAGAAACCCTAGAGGCGATTTCTCAAAGAACATTTCTTCTCCAAATCATTGGTAAGTGGCTCTAAAGTAGTTTCTTTCAATCTTTCACTACTTTTCTGAAGATTTCAACCTAAAATCTAAAGTTTTCATGGTTGAAATTGGGGTCTTTGGGTAGAATTAAGGATTTTTGAAAAATAGGGAATGAGACCTTAAATTGAGGTAAGATTCAAAAACAAATTTCATAACCATGCTTGGGGATGAATGAGTAATAGAATTTTGATCCAATTTCAAGTTTGGACCAAGCAAGCCCAGGTGTTGACTTTTGTAAACTTTTTCAATAATAACTTATTGAATTTTTTACAATCGTGGGTAGTTCCTAAAGCTTAATTTGTATCGTTTGGTTTGTAATTTTCTAGATTTTATTGGTTCTGAGGCTTTTTCGAAAGGAAAAGTTGTAATTGATCTTTGAGTTTGGCTTTTTGAGTGAGGTAAGTGTCGTGGTTAACCTTGACTCGAGAGAATATGACTTGTTTGTCTATTTTCTACATGTTTAGATGTTAAGTACAACATATATGTGAGGTGATGAGTACTTATGCATTTTTATCGGATTAAAGTATGCATGTGGGACTTGGTTTCTTGTTATTATTATTTTCTTTGAGCATGTTATCCACATTTAGAATCGTATTGTTAACTTGATCGTTCTTATCGTGTTTACGGAATATTGGTGATAATTGAGTATTGATTTTAAAGCTGGGGTTGATATTGTGGAATAAATTGTGGAAGTAAGGCTTGTTCTTGTTATTTTTATCTCCCAGCTGTTATTCGTTCATTTCCCTACGGTAAGGGAGAGTGTTAATGCACGAAGGGTGATGACGTGCTATATTGTGAGTGTTAATACACGAAGTATGATGCCATTCCATATTATGAGTGTTAATGAAAGAACAGTGATCGTTCTATGATATGAGAGCTAATTCACGAAGGTGATGTCGTGTCGTTAATATCGATTTATATGGTGAGGTTGACACTAAAAGCACGAAGGGTGACGTCGTTCCATATAATGAGTGTTGATGAACGAAGGGTGATGTCGTGCCATGTTATTAGAGCTAATACACGAAGGGTGATGCCATGCTATTTTTATTAATTTATATGGTAAGATTGAGAGTAAGATCACGAAGGGTGGTGTCGTACGCTTTTCTTTACTGTGTTTAATTATTTTCATTGATTCAAGGCATATTGGTTGTTCTAGTTATCATTGCAGTTGTGATTCTCTTATCGTTATTCTCCTCGGCACGTGCCCCTCCCGATATTACTTTTCTAGCTTTTGTTTGTTGTTATTTTGTACATATTCTATTATCTGCAAAGGTTTATTAGGTAGGTTTCTTGTCATAGCCTCGTCACTATTTCACCGAGGTTAGGCTCGACACTTACGAGTACATGGGGTCGATCGTACTCATACTACACTCACACTTCTTCTGTAGATTTTTGTACCGGCCCTAGTTGATCGTGAGGTTAGCAGCTGGAATTGCTTGTAAGGAGACGAATTGTAGATCTGCTGGCGTTCGCAAACCCTAGAGTCTCTTCCTAGTCTTATTATTTTACTGTTTCTTTTCTTTCATAACAATGTATTTCCTTTCAGACTCTGTTAGTAGTAAATAATAGTAGCTCTTGAGTTGTGACTCCAGATCCTAAACGTATCAGATATTATGGGTTTTATGCTATTCCGCAAATCAATTTTGGCTTCTATTTATCCTAATTGTTCTTGTTATGGAAATTGGTTAAAGATGGCATTAAGAATCCTCTAACGTTGGTTTGCCTACCAAGTGAAATATTAGGCGTCATCACGATCCCGACTGTGCGAGTTCTAGGTTATGACACAGTGGGACGGGTTTTCACTTCTTGTGCTCATAATCATACATGAATTTGATCATGGAAAGAAATAGAAATTTTAGCATTTCGGTGGCTATAGTTTCTCACAAATCTATTAGAGTTATAATCAAAATTTATTGTCTTTGCTTGTATTTAATATCAAATTATAGAATTTCAAGAATTTAAATGAGAAAAATAAAGTAAAACACTTACCATAAATCCTAAATTTATTCCTGTTAGAAGTTCATGGAAGAATTTACAATCACTATGCTCAATATGATGTATAAGTTGAGCATCATGCACGTATTCCAAAGCCTGGGGACTAATAGCATAGGAATGTTGATGCATTCACGCAAAAGCCACACACAAATTATATATTTTCTCTACTCGAGTGGTTTAATTTCTCAAAAATTGGAAAACTAATTAATAATATATTTACAAATTAAAACAACCACCCTCTACTCAAATTATTAGAGGCTCGTGCTCATAACGTGTTATAAAATAACAAAAAAGGAAGAAGAATATTACATAAAAAAGTAGAGAGAGAGAGAGAGAATTCTTATTGATTTGAAATGGTTACAATGGAATAGAACCCCTCTACTTAAAAGGAAAGAGTGACTTAGAGGGTGTTTGGCTAAGCTTATAAGACTGTCAAACTGGCTTACAAGCACTTTTTGACTTATCTACGCGTTTAGTAAAATTAAAAGTTCTTATAAGTTAAGTGCTTATAAGCCAAAATTAAGCCAAAAGCCATAAGTAGGTCTCCCCCAGCTTATCAAATTTCATCTTATAAGCACTTTAAGTTTGACCAAAATATTTACTATTCTATCCCTAAAATACTTCTTTTTAAAACAAACTTTTGTATACCCAATTCTTCAGCTGCTTAATACTAATTTCAACACTTTTATCCAAACACGTAACTGCTTATTTTTTAAATCAGATTCAGCACTTAAAAGTGTTTTTCAACACCTACTGCTTATCAGCTACTCTAAATCAGCTAAGACAAACGAGCTCTTAGCCACAAAATAACAAACTCTAAAATCTCTCTATAGAATAAACATTCACCATAAATAAAATATTATTTATAACAGCCTTAACTATTTAGCATGAACTAATCTTACGGTAAAAATAAAACGATAAGAAATATCATTAGGTTGAATCAGCTATAAATGTCGCCCTTGGCAATTTTTATCAAGTCCACAACGATTTTGTCAAATCTTAAAAGATGCATTAGCAATTTAAACAGTCTAACTTATAATTACGCTAGTAATCATAAAGGTATAATTATGCTATAAGTACTGCTAATAACTTATCAATATAATTGGCTTGTCAATAATTTATATAGATAAGTATTTTATCTACAAGGATTTCCATAATTTTCAACCTTACAACAATCAGAAATATAGCAAAAAGGAATTACACAAATGCTAGTTGCTTTCGGACACATTTTAAAATGGCATGACTGTGTATTTGCGTAAGATAGTTATGATCCATAACTTAAAGGGCAACGCTCACGTTCACATAGATTTATCATAATTATTTAAAATAATAATGTGTACTGAATTATATATACTTACTCGTGGCATGATTTTCTACACGCAAACAGTAAGGAAATGACATCAAAAATAATGATAATAATACTGTAATAATATTATCTATGAACGAATACATGGACTGACTTGAGTCGTGCTAGGTACTCTCCTAAGAAACTATTTCAGTAATATGAAATGTTTCCCCGGGATTAAACAAGTATATCTCTATTAGGAAAGATACAGGAATTAGCAAAATAATAAATTACAAACCCAACTATTTTAAAAGAGGGAACAAAATAAAGTAGACTATAAATATTTTCTGGAGGAAAAAAACAAAGGAAAGAAGCAAAGTGAAAATGTGTTGCCCAATGATGTCTACTTGAAGGCCTATTTATAGGTTAGTTGAGGGGCTTAGCTCATGCCAAGTATATAATACTTGTTTATAAATTCCCATGCAAGTTGCCACATGTTTTGAACATACCATGCAAGTTTCCACATGGTTGAACACTTGTACATTTTTTTGAAAAATATCACAACAGTTCCCCCACATATTTCCAAAAATTTCATACAAAGAAGAGTAAGATTTGTTGGATTTGTATGGTTCAAATGCAATAGGTTTAGTGTCTTCTGGACTATGAACTAAACTTAGATCAATAAAATTTGACTCACAGAATTACTAGTGAAATATAATATTTCTATGAACAAATAATTTTTATTGTAAGTTAGAGATTCTATCAATCACATTTTGACCCCCGATAATTTTATTGTTCAACGCGGTCTTGCGTCCAATAGGCCATGTGTGTGCCTGATTATTCATGAGAGCTCTAGAGACAAGGCCAAAATCTCATAGGAGCGGCCCACTCCACTCTCATATAGGTAAATTCATCAAAGTGTATACTGCTTTTAAATATACCATCCATAAGGACTATGAATTTTATTAAAAGTAATAACTCAACCTCTCAATTAGTAGCAGTCAAGCACTCTCTTGTAGTGCATAAGTGCCAATATTGACTTGTTATTACCCATATGAACCTACTTCATCGGATCTCCAATCACATAGGTTGAGTTATCATCTCTATTGACAATATGTTGGTCTTAACCCCCACCTCTTTTGAGGTTTGAAGAATTAATTTTCTTCCCACCGGTTTAGTCAGAGGATCGGCCAAATTAACTTCTGACTTCACATAATAAATAGAAATTATTCCATCTCTTAACATTTGCTTTATCACACATGTCTCAATTTTATGTGTCTACTTTTACAATTATAAGATTTATTCTTTACTATAGTTATTGACGCTTGGCAATCACAGTGTATATACACATGAGGCAATACGTCCTTTATTAAAGGGATATTAGCTAAGAAATTTCTTAGCCACTCAGCCTCAGTACCAGTTAACTCCAGAGCTACAAACTCTTATTCCATAGTCGATCTAGCAATGATCATCTGTTTAGCCGATTTTCACGATATTGCACTACCACTAAGGGTGAATACATAACCACAAGTGGATTTTATCTCATCTGAATCAGAGATCCAGTTTGCATCACTGTATCCTTCTAAAGTAGAAAGAAATCCACTATATAAGATACCATAGTTCATGGTTCCTCTCATATATTTCATTAGTCTCTCTAATGCAGACCAATGCTCTCTGTTGAGATTATGAATATATCTACTCAGTCTACATATAGCATAGGGCTACATCAGGCCTCGTAAAATTCATTAAATGCATCAAACTCCCAATAATCTTAGCATATTTAAACTGAGTAACTGGGTCACTATAGTTCTTTTTCAACTGAGAGTTCGCATTAAAAGAAGTGCTCAGAGATGTAACATTAAAATATTCAAAAAAATTTAAGAAGTCTCTCAACATAATGTTCTTGTGACAACATTATGTCATATTCATTCCTTATAACTTTAACTCCTAATATCATATTTACTTCACCCAGATCTTTCATATCAAAATTAGCAGACAGAAATAATTTAGTACTTTGAAAAATATTTAAACTTGTACCAAATATAAGCATTTCATCAACATACAGACATATTATCACATAATCATTATTTACCACATTAGTATAAACACATTTATCCACTTCAACTTAAGAAAAACCGTCTTTCGATAAGACTTGTTCAATTTTCTTATACCACTGCTTAGGAGTTTATTTAGTGCCATAAAGTGATTTAATTAATTTACAAATTTTATTTTCTTGTCCAAGAATGACACAACCTTCAGGTTGCAACATATAAATCTCTTCTTCTAAAGCACTATTTAGAAAGCAGTTTTCACATCCATTTGATGGATAAAAAGCTTGCGAATTGAAGCTACGGCAATTAAAACTTGAATAGAAGAAATTTTAGTCACTGGTGCAAATGTATCAAAGTAGTCTATATTTTATTTTTGATTAATTCTTTTGCTACTAACCGAGCTTTACATTTATCTAAAGATCCATCAGGATTAAATTTATTTTTGAAAATTCATTTACAACCAATAGGTTTTACACCAGGCGGTAAGCTAGTTAAAATCCATGTATTATTCTTCATAATGGAATCAATTTCAACTTTTATTGCCACTTCAAAATAATTAGCATCTTAAGAAGATATAGCTTCAAAATAATTTGATGGTTCATTATCGACAAGAAAAGTTTGAAAATTATTTCCATAAGAAAAATATTCTTTCCTAGGCCTTTTTCTCTTTCTCAGTTCCTTATTAGACATAATTTCATTATTTGTAACAGGTTTATGAGAAATTTTATCAGATAATGGATAAATATATTCAAAGAATTAAGCATTCTTTGTCTCGATTATAATATTGCAATCAAGCACATCACCTTTTAAAACAAGAAATCTATATGCAGCACTATGTTATGCATATCCAACTAGCATGCAATCAGCAGTTTTTGAACCTATTTTTCTCTTTTTAGGTTTAGGAAAAAGAACATTAGAAATGTACCCCCACACTTTTAAATATTTTAAATTAGGTTTATAACTCTTCTACAATTCATAAGGAGTTTTGCCTGTTCTTCTATGTGGTATTCTATTTTGTAGGTGACATGCAGATAAAATAACTTCATTACACAAATTATCAGGAGCATTAGAACTAATTAACATAGAGTACATTATCTCTTTCAATGTTCTATTTTTTTCTTTCAGCTACTCCATTTGACTCAGGTGAATAAGGCGGAATTACTTCATGAGTTATTTCATTCTTTCACAAAAATCATTTAAAGTAAATATTCTCCACCTCTATGTGATCTAATTCTCTTGATTTTTCTATTAAGTTGATTTTCAACCTCTTTTTTATAAGAAATAAAAGCATTAAATGCATCATCTTTATTTCCAAGCAAATACATCTTAGTATATCTAGAAAAATCATCAATAAAAGTCACATAATATCTTTTACCACCTCTAGTCATAGTGTAACGACCCGACCGGTCATTTTGCTTTTTTGCACTTTGATCGCCAGTTATCTGGCACGACTTGCCCCGTATAATGTATTATGGCTGATATAGATCGTTGGTTTTAATTTCAGGAAAAAACTAGAAAGAATTTGAAAAAACAGTTTCAGTTGAAAGCTTGAAATTTGAAAGGTTTGACCAAGAGTTGACTGAATCATATATGAGCTCGGATCAGAATTTTTATGATTTGGTTAGCTTCGTTGGTTGATTTGTAACTTAGGAGCGTGATCGGAATTGCTTTTGGAGGTCTGGTGTGGAATTTGGTTTGAATTGATGAAGTTAGTATTTTGGCGATCTCCGGTTGGTAGGTGAGATTTTGATTCGAGTGTCGGAATGAAATTATGAGAGTTACAGTAGCTTTGTTGTGTGATTAGTGATGTGTGTGCAAAATTTCAGGTCATTCGGAGGTGAATTGGTTAGGTTTTTGATAGAATGAAGTGTTCCGAAAGTTTTTGAAGAACTTAGGCGTGAATTTGATGTAATTTCATAGTATTGGTATTGTTTGAGGCATTTTGATTATTGGAACAAGTTTGAATGATGTTTTAGGATGGGTTGGTGCTTTTGATTGAGGTCCCGGGGGCCTCGGCTGAGTTTTGGAAAGTCAATTGGACCATTTATTGGTATTTTGAAGTTGCAGATTTTTGTGTTCAGGTGCAGCAGAAATTAAGATTTCGCGATCGGGTGGCGTTCATCGTGATTGCGTAGAAGGATTGAGGAACCAGGAATTTAGCTTGCGCATTCGCGTTAGGGGCTTCGCGATCGCGGAAGGCTGGATGTTATGTATTGTGTTCGCCTGAGTGCAATCACGGTCGTGTAGAAGGAATTTTCGGTTGGCCTGAGTTTGGCCTTTGGGTTTGCATCATCTGTTTCGCTTTCGCATAGGTGTGAAAAATAAATCATCGCGTTTGCAATTTTGGGATCGTGTTCGCATCGAGTAATTTGGAGGGCCTGGTGATTTGTCCTTCACATTCGCGAGTCTTAGGATGCAAACGCGATGAAGGATTTTCAGGCCCAGACTGAAGGGTTATAAACATTTCATCCGAGGGTTAGAGCTCATTTTCACTCCATTGTGGGCCATCTATTAGAATATTTTGAAGGAAAATGAAGAGAGATTCGAGGGCAATCGATTGGACGTAAGATTTATTAACTTAAAACTCGTTTTTATTGTGAAATCCACCTAGAAATTCATGGAAATTTAGCCAAAAATGGAAGAACTAGGGCTTGGAATTTAGAGATATTAAATTGAAATTTGAGGGGTCATTTGGAATCCAATTTTGGTTTTCTTTATATGCATGACCTCATGGCGAGATAAGGAACCTGTTGGTGTACAAAAATTTGAGTTTCGAGAAGTGGGCCAGGAGCTCGAGTTTTGGAAATTTCGAGATTTATGCTCGTTATTGATTATTTTAACTTGGGTCTTGTTCCCTTAGCATATTATGATGTATTCGCTCTGATTTTCGATAAACTCGACGCACGTGGAGGCCGACTTGAGGGTCAAAGGCATCACGAGCTAGAGATTTCGCCGATCCGAGTTGAGTAATGATAGTAAATGATGTTCTAAGGGTTTGAAACCCTAGATTGCACGTCGTAGTGCTATATTGACGTAACTTTCACAGTGGATAGTGAACGTGGGGTAGAGCACTGTTGGGGATTGTGACTTGGTCCGTCCCGATAGATGATCCTACCGCGTATTTTGGTTGAAACTTATTTATTATCATTATGACTTGGGCTGATTGCCATATTTGGTCTTCGTGCTAGCTATTTGAACCCCTTCGGGAATAATTATTGATATTTCCTCCCTGTTTTGATTCTATACTTGAACTCAGTTATGTATTTTCCATTTTTTTCAAAATTCAGCCAAGTTTACTTTGCTTTAACACTTGAAATGAGATTTCCAACAATATTTTTGGGCTGAGCATCATGTTTTACTGTTGCCCGGAGGGCTTATGTGATTTTTGACTGAGTAAGGTCGAGGTCCTGTGTTGTGAGGGTACTTTTGGATCGGGCTGCATGCCGCAGCAGTGAGATACTGATACTGATATGAGGCTGAGGGCCTAGATTTGATGCCACGAGATGGCTTGATATTGCACTTGGGTCGTAAGCGGCCCCTCCCGAAGTCTGCACACCCCCAGTGAGGGCCGTCAATAATAACTGGATCAGGCTGCACGCCGCAACGGTATATGGATAGGGTTGCACGTTGCTGTGGTACCGGTACTATTTTATGTGTTTACTTGTTTATTTGTCTGCCATTATCTATTGTTGTGCTATTTCATGTGATATCTACATGATTGCCTGGCATTTTCTGTGAGTTTTGCGCCCGAGGGACAAATTTTTGTGCTTATTTGCACTAATTGTTTTGCATTCATTTGCATAACTGTTTGAAAAGGGTCATGTTCAAAAGAGGTTTAAACTGAGCTAAGATGTTTTCTCTAAAGAGTTCACAGTTCTACTGTTTTTTTTCTGAAGGGTTTCACACTTCTTTTATACAGCATGATGATTTGTTATATGTGATCTCTTACTGCTCAGTTGTTATCTACCTTTATTACTCACTGAGTTAGAGTATTCACTTTGCTCCATGCACATCATGTGCAGACGCAGTTAATTATTCACCCGGTAGCGGGTTTTGGCTGATTGGAGGCAGAGCTATAGGAGTTTAGCAAGGTGACTGCCACCGTTCGCAACACCTTTTCTCCCTCTTTTGTTCATTATTCCTATTCCATGTATTTTGGACCTTGTAGAGCTGTATTCACACTCTAATAGATGCTCGTGACTTGTGAGACACCGGTTTGGGCTGTGTTGTGTTATACTTCTGCTAATTAATATCATTAAATCATATTTAAATTTCCTATGAACTGTTTAACTACTTAAAAGAGGTTTTCTGCAATGGACTGGTTGGCCTTGTCTTCACGAGCGGAGCCATTATGATCGGAGCGATGTTTGGGTCATGGCATGTTGGTATTAGAGCCTAGGTTACTAGGTCTCACGAGTCATGAGCAGGTTTAGTAGAGTCTCGCGGATCGGTACGGAGACATCTGTATATATGCTCGAGAAACTGCAGAACCTTTAGGAAAACTTCACATTCTTGAATTCTTATTTTATGTCCTTGATTTAGCTTGAAAGGTAACTCTTGAAATTCCTTCCACGCGTTCGCATGCACACATGTGCGCTCTATATTATATGTTCCTTAATGGCTTGTGACTTCCCAATTGAGGGGCGAGATGTGATCTTTGTGAGTTTGATATTGGGCCAGTCTGAAGGACTTGAGGCTAGATCTTTGCGTATGGCTTGAGCACCAAGGTGCTGATTATGTGAGTAAGTATTTCAAAATTTTATGTTTGGTATTGTCCCTATTAGTGAGGGTGACGGCTGGATAGCTATGTGTCGAGTATGTTGGTACTGTAAGTTATACCCATATGGTTTGGGAAGCGACGAGAAGGTATGCTGGAGGATAGAAGAACTATTAGGTGCTTGAATTCCATCGTGATTCGATGTATGGCCCCGAGTTATGGGCGTGTGAAGAATCTTTTCATATTTCCTAATTGGGAGTGAAGTAACTTTCATGTTACAATACGAGTTCAGACTTAGGAAGATTAAGTGACTGTGGACAGTTTATGATGGTGGAAGGTATACAGAAATATTACATTGAGGTAAAGCAGACAGGTTATCCCCTGCAGAGTATTCCGAAGTGGTGTTCTCCATATGTGTATGTTAGAAGACCTCATGTATAATTGAAAAGTACGGATTGAAATTAGAAATTTTGGGTTGCTTAGGAGAGTGGGCTTAACTATTGCGGGGATGAATGCGAGATTCGCAGAAGATTTTCAGTACAAGATGATTTGTGTTTTCACAATTTATAAACGATTTGAGTTCAATCTCACTAAGGTATTGTGGCATCAATAGAGTAAAAGTTTTATGGGCTATTAAGTGTATCTTGATCTATGGCTTCAAGCCAAGTGGGGGGTCTGCTGTAAGAAGCTGATTGCAAACTTAGGTGTTATGTTGGTTCCAGTTTGGGGCATGCGAGTGAATTAGCTATGGCTAGAGTAAAGAAAAATTTTGATAAAGGTTATATTATGCTTCATAGGGTATGAGAATCACTGAATGTCTTAAGTTGTTATTGGTAAAGAATACTTGGTGCATAGAGCAGGTAGATACTTGGTTGTATTGGGGTGAGGATTTCATTCTGCGGTGCCAGAGTGCTAATGATGCACAGGTGATTCTATTCGCTTTATTGGGTTAATTGCTGTTTGAATAGAGTGAATTACTCTCGATAATGGTTCTAATGCGTTCAAGGTTCTACATGCAAGAATTGGGTATCTTAAAGTTGTATATGGGATTAGAAATAGAGTTTTTCTTGGAAGAGTTCAAGACTTGGGGTATTTCTATATTAATTATGGGATTCTATGTATTAGTATCAAGAAGATAAAGGCAACGGATTTAAATTCGCATGAAGTTCTTTAGAGCAAGGTGTTTTGGAATGTGGCGCTTTTGGGAATAATTAAGAGAGTATTCAGCAACTTATGATCCTTAGACATTGTGGTTTTATGCTTGGGTCTCGCGTGGTTAGTCTAGGGTGAGAAATTAAGGTGATATAGCAAGGGGAATATCAAGTTGAAGGTGAATCAAAAGGAAACTTAGATAGCTGGAGTAGCTTGACAGTAGACCAGACCGTTATGGTAAGGATATGCTTAATTCCTTGTGTGTGTTCGTGGTGATGAGTTTTATAAGTATTTTGCAGCAATGCTCTTGGGTTCTGATGGCTTGTTTAGCTTGATCTAGTCTGAAGAGTTCAGTCCTGGCAGGTTTGATTTGTGCGAAGGGAACTCGGAGAGTTCTTGATGGTTCTTACCGTGATTGGGAGATGTATATCCTCTATGGGCATGCGGAGCATGGGATGTATAGCTGATTTTTCTTCTAGATAGGACCAATAAAAGGTTCTTGATTAGTTGAGTACGTAGATGTCTATGGCTCGGAAGGGAGATGAAGTTCCCATATTATCCTAGGATGGTTTGGTATATGCGGGTTGTTGTAGAGGATTGAGATTTGCGTGTGCCAGGTCTCGGTTCAGTTCTGAAAGGAAGTCATGAAATTCTTAGTCAGCTAGGGTGATTAGAGAATTAAGAGATTAGGTTGAATTATCTTCAGATAATTAAGAAAATGGTATTGCTAATCATAGTGATTTTATGAGGGTATATGTTTCAAAAAATTCAATGTGATTAGGTTGATAGACTTTCAGTAGTATTGTGGTGCTCTCTTAATTGGATCGACTGCTGATATTTGAGTTTATTTAATGGCACAGGGGAATTTCAAGGTATCTTTCGTGGAATGATTGGGTACTTGAGGTGATATATATTCGGGAAGCAGAAATTGGGATCAGGCATGGTGATTCATGTTCCGTGTGGTTTGGAGACAGAAGTTCATTTATTCATGTTATGTTATGGTTGTGGACTACTTATGTCGGCACTGTTTAGTGACTATAGGGATTTGAAAGGCCCGAGTGGATCTTTTATTGCTTTGTATGTTAGACATTGGATATGATATTGGGGCTAGACTGGTTGTCTCTGTGTTGGATTATTCTAGACTATTGTGCTACGGGTTATATCGGAAATGCCAGGGGTTGAGTGGTGAGGTACGTCGAAGTATATCCTGGTAAAGTGGTTTTATATTTTGAAGACCCAATGGACGGCTTTGGAGGAATTGCCTTTCTTATTTGGGCTCTTGTGATGTGTGTTAGTGCTGAGGCCCCTAATATTGATTCAGTTCCAGTGTTGAGAGTCTTTTCGGATGTGTTTCTTATGGCCAGGCATGCCGTCAAGTGAGGTTGTGGATTTCCGTATTGATTTGGTGTGGGGCACTGTGTCGTATGGCACCAGCACGAGTTATAGTAGCGGAAGGAACAAATTTAAGATGTCCTTGATAAATAATTCATTGTTAGGCCAATATGGATACGTGGTCTAGCTTGAGTCGGCTTGGTTGGCTCCAAATTGTATTGTTAAGGGATAGGTTGAATCGATCATTATCGAGCTTACTGGTGATTTGGGGAGATCTAGGAGTGGCCTATCTATGTTGTGAGGCTGATTTGTTAGTTATGGGCACAATATGGTGCGATTCTATTGAGGTTCATAGTGGAAGTTGAGTGGGAAGAGTAATTGGGTGTTATTCGCTGAATGGCATATCGGTTATGTCCTATCAGGTTACATGGTATGTGTTATTGGTTTCACCATAGGTGTAATGATTTTCCTTGGTTCAAGACATCAAATTGTATGTGGTTGTCGATTTCGAGCATAGTGACTTAAGGGGTTCCATGTGGAGCAGTATTTGGATACGATCGTCCATTGCAGCGAAACTATATGGAGATATGACCTAAAGGGTTAGATTCATGTGTTCTATGATATGATATGAGACGGGTTCTCAGCTTTGTGTTGTGATAGCTCTTGTGAGCTTGAGGGACAGCTCTTTCATTAGTCATATTCATTATTTGAGTATGCTCGAACTGTTGCTTATAGGTGCGCGTATCATGCCAATTGTGGCTTAGGCCTATATTGATGTGTCATGTCACCAATGTAGTGTATTGGATCAGAAGAGATATTTGGGATCATTAATGAATACGAATGGATTCGATTTCAGCATGTTGGAACGATAATACTGAGGTTCGGCTCGAAAAATTGCAATGGTTATTGCCAAGGAGAAGTGGCTTCATGAATGGTTGATCTGAGAAATGGTTATGGCTTACTGTGTGTTTTAGTTATCATTGGCATTGTATATATAAGATCCTTGTAATGAAACTTTAGTTGATAAACGTTTTTCAACTGGCATTCGGGTGTTGTGTGCTGCTGCTGTGAATGGAAGTTATCGATTCGTGAGTTTGGGTTATGTGGTATATCATATAATTGCACCTGAGATTGTACTCATGGGATATTACAGCTAGTTCGGGCCTATTCAGAGTATAGGTATGAGGTTTCGATTGTATTGAGGGTTTCAGAAGTGGAAATGTGGTTCTATGGTTTATGGGCTAGATTGGATTGTGCAATTTCAGTGATAATGTATTATCAGACCCATATGAGATAGGGTGATGTTGAGATCAGCCCCGGAGATATGCATGGTAAGGTTATTCAGCGATTGGCTTTTGTAAAGACTTTAAGTACGTTCAAGGAAGAACATGTGTTTAAGTAGGGGAGGATAACGACCCGACCGATCATTTTGAGCTTTTGCACTTTGATCGCCAGTTCTCGGGCACTACTTTCCCCGTGTAATGTAGTATGGCTGATATAGATTGTTGGTTTTGATTTTAGGGAAAAATTGGAATGAATTTGAAAGAACATTTTCAGTTGAAAACTTGGAATTTGAAAGGTTTGACCAAGAGTTAACTTATTTGTATATGAGCTCGGAACGGAATTTTTATGATTTAGTTATATTCATTGGGTGATTTAAGACTTAGGAGCGTGATCAAAACTGGTTTTGGAGGTTGCGTGTGGAATTTGGTTTGAATTGATGAAGTTAGTATTTTGGTGATTTCCGGTTGGTAGGTAAGATTTTGATCCGATGGTCGAAATAAAATTTTGAGAATTGCAGTAGCTTCATTTTGTGATTTGGGACATCTGTGCAAAATTTCAGGTCATTCAGAGGTGATTCGATTAGGTTTTTGATCGAATGCGTGTTCCGGAAGTTTTTGAAGAACTTAGGCGTGAATTTGATGTAATTTGATAGTTTTGGTATTTCTTGAGGTGTTTTCATGATTGGAACAAGTTGGATGATGTTTTAGGATGGGTTGGTGCTTTTGATTGAGGTCCCGGAGGCCTCGGGTGAGTTTTGGAAGGTCAATCAGACCATTTATTGGTATTTTGAAGTTGCAGATTTTTGTGTTCTAGTGCAGCAGAAATTAACCTTTCGTGATCGTGTGGGGTTCATCGCGATTGCGTAGAAGAATTGAGGAATGCCAGGAATTTAGCCTTCGCGTTCGCGTTAGGGGCTTCGCAATCGTGGAAGGCTGGGATGTTATGTATCGCGCTCGCGTGAGTGCAATCGCGGTAGTGTAGAAGGAATTTTGGGTTGGCCTGAGTTTAGGCTTCGCGTTCGCAGCATCTGGTTCGTGTTTGCATAGGTATGAGAAATAATCATCGTGTTCGCAGTGTTGGGGTCGCATTCACATAGACTAATTTGAATGCTTCGTGTTCGCGAGGTTTAGGTCGCGAATGGGATGAAGGATTTTTAGACAT
The DNA here is from genome assembly GCA_034376525.1 of Nicotiana benthamiana. Lineage (NCBI taxonomy): Eukaryota > Viridiplantae > Streptophyta > Magnoliopsida > Solanales > Solanaceae > Nicotiana > Nicotiana benthamiana. The sequence goes on along the minus strand of CM067325.1, from coordinate 51,903,563 downwards.
GGACAAAAAGGCTATAATATTTCATCCGCGAGTTGGAGCTCATTTTCACTCTATTGTTGGCCATTGATTAGAAGCTTTTGAAGGAAAATGAAGAGGGGTTCAAGGGATTTCAACTGGAGGTAAGATTTATGATCTTAAAACTCATTTTTATTGTGAAATCCACCTAGAAATTCATGAAAATTTACCCAAAAATGGAAGAACTAGCGCTTGGGATTTTGAGATATTAAATTGGAATTTGAGGGGTCATTTGAACTCCGATTTTGGTGTTTTTTATATGCATAGACTCACGGCGAAATTAGGAACCCGTTGATGTAAAAATTTCTGAGCTTCGAGAAGTGGGCCTTGGGCTCTAATTTTGATAATTTCGAAATTTATGCCTGTTTTTATTGAATTTTTTCGCTTTGGTCGTATTCTATTAGCATATTGTGATGTATTCGCTCTGATTTTGGACAAATTCGACGCGCGTGGAGGCCGACTTGAGGGGCAAAGGCATCGCGAGCTAGAGATTTCACCGGGCCGAGGTAAATAATGATTGTAAATGATGTTCCGAGAGTTTGAAACCCCGGATTGCACAGTGTAGTGCTATATTAAGGTGACTTGCAAGTCGGATAGTGAGCGTGGAATAGAGCGCCGTTGGGGATTGCAACTTGGCTGTCCCGATTGATGATTTTACTGCGTATTTGACTGAAACTTTTTTGTTATCATCATGACTTGGGCTGATTGCCATATTTCGTCTTCGTTCCAGCTATTTGAAACCCTTTTGGAATAATTATTGATATTTCCTCACTATTTTGATTTTATACTTGAACTCAGTCATGTATTTTCCATTGTTTTCAAAGCTCAACCAAGTTTTCTTTGCTTTATCACTTGAAATGAGATTTCCAACAATATTTTTGGGTTGAGCATCATGCTTTACTGTTGCTCGAGGGGCTTATGTGATTTTTGACTAAGTAAGGCCAAGGTCTTGTATTGTGAGGATACTTTCTGATCGGGTTGCACGCCTCAGCAATAAGATGTTGATACTGATATGAGGCTGAGGGCCTAGATTTGATGCCACGAGATGGCTTGATATTGCGCTTGGTTCGTAAGGGGCCCCTCTCGGAGTCTGCACACCCCTAGTGAGCGCCGTCGATGATAAATGGATCGGTTGCTCGCCGCAGCGGTATATGGATTGGGCTGCACGTCGTAGCGGTACCGGTACTGTTTTATGTGTTTACTTATTTATTTGTCTGTCATTATCTGTTGTTGCGCTATTTTATGTGATATCTACCTGATTGCCTTACATTTTCTGTTGAGTGAGTGTTGCACCCGATGGGCGAATTTCTATGTTTATCTGCACTAATTGTTTTACATTCATTTGCATAATTATTTGAAAGGGGTCATGTTCAAAAGAGGTTTAAATTGAGCTAAGATGTTTTTCTAAAGATTTTACAGCTTCACTATTTTTTTCTAAAGGGTTTCACACTTCTTTTATACAGCATGATGATTTGTTATACGTGATTTCTTACTGCTCAGTTGTTATTTACCTTTATTACTCACTGAGTTGGAGTACTCACTTTACTCCCTGCACCTCATGTGTAGATGCAGGTAATTTTCAACCGATAGCGGGTTTTGGCTGATTGGAGGCAGAGCTATATGAGTTTAGCGAGGTGACTGCCAGTGTTCGCAGCACCTTTTCTCTCTCTTTTGTTCATTATTCCTGTTCCACGTATTTTAGACCTTGTAGAATTGTATTCACACCCAAATATATGCTCATGACTTGTGACACCCCAGTTTGGATTGTGTTGGGTTGTACTTCCGCTAATTAATATCATTAAATCATATTTAAATTGCTTATGAAGTTTTTAACTGCTTAAAAGATGTGTTCTGTAATGGTCTGGATAGCCTTGTCTTCACGAGAGGCGTCATCACGACCGGAGCGGGGTTTGGGTCGTGACAGCGTAGTCTATTATGAGTCGCCTAAATTAGTGTGAATTAAAGATAACAATCCAGTTTCTCTATTTACAGAAAAACGTGTCTTTATAGTATTGTTAGCTTAAGCACATATTTCACACTTGTTAATATTATTTGAGTCTAACCAGATATTAGTCCTAGTGACTGCATTTTCTTTTGTATATGCGACATTAACATGTCCTAGTCTAGTATGCCACAAAGAAATTGACTTAACCATATAAGCAGAAGAAGATGCATTTTCATTAATAGTATCATGAATATTAAGCACAAACAAATCGTAGTTACAATATACATTGCCCATAAAAAATAGCAATTTTGGTTAATACACCTCATTATTTTTAAATAAAACCTTCACTTTAACTTTTTCTAATAATTCCACAGAAATCAAATTGGTTTGGATATTAGGAACATGCAATACATCACTTAATGCTAGAGTTTTGCCATATGTGAGTTTGAGAAGATTTTTTCCTTTCCCAAGAACACGAGTTTTTCTTGAGTCACCAAGATAAATAGTTTCTTCTCCTTCCTCAACTTGGGTATAAGACAAAAATTTATTTTTGTTTGCACAAATGTGCCTAATAGCACCAGAGTCTATCACTCAATCTCTCACACTGGCTATATTATTTATTTGAAAAATAACCGCAATAATTATATTATCCACTTTAGTCAAATTTAATTTTGACTTAGCGAGATTATCATTTTATCTCATATCTTATATTGCATTGAGGTGCATTATTCTTGGAGGTTTTAATTTTAATATTGGATATGTAACTATGTCTATTTACATACCTGTGTTTTGACATTAGTATCTGCCAAAGTTATGGATGCAATAATGTATTTGCAACACCATGGATATCTGGCTGGACGGTTGGTACAGTAGTAGCAGAAACAACACCAAAATTGGTAGCACCATCAAAAATTTCCGTAGAAGTATTACTTGCCATAGTTTCTTAGATTGTAGGGAAATGACATCGAAAATAACGATAATAATACTGCAATAATATTATTTGTAAATGGATATACGGATTAGCTTGAGTCATGCTAGATACTGTCTGAAGAAACTATTTCAGCAATGTGAAATATTTTCCCGGGATTAAATAAGCCTACCTCTATTAGGAAGGATGCAAGAATCAGTAAAATAATAAATTACAAACCCAGCTTTTTTTTTAAGTTTAACATTGGCTTCTATTGATATCAACAAATGTACATAAGAGTGTTCTTAGTGGTAGTATAGACTAACTACCACTTCCTAAACAACTATACTGCTATTACAAATCAAACTAGGAACTAGGGATAGTAATTAAGTTGTCGCAGCCCCTTTATCCATTTCTTGCATCTTCTGCCACGTGCATGAATAAGAATTGCAATCTCTCGGCACACAAGATTGTCATCAAATGGTTTCTTCTCAAATCTAATAGCATTCCTGCACCTCCAAATCAATGATACAGTAGTAACAAAAGCACTGGCTATCACAGCCTTTTTAAATTGTTTACTCCTAGCATTGCAGCATATCCATGTCAACTCATTCTTCCAGCAACCAATTCTTTTATTGTAGCCCAGCCAGCAACAAATCCTGGACCAAATCCTACTGGTAACTGGGCAATCAAAATACAAGTGCTCAAACTCTTCAATGTTTTGATTGCAAAATACACAGGCTTCATCAATACTGATGCCAAATTTGAGTAGTCTGTCAACTGTTGGCAATCTACCATGGGCAGCCATCCACACAGTAAATTTATGTCTAGGCAAGACATTTGTGGTAGCCATCAAGCTCTTCCACTCCATTCTAGGACAAACTGGAAGTAAAGAAAGGTATAAAGAATGGATTTGGAATTTTCCAGACTTACATAAACTTGAAAGTCTAGACAGGAGATCTCCTTGCAGGTTGTTAGCATCCATAACATGAATTCTGCAGTCAATAATCTTCCTAGTTATCCAAGAAGCATTTTTTGGACTAGCCATTGTTTCAATGTCTTCATTCTTTATGTAATAAAAATGAATCCATTTGATCCAAAGGCAGTCCTTTTTTCTTGCTAGATCCCAAAGTAACTTAGATACAGCAGCTTTGTTCCAAGTCTGAATGTCAATGATATTTAAACCACCAGCAGTAACAGGTCTACAGATTTTATCCCAAGCTATCAGTGATCTTTTGGATACTGTTCCATTGCCTGTCCATAGGAATGATCTGCAAATGGCTTCAATTGCTTTCACCACCTTCTTTGGAAATATGAAAATCTGGGACCAATATGTTTGAACTCCAAACAATACTGATTTGATAAGTTGACATCTGCCAGCATAGGATAAGAATTTGGCAGACCAACATGTAATTCTATCAGTGATTTTCTCAATCAAAGGCAAATAGTGATGTATACTTAGCTTCTTTGAGTGTAAAGGAATGCCCAAGTACTTGAAAGGGAGATGCCCTTCACTGAATCCCAAGTCCTCAAGAATAGCCTCTTTTTCAATCTGAGAAATGCCAGCAAAATATACAGCACTCTTAGACTTGTTGGTTGAAAGTCCAGATGCTGCAGAGAATGATAAGAATGCATCATGCAGTAATTGAATAGATGTTAGATCAGCTCTACAAAATAGCAACAAGTCATCTGCAAAGCAAATATGAGAACAGTTGAGCTTCCTGCATCTAGGATGAAAGTTAAAATCACCATTCTTATGTAATTGATTAAGGTTCCTGTTGAGATACTCCATTGCAATAACAAATAGGTAAGGAGACATAGGGTCTCCTTGCCTAATACCTCTTCTGGCTGAGAATGGTTTAGTGAGACCTCCATTAATCACTAAGGAATAAGTAACAGATGAAACACAAGCCATAATCCAATCCACAAATTTTGCAGGAAATCCAAGGTCAACCAACATCTGTTTAAGAAATCTCCATTCAATAGTATCATAAGCCTTCCTTAAATCAACCTTTAGTACACACCTAGGTGATATACCTTTCCTGCCATATCCTTTGAACAATTCATGACTGAGTAGAACATTATCTAAAATACTTCTCCCTTCTATGAATGCTGACTGTCCTTTTCCAATAATGTTGTCAATTACATCTTTCAATCTTCTAGTAATGACTTTAGAAATAATCTTGTAGAGAGTGGTGCAGCAAGCAATGGGCCTGAAATCCTTAACTGTTTTAGGAGTTTTAACCTTTGGAACAAGAGCAATAGCAGTAGTATTCAGCATGTGTGGCATATGACAAGTAGTAAAGAATTCCTTAGTAGCAGCAAATATATCCATCTTGACAATCTCCCAGTTTTTAGTAAAGAATTCCATAGGAAAGCCATCAACACCTGGAGCTTTATCATTTGGCATATCTTTTACAGCATCAGTAATCTCTTCCATAGTTACCTCTCTAATAAGAGTCCTTTTCTGATCAAGGGTAAGACATACTCCCTCTTTAACAACAGCAGAATTAAGACAAGGTAGTTCAATAGGTCTATCCCCCATCAAGGATTTGAACACTTCAATAAATTCATGTTCAATAGCCAGAGGCTCAGTAAGTTTAACACCTGTTTCTGTATAGATATAAGTAATATTGCTTTGGCTGGATCTTATCTTCCACTGTGCATGAAAATATTTGGTATTAGCATCACCACAATCAATCCAATTAGCCTTTGATTTCTGTCTCAAGACTTGCTCCTCTACATTACTCCACTTCTCTATGTTAAGAATTGCTTCCTTCTCTGCATTGAATAAGTGAGTTGAACCAGGGTTCCTCATCATCTGACTTTGAATAATGTCCAGTTGCTCCCTTGCATAAATCAATTCCTGCTGATAAGAAGCCATGTGCCTATTGAGTCCCTTCAGCTGCTGCTTCAACTCTTTAAGTTTATGCCAGATCTGTTGCATTGATGATCCTTGCCCTATTTGGTTCCATACCTGCTGTAGAATATTACCAAATTGAGGATCCTCCATAACAGTGTAATAAAGCCTAAAAGGTTTAGGATGAAGAAGCCTTTGCCTTCCAAACTTAATAAAGATAGGAGTATGATCAGAGATTGAATGATTCAAGAAATCAGCTTCCACATGACTGTATTGCTGTAGCCATTGAAAGTTCCCAATTGCCCAATCTATCTTATTATATACCTGTTTATTTGTCCAAGAATACCTCCAACCTTTTGATCTGACAGGAGTAAGATGAAGGTCATATATCAGCTCTTTGAAATCCTTTACCTCTGCATCTGTTACAGGAGATCCAATTATGTCCTCAGTTGATAAGACAGCATTGAAATCTCCACTTAATAACCATGCATCCTGGCCAGGGATGGAAAGACCCCTGAGATCACTCCAAAGCTGCTTCCTAAGTGAGATTGTATTATAGGCATATATGACACTCAGTTGGAATTTAATTTCTGAGGCTGTATCTTCAACACTGCAATGAATAAACTGATCAGTGGTACCTAAGATGTGAACCTGTAAATGTGACCTCCAAAGTAACCATATCCTGCCATTAATTGCTTTGGGATAGTTGTGATGAAACTTCCATCCTTTAGCAATTTTATTAAGTATACTATGAGTTTTTGGTTCCTTTACTCTAGTTTCAATGCAACCTAGAATATCAACCTTATTCTTCAGCAGAAAGTTTTTTAATTCTTTCTGCTTATGGGCTTTGTTAAGCCCTCTAATATTCCATGTAACAACAATCATGAAATACTAGACAGCCCTAAAGAAGGCCCAGGATCCTGCAATTGGCCTCTCCTACCCTCATCCAGAATTCCATTATTAACCATCTCTTCTAATTTCTCCTGCATTGTGCCATCACTATCCACAAGCTCCAGCCTCCCAAGCTCATCCATAGCTCCAATACTAGCAGCCATATCAGTACCAATGGGAATTCTTTGAGAGTTATCCATATTTTGATCAGTACTTACAGTAGTATTAGTGGCAGCATTTCCTTCACTAACCAATGATAATGGATCAATATGCATTGGTTGAGTAGGAATTACTGTTGCATTGACATCATCTTTAGCCAAAGAGGTGGTTGTTTCAATGTTTCCTTTTGGGATCCATTTCTGCCTTGGCTGTTTGTTCCTCACCTTATTTCTAGCCAGATTTGCTTGATCTTCCTGCTCTTGTTTTCCATCAGTATGACTGTTATACCAACAGTCCATTGCATTATGCCCAAACTTCAAGCAATGGTTACAAAATTCTGGTTTCCAATCATACTTAATGTCTTGGATTTTCAAACCAAATGGAGTCTCAATTTCAATTTCCTCAGGTAAAGGGAATGCTGCATCAACTTCCACCAGTACCCTTGCAAATGATATCTTCTCAAAATGAGCTGTAACTTTATCAGTATACAGAGGTTTACCAACAGTACTAGCTAATTTACTGAGTATTTCAGGGGACCAATATCCCAAAGGTAATCTAGGAAATCTCACCCAAATAGGAATTGTGCTGAGGATGCCATTTTGCATAGAAAAATCAACATCCCAAGGTTTCAGAATCATCGGCTTGTTCCTATATGAATAAGGTCCAAACTGAAGCACTTGGTTCATATCCTCAGCAGATTTAAACCTAAACACACAATAGCCATCTCTGTGCATTAGAATTTGCAGCTTAGTCACAAAATTCCACACATGCAACACAAAATTCTCCATGGCTTTCTCATTAGGATTATCACCAATGATATAACCAATGAGAGAATTACTCCAATACTCAGTTTGTGGTTTCAATTCATCCATATTGATTTTAACAATCTTCTTTCCATCCTTATCAGTAGGAGGAACAAATGTTAAAACCTTCCCCATATTATGTTTACTTCTAACAATCTCAGCCATAGTAGGAGGTGGTTGCTCAGCAACTGCAATGTCTTAAAATTGAAGCTTCCTCACAGCTTGACTATCTCGATCTGCATCAATCACCTTCAATTGAGTCTCAGAACTCGTAATTTCCTCTGCATGCAAAGGTAATTTGGATTGGAACTTCTCAGGCTAAAAGTTTCCAAACGTCAAAGGTTCAAGCTCCTTCGTTACTCCTGGAGCTGGAGTGACGATCTGAGGTGGAGAAGGAAGGGGTTGTCGCCGGCGACGCGCCATTTCAATGGAGAAAGCGTCGTGCTAACGTGCGCTTTTTAGGCGCACTGTTCCATTGTAACGTGCGCCGAGAGCTTTTCCAAAACTCTACTTCTTTTTCTTCCCTCTTTTTTTTTTATTATATTTCCAAACCCAGCTATTTTAAAAGAGGGAACAAAACAAAGTAGACTATAAATATTTTTTTGGAGGAAGAAAAGAAACGAAAGAAGCAAAGTGAAAAGGTGTTGCCTAATGATGTCTACTTGAAGGCCTATTTATAGGCTAGTTGAGGGGCTTAGCTCATGCCAAGTGTATGACATTTGTTTATAACTTTTCATGCAAGTTGCCACATGTTTTAAACTTACCATGCAAATTGCCACATGGTTGAACACTTGTCCATTCTTTTAAAAAATATCACAACACAAACAAGACAAGGACACGTATGCATTACTTCTTCAAAATAATTTTCATAATTTTAATAATCACGCAATTGCAAAGTGTCTCAATCAACAAAATTTCTTATACGGTATTCTATATTTGCGGATCATAAGAAGGAGTCAAAACATTCTTTGAGTATGAATTTAGATCACCAGTAACATGAAACACCACCAAAACTTCATTTCAAATGGCAACTCCTAAAAATGAATAAAAATAATACCTGTTAAAATAATGTTACTTTGATTTAAAAAATTAAAAATTCCTCAAAAAAAGGGAGGTGTGACATGAGTTTTAGTCTACTGACTAAGTGATTAGATTATTTTGGTTCATACCTGAAAAAAGGTGAAACATTGTGGTAGAAATTTTTGGCGTTCATGATGATTTTAATGTAAAATTCAACAGATTCATCCCTCAACCTTGATTCGGAAGAGGACATATATATTTGAAGTTGTTTGTTCAATGTGAAAATGCTTCTCTTCTTCTATATTCCTTATTCATTTTCTGCATTGAAATTTCTACTTTCCAACAAGGGATAAACGTGCCAACCGAAAATTGTAAATATCCAAATCAATGACTTGATGTAATATAAAAATGCACGGAAACTCGTGACTAGTATGTCATAACAACTCTCATATCTATTTGTCTTTATCGAGCAATAAGAGACTGCAAATTCTTTATTGTTTAGTTTTATATTTCAATTCGCGACATTAAGTTAAACTTCAACTCAATTGATTTTGTGACTTTTTATAAATTTATTTTTATTTTATGAACTTACCTATTTTTTATACATGACAAATTTCACTTTTATTGTTATGTATATGCATAACAACAACAACAACTATCCAGTATAGTCCCACAAAGTGGGGTATTGGAAGGGTAATATGTAAACGAGCCTTACCCCTACCCGAAAGGGCAGAGAGGCTAATTCCAATCGACCCTCGGCTCAGTGAAGGAAAGGAAAAGCAAAAACAAAAATAAAACAAAAGAGCATTAGTAACTCCAGCAGAAATAGCGTAAATAATTATCTAAACATAAGAACCATAAATAAAAAGGCATGCAACAAATATCAGACAGTAACTACCATGAATAACTACCATAAGGGAGACACAATTCAATACACAAATCATCTATGGATAGCACTGTCAAGCCTCACCCAACCCCGGTGAGGAGTACGAAAAACTCTAGGAGCCCCTATCCTACAACCCTGATACTAGACCTCCAGACTTTCCTATCAAGGGTCATGTCCTCGGAAACCTGCATTCTAGCCATGTCATGCCTAATCACCTCTCCCCAATACCTCTTAGGCCTCCATCTGCCTCGCCGTACGCCGACCATCGCCAGCCGCTCACAACTCCTCACCGGGGCATCAGGACTTCTCCTCCGCACATGCCCGAACCACCTCAGCCTCGCTTCTCGCATCTTCTCATCCACCGGGGCCACCCCCACCTTCTCTCGAATAACTTCATTCTTAATCTTATCTAACCTGGTGAGCCCGCACATCCACCTGAGCATTCTTATCTCCGCAACCTTCATTCTCTGAACATGAGAGTTCTTCACTGGCCAGAACTCCACCCATACAATATGGCAGGTCTAACCACAGCTCTATAAAATTTCCCCTTGAGTTTCTGTGGAACTTTCTTGTCACATAGAACTCCTGATGCAAGCTTCCACTTTGACCACCCCGCTCCTATACGATGAGTGACGTTCCCGTCAATCTCTCCGTCCCCCTGAATCACCGACCCAAGATATCTGACACTGTCCCTCTTGGCGATAACCTGAGATCCAATCATCACGTCCCTGCTTACTTCGCTCGGCTCGGCGCTAAACTTGCACTCCAGGTATTCTGTCTTAGATCTGCTTATTTTGAAACCCTTAGACTCGAGAGTCTGTCTCGATACCTCTAACCTCTCAATAACACCGACCTCGTGTCGTCTATCAAGACTATGTCATCAACAAATAGCATACACCAAGGTACATCCCCTTGAATATGTCGGGTCAGAGCATCCATCACCAAGGCAAACAAGAGAGGGCTAAGCGCCGATCCTTGAAGGAGCCCCATAACCACTGGAAAATGGTCTGAGTCGCCACCCACCGTCCTTACCCTAGTCTTAGATCCATCGTATATGTCCTTGATTACTCTGATGTAGGCTTCCGGCACGCTCTTCGTTTCCAGACACCTCCCTTGGGACCTTGTCATACGCCTTCTCCAAATTTCACTTTTACTGTTATGCATATGCATAAGAGATCTAAAAATATCACTTTCTTAATTTAAAATGGTAAAAGAGTATGATGTACAAATAGCCGGTGCTAATTATCTTCCAAATGATTAAGTTAATCTTTCAAAATGTTTAGCCGAAGTTTATTACTTTCAAACCTTTCATTCATGTATGATTAAAAACCCATTTCACATAGAATATCTTTAAATCTTCATTCCAAAAGTCCTAATTAATGTGTACAAAAAGGATACACTTCAGAACCTTGTGCGGTCAATTCAAGATATTTTGCCGGTACAATTGTGTCACAGAAGTGATATTGCTTAAGTGGCGGAGTTTCCTTGTCCAACTTTTAGCAGTATATTGCGGCCAACTTTTACTATGGTATTTCACTGAAAATTAAACAAAGTTTGAAATAATGAATAATTTTATTTTTTATTTATCTTTATTTGTCCCTTTTTAAATTTTGTTGAAATTCTTACGCGTTTCAGTATGAGAATAAGTAATATCATATAAAGTAGAACAGGAAAATATTTGTTTCTGAACTCCATAGTGATTAACGGACAGAAATAGGCCGTGTAAACATCCGATGCATGTAATAATTTTTTACTGTTTATAAGACCATATATGTGAATAAATCGGGTTTTCACTTAAAAGAGTAGATTTTTCAAGAGGAGTATTTTAAATATTTTTGAGTGAAAGTTGGAGCGACATTTCTATAGCGATAAACTCCATAAGTGTCACATCATTGAGAGAAAATTGAGATTCAAATCATTTCACTTGATGGAAAAGAAAAAAACATTGCGGCTGGAATAAAAGTTCTTTTACGTGAACACTAAGATCAATTTAGTCATTGCCACTTTCAAGAATTTCACAAAGTACAACATATCTGCATCATACTTATATTTTCTAAAACGACTGCAATATTTTATCAGGCTTAGTCTTACAATAACCTTGAATAATTACCTATAAAAGAATTTTACGGCAACACAAAAATAATGAGAAACTATTACAGATAAACCAAGTAAAAGTCCAAGTTGATTGAGTATGGGGTTGAAATCATGACAATTTAATAGGGAACAGCGTATATTTTATCCTTAGGACGTTAAATATGCAACATTCTCATCAGAAATTCCCTTACCATTTATATGCCGGTGTTGATTTGTAACAAGTTTAAGAATGAAAGTAATTTTTTAAAATTTATGGTTTAAATTAAATCATAAATATTTGTGTGCATAGCTACAAATTATCTTATTAACAGTAAAATAAGATGTTTAAAGTTAAATTATTTTTAATAAAAATATATAATATTCTTTTTGAAATAAACTTAAAAGAAAAGGATAACACATTAATTGAAAAGGAGGAAATATTACATTATCAAGTGATATCTCTTTCCTATACTTGTGATTGATATAAGAATCATGATATAATACCTAAACTTGCAAGGTAAATAAATGAATACCCTATGTACAAATTAGAAAGCGAAAAGGAAAGACAAAGGTAGAAGACACAAAGCAGCAACTAGGATAATTCCCAAGTGATGAAAAAACCAAAAATAAATAAATTAATTAATTAAAAGATACAATTTCCCTTTGCAAGTTGAATGATGCATTGAAGTCAAATCTGTTGCCTATATCTTATTATTATTCGTATTTCGCTTTTAAATAGAATAATAGGAAGTAGTTGAAAAGTATGTCTCAATCGAAGCAATAAAGTCATGATGAGGTCCCTTTTGGTCAGCGCACGTGCCATGTTTTTCGTTTTCTAGCGGCCTACTAATTGTTTAACCCTTGTCTTAGTTGTTTACGTACTTATCAAGACGCATATAACTAATTCTTTGGTTTGAAGACAGGTTACCGTATAATTAGTTACGTTAGAATTAATTATAATGAGATTAATTATATTGATATCATTTTTTATTGATTGATTTATATATTATATTATTTATAAAAATTTTAATTTTACTGTTTTATCCTGAAATAATTTTATTTCTTCCTCTGATCCTCTGACATATATAAATTAACTCAAAAATATTTATAATCCTGAAATAGTTTATTCTAAAATTATAAACTAAATATTAATACTAAATATTTATCCTAAAATTATTTTTTTATCTATCATAGCAAATGACCCTTAATATTGTTCACACATGAACCAAACCCTTTTACTGAACACAATTCTTATATATTGAGTTACCTTAAAAAATTCAACATAATTCTTTTAGGTTTTTAGCTAAATATGAGTTAATGCTTAACACTTAATGAAAACATGATTTAACGCTTAGCGACTCAGGTTTCACTAAAATTAAAGAAGAAATTTAGATAAGATTCGACTCTACATTTAAATCTTGAGATTGTACATAACTTCTAAGGTTAAGATTTGTGATATACCAATGAAAGTTTAATTGGTGGATTGTGATAAAATTGAACGAGTAATAAATGGGTAAGACATTAAATTTTTAATGCAGTTGGTTTAATAATGCTCAAGAAAGACCTGAAACTTGCCTATAGTATAGCAATATAGCAACTTCTTCCTTTTAAGCAGAGATTTATGTTGCAAAAGATGGAATGTAGAGTAATACTCAAGTCTAAAAACCGTAACTGTGGAGTATTATTTTTGAAACTTCATCCATAGTTTTGTTACAAAATATTCATCTATGCAGAAGTAAACAGATTTGGGTTCGACTATTAACCTCCCCACTTAATTTTATGATGCCCTCATCCTACAAAAAATTAGTAATAAAATTGGGAGGTCAGTAAAGATCGATGCATGCACCTCTGCCACTTTGAGAGGCTGATATGCCAGACTATGCCTAGAAATCCCTGTGAATTTCCCGGTTAAATCACACATCTACACAGGCAAGCATCGACAAGCCATACACTACGAAGGGAAGCATTTTCTATGCAAATTTTGTGGCAGACTTGGCCACACTCAAGGTGGCTATCCATATACCAGTCTCAATACTTCTCAACAACCTCCCGTCCTCCCACGATCAACTACGAACGAGTTCAAGGATGAATGGAACAAAGTCTCCTTCTCCAAAAAGAAGACCTCTCCACTTCGTCAACAAAGCCCCTCTCCTGATGATATAGGTATAAAGGTTCAAATTTTTTATGTTGATATGGGTAAGTTTTCAAATACTCAAAATCTGAAATATGTTAATAAATTTGCCTCCGGAAAACTTGGCCCCAATAAGCAACGATTATAATCCCCCATGAATGCTCCCAATCTCAAAATCTAGGAATACACCAATTAATTTGCAAAGCTGAAAATCTAGCCTACTGACACTAACAATACCGCATCTTGCAGCGGAAGAGACTCTATGATCGCCTAATACATGGAGGCTGACTTGGAGCCCCTTTCCCCTGGTGATGGCCATGTGGCAGCCTGTCTAAATTCATTATTACCAACTTCTTCCACTAATAAGACACGCATAAATGATTTTACCTCTACTAATCCTACTATTAAACCTCACACGCAAATAGACACACCAAAACAAACTCAAACCCCAACTCAAACGCATGCACTCGAAGCCACCATCTCACCCTCTACTGTAACTACCACCTCCCACTTGTCAAATATCTCTACATGAAATATCTAAATGGCAGATTATAATCTTCAGAAGTCACTGAAAATCTACCCCAAATATTTTGCTAATCCTCCCACGCCTCAAAAGTTTTACATGCCTATAGATTCTATAAGTATTCATCTGCCTATGCCTACTACTCAACACTTTTTTTCTTCATCAGAATCCCTATTAAACAAAGGTGACAAACATGCCACGAATTTCACTATCCCCCAGAAAAAGGCTAAGGCTAATCCAAATACTCAATCACCAACCCAGACAGCTATGAACAACCTTCCTCTCCCACTTCCCAATCCCACCACTACTAATACTCTCCTCCGCCACCCCAGAACCATCATCCTCTTTCTTGGCTGGAGATGGGCCTCATGGGCCATGTAATCTCCTTCAATATGATGATCAATGGCCAGGAGACTATCCTAGTAATCCAAAACCCCCAGTATCTCGCGCAGCTGGTTTCAGAAGGAATACATCTTGTAATAAATTACTATGTCAACCAGACATGGCTCAACAAGATCCTTCAACCTCTAACTCCCAATCTCAACTCCACTCTGATTCAGGAGATATAGCACCAATGGAATATACCTTCTTACAACCAGCCTCCAACTTTACCTCGCCAACTTCCCAACCTCCCCATTCTTTCCACCAGAGGAACAAACCATACTGAACCCCATCTTCATGCAATAGGAAGTTAAACCCCACCAAAACCAAACTCCACCTTAGGAGGACCCTCCAGCTCCCATGCAAGAAAATATCCCTCCCAACAATCCTCCTCCAGTACCAAATCTGGCAGTAGAAGAGGAGGAGTTAGACCTCTACCACCACGAGCTACCAACAGAATTTGCAAATCTAGGAGAAGTAAAAGTGCTACTATTCAGGAAAATATAGGACAATAAGTACATCTTCAGTTGTCCAATGGCATTGTACAAGTGCTCCGTGGATATTCGACCCTCCCCCCCCCCCCCCCCGGGACCTCACTGTGGGAAAAAATGCCATAATACTGGTTTTGTGCATGAGAAGGAACCCACCTCCCTTACTGGAGGAGGGAATGCAAGCCCACAATCAGTTTGTCACTCGAATGAATAGACCTGCTCGTATAATCTTGTGGAATGTAAGAGGTGCTAACAATGATACCTTTCGTAGGCACTTTAAGGAACTAATGGATACCCATAAACCTAGCATAGTAATCCTTCTAGAAATCTGTATGGTTTCTCATGCACCACTCTTGAACGATTATAACTTCACCAATATGATCAATGTTCATGCGGAAGGGCAAGCAGGAGGGTTAGTAATCTCATGAAATAATAACTTTGTCAACATCCACAGCTTCACTAGGCGGTACCAAGCCATTCATGCAATGATTCAGGTCCCCTTTGGTCAACGCACGTGCCATGTTTTTTGTTTTCTAGCAGCCTACTAATTGTTTAACCCTTGTATTAGTGGTGTACGTACTTATCAAGGCGCATACAAGTAATTCTTCAGTTTGAAGACAAGTTACGGTAAATTAGTTACGCTAGAATTAATTATAATGAGATTAATTATATTGATATTATTTTTTATTGATTGATTTATATGTTGTATTATTCATGAGATTTTCAATTTTACTGTTTTATCCTGAAATAACTTCATTCCTTCATCTGACATGTATAAGTTAACTCGAAAGTATTTATAATTTTGGAATAATATATCCCAGAATCATGAATTAAATAATGGTACTAAATATTTATCCCAAAATTGTTTTTATTTATCCATCATACCAAATAACCCTTAATATTGTTCATACATGAACTAAACTCTCTTATTGAACACAATTCATATATGTTGAGTTACGTTGAAAGTTGAACATTATTCTTTTAGGTTTTTGGCTAAACATGATTTAATGCTTAATGAAAATATGATTTAATGCTTAGCGACTCAGGTTTCACTTAAATTAAAGAAGCAATTTGAAGAAGATTCGATTCCACATTTAAATCTTGAGATTGTACATAACTTCTAAGGTTAGTATTTGTGATATACCAATGAAAGTTTAATTGGTTACCATCTATATATATATATATGGTTACATGATATGGGAATTAGGAGTTTTATATTTACAAAACTAAATTAGTGGGTTGTGACAAAACTGAACGAGTAATATAATGGGTAAGACATTAAATTTCTAGTGCAATTGGTATGATAATGCTCAAGAAAGACCTGAAACTTGCCTATAGTATAGCAATATAGCAACCTCTTCCTTTTAAGCAGAGATTTATGTTGTAAAACTTAGAATATAGAGTTTACTCAAGTCTAAAAACCGTAACTGTGGAGTATTGTTATTGAAAATTCATCCTTAGTTTTGTTATAAAAATATCCATCTATATAGAGGTAAATGTTACTAAACAATAAAAGAAGAAGAACAATATTGCAGAGAAAGAGAGAGAATTTTTTTGAATTTTGGAATAAATTACAATGGAATAGAACCCTCTATTTATAGAGAGAGATTGACTTAGCCAACTAGTAATAAACCGTATAATCTCGAGAAATATAGATATTCACCACAAATAGAATTTTATTTATAACACGCCCCCTGAATATCTATTCAACAGATAATATGCCTCCTTAAAAACTTAACAAAAAGAAAACCCAATGGAAAAAATTTCTAAAAAAAGAAAAAGAGTACACATATCTAATAATTCGCCCTTTTAGTTGCCTCGTTAAAAACTTTGAAAGGAAAACCCAGTGGGATAAAACCTTGTAAGGAAAAAGAGTGCAACGCGCATTAACTCCCCCTGATGAGTGCATCAATTCACATCTTTAAGAATTTGCGTTTCAATCATGTGCACCATCTTTAAAAGATGATTGGTATAGATTTGATAAATAAATCAGTCATATGAACTTGATAAATATGTTGACTTGAAATCTTCATAAAATGACGTTAAATGGCCTTTTTAATATCTCTATAGAGATTCTTGTTATCATATTATCATGCTTATAGTTATAGCAAGATAAATATGTGCATAAATTGCACTTAGGATGTGGTATTTCAAGACCAAGAATTGTATATGCTTTATGCGATTTAAATCCTTCAAGGATTGTCATATAAGTTAGCCATAAAATAGACTTTAGATACATATCAAGTTTTCATGTCATGCTACACAAATAAGATATCAAAAACTGATAATACATATCATTGACTTCATACTTTC
Source organism: Nicotiana benthamiana (assembly GCA_034376525.1). NCBI lineage: Eukaryota > Viridiplantae > Streptophyta > Magnoliopsida > Solanales > Solanaceae > Nicotiana > Nicotiana benthamiana. Next base: position 51,886,165 of record CM067325.1, on the reverse strand, counting down.
AAGTGTTTGAACTATATATTCAAAACTACATATCTTTCATATGAAACCAGTTCTATTTGAATTATTTCTCTAGACTTATGATCCTCATATATATTTGCGCTATAGTCAATGTTATCAACAATCATTTTATATCGATTCCAACCTCCTTATTTTCATAAATACATAACATAGAGATCTCTTCATTCATATATTCAGATACCTGAATCTCTAATGAGATTTATGAAGTGTTATGTCATGTGATCTTCTAGATAACTTGCCTCCAATATTATGATCATTTTGATCATTTGCTCATCTTCTTTATCAAGAAGTTTATCTGAAGCCGTTTGTCTATACGCTTTAGACGTACCATAGATTTTGTCCTTCTATGATTTGATAGGAGCATTTGCAATGAGAATATAGTTACTTTTTTTGGGTCAGCAATGCGTTTGGCATGCTTTGCAATATATTGCAAATGAATTATCCATTTATGAACTTCAAGTTTATATTATTTTATTCGAGGATCTATATATACAAATGATAATTCATTCCACATAATTTTTTCTCAATTATTTACCATGTCTCCCCCTCATGTTAGAAAAACTAACTTGTTCCCTCAATATTGAGAACCCATCTTTGTGCGTTATGTTGTTAATCAAAATATACACCGCGTATCAATAATAATAAGATGGAATTATTTGGTTCCTGACCTAGAACCGCTTGTGAGGGGAGAAAATAATATTCTTTAATATATAACGTATATCAAATTGATATAGATAGAATTTTATTTATGGTGAATGTCTTAGAAAGATTCCAGGGTTTATTACTTAGTGGCTAAGTCAACCCCTCTCTATAAATAGAGGTTTCTATTCCATTCTAATTCATTTCAAAATTCACTAAGAATTCTCACTCTTTCTCTGCAACATTGTTCTTCTTCTTTTATTGTTTTATAACACGTTATCAGCACGAGACTCTAACCAATTAAGTAGAAGCTTTGGGATTGAGCATAATGATTGCCAATTGTTTCATGAACTTCCTTCATGATTAAATGTTTAATTTAAGGTATGTATTTTATCGTATTTTCTCTTTTATTCTATAATTTACTTTTAAATACAAGCAAAGAAAATAAATTTTGATTATAATTCTAATGGAGTTTGTAAGAAATTACAACCACCTGAAGTGGTAAAATTTTTATGCCTTGCCATGATCAAATTCATGTATGATTGTGGGCAAACTATTGAAAACCTGTCTTGTTGAATTTGCTCCATTCTCATTTAAGAGAAAGTGATAGCAGTATATGATAAGTCTGAAAGAAGACAAAATTATTACTACGAATGTATCAATTTATGCAAACGTGGCAAATAGACGAAATTATAATCGTCATCATTATGGTAATGAGAACAATAAGGATTCTCTAGATAATTCTTGACTTTGTGAAAGTATTATTTGTCATCGATTTGACATGAGATTTTATAAAGCAATAACAGTTACCAGATCCCCTCTGCTAAGACATATAGATGATTATGGTCCATTCATGATGTGAATCTGATAATATCTGATTACATATACATATTCGTTCTTGAAAGAATATGAACGTGTTAGTGGTGGTGAATATACCACGCTCGCCTCTAGAAGGAGGTTTGAGATGATATAAGAAAATAATGTTATTATTATGGCATGAATGGTCATTGGTCACGCAACTATTGTATGCCAAAATATTTTGGTAATTTTATTATTAAAAAATAACATTAATGCAAGAAACATATCTTGTATATAATTTTGATCATAACCATAATTGTATAACTTTCTCTTTAAAAGAGATATTTACCACATGGATTTTGATGAATCTCTGGTAGTATAAAATTAGTTGAAAGCTCTAGAAAAGCCAATTATTACTATTTTAGAGAAACACAATTGATTACTAATAAGGTATTGTGTTGTAGTAAGTATCAAAGAAACTTAATTGGGTTTCTAAGGTATTCGCGAAAGCGGTTGATTATATTGAGACTATAAATAAAGGAAAGATTTAATATCTTCTATTACTACAATTTGTAGCGGGATAATATGTATGTGAAAAATTGTTCACTTTATTCTCTAGTTTGTACTACACAAATAAAAGAATACCACAATAAAGTGAATGTTTATTGATATAAAAATCCATATCATAATAAACTTGGAGTTTATTGATCATTGTACACGTCATGGTGTAAATTTGAAGTTTATCAATATTGATAATTTATTCAATTGGCATAATTGGATTAGACATATCAATCTAAGTATGATGTGTAAAAATATAGAGAATTCACATGGGTAAATATTAAAAGAACTAGAAAGTTCTTTATGAATTCTCTTATATTGCTTGTTCTCATTAATTAATAAATCAACTTAAATTGGGATTGAATCCCATGAATGCTGAAAATATCAAGGGGAATATGAGCTCATTCACCTGCCATATATACCACATAAGATGTATCTATGAGATGGTTACATGTGTGATTATTATTAACTCGCAACATGGTATTTGCGAGGTAGCTTTCTCAATAATGATTTAGAGCACAATTTCCAAATTTTTTATTCAAGATAGTTCATCTTGATAAGTTGGTTTATATCACAATTGGTTTAGCAAAATGATTTATTGAGTGACCCTACTTAATAGCAAAATAATTGCTTGTGAGAACAAAGTTATCTATATCAATTTGATATACGTTATATATCAAAGTATATTATTTTCTCCCTTCACAAGTGGTTCAGGGCCATGAACCGAATAATTTCATCTTATTATTATTGATGCGTGGTGTATATTTTTATTAACACCATAACACACAAAGATTGGGTTCTCAAAGCTAGGGAAACAAGTTAGTTTTTCTAACATGAGGGGGAGACATGATAAACAGTTGAGAAAAAATTATGTGGAATGAATTATCATTTGTATATCTAGATCTTTGTATAAGATAATAAAAAAATAATTCATGTAAAATATATTGCAAATCATGCAGATGCATCTGCTGACCCCAAGAAAGTAACTATATTCTCATTGCAAATGCTCCTATTAAATCTTAGAAAGACAAAATGTATGGTACGTTTAAAGCGTATAGACAATCGGTTTTAAATAAACTTCTTGATAAAGAAGATGAGCAAATGATCAAAATGATCATAATAAAGGAGGCAAGTGATCTAGAAGATCACATGACATAACACTTTATAAAATCTCATGAGAGATTCAAGTACATGAATATATGAATGAAGAGATCTCTATGTTATGTCTTTATGAAAAATAAGGAGGTTGGAACCAATATAAAATATTCGTCGACGATATCTATGGTAGCGCTAAATATTGATGAGGATCATAAGTTTGTCGAAACCAGACACAAAAATATTGGCCTAATAGAAGCGATGCAATTCGAATAGAACTGGCTTCATATGAAAGACACGCATTTGAACCTGCAATTTAAATACTTAAGGGGTCGTTTGGTTAGAATATGATTTATACCGGTATAAGTTATGCCGGTATAAGTTATATTGGGATAAGTTATACTGGGATTAGTTATGCTGGGATTGTTATTTATTCATTGTTTAGTATGTTATATTATGAATTACAATTGTATAATTTCTAAGAAGTAGGTATAAGTTATACCGTTGCAAATTACCTCATCTTCTGAGGTATAAGTTATCCCAATGTTAAAATTAACACCAGGATAACTTATACCTTGTTTGCTAACCAAACACAGTATTAAGGTGGTATTTAATTTTTATACCACCCTTATACATTCTTATACGTCATACCAAACGACCCCTAAAGGTATAAAGTCAATGGTACGTGCAATGAGTTTTAGATATCTTATATGTCTAGCATGACATGAAAACTTGATATGCATCTAAAGTCTAATATACGGCTTATATGGCTTAACTAACATGACAATCCATGAAGGATTTAGGCTTGAAGCATATACAATTCTTGATCTTGAAATACCACCTCTTCAATGCAATTTGTGCACAAATATATCTTGCTATAACTATTAAAATGATCATATGATAGCCAGAGTTTTCATATCTATGTGGAGATATTGAACTGACTATTCCACCGCAGTTTATGAAGACATTACATTTTTATCAAGAATGATTGTTTCTAGGTGCAACATATTCATACAAGTTGATATCACTGATTTGCTTATCGAATCATTACTAATGATCTTTGAAAGATGGTGCATAAGATTGGAATGCGAATGCTCAAGGATGTGAATTGACGCTCTTATCAGAGAGAGTTAAAACGCATTGTACTCTTTTTCCCTCATAAGGTTTTGTCCCTCTTGATTTTCCTTGCAAGGTTTTTAATGAAACAACCAAAAGGCATATTGTTAGATATGTGAACTCTTTTCCTTCTCTAAATTTTTTTCCCATTGGATTTTATTCTAGTTATGGTTTTAACGACGTACATTATCTGTTGAATACATATTCAGGGGAAATGTTATAAATAGAATGTTAAATATGGTGAATGTCTATATTTAGAGAGATTCTAGGATTTATTACTTGGTGGCTAAGTCATTCTCTCCTATAAGTAGATGGTTCTATTCCATTGTAATTCATCCCAAATTAATAAAACTTATCTTTCTCTATTTTTCTCCGCATTACTTTTCTTCTTTTATTGTTTCATAACAGTAAACATAATGTTCCAAACTACGAAGGAACTGAGTATTATTAAATCAAATCTTGAGGGATATCTTTAGATTTATTTGTATAATTTTTTTCAACTAGTTAATCTTAAAACAGATGCGCATTTTAATGTAATGTGTACATCTTCAAAAATAAGACATGCCGTTATTGATGAATATTTCAAAAGTGAAGTACAGTTTAAGATACAAAATTAAAAAAATTTAACCTGCGAATAGGTCTGTACAAATTATTTTGACTTGCTTGTTTGCTAAGTTTTCTTTACCTTTTCTACATTTTCAAAAAGAAAAATATTTAAAAAAAATAGATAATAGCACTTTTGGTCCCTAATTATATTAAACTCCGATTTTGATCTTTGTGATGTATGGTTACGCACAATAACCTTCAATTAATTGTAATGTGCATTTTTTTTTTAAATAGTAAGCTTCATTTCATCAATAGATCAAAAGATTACAGAATAAATCAGTAGCTGCTGACTAGCTACTGTTTTCAATCAGTCTATATGAATTCACACCCATAAGTTATATATACATCAAAATTCAAGAAACATATAATTTCTTTCACTTCCTTTTCTAAGGGTAGTGATCCATTCTTCGCAAAACATCCTTCCAATGTTTAAAGGTGGCTCCCTGTATATGTATGTGAACTGTTATCTCTTTGCATGTATCATTTATAACTATGCTTCCGCCTTGGAACCTAATCTTGTTCCTTTCTCGCCATAGACAGTATACTAACATCCCAAACACACTGGTGGTTATTTCAGCATGTCCATTTCTCCTTTTTGCAATGTTGCTAATCCATTTTACTTCACTGTTCCAATCACAAATGGGTCTCTGGTATCCCAGCCATATTAGCAATCTATTCCATAGCTCCCATGATGTCGGGCAAGTAACAAAATAGATGTTCAAAAGATTCATCTACTTGCCTACAGAATACACATTGTTGAGGAATCTGTATTCCAGGTGCATTAGCCTCTCCACTGTTGCCAGTCTTCTGCGCAAAGCTAGCCAGACGATAAATTTGAATCTTGGGTGTAGTTTTGTCTGCAGAACTATGCTTTTTCAGTGTACTTTGGGGGTTTGAGGGAGTTGGAGTTTGTTGATGTTGAACAGTTCTTCCCTCTGTAGCTGGATCAATCGACATTTCAGGTTTCCCTGTATACCCTGGATATCAGTGATCTTGTCTCAAATATCTTTCTCACAGCCCAGGCAGCTCTTTTAGGAGTAGGTACATCCTCTACAGCATTGTTCTTAATGTAGTATGTGTGCAGCCATTTGATCCATAGGCTGTCCTTCTTCATTATTACTACCCCACAGATGCTTTGCAACAGCTGCCTTATTCCAGATTGGCAAATTTAATACATTTAGGCCACCAGCACTATATGGTAGACATATAGTTTCCCATGCTACTAATGCCTTTTTGGACACATTTGCTGCACCAGTCCATAGAAAGGATCTGCATATTGCCTCGATCATCTTCATTACCTTTTTAGGTAGCAGGAAGATTTGAGACCAGTACGATTGCATTCCAAATAATATTGTCTTGATCAACTGGAGCCTACTTGAATAAGATAGAAGTCTTGATGTCCAGTAGTTGATTTTCTGTGTTATCTTCTCTACTATTGGCCAACACTGTGTAACTGATAATTTCTTGGAGTCCAGAGGGACACCAAGATACTTAAAAGGTAGAGACCCTTCAGGGAAGTCCAGTAAGTTCAAGATTTCCTCCTTTATCCATTTTGATACCCCTGCTACATAGACTGCACTTTTGTCTGCATTTGCTTGAAGTCCTGAGGTGTCAGTAAATTTTTGGAGTGTATGTTTTAAAAGTCTTACAGATTTGGTATCAGCCTTGCAGAATAGTAGTAGATCATCAGCAAAACAGATATGTGACACTCCCAGCTTCTTACATCTAGGATGAAATTTGAAGTCCTTTCTTTCCATCATATGCTTGAGTTCCCTGTGTAAATATTCCATGACAATTATAAAGAGGTATGGGGACATTGGGTCTCTTGCCTTATACCTCTTTTTCCTTTGAACGGATTAAGCCCTCCATTGAGACTTAATGAATATGTGACAGAAGAGATGCATTCCATTATCCAGTTTGTAAATTTGTAGGGGAAACCCATGTCCAGCAACAGCCTCTCAATAAAACACCATTCCACTGTGTCATATGCCTTCCTCAGGTCAACTTTTAATACACATCGAGGAGATACTCCCTTCCTATTGTACCCTTTAAATAATTCCTGGGTAAATAGTATGTTGTCTGATATGATCCTGCCTTAATAAAAGCTGACTGTGAATTGCTAATCAAGCTACCTATGACTGTTTTGATTCTTGTTGTTAGTACTTTAGTGATTATTTTATATAGTGTTGTGCAGCAAGCGATGGGTCTATAGTCTTTGACAGTAGTAGGATTTTGTATTTTGGGAATCAAGGTTACTGTTGTGCTACTTACTCCTTTGTGTAGCTTTCCTGTTGCAAAGAATTCCTTCACTGCTCTATAGACATCATCAGAAACAGTGTCCCAGTATCGAGTGAAGAATTCGACTGGGAAGCCATCTACTCCTGGTGCTTTATCATGGGGCATATCATTTATTGCCTAAGAGATTTCCTCCTTTGTAACTGTCCTAATCAGAGACTGCTTCTGCTGTATGTTAAGACATGGTCCCTTTTGAATAATGACAGTGTTTGGACATTTACAGAAAGGTTTTTTTTCCCAGGATCTTGTTGAATGTATGTAGGAACTCTTCTTCCACTAGATTATGGTCAAACAGCCTCTCCCGTGAATCAGTGTATATGGAGCTAATTGTGTTTATGTTTTTCCTCTGCTTCATTTGTGCATGGAAATATTTGGAGTTTGAGTCTCCACATGTGATCCACTGTGCTCTGAATTTTTGATGCAGAATCTGTTCCTCTATGTTGCTCCATTTCTCTACTTCTGTTAAGGTTTTCCTTTCTTGATCTATCAACTGCTGGTCCAGGTTGTTTCTTCTCAATTCAAACTGAATGGTTTCTAGTTTATGTCTTGCTGCATTGAGATGGGTTCTATAGGATGCCATATAAATATTCAGTTCTTTCAACTCCCATTTCAAATCTTTGAGCTTGTTCCATATCATGTGCATGCTTCCAGTTTCATCATTTCCCCTCTGTTTCCAAACCTTTTCTACAATACCAGTAAAGTCAACATGCTTCATCACAGGTTTGTACAGTTTAAAAGGTTTAGGATGTAAATTCTTCCTCTGGAATCCAGTTTTGCATTGTATTAGAATAGGAGAATGGTCTGATGCCCCCGGATTCAGATAATCAGTTTCAATGTGACTGTAATGCTGCATCCATAGGATAAGCCAAAAGTCCAGTCTATCCTTCTATACACCCTTCTGCTAGGTTGTTGTTTGTTGCACCAGGAGAAGTAGCAGCCCAAACTTTTCAATTGAGTAAGCTGAAGAGTGTTGATTGCTTCCTGAAAACCTTTGAGTTCATTTTGTGTTACTAGTGAGCCAATTCTGTCGTCTGTATGAAGAACATTGTTAAAGTCCCCACTGATCAACCAGCTTTGCTGCACAGATGCACCCAGAAGCATCATCCTATCCCATAACTGCTGTGTTTTATGAATGTCATTGCTTGCATATACCACTGTAAGAATAGTTTTAAAGGTGGTGCCTATTTCCTGAACTTCACAATGAATGAATTGTTCATCAGTCAACAAAATTATCACTTCACTGCTTTGTTTCCACAATAGCCAGATCCTCCCATTTGAATGTTCATTGTAATTACAGCAGCTCCTCCAATCTCTATATACATTGTTGAGTATCCTTCTAGCTTTTCCTTCCTTTACTCTAGTTTCTAGGCAACCTATGACATCCACCTTATTCTTCCTCAGAAAGAAGTTTAACTCTTTCTGCTTATGAGCCTTGTTCAAGCCCCTGATATTCCAAGTGCATAGTATCATTTAGGGGTGAAGCTGGATGGGCCAGCGTCCCCAAGAGTGCCTTCCATCTGTAAAGGGGGGAATCTGTTGCTTGAGCTCAGGATACAAGTTTCTGTTTGTTGTACATTCTTCCCATTCTGTTTCCCATTTTCTACTTCCTTTGTAAAGATAGTTCCTTCTGTTTCCATGGTATCCTCAATCTTGTTTTCCTGTTGAGTTGCCACATTCTTGGTTTTTATTTTTGGAGTCCATCTCTTGGTTACTCTGAATTTCTGTTTCAACTATCCTGGTTTCTGTTTGTTCATGTCATTCTTTGTGGTTTGCTGCTCTTCCTTATACCAACATTCAGCAGAACTATGCCCAAATCTGATACAGTTTTCACAATACTTTGGTTTCCATTCATAGTCTATTTGTTGGACTATGATTCCTCTTTTGGTTTGAAGTTCTAAGCTATCTGGCAGAGGCTTAGATATGTCGGTTTCAACCAACACTCTGGCATAGGATACTTTCTCCAAATTAGCTGTGAATTTATCAGTATACAGAGGCTTTCCAACCACACTAGCCATTTTACTTAATGCTTCAGTTGACCAGAAACCCAATGGTAAACCAGAGAAATTGATCCACAGTGGAATCACACTTATATTAGCCGGATCAAATTTGAAATCCATTTTCCATTGCTGCAGTACCAGTGGCTTGTTGTGGAAGGTGTAAGGTCCTGCTTATAATACACGATCCTTATCCTCCGTATTCTCAAATCTGAATAGATAGTACCCATCATTATGATACATTATTTGAGGCTGATCGACGAAATTCCACAGGTTTGCGACAAAATTTTCCATAGTTTTCTCATACGGAGACTCCCCCAGTACAAAACCTATCAATGCATTACTCCAATAATCCTCTAGTTCCTTTGTATCTGCATCATTTGCACTACAAATCTCCCATCCTTTAGAGCAGGAGGGATGTAGGTTAGGGCATTACCTTTTTGAGGGCTTCTATTGAAAGCTTTTTTCTTTTCAACCTCCCCTTTGTCTGCTACATCATGTTTGCTTCGTTCTTGTTCTGCATGCGCTGAGAATTGCAATCGCCGGGGAACTTGTGACAGTGTTCCCTTCTCTTGAGCTAGTTCCTTACACTCTTCAATTTCCTCCCTAATAGATTGTAATTGCATAGGCATAAAGCTTCCAAGAGTTAACGGATTCAATCGGTGCTGAATGCCCGACTCCGGTGTCACTATCGCACCATTTTGCACAGGATCCTCTTCGGGTTATGGTATTCAATATGTGCAAAGCCCATTCCCGTTAACCAGCGATTTGGATGGTTTATTGCTAGTGTGGCTTCCAAAGCTTCATCTCCTCTATATTCTGGTTTCGACTGCTGCTTCTTCCCCGTCTCAGCCATGGCAGAGGCGTAGGTTTGCACCCTGCTAACTTTCACATGGGTGCGAACTTTCACAATTTTAATGAATTGTTGACTATTAAACTATTTAATTATTCATGTGTTATTTTAAATTTGTGTTGTTATTCTACAATTTTTTATAAGATATTTAGCTCTACAAATTGTGTAAATATAAGATATTTCCTCTATAAAGGGACCAAAAGTACACACTTGAATTAATCAAATATTAAATGTGGTTAGACAAATAATATTACAAGGATCAAAATCAGAATTCATCAATAACGGGATATCACGTCTTACTATATAAAATAAAAAACCTTCTGATATGATGTTTCATCTTCTGTATGAGTTAGAATCCTAGACGCTTACAGACTCGCGTTCTTGAACTGCCTCATTAGTTCTTAATATTTATTATTTGGTTTTGATGACCAGTCTTCCTAAGAATAAATTAAATAAATTAAATTCTTAGGAGAACTAATTACATAATTGAGGTGAAAATATATATTAAGTTGCTATTCTTAAAGGATAAAGATTTATAAAAATTGTATATGTCATACATTTATTAAATTTGCATAAATATTTGGTGTGAAAAACTTTTGCCTTATTACATCAATTAAACCCGCTAACAATCAAACAGAACTAAAAACAGAAAGCGAGAAAAGAAGGAGAAGAAAGAAAAGTAGGAAACTTGGTGGAAGAGACGAGACTCCCAACAAAAAAGACATAAAAGCAAACATCACCACCTTGTTGCCAACATTTTTTTAAGAATATTACATAATCATAGATGAATTATTATATTGGGGTTTGTGAAACAGTCAACTAACTAGTAGCAGTCATAATCAGGTTTATGGATTAGGCCACGCGTTGCTTCCTTTCTCCAACTTAGAACCCTCCTATGAAACCTCCTCCTCAAACTTGCGCTCTTTATAACAACGCTCCGCATACTCTTTTTTTCCACTCAACTCAACTTTGAATATCTTTCAACAAAACTAAATGCATATAAGAAAAATGGCATCGCCACAAGAGAATTGCACTGCACTTGATTTGATAAAGCAGCATCTTCTTGATGATGTTGCTTTTATGGAACAATATTACTGCTCCGAATCTACCACCCTTTATTCCCGAAGCTCCTCTTCTGAATCTTTAAGTTCTAATAGCGACAATTTCTCCTTTGAAACCAACACAACTCAAACTTACAATCTTGATATCTCAAGTTTCTTTAACAATTCCAAAACAGAGTTTGACATAAAACCGAATGTGTCAGCTGCTCGTATTTGTTCAAATTCTCCCAAGCAAATTACGAGCTTCAAAGAACGCAAGCCTTCTCTAAACATTGCAATACCTGTGAAGCAGCAGGAGGTTGTTCAGAAAGTGGAACTAGTTCCAACCGAGAAGAAGCATTACAGAGGAGTTAGACAAAGGCCATGGGGCAAGTTTGCAGCAGAAATTCGTGACCCGAACCGAAAGGTACGCGGGTTTGGTTAGGAACCTTTGACACTGCCATACAGGCGGCTAAGGCATATGATAGGGCGGCGTTTAAGCTTAGAGGCAGCAAAGCAATAGTGAATTTCCCTCTCGAAGTTGCAAACTTTAAGCAAGAATTTAATAATGAGATTTCACAGTCGGCGTACTCAGGCCGAAAAAGGGTGAGAGGAGCAGAGAATGAGGAACAAGTAGTTATCGAGAAGGAAATGAAAAGAGAAGAAGAAAGAGTCCCGCCGGCGGCGGCGGCGGCTCCATTAACGCCATCAAGTTGGTCGGCGATTTGGGAGGGTGAAGATGGAAAGGGTATTTTTGAAGTGCCGCCACTATCACCATTGTCTCCACATATGGCCAATTCTAAGCTTGTCATGATATAATCAAAAAGGACAAGGCGTATATACTTTGGGATGTTAGTATTTTGGCAGAGGAAGGATATATAAATATGCACCTGACCAGAAGAAAGTCTGAGGTGAAATCAAGAATTAGGATTAGGATTCAATAGATGATGTAGAAGAGTAGAATAAAGGATATGTCTTTGGGTCTTTAATCTTTGTCCGATTTCTCTGATTTAGCGTTATTCATGTAAATAGGCAGTGCGTCTAACAATTTGCTCGATTGATTAATTCATTTTAGAGAAAATGATAAAAATAGTTTCTTATGTTTGAGAGTAGGTTTAACGCAGTAAAGCTGAACTTTAAGAGAGCCAACAGGACGAACCGCTCTTCATTAACTGTAAAACATACATCTGGTCTTTTTGAACATTTCAATGATTTCTAAGCTACGATATGTTCGACCACTTCCTACAATTATTCATCGTCACTCGGGTTGGTAAATTGACGGGTCAGATCGAATACAGACAGGACGATTTGAACATTTCAATGATTTGTAAGCTACGATATGCTGACCACTTCCTACAATTATTCATCACCACTAGGAGTGACAATTTGACGGGTCAGATCGAATGGGAATGGTCAAAAATGGGTAATATAAAAATAAATATATTATCCGACCCATTATTCATAACTTTTTGAATACGATCACTATTGAGAAAATTTCTAGTGTCCCAAACTTTAGAACCCCCAATTTGATTCTTTATAAATGTAAAAGGTGACAAGAGGGGGTTGCTCGGATGGCTAGCACACCCTTCGGGTCACCAAATGAGCAATAGCTCCAACAAAGGGGGATCAATTCGGAGGGAATGAAAAAAAATGTAAAAAGTAAATTCATTAGTTATCCATTTTTAAAGTGGACAATATGGTTTTTATCTATATTTTGACCCGTTTTTAAGAAGATCATTAGCTACCTCATTTTTAGTGGATAATATGAGTGAATAATTAATTTATTAATCAATTTTACCACCACTTGTCGCCACCAATATTCTTTGTTTTGAAAGAAAACATGCCCATCTTTAGATAAGGCTAGCTCAAAATTGCAGGACCCACTGGCTCGCAAGTTAGCTCAGCTACAGTATGAGCCATGCGTCTATATTTTGCTTTAGCTGAACTTCTGGATATGATGCTTTGCTTCTTTGCCTTCCATGAGATTAGTGAGGTTCCCGGCTTAACACAAAAACTTGTAATTGATTTCCTAGACATAGGGCAAGAGGCCCAATTAGAGTCGCAGAATGCCTCTACCTTTTCTTCACTTATGCTTGAAATTAGTAACCCAAGACCTGGTTGTTTCTTTATGTACTTCACTATGTGTAAAGAAACTTCATAGTGAGATGTCGTTGGTGCATGCATGAATTGCCGTAGGCATCGCACTGCATATGCAATGTCCGGCCTAGTGATGGTCAAGTATAATAACTTGCCAATGAGTCATTGAAAGTTATTTCTCTCCATCAATGGCTCATCTGCATCAATTCTTTGCACACATTCATCATATTCTGTACTTGTGAACTTTAGATTTTGTTCCATATGTGTGTCCTTAGGCTTTAAACTTGATAGTCCTACTTCTGATATCATCTCTAGAGCATAATTCCTCTGAGATATTAGGATTCCTTCTTCAGACCTAGCAAACTCCATTCCCAGAAAGTATCTATGCTCTCCAAGGTCTTTCAATTTGAAGCTTTTATGAAGGGCACTTTTAGCTTGATGTATTTCTTCCAAGTCATTTCTATCACAATCAAGTCAGCTATATAGACAAAAATAAAAGTGCGATGTTGCAAACCTATAAAAGGCTTAGTAAGAATGTGAGCCATTTGAGAAGAAGTAGGAACGTGAGATAAAGTAATAAGGCCATCAGCTAATTTGGTGCGAATAAAATGACAATCTACTTCGATGTGTTTAGTGCACTCATGAAACATCGATTCTTGGCTATGTGAATAGCATCCTGGCTGACGCACAAAATAGGAATTGGAGCGTTAATAGAAAGACCCAAATCAGATTATAACCGGAACAACTAGGCTAGTTCAGCCACCATTTTACTCATAGCTCTATATTCTGCTTCAACTGAAGACAACGAGACTATATCCTGCTCTTTAGATTTCTAGCTAATGAGACTACCACCCAAATGATTGCAAAAACCAGTGATAGAGTGTCTTGACTCATGAAAAGCAGCCTAATCACTATCATAACTAGCAAGCAGAGAGAAATCAGGAGAATTACTGAGAAACACTCCAAAATTAGAAGCCCCCTTTAAGTATCTCAAAACATGCAAAGCATCAACCATATGTGGGACCCGAGGTGTCTTTAAAAACTCACTCAAATGTTGGATAACAAAATATAAATTTGGCCGAGTATGAGTAAAAAAATTGAGCTTAGCTACCAAACTCCTATAAGATTTAGGCTTAGGTAATAGCTCACTAACATCAGAATGCAGCATGTGAGCAATGTCCAAAGGACTTACTGCTTCAGGAGCATTAAGACAATTAAACTCAAGAAGCAAATCAGAAATGAACTGCTTTTGATGCAAAAGGACTATAGACTTGTGATAGAATAATTCAATGCCCAAAAATAGTTAAGCAAACCTAAGTCATTAATCTTAAACTAAGCATCAAGAAAACTCTTAAGTGCGGAAATTTCAGACAAATCATCCCTAGTTAATATAATATCATCAATACAAAATGTCATTTAAAGAGTGAGAGTATCCCCTAAAACAAAGGGCTTGAGATAGCTTTGCATAACACCGTGAGGCATGTCTTAGTCCATAAAGAGATTTTTGCAGCTTGCAGACTAAAGTAGCAGATCCAGAACATGAGGAATCAATAGAAAGGCCCCGAGGGAGCTTCATATAAACTTTCTCATCTAAATCCCATGTAAAAAGGCATTATTAACATCTAACTGAAACAAAGGATACTATTTTTTAACTACAATAGCAGCTAAACATCTGACAGTACACATTTTAACCATATGAGAAAAAGTTTCATTAAAATCAATCCCCTACTTGAGTGTCACCTCGAATTACTAATCTTGCCTTATATATTTCCACACTACCATCAGCTTTATATTTTATTTTACACATCCAATTACTACATGTCGTCTTTTTACCAATAGGAAGCTCAATAATTTTCCAAGTATGATTTGCCTTTAAAGCCGCAAATTCTTGTCTCATTGCTTCTTGCCAAACAGGAATGGCAGCAGCCTGGGTGTATGAAGAAGGCTCCACCGGAATAGGTCGTGTAGTGGAAATAGAAGTAACGATGGAGAAAGAAATAGAAGGAGGAAGGTTAACAATAGTCTTGCAGATGGGAAGGAAGTTGATGGGATCTGGTTCTTTTCCTAAGGTCAGAAAGAGGGGGTAACACATTATCAGTTGAGGAAGAAGAAGGCACGGTGTCGTGTCATCAGAAGGTGACGAGGTAGAAAAAGGAGGGATAGGACATCGGGAGAATTATCATAGAACAAAGGAAGAGAATGAGAAGAAGAAGTAGTAGGAGAAAAGGAGGGAATCTTATAAGGAAACACAGATTCATGAAACACAACTTCTAAACAAAACAGATTTACTTTGCAAATTGTATAACTTGTACCCCCCTTTTGGCAAAAGGATACCCAATAAACACACAAGGAAAAGCTATAGGGTGAAACTTATCTCTGTAATACTTAGGGACTGTAGCATAACATAGACAACCAAAAGGCCTTAAATGAGAAAAAGAAGGGGGATGGCCATATAATAATTCAAAAGGGGTTCTATTGAATAATACTGAAGATGAAAATCTATTAATAAGTAAGTTGTTGTCAATACACAATCTCCCAAAATTTTATAGGAAGATTGGATTGAAACAATATAGCTCTTGAAGTTTCAAGTAGGTGTCACTATATTCTCTCAACTACACCATTCTGTTGTGGTGTACGTGGCAAATACTTTGATGGATTATCCTATTATCATAAAAAAATTGGGAGGTTGAGGGAAAAGATCCAAGTTCTAAAGTATTATCACTTCTAATCTTTTGGACAGAAAGTTGAAATTGGGGTTTCACCATGGTTATAAATGCTTTAAGCACAAACAATGTATAGTTCTTAGAGTGCAATAAATGTGTCCATGTTGCTCTGCTATAGTCATCAACAATGGAAATAAAGTACTTAGCTCCAGAATGTGTTTGAGTGTAGTAAGGTCCCCAAGTATCAACATGAATAAGTTGGAACGTAGAGGTAGACTGAGAAGAGCTATTTGGGAAATGTAACCTAGGTTGTCTAGCCAAGGAAAAAATAGGACATGTAAAGGATTATTTAACTGACAGGTCATTATAAATACAAGGCATATTTTTCATTTGCACAAAAGGAATATATCTTAATCTATGATGCCAAAGAATATAATTTTTATTAATCAATTTGCTGAATAGTACAAGATGATAAAGGAGCAACAGAATTTGAATTCATAACTGGCTAATTTATATGCAATGAAAAATCAGCACTTTATACCACATTATTAAATGCAAAAATAGAAGTATCAACATCAGAGACAACAAAAATAGAGAGTTCAGAATGAGAAAAATTATCAAGGTAGAGTTTGTATAGTCCACAGTCCATTCTACCAAGCTCCAGAAGCTTCTTCATAGAGTGGGCCTGTAGAAGTATACATGAAAAGGAAGTGAATAGTACATTGCAATTGAACTAGATAATCAATTTACTCAAAGAAATCAAATTATAATGGAAAGTAGGAATGTACAAGACATAATGAAGTGTAAAAGATGGAAACAAAGTTAAAGAACTTGTGCAGGTAACCTTAACTTTGTAACCATTAGGCAGAGAAACTAGATATGGGACAGAAAGAGGTGTGATGTTAAATAGAAGATTTTTATTAAAAGTTATATGCTCAATTGCCCCAGAATCCACTATCCAAACCCTTCCAGCTATACTAGTTAACATGCACACAGTAGTACTACCATTTACACACATGCGAAGAAGAATTGCCACCAGCAAAATTGGTAGAGCCCATGAGAATTGGCTGAGAGTTAGATTCACCCAGTGTAGATTGTTGGAGCAGGTTTATCAATTGAGAGTACTACTTTTTGGTCAAGCCAGGAACTAAAAAGCCTTGCCCAGGTGAAGAATATGATGAAGGAGGTTTAGAGATCCCAGGAGACTGCCCATCAACACTTGCAGCAGCACCAAATCTTTTAGACTACCCCTTCGTGAATTTAAAATTTTGGAAATCCATGTAATTTGAAATATTTTTCAATTGTATGACCATTTTTACAATACTTGCAAGGCAGAGAAACCTTGGTTTGATCAAAGTTCACCTTCTGGACATTTTGATCAAAATTAACTCTTTCTGTATATTACTTTTGAGGTGGAAATTGAGGGGAAAGCTTGTTGGAATTTGCATTAAAAGAATATGATTTTGAGTCTAACTAAGTGTTGGGATAACCTGTCTATATTTTCCATCTTGCAACAGAAAGATATAGGCGGTATCAAGGGAAGGAACTGGCTGCATCATCAAAATGTTATGTAAACTTAATTGAGACCCATGAGAAATTGATCGACCTTATCCTCTTCCTTCTCCTTTTGGAGATCCACCTTAGCAGCACAAACACAAGAATTTGCATGACTATTGCACATAATCCCTAATTCATCCCATAGTTTTTTAAGTTAGTTGAAATATGAAGCAATATGGAGAGTCCCTTGGAAAGTAGAAGCAAGTTCTCTTTTTATTTCAAAAACTTTAATTGTATTAACACTCATATATTTATATTTAATTGCAACCAGATACTTTTAGCAGTATCGAAATACTGCACACTCTCAGCTATATCTGGTGATAAGGAGCTAGTTAACCATGATATAACTATGTTATTGCATATATCCCACTGCCTATGTTGAAGAGAATTCTCAACAATTTTATAATAAGACCCATTTATAAATCCTATTTTATTTCTTGAAGATAACGACAAGATCATAATACGTCTTCATCTTCCAAAATCTATCCCCAAAAATGGCACAGGAATAAGGAAAATGCATGGGGCATCAGAAAGAAGAAGAAACAACGGGCTAGAAGGCTTAGGAGTATACATAAAGGACGAAGATGTTTCAGGAACAAAATTAACCATGGAAACAAGTAAATTGATCAAAACCGAAAGAGTCTACACCATCAACAGTACAACAACATACATAACTACGCACGCAACAAGTTAGACACAGAAAAAATATACCAGACTTCTTCGCAACCTGAAGAAGAAAATGCCTTGACAAGAAAAATGCAACAGAAATTGACTTTAGCTCCGATGAAATTGAGACGACGAAACTAATTGAACACCAAAACTTCATCCTCGAAAAAAAAACTCGGGTAGTAAAGAAGAATAAATCCACACAAAACTTCTAAAATTCTTGTGAAAATCAAAGAAAATCATGAATTTTCGGTAAAAAAAACCTCAGAGGAAGACAAAAACTCTATAAAATCAAATGAGGGTAACATCACTAGATAGAGAATCACGAGAATCATTGGATTTACCGCTATGATACCATTTTAACACACCAAATTGAAATAGAAATTGGCAAAATTGTATTTAGGGCTTGAAGGAACGGAGAAAACTAGAGAGAAAATAACTCATATTTTTGTAATCGAACAAAATGCCAAAAAGTGCAAAACACTCTGTATCTCGGCCTATAATATATATATATAAATATATATATATATATATATATATATATATATATATATATATATATATATATATATATATATATATATATATATATATACACACACACACACACACAGACACACACATACACTGAGCCTCTTTAACTAAGTTACTCATAAATAATAAATTGGGCTAGGCCCAAATACAAAAAGGCTAACATCAGTAGCCCAGCTACCTTTGTGTAATCCCAACAGTAATTGTACAGTTAGTTATTTAAGGTGTACACTTCTAGAATCAGCTACAATGGTTAGTTAGCACGGGTTGTTGTTATTGGTCTTAGTGAACAAGGAATAAGTATGTCTGCTCTACTGAAAACCAAAGGATAACAAGGCATGTGTCAGCTTCACATTCCACTATTTAGAAGCATGTTTTAAGCCATATAAGGATTTGAGTAGTCTGCACACCTTATATTCCCCCTGACTACCAAATCCCTGAGGAAGAGTCATATAAACTTTCTCAACAAGATCACCATTTAGAAAATCATTATGTACATTCATTTGGTACATAGGCCGATGCCTAAGGGTAGCAATGGTTATAATAGTTCTTATTGTGGTCATCTTGGCCATAAGGGAAAAAGTATCATGGAAATTAATTCCTTCTTGTTGGGTGTAACCCTTAGCAACTAATATAGCCTTAAATCTCTCCACAGAATCATCAACATTATGCTTAATTTTGTAGACTCATTTACAACATATAGGGACCATACCAGGTGGTAAGCCAACCACATCCCAAGTATGATATTGTTTTAAGGCTTAATTCTCAAGGTTCATAGCCTTAATCCACCTATAATCTTTAATGACTTGTGAGTAAGAAGTAGGTTTAATATATGTTGAGAAAGAAGCAAGAAAAGATTAAAAATGAATAGGGATATGAGAGTAAGAAGCAAAGTTATGAATCGGGTAAATGAAGCTGAAGGTAAAGGATGGTGAATGTAATCAGTAAGCCAGATAGAAGTTTTAAGTGTTCTACCAAATTTTATGGGCAACAGGGAATCTGTAGGAGGATCGGGAGGATCAGATAGACCAAGTGAAACAGTAGAGAAAAGAGAGGAAATAAGATCAGGTGAAGGAGTAGGTAAACTTATGGATTGAGCGGGATAATTAGTAAGGAAAATGATGTCATTGGAAATGGAATTATGATCAGGTGTAGGAGATGGTAGAGGATCAGAATTAGGAAAAAGAGGAGAGTAAGTAGAAGATGGATCATGAGTAGAAGAAACTTGCTCCTGGGATATTTGAAGGGATAGAGGTTTTCATGAAAGATAACATTACTGTTAACTATGAATTTGTTGGCTTCAATGTCATATATTCTATACCCCTTCTGAGCAGTAACATAGTCCATAAAGACATCAAGAACAGAATTAGGAGTAAATTTATCATGAAAATATGATTTTGTGGCATATCAAAGCCATCCTAGAGTTCTGATGTGAGAAAAAATAGGAGGTTTTTTTTCATGTAGGACAACACAGTCTATTAATGATATAAGTAACAGTAAGAACGCAATTCCCCAAACTTTAAGGGTATGTTAGCCTGAAATCTCAAGGCCCTTCCTACTTCTAGGATATGCATATGCTTCATCTCCACCCATTTTGTTGTGGTTGAGAACTGATTTTCAATGAGGTGCATAAATTCAATTAAAATGATATACACATCACTATTTTAACCTCAAAAGGAAAGTCCAAGTCATTATTGAATAATCATCAAAAAGAGTAAGAAAATATTTCAACCCAATGTAAGTACAGACTCATGGACCCCACACATCAATATGTATAAGTTGAAAAGTACAATTAGACTTGGAAATACTAACAGGAAAAGAGAGCCTAGTTGGTTTGGCTAGTGGACATACATGACAATGACAAGTAGAAATACAAGATACTTGTTTTATTTTTGGTCAAGAATCTTTTTCAATACTACAAGAGGTGCATGACCCAACCTTTAGTGCCAAAATACACTTGAATTTGACTGAACTGAAGCAGGCACACAATTAGAAACAAAAGTAGTAACAGGTGTTGAGTGATCGAGGATTTAGAGATCACCTTTGAGTTTACCAATCCCTTTCACCATGCCACTGAAAAGGTCCTAAGAGACACAAAATTAGGATAGAAATGAACTGAGCTGTTTAACTCTTTTGTATATCTAGAAACACATAGTAGATTAAGTTGAAATTCAGGAACATAAATAATATCATAAAGGACTTCTGAGTTAGGTAAAGTACATGGTCCAATATGCGTAACTTTAGTGCTATTTCTATTTGGTAAATTTACATTAGGTAATATGAGTTCAGGTACAGGTATACTGATGTTAGTAGATGTAAGGCTGAAAAATGTGATTAGAAGCCCCAATATCAATAATCGAAGGACTTTGGTTAGTGCTAGAGTTATGTGACTAAGGCATCAGGAGTCATGAATCATCTCCTTGTTCAGTAGCTTGAGAATTTGTTGATATTATTTAGCAGTGAAAGGTTGAACAGTCGGAACAACATTCCTGTGCATACCAGTGTTAACTTCCTCCCCAACACTCACATTATGTGCTAAGGCTACTGATTGTTCATATGATCCTCTTCCCCTATTGGTGAATCTGAATCCATATGGATATCCAATCAATTTGTAGCAACCTTCCCGCGTATGACCCTTTATTTTGCAGCAGTCACAGTACAACCCAGCATTTCTCTTAGGCTTTACATTGATTGTATTGACAGAAGCTGGTGCGGTATGGTCAATATCCACATGGGCACTTCCTAATATATCACCTTGTGTTACTAAACCACTGTTCTTCCTCTGGCTTTCTTCCTAAATAAGTATGGTTTAGGCTTGATCAAGTGAGGATGTTGGATGCATCATGAGAATTTGACTCCTTTGTGATGCATATGTGTCATTTATTCCCATCAGAAATTTCATGAGTTTCTGTTGGTGTAAAAATTCAATAAATGGTTCTGACCTTTCATAATCTCAAGGTTCCAGAATTAATGACTCAAATTCATCTCACAAATCATTCAGGTTTGAAAAATATAGTGATACACTAGAAACCCCCTATACCAATGAGCTACTATCCATATTCATATGATAAATTTGATTGTATTTACCTTATCAAACCTGGTCTTCAACACAATCCAGACTTTCTGTGCGTTTGAGGAGAAGACAATTCCCTTTCTAAGCTCCTTCGCCACTGACATTATCCACGATTGAACAATTGCATTGCATCGGTCCCACTGACGCAATTGGAAGGCATTGTCTTCGTACAAATCTCTAGTGCACGTTCCATCAATAAATCCTAATTTATTCTTCCCAAAGGAGTGGTATTTTCATAGATCGACTCCATTCCGAATAATTTTCAGTTTCGATGAGCAATTGTGGGATTATTTGTTAACCAGGTAGTTCGGAGGGATGTACATACAAGGGAACCAATGTGTTAGACTGTTTGCATGTGAAGATCATGTTGTATTTTCAACTATAGCATTCGCCATTAGAGATACTTTTTGAAGTTTTGAGATCGGAAATTAAACTTGAGAGAAGGTGAAGAATTGAGAAGAATTTTAACCCAAAATTGAGAGAAATCAAAGAAGAGAGGGAGGATATTGGAAGACCGAAGCTGTCAAAAGTTTGTCACTCAGAATCACCGAATACCGTAACTCTAATACCATATCAAAACTTGCCCTAAAATCGCCATTAGAGAGCTCTAAGCTGTTAGGCGAGAAGAAGACTATAGGAAAAAAGTATAAAATTCTCATCCAATGTAATTAATTTGTCTGAACAGTGATTGTGTATCTTTGTGCTAATACACTCAACTAACTAATAGCTCTTATCCACGTGTGCTAACTAACCACTCTAACTGATTCTGAAAGTGTACACTTTAAATAACTAACTATACAAGTACTACTTATCTTTACATGATAAAAGGCAGCAACACATAGGAAGCAACCCTTTGTAAATTTAACGACGATGAGTTGCTTGCCTTACTAAAGTTGATATTGCATACAAGTCAGATCTGTTATGTATCATATTAGTATTAGTATTATCTCTATATTATTTTTTCTAACAAAACTATCCACTTATTAAAGTATTAAAATACAAAGCGTCAAAAGCAATTTAAAAGTATGTTTCGAAAGGGAATAATAAAGTCAAGTGATCAGGTCCTTTGCCTTTGGTCAATTCTACGTTTTACGTTTGCTAGCGAGTAGCGACTCCCTGTTTATGCCTTTGTGTGTGTAATTAATTACGTTTCCATGTTTATTGAAATTTATTTTTTTACCCTCAGTAGTTTAATTGCGTATATAGTAGTAACTCCCCACGTTAATATTTTCAATATGAGTCATAATTCCTTATTTAATTTGTTGTTTCACACTTGAACTTTTATTGCATTTAGAAAATTCAATTCGATGACTTCACACCAATATATGTTCTCTGAAAGGGATTCTACTATTTATATGATTGAAGCTAATGGATTAGAAATTTTATTCATTTAAAGTTATTGGATTTTAAATGAATAATTTGTACATATTTAATAAAATTTTATAAATAAATATACAATTAGGCCAAAGCTATTAAATTTGGTCGAACCCGCATTCGAAGCTCTAGCTCCTCCTTGATCGAAAGTTTTGGATTATGTAGAACATATCGATGGATTATTCGACCAGCAATATTTTCACAAACGGAGCGCATAGGCTAGAGGCTAGAAGTTTAAACATATTTACGAGTGCACAGATAGCCATTTTTAAGAATTTAGAATAATTCAGGATATTTTTATCTCGAAAATTTAAAATTTAGAACGTACTGACTAATTTTTAAATACCAACCCAAATGGTTACCTGGTCTTATTTTCTACTACTTTAACATATTAAATAGAAAAAAAAAACAAATATATAGACCTTCAACAGTAATTTAGCAATTTGAAAAAAAAATAGGGAGAAAATATAGAAGCAGGCTGGAAATAGTACTCTTGGTGGAAGACACGAGACATCCATCACTGAAAAAGAAAGGTAACAAAATGACATTATAGCACATATCATCATTTGTTCCAAGCAGCAATTTTTATTAATTCTTTTGTTTTAATATATATGACATATTATTTTAATTAATCCGTTTAAAAAAGATAATAATGCAATTTTAAATTTTTATTAATCTTTAATTAAAAACTTTTATAACCATATTATTATGATAAATATCATATTATGTTGGATGTCTACTCATCTTTCATGATCTTCATCTCAAATGCTTAATGACATATTCAATGACATATTTTGTATGTTCAATGACATATTCTATGACATATTTTCTTCATTTTTTATGCCTATATAAAGGCCTTGTAATAGATAGGAAAATATACACAATTGAAGAAGAAAATCTCTTCCTTCTCTCTATCTATATTTCTTGTTCATGTTTCACTAAGTTGCTTATATTTCTTGTTCATGTTTTACTAAATTTCTTTCATTTTATAACACGTTATCAGCACGAGTCTCTAACCATCACGGTAAGTTATCTTCTTTTAAAGTTCTCGACTCTGATTTAAAATTAATGGGTACAACATGTTTTTTTTGTAAGAATAATGATATGTTTTGTTGGATACTTAGTTTTTCTCAATTTTGTTTAAAAATAAAAATAGAAAGAGAAAGATACTCATACGTCACCATGATATCTTATTTATGAATAAAGATGTAATGATTTTAATGAACTGCTTCTTAATTGATTTGCATTATTAGAATATAAATAGAAGTAATCAACAATAGACTTAGATAACAATAATATTTTCTTGACAGTAGTACGTATCCAAAATATGAATATAAATAGTGTTTGCATCATTAAAATATTATATCCTACTTTGACTAAATCCAAGAAGCTTTTATTAATTGTTCATCTTCTTCTGTGTAGAAATAAAACATGTTAGTAATAATGAGATTACTTGAAATTGTTTTTGTTTTCAAGTCTATTTTCTTATTGAATTCAAGTATATCTAGTTACATGCTTAAGTACTTGGGTACACCTAACATAATGTGTGATTATACATTATTGTGCAGTATAACATGCTATACTACACTAGATACATTTAACTATTTATTTTGACAAGCCTACATACAGAATATTAGTACACATGGAGATACTATGTAGGTATAGATTTTACGATATTAAAATTTGTATATTCTTTAGGTGCACATATAATTCTTTTATATGGTCAATCTAGAAAAGTAACAATACTAGTTATGTAGCATGTCAAATAACTTAGCCAAATTATTACTAAAATTGCTTGATAAAGATCTTAGTGCAATAAGTGTATTCATATTAGCCAGTATTGTCCTACACGTATTTAGTACATTTTAAATTATGCTAATTAACTTGAATAATTCAATGATGCATGCACTAACTAGACATACAAAATTAAGTATGGATATCTCACAAAACAAACTTGGATCAAAATTTAATTGTAAAATATTTGTTAATTGATTCATATACCACACATACAATATTCAAAGAGAAGAAATATTTCTCTCATTTAAGTATGTGTAAGGCAGATGTTACTACAATTTCTGGTAGTAGTAAATTAATTGAAGGCTCTGGAAGAGCTACTATAACTCTGCCTAATGGAACAATATTGATCATAGAGAATGCAATGCTCTCCTCCAAGTCCGAGAGGAACTTGTTGAGTTTTAAAGATATCAGTCAAAATGGATATCATATTGAGACAATAGATGAGAATAATCTTGAATATTTCATCATTGCAAAGAATGAATCTGGCCAGAAGGGTTATTGAGAAGTTCACATCTTTATCTTGTGGCCTGTATTGGACAAGAATTGGTGCAATTGAGGCACATTCTACCGTAAACCAAAAAGGTTACTGATTCTAATACTTTCGTACTTTGGCATGATCGATTGGGACATCCTGGCTCAATTATGATGAGACGGATTATAGAAAACTCAAATGGTCATCCATTAAATAATTTAAAGATTATTTTAAATAATGAATTTTCTTGCACTTCTTGTTATCAAGGCAAGTTAATTATTAGACCATCACCAACAAAGGTTGGAATTGAGTCACGTGCGTTTTTGAAACGTATACAAGAGTAGTTTAGATATTTATGGTCTTAATAGAGGCATATTCTAGCTGGTTTAATGTGTGCCTATTGTCATCTCGCAACTTTGCGTTTGCAAAATTAATGGCACAAATAATTCGATTACGGGCAAAATTTCCCGATAATCCAATTAAGTCTATTAGACTAGATCATGCTGCTGAGTTTTTATCCCAAGCATTTAATGATTATTGCTTATCAATTGAGATGATAGTGGAACATCATGTAGCTCATGTTCACACTCAAAACGGTCTTGGAGAGTCTTTAATTAAACGTCTGCAGTTGATAGCAAGACCATTACTCATGAAAACGAGTCTGCCCACTTCAGTTTGGGGTCACGCCATTTTGCATGCAGCAATGCTAGTTCATCTCAGACCGACAAATTATCACAAATATTCCCCGTTGCAATTAGTTTTGGGTCATGAACCTATTATATCCCATTTAAAAATTTTTGGATGCGCAGTATATGTGCCTGTAGCACCGCCATATCGCACCAAAATAGGTCCGCAAAGAAGGTTAGGAATATATGTTGGGTTTGAATCGCCCTCCACTATTCGCTACCTCGAAACATTGACAGGGGATTTGTTCACTGCACGATTTGCAGATTGTCGATTCAATGAGACACTTTTCCCAAAATTAGGGGGAGAAGTTGGTGGTGAAACCAAACGGGAAATTTTGTGGAAAAATCCATCATTATCTCATCTTGATCCGCATGCCTCTATTTGTGAATAAGAGGTGCAAAAGATTATTCGTTTGCAAAGAATAGCAAATCAAATGCCATACGCATTTACGGATTTGAAAAGGATAACAAAATTACATATCCCCGCAGAGAATGTGATAGCAGTATGTGATAAGTCTGAAAGAAGACAAAATTATACCGTGAAGGTATCAATGGATGTGGACGTGGCAATAGAAGAAATTATACTCGTCATCATTGTGATAATAAGAATAATAAGGATTCTCAAAATAATCCTTCACTCTGTGAAAGTAATATCGTCATCGATTTGACATGAGATTTTATATAGCACATATAGATGATTATGGTCCATTCATGGTGTGAATGTGACAACATCTGATTTATGAATACATATTCATTATTGGAAGAATATGAACATGCTATTGGTATTGAATATACCAAACTCACCTCTAGAAGGAGGGTTGAGATGATATAAGAAAATAATGTCATTATTATGGCATGAATGGCCATTGGTCACGTACCTATTGTACGCCAAAATATTTTGGCAATGTGATTATTAAAGGACAATAATAATGCAAGAAACATATCTTGCATATAATTTTGACATGACAATAATGGTCCAACTTTCTCTTTAAAGAAATATTCACTATATGGATATTGACTAATATGTGATAGTACCAAATTAATTGAGAACTCTGTAAGAGCCAATATATTATTTTGGAAAAACACAATTGACTACCAATAAGGTATTGTATTGTAGTAAGTCTCAAAGAAATTTATTCAGTTTCCAAAGTATACGCGAAAGCGATTGATTATATTGAGACTATAAATAAAGGAAAGATTTGATATCTTCTATTACTACAACTTGTAGCGGAATAATATGTATGTGAAAAAATACCCGCTTTATTCTTCAATTTGTACTATACAAACAAAAGAATGCCACAATAAAGTGGATGTTTATTGATATAAAAACCCATATCATAATAAACTTAGAGTTTATCGATAATTGCACATGTCGTGATGTAAACCTGAATTTTATCAATATTGATAATTTATTCAATTGTCATTCGGATTAGCCATATCAATTTAAGTATGATGTGCAACAATAATAGAGAATTCACATGGGTAAATATTAAAGGACTAGAAAGTTCTTTACGAATTCTCTTGTATTACTTGTTCTCATTAATTAATTGACCAACTAAAGTTGGGGTTGAATCCCATAAATTCTGGAAATATCAAAGGTGAATATGAGCCAATTCACCTGCCATGTATACCACATAAGATGGATCTATGAGATGGTTACATGTGCGATTATTATTAACCTGCAACCTGGCCGGTGCTTGCGAGGTAACTTGCTTAGTAATCTAATTTCGAGCATAATTTCCAGATTTTCTATTCAAGATAGTTCATCTTGATAAGTTGGTTTACATCATAGTTGGTTTAGCAAAATAATTTATTGAGTGCCTCCACTTATAGCTAAACTATTGCTTATGAGAAAAAAGTTATCTATATCAATTTGATATACGTTATATACGAGAGTATATTATATTCTCCCCTCGCAAGTGGTTCAGGGTCAGGAACCAAATAATTTCATCTTATTATTGATGTGCAGTGTATATTAATATGATAATGCACAAAGATGGGTTCCCAGAGTTGAGGAAACAAGTTAGTTTTTCTAACATGAGGGGGAGACATGATAAACACTTGAGAAAAAGTTACATGAAACGGATTATTATTTGTATATATAGATCCTCGAATATCATAATATGAACTTGAAGTTCATAAAAAGATAATTCAATTGCAACATATTGCAAAGCATGCCATACGCATTTGCTGACCCAAAGAAAGTAACTATATTCTCATTGCAAATGCTCATATTAAGTCCTAGAAGGACAAAGTCTTTGGTACGCTTAAAACGTATAGACAAATCAGTTTCAAATAGAACTTCTTAATAAAGAAGATGAGCAAATGTTCAAAGAGATCATAATAAGGAGGCAAGTGATCTAGAAGATCACATGACATAACACTTCATAAAATCTCATGAGAGATTCAGGTACCTGAATAAATGAATGAAGAGATCTCCATGTTATGTCTTTATGAAAATTTACTGGAACCGATATAAAATGTTCGTCGACGACATCTATGATAGCGCTAAATATCGATGAGGATCTTAAGTTTGTCGAATACAGACAAAAATATTGGCCAAATGGAAGAGATACAATTCAAGTAGAATTGATTCCATATAAAAGACATGTATTTTTGGACATGTAGTTCGAATACTTGAAAGTATAAAGTCAATGGTATGTGTAATCAGTTTTCGATATCTTATATGTCTAGCATGACATGAAAACTTGATATGCATCTAAAGTCTATAATATGGCTTATATGACTTAACTTATATGACAATCCATAAAGGATTTAAGTTGCTTAAAGCATCTACAATTCTTGATCTTGAGGTACTACTTCCTCAGTGCAATTTATGCACAAATGTATCTTGCTATAACTATAAGCATGATAATGTGATAGCGATGATACATTTATGGAGATATTGAAGAGTCATTCCACGATATTTGTGAAGACATTATATATCTATCACGAGTTATGATTTCAAGGTGCAAATATTCATTATTGTTAATATGGATGATTTATTTATCGAATCTCTACCAACGATCTCTTGAAGATGGTGCACAAGATTGGAATGCGAAGGCTGAAGGATGTGAATTGATGCTCTTTTTAGGGGGAGTTAATGCGCGTTGTACTCTTTTCAATTACAAGGTTTTGTCCCACTGGGTTTTCCTTGCAAGGTTTTTAACGAGGCAACAAAAATGCGTATTATTATATATGTGTACTCTTTTCCTTTTCTAGAATTTATTTCCCATTGGGTTTTATTTTAGTTAAGGTTTTTAATGAGACACATTATCTATGGACATCCAAAGGGGGAGTATTATGATAATATCATATTATGTTGGATGTCTACTCATCTTTCATGATCTTCATCTCAAATGCTTAATGACATATTTTGTATGTTCAATGGCATATTCCATGACATATTTTCTTCACTTTTTATGCCTATATAAAGGCCTTGTAATAGATAGGAAAATATACACAGTTGAAGAAGAAAATCTCTTCCTTCTCTCTATCTATATTTCTTGTTCATGTTTCACTACGTTGCTTATATTTCTTGTTCATGTTTTACTAAATTTCTTTCCTTTTATAACACATATAAATATTATAACCCAATAAAAATGTTACCTTTAAAACTTTTAAGAAACAAATTTTGAATAGTTGTTTTTTGAAATTTCATACCAAGACAAATTACGTGGCATAAAGATACAATACAAGTAGCACTGAGGTTATGGATTAGGCCACAGGATGCTTCTTTTCTCCATCCCAGAAGCCTCCGATGAAACCTCATCATCTCAATGGAGTCTCAAATTTCCGACCTTTATAACAATCCTCCGCACACTATTTTTTCCACTCAACTCAATATTCTTCCTACTTTGAATTCTTTCGAGTATATATATATAGCTGAAATTTAGATTCTCCAACTCTTTCCCCCGTTTCATTAGAAGATCAAAAATGGCATCACCACAAGAGAAATGCACACTTGATTTGATTAGGCAGCATCTTCTTGATGATGTTGCTTTTATGGATTATTACTGCTCCGAACCAACCACCCTTTATTCCCAAAGCTCCTCCTCTTCTGACTCTCTTGACCAGACTTTCTCTTTTGAACCAACACTCGACTATGGCAACACATCACAAAATTCCAGTCTTGAAATCTCTAGCTTCTTTGACCATTCAAAAACAGAGTGTGACTGGTTTGAGTTCGAGACAAATTCAAAGGTGTCAGCTGCTTGTAGCAATTTAAATTCTCGGAAGCAAACAAGCTTCAAAGGACGCAAGCCTTCTCTGAACATTGTGATACCCCTGAAGCAGCAGGAGGTTGTTCAGAAAGTGGGAATTTCCAGCGAGAGCGAGAAGAAGCATTACAGAGGAGTTAGGCAAAGGCCATGGGGAAAGTTCGCAGCTGAAATTCGTGACCCCAACCGAAAAGGGACTCGGGTTTGGTTAGGAACCTTTGACACTGCCTTAGAGGCGGCTAAGGCGTATGATAGGGCGGCGTTTAAACTTAGAGGCAGTAAAGCAATAGTGAATTTCCCTCTCGAAGTTGCAAACTTTAAGCAAGAATATAATAATGAGATTCCACAGTCGGCGAACTCAGGCCGGAAAAGGGTGAGAGGAACAGAGGATGAGGAGCAATTAGCTATCAATAAGGAAATGAAAAGAGAAGAAGAAAGGGTCCATACGGCGGCGGCTCCATTAACGCCGACAAGTTGGTCGGCGATTTGGGACAGTGGAGATGCGAAGGGTAGTTTTGAGGTGCCGCCGCTTTCCCCATTATCTCCTCATATGGCCTATTCTCAGCTTGTCATGATATAATCAAAAGGACAACAGTATATCTATATATACATATGCACCTGAACGTAAGTCTGAGGTGATTCCCGGAATTAGGATTAGGACTCAATAGAACGTGTAGGTGCCTTTGGGTCTTGAATTTTTTTATTTCTTGTAAATATGAAAATCAGTCAAATAATTTGACGAATTCATCTATTCAATTTATGAAATGGAATTTTGAAACATATGAATCAGATCGTCTCTGGCAACATAACTGCTGCTGAAAGGATGATTCCTCTCTAATAAGAGAAAGCTTCTATCTTCCTCGTAAAGTGATTTTGTCTAATTTCGATGGATTTCATGTAGTGTTCCATAGAATTTGATCACAATTCATCCTGAAAATATTAAGATTAAACTGAAGAATCATGGAGAATATAGTGAAAGAAACAAGAGAGAGAAAGGAGTAGTTGAGATAAGGATCGAGAAGATCCAGAGAGAAGATTTTTATTAAACACAAATGAATTTCCTATCTAAAATATCTGACCCTATGCTATATATACAATTCATTATTGGGTTGGGTCGGGTGAGCCGGCCCAAAACGAAATAAATGTGGGCTCAGACATCAGCAATCATCATAGCCCATTACAAGGGTATACCATGAGTATACAGTAAATATACAGTGAATATACAAATCTATGTCACTTATGCCTTGTCTTGGAAGCCATATAAGCTCTCATCTCAGCACCCCCCCTCAAGTTGGAGGGGGAGACCACCTGCAACTTGAGCAACAAGGGATGAAGCACAGTTCCAGATAAAGGCTTTGTTAAAAGGTCAGCAAGCTGACGAGTAGTAGGGACATGAAGCAAGCAAATGAGGCCATTCTGGAGCTGATCGCGTACAAAGTGACAATCCACTTCAATGTGTTTGGTCCGTTCATGAAAAACGAGATTCTTAGCTATGTGAATAGTAGCCTGGCTGTCATAATACACAGAAAAAGGAAGAGAAACAGAAACCCCAAGGTCTAGAAATAAACGAGACAACCAAGACAATTCTGCAACAACCTTACCGAGGGCCCTGTATTCAGCTTCAGCAGAAGATAAAGAAACCACTGGTTGTTTCTTAGACTTCCAGCTAATCAGGCAACCACCCAGAATAATACAGAACCCAGTAACAGATCTTCGAGTATCAGGGCATGCAGCCCAGTCACTATCAGAATAACCAATAACAGAGAAATCATTGCAGGCAGAATAAAAGAGACACAGTACATTTAAGATATCTCAGTACATGAAGAGCAGCAGTCATATGTGGAAGTCTGGGGCATTTGAGAAACTGACTCAGATGTTGCACAGCAAAACAGATGTCAGGCCTAGTATGAGTTAGAAATAAGAGTTTACCAACAAGACTCCTATACTGATCAGGAGAAGACAAAAGGTCACCGGAATCAGCATGTAATTTTTCATTAATGGCCAGAGGACAAACAACAGAAGAGACGTCAACACAGTCAAACTGTTGCAGCAAATCAGAAATATATTTGTGCTGATTAAGGATCATCCCACCAGGAACAACTGACATCTCTATGCCTAAAAAATAATGTAAGGACTTAGGTCCTTAATTTTGAACTGATCATCCAGAAACAGTTTCAGGGCATCAATTTCATCACAGTCATCCCCAGTAAGAATAATATCATCCACATAGACAGCTACAATCACAAGGGACCCTGGTGTACCTTTGATGGATAGGGAATAATCATTCAAAGAATGTCTACAGCCTCTGGAATATAGGGCAGAAGACAATTTGGCATACCATTGTCTGGATGCCTGTCTGAGCCCATACAGGGATTTGTTTAATTTGCAAACAAGGGGAGTAGAGGCAGAGGAGGCAGAAACAGAGTCAGGAGCAGAAACTGTCAAACCTGGAGGGAGCTTCATATAGACCTCCTCATCCAAATCACCATGCAAGAAAGCATTATTAACATCTAGTTGAAATAAATTCCAATGATTTTTCACAGCCACAGCAATAAGACACTTAACAGTGCACATTTTAACCACAGGAGAAAAGGTGTCAGTGAAATCAATACCTTCAACCTGAGTATCTCCTCTAATAACAAGTCTAGCTTTATACCATTCAACACAGCAATCAGCCTTGTATTTGATTTTATAAACCCATTTACAATCAATGGGTTTCTTACCAGGAGGAAGAGGAACAACATCCCAAGTATGGTTTGTGTCCAAAGCATCAAACTCCTTTCTCATGGCATCCTGCCATGCTGGAACAGATGCAGCTTGAGAGTAATATAGAGGCTCAGATTCCAAAGAGGAGGAAGATGAACCAGAAAAGGCAGGTAGTTGACAGACATAATCCTTAAGATAAGAGGGAGGATTATGCTGTCTTTGAGACTTTCTGGGGGCAAGAACAGAAGGAGAAGAAGCTAGAAAAGAAGGGGAGATATCAGGATTGAAAGAGGGAGTGAAGATAGAGATAGTAGAGTCTGGAACAGTATAAGGAAGTACTTGCACAGATGTAGGAGAAATATGAGAGGAGATGGGAATGGGAGAATCAGAATCATCATCATATTATACAGATGGAACAAAAGGAAAGGATAAAGCAGAAGGATGAGCAGAAGAAGAGACATTTTTAAAAGGAAAACAGGATTCATGAAATATAACATCCCTGGAAACTAAATATTTCTTTGAAGTAAGATCATACAATTTATAACCTTTCTTGGCAAAAGGATAACCCAGGAAAACACAAGGAAGGGCACTTGGCCTTAACTTGTCCCTTTGAGGGATTAGGACAGTAGCATAAGCCAAATGTTCTCAAATGAGAATAGGTTGGAACTTTCCCATACAAGATTTCATGAGGAGATTTATTGTGAAGCAATCTGGTGGGTATTCTGTTAAGGAGGTAAGTGGCAGTCAACAAACAGTCCCCCCAGAAAGATACATGCAACCCAGATTGAAAAAGCAAAGCTCTACAGGTTTCAAGGAGGGTTCTATGCTTCCTCTCAACAACACCATTTTGTTGAGGAAAATGAGAGCAGGTGGTTTGATGTATGATCCCCTGACTACTAAAGAAAGAAGTACCCTCAATGCTAGATCCTAATTCTAAAGCATTGTCACTTCTAACAGTTTGAACCAAAGTATTAAATTGGGTTTTAACCAGAGAAAGGAATGACTTAAGTATAGAAAAAGCATTGCTTTTGGATCCCATTAAGTGTGTCCATGTTGCCCTAGAAAAATCATCATTAATTGTAAGGAAATATCTATAACTAGAAGAAGTTGGAGTATGATAAGGTCCCCAAGTATCCACATAAATCAATTGAAATGGTCTTGAGTTCTTAATAGAACTGTCAGGAAAGGGGAGTCTAGTCTGTCTTGCCATAGGACAGACAGAACATGGAAAAGGTTGTTTAGAAGCAAATGGAAAAGACAAACCAGAAATATGTCTCATATTTGTAAAAGGAGTATGAGCAAGTCTTAAATGCCAAATGTAATTCATGTCAGTTGTAACAACATTATTATAGATGGAACTATATACATGTGAAGGCAATGGAACAGTCTTGCTATCAGACAAAATGTCATCATTACAAGAAGCAGACACTGAACAAACAGAAGTAGAGGAACAATTAATAGAGGAAGAAGAGGAAGGAGGAACCCAAGCCAGTTTATATAAGCCAGCAGCTTCTCTACCAAGATCCAGAGGCCTCCTCAGAGAAAGGTCCTGTATCATGTGGAGTAAGCATGAATATTCAGTGAACAAAACTATACAATGCAACTGCTTCACTAACTTATAGACAGAAATCAAGTTGTGTTTAAAAGAAGGAACCAACAGTACATTGTGAAGAGTGATAGAAGGAGTCAGTGCAAAAGAACCTGTGCATGTTACTTTCACTTTATAGCCATTAGAAAGAGTGACAAGATAAGGCAGAGTTAAAGGTGCGATGTTAAAAAGTAACTATTTATCATGTGTCATGTGATTAGAGGCACCTGAATCTATAATCCAGGTGACAGAATTAATATTGGTAAGCATGCAGAGTTTGGAATCAGAAATAGGGCTCTCATTTAACATAGTACCAGCAAAGTTAGCAGCATACATAGGAGGAGGAGTTTGAGCAGTGGAGTCCCCTAACTGGGTCTGTTGTAATAAGTTCATCAATTGATCATACTGTTGTCTGCTCAATCCTGGTATCACAGAACTCTGGCCATTTATTTTTGGAATAGATTGATGGCATTCAGGAGGATTCCCATGGGAACAGACATATGTCCTTCAGAATGAGGGAAATCCAGATCAGCAGAAAGATGAGCAGCAGCAGGTCTCCTCCCCTTGTTAAAATTTATACTTTGTGGATACCCATGGATCTTGAAACACTTATCAATTAAGTGTCCAGATTTTTTACAGTATCTACAGAATAAAGGCCCTCTGGCTTGATCAAAATTGACTCTTTGTCTGAAATGAGAAGAAGGATTAGGCACTGTGGCCTTGTTAAATCCAACTGAATGCCTATTAGTATGGACATTGAAAGAGACAGAGTCTGGAGTAAAGTGAGAAGGAGACTGGACTTGTCTTTGCTTCTCATTATTGATGACCATATTATAGACATTGTCAAGGGTTGGAGAAGGCTGCATCATCAAAAGATTACTCCTTACCCCCATGTATGCTTCATTAAGACCCATTAGAAGCTGAAACACCTTATTTTCATCACTTTCCTGTATTATACCATCTTTGGCAGCACAAACACATCTTTGGCCATGATTAACACACATTGATTCTAGTTCATCCCACAGACCTTTGAGTTTATTAAATTATGAAGCTATATCTAAGGACCCTTGAGAGGTGTGGGAAAGCTCTCTTTTCAATTCAAAGATTTTGGTCCTTTTTGCAGTGCCATATCTGGCCTGAAGTTGGGACCATATACTCTGTGCAGTATCAGAATACTGCACACTTTCAGCAATTTGAGGGGAGAGGGAGGCAGTTAACCAAGAAATCACCATGTTATTGCACCTATCCCATAACCTTTGTTGAGCCACATTAATGGCTGGTCGGGAGCACGTGCCATCAACAAAACCAATTTTGTTTTTAGCAGATAATGCAACAATCATTTTTCTCCTCCAACCCCTATAACCACTTCCCGAGAAGGGAGTGGGGATAAGAGAGACCCCAGGGACATCAGAGGAGTATACAAAGAGGGGGCTGGTAGAGTCTACCGAGGAGGAGGTACCAACATTCGTATTAGAAGCCATGATTAATGAACCAGCTTGAAAGAAACAACAGTTTCGCCAAGCAAAGTATAAGGAAACCAGATATTCACACACAAAACCAGATACTCACATACGGAACCAGATAATCACACACAAAGCATACAATACTCAAGATAAGGACAGAGTTACCCTCCTTCGCGACCGGAGAAGATCGGCCTTCAATCAACAGAGAAAATCCTAGGTACAAAACCCTAGGTGCAACCGTCGAAAACCTTACTGGAAATATGGACAGGGATGTCGGAAAGTCAACCAAAACATCCACTGAGTGAGGATCGAGCCACCGGATAGCAGTAAAACCCTAGGTTCAACCACCAAAAACCCTAGAAGCTGGTAAGTCACGGAACAATCACCCAAAAATCACCGGAAAATCTCCCAGAACGTTCGAGTGAAGAATATATACTCAGATATCACGATGAAAGTCTCAGAAAAGCATCCGATTTAGATCGGAATCGTCATCGACCACATGCATCAGAAACACCCCCAAAAATCTCAAACGAGACATCAACCAAGATAACAAGATGCAGAAAAACATAGTCGCATCATCGTCTAGGCTCTGATACCATGAAAACATTAAGATTAAACTGAAGAATCGTGGAGAATATAGTGAGAGAAACAAGAGAGAGAAAGGGGTAGTTGAGAGAAGGATCGAGAAGATCCAGAGAGAAGATTTTTATTAAACACAAATGAATTTCCTATCTAAAATATCTGACCCTATACTATATATACAATTCATTATTGGGTCGGGTCAGGTGAGCCGGCCCAAAACGAAATAAATGTGGGCTCAGACATCAGTAATCATCATAGCCCATTACAAGGGTATACCATGAGTAAACAGTAAATATACAGTGAATATACAAAGAATATACAAGTGAATATACAAGTCTATGTCACTTATGCCTTGGCTTGGAAGCCATATAAGCTCTCATCTCAACACATCCCCCTCGCACGATTCAGTTGAAACTACTTTGTGTTATTTTATTAATCTACTGTTAATTCTTGAACTTAACTACCAGCAAAAATAGAGTCTTACATCCACACACAAATAATGAGAAACTACCACTGAGAAACAAGGTAAAAGTAGAGCCGTCAAAATGAACTTCACACGTGAAGCTAGTCTAACTCAGTCCGCTATTTAGATAGGGTAGGGTTAAAATATTTTGAGCCCGTTCAAAATTAATACTTATAAGTCTGGCTCAAGTCAGCCCGTCGGTCCTTGAGACTTGATTGAACCAGGGCAAGGGCCGGTTCGTCGGCCAAAAATTAATTAAATTCAAATTAATTAATTATTAAATATTTTGAAAAAGTACAACAACAACCCAATAAAATCTCACTAATGGGGTCTAGAGAAGGTAGTGTGTATGCAAGTTTTACCCCTATCCTGCAAGAGTAGGGAGGTTGTTTTCGAAAGACCCTCAACTCAAAAAAAAAAGAAGACAAAGGACAAAAAGAGACAATATTAGTATCACTATAGAAATCATAAGAAAAGTAGTAACAATATAAAATCCAGAAGAAAGATGCAAAGCAAAAGCAAAAGCGATGACTAGTAAATATGTCATGCACTCGAAAGTGAAAATAGTAAAATATGACATTGTCACTAGCTATGTTTGACAA
The DNA here is from genome assembly GCA_034376525.1 of Nicotiana benthamiana. Classification (NCBI taxonomy): domain Eukaryota; kingdom Viridiplantae; phylum Streptophyta; class Magnoliopsida; order Solanales; family Solanaceae; genus Nicotiana; species Nicotiana benthamiana. The sequence goes on along the minus strand of CM067325.1, from coordinate 51,848,613 downwards.
AAAATCATACCATACTAGTCCCACAGTGGTACGAAGAAAAGCAAGACTCAATTACATCATAGCCTACAACTCTAATACGTGACCTCCACATCTTCCTAAATATTTTAAAATTTTAAAAAGGTAAAAACTAAAAAAACTATTAATTCTAATCCTCATTCCCCAACCCTAGATTGCTCGTTTACCCTTCTATGTCAATTAGAATTTTGATTTTTGACATGCATGTAATATGACAAAATCAGTTTTTCTTTTATTTATTTAATAACGACTAGAAAAGTATTAGGTGGTCAATAATAATATTTTTTCAAAGAAAATATTACGTGATCAGTTTAGATTATTTTAATAAATTATTAATATTTAAACTGCCCTTCAGTATTGAAAAATATCAATTTTAAATGCATACAAAAAATTGACCACTAGAAAATTTCAGGAATTTTAAAATTTTTGTAGACTATAATGGTGTTAATCCTAAATTAAAAATTTTTAACATATAAACTTATTGAAGCAATCCATGAATCTGAGGAAAATGAAAGAAAAGTATTAAGAAAATATTCATATAACTTTTAAAAAAAAAGAGCTAGAGATATAAAGAATTTGCATTTCATTTACGAGATTTCTTGTCAAATATCATGTTTTTTGTATGCTCTAAGCAAATAGAAATTGTTTATATGATTAATCGACTACATCATGAAAAAATATTTAAGGATTTAAAGAAATTCGTTTTTCTAAAAGAATTGAAGAGCCAGCCCGTACTAGCCCGCGACCCTCTTACGGCTGGTTTGGGCTGACCATTTTAAGGTCCATTCATATAGTGGGCCGGCTTGTCCTAGATAATCAAATTTAAAAGGTCACGACGCTTGCACTATGCTAAGCTGGCCCATTTTACAGCTTTAGGTAAAAGTCATATTAAATAAGTTCTTTATGGGAATATATATATATATATATATATATATATATATATATATATATATATATATATATATATATATATATATATATATATATATATATATACACACACGTTAGGTATACAAAATATTAAATTTGGAATTAGTTACTAATACTTGATGTTCTATTGTGAAATCCCAAACTTATCTATCTATCTATCTATAAATATTATATTGAAAGCACGAATACCCTTAGCGAAATGTTGATCGCCTTTTATCCTTTAGAACATAGAGTTTCCATAGGACAATATAGAAATTTAAGTATTTCATAAATATTTAAAAATATTCACTTAATTAATTTAGTTTTAGGATATTTTTGGTAAATTGTTCTTCAATTATTTGTTATTGAACTTTGCCTTAATTAATTGGTTAAATTTTGTCACGTTTCTTACCTAAGGAAGCTTAAAAAAAAACATTTTCTAAACTTTTACACTCATTAAATTTTGTCACGTTTGTTTCCCAAGGAAAGTTAACAAAAAGAATTTCTAAACTTTCATTCTCGTTAAATAACAGACCCCCTTTACTCTTTGGAGTATTGAATGAGTTATTATGTTGGCTTAGTTATTTGGTAATAAAAAATTGATACTGTTGCATAAGGAAAGTTTATTGTGAATTGCACAAGAAAAGTTTATTGTACAGATTGTTATTTCATAACACGTTATCAGCACGAGACTTTACCGTCTCAAGAACCATTCTCGAAAAACCTAAGGTATTTCCCTCTTCCTAATTTAATTTTCGATTATGTCTGACATTACGAAAAGAAAGTTCGTTGCCCTTGAAATTTCGGGCAAGAACTATATGACATGGGTGTTGGATGCTGAAATCCACTTAGATGCTATGGGTCTCGGAGACACCATCAAAGATAGAGAAAAAGCATCCACCCAAGAATGTGCGAAGGCCTTGATTTTCTTGCGCCATCACCTTGATGAAGGTTTGAAGATTGAATATCTCACCGTCAAGGATCCACTCATCTTGTGGAACGGCTTAAAGGAGAGATATGACAACCTGAAGTTGGTCACTCTACTGCAAGCACGATATGATTGGGCTCATCTGAGGCTCCAGGACTTTAAGTCCGTTTCTGAATATAATTCTGCAATGTTCAGAATTACTTCTAAATTGAAGCTATGCGGGGATAATATCTCCGATTATGATATGCTTGAGAAAACGTTTACAACGTTTCATGCCTCCAATATGGTACTGCAACAACAGTACAGAGAGAAAGGCTTTACAAAGTACTCTGAACTGATTTCTCTTCTATTAGTGGCTGAGCGAAATAATGACCTGCTCATGAGAAATCATGAAAATCGACCCACTGGGTCTACACCACTGCCTGAAGCAGATAAGGTGCACTCTCATTATGCCAAACATGAAAAGGACCATGGTCATGGTCGTAAACGGGGTCATAGCCAGGGACGTAGACAAGGAAGAAATTCCAATGAAGTCCGTCAACCCCCAAGGAGAGATACCGCCGAAAGCAGAAACGGGGTCATGAAGATCCTACGGCAAATGGTTCAGAAACTATATGTTATCGTTGCGGTGGGGAAGGGCACTGGTCAAAGACTTGCCGTATACCAAGACACTTGGTTGACCTTTATCAAGCATCTCGAAAGAGAAAAGGCCCTGAAACAAATTTTGTCTATGACGACAACTCGGACATCACCCACCTGGATGTGGCAGACTTCTTTGAGCAACCCGAGGGGAAAATAGACCACCTAATCGGCGATGGGTCCGTGATGAAAGAAGATGGAGTTATTTGATTTTGTTCTACTTATTTGTATTAGTTAGTGAATAAACTAATAGTCATTAGTATTAGCTCGTATTAGTTAGTTCATGATGCAATGTTAGCAGTAGTTCTTTAGAATATCTTCAATATGCTCAAATATCAATAAAATTTTTATTTTCCAGTAGGGGTAATCGACTAGCCTGAAAAACTAGTCGATTATCTACTATTTTCGCATTAAAGCTGAAAAATAGTTGATCAACAATCAATTGTCTTTGTCTAACAATCGATTGTCGTTGAGACAGTGTAATCTGGAATTTTTCAAAAATCATCCACAATCGATTGTTTTTGTCTAACAATCGATTGTCGTTGAGACAGTGTAATCTGGAATTTTTCAAAAATCATCCACAGTCAATTGTCTTTGTCTAACAATCGATTGTCGTTAAGACAGTGTAATCTGGAATTTTTCAAAAATCATCCACAATCGATTGTCTATGCATAACAATCGATTGTCTTAAAACAGTGTTTTCTGGAATTTTTCAAAATAGCCAACAATCGATTGTCTATACTTAACAATCGATTGTCTTAAAACAGTGTGCTCTGGAATTTTTCAAAATAGCCAACAATCGATTGTCTTAAAACAGTGTGCTCTGGAATTTTTCAAAATAGCCAACAATCGATTGTCTATACTTAACAATCGATTGTCTTAAAACAGTGTGCTCTGGAATTTTTCAAAATAGCCAACAATCGATTGTCTATGCATAACAATCGATTGTCTTAAGACAGTGTGCTCTGAAGTTTTTCAAAATAGCAAATAATCGATTGTGTGTGTTTAACAATCGATTGTCAATGTTCAACAATCGATTATTTGTGTTTAACAATCGATTGTTTGAAGAAAATGTTTAAACTGAAATTTTCAAACTGCAAAGTAATCAACTATGGATAACATATCTGATTTTGTTAGTCAGCTGTTAGCAGCAGATTTTGAAAATATTATGTGACACAAACGAATTGAACTTGTTTATTCTTATGTTCGTGTATCTCTTTTGTATGTCAAACTATGGGATAGCAAATATGGATATCTCACAAAGCGAACTTGGATCAACGTCCAACTGTAAAAGTATTTGCCTAGTTGATTCATGTACTACACATACAATACTCAAAGAAAGGAAATATTTCTCTCAACTAAATATGTGTAAGGCAAACGTTACTACAATCTCTGGAAGTAGTAAATTGATTGAAGGCTCCGGAAGAGCAATTGTAACTCTGCCCAAAGGCACGACGTTAATCATAGAGAATGCAATGTTCTCCTCCAAGTCTAGGAGAAACTTGTTGAGTTTTAAAGATGTACGCCGGAATGGCTATCATATTGAGACAATGGATGAAGATAATCTTGAATATCTCGTCATCACAAAGAATGTCTCCGGCCAAAAGAGGGTTATTGAGAAATTCCCGTCTTTATCTTGTGGCATGTATTGGACAAGAATTAGTGCAATTGAGGCACATTCAACAGTAAACCAAAGGGTTACTGATTCCAATACCTTTGTACTTTGGCATGATCGATTGGGACACCCAGGATCGGTCATGATGAGACGGATTATAGAAAGCTCATATGGGCATCCGTTAAAGAATTTCAAAATTCTTTCGAATAATGAATATCCTTGCACTTCGTGTTATCAAGGCAAGTTGATTATCAGGCCATCACCAACAAAGGTTGGGACTGAGTCACCCACGTTTCTGGAACGTATACAAGGGGACATTTGTGGACCTATTCACCCACCTAGTGGGTCGTTTACGTATTTCATGGTCTTGATAGACGCATCCTGTAGATGGTCTCATGTGTGCCTGTTGTCATCACGCAACCTTGCGTTTGCGAAATTAATGGCACAAATAATTCGACTACGAGCATAATTTCTAGATAATCCAATCAAGTCCATTAGACTGGATAATGCTGTTGAGTTTACATCCCAAGCATTTAATGATTATTGCTTATCAATCGGGATAAAAGTTGAACATTCTGTAGCTCATGTTCACACTCAAAACGGTCTTGCAGAATCGTTAATTAAACGCCTGCAGTTGATTGCAAGGCCATTACTTATGAGAACGAGGCTGCCCACTTCGGTATGGGGTCACGCCATCTTACATGAAGCAATGCTAATTCGTCTCAGACCGACGAATTACCACAAGTATTCCCCGTTGCAATTGGTTTTGGGTCATGAACCCAATATATCTCATTTAAGAATTTTTGGATGCGCAGTATATGTGCCTATAGCACCGCCATCCCGCACCAAAATGGGTCCGCAAAGAAGGTTAGGAATATATGTTGGGTTTGAATCGCCCTCCATCATTCGCTACCTCAAAACATTGACAGGCGACTTGTTTACTGCACGATTTGCAGACTGTCGATTTGATGAGACACTTTTCCCAAAATTAGGGGGAGAAGTTGGTGAAACCAAACAGGAAATTTTGTGGAAAAATGCATCATTATCTCATCTTGATCCACATACCTCTATTTGTGAAAGAGAGTTACAAAAGATTATCCATTTGCAAAGAATAGCAAATCAAATGCCTGACGCATTTACGGACTTGAAGAGGATAACGAAATCCCACATTCCCGCGGAAAATGTTCCAATCCGTATTGATGTCCCTGTTGGACAATCATCTAGTGTCATAACCAATGAGTCGAATGCACGCCTGAAGCGTGGCAGACCATTAGGTTCCAAAGATCGAAATCCTAGAAAGAGGAAAAAGAACAATCAAAACGACACCACGAAAGAATCTCATGATTTAACAAATTCTGAGACTCATGAAGAATCCATTGAGCCCGAGACTCTGGAAAATACGGAACTATCCCTAAATCCAATTAATATTGAGGCAAATATTAATCGAGTGGATATTGTGGTGGATAATGCCTTTGCTTATAATGTGGCATCTAGCATTATGCAAGAATGTGAGGATCTCGAACCTCAATCTGTTGAAGAATGTCGAAAAAGACAGGATTGGCCAAAGTGGCAAGAAGCAATTCAATCAGAATTGAATTCGCTGGCAAAACGTGAAGTTTTTGGCCCTATAGTTGAAACACCTAATGGTGTTAAGCCTGTCGGCTATAAATGGGTCTTTGTACGCAAAAGAAATGAGAAAAACGAGGTACAAAGATATAAGGCACGCCTTGTTGCACAAGGTTTTTCTCAAAGGCCTGGCGTCGATTATGAAGAGACATATTCGCCTGTAATGGATGCGATAACCTTTCGTTATCTCATAAGTTTTGCTGTCCATGAAAAGCTAGACATGCACTTAATGGATGTGGTTACTGCCTATCTTTATGGCTCACTTGATAATGAGATATACATGAAAATTCCCGATGGACTCAAGATGCCAAACCGCATAATTCAAAATCTCGGGAAATGTTCTCAATTAAATTGCAAAGATCCTTGTATGGTCTAAAGCAATCTGGACGAATGTGGTATAATCGTCTTAGTGAATACTTGTTAAAAGAAGGCTATATAAATGACGCCATTTGCCCGTGTGTTTTTATAAAGAAAACAACATCGGAATTTGTTGTACTTGCCGTATATGTCGATGACATAAACCTTATTGGAACCCCTATAGAACTCCAAAAGGCAATTGATTATCTAAAGGATGAATTCGAGATGAAAGATCTCGGAAAGACTAAACTATGTCTTGGTTTGCAAATTGAATATTTGGCAAACGAAATTTTTGTTCATCAATCTACCTATACAGAAAAGGTATTGAAACGGTTTTACATGGATGAAGCACATCCTTTAAGTACACCGATGGTTGTTCGATCACTTGATGTGAACAAAGATCCATTCCGACCACAAGAAAGGAATGAAGAGCTACTTGGTCCTGAAGTACCATATCTTAGCGCAATTGGCGCACTAATGTATCTTGCAAATACTACAAGACCTGACATATCCTTTTCAGTTAATGTCTTAGCAAGATTTAGCTCGGCTCCCACGAGGAGACACTGGAATGGGATCAAACACATATTGCAGTACCTAAAGGGAACTACTGATATGGGCTTATTTTATGGCAAGAATTGCAGCCCGGATCTTGTTGGTTATGCTGATGCTGGATATTTGTCCGACCCACACAAGGCTCGATCTCAAACGGGTTATGTGTTTACCTGTGGAGAAACCGCCATATCTTGGCGATCGACTAAGCAATCAATTGTGGCTACTTCATCTAATCATGCCGAGATAATTGCTATTCATGAAGCAAGTCGGGAGTGTGTGTGGTTAAGGTCGATAATACATCATATCCAAGGCAAATGTGGTTTGAAGTGTGATAAACTAACCACAACTTTGTATGAAGACAATGCAGCATGTATAGCTCAATTGAAGGGAGGATTCATAAAAGGAGATAGAACGAAGCATATTTCACCAAAGTTATTCTTCACACATGATCTTCAAAAGAATGGTGATATCAATGTTCAACAGATTCGTTCAAGCGACAATATGGCTGATTTGTTCACAAAATCTCTACCAAAGTCAACCTTCAAGAAGCTAGTTCACAAGATCGGGATGCGAAGACTTAAGGACATAAATTGATGTTCTTATCAGGGGGAGTTAAGGCGCGTTGTACTCTTTTTCCCTTACAAGGTTTTGTCCCACCGGGTTTTCCTTGCGAGGTTTTTAACGAGGCAACCAATAGGCGCATATTCAAACATGTGTACTCTTTTTCCTTACTTTAATTTTTTCCCATTGGGTTTTGTTTTAAGGTTTTAACGAGGCACATCATTGAATAGACATTCAAGAGGGAGCGTTATAAATACACTTCTATTTAAGGTGAATGTCTTTAATTAGAGAGATTCTAGAGTCCTATTATTGGTAGCTAAATCATCCTCCTCCCTATAAATAGAGGTGCCCTCTACCATTGTAAATCACTCCATAGGACAATATAGAAATTTAAGTATTTCATAAATATTTAAAAATATTCACTTAATTAATTTAGTTTTAGGATATTTTTGGTAAATTGTTCTTCAATTATTTGTTATTGAACTTTGCCTTAATTAATTGGTTAAATTTTGTCACGTTTCTTACCTAAGGAAGCTTAACAAAAAACATTTTCTAAACTTTTACACTCATTAAATTTTGTCACGTTTGTTTCCCAAGGAAAGTTAACAAAAAGAATTTCTAAACTTTCATTCTCGTTAAATAACAGACCCCCTTTACTCTTCGGAGTATTGAATGAGTTATTATGTTGGCTTAGTTATTTGGTAATAAAAAATTTATACTGTTGCATAAGGAAAGTTTATTGTGAATTGCACAAGAAAAGTTTATTGTACAGATAAAATAGAACTATCATTATTGTGGTTCCGATTGCATACAAGGAAAGTGTTTAAAGAATTTGAGTTGCTGGACGACACAAGGAAATATTTTGTTAGAAATTTTTATTATTTGATAAATTTTTCTTATCTATTTGACCTACACACAAATTTACTTTATATAAATATTTTTATGTGTCAAATTGTGTATCATAATATTTCTATAAAAGAAGCTATAATGTCACAATTTAATCATCAAAGTTCGGCATATTCCACATCACGATTTCATGTGTTGTTTCTTTTACTAATACCAATATCTTTTGCGAATTTATATTTTGCAAGCACATTTACTTGAACCAGTTTTTAGTGTTGTATCATTAATTTATTATTATTGTTGCATCAACAACTTTTTAGTATATAGTTTTGTTTCATGTTTTTGACTTGGCTAATTTCACCTCTCACGTAATTTACAAATTTATTACATGTTATTAAAGAATTGCAATTCATCACAGAAAATCGGTTAGACATTCGATCTAAGTCATATCACTTAAATATTAGTATTATTTATTTCCTTTGTTATATTAATAGTTGTATATGTAATTAATCTATTTGTTTACTTTCAAATACTCTATACGAAACATGATATATAGTACTATCAATTTATTTTTAATCGTGGATACATATGTATCCTTAAGATACTGAAACGACTACCATTATTGGTATCAAACCAATAACGATTCTTACAAGCTAAATCTTCTAATCGATAATTAGGCCAAAGAAAAAACTTCAATTTAATTAATTCATTTTTCTCTTTATAAAGAGGTTTCCTTTCATCCAAAAATTCTTAGAAAAATATAGTTCACCTTTTTTACCCTTATAACATAAAGTTTACAGTAAATAAAATAATCATTTAATTTTTTCACTAATATTTATATATAGTCATATAATTATTTGTCTAATATTTGGAATTCAAAATCAACTAAATATGATGTATTAGATTTTTCCTTATTTGACTATGTAATATACCATATTTGCAAAAGAAAAGTAACAATATATAACAGAAGAAAATCATGTTTCTAGGATTTAGAGTCTTTTTCTTTGTTATTAGATTTGTTCTTTTTACCCTCTTTTTTATTACGTTAATTAATTCTTTATATGTTTGTTATTTTGTTGGTGTAATTTACTTGTGTATTTTCGGTGTGGATATGAATCTTTTGGCCTATAATAATAATAACGTATAGTATATGTTTGATTCTTTCTTCATATTTTTATTACAACTATTCATCTATGGTTCGTTTAAATTATTCTTTACGTTTCAATAGAATAAGTGATAAAACTTTCTTTTTGTGAATTAAGGAAAAAACATTACAAAGTTTAGGTTGATTAGAATTGAGTGAAGGTATGTCCTATTTCAAAATTTTCTTTTTTCGTATTATATTATCACTATTTCTGTTATATGTCTAAAGATTACTTTTCGTTCAAATTGAACTTACTATTGATCGAAGTTGTTAAAAGAAAGTAAATTAGGAGGATATTTTGATTCAAGATGACTTTATTGTTTTTAAATTTATTTATCACATTCTATGAAGATTAATTTAAAATTTTGATTGTTTATTTTCATCTTTTAACTATGATACTACTTGAATCTATCACTCTTTAAAAATAATTTATTAATTAAGACTGTTTTACAGTAAAAAGTCAATAATTACTCATTCCTCAAGTTAATTCCTCCTTTCACTTCGATGATGAGATTTGAGCATAAGAATTAATACTTTCCAACTCTAGTTATGGTTGAAAAAGGGAATGAGTATGGCTTGAGGAACAAAATTCTTTCATCTTTAAATACAGAGAAAGCATGCAAATATGATTGTCTCATTGAATGGCCAGATAATGACTATTATTATAACGTTTCATTTGATAACTATTTCTTTAAAAGTTTGATTGTGTTATGAAATAATATAAAAGATAAGAATAATAATGCAAGAACAAGAGCAATAGAGAGAAGAATAGAGAGAGTTCTTCTTATTGATACTTAGAGAATGTTAAGAGTGCATTACAATGGTAGAAGACCCCTTTATTTATAGGGAGGGGGATGATTTAGCTACCAAGAATAGAACTCTAGAATCTCTCTAATTATAGACATTCACCTTAAATAGGAGTCTATTTATAACACTCCCCCTTGAATGTCTATTCAACAATGTGCCTCGTTAAAACCTTAAAACCAAAACCCGATGGGAAAAATTAAAGAAAGGAAAAAGAGTACACATGTTTGAATATGCGCCTATTGGTTGCCTCGTTAAAAACCTTGCAAGGAAAACCCAGTGGGACAAAACCTTGTAAGGGAAAAAGAGTGCAACGCGCATTAACTCCCCCTAATGAGTACATCAATTTATATCCTTGAGCATTTGCATTCCAATCTTGTGCATCATCTTCAAAACGATCTTTGGTAGACGTTTGACAAATCAACCATATTGACTTGAATAAATATTCCGCACCTTGAAATCATCATTCTTGATAGATATGAACATCTTCATATAATGTCGTGGAATGACTCTTCAATATCTTCATTAATGTATTCTCAATGCCATCATGCTTATAGTTATAGCAAGATTCATATGTACACAAATTGTACTTGGGATGTGGTACTTCAGGACCAAGAATTGCATATGCTTCAAGCAACTTAAATCTTTCAAGTTAAGTCATATAAGCCATATAATAGACTTTAGATGCATATCAAGTTTTCCATGTCATGCTAGACAAATAAGATATCGAAAACTGACTATACATACCTTTGACTTTATACTTTCAAGCATTTGAACTATAGGTTCAAAACTACATGTCTTTCATATGGAATCAATTCTTCTTGAATTGTATCTCTTCCATTTAGTTACTTTCTTTGGGTCAGCAAATGCGTATAGCATGCTTTGCAATATGTTGCAATTGAATTATCCCTTTTATGAACTTCAGGTTCATATCATGATATTCGGGGATATACATATACAAATGATAATTCATCCCATGTAACCTTTTCTCAAGTGTTTATCATGTCTCCCCCTCATGTTAGAAAAGCTAACTTGTTTCCTCAACTTTGGGAAATCATCTTTGTGCATTATCATGTCAATATACACAGCACATGAATAATAAGATGAAATTATTTGGTTCCTGACCCTGAACCACTTGTGAGGGGAGAATATACTCTCGTATACAACGTATATCAAACTGATATATATAACTTTGTTCTCATAAGAAACAGTTTAGCTATTAAGTGGAAGCACTCAATAATTATCTTGCTAAACCAACTTTGATATAAACCAACTTATCAAGATGAACTATCTTGAGTAGGAAATCTGAAAATTATGCTCGAAGTTAGATTACTGAGCAATTTACCTCGCAAGCACCGGCCAGGCTGCGGGTTAATAACAATTGCGCATGTAACCATATCATAGATGCATCATATGTGGTATACATGGCAGGTGAATGGGCCCATATTCACCTTTGATATTTCCAGAATTTATGGGCTTCAACCCGAACTCTTTAGTTGGTCAGTTCATTAATGAGAACAAGTGATACAAGAGAATTCATAAAGAACTTTCTAGTTCTTTAATATTCACCTATGTGAATTTGCACATCATACTTAAAATGAGATGGCTAACACGAATGCCAACTGAGCAAATTATCAATATTGGTAAACTTCAAATTTACACCATGACATGTGCACTTATCAATAAACTTCAGGTTTATTATGACATGGGTTTTTATACCAATAGATATCCACTTTATTGTGGCATTCTTTCTTTTGTGTAGTACAAACTGGAGAACAAAGCGGGTAGCTTTTCATATGCAAATTACCCCGCTACAAGTTGTAGTAATAGGAGATATCAAAGCCTTCCTTTATTTATAGTCTCAATATAATCAATCGCTTTCGCGTGTACTTTGGAAACTGAATAAGTTTCTTTGAGACTTACTACAGCACAATACTCAATTGTGTTTCTCCAACATAGTAATAATTGGCTCTTCTAGAGCTCTCAATTAATTTTGTACTACCACAGATTCATCAACATCCATGTGGTGAATATCTTTCTTAAAGAGAAAGTTATACCATTATGGTCATGTCAAACTTATATGCAAGATATGTTTCTTGCATTATCGTTGTCCTTTAATAGTCATATTTCCAAAATACTTTGGCGTACAATAGGTACGTGACCAACGATCATTCATGCCATATATCATCTCAAACCTCCTTCTAGGGGTGAGTGTGGTATCATCTCAAACCTCCATCTAGGGGTGAGTGTGGTATATTTAATACCAATTTCATGTTCATATTCTTTCAATAATGAATATGTATTCGTGAATCAGATGTTGTCACATTCACTTCGGGGATATGTGATTTTGTTACCCTTTTCAAATCTATAAATGCGTCAGGCATTTGATTTGCTATTCTTTGCAAATGGATAATCTTTTGTGCCTCTTTCACAAATAGAGGTATGTGGATCAAGATGAGATAATGATGCATTTTTCCACAAAATTTCCCGTTTGGTTTCACCAACTTCTCCCCCTAATTTTGGGAAAAGTGTCTCATCAAATTGACAGTCTGCAAATCGTGCAAATCTCCTGTCAATGTTTCGAGGTAGCGAATAATGGAGGGCGATTCAACCTCAACATATATTCCTAACATTCTTTGCAGACCCATTTTGGTGCGGGATGGCGGTGCTACAGGCACATATACTGCGCATCCAAAGATTCTTAAATGGGATATATTGGGTCCATGACCCAAAACCAATTGCAACGGGGAATATTTGTGTCAATTCGTCAGTCAGAGACGAACTAGCATTGCTGTATGCAAAATGGCGTGTCCCCAAACCGAAGTGGGCAGCCGACGAACTAGTATTGCTGCATGCAAAATGGCGTGACCCCAAACCAAAGTGGGCAGCCGGCGAACTAGCATTGCTGCATGCAAAATGGCGTGAACCCAAACCGAAATGGGCAGCCTCGTTTTCATTAAGAATTCAAGATTATTCTCATCTATTGTCTCAATATGATATCCATTTTGAATGATACCTTTAAAACTCAACAAGTTCCTTTTAGACTTGGAGGAGAACATTGCGATTGATATCATTAAAACTCAACAAGTTCTTCTTGAACTTGGAGGAGAATATTGCATTCTCTAAGATAAACGTCATGCCTTTGGGCAGAGTTACAGTTGCTCTTCCGGAGCCTTCAATCAATTTACTTCCCATGGTTTGACATATAAAAGAAATACACGAACATAAGAATAAATAAGTTCAATTCGTTTGTGTCACATAATATTTTCAAAATCTGCTGCTAACAGTTGACTAACAAAATCAGATATGTTATCCATAATTGATTACTTTGCAGTTTGAAAATTTCAGTTTAAACATTTTCTTCAAACAATCGATTGTTAAACACAAACAATCGATTGTTGAACATTGACAATCGATTGTTAAACACACACAATCGATTATTTGCTATTTTGAAAAAATTCAGATCACTGTCTTAAGACAATCGATTGTTAAATATAGACAATCGATTGTTGGCTTATTTTGAAAAATTCCAGAGCACAGTCTTAAGACAATCGATTGTTATGCATAGACAATCGATTGTGGATGATTTTTGAAAAATTTCAGATTACTGTTTTAAAGACAATCGATTGTTAAACATAGACAATCGATTGTTGACTGTTTTTGAAAAATTCCAGAACACTGTTTTAAAGACAATCGATTGTTAATCATCGACAATCGATTGTTGACTGTTTTTGTAAAATTCCACATCACACTGTTTTAAAGACAATCGATTGTTGATCATTGACAATCGATTGTTTTGCAGTTTTTATGCGAAATATGAGATAACCGACTAGTTTTTCAGGTTAGTCGATTACCTCTACTGGAAAGTAAATATATTATTGATATTTGAGCATATTGATACATTCTAAAGAACTAATACTAACATTGCATCATGAACTAACTAATACAAGCTAATGCTAATGACTATTAGTTTATTCACTCACTAATACAAATAAGTAGAACAAAATCAAATAACTCCATCTTCTTTCATCACGGATTCATCACCGATTAGGTGGTCTATTTTCCCTTCAGGTTTCTCAAAGAAGTCTGTCACATCCAAGTGGGTGATGTCAAAGTTGTCGTCAGAGACAAAATTCGTTTCAGGGCGTTTACTCTTTCGAGATGCTTGATAAAGGTCAACCAAATGTCATGGTATACGGCAAGCCTTTGACCAGTGCCCGTTTCCACCGCAACGATAATGTATAGTTTATATGTATAGTTTATAAACTATTTGCTTTTGGATTCTTATCGTATCGTGCTTGTGGCAGAGTGACCAACTTCAGGTTGTCATATCTCTTCTTTAAGCTATTCCACAAGATGGGTGGATTTTTGACTGTGATATATTCAATTTTCAAACCTTCATCAAGGTGATGGCGCAAGAAAATCAAGGCCTTAGCACAGTTTCAAACCTTCATCAAGGTGATGGCGCAAGAAAATCAAGGCCTTAGCATAGTTTTGGGTGGATGCATTATTTCTCTCTTTAATGGCGTCTCCAAGACCCATAGCATCTAAGTGGATTTCAGCATCCAACACCCATGTCATATAGTTCTTGCCCGAAATTTCAAGGGCAACGAACTTTCTTTTCATAATGTCAGACATAAAACAAATTTACATCAAGAGCGTGTTCATACTTACGGGCTCTATTACAATTATCACATTCACTTCAGGGAATGGATCATAATCATGTGCTTTACACAATCTCATGTCAAATATTACTTTCATAAAGTGAAAGATTATTTTGAGAATCCTTATTGTTCTCATTACCACAATAATGACGATTATAATTTCGTCTATTGCCACGTCCACATCCATTGATACCATCATGGTAATAATTTTGTCTTCTTTCAGACTTATCATATACTGCTTCCACATTCTCTAAAGGGAATGGAGCAAATTCAATGGGACGGATTTTCAATTCTTTGCCCACAATCATACATGAATTTAATCATGGCAGGACATAGAGATTTAACCACTTCATGTGGTTATAATTTCTTACACACTCCATTAGAGTTATAATCAAACTTTGTTGTCTATGTTTGTATATAAAATCAAATCGTAGAATTTCAAGAATTTGAAAGGGAAAAGTAAATTACTTACCTTTAAGGTATACCAATTTATGTTGTGATATCAAATATACCTCTTGAGTTTTCCAACTTTGCGTCGTCTAAAATACTGACCAAATATCCTTCAATGACCTAAATCTTAAAATCGTGGCTTGCTGTAGCCGGGCGTGTAGCATATAAATATAGTACTCTAAATCCCATTGTTGCTTGCTTAAACAGAAGTTCACGTCCTCTTGTCTTCATAAGTTTAAAGCAAGTTAAAGAAAAGAAAAAAAAAACTTGACCATCACTGTAGCTACCTTCGCAGAAGTTGGCATTGTCACAAATTTATGACAAAGACGTGGACTATTGGCTTCTTTTATAGAAGTTGTTCCTCCTAATTCTGTCAATAAAATCAGAACAGCACCAAAACCTAAACCTTGCACAAACGAAAGTTAAAATAATCGAAAATTTCAATTGGTTAGAGACTCGTGCTGATAACGTGTTATGAAATAATATAAAAGATAAGAACAATAATGCAAGAACAAGAGCAATAGAGAGAAGAATAGAGAGGGTTCTTCTTATTGATACTTAGAGAATGTTAGGAGTGCATTACAATGGTAGAAGACCCCTTTATTTGTAGGGAGGGGGATGATTTAGCTACCAAGAATAGAACTCTAGAATCTCTCTAATTATAGACATTCACCTTAAATAGGAGTCTATTTATAACAGATTAATAATTTATAGTAATTTTTAACTATTCTTGAAATTTGATTAATTAGGCAAGTATTTCGACAAGGTTCTTTCCACGGATATATAGTATCTATTAGGATAACAGTAGTTATTTGAAGGCTTTATTTATTGAAATTTGTTATTGTCAACAAAACTATGTATTTTTTTGCTTTTGTATTCTTTGAACTTTACGTTTAATTTGTGGATATTTTCGGAATGACCTGATAATATAAAATATTATTTACACTTTCAATGCATATATTAGACTTTTATCATTTTATATTTTCTAATGTTTATACAATGTTTCGGTCCAATAAACACATGTAGGATTATAGTAAAAATAAGAGAAATTTGTGCACAAACTAACAAACGGGAATTATATCAATAATAAATAATAATATAATACATGTTGGATCAACTTTGTTACTTATGTTTTGAGGACTTTTGTTGGATATGATCTCTTCCTTAATACATTAGCTAATAAGATTAATATTTATCATTTTCACGAACTTAAATATTTTTTTATTTTTTTATAATTCATATATATTCTTAATAAAACTTGTTAATATGATTATAAAAAAGTCTATACTTTTTCATTACATTGTATCCTGGTAGCTCTCCCAATACATACGCAGTTAGAACCCTTTCTCATTTTTTTGTTTCTCTATCAACGTCTTTCTTATCTTATTGTATAATAACTTGACCATCACTACTTACGGTGAAATATAGGTTAGTTTCGTACCATTTTCAGCTACTCTATTCTTCGCAAATAAGCTCGTCCATGCTGATTTCTCCTCCACCCTTAGCCCTTTCTTGTTCTCTTCCGCTAGTGTTATTGTTCAATTGGCTTGCAGCTGAGTGTTGATCTCAATCACTTTAGTTGGTTTCCCTCCTAGATCTCGTTCTTTCAGAGATGCATTTGGACTCAATTGGGACTCATGGTTACCATCTGAAGCTTCTACCTGTAATTTAGTTGTAGATCCTTTGTTTGCATGTACAGTTCATATCTTGGCTTCCTCATCTTCCTTTGAATCTTCATTGTTTCCGGCTGTAATTTTAAAATTGTCAATCGGCATCTTCCGTGGTCGACCTCGTCCTCTTCCTTGGCCACCACCCCTGCCTCTCGTCCCTGACACACCAACGTAGGTTAGATTAACTTGCGCCGAGAGCATTGAGAAAGAGAAAATCAATGTTTATTTAGTAGTAGTACTATTAAATTTTATGAACTTTCAATTACAACTAGGAAAATTTCCAAAACTTTGTACTCTTTTTATGTGTAAGATGATATTTTAATAAACTTGTCTGTCACTTTCAAACTCCGTTTAGTTTTAGTTTTAGGATGGTTTTTTCACTTTCTACCTCCACTAAAATTTAGAAGTATCAAATTTAAAACACTATTTATCTTAGAAAAGCGGCCACTTTGTAACTCCTTTTAATTATAGGAGTTAAATAAAATTTTTATTAATTAAATTTCAAGTACTTTTGTTTTATACTTGGAAAGTATCGATGACTCTGTACTCATTTTAGGTTTAAATTATTTCTTTTATAAGTTATTAGGTAAAAAATAAACACTTTGAACTCCTTTTTGTTTTAGGAATCTTTATTTTTATTTAAATTCTTTATTTATTTTAACTTTAGATTAACTTGCACACTTTTACTTTATGAAGTGTCAAAAACTTTGCACTCAATGAAATAGTCATTTAATTATTATTTTTCAAATATTTAGTACCTCAATTGTTTCGTAAATATTTAGGACGCTAAAATTAATTAAATTTATGTATTAAACTTTTTCCTATTCTGATAATGTACTATACCTTATTTGTAAAAGAAAATCACGTTTTTAGATTTAGAAGCTTAAAACCCATGTATTACAAATTTATATTAGGACTTCTAAGGCACGTTGGCCAAATGCCTTATTATTATAGTTTTAAAATATTACGACTCGGATTTTTCATTCTCGAGAGTCGTGATAGCGCATACTAATACAAGCTAGGCAAACCAATTAGTTGCATAGTTTACCTTTTTACTCTTTTTTTATTCATTAACTACTGCGAAGTAATAACATTTATACAACAAAATTTAACATAAGCGGAAGAAAAAAAACATTAAGCTATTTGAACCTGAATATCTAATACAACTGTTTGAATTTTGACTTCCCAGAATTGGTGTAACAGTTTCATGGATGGTCTAAGAATACTACAAATAAAGATTCTGAAAGAAATAAATACAACACTGTCTCTAGAAATGCATGAAAGAAACAAAAATAGTAAATAGAAAGAGACGCCAAGGCCTACAGACGCCTGCAGGACTATCTCGGGTCGCTGATGATCAAGAATCAGCAATCTCACTACGATCCAAAGTCCACAACAATGGGTCTACACAAAAGAGTGCAGAGTGCAGTATCAGCACAATTGACCCCATGTGCTGGTAAGTGTCTAGCCTAACCTCGACGAAGTAGTGACGAAGCTAGGACCAGACTACCAAATAAATCTGTGCAGTTATATGATATACATCAAAAAGTAAAGCAGAAATAAACAAGTAATGATGAGAGGGGGAACATGCTTCGAGGAATAACAGGTAAGGATAGATTATCAAAAGAGCTATAAATGAATCAAAATCCAACCACTAACAAGAGCAAGGAAAACAAAAGGAGATTTCATTTTATTTTAACATTTTATGGTAGGTGTACCATCCGCTCCCATTTTATCATATCTTGTGGTATGCGTACCACTCGCTCCTATTTTATTATATCTTGTGGTAGGCATACCACCCTCTCTCATTATATCTTGTGGTAGGCGTACCACCCGCTCCTATTTCACTATATCTTATTTTAGGCATACCACCCGCTCTCATTTTATTATATCTTGTGGTAGGCGCACCACTCACTCCCATTTCACTATATCTTGTGGTAGACGTACCACCCGCCCCCATTTTATTATATCTTTGTTGCGGCGTGCAACTCGATCTATATATGATATTGTCCTGGCATGCAATCCGATCCATATATATTATTGTAGCGGCGTGCAATCCGATCCACATACAATATTGTTGCGACGTGCAACCCGATCCATATATAATACTTACAATTATAACGAGAGTCCCGACAAGGGATCAATAAGGTCTACACTACCCCAACAATGGAGAAACAACTATAACCGAACTTGTTCCAATATCTAACTACTAGAACTATAACCAAACTTGTTCCAACATCTAACTACCTCAACTATAATCAAACTTGGTCCAACATCTAACTACCTCGTCAATAACCATAATCCCTACCCAACACAAAGAGTTATCAACCTAAGCATCTGTACTGTCAATTAAGAACACAATGCAAGAGAACAACAACTCCACAATAGCGGGGCAACATAATGATCACTTCTCTTTTTCACTTTTACTTGACACTTCACTTCACAACTCGAGCCAATGCTCTAGAGTTTCAGTTATCAGTTATACTTTCACAATTCGTTAACAACTGGAGTCACCGCTCCTCAAGGTTCATAAGTCACAATTCTTTCCACAACTTTGCACAACAAATAGAAATCTTCACCAATGCATGAATAATAAAACGAAATCATAAAAATCACAATATAAGACTTACGGTCATGCTTGACACCAACATATAGATACTCGTTACCATGCCTATACGTTGTACTCAACAAGAAGAAAATGGCAAATAGAACACAAGTCATAATCCCTCAAGCTAAGGTTAGATCAAACACTTACCTCGATGCCACGAACACAATTCACGATTCAATTGTAGCTTTACCTCTTGATTCCACCATCAATTCGCTCATATCTAATCACACGTTACTTAATTACATTAATAAACGCTAAATGAATTAACCTTAATGCATGAAAATAAGCTTTATAAAGTTTTACCCAAAAAGTCAAAAATCACCCCCGGGCTCACATGGCCAAAACCTGAGGTTCAAACCAAAACTCGATTACCTATTCCCCCACGAACCCAAATGTATAATTTATTTTGAAATCGGACCCCAAATTGAGGTCCAAATCCCCAATTTTTGAAAAATCTAGGTTCTACCCAAAATACCTAATTTTTTCATAAAAATCTTTGATTTTAAGTTGAAACCATGTTAAAAAATGCTAATAATTGAAAAAAACTAGTTAAAAACGACTTACAGTTGATTTGGAAGGAGAGCTGCTCTTGAAAAATCTCCCTAGTGTGTTTATGTTTTGAAAAGATGTGAAAAATGAGTTTAAAAAATCGGCTAAGTATAAAAGTTGCATGTTTCAGTTATGAGAATTGCGAACAACGGTTTGCAATTCTGAACCAACCTCTGCTGGCTTGGGAATTGCGAAAAAAGTTTGGAAAATGCAAAACTTAGAATTGCGAAAAAAGTTTGGGAATTGCGAAAAAAAATTGGGAATTGCGAATAAAGTTTGGGAAACGCGAACCTGGGAATTGAGAAAAAAATTTTGGGAATTGCGAACAAGCTTGGGAATTACGAAAAAAGTTTGGGAAATGCGAAGCCTGCAGGCCTCCAATTCCTTAAGTCCAATTTACCCCGTGGCCTATCCAAAACTCACCTGAGCCCTCGGGGCTCCAAACTAAATATACGCGCAACCTCAAAATATCCTACGAACTTATTCGTGTACTCAAATCATGAAATAACATCATGAACATCGAATTAAACCTCAAGATCAATGAAATTTCTCAAAACTTCTTTAAACATCAAATTTGCATTTAAGGTCCGAATCACGTCAAATGGATTCCGTTTCTTACCAAACTTCATAGAATTATCTTAAATCATATATAAGACCTGTACCGGGAAAACCAAAATACGGATCCGATACCAACATATTCTAATTAAATGCTAATAAATTAGTTGGATATGGTAGTTTATGTAGGAATAAGTCTAAGATCATAGGTTTCTCATTATTATTAAATCTTCCTTTATGAAAATAATTACTAAATTCACATACATATTCTTCATAGTAGCATAAATCACAAATAACTAAATTTAATAGATTATTTCTTGCTTTTTCTATATTTTTACAAATCATTGAATTTTCTGCTCCTGGCGTGCTAAATTCGGCTGTAATTAATGCACAGCCGACAACAGATGTGAGTAAAATACTTCAAAAATTTGTAATATCAATTACAGCCGAATTTAGCACGCCAGGAGCAGAAAATTCAATGATTTGTAAAAATATAGAAAAAGCAAGAAATAATCTATTAAATTTAGTTATTTGTGATTTATGCTACTATGAAGAAGGAGGAAAGTGGATCTACAACAGCAAAAATAGCACAATTATCTACTCAAATGCCAAGACAACAAAAGACATAGAAGAACTACCAAGATGGATCACTACCCTGGCAAATTGGGAAGCTACACCATCAACTAATGCATTAAGAACATATCCAAAGCAGCTGACAGAAAAAACAAAATATCTACTATGTCAACAACTAAAGGATTTATTCAACCTACACCATTGCAAATATTGCAATCAAAAAGAAGACATTCCCAAGGTTTATCTTCCATCAACTATGGCAAAAGAAAAAGAAGAATTAGACCTTACACCAGACTTAGTTTTTAAAAATCAATTTTGGAATGAAACATTAAAAATTAAAAAACAAAATTATTATATAATCACTAAAAAGGAATTTGTATTAGACATAAAACATTTAAATGGAAAAACAATGATACCTTTAGTATCTAAACATCTAATTGAAGAAGAAACTAAAAGTATTAAAAATAAACATAATTTAAGATATTGCTATTTTGGAGGAATACAGATTATGTTATATGCACATTTTAAAGAAGGTATAGATACACCAATAGAAATATATTTAGCAGATGATAGAATAACTCATCCTATAGAACAATCTATATTAACACAACTACCCGGAAATCTAATATACCAAAAAGCTAAATTTTTATTTAAACCTAATTTTAATATAAGCATGACGGAACAAAATATAGACAAAGCATTAACGATTTATTGGAAAATTAATGGAATAGAAATGCTACCAGGAAGTAAAGTACTAACTGTAAAAGCAAAACAATTATACGTATTAAGTAATAAACCAGGAATAAATAAAAATAAAAGAAAAGGATTAACACATATAAGTAAAATCTTTGAACCTATCCTAAAAGAAATACCTAGGAAAGAACAATTATATATACTACCTAACCAAAACCAAGACTTAGAATTAGTAACTTATAATTTAGAGCAACGAAGAAATCTTCTTAATAGAAGTATGAGTAGAAGGAATCTAAACATAATACCTAGAATTAGGAAAAATATATCGGACCAATATTACGAAAACCAATATTATATAAAAGGAAGAATAATAAGAAATGGAATAAGAATACTAGTACCAATCTTAATTGCTACCAATGCAGGAGAAAATTATATAGCTAAACAACTAATAAGTGAGATTGACAAAATAGAAGAAAGTGATCATACATATACTAATTTCATTACACAACAAGAAGTAACAAGTATGGGAAAAATAAATAGCCCAATAGAAATAGAAGGATTATTATTCAACATAAATCTAGAAATAATGGATAATGAACCAGAAATTATACTAGGAATTAAATGGTTAAATATGGTAGAACCATGGAATCTAACAGAATCAGAATTAGAAATAACAGTTAATACAATAACAATTAATATAAAAAGAGAAACAATTAATGCTATAAATATAATAAAAGAAAGTATATGAGTCATGAAGAAATACATATCTTAATTAAAGTAAAATGTGAAGGATATAACAGTAGATATTATACAGCATATATAGATACAGGAGCTGGAACTAATATATGTAGAAGAAAAGTATTACCAGAAGAATATTGGAAGGAATTAAAAAATCCAATTATAATTGCTGGATTTAACCAAGAAGGAAATTTAGTCCGACACAAAGCTACAAATATAACAATACAAATATGGGATAAAGAACTAGTACTAAATGAATTATACCCATGTGAGGAAATATTTCATGATATAATATTAGGTTATAAAAAATTCCTAAAAAATTATGAACCCTTTACAATCACAAGAAATTATTTATTATTAACTACCCCTTGCAAGCAAAAAATAATAGCTAAAAGAACCTTGGAAAAACAAAGTGAACTAATACCTTGGATTAAAGGAGATAGTAAAATTAAACAATCACTACCTTGTAAAAGTAAAAATAATAAACTACAAATAAGTGAGATTAGTATTGAAGAAGAATTAACTAACGAATTTAAGGAAGTATTTAGTGAAGACCCATTAAAATTTTGGCAAAAACACAAAACCCAAATACCAATTAGATTACTAAAAGAGGATGATTTAGTCTATAAAAAACCTATGAAATATACTGAAGAAGATATGGTTCAATTTAAATTACATATAACAGAATTATTAAAAGGAAATTTTATTAGATCTAGTGAATCTAAACATAGTAGTCCCGCATTCATAGTAATGAAACACAGTGAACAAAAAAGAGGAAAATCTAGAATGGTAATAGACTATAAAGACTTAAATAAAAAGACAGAAACATTAAATTATCCAATACCAAATAAAGCAGTAATATTAAACAAAGTTAAAGGTTATGAATGGTTCAGTAAATTTGATTGTAAATCAGGATTCTATCATATTAAAATAATAGAAGAATATAGACATTTAACAGCCTTCTCAATACCCAATGGATTTTATGAATGGAATGTATTACCCTTTGGATTTAAAAATTCCCCAGGATATTTTCAAAAATTTATGGATACATATCTTGGCAATATAGATGGAATTATTGTATATATAGATGACATATTATTATTCACTAAAACGAAGGAAGATCATATAAATTTATTAAAAAGATTTAAGAAAATAATAAAAGATGCAGGAATAGCTCTAAGTGAAAAGAAAGCAGAAATATTAAGGAATAAAATAGAATTTTTAGGGATAAAGATAGATAGAAATGGTGTAGAGATGCAAGAACATATATTAAAAAAGATTGCAGAATACATGGAAGAATTAAAAGAAAAGAAACAGTTACAAAGTTTTTTAGGA
This sequence comes from Nicotiana benthamiana, assembly GCA_034376525.1. NCBI lineage: Eukaryota > Viridiplantae > Streptophyta > Magnoliopsida > Solanales > Solanaceae > Nicotiana > Nicotiana benthamiana. Next base: position 51,824,785 of record CM067325.1, on the reverse strand, counting down.
TTAGTAAATCAAATTAGAAATTATGTACCTCATTTAAGTGAAAAATTAGTACCACTACAAAAGAAATTAAAAACAAAAACAACAGTATTTGAATGGACTATAGAGGATAAAGAAAACCTGAAGAAAGTAAAGGAATATTGTAAGAAATTACCCAAATTACAAATCCCAGAAATAAATGAAAAAATAAAATGGATAATCTGTACAGATGCATCGGATTATGCTTTTGGAAGTATGTTAACATATGTAAATATGGAAAATAACACACAACATATTACATCATTCAACTCAGGAACTTTCAAAGAAAATGAGACAAAATGGGAAATAAATAGAAAGGAATTATTGAGCGTATTAAAAGCGTTATTATACTATGAAATATATATAGCACATACACATTTTATATTAAGAACAGATAATACCCAAGTTAAATTTTGGTTAACAAAGAATTTAAAAAATCAATCAATTACTACCAGAAATATTAGAAATATAGTATGTCAAATATCTTTATTTAATTTTGATATTGAACTAATCAGTACTAAAGACAATTTTATTGCACATTTTTTATCTAGACATATGATACAGGAATAGCTATGAGCTTATAAAGAAGCATTTTATTATGATTGACAGGTACAACCTGAACAAGGGGAAATAGTACAAAAGCTATTACAAGACATATTACAAAAATACAAGGTATGGAAAAAAATATTGAAAAGCTGGAAAGCAGAATTAGTCAAATGGAAGATAGCAAAAAAGAAGAAATAGACCTGCAAGAATTTAAAGAAATAACAATTAGCCAAGAAAAATATGACAAAAAAGATAAAGGAAAAGGGATAGAAATTACTACCCACCAGGCCAAAAAACTTAAACCTTTCAATATCCAACTTAGACCAGAACAACCTACTCCAAAAAGGACAGACTTTATTTACCAACTACCAAAACCCCAAACAAATACCTACAGCGAAATTACCAAAAAACCTACACAAAACCAATTTGTACAACGAATATACAACTACCTCAACCAGTTTATACAAGTTGCCAATTACCTAAATAAAAATATACAATCACCAGACTTTAACCCAGAAAATTTAATTGGATGGCAAACTAAACCTCTGAAAGGATATAATAAATTAATTGCCCTAAATAAATCAGATCCAAAATTAGTACAAACTATGTATAACTATGGACTATTGCATGCAGTGTATACACAAGATGGAGATAACCTACAATATATACCAGAATTATACCAAGTAGTAAAAAAATACTTGGGAATTACTAAAGCAGACTTAATATTTATTAGGATCTATTCGGCACCCTGCGAAGTTACACCACAAGAAATATATCATTCTATCACAGCAGTGAAGCTAGGACTAACAAGAACAATTATGTGTGAAGAACCTATGGAACAACCTGATTTAACCATTCAAGAAATAGTAGAATTTCTACAAAACAAAAGAGATATTATGACCAAAGTCATTATTCAAGAGCTAATAAGCAGCTATGAAGAAGGAGGAAAGTGGATCTACAACAGCAAAAATATCACAATTATCTACTCAAATGCCAAGACAACAAAAGACATAGAAGAACTACCAAGATGGATCACTACCCTGGCAAATTGGGAAGCTACACCAACAACTAATGCATTAAGAACATATCCAAAGCAGCTGACAGAAAAAACAAAATATCTACTATGTCAACAACTAAAGGATTTATTCAACCTACACCATTGCAAATATTGCAATCAAAAAGAAGACATTCCCAAGGTTTATCTTCCACCAACTATGGCAAAAGAAAAAGAAGAAGAAGACAAGCAAATTGAAGACAAGAAAAGTGAAGACTAAACTTTCGTATAAGTCTTGCAAACAAGTTTCAAGACAAATGTAGTATTTAGGCTAACATTTTCCAATGTTTTTGTTATTTAGTTTTGTTTTTTAGTTTTGATTAATGATTTTGTTTTCTAGTCTTGATTAAGAGTTTTGTTTTTTAGTATTGATTAAAAGTTTTGTTTTTTAGTCATGTATTTTTTCAAGAAGTGTAGTAATTTTAGGATAGATTTTAGTCTTATTAGGAAAAGTTTTTTTGTCTTGATAGTGTAGTATTCATTCCTTGCCTATATATGTAAGACTTTGTAATTTAGAGAAGAGTTATCAGCTCTTCTTACTCTTGTATAATAAAATTCTCCCTCTTTGAAAAACACTCCCATCAAAAATTCGTTTCTCGGGCTTGGGTCCTCGAAATAAGTTTTCGGGCATACGCCCAAGTTTCATATTTTTCTACGAACCCTCGGGGATCGTCAAATTACAGGTCTAGGTCCGTTTACCCAAAATGATAGACACGGGCACACCATGAAGGCGAACAATCTCCCGAATATAGATCTCAACTAACCTCTCTAATGAATAGGAGACTGCTACAGGAATGAAATGTGCTGGCTTGGTCAGCCTATCAACAATGACCAATACTGCGTCAAACTTCTTCCGAGTCTATGGAAGTCCAACAACGAAATCCATAGTGATCCGCTCCCACTTCCACTCGGAAGCTCAATCCTCTAAAATGAACCACTGGGCCCCTGATGCTCATACTTAACTTGCTGAAATTTAAACACCAAGCCACATATGCAATGATATCCTTCTTCATCCCCTGCCACCCATAACATTGCCGCAAATCCTGATACATTTTCGCGACGCCCAGATGAATAGAGTACCGGGTGCTATGAGCCTCTTCAAAAATCAACTCTCGGAGCCCATCCACATTAGGCACACAAACTCGACCCTGCAATATAACCTGCTTGGCCCTTTCGCATTGCACCGTGTCTCTAAGGACACACAAATAGGGATTTTCATACCGCTGATCACGGATACACTCCAATATTGAAGAACAAGAAACTGTGCAAGCTAACATGCGGCTGGGCTCAGAAACATCCAACCGCACGAACTGATTGGCTAAAGCCTTAACATCCAAAGCAAGCGGTCTCTTACTGACCGGAATATAAGCAAGACTGCCCATACTTGATTACTTCCTACTCAAAGCATCGGCCACCACATTGGCCTTTCCGGGATGATATAAGATAGTGACATCATAATCATTCAACAACTCCAACCACCTCCTCTGCCTCAAATTTAACTCCTTTTACTTGAATAAATACTGAAGGCTCTTGTGATCCGTGAACACCTCACATGCCACGCCATACAGATAATGCCTCCAAATCCTCAATGCGTGAACAATGGCTACCAACCTCAAATCATGAACCGGGTAGTTCTTCTCATGAATCTTCAACTGCAGCGAAGTATGACCTTGCCATTCTGCATCAACACTGCACCAAGCCCAATACGAAAGCAGCACAATAAATTGTATAAGGCCCTGAACCGTGGGCAAAACCAACACCAGTGTCGTAGTCAGAGCTGTCTTGAGCTTTTGAAAGCTCGCCTCACACTCATCCGACCACCTGATCTAGGCACCCTTATGGGTTAACCTGGTCATCGGGGCTGCAATAGATGAAAATCCATCCACGAACTGACCATAGTATCCTGTCAATCCAAAAAAATATTGAATCTCTGTAGCTGATGCTGGTCTAGATAGTTCTTGACAACCTCAATCTTCTTCGGATCAACATGAATACCCTCTGCTGACACAACATGACCCAGCAATGCAATTGAACTCAATCAGAACTCATACTTCGAAAACTTGACGTACAACTGACTATCCCTCAAAGTCTGAAGAACCACTCTAAGATGATTCTCGTGCTCCTCCCGGCTGTGGGAATATATCAAAATATCATAAATGAAGACTATCTTGAACGAATCCAAATAAGGCCTGAACACTAGGTTCATCAAATCCATAAAAGTTGCTGCGATATTTTTCAACCCGAATGACATCACCAGGAACTCATAATGCTCGTACCCAGTGTGAAAAGATGCTTATCTACGACTGATGTTAACCAAATCTCAAGTCAAATCTTCAATGATACCTTAAAACCCTCAAGTTGATCAAACAAATCATCAATTCTCGGCAATGGATACTTATTCTTGATTGTAACCTTGTTCATCTACCGGTAATTAATACACATTATCATTAACCCATTCTTCTCTTTAACAAAGAGCACCGGCACACCCCAAGGCAAAACACTGGGTTTAATGCAACCTTTCTCAAGAGAAATCTTGCAACTGTTCTTTTAACTCTTTCAACTTTGGCGGGGCCATACGATACGACGGGATAAAAATGGGCCGAGTGCCCGGAGCCAAATCAATGAAAAAATCAATATCCCTGTCGGGTGGCATACTCGGCAGGTCTGAAGTAAATACCTCAGGAAACTCACAAACAACGGGCACAGAATCAATGGAAGGAACCTCAGCACTAGAATCACAAACATATACCAAATAGGCCAAACACCCTTTCTCGACCATACGTCGAACCTTCACATAAGAGATAACACTACGAGTAGAATGATCAGGAGTCCATCTATACTCTAAACGAGGCAAACCCGGCAAAGCTAAGGTCACGGTCTTGTCATGATAGTCCAAGATAGCATGGTAAGGTGATAACCAGTCCATCCCAATATAACATTGAATTCATCCATGTCCAAAAGAAGCAAATCTACACGAGTCTCAAAATCTCCAATAACCACTATACATGAACAATGGATGCGATCCACCACAATGGAATTACCCACCAGCGTAGACACATAAATAGGGCACTCAAAGAATCGCTAGGCATGACCATATGCGGCGCAAAATATAAAATTGAAGAGTTCTCTACCACAAACCAGAACAATACCTGCACCTGCACCTTTAATACCTTTACCTCCACCTCTAGCATCTCTACCTCCACCTCTAATACCTCTACCTCCCCTCTAATACCTCTGTCTGAGTGATGTGGAGAAACTTCTCCAGAACTAGTTGCGTAAACTGCTTCCAAGTCAAAGCTGGCGATCCAACTGGTCTAGCCAAGCAAAAATCTCTCCACCAAGCCTTGGCGGATCCAGACAAGCAAAAAGTAGCAAAATTGACCATATCGGTCTCCATGATCCCCATGTTCCTAAGAACCTCATGACAACTGTCTAGAAAGTCTTGGTGATCCTCAGAAGATGCTCCGTTAAAAGTAGTAGTGAAGAGCTTGGTGAAACTTATCCAACATCCACAAAGCCTCCAAAGACGCAGCTGATCTATTACCGGTTTGTGTTGCTGCTGCTGGGCTGAAGAAGTGGTACATGACCTCGCCAAAAGGACAAAAGAAGAGGTTTCAATTTAACATTGAGAGAACAAAATCACACGACATGGAAGAACAGTAGTGAAAGTTTTCCTAACTTTGTAGCCTCTAAGGGATAAATACAGACATCTCTGCACCGATCCATCAAACTGTACTAAGCTTGTCTGTGAAAATTGAGACCCATGTAACCTAGAGCTCTGATACCAACTTGGCACGACCCGGATTTTCCACCCTCATGAGTCGTGATGGCGCCTACTAATACGAGCTAGGCAGGCCCATTAGCTGCATTGTTTACCTTTCTACCCATTTTTTATTCATTAACAACTGCGAAGTAATAACATTTAAACAACGCAATTTGACATAAGTGAAAGAAAAAAAATATTAAGCTATGTGAACATGGATATCTAATGCAAATGTTTGACTTTTGACTACCCATAATTGGTGCCACAGTTTCAAATATAGTCTAAGAACACTACAAATAAAGGTTCTTAAAGAAATAAATACAACATTGTCTCTAGAAATGCATGAAAGAAACAAGAATAGCAGATAGAAGGAGACGCCAAGGCCTGCCGACGCCTACAGGACTACCTCGAGTCGGTTGATAATCAAGAATCAACAATCTCACTGCGGTCCAAAGTCCACTATACTGGGGTCGGCACAAAAGAGTATAGAGTGTAGTATCAGCACGACTGACCCCAAGTGCTGGTAAGTGCCTCGCCTAACCTCGGCGAAATACTGACAAAGCTAGGACCAGAATACCAAATAAACCTGTGTAGTTATATGATGTATAGCGAAAAGTAAAGTAGAAATAAACAAGTAAAGATTGGAGAGGGAAAAATGCTTCCGGGAATAATAGGTAAGGAAAGCTTATCAAAAGAGCTATAAAAGAATCAAAATCCAACCACTAATAAGAGTAAGGAAAACAAAAGCAGATTTCACTTTCTTTTCACATTTTATGGTAGGCGTACCACCCGCTCTCATTTCTTCATATCTTGTGGTAGGTGTACCACCCACTCCTATTTTATTATATCTTGTGGTAGGCATACCAACCGCTCCCATTTTATTGTATCTTGTTGTAGGCGTACCACCCGCTCCCATTTTAGTATATCTTGTGGTAGGCATACCACCCGCTCTCATTTCACTATATCTTTTGGTAGGCGTACCATCCGCTCTTATTTTGTTATAATTTTGTTGTAGCGTGCAACCCAATCCGTATATAATATTGTTGCGGCGTGCAATCCGATCCATATATAATATTATTACAGCGTGCAACCCGATCCATATATAATACTACAATCATAACGAGAGTCCCGACAATGGATCAATAAGGTCTACACTACCCCAACAATGGAGAAACAACTATAACCAAACTTGTTCCAACATCTAACTACCACAGCTATAACCAAACTTGTTCCAACATCTAACTACCTCAACTATAATCAAACATGTTCCAACATCTAACTACCTCAACTATAATCAAACTTGTTCCAGCATTTAACTACCTCGGCTATAACCATAATCCCTACCCAACACAAAGAGTCATCAACCTAAGCATCTGTAATGTCAATTAAGAACACAATGCAAGGGAACCACAACTCTACAATAGCCCGGCAAGGGGCAACATAATGATCTCTTCTCTTTCTCACTTTTACTTCACAATTCACGTCACATCTCGAGCCAATACTGTAGAGTTTTAGTTATCACTCATACTTTCACAATTTGTTATGCAACTGGATCCAACGCTCCTCAAGGTTCATAGGTCACAATTCTTTCCACAACTTTACACAACAAATAAAAATCTTCACCAAGGTGTGAATAATACAACAAAATTATGAAAATCACAATATAAGGGTCATGGTCATGCTTGACACCAATATATAGATACTCGTCACCATGCTTATACGTCGTACTCAACAAGAAGCAAATAGCAAATAGGACACAACTCCTAATCCCTCAAGCTAAGGTTAGACCAAACACTTACCTCGATGTTACGAACACAATTCACGATTCAATTATAGCTTTACCCCTTGATTTCACCATCAGTTCGCTCGTATCTAGCCACAAGTTACTTAATTACATTAATAAGTGCTAAATGAATCAACCAAAATGCATGAAAATGAGTTTTCCAAAATTTTACCCAAAAAGTCAAAAATCGCCCACGGGCCCACATGGCCAAAACTTGAGGTTCAAACCAAAACTGATTATCCATTCCCGCACGATCCCAAATATATAATTTGTTTTGAAATCGGACCTCAAATAAAGGTCCAAATCCCAAATTTTTGAAAAACCTAGGTTCTACCCAAAATATCCATTTTTCCCATGAAAATCTTTGATTTTAAGTTGGAATCATGTTAAAAGATATTAATGATTGAAGAAAACTAGTTAAGGATGACTTACAATAATTTGGAAGGAAAGTTGCTCTTGAAAATCGCCCTAGTGTGTTTATATTTTGAAAAGATGTGAAAATGGGTTTAAAAGGCTAAGTATAAAAAGTTGGAGGTCTCAGTTATGAAAATTGCGAACAACCTCTACTGGCTTGGTAATTGCAAAAAAGGTTTGGGAAATGCGAACCTGGAAATTGCGAAAAAAGTTTGGGAAATGTGGACGTGGGAATTGCGAAAAAAGTTTGAATATTGCGAACAAGCCTGGGAATTGCAAAAAAAAATTGGGAAATACGAACCTGAGAATTGCGAAAAAAGTTTGGGAATTGCGAACAAGCTTGGGAATTGCCAAAAAAATTTGGGAAATACGAATCCTGCAGGACGGCAATTCCTTAAGTCCAGAATTTCATCCCGTGGCCTATCCAACACTCACCCGAGCCATAGGGGCTCCAAACCAAATATATACACAACCTCAAAAATATCATGCGGACTTATTTATATACTCAAATCTCCAAAATAATATCATGAACATCGAATTAAACCTCAAGATCAATGAAATTTCTCAAAACTTCTTTAAACATCAAATTTGAATTTATGGTCCGAATCACGTCAAATAGATTTTGTTTCTTACCGAACTTCATAGAATTATCTTAAATTATATATAAGACCTGTACCGGGCACCGGAAAAAAAATACGGTCCCGATACCTACATGTTCAAATCTAAAATTATTTTCAAACCTTATAAACAATTTTAGAAAATAATTTCTTGCAAAAATTCATTTCTCGGGCCTGGGACCATCAAATTACGGGTTTGGGTCCGTTTACTCAAAATATTGACCGAAGTCAAATTAATTTATTTTATAGTCAAAATTTATCATTTTTCACATATTTTTACATTTAGGCTTTCCGCCTACGCGGCCGAACTGCGCACGCAAATTGAAGTGATACTAAGAGAGGTTTTTAAGGCTTGTGAACGTAGAATTTTATTTTAAAACAGGTGATGACCTTTTGGGTCCACATAAAACTTTCAAAGCGGGTAGGCACAAAATATATTTTCACCTTTCAATCAAATATTATTTCTATGATATTTTGTATAATGAAGCAAGTATTAGAACAAACTAAAGGAAGAACTACTAGAATAGATCAAATTTCGAAACATGATTAACACAATTATCATTTAAAGCTTAATTTTCTTGTTAATTTTTATACTATAACGTAAACACATCTTTTGAATAATATTTATGTCGTTTTAAAAAAGATTATTCTCATTAATATGAGGTAACGACCAACGAACGTATAATAATATGCAACACATGTACTTTACATTTATTGATATTATATTAAAAATATGAATGCTCCCTTTTAAACTCATCTTTTGAATAATACTTATGTCATTTTTAAAAAAGATATTCTCATTAATACGAGGTAACTGTTTAATCAATAATTAAATTTTTAGTTAAAGTTAGAATTTAGAAGAATACGGATTACTTATAATCAGAAAATAATATGAAGAAAGAAATCTGCGAATAATATGATCAGAAAGCAAGTAAATCAAAATATATTCCAATAGTGTTTCCTGTTTTACAATTGTTTGTTCTTCACCTTTTATAGCTATTTCGGGGATATGAGCCGTACCTTTGTCATAATAAGGGTATTATGTGCAATTAATGATTTTACATGCTACGTTACTCAATCATATATATTAAATAAATATTCTCTAACGTTTCTAGTATTTATACTCATTGGACTCTTATTTGCTGCCAGATTCATTCCTTTAATTCTTCACGATCTTTGAGTTTTAAATATATTGAATTGCTTGTACGACTGCTCGTGCCTTTTCTATTTGCCTGCTCGTATTTGTTGTTGCTCGTATCTCTTAACTAATCTTAATTCTTGAATTGTTTGACCAGTCTACGTGTCATGCCATGTCATCTCCAACATGCAAACTAAATATTTCCTAATACAGTAACAACCAACATTATTTTCTATCTTTTAAAATAGCTCTCATAATTAGACAAAGTTATAATTTGATTAAACTTTTATTATTTAGAATTTTAAAATCAAATTATTTTTTGTTATTTTAACCATATAGAAACTCCTAATATTTAGAACTATACATCGCCACCAAGTTTTCTTTTGCATATTGACATAATACTTTACTCTCCAGAATATTATTGCTACATACTTTTTTTTATCTAACGTTAAATATACGTACAATATTTTATTCCTATGATTAAAGTATATTTTAGTAATCTACATATATCTTTTCCCACAATAATATACATGCATATTTACTTTTAGTATTCTTTGCTGAATCATTTGGCATTTTAGTAAATGAATCATTGCAAACTTAATCAAATTGTTCATCGTTTTAGGTCCAATTATTGTAATTCCAACTGTTGCGTCAACTTAATAAACAAATATTTGCATCTAATTAATGTCCATTACAATTTTACGTAACTTGTTATTTTATATTAATTTTAATTGATTGATGTAATAAACACGTACCCTAAAGCTAATAATGTTAGAATGCTTGATCTGTCAACTCCTTACCAAAAATAAAACACAAATCATAAAAAGAAGCAATAGGTTAATTTCGCACAGCATGGGAAGCTTAACTCTTTGCCAGTTGCATGATGCTTGCTTGCCTATTGAAGTTGATGTTGCATGCAAGTCAAGTATGCTACCTATATCAATATCATATTATTACTCCTCTTTTATTTTTTAAGAAAATTATCGAATTAAATAAATAATACAAAGTCGTTGAAAGGTATGTTTCCAAAGGGACAATAAAGTCAAATTATCATGCCCTTTGGTCAATTCACGTGCTATGTTTTATGTTAACTGCTAGCAGCAGCTGGTATAATTAGTTGGGTACGTACTTATTTGGCTTGGATGGAAGACATATATTTCCTCCGTTCCAAATTTTAGGAAAGAAATGTAAATAATTGAAACGTGTGGTTATCTACAACAACTGTTACATATTTATATCGCTACAAATTATCTCATTAAGGATAAATATAAATTGGGATGGATACAAACATTTTATATGTAAGACTAAAAAAAATATACCGTATAAACTGGGATAGAAAAATAGTACCTAATCCTCTTAATATACTCCGCTATGAATACAGTAGTAAGGCGTAGAGCTACGTTGAAAGGTACAGAGTTTTTACCAGAAGTCCAAGCTAAGTTCATTTTATGTGATGTGTAGTTTAATTGCCAATATATCGTACAGCCTCTCCGGTAATATTTTCAATATGTCATGATTTCATAATTGTTTTGCTGAATTATTGTATCCCATTTAAATTTCTGTCACTTTTTAATAAATAAATTCAAGTCGATTACTTCACAATAGTCTCAGAAGCATTTTTCTATAGAAAGGTCAGTTCTTGATTGTATCAAACATACTGATGAAATTTAATGGATTATATCAGATTAGTTATATTTATTTTAATCACCAATTTCTATTTAAATTTTATTAAGAAGATCTATTTATAATCAGTTAATTTTATAAATATTTTTCTCACCATAAAACTTAAAGTAAAAAGAGAAAAAGTACAAGGAGTAAGAGATAATTAATCTTGAGATTAATTTTGAGATGAATTTATTCGATTTTTGCTTAGAATAAAATTGCAGTAAAATTAATTTTGAGATTAATTATATCAAAAGTTTAATAATATTTTTATCCCTACGGAATAATCCCGGAATAAGTAATTAATCCCGGGCTATTTCGTGATCAAACGACACTTAGAGACATAAGACTCATCCATCAACACGAGAATAGAAAAATTAACAAAAGGACAAAACAGTTATCAGCACTTTGTTCCAAAGCGGCAATTCAATAAAATACATGTTAGCCACAAACAACAAGTAGGTTCATGTATTGGAGCACATGATGCTTCGTTTCTCCATCCCAGAAGGCTCCGCACATGATTCATCTCAAATTTTTTACCTTTATAACAGTCCTCTCTTTTTCCACTCAACTTCAAATTCCTCTCGAAATTACCTTCCGCCGTCTTTAAAATTTTCTTGTTTTCACAAACGGATCAAAGCTAATGGCCGCCTCATCACCACAAGAGAATTGCACTTCACTTGATATAATTAGGCAGCATCTTCTTGATGATAATGGTTTCATGGAACATTATTATTGCCCGGAAACTACCACCCTTTATTCACAAAGCTCCTCGCCTTCTGAATCTGTGGACCAAAGTTTCTCCTTTGAACCAACTCTCAACTATGCCGATACGGCACAAAGTTCGAATCTTGATATCTCAAGCTTCTTTAACAATTCAAAAACAGAGTTTGAGACAAAACCAAACGTGTCAGCTGGTTGTATTATTTCACAAATACGCGAGAAGAAGCATTACAGAGGAGTTAGGCAACGGCCATGGGGTACGTACGCAGCTGATCAGATTCGTGACCCGAACCGATGGGGCACTCGAGTTTGGCTAGGAACATTTGATACTGCCATAGAGGCGGCCAGGGGCGGACGCACCTTGACTCAAGCAGTGTCTTGGTCGGAAAATTTCACGAAATTAACTGATATGCAAAGATAAATGCATAAAATAAAAGGAAGTAACGCTGCCTAGCAGAAAGTCCCCATATCTTGCTTGGTCGAGCACTGTTCCTCTAATTGAAACATCAGGAGTTCGATTCCGAGTTGCGGTTATTTTAGTATTTTTTTAATCCATATAGTATACAGCTAAAAAGATAAAAGAGAAACAAAACCAGTAAATCATTATTTACAATATTTGAGCCACAATAAATTATTTTAAAGATAATTATATTGGCCATTTGAGAATTGGGCATGCTATTTTACAGAATTAAATGAATGGTGTGTTTTTGAGTGATGTTTGATGCATTATATAAAAAGATATATAATATTAATTCTAACGATACTATTGTAATACATTTAAAATATTAAAAACTTGTCGAGTTGAATTATATACATGAATTGTGCTTTATTCATATATTATAGTTTGTGTTTTTAAATTTTTAATATGATATCATTACAATGATTCGTTCAATTAATCATATCTTTAAATGTCAACACCACTTATAAAAATTTCTACATGCCCTCCCGGAGGCAGCCAAGGCATACGACAGGGCAGCGTTTAAACTTAGAGGCAGCAAAACAATAGTGAATTTCTATGTACTACAACTATGAAAGCATTGTTAAAAACTATGTACTGTAGTTAGACTCAAAAAAGGGTAAATATATTATAAATATTACATATATATGTACAACATTAAGTTGCAGCGCATCCCAGAGGCCGTAGTAATGTGATGAATACGCGATTCCGACTCAGTATTAATAGTTCTTCTGATTATCGATGACAAGGCAAATCTTTAAGTGTGTCTACCATGTAACTCGTAGAATTAGCTCAATTAATTAGTTGATGATCTGTTACATTAGCACTGAATCAAATCTAACTAATGACTTGTCCAACATCACCAATTGCTTACGTTCCTATGGAACTCCTATAAATTGTTTCATCCGTTAATATGCCATCATCTTTGTCTTATTCGAGGAAATAGGCTTCCCTTCAGGTAACGACCTGACTAATTGTTTTGAGCATTTACATTTTGCTTACTAGTTTGGGAGTACGAATAGCTTCATATAATGTATTAGAACTTATATGAAAAATTTGGGTTCATTCCGAGTTGATTTGATATGCTTCGGCATGAGTGTTTGGAAATCGAAAGTACATTAAATTTGATTTGAGGTGCATTTCATCATTTCAATATTGTTATGAGTGTTTTGAGGCCTCGAGTAGGTTATGATATGGAACTTTTTGATATGTTTATATGGGTCTCAAGGGGCTTAGGTGAGTTTCGGATAGGTTTGGCTTGTTATGTTTCGACATCGTTTCTTCAAGTATAAATGTTACCACATTAAACAAATGAGCTTGGATTTCTATTTTTATTGAAGCATTAGATGTGTATCGTAATTACGGAGCCATAGAAAAAAAATCGTCGAATCTGGACATCGTATGAAGATTTTATGGTCATTTTACTAAGAATTGAGCTGCCAAATTTTTGCAGATTAATTATGAAATTACCACTGTTGCGTATTTAAAAATCTACAATATTTCAAATATTAAAACCAACATATCTCCTTCAATATAAGGTCAATTGGTAATTCAAGACTAACTTAATTAGAATTTCGCAAGGAATCCATTAGAGGTATCAAAAGTGAGTTTCGAGATTTTTTGGCACAACAAACGAGGAAGAATAGTGTTAAAATGAGGGTTTTGTGCATTAAACATATTTTGAGTTGGGGAGCTTGGATTTGGGTAAATTTTCGAGGTGATTTTCAGCATATGAATTGGGGTAAGTGTTCTCTACTCGGTCTTGGTTATATTTCATGAGTCTATCTTTGATTTTAGCTTTAAGTTGATGAATTTTAAAGAGGAAATTGGGGGTTTTGGCTTAAAGATTTATAATATGAATTTTTGAGTTTTGAATACCGATTCAGAGTCGGATTTGAGCGAAACTAGTATGGGTGAACTCGAAATTAAATGGATCGACGGATTTTGTGAGTTTTGTCAGGTTTCGAGGTGCGGGACCAGGTTGGGCTTTTTGGTCAATTTTGGGCTTTTGATTAAAGATTCGACCTTTTTTGATTGAGATTGGTTCCTTTAGCATTGTTTGAATGTATTTGAGTTATTTTTGGTTAGTTTCGAGCCATTCTGAGGTTGGAACGCACGTAATAGGATTCTTGGAGCATCACTTGGCTTGCTCGGTGTCGGAATTGCTTGTTCAAGATAACTCTTCTAAGCTTAGTGTTGAGGGTATGAAACCTCGAACTACATATTATGTGATTGGTATTGAGGTGACACACATTCTAGGTGACGGACTTGTGGCGCGTACACCATGTGTAAGGGGACTCTGTTTTTCTCATGGCCCTGTATAGTGGCCCTATATTGTTGATATTTGTGTTTTCATTATGTGATAAAGTAATAGAGTTGTCAATCATACTAAATATCATGTTTAAACTTTATGCTGATATTGTTTATATATATAATGGTTATTTCTTGCTGTCATCTCACTGATTTCTATTGATTTTTTGTACTCAGTCATATTCATGTATTCATATCGTGTTCCAGTCTCAACTGTTGTTGTTGATGCATCATATCATTGTTGTCGGGCTAGTTTCATGACATTTTGAGCCCATGGGAGAGACTGGAGAAAGTGATGACTAAGTGAGGCTGAGGGCTTGACTGTGAGGATATATATATATATATATATATGGATCGAAATGTACGCTGCAACAACATATATGCGCCGCAACGATATACGGATCGGGCTGCACGTCGCAGCGATATATGGATCGGGCTGAATACCGTGGTGGTATTGGGTCGGGCTACACGCCGTAGCGATATAACATTTGGGCTGAAGGAGCCCCTCCGGAGTTTGTATCCCCCTAGTGAGCGCAATCAAATATGTATATGCATATATATATATATATATATATATATATATATATATATATATATATATATATATATGGATTGGACTGCACGTCGCAACTATTATTACACAGTGCTAAGTGATTTAGTGTGTTGAGTATTGAGCTTAGTAGGAGTGGATGCGAGGTAATGAGATTGGCTACTCTGAGAGTATGAGTACATATATCATCTCTGAAATACAAGGCATTTACATGCATACATGAATACATGCAAAGAGATGCATTTTCCTCATGCTAGATAGTATCACATCATTCATTACTTATTATACACATTGATATGTAGGTGTATAGATGCACTTTATACTTATTATTTGGAAAGAGAATGAGATATCTTTTTATTGTGGAAAGGATATTTGGAAAAAATTACAGTTTTCAAACTTACTCGTACTTTTGAAATTTTCTATAAGAGATCTGAGATTTTCTTTCACTGAGATATTTCAAAAGCATGACCATTTTTTGGAACTGTGAACGAGCTGATTATTTTACTTTTGAGATATCTATTTTATACTTGCATTTATGTTGTTATGAATTGTTGTGAAAATATTGGCTTTGGACCCGATCCTGTGTTAGCTCGTCACTGCTTTCAATCTGAGGTTAGATTTATTACTTTTTGAGTACATGAGGTCGGTTGTACTTATATTGCATTTCCTGCACAGTGTGTGTAGATCTCCACGCCGATGTTGCTACGTTTGATGGTTGATGGATTTGAAGGCGTACCCGCGTTCCTGCTGTAGTTGCCACTTGTTCACGGTAGCATTAGACTATGAAATTCTGCTTATGTACTTTTCAAAGTGACTATTGTTCCATTGTTGCTTTGTAAACTCCATTCTAGAAGTTCATTATTTGTACTACTAGTCCTTGGGAAATGTATAAGATTTAGATAATTCTCTTGTTTGATTGTTTTATTAAGTTAAATAAAACTGGATAATTGTTAATTGACTTACTTAGCGGTTGAGTTAGGTGTCATTACGACTGGTAGATTTTGAATCGTGATACTTTATGGTCATTTAAAATATTGAAATTAAAAAGTGTCATTTTTAGATTTTATATATGTAAAGTTAATTTTTTTATGTATATAAAAATATATATTATAAAACTAAAAATAAATTTATAAAGACTTACAAAACCATATAATCTGTTGTATTCCACAAAGTGACAGTATTAATTGGAATATTATTGTCATCCACAGAAGTTTGACGAATTATTTTGTTAAGTTCGACCAGTCAATAGCAGTGGGGGAACCACGTAATTTATAATCCTAGTACGTAAGTCAGCTAGTCACTTCAACTGACTTTACGTTTTCTGCATCTTATACTATTATGATTACGTCAATAAGACGATCAATAATCGAATTCGAAACTTTTCAAATAATTTTTTGAACTAAAAATATATTTTTACTACAAAAAAAATTATCTAAATATATATAATTCGCAATGCTATACTGCAAATTGCTTTAACGAAAATTTTATCGTTAAGTAATTCGCAGTATAATACTGCAAATTATAATTTTTTGTTTTACTAATTTACAGTATAATACTACAAATTGTGTATTTTAAATAAACCCCCTCTCTTCTTCCCCAGCACAATCTGGCAGATCCCACTAAAAAATCTCACAAGCGGTCCCCCCTCCCTCCCCCTTTGAAATTAATACAAAAAATTGAGGCCACACCCGTCACCTAAAAAGCAAAGAGTGTGGGTCTCACATACAAGACAATCTTTAAATACCTTCTTCGGGTGCAAAATTTTAATTTTAATCAAATTCAAAAAACTTAAATCGAGGTATTTCGATTTTATTTATGTTGAAACTTATATAGTACATGCATATTTATAATGTTTAAAGTGTTTCCATGTTAATTTGTGTTATATTTGTATTTAAATTTGTATCTTATTTATACTCGGATGGATTTATTAGCTTTGGAAAAAAAATGTTAAATTTTGATAAATAATTTGTATTGTTAGTGTTACATTTTTATTTTAGTTAAATAATAAATAAATATTTTTTATTTAGTTTGTCGTTCATATTTGTATGTAATGTTTGTTGTTTTTATATGTAATAGTGATCTTTTAACGTAGTAAAATAAAGAGTCTTTTAGTGTACTAAAATATAGAGCCTTTTAGCGTAGTAAAATGTAGAGCCTTTTAGCTTAGTAAAATATAAAGCCATTTAACGTAGAGTGCAAAATATATAGCCTTTTAGCTTAGTAAAATATAGAGCCTTTTAGCTTAGTAAAATATAGAGCCTTAAGTATGTAGTAACTGCAAACTCTATCAAATCACACTTTACAAAATTAATTATTTAATTTATAAAAATAAACTTACAAAAGTAACAAATTAATATATATTGTCAAATAATTCAAATCGAGCCTGGAACTCATAGATGATTATTCAGTCCCAAATCAATAACTGATTATTTAATTTATTAAGCCAGGAAGCCATTCGTAATTATTAAGTTCAATTCAAGAATTTTTAATTTAATTAATTAAACTACCAAATTTCTAAAAATGTTAAAAATAACCCACATAATAATTAAGCATAGCTTGGTGCTACCGAGCCTCAAATATCGAGCCTGGAAGGGCATACATAATTATTGTTTCCAATTCAAGAATTTTTATTTTAACTAATTAAACTAACAAATTATTAAAAATATTTAAAATGACATACATAATAATTAAGTATAGCTTGGTATACATGGCCTCAGCCCGTAGCCTTTCATAATTATTAAATCCATTTCAAGTTAGTTTAATTTATTTATTAAACTACCGAATTTCTAAAAAATATTAAAAACGACACACATAATAATTAAATATAGCTTAGTGCCACCGGGCCTCAAATATCGAGTCTAGAAGCCATTCATAATTATTAAGTGCATTTCAAGTTAGTTTAATTTAATTTATTAAACAAACAAATTTCTAAAAAATATTGAAACTGATACACATAATAATTAAGTATACCTTGGTGTTACCAGGCCTCAAATATCGAGCCTGGAAGAGCAAACATAATTATTGAGTCCAATTCAAGGATTTTTAATTTAATTAATTAAACTAACAAATTTCTAAAAAATATTTAAAATGACACACATAATAATTAAGTGTAGCTTGGTACTATTGGGCCTCAAATATCGAGCCTGGAAGTCATTCATAATTATTAAGTCCATTTCAAGTTAGTTTAATTCAATTTATTAAACTAATAAATTATTAAATATATTAAAATGACACACATTATAATTAAGTATAGCTTGGCGTACCACCTCAAAAATCGAGGCAGCCATTCCTATTTATTAAGTTAAATTCATGAATTTTTATTTTAATATATTAAACTAACAAATTTTTTAAAAATATATTGAAAATGACACACATAATAATTAAGTATAGCCTGGTGCTACCGGGCCTCAAATATCGAGCCTGGAAGGGTACATATAATTACTAAGTCCAATTCAAGAATTTTTAACTTAATTAGTTAAACTAACAAATTTCTAAAAAATACTGAAAATGACACACATAATAATTAAGTATAACTTGGTGCTATCGGGCCTCAAATATCGAGCTTAGAAGGGCATACATAATTATTAAGTCCAATTCAAGAATTTTTAATTTAATTTATTAAACTGTCAAATTTTTAAAAAATATTGAAAATTACACACATAATAATTAAGTATAGCTTGGTGCTACATGTGAGCACGTGATTTTTGCCCTACATGAGAATAACTCCTAAACATAGACCAAAATAATTTTTCTTATTGATTTTAGGAATTTTTCTTTATTTATTTAATTTTTAAAAAAGTACCTCGACAAGGTTAGCTTCGCCCTCGATGTACATTATAGTTAAGGGTATTCAAATCGAACCAGAAAATCACATCAAACCAAATTAATTTGGTTTGATTTGTTATTGAGTTAAGAAAATTAGAACCAATCCGACATATTCATGTAGAATTTTCTTTAAAAAATATCTAAAATATTGTAATACTCTCATGGATGTAAAATTTAATAAAGGAAAAAGATCCAAAATTACTCTTCTACTTGGCATATTGTTTATTTTTGTAGTCCATTGTACTTTTCCTCCAATCTAACCCCTAATGCTAATTAAATTTTTAAAATTACCTCTAACTCTAATGTCCCTCCACCATGACAGCTGACCCCTCAATTTTTTCCATGTTAGTTGTCAAGTCAGTAATTAATCCACCCATTTTCTTATTAAAATATTGTCATCTTCCTCTCCATCACACTCCCTCGCCTTCCAACTTTATCAATAGCTATTATCCCCGTCCAAAAACCAATTGCTCCTTCTGTCAGTTCTTTGGTTAGCCAATACCACCACTATAACAGATCGATTTCTTTGTCAAACCCAAAAAACAAATAAAAAAGGCAAAACCACTTGAAAGCTTAAGTTAGCATCCATTAAAAGGTTCAATTCTTAACTACAAATATAACTCTAAGCTCGCAAGTTCGTATTCAAGAAAATAGAGACGATAATTTTTGTGGTTGTTACTTGATCATAGGCAAGATGCTGGTGGTGGAGCTGCTTCTACCCCTTTTTCTTATATTTGTATAAATCTATGTATATGTGTGTATATTTTCCCCCGCCTTTAGCATTTTGTCGAGCACCTGGCATGATCAATTCTACAGAATTTATTTTCTTCAGATTCGAGAAGATTGGATCATTGTTACTGTCGTTTGAGGTGTTGGGAGCAATCTCCTCATCAACAAAATCATTTCGCATTGGTTTCGGTCGATTTGGACAGTTGAAACTCCATTTTCGGCCACCTGGTGCTCATCGGAGAGTTGCAGAGGTATAGGAACAGTGATTGGCACGGCGGAATGGCCTTAAATTTGGTGGGGAGATGGTACTTAACTTGGAGAACAATGTCCATGACTTGGAATCTCACAATTTGGCCCAGAATTACAGATGGTAAAGAAAAGAGAAACCCTCAACAGCTTATATTTTGGGATTCAATAAGCAAATTGAATCCTCTCGCAAAATGGGTCACGGACATGGTATTTGCATTCAAAAATTTTAACTTTTTTACATCATTAACAAAAAAATCCCCCAGAATTAGTAAATTATTGAATAAATTTAGGTATTAAAGGTCGACCCAGCAAAAAGATCAAATTTTTTTTAAGGTTCTTCAGTTTCCCAGCTAGTTTCATGTCTTATTTGCTATTTTATTAAGTAAAAATAAAGATTGTATTTAATAATGGTTGGCACCTGGGTGGTGTTGGTGGCTTTGAGTGGGTGAGGAAGAAGAAACGGTAGGGAAAGAAGATGGTGAGGTTGCAGATTTGTGGTTGTTTGGTAGTGTGACTGTGTTATTTGGTAGTGTGACTTGGCAGCTGCCATGAAAAAAATTGAGAGGGTCAACTGCCACGGTGTAGATCTGTTAGGATTTAGGGCAATTTTTAAAAGTTGATTAACAGTAAAGACTAAATTAGATGAATAGTATAACTAGTGGGTAGAAGTAAATAATATATTATGGTAGAGCGTAATTTTGTACCTTTTCCCTTTAATAAAATTATAAAAGTACATCTATTTTAGTTACTTTAAATAATGGTTGATTCTAACTTGTATTATCACTTTCTTAGCAAGTACTATTGAAAAGCATCAATTTTTTTATTCATCTGTATCTTATATCTAGATCTGTTAAAATTTTCTATCTTTTTTGAATTTGAAATATAGTATTTTATTTGTAATTTTAAAAATAGAACATATCATTATTTATATTTCATATTGATTTTTGTATTTAATTAACTTGGTTAAGCTTGAAAGCGCACATCAACGACAAATTATTTTTAGACTAAGAAAATAAATATTACGTATTACTAAAATAATTCTCTATAAGAATATTTTAATAGATCATATGCTTGTTAATTTTTTCAAAACATATACTCACTTATCAAAATTCATGATCAATAACTTTACAAAATAATATTAAAATAATATTTATGTAACGAAAAGAGTCTGAAAATTCGAAAAATCGATAGAATTAAACCAACCTTAACTGGCATAGTTAATGTGGTTTGGTTTGAATAAAACAAAACCAATACGGCTCATCTATACCTCTAACTACAATCCCTTGGAGGAGCTCCGATCAAATACAAGTGTACATTATACAATGTTTTCCCAAGAAGGTATTATGTAACTGTAAATATTTTCAGTTATAACTTTTCCATTAGAACAAAGGGCAGTAATGAAAAAAGCATAATACTATGAGATGGAATGCTAAAAAAGATTATTGATTTGTTGTAGCACAAATTTAAATTTTCAGAAAAGATATGCCACAATTTTCAAGTTTAAATTGACCCAAAAAGTAGAATGACGAAATTTATCGTAGAAGTATTTAACTTTCATGAAAATCTAACATTTATTCTTGAATTTCTTAAAATAGGATTAATTTATTTAAAAATGACACAAAAAGGTACTCATAAATCATAATTCTAATATAGCTAAAAACATCTTAAATGGCAAGCAAGTTACATCAATCTTGCTAGATATCCCCTCTGTGCCAAAAAAATAAATAGAAATGATGAAATTCAAAGTGTGCCATAGTTAAACATATAATTTTTGGGTGACACTATATATAAAAATTTAGAATAAAAGCAATATATTTAAGATAACACAAAAAGTACTTCAAATCATAACCTGTATAACTAAAAATACTTAAATGTCATTGAAAGAACAATAACCTCAAAATGGTAAAAGTAATAATCATGCTAAATGAGACAGTTAAGTGCTCAGCAATAGTTGTCTTACTAACTTAATTGCTTTTCTTTTTGGAAAGCAATATTTCATACTTTGCGTCAATAGAATGTTAACAGTACAAACTGAAAAGGTAAACTATCTAACAGTATCTGGAAGAACATTGACAAAAATGTAGTCATGTTACGTAATAGAGGACGAAATCAAAATAGAAAAAAGTGAAAAAATTAAAGATGACTAATTAGCAGATATATACAAAGGAGATATTTTGAAGGGGGTCGAGAAAAGGTAAGGAGAGATGTTTGGATATTCTTCTTAGTCTGCTACCCTAATCATGTATTTCTTTGACTAATTTTGTGAAAGATTTTCTGCAATTCATCAACTCACAAAATATTTGTCGATTAAAGGACTCTTTAAATTTATTAAAGTGGTTCTAGTGTCAAAATAAGCTATTAATTCTCCAAAGTATAGTGTGACCAAGCTAAAGCCTAAGGGCAGGTTCAATCCCACGTTGTGAAACTTGTCAATTCCTACCTTTGAAAATCTGAAGAGCAGCTCGATGAAATATAGTCCTAGTACCATCTCTGTATATGACATTGGGACTCGACATCTTGAATTCAATAACGCTGATACTCCTAAAACATAATACAATAACAACTACATTGAGAATGGTAATGTGTAGAAATTCAATTATATATATTGCTTATAGCAGATTTAGAGCTGATGATACAATGAGAATGAAGGTTGAAGAACATAGCCGTGTAGAAAAGAAGTAGAAGAAGAGAGAAGAGAGAAACATAGAAGTACTGATTTTTTATTCTTCATTGCGTTTCAATCTATGAATAGATACACGTTTATATAGAGTGCATTTATGTGATATTGCAGTTCTAGAACTGCTCTAACTGAAAGTGAGTAACTAACTTTCTAGCAGATTTTGTAACTAACTTTAACTAACTTCTTGAACATATGAAATGAGTTAGATTTTTAGCTATCTCTACTTCTTATTTTCTTCCATCATACTCAATACTCCCCCTCAAGCTAGATGGTCTAAATATGTTGAGTAATCTTAGCTTGGACCTGAGATACATGAGTTGAGAATTTTTTAATCCTTTAGTAAGAATGTCAACTGGTTGTTCAATGGTGCCAATGTACTCTGTCTTCACAAGTCCCTGCTGTATTTTCTTTCTTAAGAAGTGGCAGTCTATCTCAATATATTTTGTTCTTTCGTGAAAGATTGGATTAGCTGCAATTTGAGTTGCAGCTTTGCTGTCACAGTAAATGGTCACAGGAAGTTAAACCTTGAAGCCAATTTCTTTAAGAATTCCTAATATCCATGTCAATTCTGCTACTGTTGAGGCCATGCTTTTGTATTCTGATTCAGTAGATCTCCTTGAAAAAGTAGTTTGCTTCTTTGATTTCCAAGTTACGGACGAATCTCCAATCTTTACTAGGAAACTAGTGACTAATTTTCTTGTTTGTGGACACGCTGCCCAATCAGCATCACAAAAAGTTGTAATGTTGTCTAGTGATTTATTGGATAGGAGTACGCCTAGACCAGACTCATTCTTGATATACTTGACTATTCTTTGGGTTGCTTCCATGTGAGATCGTTTTGGTTGTTGTAGAAATTGACTAGGTTCTCCACACTGAAAGCTATGTCAGGCCTTGTGATTGTGAGATATAACAGCTTTCCAATAAGTCTTTGATATGATCCTATGTCAAATAAGACTTCATCCTCTGTGAGTGATGCTGTTGATAGATATTCATCATATTCCTTGGTTGTGAGTTTTAAGTTGTTGTCCATAGGTGTTCCTATTGGTTTTGCAGCTAGAGACCAAGTTCAGATATTAGTTCTAATGTATATTTTCTTTGTTGCATTAAAATTCCTTTTTCCAATTTTACAAATTCAATCCCTAGGAAATATTTAATTCACCCAAGTCCTTCATCTTGAAGGCTTTCAGTAATACAACTTTGGTATTTTCTATGAGGTCCAATCTGTCACATGTTATCAGCATATCATCAACATAGATAAGCACCACTGTAGTGCCTTTGTTTGTTCTCTTAATGAATACAGAATAATTAAATTTGCTCTGAATAAACTGGAAACTTAACAAAGCTTCTGTTAATTTTGTATTCCATTGCCTTGGTTCCTGCTTTAAACCATATAGGGATTTTATGAGTCTACATACTTTAATCTCTCCCTGACTTTGAAATTCCTATGGCAGTGTCATGTATATCTCATCAGTAAGATCTCTGTGTAGAAAGGTATTATATACATCCATTTGATGTATGTGCCAACTTTTTGCAGCTGCTATATATAGAATTGATCTTACTGTCACCATTTTGACTACAGGAGAGAATGTCTCCTGGTAGTCTATACCTTATTGTTGACTGTAGCATTTTGCTACTAGTCTTGCTTTAAGTCTTTCTACTTTGCCTGTTGCTTTATATTCGATTTTGTATATCCACTTGCATCCAATTGGCTTTTTTCCTTCTGGTAGGTTTACTATCTCCCATGTATTATTTTCTTATAGAGCATTAATCTCTACTTGCATAGCTTCAATCTATGTTGGATCTTGAGCTGCCTTAGTATAGGATTGAGATTATGTGACTTGTGAGAAACCTGAAAGAAAAGCAGTATACTTTTGTGAGATTTGATCATAGGAAATGAAATTTGAGATTGGATAGCTAGCTTTGTTATGTAAGCTGAGTGATATGAAATCTTTTTTCCATATAGGTGGCCTTGAAGTTCTTGTAGATTTTATGGTAGGTTCCACTCTTGGTTTTGGTCTTGATACTTGTTGAGAGGGCATCTGTTGAATTGTTGGTGCCCTTGTGACTTGTGACATAGGTTGTATGTCTGCACTGGTCTGTGATTGTAATATAGGCTGTTTCTACAGTAAATTTAGCTAAAGGCACTGTTGAAGTGGTATTTTGATGTTGTTGTGTTGATTCAGTATTGCTGCTTGACTCTTGATAACTTCTAGAGGACTGTAATTACAATACTTGTGTATTTTCTTCATCTACTTGAGACTCTTCTATCATAGTTTTGGTAAACATAGGACTTTCAGTAGCATTCCATTTGAATGGAAACACATCTTTCCTAAAATTAATATCCCTATTGACAGAAACACTTGTTATTAGTGTCATATAGTATATAGCCTTTTTGTACCTCTGAGTCTAGACCAGCCGCCAGCCTTAGGTTCAACTGCAGAGATAGCGGTTATTGGATTAGCAGAACCACCATCGATAACCTTAAAGAAGGAAGTTGGATTGCATAAACTTCCTGAAGATAAAAAAGAATATTGATGTGAGAAAGAAAAGCTTGAAGAGATTATAACTTGTTTTAATGGGGGGACTAAATCTTATTTTCTCTTTGGTTGCTTTCATTTGATAGATGAAAGAAAACAGTTCTGCAGAACTGAGCTTGTATTATGTCCTGATAAATGAAATGGACTATTTGAGTTGTTCCTTTTAAGTTTTATGGTTACATTATCGGTCTTGATTATTCAGGCCCTTTGAAATTTGTTTTGTTCAAAAAAAATTAGGATAATTGTTCTTGTTCTAGGCGTAAGCTTATCAGTTTCGGCAATATTCTTTGCATAGCACAGACATACCATCACTCTTAAATGAGTAAGAGAAGGTTTGCTATTGTAAATTTTTTCATAAGGAGACATTTTTATCATAGATGATGGTAACATATTAATCAAATATACAACATGGTGTCCCCTAAATTTCAGAGGAATATTTGCTTGAAATCTAATTGCTCTTGTTATTTCTAGAATATGTCTGTATTTTCTTTCTGCTATGCCATTTTGCTGAGGTATATAAGCATAAGACTTTTGATATTATTCTCAATTGCTTGAATGTATTATTACAAACCTCATTAAGAAACTCAGTACCATTGTCTGATCTAACAACTTTGACCATAGTATTGAATTAAGATTGAACATATTTTAGAAAGAATGTAATGACAATACATGCATCAAATTTTAATTTTAGTAAGTAAACCTATGTAATTCTAGTGTAATCATATACTATGGTTTGAAAGTATTTATTTCCATCAAAGGTTTAAACTTTGTAAGGTCCCCATATATTCATGTAAACAATATCAAATTTGGTAATGTTTCTACTTATGCTAATAGGAAAAGGCAGTCTACACTGTTTTACACATGGACATATGCTACACTTCTTGAGAGGTTCTGTCATAACCCGACTACTGGTAGGTAGAATCTTATTCAAAGTTATACTAGCTACATGATCAAATCTCATATGCCATAGTTTTATTTCTTCTATACTGACAATAGTAGCTTCATGCACATTTAACCCTGTTCCTCTAAGTTTTTCAGTTAATTTGTTTGACAGCAATATAATCTTTCATACTCTTTACCAATCTCCTTCACCTTACCATTTCAAGGATCTTGAAAAATACAGAAGTTAGGATAGAAAGAAGCTACACAATGCAACTGTTTTGTTGCTTGTGACACTAACATAAGATTATATTTAAATTGGGGCAATAGAAAGACATTAGTTAGATTACTATTAATATTGCCCGAACCTATATGAGTTAGTTGTGACACTTTACCATTTGGTAACTGCACATGTTTTATATTTGTACTTTTTAGCAAAGAGGTTTTGTTTAACATGCTTATATCAGACACCATGTAATTTGTTGCACCAGTGTCAATGATCCAATCTCTAAGAACTTTGGATACTAGCATGACCTTGCTGCTGCAAATACCTGGTTCTATACCTGCTACACTGGCTGAAGAGCGAGTGTGAGAATAATACTTTGTTGATGTTTTTGATTCAGCATTTGACCAATCTGATCACGTTGATAAGGAGTGAAGGCACATACTCTTGTTTGAGTTATTTGTCTTGGGAACTGATTCATTTGTCTCATTTGTGAAGGAGTCTCTGGGTACTGAACTCTGCTAGCTTTGTTGTTTCCTTGATTATCCAGCTGTATCATTTGTTTATTTGCTTCTTCTAAAAACACATTATAAGCAGCAGATGATCCCCCAAGCCCCCCTTTCCTTTTGAACCTAGATTCTTGAAGATATCCTTTCAGTTTATAACAATTTTCTTTGGTGTGATTTCTCATTTTGCAATGATCACAGTACATATTGTTATTTTTTCTGAACTTCTGGTTTTGATATCCTGTTTTAGAATACATAGCAGTGGGATCAAGGCTGGGCATAGTACGCAATAGACTAACTGAGTTGGAGGCTGCCCCCATAGCCTTTTGAGATTCATCACTTACAATCATAGTGTATGCTTGATTCACTTATGGCAGTTGTGTCATAAGAAGGATTTGACTTCTAGACTATAGATAGTTATCATTCAATCCCATTAGAAATTGATACAATTTCTGTCGTTGGAGATAGGAACAAATTCTTGACTTATCACATTTGCATCCAGATAGTGGCACCAAGGCTTCTAGTTCGACCCATAACTCCTTTAGCTTTGTGAAATAAGTTGCTACAGAAGTTGTTCCTTTGGGTTAGCCCAACAATTTCTTGATATAGACTGAAGGACCTTGATCCATCTACCTTGTTGAACATTTCTTTCAGATCTTCCCACACATTTTGAGCACTATCAACATACATCATTCCTCCCAACAGATTGCTAGAAACAGTATTCATTATCTAAAATTGGACTATGGCATTATCTAAAATTGGACTATGGCATTACTCCTTTCCCACTGGTACCAGAATTCCTCCCTAAAGTTTTCTTTCTTACAAGAACCTTCTACAAACTCCAACTTGTTTCTTCCTAGTAAAGCTATTCTCATATATTTGCTCCATAGAGAGTCATTTTCTGATCCACTTAATTGTAAAGAGATGAGGGAAATGCCACTTACATCCGTTGATTGCATATAGAATGGATGACAATGATCCATAACTGGTATGCTTCCTGGTGTAGATTGTGTTGCACTTGCATCAACTTGAATCACATATTCTAGTTGTATTTCTCATATTTTTTGAATCATTGATCGACATGTTTCCAACGGTTGAACTATATGATTTGATATTGATTGTCGATTCTCTGTCTTCACTGCTTTAGCAGATTTTGAAGAACTGCAGATTTTGAAGAATGTTGCGGAAGTGATTGGATTCAATTGCTCTGATACCATGTAAAAATTCAACTATATTTCTTGTTTATAGCATATTTAGAGCTAATGATACAATGAGAATGAATAGATACATGTTTATATAGAGTGCATATCTGTGATATTGCAGCTCTAGATTACTGGTCTGATGGAAAATGAATAACTTTCTAACATATTTTGTAACTAACCTAACTAACTTAACAAACTTCTTGAAGATATGAAATGGGTTAGTTTTTAGCTGTCTCTACTTGTTATTTTCTTCCATCATACTCAATAACAAGAATCAACACTGTTGATGTCGCTCAATTTAAACTCGTATTAATCTGCACTAGAAGTTCTCTAGCTATATTTTCAACTGATATAGTATAAGTTTCTAAAAAGATTTATAAACTCGCAGCGGACTTATTTTCTTCAGCATCTAAAAATTGTAACTTCGATGGAGATGGGGATGGAGATGGTCCAAGCATTGGTGAGAGAAAAAAAATATCCAGATGCTTGATGTTGAGGTGTATAGACCACCCCTTTTAATTTTGGTTCATGAATGATTATATCTTACCATAGGCAAGCCCCCGCTACTGAATTATCGAGGGTTACATACTTGTGTTTATGGATCAACACTGTAATATATTGCAGCTTCTAGACAAAGCTTACAAGTGTAAGAAGCTATCAAGACAATAATTAGACAAAACTAGATCGGAAACAACTGGAAATTTACCATACAACAATCTTGTGAAAATAAGCACAGGTTAGTCAGTTTTCGGATTGATAATTAAAAAATAGTCATCATTTGCAAAGTCATTTATAAATAATCATTATTTTGCTGCAACACGAAAAGTTCCAGCATAATATACTGGAGGTTGATGCACTTGTATATGAACTTCCAGCATATTATGCTGGAGCAGTATATTATACCGAAACTCCAGTATATTATGCTAAAACACGCTAGAATATTTTTCGAATTTTGAATAGTATTTTCGTTCAGATTTATCTTTCCATGAAAAATAGCTAAAGTTCAATCACTTTTGAAATTGCAACTATTTTTTAATGATCACTCGTAAATCTAATTATTTTTAAATTTTTCCCGATAATCTTCTACTTGCAAGAGGGGGATCCACTTTTCAAACTAGATGCAAAGCTGTTGTCTCAACATCCCTTACGTGAGCCAATGCATCTGCTGTTATACCATCAATCACCATAAATTCTGTCAAAACAAAAGAATTACGTCATTCGCAGCCATTTATTGGATATCTAGGGAAGCAGCCTCAAGAATACAAAAAAGATCCATCACTTTTAGCAAGGCCCAGTGAGACATACCTGCAGGCTGCAAATCTGAAGATATTTTTTGATGAAATAAGTATCAAATTGTACATATGGACAGAGTTACTACATACTAACCTACTTCACAGATGTGAATTCAATAATTGCAACAAAAGTAATCTGTAGAATCAAACACTTGAAAGAGTTTACTCTGCAAAACAGAAAGCATGAGACACATGCAGTCGGAAAATTTTATTTTGTGTCTTATACAATTGACACTAATTATATAAGGCAACCATTTGTCTCGCAATTTTTTGGACCCAATGAATCCAAAAGTATGAGATTGCAATCTACAAATTTGTGAGACAAAAAAAACTCCATACAACTAATGTCAGTTGTACGAGACACAAAATAAAACTTCTCTATGCAATCCAAATATAGCACTGCATCATGCTTCATTCTTCTCCAATCATAAACATAACACTGCAATCTAAAATGTGCACACCACGTGTCACCACTCTCCAGTGGCACATGATGAATCATCAAGATATAGAGGCGAATCAAAATTTTGAATTTATGAGTTTTAAATCTTATATAAGATAACTTATTAAGTTCTGGATAAATTACTTATGCATATTAAATAAATTTAAAATATAAATATAAGTTTGGCCAAAGTTATTGGGTACTACCGAAGTAGTACTCTCGCTCCGCCCCGACAAGATACAGGTCTAGAAGTATAACGACAACAACCACTACTTCATATTTTTAAAGAAGAAAATGTCATTTTAAGAAAAATAAGGGACTGAAAGCACCTCATATGAGACGCACTCATTGATTCCAGCATGCGAAGTATTGAGGTTGTAAGGGAAATAAAAAGAAAAAGCACACTACTTTTTACAGAAGTGGCTCCTCCGCATTGAATATTTTACCGATCCATAAAAGGAAAAAGAAAAGAGAAACAAAAAAGACAAAAATAGTCAATCACTTTCCTCTTCAGAACTGCACAACAACAGCTCCTAACATTAAGGCTGGAAATCAATACCTAGTACAAGCTTCGTGTATGGGTTTGTTAATAAAAATGTTTAGAAATCTAAATAATCTATGTAGAGTGGATGATCATACTGTGAATTGCATCAATAGTCTGTTTATCCACTCTTTCTCTCACAGCCTGAGAGTCTTGAATGAAACTTGGTTGATTAGTAGAGGCAAGAAGGCGGGCCCACATCCTGCCTGTCAAGTTCACAGTGTTGGTAGTTTCAGTAACACGCTGCAAATGAACAACAGGGAATAAACATTAGATTGTTATTGGAGAAACAGTTTATCAGAATAAAACATTACACTGGCATACCTCAGAAACGTATGAGAAATACTTAAAAAAGTTTTATAGCGGAATAACAACTCTTCAATGTTCAGAAGCAAACTCAACTTTAAATGATCTTCACACAAGCTTCAGAATGCCCGTTTAACTCCACAAACAAACAAGAACTTCTACACAAAGGATGATAATCACCAACCTACAGTACAGGACCGCGAAACCAAAAAGAAAAGATACTCCATTGGGAATGAAATTATGCTCATGTCCCCTTTTCACTGAAAATGGAGAGATGAATTGATATATTTATTGAATCAATCGGGATTGACGGGGCTCGAAATATACACCTCATTAAGTTGGTGGAAAAGCTTGGGTGGTTTTAATTGACAGGTAATATGAGCTAAAGCACAACAACAACAACTACCAAGTATAGTCCCACAAAGTGGGGTTTGGGAATATGAGCTAAAGTAGAAGAATAGATTATTCAGTGAGACGAATCCATAGAAGGCAAAACATATTGGCTAACAAATTTCCTAGTTGAAGCAGAATAATTATAAATGTTGCCTAACAGCATGCTTTTTCAGCAGGACAAAGTACATCAATTAACTTCAATCAATCAAGTACACCTCCATCCTAAATTAGTTGGTGTCAGTCATATATGAATCCTCTTTGTCCATTCTACTCCAATCATTCAACTTATATTCAAGAAATTAATACATGCTCAAATAGGCTTACGTCAATTGGAATATAAGCATGTCTGCTGTTTACAGGTCCAACCGTGAAGCCTGTGAATCCAGCCATCGCTCCATGGACAGCACTTTGTGCCAGAAGTGTACAGTAGATGTTATCTGATGCATTGCTTGGAATCGCTCGAATCATGTAAGTAGGGTCTGTGGATAACAATGAATCCATAAAAGAATATGAATAAAAACCAGTGGCATAATAATTGATCGTCAGTAATGAATTTATGGAATCATATAGCTTTTAGACTTTCTAAAGATATGATGCAATAACAACAAACTGTTTGCACAAACATATCAATGAAACTACAAAATAGTCCCTCTACCAGTTATGATATTTCAACCTCATAATACTACCGAGAAAGAAAAGCCTGAAAGTAAAACACCTTCATGCTTCAATTTAATAACACTTCCGTAAAAATATACCAAACACCAAGTAAAAATAGCAGGTACAGAAAGCATCTTAAAATAACACAACTGATAGACTTGTCAAAGATTGATCATACATGACAGGAAACACTATTAAGATTCATCTGGTTATTGGCCAATTGTTTGATCTTTAGTATGGATTTCAGGATTTGTTAGTGATAATTCCTCCTCAATGTCCATATTCCTGTTTTATCAAATAACTTCTTTTAAAAATAATTAAACAATCTTATTTCCGTCTATGCTCTCTTTTTTGTTTTGGTTTCCTTCAAATTCACAGATGAGACGTGTCAAGGGAAAGCACCCAAAAGTACTACCAGTTAACAACTAGCACACTATTTTGGTCTCTTGTTCTCTTTTTATTTTTGTCAGTTTCTGAATTACTTTACAAGGAGAGTAATATATGTCCAGTCGAAAAGATTGTCTCACTCGTTCCATGTTCACTTTCACCAAATAAATCTTTCCTCACAAAATCAATATCATACTATATAGTTACATAGGGCGTAATCTTATTCCTTGATTTCTCAAAGTCATCAAAGAGTTCCGCTAAATACTTGGTTTTGGCTGTGTTTCTTTTATGGTATGTACTACATAGTTTCAATCTATTCCTAAATCCATGCCAAGTCAAACTAAAGTTAATAAGTTTGGGTTATTGGATGAACTAACATTTTGACAATTAGCAAAAAGGGGATGCATAACACCTTAAAATACTTAACCAGCACACATCCTATGCCCCTCGAGACAAGATCCAAAGAAGCAGGTTAAGTACCTATGTATTTCATATTTATTGTCTTCTTCCGGATATTTGTGAAATGATCCTGTAAATGTAACAAAAATGTCATTTGAAGATTAAGCAGTCAAAAAGGAAAACACATTAATAGAGTGTTTCACATCTCTAATCACAAGGTCACCCACATAAGGTAATATCAGATGAAGAGACAATTTCACCATATATTTTTTCCAACAAATTGACAGTTCAATATTCAACTGGATCGGAAATGTAAACAATCAATTGGGCCAGTCTTTCAGTAACAGACAGCACAAGACAATCACTGAATCAGAACAACAACAATAACAACCCAGTAAAATCCCACAAGTGGGATCTGGAGAGGGTAGAATGTACGCAGACCTTACCCCTACTCCAGGGATAGAAAGATTGTTTCCGAGAAACCCTCAGCAACAATCATGGGATAGAGAGATTGTTAGAGATTGTTTCCGAGAAACCCTCAGCTCAAGAAGACAATCATTGAATCAGAACAAAGTCTCTATTGCAAGAGTAGTGAATCAAGGAAAAAAATATAAATTAATAAACTGTTTCAGCTTTCAAATCATACATCCTGACAACAATATATATAAAAGGGAATCTGTTAATCGCGTTTACAATGCATGAATTGTTCAACATTAAGTTGGATGCAAAGTATGTGCATGCAATTGGGCTGGTCATCGTAAGAGCCAAGCAATACGAAATGCTTGGACATCTCACAAATCCAAGTACAGAAAGGATAAAACCTAAGTTGCTCGGACACGTGTACAGGTGTCTGACACGGGTACGGATCTAGAGGTCGGATCCTTCGAGATGTATATTCTAAGATCCGGGGATACGGATCCTAGTACGGATACGGGTGTGGGGATCCAGTTAAAAATAATTCAAAAAAAATAAAAATATAAAAAATGTCGCTAAATTATGTGAAATACTTAAGTATAGATTGCAAAGTGAATTTCTTTTTTATTCTCAAGTTGTAGATAAGTAAAGGATTGATTTCTTAGAATGTATGCTATTTTCTTCAACTTTACCCTAATTATTAGGATTTTGATTTCGGGAACCAAATTGTATTTCGTCTTGAATTTTCCATCCGTTGACCGTCGTGATCAAAGTACCTAAAATTGTTTGACCACATCCGGTACGGATCCCATACTCACACCCATACTAGTGTCGTGTCGACACGGTTACGGCACCTAAACTGCCATGTCGGAGCAACTTAGGATAAAACCAAGTAAAATAATATAAAGACAAACACCAAGATCCAAGGTACTACTTAACCTCTCAGACTGATATGGAGGAAGACACTTGGATTATACCTTAATATGTTGTGTTAACCAAAGACCAACATCTAAGAGTAGCCTGTTTCCTGATGCATCTTTCTCTTGAAATGCTTGCATACTTTGAGCAACATATTCCTGCCCAGCACCTTCTGCCAATACAATTAACACATGCCCATTCTCTTTGAGCCGCTGTTCCACATATTCATATAGCCCGCCTGGACCTTCTAAGAAAAATGGGGACTCTGGGATCAAGCAACAGTCCTGATAAAGGGATGCAGTCAAGTGCAATATAAACTGAGAATCACATACAAATTTCACCTTAAATTCCATTTTTTCTTAAATAAGCAGGTCACCCTTAGATTTCAGTTAAATGAAGATCACTGTAAACTGCATAGCTTATACTGTGAACATGGGCAAACTGACAAGAGATAGATATCATCGGTCATGACACAGATTTTTATTATTTGATCCACAATGTTGCTGCTGGTTCAAGTCTCTGCAAACATTATTAAATTTCTTATTCTGCCAAAGTATCTAAATTTGCCCTTGGGTGACAGTAACATTGAACAAGCTCCCCTTCTCTTCCAATAGAAATAGACAAGTTGGCTTTCCAGTAAAGCCGCAGGAAAGACATCTCTATCCTAGTTTGATTACCATGAAGTTAAGAATGTCAACAACAACTACCCAGTATAGTCCCACAAAGTGAGGTCTGGAGAGGGTAATATGTAGACGAGCCTTACCCCTACCCGAAAGGGCAGAGAGGTTGTTTCTAATCGACCCTCGGCTCAGTGAAGAAAAGGAAAAACAAAAACAAAAACAAAAACAAAAGAGCATTAGTAACTCCAGCAGAAATAGCGTAAATAATTATCGAAACAAAAGAAACATAAATAAAATAGCATGCAATAATATCATACAGTAACTACCATAAATAACAACCATAAGGGAGACACAAGCCAAAACACAAATCATCTATGGATAGCCCTGCCAAGCCTCACCCAACCCCCGGTGAGGAGTACGAAAAACTCTAGGAGCCCCTATCCTACAACCCTGATACTAGACCTCCAGACTTTCCTATCAAGGGTCATGTCCTCGGAAACCCGCATTCTAGCCATGTCATGCCTAATCACCTCTCCCCAATACTTCTTAGGCCTCCCTCTGCCTCGCCGAACGCCAACAATCGCCAGCCGCTCACAACTCCTCACCGGGGCATCAGGACTTCTCCTCCGCACATGCCCGAACCACCTCAGCCTTGCTTCTCGCATCTTCTCAAAATCTATTTGTCAGAAGTGGGATTTGAACCCACGCCCTCTCTGGAAGACCAGAACTTGAGTCTGGCGCCTTAGACCACTCGGCCATCCTGACTGATTAAAGTTAAGAATGTCAAATATTAGGAAATTGTAAAGATGACTAGAATTCGTACCTTGTGAATATGGGAAAGTTAGAGTCCCTGCAATTGTGTAATTAGCCATAGGAATTACTATATTTTCTTGTTTTTGGATTACTTGTAAATGCTACTTTATCTACATGCTTGAGCAAATAACCAAACAATTCATTCCCAAATCTTTTCTTCTTCTTTCTGTAAATGATATCTGCTACGGTATCAATCCCCTTTTCAGAAAGGAAGTTTTTCTTCCTAGTTCTTTATTTTTCTAAAGAATCGGAAAATTTAGGGAATAAAGACAATTAATGCTTCAATTCTGTAGAGGCAGAACACCGAGCAATAGTTTTGGCTACATGTGAGTTTATATGGTTAAAGCAGCTTCTCAGAGAGTTAAGTTGTAGAGGAGATGCACTGATGCAATTGATATGTGACAACCAGGCTGCAATATACATTGCTTTAATCCCAATGTTTTATGGAAGGACGAAGCATATTAAAATTGTTATTCCAGAAGGTGCAAACACTTCTTGCTCTCTGTAAACTAAAAAGATCAAACAGCTATATTAATGTCACATTTTTTCCTGCATAGTAAAATTTGGTTTCTTGTTTCAAAGAAGATAGTGAGTTCAGGGCTTTCCGGAAATGGAAGCACTGATGGAGGATATACAACAATGAGAGAGAAAGGGGAGAAGAAAAAAGAAAAATGAAAGTTGTGTTTTTTGTGGTATTTACACAAGTCATTGGGCCTACATCAACATAATTTGAAATCATCCCGTGCTTCAAGAAGAAGTGTGAATCACGTGTTATGCCATTTCAGCAATATGTGTCTATTGACACCTTTTGCACGTACACTCAGTGGCTAATAGGTTATAGCTTTAGTTGAGGTGTCTATATAAAATTTTTGGACTAGTTTAAGGGGCTCTATATGTATTCAGCCTTCCTATATTATCAATTCATAATGCCCCAATTTATTAAGTATACTGTTAATCTTTCTAATGTTTTCCCATGCCCACTTAGTCTTTTGCAGACACGCGATATCAGCTCTCACACGCCTATGGAATTTGAAAAATCAAAATATTAAACCTCCATTGCAAGGTCTTACCACATCACGGTTACCCAAAGTTGCAAGCATTGCAATGAATCCTGCAGAACAGAAAGAAGAGATGTTACAGAGATACATAGAGTTCAAACTGGAAAGCAATGTGGGTAAAAGGAATATCGCCTAATACGTCAACTAAACTATAGTTACCGCTGTATCTTCCCATAAGCTTTACTATACCAACTCCATTCTCCACGCTTTCTGCCTCCACATGTGCAGCATTAATGGCCCTCTGAGCTTCCTCCACAGCAGTATCAAAGCCAAAAGATTTGTCTATCACCTACACGAAAATGTAAGGACGACAAATTGGACATAATCGTGCTGAATGCATAAGAGAAATTTCATACGAGAGGTCAATATGGAAAATCATGGTCATTTGATATGTTTAAGAGTGTCCTGCGGTGAATTCAGGCATCTTTTGTTACACTTAAGGTCTGAATTCTAATCATTCAGATCTTAGTTATTAGGTGCATTTATTTTTTGTTTTGAATCTACATTATTCAGATCTCAATCATTAACTGCATTTGTTTTTTTCCTTACCAACCAGGTAATAGGTCTGAATAGGTCAGAAAGATTAAGACCTACAACATCTTAATATCATAAAGATGCTATCCAGGATTTATGCAAAGATGACATTTTACCATTACTCCATCAACTTTCACCGTGAACTGCCACTGCCACCGCCACCTACCATTGTCAACTACCATCATTGCTGCTCATCGTCATTATCAACTACCACCACCCTCATCTACCACCCTCAACCACCACTAGCCACCATTTACAAACATCACCACCAACCATCATCATCACAATAACCACCAATCACTATCGACAATCACCACCTTTCAGCTATCACTATAGCGCCAGTCAATGTTATCAATTATCATAATCATTAGTTATCACTATCATCCACCATAATTATCATACGCCACCACCAACTACCACCATCAACCAACACCATTTACCATCTGTCAGCAATCATCACTACTAGCTACTACCCACAACCACCACCTTTAGCCATCATCACCACCAACCACCATATAATTTCTTAAAAATATTTTATTGGTATATCATTAGATTAATTGGTATTTTATTTGAATTTTCTATTTTTCAAATAAAGGCAAATTATATAAATTCACATATTTAAGAAAATAAGCAGTCTTAATTATTTAGTATTCAGATCTTAATATAGCATCTTAATATTTATATATGTATGCAGATTCAGATATCTTAACCTTAATAAACATCTTAAAATTTCGATGTGTATTCAAATTCAGACGTTTTAATCTTAATAAAAACAAATGAGACATCACAGTGTCGAAGCGTTATAAAAAGGCCCGTTTAGGAATTTTTTTTAACATGTGCCAAAGTGGAATGCACCTAAATCTTTAATTATGAAAAGTAACTACCTCTTCATGCAGAACATGAGACTACCATCTACTTAAAGGGGAAAACTAGTAGGAAACCACTTCATGAAGCTTTCAAATAGACCCTGATAACATAATTTTGGCAATACAAAAATAGTCATATTTCATGTAAATTCCGAAGTTTGCTCATAAAGTGGGGTAAGAGAGAATGTAAATTAACAGTTCTTAGTGTCACAGAGGCGTTTTATGTCCGTCAAAAATCTGCTCGTTGTGCGGCAATCAAGTCCCAACTTGGCTCTAGCCTTCACCCGATTTCTTTTGCTTTCGAGGTTTAGCACTTAGAATAAGTTCAAGGCAACATAAAATAAGTAAAGGCACAAGCAGAATTACGGGAACCCTTTCCCAACCTTTTATAATAAATGAATTACAAAGAAAAATCTCGAGTTTGGCAAGGTGTTGCCACCCTTGGCAAATACCAACTCACAAAATTGCCGACTCTTGCACAATCTGCCTTATAAAGCCCATGCCTAAGACATGTCGTGCTGTCCATTGATTTTGGCAAGGCAATGGTACATATTTTGCCATGCTTAAGCATTGACATAGACAACCTTATGCCTACATCTTTGCCTATTTCCCTCCCCGGGTACTTAGACATTTTTGGGGTTGCTAACACACATATTTATAGTGTAGTCAGCCTATTTCAGTCTTCCTACTTCAGTTGACACCCCCCAACTGATAGGTCATGATCGCCCATGATAAAAAAACGTGCATGTCATAATCTAACATGCCTAAAATCGTGCACACATTTAGCCCTATTATCAGCCACTCTTTTAGACAAGGCAGTTGTAACCGCCCAACTACACAGCAAGTGCACAGCACACTTGATAACCGCTCCATGTGCGTTGCATGTGCGTGTTTCTGGCTAGCTGTTGCACGCCCAAGGCTGACATTGCGCCCAGCCTTGTCCTCTGACATTGCTCCGCCCTAATGCCATAGCCACAGCTTGTCGCTGTGACTTAACCGCACACACGCACACATGCTGCCACAGCCGCTTGTTCATGTCAAGTTGCCCCTACTTGATCAAGTCTACCCTTTGCTAATGCCAAGCTGATATTAGCATCAAGTCACCAAGCCATGATACCATTTCCCTTGCTAAGTCGTTTGCCCATAAATTCCTTAGGTGCCAGCCCGCTCACCTAAGCCAAGTCAACACTGTGTTTCCAGTGCCACTGCCTTGGCACTAAGCCGCCTTGTCTTAGCGCCTAGGTCTTTCCCTCTTTGCCTTGTCAAGCTTCCGTCCAACCGCCTTGTTCCTTCAAGACCTTGGCCTTTGCTTGCACACAGCCCACTCGCGCCTTAGTATAGTCCGTCACACCTCAGCCTTCAATAGTAGTATAGTCTGTCACACTTAGCCTTGCAACAGTTTGTTGCCATTAAAAACGCTCGCATTGTCTTGCATGTTGATTTTCCCCGCACATAGGCCAATGGCAAGGCCATCATGCTAAACCCTTGCCATAGCCGCGCCATTTGCCAATCAGCTTTGTCCAAGGTCCAACACTTAGTAACTTCTTAGTTTCAAACTTTTTCAGTCACACAGTTGCTTAAACAGTTACATTTTCTCAAACCTTTTTACTCACACAGTCGCTTAAATGGTTGCAATTTTCTTTGAAATTCTTTTCACAGAATGCACATCTGCTAATTCACCAAACCATCCACATCAGAAAAAGAGAAAGGGAAACATTTTAGCAATGAACAACATAAAAGACTTTGTAGACTTCATTGTTCTCATGTTAAAAGAAGGAAAAACATTGCAGAGACAGCTGAAAAATATGTACATACTTTTTCGTGCTCTCTTTATTTTCCGAACATTTTTCAGGAAATAATTTGTTGAAGAAAACTTGATTATCAATGCAGTCGGTTGTGTTCTGCTTATGCTTCTAGGTCAAATCAAATTAACTTCCACGTGAGAGAAATTTAGAAACTTGCACTCATCAAAAGAACATCTTAGATGCACGTATACAAAATTTACTGGAAGTTCTCTTGAGATATATCAACTTCAGCTTCTATATATTACCCAGCGAATTTCCTTTGATTTCATTCCCTCTTGGACAAACAAAGACGTAAAACAAAAAGGGAAATAAAAAAAACTGTAGATGCATCAAGCGGAATGATTAAGTCATTCCATGTTGAACTGAAACTAAGATCCAATTCACATAGGGTATAAGTAGTTGAGCGAACGTTTTACTACTTCATGTTTTTCCTTCTTTCTTCAATGGATGGCGTCAAATGTAATGACTTAGAATTACAAGAATAAACAGATAACCCTGAGGCAACAAGCAGCACAATTTAAGTCTTCATCAGAATATTAAATCTTTTTACCAAAACAGCAATTGTGCAAGATAAAACGTCACATTTTAGTTAGCATTACTTACTGCGATATCATTATCAATTGTCTTGGGAATCCCAGCAACAGCTACTTTAATACCACGCTTTTCAACTTCCTTGGAAAAAATATAAATGAATCACAGAATTTTTAAAGCAATAGTTTCGATAATCAGGAACTAATTGAGAAAGAGAAAATATCATAGTACAAACACCTTGTAGATTGCAGCAGCCCCTTTTTGAGTTCCATCCCCTCCAATTATGTATACCTAGAAGTCAAAAACAAGAAAGCAACTAACTACTGTCAGATTAAACTAAACTTCCTGGTTAGACGCTACAGATGGTACAATAGAGGTCCTTTTTTTGGAGAAAAAGTAAACAAAAACCTGATTTATTCCACGGTCTTGAATGTTGTCAACAATCTTTTTAGTATCATGACCTCCTCTAGAGGTTTGAAGAAAGGTTCCACCACGTTTATGAATATCAGTGACAACTTTTGTAGTCAAGTTCAGGGTATTTTTTGAGTAGAACCCTCTGTAACCTCCCTGCAAATATTAAAATAGTATTACAGCCTCTAGGTGCAGTAACCACTACATACATGTAGAAATACAAGATGTTGTTGTTGTTGATCTCTGATGGTCATTTAACAAGATTTACAAAGTTTACATCAAAACTTATTAAGTTCAATAAAATTTCAGAATACCAAATGACCTACATAATCACCATGAGCGAAAGAGGCAGAAGAAAAGAGAAATAAACTGGACCAGCATACTAAAAGAGAACAAACTCTACCCATCCATAACATCAAATTAATTGTTTCTCTTTGGCTAACTTATCACGGTTAGAGTCATGGTAATCATCCTATTTCACTACTTTGACCATTTCCTAGGACTTCATATCTTTTTTGGCGTGTCCAAAGATCCAACCATTTTTGTATGATTTCTCTTGCGCTGGTGTATATTTATTTTTGCATGATAAATATCCTTTTATTAGTTTATTGATTGGCCCATACACTGACCAAGGTAGAATGTGATTTGATAGGCATAAGTTTGGTAAAAAGCGTAGTACTTGATTCACAGTCTTCAACCAGATTTGGCATTAGCGATGTAGCACTAACAACCAGCAGCAGATATCAGCTGGCTGTTCCTGACCAATAGAAACCAAAGAGAAATCGATTTCATTCAATGAAGAGTTTTAAAGAGGAGAATCAGTATTATTCGATCTTTATCTTTGTTTTTTTCTTTTTTCTTTGGAAAGGAATGACCAAAAGTGAAACCACTGTATACGTGAATAAAAACCCAAGAGTAGTGTTCCCGTTATACTAACCTGAATTCCAATTACATCATCAACTCCATACATATTCTTTAAGCCACATACAATTTCACGAATCACTGTATTGATTCCTGGGCATAAACCACCGCATGTCACAATACAAGCACGGACTTCTTCTGGTGTAAAGAATACCTAAAATCAAAATTATCTTTAGAATGAAGTTATTTGAAACACCCGTATTCTAGGTTAGCATCCGAACACCCGTATTCTAGGTTAGCATCCGAAGTCAGACCTTTTCTCGAGGTCCTGCACGCCGAAAATGTACTCCCCTGGGGCTGTCCTTCTGAACAATGATCTAAAACAAAGCACGCATGATGGTAGTTAAACTAAACTAGGCATAATAGGCATAAAGGAAACAGCAACTGGACAGATAAAAAGGCCACATACATCTTTTGCCACCACATCTTCTGGATTAACAAAAGTTTCCCTGTGTCAAGATAAACCATCTAGAATTTTAACCAGAAATAATCTCACAAAGGAAGGGGAGCCTTGGAGCAACGGTAAAATTGTCTCTATGCAACATATAGCTCATGTGTTCGAGACATGGAAGTAGCCACTAATGCTTGCATCAGGGCAAGCTATCTACATCACACTCAAAGGGTACAGCCTTCCCCTGAATGCAGGATGTGTTGTGTATCGGACTGCCTTTTTAATAATCTCAAACAGGTAAAGGCAGAATACTGAAGATTTTCTAGGTTTAACAGAAATAAAGAACTTACTTGACAATAGAATAAGCTTGGCTCTTTTTCAATGGATTTGGATATGGCTGAAATTAAAAAAATGGTTGATTAGCAATAACCAAAACAATTCTAATCCTAGTTGTTTGGTTAGTCGACAAAATACTCATCTTGTTATCACATTTTACAATTGTTTACGCATAACCTCTACAAGCGTAAGAATTCTCATAGATGAGGTAGACACTAAAAATGGCTGGCAACAATTAAACCCGCAAAAAGATAGGCGGATAATTTTACATAGTGACATACACATCATAGATAATTGAGATAGGCAGATGGATAAATCATACTGAGATATCCCGAGACTTGACAACTCAGAATAACATTATACCATCACAAGTACTAGCCACTTACATATAGCACTCCGCCACAAAATG
The DNA here is from genome assembly GCA_034376525.1 of Nicotiana benthamiana. Taxonomy (NCBI): domain Eukaryota; kingdom Viridiplantae; phylum Streptophyta; class Magnoliopsida; order Solanales; family Solanaceae; genus Nicotiana; species Nicotiana benthamiana. The sequence continues at coordinate 51,782,482 of CM067325.1, read as the reverse complement.
CCATAAGAATTATATTTCCTAGGGAAATATGTGTTTAAACTTACAGATGCGAACTTCGAAATTCAAAGTCAGCAGTTCCGTAAAGATAAATAAATCAAAAGTGAAATACAGAAAAGTCAATTCAAATAGAAATTGGTAAGTATTTATCAGACTTTATTTATTGTTGAACATTTCCATCAAATATCGATAACAAAAGCCAGTTATTGAAATCTCCAATTAAATAAGTAGTAACTTCATATCGCAAAATTATGGTAGCGCTCTTGGAAATTACCGGTAAATCAGGGAGAAAATCGGTTAATTGAGGAACATCCTCTATGATAAAATCGTCGTCGCCATGTTTATCAACACTGCCATTGGTCTCGGTAGGGCTTACACTTTCAGCTCTGAGACTAACTAAACGAGGTTGCCGCCAAATGAACGGTCTCCGTAGAGAAATATATTTTGATGCCAAATTTGAGTTTGAAAAAGAAGGGAAGGATCCAGGTATTGACCAGTAATGGAGTGGAACAGAATCAGTTTGAGGAAAACGAAGTGAAGAAGCAGTGGAGAAAGAGAGTTCCATGGCTGCTACTTTTTGGGACGTGAACAAGAAGAAAAAGGAAATCAAAGCAGCCAATCAAGTGTGGGAAACTGCCGTGGTTGACTGGATCACCGATTCCAGAGCTGCCGCTATGACTATAGAGCTAAGTACCTCTTTTTCAAAAAAAAATGCTTTGTTTTTTTTTTTATAACCGTTAGATTTCATTAATACGAAAGTAATGCACAATATAGAGCTCTATAGTAGTAGCTTGGACTAGCTACTATTCATTTACAAACAATCATTATATTAATATAACTATCAATAATAAATGCTATCTTAGTATAGGAAAATCTATTAGTCTATAGCTAAGGAAAACAATTAAGTTGTTGCAAGCCATCTTGCCATCCTCTACAGTTTCTGCCACGGGTATGAATAAGCAAAGCAACTTCTCTGCAAATCTGTTCTTCCACAAATACTTTCCCATCAAACGAATGCAATTCCTTTCCCTCCATATAAGAGCAACAGTATTGACAAAGACAGAGGCGGTAATAGCATTGTGCCACATTCTGCTCCTAGCTTTACTGCAAATCCATTGGAGCTCAGTTTCCCAATTACCAACTGTTCTATGGTACCACAGCGAGCAGCATAGTCTGGACCACAGTCTATTAGTGATTGAGCACTCAAAGAACAAATGCTTAAACTCTTCAATATGCTGATTACAGAACACGCCGTTTGCAGGAACTTGTATTCCAAATTTTTGCAATCTGTCAATAGTAGGAAGTCTTTGCTGAGCAGCTAGCCATACAGTAAACTTGTGTCGAGGTTGAACATTAGTAGTCATCATCAGATTCTTCCACTCTACCTTATTGAAACTGGGAATCATTGTAAGGTGGAGTTTCTGGATTTGGAATTTATCCAGCCTGCACACTCCTTTAAACCTGCTAAAAAGATCCCCTGTAGCTTCTGATTCTCCATTATAGCAGTTCTGCATTCCAGAATCTTCCTAACAACCCAAGAAGCTGTCTTAGGAATGGTCATTGTTATAATATTACAGTACTTGATGTAATAACAGTGCATCCATCCAAAGACAATCTTTTTTCCTGGCCAAGTCCCATAAGAGTTTAGTAATATCTGCTTTGAGTCCTTCAGCTGTAAGTTGTCTTCAAACCCTTTCCCAGGCAACCAGAGCCATTTTAGACAAAGTAGCAGTTCCAGTCCACATAAAAGACCTGCAGATTGCTTCAATGATTTTCAATACTTTTTTTGGCAGTACGAAAACTTGTGCCCAGTAAGTCTAAATACCAAAAATAACAGCTTTGATCAATTGACATCTTCGTGCATAAGAAAGCAACTTTGCTGACCAGCATGTAATTTAACAGTAATCTTCTCAATCAGAGGCAGGTAATGATGGATGGCAAGTTTTTTAGAGTCAAAGGATATCCCTAAATACTTGAATGGAAGCTGACCCTCAGTGAACCCCAGTGTCTCTATAATTTCTTCTCTGGTACTCTGCTGCACTCCAGCCAAATATACAGCACTTTTTCTAATATTAGCTTGTAATCCAGAAGCTTCAGAGAACTTAAGGAAAGCCTCATGTAGGATCTGGATGGACATAATATCAGCTCGACAGAACATAAGAAGATCATCAGCAAAATAGACATGAGCACAGTTAAGTTTCCTGCATTTGGGATGGAAGTTGAAATCCCATTCTTGTGCAGCTGACCCAATATCCTATTCAGGTATTCCATAGCCAGAACAAATAGATAAGGTGACATAGGATCACCCTGTCTAATACCTCTCTTGGCATTGAAGGGCTTAGTTAATCCATCATTCAGCACTAGGGAGTAGGAAACAGAAGTGACACAAGCCATTATCCAGTTAATAAACTTTGCAGGGAAACCAAGGTCAATAAGGATCTGTTTAAGGAAACTCCATTCAAGGGTGTCATAAGCCTTCCTCAAATCCACATTCAAGACACATCTGGGGGAAACTCCTTTTCTTGAATAACCCTTGAAGATTTCATGGCTAAGCAAAATATTATCAACAATGCTTCTCCCTTCAATAAAAGCTGACCAAGCTTGCCCAACTAATTCACCAATAACAGTTTTCATTCTCCTAGTAATAACTTTGGAGATGATTTTATAGACAGTGGTAAAATGCTTTGTTTTTTCTTTTTCAATTTTGTCCCGACTAACAAAATTCATTTTCAACTTTCAAGTAAAGTGTTTCCTAAGTAACTCGTTCTTCGAATTAGGGCATTCATGGTTTGGTTTAGATCTAGATTAATTTTTTTCTAAAAAAAAAAATCAAACTGAACAAGTTGATTTTTTAATTATTAGAACTAAATTAAATCAATTAGTTGGCTTTTTCTAGATTCGATTTTTTTAATTATTATTGGTTTTTTTCTTAAATATAAGACATACACTACCAAACGTATATTCCGAAGACCATATTTTCAACGTAACGCTATTAAATCAATTGCCGGTTGAGAAATCTATTATTTATTAAGATATATTGATGATAATTGACTCAAATAGTGATGAATAATTTAAGGACTCAATTAAAAATATATTATTTTTAATACGAAATGGATTCTTATACTTAACAAAAGAAAACTACCAATCAAACAAGAATATAAAGGTAAAACTACACTAAAAGTGTAAACTATTAACATTTACTATTAAATTTTTGAAACTTTGTATAAAATTATATATATATATATATATATATATATATATATATATATATATATATATATATATATATATTATATGTGTGTGCGCAATAATAAATTTGAAATAGCTACTCCCATAGTCGGTTTGATTTTTTAATTAAAACTAAAACCAAATCAAATTTGATGTTTTTAAAATTCAAAATTAAAACCAAACAAAAATATGAATTTTTTAGTCGATTTAGGTTGATTTTTTATTTGGTTTGATTTTTCAAATTTTATAAACAACCCTACTCAGGACTCGATCCGAACCTTTGGCAGTAAAAGAATTATTTCGTTATATGCAAAATACTTGGGTAACATTTGCAGAAAAACATTAGCGTTATAATAAGGTGTCTTGTATTAGTAGATAAAATAAAATTTTAAATTAATAAAAGAGAATATATTAATTGTTATAAATAGAACTCTAATTAGAGTGGATGTCTATCTTATAGAAGAGTTTTACTTTGTGGCTAAGTCTTTTCTATGCGTATAAATAGAGGGGTCTTACCCCATTGTAAATCATCTCTAAGTATCAATAAGAATACTCCTCTCTCTACTTTTCTCTCTATTGTTCTTGTTCTTGTATTATTGTTCTTGTTCTTATATTATTTCATAATACGTTATCAGCACGAGACCCTACCGTCTCAAGAATCGATTCTCGAGAAAAACTAAGGTATTTCTCTCTTCCTAATTTGATTTTCGATTATGTCTGACATTACGAAAAGAAAGTTCGTTGCCCTTGAAATTTCGGGCAAGAACTATATGACATGTGTGTTGGATGCTGAAATCCACTTAGATGCTATGGGTCTTGGAGACGCCATTAAAGATAGAGATAAAGCATCCACCCAAGACTGTGCTAAGGCCTTGATTTTCTTGCGCCATCACCTTGATGAAGGTTTGAAAATTGAATATCTCACAGTCAAAGATCCACTCATCTTGTGGAACGGCTTAAAGGAGAGATATGACAACCTGAAGTTGGTCACTCTGCCACAAGCACGATATGATTGGGCTTATCTGAGGCTCCAAGACTTTAAGTCTGTTTCTGAGTATAATTCTGCGATGTTCAGAATTACTTCTAAGTTGAAGCTCTGCGGAGATAATATCTCTGATTATGATATGCTTGAGAAAACGTTTACAACGTTTCATGCCTCCAATATGGTACGCAACAACAGTACAGAGAGAAAGGCTTCAAAAAGTACTCTAAACTGATTTCTCTCCTACTTGTGGCTGAGCGAAACAATGACCTGCTCATGAGAAATCACGAAAATAGACCCACCGGGTCTACACCATTGCCTGAAGCAGATAAGGTGTATTCTCATTATGCCAATCATGAAAAGGGCCATGGATCTAATCATGGTCGTGGTCGTAATCGGGGTCATAGCCGTGGACGTAGACAAGGAAGAAATCTCCATGATGTCCGTCACCCCCGAGGAGAGATAACCGCCGAAAGCAGAAACGGGATTATGAGGATCCTAGGGTAGTTCAGAAACTATATGTTATCGTTGCGGTGGAAAAGGGCACTAGTCAAAGGCTTGCCGTATACCAAGACATTTGGTTGACCTTTATCAAGCATCTCGAAAGAGTAAAGGCCCTGAAACAAATTTTGTCTCTGACGACAATTTTGACATCACCCACTTGGATGTGGCAGATTTCTTTGAGCAACCCGATGGGAAAATAAACGACCTAATCGGTGATGGATCTGTGATGAAGGATGATGGAATTGTTTGATTTTATTTGTATTAATTAGTGAATAAACTAATAGTCATTAGTATCAGCTCGTATTAATTAGTTTATGATATAATGTTAGTATTAGTTCTTTAGAATGTTTCAATATGCTTAAATTTCAAAGATATTTTTATTTTTCAGTAGAGTTAATCGACTAACCTAACCATTAGTCGATTATCTAATATTTCGCATTAAAACTGCAAAACAATCGATTATATATTTGTTAACAAACGATTATATTAAGACGTAATCGATTATGTGTGTTTAACAATCGTTTATATTAAGACAGTGTGATCTGAAGTTTGTCAAAATAGCAAATAATCGATTATGTATGTTTAACAATCGATTATATTAAGACGTAATCGATTATGTGTGTTTAACAATCGATTATATTAAGACAGTGCGATCTGAAGTTTTTCAAAATAGCAAATAATCGATTATGTATGTTTAACAATCGATTATATTAAGACGTAATCGATTATGTGTGTTTAACAATCGATATATTAAGACAGTGTGATCTGAAGTTTTTCAAAATAGCAAATAATCGATTATGTATGTTTAACAATCGATTATATTAAGACATAATCGATTATGTGTGTTTAACAATCGATTATATTAAGACAGTGTGATCTGAAGTTTTTCAAAATAGCAAATAATCGATTATGTATGTTTAACAATCGATTATATTAAGACATAATCGATTATGTGTGTTTAACAATCGATTACATTGAGACAAACGGATTGAATTTGTTTATTCTCATGTTCGTGTATTTCTTTTGTATGTCAAACCATGGGAAAGCAAATATGGATATCTCACAAAGCAAACTTGGATCAAATATTTGTTTAGTTGATTCATGTACTACACATATGATACTCAAAGAAAAGAAATATTTCTCTCAACTAAGTATGTGTAAGGCAGATATTACTACAATCTCTGGTAGTAGTAAATTGATTGAAGGCTCCGGAAGAGAAATTGTAACTCTGCCCAAAGGCACGATGTTTATCATAGAGAATGCAATGTTCTCCTCCAAGTCTAAGAGAAACTTGTTGAGTTTTAAAGATATACGCCGGAATGGCTATCATATTGAGACAATAGATGAAGATAATCTTGAATATCTCATCATTACAAAGAATGTCTCCAGCCAAAAGAGGGTTATTGAGAAATTCCCATCTTTATCTTGTGGCCTGTATTGGACAAGAATTAGTGCAATTGAGGCACATTCAACAGTAAACCAAAAGGTTACTGATTCCAATACTTTCGTACTTTGGCATGATCGATTGGGACACCCGGGATCGATCATGATGAGACGGATTATAGAAAGCTCATATGGGCATCCGTTAAAGAATTTCAAAGGTTGGGACTGAGTCACCCACGTTTTTGGAACGTATACAAGGGGACATTTGTGGACCTATTCACCCACCAAATGGGTCCTTTAGGTATTTTATGGTCTTGATAGACGCATCCTGTAGATGGTCTCATGTGTGCCTGTTGTCATCATGCAACCTTGCGTTTGCGAAATTAATGGCACAAATAATTCGACTACGAGCACAATTTTCTGATAATCCAATCAAGTCTATTATACTGGATAATGCTGCTGAGTTTTCATCCCAAGCATTTAATGATTATTGCTTATCAATTGGGATAAAAGTGAAACATTCTGTAGCTCATGTTCACACTCAAAACGGTCTTGCAGAATCGTTAATTAAACGCCTGCAGTTGATTGCAAGGCCATTACTCATGAAAACGAGGCTGCCCACTTCGGTATGGGGTCACGCCATTTTGCATGCAGCAATGCTAATTCGTCTCAGACCGACGAATTATCACAAATATTCCCTGTTGCAATTGGTTTTGGGTCATGAACCCAATATATCCCATTTAAGAATCTTTGGATGCGCAGTATATGTGCCTATAGCACCGCCATACCGCACCAAAATGGGTCCGCAAAGAAGGTTAGGAATATATGTTGGGTTTGAATCGCCCTCCATTATTCGCTACCTCGAAACATTGACAGGGGATTTGTTCACTGCACGATTTGCAGACTGTCGATACTTTTTCCAAAATTAGGGGGAGAGGTTGGTGAAACCAAACGGGAAATTTTGTGGGAAAATGCATCATTATCTCATCTTGATCCACGTACCTCTATTTGTGAAAAAGAGGTGCAAAAGATTATCCATTTGCAAAGAATAGCAAATCAAATGCCTGACGCATTTACGGACTTGAAAAGGATAACGAAATCCCACATCCCCGCGGAAAATGTTCCAATCCGTATTGATGTCCCTGTTGGACAATCATCTAGTGTCATAACCAATGAGTCGAATGCACGCCTGAAGCGTGGCAGGCCATTAGGTTCCAAAGATCGAAATCCTAGAAAGGGGAAAGCAAATGATAAAAATGACACTACGAAAGAATCTCATGAGGAAATTCATGATTTAACAAATTCTGAGATTCATGAAGAATCCATTGAGCCCGAGACTCTGGAAAATACGGAACTATCCATAAATCCAATCAATATTGAGGCAAATTTTGATCGAGTGGATATAGTGGTGGATAATGTCTTTGCTTATAATGTCGCATCTAGCATTATGCAAGAATGTGAGGATCTCCAACCTCAATCTGTTGAAAAATGTCGAAAAAGACATGATTGGCCAAAATGGCAAGAAGCAATTCAATCAGAATTGAATTCGCTGGCAAAACGTGAAGTTTTTGGCCCTATAGTTGAAACACATAATGGTGTTAAGCCCGTTGGCTACAAATGGGTCTTTGTACCCAAGAGAAATGAGAAAAACGAGGTACAAAGATATAAGGCACGCCTTGTTGCGCAAGGTTTTTCTCAAAGGCCTGGTGCCGATTATGAACAGACATATTCGCCTGTAATGGATGCTATAACCTTTCGTTATCTCATCAGTTTTGCAAGCTTGACATGCATTTAATGGATGTGGTTACTGCCTATCTTTATGGCTCACTTGATAATGAGATATACATGAAAATTCCCGATGGACTCAAAGTGCCAAACGCTCATAATTCAAAGTCTCGGGAAATGTTTTCAATTAAATTGCAAAGATCTTTGTATGGTCTAAAGCAATCAGGACGAATGTGGTATAATCGTCTTAGTGAGTATTTGTTAAAAGAAGGCTATATAAATGACGTCATTTGCCCGCGTGTTTTTATAAAGAAAACAACATCGGAATTTGTTGTACTTGCCGTATATGTCGATGACATAAACCTTATTGGAACCCCCATAGAACTCCAAAAGGCAATTGATTATCTAAAGGATGAATTCGAGATGAAAGATCTCGGAAAGACAAAATTATGTCTTGGTTTGCAAATTGAATATTTGGCAAACGGAATTTTTGTTCATCAATCTACCTATATAGAAAAGGTACTGAAACGGTTTTACATGGATGGAGCACATCCTTTAAGTACTCCGATGGTTATTCGATCACTTGATGTGAATAAAGATCCATTCCGACCGCAAGAAAGGAATGAAGAGCTACTTGGTCCTGAAGTACCATATCTTAGTGCAATTGGCGCACTAATGTATCTTGCAAATACTACAAGGCCTGACATATCCTTTTCAGTTAATGTCTTAGCAAGATTTAGCTCGGCTCCTACAAGGAGACATTGGAATGGGATCAAACATATATTGCGGTACCTAAAAGGGACCACCGATATGGGCTTATTTTATGGCAATAATTGCAGTTCTGATCTTGTTGGTTATGCTGATGCTGGATATTTATCCGACCCACACAAGGCTCGATCTCAAACGGGTTATGGATTTACCTGTGGAGGCACCGCCATATCTTGGCGATCGACTAAGCAATCAATTGTGGCTACTTCATCTAATCATGCCTAGATAATTGCTATTCATGAAGCAAGTCGGGAGTGTGTGTGGTTGAGGTTTATAATACATCATATTCAAGACAAATGTGGTTTGAAGTGTAATAAACTACCCACGACTTTGTACGAAGACAATGCAGCATGTATAGCTCAATTGAAGGGAGGATTCATAAAAGGAGATAGAACAAAGCATATTTCACCAAAGTTATTTTTCACACATGATCTTCAAAAGAATGCTGATATCAATGTGCAACAGATTCGTTCAAGCGATAATATGGCTGATTTGTTCACAAAATCTCTACCAACGTCAACCTTCAAGAAGCTAGTTCACAAGATCGGAATGCGAATACTTAAGGATATGAATTGATGTTCTTATCAGGGGGAGTTAATGCGCGTTGCACTCTTTTTCCCTTACAAGGTTTTGTCCCACTGGGTTTTCCTTGCAAGGTTTTTAACGAGGCAACCAATAGGCGCATATTCAAACATGTGTACTCTTTTTCCTTTTCTTTAAATTTTTCCCATTGGGTTTTGTTTTAGTTAAGGTTTTAACGAGGCACATTATTGAATAGACATTCAAGGGGGAGTGTTATAAATAGAACTCTAATTAGAGTGAATGTCTATCTTATAGAAGAGTTTTACTTTGAGGCTAAGTCTTTTCTATGCCTATAAATAGAGGGGTCTTACCCCATTGTAAATCATCTCTAAGTATCAATAAGAATACTCCTCTCTCTACTTTTCTCTCTATTGTTCTTGTTCTTGTATTATTGTTCTTGTTCTTATATTATTTCATAACATTAATAGTATTATGTAGTAAGAATTCTTCACAGTTTTCAATATTGCGATTTTCTAACTACAACTTATATATGTGTCCATGTGTGCATATAAAATTAAGTTTTGACTTTACTATCACAATCTCTATATTATTATTCATATAAAAGGAGATATATTATAGTTTCTGTATTTTTGAACCAAAGAGCCCCTAATTGTCACATTGCAAATGCACCATCTTCATTGACGATCTGCTGCTCAACTTGTAAAAACAAGGAACTTTTATCTCCAATAGAAAAGATCAAATACTTTATTTTTTTTAAATAAATACTTTTTCAAAAAGTTATTTCATATAGTTATTTTTTGATTTTTATAACAAAATATTTATTTATGGTTATTTCCTAACTTTAAAACATTAAATACAGTATATATTTTTTTTTCTCTCTCTTCCATCTTTCCTCCTTTCTTTTTCCTCGTTCAGTTACAAACTATTTAATATTTTGCACTTCACCGCCTTCCTCTTCCCATAAAGCTAACCTAAAGCACCATTTCAAGAATTTCTCCAAAACCCCATTTGAATGGAAATAAGTTTGATAATAGTTTTAAAAGGAAAGTTTTCCAGAAGTTTCTGAAGACATGTTTTATCAAATAATGTTGGTTCTGAAGCCAACTTTGAGTTGTTTTCATATTTATCTGCAAGCAGTTCTACTTGGAAGCCCCGATATCTCCATATATCTGCTCTTCCTGATCAAGCTCATCGCCTGGCATATAGATCTTGTGTGACTGTGATTTTGTAATTGTGCTCGTTGGACGCTTCAGAAGAGACGATAATAGGGTTATTCTTGAACAAAGACGACGGGGTTTGGGGCTGAGCACCTTGAAGAGTCTGTTACTTTTTTTCATTGTATTTCAATGTATCTCATTTTATTGTATGTACTTCATTGTATTCATTGTCTTTTTGTTATTGTATTTCAATGTATCTCGATGTATTCTATGTATTTCATTGTATTTATTATCTTTTTTTCATTGTACTTCAATGTATTCCGATGTATTTTATGTATTTCATTGTATTCACTGCCTCAGTATATTCCATGAATGTATTTATATATTTCTTTAATTAATATAATATATATATATATATTCAAATGTATCATATAATTTCTCTGAAAATTATTATATTTTTGGGGTGTTTTTCGATTGAGAATCTTTTTTTATAAATGAAAATACACAATTGTGTTTTATAATTGAGTTTGTTGAGTTATATTAGGAGTCTATTATGTTAATTGATTCACTTTCCGTTTTAAAACAGTATAATCCCCGATTCACACTGTGAATACAGTTGAATACAATAATCTGTCCAGCTGTAATCCCATGTTTCACGTCATGAATACAATTAAATACACTCAAATACAAAAATTTATCTAGCTGCAATCCCCAGTTTCAAGTATAATAATACTACTGAATTTATGAATATAATAGCTTAAATACATTGGATACACTCTAAAAAGTCTAAAAATATATCTATAGAAAATAATATAATAAATAATAGCTACAACCAACCAATAACCATTATGTTCGGAAAGTTTCTCTAAAAACAAACCAACAGATTTTTTGTTAATCCTCTCTTTTTTTGTACAAGTCATGATTTTTCTTAGAGGTAGATGGTTTTAAAATAAATATAAGAATGCATCCCAACTTTATTTACGATATGGTATTTCTTTTGTTTAACCTCACTAATAACATGTTACTTCGATTTAGAGAAAAAATATTAGTCATATCTTTTATTAATTAATTTAAAACTAAATACATATGCGGCCCTTAAACTTGTAAAATTTTTATTTAGACACTCCAATTTATACCTATTAAACACTTAAACTTGAGTCTAACTATGTCTATTAGGCACATATAACTAATATGACACACAATATAGTACACCTATTTAGGCGCGTGACTCACACCGACATCCACCCGCCATCAGAATTGTCAATGGTTCGGTTCGGATGATTATTTTATAAAATTTATACCATATCAATTTTTCGATTATTCTATTATATATAATTAAAAGTAGACTTTTCGAAACCGTCCCAATCATGTCGGTTTTACTTCGGTATCAGTACGGTACGGTTAATTTTCAGATTTTTTTTAAATATCATATAAAATTCACAAGTAGAAGTAGAATGCAATAACATATATTTTCTTTTATAGGACTTAGCAAAACTTTCTAGACGTTTTTACTGTTTAAAGGTAATGAAGTAAAAAAAAACATGAAAGGTAGCTAGAGTATAGATCCATCAACTATTCGACAATAATGTAAAAGAAACCAAGTAAAAGTAAAAAAATATATAAATCACAAGAGTGAAAAGATATTAACCAAGCCGCAACTCAAGAATAATATTTATATTAAATTTTAAAAAAGATAAATCTAAATTTTATGAAAGGAAACATATTCAATACATTGTAGTTTGCTACTCATAATCGCTCGAACACTTTGTGTCTTGCTAATAAAGCTACTTGAAATAACTTAATCTAAGCATATGTAGCATAATAGATTTTAGGAATTACTACTTTGAGTCTAATTACTTGTTGGCTTGTAACAATTTTCATGATTCCAATACCTACTGAAAAATTTAATGCTTTATCAGTTTTAAATTTACTATATAAATATCTTTTTCACATATAAATTTTATTCAGTACGGTTCAATATTTTTTCGATTTATTTTTATAAATAAAAAACTTACTCTAATTATCAGTACGGTTATAAATTTATATAAAAAACCTACAATTTTTGTAAAAGAAACCTAAAAACCGATTCAATGCAATACGATTCGGTCGATTTAGTCGATTTTCAAATATCCATTAACACCCCTAAGATTTCTCTCTCCTTGAAAGAAAAAGTCATACTCACAAATTGAGGAGAATACACTTTGTTTCCTTTTTTCTACCATTAAATTTTGTTACTTTTCATACTTGTAAATGATTTGTGATGTCATTACATTTACATTGATATACAAGTGAATAAGTACTCACAGTTCTTTCAAAAAAAAAAAGTACTAACAGTTCTTTTACCTTTTAATTAACATGTATGAAAAACCACAAAAGTTTACTTCTTAGTCCTTACATCCGATTATCGTTGTTACTTTAATTATTTCTCAATCAACATAAGAGACGTAATTTTCATGTTTATTGCAGTATTTCTCTTGCGTTTTTTTTCTTTTTGGTTGTGTGTGTGTTGGGGTGGGGGGGGGGGGGGGGGAGATGAGGAGAAAAACTCTCATTGCCTACTAGCAAATGAAGGATAGGGTAATTTTTTGAAGAAACATAATACCTAATTTTCAAAACAAACACAATTTTATTTAATTCATTCCTGTGATCACCTGCCAGTGTATGTTTTCTCAAATTGCGATACCAATGCCGCATAAAGGAAACGGGTTACGATACCAATGCCGCTTAAAGAAAAGGGGTACAGTACACTTGCGACAAGCATAAAACTAGTCAATTCACGATAGCAAGAGATGAATTTTAATAGGAAAAAGATTACTGAAGATAGACAAGAGGGGTTGCTCTGATGGTAAGCAACTCCCACTTCCAACAGAGAGGTTGAGAGTTTGAGTCTCCCCAAGAGCAAGGTGGAAAGTTGTTGGAGGGAAGGATGCCGGGGGTCTATTTGGAAACAGCTTCTCTACCCAAGGGTAGGGGTAATGTCTGAGTACACACTATCCTCTCCAGACCCCACTAAGTGGGATTATACTGGGTTGTTTTTGTTGTATTAGTGAAGATCATGCAATCAGTCCCAACATGTTTGGGATTGAAGCATAGTTGTGGTGTTCTTGTGATTGAACCTTCCTTTTAATACGACAAAAATTCTCCTACTCTTCCCATGGCAACTTCAACCAGGCCTCTGATCTCATGGTTGAAGGACAAGGATCAGTTCCACTAAAGCTATCCCTCCCTTTGTCCTCGATTACACTATTATCAATGAGGTTAACGAGCAGCAACATGAAGGTCAAAATGAAGATAAGAATGCATAAATTCTCCAGCATTCCTTCGTTACCCAAGAGAAAACTAAAGTTGTATCCTAATGCAACTTTGCATTCCCAATTGCCTACTGTAATAAAGTAGGGGGAGAGGGGAAAAATGGATTGGAGGTTGATATCCTACAACCTCCCAGTGCGAAGAAGTAAGAAAGTCTTTTAACATGGAAAATTAATGCTTTTTCATTGAGAATGAAACAGGTTTTAAGGTACACTAAGACACAGTTGAGTTAACAAAATTTCTGACTATGCGTCTCGGTTGAAGTTCCTGAATGAGGCAACAGTGAGACACTACTACAATTCCGACCTGCAACCAAAAACCAAAACAAACCACACAAACTATGTCAGGGCCCCTGTGAAGAACATCTAGTACTTCTGAAAGCAAAAGAAAAGGAAACAAGGCTCTGTAGAAGCAGCTAATATACCTTGCAAATTCAGCATTGTCCATGGCAATCCAATATGCTTTTTCGATTTTCTATAGAAGAAAATTATCTATCATATGTTGTATAACATCAGCACCTTCTGCATGCATGTATTGATCTTTCACCTATAAGCAATACGGCAAGCATTACACAATATTGATCTTTCACCTTTACACAACACAGCGAGCATTATATATTAACTTCATAAGCGTGAAGTTCTGAAAAGCCTTAATTACTGTACAATACTCTTTTGTGTGTGATTTCAACGGCAAAACAATAGGACCTCATTTTGAGAGAACACATAAAATCTGAGGGACATTAAAAAGTTTCTTAATCTGAAGCTCTATCTGGAACAGGATTTATGAAGTGAGCGACACATTCAAACCCATGATAAGCAACATAGATGATCTAATATCAGCCTTACTTACTAACACCAGATTCAGTCGCCACTCAAACACCTCTTTGCCCCACACTGCACCAGACGCCAAAAATATATTAGTATTGTGTTAGTGCATTTAGCATAGCTGGTTTAAACTACTGCAGATATGAACTATACAACTTGCAGAAGAAACGCTCCCCCAAGGATGTCAAAATTTACAGAAGCTTTTCCCGCCACGAGTCACGACCACTCTTCGTCAATAATTACCCATAAAAACCTAATAACTCAGCAATCTGTGCATAAATGCCTTGACGCTGTATAGCCTAATAGGGATAAAAGTAGCCAACTTTGAAGATTTAAAAGGGCATGAAAATTCATTACTAAGTTGTTCCTATCACCATTAGTCTCCAACCCCAAAATATACCCTAGTATAAACATATTTACTCAGAAATTAGTGCACAAATGCTCTTGAAGTTATATAGTCACAGCTAAACATGAAAGTAGCCAAATAAGATGTATACCTTTACAGGTTCTACAACTCAACTCTGATCAATGTTACATGGTAAGACCAGAATCTGTAACAGAGATTGGATGAAGAATGGCTTTTTCTTTAGTGGGAATGGCGCTAAACCGAGACCGAGATATAGAGGGGGCTGTCCTTTTGATGTCTCGAAGAGACAAAAGCACTCATATAAATGGTGCAAATTCCCATGCTCCTTCTAGTCTCGTTTGGTTTCAAGAGCCTCCCTCTCCCCGTCCCTTACTCGTCTTTTGAAAGCCGTCATCCACCTCACCCTCACATTTCTACATTAATTATTATACAGAATTTCCTCAGCTCTCTATAAAACAGAATGAAAAGCCCGGGTGGAAGCACAAACAAAAGGAGAGAAACTAAAGGAAATTTGACAACCTTACTAATAGAAAGGGGATGCGCTCAAGCATGCGAAGAAAGCTCAAAGAGCTTCTCTTATATTATAGAAAGGTTTATAGAAAGGGGATTCTTCAAATATCCCATGTTGTAGGGGCTTCAAAGAAAGCATATAGTTTAGGAGAAGAGAACCACAATTAGACAAATAACACCTTTACAAAAGCTCAGCTCTCATCGGCATTATATGGTGAACAAAAAGTGTTTCCTACCAAAATAAGAACAATTAAACTTTTACTAAATGGTGTATAAAAAGTGGCAACATTTTAGCAAAAAACTGATGTTGTCAATCCGTTTAAGCAAATTAGGCATTAAATTGCAGGACGCCTTGTGTGTTTGGTTTTGTATATGTGACCACTGGAAGGATCCACGTGATTTGGATTCACATATAGGGAAAAGTAAAACGGCACAATATCCATGTCAAATATAGTGCAAAAAAAGGCTTTAGTCAAGCACATGATAGACAATCTAGTTCAAGTAATTTTCATTTTTGAACACCACAGACACGCTCTCTCCTCAAACCTATATTCTTTTTTTTTATACGCAACCCAGAGAATAAAAGATGGAAAAGGAATAGGAGGAATGATGCCTGTTCCAAGTGTAAATTTGTGGGTAAACAAGCAGTTTCTCACAAAATAAACCTAAATAATATGCCTCATTTAAGTAGAATAACTAGTAAATGGCTTTTGCTAATTACTCCCTTCGGCCCAATTTATGTGATGCACTTCCTTTTTTAGTCTTTCCCAAATAGAACGATACCTTTCTATATTTGGTAAGGATAAAATTTTAAACTTTCCACCTTACCTTTATTGAGATGATTAATAGCCACACAAATATCTAGGGCTTGTTTTAGACCACAAGTTTCAAAAGACTTTTTTTCTTTCTTAAACTTCATGCCTAGTTAAACTGCATCACATAAAGTGGGACAGAGGAAGTAATACTCAAGGTAACAAGTAAAGGCAACACTACATCCAGGAAAAAACAGGAGTTATTGACAGCTTTTTATCTTAAAGGAGTAAGTGATAAAATAAACATACAATTCAGATACAAAATATAAATAAAATGTAACTGACTGTGGTTCTTGGAGAACCAAAAAAAAATACTCCTTGTCACAATTTATGTGGCACCATTCGGATTTCGAGAGTCAAACCTTTAATTTTGACTGTGAGCTTGGACATGGAATCTTTAAGCTTTTTGAAACAAAATTTACATATTTGAAAACTACGTAAAAAGTACTATAAGTCACAATTAAGAATTCAAAATATTTAAAAATCTTTATGAAAATATCGGCCGTCAAAGAAAAACTCATTTGACTCTAGAATTCCGAACGGTATCACATAAACTGGGATGAAGGGAGTATCAGAAAATGCTCTGTGCATTAATGCTATCATCTATATATATATATATAGAGAGAGACTATGGGATGTACAGAAAGAGTGAGACCTGAATAACACTGTGTGCAGCAAATCTGAGCCTGCTGCTGTGAAAGCTGACATCTACTTTCTCCCAAGAAACCCGAGACAAACCAGTCACCAATTCCTCTGTATAATTGGTCAAAGCATTAGCACTATAGTATTTTCTTGATAAATTAGTAAGCAAGAATTAGTAATAGAATATACCAAGATATAAAACATTCTTTTCATTTCCTTTTCCTTCTTCAAGATGGTATTATCAACATATAGTTCAAAAGGCGTTAAACTCAAATCAGAAACTCCAAAATTCAGTTGCATTTAAAAACAATTACAATTGGAAAAGAACAAAAACTTCAACTAAAGACTTGCTATCTGAAAAAGATCAGATGGCCAAAGACTACACTGATTTACAAACAAGATTGCACAGTACTTTAGGGTCAACAGAGTCATTCTTTGTATTGGTGCTAAGCACTGGATAACAGAAAGAGTGAAAATTAATCATGCATACATTTTTGAACATATAGCATCACCAAAAGCTCTGCGAAGAAGCATTAATAGGAGACAATTTACCTAAAGTCCACTTCTTGCCATAAGCTAGGGGGAGAGCAAGGATCAGAGGAAAGAACCTAACAGGAGACAATTTACCTAAAGTCAACTTCTTGCCATAAGCAGAGAGTTACTAACCTTCTAGCTTGTCAAAACAATCATCTTCCTTTACAACAGATTCACTCTGCTCACTATCGTACGCCTTGCAATGTTCTTCATACACAATGTGAGGATACTTTTCATTTAAGGAGTCCTCCCACTGTAAGCACAAATTGTTATGACAGCACATGAGATTTAATAGGTAACTAAAATCAGATATTAGCTATTGTACCTTGGGCAGTTCAGTATTACGTCTAATTGATGATGTTCTCCAACCTACAATATCTATAATGAAGTTTGTTAAGGAAAAATAGTCTTTAATCTTTAGAAGTTTGGATATTAAAGGCCGGTTGCCTGATTCAAGTTCAACAGTACAAACAGGATACGATCATAACCAACATTTGAATATGCGACCCTTCGGTTGAATGAACCCAACACAGACCTGCATGTAAGGGTTTTGCAACAAATTAGCATCAAATACTATAGTTTTTACCAGACACTCATAAATGATAGGACTGCTCTGCCTAGTGAACGTGGTAAATAAATCTTAGAACTTACATAAAGTGTAATTCATCATCATCTTCCACCATCCGTCTCAGTAATGGAGTCTTTCCTTCGTCTTCATTAAGAAAAAGGTGTCGACCAGTTCTCTTGAATATCCAATGAACAACAAGCCCGGCAGCTTTCTCAAAGGCAGTTACACCAAAAAGAAATGGCACCTGACAATGTTCCCCCAGATTCAGAACTTCTTCTCAATAGAAAATAAAATAAAAATTGCAATAAATCCAACAGTGATATAGTAGATCTTGTAAGGTAGGGAGAAAAATCACAATCTTAATAATGGAAAAACAGACTTGAGGAAAAGAGGAATACCTGCTCATACTTAAAGATCTAGATGACAGGAGAAACACAGAAAAAATTTGCCTCTTGATCCTTCTGTCAGATAACAGAACATTTTCCTTTTCACAGGCCACAAGATTAAGCAGGGATCAATATCTACCACCCACTACTAAAGAGGATATCTCCAGAATACTGATTATAAGCTAGTCCAGTAGATAATTGAGTATGATTAAAAACCGTAACTGACTACATAATTCTAAAAGCCTCTGTCCTATGCAGAAGAATGTAGTTTACAAGTAGTTTCTACGTTAATCAGCTTTACATTTTAGGAACTTTGAGGTTCTCATATCAAAAGAAGGAATCACAGTCATACACAGGAAGACCCTGATGCAACTTCGAGGTTACTAGAGATAAGGCTTGTTAAGATAAGTTAAAAATCATCTCCCGGTGGTCGCATTCCACTTATCAAGTTGGAGGGAGACAACACTGTCTGGAAAGGAGGAGTACTTACTGCTATTTTTTCGGTTCATGCAGCTGTAGAACTTTGCATCTTGAAGTAAGTCTTTCCAGGTCCTTTCTGATGTGGATTATTATCTGACAAATTAGATGTATCTTTCCTTCTTCTTTTTTCCCCTTGGTGGAGTGCATTCCTTGCTTCTCCATCTTACTTTACCATCTTATGTTAATAGTACTAGTGCTGCTTTTTTCTTGGTCAAACATGTGATTTATTAAATATTTTTTTAGGTTTTTTGCTGATATTTTTCTCAGCACTTGCTACTACATCAATAAAGGATGGAGACGATACTCTTAGATGAGGAATCTGTCATTTAAGGAGTTTGTTATGGTTTTTTTCCCCTGATAGTTCAGATATTAATACATAAACTGAAACTTGTATAATCGGTGCTTTATGATTAAACTATTATATGTTTACACCAGCACTAGACCGCCGGTAATCGAATACATTAAGCGTGAAATCATGGCCAGCACCACCCATAATCCCCAGGTTAAAATACATCAAAAAGTGATTTTAAAGCCATGACAGTGATGCGCTAAGTGACCCGTAAGCACTAACTAAACTTCACAGCCAACAGTCTCAAAACACCAAGAAATGGAACCCCTCTCATCCAAGAGTAAGCTTCATCAGCTTAAAGATACGTAAGGCATGATGGATGCAATGATTGATCTTTGTTCGTCAGTGACACATGATGAAGCCACTTTCTATCAAACCTTTAATTATTCGCAAGATTATTATTTAAAAAATAAATTGGTACCTGGTTGTTACCCCTGGAACCCAGATGAGGCGATGCAACAATGATGAAATTGATTGGTTCCAGGCCAGCTATTGTGCCCTTTTGACCCTTCTTCACTGGCATCGGCTGAGAACTTCTCCACATTCTCCATTCTTGGAGGTCTATATAATTTCCCAATTGCATATCTTGCCACTACTCCTCCAACAGAATGAGCAACAAAAGAAATTTTCTTCAAACCTGGCTTTCTTTTGATCACTTCAAGAACCCAACATCCATTCCCATATCATTACCATCAGATGGGGTATATACAGCATGCTTTAAAGAAAATACTAGAAAAGGAACGGGGCGGAACAAAAGAAAATGAAATCGCACTATTAAAAAAACAACCTCCTCAGCCAACCGCTCGCCCATTACATCCACACCATCCAATGTTAGTTTAGCCATATTACGTTCACTGCCTGCCAAGAAAATCATTTTCATCATTCATCAAAAATGCAAAATAATGTTCATTAAGACTCTGCAACACTTCCAAGTGCTCAGCCATTATGAAGAAAGTAAAACAGAGACATAGATATAATAGGTTCCACATGAGCCACGAAAAGGAAATCTCTTGTTACGGAATAATTGTGCTATTTATTTTACACAAGTATGCTCAAATTAGAAAAGGACCACTGAAGTTGGGAACCACAATCAGCGCAGACTTGCACCTTTAGTTGGCAGTTTATCAATGAGAAAAAGCTTGAATTTTTGCTAGAAAAATTCAAAGTTCATAGTCCCAATGGAAGAAAGGATGAGATGAGGGAGTTGTAAACCAAAAGAAGTTTAAAGTTCAACATTCACATAAGAAATAAGTTTCACCACCTTATGAAAATGTAGTTCTTTTCTATATAAGTAAAAGGGCTTTTCCCTAGAGTAACGGAACCCAAGTTTTCCTTCACCAGCTACTACATATTAAGGTCTCTTGATATAATATTAATATGCAAGTATAATATTAATATGCAAGACTCATTCGTATACTATCTTTACTTCAACTCGAACAAGAGCTTCTTGATGAGAAACATATATGAACAAACAATTCTTACAAGAAACAAGATGTAAAAATTAGACTTGAATAAGACATGTATCCATTGACAACTTCAGATCATAACTCATTGGTTCTCTTTTTTTTTTCCGGAGATTCAGATCATAACTAACAGTTAAGTTGAGAAACTATACTCCACTAACGTAGATGGACAAATGATTACCAAAAAGTGACACCAAGTAAACCAATATATCTTTAATTGTGAAAAATAACAAAGCGAGATGAATGTTATTAGATAAGAGCTCAAGCAACAGCCAACTGAATTCACTAAATCTCCTAAAACA
Organism: Nicotiana benthamiana; assembly: GCA_034376525.1. Classification (NCBI taxonomy): domain Eukaryota; kingdom Viridiplantae; phylum Streptophyta; class Magnoliopsida; order Solanales; family Solanaceae; genus Nicotiana; species Nicotiana benthamiana. The sequence continues at coordinate 51,761,649 of CM067325.1, read as the reverse complement.
ACAATCTCATGGTCGAAAATTGCTGGAACAGAACATATTGGAGTAAATTAGAAATTCAGTCCTTTAGTCTAATCCTAGTTATGTCATTCATAAACAATGCTGTGGAACAGGAAATTACATAGCATAAGAGGCGGAGTGTGGAAGGAAAAAAACAGATTAAGCACCTCTCTAGAGAAAATGAAGATAAAGTAAGTGAAACCTACTTACCTTGGCTATCAACATAACAAGCAATAATAGAAGGATATTTTTTATTTACACCAAGAGCAACCTAATCTAAGAGAGGAGGATTAGAGGGCGGAAAAAATGCAACATGCAGAACTTACTGCTGAAACACAAACAAGTATCAGTTAGAAATGCCACTCAATGCATGTAATTAAAAGGAACAAAAACTTTGTCAGGAAGATTCCGAACAAACTGCTCAGCACCAAAAATCCAGTCCGAGGTACTGTCGTAATACAAAAATAATAATTTTATAAGCAATATACAAAAAACAATAAATCCAGAAATAAGTAGATTTTTTTAAGAAATTTATTTGATAAGAATTTATCACTACTCCACAAACAATTGCCCCATGATGGAAGTTTGACGTCAAAGTAAATTGATAACCGCATTCAGAATTGGCTAGTAATTAAGCAATTCAGAGTGTGTTTGGTATGACTATAAATATGCGAAGTGATTTTGTGGGGTTTTCCATCAAAAGGGGTAAATATCTTTGATCTTTGACACTAAAAAATTTCAATGCGGAACACTATCCAAGTTGTTGACAATATGATTAATCTTTAAGAAAAATATTTTTCACTAACCAATCAAACACCGGAAAACATTTTCCAAGAAAATTTTCCAGCAATAACATTTTCGGAAGAATCAAATGAGAGTTAATCAGAAGCAGCTTTCTCTATGAGTTAGTAACATCAGATTTATAATTCACATTTTCTCATCTCCAATCAAGGGAAATTATTGTGATCTGGCTAAAGCGCAACACTATATATGAAGGAGACTATATCAATAATAGGAGCACAAAATAGGCCAAAAAATTCCCCAAAAAGTGAAGCAATTGACATAGCATCAAATTCAGGAGCTTAAAATGCTAGTACATTAGATTAGAAAGAAGAAGAAAAACTGTAGCTTTACGTGATGTCTTAAAGGAAAACTTACAAGAATACTGCAACTTAAACAAGCAGCAACCTCTAAGACAACAACTGTTAAAAATCATGAAATCATCATCGAACAGGAGCTAAGGTGTAAACATAATTTCTCAAAAAGCTGAATTAAAATTCTCCGCTTTTCTTCTAATTTCACTATATTTCGAGAATCAAAAGCGAAAAAAAGATGATACTAACGCACTATATATATATATATATATATATATATATATATATATATATATATATATATATATATATATATAACCACAATTGTGCTAATTACCTTCCGAGAATACCGTGGACCATCATAACCAGATGACCGGCGGTGGAAGCATCGGATTCTTTCGAACTAAATACATCTTCACCGCCGTTGACGGTTTCCGACGAGGAAACTCCTCTGTTCTCTACTTCTCCATTTTCCATTTCCTTTTTTCACTTCCTTTTTACTTTTTAAATTTATAATCTAAGTCTCTTGAATTCGCACACTTTATACACACATTTGATACAGCAAAAATATGAACAAGTTACAGTTGGATTGATCAGAATTTGAAATTAATAAAAAGTGTAGAAGTTAGGTCGGCCCTTCAAAAAGATCTCAAGAGAGAGAGAAAGGTAATAACATGGTTGTGACGAAAGAGACTGAAGGATGAAGGAAGCTGACGACGTGGCCAGGATTCTTTTTTTCTTATATATATTATCCAATTAAAAGATTTTATACCATAAATATTTTCAGTTTTAGGGCTCTAACTTAAGATATTTAACTAAGGATTGAGAATTCTATTTGTTCCGTCATAATTTTTATGCAAAGGGAAAAAGTACTCATTAAGTGACAGCTCGGAAGAACATAAAGCATTTCGTATTTATGTACCGACCGGAAACGGTTATACTTTAAGAGTATAGTATAGATAGCTTATTAAAATATATGTATTAATATTTATTTTTACGGTTCGAACCTATAATTACAGATCAAACAAAAGGATTTTCTTTTTTTTTTTAAAAAAAAGAGATATTGAGCAAAAACAGGTAAATGTTGGTTGGAGTGTTTATAAAAATCCAAAAATTCCGAATCAAATCAAAACGACCAAAAAAATTGATATCTTTTGGTTTGGTTTTTTGCTTTGAAATTTAAAAACGACCAAATTTGATTTGGTTTTGGTTTTAACTTAAAAAAATCGAACCAAATTGAATGTAGGAGTAGCTATTTTAAATTTATTAATACACACACAACACACACACACACACACATATATATATATATGTGTGTGTGTGTATACTTTTATACAAAATTTTTAAAATTTTTATAATAAATATTAATCGTTTGCACTTTATTACAGTTCTTTACTTTTATATTTTAGTTTAATTGGTAGTTTTCTTTTGTTAAGTTAAGAATTTATTTCATGTTAAAAATAATATATTTTTAATTGAGGATCATCTATTTCTCAAAGTACAATTGATTTCATAGTGTTACATTGAAAATGTGGTTGCTGAAATGTGCGTTTGGTAGTGTATGACTTATATTTAAGAAGAACCCGATAAATAACTGAAAAAATTAATAAACTGATATAAACCGAATCGAGAAAAATTAATTTAATTAATTTAGCTTAATTTTAATATTTAAAAAACCGACTTAATTAATTTAATTTTTTTTTTTTGAGAAAAATCGATCTAACAATGAACACCCCTATGTGTCGTTGCATTTACGCAACAGTGGTACTATTAATTAACTGTGCCTATATTACGGTTTCATATATCTGACGAATCAGATTGATCTCTGTTGATGTTGTGGGATCCAACGGCCTTGAGTTTGGATTCTACTGAAACAGAAATGTTTCTTTTTGTGGAAAAATGAATCTTTCTAAAGTAGAATTCAGTTTCCAGCTTTGCTTTTTAAAGTAGAATTCAGTTACCAGCTTTCATAAATTTATAAATATCACTCATTACTGCTATTATTCAAAAGAATATTACTACAAAACAAGTAAAAGGACAAAGTTGTTGGCAGTCAGGAGTTTCATTTTCATGAAATGATCATAAATGGTTTCAATTATTATGAGCTTGGATCACATGATGGATTGAACTTGATCATCGTAACCTCTAACTTGACATGCATAGAATTAGGGTTGTTCACGGTTTGATGGAAAATCAAACCAATTTTCATATTTTTTAATTTGGATTGATTTTGATTTTAATTTTTAAAAATCGATAATATTTGATTGATTTTGGTTATATCATAAAAAACCTACCCAAATCTATAAATTATATACACTAATTATTTTGTAATAGTATCATGTCTTTTTGTAAATAATTTTAAATATTTTATGCATTTCAATTATTATTTTAAATTTTGGTTTATCCTACTTACATCTTAAAAGATTGTATAAGCCCAAAACAATACGAATTGCTAATTTTCTTTTTCTTAATAGGCTCTAATTCTCTAACCCTATGCACATGCTTTTGCCTAACAGTAAAGTTTTAAAAAAAACCTACCACAAGATTAAAGAAAACAAACTCAAATTGCAAGATTACAGTAGTTAAAGCTTGAGAAAGTTTCTAACAGTGTATGAATCTAATTTTGTTACTATGAATACTTAATGATTGATTCAATAAAGTGATGTTAGACATTGCGTTCTAAAATTAATTTTTCTTTGTTACTCAGTTGATCTTTGATTGATTCAACAATGTGATGTTAATCAATATTTATTCTTGACATATGATAAGATAGGTTCTAATTTTTTTAGATGAAAAGAACAGAGGTTGAAAATTTGGGATTACCTTAAAAGTACTACTCCATCTACATCAACATCTGCGGCAACTCAAGTACATAGTAACATTCCTAATACTTGTATTATGTGCAATCCTCCTAAAAAGCAAAAAAGAACAACTTTGTGTGATCGGCACCCTAGCCCTGGGAATGGTCAAAAACTTGATCACACTTCACAAAGTTTATTGATACAAAAGGTGATTTGAGGGGAAAATGCAATTACAATCGTAAGGACTTTGTTTGTCCTAGTAGAATGAGACTTCTAACCTTTGGGCATATTTAACCTAACAAGTGTGATAAGTTCCATTTCTAGGTAATTGATAGGAAGCAACCAACACTCAAACTTGTACCTACTAAAAGAGGGGAACAAGGAAGTTTAGAAAAGGTCGTTTATGATGTTGTTGAGGTTAGGAGGGTAGTTGCTGAGTTTTTTTATAATTGATGAACAATAATTTAAAGTTGTTGAGGGGGAAGGCTCTAAGAGATTATTGTCGGTTATTTTGCCTAATTATGAGTTACTTTCTCGCATTACTGTTGCTATGCAATTTTTTCAAGAGGAGAAATAGAAGCTTAAATGACTTATTAGAGATCAACGTGTATGTCTTATTAGTGATACATGAACATCAATACAAAATTTGACTTATATGGTCATTACTGTCCATTGGATTGATGATGAATTGAATTTGGAAAAAAAATCTTAAATTTTTTTAAACTCCAGATCATAAGGTTGAGACAACTGCTTAAGGGATTGAGGCTTGTTTGTTAGATGGGGAATTGAAAAATCATTCATTGTGATGCTAGATAATTTGACAGCTAATGATGCTACAATCAAATACTTAAAAGGGAGAATTAATGATCGGAAAGGTATTATCTTGATAAATGATAATGCACATATCCTAAATTTAATTGTAAAAGAAGGATTAAGTGAGCAACATAAGTCTATTTCATGGGTAAGGATGGCTTTATAATATGTAAAGTCTTCTATTGCAAGATCTGTTTTCTTTAAGTCACATGTTGAGAAGGTCAAACTAGACACTCATGGTCTTTTGTGTTTAGATGTTGAGACAAGGTGAAACTCTATGTATTTGATGTTAGATACTGCAGTAAAATTTGAAAAAGCATTTTCAAGAATGTATGTTGATGATCATAAGTACTTTAACTATTGTTCAGAATTGAGTGGAACAGCAGGGCATCCATCTTCGGAAGATATGCAGAATGTGAAAGTCTTTCTCAAGTTTCTTAAAATTTTTAATCAAACCACTTTGAAATTTTCAGGACACATATTACCTCTAATTCTTTATTTCATCAGCTTTTTAATCTTTAAATATTAATTTTCCAATATTCTGATGGTGTTGTTCTATCTTGACTAATATGGCTAAGAAGCTGAAAATTAAGTTTGATAAATATTGGGTTGATTTTGAGGAATGAATACGTTATTATTTATTGTTGTTGTGTTGGATCCTCGGTACAAAATGAAGTGTGTGGAGTTCCGTTTTAACAAATTTATAATCCTTTAGAGGGTAACAAAAAGTCTACCAAAGTGATGAATACTTAATCGCACTTGTATAATCACTATAAGGATTCTATTTCTAGGACTTCTGATAAAAATATTGGAGATCAAACTAGTGTGAGTCAAACTGATACAATGCATAGTTATGTTGGGCATCAATTGTAATGGGAGAAATTTCTTGAAGATAAGAATAATATTGATAATACGACTAAACTTGAGAAGTATTTGATGGATGATGTGGAGAGCAATAAGGATTTAAATGTCTTAGCTTGGTGGAAAGATTCATCTGAAATATATCCAATTGTCTCAAGGATTGAAAGATGATAGACTATAAGGATCCACCAAACTCTATAGAGAACCAGGTTCTCTATCAGGTCCAACAGTACACACACAACAGTAATTAAATGGCAAGGGAAATTTTATGTGGAAAATTCCTAACTCCACGCGATTAAAAATCACGACCTACCATTGTAGGATTTCAACTTCACTGTTGAGCAACTTTTATATTACAATATATGAAACTTAGAAACTAACCTCTTAATCCCTCACTAACTTATAATATTCTATTACAAACCACTTTGTAATAACTCTATTACAAAGACTTTACAACATCACTAACTCTAACCAAGATTCAAACACACTTGTTTAAGGTTAACAAATGGATTCTTATAGAATGCTTCTAAATAAGCTAGTTAGGAATTACAATTTAAAGAACTATTACAAAGTCACAACTCAACTAAGTACACACAATATGTCACGGCCCATATTCCATTAAAGGTCGTGATGACGTCCAACACTATTGTCGGCCAAGTCAGCCTTAATCAACTAGTGAATCCTCGTTATTTTATCAATTCATCCTTATATTTTCTTAAAAATTAAGCTTTTAAGTAGTCGATAATTAATAGGTTTGTAATAATATAAATATATCGCAAAATAATAGTTTTCAGTGTGTGCCAGGAACTAGTGTCACAAGTACTAGGGTAACTAGTAGAATATACAAAAGAATACCACTATCCTATTGTCTAAAATAGAATAGACAGTACATAATAACAACAAAAGAAGAGAAACTCCGGGATGCTGTTGAACGGCTCAGAAGGAGACAGCTCACCGTAAGATCTCAGTCAAGTATTAGAAACGCCCGCCGGACTGGTAACCAGACGTACCTGCCTCAGATCTTGTACATTTAAATACAGAAGCGTAGTATGGGTATAAAATAATATGTACCCAGTAAGTATTCAGTCTAATCTCGAAAAAGTAGTAACACTGGGTCGACTTGACACGTACTAGGTCAATAATAACATAATTTAAGTGTTACACTAAGCATGGATGACATAAGTAAATAACAGTTGATATCAGGAAGTGGCAAGCTTTTTCATAAATAACATTTCAGTTAACAATCCATATTCCAAGGCATTTTAGACAGTTCAAATCACAGAAAGTACCAGGCAAGTAGCATACACAAAAAATGCCGAGGTCGTATGGCCGATCCAATATAAAATAAAATGTGCACTGCCGGAGGATGAACTGCGCGAATCATAAATGTATATGTTACCCCGTTCGCGAATCATACATGCGACACGGTGATACACATATAAACATTTTCAAACAATAATTCAATAATTTTATCAGGAAGGCAATTATCCACAGAAATGTCAAGTTTATCTTTAACGGTCATGAAATGATGTTTAACTTTCTAGCAATCCATTTGTTAAGTTCAATATGATTTACTAGTTTGATAGGTACAATAGAGTTACAAATACAACAAGTAAAACTTACTTTTGGGTCCTAGACTACCTGCACTTAAGCATAACAGTAGCTACTTACGGATTCTCATCACCTCGTGCGTACGTAGCCCCTGCAATTAGTGGCAAATATTCAATTATTTCTCCTATGGAGATAGTTTCCTCTTACTAGATTAGAAAAGAGACTCACCTTGCTCCAAATATTAGCTATAATAGCAAGAGCGCGCTCAAATCCTCAATTCGGAGCCGAGCGATCCAAATCTAATCAAACGGGGTAAGAACTAATCAATACACACTCAAGAGTTCATATTATAACTATTAAAGCAATTTCCATACCTTAAATACAAGTTTCCCTAAAATCGATCCCCGGGACCATGTGCCCGAAATTTGAAAACTTTCGACAGAACTTGTTACCCATAACCTAAGGATTAAGAAAATATGATTTTTCCTTTATTCCGTAACAAATTTCGTGGTAGGATCTTGTTTTTATCAAAACCCTAGGTTTTACTCTAAACCCACAATTTTCACTAATTTACAAGGTATAATTTACCTCTAAACTATGTATTAAACTCACATTATGTAAAAATAACTTACCTCACAATTCTAGGCCGAAATCCCCTTGAACCCTAGGAACACTCGAAACAATGCTAAATCAAAGAATCACCCCTAAAACCAATTGAATCAAACTTATGAACTTCAAGTTTTACACTTCACATCCAATGCGACGAGACACACTTATACTACTCGGATTGATACCAAATTTTGTGTGCAAGTATTAGATGACACTGCGGAACTATTACCAACCTGAAAATTCCATACCTCGATAACACAAAAACCCGCTCCAAACCATCTTTTAAGAACTTCAAAATTCTTAAGGAACCAAGTTTCACTATTAGGCGCCAAAATGCTCTCTGGTCATCCAAAATCCGGTCCTGATATATTCCCAAGTTTGAAATTATCATATGAACCTGTTGGAACTCCCAAATCCGGGTTCCGAGGTCGTTTACTCAAAATGTTGACTGAAGTGAAACTTGACCTTTTAAGCAAATCTTAAGGAACCAAGTGTTTCGATTTCAACCTAAACTTTTCCAAATCCCAAACCAACCATCCCCGTAAGTTAAAAATCGGTAAAACCAAGTGTGGGAAGTCTTATTTAGGGGAATGAGGTTCTAAAAAGAAAAACAATCAATCGGGTCGTTGCACATACTCGATGTGGGAACTGGTCCATAGTTGCTTTGTTCTTTGTTTTTGAAGCACTTGAAACTTGTTAGCGGAATGGTCACGTGAGTGAGCTTGAGTAAAATCTCTAAGTGTTAAAGTGTTATATTTACCTCCCTTGAATGCATATATACATGTGTGACATTATTTACAATGATTTAAGCAAGGTAAGTAGAAAGTCTTTCCCTGGAAAGTTGACTGCAGGAATGTTCCTGCACTGTAGCGTGTGTAGGCAGCAACTTTCTAGCAAGAAAAGTTGACTTTGTACAGTATTCTCGGGAACTGGTAGGGACCTGTTCCCTCAGTTATTCCTTCCACTTTCAATAGTTGAATCATATTTCCACGCTGAATCCCGACATGGAACCTTGTGATCTTAAGGTCTTGTAAATCTGTAACAGGCTCCTTATCTGGTTCTTAATAGTAAGTTTGTTAGGTCATGAAAATATAAAGTAAAGTACTTATAACCAAAGTACTTGTAACATATCACAAGAGAATTATTGATATTCCTACGTCTATTGTTGCCTCGGAATCAAGTTTTAGCATTGATGATCCAATTCTTGATTGTTAGCGAAGCTTTTTATCAACAAAGACATCTGAAGCTTTTGTTTGTTGTCAATAATGGTTGCGATCATCATCTAAAGAATGCAAGCTTGAAAATCTTTTATAATAAATTCAAAAACTTGAAATCATTGAAAATTTTAGCTTTATACAATTAACTTTATGAAAATTTTTATGTTATTGAAGAGTAATGCCTAATATGGTAATTTTTTCCAGAATATCCAAACACTGCTTTAAACATTGACTAGTTTGAACATGATATTATGGATTCTCTTATTCTTTTTTTAGTTTAAATACGTTATTTTTACTTTTAAATGGACAGAGTTATTTTTACTTAGGAACCTTTTTTTTGGCTTGTTCTTTTGGTTCTATCATGTGTTGCAACTTAGTTCACCTGAAACAATTTTCTATCGTTTTTAAGACTATATATATATATATATATATATATATATATATATATATATATATTAAAACTACGGAATAGAGTTTGTTACATCACCATCATAAGTAGACGACTTAAAGGACACTGGTATTGTCTAAGTTGGCAAGATTAGTACATGTACTAGTAGGTAGAGTCTTAATAAGGTAAACATAACCATCCCTATCTGCATCAAGCTTATTTATAACGTAGGGGGTGACCTATCTATCACATATGAGATTTTGGATTCTTGAGAGCATCTTTTGCCAACTTGTGCGCAACTTGATTTTCATTCCTAAAGTTATGCTGGATTGGTGGATCCTTCAGCTGGTGCATTAACCACCTATAAGAAGAAACAGTCGTGTGGTGAGATTTATAATCCTTATGCAATGCTTTGATGATCTCCGTTGAGTCAGTTTCTATTACTAATGGAGTTAGTCCCTTATTCAAGGCTAAGTGGAGACACGCTTTCGGTGCTTCTAACTCTGAGTGGAGGGCTTCTATCTTATATTAGTGTTACAATGTTAATATTCTGTTTTATATCTTTTGTGCTACAGTTTCAAATATAAATAGTCAAAAGAATTACCTCTGTAGACTAAAAATTTTGTTCATCTGTCATATCTTTCAATCTTCTAATAGCAGAACTTTTAACTTGTAGATCTTATATGTATATTACCATGTTTCGTAGTTGGGTGTGTCTGACGTCCACAAAATTGCAAGATTTCTTTCTTTAAATAGGGATAGATTCATTGATAAAAGATTAAGGAGGCATTACATCACTGTTATTAATAGCAGGAATAATACTAAGTTTTTCAAGTACTGCTAATATATTACATATAGAACTTGATACTAGTCTAGTAGTTAAAACTTCATTTTTTTTGTCTTGGATTGCCTTATTTATTGCACCGGAGGTGAGTGCAAAATAGTAGTTGTAGAGCTTAGGTGATGCTTGGAACCCCATTTACACAAAAAGTGTGCCACCTTGTTGCCTTCGTGGAAACTATGTCGGATCATTGGATTCCCCAGTTTCTTCAACAAATACCTGCATTCTAAGATCGTTTTAGTATGGGCAGGGGATAGATTATGTTGAAGTAGTTTAATTATATCCGTTGAATCAGTGTCAATCTCCAGTGGTGCTAGTCGTTTTTCATATGCCAAATTCAAACCTGCCTAGAGTGCTTGCAATTCTGCATGTGTGAAGTTATGAGCTTTGATCATGTTGAAGAAGCCTATAATCCAATCTCCACAACTGTTTCTAATTACACCCCCAATGCCTCCCGTGTTAAATTTATCCGTAGAGGCATTAATATTTAGCTTGTACTTGTGAGATGGTGGTGGATACCACTTGATATGTACCAGAGTTTTGTATTTTGTGCCTTTATAGTTGGATGCTAATAATTTAAACTCAATGGCACATATATTTACCATGTGGTAGTTTATGGTGTTTGAAGAATTATGAAAGTAGTTATTGCTTCTATTTAACCAGAGATGCCATATTGCAAAAGGAAAGACATCCTCCTAGGTTATGGAGCTACGGTTAACCGGTATTTGGAGGTTTTTAACGGCTAAAAGCCAGTATTTGTTGCGAGGGATGTTGTTAGTGTCCATACCTATAGTATCCTAAAAGATCTTGGCTACAGAGCATTATAGGAAGATGTGAGTTATGGTTTCTTTTGCTCTCTTACAAATTGTGCAAGTATTCTCCATTGTAACTCCGATTTGATGAAGGTAAGAGTTTGTGGGAAGCCTATTTTTAAAACACGACCATAGGAAAAATTTGATTTTGTTAGGGTGTGTAGTTTCCAGATCCAATCATAGTCAGTTGTTTTTAGGATGTGTTGGTGCAGTAGTTTGTAGACTGAGTGGGTGGTAAACGTGCCATTTATGTTTGGCATCCACAGGGGTGTGTCTACTGCATGGTGGTTTTGTGTGAAAGGGCTGGGAGTGATGTCTAAGGTAATATTGGTAGGCAGTTCAAATGATATTTTTGACCAGTCCCATTGGTTATTTACCCATACCTGATCAAGAGTCAGGTTGCTCTCATTTTTGGTTAGAGGACCATGAAGAGCGAATATTTGTTTTGTATGGGGTCTAGTAGACATAGTAGAAGCTTATGGATTTACCATTTCCAATATCCCAAGAAAGTCCCTTGCTAATGGTTTCCCACCCTTTCATGAAATTTTGCCAAATGAAGGAGATGACCTTGATATTGGTCTTGTTACAGTTGTTCTGGATTAAAGTATATGCTCACAGTATAGATGAGTTGGTGAATAGTCTCCAAGCAAGACTTGCTAGGATGGCTTGGTTTTTATGCCATGCCTTTGGTATCCCTAGGCCACCTAGGTCCTTTGGAAGGGATACAACATCCCACGAAACGTAATGGATCTTTCTTTTAGTAGCGGTTGTCCACCAAATAAAATCCCGCTGGATTTTGTAAATTTGGTGAAGGGTTTTCTTTGGGAGGGATATGTATTACATATTGTGGTTAGGGATAACATTGAGGGCTGCTTTTGCAAGGGTTTCTCGTCCTGCAAGTGTTAGAAAGTTCGTTTTCCAGCTAGAGAGCTTATTTATCATGTTGTCAATTACAAATAGAAAATCCAATGGTTTGGGCCTATTATTGGTAATTGGGAAGCCCAAATATTTTTGAAACTGGCTGGTCTGTTTAATGTTGAAAAGGTTGATTGTGTAGTCTTTTATGGTAGTAGGGGAATTGCCAGAGAATAGAATTTTTGATTTATTGTTGTTGATTTTGTGGCCTGAGTGGGAGCAAAAGATTGTTAGAGAATGATGAATAGAATTGATTGTTTTCCTATTTGCTTGTGCTATGAATGTTAAGTCGTCTACGTAAAAGATATGTGATACTAGGGGTCCTTTTGGTTCAATTTGATTGGGTTCCATAGGGAAATATCGACTTGATATTGTATGTAAACTGATAGAATTCCATGGTAAGGATGAACAGGTAGGGGATAGTGGGTCCCCTTGTCTGACCCCTCTCGACGGTTCAAAGTAATTTGTTTGGTCCCCATTGATAAGACAGTTATTTAACTAGTGGTTATGCAGTTCATGATTAGGGATGTGATTTTTGGTGGGAATTTAAAGAAAATGAGGGTCTTGTAGACAAAAGACCATTCTAACCTATCAAAAGCTTTTTCAAGGTCTATTTTAATGATTAATTGACCATTTCTCCCTTTCTTTTTTTTGAATTGGTTGATCACTTCTTGTATAATAATGCCATTATCACACGCCCTCCTACCTTTCAAAAAACTTACTTGACAAGGACTAATTAGTTCAGGAAGAAAAGGCTTGATCCTGTTGACAATTATTTTGGTATAAGTAGTGTTGCAAAGGCCTATTGTCTGAAATTATTGAGATTATTAGCATGTTTAAATTTGGGAATGAGGCAGAGGAATGTTTGGTTTATTTCCCTGGGGATTCTGCATAGGGAGAAAGCTTCTTCGCATAGTCGTATAACAGAAGGACCTACAATATTCCAGTGATGTTGATAGAATATTGGGTGAATGCCATCCGGACCTGGGGCCTTATATGGCTTGAAGGAGTATACTGCAGAAATGATTTCATGAGTGCTAAGAGATCTATCTAAAGAGGAGAGATTTGTATTAGAGAAACTTGTGTGGGCACTATTAATAATATTCCATTCCGACAGTGTATGGTTGGTGGTGAATATGTCTTTGAAGTATAGGTGTGTGTGGTCAATGATTTTTTGGCGATCCGTAACCCAGTTATCTGAATTATCTTTGACAAAGGAGATACTGTTATACCTTTGCCTGTTAAGGACAGATAAGTGAAAAGATTTTGTATTTGCATCTCCCTCATTGAGCCAATTTATCGGAGATCTAATTTTCCAATGATCTTCCTCTAGTCGGAGGATATTATTATATTCAATAATAAGAGTATGTTCTAAATTTCTAAGATAAGTGCTATAGGTGTAGCTAGGTGAGCTTTGGATACCTTTAATTCTAGCAAGTAGCCTCTTTTTATTAGCAAAGATACAAAATCCATTCACTAGCATTATCTTTGAAGCAAGCTTGGGCATCATTAAGGTTTATATTATTCCAGCCTTTCTCAATGACTTTACTAAACTCCGGGTGAGTTAGCCAATATTTTTCTAATCCAAAAGATTTTTTAGTAATTGTCCTAGTGTTTTTGAGTCTAAGTAGTAAAGTATTATGATATGAGTGTGTTTCTGGGAGATGAGTAACTAGCACTGAAGGGTATTTTTTCTAGCCATGACTCATTTGCAAGGCATCGGTCTAGTCTTTCTAGTATGAGACTTTGCCTCTTATGGTTGAGTTGCATAGACTAGATTCGGGTTGCCTCTGGAATTTTCTGGTCCACATTTGGACCTTGTTCCATTGGATGGGCCATATGAGCAGGAGGTTGTGTTTGTTGTGGTGTCCAAGGGAAGAATAGAGGGTTCATTTCTATCACCTCCTGTGATGGGAAAAAAGGGAGGTCGAATATTTGTTTCATGTTTAGGAGGGGATTCAAGTGTTGTGGTAGATTCCAATGGTTGGGCATTGTGTGATAAAGGATAGGAGCTACTGATGGTGCTAGGGGGTCGAGAATGTTTGCCATCCACATATAATTCATGTAATTGTCCATGGCCATTCTCATCCCTTTCGCCACTACTTGTGCTAAGAAGTTTGGGTTTTGTATGATTATCATGACTTCCTGCCCCTCTATCATCATTGAGAAGAAAAGGGCTTGACCTTGGAGACCCTGCTCGATCCATGAGGTAGGTTGATGATCCAAGTGTTATGGTTGAGTTGCATAGACTAGATTCGGGTTGTACATGGGATTGTTTGGATTGTTGGAATTCATTGTTGGAATGTGGAAGGAGTGTCTGAGTACTTTGTGAGCTAATAGTGTCAGTCGAGACCTTTTGTTCAGTGGTAGTAGAAGATTTGGCATTTAATTGTTGGGAGTTAATTATTAATAGATTTCTTTTTTTGGGGGGGGAGGGGGTGCTGAAAACGTGAGGGAAATAATTGTGTATCTGTTGTATTAGATTCAAGATGGGATTGATTGGGTGGAGTTGGCATGTGTGAGTATATAGCGTCCGTTTGGTTAGTTGTGTCCATAGGTTTTGCCATTTGTACATTGACAAGTGTGTGCATATGTAATTCATGGCGTCCGATTTGTCACCTGGATATTGAGGATTTAGTGCATGCATGGAGTGATTAGTGTCTAGGTTATAGCTGTCAATAGCTTCTAGACAAAATGGCAACATGTCATGCAAGTGAACTGCTATTGGTTGAGGCCACCTGATGGACACGTGGCATTTCAGGTGTGGCCTGGTTTTTTGGTTGTATCAAAGAGTCCTTGTGTGAGGGAGAATGAGTGTTTTGTTGTTTCAGAGGAATGCTTTTCGAAATTTCCATCTCCTCGTCTTCCTCAAGTTCTTGAAGAGATTCAAATTTGTTATTGAGTGGTTGGGATTGGCTGGGGTATGATGGCATGTTATTCTAGTTGAGTTCCCAATTGAGTGCATAATTTTTGCATTTTTGACAGTGTATTGGGGTGTTTCTTAAAGATTGGGATTCATCAGTTTCTTTCAATCTATATGATAGTTTTTTAGTATGGAGATACTTACCTGTGGCTGCTTCAAAGATTTTGACCTTAATATATGTGTCCGTTTTGAATGCCTTAATGAAGAGTTCCTTGTGGTGCTATGCTGCTCCTTGTTGCTGCTGGGCGTGATGTGTTTGCATGTATTTTATTCTTCTTATATAATGCAACTATTTGCCACTGGTTAGTTGGGGGTTACCGACGTGTGTTGTAGGTCTGGAAATGCTGGTATAAGTTTGGTGTGAGGGTAGTGGTGGATTTTATGTCCTAGTGTTCCACATGCTTTACAGAGGATGTGCTCGCCTTCATATATGATTTCTTGTTTGTAGTTGCCTATTAGTATATAAGATTGGACTAGCTCTTCAAGTTGCATTTTTTAATGCATAGTCGTGCATATCTTCCTCGAAGTGCTACACTTGTACATGCATCAATCTTCAGTACCTTTCCTATGGCGTTACCTATTTTCTTAAGTTTAATTGCATCATAGAACTCGGTGGGCAACTGAGGAAGATGTATCCAAATGACTAACCTCTCTTGGGTAGCATGGCTTGCTACAAAGTATGGCTATTAATTTTTGAGGGATAAGAAGAAACCATTGATGAACCAAGGGCCATTTTGGAGTGCACTAGCCATATTTCCTTCTTTGTTGAACTTGACTATGAAATAGTCAGAGCCCAAGTGGGAAGTTCTCCGATGGTTTTCACATTTCCTGTAATTTTTTCTTTAGGTATTGATGTTGTATTTGTTTGCCTAGCAGCTTAATGATCAGAGAGTATCTCCATGGTAGATATATTTTATTCTTGTCCTCTTCTGTTAGTTGGATTATTCTTATACCTTCCTGCAAGTCGTTTGGTGTTTGTGGTATTTGATCCTCAGTTAATTCTTGCTTTTCCATTGCTTGTTTATTTTCTGGCATGTCAACATGCATCATGAATTCTGATGCCATTAGTTTTTCCTTGAAGGTTGTTTGGAGGCCTCCACTTGTGCCTTAGTGGTTTTGGATGTGATAGTGGTAGATGTGGTAGGAATATCTGGTGGCTTTGGTGGTATGTGTTGGATTGATGTTTCAGTTTCTTCTTTTTCCATACCTAGAGAGAACTGTTGATTTTTTTGTTTTTTACTTGGAATTTATTGGCATTTTCTTTCTGTTAAGATACAACTTTGGTCTACCTTTTAGTTAGTCAAACTTTGGTCTACCTTTTAGTTAGTTAAACTTTGGTCTACCTTTTAATTAGCTTTTTGTTCATCCTAAACAGGTAAATGAACTTTCAGTTATGAAAGAAATATATAAAAAGTATAAATTTAATTAGCAAATTATTTTCAGATTGTTGTCTAGTGTCGTTTAACTATTATTATTAGCTTGCTAATAACCGAAAAATCGAACCAAACCAACAATAACCATACCGATGGTTTGTATTTAATTTGATTTGATTTTGATTTAAATTTTAAAAATAGATTATATTGGTTTGGCTTTGATTTTAATAAAAAACTTACCAACATAATCGTAAACACCCTACATAGAATTGATAAATACTACTCATTCCGTTTTATTATATGATATTATTTATTTGATGAGTCAAATAACACATTCTTTAACTACAATCGTTTTGTATAATTCTTTTAATATTTTCAAGTATTAAAAGTTATTCTATAAGAGTTATAAATTGCATATAGTTTCTGATTATTTGATTCCATGTGAGAAAAGATTAAGAACATAATGTTCAAATTGAGACAAAACAAATAGAACGTTTGATCTTCATATTCCCAAGTCGCAGTTATTGCTCTTTTCGAAACGAAAGAAGTAGGGGAATAATTAGAAAAGTAGAGCATTGATTAAATGAATAATTACGATTTATGTGAATAGTTTAGCGACCTTTTTTGTTTAAAACAAGAGAGAAAAAAAGAGACACGCCCAGTGGGACTCGAACCCACAATCGCTTGATTAGAAGTCAAGCGCCTTATCCATTAGGCCATGGGCGCTTATTGTTTACAACAGCACTTTCTTTTATATATATTGCATGAAGTTTTCAAACCACTAAAAAAAGCCTTTTTCTTTTCTAATTCCTAGTGCAAATCAGCATTTAGTTTAGACCTCTTTTATCGTATGATATTTAATGTCTTGGGATATTTGACACTATCTGGCTTTGTTATAAGGACATCTAATATATATATATATATATATATATATAATACATTTTTAATAGGGTGAGTGTTCGGGATAATTTGAGTTGGATATGAAAATTTCAGTTTCAATTTTGATTTTTGGTTTGATCAAAGTTTTTAGGTTAGATTTCGGATTAATCGATTACGATATTTTGATTTTGAACTTATAAGTTGAGTTGTTTCTTCTTATTACAAAAATTAACATGCAAATGAAGTATTCATGTTAAATTGCCTAAAATTTCTCATTTTCACCGAGTCATCCAAATAAAGTATTCAAGTAATTAAATCATTATCGGAAAGTGCAACAAAGACATTAATAAGCCCACTAAAAATCAGCTATAGTAAAACCATATCCAAATAAAAAGTATTTAGATAGTGACTTAGTAATAACATTAAATATATGAGTTAACATACAATGGGTAGGATACTGGAGTTATTTCTATTGACATATGGATGATGGACTAATGTCTAATAGGTAGCTCAAAATATAAAGTATAAAAATTTTAAATTTTCGAATATCTAAAAATCCAAAGTACGAAATCGAACATCCAATTTAAAATCTTTAAAAATTTAAAAATTAGGAAATTAAATTCGTATCCAAAAATCCACATAAAAAATCCAAAAAATTCAAATATTAGTTTAGATTTTGAGTTTGTCCTAATTATACCCGCACTTCTTTTTTCATTAATAATTCAAATATGCATAATTATTTACTTGGAGGTGTCCTTCAAGACTGCATATTAATCTTCATTCTATATTATAAGCAGGAACTTTAAGAGAAAAGTTAAAAGACTAAAATAGTCATAAAAAGTTGAATGACAATTTTACGCTCGTAAAAAATAAGAAGATCTGTCTATTAAACGTTAATTTCAGCTGTATTTTAAATCGGATAAATAGAGAATAAATTCATCTTCCAGCAATAGGTTCTTGGAGTAACTATTATACAGTATTTACATTGTAGCCTTTTCACATTCTCAGCTTATTTATTTTGTCCTTTGAGTTTCCACAGATAATAGCAGTATTGAGCCTTTTCACATATTTATTGTACTTTGCACTATATAAAATTGCTCCAGAAAAGTGTCAAATCACTTTAACCTTGTCTACTTCTCCTTCTCAAAATTCTCTTTTTTTTTTCCAAAAATTTACTGCCGTATATTTTGCTCAACTCTTCTTGAGAGGTAATTTTATTTTAGTTTGCTGTTGACCAATTCAATTTTTGTTGACTCATTATGTTTGTGAACCTCTCTATTCTATTTCATTTTCAACAGAAGGGTAGGTCCTCTTTATAATATGTCCCCTTTACAATAAATTAAAGGGCTTACAAAGTCAAGGCAGACACTATTATTTTTTTTGTTTAAACATAGAATCTTGGCTTTATTAATTTTTCAATTGGTTAATGCCTAGAGGTTATACGATCGATTCTTAGTATCAGCTTGATGTAAAAGATGTTGTAGTGTGATGATTCATATTAAATAGGAGTAGCACAATTCTTCTTTTTTCGTAGAATACAAAAGAATGTAATATCTGAATACTTATTCTACATAAACACTAAAGATGATGTATCAATATAACTATTCTGGAGTATTAAAAAATAAGACAATTGTCAACTTGAATATTTTATATGTTAGAGGAACTGCATAGGAAAAAGGTTATAACAATTCAGTTGAGTTCTTACATCTACCAATTGTGATAGTGAGCAATGATCAAGTCATTAGAATAGGCTTACTATTCATCAATTTTAGTTTGTACTTCGCTTTAAAATTTAATTTCTCATTATTTATATGTTTTAATATTATTTATACCGTCTTAGAAGTCTTTACAAATTAATATGAGATACACGTGCAACATATGTATTCAAAAACTAGTAAATGATAATGTACGAGAGCGATTGAAGGCTTGGAGTATATTATGTCACATCTATATATATATACATACGTAGATGTGACATATATATATAGATGTGGTATATATATATATATATATATATATATATATATATATATATATATATAAAGTTGGAAATAAAAAAGTGATCTGGCGCTCTCTAATGCTAGGATTCCTATTCATCTATTCTCTATTTTTTTTTGCCTTTTTCTCTTAGTTTCCCTTAAAAATATTACAGAAAATATAGATACCCTATTCATCTCTTCCTTAAACGTGTTTCATGAATTTCTTTCCTTATTAAATATCCAATTTGATTTCACTATCCTTTCTTTTTTATGTTTCTTCTGTGTAAAAATTCCTTATTATTATTATTGTTCCCTTTCAGATGTTTAAGAGCAGTTACTCCTTTATTTGCAAAAATTCCTCATTATTACTACTGTTCCGTTTCAGACGTTTAAGAGTAATTACTCCTTTATTTTCCTTGTTTCTGTTATCATGATCTTTTCCCATTAATCCTCATAACTCTATCAGCAGCTATAAAATTAGTGGCTCTCAAACATTCCTTCCACTTCTTTACTGGCTTTATTTTTTGAGATTATACCTATGGGATAGTGAAGTTAAGATAGATCATATGATCAATTTCATGCCTCTCATTTACCATTTCGTTTTCTTTCTATGCATACACAAATACAAATCTTTTTCTTTCTTTTCTACAAGGAAGAAAAAGATCAGAATATGATAATGGAAGAAAATTGCAAGAAAGAGATGTCACCGTACTACATGCGAGCTCTTGAACTTTATCTGATTTGAAGGTGGTAGGTGCTATTTCATTTAATACTAATAAAGAAATTGAAGAGAAAATAGAGAACCATACAAATTAGTGAGGCATCACGGAAGGTGAGATAACTATTTTTTATCGATAAATTTTCTTTTTCTAAATCAATCCCTAGCAACTGTTAGGGAATAAACCCCCAGTAATAAAAGCGAAATAATAATATAGTAGTGAGATACTGTGATCAATAAAAATAAAAGAGTGACAATGACACCAAAATTTTTACGTAGAAAACCCTTCTGAATAAGAGAAAAAACCACTACCCAACAGGAGCAACTGATATCAATATAGTAAGGAATTTTTATATTTTATAGGCCCGAGTAACATAGTGGAAAGGCCACTGCAACACTCAAAAGAAATAACCCTCTTTTGATATTCCACCTCACTACAATATCGCTCACACTCCCTATTTTTCTCACGGACTATTTTCTTATACCTATTTGTGATGCCTCACTCTTTCTTTCTCTCTTTGTTGGTATGTTTGAAGAAGTGAGAAAGCACCTCCTTTTATAGAAGAAAATAAGTTTGGGCTCCAAGTGTGCTACAGGATAATTCTCCTCAATGGCGGATCCAGGATTTTGAGTTCGTGGGTGCTTAACTTTTTTAATTAGAGCAAAAGAAAGTTAGTGCTTGATAAATGGAGGAAAAAGTCTAGCTAGGGGCGTGAGTGAAATTCGACCTCTCGACCATATACTCATTTAGAGCCCTTCAACATCCATCATAACCAAAGCACCCACCAAGCCTTTTGTTATCTGGGTGCTTGCTATTTTGTTATATCCGTTTTCTTAAGTTTTTTATATAATTATACGTGTTCGGTGTCGAGGTTAATGGGTGCTCGAGCACCCAATTTTTATATGTAGATCTGCCCCTAATTCTCCTCAACATCTTTGCATACTTTGGCTCTAAGTAAATATTCCGCCAGGCTTCTCTGCCAAAGTAAATTTATAGGAAAAATAGGTACAAGGTTATTGCCAACCAATGGGATGTACCCCACAATCTCCCCATCCAGTCTCATTAACATGAAGGAGGTAACACTAGGTTTGTTAGTTTGAGTGCATGCCGACAAGTTTTTTGCATAGCTAAAACTTATCTCTTGGTATCACCTTGGTTAATATATTTGTAGGATTCTCACTTGTGAAGATTGCAGAGATTCACTCTCTATCTTTTCTCGGATCCAATGATATCTTACATTGATACCTTTTAACATTTTGCTATTACCTTAATTAATGAAGTTCAATATAAAAAATACTGATAGGCATTTTTTTTCCAAAAATAATTGAGCATTTCTCGATTTTTGCGTGTTATCCTTACGTAGGACCATGTTAATCCTCTTTATATTGTTCTAATTTTATCAGATGTGCCCAAAGGACTACTGATAGGCAATTCAGTGTTCATAAATAATGAAATATCATTTTTTTGGTCGAATGAAAAAGGTATAAAGATATGATATTACTATTAATTGAAATGATTCGGATTCCTAATGATTTGGAGTTTGAAGCTGACCCGTTGACCTTTTCCTCGGAAAGTCACTAGTTAAATAATGAGAGAAAATATTTTGGCTATTACTTTTGTTTCAGTAATTGATGATTGTAATTCAACACATTATCATTAATCTAACTTTGGCTTGAGAATTGGTAATATTTCTCAAAAAGAATAATTTACTCAACACAAATATTTCACAAAGATATCTCTGAAGTTGGTTTGCAAAGTCAATAATACTTTTTCAGAAACTTTTGAACATCATCAGATAGACAAGTGGTGTTCTAATGAAATTATTTTGGTTATAGACAAACACACCTAAATTTAACCCAATAAAAACCAATTTCTTTTTAGTTTGAAGGATAACATAGAACAAAAAAAATAGTTTAGTACTAAGTTTCCGTTATAAGCAGGGTCCGAAAAAATTAAAGGCCGGACAACAAGAAAAGGACAACATAAATATTTAGGCCACATTTATTTCTACACCAGATCGAACTCCATATATATAGGTTAATAAAATAAAAGCACTCGGCTACTAGTCTTTCCTACGTCTTTGGTCCACTTGTATTTTGACATGTTCTATATGATATAATTCCACTTTTCTAAAAGGAAAAAAACTATGCCCTATGCAATTCGATGCTTATATTAAAAATTAATTTAAAAAAACAATCAGTACTTATGTAAAAAGAGGTATAGAGACCTGTTTTATACTAAAATAGTAAAATACCTTCAAATTTATGTACTTCTGTAAGATTTCACCATCATGAAGGAACAGTCTTGAGAAAATTTTGTAAAATTCTTTGTTAAAATGGTAAACATTATTTCCTAAAACACTTACAAAGATTAGCTTATCTTTTACCCATTAACTTCAGTAGTCAAGTTTTACATAAATTAAATTTGAAAGAAGTAGTTTTAAAGCACCGAAGTTGGACATTTGAAATATATGTATTTTACGACAGTTTAATCGAATTAAACGTCCAAAAGGCCCTAAGAATAGTTACAGCTTACAATTAAACTTATCCAAGACATAAATAGTATGTTTTCATAATTGCTTATCATTTTGCGTTATATTTTTTTCTAATGGCGGACAATTATGTGCCTGGACGTGTTAAAATGCAAATAAATTACGTCCAAACACAATAATGCATAGAAAATGTAACAATTATTTTGTATCGAATATATATACAGTTTTTAATATAATGAACCAAACATCCAATACAAAACAGTTTAAAACGTGCTCAGGATGCAAGATGGTGTTTTTGTCCTTTTGGTAGTATAATTCACATATTATTAATACATGCATTTTAATCCACATCTTATCATGCATAAATTAATACAAAATATTATGAAAAAATACACGTGACTTCACATCATCACAAAAAATGGCTCACGTTTTTAAGTTTTATCCAACCTAGCTCACATTGTACATATTTGAAAGCCTAGCAAATTCAAAATTGTGTTCTTACAATCATTGCTTCTAAAAGCTATGGAGTTATTCACAATCATTGTTTTCACTCTCTCTTCTTCTCACATCTTCTACATATACTTCAAGAAGCCGTGATTTTTTGCTTCTTTTTTTTTTATCACCTGATTGCAATGTAAGAAAATTAAAGAGTACAAGTCCACCATAGAAGACCATTCAAAACTTTACTTTCGAAAATGGGTTTTTCGAATTTGTTAGTTGTTTGGATTGAGTGTTGTTTCAATTGATTGAAAATATCAAAAGGAGTTCGAAATTTAAATTTGAAGTGACTTGGAGTAGATTTGAGAAAGATTTGAGTTAAATTTCAGAAAAGACGCAAGGAAGAAGGCGAAGTCCGTTTTTTTGTATAATTATGTATAATCTTGTATAATAATATATACGAGTGTAGAAACATACCTCATACACTATTATACACCTTTATACAAACATCTTAGACTAACTTCTTCCACGATTTTCAGTTGCAATTCTTGTTCAAAACTAGTCTAAATCTCCATTAAATGACTTCAAATTTTATATACAACATTCGGATACTATTTCTAACTAGTCTAAATAACACTCACTCTAAATTTCTTACAAAATCAAATGAAAAAATTTAAACCCACAAATTTAAGCTTGGTAAAAATCTAATTTTCACCACTCAAATGAATTTCGTTTGTTGAACTAATATTTGAGTCACAGTTGCTGATTCAAAAATTAATTTAAAATATTGAGGAATATTTTTTAAAACTTAGTAATTTTGAGAACCTATTGGAGTTGGATATTAAATCTACCCTATTATTATTGGGTTAGTTGGTTGTAAATTGAATATGAGCTATAAATTGAAAAAAAATCATTTTATACCCACTAATTCCAAACTATCTACCCTTTAATGTCCAGACCCAAACTATTTACTACTTCTATCCATGCGCCCCAAACTATTTACTCGTCTTTATTATGTTCTTTTTCTTCTTCCCCATTTTACCTTCCTCCAATTTTTAAAGTTCACAGCTGTATTTGTTTTTGCTTCGACAGTTGCTCTTCTAGGTATATTGACGAAGTCTTAGGTACCAAAAAAAAATAAGAACTCACAAGAAGAAGAAAAGCAAGAAACAATATTTTTTTGGAAGCTTCCATAAAGCTAATACTATTTTGCACACCACTTTTAAGCAATTTTTCTTAGTCTAACGCGGTGACGTTTTGAAACTTACACATTTCCTCATAGGAAGAACATCTTAATTTTTGAAACTCCATAAGAATGAGTTTAACATGCCAGATCTAATTTTTTTATATTATTTTACTATTGAAATTCGTTAGTTATTGTTATTTTATATGTAGATTGTACCTTTGATGCTGGTTTTTGGAGATTAATTATACAAAAATTTAAATTCACCATTGAAGGACCTTGAAGCTTGAAATTCATAACTTAGTTTATTTGAGTTTATAATCGTTTTGATCTGATCCTGTATGAGTGTTTGGAAAGTTGATTGGAGGTTGTAGTTAAAGTTTTAGTCAAGTTGGCGGTGATTTTGTAGTAAATTTAAGAAATTTGGGTTGAAATATAGTTGAATCAGAAAGAAGACGAATTTATATTGTATACCCAAATAGTATATAAATATACCATTTTAGTATACAATTCATTTCAACTATATACCCTATTAGTATAGCTATATATTATATTGGCATCATATGCTAGTTAAATTATTTTTTGGTTGTATTAGCTGCATTTAATTGGTACAATATTTGATTTTCTTTTAATAATAGTAATATAGTACAATATCTTGACATACCTAATTATATTAATATGTGGTACTCTATTTTTTTTGTTTTTCTCTTTATGCATCTGTGTTATGTAATAGTAGTATAGTCATATAATTGCCGAAAATTAACTAGTAAAACTATATATCATGTTGGCATCATATGCTAGTTTGAATATTGTTTTGGTTATTTTAGATGCATTTTAAGTGAATTCTATTATGAAATTATTTATGACATGAGTTTCAACGATAAATTATGTGTATTATGTAATAGTTTTTATAGTTATAAGCAATTGTTGGAACGACCCTATACAACTATGCCCTCTTAATATAAGAAATGAGCAAGTTGTTTGCAAATATTTAGCTTGCAATAGGAATGCAATTTTCTCATACTTTTATTGCGTTCTTTAATGTTTTGGTACAATAGTATAGTCATAGATAGTTGTAGCAATATTCTATAGAAATCATATGCTCTGTTATTGTACATATATACCATATTGGTATAACATGGTACTAAAAGTCTTTTTTGCTACTTATACTTTTCTTGTATTTTTTAATACAAGAAAAGTATTTTAAAAATAACTTTTATTTTTACTTGTTATTTTTTGCATATTAAGAGAAAAATAATTTATCTTTCCTGTTGACCCATATATAATATTAATTACTTAGTTTAAATTATTTTTCGAATTTATTAAGATTATACACTAATTAATATGAGTATTATAATATATTATGTAATTTATTATTTTATAAAAAAATACAAAGTTAATAATGGACAAATAAAAATGAGTGAAGAGTCTAAAAATTAGACCTTATCGGACTGACGAGAAGCACATATAGCTCTCAATCTTATTCAGATTTAAATGTTGAGTCCAACATTCTCCTTAAATTAATCGAAGTGGTCCTAGTTGGAAGCATGTAATAATTAACATACTGTTATAAACTAAAGCAAAAGACAAGAACAATAGAACAAGAACAATAGCAATAGAGAGAAGAGTAGAGAGAGTTCTTCTTATTGAGTTGAGAGGGGTCTCAAGGGATGGTTTACAATGGTAGAGAGCACCTCTATTTATAGCGAAGAGGAAGACTTAGCTACCACTAATAGAACTCTAAAATCTCTCTAATTAGATACATTAAAGACATTCACCTTAAATAGAAGTGTAAGAATCTTCTATTTCATAACACTCCCCCTTGAATGTCTATTCAATGATGTGCCTCATAAAACCTTAAAACCAAAACCCAATGGGAAAAATTAAAGTAAGGAAAAAGAGTACACATGTTTGAATATGCGCCTATTGGTTGCCTCGTTAAAAACCTTGCAAGGAAAACCCAGTGGGACAAAACCTTGTAAGGGAAAAAGAGTGCAACGCACATTGACTCCCCCTAATGAGTACATCGATTTATATCCTTGAGCATTTGCATTCCAATCTTGTGCATCATCTTGAAATCATCATTCTTGATAGATATGAACATCTTCATATAATGTCGTGGAATAACTCTTCAATATCTCCATAGATGCATTCTCAATGCCATCATGCTTATAGTTATAGCAAGATACATATGTACACAAATTGCACTTAGGATGTGGTACTTCAGGACCAAGAATTGCATATGCTTCAAGCAACTTAAATCTTTCAAGTTAAGTCATATAAGTCGCATAATAGACTTTAGCTGCATATCAAGTTTTCATTAGTAATACTAAACAAATAAGATATCGAAAACTGACTATACATACCTTTGACGTTTATACTTTCAAGCATTTGAACTATAGGTTCAAAACTTCATGTCTTTCATATGGAATCAATTCTTCTTGAATTGTATCTCTTCCATTTAGTTACTTTCTTTGAGTCAGCAAATGCGTATAGCATGCTTTGCAATATGTTGCAATTGCATTTCCCTTTTATGAACTACAGGTTCATATCATGATATTCGGGGATATACATATACAAATGAAAATTCATCCCATGTAACACTTTCTCAAGTGTTTATCATGTCTCCCCCTCATGTTAGTAAAGCTAACATGTTTCCTCAACTTTGGAAAATCATCTTTGTGCATTATGTCAATATACACAGCACCTTAATAATAAGATGAAATTATTTGGTTCCTGACCTTGAACCACTTGTTAGGGGAGAATATACTCTCGTATACAACTTATATCAAACTGATATATATATAACTTAGTTCTCATAAGAAACAGTTTAGCTATTAAGTGGAAGCACTCAATAATTATCTTGCTAAACCAACTTTGATATAAACCAACTTATCAAGATGAACTGTCTTGAGTAGAGAATCTGGAAACTATGCTCGAAGTTAGATTACTGAGCGATTTACCTCGCAAGCACTGCCAGGCTGCGGGTTAATAACAATGGCGCATGTAACCATATCATAGATGCATCATATGTGGTATACATGGCAGGTGAATGGGCCCATATTCACCTTTGATATTTCCAGAATTTATGGGCTTCAACCCGAACTCTTTAGTTGGTCAGTTCATTAATGAGAACAAGAACTTCTAGTTCTTTGATATTCACCTATGTGAATTTGCACATCATACTTCAAATGAGATGGCTAACACGAATATCAACTGAATAAATTATCAATATTGGTAAACTTCAAATTTACACCATGACATGTGCACTTATCAATAAACTTCGGGTTTATTATGACATGGGTTTTATACCAATAGATATCCACTTTATTGTGGCATTCTTTCGTTTGTGTAGTACAAACTGGAGAACAAAGCGGGTAGCTTTTCATATACAAATTACCCCGCTACAAGTTGTAGTAATAGGAGAATCAAAGCCTTCCTTTATTTATAGTCTCAATATAATCAATCGCTTTCGCGTGTACTTTGGAAACTGAATAAGTTTCTTTGAGACTTACTACAGCACAATACTCAATTGTGTTTCTCCAACATAGTAATAATTGGCTCTTCTAGAGCTCTCAATTAATTTTGTACTACCACAGACTAAGGTTCGAGATCCTCACATTCTTGCATTCCGTATTTTCAAGAGTCTCAGGCTCAATAGATTCTTCGTGAATCTCGGAATTAATCAAATCATGAGCGTCCTCATGTGATTCTTTCATAGTGTCATTTAGATCGTTCTTTTTCCTCTTTCTAGGATTTCGATCTTTTGGAACCTAATGGTCTGCCACGCTTCTGGCGTGCATTTGACTCATTGGATATGACACTAGATATTCGTCCAATAGGGACTTCAATACGGATCGGAACATTTTCCGCGTGAATGTGGGATTTCGTTATCCTCTTCAAGTCCGTAAATGCGTCAGGCATTTGATTTGCTATTCTTTGCAAATGGATAATCTTTTGTACCTCCTTCTTTCAAATAGAGGTATGTGGATCAAGATGAGATAATGATACATTTTTCCACAAAATTTCCCATTTGGTTTCACCGACTTCTCCCCCTAATTTTGGGAAAAGTGTCTCATCAAATTGACAGTCTGCAAATAGTGCAGTGAACAAATCTCCTGTCAATGTTTCAAGGTAGCGAATAATGGAGGACGATTCATACTCAACATATATTCCTAACCTTCTTTGCAAACCCATTTTGGTGCGGGATGGCGGTGCTACAGGCACCTATACTGCGCATCCAAAGCTTCTTAAATGGGATATATTGGGTTCATGACCCAAAACCAATTGCAATGGGGAATATTTGTGTCAATTCGTCAGTCAGAGACGAACTAGCATTGCTGCATGCAACATGGCGTGACCCCAAACCGAAGTGGGCAGCCGACGAACTAGTATTGCTTCATGCAAAATGGCGTGACCCCAAACCGAAGTGGGCAGCCGACAAACTAGTATTGTTGCATGCAAAATGGCGTGAACCCAAACCGAAATGGGCAGCCACGTTTTCATGAAGAATTCAAGATTATTCTCATCTATTATCCATTAACTTTGCAAACGCAAGGTTGCGTGATGGCAACAAGCACACATTAGACCATCTACAGGATGCGTCTATCAAGACCATGAAATACCTAAACTACCCACTAGGTGGGTGAATAGGTCCACAAATGTCCCCTTGTATACGTTCCAGAAACTGGGGTGACTCAGTCCCAACCTTTGTTGGGGATGGTCTGATAATCAGCTTGCCTTGATAACACGAAGTGCAAGGATATTCATTACCTGAGAGAATTTTGAAATTCTTTAACGGATGCCCATATGAGCTTTCTATAATCCATCTCATCATGGTTGATCCTGGGTGACCCAGTCGATCATGCCAAAGTACAAATGTATTGGACTCAGTATTCTTTAGATTTACTGTTGAATGTGCCTCAATTGCACTAATTCTTGTCCAATACAGGCCACAAGATAAAGACGGGAATTTCTCAATAACCCTCTTTTGGCCGGAGACATTCTTTAAAGTGAGGACGAGATATTCAAGATTATCTTCATCCATTGTCTCAATATTGTAGCCATTCCGGCGTACATCTTTAAAACTCAACAAGTTTCTTATAGACTTGGAGGAGAACATAGCATTCTCTATGATTAACGTCGTGCCCTTGGGCAGAGTTACATTGGCTCTTCCGGAGCCTTCGATCAATTTACTTTCCATGGTATGACATACAAAAGAAATACAGGAACATAAGAATAAGCAAGTTCAATTCCTTTTGTGTCACATAATATTTTCAAAATCTGCTACTAACAATTGACAAACAAAATCAGATATGTTGTCCATAATCAATTACTTTGCAGTTTGAAAATTTCAGCGTTTTTCATAAGACAATCGATTATTAAACCCACACAATCGATTGTTGGAACATAGACAATCGATTGTTATACATAGACAATCGATTGTGGATGATTTTTGAAAAATTCCAGACCTCACTGTTTCAAGACAATCGATTGTTAGACAAAGACAATCGATTGTTGGCTATTTTTGAAAATTTCCGGACCTCACTGTTTCAAGATAATCGATTGTTAGTCGACGACAATCGATTGTTGATCATCTTTGAAGAATTCCAGGCCACTATTTTTAAAGACAATCGATTGTTGATCATTGACAATCGATTGTTTTGCAGTTTTATGCGAAACGTGAGATAACCGACTAGTTTTTCAGGCTAGTCGATTACCTCTACTGGAAAATAAAGGTTTTATTAATATTTGAGCATATTGAAAACATTCTAATGAACTACTACAAACATCACATCATGAACTAACTAATACGAGCTAATGCTAATGACTATTAATTTATTCATTGACTAATACAAGTAGAATCAAACAGCTCCATCTTCTTTCATCACGGTTCCGTCACCGATTAGGTGGTCTATCTTTCCATCGGGTTGCTCAAAGAAGTCTGCCACATTCAAGTTGTCGTCAGAGACAAAATTCGTTATGGGGCGTTTACTCTTTCGAGATGCTTAATAAAGGTCAACCAAATGTCTTGGTATACGACAAGACTTAGACCAGTGCCCGTTTTCACCGCAACGATAATATATAGTTTATAAACTATTTGCTTTTGGATTCTTATCGTATCGTGCTTGTGGCAGAGTGACCAACTTCATGTTGTCATCTCTCTTCTTTAAGCCTTTCCACAAGATGGGTGAATCCTTGATGTTGAGATATTCAATCTTCAAACTTTCATCAAGGTGATGGCGCAAGAAAATCAAGGCCTTCATACAGTTTCAAACCTTCCTTAAGGTAATGGCGCAAGAAAATCAAGGCCTTAGCATAGGTTCAAACCTTCATCAAGGTGATGGCGCAAGAGAATCAAGGCCTTAGTATAGTTTTGGGTGGATGCACTATTTCTGTTTTTAATGGCGTCTTCGAGACCCATAGCATCAAAGTGGATTTCATCATCCAACACCATAGTTCTTGCCCGAAATTTCGAGGGCAACGAACTTTCTTTTCATATGACACAATTTCATCAAGAGCGTGTTCATACTTACGGGCTCTATTACAATTATCACATTCACTTCAGGGAATGGATCAAAATCATGTGCTTTACACAAGCTGCTACCACATTCTCTAAAGGGAATGGAGCAAATTCAATTGGACGGAATTCTTTGTCACGTCCACAATCATACATGAATTTAATCATGGCAGGACATAGAGATTTTACCACTTCGTGTGGTTATAATTTCTCACAAACTCCATTAGAGTTATAATCAAACTTTGTATATAAAATTTATAGAATTCCAAGAATTTGAAAAGAAAAAGTAAATTACTTACCTTTAAGGTATACCAAATATATTTTCAATATTTTCTTCCTTTCTTCCTTTCCTTTCTTTCTTTCCTTTTTCTTTTCAACTTTTCGTTTCTTTCTGCCTCCTCCTTTTTTTTTTTTCTTTTTTTTTTCTTCATTCTTTCTTTGAAGAAAAACCCTACACAAGTAAAAGTTAAGACAATCGAAAATTAAATTAGGAAGAGGGAAATACCTTGGATTTTCGAGAATGATACTTGAGACGGTAGAGTCTCGTGCTGATAACGTGTTATAAACTAAAGCAAAAGACAAGAACAATAGAACAAGAACAATAGCAATAGAGAGAAGAGTAGAGAGAGTTCTTCTTATTGAGTTGAGAGGGGTCTCAAGGGATGGTTTACAATGGTAGAGAGCACCTCTATTTATAGGGAAGAGGAAGACTTAGCTACCACTAATAGAACTCTAAAATCTCTCTAATTAGATACATTAAAGACATTCACCTTAAATAGAAGTGTAAGAATCTTCTATTTCATAACACATACAAGAAAAATAAACTAGGTACTATTTTATGGAAAGTGAGGGCCAATATTTACTGGCAAGTCCTTGGAATCTTCTAGCTTGTAGAGAATTCTAGAAAAAGATCATGCTCTCAACATCAATAATTAACCCTACTCGAATAACTCAATTATTTAGCTTAACCATTGTACTTTGCGTATTTCTTGCGTTTTATTTCATTGCTTTATTGAGTCAGCTTTCTTGGAAGAACACTATCACATGCAAATCTCAATATACTGTCCCTATCCCCTCTTATATGTGTATTTTAAATCACAAGTTTATAATTTTCGCAATTATTTGAATAGACATGTTAGGTCAAACCTTAGCTGGATGCAAAATGCGAAAACTTATGCATAGGAACGTATGCCCATGGCGTGAATATGACACATCTGGTTGGAGTTTTATAAATTATCACACTGTTGTTGTGGACCATTGAGAAGGACAAACTCAGGGATGATCATGTTCTTACTACTTAGTATTTCCATTTTATTACGCAGGGGACATCCAATGTGGCATATTAAACAAGACTATGTTTTACTAAAGCAAAATAATTATCTTAAAGAATAAAAAGTAAAATTTGGGTGGGGGGGTTACTCGATTTCTCTAAAGTTATTAAGTAGTGGTAGAATCATGGACAATTATCATATTCAGGTATTGCACTATATGGTAGAATCATGGACAATTATCGTATTCGACTATTGCACTATCAACTATAGAATAAAGTTACAAACCCACATTCTAAAATTCCTCCTACTATTTTGGATCTCTAATATACACCATTACAATGGAAATAGTCAACATTATCACAGCCTAGGATAGCATCACTTCTTCCATGTTAAAAGTGCAATAAACAAGCAAGCTAAGCTGTCATCTTGAGGAAATGTATTCACTTTGGGAGGTGTGATGAACAAAACAATTTCAGCTAAATAATGTGAAAGCATCAGTCATCAGAGCTATAATCACTGGATTCTTGAAACATCTCTGGAGCAGCACAGCAGAATGATTCCTTGTCTTTGAGAAAAAGACAGCTCCCATCGGAGTTCCATTTCAGATCAATTACAGCAAATTGAGGCAATGGAACATTTATGCAATAAGCACCTGAAGGTGTCCACATGTATAAGTGGGAGCTTCCAGTACATAAAACCAAACGTGGACATGTGGGATCCCAGGCTGCAGCTCGGATGGGATCTTTTTGAATTAAGATGGCGGCTAGCTCAAGATGGTTTATGTCCCATATCCAGAGTACAGTAGGCATGCTATCATTGCGAGTGCAAACATATTGGCTATCGCAGCTCCATGATATGAGGCCTGCAATTAATTTTCACATATGATAGTTAACAAGGTACTCACTTATGGGACTTGAGAGTGGTTTCTCTTATCTTAAGGAAGATTCCAAAAATAACCACACAAAACAAGCTTCTGCTTGTGGATCTTAGATAAATAAATTCAGAGAGGTTTGCATTGATCCTAGACGATGAAGATACTGGGCTGATACAGCTTACCTTGACTGAGATCAGATTCTCACCAAACAGCCAGCTAACAGTCCTCATTAAGATATTAGAACATTATCACCTAAACTTATTGCTCAAGCCAATAAATTTTATAGAGGTTTGAAATTGTTAAGAAAGAAAAGAAGAAATTGGAACTACATGGCCATTAAAAAGATAACAAATTTTCAAGATCTCCTATACGAACATCCAATCATTCAACTTCAGTAAACATTTGCCATACTGGAGTGACATTCATAAATAAACAGGAACAGTTAAGAGTAGGAAGACAAAAGATAGTGATGATATATTTCTCACATTACAAAATATTGGAACCAAAGACTTACTGATTCCTTGCTTGGGATTTGGCTTATCTGCAGGAGGTTTCTGAGAAGGGAGATTGATAGGTATCTCCAAAACATTGTACCTGACTTGAATATGTGACTCCGGAGCATTATCTGGGAAAAGGGAAGAAATGGTCTGAAAGTCTCAAAAGTTCCTAACAAAAAATGATTAAAATACAAAAGAAATTTTGAGTACATCCACAACCAACTTGCCATTTCTGCCAATAAGCCGCTTTAGAAAAGGACTACCTACCATAGCTAGGACAAGTTTGTCTGAAGTAGTTGATTGACATTTGCATTCAGTTTGGCAGAAATATCTCTAGCTTTGTTTTCCAGAAAACAATTATGCGTTTGAATTATCAGGATTACGGTAAGTAAACTTTTGAGGAAGTATCACTAAAGTCTTCAAAACATTATAGAGACATTCATAATTATTAATTACAAGAGGATTCAATTAAACATCTTTACTTGCTATTACACTTGTCCCTAAATATCCAAAAAGTCGAAAATGGAAAAAAAAAACTGCTGGCTATTTAGACCAAAACAAAAGAGGACGGTAAAAAGAAAAAGAGGGAAGGGCCTGTGCAACCGTAAGGTCTAACCTCCGGGAAAAAAAAGTGTGAAAATATGGCGACCTATATAAAATAAAATTTTGGGCCTGTTCGGGAATTTTCAAAAATCAAAAACCAAATATGGATTTGAAACCTAGCATCAAATGACTGGTTTTGGAATTCAAACAGAGCTAAATGTAATTGGAGACATGATGTCAAAATTCAACCTGAATAAGTAAGAGAAAGCCAACAAACATTAAAGGTTTATACAAAAAAAGAAAAAAGATAAGGTTTATACAATACAGCCATAGAGAGTGCTAACACTACAATTGCTTTTGCTCACATCGCGAAATTTACAACTGCACAAAAGTAAAACAAATGTGGAACTTATTGAAGTGTGTGACCACCTCATCTAAAAAATTTTAAGTTGTTAGAGAAGGAATACTTTTGTTTATTTACTTTTAAGTCTCATGCGTGGCCATGACTTTTTTACGTGAACCAAGCATGTGGAAACATCAGTTTGATGGATGACAGTAAGATGCAAACTTAGAATCTAGTACCATATTGAATTGTGTAACCACCTCATCCAAAAAAACTTAAGCATTTGGCAAGGAACACGGTTATTTATTTATTTTAATGATCAGTACCGGTGAATGGGATAGGATGGAAGAAGGAACTCCATTCATTATTTCAAAAAAACTCTAAAGCATATATATTTTTTGCATTTTATTTTTTACCTTTAAAACATATATTTTAAGTATATAATTTTCCCCAGAATTCTTCGGAATATTTTCCTCTGTTACTATCATAAGGGGCTTCCTGTCTTTCTTCAAACCCCCGACTCCTCCAACAACAACAACAACAACAACTACCCAGTATACTCCCACCAGGTGGGGTCTGGGGAGGGTAATATGTAGACAAGCCTTACCCCTACCCGAAAGGGCAGAGAGGCTGTTTCCAATCGACCACCGGCTCATAGGATAAAAGGAAAAACAGCAGTAAAACAAAAACAAAGACAAAAACAAAAACAATAGAGCATTAGTAACTTCAGCAGAAATAGCGTAAATAGCGTAAATAGTTATCTAAACATACGAAACATAGATACAATCGCATGCAATAATATCATACAGTACCTACCATAACTAACAGCCATAGGGGGTACATAAGCTAAAACACAAATCATCTATAAGTAACCCTGCTGACCCACACCCAACCCCCGATGAGGCGTACGAAAAACTCTAGGAACCCCTATCCTACAACCCTGATTCTAGACCTCCAGACTTTCCTATCGCGGGTCATGTCCTCGGAAACCTGCATTCTAGTCATGTCCTGCCTAATCACCTCTCCCCAATACTTCTTAGGCCTCCCTCTGCCTCGCTGACCGCCAACAATCTCCAGCCGCTCGCAGCTCCTCACTGGGGCATCGGGACTCCTCCTCTGCACATGCCCGAACCACCTCAGCCTCGCATCTTCTCATCCACCGGGGCCACCCCCACCTTCTCTCGAATAGCTTCATTCTTAATCTTATCTAGCCTGGTGTGACCGCACATCCACCTAAGCATCCTCATCTCCGCAACCTTCATTCTCTGAACATGAGAGTTCTTCACCGGCCAGCACTCCGCCCCATACAACATCGCGGGTCTAACCACGGCTCTATAGAATTTCCCCTTGAGTTTGTGTGGAATTTTCTTGTCACACAGGACTCCTGATGCAAGCCTCCACTTTGACCACCCCGCTCCTATACGATGAGTGACGTCTCCGTCAATCTCTCCGTCCCCCTGAATCACAGACCCAAGATAATGGTGTCCCTCTTGGCGATGGCCTGAGAACCAATCATCACATCCCTGCCTACTTCGCTCGCCTCGGCGCTAAACTTGCACTCCAGGTACTCAGTCTTAGGTCTGCTTATTTTGAAACCTTTAGACTCGAGAGTCTGTCTCCATACCTCTAACCTTTCAATAACACCGACCCTCGTCTCATCTATCAATACTATGTCAAAAAATTGAAGCTAACCTAGCAAATAAATTTTAATCATAGGATCCAAAGTTGCAATAAGAAAATAGAAGCAACTAGGAAAACTTGTTTTGCAAGCTGAGGGAAAAAGTTAAGTAAGGCATGTTTAGTTTGCCAACTTTCACTAAACTAAGCTTTGTTTCAAACAAGAGTAAGCTTTTTCAAAGACAGTAGCAGTGCTTCAAAAGGAATTCCCTCTTCGTCACCTTATTTGAACGTTTTAGTCTAGACGAAGTTGATCAGATATTGTGTTAATTTAAATTTGTTGGCAATTGGACAATGTGTTATTAGCTAGACAGACATAGCTCAAATCCAGAATGAGCAGATCAAAACCATAATTTCCATAAGACTAATGAGTAAATGCAGTAGAAGTTAATAACGCTCAACTGACTTATCCAGAAGCATTACAGAAGACATCAGGTTTTACTCCATAGAGACAGCATGGTATGCACCATTTAAATCAGCCAAATGTGATTTATCATTTCACTTGGTTTTTCCAGAAGAGTTTTGCCTCAGTGAATCTTAGGTTCCATAATTAGGGGAACTTGTTTCTTGAATTGCCACAAAAAACAAATAAAAATCAATTGGCAGTTGTTGTACTCCAAAAAAAAAACATGATGCTTAACTTTCAAGATAAAGACAAGATTACCAAAAGAAAACACTAGTGCTCACCACAACTGTACTGCGCGAAATCATCATTAAGTGATAATTCTGACATATCAAGTTGCAATGGCTCATCCACTTCCTAAAATTAAAGAAAGAAATTATCAAAATCAATATACAATGTCCTGCAAATATGGAGCAAAACAAGAGATTGCATACCTTGAAAATAGCAGCACAACAAGGACCTCTAACAGCAGATGGGTGCACAAATTCTGCAAATACTTTCCATGTCAGGTGATTCAGAACTCGTAGCATCTGGTCATAGCTTCCCACCGCCAAAAACTGGCTGCAAGGTGACCATGAAACACTTTTTACTCCTAGTCCACTCTCATATGCTTGATACTTAGACAGGCACCTCCCATCTGGTGAATAAATCAGAACCTAAACAAAAGTGAACCACATAAAGTCCCTTGGAGATAAAGACTAACAAATTATCACAAAACAGAACATTCGAAGCTTTCCTGTATTTCTCACATTAAAGCTAATTTCACATAATCATTTTGCAGTGATGAAGAAAATATTAGTTTCAGTTGAATTTTCGGAAGTGTTCTCCAAAAATTGAGAAAAAGTATAACTTTATGAGAGGCTATAAACAGCGCATAGTGACTACCTTGTACTCGAGAGGAGAATCCCAGATGACTATAGCACTGTCATCTGGAGACCACTGAACATCAGCCAAATCCAACGTGTCAACAGCGAAAACACCCATTATCTCCCATGTATGACAAGACAGCAGATTAACGTAATCCTTGCAATCACGTCTAGTGCAGACAGCAGCAAACTTTCCATCCTTGGTAAATGATACCCCTTTAGACCCATGCTTTGGCCATTGGACATGTATGCACGCAGTGTTAAGCAGTGACCAAACAGTTAACCGCAGCTGAAACTCGGATGTGGTGAGTATGTGACGACTGTCCGGGCTCCACCTAGCATAAGCAACTCCTGCAGGACCTTCATCTATCTTACATGTCCACTCAGGTTGTGTCAAAGACCATGCTTGTATCATAGGTCTCTTGTAAAGACCACAAAGTATGTATTCAGAATCAGGGGCCCATTCAATGTATGTAATCTTGTCCAGACATGAAAACAGCTGCACAACCTGAAGATCCGAAAAAAGAATATCTCAGTAGGCTCAAGAAGGAAAACAGCCAGCTTGATTAAAACACCACAACATATGGCCATAAACTAATTGCAAATGTCTATTTTGTCCATTAACATGAGTCCCATTTCCTTTTTATTAATCTACTCCACAAATTATCATTTCACGGACAACACCACTAAATTATCTAAGGAACATTGACCTTATATTTTGACATACTGAGTAATCTAATGAACAAAAGGAAAATCTCAAACTAATTTGCGCGGACGGAAGAACTTTAGAACACTGTATAGGCAGACTTGCTTTCCGGTCTTCTTTAGAACACGGTAACATCTCGTGTAAGCTTCACGTCCCCCATTTTGCTTATTTACGCATTAAGATCAGTTTCCCATTGATATTACATATCTATAGATGATAAAATCATTGAATCTAGATGGTGTTATATTATAAATAGAGCTGTGACATTTCCTATTCAGATAAATCAGCTTGTTGCAGATAAGTATATAAACAAATATGAACCAGGTCCAATCTCTAATAACTTAAATATTTAGATGATGCGGACATGTGGTAACTTGACAATTAACTTCCAGTTATGTAAAAATTCATTAAAGATGAAAAATAAAAATGCATGACCTTGAGCGAGAGAACGTCACGAATGACGAGGCGATAATCGACGGCGACAGCGAGGAAGCTAGCATTTGGTGAGAAAGCATAAGGGCCAGTTTGTTTAAAAGGTTCTGTAAACTCCATTAGAGAGGTCAACTCAACACAAGATTATCGCATAGCAGCCTATACGGCAAACCCACATCTATTGGGCGCGCACATTGCTTGATATTTCTACTTTATAGGTCAACAAATTTCAATTTCAGTAAATGGATCTGTCGGAGTTCGAAGGGAGGGAAGGAATGTTGGAGAATGAAATATATGGATCTCTGAGTTGTCGACTGTAACAAGTGTGTGGGAGAGTGAAAAAGAAAAAAGTTCAATAAATTTTGAAATTGTAGTACCTTCAAATTTGAACCTGTATTCGAGTAAAATAATCCGTCGAAGCCTATAATCGAGCACACCCGATTTTACTAATTAACCAAATTAGGAGAATAGATCGAGGATCGGTCCTATGGTTTGGTAGATCGAGATACTAGGATAAGGTATCTGGTTCGGAATTCGAGGTACCTAGCAAGATCGAAATCAGTAATGATCGAGGTCGAATGAGACAGATATCGAGCAAGACCGAAGATAGCATAATAACGGAAATGCGAGATATTCGTGAGTAGTCGAAGATCATAGTAAAAATCTCAGAACAGTTTAAATCAAAGACTGATGTTTAGCTAATCATGGGATTTACTTCTCTAATTAGAATTGTACCATTGACAGGATTTCTCTACTGTATAAAGAGGGTATTAATCATTTTGTATCATCTTATATTGACGCATATCAAAGCAATACAACATTCTTTCTCTCTCATTCTCTTGTTCATCGGATTATTCCATAACTTACTCTCACTCACTCAGTTCGAGGGCGGCCCAGCTCGAGGGTTGAATTGCATTTCGATACTAGTTTTCCTTACTTTATTGTTTATTTCTATTGTTAGTTATCATATTTATCAACTGGTGCTAGGTAAAATTACATATCCTTAAAACCATGAATATGTTTAATTATCTGATTTTTAGGATAAACACTTAGTTTCGAGTGTCAGGTTGGACCAGGTTCACTTCTAACTTCCTCTTTTTGTTTGTTTAACTTATGATTTCATTTCAATGTTTACATCCCTTTTCTCTCAAGTTGTATATCCTTTTTCAAGAAAATAATAAAGATAGTTGATAAGTAGAGATTTTGACTACTTATTTGCACTTTTTTACTATGTTTTAGCTTAAAATTGCTTAAAGGTATTCTTGAAAACTGATAAAATGTGCTTACATGTAGGAGTGTTAGAATATGAATCAAAGAGATGAAAATCAACTCAAGAATGAGTAATTTTTTACAAGGACTAAAACTAAGCGAAAAGAGCAAAATGGGGACCACACAATATTGAGTGCGGCCGCAGATCATGAAAAAACCTCTGACAGATTTCCTTTGCAAAGTGCAAACCGCACAATTATTGTGCGGCCGCAGAAGATGAGGTTCACAGAGGTGTGATTCTAGGACCATGAAGAAGTGCAGACCGCAATATTATTGTGTGGTCGCTGAATTCAAAAGTACGGCCGCACTAAAAAATGCAAGGTCCGCAGAAGCCTCTCATGTCTAGCTCAAGTTCAAGAGTATGGCCGCACTCAGAAATGTGCAGTCCGCATAATCTGAAGATGTGCAGCCGCAACTTAGAATTATACGACCGTAGAAGTCCATCATGTCGAGCCAGCTTCTATGTGAGCTTCACATTCGCGACCTGTGCATCGCGTTTGCGGTGAATGTTTTTAGGACTGAAGCAGCTTGTGCTTCGTGAACGCGAGGCTTCGCAAAGAAGGAATTACCTTGTCAGATTTAAAAGTTCAAAATTAAGGGTTTGTTGATAACCTGTTTTTCTCCTTATTTGAGTTATATCAACATATGTAGTAACCTGTTAGCTTATAATAGAATGTTTACTTGCCTTAGCTGTTTATTGAACTTTATCCGGTGAAGTTTCTGCTTTTCTTTGACTTGAACTTAATCTAAACTTTCAATTTTCTTGATGTAACTGTTATTTCCATTGATTGAGCTGCATATTTGCTTTGGGACTACGGAACGGTATTTCGGAAGATCCTCATGTATTGCATATTTACTTTGGGACTACACAATGGTGTTCGGGGAGATCCTCTGCATTGCATATTTACTTTGGAACTACGGAACGGTATTTCGGGAGATCCCCTTGCCCATTTACGTTTGGGACTACGAGACGATATCTCGGGAGATCTCCTGATGTTATCTCTGTGTACTGAGTTGTTATCTTCAATGGCTTCATTCTTGTTAAATTTCAGCCTTTACTTTACTGCGGTATTTCATTCTATCTTATTTTATCACACACACACACACACACACACACACACACACACACACACACACACACACATATATATATACATACATACATACACACACACCAGTATGGCCCTGACTTGACCTCGTTATTACTAGACCTAGGTTAGGCTTGGCACTTACCAGGTACCATTATTATATACTCATGCCTTTCCCTGTACATATTTTTTATTTGCAGATCCAAGACCTCCTACCAGGCGTGTTTAGTTGTTCGGTTGCTGCCATTCTGGAGACTTCAAGGTACATCTGTCGCATCTGCAGACCCTGGAGTCCATCCTCTATCCCCTTATGTTAATTCTTTCTCTTATTTCTGTAGACATTGATGTATAGAACAATTAGAAATTCGTAGAATCTTGTGACTTACGATGTTCCGGGTCTTGGGAGTTTTATGTACATTTCGAGAGTGATTATTCTATAGGCCGAGCGACATCTCAAATGTCTTATTTACTTTATCTGTTCATGTTAGTTGTGAGTCTTTATGTTCTGCATTTCATTTTCTACAAATGATACGCTTACCTAGTCGTAGAGATTAGGTGCCGTCCCGATAAATTCACGGAGGGAGAATTTGGGTTGTGATAATATGGGACCGAACTAGTGTGGTTGGACTCTTGGGTTGTGAAAATCCAAGAGCGATGTTTTGGTAAATTTATTGAGCTATCAGACTCTGACTGAATCGGTATTCCTTTGTGTGATGCTCGCGTAAGTTTGGATTCAGAATCCAAGACGAGCCCGGCGTTGACTTTTTAGTTGATTTTGGGTTTTTGATTAAAGATCTGACCTTTATTGATTAGGTTTGTTTCCTTTGGTATTATTTGATGTTCTTGAGTTGCTTTTGTATAGCTTCGAGTTGTTCGAAGGTTGGTACGCGCGGGATGACATTTCTATTGTATTGTTTGGCTTGCTCGATATTAGATTCCGCTTGTTCGAGGTAAGTAACACTTCTAAACATGGTGCTGAGGGATGAATCCATGAACATACATGTTTTGTGTTTGATGTTGAACTGATGCACATGCTAGGTGATGGGTGTGTGGGCGTGCACCGTGTAAATTATGACTCGGTTGATTTTGTGATACTATGTAGTTACCTAATCTTGTTTCTATCCATGAAATTTCTACGTGTTAGAGAAATTGAGTTGTGAATATTTTAGAAATTAATGTTAGGCTATATGTTTATTCTGTTGGGACCCACTGAGATCATCTCTGCCGTTGAGTTATATGTTTAAATTGTAGTTACATACTCAGTCATATTCATTCATTCACATATCATATATCAGTTTGTGTCATCCTTTGTTGTCACATCATGTTATCATTGTTTGGGTTGATTGGCATGAGATTTGTGAGCCTGAAAGGTTGGAGAGATTGATGACTAAGTTGGGGCCTAAGAGCCATGTTGTGAGATATTGTGGATCGGATTGCACACTGCAGCATGCCATATTAGCTTTATATATTATTATTACATGGATTTCGAACTGCACACCGCAACAGGACTTATAGGCTTTATAATTATTAATGGGATCTGGATGCACGTTGCAATAGGTTTTAGAGCTGGGGTCTTTTTTTGAATTCTTTGTGTGTACTACGCCAGACTCATTATTTGCTAAATGTGACTGTTAATCGTATATGGAACAAAATCCTAACATGGATAAAGCAACAATATTGTTTATATACAACATAGAGATAACACTTGCAATGAAGTATATAGAATGCTAAAGGAAAATCACAACCAGATCAGTTTTTTAGGATTGTGTACACATAAATTTTTCATGCTATATGAATGAAATGAAACCAGAAAACATGTAAATGTGCATATTGTTGTCATGAGAATAGTTTATATCTGCAATATTAGAGCTTCTTTAGGATATAGGACTCTTGTGAAGTCATGAATCATTTAATCATAAATAGATATTGATATTTCTTTGCCTGCCTAAATGGGAAGTTGAAAACCCTCCTTACGAGGCGTGCTTCTCTTCTCAATGAGCATATTGTTTCTAGCTAAGTTGCTCCTATGCAGCAGTTTAGGTGCCACACCCATATCGACATGACACTAGTAAAGGCGTGGGTATGGGATCTTGACCAGATTCGATCAAATAATTTTAAGTACTTTGACCATAACGGACGGAAAAATTCTAGAGGGATACAATTTGATTCCCAAAATCAGAATCAAAACTAGGGTAATTGAAGAAAATAGCATACTTTATCTAAAAAATCAATCTTTCACTTATCTACAACTTGAAAATAAAAAAATAGATACTTTACAAGCTATACAGAAGTATTCACAAATATTTCATAATTTAGAGAAATGTTTGTATTGTTAATTTTTTAATTATTTTTAGCCGACTCCTTGTACCCGTACATGTACTAGGATCCATATCTCTGAATCTTAGAATCCACACCTCGAAGGATCCAACTTCTAGATTAGCACCTGTGCCGGACACCTACACTTGTATCCGAGCAACTTAGGTTTCTAGTCTACATGTTAGATTTTCATTGCCAAGCTGGCAGTGATAGCTACAACTTTATCTTATATTTCCAACTTGGTAAGTATTACGACCCCAATTTCCCTCAATAGGACATCGTGACAACACCTACTATCTAAGACTAAATAGCCAAACAACCTCTAAAATAATTGAAATAACAGTAGATATAAGTCAAACTCAACGGTTGTATAAAAAACAACAGTGCAACTCAACATATACAAATCCCGAGATCCGGCATAATACAAGTCATAAGCTCTCATTATGAATACTGGATAATCCTTTACATCATGTCTATATATAAAGGATAATGAAATAAGAGGTCTAGAGAGAGGGGGACTCCAAGTCCTGCGGATGCCGGCATGTATACT
Organism: Nicotiana benthamiana; assembly: GCA_034376525.1. Lineage (NCBI taxonomy): Eukaryota > Viridiplantae > Streptophyta > Magnoliopsida > Solanales > Solanaceae > Nicotiana > Nicotiana benthamiana. Next base: position 51,718,410 of record CM067325.1, on the reverse strand, counting down.
TGAACTCTCCGCGGTAAAATCCCAACTAATGCTTGGGCTGGTAAGAAGTACTTGGATATGCAAAAAAAGATCTGCAGAAGAGTATCTAGCATGAGTACACCTCAACGGTAAATCCCAACTAATGTTTGGGCTGGAAAGAAGTACTTGGATACGCACAAAAAGATCTGCAAAAGAGTATCTAGCATAAGTACACCTCAACGGTACCCATTAAGTGCCAAACCTAACCTCAGTAGAGTAGTGACAGGGTTAGGTTAGGGCCCTACTGAAAATAATAAAAGACCGGACAGATGTAGGCAGCGTAATGAAGACAGTCTTTGTTGTGTTGTTGTCGTAAAATTGAAACAACAAATGGCATAACAAGATTAGATACACAAAACTAAGCAAATAGTGCAACACGGAAAAAGACAAGTAATATAAGACAAGTACAAAAGAATGGAGAAATGTCAATAAGAGTCGCTACCGAGGTACCGCCTCGTAGCCTTGAATCACAAAAATAAATCACAATCTTTCCTTGTATCACTATGAGAGCCTTTATATTTAGTTTTGAAAATTAGTTTTCCTTAAATAGCATATGGCGTTTTATCCCACCTTATCACACCGCATGACTTCTATTAGTTCCCTTATTAGCCACGCGTATCAAGGCCACCTTATCTCACCGCATGCATTTCAACACCCAGACCTTATACCACCATATGCGTATCAATATCATAAAATATCACAAATCGCACCTCAAGTGCCCAATATCACAAGAAAGAGCCCACATCTCAATCATAATGTACACAAGTCTCAACAATAATAACCGAAAGAATAACTCAGTAGAATGATATTTCACAACATAACACTTTGCCTTAATAGGAATCACGGCCTTTGAAACTCAATACCAATTTCAACTACAAGGCATTCCAAGAAATAGCATTTTCAAGTAAGAATTCAACAGTTAAATAATGAATACGGAGTAAGGAAACAAAAATTTCAAAGAACATGTAGAGAACTTAGCAAGTAAGAGATAAGATAAGTAAACATGTGAAATTAGACTAAATATGATGACTATAACATGCTAAAGTAACTCAATTAAAGCATGAAAAGAATCTACATAGCTAATAATTGGCAATTTCCACATTTAGCCAGTGTACACACTCGTCACCTTGCGTACACTTCTCTTACACATCACAGTTATCACAAACAACACTAATCCTAAGGGGAAATTCCCCCACACAACATGAAATTAACGCCAATTCATACGCAAATAACTCTAATTGACACCAAAAGACATCACAGGAACTTATAATGACCATACCGATTCCTAAAGGTAGTATTCGAGATATCTGGCTCTCGAATCTTCAACTAATAATAGAATGAACGCAAGTCAATCTTGGAGAACGCTTTGGCACCTTGTAGTTGAACAAACAGGTCATCAATACGTGGCAATGGATACATGTTCTTCACTGTAACCTTGTTCAATCGGTGCTAATCAATACACATGTGCATAGAACCATCATTCTTCTTTACAAACAAGACCGGAGCATCCAAGGTGATACACTAGGCCAAATTAAACCCTTATCAAGCAACTCTTGTAACTACTCCTTTACTCCTTCAACTCTGATGGGGCCATATGATATGGTAGAATATAAATGGTCTCCTGTAGTAAATCAATACCAAAACCTATATCCCTATTGGGTGGCATGCCCCGAAGATCCACTGGGAACACAACTGGATAATCCCTCACTACCGAAACTGACTCAACGGTATCAGTATCAACACTGACATCTCTCACATATGCTAGATACGTATCACATACTTTCTCAACCATCTGTCCAGCCTTTAAAAATGAGATAACCATGCTAGTACCTTTCTACTCTAACTATAGTAGACCTGGCATAGCCATCGTGACAATCTTGGCATGACAGCTAAGAGTAGGATGATAGGGCGATAACTAGTCCATGCCCAAATAACATCAAAATATACAATGTTGAGAAAACATGGGTCGACTCTGGCCTCAAACCGACTAAGAACAACTAAAAACGACTAATACACACGGTCAACAACAAGGGAATCTCCCACAGGTCTGGCCACATAGACAGTAGAACTCAAGGAATCACTGGATACACCCAAATATGGAGAAAAGTAAGATGATACATAGGAATAAGTGGAGCCTAGATAAAATAATATTGATGCATCTTGATGACAAACCAGAACAATACATGTGATTGAGTCAGAAGCAACTACTCCATCCTAGCAAGAAGAGCATAATATCTGGCATGGACTCCTCCTCTAGGGTGACCTCTACCTGCCCGACCTCCACCTCTAGCTGGCTGTACAGGTGGAGTGGCAACTGGTGTGGTAACCATAGCCTGAGGACCAGTGGAATACGTGGAGCCTGAGTAGTTTGTGGAGGTGCACCCCACCTGAGTCTAGGGTAATCCCTCACCATGTGATGAGTGTCATCATACTCAAAACAAGCTCTCGGAGTATATGGTTGCTGCGATTGGCTTGGTCCTGATTGCCTGGACTGATCGCTAAAAGCACCTAGTGCATGAGGTGCACTAGATAACAGCGGTGCATAATGGGTAACCTGGGACCTAGGAGTGGACGGAATACCACTAGAAGCTGGAAATGCTAAATGAATAGGACGGCTAACACAGACCCTACCATGACGGGCTACAATTAGGATAGAGGCACCATTGTATGTGCCAGAATCTTGAGGCCTCTTGACCTCTCTCTCCTCTCTCTCCCGGGCCCACATACCTTCCAATATCCTACCGATCTCAACTACCTATTGGCATGGGATATCTATCTCCAATTCTCAAGCTATGCTGAATCTGATACCAGGGTTGAGCCCCTCGAATAATTCAACAAACTCGCTCTTTAACAGTAGATACCAATACTGGTGCATGCTTGAATGAATCACTAAAATGGATTGCATACTCTGATACAGTCATATAACCCTGGCGCAACTGCTCAAATTCTGTGCACCATGCATCCCTAAAACTCTAGGGAACAAACTCCCTCAAGAAAATCTCTAAGAACCGATCCCAAGTAAATACAACTACCTCGGCCAGACTACCCAACTCATATGCGCGCCACCACCGATTAGTTGCTCCCTTAAGCTAGAACATAGTGAAAGCAACCCCACTAGACTCCACAATACCCATAGTACGAAGGGTAAGGTAAGAGTCCTCAAGAAAATCCTGGACATCCTCTGAAGGTAAACACCTAAAGTAGAAGAGTAGTACTTCTTATACCTCTCAAGCCTGAGTTGCTCCCACTCAGAAGCTGATGCTCTAACCTTGAGCTGAACTGGGTTGATTGACTGCACTAGTAGGACCTCTGGTACCTGGCAACCTTAACCCATAGCCCTAGGGTGAGGGGTGGCAGGAGTCTATGCTCCTTTCCCGGCCTGAGATATGGCAAGAGCAAGTGGGATTAACCCTGCCTGAACTAGAGTGACAAACATGTTTAGAAACTGGGCGAGGGTCTCCTGAAGTGTTGCGCCATTAACAGGCATCTCAGGTGCCCACTCTCCAGCTAGACTACCGATGGCTCCTATATAGAAGCACATGTAGATGCTCTGGTTGCACCACATGGACGCACTCAACCTCTACCCCATTGTCGGTCGCTTGTGGCTCTAGTAGGGGGCAAGGGTGTCTGGTCATCCGATCCGGATGTATGTGTCCTTACCATGTATGAGAGAATAGAAAGACAAAAATTTAGAATCCTGAAGTCAAAAATTTTGCATGATAAGGAATCAAAGAAGTGACGCTTTTCCTAACAGTTTCATAGCCTCCCGAAGATAAGTATAGATGTCTACGTACCGATCCGCGAGACTCTACTAAAACTGCTTGTGACTCATAACACCTATGAACCTAGAGTTCTGATACCAACTTGTCACAATCCCGATTTCCCTCCATAGGACGTCGTGACTACACCTAGTCTCTACGACTAGGTAAGCCTAACAAAATATGGAATAATTGAAATGACAATATATATCTCTCAAAATCAACAACTGTATAAAAACAATGGCACAACTCAGCATATAAAAATTCTGAGACTCGACGTAATACAAGTCACAAGCTCCAAGTATAAATACTGGATAATCCTATACATCATGTCTATATATAAAGGATAATGAAATAAGAGGTCTAGATAGAGAGGGGACTCTGAGGCCTATGGATGCCAGCATGTATACCTTGAAGTACCCATAATAGAATCCCAACTAATGTATGTGCTGGTAAGAATTACCTAGATCTGCACAAAAAGATAGGCAGAATAGTAGCGTGCGTACACCACAACAATACCAAGTAAATGTCAAGCGTAAATTCTGTAGACTAGTGACGAGGTTAGGTCAGGGCCCTACTGAAAATAATAAAAGACTAAATAAATGTAGGCAATATAATGAAGACAACAACGAAATTTAAATGATGAATGGTATAATAAGATTACCTACACAGAACTAAGCAAATAATACAACACGAATAAATACAAGTAATAGTATGCTAAGGAAACAAAGATCAAAGACAAGTACAAAAGAATGAGGAAATGTCAACAAGAGTCACTACCGAGGTACCGCCTCATAGTCTCAAATCACAAAAATAAATCACAATCTTTTCTTATATCATCGCGGGAGCCTTTACATTTAATTTTGAATTTTTTTCTCGAAATAGCATCTGCGTTTTAGCCCACCTTATCACACCGCATGACTTCTAGTAGTTCCCCTACTAGTCATGCATATCAAGCCCACCTTATCTCGCCGCATGTGTTTCAACACCCTGACCTTATACCACCACATGCATATCAATATCACAATGTATAACAAATCGCACCTTAAGTACCCAATGTCACAATAAGGAGCTAGCGGCTCAACCATAATATACACAAGTCTCAACAATAATAACCGGAAGAATAACTCAGTAGAATGATATTTCACAACTTAACACTTTGCCTTAATAGGAATCACGGCCTTTGCAACTCAATACAATTTCAACAACAAGGTATTCCAAGAAATAGCAATTTTCAAGCAAGAATTCAATAGTTAAATAATGATTACAAAGTAAGGAAACAAGAATTTCAACTAAACATATAGAGCAATTAGCAAGTAAGAGATAAGGCAAGTAAACATATGAAATTAGATTAAATATGATGACTATAACATGTTAAAATATCTCAATTAAAGCCTAAAAAGAACTTACATCGCTAAAGATTGGCAATTTCCACATTTAGCCCGTGTACGCACTCGTTACCTTGCGTACACTACTTTTACACATCACATTTATCAAAAATAACATCAATCCTAAGACGAAATTCCCTCACACAAAGTTAGGCAAGCCACTTACTTCTAACCACGCTAAATCAATCAACTAGAAGGCTTTTTCTCGATTTTCGAACTCCAAACAACTCAAATGTAGCCAAAATAATTTCATACTATAAATACAACTATGGAAAACTAATTCAAACAATGAAATTATGATTTTTGTAAAGAATTGGAAAATAGACCCAAAAAGTCACGCCAGGCCTGCGTCTCGAAACCCGACAAAAATTACAAAAATAGAATACTCATTCAATATATAGTCCAACCATACAAGTATTATTCAAATCCCACCTTATTTCGCCCTTCAAAATTCAAAAACTTAGTCTAAGAAGTTCTACCACTTTTCCCCAATTTTTCCAGCTCCAATCCTTAATTACATGATAAAAACTGTGATAGATTCAAGCAATTTAACTAAAATCGAGTTAAAAATTTGTACCCCTAAGTTATCTATTAAAATCCCTCGAATTTCTCCTCAAGCCGATATATCTAAGTTGAAAAATAAAATAAACCCTCGATTTTGAAACTTAAGTCTGCTGCCTAGTGATTTCCTTCTTCACGAATGCCAAAAATGTCTCGCGGTCACGAAGTACAAAAATGTTGCTGCCAGATTTCCTCTTACGCGACCGCGAGGATCCACTCACGAATGCGATGACAAAAGTTCTCAAGCTTCACGATCGTGAAGCCTTCTTGCGAATGTGTAGACCAACGCCATGAGTCCCCACCGCAGGCTACCTTTTCTCTCACGAACGCGGATTCTAGTCCGTGATTGTAGTGCACAAAGTACTGGCCCTTCGCGAATGCGAAAGGTAAACCTCTAGTAATCTTAGAATACTCTACACGAACACGAGAACACCTTCGCGAATTCATAGAAGAAAATCATAACTGAGAATGACCAGAACTTCAGCAGTTCCTTAATGATTTGAAATGCGCCGAACATGATCTGAATTACATCTGAGGCCCCCATCACCTCAACCAAGCATTTACCTAATACATCATACGAACATGCTTGAAGCATCAAATCACATCCAAACAACACAAATTCTATGAATCATAACCGAAATTCAAGCCTATGAACTATGAACTCCTAGATTCCGAAACTAACATTGATTCATATCAAAACACTCTGATTGATACCAAATCTTGTACACAAGTCACAAATGCCATTATGGGCCTATTTTAATTTTCAGAATCGAGATTCAACCCCAATATCAATAAATCCAACTCTCGGTCAAACATTTCAAAAATCTCTTATTTTCCAACTTTTGCCAATTTATGTCGGAACGACCTACGAACCTCCAAATAAACTTTCGGGCATGTTCCTAAGATCAAAATCACCATGCGGAGCTATTGGAACCGTTAAAACTTCCAGTGTCATCTTTACACAAGTCAAACTACGGTCAACTTTTATAACCTAAACCTCCAACTTAGGGACTATGTATCATATTTCACTCCGAAACTCACCCGAAACCAAAATCAAACACCCCCCAAGTCAAAACATCACAATATAATATAGAGGAAGTATAAATTAGGGGATCAGGGCTAAAATACTCAAAAAGACCGGCTAAATCATTAGATTAATATAATTATTTTAATCATCAAAAAAATTTAATATCTAACAAGTTGCTATTTTGCAAGTTCTTGGAGAAAATGCGTTCATCAGTGAAAATAATAAGAACAAAAACATAAAAATGTCACATTTTGCATCTTCAGAAATAGTAAGAACGAGAAAGTGTAACAAATATTCATATAGTGGTTACAAATGGAGAATTCCCTTAAAAGAATTCATGTTAAACGATTTCTTTCTAGTTTCCAGCTCATTAGGCCACCGGTAAACAGCATGACAATGATTTCCCTTGACTTTGTTCTTTCGATGAGCATCAACATTATGCTTATGGATGTGACTGGATTTACCAAATACCTTTTCTTTACACATCTCACAAAACAAACTTGAGGGTGAGGGTGAGCTAATGAAGGCAATGGATTATTATTAGCAAGAAGTGTGGGTAGAGACAATGGGTATCTAGTAAGGGGAGGAGAAGGTTAATTTTAGGGAATTCATTATTTTCTTTAAAAATATATTTGCAATACATATGGTATAAATCTCATTGAAATCATAAGAGAAGTTGGCAAAAAATGCCAACTTATAGCATGCTTGTTGTGGGGAGTTTGAGTGTCCCCTCTAGTCTGGAATTATATAATTTAATGATTAATTCATGACATGTTTCAACTATTTCATGGTTTAGATTAGTTTTGTTTTAAAATAATTAAAGATCTTAAGGAAATTTAGAAGAAAATAAACTAACAAGCAGTTGCTTATATCATCGAGCTTGACATTTTTTTCTCATCTCTTAGAGCCCTATAAGTTAAGAAGGAAAAAAAGAAAAAACAGAATGAGATTGTGAGGATTGAACTTAGAGATAATATTTTATTACGATCCATGTAAAATTTTATTGTTAGTTGATTGTTATTATTATAATAAAGTTACTGGACATATCGTATAATAAATACAATAGCATCTTTGGAACTTAGAAGTAATTGCACGATTCTTAAAAATAAGTTTTTTTAAAATACTTAAGGATATGTATGATGGAGCCGAGATTCGTATGAGGACAGCATGAGGGGAATCAGACCATTTCCCAGTTAGATGGGGGTACATCAGGGGTCAACTCTCAATTTATTTTTATTGCATTGGCAATGGACGCGCTGACGTGACATATTTAAAGGGAGAGATAATTTTGATTATTTTGGGTCTGATACAAGGAAATGGGGAGAATGACAAGATGTTGTATCAAGACGGGTGGATAATAGAGGGTGTTTTGCGTGATAATAATGTGCCACCAAAACTTAGATAGTTCGTACATGTGAAGAGGAGGGACGTTGATGCCCCAGTGTGGAGGTGTGAGACGGTTTTCTTGGAGGGATACAGAGACGTAAGGGTAATCCAAAGAAGTATGAGGTATAGGTAATTAGACAAGACATAAAAATGCTCCAGCTCATCGAGGACATAGCCCATGATAGAAATGTCTTCTCCATTCTTACCAATAGTTTTAATACTCTATTTAGTGCTAGTCTTGTATTTCTTGTTCTTTGATTTTTGTTACCACCTGTCATTTCTAGCGCTTTGATTTTATGATTGTTTTGCTTGTATTGCTGCTTATTGTATTCCTCATCTTTTACGCTTCCTGAGTCTTTTTTCCTCTTTACCTTTGTATCTTTTCTAAGGTGAGGGTCTATTGATAATAACATCTCTACTTTCTCTATGTAAGGTTAAGGACTGCGTACACACTACCCTCCTTATATTAGGCTAAAAATCTATTTTTTTGAATGTAATATGTCTTGCACTATACCTCAATCTTGTTAACTTTGGTGTAAATAATTGTGACTCGGTCTTAATAATGATGTTTATATATGTACGAGTCAATTTGAAGTGATTTGAAAAGCTTGCATGCAAAGTGAAGTAAAAACGGAAGAATTTGGAGGGAGTATGAGTTTGGTGCCCAGCTTGATGCCAGGCACCAGCCTAAACAACAAAGGTTGAATAGTGAAACATTTCAGCGTCTTGAGTGGTGCCAAGCGCAAAGTGAGACAGCTAAGGCGGATTTCGTCCTATTTTGCCTAGAACTTGGTAGTTTCGACCATACACACCCCCAAACATGTAAAAATGGGGTTCTAAACCTACTTCTTAGGGGTTAGACATTATTTGGAGAGGAAAAAGTCTATGGGAACACTAAGAAGCAATAAATCGCAAGAGTTTTCTCTTCCATTCTTCCTTAATTTATAGTTTAATATTCTCAATTATTGTTATGATTGTTGGTATGAGTATGAGTAGCTAAACTTTCTAATTTAGGGTTTGATGGAACATATTGGAGGATGATTTTCTAATACGTTTAATATAAATTTGCCATTTACTTTTCGCTACTTGTTCAACTATATGATTGTTGTGGTTGGTTGAAGAACCCTCAATTGGTTATGCCTATTTAGTATGTATTGCTTGAAAAGGGGTACGTTTAGGTTGTTATTGATAAAAATCACTCCTAATGTATATGGGGAATCAATAGGAAGGGTTTCAAGGTGGAATTAGGAAGAACGAAACCTTGGTGCGATCTTATTAAGCGGTAAACTAGATCCAGCTAGCGTAGTTCGGAAGAATGTGCTTGTGAATTGTGGTAATTACTCGAAAGAGAATTACGACACTCAAAGTACTCACGATCAGAAAAGAATACATAGCCGAATTTATGGAGAAAATATCGGAGATGATTTCGATAATAGGGGAAATCATAACGCTAGACTTTTCAAAATCTTGTCCACAACATTTCCTTTTGTTAGTTATAAATTACTACATTTTAATTACTTTACTCTTAGTTAGTAAATGCTGAAATTATTTTATCATATTTCTGAAGTTTGATTACTTCAATTCGTGCGAATCTAATGGTTTTAACTAGTAGATCAATTCCTTGTGGGATTCGATTTTGGACTTGTAAAACAGATTATATTTGCAACGACCGCTAAACCTCTTAGGAGGCATAATTGGGCATGATAAAATTTTGGCGTCGTTGCCGAGGAATTAGCAGTGTTATTAACTACAGCTAGAAGAATTGTTAGGATTCTTAGTTAATCAATTTTCTTCATTTTAAATTCATTATATTGAAATTCTAAAATTTGTAGTCTTAGGTGTTACAGGTGCATGCCTAGAAACTCCTCAAGAACTGGTGAATTGTTTGAACCATTATCGGATCCTGAAAAAGCTTTCAAGGCATTAAATCATGCAAGCAAGAAGGACAAACAACAGCAAAACTTGACAGAATAGATCGAACTAGAGATAAGGGACGTCATAGACGACAAAAACAACCGAAATAATGTGAATGACCCAATCAATCAGGGTGTGGCACTTCTTCTTCCAGAAGCAGATTATATGATTGGGCACAACCCACTGCTGAAAATCTGGCAACCACAATTACGGTCCCTTGGATACAAGCAGATCATTTCAAATCATAAATAATATACTACATCTACTACAGAAAAAGGGATTGTTCTTCGGGTCTTACATTAAAGATCCACAGTAGTATCTGAAAAACTTTTTGTCAATTTATGTCACTCAAAGGCAATCGAATGTGACACCGAAAGCAATTAGACTTTTAATGTTTCTATTCTCAATGACTGGAGAAGCTCAGACTTGGCGTGATTCTCTCCCCATAAACTCCATCACCATTAGGGAGGAATTAGTCAAGTAGTTTTTGAACATGTTATACCCACCCAATAAGACTGCCAAGCAAGTTGATGAGATATTGAGCTTCAAGAAGAAACCAGCTGAAATACTAGAAGAAACGTGGGAGAGGTTCAAGGGGGTGTTGTTTAAGTGTCCACATTATGGCCTTCTAGATCAGATGTTGGGACAAAGGTTTTACATGGGATTGGCAGATAACTTGAAGGCCGACGTTGATGCTTTAGCAAGTGGAGCATTTTTTAGAAAACCATTTAGAGAGTATAAAGTCCTGCTAGATAAAATGGCTCAAAACTCAGGTGGATGACTAGAGACACCACAATCACCTATGTAGTTCACCCAGTAGCTTTAGACCCAAACAACTTCATAGTCAATAATATGGCCACTCTGATGACGCAAGTCAGTATACTCATCAAGAAGATTGCCGAATCATGACAGAAGTAGTTACATATCATTGACTTGACACGACTAATGAGGGATTATGTACACCATGCATTAACCAACCATGTGTATGCTCATGGAGTGGTAAAAATGACAACCAGAACTATCAGGAAAATATGAACTATGTGGGAAACTGTGGAGGACATAGGCAAGGTGGTCATATTTGGGGGCAACAGAATCAGTAGTATAGACCAACACACCAGCAGTGCAACAATAGCAACAATCTTGGAGACCATATAGTCAAGTTGTGCCTTACCAAAGGAAACAAAGATACAATCAGTGTAATCAGTATCTAGCTTATCAACAACCTCAACAACAACAGATAGCGAGACAAGATGATGGGTTTTTTTTAAATTAAAGGAACGCTACAACAACTGATTAGATCCAATGGAAAAATGCAAAAGAGGGTGGAAACAAACAACTTAGTGATAAAAGGCATTGAGATTCAATTAGGGCAGATATCTATGGATCCGAATAATTGTCCCCAAGTGACGTTACCTGTGGACACACATGTCAATTTGAAAGAGCAAGTTCCGAAGAAGTTTATGATGGTGAGTCTAAAAATGGTAGAGATCTTGTCTAAAGCAATAAATTGCTCGCGAAAGCCGACCAAGTAAGATACATGTCCCAATATCAATTGAGGTAGATGATTCAAAAAGGTTAACAAAGGTAACAATACAACATGTATAAGAGGAAACATGCAAAGAAAAAGAGGTTGCGGATGAGACTGAGAAAGTGCAAGAGAAGTCATCAGAAGAAGTGTCGGAGCAGGAAGTAACTCAATTTACGGGAAGGAATCGACCTCCACCACCCTTCCCACAGAGGTTGGCCAAATATCAGAAGGATGAGCAGTATAAAAAATTCATAGAAATGTTGAAGCAAATTCAGGTAAACATTCCTCTAATTAATGTTTTGAGATATATGCTCGGTTATGCAAAAACGATGAAAGACTTGATGTCACGCAAGTTTGACTTTCAAGACTTGGCAACTGTGACATTGACTCAGACCTGTAGTACTATTGTGACAAGACCTATAGCTGAGAAGCTATCCGACCCTGGAAGCTTCATAATTCCATGCACCATAGCTAATGCATTCCCAAAGCATTGTGTGAATTGGGGGCAAGAATAAATCTGATGCCATTGGCTATCTATAAAAGTTAGGCATTGGAAGAGCAAGGCCCACATTAATGTTACTACAGATAGCTTACTGAACTGTGAAAGGGCCATCAGGTATACTTGACGATGTCCTTGTGCAAGCTGGAAAGTTCATGTTTCTGGCAGATTTTGTCATTCTGGACTGCTACGCTAATGAGGAGATTCCTATAATTTTCGGAAGGTTGTTCTTGGCCATATGAAGAGATCTGATTGATTGTGAATTTGGGGAGCTGAAGATGATGCTGAATAATGAAGAAATAACATTTAATGTGCAAAAGTCTATGCGGCGACCCAGTGAGTTTGCAAATTGCTCTTTGATAGAAGCTGTGGATGTGATCAGGGAGAAATATGATGAGGCATTTAATTCAAACGACCCTCTTGCGGCTTGCCTCTTGAACTTAGAAGAGGTAAATGGTGATGATTTGGTGGAGTGGGTGCTGGCTCTTAAGGCCAAGGGTATTGGAAAAGAGAGCTCAAATTCGAGTCTTTACACTTAGGAGAAAGAAAGACTCCTCCAGCTAGGACAACGATCGAAGAGCCACCACATTGAACTAAAATATCTACTATCTCATATCAGGTATGCTTTCTTGTGACCCAACTTGACTTTACATGTTATTATACCATCTAGTTTGTTAGATGTACATGCAGAATAGCTTTTGCAAATGTTAATATGATATTTTAAGCGTCAATGCCACACAAGAGGGGGATGATTTATGTGATACCCAATTTTTACTTAACTACTCTATAGAAGAACCTGGTTCTTCTAGGTGTTCCAACTACTACTTGTTTGCGGAATAATAAATACTAAAAATAAAGAATACATAGATTTTTACGTGGAAAAAACATGGTTCAAAGGGTGAAAAAAACAACGACCTACTACTCAGTAGGATTTTCCTAAACTTCTACTAAAATCACTAAGCTAAAACAACATTTTCAAAAACTGTTTGTAAACTTAAGGATTAACTCTAATCCCATTGTGTCACACAACCTCAACTGCTACGACAACTTCAAGTTAACTCTAACTTAAAAAAATCTAGGTACCTAATATAATTGCTTCTATGAAAGCTGAAAGGTATAACAATAAATCACCTACTACAATTGAACTAGAATAAAAGATAAACCCAATGGAACTAGTTCTTCTATCTTGTTCAAGTATCTTCAGGAATGAACACTCAAATCACATATAAATTTCTTGCAAAATCGCCTTGCTCTTTTGCTCTCAATTTAGTTTAACTTTTGCATATGTGCAATCCCTATAAAAGAGAACTCATTGTTATTTAATAGGTTAGTAATTAGAGTTTGATTAAGACTCAATTTTTGATCTTCTATCACAGAAGAGTTCCTAATGATATCAAACTCTAACACTATCTTTATCCCGTATTATGTTCTCTTTATATAAGGAGACTTTCTCTCATTATCTAATATACAACCTTTTCGATCAGATAATCTGATATTGTTGCTTGATCAGTAGGACTTATCTCCTTCACGTGCATCTCACATGTATAGATTGATCATGACTGTACTTCATAAGATGGACCTCGTCCATGACTGAGTTCTTTTGTCATTCTTCAAAACTTCACTTGTTCTTGGGCCAAAAAATTCCCCCTTTTTATGATGACAAACTCTATGCTTTTTACTAATTTGGAACATGTAAGAACTCAGTTTAACCATCAATACTAAACTTAGAAAATTCACTTATCATCAAGGACCAGGTTAATTAGGTTATAAACATCACTTATTTCAGAATTGTAAAGCACAATGTCTTTTCTCCCTTTTGGAATCATCGAAAAGTTGCATACTTAGTGCGATTCCCATATTTTAATAAGTACTCATGACCACTTGAGTAACTGCAAGTTCAATCATGGTGCAATCATTAGTAATCAAACAAACATATTTAAACTATTAAGGACAAATTAATCACTGAACAAGAGCAAAATAGTAGTTATCATTAATAGAGATATTTTGCCACCTACAATCCACAAAAAGAAAGAAAAATATTCAGATCATAAAAAAAAAGCAGAAATATAGAAAAATCCCTAATCTAGATCATTGGAGGTATTAAACAAGTTTAGGAGACAGGATCTAGGAGTCCTAAGGCTTAGAGGAACTAGATGGTTAGGATTGGGTTTGGAGAAGATTCAACATGTTCTGAAGAATTCCAACATTATTCTCATTTTCTTTGGCAAGCTCATATATGAGACCATCCATCTCAGCTTCACTTCAACCACACGTGCCCTGAGAAAAGCTATTTCAGCATCTTTGGCTGCACAATCCTGAACCAGACTACTAACCTTGTTGTTGATGGGTATCTTCTGGGATAAACCAGGTTCATTTGGGATGGCATTGACTCGATAGCCACAAGCAATTAGAGTATTGATGCCAAAGTGTTCCTTGCTCGAGGACATTTCCCATTTCTTCAGAGGCACATTCAGCCTGTCCAGAACTGTGGTTAGAATAAAACTATATAGAGTAGCATAAGCTTTGGAGCCATTTATGACCCTGTCTAGCAGCTTGATAATGAAAGAATACCAATTGATTTGCCTTCCTCTCTCTAGGCACTTCATAAGGACCAAATCCATGTAGCTAGCAGTGTGCCTTCTGTCATGTCTGGGCAATAAGCACTTGTTGACAAATTCGAACACAAACTTGTGCTCAGGCTTCATTTCACTTTTTTGCACAGCCTTGGCTTCATTAACTTCTTCTGAATCACAAAACCTCTTGGTGATTTCAAGGGCAGTAGGAAGGGAGTCCTGGCAGGGCCACCTTTGCCTTGTATAATCATCAAACCCTTCAGAGGGAATGTCCAGGATCTCTCCCAATTTCTATGCATCAATGTATAGTTGAACTCCTTTCATCAGGCTTCTAACAATGACATCCTTAACCACAACATTTTCCATAAATTCAATCAGCTCATTCTTAGCTGGCCTACCATCCATCTGAAGGGCCATGCCCTTCCACCCCTAAGCAGCTAAAGCATCCACAACCTCATCATTCCTGGTTCCACCAGGTCCTTCAACAGTCGACCCTTCAAAAAATTTCTTCTACCAAACATGGAAAACGTGTCTTGTTCCTTCTTAGAATAATTTTCTTCTTCTTCTCCACTCCGGTATTCGTCATCAGAAATTCTTGATTGTTTGTTTTTCACTGCAGATCTTGTCCTCTTGGCTAGGGAAGGTTCAACAGCCTCAACCACAGAGGAAGACTTCTTAGACAAAGTCTTTGGCTTTTTGGGCTTGCGGGTAGTAACCTCCATTGATGTACCTCTTTCTTGATGGACCAGTTCTATCTTCTTTTCCTCAATAGCCTTTGCAAATCTTTCCCTTCCCTTTATCCATTTTATTTTTCTTACTTGCAGCTAAAGCCTTTTGTAACTCAGTTTCACTCTGTTTTACTCTGCTTCTTGTGGCTCTACCCTTTGGCAATAAAGAGGCAGTAGGTGTTGGGGATGAAGCCTTTCTTTTTTGGAAGGGTTAGGAACATTTGGGATTTTTGTTGTGGGAGTTCTGTGTTTTCTTGGGTCATAGCTTGCCCCAACCTTCTTCAACAAGTCTGCTACCGTCTCTTCAGTAGATGAAACAGGTTCATCTCTTTGTATGCTCAGATGAACCAATCCCTCAGCATCTTCCCCATAACCACTTTCTCCTTCATGCCACTATCTTCTACCCTTTCATTTTCAGCACCACAAATAGCAGGCACTACTCTTTTTCTAATTCCCCTCTTTCCATGACATGCACCCTTTCTCTCTTTTTCTTTTTTTAAATTCCTTTTATCTCCACTCATGTATATCTCAGGAAACTCAACATCCCTAATGGGTTCAACCAGAACAAACCTAGTCTGTAGGTTTTCAATTACAGATGAACTTACCTTGGAAGGAGATTTTTGAGTCTTTTCAAAGTCAGAAGACCCATGTCCTTCTCCCTCAGTAGAACATCGATAGGATTCAGACTCAGAGCTGAAGTTAGATTTTTGAGCTTTGCTTGATTTCACTTGGCTTGCTTTCAACCTTTTATTTAAAGCCTTCCTTAGAGCACCATATGCTACAGTCTTTCTCGCAAGCATTTTTACCCTTCGTAGTATAGGTTTTAGAGATGCACTGGGTGGAGTGGTTGAGGATGAATTTGAGGGAGGTGGTAGTGGAGGAGTTCTAGGTTGTCTTGTGAGTTAATCATGATTATTGATTTCTTGAGAGAATTTGGGAATTTTGGAGAAGAGGGCAAGTGAAATTGAAGAAGAATTTTGATGGTTTGAAGTTATGATAAAGGCGGAAAAGTTGATGTGTTTTTAAAGGTAAATACACATTTAATAAGTAATGGCAACCTTTTCCAGTGGTTAATTAGAGGTCTAATCAACCTGAAATTCTAGATTTTGAATGATCGATTTGGCTTTCCTAGATATTAGGCAAATTTTACGGTTTAGATTTCAAGGCGGATGAAACCGGTTCAATGCTAACAGATGGAATTTTCTAGGAATTGAACAATTATAGGACTTCTGCTCATGATTGAATTATTAATCTTCTAATTGTGCAGAGTATAAAAAACATACATTAGCTTTCATATGAACCCATACTGATGAAGCAGGTTCTTCATTTAGAACTCTCTTGAACATGTCTCAAATGCCATAATAAAAAAATCTTTGTGAGATATCTGTGAGTCGTATAAACACATGTCACATGAGTATACTAATTAAAGTTTGAATCTGAGTAAGAATTAATCCAGATATTTACACAAGTTCAATCCTAGCAAATTATTTTTTCATTTTATTAATTTTTTTCATTGTGCATTTTGAATCTGACCTATTAGGTGTTCTTAATCATCCCTAATTCCAACCCGCTCCTCTCAAAGTTTTCTCTACTTAGTGCAATAGTGAAAATGTCAGCAATATGGTGAATAGTAGCACGAATTCTATGGAGATCAATCTTTTCCCATAGTTATCTCACAATAAGTGGTGTCTAACATCTATGTGTTTAGTCATCTTATGATGAACATGGTTCTTTGTCATATTTATAGCACTAGTGTTATCACAGAATATAGGAATGCAACCAATTTCAATGCCAAAATCTACCAACTGATGTTTGATCCATAGCAATTGAGCACAACAAGAGGCAGTGGGAACATACTCAGCCTCAACAGGGGATAAGGCCACTGAATTTTACTTTTTAGTGGCCCATGACACAAGACATGAACCAAGAAAGTGAGCCATACTTAAGGTGCTTTTCCTATCCACTAGGAAACTTGCATAATCTGCATCAACATATCCTACTAGATTGAAATTACTACCTTTAGGATACCAAAGACACAGATCAGTGGTGACTTTCAAATATCTTAGTATCCTCTTGACAACAGTCAAGTGAGAATCTTTTGGATTAGCCTGAAAGTGAGCATAAAGTCTTACACTGAAAACAATGTTAGGTTTGCTGGAAATAAGATACAAGAGTGAACCAGTCATACCCCTACACAACTTTTGATCAACTGATGAATCAGGTTCATCAATGTCTAATTTAGTGTCCATTGCAATGGGGATGTCTATTACCTTTGATTCATCCATTTTTAACTTTTTGATGAGTTTTTTTGCATACTTTTACTGATGTATCATGTTTCCATTTGGGCTTATTTGATCTGTAAGCCTAAGAAAAAGTTAAGCTCACCCATCATACTTATTTCAAACTCACTCCCCATTAATTTTGCAAAGTCCTTACTTAGCTTATCAGTGGTGGCCCCAAAGATTATGTCATCGACATCTATTTGAACCACAAGGAGATCCTTACCTTTTCCCCTTAAAATTGTCAATTTTACCTCATTTGTAACTATATTCAAGCAGAAACTTGGACGGTTGTTCATACCATGCTCTAGGAGCCTGCTTGAGTCTATAGAAAGCCTTGTGTAACTTGTACACATGCTCAGGACATTCCTTGCTCTCAAACCCTAGAGGTTGTATTACAAAACACTTCTTCCTTCAGATTGCCATTCAGGAAGGCACTTTTGACATCTATCTGATGGAGAGTGAATTCCATGTGTGTTGCAAAGGCTATGAGGTGTCTTATTACCTCTAGCCTTGCAACTAGATCAAAAATATCATCATAATCTATGTCCTCCTCTTGGCTGTAACCTTGGACCACCCGTCTTGCCTTATTTTTTGTAACTGTTCCATCTTCATCAAGTTTGTTTCTGAAGACCTATTTTGTGCCAATAATTGATCTGTCCTTGGGCCTTGGAACTAGATGCCATACTTGACTTCTCTCAAACTGATTGAGTTCATCTTGCATTGCATTCATCCAATCTATTTTTGCAAAGCATCAACAACGTTTTTAGGTTCAATAAGAGATAAAAAGGCATCAAAAGCACGCACATTCTATAATTGTGATCTAGTTTTGACTCCAGATGTTGGATCAATGATTATGTTCTCAATAGGATGAGAACTTTGATATTTGTGAGATTTCACAACCATCTGATTCCTGCTAGATGTTTCTCCCATGTTCTGTTACTAAGGAACAAGGTCATGAATAGATTCTTTTAGAGGAATAGTTTCAGTTCCTTTTTTATCAGTTCCCCTTGTCAGGTTGCCCTGGATAGAAGAACATGTTCCATCATCTATTCCTTCTTTTGGTGCCACTTTAACTTATGCTAAGAATTCAGTTAAATCCTTTACCAATCCAATAGCTTCATCTTCATGTCCCTGTCTCTCTGGAAAAATATTAGTTTCATAAAACACTACATGCACACTTTCTTCTACATATAAAGTTATTTTATTGAATAATTTACATGCTTCTCTATGTGAAGAATATCCTAAGAATACTCCCTCATCACTTTTGGGATCAAACTTACCTATGGAGTTTTCCATTATTGTGCACGAAGCACTTGCATCCAAATGTCCTAAGATGGGATATATTTGGTTTTCTCCCTTTAAGTAACTCATAGTAAGTCTTCTCTATTAGAGGTCTAGTCATGCATCTATTGATAATGTAACAAGCAGTATTTACAGCCTCTGCCCAGAAGTTGTGGGGTAGTTTACTAGAAAGAAGCATAGTCCTTGCCATGTCTTCAAGAGTCCTGTTCTTTCTTTTAACTACTCCATTTCGTTGAGAAGTCCTAGGGGTAGAGAAGTTATGATCTATACCATGCTCATCACAGAATTCAGCAAACTTAGCATTTTCAAATTCAGTTCCATGATCAGACCTCATGGATTCAAGTTGATTACCTAGTTGTTTCTGAGTTCTCCTAAAAAACAGTAAACATTTCAAATGCTTCATCTTTAGATGTTAAGAATAGTACCTAGGTAAATCTAGAATAATCATCAACTAGCACCATCATATATTTCTTTCCACCTCTGCTCAAGGTTCTTATTGGACCACATAGATCCATATGAACCAGTTCCAGTGACTTGGTTGTACTTACCATTTTCTTGTTTTTGAAGCATGATCTTACACTCTTCCCCTTGCACAGGCCTCACAAACTTTGTCTTTCTTGAACTTGAGTTAGGTAGCCCTATCACCAAGTCCTTAGAGACTAATTTGTTTAGCTGATTTAGACTAGCATGATTATGTCTTTTATACCAGAAGAGGGGATCATTATCCAACACACTTAGGCAAGTGAGTTCATTATCTGGAAAGATTAGACAAATCTACAATGTAAATATTGTCAACTCTTTTTCCCTGCAAAACAATCTTGCCAGTGGTAAGGTTAATCACAAAGCATTTAGTAGAGGTGAATGCTACAAGGTTACCTCTGTCACACAATTTTGACACACTGATCAGGCTATATTTTAAGCCATGTATCAAGTAGACATTCTCAATAGAGTATGAGTTTGTCTTACCTAGTTTTCCAACCTCAATAATCTCATCTTTCTTCCCGTTTCCAAAGGAGACATTACCTCCCTTTAAGTCCTCAAGTGAAAGGAATTGGTCCTTACTTCCAGTCATATGTTTTGAGTAGCCACTATCCATGTACCATTTTTTGCTGCTTCCCTTCACTTGGACCTGCAAAAAGAAATCAAGGTTTAGTATTAGGAACCCAAACTAGTTTGGGTCCCTTTCTAAAGGCAAAGGGATAAATCAAATTCCTTTTAGCCCACCGAGGCATCCTATTTTTCTCTTGAAAAAAAGCTTTGTTCTTTTGACTGGTCTTTTCTTTTGCAACATTCATTTTTGTAATGGGCAGTCTTGCCACAGTGTGTGCAGATTTTGTTCTCAGAAAGAGTTAGGTACTTGCTTTTAGGATCCCACTTAGGTGCTTGACTCTCATAGCCAAGTCCTCGTTTGTTGCTATTGTGATATTCTTGTAGCTAGGAAAGTGCATCACAAGTCTTGTTCCATTTGCAAGTTCTGTCTGGTTCATGTTTTACCTTCCCTAGATCTTCTTTTAAGACTTTTATCTTCCCATCCTTCCTGTACAACACATCTTTTATTTTTCCTAAGTTTTCTTCTAAGGTGAGATAAGTGTGATCAGCTTTCTTCTTACCTGTTCCTAGTTACAGTTTTAAGTTCTCAAACCTAAGTTCTAGAACACCGGTGTCAAGTTCAAGAACCCGGTTCTTCAACTCGACATTTTTATTATCACGCTCACTAGCCCTAGATTCTAGATTTTTGCACTGGGCTTTTAGGATCACACATTCCCTAGACAGTTCTTTCTTCCCATTGTTAATTATCTTATACTCATCAATGAAATCTAGTTATAGCTCAGACAACTTTTCTTTAGACAGGAAGTTAATGTTGTCGAAAGACACTTACCTCTTGTTCATTATCTGATTCTCTGATGGCCATAAGTGCTTGTTCATTTTCAGCTTCATCCTCTGATTCCTCATCTGATGTTTCTCCCCAAGTAGTAACCATAGCCTTTGTTGATCCTTTGTTCCTTTTTGGTTGAACCTGTTCCTTCTTCATGTTCCTTTGTTCAACCCTTTCCTTCTTCCACTCCATTTTTCCATTGAGGATAGTTCTTGATCATGTGATCAGTCTTACTATATTTGTAGAAACTCTCATTGGTCTGTTTCTTAGGAACATTTGGTTCATTGAAGGTTGTACCTCTTGAAGAACTCTTTCCTCTCATCAGGTACTTTTTGAAATCTCTTGTGATTATGGCCACTTCAACATCCTCCAGATCTGAACCTTCAGCTATTCTGAGAGCCAGACTTCTTTCCTTCTTGGGTGCATCCATTTTCATGGTTTTCCTTCTCAGTTTGTAGGCAGTGAGGTTTCCAATCAGTTCATCCAGCTTGAGGGTAGCAATGTTCTTTTATTCCTGAATGGCAGTGATCTTGCTTTCCCGGGTCACTAGTAAGACTCTTGTCAAGATTTTCTAAACCTTGTCTTCTTCAAGGATAATTATCCCAAGAGATTTAAATTCATTTGTTAGTGTTGTAAACCTGGTGTACATCCCCTAGATAGATTCTCCTTCCTTCATACTACAATTCTCATACTGAGAAAATAGTAGTGTTCCTCTTGATCTCTTTACTTGAATAGTTCCTTCATGAGCCACTTGTAGAGTGTCCCATATTTACTTTGTAGTAGTACAACTTTGAATTCAGCTGTACTCGTCTGGACCCAGTCCACACACAAGCCATTTATTGGCCTTGGCATTCTTCTCCAATTTCTTCAAATCTTTAGCAGTACAATCAGCTCTTGTCTGTGGCACGTCCACTTCTTCCTTATTCTTCTTTATAGTATCTAAGGAACCATCAGTGACTATGTCCCAGAGTTCATAGTCCTCTTTTATGATATGATCTCTCATCTTGTTCTTCCACCAAAAATAGTACTGACCATTAAAGAGTGGAGACCTAGCAGTGGATTGCCCTTCCCACTTTTCAGGTGGTGCACTCATCTTGATCTTTCCTAAGGTGTTAGCCTCTTCAAGGATAATCTGTTCTAATACCAATTGATGTTTTAAGCGTCAATGTCACACAAGAATAGGGGTAAATGTTGTGGTACCCAATTTTCACTTAACTACTCTATAGAAGAACATGGTTCTTGTAGGAGTTCCAAATATTAATGTTTGCTGAATAATAAATACTGAAAATGAAGAACACATAGATTTCTACGTGAAAATCACCTGGCTCAAAGGGTGAAAAAAATCACGACCTACTACTCAGTAGGATTTTCCCAAACTTCAACTAAAATCACTGAACCAAAACAACATTTATAAAAACTCTTTAAACCTAAGGATTAACTCTAATCCCGTTGTGGCACAAAGCCTCGACAACTTCAAGTTAAGTATAACATGAAAAACTCTAGGTACCTAATACAATTGCTTCTATGAAAGCTGAAAGGTACAGTTA
Source organism: Nicotiana benthamiana (assembly GCA_034376525.1). Classification (NCBI taxonomy): domain Eukaryota; kingdom Viridiplantae; phylum Streptophyta; class Magnoliopsida; order Solanales; family Solanaceae; genus Nicotiana; species Nicotiana benthamiana. The sequence continues at coordinate 51,696,023 of CM067325.1, read as the reverse complement.
TAAATCACCAACTACAATTGAACTAGAATAAACGATAGACACAATGGAACTGGTTCTTCTATCTCGTTCAAGTAGCTTCAGGGGTGCATACTCAAATCACACATAAGTTACTTGCAAAATCGCCTTGCTCTTTTGCTCTTAATTTAGTTTAACTTCTGTGTATGAAAAATCCCTATAAAAGAGAACAATCATTATTATTTAATAGGTTAGTAATTAGAGTTTGATTGAGACTCAATTTCCGCTCTTCTATCGCAGAAGAGTTCCTGATGATATCAAACTCTAACACTATATTTAACCCGGATTGTGCTCTCTTTATACAAGGAGACTTTCTCTCCTTATCTAATATGCAACCTTTTTCGATCAGATCAGGAGATATTACTACTTGATCAGTAGGACTTATCTCCTTCACGTGCATCTCACATGTATAGGTTGATCATGACTGTGCTTTACAAGATAGACCTGGTCTATGACTGAGTTCTTTTGTCATTCTTCAAAACTTCACCTGTTGTTGGGCCAACAACTATTACAAGTGTTAATAGAGTGCAAAAATGCAATTGCTTGGACCATTGTAGATATTAAGGGTATCAACCCGGCCTTCAATATGCATAAGATTTTACTAGAAGATGGGCACAACCTTCTAAAGAACATCAAAGAAGGCTGAATCCCAATATGAAAGAAGTAGTTAAAAAAGAGGTGATCAAGTGGTTAGATGCGGGAGTCATTTTCCCCACCTCCGATAGAAATTGGGTTAGCCCAGTTCAGTGTGTGCCAAAGAAAGGTATAATGACTGTGGTGCAAAATGAGAACAACGAGATGATCTCAACAAGATCAGTCGCGGGATGGAAGATTTGTGTGGACTACAGGAGATTGAACAAGGCCACTCGAAAAGACCATTTTCCCCTGCCGTTCATTAATTAGATGCTAGATAGATTGGTAGGGAGGTCCCACTTTTGCTTTTTGAATGGATACTCAGAATATAATCAGATCTCTATTTCCTCATAGAATAGAGAGAAAATATCATTCGCTTGTCCATATAGGCATCTACACTTTTCAGAAGGTGTGATTTGGCCTATACAATGCACCTGCCACATTCTAAAGGTGCATAATGGCCATCTTCACAAATATGGTAGAGGGCATAATGGAATTCTTCATAGATGATTTCTCAGTGCTGAGAAACTCGTTCGATGACTTCCTTAGGAATATGAAAAGGGTGCTGAAGAGAGGTATGGAAACTAATCTGGTGATAAACTAGGAAATATGCCATTTCATGGTACAATAAAGTATAGTCTCGGGCACCTAGTTTCAAGTAAGGGAATTGAGATGGATCGTGCAAAGGTTGATGTAATATAAAGGTTGCTACCATCCACTTTCGTCAAGGGAATAAGTAGTTTCCTTGGCCACGTCGGTTTCTACATGTATAAAATATCATTCCAAAATTGCTAACCCATTGTGTAAATTGATTGAATAAGATCATCTTTTTTGTGTTTTCTGATGATTGTAGAGTAGATTTTGAGGAATTGAAGAAGAGGCTGGTGTCTTCCCCTATCATAGTTACACCTAATTGGGAGCAATCATTTGAGTTGACGTGTAATGCAAATGATTATGCTGTGGGAGCGGTGTTGGGGAAGCAAAAGGAGAAGGTCAATATACTATGCAAGTAGAACCCTGAGTGGTGCCCAACTAAACTACACAGTGATCGAGAAGGAGATGCTAGCAGTGGTGTTCGCATTTGACAAGTTCAGATCATACCTGATAGGCTCGAAGGTAATTGTTTATACTGACCATGTTGCCCTCATTTACCTAATTTAGAAGAAGGATTCAAAGCCATGCCTGATTTGATGGGTGCTACTACTATAAGAATTTGACCTGGAAATCCGTGACTGAAAGGGAATGGAGAACCAAGTGGTTGATCACATGTCTAGGTTGGAAGGAGCAGAGAAGAAGGTTGAGGTGGAAGAGATCGTAGAGACATTCCCGGATGAATAAGTGTTGGCTACGAGCTTTGAGGTAGCGCCATGGTATGCAAAATATTGCAAACTACCTGGCGAGCAGTGTTATCCCCTATGACCTTTCCTCTGTCCAAAAGAAAAAGTTCTTTCGTGATTGTCGCACGTATTATTGGGACGAGCCTTATCTGTTCATGATTTGTATTGAGACAACCCAATCTTCTATTTTATAGGCTTGTCACGCATCCCCATATGGTGGCCATTTTGGGGGAGTAAGGACAATAGTGAAAGTGTTGGAGTCGCTTCTACTGGCCGACATTATTCAGAGATGCACACTTCTGGGTTAAGGGTTGTGATGAATGCCAGCAAATCGAGAATATTTCTCGCCGAATTGAGATGCCCATGAACCCAATTCAGGAGGTGGAAGTGTTTGATAGATGGGGAATTGATTTCATGGGGCCTTTTGGCAGCTCATATGACAATACATACTCGTAGCTATGGACTATGTGTCAAAATGGGTGGAAGTTGTGGCATTCCCTATAAATGATGCAAAGGGAGTCATTGGTTTTTTGAGAAAGAATATATTCACCAGGTTTGTTACTCCAAGGGCAATAATTAGTGATGGAGGCACTAGCTTCTGTAATCGAGCCTTTACAAAGTTATTAGAAAACTATGGTATGCGCCACAAGGTTGCCACCCATATCACCCACAAACAAGTGTGCAAGTGGATGTTTCGAACAGAGAGATAAAAAGCATTTTGATAAAAACCATGAATGCTACAAAATGGATTGGGTGAGGAAGTTAGATGATGCACTCCAGGCATATCATACTGCTTTCAAAACTCCAATTGGCATGTTGTCGTATAAATTGGGATTTGGGAAGGCATGTCACTTACCCGTGGAGTTGGAGCATAAAGATTTTTGGGCATTGAGGTAGCTGAATATCGATATGGAAGCTATGGTACAAATAGAGTCAGGAGATGTATAAGCTTGATGAGTTTCACTACCATGCTTTTGAGAGAACAAGACTATACAAGGAGAAAATGAAGATGACGCGTGACAAAAATATTCTTAAGCGGAGTTTTAAACCAGGAGATGTGGTATTGCTATACAATTCGAGGTTGAAGCTATTTCCAGGAAAGTTGAAGTCAAGATAGTCAGGACCATTTTGTGTGGTAGATATCAATCCTACCGGAGCCATAGAAATTGCATCAGAAAATGGCTTCCGCAAGTTCAAAGTTAACGGGAAAAGGCTAAAACTTTATCAAAGCATTGTTGTGTATAATAAAGTGATCCCGACCATGTACTTGAAGGATCCTTGATAAAGGAATGGCCCAAGAAGTGTCGCGACGTTAAACTAGGTGCTTCGTTGGAGGAAACCCATTGTAATATTGTAATTCATCATAGTGCAAAGTTAAAGCAAGAACTTATTGGGAAGCAACCCAATTTTCTTATTTTCATCTAGTTTTCATTTAGTTTGAATTAAAAAATAAAAAAATTCAATAGCATTTCAGTTGCCAGCCAGGCATTAGGAGCCATGCGCCAAGGAAAACATCAAAGGCAGAAAAGTCACAAATGTTTATGTTTTCTCAGTGCTAAGCAGGGATGAAAACGGCCAGGTAAGTCCTACCCATTTTATTAGACATATTCTTCTGAACTACGCTAGCTGATATTAATTCACCACTCACTAAGATCGTACCAAGGTTTCATTATTCCTAATTTCACCTTTAAACCCTCTGTATTGATTCCTCGCATATGTTAGGAGTGATGTTGTTCAACAACTACCTAAATATGTACCATTTTCCAAGATATACATACTAAATAGGCACAGTCAATTGATGGACATTCAATCAACAACAATAAATACATAGTTGAACAAAAAGAGAAATTTAATGGCTCAATTATATAAAACGCAACAAAAAAATCATCCTAATTATAATAAAATTTCGACCACCTCATAACCCGACCCGTCACACCCTAAACCCAAAGCCCTTCCAGCCCAGTTCTCTCTCTCTCCGAATCCTTTCCCTTCCCTACCCTTCACGCTCGTTGTTTCTTATTTCTCTCAAGAACATGTGAGTCTTTCTTGTTCTCTTAATTTCATTTTCTCTTGTTGTCTTCTCCTCGGTTTTTTTGTTTTAATTACTTCTTAATTTTGTCGTATTCTTGTTTTCTCATCTCTCACTCTTTTTCTTCCCCAAACTTTCCATAAAGTAGAATGTTAGCAATTGCGCATTGAATTCCAATAGAGTTTTTTTTGGCATTGTTGATTAACCAGGAGATTTATTTATATTTGATCACGTCGCATGTATGATTTGCGAGCAGGTATAGATGTATCTATAGTTCGTGCAATTCGATCCTCTGACAGTGCAGATGTCACGATCCAAACCGATGGCCGCAGTGGATACCCGGTATCTTACTCAATCGAGTACCTACATAATGTATCTTTTATATCAAAATAACCACTTGTATACTGAACATAGGCCGACAAGGCCATACATTCTTTTATGTACATGAAATCGGTCTACAAGCCTCTACGAATACATAAATTTCATAAATGTTAGAGCAGAGTCCCGCCAAACTAAATAGTACACGTCTAAATTATACTAACCAAATAAGCAACCCCGAAGCAAATGGAGCGCACCAACATCTTCTGCTGAGCTGATAACCTACTTGAAGGGCTCTCGACCTGTCCATCGGGACCTGCATGTATGAAACACAGCGTCCCCAGGCAAAAGTGACGTCAGTACGAATAATGTACCGAGTATGTAAAGCACATACATAACAGACATGGAAGAAATATAGAATAAATGACTCAACCTGTAAATCATGAAATGCTTATAGTATCATGCATATGTGTATGAATGTCTTGTCGTGCATAGATACATGTTTTCATAACATTTCAGCCTCTGAGGCATCCCATCATATCTCGTCCACTGTGGACAAAATCATCAACGTATACCAGTTGATGAAGTGGTGGTGCGTATATAACGCCATAACCTTTTTCCCATATTCCATATAAATATAATTTACGTATATATGCGTATATAACTATATCTGATCATGGGTCAATGTGCATATATAAATGCATGAAATACATTAAAAAAATACGTCAATAAGATTTTTTTAGGAATGCCATAAAAATTAATATACCTTTCGGATAATTTTTATCAAATATGTATTTTTCTGAGACCCATGAACAGAATAATTTACACGGAGAATAAAAAATTCCTAGTATTTTTATGAATAGATTCATTTAAGAAAGTAGCGTATTTTGCTCGTTTCATTTGTAATATTTGAATCATGCCAAAAAAAGAAAGAGATAGGCTTAATATATCTGAACCGATTCTCTTTTACAAAAACACGTAACAACGGATCGAAGCAAGAAAAATTCTATATAATATTCTTGAGAAAGATTGTATTGAATTTTTCTTTTTTAATTAGCAACACGTTGGGTCTTGTAGCATTTCTCTGTTCTGATTAATCTTTATGATCTTAGTAGACTCAGCTTCACTGGTTTATAAACTTTAATAGCCAAGTCACTGTTGCCCTCTGTGAAAGGTAATTCGTGGTACCATAGTTGTTTAATTTGGACCTCTTGTTTTAGTTACGAAGGAATGCATGAGGTTTGGAATAGGGAGAAGATTATAAGATTACCTTTTGATTATTTTAAGGTCAAATAAAGCAAAATTGTAAATATTTAAGTAGGTGATTACATGTTATATCACCTTAGCTCGCCACCTTTTAATTTGACTTTTGAGTCATTTAGGTGGAAGGGTGGGCTGCCACGTAACCAAATTTAATCCTCATCCAATAATTCCCTAATTAGTTGGAAAATATGTCACTGCTGTTAGAATAATGAATCCGACTAAAACATAATAGCCTTCATATCGAATAATTTGGAACTACAACAACAAGAGCGGAAGCGTACCTGAATCCATTTGTGGAAATCCTTAGTCCTCCTTTTGAAGATTGTCCAAAGTGTTTGACTCATTGTTCCTTACTTCAAGATTGTCTTGAAGTTATACTTACACAAGAATATGTCACAAGAACTTCTTCCAAACAACAAACAATATAATCACAATAACCAAATTGGAGCATGGTTTTCCACAAGAATATGCAAGACAAGAAAATTAGCTCTCTTGATTCAATGGGGAGAAGAAGAGATTGTCTTGCTTTAATGTGGGAACCATAACCCCCACTTTATAACAAATGAGTTACAAAACTCAAGAGTCACAAGCATGTAACCATGGTTACATATATGTAACCTTAGTTAGCCCATCATTAACTAAGGTTACCCTTTTGGGTATCTACACATTGGTCCTACACTTTACATGACAACACATTGGCCCCCTTAACATAATGTCCACAAGACCACAAAATTAGGCCAAACCAAAAGATAGCACATAACATATAATTTATCCATATATTGTTCATATGTATGTAGATATAAGTCCATATATCTTACAATCTCCCACTTGGACGAGATACACATACATATGTACAAACCTTAGCATTATATGTTACAATATAACCTTAGGAGCTCAAAATTGCTATCACAATAAAATTGTCATGAACAATCCGGTCCATCAATCATACCAACATAGGAACTAAGAGCTCTTCGTTACTCATTCGTAACTAGAACTAACATAGATCACGTATATCAATATAACCAACGACATGGATCAAATGTAGGTATGTAGCATGGAAATAACATAAAGTGTGGTCAATAGAATGTCTATTTCCAACTGGTTCTCTTTATTGAGATCAATCATAAACTGTACGAGTACAAAAAACTTTAAAACTGAATATCTGCGCAGATATAACTGAATTACTGAATTTCTGAATATAATGAACAATACATAAATGTACAATACAAACTCCCACTAAAATACATAATCCTTATCTGATTTGACACCCATACAAGCAATATGCTCATGAAATACTTTTGGTGTCAATCCCTTAGTGAGCGGATCCGCAAGCATGATGTACTCAATGCACAATTGTCCATTTTGTACTCTTTCTTTAACAACCCGAAATTTGACGTCCATATGTTTTGCTTTCGTAAAACTACTGTTGTTATTAGCATAAAGGATTGCCGATCTGTTGTCGCATAATAGCCTAATGGCTTTTTGATGCTATCAACAATTCGCAGTCCACCAACAAAATTCCGCAGGCATAATGCCTCATTGGATGCTTCATAACATGCCATGAATTTCGCTTCCATGGTGGAAGTGGCCGTAAGAGTTTGCTTAATGCTTCTCCAAGAGATAGCACCGCCAGCAAGCATGTAAATATAGCCTGAAGTAGACTTTAAACTATCCTGACATCCAGCAAAATCGGAATCGGTATACCCAATGATCTCAAGCTGGTCCGATCTCCGATCTGTAAGCATGTAATCCTTTGTTCTCTGCAAGTACCTCATGACCCGTTTGGCTGCCTTCCAATGGTCCATTCCCGGATTGCTAAGATATCTGCCTAACATCCCAACAATGTATGATATATCAGGTCGTGTACATACCTGAGCATACATCAGACTACCTACAGCCGAAGCATAAGGCGTCTTCTGCATTTCCGAAATTTCATAATTATTATTTGGGCACTGTTTGAGACTAAACTTGTCTCCCTTAGCAACAGGGGTGTTGCCTGGTTTACAATCCGGCATGCCAAATCATTTAAGAACCTTATCGATATAGTCCTTTTGTGACAGACCGAGAACACCTTTTGAGCGATCTCGTTGTATCTGAATTCCTAATACAAAAGAAGCTTCACCAAGATCTTTCATTACAAATTTCTTTGAAAGAAATTTCTTAGTTTCATGCAATAATGCTATATCGTTACAGGCAAGCAGTATGTCATCGACATATAAAACCAGAAAAATATACTTACTCCCACTGAACTTATGGTATATACAGTCATCAGCAACATTCGGTTCAAAACCAAAAGAAGTAATGACTGCATGAAATTTATAATACCATTGACGGGAAGCCTGCTTAAGCCCATAGATGGATTTCTTTAATTTGCAAACCTTTTTCTCTGATTCATCCGAAACAAAGTTTTCAGGTTGCACCATATAAATTGTTTCCTCAATGTCACCATTGAGAAACGTTGTCTTAACATCCATCTGATGAAGCTCAAGATCAAAATGTGCTACTAGTGCCATTATAGTCCTGAAAGAGTCTTTCGATGAAACTGGAGAGAAAGTCTCTTTAAAATCAATGCCTTCCTTTTGAGTGTAGCCTTTTGCGACAAGACGAGCTTTATACTTAATAACATTGCCCACTGAATCCCTTTTGGTTTTAAAAATCCATTTACAACCAATAGGTTTAATACCTTCGGGCAATGTAACAAGCTCCCAAACGTCATTATTGCTCATAGACTTCATCTCATCATTCATGGCATCAATCCACTTTTGAGAGTTAGAACCCTTAATGACTTGACGGAAGTTGATTGGATCATCTTCCTCAAGTCTAATATCACTTTCTTGTTCTTGGAGAAATACAACATAATCATCCGGAATTGCATTTCTCCTCTCTCTAGTGGATCTCCTTAATGGCACTTCAGTTTCTTGAGGTTGTTGAGTTTGATTTTCATTAGTAATTTCATGATCCGATTAGGGAGATTTTCTAGATTGTCTTGAACTGGAGTTGTATGATCCGTGTCAGGAATGAGAACACCCTGACCAAGATCAACAACTTGAGGGAAAGACACATGTTCTTCCTCAAAGACAAAATCTCTAACAACTTTATCTCCCCACCCCCCAAACTCAATATCCTCAAAAAACCTAGCATTACCCGTCTCAAAAATAGTTCTAGAAGTGGGATCATAAAACTTAAAACCCCTGGACCTTTCAGAGTATCCAACAAAATAGCTACTAACCGTCTTAGCATCCAGTTTCCTTTCATTCGGCCTATAAGGCCTTGCCTCAGCTGGACACTCCCAAATGTGTAAATGCCTAATACTGGGTTTATGCCAGTCCAAAGTTCATATGGGGTTTTGATTGTAGCTTTAGTTGGAACTCTATTTAGAATATAAGCTGCGGTTTTTAATGCTTCACCCCAGAGTGAGTCTGGTAAAGTAGTACGACAAATCATACTTCTTACCATATCCTTAAGGGTCCGATTTCGTCTCTCATCTACACCATTCATCGTAGGACTTCCTGGCATAGTATACTGAGGGACGATCCCACACTCATCTAGGAATTTAGCAAATGGCCCTGGACGTTGTTCACCTGAACCATCATATCTGCCATATTATTCACCACCACGGTCAGATCTAACGGATTTAATTCTTTTGCTTAGTTGATTTTCATCTTCAGCCTTAAATGATTTGAACATGTCTATGGATTGGGACTTTTCATGAATAAGATATAGGTACCCATAACGAGAGTAATCGTCTATGAATGTGATAAAGTATTGTTGACCATTCCTACAAGGAGTAGGAAATGGCCCATAAATATCCGTATGTATCAATTCTATGACGTCCGAAGCTCTCTTAGCACCTAATCTTGTTTTGTTTGTTTGTTTTCCCTTGATACACTCAACACATATATCCGAATTTGAGGAATCAAGAGAATCAAGAATTCCATCTGACACGAGTTTCTGAATTCTTTGAATGGATATGTGACCCAAATGTTTATGCCAGAGTGATATAGAATTCTCATTAGTTAATTTTATTTTGGTATCAATTAAACTTGTATGCAAAGTTTCATTATTTGAGGTTATTGTATCAACCAAATATAGGCTATCAAATGTTGATAAAAGACCAGTACCAATAAGATTTGAATTCTGAAAGAGACTAACTTTATTGTCACCAAAAGAACATGAATAACCGGATATGTCCAATTTGGGAACAGAAATTAAATGCCGTCTAAAAGACAGTACAACAAAGTCTCATCCAAATCTAAATAAAAACCGGTCTTAAACAACAGCCTAAACTTTCCAATAGCTTTAACTGGCACCTTCTTGCCATCACCCACATAGATGTATCTTTCACCATCATTTGGTTTTCGGCAGTTCAGGAAACCCTGCATAGATATACTTATGTGAGTAGTAGCAGCAGAATCTACCCACCAAGTATCCTTAGGTACCGAAATTAAATTAACTTCAGAACAAACAAAAGAAAGAAATGTACCTTTTTCGCACGCCAAGCGTGGTACTTGGTACAATCCTTCTTCACATGATTAGTCCCTTTACAGAAAAAGCAACCTAATTCAGTAATTTCAACCTTAGGTTCCTTATGTTGCTTATTCTTGGGCCTTGCAACCGCAACTTCCTTACCTTTCCTCTTCTTAGGATCCTTAGAAGAGGATGCCAAATGAGCACTTTCAGTCTTATCTTGCTTTATCCTTTCCTCCTCTTGCACACAATGTGAAATGAGCTCGTTAAGAGTCCATTTCTCCTTCAGGCAGTTGTAACTGACCTTAAACTGACTAAAGTGTGCAGGAAGAGATATCAAAACTAAGTACACAAGCAGTTCCTCAGGTAATACTAGCTTGAGTGACTTAAGTTTCGAAGCAAGATGAGACATTTCCAAAATGTACTCCCTAATGTTTCCCTTGCCCTTATACCTCATGGAAATAAGTTTACTCAATAGTGTACTTGTTTCCGCCTTTTCGTTTTGTTCAAAACGTTTTTCAAGGTTTTCAACGAAAACTTTGGCATTAGCATCATCATTCATAGTGCCCCTGAATGATTTTGGAATTGCACGTGTCATAATCATTAGACTCATGCGATTCGAGCGTTCCCACTTCTCCATCTCCCTCCTTTCATCAGGAGAGGATGTATCCTCAAGAGAAGCAGGTTGCTCAATCCGAAGAGCAAGATCAAGATCCATGCAACCGAGAACGATCATAATGTTCTCTTTCCATTCCTTATAGTTTGTGTCGTTAAGCACAGGGATGCTATTGATGTTGGCAGATATCGAAGCAGCAGAAGAATTAACTGAAAATAGAACAAAAGGATTACTTAATACATGCTTACAATAACTTGAACTTTAACTGTACTTTATAGATACAAAATAGGCAAATCTCATTACAAGATACCTAGCACAACATTGATTTTAGTCTTTGGACAGAAAATCAACTTGTAAGTGGTACTCTTAGTGTAGTGATCAAATATTGACAATAAACTCCTGTCAAATATCAAGCCTTCCTTTGGGCCGACTTAATATTCACATGGAAAACCAAATAATTGTCACATATTTATCACCACAAGCATGTTCGAGTTCCTGCCAAATAACAACCTTCCTTTGGGCCGGTGTTAAACGCATGGAAGACTAACATCCACAGTCATCTTATATTTCAAGATTAATCAATCTACACAATAGAGGTTACTTTGGCAACATAATGCTTCAATTGACTAATTTAAAATATTAAATGCCAAAAAAAAAACCTTAGTTCCTTAATCCATATTATGAATCTAAACTGAATATGTTACATGTTTTGACATGCAACATCTGAATATTAATTGTTATAGACTTAGTTGGACAATTCCAAAATCTGAAATTTGATGGACTAAAACAATCAATATTCAAAACTTAAATATTAATGTATAATACATTAATAATTTAAAAAACTTAATATTAATTAACATATTATAAATATGCAATTAAAATCTGAAACTCAAAAGACTTAAAACGTTTTATTAATTATAAAAAAACATTTCTTACATTATGTCCTCATTAAACAACCAAAACAAAACATTTTCAGCACTTAACTGCTGATAATCGATTATCAGGTCCGTGATAATCGATTATCAGGGCTTGCTGGTCCAGGATAATCAATTATCAGGTCCTTGATAATCGATTATTCTGGCTTAATGGTCCAGGATAATCGATTATCATGTCCTTGATAATCGATTATTCTGGCTTACTGTAATTTCCAAATTTTGCTGAAAACTTTGAATAATCGATTATTCAAAATGAGTAATCGATTATTCTGTCATTTTGTTTCGAAAACTTTTATGAACTTAATTTGCATAATCGGTTATGCTCAATGCATAATCGATTATGCTACTGTTCTGCCAAACAAAATTTCGACAAAAAATTGACATAATCGATTACCAAAAAATGATAATCGATTATTTCTTGTTTCTGTTTTGCAAAATTTTGATTAACAAATCAAAATAATCGACTATCCTAAGGCAATAATCGATTATTTTGGCATTCTGTCCAACGACTTAAAAAGGTTTTCAACAAGAAATTTAAACAAGAAATCATGTTGATATTTAACCAAAATTTTGCAAATTTCAATGTTTCAATTCAAGAAATGATAGCAATATATTGAAACACCAAAACACATCAAAAACATAACATTCATAAAATCAAACTATTTCATGGTACTAGAATTTCTTAAACAAAATTCTAACTTAACTTGAACATGAACTTTATATAACATGAATCTTATGAATATCCAAATTATCCAAATATGAAGGTGGCTCTGATACCAATTGTTAGAATAATGATTCCGACTAAAACACAATAGCCTTCATATCGAATAATTTGGAACTACAACAACAAGAGCGGAAGCGTACCTGAATCCATTTGTGGAAATCCTTAGTCCTCCTTTTGAAGATTGTCCAAAGTGTTTGACTCCTTGTTCCTTACTTCAAGATTGTCTTGAAGTTATGCTTACACAAGAATATGTCACAAGAACTTCTTCCAAACAACAAACAATATAATCACAATAACCAAATTGGAGTATGGTTTTCCACAAGAATATGCAAGACAAGAAAATTAGCTCTCTTGATTCAATGGGGAGAAGAAGAGATTGTCTTGCTTTAATGTGGGAACCATAACCCCCACTTTATAACAAATGAGTTACAAAACTCAAGAGTCACAAGCATGTAACCATGATTACATATATGTAACCTTAGTTAGCCCATCATTAACTAAGGTTACCCTTTTGGGTATCTACACATTGGTCCTACACTTTATATGACAACACATTGGCCCCCTTAACATAATGTCCACAAGACCACAAAATTAGGCCAAACCAAAAGATAGCACATAACATATAATTTATCCATATATTGTTCATACGTATGTAGATATAAGTCCATATATCTTACAACTACTTAATAATTAATCAATTGCTCATGTAGTTTAAAATTATTTTAACTTATTTAAGATATTATTCATTTTTAAACACCTTATATACCTTAGTATCTTGTATGGTACTAGTATATAAGTACCGGGTATTTTAGCTCGAGTCGTATTTTATCCCAAATTATTAAATTTTGACGAAATTCATTTTCTTTGATTTGCTTATCCTCTCACCTTCAAGAATTTACTCATTACTTGTTTGAAATAGCACAATACATATAATCGCACAATAATCTCATTTTCGAACTTACATCGATTAACTTACAACGAAACTTTATCGTACAAATATGCAGGAAGTAACATCTCATGTTCGAGCTTCCATTAATTTATTTATGTCACACTCTCCAAGATTTTTCATATTTTAACATGTAAATATTTAATTTATGCCTAATATTTTTATTTCAACTACTTTTGATTCTTTTACTTTATTTAGTCAAAAAAATAAAAACTATAAAAAAAATTTGTTTACGTATCTTTCATAAATTTAAATAAATAAATATCAAAATAGTACCTTATTTTTTATCTTCATATAATCTTGATAAATACAAAAAAATATAAAATAATTTCATAGTTTAATTTAATTAATTAAAATCAGTTTTTGCATTGTGTAGTATTTTTATCTTTTATTAAATGTAGTTAACTAAGGTTTGAAGTCCGGTTCTGAAGTCATCACTGTTCATCGAGGTTCGGTGCGTCGAGGTCGCATGGCAAAGAAGAAGATCAATCTTTAGATCTGCTCTGCCCAAGTAACTCTCGCTTTTTTACTATTCCTATATTGTGTTAATGATTTCCTTACCTATATTGTGTTAATGATTTCCTTACCATCGAATTGTAATGTAAATTTCGTTAATTAGTTTCTGTATTGGTTTTTGCAAATGGAGTTCGATCTGTGCGTCTTTCTTTTTCTTGTTGTATGACTAGTTAATCTCGAGTCTGTTATTCCGTGCTTCTTATTCTATTCCTTACTACGTTCTTATTCGCTATTTTAGTAAAATATGATTTGAAGAAAAAAAAAAGGAACAAATTAGAATAATGCAAACGGGTTTGAATTTGGCCGTATGGTGGGACTATAAACGTTACCAAAATAAATTAGCAGTTTCTTTGAATTATGAGCATAAGCTTTGTTGTAGCCAAGGCAAGTCTTGATAGGATTTAGATTAACAGAAAAATTTAAGCAATTGGTATTAAAGAAACCATTCTAAAAGAGTGAGTGTCTACTTTAGTGCAGCAACATTTTGGTTGTGAAAGCATATTTGACAGTGTGTTTGTTAAATTCTAGACTTGATGTTATTTGATCGACATTTTAAAATCCGAGGTTGCATTTTATGTGATTCGGTTTTAATTTTCAACAAAGTTAAATAGAGCTTGTCGTGAATTATGGATGTATTTTATGTAGCGTAGTTTGCGATGTGTTTTAAATAACCTTAAAATAATCCCTTAAATTTATAGAAGCGGTTTTTAAAAGTTAAAAAAGGCACATAGGTTTAAAAGTGTTTAAAATCAGATAATTAGACTAATAACAATAGCTGAGCGACCGTGCTAGAACCACGACCTCGGGAATGCCTAACACATTCTTCTGGGTTAATAGAATTCCTTACCCAGATTTTTATGTTCGCGGAAATCTTTCCTAGATTCGAGATTTAAAAAGGTAATTTGGGACACCATAAATTATCCCAAGTGACGATTTTGATTTTTAAATAATTAATCTTGTTTTGATCGTCACTTTAATTGGAAAAAACTCCCTTATATACCCTTCTGGGGTAGAAAAAGGAGGTGTGACAGCTCTAGCGACTCTGCTCGGAAAAGAACCCAGAACCGCTGGTTCAGGGTTCAGAATTTGAGCTTAGAATTTCTGTTATAGTTGGCTTTATTTATTATCTGATTTTTGCGTGTTTGAGCAAATGTGCTAAATGTCCTTTTTATCGCTTTGATATTGTTGAATTGTATATATATTGTTGCGAAATCATCATCTCTCTGAGTCTTCTAAATCATCTGAGAAGGGTGCACTTCGTGTAACTTCTCTTATGTTAGAGTCATTCCAATTTTCGAATGAGGTTCGGACAAGTTGCAAAGCCGGTGAAGCTTCTGTATTCCCAGTATGCTCCCCTCCTCCAGCTCGAGTTGTCTGCTCGGGTAAGCCAGGTCTAGAACAAATAAACCCAAGTTTTAAACCTAGAATAACTCAACCTTATGCCGGATCCCTAGTAGGAACATCTGTTTGCATCATATGCACTTCACTTAGGGGACTCAACATAGGGGTTGGGAGTTGGGACCGTCTAGGACAGGTATACCCAAAATAACATATCATCTTGATACATCCTATGTGCTACATGTTGCATTTATTCAAGGGTAAAAGGGTCATTTAGCAAACCAATGATAGTTGAGGGCAATTGAAAAAAAAAGGTGAAGTGTAAAGATAAAGTGAGCGGGGCCCAATTATGTTTTCTATCACATTTTTGTTAAGGGAAAAAAAGAGTTTGAAATTTTAAATAAAAAGATTTTTCACTTTTTCATCATTTTCCGAAAATCAAGAATAAAAAAAATCCAAAAGAGTTTATATATTTTATCATTTTTCAAAAAAAAACAAAAAATATATTTTTCTAAGTTATTTGTTAGTTTTATTTCCTGCCCATATCTAATCTGCCCGAACTATGCATACCTGATTCTCGTTTTTCGGGGCATGATACGTAGGCAACTCACGTAGGGTCCGACCTTCCTAGTAAATCTTAGGGTTTTGGCTTTGCGGGATCTTAGTCAAATGTTCTAGTCACCTTTTGGGCACATAGGTTAATTTTAGAAAAGTCGCAATCATGTCTTGCATGTGTCCAATTGAAAGTATTATTGTCTCACAAAGTGTTCTAGGTCTCTAACTTTGTTTGGTCTTCAGTTTTCTCATACAGGTGTGGATCAGCTTATCGGAGTTTGAGCATGACAGACCCCCAGGACCATCCGGTCAGGATCGCCGCACCCGGGAGTTGCTTAGGGAGATTTTTATTTTATCTTTATGTTTTGAGTTTGTCTTTCTCTTTATGTCGCTTTTTACCTTCTACTTTTGTACAGTAATGTCGAGTATTTTGTTATTATATTTCATATTGAAAAAGATGTGTTATAAATCAAAAATTTAAAAACAAAGAGATATTTTGCATTTTAATATTTCTGTTAGAATTTTCTTTAGAAATACTACTCCTAAAAATTATAAAAAAAAGTTTGAGGTGGTTTTATTTTAGGAAATTAATACTAGAACTCAAAGTGAAAATTGCTTTTGTATTCCTTTTAGTACATTAAGACGAAAAATTCAAAAAAAAGAATTCTTTTTTTAGTACCTCTTTAAAAGTTTTCTTCTACGATATTAATTTCAAAAATCCAAAAAAAAAATTGAGGTTCTTCTTTGAGAAATTAACGAAAAAAATTGAAGAAATTTATTTTCACTAGAACTTTAGGATATTGTACACAGAAGAAAAAAATATACTTTATCTTTTATCTTTAAAGTTTCTTTCTTAGGTAATCAAAAATATTTTTGATCTTGTTCATGTCTCATTTCGAAACCTTTTTTCAGAGATATCAAATGAAAATTCAAAATACTTTTTTTAGTTTATTGTTTAGATTTCTTTCCTAAAACAATAATCAAAAAATACTTTTCTCTTGTAAGGTCTTTTCCTTAATAATTTCCCATAGGTGTTTGTTTCAAAAAAAAGGAAAAAAATATATGTTCGTTAAGCTTGAGTTTAGAATAGTTTATAAACATTAAGTCTAGGATTTAAAAAAAGATTTGCTTCTTTTATTTCTCTTTTCTCATCAGAGTAGTCATTAAGGTAAAAAGAAAAAAGATAGAAAATGAGAACATTAGTTTGTTTTCTTTATTCCCTATCTTCCAGAACTACGCAAAGATAAGATTCATGCGGCGTCATGATACGTAGGCAACCTACATAGGGTTCGATAGAATCATTTTTTTATTAAAAGGAAAAGGAAAAAAAGACAAAAAAGGAAAAAAAAAAAGGGAAAAAGAGAGGTGAAGTCACGGCATGTGAGAAATAATAGGAAAGAAAAGAATAATAATTAGGAAAAAAGGGAAGGAAAATGAGCAAGCAACTGCTAGAAAAGAAACGAAAAGAGAAGATTAAAGGAAACAAAATCGGGATGATGCCAAGTGACCTTGTGACCCTCGAAGTCCTTCTAGAACCGTTAATTGTTGTTAGGTGCATTGCACGCTATGTGATATTTTTAGCTGTTAAATGTCTTAATGTTAACGGGATGATCCCATTTTATTATTTTTGATATCTTCGTAGCATAAAGGTGGTTGGTTTGTGGTTCTTAAAGTGGTAACTCTTCTCTACAACATAAGGTCGAAAGGCAATGACAGACAGCAACAGAATCGAGTCAGTTGATAGTGGTACCCAAAAGTAATTGTTTGAATAGGGCAATGGGTTGGTTGAAGAGGTAAGGATGTTAAGACAACATGGTGGACATGTATCAGGCTTGGATGACTGGGAAGGCACCACCCTCGCCACCATCTAGCTTCCTAGATGCTACCCTTACCCAAACTCCAATCATAGTGCCAGATGATCCCATGTATTCTCCAGATCCACCCGTTTATCAAAGCATTCCCAACCACCCTAGTAGCTCTATCACTCATCCTCCAATTACCTCTCCCTAAAATTGCCCTCGTGTCATATCCACTATCCCTTACAATGAATATCCACTCAAAGCTCATGATGCCTAATACTATCCTGCAGAGGTTGCCCACGAGGTTCCTGACTCATACAAGAAGAACCCTCGGGATGAGCTTTATGCTGAAAATAAAAAGGTCACAGGAAAAGAAGGGCGAGATGAGATATCCAGGAATCTGAAAAGCATAGAATAGTCCTTAAAGAACATGCAAGGGATGGAGACCAGTTTAACATGTCTAATAAAGAATTGTGTTTGTTCCCTGACATTCGCCTGCCTGCGGAAAGTACCAAAGTTTAACTTGTATGATGAGTGTGGAGATCCGGTAGTCTATATGAGGGGTTATAACAGTGAAATGAGAAGTGTTGGTGAGAAAGATGATTTGTTGATGGCGTATTTAAGCGAGAGCTTAACTGGGGCATCTTTGGAATGACATAATCATCAAGATGTCCGTAAGTGGCATACATTGGGTGACATGGCTCAAGATTTTATTCGACACTTTTAATACAAATTATACATCACCCCAGACTGCTCCTCTCTATTTAAGATGGAAAAGAAATTGGAGAAAGCTTTAGGAAGTTTGGGCTCAGATAGAGGGAGCAAGCTGCTCGAGTCAGTCCATCGGTTGGTGAAGAAGAAATGATTGAGCTTTTCCTACAAGCCCAGGGACCCACCTACTTCAGTCAATTGATCCTGGCCTTGGGTAAAACTTTTAATGATGTGGTAAAAATGGGGGACATGGTAGAGAAAGGAATCAAGTCAGGCAAAATCATGAGTTATTCTGCAATGAAAGATACTACAGAAGATATTCAGAACATCTCAGTAAGTCTGGGTGGAAGAAAGAGAAATAGAAAAGATGTTGTTGAGCCCCATCAACGACGGGATCCAGTGGGCATTCTTGCTCAACACTTTCAGCTTAATACCGACTCCATGAACATCCCCAAACTCCAAATAATCAACCCCAGTATTATCCGCCGAACAACATCCGGCCATCTTTCCAACCACTAGGTCCCTAGAGCGAGCACCAGAATCCCCAAATACTTGTGAGCCTTTATAGCATTTTCAAGCATCCAACAACCCCATAAAACTGGGGCATGGAGGGAAACAAAGGAAAAGAGATAATTTCACGCCCATTGGAGAATCCTACACGAACTTGTTTGAAAATTTAAAACATTTTGGCCTGATCAAGCCGCTCCTCGACTATACTGCGGACCCATATGCAAAAGGTTTTGATCCTACCCTGCGGTTCATGTACCACTCTAATGTCAAGGGCATAGCATCGAAAATTGTCATGCTTTGAAAAAGGAAATAGAAAGAATGATTCAAGAAGGGATAATTGTGATCAAGGACAGTGACAAGGAGTATGCAAATCCTCTTGGGAACTTGCCAACTGAGGTTAATGATATTGAAATTGGTAATGGTCTTGGTAATATTGATATAGAACTCAGTGGCTAAGATGCCGAATTTGGTAATTGGAAAGACGCTCCTTTCTTGGCTAGCGGGGAACGAGTTTTGATGGTTTATTTTGTTGTCATTTCTGTTGCTTGGGTTATTTCAAGGTTGTAATCTGAATATTGTCTTATGACTCATACCCTTCTATCCTTTTATTTTTCCTAGTTTGTTTAGTCGTAGTAACTCATTTAGTGTTGTCCAGGTCTGTTCCAGGATTGTAACCTAGTTTAGTTTGCTTGTTTTGTTGTTCAAACCATTTCACCATCTGTCTAAAATAATTTTTTGCTTATGTTATTCCTAGTCATTTTTGTTTAGTTCTCTTCTCCTTTTATAGTTCTTTTCATGCTGGTTCTAGTGACACGACATACACGCATCATTCTAAACCTGGTCTTAAAAGTTAGTTTAATCATGAAGCAATGAAATTTTTTTGAAGATGATAGGACATTTGGAGGAAATAAGTAAAGATATTTTGAGATCATTTGAAGCCCGAACTGTGTGAAACTGGGGCAAATAATTTGGGAAGTTAATAGGGTGACAAGAATTTGTTAAAGGAGAGTACATCCCAGATGATTTGAATAAAAAAACTTTGAGTTCAAGTGCACCTCAAACAACAAGATAAAGTCAAGGAAATTTTCTCCGAATTGACGAAGGATATCCACTATGAAAAGGGATCACCCAACGAGGGTTCTATACTTGACAAGGCGCTAAAGAAAAATGGAAATATCAGTAATATCAATGTCGAAGCCGCAAAAAAAATATTATGCATCATCTTCAATCTTCATTTAAAGTGGCATGTGTTATACTTGGCATTTTCAGGGATCGGGAGGCCCTCTTTCAGCTACCCAAACACGTATACCATTTGATACCCTCTTGAACCTGTACTAATTTCTTTGACCTCCCCTCTTTTGGAATCAAGTTAGAGTCACTAATAAAAAGTTCATGCCCGCATAAGTTTATTTTAGAAAGTTCATTCCCAAAGGAAAAATAGTAAAAAAAGAGATAAAGAAAAAAAAGGAAAAAGAAAAAAGGAGAAAAAAGAAAAAAAGGGAAAAAAAAAAGGAAAATAGTGACAAAAGGTAGTCTTGTAAACTACGTTTGACCTGATTCTTGTCACCACAAGATACGTAGGCAGCCTTACGGTTCGATCATATCAAATAAAATATTTCATAATCCCACAAAGTCGAGAGTGGGGTAGTCTTTCTTAGTAAAAAGAAAAGGAAAAAAGAGAATCAAATTCCTCTATTTTAGAAATTGGGGCAAAGTTTCAAGAATGGATTCCAAAAGTTGTAAATAAATTAACCATGTTGTCTTAGTTATTTTGAGAATTTATGATATCCTTTCTTTCTAACCATGTCCAAAAGCCACAGTATAGTCCAAAAAATATCCCTTAGATAATCTTTGAGAGTGTGGAGTTAGCCATGCCAGGAGCATATTATACTTTTACCATGGTTGATGATGCCTTGCCATCTGTAGAATTAGAGGAAATAAGAAGAAAAGAACAAAATGAGATAGTCTTACCGGTAAAAACCTTCACAGACACCATAAGGCGATGGTAAGTTCAGAGAAAGAACAAAATGAGAGAGGCTTGATGCTGAAAACCCTAAGGGCACTACAAGTCGAATAAGGATTGTGAATCAGATTGGATAATCGGAACATTGAAGTCCAGTTTCACGGTTTAGGGATATAACAAGAGTTGAACATCAGAATTGCTTGACAGAATAGGCCACAAGTGCATGTCATGGTCATTAAAGTTGGTATCCACATCTGATAGATTTCTACTTTGTAGTTTCTTATTAGGAATTATCTTTTTCCATTGTCCTTTACTCTGTTCCTTTTGTCTTTTTTACTTCCTCTTCCTAAGTCTATTTGGCCAGAACAAGTGAGAAGTGACTTCAAAATTTTCCACCAGCTTTCCAATTGCACAAAACGGGATCTGGCTAGCACATCAAAGTGTCATAAGTTAGGAAAGAACAGCAAGCGCACTGACTTGGTAACAATCAATGTGCTTTGAGATTCATGTGAAATATAAAGGATCGGTATATGTCAATTCATGAACAATGCAACAGTTAGAGGCCATTGGGTTTGAACCAATCAAAGGTACTTTCTATGATAAGGTTGACAGAGAAAGTGGTTAACCAGTGACAAGCAAGGTCTTCCAAGCGAAAATCAAAGTTGTCATGGCAAATGAAAGAGCAATAAACCTCAAGGCCAATGCCAGTGGTTTAAGTCAGGAAAGAACAACGTGGGTAGTAAGTGACGTGTTTTAGGATTCATGTGAAATATAAAGGATCGGTATATGTCAATTCATGAATAATGCAACAGATAGAGGGCAATTGGGTTTGAACGGATCAGAGGTACTTTCTGTGATAAGGTTGACAGAGAAAGTGGTTAAGCAGTGACAAGCAAGGTCTTCCAAGCGAAAATCAAAGTTATCATGGCATGTGAAGGATCAATATAGCTCAAGGCCAAGGCCATTGGTTTAATTCAGGAAAGAACAGTGTGGGTGGAAAGTGACGTATTTTGGGATTCACGTGAAACACAAAGGTTCAGTATATGTCAATGCGTGAATAGAATGCAACATATGAATGTATTGAGTTTGAATGAATCAGAGGTATTTTCTGTGATAAGGGTGACAGAAAAAATGGTTAGCCAATAAACAGGCAAGGTCTTTCAAGTTGAAACCAAAGTTATCATGGGAAATTGAAAACTTCTCTCTACCTTTACTGTTTTCTGCTTCGTCTTCTCCGCTACCTCGCGCACGTTAGTTAAACGTGCGCCGAGGGTGTCCATGGCGAGAGGGAGAGGCCGCCCACAGAAAGTCCCCATAGCACTCATAGACCAAGTTATCTCCAAAGAGCCACAACCAGTAAGTGTTGCGCAACACACGAGTATTGTTCCATTGCCTAACACTGGTAGCATTGTTCCATTGCAACACAGTGGTGACACTGTTCCATTGATCCATGCAACTGCAGATTCAGAGCCTGGTGAAGCTTGTGAGGCTGTTACACTTGCTGATAACACGGATACCAGTCCAGAAAGTGTACTGGTGATAGAATCGATGACACAAGGAAATAAGGGTAGTGTCCACATGCAACAACCCCCACAACCAGATGTACCAAAGACTATTGCAGAGGAGGAGAAGAAAATTGAAGCACCCAAAGGGTGGCTAGCCTATTTCAGAGGAATCGCCTTGCTGCAAATGGTATGTCTCTGGAGTATATTCCACCTACACTCATTAATGGTAAACCAGTTGGTCAGCTGGTGAAGGATGAAGTGGAAGAGGAAGAAGGAAAATGGAAGTGTGCCCTAGTTGTTTTTGTTGTAGGCAAGGGACCAGGGTACAATGCTATGAAAAGGTTTATTAACATACACTGGTCTCATGTGCCTGAGCCTGATTTATTTTACCATGATGAGGGTTACTATATAGTCAAATTTTAGTCCCTGGATGATGCCAAAGAAGTACTGTGTGGATGACCATATTCGATTGCAAACAGGCCTATGATTTTGAAACAATGGTCGGCTGATTTCGATTTTAAAGCTACTTTCCCAACAGAAATCCCCCAGTGGATTAAATTCCCCAATTTACCTATGTCTTGTTGGGGCAGTAGGTCACTGAGTAGAATTGCAAGTGTATTGGGGAAACCCATTTTTGCTGATGAATGCACGACAAAGCAAAGTAGAATCTCATATGCTCGTATGCTAATTGAGGTGAATGTATCAAAGGCACTTCCAAGTGAGATTGAACTGATGGATCCCAATGGAAAGAGTTTTATGCAAGATGTGTCATATGATTGGAAGCCATCATATTGTGAGAAATGTCTTATGGTGGGACACAATTGTTTGGCTAAACCTGCCCCCCCAAACCCCTCACTGAAGACTAAAGTGACACAGGAATGGAGAGTTAAGGCTCCAGCTCCTGTGGTCCAGAGTAGCCAGGAAAACCAACTCCATCAACCAGACAATGCAAAACAACCAAGTCCTCAGGATGGTGTAGGTGAACATTTGAACAAGCAGAAGTGTGCTTCTACACAGATGTCTCCAGTCTTTAACATCACAAACTTTCCACCACTATCCCCTATTGTGATGTCTAATAGATTTGAAGTTGGAACAGTGAGTTGGGCAGATCACCCCTAGATGAAGGGGGAACCAGCTATGGCCAATGAAGTGGTTAATTTGGAATATAAGGGGTGTAAATGAAAGGTACAAACAGAAGGAAGCTAAAGAATACTTTAGAACCAATAAATTTGACCTTGTTGGTCTTGTAGAGACAAAGGTTAAACAAAAAAATGCAGAAAGAATAGCTAGTTTTTTGTTGCCTAACTGGAGTATAGTAACTAACTACAATGGAGCAGTGAATGGTAGAATATGGATCCTATGGGATCCTACAAAAATCTTGATCTCTGGAGTACAGGAGGAGGCTCAAATCATCCATTGCACTGTCAGGAACCTTAGTGGTGGACTTCTCTGCTGCCTTACAGTGATATATGGTTTCAATGACAGTGATCAGAGGGGGCAATGTGGAAGACTATTCAGAATCTGGCTGCAGGTATAACTGATCCTTGGATAATTGCAGGAGATTTCAATGCCATATTGTCAAGTAATGATAGACAATCATGTCAACCAGTCAAGCAAGGAGAGATTGTGAAGTTTAACAATTGCATATAGCAAGCTGGCCTGGCTGAACTGCCATGGAAAGGGGATTTCTTTACCTGGTCCAATAAACAAAGTGGTAATGACAGAGTGTGTAGCAGATTAGATAGGGTGTTTGGTAATTATGAATGGATGATGAAATGGAGCCATGTACACACTGTATATGGAGCCCCCTATATCTCTGATCATAGTCCCATGCTATTAACCCTGACTGAAGATAATCATAGCAGGAAGGTACCATTTAGATTCTACAATGCATGGACGCATAGTAAGGATTTCCAGTCTTTGGTCAAAGCTAACTGGAAAAGCACTACTCAATGTACCCTGCAAGAGGTGTGGAATAATCTCAAAGCCCTCAAGCCAGCCTTAAAGTCTCTAAATACTAGAGAGTTTAAGCGTATTACACAGAAGATTGAGAACAGCAGAAAGGAACTGGAAGTTGTTCAACACCAGATGGCCATATCATATACAGATACCTTACAGCTGAGAGAAAAGGACCTGATGCAGCAATTGGAAAAATGGTCTTTGCTTGAAGAATCAGCACTGCAACAAAAATCTAGAGCCAGATGGATCCAACTTGGAGATTTAAACAACAAATACTTCTCAGCAGTAATGAACGAGAGAAACCAATTTAAAAGGATTACTGAACTGACCACAGAAGGAGGACTGAAGATAACTGATCCAGCTGACCTACACAGGAGATTACAGACTTCTATAAATCACTCATGGGTACAGCAGCCACTTCACTACCAGCAGTTAACAAATTGTATATGAACAATGGTCCTAGACTCTCACATCAGCAGAGGTTGGAACTATCAGCTGATATCAGTGACACAGAGATCCTAAAATGTTTGAAGGCAATTGGTAATGATAAAGCTCCAGGGATAGTTGGATATAATTCTATGTTCATTAAACACACTTGGCCTATTATAGGGCAGCAGGTACTCCAAGCAGTCAAGAATTTTTTTACAACCAACAAAATGCACAAACCTATAAATTGTGCTACACTTACCCTAATTCCCAAGGTATCTAATCCTCAAACAGTCAAAGAGTTTCGACCAATAGCTTGCTGTTCAGTCCTATACAAAACCATTTCCAAGTTGCTGGCGAACAGACTCCAAAAGGTCATGAGCAGTATCATCTGTAATGCACATGCAGGCTTTATCCCAGGAATGAGAATAGCAGACAATGTCATCTTAGCACATGAATTAATAAAGCATTACTCTAGGTCACATATATCTCCCAGGTGTATGATCAAAATTGACTTGCAGAAGGCTTATGATTCAGTAGAGTGGTGCTACTTACAACAGGTTATGGAAGCACTGGATTTCCCTACCAGATTTATAAGATGGATCATCGAGTGTGTCCAAACTGTCAGCTATACATTGGTGGTTAATGGGGAGACAACAGAACCTTTTCAAGCAGCCAAAGGACTGAGACAAGGGGATCCCATATCCCCTTTTCTGTTTGCTATTGTAATGGAGTACCTTAGCAGGTCTCTGGTTGAATTGAGACAAACCAGAGACTTTGCTTTTCATCCTGGTTGTAAAAAACTGGGAATAACTCACTTAAGTTTTGCTGATGACTTGTTGTTATTTGTCAAAGGAGAACCTCACTCTGTAAGTAATATGTTTACTTATTTCTCTCAGTTCACTGCAGCTTCTGGTATGACAGCCAACTTGCATAAGAGTGCTGTCTATTTTGGAGGGGTGAAACCTCAGGATCAGCAGCATATTATTGATCTCCTGGGCTATGTACGTGGAGAACTTCCCTTTAAATATTTGGGAGTACCTTTGACTACCAAGAAGCTGACTGCTTTTCAATGGCAACCACTGGTTGACAAAGTTTCTGCCAGGATTACATCCTGGACTGCTAGACACCTATCATATGCTGGTAGAATCCAGTTGGTACAATCAGTTATCTTTGGGACTCAGGCTTACTGGG
Organism: Nicotiana benthamiana; assembly: GCA_034376525.1. Taxonomy (NCBI): domain Eukaryota; kingdom Viridiplantae; phylum Streptophyta; class Magnoliopsida; order Solanales; family Solanaceae; genus Nicotiana; species Nicotiana benthamiana. The sequence continues at coordinate 51,670,264 of CM067325.1, read as the reverse complement.
CACAACTATTACTAATACCTTCCAAGATTATAAAACTGCTTGAGGCAATTTGCAGATCCTACATCTGGTCTGGATCAGTTAATGTGTCAAGAAAGGCATATGTGGCTTGGGAGAAAATCTGTATGCCAAAGTCTGCTGGTGGATTGAACTTGACTAATCTATTACTGTGGACAAGGCTGCTATTGCAAAACTCAGCTGGGATCTGGCACACAAGAAGGATGCTCTATGGGTGAAATGGATTCACACAGTTTATATCAAGCAGAAACAGTTGGAGACCATCACTATCCCTAAATAGGCTAGTTGGATGGTCCGGAAGATCATTGAAGGCATTGAGATATTGCAGCAACATCAACTATTGGATAAATCTGATTGCACTATAAGAAGGCTCTACTTACAGCAGATAGGAGAAGCACCAAGAGTCATGTGGAAGAACTTAACAATGCAGAATGCTGCTCGACCTAAAGCAATCTTCAACCTATGGCTGCTCTTGCAAGATAGACTACCCACCAAAGATAGGCTAATCAAATGGAACCTGAATGTGACAGACACTTGTGTCATGTGCCGACAAGCTGTGGAATCCAGAGAACACTTATTCCTGGATTGCACTTATGCATCCCAACTGAGAGATCACACATTGCAATGGATTGGAACTAAGCAACCTACTGGACAAAACTGGCTCCAGTTTATCCAGTGGTTCATTGAGCAATCTAAAGGCAAATCTCCTCGAGCTCATATAGTCAAAATGACAATGACAGAGATGTTTTATGTCTTATGGCTGGAAAGGAATACGAGAATATTTGGAAACACCTATTGTAACAGTGACAAACTGCTTAGAAATATTGCTTATAATTGTAATGTTAGAGCTCCTCCTAGGCTAAGAGTACTTCTGCAGCATTATCTACTATAATGCTAGGCTGTTAGACAGTATAGGATAGTCTTTTGTTTTCTTTTTGATAGCCAGCTGAGTAGCAAGCTGGGCTATGAATCTGTAAGTTTAACACTTTGGTGATTAATACAAAGTTTTAATTACCAAAAAAAAAAGTTATCATGGGAAGTGAAGAAGCAATCATCCTCAATGTCAAGGCCACAAAGCAACCACTATATTTATAAACTCACAAGTTTTCTTTGTTTGAAACATGGATGAAAATTGTAAGTTTGAATTTTTTTCAAGTGTCGTGCACAAATTTTGTCAGCACAAAGGAGGTTTGAAAGGTGAAAGGAAAATTTGTTCGATCTGCAGGAACACTCCATGAGGAAAAGTATGGTTCGGGGGAAATGAATTTTGTTCGCTCTGCAGAGATCCTTTAGGAAGAGAGCGTGGCTCAGGTAAGTTCATTCTCGTCTTTTCAGGACCCTCATGGATAATGAGATTTAATTTAAAGTACTCAGGACCTTCCTGGATAATGGGATTTAGTTAAATTTTAAGACCTCCATGGTTAACAAGATTTAGTGTAAGTTCTACCTCTAGGAAACATGGTTTAGCTTCAAAGTTTTTACTCTTAAGATGAGATTTAATTTTAAATTTTCATGACCATCATGGACAATGGGATTTAGTTTTAAGACCTTCATAGATAACATGATTTAGCGAAAGTCATACCTTTAGGAAATATTATTTAGCTTAAATAACTGTTAGTTAACTAGGAGTTCTCAGGACCCTCATGGATAATGGGACTTAATTTAAAATTTTCAGGGCCTTCTTGGATAATGGGATTTAATTTAAAAAAAAATATAGAAAAATAGTTTCTTAGGACCCTCATGGACAATGAGACATAGTTAAAATTCAAAACATTCATGAGTAACAAGATCTAGGATAAGCTCTACCTTGAGGAAATATAAGTTGGCTTTGAAGTTTTCATTCTTATGATGAGATTTACTTTGAAATTTGCAGGACTCTCATGGATAATGAGATTTAATTAAAAAAGAAAAAAAAGGACCCTCCTCGATAATGGGATCTAGTTTTAAGTTTTTAAGACCTTCATAGATAATAAGATTTAGCATAAGTTTTACCTTTAGGAAATAAAATTTAGCTTTGAAGTTGTCATTCTTAAGATGAGATTTAATTTTAAATTTTCAGGAGTCTCTTGGATAATGGGATTTAGCTTTGAAATTCTTAGAGATATTTGGTAACGTGATTCAATTAACACTCACAGATGTTCCCAGCTACCAAACTGGGGCAGAAAACTTGCTTTGTTTTGTCTATTTTGTTGAAATCAGGCACCCACATGGAGAGCAAGGGAGAACAACACGAGTTTCAATAATAGAAAGAAGTTCATGGTCAAGCAATCAGGCACCCATTTGGGAAACAAGGAAATATAATTCAAAGGAAAAGTAGTCGCAAGAGGAAGCAATTCAAGTGTTGGTAATCAGAATCCCACTTGAAGAATGAAGGGAAGCAGTTCAAGTGTTGGTAATCAGGAGCCCACCTGAAGAACAAAGAGAAGCAGTTCAAGTGTTGTAATCAGGAGCCCACCTGAAGAACGAAAGGAATTAGCAGTTCAAGTGTTGGTCACCAAGAGCCCACTGAAGAACGAAGTGAATCAATTCATGTGTCGGTAATCAGGAGCCTACCTAAAGAACGATGGGAGCAGCAATTCAAGTGTTAGTAATAAGGAGTCCACCTGGAGAACGAAAGGAAGCAGTTCAAGTGTTGGAAATCATGAGCCCGTCTGGAGAATGAAGGGAAGCAGCAATTCAAGTATTGGTAATCAGGAGCCCACCTGGAGAACAAATGAAAGCAGTTCAAGTGTTGGTTCAAGTGTTCGTAATCAAGAGCCCACCTGGAGAACAAAAGGAAGCAGCGATTCAAGTATTGGTAATCAGGAGCCCACCTGAAAAACAAAGAGAAGCAGCAATTCAAGTGTTGGTAATCAAGAGCCCACCTGGAGAACGAAGGGAAGCAATTCAAGTGTTGGTAATCAAGATCCCACCTGAAGAATGAAGGAAAGCAACAATTCAAGTGTTGGTAATCAAGAGCACACCTAAAGAATGAAGGGAAACAGTTCAACTGTTGGTAATCGAGAGCCTACCTGAAGAACGAAAGGAAGCATCAATTCAAGTGTTGGTTGTCAGGAGCCCACCTAGAGAACAAAGGGAAGCAGTTCAAGTGTTGGTAATGAGGAGCCTACCTGAAGAACAAAGCGAAGCAGCAATTCAAGTGTTGGTAGTCAGGACCTCACCCAGAGAACGAAGGAAGCAAATCAAGTGTTGGTAATCATGAGCCCACCTGAAGAATGAAGGGAAGCATCAATTAAAGTGCTGGTAATCAGGAGCCCACCTGAAGAACGAAGGGAAGTAGCGAGGTTCAAAATAGTTCAGCAATCGGGAACCCACCTGAAGAAAAAGGGGAAGCAATTCAAGTTTCGGAGGAAAGGAATACAATTCAAATTTTGTCAATTAGGAGCCCACTTGGAGACAACAGGAAAGCAGCAAGTTTCGAAGGAAGACATGTCGAGTATTGGCAATCAGGCGCCTAACTGGAGAATAAAAGAATTTACTTCAGAATGCAATTCAAGTCAGCAACAAAAGAAGCTCGCGGCAAGAATGCGAGTCAACAATCCGAGGTGATCAACAAAAGTTAGCCACAGTGAAGGAAAAAAAGGCAAGAAGTTAATCCAAATGCAGAAGTTGATGAAAGATGTGGACTGCTCAAAACATGGCCGAGGTCACAAGCGCTGCATGCCTGATCTTGACCCGAAAAGCTGAAGAACGATGAACATCCCAATCCTTTAATTTGATTAAAAAAAAGCTACTTAATTTGACTCACCAGTAGCAGCGACAAGTAGAAGATAGAAGAGAAAGGGCAACGGAGGTTGTGTATTTAGCCATATCTAGCTTGTTTTCCTTTTGGATTTCGTGGTGAAGAAATTGAGAACAGCAATGGTGATATTTATAGCATGGTATATGCTCAACATTGTCAACTTAATTCATTTTTTTACTAATTCAAGTATTCACATCATTGTTATGCACATGAGAATGTAAAAAGAATAAGTCTAGGTGATTCGTTCGATTCCCTATAAAATTATGAATTAGACAATGAAAACGAAGAAAGAAAGAAAAAAAATAAGGAAGAGGCGGAAGAGGAAGAAGGAGGCTGAAGTTATTTAAAAAGTGGGTACAAGTTAAAAGTTTTAAAAAAAAATATATAGATTAAACGGGAGCGACCAAATAAGGCACCCCGTGCAATTTTCACCTTCTTTTGTGTCAGGTGAACTCTGACGTGGACAATATTACTAGAAAATAATAGTGAGCCCAATATTATTTCACGTGCTTCAAAAGCTTTCTTCAAAACTATATATTTTTTTCGGGGTTTTCCGTAGATTAAAATTTCTGATATTGTGCACAATCTCATTCATTCCCCACATCCAACTTGGAGCTGCGAGATAATAAGTTTTTTAAAATTATAAATGTCAAGATAATTATACATACACATCTTAGAACAGTGAATATATAGAAAAAATGCTTCCTCACAAAAAAATAAAAATAAAAATAGATTGCTTACTTCACGGAATAGAAGCAACAAACCTCACGTATCAAACTTACTATCGAGGAGATCATGGCTAAAAATGTGTAACCTCCATAGAGTGGCATTGACTCCATGCATGTTGGCCGTTATCTTTTTATTTTGTGAAATTTCAGAACTGTGAGGTTATTAGGAGATAATCATTTATTTTTAAAGGTAATTTTTATTGTAATGATGCGGATTATCATTAGAGAGATTAAGATTTTTTTTGTAATAATTGTGAAATATTACCATTAACAAACCTAGCAATTCTTTACAACCTATTAGAGCGATCAGTATTATAACCACCTCCTAGGAAGGTAAGGTTGTTACAATCTCTGAATCTCCGAAAAAACCAACAACCACTTGTTACAAATCTTTTATATCAAACTATGACATTTCCTAGCTCTCTTTATATTTCCTATCCATTATATCCTTTCCTAATCTCACTTTGTATCTGTCCTATTACAAAATTCGTATTTACGTTTATGTTTTTGCTTTCCAAGTATAATATATAATTGCTCCCACAATTGCGGCATCTACCTCCTTTTTGAATTGCTTCCATCTCCTCCTCTTAGATTAAGTGTTTTTTATTACATAGTACCTTGAATTTTTTATATATATAAATTGGTAATTATTTAGAGATAATTTCAGAGACTTCCACTTATGTTGGTACTATAATATGAGTATCCCTTACATTTTATGACAGTACGCTCACCCACATGTTTTAAATTCTTTGTAATAGTTATATTTGATTTATTTGTTATTATATGATGATCCAAAAAATTATAATATGACTATTTTACCATTTTTAATATCCTTTTCAGATTTGTATATGTTAGATTAAACCGAAGGGAGAGAACAACGAATTGTGTACCTTGTTGATGCAGCGGAAATCTTTGTTGAACTCACCACCGAAACAATTGCCCCAAATCGAACTTTGAATCACTAGGAAACAAAGTTAATCTTCCACCAATTATATGCCTTTACTTCTGTGTGTTCTTCTTTGGGAGAAGAAGAGAGTCAGAGAAAATTCTTGAGTTAGAAAAAAATCGTATATATCTTTGTTCTATGTTATCTCCTTCAGATAAATGGGAGAGTAATAGCGGTTAAGAAAGATAACCCACCACTAACCCACGTTCAGTTTAGTGGGTGTTTGTGCTCTAGTGGTAACTTCCCTTTAACCTCGCTCCCTTATCTCTCCTAACCGGGTCGGGCCAGCCCACATTGAGCGACCCATGACCCATAATGCAACATCTCCCACTTCGCTCATAGTGGACTAGACCGATGTCTTTGACACACTTTTCATACTGGCAAATAGTTGGTGCGACCTGCGAGCACAAAGAGCTTTAAAATTCCAAAAATAATTAAAGGTTGTATTAAAGCTCTATGTAGAAATCCAATAGCATATGGAAAGGATCACTACTAGCATGAGGATATTATTACTCGCAATACCCCAGACATCATTCGCTATTGCAGTAGCTACTTATTCGATCTCTCATCCTCCAAAGAGGCAAACTCGAGTTCTCATATAATATTGTATCCACAATTACACCCAATACCCTCGTGATAAGTTTAATGGTCGACCTATGAATACAAGTTAAATTACTAATTTTTAGTCATCTTCCCTTTCTACTCGAATCTTTCCATTCTAAATCAACTGCTTTCCTAGACATGCATTGCATAGCCGAATCACTTATGGCTATTAATGGTATGCTAAAGTAGCAACACTGATTGGTACTTCAATAGACAGTAAAAGGTCAAAGGGTATTTCAATAAAAGTTACTCTAACTTATTTGGGATCTCACACAATGAAGAAGCAGGGATTCATTCTTTCGTTATTCAATTGGTCGATAGCACACGTGGTATGAAACATATGTTACGGTGTTCTCACTTAATATTGGCATATGTGTCTTATTATTTTAATCATCCAACACCATACAGATCTTGGTCTAGACACCTTCAAGTGTCTAACATGAGTTTCTTACTTTAATAATCCTCAATCCATCTGCTTTGAGAAACTCCTATCTAGCTTACAAAACAAGTCATAATCGAATAGTGAAATTCGTAAGCTATCAAGAACGACCTCTACAAGTAAATATAAACATGCATTATCCAAAGTTCTATATGGTCTCATCTCTTCACGATTCTTAACGTAAGAGGCGATTGCTCGTGCGAGAGAGCCAATCTCGCAACTTGTTCGACACACTTTATCAACAAAAATATTCATCACATGCATATGAGATATAAGCACAAATTTAAGAGTTAAATATTGATGAGCATATTATAATACTAAGGTCATTTTACAATACATAAATATGTTTATATCTTTCGCAAACCTAGAGCCATAACATGTTTCTCAAATAGGCCTCTAGATATCGCCTTTGTAAAAGGATCAGCTATCATGTTTTGCGTAGGAATGTATTACAAATTTATCTCTTCACTTGCTACCATGTCTCTTACAAAGTTATACTTGATGTAAATGTGTTTGGTTTTGCTGTGATACTTAGGATCTTTTGTATATGCAATAGTCGCTTGACTATTACAATATAGAGTCATGGGACCCTGAGAGTTCTTTGTAATATTTAAATGCTCAAAGAATCTCTTCAACCAAGCATCTTCTTGTACTGCAGATGCACAAGCTACAAACCCAGCTTCCATTGCTGAAAGGGTTGTACAGGTTTGTTTCTTACTTTTATAGCACCACCATTAAGTAAGAAGACATTACCGGATGTTGATTTTCTATCATTCCGATCACCAACCCAATCAACATTTGTATATCCTCTCAAGTATAAACAATTTCCACTATAACATAGTGAATAATCTGCAATTCCCTTCAGGTATCTGAAAATTCTCTTCACAGCTTTCCAATTATCTCTTCCATGATTGGATTGATACCTGCTAATGAGACCTACGGCATAACAAATGTCTGGGCGAGTACATATCATAGCGTACATCAAGCTCCCGACAACACTTGAATATGGAACTCGAGACGTGTCTTCCTTTTTATTTTCAGTCTTGGGACACATTTCAAGGCTTAAAGTTTCACCTCGCTATATGAGTATGCATGGATTTGCAACTATTCATGTGAAAAAGCTCCAAAATTTTCTTTATATAAGTTTCTTGAGATAAACTCAGTACCTTTTTGGAACGGTCTCTTTGGATCTTAACTCTAAAGATATAGTGTGCCTCACCCATATCTTTCATGTCAAATGACTTCAAAGCCGTGACTTGATAGTTTTCACATACTCCATTGTTTCCAACCAATAAGATATCGTCCACATAAAGAGAAAGAATTACAAACTTCCCATTGGACTTCTTTACATAGATGCAATGGTCTTCATTGATCATGGTGAAATCATGTGAGATCACCTCCTTGTGAAATCTCAAATACCATTTCCTTGAAGATTGCTTCATGCCATAAATAGATCTTTTCAATTTATAAGCCTTCTTTTCTTAGCCTTTAACGATGAAGCCTACAGGTTGTTCCATGTAATTTATTCATTTAGTTCTCCATTGAGAAAAGTTGTCTTCACGTCTATTTGATGTAATTCTAAATCCAAACGTGCAACAATAGCCAAAAGTAAACGAATTGAGGTAAACTTCACAACTGGTGAAAACTTTTCCTCATAATCTATTCCAGCTTCGTGAGTAAAGCATTTTGCAACCAATCGTGCCTTGTATCTTTCTATTGACCCATCCACTTTGCGTTTAACTTTGAGAACCCATTTGTTCCCAATGGCTCTACGCCCAAGAGGAAGATCAACTAGATCCCAGACTTTGTTGGTTTTCATGGATTCTAATTATTCATTCATTGCTTTCATCCACTCATCCTTTCCATGGCTTGATAAAGCCTCAGTCACAGACTTTGGATCATCCATTTCTGTCGGAGGTACCAAGAAAATATAATCCTCAATTTCATAAGTCCGTTTGGGTATATTTTTCTTTGCACTCTTTTGTAGTTAAAATTTAAATTTGTCAAAGGATTTTGGGATTGATAGTTCCCACTCCCACTCGGATCAAGAATAATATCTTGATCAATTTGATTATCAACTATGTCAGAAGACACTTGCTGACTATCTGAGTTCAACATTTCATAAAGAGGCTCTCCATTCTTTACCTCGCCCTTCTTTGGATAATAATTTTCCAAAAATGTGACATCTCGCGATTCAATCTCAGTAACACTTCCATCCTCTAATTCACTAACGAACACATACCCTTTGGAGTGTTCCGAATATCTTATAAAGATACATTTCTTGCCTTTTGGACCTAATTTATCAAACTTGCTAAAAGAATATTTTACATATGCAGCACAAACCCAAGGTCATAAATCCTTTAAGTTTGGTTTATGACCAGTCCATAGCTCATAAGGAGTGGAAGAAACTGATTTAGAAGGCACTTTGCTCAATATGTAAGTTGCAGTCAATAACGCATCTCCCCAAACGGAGATAGATAAATTTGCATGCGCCATCATGGACCTTATCATGTCCAGCAGTAATCTATTCCTCTTTTTTGCTACACCATTTTGTTGATGTGTGTATGGAATAGTTAACTATATGGTGATTCTCTTTTCATTGCATAATCCTTCAAATTCTTTTGAAAGATATTCACACCCTTTATCGGTTCTTAAGGTCTTAATCCTTTTTTCTAATTGATTATAAACTTCATTCATATATTTCTTAAAGAATTCAAGTGCGTCAGATTTATGAGAAATCAAATAGATATAACCAAAGAGCACGAAATCATCAATAAGCGTAATGAAACATAGAGCACCAGACCCTTCATATTAATTTGACCACAGATGTCAGAATGAATTAATTGCAATGGGAAATCGGCTCTCTTAGCCTTTCCAAATGGTTTACGTGTAATCTTTCCGGCAAGACAATTTTCACAAGTTGACATTTCATTTAGAGAAAGAACCCAAATGTCCTTCCTTAGCCAATCTATTTATTCGATCATGCCCTATGTGACCTAATCTTGCATGCCATGTAATAATATCAACATCATTGTTACTAGAATAACATGCCATAACACAACGGTCAACACAATAGTCATACATAGAAGGATTACAATCTAACAAAATAAAACCATCATAACGATGTTCAAAACCATAAAAAACATTGTCTTGAGTAATTCTAAGACCACTGCGACTAAAGTTCAAATTGAAATCTAAATCTAGAAGAAGAAACACGGATACTAAGTTTCGTCGAATCTCTGGTACATATAGGACGTCATGTAACATCAAAGATCGGCCACCGCGCATGTCCATTCTGCAAGTGCCTATCCCTTTGACTTCAATCTTTGCATTATTTCCCACATATACATGCTTTGATCCAGGTGGAAATCGATGAAACTCTATAAACGATTCTCTATTGCAGCTCACATGGTCAGTGGCCCCTGAGTTTACAATCCACACAGGATAAGATTCAGTTAGTAAAACAGTGCTAGAAACATATATAGCACTAAGAGATGCGTTTTGAAATGCTACCTTTTTCGGCTCAGTGCACTCACGAGCAAAATGCCCTGGAACTTGGCAATTGTGACACTTAATCTTGCTCTTATCTTTCTTCTTGAAGAACCATTTTCCTTTATTTGAATTTGGCTTGTTTCTTTTTTTGGAGGGTCCTTCTCTGCCCTCCTTACCTTTTCCGTCATTTTTCCAGATCCTCTTGCGATTGAAGCTTGATCTCTTTGTACCACTTGATTCTGCCAGATTAGGCATTAGGTACAGCTTTACCATCACCAAGTTGCTCGTCTTCAAGCTCCACATGACGGGCAACATTAGCAAAAGTTTTTTATGCTATTATTGTGGGTCAAGTTAACCTTCAGATGTTCCCAATTATTGGGAAGAACCCGAATCACTGCCTGAACCTGTTGTTCATCAGAGAGAACACGGCCAGCATCTTTGAGTTGAGCAATCATATTCAACATCACTCTTAGATTTTGTTTGACACTGTGGTCATGACTTTTTTTGTAAGTGTCAAATTTGATAGTGAGTTGTCTAAGGCGAGTTACAGTAGTACCTCCATATGTTTCTCTCAAATGCGCCCACATGGCATTAGCAGTAGGGAATTATTCACATTCATGAACGAAATCATCCACAACTGAGCTTACTATGATTCCACGAGCAGTGGCATCTTTCTTTTTCCAAGAATTGTAAGCCTCAAGATCTCTCCTATGTTGGGCAGTGTTACCCTCCTCTGGGCAAACATTGACATGGTTAATGGCTTCAAGATCATCTTGCTCTTCCAGCACATACCACATCTTATGGCTCAAAATATCATAATTTTCACCGTTCAGTTTGTCACCCTTGTTTAAGTCATCAATGATAGTTTTTGATACCATAGTCTTGTTGAACGAAACAATAATGCAAGTGTATTTATTACTCATCATTCTCGCATGTGGTATACACACTTAGGCAAATCAATTAAATAAAATATTAATTTTACACTTAATATAGAATCGAAAGGTTACTACGTTTTCATTCATCATCTACAACTAAATGTTCAGCTAATATTTTATAAAATCATTTCCCATAGTGTGTATCTTGTCAAGATTTTTAATATCATGTCATACTTGTTTTAATTGCCACACATTAAAAAACAAATAAAATGATAAGTAATCTTGCAAACAATTAACAAAGTTTCATTAATTAAACAAATTACAAGTAGTTGTAGAGACGGTTCTCCCACCCAGCTTCAAATTTAAGAACATAAACCAAAAAGGTTCACTTGGCCAAACCTCGTGATAAAGTTCAGTTAAAATACTACCTAAAGGTTCTCCAAGTAAATCTACTAAAATTGCTAAGGCTTCCCAATCAGATAGTTCAATTTCGTCAATAGCATCAATTAGTGCATCTCGGGTAAATTGATAATTTCCAATATGTTTAGCTAGTGAAGCCCTAAGCTCTCTAAATTTCTTTTCTCTTTCCCTTCGTTCAACACTTCGATCCCTTAACTAATTTTGTCTCGCCCTTGGGACAATCCTGATGACTTCTGGCTCTGAATCTGAATCATTATAGAAATAAGTCCTGCAACGACATACCCTTCTACGTTGTCCCCTTCCATGACTTTGAGAACTCCCACTTGGAGTAATTCGAACATGTCCCCGTTCAGCCATATTTTAAACAGGATCAAGAAAATAATAAGAATGACTACAACCACTCAATATGACAACATATATCACAATTATTTGTAAAAGAATATCCATCGAGGATTATGACTAAACTAATTTTTCATTTACTGAAACAGACTATGTTTACTGATCTTTCTTATGGATCATTTTCTCAGCATTGAGCCGACAAAAAAATCCAAGCTTTATGTACTATTTGTTTAATTCAAATTGAAACCAAATTAACAAGCACCACTGAAGTGTGCAAAAGTTGCATGTTCCTGAGAATTGAAACAAAAGGTTGCAATATAATAGCCACTTATTCGAAATTCTAATGAAACGTTGCATGTTTTTGAGAATTGAAAAATTCTTGGAATAGTACTAGTTTCTTCAGAGATGTGTACGTGCAATTATATTATGTGGAAACATGCAAATATAAGATAAGTTTGAAATCAATCCTGAGCTATGGACTGTCACCCGAAGACAATTTTTAAATAGAAGAATAAAACTTCTAATTAAAATCTTCTATATAACAATCTTTAAATAGAAGACAATTTTATGAGTCACCCGAAGAAAGAGACAGTACTTTAAAATCTTCTGAGTTTCAAAAAACTTATACTGTTTAACCTTCTTCAGTCACAATTGGTAACAAACACAAGCACATGTCTTGTTGATAGAAACGAAATCGGGTTTTACCATAACACACTGTCAAGGCAGTATCTTTTGGCGTATAGAAAAAAAAAATAATACTCTTCGAGGCAGTATCTCCCTACGAGGAAATTCATAAACAAATACAACGCATGCTCTGATACTATTATTAGATAAACCGAGGGAAGAGAACAACAAATTGTGTACCTTATTGATGTAGTGGAAACCATTGTTGAACTCACCACCGAAATAATGCCCCAAATCAAACTTTGAATTACTAAAAAACAAAGTTAATTTTCCACCAATGAGATATCATTACTTGTGTGTGTTCTTCGTTGGGAGAAAAAGAGAGTCAGAGAAAATTCTTGAGTTAGATAAAAAACCTTACAGTCTTTTGTTCTATGTTATCTCCTTCAGATAAATAAGGAGAGTAATGTTAAGGAAGATAATCCACCACTCACCAACGTTCAGGTTTAGTGGGTGTTTGTGCTCTAGTGGTAACTTCCCTTTAACCTCTCTCCCTTATCTCTCCTAACCGGATCGGGTCAGCCCACATAAAGCGACCCATGACCCATGACCCATAATCCAACAATGTACATCACTATTTGTCATATTGAAAATCAAAAAGGTTTTAGTCAATGTTTTATTATATACAACGTAGCTAAATATCTTCTTTGACTATTGAAAAATATTTAAACTTACGTTTCTTATTACTAGTTTCTCTCTCTAAAACAAACTCTCCATGAATCCTCAATCCTCAATTCCACCAAAATCTCAAGACATTAACATTAAATAATTTACTCCAAACGAATTAATGACCAAATCTTCATTCAAGGACATGCTAGTTGTTTCTGACCCAATGAGCTTCGCCCTTAACCTAGGACAAACAGACATGGATCTGACAAAAATCTCCATAGAAGAGGAAACGTCCATGCAATCATCAAACTCTACTGCACGAGGAATTAAGCAAATTCCTTTAACGGAAGAAGACATCCAGCGTATTTATGAGCCATGGAAATGCTCAATAATTGTTAAGTTGGTTGGAAACCGAATGTTACACCAATATTTTAAAAAAAATTCAAGAACTTTGGCATCCAACAGAAGATCTTTTCCTAATAGATCTTGGAGGGGATTACTACATTATTAAATTTCGAAAAAGGGAAAATATGGAGAAAATTATCAAACAAGGGCCTTAGCTCATCAATGGTTACTTCCTTTTAATTTTTAAATGGAAACCTAGCTACAAAGAAAAGACTAACAATCTCAGTAGTATGGATTAGACTGCCTCATCTACCAAGGAATTTTATGAATAAAATCTTTTTTAGAAAATATTGGAAATGCAATTGGACGTTTATTAAAAATTGATGTTTGCACATCAAACATTCTAAAGGGACATTATGCAAGAATCTGTGTATAAATCCTAAAAAATCCAATGCAACCTTTTTTCTATATTGGCCTCCATAAACAATACATTTCTATGAAGGTGAAAATTTTTTATGCAAAAAATATGGAAGATTTGGTTACACGATAGAACATTGTAGCTATAATCTAAAATTTCCAGAAAATACAAGTTCACTAAAGATCAATTTATTCAAACAGAAGAGAACTTGGAGAAAGGATGGAAACTAGTATCTTTTAACAAAGGAAGAAAACAAAATGCATGAAATTCACGTCCAGCTCTCACTAATCCAAACACTCATCCCAAGAGCCCAGGTATCTCTGTAAATCTCTTCAATGCCTATACAGGTAAGTTCTTAAACACTCAATTACTTCACTACAAACCTAAGGAATCCTCGAGCTTTTACCACCCTAGCAAGAACCTGATCACAACACACTCTGGCTATAGAAGGCCATTTTTCCTCCTACAAGGAGAACAAATGGTTTTGGAAGATACCGCTGATCTTCCAATTAACAACAAATTAAAAAAATATTAATCTTAATACTGATAAACACTTGTCCTTACAACATAAGGACCTAACCATGCTGGATTCAAACGTGATAAAAATTTCACTAATTAAAATAATAATAAAAAACTGCAAAATGACACACAAATGGACAAAAATATCCCTTCTACTAATGATAACTCTACTAACACTCTTAAGAGGCAAAACTACAATTCCGGTAATAATTCTTCTTTAGACAAAAACAAAGAACAAAATCTTTCCCTTGGAAATGAAAATATATCTTCCCCTGGGCATGCAAGCCAAATGACAAGGAACACCAGTAACAATGGACAAATTTCCTATTTCCTTGAAGAAGAATTAGATATAACATCTATGGAAGATATCCGTATACAACAAAGCATTGGGCAACCAAAGGATTTGCAATCGTCACCTACCTTTCCCCTAACACCCAATCACCTGGATACTGGCAGTAGCCTAAATCTCACGCCTAGTACCACTCCAATAAACTCCCAAGCCATCATTAAAGATGCCAAGACTTCCTTCAACTCTAAGAAGAAGGAACAAATTTATCTAAGTATTACGACAATACATAACACACCTCATGGAAAACCTTCCATTTTTTCCACCATTCAGAAACCCACAAATTGTCTATGCACAGCCCCCACAGGCACAAGATTATCAACCTGCCTCATGGGTAGAACTAGGTTTAACGGGTCATGCAATCTTATTTAATGTTCAAATCAATGGACAGGAAGCAATTGTGATACTTCACAACACTCAGTACCTAGCACAGCTAGTGATAGTGGGAACGAGGCTTGATATGAACAATTATTTAAACCAAATGCGGTTAAACAATATTATCCAACCTCTAATGCCATCGTTGAACCCTCAAATGGTGCATGCAAATATGCATAAATGGAATATGCCTCCACAATTCAACTCAATTCACCATCAAAATGCTCCAATGAATATGCCCTTTTTTCCAACGGAGATGTACACCCATCTGAACCCCTTTTTTCTGACATGGGAGATCAACCAAGTTCCCCAAGACCAACCCCATCCACCTATGCAGCAACAAGTTTCACCTTCTCGGGAACAAGAAAACCAAATAACAGGTCCAGTAGAAGCAACAATGGAGGAGGATGAAGAACATCTCAACCTAGTCTTAGAGCAAGTCCTATAGTTCCATAATCTAGACGAAATAAAGGTATTACTCTTCATGGAGATTCAAGAGAAGAGAAATGTACTCAGTTTCCCACATGCACTCTTCAAGTGCTCGGTGGATATCAAACCTCCCCGGGATCCAATAGTGGGCAACAGAGCCATAATCCTAGTGCCATTACTGATAAGGAATCCTATGTTTCCAGGAGGGATCAGCGAGATCGGGAAACCGGCAAACTCAACCATTAACCAAGCCATGAATCACCCAACTAACATCATTATCTGGAATATAAGAAAAAGAAACAATGACAACTTCAGAAGAAACTTCAGGGAAATGATTGATACTCATAGACCTTGTTTAGTTACTCTTCTTGAAACAAGAATGGTGAACCATGCTTAGTTACTCAATGACTTTAGCTTTACGGAGTTGATAGAAGTTCCAGAAAAGGTCCAATCTTGTAGCATGGTGATGATGTATAATCACAAAATAGTTAGTGTCCATAATGCTATTCGTAGAAACCAGGAAATCCATGTAACAATAGAGGTAAGTCCTCTCTAAAAATGACTTTTTTCTTCATAGTATGCTAGCACTAATGTTTATAGTCGAAATTTGATGTGGGATAACTTAGAACACATTAACAACACTTACAAAGGACCTTGGATTATTGGAGGTAACTTCAATGATGTCATGGATTCTAATGAAAAATTTGGTGGTAGGCCTATCAAAGATAGTAGAGCTAATTTTATTTGGTCTAAGATAAATTCTTGTAATCTACTGGATTTATGTTTTAACGGTTATAAGTATATATGGTCAAACCTTAGGCATAGAAACAAGTGTCTCACCATGGAATGTATAGACAAAATTCTAGGTAATGAAGACTGGATAGAATTATTCCCAAAAAGCTCCATAATCCATCTACCCGAAACACACTCGGACCACAACCCCATACTTATTGAATTAATTCCTAAAAATAGGATACACCATAATGCACCATTTAGATTAGGAATATTCTGGTGCAAGCATCCAGAATTTCAAGCTTTTGTTGAAAACAGTTAGCTAAGGTCTGACTATTTGAAAGGTAGTCAAAAATTGATAGACAAAATCAAGCCTTGGAAGAATAGTACTTTTGGCAACAAAATAGGGAAAAAAAGAAAATTACTTGCTATACTTCAAGGGGTCCAAAATTCCACCAATTATACCACAAGTATTTTTCTTCAACAATTAGAAAAAGACTTAAATAAGGAGTATATTGGTATCCTTAAAATCGAGGAAGACTATTGGAAATTAAGATCTAGGATTTCATGGCTTAATGAAGGTGACACAAACACTAGGTTTTTCCATTGCACTGCTACCAATAGAAAAAGAAGAAACAAGATTAATTTCTTTAAAGACGACTATGGTAACTAGATCAATGATCATGACCAAACTATGCCTCATGTCCTCAACTACTTTACAAATTCCTTCACAACTGCTCACTCCTCTAATAAGTGGAATAACCCTCTAGGTTGCACCTCCTCATATCAAAATATATACCTCATATCCTCAGATGCACCCTTACAAGATATTGAAATCAAGAGGGCTAAATACTCTTTCAAATCTTTTAAGGCCCCGGTACCGGACGACCTACACCCATTCTTCTTTCATAAATATTGGAAAATCGTAGGGCACTCGGTAACAAATCTTTGTCATAACATATTCAATACACAAGTAGTCCCAAAAGAGATCAACAGGACGTACGTATGCCTTATACCAAAAATTCCTAATTCTAATAATGTTAATAATTTTCAACCAATTGGTCTTTGTAACACCATCTACAAAATTATTATAAAAATTCTTTCTAATAGACTAAAGTATTTCCTAGATCTCTTAATAAGTGTCTTCCAAGCTAGTTTTATGAAGAACAGAAGAGCTGGTGATAATGCAGTCATCATTCAGGAAATAGTTTCAAAATTTAATAAAATGAAGAGGAAACAAGGACAAATGATCCTAAAAATCAACCTAGAAAAAGCCTTTGATAGTTTGGAATGGTCAATTGTTTACTGCACTTCAAAATTTTTTAATTTCCCTCCTAAGTTCTTTAAGATTTTACTTAATTGCATCTCAACAAGTAGCACCACTGTTCTAATAAATGGTTCTGTCACAAGGTTCTTTGATCCTAGTCGTGGCATTGGGAAAAGTGACCATATTTCACCTTATATTTCATCCTATGCCTAGAAATGCTAACTAGATATATCAACCACTAAGTTGACGCAAGAAATCGGGATCCAATTACCTTAGGAAAAACCAGTCCAAGCTTTTCACACCTTTTTTGTTTTTGCTAATGATTTTACTCTAATGACCAAGATTAATAACAAGTCTTGCCATGCTATTAAAAATGGCCTAAACCTTTTTTGTAACCTTTCTGGGCAAAGTATGAACAACACCAAATCAAAAAAAAAAATCTAAATATTACACCCCTTCTCTTATCAAATCCACTTCTAATACTCTAGGTATAAATACTTGTGATAATTTTAGTGCCTACACATGTTTTCCAATTCTCAGCATTTGTCCACGACCTAGGGGTTATCAATTCATTATTGATAAAATGAGGTCCAAGTTAGCATCGTGAAAATTAAAATTCTTTAACATGGCAAGTAGAACTACCCTAGCTGACGGATGCCTTAACTATATTCCCAATCACTATATACACTACACCCTTCTCCCAAAAAATATTCTCAATAAGATTGAGAAAATTCAGAGGAACTTTATATAGGGTAACACTATTGAAAAAAGGAAAATTTATCTTATTAGTTGGTATGTTGTGTGTCATCCTAAAAATAATGGTGGCTTAGGCATTTATTCGTCCAAATCAAAAAATTTATGTACATTATTATTTCTTGCATGGAGATTCCTAGCCAATACTATAACCCCTTGGGCCCGATTAATGATATCCACCTACTGTCTAAACAAAAATAAAAATTCCTTCATCTGGAAAAGTATCCAAAAAAGATGGGAGATATGTCCAAAAGGCATCCCTTGGTCCCGTCACTACCTCACCAATATGAACATTTGGAATATTAAGTGTATTACTAATATGGAAAATCTTAGAAGGGAAGTAACTGGTCCTTTATCCACAACTGGCCTTTCTATTAAAATAAGAGATATTTGGCACAAAAAATCATCGTGGCTTGATAAGTTAAGCATAGACCTTCCTACAAATATCAAAGATAATATCTTTAGTACTAACATTCGTAATCCTTAACCACAAAAGGTTTTTTCACCTCTAAATCGCGCTATGCCTTAATAGAACATTCTTTACCCAACGAATTCGATTTCTTCTGGGTATGGAACCTTAATTTCCCTAACAAAATTAAATTCTTCCTGTGGCAATGCCTATATAATAGACTTCCGTGCCAGAAATACTTCTCACAAATTGGCATGAATATCGACCCCTTGTGCACTATTTGTAAGTCCCACAAAGAAGAGATTATAAGCCATATTTTTCTATAATGTCAGGCGGTTAAATGCTTTTGGGCAAAGTTATGGTGGGTTAATTTGGATTATAATTCTACTAAACATTGGCTTCTTCAGATAAGAAGCTTAGATATCAACCTCTCCAATAACCTTCTAAACTTGAACTTCTTTTTTCCATTTGTTATTTGGCAATTTGGATCAATAGAAATAATAACAATCATAATAACACGGACTTTCCTATAAACATTAACAATATTATCCAAAAAAAACTGAATTCACCTTTCTAACTGAAAAAGCCCCTAATACTTTCCTCTCCAAATTAAATG
The DNA here is from genome assembly GCA_034376525.1 of Nicotiana benthamiana. Classification (NCBI taxonomy): domain Eukaryota; kingdom Viridiplantae; phylum Streptophyta; class Magnoliopsida; order Solanales; family Solanaceae; genus Nicotiana; species Nicotiana benthamiana. Next base: position 51,651,163 of record CM067325.1, on the reverse strand, counting down.
GAGCAAGCCGCCTAGAGAGTTTTTTAAACTAAATCAATGCTAGTTTCAAAAACCACAATGGTAGAACTGGCATTGGAGGGATAATCAGAAATAACATTATATGGTTGAATTTTCTAGGACTACCCAGGCTTCTGGATCATTACATGCAGAAATAAAGCACTCATGGAAGGGTTAAAAACAGCACGAGAATGGGGCATGCTCCGCTGGAGATATAGACAAACTCCATGGAGGTCATTCATTCAATTCATCAAGGAAATAGGCTATATAATAACATTATTGATAAATACAGGTTGTTCATGCACCAACAGAAGGTGACCCTCCAGTACACCTTCAGGAAAGGGAATAGAATTGCACATTACTTGACAAAGAAGGCAAGACAGAAAGGAAAACAAGTTTTTGTATTACCACCCTGCTATGTAAACCCTCTAGTACAAAGTGAGAAAAATGAACTCTTTGTTTGTATTAAGACTTTATTTTATGAAGGTTGTAATATCCTAGCAAGCTTAGGAAATCAAAGTGTTCTTAATGACAAAAACTATGCAGGCTATGTACGTAATAACTAGTATATATATATATATATATATATATATATATATATATATATATATATTCATGTTTGCTAAAAAAATGAAAATATTTAAACTTGCTTTATGCTTTACTATCAGTGTGTTTGGATCCCTACCAATACACTTTGGGTCAAATTATCCTTAAATTTAAGGGGATCTTATAGAAATATCACAATAAATCCCAACTTACTAATCTCTAGCAATTAATCATAGCATCATCAAACTAGCCAAACACATATAAAAATAAGGTTCTTTCTCTTCAAAATTCACATGCAAAGATCTTTTTTCATATTATTAATTGTGATTAACAACATTAGATGCAAGACGGAAAAAAAAGTTAATGGATAAGGTATCAAATCAGGTGATGAAATGCAAATTAAAAAAAATATAAAATTCCAAAAATTTAAGCTAAAAAGGAAATAGACATGGTTTAAATTCATGAGTCAATATACAATATTTGAGGAAGATTGGAGGTGATTTGGATTGGTCTGCTATAAAAATCGTAGTTAAAATCGAGTTCAAAAACTTCTTTTGTGACGCATGTATGAAACATGTATAACACATGTATTACACATACAAAAATATATATGTGATACACATTTGATAAAAATATGATATGTATGTGATACATAAATGATGCACAGTGTGATACACATATTATTTTTTTCATGCTCGTCTTCTACTTCGAATTTTTAATCAAACCACCTTAAAGCTCCACCAAATAATCTCAAAAATGAAATTCAAGCTCCTTAAAGTGTACCAAATCTATTCTATTAACACCCACTCAACAGAAAGTAAAAATTGACCATTATTTTTTACTACAAATAGCTAATTGGCTACTATTAGTAATATTTTATAAATTGACAAATTTTTATAATAAGCTACTTATAAATGGACATAGCTGATAGTTTTCCTAAATTTAGCGGAGGAACATGTGGCAACTCAAGAACAAAAGGACCCCCTCCCCCATTTTATATGGGACTGTTACATAAATAGCCAGCCAAAATTACTGTTTGCTTTCATATATTATGCCGGCTATTTTTAGTTTAGGAAACTATGTGTACAACTATTTAGATTAATATCCGGATCCAATTAAAACCTACCCTTAATTTTGTACCTATTATCTGACCCAAGTTCCCTCTATTGAGCTCTCTTTTTTCAAATCAAAAGAACATCTCCAAATATATTTATTCTTTAACAATTTGATTGCTAAGTCGAATTTTACATAGCAGTAATTGATTGAAATCAATTCTTTAATAAATTTGTAGATTCACAACAACACCTTTAAATCTTTATAAAATCAAGAAAATCCATATTCAAAAAATCAAGACCAAATATATATATATATATATATATATATATATATATATATATATATATATATATATATATATATATATATATATATATATATATATATATTAAAAAAATTGTTACACGGGATAAATAGAAAATGAGTTCGTGAGTGTTTTGGTGAGAAGTATGGTGAGTACGTTTGTTTACCTCGAAAATACGAGTAACAATTAAACTTGATTTGAGGTTATAAAGATATGTGATTTAGTTCGATACCAATTAATAATCAAGAAGTATAAAGTATAAATTAAAGAAATGAGTGAACCAAATCAATGTTACTTAAGCAATATCAACCTCAAGATAGGTTAAGAACGGTAATGTAAGAACAATAAAGCAAGAGCAATAAGCTAAAGGACAACTCTCATAAATAATGAGCGAGAAAAGTAGGATAGTATATTCTTTTCCAATGATTAGATAATTCTTACAAATGATTAGGGCCCCTCTATATAATAGGGAAAACCCTAAATAAGGTACATTTTCATTTACTGTAAAGAATCTAATTGGAACAGCTGTATAACCACATAGTACAGATTTGTACTAATTATTACAAATTGATTCCGAAATTTATGCCATGATCTTGGGGACGTGGTGGAAATCTTATCCTTCTGTAACAAACTCATAACGACATTGTCTCGAAGTCGGTTGTGCTTGGCTTCGATATTCCTCGCGCACTTCGATCCTCGGGCATTGCATTCTATCTTCGAGCTCGAGTCTGATCCATCGAGCTCGAACTCAACCTTACCTGAAGTCGGGCTTAAAGAACCCCTCGAGCCTGGGAAATTTGGCATACCTAATTTCGATCATATACAGATAGTCCACATATTTCTTAGAATAAGATAATAATAAACGATTTGAACCTCGATTCTCTGGAATCTCTTATACTGATGTCATTCCCGTGACGTAGGTGCTTGAAGTGACCGAAACATCGCGTCGGTTCACTTCCCCAAAACATTAAATGCACGCCAGTAATGGTCGGCCACTGGTGCCACCAAACCATCGCCTTTCATCTATAAATATGAGGTTCCTTCTTTGAACTAAAAACTTTACCTCTTCATTGTATTTGCTCTGCTCCCTTTTCCCCTTCATCTCTTTCTCCTCTCACTACTTTTTACTCTGATCACTGGAAAATGCAGAGCTCCCGTAAAACACCACACTCTGCTACTGCCTATATTCCTTAGTTTAAACTACGGATAAAACTTCCAAAACAGTCTCCCAAAAAGAGAAAGCATCATCTTCTTCTACTTCCTGGATGGTCAAATCGATGGCGCCACCGGCTCTTCATGAAATCACCTCCGGCTCTTGCGTGATAAAGAAGGATTTCAATATTGAAAATTCCCCCTAATATCCCAGGCCGATGCGAGCATGTATCTCAGTATATTAGTTCGATGTCGAAGAAGTACCTCAAAGCCATGAAGAGGGACTACGGCTGGGGAGACGAGGTCGTGGTTCAAATCTCACGCCCTGAGGAAAGCATCACTACCTACGTGAAGGGGTTCATAAGTGTTTACACTTACCCCTTCACGCTGGGTCCCCTCGATCTAGTAGTGATTGATTTTTGCAAAAGGTACGAGATTATCCTCGACCAGATCCATCTCTCCTTTTGGCGCATCGTGATTATGCTCCACTATTTTTCCAGTAAGGCTAAGGGATTAGAGTTTACCCTCAACCATCTCATTCGTCTGTATCAACCTCAGCTATTTGGAGGGCTCACCTAGCTTCAATGCCTATCAAAAAGGGATTTAATCTCTAGTAATGACGAGGATAAATATCGAGGCTGGATGAGTCGGTTTATCAAAGTGAGGACCTTTGATGTCATCCCTAAGGGAAATATGTCATTCCTAAAGAGATGGAACTTTAGTTGTAAGTGAACTCCTTCTCCAACTGTATATTCATATTTTGTTTATGTGTTTCATAATGTCTTTACCTTTTCTACAACCGTTTCTAGGACGCCCCATGCGATCCCCGACCTCATGGATTGGGTCCGAAAGTTAGCTGCAACCTCTTCGTACGATGAGCGCAAATGGAGCAAATTATCTAGGGGAAAATGGGAGGCCAAATAACATGGTAAATTCTCTTCTCAAGGTTTTTATATTCTTCTTTTATTGGTGATGCCACCTCACTCATGATTATTTGTGCAGGCATCAAAGATGTCTCTTAAATGAGGCCATTCCTGCCCGAAAAAGAGACCGAGTCCCCGATTGCAAAATTGAGGAAAGACAATAAAAGAAAGCATGCTTCTAAGCCCAAAGATCTTTAGATGAGAGGGACCCTTCTCGTAAGTCAAGGAAGAAGCTTATCCACGTGGAGTTTGATTCTGCCATCCGATTCCAGGAGGATAAAGAGAACGGGGGTGAAAAATCAAGGTCGGTGCCCCAAACTAGGAAACCAGTCGAAGCCTCCAAACCCTCCGAACCTGACACTTTGCCTCTTGGTGAAAGAACTCCAAAGATAGACTAGGTAAAGCCCTTGAGTCCCCCGAGATCGAGATCATTCCCCCTCCTTCAACAAATACGCATGAAGGGACAAATGCTGAGAGGTCCGAAGCTAAAAAGAGCACCCCAAGTGAGGAGCTCGGGCCCGGATGGACTGTTTCATCGGGGTTGACGATGATGTTGACCTTAATGATGCATCCACCCTCTTCGAAAAGGCTCAACGTCTTCTCTCTCGAGTAATCACTAACTTTTATTGTTGTAATTTTTTCTTTTGTTCTCTTCCTTTGACTAACATGCCTTCATTTCATATGTAGGCCATCATCAAGTTCAGAGTCAAGCTGAGCCGATGTGAGGCCGAGCTCAGGAAGGTTTCAGGTGAGAGAAGGCCTTGAGGCTCCTCTTTAGCCAAAGGGGGAGGAGCTCAAGGACCTTCGGATTGAATTGGCCAAAGCTCAGAAAAACAAGGCCGAGCTAGATGAGTAGGTAACTGTGATTTTAACAGAGTATGGTCTTCATAGCCTTACTACGAAGGCTAAAACTTCAATGTCTCAACTGCAGCAAAAGTTGGAGATGATTGGGAAACTCCGGGGCGAGGTCGATTGAGTCAAGGCTGACTACTACCAATGGAAAGAGAACATGAATCGGCTTGTTGCTAATAAAGAAGCTGCTCTGGACCAACTAGCCTCGACTGAACTCAGCTCCAAGGTATAAAAGTGAAGAACCTGGCCCAGGCCAGGAAAATTGAGGAGTTAGAGGAAAGTCTTGCCAAAGTCGGGGCGGAGGTTGCAGAGGCCAAGGCTGAAGTTGAGAAGATGAAGCCTACGACTGATAAGACTATCACGGTATACTTAAGGGATGCCAAGGTTGTTCAGGCGAAGCTAAGGGAGGCCTCCGACCAGGAACAACAGAATAATGATTTGGCCAAGTGCCAATCCCGGAGGGAGACTCTCAAAGCAATCCATGCCCGAGGATTTGACCTTACTGAAGAAATAATCCAAGCAAAGGCGCTAGAAACCGATATCAGGTTTCTTGTTTCTTTTGATGATGAAGATTCTATGAGTGGTTCCGAGGGCGAGGAAGGTGAAGATGGAGTCCCCGAGGAGGAGGAGGTTCCCAAAGATAGAGCTCCCGATGATGCAGTTCCTGAGGATGTTGCTTCCGAGGATGTAGCCCCGAAATAGATTATGTTCTTTTTTATTAATTTGTTTTTGTGTAAGGTCTCCTCGTGGGTGTTGTAAATATATTTTGTAAATATCTCTTATAAATATAAAGAACCTATTTGCTTCATCTTCGATTTCTGTTGAATTTTGTTCCTTCATTTGTGAAATTTTTTTATAATATCCCTTAGATTTTTATTGACCAATGGGCAATCTTTATATAAGATATTTTAAGGTTTTTATTAATCCTCAAGCTAATCTTAATGTGATTTGACGCGAGCTCGGGATGATGGGACTCTTGAGCCCGAGTTTAGTGAAAGCAAGGTCTCAAACCCTATATGTTTTGGCCCTTACGGTTTTTTATATTGGCCCTTAGACTCTTTTAGGTTGGCCCTTAGGCTCTTTTAAGTTGGGCCAATTCGGCCTCTAAAGCGGCTATAGTTTTTCCCTCTTTGTGGCTAAAAGACTTATTGAAAAGTTATTTATGCCTTAGCACGTGTTTTTTTTACTCGTTGGGTTTTTCAAATGTTTGACGGATCAGAACCGTAGTAGTAATTTGTTTGTGTGAACATAATCGAATACCTATTATGTTTATCGAAGCCCATTATCATTTGCTTTTGTCGAGGGTATCCTGATTTAACCAGTTCTTTCAAAGTGTTTGAAGGCCTTTAATATGGCAAAACTCGAACGTCTCCGAGCCGCATTATTTTGACCATAGCCTTTTTTATGACTATAGTCGTTAATATGGTTGTAGCCTTTAATGTGGTTGTAGCCTTAGGGTATGCCTCTTGGACTTGTTTCCCGATAACCTCTCAAACTTGTTCGAAAGGTTAGTCCCCGAGTACGATGGCCTTGGCCTTTATATCAAGGGTATGCCTCATTGAGGTCTTACAAGTTCGAATTTTTGATGACTCGTATGTGTTGACTGTCGATGACAGTCCTCGAGTAATCGGGGTGTATTTTCATTCAGGCCCTTGGGCCGTTTCTGGTAGAATTATAAGTGTAAAGCTCGTATAACAGTAGACTTCTTTGAGGCATACATTGTTTTGATACAGAAAGAATGTTTCTTTGAACAATTGATACATGTGTACATGTTTTATCGTTGGGACTCAACTATTATATATGGACACGGTTAATCATACCGTTTGTCTCATTACAAAGTTCTCCTGTCGAGACCCTCTTTGGCGTGAAGTATTGTCCTCGAAAATATAACTTTTGAGGGTGATGACCCATAATATTTGGGGTTGATTGAAAAGAAACCTTGGATACTGTTGAGTTCTCCTTAAGCAGCACATAGTTGTTTCTTCGTTAAAAACCTCGCCTAAAACCCCATTTCGGACAAAATCGATCTTACGGTAAAAAGAGTGCAACGCATTCTATAAAACCTAAGGCCTTCGTGTAAAAAAGTGCCTTCGACAGCTTCGATCAAACACATGCAATGGGATAGTTTCAAATTTAAATGAACGAAAAGAGAAAGTCATACCTTAGCAATAGTATCATTTGATTAGTGATATGTTCCAATTATTTGGCAGTTGTTCGCCTTCCATTGTGCTATATTTGTAAGATTCTTTACGGGCAACTCCAAGGACTCGGTGCTATCCTTCCCAATTCAAACCCAGTTTCCCTTCATTTGAGTTTCAATTATTAAGGGTGACATTCTGTAGAACTAACTCCCCGGTTCCGAAGTGTCAAAGGTTAGTCCTTCTATTATAGTATCTCTTGATTCTTTCCTTCTGCGTTGTCATCCGAACAAGTGATGTCTATCATTTTTCATCTATTAACTTGAGGATAGTGTTCATAGCCTCGTGATTTGACTCCTCCTATTCATGTCAAACCTGGCGCTGGGCTCTCCTACCTCGACAGGGATAAGGGCCTCGGAGACATATACTAAAAAGAACGGGGTAGCCCCTATGCTAGACTTCGATGTTGTTTGATATGCCCAAAAGACCTCGGGTAGAACTTCTCTCCATTTTCTCTTTGTATTGTCCAACCTTTTCTTTAGGTTACGGATGATATTTTTATTTGTTGACTCGGCTTGTCCATTTCCAGTTGGGTGGTATGGTGTTGATAGGATCCTCTTTATTTTATGTGCTTCGAGGAACTTCGTCACCTTGCTACCGGCGAATTGCTTTCCATTGTCACATACAATCTCCACGGGCATCCCGACCTGACATATGATGTGGTCCCAGATGAAGTTAATAACTTCCTTTTCTCTGACCTTCTCGAAGGCCTGTGCTTCCACCCATCTAGAAAAATAATCAGTCATAAATAAAATAAATTTGGCTTTACCTGGGGCCATTGGTAGAGGGCCGACTATGCCCATTTCCCATTTCATGAAAGACAACAGGGATAGGACCGAGTGGAGTGGTTCTTCGGGATGATGGATCATTGGTGCAAACCGTTAGCACTTATCACATCTTTTGACAAATTCCTTAGTTTCTTTTTCCATGTTGTCACAATAATACCCCGCTCTAATAATTTTGCGAATCAAAGACTCGACGTCGGAATGATTTCCACAAGTACCTTCGTGGACTTATCATACAAGATAATTGGTGTCCCCAGGCCCTAATCATACCACCAATAGCCCATCGAGCGTTCTCCTATATAATATTCCATCTTCGTCTAATGCAAACCTAGCAGCCTTGGTTCGTAGGACCCTCGATTCTTTATGGTCCGATGAGAGTTTTCCATTTTTCAAACAATTGATATACTTATTCCTCCAGCCCCAAGTCAAAATTATTTGATTTATCTCGGCATGACTCTCTTCAACCACGGACCTCGATAACTGTACGACAGTCCCCGGGACAATATCAACTCTTTCTACCGAGGATCCCAAATTAGCAAGTGCATTAAACTCACTATTTTGCTCTCAAGGAACATGATCTAGAATCCATTCCTTGAAAACTTGCAATGTTACCAGTAGTTTATCCAAGTATTGTTGAATCATATCCTCTTGAACTTCAAAACTTTTGTTTACTTGGTTTACCGCCAACAGTGAATCGCACTTAGCTTCAGTGACTTCTGCTCCCAAGCTCTTATCTAGTTCGAGACCTGAAATTATGGCCTCATACTCGGCCTTATTAGTAGTCAACCTAGAAGTTTTAATAGATTGTCTAATAATACTACCCATAGGTGGCTTCAATACAATGACAATCTCGGACCCTTTCACATTTGAGGCACCGTCCATGAAAAGGATCCACAGCCCCGATGACGTACCCGATCTTAGCAGGAGTTCTTTCTCCACTTAGGGTATGAGGATCGATGTAAAATCAGCCACGAAGTTAGCTAGGATTTGAGACTTGAAGGCGGTTTGTGGTTGATATTCTATATCGTACCCGCTAAGTTCGAGGACCCATTCGGCTAAGCAGCCCGATAGTTCGAGCTTATGCAAAGCATTTCGAAGGGGGTAAGTAGTTAATACACATATGGGATGACATTGAAAATATGGCTTTAGCTTCCTAGATGTGTTTATCAGTGAGTGCTAATTTTTTTTAAGTGAGGGTATCTAGTTCAGCATCTTCTAGAATTCGGCTTACATAATAAACATGGAATTGCGTACCTTGCTCTTCTCAAACTAGTACGCCACTTACTGCTATCTCGAACACTACCAAATATAAGTAAAGCTTTTCATCTACCTTCGGGGTGTGAAGCAAAGGCGAGCTCGATAAGTATCGCTTCAATTCTTCTAAGGCTTGCTGGCATTTCGGGTTCCATGCGAAATCCTTTTTCTTTTTAAGCAAGAAAAAGAACATATGACTTCGGTCTTATGACCTTGAAATGAACAGACCCAAGGAAGTTATTTGTCCTGTTAGCCTTTGCACGGCCTTCACATTGTCCACGATCAATATATACTCGGTGGCCTTGATTTTGTCGGGGTTAATTTCGATACCCCAACACCATAAAGCCAAGGAACTTACCCAAGCTAAATCTGAAGGCACATTTTTTGGGTTAAGCTTCATGTTGTATTTCCTCAAGATTTTAAACATTTTCTGCAAATGAGTTAAATGGTTTTATGCGTGCAGGGACTTAACTAACATATCGTCAACGTATACTTCCATCGATTAACCTATACATTCATCAAACATTTTGTTAACTAGGCGGTAGTATGTAGCTCCTGCATTTTTTAACCTGAATGGCATTACGTTGTAATAATAAGTTCCAAATTTAGTGATAAACGAAATCTTTTCTCAGTCCTCCAGGTTCATTTGAATTTGATTTTACCCGGAGTAGGCGTTGAGAAAAGTTACGATCTCGTGGCCGGCTATGGAATCGATGGTACAATCAATGCTGGGCAGTGTAAAAGAGTCGTTTGGGCATGATTTTTTCAAATCATTGTAATCTACACACATTCTTATTTTGTTTCCTTTTATCGAAATTATAACTACATTGGCTAACCATTCGGGGTATTTTACCTCCCGAATAGATCATATTTTGAGAAGTTTGGTTACATCATCCTTTATGAATGCATGGTTCACCTCGGATTTAGACCTCCTTTTTTGCTTTACTAGTTTGAGCCGGGGGTCGAGGCTTAGCCGGTGTGTTGTTATTTCCGGTGAAATCCCTATCATATCTAAATGAGACCAAGTAAAGTAATCCATATTATCAATAAGAAATTGAATGATTTTTTTCCTGAGTTCGAGGCTTAATCATGTTCCTAGGTATACCTTTCTCTCGGGCATGCATCCGATCAGTATGACCTGATATAGTTCCTCGATCATTGACTTGGTTGATCAGACTCTTCGGGAATGATGAAAGTTTGAGGAGTAAGGAAATCCTTTTCTTTTTCTTCGATTACCTGTTGCTCCGATTTCGTCGAGGATAAAGGTAATGATTTTTATTTAGCGGCTTACTTTACTTTGGTGTTTGACTTTTTCAAGGTCGAAGGCTCTGGTACCAATATCACTTTATCGATTGCAAACATATCCTTTGCAGCGTGTTGCTCTCCGTAAATCATTTTCACTCCATCCTCTATTGGCAACTTTATCATCTAATGAAGAGTTGAAGGTACTACCCTCATGTTGTGAATCCATGGTTTCCCGATGAGTGTTATACCTCATGTCACCTTCGATGACATGGAATTTTGTATCGTGTATGGTCCCAGCTATGTTTACTGGTAGGATTATTACCCCTTTTGTTGTTTCGCTTGCCATATTAATGTCATTTAGGACCCGGGACGCATGTACAACCTGATCTAGTAGGACGAGTTGTTTTACGACTCTATATCTGATTATGTTTGCTGAGCTACCTGGATCCACTAAAACACATTTAACTTGAATTTTATTTAAATGAATAGAAATTACCAGGGTGTCATTATGCATCTGGGATATGACTTCTACTTCTTCGTCATAGAATGATAGGACATCCTCGAGCATATAGCTCAGAGCCTTTTCTCTCTTGTGATCGACACCTTGGTGCATCTGAATATAGGTCTTCGTGGGATATCGACACCGCCAACGATCATATGGATTACATGTTGTGGTTCTTCCTACTTATGTTTTCTTGCATCTATGTCCCTGAAGTGGTTCTGAGCTCGATCACTAAGATATTCCCGAAGGTGACCCTTGTTAAAAAATCGAGCTACCTCCTCCCTTAGCTGCCTGCAGTATTTGATTCTATGGCCATGTCTGCCATAATACTTACACATCAAGTTAGGATTCCTTTGGGAAGGATCGCTTTGTATAGGCCCGGGCTACCTGGTATCTTTGATTCTTCCAATAGCTAATACAATCCCTAATGCATCTATGCTGAAATTATACTCCGACAATCGAGGTGCCTTTGTAGGGTAGGTATGCTTATCGAACCCATTCTTACTCATGAGTCCCCAAGAGTTTTGACCTCGATCATTTCTCCGATCATTTTGAGGAGCATTACGACCCGAACCGTTGTTTATCCGATTGACGTATGGCTGATACCATTCCTTATTCGATCTTGATTCATTGTTTGTATCCCTCAGGGGCTTGGTTGCCAATCTATTAGGATAAACTGAGCCCGAAGGGGCTCCCAACTGGTCGTCCTCGACCTTAATCTTCGATTGATAATGGTTATGCACATCTGACCACGTCACAAACAAATACTCGATCAGATATTGTTTTAATTGTCGAGACAAGGTCGAACTCCCTTCATTCAAACCCTGCATAAAAGTATGTACTGCCTAGCCATCAGAGACCAATGATAGTTCCATTATCTCCATCTAAAACTTGGACACGAACTCTCTTAATATTTCATCGTTCCTCTATTTTATCTTGAAAACATCCGATTTCATCGTTGCCACCTTTATGACACCGGTGTGCACTTTCACGAAAGCGTCTGCTAACATAACAAATGAATCGATAAAGTTCGAGACAAGTTGTGGTAACAAATCATGGATCCTTTCGATAATGTTTCCCTAAACATTTTCAACAATACTGATTCGATCTCGCTATCATTCAAGTCATTTCCTTTGATCTCGCAAGTTTATGAAGTAATATGCTCGTCAGGGTAGGTTGTCCCATTATATTTGGGTATATCAGACATGAGAGACATTTTAGGAATGGGCATTGAAGCCGCGCTTTGAGGGAATGGTTTTTGTATGAACTTTTTGGCATCTAAACCTCTCAATACCGAGGATGCCATTGGTATTTGATCATCATGGGAGTTATAAGTCTCCACCTTTTTGGCATTGTTTTCAATCTCCTTTTCCCCGAACTCGATCCTCTTGGTGAGATCTTCGAGCATCCTCATAATGGCGGGGTCAGTCCCCGAGTCATTTCTGTTTGACCTCTCTAGAGCTGGTTCAGCATGCCGAATGTTTTCTAGTTCAGCTATACTCAGAGTCTTATTCCGACTTTAAAGTTGAGCGATGGCGATCTGTTGATCTTGCAGAATCTCGAATATCACTTGGAGGCTGACTCCCCCATCTCCTATTCCTTGTGTTTCTTCGCCACCAGATCGGGCTTCCCTGCGTATACTCCCCCCCAGGTTTCTGCTTAAGTTTGCATTTAGATCAACGTGTGAACTAACATAAACTGGTTCCATATTTGGCATTTCTCCAAAGTTTATTGGTAGTACACCGACCCTATATTATTGTTTTCTCCATGAAATTCAAGACCTTCATTGTCATGAACATGTGTGTTTTGCGAGCTTGACATAGAATAAAAAATTCTTGACAAGAAAAAGTGTAAAAATAATGTGAGCTATGAGAATCAGTAATGAAATAATCACTATTATTTTTAGCTCGCGTTGGACGCCATACTGTTTACCTCGAAAATACGAGTAACAATTAAAACTTGATTTAGGTTTATAAAGATATGTGATTTAGTCAATACCTATTAATAATTAAGAGGTATAAAGTATAAATGAAAGAAATTAGTGAACCAAACTAGTGTTACTTAAGCAATATCGACCTCGAGCCCAGTGAACTCGAGATGGGTTAAGAACAGCAATGTAAGAACAATAAAGTAAGAGCAATAAAGCTAAAGGACAACTCTGATGAACAATGAGGGAGAAAAGTAGGATATTATATTCTTTTACAATGATTAGATGGTCCTTACAAATAATTGGGGTTCCCTTTATATAATAGGGAAAACCCTAAATAAGGTACATTTCCATTTACAGTAAAGAATCTTATTGGGACAACTGCATAATCGCCTAGTACATATTCGTACAAATCTATTCTGAAATTTGTGCCATGATCTTGGGGACGTGGCGAGAATCTTATCCTTCTGTAACAAACTCATAACGGTACTGTCTCGGAGCCGGTGGTGCTTGGCTACGATGTTCCTCGCACACTTTGATCCTTGGGCATTGCATTATGTTTTGAGCTCGAGTTTGATCCATCGAGCTCGAATTCGGCCTTACCTAAACTTGGGCTTAAAGCGATCTCTCGAGCCCGAAAAATCGGGCATATCTTGTTTCATCCGTATACAACGTTCTCATTGTGGCCACTGTCCTTGTCATCCACCAAATTTTTTGGGTTAGAGGAAAGAGATTGAGATGTTGAGAACCTGATGATCATGGGTACTACCATTGGGTGTTATCGGCATATTTTGATGATTTGACGGTTGAGATTTTGTCGGAAAGCTGACGACTAAGACTTAGAAATTAGGTCGAGTAATATGTACAAAATTAAGGGTGGATTTTAATTGGATTCAAATAAAAAAAATTTAGGGTGGGTCCTTTTGTTTTTGAACTGTCACATATCTTTTCGCTAAAATTAAGGATAATTTTCATCCAAAATATAACGACAGGGTCCGTACATACTGATAAATAACAATGGGGAAACAGCAGAAATAAGAGTATTTGATAAAATGAATAAATATATTTACGGTTTACACTGAAAATTCTTTGGGAGCGTGTTAGACAAAGAGGACTTCAAAGAAACAACCATCATTTAAGAGCAAAACTACTCCAGGGCAGGCTAATACGTGTTGGATTCATTGATTCTTATCTTTAAGATACAAAGAACTTGTGATTTTTTTGTTGGTATTTTACTAATTTCTATGAAACACATTTATTAAGAAACTTTTTTAAGTTACTGTATAATTTTTTGCAGGAAGTGAGATTCATTTTGTTACGATATCCCTCCTTATCTGACAACTAGTCTCTATGTCACCTCGCTCGTGTAGCCCCGGCTATCTGGGCGGACCTAGAGCATAGAATATCGGTTCTCAGGAACCTAGTAACTTTTGCATAAATCATATATTTTATATTAAATTTTTCATTAAATATTTGTAAATATCTAATTGTGAACCCAATTATTATTGCATATCAATCTAAAGTTGTGATAGAAACCCATAAGTCTCAAATCTCGGATCTGCCTCTGTCTACTATGATTGTCGAATTTATATGAAGATAATAAACTTTCAGTACAAGACATAATTTAAGAATATTTATTTAACTCATAAGTAAAAATAAAAGCATATATATAGATAGTGCAAATTCCAGTGTTTTGATAATTTTATTTGTTTTGATCATATATATTTTTAAGCTACTACTTATATTAAAGTCGGTAGGAGACATCAGCTTGATAACAATATTGTCTAGGAGTTTTGTCCCTAATAAATAGCGTGATAATTTAGTTGCATTCTCAAAAAAAAAAATATTTTAGCATAGAGTTTAATAGATAATAAATACTGGCGGTGATAAACTGATAATTTATGCCAAATGTGAAAGAGTTCGGTTTGAGTTCTAATAAATTTGGAGTGTTCAAGGCCTAATTTTTCCTTCTTGTAAACATTTGCTCGTGTAGAAAAGAAGCACATTATTAAAAAATAAACCAAAACCATTCTCATGTTTTTCTAGCTTTTGAGAGCGAGGAATGGCCATAGGGCCACCCTGCATAACGGATGTAACTCTAATCAAGTACTTTAGAATTTAGATACATGGTATTAATTTATATGTAAAAAGTTATATAGATTATGTTATGAAATAATATAAGAACAAGAACAATAATACAAGAACAAGAATAGAGAGAAAAGTAGAGAGAGGAGTATTTTTATTGATACTTTTGGGATGGTTTACAATGGAATAGAACTCCTTTATTTATAGGGAGGTGGTAACTTAGCCACCAAGAAGTAAACCCTAGAATCTCTCTAAATATGGACATTCACCTAAAATAGAATATTTTATAACACTCCCCCTTGAATGTCTATTCAATAATGTGCCTCGTTAAAACCTTAACTAAAACAAAACCCAATGGGAAAAAATTAAAGAAAAGGAAAAAGAGTACACATGTTTGAATATGCGCCTATTGGTTGCCTCGTTAAAAACCTTACAAGGAAAACCCATTGGGACACAACCTTGTAAGGGAAAAAGAGTGCAACGCGCATTAACTCCCCCTGAAAAGAGCATCAATTCATATCCTTGAGTCTTTGCATTCCGATCTTGTGAACCAGCTTCTTGAAGGTTGACGTTGGTAGAGATTTTGTGAACAAATCAGCCATATTATCGCTTGAACCAATCTGTTGCACATTGATATCACCATTCTTTTGAAGATCATGTGTGAAAAATAACTTTGGTGAAATATGCTTTGTTCTATCTCCTTTTATGAATCCTCCCTTCAATTGAGCTATACATGCTGCATTGTCTTCATACAAAGTCGTGGGTAGTTTGTTACACTTCAAACCACATTTGTCTTGAATATGATGTATTATAGACCTCAACCACACACACTCCCGACTTGCTTCATGAATAGCGATTATCTCGGCATGATTAGATGAAGTAGCCACAATTGATTGCTTAGTCGATCGCCAAGATATGGCGGTGCCTCCACAGGTAAACACATAACCCGTTTGAGATCGAGCCTTGTGTGGGTCGGATAAATATCCAGCATCAGCATAACCAACAAGATCAGGACTGCAATTATTGCTATAAAATAAGCCCATATCGGTAGTCCCTTTTAGGTACCGCAATATATGTTTGATCCCATTCCAATGTCTCCTTGTGGGAGCCGAGCTATACCTTGCTAAGACATTAACTGAAAAGGCTATGTCAGGCCTTGTAGTATTTGCAAGATACATTAGTGCGCCAATTGCACTAAGATATGGTACTTCAGGACCAAGTAGCTCTTCATTCCTTTCTTGCGGTCGGAATGGATCTTTATTCACATCAAGTGATCGAACAACCATCGGAGTACTTAAAGGATATGCTCCATCCATGTAAAACCGTTTCAGTACCTTTTCTATATAGGTAGATTGATGAACAAAAATTCCGTTTGCCAAATATTCAATTTGCAAACCAAGACATAATTTTGTCTTTCCGAGATCTTTCATCTCGAATTCATTCTTTAGATAATCAATTGCCTTTTGGAGTTCTATGGGGGTTCCAATAAGGTTTATGTCATCGACATATACGGCAAGTACAACAAATTCCGATGTTGTTTTCTTTATAAAAACACACGGGCAAATGGCATCATTTATATAGCCTTCTTTTAATAAATACTCACTAAGACGATTATACCACATTCGTCCTGATTGCTTTAGACCATACAAGGATCTTTGCAATTTGATTGAAAACATTTCCCGGGACTTTGAATTATGAGCGTTTGGCATTTTGAGTCCATCGGGAATTTTCATGTATATCTCATTATCCAGTGAGCCATAAAGATAGGCAGTAACCACATCCATTAAATGCATGTCAAGCTTTTCAAGGGCAGCAAAACTAATGAGATAACGAAAAGTTATGGCATCCATTACAGGCGAATATGTCTCTTCATAATCGACACCAGGCCTTTGAGAAAATCCTTGTGCAACAAGGCGTGCCTTATATCTTTGTACCTCGTTTTTCTCATTTCTCTTGCGTACAAAGACCCATTTATAGCCAACAGGCTT
This sequence comes from Nicotiana benthamiana, assembly GCA_034376525.1. Taxonomy (NCBI): domain Eukaryota; kingdom Viridiplantae; phylum Streptophyta; class Magnoliopsida; order Solanales; family Solanaceae; genus Nicotiana; species Nicotiana benthamiana. The sequence continues at coordinate 51,634,349 of CM067325.1, read as the reverse complement.
AACACCATTAGGTGTTTCAACTATAGGGCCAAAAACTTCACGTTTTGCCAGTGAATTCAATTCTGATCGGATTGCTTCTTGCCATTTTGGCCAATCATGTCTTTTTCGACATTCTCCAACAGATTGAGGTTCAAGATCCTCACTTTCTTGCATAATGCTAGATGCGACATTAAAAGCAAAGACATAATCCACCACTATATCCACTCGATTAAAATTTGCCTCAATATCGATTGGATTTATTGATAGTTCCTTATTTTCTTGAGTCTCGGGCTCAATGGATTCTTCATGAATCTCAGAATTTATTAAATCATGAATTTCCTCATGAGATTCTTTTGTAGTGTCATTTTGATCGTTTGCTTTCCTCTTTCTAGGATTTCGATCTTTGGAACCTAATGGCCTGCCACGCTTCAGGCGTGCATTCGACTCATTGGATATGACACTAGATGATTGTCCAACAGGGACATCAATACGGATTGGAACATTCTCTGCGGGGATGTGGGATTTTGTTATCCTTTTCAAGTCCGTAAATGCGTCAGGCATTTGATTTGCTATTCTTTGCAAATGGATAATCTTTTGCACCTCTTTTTCACAAAATAGAGGTATGTGGATCAAGATGAGATAATGATGCATTTTTCCACAAAATTTCCCGTTTGGTTTCACCAACTTCTCCCCTAATTTTGGGAAAAGTGTCTCATCAAATTGACAATCTGCAAATCGTGCAGTGAACAAATCCCCTGTCAATGTTTCGAGGTAGCGAATAATGGAGGGCGATTCAAATCCAACATATATTCCTAACCTTCTTTGCGGACCCATTTTGGTGCGGTATGGCGGTGCTATAGGCACATATACTGCGCATTCAAAGATCATTAAATGGGATATATTGGGTTCATGACCCAAAACCAATTGCAACGGGGAATATTTGTGATAATTCGTCGATCTGAGACGAATTAGCATTGCTGCATGCAAAATGGCGTGACCCCATACCGAAGTGGGCAGCCTCATTTTCATGAGTAATGGTCTTGCAATCAACTGCAGGCGTTTAATTAAAGATTCTGCAAGACCGTTTTGAGTGTGAACATGAGCTACAGAATGTTCCACTTTTATCCCAATTGATAAGCAATAATCATTAAATGCTTGGGATGAAAACTCAGCAGCATTATCCAGTCTAATAGACTTGATTGGATTATCAGGAAATTGTGCTCGTAGTCGAATTATTTGTGCCATTAGTTTTGCAAACGCAAGGTTGCGTGATGACAACAGGCACACATGAGACCATCTACAGGATGCGTCTATTAAGACCATAAAATATCTAAAGGACCCACTAGGTGGGTGAATAGGTCCACAAATGTCCCCTTGTATACGTTCCAAAAACGTAGGTGACTCAGTCCCATCCTTTGTTGGTGATGGTCTAATAATTAACTTGCCTTGATAACAAGAAGTGCAAGAAAATTCATTATTTAAAAGAATCTTGAAATTCTTTAAAGGATGCCCATATGAGCTTTCTATAATCCGTCTCATCATGATTGATCCAGGGTGTCCCAATCGATCATGCCAAAGTACAAAAGTATTGGAATCAGTAACCTTTTGGTTTACTGTTGAATGTGCCTCAATTGCACTAATTTTTGTCCAATACATGCCACAAGATAAAGACGGGAATTTCTCAATAACCCTCTTTTGGCCAGAGACATTCTTTGTAATGATGAGATATTCAAGATTATTCTCATCTATTGTCTCAATATGATAGCCATTCCGGCGTATATCTTTAAAACTCAACAAGTTTCTCTTAGACTTGGAGGAGAATATTACATTCTCTATGATAAACATTGTTCCTCTAGGCAGAGTTATAGTTGCTCTTCCGGAGCCTTCAATCAATTTACTACTACCAGAGATTGTAGTAACATCTGCCTTACACATACTTAGTTGAGAGAAATATTTCTTTTCTTTGAGTATCGTATGTGTAGTACATGAATCAACTAAACAAATATTTTTACAGTTGGACGTTGATCCAAGCTTGCTTTGTGAGATATCCATATTTGCTTTCCCATGGTTTGACATACAAAAGAAATACACGAACATGAGAATAAACAAATTCAATCCGTTTGTTTCACATTTAAACAATATTTTCAAAATCTGCTGAGGTTAGTCGATTAACTTAGTTGATAGTCGACTATCTTGGGAAGCAGTCATTAGGTTAGTCGACTAACTAAATCAGATAGTCGACTATCTTGCCTTGCGGAAAAGTCCAGTTTTAATGCGAAATATTAGTTAATCGACTAACTGTTAGGTTAATCGATTAACTCTACTGAAAAATAAAAATATCTTTGAAATTTAAGCATATTGAAACATTCTAAAGAATTAATACTAACATTATATCATAAACTAACTAATACGAGCTGATACTAATGACTATTAGTTTATTAACTAACTAATACAAATAAGTAAAATAAAATCAAACAATTCCATCTTCCTTCATCACAGATCCATCACCGATTAAGTGGTCTATTTTCCCCTCGGGTTGCTCAAAGAAGTCTGCCACATCCAGGTGGGTGATGTCAAAATTGTCGTCAGAGACAAAATTTGTGTCAGGGCCTTTATTCTTTAGAGATGCTTGATAAAGATCAGCCAAATGTCTTGGTACACGGCAAGCTTTTGACCAGTGCCCTTTTCCACCGCAACGATAACATATAGTTTCTGAACTCTTTGCCTTTGGATCCTCAAAATCCCGTTTCTGCTTTTGGTGGTTATATCTCTTTGGGGGGAGACGGACATCAGGGAAATTTCTTCCTTGTCTACGTCCACGGCCATGACCCCGATTACGACCATGACCATGATTAAAGCCATAGCCTTTTCCATGCTTGGCATAATGAAGAATACACCTTATCTGCTTCAGGCAATGGTGTAGACCCAGTGGGTCGATTTTCGTGATTTCTCATGAGCAGGTCATTGTTTCGCTCAGCCACAAGGAGAAGAGAAATTAGTTCAGAGTACTTTTTGAAACCTTTCTCTCTGTACTGTTGTTGCAGTACCATATTGGAGGCATGAAATGTTGTAAACGTTTTTTCAAGCATATCATAATCAGAGATATTATCTCCATAGAGTTTCAATTTAGAAGTAATTCTGAACATTGCAGAATTATATTCAGAAACAGACTTAAAGTCTTGGAGCCTCAGATGAGCCCAATCATATCGTGCTTGTGGCAGAGTGACCAACTTCAAGTTGTCATATCTCTCCTTTAAGCCTTTCCACAAGATTAGTGGATCTTTGACTGTGAGATATTCAATTTTCAAACCTTCATCAAGGTGATGGCGCAAGAAAATCAAGGCCTTAGCACAGTCTTGGGTGGATGCTTTATCTCTGTCTTTAATAACGTCTCCAAGACCCATAGCATCTAAGTGGATTTCAACATCCAACACCCATGTCATATAGTTCTTGCCCGAAATTTCAAGGGCAACGAACTTTCTTTTCATAATATCAGACATAATTAAAACCAAATTCGGAAAAAGGGAAATACCTTAATTTTCTCAAGAGGATTCTTGAGACGGTAGAGTCTCGTGCTGATAACGTGTTATGAAATAATATAAGAACAAGAACAATAATACAAGAACAAGAACAATAGAGAGAAAAGTAGAGAGAGGAGTATTCTTATTGATACTTTTGGGATGGTTTACAATGGAATAGAACCCCTTTATTTATAGGGAGGTGGTGACTTAGCCACCAAGAAGTAAACCCTAGAATCTCTCTAAATATGGACATTCACCTAAAATAAATATTTTATAACACTCTTATATTAATAATAAAAAAATGATAGAAAATCAATCAAAAAAAGTTATTAAAAAGAATCAATCAACACATAGTCGCTTCATTGACCCTTGAGAATTACCTTTGGTTAGAAAATTTTTACTCTTTTAAAACAAATTCTATAAAGGATCACCCTAACATACTTTTGGTCCAAAACTCAAAAGGCACGAGAAGCATTGTGGGGGAAATTTCATGCCCGAACCTATGTAAAGGCATGCAAAACTTTGCATTGTATACTTGGATCAATCTAGAGACAATAAGAAAACTAGAAAGAATTATGTAATGCTTTACATTATCTATACAATCAAGCTATTAAATTGAACCCAGCTGGAATTCCAAAAAGAGTAATGCAGACATAAAAACGTTAGATCATAGAACACTTTTTTTGTAAATTAAAAAGAAATTCTACAAACCAAAATTAAACCATATTAGAGAAACTAAAAAAATCATCAATTGATGAAATAAAAGACAGAGTAAAGGGGCACTACAACTTATAGTTTTTAATCATGTTGAATTGGTACGAGTTTACAACTTAAGTAGAACATAAATTTATTGGTATTAGAATTACACGCAAATAGAAAAAGAATTTGAGTCTTATAGTTTTGTCCAACATGTATATAAGAGTCAACTAAACTTTTAGGAACAACCCGAAAGTAATTATCCTGAAAGTAATAATATAGTATTTGTTATAAATAGACTTCTATTTAAGGTGAATGTCTATAATTAGAGAGATTCTAGAGTTTTATTCTTAGTAGCTAAGTCACTACCTCCCTATAAATAAAGGGGTCTTCTACCATTGTAAACCATCCCTAACAATCTCTAAGTATCAATAAGAATACTTCTCTCTCTCTATTCTCTCTATTCTTGCATTATTGTTCTTGTCTTTATATTATTTCATAACACGTTATCAGCACGAGACTCTACCGTCTCAAGAACCATTCTCGAAAAATCTAAGGTATTTTCCTCTTCCTAATTTAATTTTCGATTATGTCTGACATTACGAAAAGAAAGTTCGTTGCCCTTGAAATTTCGGGCAAGAACTATATGACATGGGTGTTGGATGCTGAAATCCACTTAGATGCTATGGGTCTCGGAGACACCATCAAAGATAGAGAAAAAGCATCCACCCAAGACTGTGCGAAGGCCTTGATTTTCTTGCGCCATCACCTTGATGAAGGTTTGAAGATTGAATATCTCACCGTCAAGGATCCACTCATCTTGTGGAACGGCTTAAAGGAGAGATATGACAACCTGAAGTTGGTCACTCTGCCACAAGCACGATATGATTGGGCTCATCTGAGGCTCCAGGAATTTAAGTCCGTTTCTGAATATAATTCTGCAATGTTCAGAATTACTTCTAAATTGAAGCTATGCGGGGATAAAATCTCCGATTATGATATGCTTGAGAAAACGTATACAACGTTTCATGCCTCCAATATGGTACTGCAACAACAGTATAGAGAGAAAGGCTTTACAAAGTACTCTGAACTGATTTCTCTTCTACTAGTGGCTGAGCGAAATAATGACCTGCTCATGAGAAATCACGAAAATCGACCCACTGGGTCTACACCACTGCCTGAAGCAGATAAGGTGCACTCTCATTATGCCAAACATGAAAAGGGCCATGGTCATGGTCGTAAACGGGGTCATAGCCAGGGACGTAGACAAGGAAGAAATTCCAATGAAGTCCGTCAACCCCCAAGGAGAGATAACCGCCGAAAGCAGAAACGGGATCATGAAGATCCTAAGGCAAATGGTTCAGAAACTATATGTTATCGTTGCGGTGGTAAAGGGCACTGGTCAAAGACTTGCCGTATACCAAGACACTTGGTTGACCTTTATCAAGCATCTCGAAAGAGTAAAGGCCCTGAAACAAATTTTGTCTATGACGACAACTTGGACATCACCCACCTGGATGTGGCAGACTTCTTTGAGCAACCTGAGGGGAAAATAGACCACCTAATCGGTGATTGGTCCGTGATGAAAGAAGATGGAGTTATTTGATTTTGTTCTACTTATTTGTATTAGTTAGTGAATAAACTAATAGTCATTAGTATTAGCTCGTATTAGTTAGTTCATGATGCAATGTTAGCAGTAGTTCTTTAGAATGTCTTCAATATGCTCAAATATCAATAATATTTTTATTTTCCAGTAGGGGTAATCGACTAGCCTGAAAAACTAGTCGATTATCTAATATTTTCGCATTAAAGCTGAAAAATAATTGATCGACAATCGATTGTCGTTAGACAGTGTAATCTGGAATTTTTCAAAAATCATCCACAATCGATTGTCTATGTCTAACAATCGATTGTCGTTAGACAGTGTAATCTGGAATTTTTCAAAAATCATCCACAATCGATTGTCTATGTCTAACAATCGATTGTCGTTAGACAGTGTAATCTGGAATTTTTCAAAAATCATCCACAATCGATTGTCTATGTCTAACAATCGATTGTCGTTAGACAGTGTAATCTGGAATTTTTCAAAAATCATCCACAATCGATTGTCTATGTCTAACAATCGATTGTCTATGTCTAACAATCGAATTTTTCAAAAATAGTCAACAATCAATTGTCGATGTTTAACAATCGATTGTCTTAAAACAGTGTGATCTGGAACTTTTCAAAAATTGTCAACAATCGATTGTCTATGTCTAACAATCGATTGTCGTTAGGCAGTGTGATCTAGAATTTTTCAAAAATAGTCAACAATCAATTGTCGATGTTTAACAATCGATTGTCTTAAAACAGTGTGATCTGGAACTTTTCAAAAATTGTCAACAATCGATTGTCTATGTTTAACAATCGATTGTCTTAAGACAGTGTGATCTAAAGTTTTTCAAAAATAGCAAATAATCGATTGTGTGTGTTTAACAATCGATTGTCAATGTTCAACAATCGATTGTGTGTGTTTAACAATCGATTGTTTTATGAAAATGCTTAAACTGAAATTTTCAAGCTGCATAGTAATCCATATAATCGACTATCTGATTTAGTTTGTCAACTGACCGCAGCAGATTTTGAAAATATTATTTAAATGTGACACAAACGGATTGAAGTTGTTTATTCTCATGTTCGTATATTTTCTTTTATATGTCAAACCATGGGAAGTAAATTGATTGAAGGCTCCGGAAGAGCAACTGTAACTCTGCCCAAAGGCACGACGTTTATCTTAGAGAATGCAATATTCTCCTCCAAGTCTAAGAAGAACTTGTTGAATTTTAATGATATCAATCGCAATGTTCTCCTCCGAGTCTTAAAGGAACTTGTTGAGTTTTAAAGATATCATTCAAAATGGATATCAGATTGAGACAATACATGAGTATAATCTTGAATACCTCATTTACTCATGAAAATGAGGCTGCCCACTTCGGTTTGGGGTCACGCCATTTTTCATGCAGTAATGCTAGTTCGTCGGCTGCCCACTTCGGTTTGGGGTCACGCCATTTTACATACAGCAATGCTAGTTCATCTCTGACTAACGAATTGACACAAATATTCCCCGTTGCAATTGGTTTTGGGTCATGAACCTAATATATCCCATTTAAGAATCTTTGGATGCGCAGTATATGTGCCTATAGCACCGCCATCCCGCACCAAAATGGGTCCGCAAAGAAGGTTAGGAATATATGTTGAGTTTGAATCGCCCTCCATTATTCGCTACCTCGAAACATTGACAGGAGATTTGTTCACTGCACGATTTGCACACTGTCAATTTGATGAGACACTTTTCCCAAAATTAGGGGGAGAAGTTGGTGAAACCAAACGGAAAATTTTGTGGAAAAATGCATCATTATCTCATCTTGATCCACATACCTCTATTTGTGAAAGAGGCACAAAAGATTATCCATTTGCAAAGAATAGCAAATCAAATGCCTGACGCATTTATAGATTTGAAAAGGATAACAAAATTGGTATTAAATATACCACACTCACCCCTAGAAGGAGGTTTGAGATGATACCACACTCACCCCTAGAAGGAGGTTTGAGATGATATATGGCATGAATGATCGTTGGTCATGTACCTATTGTACGCCAAAGTATTTTGGAAATATGACTATTAAAGGACAACGATAATGCAAGAAACATATCTTGCATATAAGTTTGACATGACCATAATGGTATAACTTTCTCTTTAAGAAAGATATTCACCACATGGATGTTGATGAATCTGTGGTAGTACAAAATTAATTGAGAGCTCTAGAAGAGCCAATTATTACTATGTTGGAGAAACACAATTGAGTATTGTGCTGTGGTAAGTCTCAAAGAAACTTATTCAGTTTCCAAAGTACACGCGAAAGCGATTGATTATATTGAGACTATAAGTAAAGGAAGGCTTTGATATCTCCTATTACTACAACTTGTAGCGGGGTAATTTGTATATGAAAAGCTACCCGCTTTGTTCTCCAGTTTGTACTACACAAACGAAAGAATGCCACAATAAAGTGGATATCTATTGGTATAAAAACCCATGTCATAATAAACCTGAAGTTTATTGATAAGTGCACATGTTATGGTGTAAATTTGAAGTTTACCAATATTGATAATTTGTTCAGTTAGCATTCATACTAGCCATCTCATTTTAAGTATGATGTGCAAATTCACACAGGTGAATATCAAAGAACTAGAAAGTTCTTTACGAATTCTCTTGTATCACTTGTTCTCATTAATGAACTGACCAACTAAAGAGTTCGGGTTGAAGCCCATAAATTCTGAAAATATCAAAGGTGAATATGGGCCCATTCACCTGCCATGTATACCACATATGATGCATCTATGATATGGTTACATGCGCAATTGTTATTAACCCGCAGCCTGGCCGGTGCTTGCGAGGTAAATTGCTCAGTAATCTAACTTCGAGCATAATTTCCAGATTCTCTACTCAAGATAGTTCATCTTGATAAGTTGGTTTATATCAAAGTTGGTTTAGCAAGATAATTATTGAGTGCTTCCACTTAATAGCTAAACTGTTTCTTATGAGAACAAAGTTATATATATCAGTTTGATATACGAGAGTATATTCTCCCCTCACAAGTGGTTCAGGGTCAGGAACCAAATAATTTCATCTTATTATTAATGTGCTGTGTATATTGACATGATAATGCACAAAGATGATTTCCCGAAGTTGAGAAAACAAGTTAGCTTTTCTAACATGAGGGGGAGACATGATAAACACTTGAGAAAAGGTTACATGGGATGAATTATCATTTGTATATGTATATCCCCGAATATCATGATATGAACCTGAAGTTCATAAAAGGGATAATTCAATTGCAACATATTGCAAAGCATGCTATACGCATTTGCTGACCCAAAGAAAGTAACTAGATGGAAGAGATACAATTCAAGAAGAATTGATTCCATATGAAAGACATGTAGTTTTGAACCTATAGTTCAAATGCTTGAAAGTATAAAGTCAAAGGTATGTATAATCAGTCTTCGATATCTTATTTGTCTAGCATGACATGGAAAACTTGATATGCATCTAAAGTCTATTATATGGCTTATATGACTTAACTTGAAAGATTTAAGTTGCTTGAAGCATATGCAATTCTTGGTCCTGAAGTACCACATCCTAAGTACAATTTGTGTACATATGTATCTTGCTATAACTATAAGCAGATGGTATCGAGAATACATCTATGAAGATATTGAAGAGTCATTCCACGATATTATATGAAGATGTTCATATCTATCAAGAATGATGATTTCAAGGTGCGGAATATTATTCAAGTCAATATGGTTGATTTATTTATCAAGCATCTACCAAAGATCGTTTTGAAGATGATGCACAAGATTGGAATGCAAATGCTCAAGGATATAAATTGATGTTCTTATTAGGGGGAGTTAATGCGCGTTGCACTCTTTTTCCCTTACAAGGTTTTGTCCCACTGGGTTTTCCTTGCGAGGTTTTTAACGAGGCAACCAATAGGCACATATTCAAACATGTGTACTCTTTTTCCTACTCTTTAATTTTTCCCATTGGGTTTTGGTTTTAAGGTTTTAACGAGACACATTGTTGAATAGACATTCAAGGGGGAGTGTTATAAATAGACTTATATTTAAGGTGAATGTCTATAATTAGAGAGATTCTAGAGTTTTATTCTTAGTAGCTAAGTCACTACCTCCCTATAAATAAAGGGGTCTTCTACCATTGTAAATCATCCCTAACAATCTCTAAGTATCAATAAGAATACTTCTCTCTCTCTATTCTCTCTATTCTTGCATTATTGTTCTTGTCTTTATATTATTTCATAACAGTATTTATAATATATAGTATTATGTCCTAAAATTAATATGATTATAAGGCTAATACTTGGAAACTGGTTATATCTTTTTATTATGAGCTATTATGCTTAATATTATAAAGTTAATTTTGTAAACCGATATTGTATTCATACTTTTATAATGACTTGTTACTATATACGTGCGTTGCACATAGATATTTAGTCGGGACTTTTATGTGAAAGAACAACTAACTAAATTTAGTAAGAAATTATTTACAAGATAATATAATCATTGTAAAGTAATTAACGCGATAAAAATACAACAATCATTTAAACGTTAAAAATTAATTTTATAATATTAATAGAATACTTGAATTCAAAATTATATCACTTAACCTACAAAGACGATCAATTTAATTAAGTTAAATATATTTATAGTGTATAAATATTTAGTGCGATAGTATCATATGTAATACTTCTTTATAAATAATATTTTTGGTGTATGTTTCCTTCTATAACTTTGGCTTCTCTATCTCAAAAGTAAAATATATAGTTGTCCATCTTTGAATCACCACAAAAAAGTATTACTTTTTTACCATTGTACTTTGACATATTTGTGAGGGCTATCTCTGTTATTTATAAAATTATGTCAAATTGAATTTATATCGGATATAACCCGAGTAAAATTATTACTACTTTACCACATTCAAATCAATAAAATATTAATTATATACATTTTTTGATAAATCAAATCCATGATTAGTTAAGATTTTAGAAATATATATATATATATATATATATATATATATATATATATATATATATATATATATATATATATATTTATTTATTTATATATATTTTTTTTAACTGTTACAAAAAATAATAGCAGATAATCTTTTTCCGTAGATATATGTATTATATATAGTATACATATTTTACATACTTTTTAGGAGAAATATACATAGTTTTTACCAAGTTATGGCACATGAGCATCTAATGAAAATAAACCAATTAAAGAAAAAAATTGTCAAACTTCGATATATAGGAGACTTGGACGAACTTGTTGTAAGAAACCTAATCTAGACTAACATTAATTAATTTTCTTTGAAATTTTGTAAAGGAATTAATTACTCACACTGAAGCAAAAAATAAATAAATTAAAGATCACAATCTCACCACTTTATTATCATTTAAAATAAAAATATTCATCTAAATTTTTTCCTATAAATTTTAACACTTTAAAATTAGTTTTTATATTTTAAAAAATTATTATTTAATTATTTTCTTATTATTTAATATCTTAAAAATTAAATCCATTTGTTAGAAATATTCAGTAACTCCTAATATTTAGGTAAAAAGATACTAACTTAAATATTTGTAGCTTTATATATACTAAATACAAATTAAGACTTTAAAAAATAATAACAATCTCAACTTTGTTTAAAATTTATAGATATTTTCTTTAGCGTCGTGCTAAAATTTTTTTTTGGTACGTATCTTTTTTTTTTTAAATAGTAATTTCCATTGCATCAATAAATCAGAACAATACATATTTGACCAGCACCCGCTAACTGGCAACTGTTTCCTCTCAGTCTACTATGAAATCACTCCCAATCACTATATATACATTAAAATCTAAGAACATATAATTCTTCCCGTCTTTCCTAGGGATAGTGATCCAGTCTTCTCAAAACAATCTCCCATTTTGCAAGAGAGGTTCCTTGTGTATGCACGTGGACTGCTATCTCTTTGCATGTATCATTTATAACTACGCTTCTACTTTGGAACCTAATCTTGTTCCTTTCTCGCCAGATACAGTATACCAACATTCCAAACACACTAGTGGTTATTCCAGCATGTCCATTTCTCCTTTTCGCAATGCTACTGATCCACTCTATTTCACCGTTCCAATCGCAAATGGTTCTCTGGTATCCCAGCCATATGAACAATCTATTCCATAACCCCCATGATATCGGGCATGTAAAAATAGATGGTCAAAAGATTCATCTACTTGCTTGTAGAAAACACATTGTTGTGGCATCTGTATCCCAAAATGCATTACCCTCTCCACTGTTGCCAGTCTTCTGTGCAGAGCTAGCCAGATGATGAATTTGAATCTTGGGTGTAGTTTCGGCTGCAGAACTATGCTTTTCCATTGTACTTTTGGGTTTTGAGGGAGCTGGAGTCTGTATATCTTGTTAATGTTGAACAGTTGTCCCCTCTGTAGCTGGATCAATCGACATTTCAGGTCCCCATGTATACCCTGAAGACTTGTTATCAGTGATCTGGTTTCAAATATCTTCCTCACAGCCCAGGCTGCTGTTTTAGGTGTTGGTACATCCTGAACAGGTTTATTCTTAATGTAGTATGTGTGCACCCATTTGATCCATAGGCTGTCATTCTTCATTGTTACTGCCCACATGTGCTTTGCTACAGCTGTCTTATTCCAGATTGGTAAGTTTAAAACATTTAGGCCCCCAGCACTATATGGTTGACATATAGTTTCCCATGCGACTAACGCCTTTTTGGACACATTTGATTCTCCAGTCCATAGAAAGGATGTGCATATTGCTTCGATCATCTTCATTAACTTTTTTGGAAACAGGAATATTTGAGCCCAGTACGATTGCATGCCAAATAATACTGTCTTAATCAACTGAAGCCTTCCTGCATAAGATAGAAGCCTGGATGTCCAGCAGTTGATTTTCTGTGTTATATTCTCTACTATTGGCCAACACTGTGCGACTGTTAATTTTTTGGAGTTCATGGGAACACCAAGATATTTGAATGGAAGAGTCCCTTCAGGGAAGTCCAGTTGGTTCAAGATTTCCTCCTTTGTTCATCTTGATACCCCTGCTATGTAGACTGCACTTCTGTCTGCATTTGCCTGCAATCCTGAGGTTTCCGCAAATTTTTGGAGCGTCTGTTTTATAAGTCTGACGGATTGGGTATCAGCATTGCAGAATAGTAGTAAATCATCCGCAAAACAGATATGTGACTCTCCTAGTTTGTTGCATCTAGGATAAATTTGAATTCTTTACTTTCCATCATAATCTTGAGGTCCATGTGCAAATATTCCATGACAATTACAAAGGGGTATGGGGACATTGGGTCGCCTTGCCGTATACCTCTTTTGCCTTTAAAAGGTTTTGTCAGCCCCCCATTGAGACTTAATGAATACGTGACAGAAGAGATGCATTCCATTATCCAGTTTGTAAACTTGTAGGGGAAACCCATATCCAGCATCAGTTTCTCAATAAAGCACCATTCCACTGTGTCATAAGCCTTCCTCAGGTCAACTTCCAATACACACCGAGGGGACACACCTTTCCTGTTGTACCCTTTGAATAATTCTTGGGTAAAGATAATGTTGTCTGTTATGCTCCTGCCCTCAATGAAAGCTGATTGTGAATTGCCAATCAACCCACCTATGACTGTTTTGATTCTTGCTGTGAGTACTTTGGTAATTATTTTATAAAGTGTTGTGCAACAAGCAATTGGTTTGTAATCTCTGACAGTAGTAGGATTTTGTACTTTAGGAATTAATGATACCGATGTGCTACTTACACCTGTATGCATCTTTCCAGTTGTAAAAAATTCCAGTACTGCTGTATATACATCCTCTGCAATAGCATTCCAGTGTCCAGTGAAGAACTCGACTGGGAAGCCATCTACTCCTGGTGCTTTGTCATGTGGCATATCTTTTATTGCCAGAGAGATTTCCTCCTTAGTAACTGGCCTAACCAGCGACTGCTTCTGTTGAGAGTTCAGACAAAGTCCCTGTTGAATTGTTATAGTGTTTGGACATGTGCAGACAAGTTTTTTTTTCTCCCAGAATATTGCTGAACTTGTCAAGGAATTCTTCTTCCACTAGTTTAGGATCAAACAGCCTCTCCCCAAAGTCTGTGTATATGGAGCCAATTGTATTAGTGTTTGTCCTCTGCTTCAGTTGTGCATGGAAGTATTTGGAGTATGAGTCCCCACATTTGATCCACTGTGCTCTTGATTTTTGGTGCATGATCTGCTTTTCAATGTTGCTCCATTTCTCAATTTCTTTTAAGGTTGTCCTTTCCTGATCTATCAACTGTTGGTCCAGGTTATGCCTTCTCAATTCACACTGTATAGTTTCTAGTTTGTGTCTTGCTGCATTGAGATGAGTTCTATAGGCAGCTATGTGCATATTCAGTTCTTTCACCTCCCATTTCAAATGTTTGAGTTTGTTCCATATCTGGTGCATGCTTCCGGCTTCATCAGTTCTGCTCTGTTTCCAGATCTTTTCCACAATTGCAGTAAAATCAGCATGCTCCATTACAGGTTTGTACAATTTAAAAGGTTTGGGATGTAAATTGTTCCTCTGGATTCCAGTTTTACATTGTATAAGAATATGAGAATGGTCTGATGCCCCGGGATTCAGATAGTCAGTTTCAATATGACTATAATGCTGCATCCAAGTCTTATTGCCAAAGGTCCAATCTATCCTGCTATACACCCTTCTGTTTGGTTGTTGTTTGTTGCACCAGGAGAAGTAGTAGCCCAAACTTTTCAATTGAGTAAGCTGAAGTGTGTTTATTGCTTCCTGAAAACCTTTGATTTCATTTTGTGTGACTGGTGATCCAATTCTGTCGTATGTATGAAGTACATTGTTGAAATCCCCACTGATCATCCAGCTTTGTTGTATAGAAGTACCCAGCAGCAACAGCATGTCTCATAACTGTTGTCTTTTATGAATGTCATTGCTTGCATATACCACTGTGAGGAGTGTTTTAAAGGTGGCACCTCTTTCCTGAACTTCACAGTGAATGAATTGTTCATCAGTAATCAGAATTGTCACTGCAAAGCATTGTTTCCATAATAGCCATATCCTGCCATTTGAATGTCCTGTGTAGTTGCAGCAAATCCTCCAATCTCCATAGACAGTGTTTAGTATCCTCCTAGATTTTCCTTCCTTTACTCTAGTTTCTAGACACCCTATAACATCCACCTTGTTCTTCCTCGTAAAGATTTAACTCTTTCTGTTTATGAGCCTTGTTCAGGCCCCTGATATTCCATGTGCATATTATCATTGAGGGGTGAAGCTGGATGGGCCAACGTCCCCATGAGTATCTTCCATCTGTAAAAGAAGAAATCTATTGCCTGAGTGCATTTTGCAGGTGTATGTTTGCTGTACAGACTTCCCATTCTGAATCACATTTCCTTCTGCATGTGTACATTTTGATCCTTCTGTTTCAATCTTTTCCTCAATCTTGTTGTCCTGTTGAGTTGTCACATTGTTTGATTTTATTTTTGGAGTCCATCTCTTGGCTCTGGATTTCTGTTTCATCTGTCCTGGTTTGGGATTGTTGCTGTCTTTCTTTGAATTCTGTTTCTCTTCATTGTACCAACAGTCAGCAGAAGTATGCCCAAATCTGATACAATGTTCACAAAACTTTGGTTTCCATTCATATTCTATTGGTTGTACTATGGTTCCTCTTTTGGTTTGATCACACTTCCAGATCAAATTTGAAATCCATTTGCCATTGCTGCAATACCAGTGGCTAGTTATGGAAAGTGTAAGGTCCTGCTTGTAACACACGATCCTTATCCTCCGCATTGTCAAATCTGAACATATAGTACCCATCATCGTGATACATTATTTGAGGTTGATCGACAAAATTTCACAGTTTTGCAACAAAGTTTTCCATAGTCTTTTCATACGGTGACTCCCAAAGTACAAAACCTATCAAGGCATTACTCCAGTAATTCTCTAATTCCTTAGTGTCGGCATCATCAATTTGGACTACCGATCTGCCATCCCTTAGTGCAGGAGGGATATAGCTTAGGGTTTTACCTTTTTGAGGGCTCCTATTGCATTTCTTGTTCTTTCCAGCCTCCCCTGTATCTACTTCTTCTTGTTTACTTCGATCTTGTTTCGCATGCGCCGAGAATTGCAGTCGCCTGGGAATTTGTGACTTTCCCTCTGCAATTTCCTCCGTAATAGGTTGAAATTGCTTAGGCAAAAAGCTTCCAAGTGTTAACGGACTCAATCGTTGCTCGATTCCCGACTCCGGTGTCACTATCACTCCACTTTGCACAGCAACATCTTCTGGGTTATGGTATATTGTGGGTGTAGATCCCGTTCCAGTTAACCATCGATTTGATTGGTTAATTGCTGGTGTGGTTTGCAGTGGTTCATCATCTCTTGATTCTGGTTTCAATTGCTGCTTCTTCCTCGTCTTA
Source organism: Nicotiana benthamiana (assembly GCA_034376525.1). Classification (NCBI taxonomy): domain Eukaryota; kingdom Viridiplantae; phylum Streptophyta; class Magnoliopsida; order Solanales; family Solanaceae; genus Nicotiana; species Nicotiana benthamiana. Next base: position 51,618,106 of record CM067325.1, on the reverse strand, counting down.
GCCATGGCAGGCGTATGATAACTTCCTGCTAATATGCGCCAGTCGTTGCTTAGAGAGAGAAATTCTCCCCATATCTTTCTTTTATTACATGCATTGTTATAAAAAAAATTGTAATTAGGAACAATACTTTTCTAATTGAAGTTCGATCAACGCTGTAGGGTCGGTTATATGTATAATTTAAATCGAAAAAGAATTCTATCATTAGGTAATTTATCATTAGAACCTTAAATTATACAAATATTTAAGGGTATAAAAGTCGATTAACGTTTCAGGATATTTTGGTCGTTCAACATTTAGCATAAATTATTCGTGATTTTATAATTATATAGATAGATAGATATAGATAAATACAAATAGATAAATAGATATAGATATAAATATAAATATAAATAAATATAGATAACTAATTTTGTTATAATAATATAAATATAAATATAAATATAAATATAAATATAAAATATAAATATAAATAGATGTAGGTATAGATAGATTTGTCATTTGACTATTTTGCTACAACTTATGGTCGGAGATACTCTTGTAGTAAACCAATTGTAACATAGCAAAAATAATAGTGTATTATATAAGACTAGTTATTTATTTCAGCCAAAGAAAAAGAAAAAGAAAAAGGAACAATAAAAAAAAGAGGACCAACTCTATTATAGAAATGGGTTGATTCTTTCTAAAACACTAAACCCCAAACACCGTCCCTTCTCTCTCTGTCTGTCTCAGGTTAACAAAAAGGCTTAAAACTAAAGAAGAGACTCTCCTTTAGAAAACCGTCAATACGACGCACGGCTTTGCAGAAGAGAGTTTATAGCTAGGTTTAAGGATGGCGACTTCGTTGGTTGCTCAATTGCAGCGGTTAGCAGTCCCGGATTCTGAGCAGCCGCGTAAACGGCCATTCACTCGTCCTTCAATCTTGTTTGACCCTAAAGAAGCCGCTGATATTGAGCTCGACGCCATTCTCAACATTGCTCTCTCAGGTCCCAAGCCACCTTTTAAAATATTCAATAATTAGCTGGAGTCCTATTGCTTTTGTTGTTGTTATTGTTATTGTTATTATTATTATTATTATTATTATTATTCATTTGTATTGGACATCATCTAAATGAAGCTTTTGCTGGTGTTTCTTATATGCAATTCAGGTTTGGAGGTGTTAATAAGCATAGAAGAAAAATTTAACAAGTACAAAAATGACTTGTTTAGTTACGGGAGTAGAGAGTTGGATAGAGATTTGATGGGCATTGACGAAAATAACCGAATTAATGCATCAATCAGTTCCTACTTGCATTTGTTATCAGGATATTTCGAGTTATCAGCAGCCCTAAAGACATTAGAGTACTTAATTCGTAGATACAAGTAAGCTAATTCAATTCTGTGCACACACTCTTTATTGGCGCTTCCAAAAGCAAATGCTAGTTACATTTGTTCTATAACTAACTATTTCATTTATTTTTTTCAACAGAATTCACATGTATAATATAGAGGAATTAATTTTGTGTGCCTTGCCTTACCATGACACACATGTATTCGTTCGGGTTGTGCAACTAATAGACATTGGGTAAGAATGTTAATGTTTGTTATGTGGTGGAAGAGGTGATGAGATAGAAGAATATAATAACCTTCTGTCTGTTTCAGGAATAGCAAATGGAAATTTCTTGAAGGGGTTAAGGCTTCCGGTGCACCACTCCCCAGGAAGATTATTGTGCAACAAAGTATATGTGATTTGGGGATCTTAGATGTTTTGTGCAATTATGTATGTATGCGTGATGGTCATTTTGATTTTTCTTTTTGGTATTTTTTTTTTGATGTTTTACAAATTTTTTGAGTGGAAATATTTAGGTGTCAACTTCAAAGAAGGTTCAGCCATCGAGGCCTGTCACTGGTTTTTGTACAGCTGTAATTTTTGAGGTCTTAGGATCACTCACTACTATAGACAGTGACGTAGTGAGGAGACTCTTACCTTTTGTGGAATTTGGACTTCAACCGGGCGCCAGAGGAGGAGCCGATCAAAAGGTTAGCTTAATGGCTTCATATGTGATAGTTGTTTTACATTATAATCGCTTCTTGACATGCTTTTCCTTTTGCCTCTTGTCACCAAGGGCTCCTTAGTGTAAAGATGCCAGGTGTTGTTTGATACTCTAGAGTAGAGGTTGGCTATCTTGACCTGTAGTTTATTGATATGGAAGCTGTAATGTACAAGTTCTGTTTGGTTGTTAGTGCTGCCCTAACAGAGATTTATGAATGTTGTAAAATGAGATTTTGGAAATACAGTGATATTTGATGTGTTTTTTTTTGCATTTCGTTCATGTTAACTTACGTTTCTAGAGTCTTTCTTGTAGCTTCCACTTTTATCTATTTGATTAAAATGTGAAACATATTCTTTAATGGCCACATTGGGGCTGATGCTGGTGGCTATGATGAGGTGCACGGAGGCTTCGGCTTTGGGGCTAGGAATGGAGGGGGCACTTCGCTGCTAGATTTCGCTAGGGCTTCTGAGCTTCTGATTGCGAATTGGACTTTTCGGAAGAGGGAGGAGCATTTGGTTACCTTCAAGAGTTCAGTGGCGAGGACGCAGATTGGTTACATTCTCATCCGAAGGAGCGATAGGGGCCTGTGCAAGGACTGCAAGGTTATTCCGGGAGAGTCTTTCTACTCTCCATAGACTCCTGGTGCTGGATGTCGGTCTCTGGGTGAAGAGGAAGAGGAGAGGCGCGCGGGGTCGACCGCGGATAAGATGGGGTGCTCTGTCAAAGGAAAAAGCTCAGGAGTTGGAAAGGAGGTTAGTTGAGGGCGGAGCTTGGAGGAGTTCTGGGGAAGCGGATGCTATGTGGACAGCGACGGCGACCTTGATTAGGGGGGTAGCACGGGACGTGCTCGGGGTGGCCAAAGGATACTCAGGCAGTTATCAGGGCAAATGGTGGTGGAACGATATAGTCGAAGGAAAAGTGGAAGTGAAGAAGGCGGCGTTCGTTAGGTTGGCAGGAAGCACAAGCGAGGATGATCGGCGAGCGAACAGGGAGATCTACAAGGTGGCAAGGAAAGAAGCAAAAATGGCAGTCACGGAAGCTAAAAACGCGGCGTTCGGTCGCATGTACGAAGAGCTAGGGGAGAGAGGCGGGGATAAGAAGTTATTCCGGTTAGCTAGAGCGAGGGAGAGGAAGGCACGTGATCTAGACCAAGTTAGGTGTATCAAGGGAGAGGATGGTAGAGTTCTGTTGGGGGAATCTCAAATCAAACAGAGGTGGCAGAAGTACTTTCGGGACTTACTTAACGAGGAGGGGATCGTAACATAGAGCTAGGGGAACTGGGGCACTCAGAGCGTCATAGAGACCTTGGGTACTGCAGGCGCATTAGGGTAGAGGAGGTCATGGGGACTCTGCGTAGGATGAGTAGGGGTCGAGCGACCGGGCCTGACGAGATCCCGGTGGAGTTCTGGAAGTGCATGGGTAAGTCTGGGGGGAGTGGCTCTCCAGGTTGTTCAATGCGATCTTCAAGACCAAAAGGATGCCGGACGAGTGGAGATGGAGTACAGTGGTGCCCTTGTACAAGAACAAAGGGGACATCCAGTGCTGCAACAATTATAGGGGTATCAAATTGATAAGTCACACCATGAAGGTTTGGGAGAGGGTGATTGAGACGAGGGTGAGGGGAGTGACAACTATATCTGGGAACCAGTTCGGTTTCATGCCGGGCCGCTCCTCTACTGAGGCTATCCACCTCGTCAGGCGGCTGGCGGAGCAATTCAGGGATAAGAGGAAGGACCTTCACATGGTGCTTATTGACCTGGAGAAGGCGTATGATAAGGTCCCGAGGGAGGTGCTGTGGCGGTGTTTGAAGGCGAAGAGCGTGCCGGAAGCCTACATCAGAGTAATCAAGGACATGTACAATGGAGCTAAGACTAGGGTTAGGACGGTGGGTGGCGATTAAGGCCATTTTCCAGTGGTTACGGGGCTCCATCAAGGATCGGCGCTGAGCCCCTTCTTGTTTGCATTAGTGATAGATGCTCTTACCCGTCATATTCAAGGGGATGTGCCTTGGTGTATGTTATTTGCTGATGATATAGTATTGATCGATGAGTCGAGGGCCGGTGTTATCGAGAGGTTAGAGGTATGGCGGCAGACTCTCGAGTCTAAAGGTTTCAAAATAAGCAGATCTAAGACAGAATACCTGGAGTGCAAGTTTAGCGTCGATCCGATTGAAGTAGGGAGGGACGTGATGATTGGATCTCAGGCCATTGCCAAGAAGGACTGCGTCCGTTACCTTGGGTCGGTGATTAAGGGGGATGGAGAGATTGACGGGGACGTCACGCATCGTATAGGAGCAGGGTGGGCTAAGTGGAGGCTTGCATCAAGAATCCTGTGTGACAGGAAAGTTCCACACAAACTCAAGGGGAAATTCTATAGAGCCGTGGTTAGACCTGCAATGCGGTATGGGGCGGAGTGCTGGCCCGTAAAGAATTCCCATGTTCAGAGGATGAGGGTCGCGGAGATGAGGATGCTTAGGTGGATGTGCGGGCATACCAGGCTAGATAAAATTAGGAATGAAATTATTTGGGAGGAGGTAGGGGTGGCCCCGGTGGACGAGAAGATGCGAAGCGCGGCTGAGGTGGTTCGGGCATGTGCGGAGGAGAAGTCCGCACCGGTGAGGAGCTGCGAACGGCTGGTGATTGCTGGCGGTCGGCGCGGCAGAGGGAGGCCCAAGAAGTATTGGGGAGAGGTGATTAGGCATGATATGGCTAGAATGCAGGTTTCAGAGGACATGACCCTTGATAGGAAAGCCTGGAGGTCTAGTATCAGGGTTGTAGGATAGGGGCACCTAGAGTTTCTCGTCCGCTCCTCCCGGGGTTGGGGGTGGGGTAGCAGGGTTATTCACAGATGATATGTGTTTACTGTACGATACCATTACTTGTTATTGTATTTTGGTATTTTGTTTCCTTTGTTCAGATTATTTCTAACGCTATTTATGCTGGAATTTTTATTGCACTAATGATATACTGTTTCTGTTTTGTTTTGTTTCTGTTTGTTTTACTATTGTTTTTCACCTAACCCTATGAGCCGAGGGTCGATTGGAAACAGCCTCCCTGCCCTGTCGGGTAGGGGTAAGGCTCGTCTACATATTACCCTTCCCAGACCCCACCTGGTGGGAATACACTGGGTAGTTGTTGTTGTTGTTGTTGTTGTTGTTGTTATTCTGTATCGGTGAAGCTATATCATTATAATCAGACATTCTAGAGGCTTCAATCCATAAAACATTAATTGATCTTGTGTTTGGGATTCGGCCTTTGTAGGCTGGTGCGTTGATGATCGTAAGCTTACTAGCTGATAAGGTAGCTCTGTCCCCTAAGGTTGTCAAAAGCTTGATGCGTTCCCTTGCTGAAATTGCTCGAGCAAATGCAAGAGATTCTACTGACTTGCAGTGGTGTCGTTTGTCTCTGATGGCCCTAATCAATCTTGTCCAGGTATTAGTGTGTTTCATTCAATTTGGTATCAGAGGTAAACTAGAATTTTATTACTGCCCGTGTCCAGGATATTGAACAAAATAGTTTTGTTAGTGAACTCGTGAAGCTGCAATGCATAGAAGTGTTTTCAGTATGTGTTCCCTCTGATTTTGATTAGAAGGATGGTAGTTTGCAGTTCTTTCTGATATACTGTCATATGCAAATCATGTTGTGTCGTACTGGAAAGCATTCTGGACTTAAAGGACTGATTTCTTCACCCAATCATTATGATAGTTTTGTATTTTTTATTTGGCTCTTTATCACTGAGTTACCTTAAAAAGTTATTGTTCGTATGGTCATTGATGCTAAAGAATCAACCAAGAATTAACTACTTGCATATATTTTATGACAGCTAGATATCCAAACGGATATTAGACAGTGTTAAGTGAGCTCAAGACGCCTGTGAATTATGATTCTCTTTTTACTATCAACAATTTCTAAAAGCTTAGCCCAACAACCCCACAATGGGTTCTAATTTACTAATCACATGTTTATGCTTTCGGAGCATTACATGTTGAGTTTTTTTTTTTTTTGGGGGGGGGGGGCTACTCAATTTCGAGGAGTAAAGGGAGGGCTTGACCGGTCTAAGTAGCGGAGTGGTGGTTACTAATAACTTTCTTGTTTGATTGCAAATGGGCTATTGAAAGCTTACTTATTTGTTATTGGGTTGGTTCCAGGGGGTAAATGATTTCTTTCTGTTAGTCTATTACTGTGTTATCGTTGACACCATTTTGTTGCTGATAGAAAATTACGTTGAAATAAAAAAAGAGAACTTTTCTGTATCGGGCTTACAGATTTTGATAAATTAAGGTGTTTCATTAAGAAAAGCATCAAGAAGATACGTAGTACTTAGTTACAGTAGGCCTAGTTACAAAAGAGAGAAGTTAGGCCCTATACAAAGTGTCAATCTAGGACAAGAGTACTAACGAAGTCCAAAAAATGTGCAGTACTAATTACTGAGGACAGTTTTTTCCAGCAAAAAAGTTCAAGTGGGCATTTTGCCTTAAGAGAGTGATTTGGAGTTGAGATGCCATCAAGACATTTTCTATTCCTCTCTGTCAATGAACACCTAAAAATAGCTGCAGGAATCATCAACCAGATTTTTGTGATGGCCTTATCAACTTTCCACAAACTCTAACTAATGTCTGCCTGTCTCGTATTCTGTGGCATAACCCTGCTCAGGCCAAAGATACTGTAGTACATATTCCATATATCAGTGGCAACTAAGCAGGAATAAATGAATGACAAGTCCTGCTTCCTCCTACAGAGATAACATCTGTTGACCAGCTGGAACCCTCTCGTGTTAAGGTTGTCTTGTGTTAGACAAGCTTCATATAGCAATCCAATTGAAGCATAACAACAGCAACATACCTAGTATTATCTCACACTATGGGTCTAGGGAGGGTAGTGTGTATGCTGACCTTGATAGAGAGGATGTTTCCAGTAGACTCTCGACTCAGGAAAGCATAAGCACTATATTAATGAGAATATAGACAAGAAGGGACAATACCAAAAAGCCATATAAAAGCAGAATAAAAACAACAAGATGGTAAGGTGATCAACAATTAATGAAAACAACGGTTAGTCAAAAACCTACTACCAACAGAAAGCGAGACTGCGTGCTAATACCACTGTTATGAACATTCTAGACTACCCACTCTACTGCCCTAATCTTCGACTTCCCTACCTTCCTATATCAAGGGTCATGTCCTCGGTCAACTAAAACTGCGCTATATCTTGCCTAATCACCTCTTCCCACCTCTTCTTTGGCCTACCTCTACATCTTCGAGGGCCCTCAAATGTCAACTGCTCACACCTCCTCACCGGGTCATTTGTGCTTTTCTCCTAACATGACCAAACCACCTAAGCCGCGCTTCCCGCATTTTGTCCTCAATAGGGGCCACACCCACTTTGTTGTGAATAACCTCATTTCTGATCCTATCTAACCTGGTGTGCCCGAACATCTCAACACCCTCATCTCTACTACCTTCATCTTCTGGACATGAGCGATCTTGGCTGGCCAACACTCTGCCCCATACAACATTGTTGGTCAGACACCACTCTGTAGAACTTATCCTTAAGTTTCGGTGGCACCTTTTTGTCATACAAAACACCAGAAGCGAGTCTCCATTTCATCCATATCGCCGCAATACAATGTGTGGCATCTTCATCAATCTCCCCATCCCCTGAATAATAGACCCAAGGTACTTAGAACTACCTCTCCCAGGGATGACCTACGAGTCCAGCCTCACTTCCCTTTCCCTCCTCGAGTCTCGCCACTAAACTTATACTTCGAGTATTCTGTCTCTGGTCCTGCCCAACTTAAAACCTTTACATGCTAGGGTCTGCTTCCATACCTCTAATTATGCGTTCACGCCGTCTTGCGTCTCGTCAATCAATACAATATCATCTGCAAATAACATGCACCACAACACCTCCCCTTGGATGTGGCGCGTCAAGCCAGAGCAAACAAAAAAGGGATGAGTGCCGACCCCTGATGCAACCCCATCATAGCCGGAAAATGGTCCGAGTCCCCACCACCGTCGTCACTCGGATCTTTACTCCAACATACATGTCCTTAAACCCAACATAGGTGTTGAGTTGTCCCACATCGGAGGGATTTGAGGTCCTTGGTCTCCTTATATGGCTTGAGCAATCCTCACCTTATAAGCTAGCTTTTGGGGTTGAGTTAAGCCCAAGGTCCATTCTTATCATGGTATCAGAGCCAGGCCCATCCCAATTATTGTTACCGATGTTGGGCCCCCATTATGTTGTCCACGCTCCAGAGATCTGGGCGTGAGGGGGGGTGTTTAGTTGTCCCACATCGGAGGGATTTGAGGTCCTTGGTCTCCTTATATGGCTTGAGCAATCCTCACCTTATAAGCTAGCTTTTGGGGTTGAGTTAAGCCCAAGGTCCATTCTTATCAACAGGCAATAGGTACAACCCTGGCCTCCAAACATCTCCACAAAATCTCCCTTGAAACTTTATCGTACGCCTTTTTAAGTCGATGAACATCATATGCAAGTCCTTCTTTCTCCCTTATGCTGCTCCATCAATCTCCTAACAAGGTGGATGGCTTCTGTTGTCGAACGTCCCGGCATAAATCCAAAATGATTCTTGGAAATAGACACACTCCTCCTTACCCTTAACTTTACCACTCTCTCCCAAATTTTCATGGTATGGCTAAGCAGCTTGATACTCCGATAGTTATTGCAATTTTGGATATCATCCTTGTTCTGGTATACAGGAACCATCGTGCTCCATCTCCAATCTTCGGGCATCTTTTCCGTTCGAAAGATTAAATTAAATAACATAGCGAGCCACTCCAAGCTTGCCTTGCCTGCACTCTTCCAAAACTCCATCGAGATTTCATCCGGCCTAGTCACTTTGTCCCTGCTCATCTTACGCATAGCCCCCTCAACTTCACCAACTCTAATTTGCTACAATGCCCAAAGTCACAACGACTCCCGGAGAGTTCCAAATCACCCAGTACAATGTTCCTCTCCCCCCCTCGTTCAAGGGTCTATGAAAGTAGGTCTGCCATCTCCGACGTATAAGCCCCTCATCCAACAAAATTCTACCTTCTTTGTCCTTAATGTACTTCACTTGGTCCAAGTTACCCGCCTTCCTTCCTTGCTCCTTGGCTAATCTGAACAACCTCTTACCCGGCCCTCGAGTTCCTCATACAAACGACTAGAAGCTGCAGTCTTGGCCGCCGTATCTGCTAGCTTTGCCTCTTATAAATTGAAGCATAATAGGTAATTTGGTCCTCCATATCAATTTCCATGGCCGTGCATCAAGCACCTGATTTTGAGTGCAGATTTGTTTGTAACAATCTTTGACTGTGAGGATGCCCTTGCTACCCCAACACGTGGTGTCTGAAAGATCTTCAGCAACGTTGTAGCTCTTCACTCTTGCTAGCATTTCCATCAAACTTCGCATCTCCCAGTCGTGGACAAACCTTCTCAGATGAGTTCTTGTCCATGGCAATTTGGAAAATGTTAGGATATTCATCCATGAATGCTGTGTTATTCAGCCATATGTCCTTCCAAAATCTGATGTGCTCTCCATTACCAGGTTTGGAGTGGATCTTCTGGAAAAATTCGTCAATAATTTTGCTAATATACTTTCAGGGACCAACTCCATAAGGGGCATTTGCAATTTTAGTGCTCCAGTTGTCTCTTTTCCCATGATTTGCATCTATCACCTTCTTCCAGAAAGCTTCATAAATCATGAGATCTGGAATTACATGGCTTAACAGGATTAGTTTCAGACATAACTTGTTGGAGAGTATCCTTGTCTATTAATATAACGATATCTTGTATCTTATGTATTTCCCTCTGACGCATGGTTCCTGATAAGAGTTTTGGATAAAATTGAGATTTATGATAAAAGGTAAAAGTGGGCTTTATCTGCATATGCATCACTTTGCTTTATGATTTGTCTTTTTTCTTTTTGGGGATAACTTGTTCTTTTGAGAAGGATAACTTGTCTTTTTTTCTTTATAAGTTAATAATAGTGTTGTCGCATGCACATCTATCTTGGACCTTCATTTATCTATACTATATTAAAAACACGAAAGCTCTTGGCTGAATGTTGACCAACCTTTTTGCCCTTCAAAAATATAACTTTTGCATAGGACAAAATCGTCAATTGAGTTTTTCCTAAAATTTAGGAGTTCTAAATCAACTAAATTTTGTGTACTAAATCTTCCTTTCTTTGAAATATGTAGGAATTTCTAATATGAAATACCTTTTAAATCCTTTCCTTTTTTAAATTATGTAATATTACAGTTTGTAAGAGGCAAGTAATATCAAAACTGGAAAAAAGGAAAATCAGTAGTGAAGTGATGTTGTGGTTTTAATTAAATTTCCGTTGTTTATCAAAATAAGGTGGCATTCCTTCTAAATGTAGGTGAAAAAGATTATATTTTGATTTTTTTCAAGTTCTCCATAAACTGATTTTTCTATTAATATTTTATAGAGCAAGCACATTAATTTCAATTTTTGCAAAAGTTTAAAAAATTTCGAAGACATTTTTCAGTTTTACAAACTTAAATTTTGTTTTTTGGAAAACTTTACGAAATTATTTTTAACACACCCGTCACAACAAAAGCCACTTAAGTTTCTTTACATGATAATTGATGTATTTATGTTCTAAACACACAAATCCGACCTATCAATTTTAAACAAAGTAATCCAAACATAATTGTTCCAGAGGCAATTGTTTTGTATCATTTTGTTTGTATCAAGCATAAGTACCGGAATAACAATTGATGAATACTTGAGAAACCACATAACATTTATACCTTGTAAATTTTTATATAACTTAAACACACTGTTTAAAAATATTTGTATATTTTTTAAGATAGGGACATATCCTTTTCTTTTACAATGTTGGCAATTGGCATGCTGGTTGAATTTCGTAAGAGTTTTAGGAATAGTTACTATGTCTCTAACTTCTTACTTCTGTTTAAAATCATTTTTTCCAGTTGCAATCTGTTGAAATTATCCCCAAGAAGATCATTGATATCCTTAAGGACATCAGGTATTATGTTGGACCCTGCTCATGTACCAAACATACTAGACCCATGTTGCCTTGGTTGGAAATTTATAACTAGCCTCTGAATCCTGTTTTTCGCTGTTTGTCTGAAGGGAAATTTCGGGACTTGTAACTGAATTGGCAGAGGAGTTCAACACAGAGAAGTTTCTGGCCTTGTTTTTGGACTCTCTTGTCGAGTACAGGTGGGAATGGCTGCTTTACCTGCTGAGGAGTTTCTCTATTTGCTAGCACCTTTGACTTTAATGTTTTATGTTTTGTAGTTGTTACGATGATCTATGCCATGGGACTTTATTGTCTGTACTAGAGATCGTTCCTTTAAAAGACTTCATAGCTCATATAGTCTCAAAGCTGCTTAACACATCTTTGAGAATATTGAAGGACAATGAATCAGCAACTGCAGGTACAGGTCTACATTTTTTAAAGATCAACTTGCCCGCCATCTATTCATCCTATTGCATTTTAAAGACTTTCATTGATTTGGCTACATGATGTGCGTAATTGTCCTATATGGCAGCTATAACTAGTTAAGTAGGCACACACTGTCTGAATGAATGCTTACATTAAATTCTATTAAATGTTGATAAAAGGAAAAAGATATATTTAAGTATTAAGAAAAGAAGCAAGAGGCGCGCGGGGGGGGGGGGGGGGGGTTAAGTGGCAGATTGGACCCATTCTGTTATGTGGTGACCTTTTTACTTTGTAGTGGTTAAAGGGTTATTATGGGAAGAAACATGCAAGTACTTTGCTCACCCTTAGTGATAGATTCTTGATGCTCTGTAACTAAATACTTATTCTAGACTTTTTAGCTCATATGATCTCAAAGCTGCTTAACACATCTTTGAGAATTTTGAAGGACAATGATTCAGCAGCTGTAGATACAGCTCTACTTTGTTTTAAGATTAGCTTGCCCACCATCTATTCATCCTATTACATTTAGAAACTTTTATTGATGTTGCAACATGATGTACATAAATGTCATATGTGGTATAACTAGTTAAGTAGGCACACACTGTCTGACCTCTGTGCTTACAGTATCTATTAAATGTTGATAAAAGGGGAAAAAAATGAATTTGGCTACAAAGAGAAGAAGCAAGAGAAGGGGAGGGGGAAAAAGGGGAATAAGTGAAAGAGTGGAAATGAAATAAACTCCCATTCTGTTAGGTGGTGACTTTTTACCTTTTTACTTTGTAGTGGTTAAGGGGGTATTATGGGAAGAAACATGCAAGTATTACACTACTACTATGCTCAGCCTTCATGATGTTATGTACCTGCATATCTGAATAAGCACAAGCTTCTCAGATACTGTAGTTCTTGAATAATATTCCTCTTTCTGCTTTTGCTCGCCTGTATTTCTTTCTCATATCATTCTATGCTTATAATTGTCAGGGAGCCGGTGCAATCTGATATTGGTTTCTCTCCTTAAGAAATATCTGTTTGAGTCATGTGAAGCTGTTAACAGATATATCGAGGTTCGTGTTTTTTGCTTGCCTCTCCACTCTCCATATCCTCTGATGTTTTTGATCCTTTCTTATTTATGGGGTAATTGTGTGATTCAGTGTAAAATATCTTTCTTCTTCTTTGCATGCAGGATTAAACTGCGGTCCAAAAATGACTATGAAATAGTTATCAGGATGTTGAACTGTAATTTGGAGCTTTCACATGAAATATCTGGTACAAAAGTTCGGTTTGCCTTGGAACATCCAAAGGTATATTTGTTTACTTTTCCATATTATATATTTCTACTTGATGGCTTTACCCTTTGGGCTGGCTACTTTCCTCTTATCTTTTTCCGTGTAAGTGCTGTGTTGCTAGAAGATAAAGTAAAAAGATAATTTACCCAAAAAGAAGATATTTTTTGCACCAGATCTTCAAATACATGAAAGATATGAGCATCACTGCATGATTGGGAGCAACCTTGGTTTTTCCCCCTGATAATTGGGAACAATCTTCAAAGCAGCAGCACTTTGTTGGCGGTCATATGATATTTTCCACTAAATTGACCGAAATGGGTGCAGATTCGCCCCCATTGCTAGTTTTCTAGCCGCAAGAAAAGCAGTCTAAATTCATAAAAAATTAAAACAGACAGAAAGATGGCGTCCGTGTTGCATTCCTGTCGGTATTTTGAGTTAAAAAGCTAGCCAGGAAAATGGAGTCACCCATCTTTAAGAAACTTCACCAGTATGAATGAGTTCTTCAACTGATGAACCTAGAGATATTGGCGTTTGAAGAAGTGCAGTCATTTTTCAATATAAAATGATTCTGTACTTTGAGAGAGAATTCTTATTGAATGTTGGGGTGATTTACAATGGTGTAAGACTCCTCTATTTATAGGAGGAAAAATGACTTAGCCTCAAAGTATAACTCTCTACAAGATAGACATTCACTCTAATTAGAATTCTATTCTTAACACTCCCCCTTGAATGTCTACTAATAAATAATGTGCCTCGTTAAAACCTTAACTAAAATAAAATCCAATGGGAAAAAAAATTCTAGAAAAGGAAAAAGAGTACACATGTTTAGAAATGCGCCTATTGGTTGCCTCGTTAAAAACCTTACAAGGAAAACCCAGTGGGACAAAACCTTGAAAGGGAAAAGAGTGCAACGCGCATTAACTCCCCCTAATGAGAGCATCAATTCACATATTTGAGCCTTTGCATTCCAATCTTGTGCACCATCTTCAAACCGATCTTTGGTAGAGAGTTGATAAATAAATCAACCATATTAACTTGAACGAATATTTTGCACCCGGAAATCATCACTCGTGATAGATATATAACGTCTTCACAAATGTCGTGCAATGTCTCTTCAATATCTCCATAAAGGTATCCTCGCTATCACATTATCATGCTTATAGTTATATCAAGATACATTTGTGCATAAATTGCATTAGGGAAGTGGTACCTCAAGATCAAAAATTATAGATGCTTCAAGAAACTTAAATCCTTCATGGAATGACATATAAGTTAAGTCATATAAGCCATATAATAGACTTTAGATGCATATCAAGTTTTTCATGTCATGCTAGAAAAATAAGATATTGAAAACAGATTTCACATACCATTGACTTTATACTTTCAAGTGTTTGAACTACAGGTCCAAAATTACATGCCTTTCATATGGAATCCATTCAACTTGAATTGTATCTCTTCCATTTGGCCAATATTTTGTTTGTATTCGACAAACTTAAGATCCTCATCGATATTTAGCGCTTATCATAGATGTCGTCGACGAACATTTTATATCGGTTCCAGTAAATTTTCATAAAGACATAACATGGAGATCTCTTCATTCATATATTCAGGTACCTGAATCTGTCATGAGATTTTATGAAGTGTTATGTCATGTGATCTTCTAGATCACTTGCCTCCTTATTATGATCACTTTGATCATTTGCTCATCTTCTTTATTAAGAAGTTCTTTTGAAACCGATTTGTCTATACGCTTTAAGCGTATCAAAGACTTTGTCCTTCTGGGACTTAATATGAGCATTTGCAGTGAGAATATAGTTACTTTCTTTGGGTCAGCAAATGCGTATGGCATGCTTTGCAATATGTTGCAATTGAATTATCCTTTTATGAACTTCAAGTTCATATTATGATATTCGAGGATCTATATATACAAATGATAATTCGTTCCATGTAACTTTTTCTCAAGTGTTTATCATGTCTCCCCCTCATGTTAGAAAAACTAACTTGTTTCCTCAACTCTGGGAAATCATCTTTGTGCATTATCATGTTAATATACACTGCACATCAATAATAATAAGATGAAATTATTTGGTTCCTGACCCTGAACCACTTGTGAGGGGAGAATATAATATACTGTCGTGTATAACGTATATCAAATTGATATAGATAACTTTGTTCTCATAAGCAATAATTTAGCTATTAAGTGGAGGCACTCAATAAATTATTTTGCTAAACCAACTATGATGTAAACCAACTTATCAAGATGAATTATCTTGAATAGAAAATCTGGAAATTGTGCTCTAAATTGAATTATTGAGCAAGTTACCTCGCAAAATACCATGTTGCGGGTTAATGATAATCGCGCATGTAACCATCTCATAGATGCATCTTATGTGGTATACATGGCAGGTGAATTGGCCCATGTTCACCTTTGAAATTTCCAGAATTCATGGGATTTAATCCCAACTTTAGTTGCTCTCTTAATTAATGAGAACAAGCAATATAAGAGGATTTGTAAATGCGTCAGGCATTTGATTTGTTATTCTTTGCAAATGGATAATATTTTGCACCTCTTTTTCACAAATAGAGGTATGTGGATCAAGATGAGATAATGATGGATTTTTCCACAAAATTTCCCGTTTGGTTTCACCAACTTCTCCCCCTAATTTTGGGAAAAGTGTCTCATCGAATCGACAGTCTGCAAATCGTGCAGTGAACAAATTCCCTGTCAATGTTTCGAGGTAGCGAATAATGGAGGGCGATTCAAACCCAACATATATTCCTAACTTTCTTTGCGGACCCATTTTGGTGCGGTATGGCGGTGCTACAGGCATATATACTGCGCATCCAAAAATTCTTAAATGGGATATATTAGGTTCATGACCCAAAACTAATTGCAACGGGGAATATTTGTGATAATTCGTCGGTCTGAGACGAACTAGCATTGCTGCATACAAAATGGCGTGACCCCAAACCGAAGTGGGCAGCCTCGTTTTCATGAGTAATGGTCTTGCAATCAACTGCAGACGTTTAATTAAAGATTCTGCAAGACCATTTTGAGTGTGAACATGAGCTACAGGATGTTCCACTTTTATCCCAATTGATAAGCAATAATCATTAAATGCTTGGGATAAAAACTCAGCAACATTATCTAGTCTAATAGACTTAATTGGATTATCAGGAAATTGTGCTCGTAATCGAATTATTGATATCCATTTTGACGGATATCTTTAAAACTCAACAAGTTCCTCTTGGACTTGGAAGAGAACATTGCATTCTCTATGATAAATATTGTTCCTTTAGGCAGAGTTATAGTTGCTCTTCCGGAGCCTTCAATCAATTTACTACTACCAGAAATTGTAGTAACATCTGCCTTACACATACTTAAATGAGAGAAATATTTCTTCTCTTTGAATATCGTATGTGTGGTACATGAATCAGTTAAACAAATATTTTTACAATTGGACGTTGATCCAAGTTTGCTTTGTGAGATATCCATATTTGCTTCCCATGGCTTGACATACAAAAGAAATATACGAATATGAGAATAAACAAATTTAAGTCTATGATTAAACATAATAGTTTCAGTGCAGTCATTATGAAAATATCTTTTATCATAGTTATTCTCCTTTTAATACTCTTTTATCCGATGCTTAAAAGTTAAAACAATATTTTCAAAATCTGCTGAGGTTAGTCGATTAACCAAATAGATAATCGACTAACCTGTTTCAACGTTTTAAAAACTAGTCGATGAACAGGCAACGTACATAAGGTTAATCGATTAACTAAAGTGATAATCGATTAACTTACTGAAAAATCATTACAAATAAAGCATAAGATGAATGTGTAATCTAAAGTTATATATTTTAAAACCATAATACAGATTATTTGTCAAGTTGATAAAACTCTTAAGGTACATATCAATATTTGATCATTGATTGAATTGTAAAATATAAAATTTGAACCATATCACAATAATAGATAACTTATGTAAACTATGATAAT
The DNA here is from genome assembly GCA_034376525.1 of Nicotiana benthamiana. Classification (NCBI taxonomy): domain Eukaryota; kingdom Viridiplantae; phylum Streptophyta; class Magnoliopsida; order Solanales; family Solanaceae; genus Nicotiana; species Nicotiana benthamiana. The sequence continues at coordinate 51,601,350 of CM067325.1, read as the reverse complement.
TGTTTATTCATTAACTACTACGAATAAGTAAAAATAAGAATATCAAACTGCTCAATCTTCTTTAACCATGGATCCATATAATCAACCGCTTTCGCGTGTACTTTGGAAACTGAATAAGTTTCTTTGAGACTTACTATAACACAATACCTTATTGTTAATCAATTGTGTTTCTCCAACATAGTAATAATTGGCTCTTCTAGAGCTCTCAATTAATTTTGTACTACCACAAATTCATCAACATCCATGTGGTGAATATCTCTTTTAAAGAGAAAGTTATACCATTATGGTCATGGTCAAAATTATATGCAAGATATGTTTCTTGTATTATCGTTGTCCTTTAATAATCATATTTCCAAAATATTTTGGCGTACAATAGGTACGCGACCAATGATCATTCATGCCATAATAATGACATTATTTTCATATATCATCTCAAACCTCCTTCTTGAGGTGATGTGGTATATTCACTACCACTAGCACGTTCATATTCTTCCAAAAATGAATATGTATTCATAAATTAGATGTTATCACACTCACATCTTGAATGGACCATAATCATCTATATGTGCTTTATAAAATCTCATATTGTCAAATTTATGACAAATATTACTTTCACAGAGTGAAGGATTATTTTGAGAATCCTTATTATCTTCATTATCACAATGATGACGATTATAATTTCGTCTATTGCCACGTCCACATCCATTGATACCTTCACGGTAATAATTTTGTCTTCTTTCAGACTTATCACATACTGCGATCATATTCTCTTAAGGGAATGAGAATGGAGCAAATTTAATTGGACTGGTTTTCAATTCTTTGCCCACAATCATACATGAATTTAATCATGGCAAGGCATAGAAATTTTACCACCTTGGGTGGTTATAATATCTTTCAAACTCCATTAGAGTTGCAATCAAAATTTACCGTCTATGCTTGTATTTAAAATCAAATTATAGACATAGTTATTTGATATGTCTTATTGATTGCTTTCTACCTGTTATGGACTCCTCACTCCGCTATAGGATATTAAATGAACATTGCACTTACCTTATAAAAAAAAATGAAAACTGCGTTCGCTCTATATAAGCAAGACAATTTTCTACCCATCTCTTGACTGTTTGGTTCATAAAACAGCCCAACAGCAGCAATAATAGCAAACAGCACAAACAGAAGCAATTACAGCATCAGCAACAACAACATGGCTATACAAAATGACATGGGTTTCACCAAACAAGAGGTCCTGTGTCCTCTTATCTATGCTTTACCTAAAATGCAGGAGCAAAGTAGTCACAGATAGAGACAAAACTAGACATACAATCCACACACATGCAAATATTCTGTTGATTAGAGGAAATTAGAAATCGTATGCACGGCAGAAATTGTCAAGTACCTAGGAAAATGCCATTTTTCTTCGATTGCCTCATACAAATATATATCATGTTATCTAGTTAGACATAAGCAAGTTCTGACACTAATTGATGGAAAACAGGTATGAACAACGGAAGCAAATAGCCATGATCACTTGCATGTAATATAGACAACACAATCACAGATTTTAATCAAACATAAAATCGATACTTATCTCTTGAAGCGTAACCGCAATTGCGAAAAGCCACCAAGCAAGAAGAATCCGTCCATAATATCATTCTCCAGTTCCACAGTGTTCTGCTTTTTAGAACCCAAAACACAAAATCGCGAACGAAATCCCGAACTCCTATTTCCATTCTTTCTTTCGCGTTCTTTTTTCTTTCTGTTTTCTTCCTTTTCTCTCTTTCTTTGCTTCTGTCTTCGTTGCTTTTTCTCTTTTGTGTTTCAATGTTTGTTTTCTTCCGTTTTTCAACGTTTTGATTTCTTCTTCCTTTTTTTTTTCTTTCTGTTATTTTGTTTTCCGTTTCTTTCTTTATTCCTTTTCTTTTGTTCCTTCTTTTCTTTCTTTGAATTCCTTTTTTTTTCAACTTCTTCTCCTAGTTTCGTTGCCTTCTTTTCAAAGAGCGGTAGAGTCTCGTGCTGATAACGTGTTATAAAATAATAACAGAAGAAGAAAAGTATTGCACAGAAAGAGAGAGAATTCTTATTGAATGTTGGGGTGATTTACAATGGTGTAAGACCCCTCTATTTATAGGAGGAAAAATGACTTAGCCTCAAAGTAAAACTCTCTACAAGATAGACATTCACTCTAATTAGAATTCTATTCTTAACAATGAGTCTGTACTTTGTAGCTTTTGTTTTAAAGAATACATCATTATGAGTCTGTACTTTTACTTGTTGTTTTAAAGAACTTCTGAGATTAAATTCAGTTGTTTTCGGTACAAACTATTATTTTTTATGCATTTATTTGTGTTTTACTTGCAGGCAGAGGTTCGACGATCTGCGCTTCTGGGTCCGGATGTCCGTGGTATATTAAATGTTGAAGCAGCTGACTCTCAGGTAATGCTTCATTCCATTAATCTAGATATGTTGTACTCCCTTTCTCAACTATTTGTCCTTTTCTGCCGTTCCTTGATTTCGTGCGGAGAGAAATTGATGCTCCAATAAGATCATAAGCAAAATTGGTATTGTTACTCTACTTTATGTGATAGTGTCAGCAAAGCTTTAGGTTCTGACAATTGAGCTGTATTCTGAATTACCAAAGCATTGAGCAGATCTTCAGTTTTGTGTATTAGATATACTCCTATCAAACTATTAACATGAATAATTGATATAACTTTTCTGGGGTGACTTCATCTTCGGGCCATTTTTACCATAAGCGAAATGAGATAATATGTTGAAGACCGCAGCGTCGCAGTAAAAGTTTAGCTTATACTGATGTGATTCTTGATGATTTTCTTTCTGACTTTCAGCTATATATGTAGCTTGTTGAACATAAAGCATGCTCCCAATTTTTAGGTTGCTGAATGCTAACTTCCTCGGTTGGGACATTTACTTATTACAAGACGTGGCTTTGTACTGTAATGGGGAAGAAAATGCCTTCGTACTATGTTTGGGAAGCTCTAGTCTTCATTTTGGTGGTTGTGCTACTTGGCACCATTTGAAATGGTTGAAGGAATTGTGCTTTAAAAGTTTTACTGGAACATGACTTTGCAATATTAATTGGTTGTTGCGTGCAGCTGTGTCGTTTCAAATAATTGTAATTTGGTGGTTTATTTCATTTGGTATGCGAGCTTCTCTAGAATTTGGTGCTCGTATATTCTGCATTAATATTTTATGAGGTGCATTGAATTAGTCTATTGATGAATCTCTTTCCACTACATTTCCCTAATATCTGCTCTTCCATTCAGAGATTTGGCACCATTCAAGATGCTATACTACGCCGGCTCTATGATGAAGATTTGACTGTTGTTCACGCAGCTTTAAATCTAGAGGCATTGCCCAAAATAATAAGTGCTCCACTTCGTATTGATGCATTCAAGAATGTGCTCCAAAGATGCATTGCGATATTAGCATCAAGTATGTTGAATTTTGCATTTGGTGAATTTTGTCCTAAATTGGACCTTTATATGTCAGTATTTTTGCATTAACTCCTCAAAATTACAGGTGCATCTCGTGGTGCCTCAGTGGCGGTTGACGTTGCTCTGCTTGCCTCCAGCATGCTACAGTGCTAGATGAGGATGAATATGTGAAGATGGCGGCGGCATTAGTTTTTCCCTTTGTTATAATAATTCCAAAGGTTTCATTTAAGAGTTTCACTTGTTCCTTTTTAGCCCCAGATCTTGCATAATTAGCTTGCTGATTACTTTATTCTTTTTTGATGCTTAATACAGACCCAAAGATTAAATTTGAAAGCGGTTGAAATGGCCAAGCAAATGAAGTGGCCTTTCTATGAGAATCTGGTCAGTGTTTCTCTACTGGATAAGGTAATGGTTATTATTATATTGCCATGTATCTCTTGTTTATTATCCGATAATGATAAGATTGCCAGCCTTGATTTGAAACCTTAAATAAGTCTTTTAAGTTTTAAGAATTTCCAGTTGCGCTCAGTTTCTCTCATAGCCGACCGCTGTAATTGTTCTGTAGAATCTGAACATAGTAATTTAGGTAGTCACAAACTCCAATGCTATTTAATTTTGCTGTGAGTATTTCGGTTTATTTCTTTCTTTATATTCGGATGTAAAAATATGTGTGCATAACGAAATGTTAGCAGAAATCAACTTCTGAGACTTGCTTTTAGTGAGCTAGCAAATAAATGATTGCAGAAGCCTATTCCATTTACAAATTAGATCTTTCTCTTTTCTTTACCTTTGGGGGCAATGGGAGGTTGACTGGAATGCCCCAACTGTTAAGAAAAGACTTTATCGTGAAAAATATTAAACCGAACCTTTTGTTCTTCTTTTAAATTTGGTAAAAGAAAATGAACGGTCATTAACTAATCTTGCATTTTTTATACTTATATTCAGAAATTAGATTCTGGGAAAATATCCTCAATGAACGTGGAAAACATTAATGTTTTAGCAAAAGCATTGTCAACACATCCCGAGGAATATTTTCCTTGGCTGGTAGAATGCTGCAAAACCTTGGAACTGTCAAAAACCTTGTTCTTGTTGGTGTTGTTGCAATCTTTCAAGCTGCTCGAAACGGGTAATTTTACGACTATGATTTGATGCGCTACGAGCACTAGCTATCCTCATCTTTCATTCTTGACTATGGTGTTGCTTTCTTGCATTTTCTTCAATCTCCTTATTAGAGTTCCTGGCTCTGCTACTGATTCAAATTTCAAAAAACTCAGGACTATACAAGCTAATTTTTAATATTTGACAAAGGTGTAGAGTGAGTTGAAGAGATACTTTTTCTCTTTACTGTTAGAATTCTAATGTTAGATCACTGCAACTTTCTTTTGGACTATACAAGCTAACTCAGGACTATACAAGCTAATTTTTAATACTTGACAAAGGTGTAGAGTGAGTTGAAGAGATGCTTTTGCTCTTTACTATTAGAATTCTAATGTTAGATCACTGCAACTTTCTTTTGAAAAATGTTGTGTTTTTTTACTTTTGACTCCTCCCCTTCATTGTTAGGAGATGCTCGATTTTCAACCTTCTTTGCCACTTGCTTTCCGATCCTCCGAATGGAGTGGGAGTTGCTCGAGTCTGCAGGGAATATTTCAGATGAGGTAGCTGCTATGCTGTGATTTTTTGCCATTCACGGCAGCAGATAAATGTTGCTTGGTTTTTGGCGCCATCTTTTGCTAATTACCTACCTTATACACAATCACAGTTCAACCCTGGATTATGGGAAGGAGACATTGCTGGACTTATTGAACATATGGATGTTATCAACCCGAAAGTACTCAACGGTGAAATTCTTACTAGCTTGTTTTGGAGGCTGCTTGGATCATTTAATAAAGTGGCCGCTGAAGCAGGACCTTTGGTTGGTGACCTTTTTCTGTTTTTACTATCTATTTTTTTCCTGCTTTTTGGTCACCTGATGTGTTTCCTGTCTCCATTTGCAGGATAAGAAAGAGAGCTGGTTATGCTGCTTTCGGAAACTGTTTGTTCTTATTGTATCCAGCACGAACCATGTTTTCAAGAAGCATCTGTGTAATGTTGTTGCAAAATGCAAGATCCAGACATCACACTTCCTCTCAGAGTTCTTTACTGATGAAGGTTTTGAGGCAAAACCTTTAACTTCTTCATCATTTTGTTTGAGTGTTATTATTACGGACTCAATTTTTATGTTCCTTGTAATTGTCATCTGTCCTTTTTATGCTGTCCGATCTTGGCACTTGAGAATATGAATTCCTGGAAAGGCTACTGCCTTACATTTGCTGCTAATAACCCCATATTGTTTTTCCGAGTTGTAAATTTACTTTTCTCTCAAAGTTCTTTACTGAGGGATGTTTTAGCAATGTTTCCTTTACATTCTTGTTTATTTGGTAACATGTGTTGCTATCACTAATTTTAGCGTCAATCCTTTTTAGTATTTCTTTCTTTTAGTTAACGATTGAAAAAAGTTCCTTTCATGCAGTTGTCATTCATCAATTGTTGATGCTTAGCTTATCAATTCCTGGATAGGCACTGACCTGTCCATTGCGTTCAGTAATGGTGGAACATTTTGGTTCAAGTTTGCATATATACTTCACTATTCTGATTGGTAGTTTCTTCTGAGATTAAGGTCCTCTGAATTACAAGCTTTTCTGCTCAAATGAAATGGTTGCTATGCAAGCTCTTAAAGAACATTAGCATCTAAAAGCATCCGTAGAATACAAGCATGTTGAAACTATATTTAACCTCATCTATAATATGTGAAATTTAGTTAAGAAGTGAAGCTAGTACATGTGCTATTAAAGGATTTAAAGTTCATACAAGTTCTCTGGAGAAGAACCTTGTCAATTTGTCTCTCTTGGCAATCAATCCATCGCCTTTCCTTTTCTCCAGCAAAAATTGATTTCGTTGTTAACTTTCTCTTTCTCCGAGAAAGAAATGAACCTTGTCAATCTTTCTAGTGAGTTCTTGATTAGTAATTGGGCGATATTGCTCTGAAGAGTACATTCATACTGGATTAGCATTCCAGGCTTGTATGGATATACTATGCGTATCTTGTATGGTATCTCAAGGATACTTGTGAAATATGAACTCTGCACATCAAGGGAACAAAATTGATGGACGGCAAAGATACAGTTTAGGGTAACTTTTGAAAGTGATTGAACTTCCTAATTTTGCCAATAGTGGGAGGTCTGCTGAAGTTTAAGAAAGGTTTGTTTCAGAAAAGGGGCCCATGACAGTTGCTTGAATAATAGATTGTTATAATGGTAGAGATGCTTCCTTGATGTTTATGAAATTGGTGAGGATGGCCATTCTGGTTCAGTTAACTGTATAGAAATTTTCATTCACTGGTCTGTTTTGATCTTCCTTGAGGATTTGTGTTATTCTGTTTTACTATATTGTTGAGTGTTTTGATCCTGCAGGAGTTTCTGCCTCTGTCCTTATTGGAAGTCTTCATGCTTGCACGTCTCTTTGCGCTCGTCCGGATGAGAGTCTCACTTTTCAACTCTTTGCTGAATTTCCTTCGATCCTAGTTCCGCTATCAAGTGATAACCAGGTTTTGCATTTATTTCTTAGATCTAGAAGGTTTCAGCAAAACAACTCGAGACTGTTTTCCTAGTAAATTTTCAGGTTGACCTCTTTTGTAAAAAGGGACACATTTTAGCTTGTCTTTCTATCAGAGGAAAGAGGAAACATTTTGTTGCCTATGCTTTTGATGGTGTTCTGTTTCACGTATGTAAGCGACATACTTTTCTTTCTATATATAGGATGTGCGCACAGCTGCAATGAACACCATTGAAGGACTTCTCTCCTTGTGGTCGCGTGTTAATTTATCCAGATCTAAAAATGGTATTCCTCTCAGTCATAAGTCAGTCAACTCTCCTCTATTTTTTTGTACCACTCTTGTGCGGGGCATTTTTCCCATATCAACATATTACTTCTTTACCCCCAGGAAAAAATAAAGGTTCTCTCATGACGTCTTTCTCTTCCATATGGCATTAACATTATGCAAAATGACAGGTCTGCACGCTGTCTGGGTTCATTTTTTGGGAGAACTATTGGGCTTAATAGTTCAGCAGAAGAGATTACTAATATCGGACAAAAATGTCCTCTCATCATTGTTTACATCATTGCTGGGCTCGTCCAACGACTCTCTCTTAGTGCAACACAATTTTGGAAAGAGGTTGGCTCTGTGCTCCAATAAAGCCCATCACCTTTTGCAGTAAAAGTTGCATTCTTTTCTAATATCAGACATATTTCTGTTGCATTTCTCTGGCAAGTTACTGCACAACCAAAGCCTAGGAGATCTGAGCATTTATTATAGAATCAGTAATATCTAGATTTGTTGATGTATTTGTTGAACTTGCATGCAAGGGTGTGCCCTAGTGGTCAATGAAGCAGCTAGAAACCATGGGTGGTCGTTCAAGCCCAAATGGAGATAAAAAACGACCAGTGATTTTTTCTCATCTGTCTTGGTAGGCAGAGTTAGTCGGTACCCATGTTGGTGGGAGGTAGCAGGTACCCGGTGTAGGAGTTGAGGTACACGCAAGCTGGATCGCATGCCACTGTTAAAATTTTTTATCTGTTGAAGTTGCAGCATTGATATATTTTTTGGTTGAATGTGAGTAGTGGGATAATTGATTGTTTTGTCATTGTGGTGTCACTCTGAAAAGCTTTATGGAGGTTTCTGTAGAGCGTTACAATTTAACTTTTTCTAAAAGATTGCCTTCCCACTTTTCTCAGGCCTGTAGCGGCTGGGTCTATGTTAACTTTTGCTTTTATCTCTCAAAGTTGGCAAACATTTTTGCTTAGTTGTATCTTAATATTGCTGTGACCATCTCCAGCGCTCTTTCCCCTTTTGGACATGCTTAGTCAGTCATAGTTGTTAACTTATTTCTACATTTCTCTGTAATTTTTAGAGGAGTTATATACCACTTGTTCTAAAGCATGTAGCTGTGTGTATTTTGCAGTCAATAAAAGGTCATATTTCTGGTGAAGGAGAACAAACCTAACAGATCCTGTTGTGGATTTTTATAGAAATTTTTTTTAACGCTTTGAAAAATCTTCCGCTGAAGACAGTTTTATGTATAAATAACCATAATCGCTGTAGCTTGAGCTTTGTCTATTTATTTGTTTGTTAGAACCTGTTATTACTGATGGTTGGCTTTTTGTTGGTAGGTAATGGTTTTTATTAATGGTTGTTAGACTTGGGGCTTGTTGAAAGGCTCATGCTTGGATTCTTGTCAGATGTCAACATCATCTATGTACAATCACCTTGCCTTAATGGAGGTTGCTTATTTTTCCTTTTGCAGATTTGATCAGACTACTAAAGATGAAATCCTGGCTTTCTTGATAGGTTCTGCCCTTAGATATTCTGCGTATGCTAAGGTTGGCCTTGATAATATGTTTATACATGCAATGTTTTGCTTTATTTTATTTTGACATATTCTACAACTGTTGACAACCTGTATTGCAGCTGAAGATATTGTCGATGCTTAAAGGTGTTGGAGATAGGGTTATACGTGTTCATGGTGTTGAGTCATTAATGCTTGATCTTCTTGATAGACGCCAGAAATGTCATATGCGGTTTGACAAGTCATGCCATAAGCTGTCACAAGTTGAAGTCACTATTCTTTGTCTTCTACTGGAGGTAACGTTGTAAAATATCTACATCCCTTCTATTAGTTGATCTAAGCTTCTCACAAGTTTGACTTGAATTGTCGTTGTTCATAGATGTGCATAATGCCTTCTACTACTACTGTTGGTGACCTTGGCTTCTTGGATCCAATATTAAAGGCCTTGCAGGTTAGCTGACCTTTATCCTTACCCTCCCACCTTTTGGACATGTACCTTTGTAGATTTTTGTGATGAAGCTTAACCTTGCAACTATCTTCTGATTGATAATATGCCATACTTTCTGTGGCCCTAGGTCAGCAATGTGTTGTCCGGAGACCCTGCTGTTCTGAAGCCTTGTATGACTGTCCTGGGGGTTCTTAGCAATTCCTTCTACGCAAATCTGAAGACTGGCACTCAGGTTAATGATTGCACATTTATTACCTTTGCTCTATATGCAAAGACTGATTTGAAGCAGTTTTCTCCTCATTTTTTCTCATTGATTTTTCATCTTAGCGAGCCAAAGGATATTCAGGTTACGAAAAAAAAGGGAGCTGATTGACACATGCTAGTGTTCCAGTACTTGCTCAATAATATGTTTTCTATCACATTGGCTATATATATGTGTGTGTATGTGTGTATTCTTTTCTTATTTGGCTATTTTTCATATATGAAGCTGTTCTTTTGGTTATTTCTATGTGTCCATTGCCTGATATATACTCCCATTACCATTTAGTTGTCATGTTTACTAAAATAGTTGTTCCAAAATACTTGTCATTTTAGAAATCAAGAAAGAATTAGTTATTTTTTCCACCTTTACCCTTATTCTAATAAACGGGGAGTATATTAATGTAGGGAAAGGAAGACAAGTAAGAATTGAGCTGAAAGAATAAATAAGGGTAATTTAGTGAAATTCTCCTTTTAATTGATGTTTTCTTGAGGGCGTGCAAAAGGCAATCATGCCAAGTAAAACGGAACGTAAGGAGTGCCTGATAAAGCACTTGCGCTGCTTGAATTGGATTCTGGGCCGAATTATGCCATGTAAACAATCTGAGAATTCTATTGGTGTTCATGGGTGATGCCAAGCACTGTAAAGGAAATGTTATATAGCTGGACCGGTTTCCGTAGAAGAAGAAAGCAAAAGGCGTGAAAGTTCTCCCCGTTAGCTCTCATGTGGAGGGTTTGGGGGGAAGAGAAATAGGAGAGCTTTTGAGGGGATTGAGTCTCCATTTTCACATCTTAAGAATAGTCTTTTATCTTTGATCGCTTTTTGGTGCACTTTTATTGCCCCTACTTGTATAGAAGATTGGGCGTCTTTTGTGGAGAATCATGTTTTGATGTAAATTCTCTACTTTTTGGTATACTTCTTGTGTGCGGGAGTTTCTTCTCCCTTTTGTCTAATACAATTTACCTTATTAAAAAAAATAATCTGAGAAGTTTCATCGAGTCTAGTATTTTAAGGGTTTACATGTGGTAAATGCGTTTAAGCCTGTTTTTAGGTTAACTGTCTTTGTGTTTCTGTAGGTCTACTGACCAGCCAGCATAAGTTTATAATGCAGCACGTTTTCTTATTGTCTATGGCAATGTAGTGATGGCCTCTTCAAGTCTGCTACCTTAAAGAGGATAAGAAGGGGAAACCATAGAAATAATTCCATTTCTGGCACTCTCTTATTCTGGTGAAAAAGAGGGAATAAACGGTTAAGTGAGAGAGAGTTTTCTCCATCACTCATAGATTCTCTTCTCAATCTTTACTGATAAAGATATACTCCTCATTGAGTAAGGCATTTCTTTTTGGTATTTCATGCTGTCTTGGCTTCTTTTTATACTACTTTTGCTGCTATTTTCTTCTTCCCGATGGTAGAGTGCATGAACTTGAATCTCTTATTTTTTTTTTAAATTTTAACAAAAAGAATGTTTCATGAAAACTTGTATTTTGTCAATGTCATTGATTATGGTTTGAAATTTCAGGATCTTGTCTTTCAGCATCTTGTAGTCTTGTTTCGCAGTACCAATGGGGATATACAAAAAGCTACAAGAGAAACGTTGCTTCGCATTAATGTATGTTTCATACTTTCTTCTCATCTGATTTGCAGTGATTATTCATTGTCTAAGCATGTTCCAAGTTCATTTTTCAGAATATCTGGCACCAATTAACATTCACTTATAAGAAGTCTGTGAAACGAATATAGCTCATTGAAATGAGAGAAATGTGTGTATAGAACACCCAAATCCAAAGTCTAACTCTGTGTTCTATGACTTAAAAGCACTCTTTTGCAGCAAGCAGTCTTGCCAGCACTATTACTTACTAATAGTACAGTGTGTCTATATCTTGACTAAAGCATATAGGTGACAAGTTGGTTATGTACAAACCACATAGGCGAAAATGCTTTCGGCAATAAACAATAGACTTGGGAATCTGTCGGTGTCGTCACATGTAGATTTTTGTTTGGCACTTAGTACATTCGAATAACCCTTAGAACATTGCTTTTTTTTTTTCATTTGCATCGTGTGTCCGAGTCTCTAAGAGCCCCTACTAATCCCGGGGGGTGCACAGACCCTCGGCAAGGAGTTTCCTGCAAGTGCACCACGGTTAATTTAGGGTTTATCCAGTCTTATCCAGTCTGATGGCCCTCAGAAATTGTTTGCACCCAGTTCGAACTTGAGACCTTGAAAGAGAGCACAGGCCAACCCCTGAGGGTTAGCCCTTAGAATCATTCTTAGCTTCGTTTGTTTTGGACCTTCAAAAATTTAAAGCTTTCATATGGTCTCCGCGTTCTAGCTTGTGGTAGATTTAACCCCAATTACCAATTGTAATTGAGAAGACCATACAAGTCCATTAACCCTAATTTTGTGTCATATGATAGGGCGGTAGTTAACCGCAGTTACATCTCCTCTACATCGTAATGTATAGGAGTGTTCAATCGGTTGGTTCAGTCTTTTTTTTGAGGACTCCATCCAGTTTATTTGATTGTCGCGGTCGGTGTTTTGTTCAGTTTTTCTTTTCTCGGTTTGATTTTCTCAATTCAGTTTTCCAGTTTGGGGCCCTACTAGTCTTGTTTAAAGTTACAATTTTTTTAAATACATAAAGTCTTTCTCTTTTGGTAAAGAGAACCCAGTCTTTCCTGATCTTGTACACCTCAATGATATACTACAATTTGTGTGGAAAAATTAGAATTTGATCATTGTGCTCCCCAAATCGGGGATAGTACACAAACACTGTTCTCAGACAAGGGAATCATTCAACAACAACAACAACAACTACCCAGTATACTCCCACCAGGTGGGGTCTGGGGAGGGTAATATGTAGGCAGTCTTACCCCTACCCAAAAGGGCAGAGAGGCTGCTTCCATGCGACCCTCGGCGCATAGGACAGAATGAAAAGCTGCATTGGAAAACAAAGACAAAATTAGTAACCAAGGCAAGACCAAACAAAATAACAAAACAAAGCATAAGTAATCCTGCAGAAATAACGTAAATGGTTATGTAAACATAAAGAACATAAATACCGTCGCAACCAAGAGGGGACCTAGGCTAAAACACTAGGCATCGGTGGGTAACCCTACTATCCCACACCCAACCCCGGGTGAGGCGAACGAAGGACTCTAAGAGCCCCTATCCTGCAACCCTGATTCTAGACCTCCAGACTCCCCTATCGAGGGTCATGTCCTCGGTAACCTGCATTTTAGTCATGTCCTGCCTAATCACCTCTCCCCAATGCTTCTTAGGCCTCCCTCTACCCCGCCAACCACCAACAATCTCCAGCCGCTCGCAGCTCCTCACCGGGGCATCGGGACCCCTCCTCCGTACATGCCCGAACCACCTCAGCCTCGCTTCTCGCATCTTCTCGTCCACCGGGGCCACCTCTACCTTCTGTCGAATAACTTCATTCCTAATCTTATCCAGCCTGGTGTGCCCACACATCCACCTAAGCATCCTCATCTCAGCAACCTTCATTCTCTGGACATGGGAGTTCTTCACGGGCCAGCACTCTGCCCCGTACAACATCGCAGGTCTAACCACGGCTCTGTAGAATTTCCCTTTGAGTTTGTGTGGGATTTTCTTGTCACACAGGACCCCAGAAGCAAGCCTCCACTTCGACCACCCTGCTCCTATCCGATGGGTGACGTCCCCGTCAATCTCTCCGTCCCCCTGAATCACAGACCCAAGATATCGGACACTGTCCCTCTTGGCGATGGCCTGAGAACCAAGCATCACATCCCTGCCCATCCCACTCGGCTCGTCACTGAACTTGCACTCCAGATATTCAGTCTTAGATCTGCTTATCTTGAAACCTTTAGACTCGAGGGTCTGTCTCCATACCTCTAACTTCTCACTAACACCGGCCCTCGTCTCGTCTATCAATATAATATCATCAGCAAAGAGCATACACCAGGGCACATCCCCCTGGATATGACGGGTTAGAGCATCTATCACTAAGGCGAACAACATGGGACTCAGCGCCGATCCTTGATGGAGCCCCATTACCACAGGAAAATGGTCTGAATCGCCACCCACCGTCCTCACCCTAGTCTTAGCCCCATCGTACATGTCCTTGATAACTCTGATATAGGCTTCTGGCACACTCTTCGCCTCCAAGCACCTCCATAGCACCTCCCTCGGAACCTTGTCATACGCCTTCTCCAAGTCGATAAGCACCATATGCAGGTCCTTCTTCTTATCCCTGAATTGTTCCGCCAGCCGCCTGACTAGGTGAATAGCCTCAGTGGTGGAGCGGCCTGGCATGAAACCGAACTGGTTCCCCGATATATTCGTCGCCCCCCTCATTCGCGCCTCAATCACCCTCTCCCAAACCTTCATCGTGTGGCTCATTAGTTTAATACCCCTATAGTTGTTGCAGCACTGGACGTCCCCCTTGTTCTTGTACAAGGGCACCACTGTACTCCACCGCCACTCATCCGGCATCCTCTTAGTCTTGAGTATCACGTTGAATAGCCTAGAGAGCCACTCCCCTCCAGGTTTACCCATGCACTTCCAAAACTCCACCGGGATCTCGTCAGGCCCGGTTGCTCGACCCCTACTCATCCTGCGCAACGCCCCTAAGACCTCCTCCACCCTAATGCGCCTGCAGTACCCAAGGTCTCTATGACGCTCTGAATGCCCCAGCTCCCCTAGCTCTATGCTCCGATCCCCCTCCTCGTTAAGAAGGTCCCGAAAGTACGCCTGCCACCTCTGTATGACTTGCGATTCCCCCATCAGAACCCTACCATCCTCGTCCTTGATACACCTGACCTGGTCTAGGTCACGGGCTTTCCTTTCCCTTGCTTTAGCCAGCCGAAATAGCTTCTTTTCCCCACCTTTCTCCCCTAGTTCCTCATACATGCGACCGAACGCCGCGTTTTTAGCTTCCGTGACTGCCATCTTAGCTTCTCTTCTCGCCTCCCTGTAGGACAACCTGTTCACTCTCCGCTCCTCCTCGCTTGTGCTCCCTGCCAACCTTGCGAACGCCGCCTTCTTCGCCTCCACTTTTCCTTTGACTACATCGTTCCACCACCAATCACCCTGATGCCTACCTGAATATCCCTTAGAAACCCCGAGCACGTCCCGTGCTACCCCCCTAACCAAGTTAGCTGTCGCTGACCACATAGCGTCTGCTTCCCCATAACTTCTCCAAGCTCCGCCCTCCTCTAACCTCCTTTCCATCTCCTGAGCTTTCTCCTTGGACAAAGTTCCCCATCTAATCCTCGGTTGACCCCGGGCGCCCCTCCTCTTCTTCTTCACCCAGAGATCAACATCCATCACTAGGAGCCTATGCAGAGTTGAAAGAGACTCTCCCGGGATAACTTTGCAATCCTTGCACAGACCCCTGTCGCTCCTTTTGATGAGGATGTAATCAATTTGAGTCCTCGCCGCCGCACTCTATAAAAAAGGTATCTTTCTCGTGTATATGAAATTGAAACCAACAATTATGCAAGAAATCAGAAAGATGGCATCATTAGCTGAGCCTGAGCATATTGTGGGTTGCGTGAAGCAAATGATCAGATACCAAGAAAGCGCTCTGAAGACAACGACAAGATAGATGCATTACTCAATATCAGATATGTAAATGTTTGTGCAGAGAAAGGCAAAAGATAAGCAGTTGGCTGATGCTAGTGATATAGGGAGTAAGGGACTAACTCTATGGATGATTATTACGCTACTGAAATCACTTATTTTGTACCTTGAGCTTCAAATTAAGAAAAAAAAAATTGATCTATGCGATTGTCAGAAAATAATGTTAGCCAGTGTAGGAAATGCAGAAGAGTGTTTAGGCTGAGATGAATAAGGAAAATAGCATACCAATTTCCAGAATTTCATAAGCAACAATATGTAAGCGAACACAGAATGGTGAGTAGATTCTTCATTTCTCTAGTGAGTCGATGCCACCTAAGGAGACATTGGCAGACAGTATGGAGAGGAGAATGCAAACACTAGCAGTAACCTGTAATGGAAAGCTGTTATGTTCATAAAAAACAACCGAAAAGAAACCTAAAACCGGAAAAAAGTAGATAAACTGAACTTTTTGGTTGAGTCAGTTTCTGTCAGTCAATATGAATAATAAACACCTTTGTCCGTATGCTAAACCGAAGAATATACACCGCAATCCATGAGCTAATAATAGGAGGGGTTTTGATGGTGTAGAAACTGATTTTGTATATATGAGGAGTATCCTGTTATTCTTGGTTTCTTTTTAGCGCAAACCATGAGGTTCCAATTTGTATAGAACATTAGGTTTACTTTGTAGACAAGCATATTTGTGTGTAGGCTCTCTTCTTTTTTGGTATACGTCTCCCATACATTCACAAATTATTTGGCTTTATCAGAAAATGCAAAGAGAATATTGCAGACGTCTTTCAGCAAATTTGGTCATTGTTCCATTCCTAATCAGTATCAGTTTTGTATCAAGTTTGGGGACTTGGTGAGGGTAAGAAAAAGATGTTATTGAGGTGTATAATTTTCGCAAAAATGTGTTGTGTCTGTATGGGTGACAGGATAGAATAGTTCAAAGACAATCTTTGTCTATTGAATGATCTGAGACAATATTCTATCTGACTATCTTTGTTGTTTTAAATTGCTTCTCTGTGACACAAGCAATGGGGACTACCACATGAAGATAAATTTCTATACTGACTGAGGATTAGACAATTTGTGTACCTTGTAGGAAGCGTATATAATTATGTACTTGCTGTTGATTTTGAATGTCTCTTCTTCTAAAACTGTACATTAGAATTTGATGACAATGGTCAGATTTGCCATCACGATATCGTTGATGTATAACATCCTGTATTCTGGCTCATTATGTGTTATAATTCCAAAATTTTATATCCTTAAGTAATTACCAACTGAAGCCACCCCTGTTAAGAATATTAAGCATGTTAGAGTTATTAATCTGCCTTGTTGCACCGTCGTGAGTTAAGTTGGTGCCAGATCATCTTGTAGTCCTGCTAGAGCAGGAGTGTATCTTCCACCCGCTCTATATTCAGCAATGACATTTAAATCTTTGTTCTTCTTTTGTCCGCACTCAATGTAAATTATGACATTTTACTATGTGCAGGTGATTTGTCTTTTTGGCTAAAATTTGAAATAGTATTTAACTAAAACGATGCAGGTGCTTATTTATTTATTTTTTTGTTTTGTTTTATTTCAAATAATTTTATATGGACAACATAACAAACTGGTTGTAGACTGGGATAGAGACTCCTTTTTACAAGTAGATTTACTTATTTGTCTGACTTGATTATATATGGCCATGGAGCCTCTGGTATCTTTATATCTTGCACTGCTTGGTAAGACGAATTGGAGAACTAATAAATTTGTAGAATTCAGTCTCTGGTTTGTTTTCCTTTTCAATGCAAAGTAATGATAGCTAGTGGGAAATGATTTGTTTCTTCTTCCAGATCACTTGCTCGATTGTTAGTCGGATTCTTGAGTTCATTTGTGAGCAGAAAATTTGGTCAATTGGGTCGAGATATGAAAAGAAAAAAAAGAAAGGAATTGTCTACAATAACTGTTAGAAGTCTAACTGTATTAGAAGTCTAGTCTAAACTGTATTAGGAGTAGGCTAGGTTATGTGTATTATATATAGGGCTCATTGTATCATGTTTACATATCAATTATATATTCTTCTCCCGTGCCTTCTCACATGGTATCAGAGCTTTGGTGAGAATAGTATAGCTGTGCGTCATTCCAGCTATTTCCGGGAAGAAGACCTCGTCGCCGTGCAATTTTCCGGCGACTTAACAGGCTGTCCGTAACCTAAACTACCTTTTCTGTTGGTGTTGTGCAAAATCCGAGACCACCACGAGGTTTGGGAGAGAATTCCGACCAACCCCAGAAAAAATCACCGGAAACCGACGCTTCACGCGCCCCCACGCGCGGCAGGACCCTCGGCGCGTGAAGCCCACGCGCCGGCGCGTGAGAGCCTTTCCGGCCACTTTTTCCGATCGCTCCAGAAGGACAGTTTAGTCGGAATATAATTCCGACCCTACCCATCCACTTTTTGTTCGATTCCGACAACTTTGATTTTTTCCGGCGACCTACAGTGATTTTTCCGGCAGCTACAGTACTTTCCGGCCAATATTTCTTCAGGACAGTTTGCTCCTACTTGAATTCCGAGCCTATCCATATTTTTACTTTTCAATTCCAACAACTTTGAATTTTTCCGGCAGCTACAGTGCCTACAGTGCCTTTCCGGCAGCTACAGTGTTCCTGTTTTCCGGTAGCACCAGTTTTCAGTCCTCTGTTCAGTTTCAGCGAGTTTTCAGTTGATAATCCAACGATGTCTTTGGGACTAGATGCTTTTGGGCCTAAAAACCAGGGTTCTGGCAGTTCCGGTATTATGATTACCTCATAACCTTTAATGGGAGGTTCAAACTACCTAGCTTGGGCTTCGTCTGTCGAGTTGTGGTGTAAAGGCCAAGGTGTTCAGGATCATCTAACCAAAGAGTCTGGTGACGGAGATGCAAAAGCCAAAGCACATTGGGAGAAGATTGATGCTCAGTTATGCAGTATTTTGTGGCGATCTATTGATTCCAAGTTGATGCCCTTGTTTCGTCCATTCCAAAAATGTTATTTGGTTTGGGAAAAGGCTCGTACTTTATACACTAATGACATATCTCGTTTCTATGACGTGATATCGCGGATGACAAATTTGAAGAAACAGGAATTGGATATGTCTACTTACTTGGGTCAAGTGCAGGCAGTTATGGAGGAATTTGAGACGATGATGCCAGTTTCTGCTAGCGTTGCAAAGCAGCAAGAGCAACGACAAAAGCTGTTTCTAGTTCTTACTCTTGCTGGGCTTCCTAATGATCTTGACTCAGTACGCGATCAGATTTTGGCTAGTCCGACTGTCCCCACAGTTGATGAATTATTTTCTCGCTTACTTCGCCTTGCTGCAGCACCAAGTCACCCAGTGAGCTCATCACAGACACTTGATTCATCTATCCTCGTCTCCCAATCCGTGGACAATCGGGCTTCTCATACTATGGAGTATAGACGAGGAGGAGGTCGTTTTGGAAGATCTAGACCCAAGTGTTCTTATTGTTATAAACTTGGTCACACTCGTGATGTGTGCCATTCTTTACATGGTCGACCAACAAAAAATGCTTATGTTGCTCAGACCGAGCCTACAGGTAACCAGGGATTTTCTGTATCTGAAAGGGAGTATAATGAGTTCCTTAAATATCGAGCAAGTAAGCAGACGTCTCCACAAGTAGCCACTGTTGCTCAGCCTGATACTTCTGTTGCTGGTAATTCTTTTGCTTGTGTTTCCCAGTCTAGTCCTCTTGAACAATGGGTGGTGGACTCAGCTGCTTCTGATCATATCTCTGGTAATAAATCCCTTTTGTCAGATATTACGTATTCACAGTTTCTTCCCAACGTTACCTTAGCTAATGGGTCTCAAACTAAAGCAAAAGGAGTTGGACAAGCAACTCATCTACCCTCTGTCACTCTAGATTCCGTCCTTTATGTCCCTGGCTGTCCTTTTAATCTTGCATCTGTGAGTCGTTTGACTCGTGCCCTCCATTGTGGAATATACTTTATTGATGACTCTTTTATTATGCAGGACCGCAGTACGGGACAGACGATTGGAACAGGACTTGAATCAGACGGACTCTACTACCTTAACTCCCTAACATCCTCTAAGGCCTGTCTAGCTGCAGATCCTCCAGACCTACTTCACAGTCGTTTAGGACATCCTAGCTTGTCCAAACTTCAGAAGATGGTGCCTCGTTTGTCCAGTTTATCCACATTAGAGTGTGAGTCATGTCAGCTCGGGAAACATACCCGCGCCTCCTTTCCTCGTAGTATTGAGAGTCGTGCAGAGTCTGTTTTTTCTTTAGTTCATTCGGATATATGGGGTCCTAGTAGAGTATGTTCAACCTTAGGATTTTGTTATTTTGTTAGTTTCATTGATGATCATTCAAGATGTACTTGGATTTTCTTAATGAAAGATCGTTCTGAGTTGTTTTCTATATTCCAAAATTTTTGTGCTGAAATTAAAAATCAATTTGGTGTTTCTATTCGCACCCTTCGTAGTGATAATGCCTTAGAATATTTGTCCTCTCAATTTCAGCAATTTATGTCCTCTCATGGAATTATTCATCAGACCTCTTGTCCTTATACCCCTCAGCAAAATGGGGTTGCAGAAAGAAAGAATAGGCACATTATTGAGACTGCTCGCACACTTCTCATTGCATCTCATGTTCCGCTGCGTTTTTGGGGCGATGCAGTTCTCACATCTTGTTATTTGGTTAATCGGATGCCTTCATCTCCCATCCAAAATCAGATTCCGCATGAGGTATTGTTTCCTCAGTCACCCTTATACTCTGTCCCCCCTCGTGTGTTTGGGAGCACTTGTTTCGTTCATAACTTAGCTCCTGGGAAAGATAAGTTAGCTCCTCGTGCTCTCAAGTGTGTCTTCCTTGGTTATTCTCGTGTTCAGAAGGGCTATCGTTGTTATTCACCTGATATTCGTAGGTACCTTATGTCAGCCGATGTCACATTTTTTGAGTCTAAGCCTTTCTTTACCTCTTCTGACCATTCTGACCATCTGGCTATATCTGAAGTTTTACCTATACCGGCCTTTAGGGAGTCTATATCTCCTCCTTCACCTTCCGCTACAGAAGTCTTACCCATTCCGAACGTTGGACCACCTACTGTGGCTCCTCCTAGACTCCATGCACAAGACACTCCACTCTTGACATATCATCGTCGTCCTCGCCCAGCATCCGGCCCGGCTGATTCACTTCCTGCACCTGACCCTGCTCCTACTGCGGACTTGTCTCTTCCGATTGCACTTCGGAAAGGTATACGGACCACCCTTAATCCTAATCCCCATTATATTGGTTTAAGTTATCATCGTTTGTCATCACCCTATTATGCTTTTCTATCTTCTTTGTCCTCTGTTGCCCTCCCTAAGTCTACAGGTGAAGCATTGTCTCATCCAGGGTGGCGACAGGCTATACTGACGAGATGTCTGCTTTACATGCGAGTGGTACTTGGGAGCTCGTCCCTCTTCCTTCGGATAAATCTACTGTTGGTTGTCGTTGGGTGTATGCAGTCAAGGTTGGTCCAGATGGTAAGGTTGATCGTCTTAAGGCTCGTCTTGTGGCCAAGGGGTATACTCAGATATTTGGGCTTGATTACAGTGATACCTTCTCTCCCGTGGCTAAGATAGCATCAGTCCGCCTTTTTCTCTCTATGGCTGCTGTTCGCCATTGGCCCCTGTATCAGCTGGACATTAAAAATGCATTTTTACACGGTGACCTTGAGGATGAAGTTTATATGGAGCAACCACCTGGGTTTGTTGCTCAGGGGGAGTCTCGTGGCCTTGTATGTCGCTTGCGTCGGTCACTTTATGGTCTAAAGCAGTCTCCTCGAGCCTGGTTTGGTAAGTTTAGCACTGTTATCCAGGACTTTGGCATGACTCGGAGTGAAGCTGATCACTCTGTATTCTATCTGCATTCTGATTCACGTCTCTGTATTTATCTAGTGGTCTATGTTGACGACATCGTTATTACCGGCAATGACCAGGATGGTATTACTAAATTGAAGCAACATCTCTTTCAACACTTTCAGACTAAGGGTCTGGGCACACTAAAGTATTTTCTGGGTATTGAGGTCGCACAGTCTAGCTCTGGTATTGTGATCTCACAACGGAAGTATGCCTTAGATATTCTTGAGGAGACAGGAATGACAGGTTGTAAACCTGTTGACACTCCAATGGATCCGAATTCTAAACTTCTTCCAGGACAGGGGGAGCCTCTTAACGATCCTGAAAGATATAGGCGGTTAGTTGGTAAACTAAATTATCTTACAGTGACAAGACCTGACATTTCCTTTCCTGTGAGTGTTGTGAGCCAGTTTATGGGTTCGCCATGTGATAGTCATTGGGATGCAGTTGTTCGCATTCTTCGGTATATAAAATCAACTCCAGGTAAAGGTTTATTGTTTGAGGATCGAGGCCATGATCAGATTATTGGATACTCCGATGCTGATTGGGCAGGATCGCCTTCTGACAGACGTTCTACTTCTGGATATTGTGTCTTAGTAGGAGGAAATTTGGTATCTTGGAAAAGCAAGAAACAGAATGTGGTTGCTCGGTCTAGTGCAGAAGCAGAATATCGAGCAATGGCTATGGCGACATGTGAGCTTGTTTGGGTCAAACAGTTGCTCAAAGAGCTGAAATTTGGTGATGTTAGTCAGATGGGACTTGTGTGTGATAATCAAGCAGCTCTTCATATTGCGTCAAATCCAGTGTTCCATGAGAGAACTAAGCACATTGAGATTGACTGTCACTTTATCAGAGAAAAGATACTCTCGGGAGATATTGCTACAAAGTTTGTAAAGTCAAATGATCAGCTTGCAGACATTTTCACCAAGTCCCTCACTGGTCCTCGTATTAACTACATATGTAACAAGCTCGGTACATATGATTTATATGCACCAGCTTGAGGGGGAGTGTTAGAAGTCTAACTGTATTAGAAGTCTAGTCTAAACTGTATTAGGAGTAGGCTAGGTTATGTGTATTATATATAGGGCTCATTGTATCATGTTTACATATCAATTATATATTCTTCTCCCGTGCCTTCTCACAATAACTTTTATGTTGGCCTTGATATTGTTCCGGGAGGTGGAAATGTCGTTGCTTTTGTTGGTTCTCTGCTTGATGTGTTGCTATTGAAGAGAGACATGGACAACAGGTCAGTTAACTTGTCATGCTATCATCTTATTAACTTATGCATGATTAGTCAATTCGGCTTATCTACCTTTATAGACACCCTTGTTTACTGCTGTTGACGGTATCATTAATCATTTTGTAGAGCTTCTCTAATTGGTCCATTATTCAAGCTTCTTCACAATGCGTTCATTGATAATGAGTGGATGCATCTGGCTGCCAACCAGGATGATTTACATTATCACGCTTCATCTGAAAACTCTCAGAGCATATCTGATGCTGCAGTTCACATCCAACAGGAGTTGCTCCTTATCTTGGAAGACATTGCTGCTAGTGTCACATCTGAGGTTTTACTGAAGGCCCTTTTTGTATATATGTGTTTTACCGAGTTATTTGGGCTCCTTATCCACACATCTACTTGTGGTTTTGTCAGGATCAGAATTCTATGAACTTTGACGTTGAGCTACTTGTTAATTGTGCCCGTTCTGTGAGCAGTATGGTCACACGCAATCAAATTTTCTCATTGTTATCTGCTATTTCCAGAGCTAAGCCAGAAAAAGTTTTAGACCATATCTTGGAAATTCTTGTCGTCATTGGGGAATCTGCTGTCACTCAGGTCTTTCTTTGAGCATATGAATTTTTTCCTTTTCCTTTTGCCCCTCTTTTATTTTTCAGTACTCCTGTACTGTGTTAACTGTTCTGCATTTATGCATCACATTTGACTTTGGAAAATTGAACACCATGTTACACAAGAGTCACATGTCAGTCTGCATGTTGAAACTGTAGTTGAAACTAGAACTCAAAAATTTTGAAATTGAACACTACATTTATGGTATTGATTGTGCATATATTTATGTCATTCTCACGAAAGTTATCTTTCTACAGTGGGACAACAATTTTCAACATATATTTGAGGACCTCATATCTGCGGTTGTACCGTGTTGGTTGTCTAAAACTGACAGTGCCGACGCATTGCTTCAGGTAATATGGGTAGCATCCCCTGGTAGATGCTGTATTCATGGAACTTATTACTGAGTCTGTGAATGTTTACTTTTTCAGATCTTTGTAAATATTCTGCCGCAGGTCTCTGAATACCGGAGGATTTCAATGATTGTGCACGTTTTGAGGTACATAGTTCAAATTTAGCTATGATAGTTCTCTGGCTGCATCATTTCTTTAATACTCTTCTCTTGCAGGCATTTGGGTGAGAGTGTTAGTTTAGGATCATTGCTCTACCTCCTATTTCGTTCGCTCGTTGCGAGAAACTGCTCCTCCTTGCATGACAGATGTGATCCATCTTTGAGTTACTCAATTTCACTCATAAATACACAGTGGGAATATTTATTCGCTGTGCAATTGTTGGAAAAATATTCATGCACAGTATGGCTTCCCTCAATTTTGATGCTTCTTCAG
Source organism: Nicotiana benthamiana (assembly GCA_034376525.1). NCBI lineage: Eukaryota > Viridiplantae > Streptophyta > Magnoliopsida > Solanales > Solanaceae > Nicotiana > Nicotiana benthamiana. The sequence continues at coordinate 51,577,662 of CM067325.1, read as the reverse complement.
CGAATAGTAGTTAATGACAGTGATGCAGCACACTTCATGGAGCTGCTAGTTGCAGTGTATTTAATTTCAAACAAACTCCAAAATCCTGAAATTGCTTTTAAGCTTGATTCAGGGGAAGATTCAGATAACATTCAGGTTTGTATCTTTTGTAATTTCTTTTGTCCAACTGTTCAATAAATGGTTGTGAATTTCTCCTGATCTCTTGCTAAATGAAAAGTGTATGACTGCTTCTTAATTTATGGAATGATGCCTCTTCTTCTTGTATGCATGCAATAGAATCTTTTGGGTTTGTATGCAGATGAGTATTTTATTCTGTCAATGGCCTTCTCTTTTTCTTTAATATCCTTGCAATAAATATTTTGGGTTCATATACTGATCATTATGTTATAATTTTTTTTTCGAATTTTATTTGAGATCTTGATCTAAAATTCAGCAAAGCATGGAGGAATCCAGAAATTTCAGGAATGCCTTTAAAGCTTTTCTATATACCACAATATTTCATACGTGAGCTTTGCTGTATAGTAATATAATTGCTTGAAGTTCTTGTCTTGTGCTATTTCTTTTTTATCTGGTTAGTGTCATACGTGGACTGCTCTTTTTTGTTGCTTTCCGTTGTTGGAGTTTTCTTTGCAGACGCCTTGTCCTTATGTTACCTACAGTATTCTGACTTTCCCTAATTAGGTCCTTAAGATTTGCCTTTTATAACAAACTTCTGAAATGATTGGACTAAATTTTAGCTTTCTATAGATATATGATTGCATTGGTACAACTTTTGGGGCATATGATTTGTGTATGCTGCGTGGATGTAGCTAGATGCAGAGGGAGAGCTAGCCTATTATGTGTGGGTTCGGCGAACCCAGTCACTTTTGCTTAATCATTGTATTTATATTAGGAAGTTTATTAAATATGTACAAATGACTAATTGCGAACCCAATAAATAAGATGAGTTATGAGTTCCTTGGTAAATTCAGAACTCATAAACTTCAAATTCTTGCTTCGCCTCTGGCCAGATGCTATGTTGCTTTGAGTTAGAATGCATTTTATACTGAGATTTGATCACCTAATGCCATGGAAGATTTAGCTGTTTTTTTCATGTGCGTTTGGATAATATTTCCTTGTTTTTCTTGTGCATTTGCATAAAATTTTTCCTTAACCCATTTATTTTTATTGCTGGTGCAGTTGACAATTGGGGCAATCATGAAGGAAACTGTTTGTCATCTTCAACTTGTTGACTCGAAAAGAAAGCAGAAAGGTGCTCTTTCTGTTTTCCGAAAGGAGCTAAAGGAATATATGAATTCCACTTTAAGTGCTGTTACGAAACGACTTACACCCTCCATATACTTCAAAGCAATTGTTCAGTTGCTGGGTCATGTGGACAAATGTGTGAGAAAGAAGGTAATGTCAACACTTATCCTTGTCATTGTTATTCAGAAGAAAGAATTCCCAGTCAGAAAACATTATCTACACTTTTGAAGGCTGCTATCTTTTGGAGCTTAGGCATGTTACATGTCTTACATGGTGGATCGAGCAATCTCTCAGTTATAAACTTGTCAAATTTTCTGGTTTCCAGTGTTTAAAATTTAAAACGATTTCAGTATTGCGCCTCAACTTTGGGGCTATTTCCTGCTGGAAATAATATAATCTATTGAGTCTCATTCTTTGAAATAAAATGTCTTTGAGCATGTGACATGTGAAAGGGATGTTGGAATTTGTCTTGTTAAGCTATTATGGTTGAGTTTCAGTTTTCCCTTGTGATACTGTTTTTCTTCTGTATGTAATCTGATCTGTGTCTTGTATAAACAGGCTCTTGGAACTTTGTCTGAGACAGTGAAGGATACTGGGTTAGTTGACTCCAAGCATGAAAAAAGGAGTCCAGCTTTGAATGCGAGGAGATCATGGTTTCATCTGGACGTGAATTCTTTGCAATCGTTAAACACCTTGTGTCTTGAGATATTAAAATTAGTTAATTCACAGAGTGAATCAAGTAGTTCTTTGAAACTGGCAGCAGTGTCAACATTGGAAGTTTTGGCAAACAGGTTTCCTTCGGATAATTCAGTGTTTAGCTTGTGCTTAGATTCTGTTAGTAAAAGCATATGTGCAGACGATTCTGCTGTTTCTTCTAGTTGTCTTCGTACAACTGGTGCCTTGATTAATGTGTTAGGGCCAAAGGCGCTACATCAGCTGCCTCTTGTCATGGAAGGCATGATTAGGCAATCTCACTATGCTTTGTCTGCTTTAACAGCAGAAACCAAGCAAACTGATGGTGATGTTTCCGTTGTTTCACTGATTCATAATGACTCCGTCTCCATGTCTATTCTACTCGCCCTAGAGGCAGTTGTAAACAAGCTTGGTGCCTTTTTAAATCCATATCTCGGTGATATTTTGGAACTCATGCTATTAAAGCCTCAGTACACTTCCACGTCAGAACCAAAACTGAAGTCGAAAGCTGATTCTGTGCGTAAGCTAATCACTGAAAGGGTCCCTGTAAGTTTCATCTACTGCATTTATTGTTATGGTATGATTTCATGTATGCAGTACTTAGAAGGTTACCATGAACTTCTTCTACTCATTGATTGAGCAGGTTCGTCTTTTACTTTCTCCATTGTTGAGGATATGTTCTGATGCTATTACGTACGGGGATTCTAGTGTATCGATTGCGTTTGAAATGATACAAAACCTTGTGGCTGCTATGGATAGATCATCCATTGATGCCTATCATGTAAGGATATTTGACTTATGCTTGCAAGCTCTTGATCTGCGACGTCAGCACCCTGCTGCTGTTAGAAATATTGATGCTGTTGAGAAGAATGTCATTAATACACTGGTTAGGCTTACCATGAAACTCACAGAAAAAGTGTTCAAACCTCTTTTCATGAGGAGTATTGAATGGTCAGAGTCAATTGTTGAAGAAAATGAAAATGAAGGGACCAAAAGTATTGATCGCTCTATTGCCTTCTATGGCTTGGTTAACAATCTAGCTGAAAGCCATAGGTAAGTCATCAGCACCTTTTATGTTTTCCGATCCATGGTCACTTCTTTATGGATCCTTATGGTAGTTATTTATGGTAGTTATCAGCACCCTTATGGTAGTTATTTATGGTAGTTACTCTCTGATATTATTGCATGCTATTTTATTTATGGTTCTTATGTTTAGATAATTATTTATGCTATTTCTGCCGGACTTACTAATGCTCTTTTGTTTTTGTTTTTGTTTTTGATTTTGTTTTCCCTCTCCTTCACTGAGCCGAGGGTCGATTGGAAACAACCTCTCTACCCTTTCGGGTAGGGGTAAGGCTCGTCTACATATTACCCTCCCCAGACCCCACTTTGTGGGACATTACTGGGTAGTTGTTGTTGTTGTTGGTCACTTCTTTATGGAATTGAATTTGGTTCGGAGATATATACAATTCTGCTAATTGCTATATATCTTATGTGGATGATGACTTTGACAGAAAGGTTGAAATTTGGCCAGATACTGAAGGTCACAGTGTGACTTCTCAACTTTCAGTGGATGTATCTGTCATATCACTCCTTCCTATTCCTCCCCCACTCCCGCCATGCTTTCTGTTACCTCTCCCCGCCCTCCCCCTCCTCTCTTTACCCCTTCTTGAGGGGTGAAGGTGGTGCTTTTTGTTGAGATTTCGGCAGTACAGTCAGAAATTTCTGCTACTCATTAACAGAGGAGGTTTCTTCTATAAAATGAGACTGATACCAGGTCCCTGAAACAGTAGTTTTAGCTAATGTACTCCATGGTTCAGTTTGTTTTTGATCGCCCACCACAAGCTTATGATGCTTAGGAGGACTCCGTTATTATTGGGCCTTCATCCATGCCAAAGCTTGTTTATCTTTTTATTACTCTTTTCTTATGTTTTTATTCCTTTCCTTCGTTGCTAGTGTTCCTCTTTGAGACAATTATGGCTATAGATGTGGAACTTATTGTTTGTTATATCACCTTGGCTTCACTATGAATCTTTTCTTGTTGAGCCACTATCTTGGAAAAAGTTTGAGATTATTGCAATAATACTCTTGTAAAGTGATGCTTATTTGCTGGAATACTTCTGAGAATATTAGGTATTGATATTTATGTTTCTCCTCAGATCATTGTTTGTACCATACTTCAAGTATCTGCTTGACGGCTGTGTAAGACATCTCATGGATGCTGAAGATGCAAAATTGTCTCTAAGCCACAAGAAAAAAAAGGTCAAGCTTCAGGAAGCCAGTAGCCGGAAGAAGGATGCGGATGGTGGATTGTCCATCGGTGTGTGGCATCTAAGAGCTTTGATTTTGTCCTCCCTGCATAAGTCTTTCCTGTATGATACTGGGACCCTGAAGTTTCTAGACTCTGCAATTTTTCAGGTAAGTTAAACTGCTTATGCCGTTTTACTGTTAATTGTATACTTGGAGAAGCTTACCATATCATTGTTTGCATTTACTGTTTGATCTAGTAAAACAAGTAGTTTTCTAGTATCATTTTTTATGTAACTCATTGTCTGCCCATACATTTGTGGAAAGGAAACCGTCAATGAACAAGTTTGTTTTCTATTGCTAAGAACGTCCTTATTTAACATATATGTCACTATCGTTGATAGATTATTCCGTGGTATGGTATTTATAAGATAGCTTCAATTGTAAATGGTAGTATCGTTCTTAAAAAAATATTTAATGGTAGTATGGATAGCTCATCCTTTATTGTCAGTTGCTTGCTTAGTGCCCAGATTGACTTTCTATGCCTGAATAACTATATTAATGTCTTGCCCAGCATTTCTTAAAATTAAAAGTGGAGCTAGTTTTGAATCTACCCAAGACAATTTCAAGGCGTCAATGACAGCTTTTTGTCAAAGCAATATGTTTGCCAATTCCAATTTGTGCCTGCATTGGTATATCTAGGCTACATATGTATGCTTGGAACTTACTAGATTGACCGGGGATTACTCTTACTAGATTAAGTAATAAATCAAAGGCTAGTTGCTTTTGCAGTCACCATGGCCCAATAAATATGTTTCTGTCAATCATCGAGTGGGATGATGTCGGAATGGTCAGCGAAGAGATGAACGACGAAGGTCGCTTGAAAAGATAATGAAAGAAGAAACCATGAGTCTGTCCAATGCTTGGTGGAAGCTATTTCAGTCTTTACTTAGATTGTAGAGGTTCTGATACCATGCAAAAAAGTAGAAGAGAAGAATTCTCATTGACTTGATTAATAATGTTCATGAATAGGAGTCTTAGGTTACGTACATTATGGCACAGAATCATTTCCAATGCGTAAGTAAATATTTTATAATTAAATACGTAATATCTTAAAATATACTACAAAATGTTCTGTTATTTTTTTATGAAGAATATTCTGGTAATTTTTTTCTTATTTAACATTGAATCTAGAAGTGCAAACTTTGGCATATATTCTCTTAAGGTTCTACAACTCTTGATCCTTTTTTCCCTTGTGAGTGTGTTTGGGGTTTGGGGGTGGGGGGGCTGTTTCATGATCATCGGCTGCTTGGTAAAAATTTAACCTGAAACCGAGATATATACATACTTTAGTTGGGTGATGCGGATCATTATTTTCATCCAACATAATACAAGTTGCTTTGGATACTGTTAGTTAAAATGTGTGGGAATATAAGGTGTAAAAATGTGTGTTGTGCTAAATATGAGCAGAAGGTAGGTTCTTGCTAGCTGTACAGCTGAAAGTGGCATAAATTTTTCCGACAGTTGTTTCATAGTTTCCCTTCAGTTGACTGACATTCCTCGTGTTTCATTAGGTTCTTTTAAAACAAATAGTGTCACAGCTTGTAGCAGATCCACCGGCTACCCTCGTGCAAAATCCAAATGTGCCATCAGTGGAAGTTGTTGACGATTTATTAGTTGCATGTGTTGGTCAGATGGCTGTAACTGCTTGTTCTGACCTACTCTGGAAGCCGCTAAACCATGAGGTGATTACAAATTTTTTACTTTTACCACTGTTTATTATTTACTATTTATCTATTTTCTGTTCTGGGACCACATTGGAAAAATTCCTGGGATCAATTCTGTTTCTATCACAATGACCCTCAGAATCCCTCTGTTGAAGAGAATGAGAAAACTATAGATTCTGTGTTTGCTTTCTAGTTTTCCTCTCCAGCTGATATCTGAGATCCATTCAGTACTTCTTTTAATGACTTCTGCTGATCTAAGCGGGTTGTATCATATGTCAGTTGATTACGTATTAGTTCTTTGGTTATGGTTGAAGTGGTCCTCCTAAGTCGACTTTTGCCGTTTGTGTTGCTATTGGTATGGGCTGTAATAAGACTTTTTTCCTCTCTATCATGCAACTCCTTTGAACTAATTGCATCCAAAATCTTATTCTACATTTGTTTTGTTCATTCGTTGTATTTAATAATACCAAATAGAAAATGGAAAATTAAACCTATTAGGACAAAGTATGGGATAATACTGGATATGTTGTTGTAAACCACACTTAATTGTTGCAGGAATTACCCAAAAAAAAAAAAAAAATTAAGTCCGCTGCTCATCCTGACAAGCTTTTGGGTAGTCTTTAGGCGTTTATTAATTAAAATACTCCCTCTGTTTCAATTCAGATGAGGTAGTCTTTAGTCTTTAGGCGTTTATAATTTACATACTCCCTCTGTTTCAATTCAGATGAGGTAGTTTGACTGAGCATAGGGTTTAAGAAAAAAAGACTTTTGAAACTTGTGGTCTTAAAAACTTAAGGGGTAAAAGCTTTGTGGGGCCATGCCATTTGTGTGGTCATAAGAACTTCTCATTAAGGGTATAATGAAGAGTTTAAAGTTGAAGTATTTCCAAATTTAGAAACGTGTCATATTTTTGAACAGACTAAAAAGGAAGGTACCTCATCTAATTTGAAAAGGATGGAGTATCCTTTATGCAAAAAGCCTGTCAACCTTGTCTCGTCCTGATTTGATTGCTCATTCGCTCCTTTGGCATGCGTAAGAAAGCATAAAGTTTTTCAGAGAGATTTTGACTGTTCACACTAATTATACAGGTGCTAATGCAAACTCGTAGTGAGAAATTGCGCCCCCGGATTTTGGGGTTGAGAATTGTGAAATATCTGGTGGAGAATCTGAAAGAAGAATATCTGGTCTTATTGGCCGAGACCATTCCCTTCCTTGGGGAACTGCTTGAAGATGTTGAGCTTCCTGTCAAGTCTCTTGCACAAGAAATTCTCAAGGAGATGGAATCAATGAGTGGTGAAAGCTTACGTCAGTATCTCTGAACTCATATTGATCTAACTCAATTGTGAAATCTACAGAAAAGGGTGTGCAGTGTGTAAGGCTCTTGCCTTCTGGCCTCTTCCTGTGTTGAAAGCTAATGAGCACCTCGCAGCATTCTGCACTCCCTAGTCCTGCATGTGTGCAAATATATCAGCACTTGGCAGGACTGGAAAAGCTGGGTACTGGGCTGTTATCATATTTTCCTTGGAGTTGTGCACAGAGCTCGGAAATCTGAGGATGTTCGAGATAATTTTGTAGCTGGTTAGGATGTTTTTAGGATAGAACGCGCTCATGTTTTGTAGCTTGTTATGTAGGATATTTTCTAGGATAGAATAGCCTCTTGTTAAGATGTAAATGCATATACGATTTGTTGTGGTCATCTCTTTTCCCCTCTAGATAGAAGGCATATTTTTTTAAAAGGTAAAACAGATTAGTATACTGCTGTTGTCAAACAGTAAATGTATTTTGTTAAATTCATTGGGTGGATACTCAATTGTTTTTCAAGCCCAAAGCAGTTACCTTTTCTGTTCTTTAGCTTCCTTCATTTTTCCCCTTGGGCATAAACATTATGGTTGCAGCGAAAGCCTGAAAAGCTTTGATTGTGGATCTTCCGTAATAGTTCGATCTTCAGACATGTTCTTTTTCACCTGATATTTTTTGCTTGCATAGGATAAACTAGTTGCCGTTTAATACACTTGGCATTTTATTATCTAACATCATAAGCTTAGGCAACTTAATTTTTTAAATTCGTTTGGTTTCATCTTGGTTGAACTATAGAAAAAGCAGTAGTAATGCTATTAACCTTTTTTTGTCCAAAAAGTTCTCAAGAAGGTAAATTAAATTGAAAGTCCTACTCTGGTGGAAACCTGTCGACTTTCTTGGCAACCCTCCCCCCCTCCCAAATTTACCTCCATCGAATATTTATATTGGTGTATATCAACTTATCTCAAACCTCATAACCTCATTAGGTGGGGTTACATTGAGTTTGTTATTATTGTTATTATATTAACTTATCATGGTTAAATAGTTGAATGAAGTGAGAATAATCATGATTTATTGATAAAAGTCTACGTAACATATAACATGCATCTATTGGATTGTAGGTCCCACATTCATTTGCTAATGAAATTGAGACTTCTCTACCTAGCTATTATTGGCATGTGATAAGTTAGCATTTTGCCAGCTTATTTATATATTTTCTTGAGTTTTAACCTTTTTTATGTAAAATTTAATAGCCTTAACTAACTTAATTTAGTTGGTTTCAGAGGTTTGAGCCTAAATGAAACAGTTGATAAATGAATTGATAAAAAAAGAATGAAAAAAGATGGAATATGGAGTAAAAGATAGAAAAATCGGATGATTGAGGAAAGCAAAAGAATAGTTCCCATAAATAATAATTTGGAGCCGATTTTAAGGCTTAAAAAATGATAAATTTTGGTTTAACTATGAAAGCCAAGAAAACTCAAGAACAACCAGGAAAGGAAATAACTTAGGCTCCATGATTTTGGACACTTAAAAGAGCCGAGAAGCTGCCCAGTCCACGAAATATTTTCGGCTCCACGAGTTCAATCCATGAAAAGTACATGAAACAAGACTTAAACTTAAGAAGCAAAAACGTGGAGACGAATTATTTTCAGCTCTATGATTTAGCACCGTAGGGGCATATTTGTCGGGACTTTCATACTATTACAAAATATATTCTTAGCTCATTTTCTTAAGTCATCTTTCAATTCTTGGTGTAAGACAATAACTTTTAACATAGTTTAGTAAGAATTTGGAGGATTGTGATGACCCGACCGTCGTTTTGAGCATTCACATTGTTCGCTGCTTTGAGGTTGTGCACAACTTCATATGATATATTATGACTTGCGTGTATAGTCAGTTTTGATTTTCGAGTACAGGATTGATTTGGAAGAATGATTCTAATTTAGAAGTTTTAAGTTGGAGAATTGACCAAGTTTGACTTTTGTGTATTTCTCGGATCGGAATTTTTATGGTTACGTTAGGTCTGGATGTATTTGGACTTGGCCGTATGCCCGAATTTGCATTTGAATGTTCTTAGAAGGTTCTAGCTCTATTTGGCGAAAGTTAGCAATTCGAAGGTTTAAAAAGTTTACAGGTCTGAATGGGAGTTGACTACGATGTTATCGGGTTCAGATTATTGTTGCGGGAGTTGGAATATGTTCGATATGTCATCTGGAACTTTTGTGCAAAGCTTGATTTCATTCCGAGTTGATTTAGCAAGAATCCGACGTGTTCGACAAAGTTTAAAAGTTTGAAAATAATATTGATCTTCGATTCTTGGTTTGATGTTATTTGTGACGTTTAGAGCTTTTGGCTATGTTTGGATTATGTATATAGACTTGTTGGTGTGATTAGATGGGGTCTCGAGGGGCTTGGGTGAGTTTGAGGATGGTTTTGGGCCATTTTAAGCTCTTTTCAACTGCTAATTTTTGGCTACAAGGGTGTACATTGCAATCGCAGAGCTCTGGGCTACGATCCCGAAGAGTAAAATGCAAGATTGGACTTGTGAATCGCGAAGAAGAAGTTTCTGTTGTCGCTTAGCTAACTTCGGGAGCTTATATCATGCAATCTGTAAGTAATTTTGAGGTGATCTATAAATAAAAGTTGTAGCCCTTTGTGCTAGTTATTTGGGAATCAAACCATTTGTCGTTTGGAGCTTTGTACAAAAGGTTGGTATCATTATACTACAGGATGTTTGGAAAGAGTTTGGGAAGATTTAATCGATAATTGTTCATCGCGATCGCGAGGCTTCAAGGCCGCAATAGTGAAGGGTAAAACTGTGATGGATATTTTTGGATTGCGATCGCGAGGTTTGTGACAATAATTACGAAGAAGTACGACTAGCAATGTATTAAAAAAATCAAATTTTGGGATTTTGAATTTATTTTCTTCACTTTTGAATTCTTGGAGTACAAGTAAGGCATTTTGGAGGAGATAAAACACCCAAATCTTGAGGGTAAGTGTGTGTGATATATATATATGTGGATTATTACACCTAAAATCAAGAATTTGAAGAGAAGAAAGTGAGGTTTTTTGACTCGAACTTAATAGAATGAATTTTGGGTTTTGAACATAAAATTGATGACGGATTTGGATGAAATCTAGATGGTTAGACTCGTACTCGAATGGGTTGTTTGAATTTTTGAGTTTTGTTGGGTTTAGGGGTACGAGCATGGGTTGATGTTTTGGTTGAATTTAAGTATATGATTAAAGATTCGACCTTTATCGTTTGGTTTTGATTATTATGACATTATTTGATGTTTTTGAATTGCTTTTGGATAGTTTCGAGTCGTTTGGAGGTCGGTTCGCGCGAGATGACATTTCTAGAATATTATTTTGGGTTGCTCGGTATTGATTGGCTTGTTCGAGGTAAGTAACATGTATAATCTTGAAATTGAGGGTATTTATCCCTAAAAACTATGATATTTGAGGTGTGTTGGGGGTGACACACGTGCTAGGTAACGACCGTGTGTGTTTACCCGGGTTATTCATGATCCAGGTAGTTCTTAGGCTATTATGTAATTTGTTTGGCTATCATCCTTCTTTGATATCATGATTTCTCCGGTTGTATGACTGCACGACTTATCATTCATGCCAGAGATCATGTCTAGGCTATCTGTTTAATTATTTGAGATATCATAGGGATATTTTTGCCACGTTGAGCTATTTTTCATAACCATAGTCACATTGTTCAGCTATGATAGTTGTATATGCCTGATTATATCTCTGTTTTCATGCTTATTCTGATATGTTGTCTCACATGTTATTGGTTTCCTTGTACATGATACGAGTTTGAGCTAAATTTTTGGCACTTTGTGATATTCCGTGTTGTGTAATTGGTTTATATTTTGTAAGATGTTGGCATATGGAAACTTGACTGTATTGATGACTGTTGTGGGTCATAGAGCTGTGTTTTGGGTGATATTTGGATTAGGTTGCATGCCGCAACATATTGTCATTTGGATCGAGTTACACGCCACAACATGCCATATTGACTATTGATTAGTGCTTGGGCACCCGAACGGTCCTGAATGATTGTATGTAATGGTGAGGGGTTTTGGGAAAGACACCCGTACATTGCTGAAAAATTGTGTGTATGGTGGAGTGGGGAATTTGATCCAGGCACCTTCTGTGTGTTGAGAGTGAGATTACTTATGATACCACTGTAAAATTATTTACTATGTTTAACATGTAGGCATATAGATGTATTTTCCTCATGCTAGATGGTAATATGACATTTGGTGACTTGACATGTAGGCATATAGATGTTTTTTCCTCATAGTAACTAGTAAACGAAAAGTCTTATATGATGTTGTGTTGATTGATTTCGGTGGCAAGTTTTGGACTTTGATTGTTATACTTCAAAATGATCTGAGCATAATATCTTTTAAGTTATTTACTTTTAATGTATATATTATATTATCACATGTTATTATTGGCTATTGGTGTTGGACTCTGACCATCTTCTGAGCTCGTTACTGCTTTCAAGCTGATGTTAGCTTTATTACTTATTGAGTACATATGGTCGATTGTACTCATACTATGCTTCTACTTCTTGTGTGTAGATTTTGGAGTTGATGCTATTGTTTATGGCGGGAGCCGACATTGAAGATGTACCTGCCTTCCGAATTTAGCTAACACTTGTCCTTGGTAGTATTAGATTCAAATTTTGCTTATGTATATTCCAAACAGATGTTGTATCATTTAATCCCAGCTTTGTAAATCAAAGTCTTAGTGGCTCGCGATTATACTACCAGTCCTTCAGATATGAATTCATTTATATCATTTGTTGACCACTTTTATTTCATTAGATCTGTGTTGATTGTTATTTGTCTTACCTAGCGGATTGGGTTAGTGTGACAACCCGATAGGCCATTTTGAGTTATAGCCTTTATTTTCATATTTTGAGATCTCTATTAGCTCCATTTAGTGATTCTCTATGTGCGTGCGATCCATGTCTTTTTCAGAAAAAATTTTATGTGAAAATTTGAAGAAAATATATATTTTGGCTTTGAAAATAACTTGACTTGACTACGGTCAAAATTATGTAAACGATCCTAGATTGGTATATTTACGATCCTAGTGGGTCTTTATCATAATTTTAGACTTGGGCGTATGCCCGAAATTGAATTTGGAAGTCCCTAACTTGATTTGTCGAAAGCTGGTAACGTGAAGGTTCAAAGATTTTCTAGGTTTTTCCGTAAGTTGCCTTCATAGCTATCGATTTCAGATTTTGATATGGGACTTGGTATATGTTTATTTTGGTATTAGAAACTTGTCTGCAAAATTTGGTGCAAAACCGAGATGATCTGATAGGATTAAGACGCTCGGTTGTGAATTTCGAAGTTCTTGTGTTTCTTTGAAAATTCATACATTTTTAAGTCTGATTCATAGTTCTAGGTGTTATTTTAATCGCGTGAGCGAGTTCCTATGATGTTATTGCACTTGTGTGCATGTTTGGTTTGGAGCCCCAGGGGGCCGAGTGAGTTTCAGATAGGCTACAAATCACTTTTGGACTTAAGAGAAAGCTGGTTTCAGCTGTATCTGGTGTCTGGTATTTTGTGCTTCGCGATCGCAAAGCTACTCTCATGATCGCTTCCTTATAAGCAAATGCGAGGATGTGGTCATGAACTCAAAGCAGTGGAGGGATAGGCTCGACTCTTATGGAATATATTGGGTCGGTTGTACTGATGATACATTTTTACACTTCTTCTAAAGATACTAGTATTGGTCCCAACAGTTCTTAGAGGTGCATCTGCTCAGATCACATTTACTTCGGAGACTTGAGGTTGAGCTGCTAGAGTTCGCAGACTTTGAAGTCCCCTTTCATTTCCTATCTTTACTGTTTATCTCATTCAAGTAGTGTATTTATTTCAAACTATGCTTGTAGTTTTCTAGTTAATCATGTACTTGTGACTCTGAATTTCTGGAAGTATTTAGCATTGCGATACTTGTATTGACTATGTAAAATTTAGAGTTTATTTCTCGTTTAATGTCATTACTTTGAATTAATTGTTAAAAAGTGGTTAATTTCTTTATTAACATCGGCTTTCCTATCAAGTGGATGTTAGGTACCGTGTGTGTGTATATATATATATATATATATATATATATATATATATATATATATATATATATATATATATATATATATATATATAAGAGAAAGCTGGTTTCAGCTGTATCTGGTGTCTGGTATTTTGTGCTTCGCGATCGCAAAGCTACTCTCATGATCGCTTCCTTATACGCAAATGCGAGGATGTGGTCATGAACTCAAAGCAGTGGAGGGATAGGCTTGACTCTTATGGAATATATTGGGTCGGTTGTACTCATGATACATTTTTGCACTTCTTCTAAAGATACTAGTATTGGTCCCAACAGTTCTTGGAGGTGCATCTGCTCAGATCACATTTACTTCGGAGACTTGAGGTTGAGCTGCTAGAGTTCGCAGACTTTGAAGTCCCCTTTCATTTCCTATCTTTACTGTTTATCTCATTCAAGTAGTGTATTTATTTCAAACTTTGCTTGTAGTTTTCTAGTTGATCATGTACTTGTGACTCTGAATTTCTGGAAGTATTTAGCATTGCGATACTTGTATTGACTATGTAAAATTTAGAGTTTATTTCTCGTTTAATGTCATTACTTTGAATTAATTGTTAAAAAGTGGTTAATTTATTTATTAACATCAGCTTTCCTATCAATTGGATGTTAGGTACCGTATATATATATATATATATACGGTCCCGAGGTCAGAAATTTTGGATTGTCACAAGTTGATATCAGAGCACTAGGTTGCTTAGGTCTTACGAGTCATGAGCAAGCTTGGTAGAGTCTGGAGCATTAGTGTGAAGACGTCTGTACTTATCTTCTAGAGGTTATGGGGTTTTAGGAAAATTTCACTTCTTTCCCCATCGAGCAATTTTATTCTATCATTGATGTTTGAATCATTCCATTATTTTTCACTTGTAGATGGTGAGAACACACACAACATTTACAACTGGACAGGAGCCAAAATCCTTTGTTAAAATTATTGCCGGGGTAGACATCGAGGCTGAGGTCGAGGGGGAGGCATAACTCATCCTAGAGCTCGTGCAGCAACACCTACTATGGAGCCTCAAATTGATCACGAGGAGGAGATCCCAACTCAGACTTCACCAGTCGGACCTGCTCAGGTATAGGAGGGATTTATAGCCACTCACGTGCTTCAGGATGCTCAAGTCCGATTAGTAGGACTTATGGAGAGTGTGGCTCGTGCCAGTGTATTTCTCCTGGCACTAGCTATCTATCAGGTTGGGGGAGGAGCAAAAATTCTTGCTACTTACACTCCGAAGAAGATGGATCCAATATATCAAAATCCAACAGTCCAACCAGCTGAAGTAGCTGAGCTTGTTGTTACTACACAAACCGGGGAGAGGCCTGCAATGTCTTTTGACGGATTGATGAGGTTGGATAAGTTCACAAAGCTCATCCCTATTCACTTAAGTGGTGCACCCTTTTGAGGACTCGCATAATTATTGGACTATTACTATGAGGTGATGAGCAACGTAGGTATTGTTGAGTCCAATGGAGTAGACTTTGCAGTATTTAAGATGATCGGTTCAACCAAAAGATGGTTGGCATGATCATGTGTGAAACATGCCAGCTGGTTCAGTGCCACACAGTTGGGATCAATTTTCGCCATTATCTCTTGAGAAGTTTATCCCTTTCACTTTGAGAGAGGAGTAGCGTAGTTTGAGCGCCTTCAACAGGGTATCATAACTGTCACCCAGTATGAGACACGATTTGTTGAACTAGCTCGTCATACATCTAACTTACTCTGTACTGAGAAGGAGAGAGTGAAGAGATTAATTGATGGTTTTACTTTCAGTACTAGGCTACAGATGGCCAAGGAGATGGGGGATGATATTTTTTCTAGAGGGTCGTAGTGACTTCTAGATAGATCGAGATAGTTTATGGTCAGGACAAAGTGGCGGTATCTTAGAAGAGGCCTCCATAATTCAGTGGTTTTAGTGGTGCTTCATCTGGAGGCAGATGTTCGTTTGGTATAGGCTATCCTCCCAGGCCAATTCAGTCAGTGCTTCAAGCACCCCACGATGCTTTAGGTAGTCGTGGTTCTTATGGGCCTGATCTTGAGCAACTATCCTACATCGCACCATCAACTTTTATTAGTGCACCTCCGATCCAGATTTATTAGGGTGGTTATCTAGGTCGACAAGGCTAGTTCCAGGGGCATAAGTCATAACAACCCAGGGCTTGTTATTCTTGTGGAGGTCTGAGGTAAATTGATCATGAGGAGGAGATCCTAGCTCAGACTGCACCAGTCGGACATGCTAAGGTCCAGGAGTGATTTATAGCTACTTACATGCTTCAGGATGCTCTAGTCCGTTTAGTGGGCCTTATGGAGAGTGTGGCCCAAGCTAGTGTATTTTTGTTGGCACCAGTTATCTATCAGGCTGGGGGAGGAGCACAAACTCCCGCTACTCACACTCCAGAGCAGATGGATCCGATATATCAAACTCCAGAAGTCCAGCCAGTTGGTGTAGCTGAGCCTGTTATTACTACAGAAACTAGGAAGAGGCCTGCAATATCCTCTGACGGATTGATGAGGTTGGATAAGTTCACAAAGCTCATCCCTATTCACTTCAATGGTGTACCTTTTGAGGACCCACATGATTATTGGACTATTGCTACGAGGTGATGAGCAACATAGGTATTGTTGAGTCTAATGGAGTAGACTTTGCAGTATTTCAGATGATTGGTTTAGCCAAAAAATGGTGGCAGGATCATGTCTGAAGCATACCAGCTGGTTCATCGCCACACACTTGGGATCAGTTTTTGCCATTATCTCTTGAAAAGTTTATCCCTTTCACTTTGAGAGAGGGGTACCGTAGTTTGAGCGCCTTCATCAGGGTAGCATGGCTGTCACCCAATATAACACCCGATTTGTTGAACTAGCTCTCCATGCAACTATCTTACTCCATACTGAGAAGGAGAGAGTGAAGAGCTTAATTGATGGACTTACTTTTAGTATTAGGCTACAGAGGGCCAAGGAGATCGGAGATGATATTATTTTCTAGAGGGTCGTAGAGATTTCTAGATAGATCGAGATAGTTTATGGCCAGGGTAAAGTGGAGGTATCTGAGAAGAGGCCTCCTCAATTTAGTGGTTTTAGTGGTGCCTCATCTGGAGGCAGAGGTTCGTTTGGTAGAGGCTATCTTCCTAGGCCGATTTAGTGAGTGCTTCAAGCATCCTAAGATGCTTTGGGTAGTCGTGGTTCTTATGGGTCTAATCTTGAGAAACTAACCTACATCGTACCATCATGTCTTATTAGTGCACCTCCGATCCAGAGTTATTAAGGTAGTTATCCAGGTTGACAGGGCCAGTTCTAGGGTCATATGTCACAACAGCCGAGGGCTTGTTATACTTGTGGAGATTTGAGGCAAATTGATCATGAGGAGGAGATCCCAGCTCAGACTGCACCAGTTGGACCTGCTTAGGTCCAAGAGGGATTTATAGCCACTCACGTGCTTCAGGATGTTCTAGTCCGTTTAGTGGGCATTATGGAGAGTGTGGCCCAGGCCAGTGTATTTTCACTAGCACCAGCTGTCTATCAGGTTGGAGGAAGAGCACAACTCCCTCTACTCATACTCCGAACCAGATGGATCCTATATATCAAACTCGAGCAGTCCAGCCAACTGGAGTAGCTGAGCCTGTTGTTACTACAAAAATCGTGGAAAGGCCCACAATGTTTTCCAACGGATTGATGAGGTTAGATAAGTTCACAAAGCTCATCCCTATTCACTTCAATGGTGCACCTTTTGAGGACCCACATGTTTATTGGACTATTGCTACGAGGTGATGAGCAAAATAAGTATTGTTGAGTTCAATGGAGTAGACTTTGCAGTATTTCAGATGATTGGTTCGACCAGAAGATGGTTGCAGGATCATGTGTGAAGCATACCAGCTGGTTTACCGCCACACACTTGGGATCAGTTTTTGCTATTATCTTTTGAGAAGTTTATCCCTTCACTTTGAGAGAGGAGTACCGTAGTTTGAGCGCCTTCATCTGGATAGCATGACTGTCACCTAGTATGAGACCCGATTTGTTGAACTAGCTCGCCATGTAGCTATCTTACTCCATACTGAGAAGGAGAGAGTGAAGAGATTAATCGATGGACTTACTTTCAATATTAGGCTACAGATGGCTAAGGAGATCGGAGATGATAATTATTTCTAGAGGGTCGTAGAGATTTATAGATAGATCGAGATAGTTTATGGTCAGGATAAAGTGGTTGTATTTGAGAAGAGGCCTCCTCCATTCAGTGGTTTTAGTGGTGCCTTATCTAGAGGCAAAGGTTTGTTTGGTAGAGGTTATCCTCTCAGGCAGATTCAGTCAGTGCTTCAAGTATCCCATGATGCTTTGGGTAGTCGTGGTTCTTAGCTTCTTATGGGTCTGATCTTGAGCAAGTATCCAACATCGCACCATCAACTCTTATTTGTGCACCTCCGATCCAGTGTTATTAGGGTGGTTATCTAGGTCAACAAGACCAATTCCAGGGTCATAAGTCACAATAGCCGGGGGCTTGTTATACTTGTGGAGATCTAAGGCATGTTGCTAGATTTTACCCTAGGTCAAAGGGCGGCATGCGACAATAGAGTTCTCGTGCCATAGTTCCAGCACCAGTTGCTTTACCGCCGGCTCAGCTAGCTAGAGGTGGGGGTCAGGCTGCTAGAGGTGGAGGTCAGGCCATTATAGGTGAAGGTCGAGCCGTTGATAGTTGAGGTAAGACGGTTAGAGGCCGTCCGGGAGGCGGAGGTCAGAGTGGTAGGGCCCAACCCCATTTTTATGCGTTTCTAGATTGACGTGAGATAGAGTCATCTGTCTCCATCATCACATGTATAATTCCAATTTTCCATAGAGATGCTTTAGTTCTATTTGATCCAGGCTCTACTTATTCCTATGTGTAATCCTATTTTGTCTTATATTTTATTATGCCCCGTGATTCTTTGAGTGTTATTGTATATGTGTCCAAGAACGTGGGCGATTCTATTATTATAGATTGTGTTTATCGCTCGTTTATGGTTTCTATCGAGAGCCTCAATACTAGTGTAGACCTCTTACATCATCATATAGTGGACTTTGATATTATCTTGCCATGGATTGGTTGTCACCTTCACGCTATATTGGACTGCTATGCCAAGTCGGTGACCTTAACAATGCTGATTTTGCCTTGATTAGAGTGTAAAGGGACTCCTGACCATTCTACTAGCAAGGTTTTTCTTATGTGAAGGCTCGACATATGGTCGAGAAAGGATGTCTATCATATTTGGCCTATATTTGTGATCCTAGTGTGAAGTGTCCTTCCATGGATTCAGTACCAGTCGTACCTTTCCAGGGGTGTTTCCTGCAGATTTGTTAGGGATTCCACCTAACAATGATATCGATGTCTATATTAACTTGGCTCCGGGAACTTAGACCATTTCTATTCCACCATACCGTGTGGCCCCAGCTGAGTTGAAGGAACTGAATGAGCAGTTGCAATATTTGCTTGATAAAGGATTCATTATACCTAGTGTCTCACCCTAGGGTGCACCGGTGTTATTCGTGAAGAAGAAGGATGGTTCGATGAGGATATGTCTTGATTATCAGCAGTTGAATAAAGACATTTTCAAGAACAAGTATCCTTTACCAAAGATTGATGACTTATTTGATCAGCTTCAGGATGCCAAAATATTTTTGAAGATTTATTTGAGATCTGCTATCATTAGTTGAAGATTAGGGCATCGAATGTCCCTAAGCAGCTTTTTAGACTTGGTATGAGCATTACCAGTTTCTAGTGATGTCATTTGTTTTGACAAATTCCCTAACAACATTTATGGATTTGATGAACCGGGTATTCAAGCCCTATATGTATTTTTTTGTGATTGTCTTCATTACTAATAGTTTGGTATACTCTTGTAGTCGAGAGGAACATGACAACATCTCTTGGTTGTACTTTAGACCTTGAGGGATAGTAGTTATATGCCAAGTTTTCAAAGTGTATGTTTTGGTTGGATTTGGTTGCCTTTTTGGGGCATGTGGTATCTTTTGAGGGAATTAAAGTGGATCCTAAGTAGATTAAGGTAGTTCAGAACTGGCCTAGACCTACTTCAGCTACAGAGATTCTGAGCTTCCGGTTCTTAGCGGGTTATTATCGCTAGTTCGTGGAGGGATTTTCATCAATCGGATCCTCATTGACTAGATTTGGAGGCATTAACTCTATGGCATGTCGTGTGAGGTATTCATCAAAGTTTACAACACTTATTCAAGCAAAAAGATCTAAATTTGAGGCAGCAAAGGTGGTTAGAGTTGTTAAAAGACTATGATATCACCATTTTGTATTATCCTGTGAACGCCAGTGTGATGACTGGTGCTTTGAGTAGAAAAGCTGTGATTATGGGTAGCCTTACATATATTTTAGTTGGTGAGAGACCGCTATCATCAGATGTTCCTTGGCCAATCAATTTATGAGGTTAGATGTTTCAGAGCCTAGGGGGGTTCTTGCTTACACGGTTTCTTGGTCTTCTTTGTATGAGCACATCTGAGAGCATCAGTATGATGACCCCCCATTTGTTTTTCCTTAAGGACACGGTGAAGCATGGTAATTCCAAGGAGGTTTCTATTAGAGAGGATGGGGTGTTGTGGATGCAAGTCGGATTTGTGTGCCCAATATGGATGTTCTATGTGAGTTGATTCTTGAGGTGGCCCACAATTCAGGGTATTACATTCATCCGGGTACCGCCAAGATGTATCATAATTTGAAGAACATTATTGGTGGAGTAGAATGAAGAAACATATAGTAGAGTATATGGCTCGGTGTTTTAAATACCAACAAGTGAAGTACGAGCATCAGAAGCATGTCGATTTGATTTAGAGACTTGAGATCTCCGAGTGGAAGTGGGAGGGTATTACCATGAATTTCGTTGTTGGGATCTCATGGACTTAGAAGAAATTTGACGCAGTATGGGTCTTTATGGATAGTTTAACCAAGTCGGCGTATTTCATTCCAGTGGTCACAACCTATTCTTTAGAGAGGCTGGATGAGATCTTTATCCGCGAAATTGTTTGTCTTCACGATATGCCAATGTCCATTATTTCTAATCGGGACATGCACTTCACATCACATTTTTGGAGAGGCATACAACGTGAGTTAGGAATAAGAGTTGAGTTGAGTACAACATTTCACTCTGAAACAGATAGGCAGTTCGAGCACACTATTTAGATCTTTGAGGATATACTTCACGTTTGTGTTATGGATTTCGGGGGTTCTTGAGATCAGTTCTTGACGCTTGCGGAGTTTTCCTGTAACAATAGCTACCAGTTGAGTATTTAGATGGCTCCTTATGAGGCCTTATATAGGAGGCAGTTTCATTATCCAGTTGGTTGATTTAAGCCGGGAGAGGCTCGTATGTCGGGTACTGATTTTGAGATACCTTGGAAAAGGTCAAGATGATTTTCAGGATCAGTTTCGCATGACACAATCAAGGAAGACGAGTTATGCCGATAAGAGATTTCATGATGTTGCATTCATGGTTGGAGAGAGGGTTTTGCTCCGGATTTCACCGATGAAGGATGTGATGAGGTTTAGGAAGAAGGGCAAGTTGAACCCTAGGTATATCAGACCCTTTGAGATCCTTGAGGGAGTTAGTGAGGTTGCCTACAAGCTTGCATTGTTGCCTAGCTTATCAGCAGTTCACCTGGTGTTCCATGTTTCCATGCTCTGGAAGTATCACGATAATCCTTCCTATGTCTTTGATTTCAGCTCGGTCCAATTGGACAAAGATTTGACTTATGAGAAGGATCCAGTGGCTATTCTAGCACAGAAGGTCCAGAAGTTGAGGTCTAAGAGTTATCCTTCTGTTAGACTGTAGTGGAGAGGTCAGCCGATCAAGGCATCTACGTGGGAGTCCGAGTCTGATATGCGAAGTAGATACCCTCACCTTTTCACCAGTCCAGGTATTATTCTATGCTCGTTCGAGGATGAATATTTCTTTTAGAAGTGGAGAATATGACAAGTCAATTGGTCATGTTGAGTTCTTAGCCCTTATTTTCATATCTCAGGACCTCTATTAGCTCTATTTAATTCTCAATTTGCGTGCACATTTCGTGTCTTTTTTCCGAAAAAATTTTATGTGAAAATTTGGAGAAAATACGATTTTTGGCTTTAAAAATAACTTGAGTTGACAACGGTTAACATTTTATGTAAACGATCTCGGATCTGTATTTTGATGACCGATGAGTCTGTATCGTGCTTTTGGACTAGGGCATATACCCAGAACTGAATTCGAAAGTCCATAACTTGATTTGACTTGATTTATCGAATGCTAGTAACTTGAAGGTTTAAAGATTTTTTTAGTTTTGACTGTATGTCGACTTTATGGATCCGGGGTTCAAATTTCTGATGTGGGACTTTGTATAGGTTCATTTGGGTATTTGAAACTTATATGTAAAATTTGGTGCAAACCAGATTTGATTTGATAGGATTAGGACGCTCGGTTATTATTTTGGAAGTTTTGAGTTTCTTTGAAAATTTCATATATTTTTATGTCCGAATCGTAGTTCTAGGTGTTATTTTAGTATTTTTATCGCATGAGTGAGTTAGTATGATGTTATTATATTTGGTTTGGAGCTCGAGGGGCTCGCGTGAGTTTCAGATAGGCTACGGATCATTTTTGGACTTAAAAGATAGCTAGTTTCAGTTATATCTAGTGTTTTGTGCTTCCTGATCGTGAAGCTACTATTGTGATGGTGAAGGGAAAATTGGGCAAAGGTCGTACTCCTTCTACGCAAATGCGAAGCAGTGGAGGGATTATCCATCACTCACGCAAACGCACTCGCGCGAACGTGATGGGTTATGGGGTTCTGGGGAAAGCTCGGCTGAAACTCATTGCGAACGCGAGCCTTAGCTCGTGAATATGAAGGAAAGGGGGGAGATGCCTTCGTGAATGCAAAGTGTTTACCATGAACGCGTAGGCCAAGGGCTAGTCTCCTTCGCGAACGTGTCAGGTGTTTCACGAACTCAAAGAACACCTGACACTTTTTAAAAACTTTTAAAAACCGAGGTTTTTCTTTTTTCCAGCATTTTCAAGCTTGAGCTTGTCCTAGAGGTGATTTTGAAGAGATTTTTCATCGCACTTTCATAGGTTAGATTATTTTAACTTGTTTTTTTACATTCTATAATCACCCATTGATTTTTAACCTTTAACCTATGCTTTTTCATTGTAGAAATTAGAGATTTAGGTAAAAATGGAGTATTTTGAGAAATTGAGATTTAGACCTCAAATTGAGGTCGTATATTGAAATTAATTACATAACCGTGCTCGGAGTTGAATGAATAATTGGATTTTGATCAGAATCTCATGTTTTGACCAAGGGAGCCTGGGGTTGTTTTTTTGCAAAATCAATAAAGATTGTATCTTTTCCACTCGTGTGTAGTTTCTAAAGCCTATTTTGAATTATTTGAACTATATCTGGTTAGATTTGATTGATTTAGAGGCTAATTCTAGAGAAAAGCTCAGGGTTGAGCATTGATTTGGTTGCAAAGTGAGATAAGTGTCGTGGTTAACCTTGACTTGAGGGATTAGGACTTGTTAGTTTATTTGCTACATGAATTATGTGTGGGAATAATGTATATGGGAGGTAACGAGTACATATACGTCGTTATTGGGTTAAAGCATGCGAGTGTAAATTATTTCTTTGTTCTAAGTTGTTTATTTGCCTTTATTTATCCATGCTTAGATTAGATTATTACTTTTAACTATTTCTCTCATATTATTAATTCATTTTAGAAGATATTGAGAATTTTTGAAAGTTGAGTTTAATATCCCGGCACTATAATTTAAGTGAAATTATTTTCTTCCTTGTATTTATTATGTGGATTTGTATTGTTGATTGGCGAGGAAGGGTGAAACGCATGAAGAATGTTTTCATGCCTTATTTGCATTCATTATCATATATTGAGAGAATTTGAGAGTAAAAGTATGAAGGGTGATGCCATGTCCTCTTCATTTCATTGCCTTGTTTGATTTTCGATTTTGGTGATTTACTTGGTTATATTTTTGGTTAATTCAAAAAATATTATTTTGTGATTTCGTACTTGTCATTTCTATTTTATTTTCCCTTTCTCATGCCCACTCCTACTTAATATTTTATCGTGTGATGTTTTGCTGCTTTAACTATATTTTTACAAGGTTTTTATGTAGGTGTTTGGTCAAAGCATCGCCCCTCTCTCGTCGAGGTTAGTCTCAACACTTACGAAGTATATTGGACTGGTTGTACTCATGCTACACTTTTTCACTTATTGTGCTGATACTTGTATTGATCCTAACAGTGATTAGAGGTGCATCAGCTCGTATCACGTTCACTTTAGAGACTTGAGGTGGATTTATTTTAAACTATGCTTGTACTCTTGTAGTTGCTCATGTACTTGTGACTCTGAATTTCTAGGAGTAGTTGGCTGATACATTACTTTTATTCACTATGTTAAAGTTGGAGTTTATTTCTCATTTAATGTAATTACTTTGAATTGAATGTTAAAAATTGGTTAATTGCTTTATGAACGTCGGCTTGCCTAGCAACTGGATGTTAGGAGCCATCACAGTCCCTAGGTTGGGAATTCCTGGTCGTGACAGTTAGGTTGCATCACGACTAGGTGAATTTTGGGTCGCGACAAGTTAGTATCAAAGCACTAGTTTCATAGGTTCTACGCGTCATGAGCAAATGTCTAGTAGATTTTTGCGGATAGGTATGATGGCGTACATACCTATCTTCGAGAGGCTACAAGGCATCTAAGAAACCTCCCATATTTCTTTCCTTATCATACGATATTGATTAACCTAAAGCGTTTCTCCTTGATTACCTTCCAACCACTAATATGTTATGTGAGCACTTGGTATTAGCTGTGCATCGATAACTTATGATGTCATGGTTGAGGTCTGAGATGTGTTCCCTGTGTTGGGATATAGGCCAGTCTAGCGGACTTGATGCCA
Organism: Nicotiana benthamiana; assembly: GCA_034376525.1. Classification (NCBI taxonomy): domain Eukaryota; kingdom Viridiplantae; phylum Streptophyta; class Magnoliopsida; order Solanales; family Solanaceae; genus Nicotiana; species Nicotiana benthamiana. Next base: position 51,553,381 of record CM067325.1, on the reverse strand, counting down.
CAATCAGACTACAACTTGGGCTCAGTTGTTTAAGTTGTGGGGGTATGTGATTTTGGACTCATTTGTCCGGTAATGTCCCTAGTAGTGGGATTGATGGCTCAGTGAATTGTTGGATCGCTATATGATGAGTATTATGTAATTAGGGACTATGTGTAGATGATTTGGATGTGACGAGAATAATATTTCTTGGGATGCATGTCACACCTCCTTTTGGCTACTACAACCCAGCGAAGGTCGTAGATAAGTGAGTTTTTCCAATTAAAGGACAATTGAAACGGGATTCGATTATTCAAGAGAATTTCAGAGTCTCCACTTGGGAGATTTATGGTGTCCCAAGTAACCGGTTAGAATCCCACGTCGAGGAAAGAGTGACTCTCTTTAACAGTTCGCGAGCCATAAATCCGGGTAAGGAATTCTATTAACCCGGGAGAAGGTGTTAGGCATTCCCGGGTTCTGTGGTTCTAGCACGGTCTCTCAACTGTTATATTTGGCTTAAATTATCTAATTTTAGAACATGTTTTAACATATGTGCTTTTAAACTTTAAATCGATTTTATTATTATTGTTTTCTAAGGAACCTTGCAATGCCGTCAAAACGTGCCGCGAACCACGTCACATAAATGCACCCGTGGTTTTTGGCACATTCTAACTTTGTTGGGATTCAGATTTGGGTCACATAAATGCACACCCGTGTTTAAGGATATAAAATTATTAAAGACGTTTCCTAAAGCGACTAGCGCCTTATTATCTTTACGAGAGACCGTGAAAATTTGCTAAACGGCTCATCTCAAATTCTAAGTATTTTAAAAGACATAATTAAAGAAGGCGACCATAACTGGTGTTTTTAAACAGCCTTATCAGCTTGCTACGAGGGTTCATTGTGAATTGTATCTATATTACATCTAGATGGGTTCAATTCATGTAACAGTTGGGCCCCAAGCGAAGCCCAACCTGGTAGTCTAGCCCTTAACGCTCGAAAACAGCTCTTTCATTTTGGCTGATGGCCTCATTAAGGCTATATTCGTGGATGTTGAACCATGCTGAACGGAAAATCGGATTAAGAGCTAATTCCTTGATTCAGATGTTCAGATGTAGTACATTCAAACAAAATAAAAATTAATGCAAAACACATTTACTAAATCCAAAATGCCTAGATACCGAACGTTTAAGCTCAGATACTTACCTAGGCTAACTACGATAACCAAAAAATTACAGACTAATAGCGTGAATGAAAATCCATTTAGCATGCATATTCCTTGGGGGCGGGCTCGTTTTTATAGCAACACATAGAAATCACTCCCAGCTAGCAACTAAGATCTAATGTCCTGTTATTACATACCATTAGCATTCGTTTAAATAAACATATGAGATATTGATTCTAATAAACTAAACTAAGTGTCCTATTATTACAAATCACCCTTTCAAGCACAATCACACGACAACAACAAAACTAGTAAAACAATATAACAAACTTCTTCAACTTGAATATCCATTAGATCCAAGCTTGATACACCTTAGGTATTGAGAGTATACCTGGAATTTGTGCACAAAAGTAGAGTTGAGAATCAGCAGGCCTCAATAACAGTGTATTCAACAGGAATGCATAACTTTTAAGTAGTTAATAACCCAGAAGCATCACCAAGTAACAGGGAAGGTCTTAAACACAAAAATCAAACAGCAACACTTTGTTCAAATATAATCAATGAACTCAGGAACTCAAACAGGAACCCAGGTGACCTTTACACCACACAACATTACTAATCCTACTCGAAATACACTGATTAACAACCAAACCAAGTCATTTCCGATGATCCCTGCTTGATAGCTGAATTTAAGAGGATTTTGGCACAGCAAATTCAATGGGACAGTGAATTTGAGACTGCTGGGGGTTTTCAGGAGTTATTTTGAGCTTCACAATTCTGAGAAAATAATAGATATACTTTCCAGATTGTTCAACCCTTTTGAGTGATTTTTAGTCCCTTTTTATAGCCAAAGATTAGGGCATTAATATTATTTTGTTTTAACTAAAGGTCCCTCTTTCAATTTTAAAATTTTACTTATTTGGACCCTCATTTTTTGACTTATTTCCCAAGTTACTGCAATAGAACTACTGATTTTGTTTTAAAGACCCCTTCTAGAAGGTTTGAAAGGCTTATACTATTTTATACCCTTTATAGACTAGCTATACTACCCTTATTTTTCGTCTAATATTACCAAATCCGAGTTAAAACTCTAAATTACCCCTATTTTATTATAAAAATTACCAATGCCACATTAAAATTCTATATTGCCCTTATTCATCCTAAAATTATCAGAATTAAGTTAAGGATATACATTAACGCTAGATGTTAGAAAAACTATTTTACTAACTTGTAACTAATTACTAACACCTAATACTACTAGCAGCTATATCCAACCCTATATGTTCTTAAGATATTAATCAAAAACAAATGCTAATAAATCTTCAGCACTCAAAATCATGTCAAATGCTCAAGAACCAAAAGAAAAACAAAGAAGGCTACTACTACTGAATCTCATAAATCAACATCCAAACTTTGTGAACCATCAATTGAAACTCACAAACTAGGGAATTACCAAACAATCATGACCAACCCTAATGCATGTGAAGTATTAGCCGATATTCCATCTCAGAAGCCAGGGACACTACAGAAATTAAAAGATGACACGCTAGACTTTGAAAACTTAAAACTAAAGTGGTTATGGCAAAATAGAACAAAATTACTAATAAGAAAATTCACAATGGACGTTCAGGATTCCTAGAATTGCTAATTAGAAGCAGAACATAACCAAAAATATAATAGAAATGCCATTTACAATTTAAACTAATAGGAAAAAAAACCACACCTAAATGCTACACCAAACAGGAGAGAGAAAAAAATTAAGAGGGGTGAACTTACTGATTCTCTTCGATTAATTTTTGTTGAAATAAACTCGAACCTTTGAACAACACTCTAATGGCCTTTAAAATTTGGACTTAAACTTCTGTCATGGCTGATGTTGACATTCAAGGGGTCTGGGGTTATTTGAGAGGGTTTGGGTGCGTTTTTGGGTAGATGAGGGCTAGAGGGGCGGGTGGTGATGTTTTGGAGACGTTGGAAGTCAGCCACCGCCGTGCATGGCGGGGCTGCCCACTTCTAAAAAATATTCGAAGGGTTGGGGTTACATTAAAGGGTGGCCAATGGTAGTGTTAGGAAGAGGAGAGTGAGGGGGTCCTATGGTGTTAATTTGGGGGTCATTGGTCACCGACTGCCGCAGTGGACGGCGGAGCTGCCGTGCTTTGAACGGATATTCGATGGGCTGGGGAGGGCTTCGAAGGGTGATTTTATGGGGGTTGGGAAGAGGAGATAATGGGGATTCTAGGGTGTAAATTTTGAAGCTATTGGCATTACGCCGCTGGTGGTGGCGATTTCCGGCCGTCGGCGGACGGTAGTGTTACGGCGGTTTGGCGGTGGTGTTACACTGGTAGTTGAACTGTACGAAGAGGGTGAACTTTTGTCTCTGAAGCTAGTACAGGGGTTTGGACATTTATATCTAAAATATAAGGCTCAATTTCAGTTGTTGGATTAGGGATTAGGGGTGTTCATCGGGCGGATTGGGCGGCTTTTTACTCTTAACGGTTTGGCTTAACGGTTATCGGCTTTTAAATTTATTCATCCGTTAGCCACCGGATAAGATATCGGGCGGATTGGTATCGGGGTAGCTCTTATTGGGCGGTTACTGGGCAGTTTATCGGTTTAATACATAAGGGCAAATGTATTCTGTCCGCACAGTACACATCCCTCTATGTACTGCTTCAGAAACACATGGTCTACCATTGACACCACATAACTTAAAAGTCTTTTGCTTTAGCATGTATTCTTCTTCGCTCCTCATTTCAAATTTAAAATCCAGAATTTCCTATCTAACTATCACATTTCATTGATCACTTTTCAGGCAGGTGGACTTCTACATAGTAGAAAAGCCATACAAACCAGTGAAAAAAGACTATTATTCTTCTTATTTAAAATGAGTACAACCAAGTTTCTTCACTAATCTTACTTTTTGTTCTCCGGCTACTAGAATAAGTAAGCAAACATCAATAAACAACTCTTCTCCAAACAACTGAACAAATAAAACAGGGGTGGATTGCGATGATAATGCGATTATAGATTTCACAGCACACAGAATGTTATAGCTGCATTCAGCTGCACCATAACACAAACTACTATTGTGCTTCGGCCCCAAACAATTTGATCAACTATATGAATCCTCACAAATCGTTCTGCTCCATTGGATTCTTTCAAAGGGTTTATACATTTTCTTTTAACAAATAAATCTCTAAACAAAAACTAAACATAAAGCATGATAGCCCAACCGAGGGCAGAAAAGCTTTCAGATAGCTTTTCTAACATAAATGGATGTAATTGCTAAAAATATCTAGGAGTCTGATCTAGCTAGTACCATATCATGAAATATCAACTTATCTATATTGAAGCATACCAGAATGCATAAGAGCTCCATCCGATATTTAACTTGATATTTATTTGCCATCACATTTATTTCTATAATGATTATCAGGTGAAAACATTATTTCCAGAAAGTAAATTACTCCATTTTAATTTTTAACTATAAGTCTGCAAGAAGACGATGAGTACCTGTACCTGGAGTCTGGAGAGACGAGATGGCGACTAGTGGAAGTAGACGACGACGAGCGAGCGGACGCGGAGACTGGAGAGGATTGGTGGCTGCCCGCTGCTGCTTTAACAATGTTAGGGACTTAGGGTTTCTCTAGAGACTGGATCTGGAATGAGGAATTAGAAAATTAGGGGTAATGGCCTAATGGGTATACTGTATAGACAGAAGTGACGGTGGGGGGGGGGGGGTTTGTTTTTCTAATTTATTTTTGTTATAGTTTTATACACTTATACTTATTCATTTTTAAGGTTTTTAGTTTTTATATTTAATATATATAATTATGTAAGTAAAAATAAAGTTTATATATATATATATATATATATATATATATATATATATATATATATATATATATATATATATTTATATTCTTAACGGGTTAACGGATTATCCGTTAAGAAAATTGAATAATTCGCCCCCAAACCGATAAGCCGTTAATAAAAAAAATTCAATCCGTTCTCCGTTCGTTAAGCTGTTAAGCCGTTACCATTAAGCCATCAAGTTTTGGTTCGGTTCGGTTTTCGATTTCGGATCGGATTTTGAACACCCCTATTAGGGATATGGACGGCCTAGATGAACGAACGCCAAAACGGCGTTGTTTTGATGAAGTGGGGCTGGACCGTGGGTAGATGTGTTGGGCTTGTTGTAGGTGAGTTTTATGGGCTGTTTATTTTATTTATGCCTGGCCCAGATTCAATCACAATTAAGACCACATTTCCAAATCTCTCTTTTTTTGTATTAAATTATTTTTTTAACACCAAATTAACAAAAAACTATTTTAAAATCTAAAATTGTGCTAATTAATAAAAATGTTATTTTTGTATTTTTGTGACTTAAAATGCACTCAATATGCAAATAAACGTACAATTTATGCAGTTAATCCCTAGAAATTCAAATAATAAAAGAAAATTTTAAATACGCGCGATTAATTCCTAAAAAATGCAAAATCAACAATTAATTTCTAAAAATTCAAACAATAAAAGACAAGATGCAAACAAACACAAAATCACATGATTAATTCCTAAAAATTCAAATAGTAAAAGAAAATCTTAGTTTACGAATTTATAGGAACATTTCACGTGAGGCAAAACTCACGTGCTCACAATGCAAAAGAACTATGGATGATGATCTCTATCTTGATGTGTGGTATGGTCTAGAGTATGAGTGTGTTAGAGATCTTTCAGTTGTTCATTTATGGAACAAAAAAGATTCATATGTCTTTTTGACAGGTTCAGACTCGGGAGGATTTAGCAATTGCATAATGGTTGTGACCAGAATAGGGCGTACAAAAATGCAGTTTAAGGCTAAGCGGGTGGATTATCTTCTGTGTCACAACCCAAAATCCACCAAGGGTCGTGATGGTGTTGGACATCGCTGTCAGGCAAGCCAACCAAAATACTTAATTAGATTCTCGTTTTAAATATTTTCGAAATCATTTCCTTTGTACATTTAAACAATACATAGTAAAATCCACTGTATAAATAATGAAAGATTTAACAACTTCTAAATTTTTTTAATAACCCATAAACATCCCAGAATCTGGTGTCATAAGTGCATGAGCAATTGCTAAGAAATAATGTAATACAATAACCATCCGAAATATAATGTTGGACAGAAAATAAATACAGTAATTTGAAAGAGACTTGCTGGTTGCTGGTCGTCTCGGGAAATGGAGCTCACCTAAGTCTCTATATCAACCATGCTGCTACGCCCACTTGGCCACTAGAGATGCAGTGCATGTGCAACAAAAATGTATAGAAGTGTAGTATCAGTACGAAACAACGTGTACCCAATGAGCATTCCATCTAATCTCAAAGAATTAGAGATGAGAGATCAGCTTCGACACTCACTAGTGGTCCAATAATGTTATCTCAATACTGTAGTAAATCGTGAATTTTTATAAACATAATTGTTATTCAGTAGAATGAAGCAAGTAAACAATTCTTTCTTTTATAGAAAATTTTCAATTTTCCTTTTCATCAATTATACATATATTCACAAGCCGGGAAGAGGCACTAACATCTTCAATAAGTTCCAAAGGCAAGCAATACAAGCATGTGCAAATCATGCCGAGGACATATGGCCCGATCATACAATATTTAAATTGTGCACATCCAGAGGGTCGAATGGCACAAACCATAGATGCATCTATTACCCTGCTCACGAATCATACATCCGACACGGTCAAATGTAAATAAACACAATAATCAGTCAATCAAGAACTCATCAGTGAAAAATTATCCATGGAAAAGCCAAGTCTCATTTGACAGTTTATGAAAATGAAGTTTAATCTTTTTTTAAATTCATTTACTAATTCGACGTAATTTAAGCAATTCAAACTGTCAATAAGATTACAAATAATCCAAGTATAGTATGCTTTTGGGTCCTAGACTACTCGGACTTAAATATAATAGTACCTATGCACACTCTCATCACCTCGTGCGTACGTATCCCCCACAAATAGGAGCACATAACAAATTATTTTACCTATGGGGACAATTACCTCTTACATGGTTAAAAAGGAGACTCACCTCACTCTGAAGATCCATAATCGGTATTCCACGCCCTTCCGAAGACTCAAATTAATGCATAATCAAAACTAGCCAATTGTGATGCAAATTGATTAATATATGCTCAATTACTCATTACAATCTAATCTACGACAATTCCTAATCCTGATCGAAAAGTTGATATGAACATCCTCAGGCCCACACACCCGGATTAAAAATTTATTGAAGAATAAGATTTATCCATAGCCTTACGAACTCAAATATATAATTTCCTCTCAATTTCATACCCAAAATCGTGGTCAAATTCCAAGAATATCAATTTTCTAGGTTTTCCTCAAACCCCTAAATTTCTACCAATTTACATGCTAAAATCCATACATAATTGATATATTTAACTCAAGATAGGTGGTATTAGCTTACCTTTTCGTTGATGATGAAAAATTCCACTTGAAGCTCTCCAAAATCGTCCACACCCAATGAAAATGGGGGAAAAATGACCAACACACAATTTTAAAAGGACTCACTACCTCCAACACTTCTGTACCTGCGGTCACACGACCGCTTCTGCGGCTTCACAGGTGCGGCCTCTCTACCGCTCCTGCGGTTTCTCTCCAGGATGCCCTTTTGGCTTTTGCGCCACAATACCCGCAGGTGCGGTTCACTTTTGCTATGAGATGACCACATCTGCGGTCCCATCTCTCCCCCGTCAATACCGCATATGCGACCACAGGTCCACCTCTATAGCTCTGCACCTATGGCCCTAGTCTTCCAGGTGCGGTTACACCAGCAACCAGCAACTTCAGCTCCTCTTTAAACTCCAAAATCGATTCCTTAGTCACTCGGAATCCTCCCGGGCCCCCCCAGGACCCCAACCAATCATGTCAACCAGTCCCAAAACACATTACGGACTTGCTCAAGGCCTCAAATGATATCAAACAACGTCAAAATCGCATATCGACCTCCAATCCAAGCTTTATAAACTTTAAAACATCAAACTTTTACTTTCGATGTTTAAACCAATCAAATCACGTCCGATTGACCTCAAACTTTGCACACAAGTGATATTCAACATACATACCTACTCCAACTTTCGAAATCGAATTCCGACCCTGATATCAAAAAGTCCACTTCTAGTCAAACTTCTCAAAAACCTTTAAATTTCTATCTTTAGCCAAATGACCTCAAAATGATCCACGGACCTCCGAATTTACTTCCGATCGTGTTCCCAACACCAGAATCACCATACGGAGCTAGTCTCAGACTCGGAATCCGAAATAGACTTCGATAACACTGAAATTCACTTGAACCCAAACTTATGAAATTTCCTCCAAAATGCAAATTTCCACAATAGGCACCAAAATGCTATTGGGTCATCCAAAGACCGATACGAGCATACGCCCAAGTCCGAAATCATCATCCAAACCTTTTGGAACCCTCAAATCCTAATTCTAAGGTAGTTTACTTGAGAATCTAATTCTAGTTAATTCTTTCAACTTTAAGCTTCTAAAATGATAATTCTCATTCCAAATCAACTTCGAACTTTCTGAAATTTGATTCCGACCATCTGTGCAAGTCATAATACCTAAAATGAAGTTGTTCATGGCCTCAAACTATTGAATAGCATGCTAGAGCTCAAAACAATCGGTCGGGTCATTACATTCTGCGGGGTGTTCTAAGGTTGTGTGATCCCAATGATGTTTAGAGTTTCCTTTCTAACTGTGAGGTGTGTATGCGCTATAATATGAGTTTGGATTTCTTGAAAGAGATCAAACGAGTGTGACAAAAATGTAGATTCACTTAGCAGATGAATTGAAGTGTATTTTATGATTTTTGCTGCATAAGTTTATAAAAGATTTACTTGAATTACAACATGGGATCATGGCAGTTATGGAGTAAGCGTATTGTGGGTTATAATATGTTATCTTCTACGTCTTCGAGCAGTGGCAGATCGAGGATCTTGTAGTCGTTGGTGCTCCGCCTCTTTGTCTACAGTTGTTACGGTCACAACATATAAGTGCACAACTACGTCGTACAACGATGGTAAAAATGTTTAACAAATATTCTAAATTAATATTATAGTTAAGTAACTTAATTTATTTACAGTTATCCCTCAGATTTTTATTTTCTAATTTTTTGCTTATTTTACATTTATTTTCAGAATCAACCTTCATTGCAAAACTATTAGCTTTGGATTGAACATAAATTGAACATTTTTAATTAATTACAAAAAAATTAAAGCCATTTACGAATTTCCTTCTACAATAGCACAAGATGTATTTTCGTCCGCTTAAATTTGATGGGGTTTGGGGAAAAGAAATTGAAAAGCAAAGAAAACAAAAAATAAATGAAAAAGGACATTCATTTTTGGAGAAGAATTGGTCAGGCTATTGGGGAAGAAAATATAAAGAGAAAGGAAAAAATTAAATGAAGCAAATAAAATGAAAAGAGAAGAACAAAAGTACTGAGGGGATTATTAATATCAAAATGATAAAGTTGTTACGGTCACAACATATAAGTGCACAACTACGTCGTACAACGATGGTAAAAATGTTTAACAAATATTCTAAATTAATATTATAGTTAAGTAACTTAATTTATTTACAGTTATCCCTCAGATTTTTATTTTCTAATTTTTTGCTTATTTTACATTTATTTTCAGAATCAACCTTCATTGCAAAACTATTAGCTTTGGATTGAACATAAATTGAACATTTTTAATTAATTACAAAAAAATTAAAGCCATTTACGAATTTCCTTCTACAATAGCACAAGATGTATTTTCGTCCGCTTAAATTTGATGGGGTTTGGGGAAAAGAAATTGAAAAGCAAAGAAAACAAAAAATAAATGAAAAAGGACATTCATTTTTGGAGAAGAATTGGTCAGGCTATTGGGGAAGAAAATATAAAGAGAAAGGAAAAAATTAAATGAAGCAAATAAAATGAAAAGAGAAGAACAAAAGTACTGAGGGGATTATTAATATCAAAATGATAAAGTTGTTACGGTCACAACATATAAGTGCACAACTACGTCGTACAACGATGGTAAAAATGTTTAACAAATATTCTAAATTAATATTATAGTTAAGTAACTTAATTTATTTACAGTTATCCCTCAGATTTTTATTTTCTAATTTTTTGCTTATTTTACATTTATTTTCAGAATCAACCTTCATTGCAAAACTATTAGCTTTGGATTGAACATAAATTGAACATTTTTAATTAATTACAAAAAAATTAAAGCCATTTACGAATTTCCTTCTACAATAGCACAAGATGTATTTTCGTCCGCTTAAATTTGATGGGGTTTGGGGAAAAGAAATTGAAAAGCAAAGAAAACAAAAAATAAATGAAAAAGGACATTCATTTTTGGAGAAGAATTGGTCAGGCTATTGGGGAAGAAAATATAAAGAGAAAGGAAAAAATTAAATGAAGCAAATAAAATGAAAAGAGAAGAACAAAAGTACTGAGGGGATTATTAATATCAAAATGATAAAGATATTTTCAGGATTCGATTATGCGATCTTCTCATCTAGACAACTCTTTGGTGCATTTTCTAACCAAAGCACCCACCTACTTATTTTGTTCGTGGGTGCTAACTCAAATTATTTGTTAGTTTAATACCAATTTTATACATAAAACACTGGTTCCGCATTAAAAGCAATGGGTGCTAGAGCACCCATATGGATCCACGTGTATCCGCCCATGGCTTCGAGCCAAATTGGGGAGTCTGTTATCGATGGTTAGATTGCATGCTCATCTGTGATATTAGTTTTAGACTGAGGCATACTGGAAGACCGATTATGACTTCAAGAGGTTGATTTGAGGATAATTTGAGCAAGGAAAATTTCTGGATGCATGATCTATTATACTTTACGGATCTATGGAAATCTAGGGATGATTCAAATTGCTTATTCGTGGTAGATGTAGTGTGCTAGGAGAAGGGATTGACTTAATTACTGAAAATTAGGGTTACTTCTTTAGGTGTTTGTGTGCTTATGGAGCACAAGTCGTTATGCTCGTGGTGATGCATTGGAGATTAGAGAAGAGTGGATGACTCTCGGGAAGGTTCAAATGAGTATAAAATTCATATGTGGTATTTGAAGGTTCTCCAGAGTTGTATATTTTCAAGATATGAGATTTTCTTTAGATGGTGCAGAGAGTTGCAGTATTTAGGTATCATTGGTAACTCTACATTTTGTATCAGATAGGTTAAAAAACAACTTCCAGTTCATAGAAGGTATCTTCAGAGTGGGTATCTCAGTTGTAGTACTGTATGGTGCTTAAGAGGGAATACAATGGCTTATGGGCATTGAGACGATGTGGTTTCATGCTAAGATATCATTTGGTGAGCTTTGGGTTAAGGATCATAGTGTACTAACATGGAGAAGTTTTAACTTGAAGGCAAGTTGAGAGGGGTTCAGACAAAAAAGTCTGCTTGGTAATGGTTTGGATCACATAGTAATACAAGTGATCTGTACCTTTGGTGGTGAGACTCTATAGGTGTTTTGGTGGCAGTACTCTTGGTTTGGGTGATCTGCATACCTTGTTTGAGTTAGACGGATTTAGTTTTGATGGGTTGGTTTTGTGCTAATGGGTTTCAAAGAGTTCTCGCTGATTTCGACAATGGTTTAGGATGAATGTTTTGAAAGGCATGAGAGTTTTTTGCATGTTGTGATTTCTCTACCGGATAGGTATAAATGAGAACGGTTCCTAGTTGATGGGGTGCCTATCCTACTTGTGATTCAAATTTGATAATGAGATTCTCGTGTTTTCATATGATGGCATGATAGATGCAGCACGACGTATGGGAGTGAGTTTTGCATATACGAGTTGCAGTTTCCTTCAAAGAGAAGGTCGTGAGTTCTAGACATTATTGGACGATTTCAGATGTTTAGAAGAATGGTGCACTATCTCGTATCACCTGAGGAGAGTGCATATTTCAGAAGGCATATTCTGTTTAGGCTCACGAATGCTTGACTGATATTACTATAATTGCCTTGTTAATAACTACTGATGTTCAGATAATTCTATGTGGAACGGAAAAATTATAGAAATATTTTACATGAGACGATTATGTGTCAGTCATTTGAGTACTGGAGTTAGGATCAGACACGAAGATTCTTTTATTCTAGGGATTAGAAGAGTAGGAGGGTTCTCAAAGGAAAATTATTTCGTAGTTGTAGACGGTGAAGGTATGTTAAGAGGTTGACATCTTATTGTATGTGTTATGGATATGTTATTGTGGAATTTTTGGAGGTTATCTTCCTATTTCGGGAGGATCGAAACTGATTTTGAGGGGTGTGTCATTGGCTAGAGTTGATCTTATTAATGTTCTGATATGTTCCTGAATTGCTTTCCTATGCTACGATGAGTTGTAAGGCTGTTGACTATTTACACACATAATTTCTGTTTGGGCTTTGTCGTGAAATTTGAGCGAGATGGCTCTTGAAGTGTTAAATAGATGAATTGGCGTTGATTATAGTCTCCTTATTTGTAGTATATTGTGATGTGTTTCGTGATAGTAATAGTCCCGCACTTCATGTGTTTGTTATTGATACGCATATAGTTGTTAATTGTGAGCATCGTGGCTCGACGTATTCCAAATGGATAGAGCTATCAATATAGGCCGGACTGGGCCAGGTTAACCTAGCCAAGCCCATATGGACTTTAGTAATTGAGGAGCTAAGCTAGACCATCATTATGATAGGCCTTATAATAGTCAGCCCACCCAAGCCCTATGTGGTCCGCGGCCCCCACGGGCTGACCTATTATTTTATTTGAAAGTTAAAAAATATCTTATTAGAATTTTTTTTTCAAAACTAATAACTTTTTTTACCATTATAATATATCACAATAAATAATAAAAATTAAAAAATAAGACTATATTTCATTCTTAAAAGTCGAAACTCAAAAAACTATTCAAGAGAATATCTATTTGAATTCGCTTGTGACAAGGTTGTCTTAACATCTTCACTTTCATCTACATCTTCAATTCATATGCACTATTAATTAGTTAAATATTAAGATCAATCAAATTTTAAAAACTAATAATACTCAAATTCACATAAAGAAAATATTACCATTTTGGTTTTTGGAAAATTCATGCAACCAATTTCGAGTAGTAACAAGTGTTTGTACATTTTCATGATGGATGCAACTTCTGTACTTTATCAGAACACAACAATTAATTAAATGTTTATTATGATGCTACAGTTGTAATAGGAATACACATCATGCACTGTCACTGAAAGATCGGAATATTTTCTAGAATGGTCCTTCCAATACATGAAAACATCTATCTCTTGAATCTTTTCGAGATCAAGCTTTGGTTCCTCTAAGTAAAGATCAAATTCCAAATTTCAATCGCTAGAGGCAGCATACTTTTTATATTTTCTATATTTTAAATAAATTTTTTTATTAGCCCTATGGGTCGGCCTAGCCTAGCTTAGTCAAGTCTCATGGGCCACTGACTTACTTAGGCTAAGCTTAAAAGCCTCGTTCTTAAATGAGCTCCAAAAATTCTAGCCCAACCTTGCTAAATCACGGGTTGCCTTGGGCTGGCCCAATGGTCTAAGCCTATATTGACGGCTCTACATGTGAACTGGTGTGTTTGGACAGGGTCACACATCACAACAGAGTTATATTGGGATATGATCCTCTTTCTATTTTGTGTGTTTTCTTTCTTCAATATGAGGTGAGTTCATAGTGTTGTGCTTTGTGGTGGTATCTATTGAGCTTGCAGGATGGTTCTCTCATTTGATTCCCTTTGTATTATTGGGTACATTTAAGTTGTTGCTTGTTTAGTGCACAGGTTGAACGATATGTGGATCAAGGAGGTGCTGATATAGTGTGACGGTCAAGCGGCTTGTATTGGATGAGATGAGGTTATTGGACCTGGAAGGAGTGATATCGAATTTGATTAAGGTATGTTTGGAAGAACAATGTCATAAATCAGCTTATAGTTTGGCAATGTTATTTATCAGGCGAAAGAGCTCAATGACTTGTTGATCTGATGAATGGTTATTAGTTTCTCCATGTTTCTTTCATCATTTGTTACCAGTACTGGATTTGTCAATAAGTAGCTATGGTGGTCAGAAATTATTGTAGGTATCTAAGTTATGCGATATATCACGTGGTTATATTTTGGGTTATGGTTATGGATTGATACAATATGTTCAGACTTATATAGTATATAGATGCGAGACTCGGGTCTTGTAAAGAATTCGGATGTTGGGGATTAGTTTCTAAGGTTTATGGACTAAGGTTAAAGAAAGGATCTTGAGTTAGGCTATGTTGATGTGCCTATATGAATTGGGGTGATGTGAGATCACCCGTGGGTATGTGGATAGTGAATGTATACATAAATTGAATAGATGTAGAACGACTCTTGGCACGTTCGAGGATCAACATATATTTAAGTGGGGGAGAATATGACGACCCACTAGTCATCTCGAGCATTTGCATTATGTTAGGTGCTTTCAGGTTGTGAGTAGCTTCATATGATATATTATGATTTTCTTGTATAGTCGGTTTTGATTTTCGAGTGGTTCGGGGTTGATTTGGAAGAATAATTCTCATTTTAGAAGCTTTAAGTTGGAAGAGTTGATAAATTTTGACTTTTGTGTATTTGACCTCAGATCGGCGTTTTATGGTTATGTAAGGTCCGTATGGTGACATTAGGCCGGAGCCTATGACCGGATTTGCATTTGGATATTCTTAGAAGGTTATGACTTTATTTAGCGAATGTTGGCAATTTGAAGTTTTGAAAAGTTCATAGGTTTAACCGGAAGTTGACTTCAATGTTATCAGGTTCAGTTGTTGTTCCGGGAGATGTAATAGTTTGATATGTCATTGGGAACTTGTTTGCAAAGTTTGATTTCATTCCAAAGTGATTTGGTAGGATTCGGATGCGTTTGGTGAAGTTTGAAGGTTTGAAAGCTAAGGGAGTAATCATGATATTTGATTCTTGGTTGTGATGTTATTTGGGATATTTTGAGCTTTTGGATAAGTTTTGAAAGATATAGAGTTTTTGGTATGATCGGATGGGGTCTCGATGGACTTGGGTGAGTTTTGAGATGGTTTCAGACCATTTTTAGAACCTTTTCAACTGCTAGTTTTTGGCTATAGGAGTATACTTCGCGATCACGGAGCTCTGAGCCGCTATATCGAAGAGTAAAATGCAACATTGCACAGTCAATTGCATTTGTGAAGAAATTCTGTTGTTCCTGACTTAGGGGCTTATATCTTGCAATCTATAAGGAATTTTGAGGTGATACAAAATAAAAATTGTAGCCCTTTGTGTATAATTTTCATAAAATTGAATCATTAGTCATTTAGAGTTTTGAATCAGGTTGCACGCTGCAACAGTTCATATTGGATATTTATTGGCGCTTAGGCACCCATATAGTGTTGAGTGATGTGTGTAATAGTGAGGGCTTTGAGTCAGCACTTATACATTGTTGAATGATTGTGTGTTTAATGGTATGGGACATTTGAGCCATGCACCTTGAGTGTGCTGAGAGTGCATGTAACTGATAATGTCACAATGAAATTATTCTTGACATACATGTATATAGAGATGTATTTTCTCAGGTTAGATGGTAATATGGCATTTGGTAACTTGACATGTATATTGACATATAGGAATATAGATGTATTCTCCTCATGTCTACTTTTCCGTAACTGTGAACGAGCTGAGCACAATATCTTTTAAGTTATTTACTTTACTGTCTTCATTATATTATCACTAGTTGTTATTGACTACTGGTGTTGGACTCTAACCATCTTCCGACCTCGTAACTATGTTCAACCTGGGGTTAGGTTTGTTACTTATAGAGTATAAAAGGTCGGTTGTAGTTTATGTGCATCTTTTGGAGCTGATGCTACTGTTTATGGTGGGAGCCGACATTGAAGTTGTACTTGCCTTCCAGATTTAGCTACCACTTGTCTTTGGTAGTATTATATTCAAATTCTGTCTATTTACATTCCAAATAGATATTCTATTATTTAATAACAACTTTATAAATCTAAGTCTTAGTGGCTGTGACTTGCACTACTAGTCCTTGAGATATTGTATGGAATTCAGTTATATCATTTGTTGAAATCTTTTATTTCATTAGAATTTTGATGCCTTTTAATTGGCTTACCTAGCGAGTTGGGTTAAGTGTCGTCACAACTAGGTGGATTTTGGATCGTGACAAGGATCTTCATAGTGTTTGAATTTTCTTACTCATTTAGTCTTTAATTATGTTTATCTTCTCATGTAATGGATGTATGATTATCTTATTATTACAATCGGTTGTGATTATCTACTTGTTTTTAAGCTTCCATGCTAATTTGATATTGCAAACACTATATTGAGCCCTTTATCATTTATTTCTTGCTTGGAAAATAAAAATTGGATTAGATAATTAACAAACGACAAGAATTTAAATTTACTGAGGAATTATTGAAGGTTGATTAATAAAATTAAACTAGGAATACAAAAATTTCTACTTGGGTCATTTTATCAGTTGTGTTTTAATGCATTCCTTTAGGTTTGGAAGAACTTTATAGGGATAAACTTGCTAGAATTGGAAAATTCTAGTAGGTAGCTTACAGTTGAATATAATAACTAATCTAAAGTATCTAAGCAAGATAAGCATACCAATGAACTAATAATGCCATATTGAGGTTACAACCCCAGTCCTTCTCCAATTAAAAACAAATCATTTTTACTTGCATTCAATGTGTTTACTTAAATTTCTAACCTAGTTTTAGTAGTAATTTTAAGAGTAACTTTAGAAGTCGTTTAACAAACACTTTTTTGTTTGAAAATTACATTTTGCATACATTTTCACCTTAGCACACACCTACTCCTTTTGAATGACTCCAATTTTTATTGATTTATATTACTAATGAGTATGCGGCGTTTCAATTACAGGTGTAGCATTGGACGTCATCAACACGTGGGCAATATTGTCTGTTGCACCATTGACAATATTTATTTAGAAGAATTAATTCGATTAGTCACCCACTTAATTACTTAAATTAAAATAGTCAATAAAAATATAATATATGTATAATTTATATTTGTTATAAACTAAAGCAAAAGACAAGAACAATAGAGCAAGAACAATAGCAATAGAGAGAAGAGTAGAGAGAGTTCTTCTTATTGTGTTGAGAGGGGTCTCAAGGGATGATTTACAATGGTAGGGGGCACCTCTATTTATAGGGGAGAGGAAGATTTAGCTATCACTAATAGAACTCTAAAATCTCTCTAATTAAATACATTAAAGACATTCACCTTAAATAGAAGTGTAAGAATCTTCTATTTCATAACACTCCCCCTTGAATGTCTATTCAATGATGTGCCTCGTTAAAACCTTAAAACAAAACCCAATGGGAAAAATTAAAGTAAGGAAAGAGTACACATGTTTGAATATGCGCCTATTGGTTGCCTCGTTAAAAACCTTGCAAGGAAAACCCAATTGGGACAAAACCTTGTAAGGGAAAAAGAGTGCAACGCGCATTAACTTCCCCTAATGAGTACATCAATTTAAGCCTTGAGCATTTGCATTCCAATCTTTGTGCATCATCTTCAAAACGATCTTTGGTAGATATTTGATAAATAAATCAACCATGTTGACTTGAATAAATATTCCGTACCTTGAAATCATCATTCTTGATAGGTATGAACATCTTCATACAATGTCGTGGAATAACTCTTCAATGTCTTCATAGATGCATTCTCAATGCCCTCATGCTTATAGTTATGGCAAGATACATATGTACACAAATTGTACTTAGGATGTGGTACTTCATGACCACGAATTGCATATGCTTCAAGCAACTTAAATCTTTAAAGTTAAGTCATGTAAGTCACATAATAAACTTTAGCTGCATATCAAGTTTTCATTAGTGATACTAAACAAATAAGATATCGAAAACTGACTATACATACCTTTGACTTTTATACTTTCAAGCATTTGAACTATAGGTTCAAAGCTACATGTCTTTCATATGGAATCAATTCTTCTTGAATTGTATCTCTTCCATTTAGTTACTTTCTTTGAGTCAGCAAATGCGTATAGCATGCTTTGCAATATGTTGCAATTGCATTTCCCTTTTTATGAACTACAGGTTCATATCATGATATTCGGGGATATACATATACAAATGAAAATTCATCCCATGTAACACTTTCTCAAGTGTTTATCATGTCTCCCCCTCATGTTAGTAAAGCTAACATGTTTCCTCAACTTTGGAAAATCATCTTTGTGCATTATGTCAATATACACAGCACCTTAATAATAAGATGAAATTATTTGGTTCCTGACCCTGAACCACTTGTGAGGGGAGAATATACTCTCGTATACAACTTATATCAAACTGATATATATATATATATATATATATATATATATATATATATATATATATATATATATATATATATAACTTAGTTCTCATAAGAAACAGTTTAGCTATTAAGTGGCAGCACTCAATAATTATCTTGCTAAACCAACTTTAATATAAACCAACTTATCAAGATGAACTGTCTTGAGTAGAGAATCTGGAAACTATGCTCGAAGTTAGATTACTGAGCGATTTACCTCGCAAGCACTGCCAGGCTGCGAGTTAATAACAATGGCGCATGTAACCATATCATAGATGCATCATATGTGGTATACATGGCAGGTGAATGGGCCCATACTCACCTTTCATATTTCCAGAATTTATGGGCTTCAACCCGAACTCTTTAGTTGGTCAGTTCATTAATGAGAACAAGTGATACAAGAGTATTCGTAAAGAACTTTCTAGTTCTTTAATATTCGCCTATGTGAATTTGCACATCATACTTAAAATGAGATGGCTAACATGAATGCCAACTGAATAAATTATCAATATTGGTAAACTTCAAATTTACACCATGACATGTGCACTTATCAATAAACTTCGAGTTTATTATGACATGGGTTTTTATACCAATAGATATCCACTTTATTGTGGCATTCTTTCTTTTGTGTAGTACAAACTGGAGAACAAAGCGGGTAGCTTTTCATATACAAATTACCCCGCTACAAGTTGTAGTAATAGGAGAATCAAAGCCTTCCTTTATTTATAGTCTCAATATCATCAATCGCCTTCGCGTGTACTTTTGGAAACTGGATAAGTTTCTTTGAGACTTACTACATCACAATACTCAATTGTGTTTCTCCAACATAGTAATAATTGGCTCTTCGAGAGCTCTCAATTAACTTTGTACTACCACAGGTTCATCAACATCCGTGTGGTGAATATCTTTCTTAAAGAGAAAGTTATACCATTATGGTCATGTCAAACTTATATGCAAGATATGTTTCTTGCATTATCGTTGTCCTTTAATGGTCATATTTCCAAAATACTTTGGCGTACAATAGGTACGCGACCAACGATCATTCATGCCATATATCATCTCAAACCTCCTTCTAGGAGTGAGGGTGGTATCATCTCAAGCCTCCTTCTAGGAGTGAGTGTGGTATATTCAATACCAATTTCATGTTCATATTCTTCCAACATTGAATATGTATTTGTGAATCACATTCACTTCGAGGATATGTGATTTTGTTATCCTTTTCAAATCTATAAATGCTTCAGGCATTTGATTTGCTATTCTTTGCAAATGGATAATCTTTTGTGCCTCTTTCTTTCAAATAGAGGTATGTGGATCAAGATGAGATAATGATGCATTTTTCCACAAAATTTCCCGTTTGGTTTCACCAACTTCTCCCCCTAATTTTGGGAAAAGTGTCTCATCAAATTGACAGTCTGCAAATAGTGCAGTGAACAAATCTCCTGTCAATGTTTCGAGGTAGCGAATAATGGAGGGCGATTCAACCTCAACATATATTCCTAACCTTCTTTGCAGACCCATTTTGGTGCGGGATGGCGGTGCTAAAGGCACATATACTGCGCATCCAAGAATTCTTAAATGGGATATATTGGGTCCATGACCCAAAACCAATTACAACGGGGAATATTTGTATCAATTCGTCAGTCAGAGACGAACTAGCATTGCTGTATGCAAAATGGCGTGACCCCAAACCGAAGTGTGCAGCCGACAAACTAAAATGCTGCATGCAAAATGGCATGAACCCAAACCAAAGTGGGCAGCCGACAAACTAGTATTGTTGCATGCAAAATGGCGTGAACCCAAACCGAAATGGGCAGCCTCGTTTTCATGAAGAGTTCGAGATTATTCTCATCTATTGTCTCAATATGATATCCATTTTGAATGATATCTTTAAAACTCAACAAGTTCCTTTTAGACTTGGAGGAGAACATTGCATTCTCTAAGATAGATTCTCAAAACTCAACAAGTTCCTTTTAAACTTGGAGGAGAACGTTTTGATTGATATCATTAAAACTCAACAAGTTCTCTTTAGACTTGGAGGAGAACATTTCTCAATGATTAACGTCATGCCTTTGGGCAGAGTTAGATTTGCTCTTCCGGAGCCTTCAATCAATTTACTACTTCCATAGATTGTAGTAATGTTTGCTTTACACAATTACTCTTCTTTTCTTTGAGTATTGTATGTGTAGTACATGAATCAACTAGGCAAATACTTTTACAATTGGACGTTGGTCCAAGTTCGCTTTGTGAGATATCCATATTTGCTATCCCATAGTTTAACATACAAAAGAAATACACGAACATAAGAATAAACAAGTTCAATTCTTTTGTGTCACATAATATTTTCAAAATCTGCTACTAACAGTTGACTAACAAAATCATATATGTTGTCCATAATCAATTACTTTGCAGTTTGAAAATTTCAGCGTTTTTCATAAGACAATCGATTATTAAACACACACAATCGATTGTTTGAACATAGATAATCGATTGTTAAACACACACAATCGATTATTTGTTATTTTTGAAAAACTTCAGATCACACTGTTTAAGACAATCGATTGTTAGATATAGACAATCGATTGTTGGTCATTTTTGAAAAATTCCGGACCTCACTGGATAAGACAATCGATTGTCAAATATAGACAATCGATTGTTGATCACCTGAAAAATTCGTTTTAGAGACAATCGATTGTCAATGATCAACAATCGACTGTTTTGCAGTTTTATGCGAAATATGAGATAACCGACTAGTTTTTCAGGCTAGTCGATTACCTCTACTGGAAAGTAAAGATATTATTGATATTTGAGCATATTGAGAACTAATACAAACATCATATCATGAACTAGCTAATACGAGCTAATACTAATGACTATTAGTTTATTCATTAACTAATACAAATAAATCAAACAGCTCCATCTTCTTTCATCACCGATCCATCATCGATTAGGTGGTCTATCTTCCCATCGGGTTGCTCAAAGAAGTCTGCCACATTCAAGTTGTCGTCAGAGACAAAATTCGTTATGGGGCGTTTACTCTTTGGAGATGCTTGGTAAAGGTCAACCATACGGCAATCCTTTGACCAGTGCCCGTTTCCACCGCAACGATAATATATAGTTTATAAACTATTTGCTTTTGGATTCTTATCGTATCGTGCTTGTGGCAGAGTGACCAACTTCATGTTGTCATCTCTCTTCTTTAAGCCTTTCCACATGATGGGTGAATCCTTGATGTTGAGATATTCAATCTTCAAACTTTCATCAAGGTGATGGCGCAAGAAAATCAAGGCCTTCATACAGTTTCAAACCTTCATTAAGGTAATGGCGCAAGAAAATCAAGGCCTTAGCATAGTTTCAAACCTTCATCAAGGTGATGGCGCAAGAAAATCAAGGCCTTAGCATAGCTTTGGGTGGATGCACTTTTTCTGTCTTTAATGGCGTCTCCAAGACCCATAGCATCTAAGTGGATCTCATCATCCAACACCCATGTCATATAGTTCTTGCCCAAAATTTCGAGGGCAACGAACTTTCTTTTCATATGACACAATTACATCAAGAGCGTGTTCATACTTACGGGCTCTTATTACGATTATCACATTCACTTCAGGGAATGGATCAAAATCATGTGCTTTACGCAAGCTGCTACCACATTCTCTAAAGGGAATGGAGCAAATTCAATTGGACAGAATTCTTTGTCACGTCCACATTCATTGATACCTTCATGGTAATTAGTCTTCTTTCAGACTTATCATATACTGCTTCCACATTCTCTAAAGGGAATGGAGCAAATTCAATGGGACGGAATTCTTTGTCACGTCCACAATCATACATGAATTTAATCATGGCAGGACATAGAGATTTTACCACTTCGTGTGGTTATAATTTCTCACAAACTCCATTAGAGTTATAATCAAACTTTGTATATAAAATTTATAGGATTCCACGAATTTGAAAAGGAAAAGTAAATTACTTACCTTTAAGGTATACCAAATATATTTTCAATATTTTCTTCCTTTCTTCCTTTCCTTTCTTTCTTTCCTTTTTCCACGTTTTTCTTTCTTTTCTCTTTTTGCCGTTTTCCTTTTCGTTCCCTTTCTGTTCTTTTCTTTGTTTTCTTTCTTTCTTTTTGTTTCTGCTTCCTTCTTTTTTTTTCTTTTTCTTTCTTCATTCTTTCTTTGAAGAAAAACCCTACACAAACAAAAGTTAAGACAATCGAAAATTAAATTAGGAAGAGGGAAATACCTTAGATTTCTCGAGAATGGTTCTTGAGACGGTAGAGTCTCGTGCTGATAACGTGTTATAAACTAAAGCAAAAGATAAGAACAATAGAGCAAGAACAATAGCAATAGAGAGAAGAGTAGAGAGAGTTCTTCTTATTGTGTTGAGAGGGGTCTCAAGGGATGATTTACAATGGTAGGGGGCACCTCTATTTATAGGGGAAAGGAAGATTTAGCTACCACTAATAGAACTCTAAAATCTCTCTAATTAAATACATTAAAGACATTCACCTTAAATAGAAGTGTAAGAATCTTCTATTTCATAACATTATATATATATAATTGTATATAATTAATATATAATTCATGCATATGGCTAAAAAATAAATATGACATATTATTTACAAAAAGAACCCATTTATTTATAGGTATGCTTTATTGCAGTTCAAATACTATTTTAGTATTTTAATGAATAGATCATTACGATATGTTATTTATATGGTGTTTCTTCCATTTTAGTTTGTTCTAAAAAGTGACTCATTCTTATACTTGAAATTTTTGATAATTTTAAATTTTTTATTTTACTTAATAACATACACTTATCTATACTATATTAAGCACGAATGCCTTTAGCGAAATTGTCACGATTCGGAATCTCCACTATCAGGACCGTGATAGTGTCTAACATCAAACTTGCTAGGTAAGCCAATGTTAGAGACTTATTAGCCAATTCCTTTACGTTTCAATGTATTACAATAAGCAAGCTAAAACAAGTCGAAATGAACATAGAAGTAAAGAAATAACGACTTTGATTATGAACATTCTAAGATTTTACTACAAGTATTTGTCTGAAAGAAAATACAACTGTTTGCGGAAAAAAGAAAACGGAAAAGGGTCAGAACTGCCCCTAACGTATTGACGCCTGTTTAAAAATGCCCTCCGTTAACCTATTTTGAAACAAATGCCCCTACCGTTAAAATTCTGGCATATTTGTGCCCCTAACGTCTTGACTCCAGTTTAAAAATGCAACTACCGTTAACCTATTTTGAAAAAAATGCCCCTGCCGTTATAAATATAAGTACAGTCAGTTGTTAGACTTAGGGGCACAAATATGCCATATTTTTAACGGTAGGGGCATTTTCTTCAAAATAAGTTAACGGAGGGCATTTTTAACTTGGAGTCAATACGTTAGGGGCAGTTCTGATCCTTTTTCCCTAAAGAAAATAATAAAATGAGATATAGAAGCAGATGTGAACATATGATTTTTGCCCTGTTAAGTTGACTCCTACAGGATTCTCAGGTTTAGGATTTTCCTTTTTAATATTTGTTTTTAGGATTTAATCTTAGGATTTAATTGTCAATGTGTTTTCATTAATGCATGCTTAAAATAATTTATGATTTAATTTTATATTTTTGTTAGAATAATTGGTAATTAGGGTTATTTTTACAAATATAAAATTCACAAAAAATAAGTAGTATTTCTGGCATTTTAATTGTTTTGTTTAATTTTAATTTGTTACATTTTTTTTTTGCATAAATAAACAATTATTAGTTTGATTTAAGTTAATTAGGAGTTTTAAAACATAATTAGGAATTAAATAAAAAAAGGAGAAAAGAAAACAACAAAAAAGTAATATATGTATAACAATAGACCACCTAGGCTGGCCACAATTGGGCAAGACCTGGGTGGCCCAAATGCTTTAACCCTGTAAAAAAACACCCATGTCCAGCCCAAATAAAAAATCCCCGATCCAGTTCACAAAATACGTCCCAAAATGACACCGTTTTGGGGACGAATCATCACAACCATTGATCTCAGGCCATCCAACGACCCTGGATCATTCCCAAAACCCCCATATATATGTCCAAATCCCTCTATACACTCAGAGACAAAACTAACCATCTTCCTCGTTCAAACACTCCTGTTGTAACACCACCCTTTCACTGTCTTGAGACCGCCTTTGAACACCCATTAACCACCCTAACACCGCCGCCGGAAATCATCTCACGGTAGCGGTCGGTCACCAAACTGCCTAAATTTACACCACCGGACCACCAAGACCCTATCTTCCCCGTCCCGTGGTCGGCTTTCTTAGAACAAGTCCCCATGTTTTCAAATATTCAAAAGAAGGATCGCCGGACCCACCGTCTCCGGCGACCCAACCCCAAACCCACCCAAAGTTACACCCTTGAACCACCTCCCCTCCCTCTTACCAACCATCTATACCATGCCCTTTGAATCTAAATGAAACGGCTCAAATATTAAATCAAAGTTTATCCTAAATACTAAAACCAGCGGAACTTGTTCAAACTGGTCTCCGATGAACCTCTTCTGTCCCTCTCCCTAACTCTACCACCCACAGCCCTCAAACACAACTGAGCACAAAGGAAAATCAGATCTGAGACTTCACCTGGTCTCAGAATCCTCACTTTGTTTTCTTTTCCTTTAGTTTTTTATATACCTTATGATAGAGACAATCGCCTTGTAACAATTGCAAATTTGGACTGATTTTACTTGTAGTAATTGGACATTAAACTGACATTTTAAATGTTACAATTTGTAGTAAGGTTAACTAGTGGTATAGTCAGTTCAAGTGCTTGTTCCTATTTTATCTGAAAAATTGGATTTAAAAGGAGATGTTAGTGTAAGATAGCCTGAGCATTTTGAAAAACCAGTGTCTTCTGTAAATTTTAGAATGTCTGGTTGTGTAAGCTTAACTATTGTGTGTTTGTGAAAATGAAACTCGAAAATAGTACGTTCTAATTCAAACAATAGAAAACAAAAATCGTTTGATATCCAACTCCGTATTGTATTACTTGACCTGTAACTCACAGCTAGATAACTATTCAAATGTCCAAACATTGAGTAGTGGTGAGTTTGAATGAATAAGGTCAATTAAGTAGTTAAGATTCAGTGGATGATTGAACAAATTATGCACTTATTGTTAATGCGCCTTAGATTCGAAAGTTATTATTCAGCTTTTGGGCCTATTATGACCCAAACAGCTTGTCCCTTGGTGCAAACAAGACTTGGGCTTGCGATTGAGCCAATTTCCCAAGGGTCATTTGAATGAGATGAAGCTTCAGTTTTCTTCCATGGGTTGCTTTCAAGACCCAATTTACTAGGAACTTTATTAATATAGCAGATTCGATAAGGTTTGAACATTTAAAAATTGAAGATTTGAATGTTCCAAGTAATGTATCATCGATTAATTGAGCCTTATTAGAGGCACTTTTCTATAGACAAATAATAGTTTGCTTTAGGATTGGCCTTTAAAAATAAAAATGAGGCGCGCCGCGCTAAACAGAATCTATAAATTGCGTGGCCCTCTTTAAGTGCTTATATAAAATATTTAGAGATTCGGGATATGCCGTTTAGCGAATTTCACGGTCCCACAAAGATAATAACATGCTAGTTGCTTTTAGGCGCGTCTTTAATAATTTTACCTTCCTAAATTCGGATGCGTATTTATGTGACCCAAATCCAAATCTCAACGAAGTTGAAATGTGTCAAAATCCATGGGTGCATTTATATGACATGGCTCGAGGCATGTTTTAACGACGTTGTAATTTTCTCTAAAAATAATGATAAAAACAGTTTAAAGTTAAAAAGCACATAAGTTAATACATGTTCTAAAATCAGATAATTTAAGCCAAAATATTACAGTTGAGCGACCGTGCTACAACCACGGAACTCGGGAATGCCTAACACCTTCTCCCGGGTTAACAGAATTCCTTACTCAGATTTCTGGTTCGCGGACTATTAAGCAGAGTCATTCTTTCCTCGATTTGTGATTCTAACCGGTGACTTGGGACACCATAAATCTCCCAAGTGGCGACTTTGAAATCTCTTAAATAATTAAACCCGGTTTCGATTGTACTTAAATTGGAAAAACCTCCCTTATCTACACCCTTCGATGTGTTGGATAGCCAACAAGGAGGTGTGACAGCAGACACTAGGTCCTACGGGCGCCGACAGGTCGACCTTGGGTTTCCTAGCTAATAAATCCAATAGCCAACCTCTCGACTAGCTCAAACCAGCTCCAAAAACTGCATGGGAAGTGTAGAGTAAAGTATCAGTACACCCGATCCCATGTACTGGTAAGTGCAGAGCCTAACCTCGACGAAGGAGCGACGAGGCTACGGCGGGGAAATCACAATATAACCTACATACAGTATATATAAAATAAAAGTAGAAAGAAAGGCAGGGTAAAATAGAGAAGTAACTTGAAAGAAGTGAAATACATTTCTCGAATCATATCATCAGTGTTCAGCTACTACCAATCATTAAGTGCAATTTAAGACTACAGTACATCTAACACAATCAAGAAAAAAATATAAACATAAAGGTTGTTGTGGTGTGCAATCCGATCCCATCGTACATCTCATATTCCTCCCTTATTTCCTCTTATTAACATAAACAAGAGAATATAAGTAAAAGTGTTGCGACGTGCAATCGAATTCCACCATATCACAATAATTGCATTCACAATTCACCCTTGTTACACCACAATTCACCCTTATTACTCCTATGGAGGCGCTATCTAATCCCACCAAATCAGTATCAGTTATTCAGTACATACAATAATTTCACAATTTAAATCACATAATCCTTTACAAGGCTTAACTTCCAACCAAACAATTAGGAAACTTGTATATTACGAAGCTTTACACAAGTAATACTACTCAAAGAGACCAAACTAGAATATATCATGAAAGTACCGATAACCAGTCTAAGCAAATGATAGGAAACAACGAAGCTACGAAATAACTAATACCTTCAACAAAGAGAATCGATGTCTATCAGGTAGCACTTAAGCATGAAAATACCAGTAAAGCATGCAACAACTATGACAAGAAAAAGACAATATGAGAAGAACAAGAAAGAAAAAGGAAAAAATAGATAAATTGATGCCTCATAGGTACTCGTCACCTCACATATACGCCACTCACATGGATTTCATATGACAAATAAGTCAAGGGTCCTAATCCCTCGAGTCAAAGTTAGACACGATACTTACCTCGCTTCACTGCCACTCATTGCTCAATTACCGCTTTTCTTCTATTATCCGCCTCTAAGTCACTCGTATCTAGTCACAGTTAACTCAATAACATCAATTATTTCTAAAGGAATCAATTACAATGAATAAATTTAGATTTTTCAAACTTTCTCCTAAAAAGTCAAAAACTGACCCCGGGCCCGATTGGTCAAAATCCGAGGTTCGGACCAAAATTTATTTACCCATTTAACCCCGAGCCTAGATATATAATTGCTTTTGGAATTCAACCTCAATTCAAAGTTTAATTCCCTAATTATCCAAATCCCTAGTCTCTACCCAAAAACCCCCAATTCTACCATGAACACTCTAGATTTTAGGTTGAAAAGTCATTAAATTCAATGGATAATTGAAAGAAAGTAGTTTAGAATCACTTACCAACAAATTTGAAAAGAAAATGTCTTCTGAAAATCGCCTTTAAGTCTGATAGTTTTGAAATTTGTTAGAGAATGGCGAAATCCCGTTTTTGATTCTGTTTTTAATAGCTGGGCGTCATGCCTTTTTCGCATTCGCGAAGGCCCTGCCACGTTCGCGAAAGGATGTGCCTGCTAGACTTACGCGATCGCGAAAATCCTTATTATGTTTGCGAAGGCTATGCCCCTCGGCCTTCGCATTAGCGAGCCCGTGCTCGCGTTCGCGATGAAGGAGTGACTGACCCATCCCGAAGTCTCAAATGCTTCGCCTTCGCAAAGAATAAAAAACCAGCCATCCCAGTTTCTACTTCCCACTCGCAAGAGTGCCTTCGCGAACGCGAAGAAGGAAACCAGCACGCACCTGAAACTGCAGAAAAACCAAAATTTCTAAGTCTAAAACATTCAGTAGCCTATCCGAAAATTTCCCATGCCTTCGGGGCTCCAAACCAAATATGCACACAAGTCCTAAAACATCATATGAACTTGCTCGCGCAGAAAATCTCCAAAATAATGCCTAGAACTATGAATTGAACACCAAATCGAATGAAATTTCAAGAAAGCTTTAAAACTTCTATTTTCTCAATCGGACGTTTGAATCACGTCAAACCAATTTCGTTTCTCACCAAATTTCACAGATAACTCATAAATATATATATATTGGACCTGTACAGGGCTTCAAAACTAAAATATGGACCCGGTATCAACAAGGCCAAGCATCAATCAATTCTTAAAACTATTAAACTTTCAGTCTTTCAATTTTCAATAATAATTCATATCTCGAGCTAGGGACCTCGGATTTTGGACATTTCTCATATTTCATTATGGATCAAATAGGACCGTCAAATTACGGGTCCGGATCCGTTTACCCAAAAAGTTGACCAAAGTCAACTAAAATCAACTTTTAAGGCAAACTTGTTATTTTTATGAACTTTATACATAAAAGCTTTTCGGAAATACGCCCGAACTACTTGATAAGGGTAAAATGAGATTTTTAATGCTTAAGAGCGCAGAATCGAGTTCTAAAATATAAGATGACCTTTTGGGTCATAACAGAAATGCGGTTCGCCTTTTTTACTCTTTAATAATAAAGGCCACACTGGATAAAATAATCATTTGCTTATTCTTCTAATATTAAAAAAATCATTTAATTAATTTTCTACATTTAGAAGTTTGTATAACACATTTTTTCCCTTATTTGAACTGTATTAACCATTTTGACATTATGAACTTTAAATCATTAATATTTTAGCTTATATGAATTTTACACTTAAATTATTTATAAATAATAAATAAAATAGATAAAAGAGAAAATAAGAACATTAAAGAAAGAGGGAGTGCGTTTGGCTTTGGATAACATGGAGGTGGTCCAGTAATTAATGTGGTCACCAAATGAACTAGCTATAAACTCTAAGTAATTAAACAAATAAGAGAAAACCAAAAACAAAAACAATACTTTTCCAAGGTAAATATATGAATGAGCGCACCTAACTGACTAAACGTCCCCGTAACCAATGAAGCAATCTCATTGGCCTGTCAATCCCCACACCTGCTACGCGTATATGACATATTCTCTGTATATCCCATTACCCTATTTGGCTATTTCATTGACTCCATTTACTTTACTTCCATAGCTTTCCTTCCCATTACAACCTTCCTTGTTCTTTTCTAATTCTCTCCCTTCCTCTCCTCTTTGCCTCTTTATCCATCTGTATCGGAATTTGCTGACACAAAAGCTTTACTATTACTACTATCTAAAGTTTTTCTTATCACATAATCAAGAAAAGAATATATAGCATCAATCTCTGCAAAAACAAATTGAAACCCCATCACGCAACTCTACATATTCCTTCTTTTCTCTTTGTATATATACAGTATCCCCCCACCAGCCACCCATAAGGAGGTCCTACCTGAATTTTCTTGAAATACCCAAAAAAATGAGAATTTTCAGTTTCTTGATTCTGTTTAGTTTCGCCTTTGGACATGAAAATCTTAATACCTTAATTGTTGAATTACCTGAAAATACTGAACCCCATTTAAAGGAAACCTTTATTGATGAGCGTGAGTTAGAGTGTACAAGTTGGAGGTTTGCTGTGGAGGCTAATAATTTAAGCCCATGGAAGACTATTCCAAAGGAATGTGCTGATTACGTGAGGCAATATATTAATGGCGGGGCTTATAAGTTGGACATTGATAGAGTTTCAAGTGAAG
Source organism: Nicotiana benthamiana (assembly GCA_034376525.1). NCBI lineage: Eukaryota > Viridiplantae > Streptophyta > Magnoliopsida > Solanales > Solanaceae > Nicotiana > Nicotiana benthamiana. The sequence continues at coordinate 51,522,908 of CM067325.1, read as the reverse complement.
CTGGAGCCTATGCAGAAAGCACGAAATTGGGCGCAGATGGAAAAGATGTATGGGTTTTTGATGTTGATGAGACTTTGCTTTCAAATCTTCCCTATTATTCGCAACATGGCTATGGGTATGATTTTCATAACCTTTTTCAAGATTGGGGTTTTTAATTTTTTTATTTAAATTGGCAGAGTTGTGTTGTCTTTCTACTACTCCCTCTTTTTCAATTTATGGGGTGATGTTTGATTGGACATAAAATATATAAAAAAACACTTTTGAAACAGTAAGAAAGGACAATATGGGTGAAAATAATTTGATGAAGGATAAAATGAAAAGCTTAAAATTAAATTATTTCTAGATATGGAAGTCTATATTCTTTTGGAAAATATGCTACATAAGTTAGGATGGAGGGAGTAAGTGATAATAAAAGGAACTTTGTTATTATACTTGGAGTTATACTTAAGCTTTTGGGACAACTTGAATGTTGATATGAGATCTTATTTTCAGCATAATTCTATATACATTTGTATGCTACTGAAAATTTTTGTTGATTTTGTGAAATGGTTATTTGTAGTTTGGAGGTATTTGATAGTGTGAAATTCGATGAATGGGTTGAGAAGGGAGTGGCACCAGTCATTGGGTCAAGTTTGAAGCTTTATCAAGATGTTATGAGGCTAGGATTCAAAGTGTTCTTGCTTACTGGGCGTAGTGAAAGACACAGAATTGTTACAGTGGAGAATTTGATGAATGCTGGTTTTCAGGATTGGGACAAGCTTATACTGAGGTGAGTTGTAGTGGCATCAGATTGTATATCAAAAGAATTGTCCATTTATTGCTGGAAACTTTGAAAATGGAAATTAGCTAGGATTGATTACATGTTGATTTGTATATATTCTGCTCCATTAAGACAATTTACTGTTAGTTTGTAAAGCCCTTATCTAATTCAGGATCATAATTGGTCCTCCTTAAGAATGTGTTAGTTAGAGGAAAGTCTGATTAGTACTTCACCATTAACTGAAATCAGTTAAATTTTGTCCATCTTTGTCATGTTCTGTTGGTAACTCAGGTTATCGTTGTATATATTATATTAGACTCTATGATCTCACACCTTGTAGGGGTGGGGTAATTAGTGCTGGGATAACTTATACCTTCTTCGTAGAAATTATGCAATTGTCATTTTTAATACAACATACCAAACAGTGGATAAAAAACAATACCAGAATAACTAATCCCAGCATAACTTATCTCAGCATAAGCCGTATTGTAACCAAACGATCCCTTAGTATTTTACAACCTATGTATAAATAGTGTATTAGTTATACACCATATTCAATATTATTCTTATATATAGCAAACCATGGTATTGGCACCATAGTTTTTAATACATGGATATGCATGTATAAAAACATAAATATTCTTTCAATACCTTTAATACACCAAACCAAATATACGATAAGAAATAATAATCCGAGCATAACTAATTAATTTGAACATTACTAATATACCCTATTCAGTATTATTCTTATACACTCTGCCAAACGGCCCCTTAAAGTATAGGTGCTAAGACCAAAAGAGCTCACATTCAAATTGTATCAATGTTTTATGTCCATATTAAATGTAGCTCTTCTTACTTCTGTTTTCTAAAGAATGCCTTTTTGTTTACTTTGTGGTATAAATAGTTAATGCATCACCTTCGTCAAGGATAGTAAAACATCTTTATTGTTGAACAAAGAACAAAGAAACGGAGAACTCCAGAACTCAAGTAGAAATAAAAACAGGTCTAGAGATAATAGCCCATGAAGAGTAACGTTTTAAACAAATATGGGCACATAGTTTAAGATCTTGAGTAGCATTTGTTGAAGAACTCTGCTTTTCATTACACCTAAATCCTCTCTCTCCCACTCTTTTTCTCTCTGTATAGCAATTCTTTCCCAAATAGAAGAGTATGCGTATAAACATTCGGGTAAAGTGATTAAAGGAATTACAGTTGTCTGCATGAAATGCCCACTAGGGGAGTAAAAAGTAGAGTTTTTTCCACATGCCTTTATTTAATCTAATGATGATTTATCAACTAGATAGGCAAATATATTAGGCACGACTATTGGCAGGAATATGACAATATAACACCAGAGGAAAGTAGAAAATAATCTTATGCATTGTCTTTCCTTGTACTCTAGTGCTTCATGCTGTAATTCTAAGAATGTAATCTTTTGATATCTGCATAAGGCTTCTTGACTTCACAATGAAAAAGAAATTCTGGTTTTCCCAATCACAACACGTATATCTTTATCTAGGTGAACCCTTCTTTAGCAGATTTACTTCTGTGTTTTAGTCTACCAAATTTACCCTGTTGCTGTGTTGCATACTACCTCATTGACTATCTGCAACCGCCCCGCTCAAGAAGGCCATTATTTTGTTGATCCGGAAGATATCCTTTGAATTGCTTATCACATCTAAGTACACTGGGTCAAATGCTAGATGAAGATAAAAATTAGCATGCATATTTTCCTTCTCTTTCTTCAATGCTTTGTGCTCTCTTTAGATGTCAAAGTCTGAAGAACAGCATGTGGTGAACTTCTTGGGGTTTAGATACATATAGTAGTCTTTTCAAAGAAAGGATGCTAAGAAAAATAGATGTCAGCCTGATTTAGGGTAAGGGGTTTGGGGCTTGTGGGACTAGTTTTAGTAATTTGCACAATACTGCAGTGATTGGACTTAGTTCTCCATGTGGGAAAAAGAAAAAGTGAACATGTGCACTGTTTCTTTCCTAGTGAGGACCAGTGGTACAAGTAGGATATCTAACAAGAGTAATTCAGAAAAGTGCAAGAACTATAAAGCAATTTTAGAACCACCTCTGCTTCTAAACTAGAAGCTTCCCTTGTTCCAAGTAGATTGAGCAATTTATATTTATACAAAATAATTTTGTTTTTACCATATTTGAATAGTATAATTTTTTGACGAATGAGACTTAATCAAATCCTTTTCTGACCCCGCGATGAGGAACCTGATCAAGTGCCTTATAGCATATCATGCGTTTCTAAGAAAAGGGCAGTCTGGTGCATTACACTCCCGCTATGTGCGGGGTACGTATGGACCGTAAGGGGTCTATTATTATACGCAGGCTTACGCAAGAGACCGTCTTCACGACTTGAACCCGTGACTTCCTGTCACATGGTAATAACTTTACTGGTGAATCACAGTGTTATAATCATGCCTATCTAAGTAATCTTTGAAAAGTATATATAATAGGGCAACAACCAAAGTTCTTTTCTTGTATGAGCTTTTCAAAGTAGGACAACATGTTCTGTGACACCAGAAATTAATCCTGCTACTGGGATATAATGTTTGTTAATGATGCTATGCCAGGGGTTCGAAGGATCATGGAAAATCAGCCACAATTTATAAATCAGAGAAAAGGGATGAGATGGTAGAAGAGGGGTTTAGAATAGTAGGCAACTCTGGAGACCAGTGGAGTGATCTGTTGGGTTCCTCTGCTTCTATTCGCTCCTTCAAGCTTCCTAACCCAATGTACTACATTCCTTGACATGCATGCCAATATTTTTCTCCTGTCCAGTGGCTAAGCTGCTGCCAAAAATGAATTATATTTCTTTGAACTCAAGAAAATCGATGAATTAACTAATATACTGTGTCCTACATTGTACCATTGTGCATAACACCGATCCCTCTCTCGGACATTATATGAGTTCCCTATATTATGAATATTTGTGCTTCAAAGCCTGTAAAATATTCTAGTATATTATGCTGGAGTTCCAGCATAAGTATACTTGAACTCCAACATGTTATACTGGAGTTTCAGGATAAGTATGCAGGAATTTCGGCATAATATGATGGAGTTTTAGCATAAGTACACTAGAACTCCAGCATATATACTGAAGTTCCAGCATAATATACTGGAGTTTAGAGCACCAGTGCTCCAGTCTCCAGTATATTATACATGAGCTAGTAAAGTATACCGGTTCAACATAATATGCTGGAGTTCATACATAGGTTCACTGAACTCTAGTATATTATGCTGGACTGATCTTTAATGCAGCAAAATAGTGATTATTTTTCATTAACTTGATAAACGCTGGCTACTTTTGAATAACTAGTTCGAAAACTGGCTATACCATACTATTTTTACGTAATTTTGTTTTTTAGACATCTCCAGGTGCACGGGAAGTAATACTAAAAGCTGAGTAAACTAACTAGTGCGCAAGGAGTATGCTATATAATTAACATTAAAGCCTTATTGAGCTTGAGATGGTTTCTACATGCTGATGCTAATCTTCCGATCCAATGTGTAACACTACTGTTGAACTATCATGACCACAATCCAAGAGTCACAATTATGTTTTACCATATGATTAAATTTGATGGAGGAACGTATAACTTATAGCTAGATCACTGATTCAATCAATTAATAATGCTTATATAGAGGACCGGTGCTTTGGGCACAAATGCGCCAACGATTGCTCTGAACAAAAACATAGACATATGTTAAGACAACCCCTAGGGTAAGAGTAGGTTGAATTGTATTTATTGAAATTATTAGGATGCGAGCATAGGTCATTAGTAGTCTAAGTCAGGCCTGTTTTTGACCGATTCTTTTAAGGAATTTTTATCTCCATCTAACAAAGGCTAACACCTTATTTATTTTAAATAAATATCATTTTAAAAATTATATTTTATAGATATCTTTTAGTATTTATAGCAAAATATCTAGTTTTGGTTATGTCCCACCCTTAAACTACTAAATACGCTATTAGTTACACGATATTCTTTCTCTCTCTATTTTAATACATGTCATTCTCTTCCTCACACGATGCTCAATCTCAAATTTGATGTCACCCACATCACCTATCATTATTCGCAAACAGTAATTTTGCTAATGTTTCTGTAGCAGATTTTCCAGAACAAGCTCCATTGGGTCTGGGTTCTTCTTTTGAGGCATTATACTGCTTGCACCGGAAACAGAATCACTAGGGGTCCAGAAGCCAAATTCTTCAGATGCCCATGATATGGACGGTAGTGATGGAATTAGCAGAAAGAAGCTCCAGCACAAAATCTCTATATGAAACTGCATCAATGCTATTGCACATAAACATTGAATTACTGAGGCGTGGCAGTTGCGGTGATATCTAACGGTTTACTCATCGTCGGTTTAGAAGTAGAGAACCGGATTATTGAGAATAGACCAAACACTGTAAGTAATTTCTGCAACCGAAATTAAATCCAAAGGAGATAAGCCTCCGATTGACGACGGCGTAAGAATAATGAGATTCAGGGTTTTTGCTCGACTGCGGATTCATCAAAAATTAAAGTTTGTTCTTGAACAAAGACGACGGAGTTTGGGGCTGGTCAATTTGATTTCTGTTAATATATTTTAATGTTTTTCAACGTATCACACTGTATTTTTTATGTATTTCTTTGTATTAATTGTTTTTTATCATAGTTTAATATATCTCGTTATATTTCATGTATTTCATTATTTTCACTATCTTTTTTTCATTATATTGCAATGTATCTCGTTGTATTTTATGTATTTTATTGTATTCACTGTCTCGATATATGCCAAGAATGTATTCATATATATTTTTTAATTAATATAATTTATGTATTCAGATGTATTATATAATTTCTATGAAGATTGTTGTATTTTTGGGATATTTTCCGGTTGAGAATCTTTTTATAACCGGGAATATAAATTTTGTGTGTTATAATTGAGTTTGTTAAGTTGTATTACGAGTTTATTATGTTAATTGATTCATTTTAAGTTAAAAACATTGTAATCCCCTGACACGCCGTGAATACAGTTGAATATAATAATCTATCCAATTGTAATCCCATGTTTCACGTCATGAATACAGTCGAATACACTCGAATACAACGACTAATTCGATGGACTTTCTTGATTCACACATATTTTTGCTACTGTATTCATGAACACAATAGCATAAATACATCTAATATAACAATAACATATTTACAATTCATAATATAGCAAATGATATCTAGAAATAATTAATTACAGATTGTAGTTTATGAATATTTGTCTAAGTGAATAATATAATGACGTCTACCGTCCAATTTACATTGGGCTTTAATTTGATATTGCCAGCAGCATCTTCATGTCATATACGCCTCAATTTCTTCATTAATTTGTTTACTAATTTTTGTCCTGGGATCGGATCTCCAAATTGAGGATGTCATGTCTTTTTTGCCTGCCTCTTGAGAAAAAGTGAAGGCTAAGCTCTTAATTAAAAGAAGCCTATTTGAAAAGTCTATTACTATAAGCTTAAAGCCTATTTCAAAGATGCGTCAACAGTTGACACTTAATTACATTACATATTAATGTCGGTGTCTTTGAGTAGGGATTAAGTCAGCACAAAATTGTTAAAAAGTCAATTGTTTTTACTTTTAAATTTCAACGCTATGTAGGCCATCATTTTCTGTGATTGCTCTATCAGTCCATTGGTCCAGCCAATGGACTTCATGATTATTGCCAAACAAATTTCTCACGGCACGGTAAAATGGTTTTTACCCCCTCTATTTGTGTTATATATAAGTGACACTAGTTATATGGAATTCTTTTTTGTCTTATAAAATTAAGGATCTCAATTTTATACTTTTAGGTCCATAAAATTCTGAATTCTTAAAGTTGTAAGATAAAAAGTTGTCTCATACAACTAGTATAAATTGTATGAGACATAAAATAAAATTCCCCCCTCTAACTATTTTATCCCTATCCTGTGTCCGATATCAATTTTTTGGTTCGATTAATTCTGATTGCATATAACTATATAAGTAATGTTTTTTAATTTTAGGGCTCGAACTCGAAACATTTGAATAAAAATAAAAAGATACTATACATCTATTTCAACTCATATAAAGTGCATTTGGTTTTTGTTGCTCTTTATTACTCTCCCCAGCCTACTTCAAAGTTGTCTTTCGAGTAAAGAATCTTGGAGCATATGTTATATTCTCAATAAATAAATTTAAAAGATAAGGAAGATTAATATATTTGATTTTTTTATTAATTAATGTAAAAAGGTGGGCTCCTTAATATAAAGAACGTACGAGTATTTGTTATAGTTCTAATTAGCAAAGTAAGGTTAATATAATTAATTTTATTATTAATTAGTGATAAAATATAATTTTTTAATATGTATGAAATAGCCAAAAAATTAAGTAACGTAGATAGGAGGAAGTATTATTTTAAAATTTTCAATCTCATTAATTAACCATTAATCGAACGAAATCTAAGTGTTGAACAAATATCTCACAATAAATGCTTGTAGTATAAGCAAATATCTTAGGCAACAGCATTTGCTTCCTGCTTCACATCTAACATAGTTCAATATCCCACTTTTCCTTCTCTTTCTTGTGGTTTTCTAGAGGAAGTCGGGTTGGAAATTGCAATATTGATTTTATTCATGGAACAATATGGAGAACTTTAGTCAATTATTTGGTACCGATGTAATTGATTAGAGATCATTTATCGAAATGACTATATCATGCTTTAAAGTTTTATTGTGTTGTTATAAAAAAAGGTTTTATATATATATATATATATATATATATAACATAGTGTTAGAAGAGATGTCATGCAAGTAACTTATTATGTATCCCATTTATAGCGAGTTTGATATTTATATTTCCTAACAAACTCATCCATAATCAAAATAATGTCACCTATTAATTACTTTCATCACATTAATAATTCCTTCCTTACCCTCGCCTAACTTGGAAGTCTCTCAACAGTATGGCTCGAAATTTGGCAGGACCAAAAGAAGTTGTGACTTCAAAAAGAAAGAAACCCCACCAATCCAAGAACTTATGTCTTGTAGTTTTGTAGGCCTTTTAAGACCTAAAATATAACTCCTTTCTCTCAAACTAGATGATTGTGGTTTGTCTAATGTGTTAACTTTCGTATACTTTCATATATAGTTGAACTTCAAATCTTGTAGAATGTGAAAGCTACATTGAATAGTAAATCAATTAATAATATAGCATTCTTATTAATAATAGGAAGAGTAACAGAAACAAGGAAATTTATGTTTGGCATATGAAAAAGAAAGCATAAATTAAAGTGACGAAATTAATGTGTACACGGAAGAGGGTGGTAAGTGCGCGCACCTTTCCTACAACGAGATATTACTTTAAAGATCAATCCAAGTTTCCAACCAAATTGATTATTGGCCAAAAAGCAGTTGTACATTATTAAGGTACAATAAGCATTATGATGGGGTGGTTGTTGTAATCCATGAGCTGTTCTTTATCTAGTTGGGCTTGTTAAAGCTAGTTAATGATTAAAGCTAGTTAAGTTGGTGTGAATGAGAAATGGAGGGAAGAAGACAATAGAAGGAAAATGAAGTTTCAAAGCAAAGTTCCTTTGAAAAGGAGCTTTGTACCACATTGGTGGTAGAAAGGGAAAGTTATGTGCTTATATTAGAAAGCACTTCTTCTAGCTCTTAAAGGGTTAAGAAGAGGGACTCCCCTCGCGCCGTCGTCGTCGGTTCGGCTTCGGCTTCGGCTTTGTCAAATCAAATGATTTGATTGATAATCTTTTTGGACCAAATTTATTTAAAATTCAATCTTCATTTTCTGAAATTATTTTTTCTCAGAAAAAGGCATGGCCTTTCCCGAACAGGCACCAAGCCTTTCCGAACAGTCACAATTCGAGGCTATATAAACTGAGGCAATGCCTCATTTTCGAGTACTGAAAAAAAAAAAATATTCGTGCATTAAAAATTCTGCATTCTTTTCTGCAAACTGAAACATATCGAGTCATAGTGTGATTTCGTTCCCGAATTTGAGTTCGTCGAAGTCGTAGGCGTTTGAGGTACCGCCACTCCTACGACAGGTATATCCGTTATATCCTGGGAGGAAATAATCCACAACCTCGGGTACAGTGAGGGGGTTAAATTCCTTAAGGACACACAGTGAATTCTGTGGTCTCGGATTTCTTCATTTCTGTGATTTTTTTTTATTTTTTTTAACGTTACATACGTTCTGTTTTTTTTGTGTCTCTTCTTCTTACTGGTTTCCAGTTTCTCGTTGCTTTGAACACGGACAATCGATAACAAGCTTAAGGAATTTATGTTATTATTTCCGTGTTCATCTGCTGTTGATTAAAACGTTACAGAACGATACAACAGTACAGAAAAAAAAAAATTCTTACATAAAACAGTGATTACATACAGTTTTTCCTAACATAAAATTGTGACTGTCCAGAAAATAAAAGAAACTTGTAATTTTGTTGTTTGCATGTAACGAACTTGTATGTTGTTTGGAGACTAAATCTTCGGATTTTCTACTCCGGTTGAGATTAAAGTTTTCAGAACTTTCTACTCATTTGGGTACTTGATTTGAAGATATAAAAACTTCATCAAGTATACTACATACAGTTTATTACATTCTATTTGAAGTTTGTTTTAATTCTGTTTGTGTAAATTTGATTCGGTTTGAAGAAATAAAATCTTCACCGATTATTAAAGTGTTCTGTTATTTCCTACGACAGAAATGGGAGACCAAACTCCAAATTTGAATGCTACTGCTACTGTTACTGCCACACCAGCCCCCGTGGTTGGTTCTACGAGCAATGTTGCGTCCTCCAGTCGTACTGCACCAGCACCGGCTCCGGCAGAGAAGCCCGGAAAATTCACCGGGATTGATTTCAAACGATGGCAACAAAAGATGTTTTCTATCTAACTACTTTAAGCCTTCAAAAGTTTATTAAGGAGGATATTCCGGTTCCGCCGGAATCAACACCTGAAAATGAACGATTTGTTGTAATTGAGGCGTGGAAGCACTCAGATTTTTTGTGCAAGAATTACATTCTTAGCGGACTGGAGGATGATCTTTACAACGTCTATAGTAATGTGGGAACATCAAAAGAACTATGGGATGCGTTGGAAAAGAAATATAAAACAGAAGATGCTGGCTTAAAGAAGTTTATCGCTGCCAAGTTTTTGGACTACAAAATGGTAGATGGCAAGTCTGTTGTCACTCAAGTTCAAGAGTTGCAGGTTATCATCCATGATCTCCTCGCTGAAGGTATAAATTTAATTAATGCCTTTGTCAAAAGTATTCAGTGCCCCGTCACTTACATGTTGTTTGTTGTAGGTTTGGTGATTAGTGGGGCGTTTCAAGTTGCGGCAGTGATAGAGAAGTTGCCTCCTTCATGGAAGGACTTCAAAAATTACTTGAAACATAAGCGAAATGAGATGACATTGGAAGATCTCATCGTCCGGTTGAGAATCGAGGAAGATAACAAGGCAGCGGAGAAAAAGGCAAATGGGAGATCAACCATAGGGGGAGCACATATAGTTGAAACTGCCCCAACTAATATGAAAAAGAGGAAAAAGGCATCGGGACCAAGGAACTATCCCAACAAGAAGAAATTCAAGGGAAACTGCCATAATTGTGGAAAAATCGGACACAAAGCTGCAGACTGTCGTGCTCCGAAAAAGGAAAAGAAGAAGGGTCAGGCTAATATGGTTGAAACAAACGAGGAGGTTGATGACTTGTGCGCTATGTTGTCCGAGTGCAACCTAGTGGGAAGTCCGAAAGAGTGGTGGATTGACTCTGGCGCCACTCGCCACATTTGTGCTGTTAGAGAAGCCTTTGCTTCATATGCTCCCGCCGGGCCCGACGAAACAATATATATGGGAAATTCTGCAACGGCCAAGATTGAAGGTTATGGAAAGATACTGCTGAAGATGACCTCTGGCAAGGTGGTGACTCTCAACAACGTCTGTCATGTTCCTGAAATTAGGAAAAATCTTGTATCTACCGGACTTCTAGTGAAGAACGGTTTTAAATGTGTTTATGTTTCTGACAAGGTTGTAATAAGTAAGAACGAAATGTACATAGGAAAAGGCTACCTCACAGAGGGCCTTTTCAAACTGAATGTAATGGTTGTTGCTAATAATAATAAAGTTTCTGCTTCGTCTTACTTGCTTGAGTCAAATGATTTATGGCATTCACGTTTAGGACATGTCAATTATAGAACCTTGCGAAAAATGATTAGTTTGGAAGTATTGCCTAAGTTTGAATGCAATCAATCAAAATGTCAAATCTGTGTTGAATCTAAGTATGCTAAACATCCTTATAAGTCAGTTGAAAGGAATTCAAGTCCTTTAGACTTAATCCATACAGATATTTGTGACATGAAGTCAATTCCATCTCGCGGTGGAAAGAAGTATTTCATAACTTTTATTGACGATAGTACGCGGTATTGCTACGTTTATTTACTTAACAGTAAAGATGAAGCAATTGAAGCGTTCAGGCAATACAAAACTGAAGTTGAGACTCAACTTAACAAAAAGATTAAAATGATAAGGAGTGATAGGGGCGGTGAATATGAATCTCCTTTTGAACAAATATGTTTGGAATATGGCATTATTCATCAAACAACTGCTCCTTACTCGCCACAATCAAACGGAATTGTGGAAAGAAAAAATAGAACACTGAAAGAAATGATGAATGCCCTGTTAATAAGTTCTGGTTTACCCCAGAACTTGTGGGGGGAAGCCATTCTAACAGCTAGCCGAATACTCAATCGAGTGCCCCATAGCAAAACAAAATCTATTCCATACGAAAAGTGGAAAGGAAGGAAGCCCAATTTGGAATACTTCAAAGTGTGGGGGTGTTTGGCCAAGGTGCAAGTTCCTAAACCCAAAAGGGTAAAAATAGGACCTAAAACCGTTGATTGTGTTTTCATAGGATATGCCACAAATAGTAAGGCATATAGATTTCTGGTTCACAAATCAGAAAATCCCGACATTCAGGTGAATACGGTAATTGAATCAGATAATGCTGACTTCTTTGAAACCATATATCCGTATAAAAAGGAATGTGCGTCGTCTAGCAAAGAATCTAAACGAACTCGGGAAGAAATAAAGGAAAACATTCCTGATGAGGAAAATCCAAGACGTAGCAAATGTCAAAGGACGACTACTTCCTTTGGACCAGAATTTTTAATATTTTTGTTGGAAAATGAGCCTCGAACGTTCAACGAAGCTACGTCTTCATCGGAAGCTCAATTTTGGAAAGAGGCAATCAATAGTGAGATAGAATCCATATTGAACAACCATACTTGGGAATTGGTTGATCTTCCTCCAGGGAATAAACCTTTAGGTTCCAAATGGATTTTCAAGCGGAAAATGAAAGCTGATGGCACTATTGAAAAATATAAGGCAAGACTAGTTGTTAAAGGGTTTAGACAACGAGAAGGTCTTGATTACTTTGATACATACTCGCCGGTAACGAGGATTACATCTATTCGGGTGTTAGTAGCATTAGCCGCCGTGTACGGTCTTGAAATCCATCAAATGGATGTGAAAACAGCCTTCTTAAATGGAGAGTTGGAGGAAGAAATTTACATGGAACAACCCGAAGGGTTTGTAGTTCCAGGGAAAGAGAAGAAGGTATGTAGACTTGTTAAGTCTCTTTATGGACTAAAACAAGCACCAAAACAGTGGCATGCAAAATTTGACCATACGATGCTGTCAAATGGATTCAAGATAAATGAATGTGATAAATGTGTCTACATTAAGAACACTCCGAACCACGTCGTCATTGTTTGTTTATACGTGGATGATATGTTAATAATGAGTAACAACATTGCTAACATAAATGCTACTAAGCGCATGCTTGCTAGTAAGTTTGATATGAAAGACTTAGAGTTGCCGATTTAATTCTGGGAATTAAAATCCATAAGACTCCTCAAGGTCTAGCATTGTCTCAATCTCATTATATTGAAAAAGTACTTGAAAAGTTCAAGTATTTGGACTTTAAAGTTGCAAAGACGCCAATTGATATGAACCTTGCTCTTGCAAAGAATAAAGGTGAAAGTCATTCTCAATTGGATTATGCCAGAGTGTTGGGAAGTTTGATGTATATTATGAACTGTACGCGACCTGATATTGCGTGTGCTATAAGTAAACTAAGTCGCTACACGAGTAATCCCGACCAAAATCATTGGCTGGCAATGAAACGAGTTTTGGGGTATTTGAAACATACTCAAAACTTTGTTTTGCATTATAACAGGTATCCTGCAGTTATTGAAGGATACAGTGATGCAAATTGGATCACCGGTTCAACTGAAACTAAATCCACAAGTGGATACGTTTTTACTATAGGTGGAGGAGCAGTGTCTAGGAAGTCATCCAAACAGACATGTATCGCCCGCTCTACAATGGAATCTGAGTTCATAGCTCTAGACAAAGCCGGTGAAGAAGCTGAATGGCTCCGGAATTTCTTAGAAGATATTCCATTTTGGCCCAAACCGTTGGCTCCTATATGCATACATTGCGATAGCCAAGCGGCAATAGGAAGAGCCGGGAGCGTTATGTACAACGGAAAGTCTCGTCACATACGACGAAGACATAATACCGTTAGACAACTACTCTCTAGTGGAATTATCACAATTGACTATGTTAAGTCAAGAGATAATGTGTCGGATCCACTAACTAAAGGCCTAACTAGAGAAGTGGTTGAAAGATCATCGAGGGGAATGGGACTATGGCCGAGGACAAGTCATCGTGGCGGTAACTCTACCTAGAAGACATGAGATCCCAAGATCTAGGTTCAAAGAGATCAAACAAAGTCATTGATGACGGTTCAACATTGTCACAATAACTTTTTGGTCCATTCTCGTGATGAGACAATGTTCAGTACCAGGATAAAACATTAAGGCTTTTTAATGGTTTCTAAGTTTGATACGGGGTATATCAAATAGTGTATCTACGGGATGACACATTTAGGAATCACCTATGTAAGTGTGAAGTGTAAGCCGCTTCAAGGAGAACTCTGTAAGGCCAGCTCTCTACGCACTTATGAACCAGGAAGTGTTCATGGCTGAAACGAACAAAACAATGAGAACCAAAAACGGTTAAAGGGTTAATTGTGTGACATGTGGTTGTCTAGGTATACACCAAAGCTCGACGGTTCAAAGATATCAAATCTACCGATTGACCGAGTATATCCGACATATGCTCACTACGGAAAGTTCAAAGAGAAATCTACTTATCCAGATGCAATTAATCCTTGCTTACGAATCACACAGTTTTTTGTCATGCATGTTTTTCATCATATAGCCATTCCCCATTCATGTGGGGGATTGTTAAAGCTAGTTAATGATTAAAGCTAGCTAAGTTGGTGTGAATGAGAAATGGAGGGAAGAAGACAATAGAAGGAAAATGAAGTTTCAAAGCAAAGTTCCTTTGAAAAGGAGCTTTGTACCACATTGGTGGTAGAAAGGGAAAGTTATGTGCTTATATTAGAAAGCACTTCTTCTAGCTCTTAAAGGGTTAAGAAGAGGGACTCCCCTCGCGCCGTCGTCGTCGCTCGGCTCGGCTTCGGCTTTGGATTTGGATTTGGATTTGGATTTGGTCAAATGATCTGATTGATTGATAATCTTTTTGGACCAAATTTATTTAAAATTCAATCTTCATTTTCTGAAATTATTTTTAATTCCCGTGGGAAAAAATATTAATTTGTTAACTGTAAACTTCCCAACGTTCTTATTTTTCAGAAAAAGGCATGGCCTTTCCCGAACAGGCAATCACAATTCGAGGCTATATAAACTGAGGCAATGCCTCATTTTCGAGTACTGAAAAAAAAAATATTCGTGCATTAAAAAATCTGCATTCTTTTCTGCAAACTGAAACATATCGAGTCATAGTGTGATTTCGTTCCCGAATTTGAGTTCGTCGAAGTCGTAGGCGTTTGAGGTACCGCCACTCCTACGACAGGTATATCCGTTATATCCTGGGAGGAAATAATCCACAACCTCGGGTACAGTGAGGGGGTTAAATTCCTTAAGGACACACAGTGAATTCTGTGGTCTCGGATTTCTTCATTTCTGTGATTTTTTTTTTTTAACGTTACATACGTTCTGTTTTTTTTGTGTCTCTTCTTCTTACTGGTTTCCAGTTTCTCGTTGCTTTGAACACGGACAATCGATAACAGGGCTATCTTGCAAAATTAATTTTGCAAGTCATTAATTCAATTAAGATAGAAATTTTGAAATACATAGTGATGGAATTATAGAAATCGGGACCAAAATGTGGTTCTTTTGGATTCAAACTATGTAAATAAGTATAAAAAAGTTACTAAATTATATATAACGCCAGAAAAAGTGGTATTATACAGTAACGGTAACTGCACCATTACTATATAACGCCACTTTTTCTGACGTTATACCAAAAATTTTCTAACACCATATATAGCGTCATAAAAAGTGGCGCTATATATACTTTTTTCTGGACCCACCAATAATTTTTGTGTTCAATAATTCAAAAGCGTATAAAGCCAACTTTTCTGGCGATATATATATTAAAAAACTTTCCGGCTAGCCATTTCCTGTATAAATAGGTTAGAATCGTATATCTTCATTCAAAACTTTTTTTTAACTCTTGTTGGTTTTTATTATTGTTAAATTCTCCAGCATTTTTTCATTATGTCTGAAGAGCGTAGAATAAGAATATCATTATATTGGGGGAGGGGTGAGGTTGTGATGGAGAATAACTCTGTAGGCTACAGTTTACCTGCTAAGTGTAATGTTAAATTGCCACTTACAATGGAGTATGAAACATTGATATCGTTGTTATGCAAAAAAATAAGTGTGAGAAAACATTCAGTGATACTTAAAGTAACCGGAAGATATCTGTATTCTGTTACACCGCAAGGGATTACTTTTTACTCGGAGTTTAACATCGACGATGATGATATTTTGAGTGATTCCTGAGAACTCCGGACGAATGCCGGGAATTTTTTGCAATCACAATGTTAGAGATGTACCTGAAGGTCGAAGACGTTCTAAAAACGAGGTTGTGCGTAGTAGAGATAACCCCCATTCATCGGGTGGTTATTCTGGATCAGTTTTTGCCAGATAGGTTCCCGATGAAAGAGTTCTCCTTGATTTAAACTTATCACAGTCGGTGAATGAGCATCGAGAAAATAATTTATACCATGCTTTCCATAATTCACAAGAAGAGTGATAAACTTCAATTTTCATTTGTGTTACTTATGTATATTTTTGGCGTATTGAATTTTGTATTAATGCTTATTTATTTAATATGGGGTACCGGTCGGATATGAATTTTATAAGTGACCCATCTAGTATTCATCACCTAATTGAAAACGTCCATCATGGAATGTCATCATATTGCGACTTGTAAGTGAATTGATATAACTAAATGGAAAGCATTTTCTAATTCAGTAGCTTATATTTTTTGTTCGTTTTGCAGTGAAAACGAGCAAGGTGAACCACCCTACTCACTCAATTGTCTGAAAACGATGTATTACATCGGGATCTGGCAAATGCACAGAGTGAGGAAGAGAACAGTGATTACGATAACAATGCCGATGAATCGGGAGACAAGTCACCCTTTGCTCGTGAGGATGGTGATGAACATGATGAGGATGAAGGACCCGATTTGAAGAGAAACCCCCCTAGACGAAGAGTGTACGAGTCGGAAATGTCGTTTCATTCAAGGGAGATTCCTTACATTGATAACTTGCCAACTGTACCGGATGTGGAAGCTCTCATAAGGGATTTTGATGAAATCCGGACAACAATGTGGGATGAGTCTAGACCAACGGTGCTTGCAAATGGGATATTTTTTCCTGATAAAGCGCGCATAAGCAGAGCTTGTAAAATGCACAACGTAAAAGAGTGTCATGAGATGCATATATCGGAGTCAAGTCCGACGGTATACAAGGTTTTTTGCCGCAGGTGGTTTTGGCCATGTGATTGGATGTTGCGTGCGACCAAGAAGAAGACATGTATGTGGAAAATGGGTAAATACATTCACACCCACACATGCGAAATGAACACATTCAACGGGAATCACTTCAACTTGGATATTGACTTGAAATCTGTTGTACTTATTCCGCACATCGAAGCGTCCATAAGGTATAAAATCAAAGAGTGCATTACAGTAGTCCACTAGGAACATGACCATACATTACTAAAAGAAAGGCATATCTCGGGCGCAAAAGATCGTTTGAAGTAGTCTATGATAACTGGGATAAATCATTTGCACATCTGCCTAGGTATTGGCTGCACTGCAGCAGTTTAACCACGGGACGGTTGTTGAAAGAAAGCTTGAGCTGAGTCCAGGTAAACCAGTATATATATTTAATTACATGTTCTAGGAGTTTAAGCCAGTAACTGATAGTTTTTCGTATTGCCGGCTCGTAATATCCATAGACGGAACTCATGTCTATGGAAAGTATGATATCAAGCTATTGATAGACGTGACAGTGGATGCTAATGGGCAGATATTTCTCGTAGCTTTTGCTATTTGTGCCAATGAAAGCGCAGAGACATGGACGATGTTTTTGAACCACCTGAAAAAGCACGTTGTCAAACATCGTTCAGGTATTTGTCTAATATCTGATCGGCATGGTGGTATAATAAGTTATGTGGAGAACTTGCTTGCATGGCAAGAACCTTATGCATACCACCCTTACTGTGTGAGATACTTGAAGGCCAATTTCCAGAAGGCATATCCCAAAAAGGATCTACATTATTTGATGTGGATGGCAGCAACAGACCACCAATAACATAAATTCCGGAGGCATATGGATTCTATCAGGCAAGAAGACGAGGCAGCCTATCGTTGGTTAATACGACATGACCCTAAAAAGTGGACGTTGCATGCAGATGGTGACAGACAATGGGGAATTCTTACTACAAATGTGTCAGAGTCCTTCAATAGGTTATTGAAGTTGGCAAGAGGATTGCCCGTCACAGCCATGGTGCGGATGTCGTTCAAGCAGATGGCGGAGAGGTTGGTTCAACGGTCTACAGCTGCAATGGAATTGATGAAAATGGGTGTTGAATTTATGCCAGTTCCTATGCGGAGACTTGTGAAATACAGATGGCGGAGCATATTGGCATTTCTTTTTGCAATATGATAACGAAAGAGGTATTTTTGAAGTTCACACCGCTATCCATAATAATCTGGGTAATAATGTTCATATTGTAAATAAATCTACAAGGTTATACTCTTGTGGGAAATGGTCAATCTACCACATGCCTTGCTTCACATGCCATCAAGTGTTTTCGACGTGTTGGTTATGCGGAGACCAACTATATTGATCAACAATATAGTGTTTCCAAGTACCTAAACATATATAGTGGTCAGTTGCAACCAGTGTGTGCTGAGAATTATTGGCCCCCAGAACCATTTAAAATGGTGTAACAAGTGTTATTTGCGTAAAAGAGAGGTGCAGAAAAGAACACGTATACCGAACTAAGTGGATGTTAGTGATATCGTATATGCGCGCAAATGTGGTATATGCTCGCAAACGGGACACGACCGTAGAAAATATCCTTTAGGTGGCAACAATCATCAAGCTTGAGGTGGGTGTTCTTCTATAGTACCTAACTACCCATGAGTTAATGTTGTAATAATTAGTTGTTATGTATATGTTGCAAGATTTATGACGTAAAAATTCCTTATTTGTTAATTATGACTTGTACTTTCTCACTTTACCTATTTAAATAATAATTTAATATAATTATCTGTATATTTATTATGTGTGTGTTGTCTTGTCGAATTAAAAAATTTGATAAGCTAACATAAAGTAATCCTGTCAGCATCGTGATATTTAATACGCAATTAGTGCCATTAATAATGACGCTATGTCTGTGTTGTCTTGTCGAACTGAAAAAGCTGACTAGCTGATATAAAGTTATCTTGTCAACATCATATTATTTAATACGCAAAATATAGCGCCATTAAATATAACTCTATGTCTGTGTTGTCTTGTCGAACTGAAAAACCTTACCAGCTGACATAAAGTTGTCCTGTCAACATCATGTTATTTAATACGCAAAATATAGCGCCATTAAATATGACGATGTGTCTGTGTTGTCTTGTCGAACTGAAAAGCTTGCCAGCTGACGTAAAGTTGTCGTTTTAACATCATGATATTTAATACGAAAAATATATCTCCATTAAATATGACGCTATATCTTTGTTGTCTTGTCGAACTGAAAAAGCTTACCAGCTGACGTAAAATTTATCGTTTTAACATCATGATATTTAATACACAAAATATAGCACCATTAAATACGAAGCTATGTGTGTGTTATCTCGCCTATAAATAACGGGCTGATTATAGTCATTTTGTGTGCTCAAAATTTACTAAAAGCAAATATTTCATTAAAAGAAAGGTTTTTTTTACTAAAAGAAAATATTTCACAAATGGCTTAACCTCTTCGTCCACCAATGTGCTACTGTGGAAAAACATGCTTGATGCAAAGTTGTTGAGAAGGTCGGGATGTTGGACGCTACTACTGGTACTGTATGAACCAGTTCTACTAGGTTCCCGACGAACCTATGTGTGAATTTGATGAATGGGTTGATGAACCATGTTATCTGGAATGCTACAGAGAACAACTGCAATGTCTTCATAATATGTGGTTATGCCAAGTGAGAGTACAAAGAGAAGCGATATACTTATTACAGAAATGAGAGAGAAACTGAAGGAGGTGGGAGATAAAAAATGGAGAGCAGAATGGAATTGTGAAGCACAAAAGGAACGAAAAAAATATAAACGGGTACTTGCTGAGGTGAAGGCAAAACTAAAAGAGGTAGAAGAAGAAAAAGAACAAATGGAAGAACGATTTAAGTGGATAGAGTGGAGAATAAATGACAACCAGGACTAAACATTGGCATGTATGTGTTTAGTATATTTTTCATATTTCATGTATTTTTATTATGTTGGCCTGTTATGTTTTTGTTTGTGCTTTAGTCATGTTTTCCTTTTTTGTTGTACTAAATTTTATTTTAATTGAACTTGAAAGTTAAATTTAAGTGCTTGTGTTGTTATACAAAGCAAGAAAACTAATGGAGAACTAAAAAAAGTAATGGACATATTCGATTAAATATTGTTATTAATGTATACAAAAATATTATTTACACCAAATAAAAAAAAGGAAGGCCGACTCAATGTGTTCCGCATGTGGTGTGTCTCAATCTAATCGTCGGCCTAGGGCGCATTCCCTCCCGCCCAGGTACGCTATCAGGATCATCATCATCAAGTCGTCTCCTTATAGCCGGATGCGGCGCAGGATGACATATATCGGTGGTGCTGTCAGGTCCATTAAAAGGCTACATAATAATATAAAAATTAGTTTAGAAAATTACATAACAATTCACAACAATTTATATTATCTTACCATAATCGTGTCTGGATCCTGAATGTAGTCATCTGTCGCAGCATTGCAGGAAGCTTGAAAAAGGAAATTAATAAAGTTAAACAAAATAAATAAGTTATAGTTAAAACAAATTCAAATGTAATACTAATAAACACATACCTGCGCATGTGATGAGGTGCCATAACTCAGTCGCGCCCACTAAATAAATCTCAAGTCGGTCGATCCTCATAAGTGGTAGACGTGCCAGGAAAATATCTACCCCAATGCGCTCCTTAAAAAATCTGAGCCCGCGATCAATAATTGACCCGATGAGGTCACCTGTGATGGCACTGGAGTGTCAAAAATTCCAACATCATCAGCAGGAGCCTCATCTCCCCTGCTGAACACCACCTCCTCTCCGCCCATAACCACGTCATCCAGAACCAGCAGCTCATCGGGCACCACCAGGTCGTCGGGCACCACCACCTCGTGGGATACCATGACCTCGTTAGTACGTGACTGGGTTAATATAATCAGCCTCGTATGCCAAACGCTGATCCGATCGACCTCGCTGCAGTGTTTGGGCAGCCATATCCATGAATCGATGACCATACTCCTGCATGACTACAGGATCATGGACATAACTCTGCATCTGCTGCCCCATACGATAGACGGTATGCAATCCAATCGCCTGCACAAAGGTAAAGAATGCAAACTACGTATTTGGCACGAAATTACAGGTATATAATTAATTATAACAAAAAACATACCTGAGCCTCGTGTCTCCTGGCGTATGAGATGTAACGACCTTCTTCCTGATGAACTGGGTTCCCGATAAAAGTCAGAAAATAGTGCGGTACCATGCCTTATAACCTTGTATAGGAAAGTGCTGCGGAGGTAGGGTCAAGTCCCCTCGCATGTCCCAAATAGCTAAATGAGCATTAAGACAGTCAACAAATCTGTCGTCCACCCTGGACCGATCATCCCTATCATAATGTAAAGGAAGCCATGCAGGCGAAGTCGGTATAGGCTACGGCAGGCCAAACAGACGAAAAACCCGCTCTGAGGGATGATGCTCGACAATATCGAGGATGTGAGAGGGACAGAAGCCTTCCAAATATGTCGGCCGAACGTGCAATACGCTGGCAGGGTACCTATCACCTCCTCGCTGTACGACGTCCTGATGAACTATCAAATAACTACACAAACCGTTAATATGCGCAACATTAAGTTAAACAATAACTGGTACGTTTAGTTAGATATTCACTTGTGCGTCCTCCAGCAAATCCAACACATCCCTGATGCGGGGGAGATTATGATGGGCATTATACTCTCGTGAAAGTCTACGACGTATAACCCACCTACAAGCAAGAGGGAGATCTGGAATCTGTACATTAGCCGGTAGTTGTGGTAGAGGTGGCCGAAGCTGCAGAAATTGCTCCCAGACCCAAACCTAACATAGAAGGTTGATGTATAGTGTAAGATTAACTATAACTAGGTAGAATTATAACTAAAGGACAGATTAGTTGAATATGTTGTCACCTGTAGAAGTGGCAGGAAGCCACAAACGTATCTTTGTATGCCCATGGAAGCCCGACACATCTGCCTGTACAAAAATGAGAGGACAACGCCACCCCAGTTGTAGCTGGCTGTATCCTCGAACCGGGTAATATGATGCAAAAAATTGAAGCTCACTAGGTTTCCCAAAGTGTTCGGGAACAAGAATCCCCCAAATAGAAGGAGCACCAACAGCCTCGTATATCGCTGCACATCCACCTCCGTTGACTCGTTGGTGATAGTATCGTGGATTTGCACGAGTTGGTCTCTAATGGGGACTAACTGCATACGATTGACCCCAGACGCCACCTGCTAGTCCTCCGGCATAAAACCAGTGAGCATGTGCAGTATATCCCAATATGCCTCCCGCGGATAATATCTCATGGTCGCAGGCAGTAAAACAGACAAGCCATTAACGGACATGCTATATAAAATCTTTGCGTCCTGGAGTGTAATGGTGGCTTCGCCAATGGGCAGATGGAAAGTGTGCGTCTCCGGTCGCCACCGCTCAATCAAGGCCGTGATCAAAGCATAGTCGAGCTGTATCCGGCCAATCCGATAAATTCCCATCTCCTCCAAGTAATGGACCACGCGAGGATGTAGAACGCGGGGAGGACTAAAAATCCCGTAGTAGATCCACTCTCCTGGCCCGAAAAGTATGCGTAAGCAACTGTCCCTCCCATATATACGCGGATCTATGGTGGGGCTGTAGGGCTAATAGATCCGACGTCCGAGAGCCGGCATGTATAGGCGAATCCATGTCATCAACTATAAAATCATAATTTTTAATAACTTAATTGTATAAATTATCATTAATAATTATGTATTTTTTATAATTGAAATTCATATTTTTTTTAATAACTTAATTGTACAAATTATTTACCCATGGGTTCCAGGCTCGATATTTTTGAGGCCCAGTGGCATCAAACTATCATTAATAATTATATATATTTTTTATAATTGAAATTCATATTTTTTAATAACTTAATTGTACAAATTACTTACTCATGGGTTTCGGACTCGATATTTTGAGGCCCAATGACACTAAACTATCATTAATAATTATGTATTTTTTTACAATTGCAATTCATAATTTTTAATAACTTAATTGTACAAACTACTTACCCATGGGTTCTAGGCTCGATATTTTGAGGCCTAGTGACACCAAATAATTATATATATTTTTTAAAGTGAAATTTTTATTTTTTTAATAGCGTAATTGTACAAATTACTTACCCATGGGTTTCGGGCTCGATTTGAGGCCCAGTGGCACAAAACTATCATTAATAATTATGTATTTTTTAATTAAAATTAATATTTTTAACAAATTAATTGTACAAATTACTTAACCATGGGTTCCGAGCTCGATATTATTGAGGCCCAGTGGCACCAAACTATCATTAATAATTATGTATTTTTTTTAGTTAAAATTCATATTTTTTAACAACTTAATTGTACAAATTACTTACCCATGGGTTCCGAGCTCGATATTTTTGAGGCCTAGTGGCACTAACTATCAATTACTTAATTGTATAAATTACTTACGTATAAGTTCAGGGCTCAATATTTTTGAGGATCGAAATACCAGTATAACATACTTAAACAAAAGGAATTCTGGCCTAAAATACTACACATTACTACGCTACAAGGCTCTATATTTTACTAGGCTAAAAGGGTCTACGTTTTACTACGCTAAAAAAGTCTAGATTTTACTACGCTAAAAAATAATCTAAACTAAACATAAATAACAAATAAATTTAATTACAAATAAAACTCAAAACGGTATGAAAACACACATATATATAAATGAGAATATTAACAGACAAATTTATTTGACAGATTTGTATTTTTATATATGACACTAAACTTAAATCCGAATAAATTTAACATGCTACTTTAAAAAAAACACAAACTAGAATAGAACACGTACAAATCAGGTAATATACATTATTATAAAAGTTTCAACTTATAATAAATCGAAATACCTCGATTTAGAATTTTTGAAAAGCAAGTAGATCGAATTTTTGACTTCGGAAACGTGAATCAACAATCACACGAAGCTCTACTCGAATGTGGGACCTATGTTCTTCAAATTTTATGTGTCG
Organism: Nicotiana benthamiana; assembly: GCA_034376525.1. Classification (NCBI taxonomy): domain Eukaryota; kingdom Viridiplantae; phylum Streptophyta; class Magnoliopsida; order Solanales; family Solanaceae; genus Nicotiana; species Nicotiana benthamiana. The sequence goes on along the minus strand of CM067325.1, from coordinate 51,499,097 downwards.
GGGGGGGGGGACCCAAATTATTTTTTAAAACACGGACAGAACTCAGCAATGGGGGACCAAGAAGAGAGGAGTAAAATAATGATGGGGAAGAAGACGAGGGTTATTTTTAATTAAGGGTATAGCGCCAATAAAAGCGGCGCTATATATCCTGTCAGAGTGTCAGAAAATTTTTGGTACAACGCTAATATATTAACAGTGCAGTTACGTTTATTATATAGCGCCCCTTTTTTTAACGTTATATATAATTTGATAACTTTTTTTTTTATTTATATAATTTAAATTCAAAAGAATCACATTATAATTTCGGATTCTCAAATTATGGGCCACAATAAGTGTAGTACAAATTTTTTAGGCTTGCGATCGTCTTCAGGTGGTTGGATGGGACCAATCATCTTGATTGTGCTAGGAAAAGAGAATTATACCAACGTAACCCCAAAATTAAGAAGAAAAAGAAGTGGAGAAGAACAAATATGAAAGTGGGCACAGTAATATATGATCACGGCTAATAATTAAAACAATGAACTATCACCTAATTTTGAAAGAAAAAATTATCACCCAATTAATAACTCCAATGTATCATTCTCATATTGAAAAAGAAAATGCATTTTTGCAATAAAGAAATATGAGAAACGGTCGATAAGGTCTAGACAAGAGGGGTTGTTCTGATGGTAAGCAACCCCCATTTCCAACCGAGAGGTTGTGAGTTCGAGTCTCCCTAAGAGCAAGGTGAAAAGTTCTTGGAGGGAAGGATATCGAGGGTCTATTTGAAAATAGCTTTTCTACCCAAAGTTAGAGGTAAGGTCTGCGTACATGCTACCCTCCTCGGACTCCACTAAGTGGGATTATACTGGATTATTGTTGTTGTTGGTCGATAAGGTCTTAAATTGAGAAATAAGAGCCAAATTTGATGGTGGTATTAGGTACCCGTGACATTTATCAAGTCCGATTATTAGCATTTTTGGTATGAACCACATGTATATGTGAAGATTCACTTAAATTTTAATTTTAACAAATGCTTCCCCGGTCTTTGATACTCATTTTTAGTCATCAATCTAAAGAATGCCACCGTTTCTTGTTTAAATAGTTTATTTTTAAAATTCTTACTTTACTCTTAATGAAATGATTTATAGTTATATAAATATTTATTATTTATTTTAAATCACAAATATTAATTTTTTTCTTAAACTCTATGCCGAGTTAAATATTCCTTAAAATTTAAACCCAAATTTCTAAGAACTTTAAATATTAAATCATTATTTAAATCTGAATCCGTCTTTGAGTTTACTCATATTGTCGTGCCCAACCTAAATAAAGGAAAAATATTGTGAAAATAGTATGCGCTAGTCAGTTTTCGAAGTGATAATTGAAAAGTTAGCCAATGTTTTGCAAAGTCATTGAAAACTATCCATTACTTCGCTGCAACACAAAAAATTCCAGCATAATATACTGGAGCTCCAACACACAGAAAGTTTCAGGAGATTGGAGCATCTGTATATGAACTTCCAGCATATTATGCTGGAACTCCAGTATATTATACTGAAACTCCAATATATTATGCTGGAAATCTAGTATATTATACTGGAACTCTAGTATATTATGCTGGAATATTTTTCGAATTTTGAACAGTATTTTCGTTCAGATTTATTTTATATGAGAAGTGGCAAACTTCGATTACTTTTTAGATTGTGATTATTTTTCATTTACCACTTGTAAATCTGGCTATTTTTGAATTTCACCTGGAAATGTTGTGCTAGATTAGCAACCCGCATAAAATTATTACTCTCCCACTCCATAATAAGTGACTTTTGGCCTTTGACACATCTCTTAAGAAAATACTATGTCAACACACCCCTCAAAAAAATATTATCTCATAGTAAAAAATATATTTTAACTATAATACCCGTAATAAGCATTATTTTTAACTTGATACATTGAGATATATAAATAAGGGTAAATTTTGAAAAAATAAATTATTTTTCTTTCGATTATATAAAAGATTACTTATCTGGACCAAAATAAAAGATAAAAGAATTAATTATTATGAGATGAATGGAGTAATTCATAATTAATCATGATTTTATTTATGAAAAAAACACAAAAGAAGGGAAAACATGCATAGAAATTGTAGTAGCACTAAGCAGCTAAGCAGGAATCCAGATTTTAATTTCTATCCCAAATGCACCAAACTACAAATCACACATATCTGCTTTGATGATAACCTTTTGATGTGTTGTAGGGCTGATGAGATCTCAATGAAGTTACTGATGGAAGAATTTGAACAATTCTCAAAGGTATCAGGCCTTCAAGCAAATTTGGATAAAAATTCTTTATATATTGCAGGTGTTTCAAGGGAAGTAGAGAGAAAATTCTTGCAGAACTTCACCTAGCAAAGGGAAAGTTTCTTTTCAAATACCTAGGAGTACCCTTATCTACAAGAAAGATCAAAATTGCACAATGTATGCCTCTAGTAGAGAAGATAATGGACAAAATTAGAAACTGGACTTCCAAATTCTTATCTTATGCTGGAAGAATTCAACTCATCAAAAGTGTATTGTTTGAAATGCAAACTTATTGGGCTCAGGTTTTCCTCATTCCAAAAAAAGTTATAAAGCTGGTAAATGGAATTTGCATGAATTACCTGTGGACTGGCAGTCATGAGACTAGTCATAGGGCTCCAATAGCATGGGAGACATTGTATAAACCAGAGACAGCTGGAGGGTTGAACATTATCTTCTATGAAAGATGGAATAAAGCAGCTTTAACTAAACTTCTCTGGGCCTTAATGTCAAAAAAAGACAAACTCTGGATCAAATGGATCCATTGTCACTACATAAAGAAGAAGGACATTGCTACTATGGAAATCCCAAAGCAAGCTATCTAGTTAGTAAGGAAGTTATTTAGAGCAAGGGACTGATGGGCTACTGATAGCACAGAAATGCAAACATGTATCAAGAATGGGCAATTTAGCATCAGGAAGGCATATATTCATACTACTCCACAATATCCCAAGGTTCAATGGAAAACATTAGTGATGGTGACTGGAATGATGCCAAAACAGAAGTATATCTTATGGATGGCAATGCATAGGCATTTGGCAACAGTTGACAGATTAGCCAAATGTAGAATTCAAACTGATCAGTCATGCATATTATGTGGGAGAGATGTTGAAGAGACACATGACCACTTATACTTTGAATGTTCATATTCACAAAGTCTGTGGCAAGGAATGTTACAATGGTTGAAGTATCAAAGAATAACAAGCAACTGGGAATCAGAAGTGCAATGATTAACTGCTAATGTTAACAATAGGAATCCAAGAAAAGTTATACTAGGAGTGGTGTTTGCAGCAGTAGTCTACAACATTTGGATGGAAAGGAATGATAGAAGGTTTCGACAGTTGAGCAAAGAGGCCAAAGATAGAGCAAAGGAGATTACACTTCAAGTGCACATTACTGGACTGAAGAAACCTAAATGGTTACACATTCTGCAGACTATTAACAGTTATTCTTTATGTAATCCTTGACACTTGTGACAAGAGTCTTTGTGTATTAGGATTTAACTACACAATAATAGTTATAGAGTATTTAATTAACTGTACTTTTGAAATTTATTCTATAATCCAAAGGAACAGATGATGTAAATTGACAAATAATTAAAATAAAATTTTCCTTCGTACAAAAAAAATTGTAGTAGCACTAAAAACATATGGTCAAAGTTCAAAGATCAATACGAAGTACAAAAGTGAAATAAAGCAATAGGAAAGCATGCCACCTTGTTTCTTTGTCGCATTTTTATGATAACGTTCTTTTCCCACTTTTGAAGAGCTTTGACACAACAGACAAACAGTAATGTCACTACGTTTTTCCTGGATCCATATATATTGGACCATTTTCTACTCCCTTTATTTTCCATTATACTTCTATGATTTGTATCACTTTTTTCTTTGCTACAGCTTCTTCCTCCTGCACGTCATCGTCTTCTTTTTCGTCTGTATCTGTTTGTTTCTTTTCCTTTATTTATTGTATAGTATCATCAATTTCTTAAGTAAAGATTTTAATTTCAATTCTTAATTTATAAACATTTCTAGGAGATAACATTTCCCTTTAAAATGAACACTAAGCTCAAATTGATGAGTTCAAGATAGCAGATAATTAAACCCAAAAAAAGAAAATTACTCTTCCCAATTTACAATAAGTGTCTAATTTTTTTATTTTGTTCAAAATAAGTGTATAGTTATATATCAAGAAAGAATTCAATTTGTTTTTACAAAATAACTTCTATGTACATATCCCTAAAAAAATTTCTTACTCCTCACATTAAATGTTTAATTAAGAATAATTTAGTTATAATAAATATTTTTGTATAGAATTTAATATTTTTTTAATAAATATATTAAAAGTAAATTAGACACTAATTTTCAAGAATAACAATTAAAATATTATCCCTTCTATATTCTTTTCCCTTCTCAAAGAGAGGTTGAGTAAGAAGTATGAAAATGACATAGATTAATCGGTAGGTTTGATAGGATATATAAGGTAAAATATACATGTATTAACTTTATATTATTAATTCCTTATTTGGCAGTAGTTTTTAGATTATGTATAATTAATATAAGTATTAGTTATATATTTTATTCAATATTATTTTTATACATAGCGAATTATGACATTAGTAATACCATAATTTTTAATATATGAATAAGTACATATAAAAGTAGAATTGTCATTTCGAAATCTTTTCCAAGTACTTTCGAATGAATGTGGAGGATATTTTTTGTAAAAAACAATGCAATGCATATTATTTTTAATATACCAAATCAAATAATCGGATAAAAAATAATCTCAACATAACTAATACTGCCATTATTAATTCGAGAATTATCAATATACCCTACCAAAAGATCCTTAAGAGATCGTTTAGTATGAAGTATAATAAGGTATAATGGTGGTATTAAAATTTAATACCATCTTAATACTCTGTTTGGTTAGCAAATCAGGTATAAGTTATTCGGTTATTAATTTTAATACTGGGATAACTTCTTCCTTATAAAAGGTAGGATAATTAGCACCGATATAACTTATATTTTTTTTTAAAAAATTATATAATTATAATTTTAATACAATATACCAAACAATAAATAAATAATAATTTAAATATAACTAATTCCAATATAATTTATATTAATGTAAATCTTATTTCAACCAAACCATCCTTTGAGTGTACTATTTTATCAAAGTTCTTTATTTCTTCCTAAATGGTACTCCTATTAAGTCTGACATAAATACGGGGTAACCGAGAGACAATTAATAAGTAAAAAGATAGAGCATAAACATCAGATCAAGAAATCAATTCCATAAAACAGGCACATGGTTCCATCTGTTCACTCTTTCTCTTGCCAACTCCCTCTCTCTGACTTCTTCTTCCTTTTCTCTCTCTCTCTCTCTCTCTCTCTCTCTCTCTCTTTTTTCCTCTGTCTGCGGCAGCGCCAAAGTCACCTTCCATTATTACTCTTTCTAGATTTTGTTTTCCAACTGTTTCCGAAAAATCCATGAGTTTCCCCACAATCTCCGCAACCCCATTTCACTTTACATTTCTCTTGTTCCATTTCCATGAAAATATACCGATATGATAGTAACATTCCACTTTGGGCCTTCACTTACACTTTCAAGATTTGACATTTTTAACATTCTACCAGATCTTGGATCTTCCTTTTTCCCTTTAAAATGTCATAAAGATTCAATCTTTACACTATTTTAGCACACCCAAGTGACAGAATTTGTCGTTAAAGAATGGAAAACAAGCATATGCTCATACTTATTATAATACCAAGTTCAGTAACTGCTATAATTATTCTGTTGGTCATGATCTATTGTTGTACAAGGAAAGGAGGGGAAAGTGTTTCTAGAGATATAGAAGCTAGTTTTGAGGTAAAAGAAAGAGACGGGGTTGAAAAAGATTTATTGATAAAGTTTAAAGATGGTGAAGATCTAACTGTGTATGATATATTGGATGCTCCAGGTGAAGTTATTGGGAAATCAAGTTATGGAACTTTGTACAGAGCTACTTTGCTGAGAATTGATAGGCTTACATTATTGCGATTCTTGAGACCAGCTTGTACTGTGACAATGAAAGAAGTTGTGCCTGTAATGGAACTTCTGGGGTCCTTAAGGCATCAAAATTTGGTGCCATTGTGTGCATTTTATGCAGGGCCAAGAGGAGAGAAGTTGATGGTTCATCCTTTTTATCGGCATGGCACGTTAGCCCAATTGATTAGAGGTAAAAATTAGTATTTGGCTTTCATCTCACAAAGCTTTTACTTTTTTTAGCATTCATGCCGAGTCAAATTAAACAAATTGAACAAAGGAGTAATGAATTCATACTTTAGAGAGTAAAACCATTAAGCTGCCTCTGATGTGGTGTGTTCAACTAAATTTCAAGAATATGTCTTTTTTTTTGTCTTGGAAATAGAATAAGAATAGAAAAAATACTGGTTATTTTAAGGATTATAGCATCTGGCAGGAGATGCTTGATTTTCACAGGTTGATAAAATGTTTTAATTTCTGTTTTTTTTCTTCTTGAGTTTTATTGGTAAATACAATTTTTTTTGCCAATAATTGCTATTTGGTGCCTTGCAAAGAGTCTCTGTCAATCATTTTCTCACAACTGGAATGAGTATTAAACTATATTTTCTGCTTTTATACGTTTCCATTATTACATCCCTAATGCGGTTTAAAGTTTGAGGTTCTTTAATTGTTGCCTTTTCCCCCTTCAGTTTTGATGGTAAATATACTTGCTATTTTTGTGACATCTCAAAAAAGATACTATTTCTGAATCTGGAGAGCATAGCTCTTTAATTTAACAATGACATGGATCTTTGACTTTCTCTTTTTCTTTTACTCCTTACTTTTTCATTTTTTTGTTTGAATATTTTGGCGGTGGTTTCATCTTGCTCCATAATTATGTCCTTTGGACAGGTTTTGTGTTGGAAAAGTTTAGCTTAGTGGTAATTTTTGGATTTTAGGTGGAATGTGTATTCTTCTGCATATTTAAAAGTTACACACGTGCAATGTAATAGTTTCAACATGTCTTGTTTAATTAATATCTCAGTTAGTTTTCTTGTCATTTTTCCTAACGTAATAGTAGGTACTTTGTCAAAATTATCATTTCATTAATTTCCTATTGTATTAAGAGAAGGGAACCTAGAGCAACAGTAAAGTTGTTTATGTGTGATCTATATATGATGAGTTCGAGCGTGGAAGCAGCCACTAATGCTTGCGTTAGATTAGCCTGTCTACTGCGATTTTTCCCAGAATCCTGCGTGATACCTTGTGCACTGGGCTGCCTTTTTTATGCCTATCGTTTAAGTTCAACCACTCTTAAGCATACAAAATGTATTAGGTTTCAATGGATTATGTTGTCGAATATGTTTTACTGAGCAAGAAAATTATGCATCTAATTGTACAGATGGGAATGGTGAGGCTCATAAATGGCACATCATATGTAGGATCTCCATTGGCATTGCTCGAGGACTAGAGTATCTTCACACAGATTTGGAAATTCCCACAATCCATGGAAACTTCAAGTCGAGTAACATACTTTTGGATCGTCACTTGAGACCATATGTGTCCGATTTTGGCTTGCATCTCGTCCTGAATCCAACTGCAGGCCAAGAAATGCTTGAAGCTTCAGCAGCTCAAGGGTACAAAGCCCCTGAATTGATTAAGATGAAAGAAGTTAGCGAAGAAACCGATATTTATAGCCTTGGGATTATCTTGTTAGAGTTACTAACAGGAAAAGAACCATTCTACAGGAAACCAAATCTTGATAAGGATATTTATTTGCCTAATGCTGTTCAAAGTGCAATTCTTGATCATAGGGTTATCGACTTTTATCATCCGAAGATTCTACTTTGCCAAAATGAAGAGCAAAGGACAGTTAGTGAAGATCATATTTATGAATTCCTTCAGCTTGCAATGGCTTGTTGTTCTCCTTCACCTGCTCTTAGGCCTACTATAAAGCAGGTCGTTAGCAAACTTGAAGAAATTGGAAGGTAAAATGAACAATCGAGGCAGGACCTGTGAATGAGTTGATCCAATTGATCAATATGGCGCTGATATAACAGACTGACTTGTTGTGAGAAAATTGCTTTCTGGGAATATGACTTAATTCCCTATGCACATTCATAGCAAGAAAAATTAGTGAGATCGGCAAGAATTATGAAGATGGTGTTGAGTTATTCAGAAAATGGTCATAACTTTTACCTCAAGAATCAGAGACAAGTCTCTGGATCCTGAAGATTAGCTTCCAATATCATCCTCAAGATTCACTGTTGTCATTTAACAAGGGAATGAATGGATCAAGGAACTACATTGTGATATGACCAAAATATTTGTAAAATGTAGTTGAATAGATACTTGTGGTTCAATCCTTTTTTGGACTTCCCGCAAAGCGGGAGCTTAACAAACCAAACAACCCTTTAATGGAAAATTTAGAGGGTGACGTTTAGTCTCAATTTCAGAGAAATCTGGTAACAGTTGAAGCTCCAAAGGATCCACAAGACATAAGCACCACCAACCGGGTACATGTACCACGATGTTTTGAAAAATGTAGTGAATTTTTTATTATTTTTGGTTGGATTAAAAGCTTAAATATTACTAGAAAAGACAGAGTGTTCCAGCTACAAGACAAAAAAGAGTCATTTCCCATCATAGAAATTATTGAACGCCAGTTTTGTCATTGTTCGAAAAGTCTTAACACCATAAAGATTTACAAGCTTACTGTGCTGATTTGTTTACTGTATTCTCGTTGGTCTTACGTCTGCGATTATATCAAGCTGCTCCCTCTCCTCTCTGCACGTGTACGTACTAGCATAAAAAAAATGCTACTATTCATTTAAATTTGTATGAACTTTTTCTTATTTTAGTCTGTCTTAAAAAAATAATTATATTTAAATTTTAAATACAATTTACCTTCAAAATTATTTTGTGATGATATATAAGCAAAAATTTCTAGGTTTTATTGTAGATTATAAATTTTAATAGTCTTTCTTCCTTCCTTTTTAGATTTCGTGTCCAATCAAACATTATCACATAAATTAAGACAGAGAAAGTAAATAATTTTTTTTCATCTGGATAATGGTATCTTGTTATATGGCAAACACTGATCCGAACATCATTATCATATAAAAAATTAAAAAGAGAAGGACATCCCATGTAATGTTTAGCTGGAGCTTGTTTGGTGGTTTCTGATGGAGAAACATTTTGATTGAATTGGTGAGTGTATAATACTAATTCCATATTTCAAGTTGCTTATAATGCTGTTTGGCTTAATACTAAAATGAAATGAGTCATTCCTTAAGCACTTGCACGCAGTGTTGCCTTTTCTGATTCTTTATCTCACCCAACTAAGGCTGTACTGCGTAACGGTTCCGAATCGGTTCCAGGGAATCGTGGCGGGGCAGTTTTACCCAGTGGCGGATCTAGGAATTAAAGTTTGTGGGTGCTGAATTTTTTTTGTACATAAAATTAATGGGTGCTTTTATAAATTTTTATACGTTTTCTCAAATTTTCAATAAAACTATGCATACTCTGCGTCGAGGTTAATGGGTGCTCGAGCACCCAATTTTTGTTAGTAGATCCGCCCCTGGTTCTACCCGTTGGAATCGCTAGAACCGGACCCGCCAAAACCGGAACCGGACCGGTTCTGGCGGTTCCAACGGCCATTTTTCAAAAAAAAAAATTTTATTTTTTAAAAAATAATTTCAGTAACGGCTCTTTGCAAAAAGTAGCCGTTTGGAAGTTTAAAATAGCCATTTGGCCCCCAAACTTTAATTTAACCCCAAACTTTATATAATTACACTATTTCCCATTTCTCAACTATAAATACCCCTCATTCTTTCATTTTTATTCACCAATTCATCAATATCTCTCAATCTCTCTCAAGCTCTCTTTCAATCTTTCTAGTGCAAGTGCTTAATTTATTGTTGCAAATTCGTGAAAAATTGTGAAGTTGTTGAATTGAGGTTTTCAAGTGTTCAAGTTCAACGATTTTCAATTTTCAAGAATTCGTCAATCCGGTAAACTCGTTTCAACTTTTACGTGCTAATAGTATTTTTTTGTGTTTTTATTTGCTTAATTCTAATTATTATGGCATTTTCGTTGAAAAATATGTTCGGTAAAGGAAAAGGTAAAATCGGTGAAAGTAGTGGCCAAATAACTCCCCCTCCCCCCGCTCCCCGACCTAGAAAAGATAAGCAAGTTCAAAGTAGTAGCTAACCTAGAAATCCTAATGAACGGAATCGTTTATAGTGATCACCCTTGTTTTCAATTTAGCGATATTGATTTTCTACATGATGTAGCTGTAGGTGATAGAATAGACGATGATATTATGAATGCTCTTTATCCTAATGCACCTATCTTAGAGGGAAATGAGGATAATGATGATGATGAAACCCAAGCACCAGATTTCGATGATACACCTACTAGTCCTGCTCATAACTTTGGTGATGAACCGGCACACCCACCCGTACAAACTCCCACTTTTAGTAGACAACCTTCTAAAAGTACAGAAACATCATTAGTTTGGCAATTTTTTATTCAACTAAGAGAACAAGATAAGGCTAAGTGTAAATCTCGTGGGAAATTACTTATTCATAGGTATACTGGAGATCGTAGCGGCACGGGTAGTTTAGTTAAGCATATAAAATTACACCCTAGCGATAAGGCAAGATTTTTGCAATTGAAAGAGCAACAAGAGGGGAGGACAAGTGTTGATTCTACAGTTAACCCAAGTACTGGTTCAAATCTAGTTCAACCAGGAATAAACACTGTCACCGGAGGTATTTTATATTACGATCCAAATAAGGATCGTGAAGAATTAGCGAAAATGATTACTCTTATGTGTTTGCCTTATACTTTTGCTTCTAATCCTGCATGGATTCATTATATTAGAAAAGTATTTAATCCTACTTATAAAGGTTGGCCTCGCGCAACAGTTAAGGCCGATATTTATATATTTAAGCATGAATATGAACAATATTTGCGCTATTTATTTACTCATATAACTAATCGTATTTCTATTACAACTGATATTGGTAGAAGTGGAAATGACTGTGATTATCTAACTGTAACAAGTCATTGGATAGACGAAGACTAGACAATGCAAAAACGAATAATTACATATAGAATAATTAATTGACGGCACACGGGTAGGTTTATTGCTAACATTGTTTCAGATGTATGCAGATATTTTTGCTTTAGTGATAAAATAATGTCAATTTCTATGGATAATGCTTCTAGCAACACTAGTACAATAGGCATGCTAACAAAAACACTTAATCCTGCATTTACTAATATTTTCCATATTATATGTATTTGTTATATGTATCATTTAATTGTTGGTGATGGTATGCGAATATTAAACATAGAAATTGAAAAGGTGAAAATGGCTTTTAATTGGCTATTTTATTCAAACCGTAATTTTAAAAAATGTGACGAATATGGCCTTAGAGAAAGAAAGGTTCCTAAACCTTGCCCGACAAGGTGGAATTACATGCACGAAAGTTTAGTAGCGTATGAATATAGAAACTCAATTAATGCTACGTATAATTCTCGGGATTGTGGTGAGGATGATGATGAAATGCTAACTACCCAAGATTGGACTAACGTTAAAATTCTTTTAGATTTTTTAGAACATTTTCATGTGGCTTCAAATGCTTTTTATGGACAATATTATCTGACTATTTCTAATTGTTTAGTTTATATTGCCGCACTTGCTAATTTGTTTGTTGATTTTAGTGAGGGAGGGGACGTTTATGAACTTGCAATACATGAAATGATAAAAAGTATAAAAAATATTTTTTTCCAATCCCTCCTATTTTTGGTGTATCTGCTATGTTAAATCCAACTATGAAATTAGGAGGTCCTCACTTTTGGTATTCTACTATTTATCAATCGTTAGATCTTTCAGAAGTAGAAATTGCTACACTAGCTGATGCGAAAGCATCAATTAAAGTTAATGCTCAAACTGTTTATAATGCTTATAAACAGGCGTTAGAGCATGCTAGGCCAAATATTCCAACCCCTACTTCGTCTACATCACAATCATCTAAAAGAGCTGCTGGCTTAACAGCTCTTAAATCGTGGACGGATTTCAGGGGTACCCAAGGTGATAATTTAGATGAAATTTCCCATCTAAATGAGCTTCAAGTTTACTTGTCACAGGGACTAGAAAAGGAGAATCCAGACGGCTCTTTCGACCTTTTGGAATGGTGGAAAACAAGGGAAAAGCATTTTCCCGTTCTTGCAAGGATGGCTCAGGATGTTCTGTCGATTCAAGCGTCAACTGTTGCATCGGAGAGCGCTTTTAGTCAAGCAAGACTACAAATAGGTGATCACAGAGCGTCGATGCGGGAGAGCTTGGAAAAATCAGTGCTTTTTCAAGATTGGATCCGCGCAGAAAGAAGGAACTTTGGCATAGCAGAATCACAACCAGAAATAGATGAGGCGTATGAAGAAATGATAGCAGAACTTGCTGAGGAAGCAACTTCACCCGGAAGTGGTGATGAACAAGCTTCATTTCCACCACCGCCAACACAACCACCTCCCAACCTTGACGGTTTTATGAGATCTGTTAGAAATAATGCATAAATTATGATGTAACTTGTACATTGGCACGTCTTCTTTTAGTTTTTTTTCCTTTTAATGGTGGTATTAGTACCATGTTGTGCTCATTCCATTGGTGGAAAGGAAGACTAAGAAAGAATGCCATTTTGGTCAATAAATATGCTCTTTATCATATCCTTGAATATCTTTTGTCTCAATATTTCTTTGTCTTTACTTCGATATCAATCCTTGAATATTTATATAACATACAATATATAACATACAACACAATATACTAATGACAACATTCTTTTATCAATATATACTACTTATATACAATTTATACTAATTACTAACTACAACACAATATACACTGCTTATATACAATATATACTACTTAAATACAATATATACTACTTATATACAAAATATACACTACTTATACACAATATATACTAATTACCAAACACAATATATACTATACTAATAACATAGTACGCCATATAAAATATATTCTACAATATACTAATGACTACTATACAAGATATTGATTTAAAAAAAAAAAATTTAGAACCGCCGGAACCGGAACCGCATGGTACCTCGAACCGCCACGTGCCGGTTCCACCTTCAGAACCGCCAGAACTGGAATCGCCAGAACCGAAACCGCAAACCCAAATAGACCCAGAATTGGAACCGGATACAGCCTCACACCCAACACGCCCAATGGAAAGTGCATGCTTAATGCCCAAACGAAAGAATAAAGGAAACTTTCTCCTTTATTCATATGGTTCCACTTCTAAATTACTTAAATTATTATAATAGAGAAGAACTGTATATATTACTTCTTGAAGAAGGATTTTACTATATAATTGCAAAAATGGAAAGCACACTCAATGTAAACCCCACCATTCACCTGGCCATACTGCTGTTTTTCATGAACTTGTCTATATATTTATTATTTTATTCATTAATATATATCTTCATTCCCTGAAAAGCTTAGATAGATTGTTAATGTTAACCTACTTACCTTAAAGATAGTGGTGATCTGGTTTTTCCAAAAAGGGCCACTAATGAAGTGAAGAAATATATATTATCCAATGTTATACAGGGTTTTGTTAGATGAGTGTAGACAAAGAAAAAAAGGACAAAAATTGAGATCGAAATGAGATTTTTGTTAATAGGCCTTAGGCACAGCGAACTTAAATTAGTCGGGCTAATGCATGTACGTATCACGCGCCAAGTGACAACAACAACAAACCAGTATAATCCTACTTAGTGGGGTCTGGGGAGGGTAGTGTGTACGCAGACCCCCAACATCCTTTCCTCCAATAACTTCCCACCTTGCTTTTAGGGATACTCGAACTCACAACCTCTCGGTTGAAAGTGGGGGTTGCTTACCATCAGAGCAACCTCACGCGCCAAGTGAGAAATTAAAAATAAAAATAAATAATCTTCCTACCGTTCGTTTTGGCACATATCATATTCTTCCAATTGCCTCTTCAAGTATGCTGTTAAACATGATAAAAAGATATAACAACATTTTGCATTTGCCTTTTAAATATCTAAAAGAAACGAGAGATTATAAGGTATGATTTTATCTTATAAGTCCCACTTGGTATGCAGAATATGAGAAATCTAAAGACTTGAAAAGAGCTCTTTGTATGCAATATATAATATCCTTATAAAAATGCACTTTTCTTATTCCCTATCGTTTAAAAAGGCACAAGAATGTAAAGTTATGACTTTCTCTTTCGAGTTCCACTTGGTATGCCAACGTAACATGAATATTGTGCAAAATATGATGAATGAAATTTTTTAAATATTCTTTTATAAGAAAGGAACAAGAATGATAGGGTAGTCCAAATGCAGTGGCAGATGCAGCTCTTAGGCAATGGGTTTGGATTTTCTATATATATATATATATATATATATATATATATATATATATATATATATATATATATATATATATATATGTATATATATATGAAAATCCACCAAATTACCAAATTTCAACAAATATTAAATCAGAATATATAATTTTTAAAAGAAATGAATTTAATGCTAACAACCTTAAAGACCGAACGCACCAAGTTTAAATCCTTGACCCGCCTCGATTGAAATGAGGATTTTATGAATTCTGAAGTCTAATACATAAAATGCCAACTTCACAAAGAGATTGCAAATACTATGTTTAAAATTAAGGAGGTCTTAACATGATCATTGCAACTTCAGTGATGAATACAGAAGTTCCGGACTGATGCATTTTATAACATACTTGTCATATGCAACTTACTTACTTCTCCTTGCACTACTTTTTTCTTACTTTTTCACAAATTTTTATCACTCTAACATGACTATACTCTTGGACTGTTTACTCAATCTCACACTTCTAAGTTTTACACTTACAAAAAAAAAATCCAAATCTAATGGCTGGTTGATTGCGTAAAGTCATAAAGGCACATATATTTGATAAGCTATGTTAAACTAGACTGAAAATCTAAAGAAGACCTATCTAGACAATCTAAATATTTCCAGCCTTTCTTGATTTCCAGTCAAGAATTGCAGAAAGCAGTGCATAATTTGGTAGAAGGTTCTTATGAGGTAACGTTAGGTTTGTCATAGGTGATATATCGTTATCCTTTAGCCATGTTTCTATCGCCTTCTTGTCGTATGTATACCCATCAGCTGCCACACAAGGTTCCTCCATTACATCCTGTGACAAAAGAAGCAATCGCGAATTAGAAATGAAGATGAAAAACTTAGTAGAAGATAACAAATGAATCTTTGGTACTACGTGTGCCACATATTATCTCACTGTCAAAGTTACAGGAAGTAAAGAAGGTACACCTTGAGTAAAGGGCACAAGTAGTAGGTAGGAGGAGGAGGCCGGGTAGTGGAGGCAGAATCTCGAGCCTTATCAGCAACCACTTTCAATCTCTCCAACGCAGGGAGAATTTCGTCTTTCAAGTCAGGCCTGTCTCTTCGACAAATCTCTGTACATTTAAGTGCTAGCGTTGCTAGTTTCTTTGTCTCTTCTAATGGCCATTCACCAGCCTTTGAATCTAGTATCTTAGTTACACTATCCTTATCGATTGCTGTTTCAACAATGTGGGGAAGTCCCATTGCTGCTTTTGCTGTTAACAACTGCAACAGAACCATCCCAAATGCATAAACATCAGATTTTGGAGAGATCATTCCGGTCCTTTGGTACTCAGGGTCGATGTAGCAAAGTGTTCCCACAGGACCTGTATCTCTGTAAATGGTGGATAATGCAGCGTCTGAATTTATCATGGTTGACAGGCCAACATCGCCAATTTTACTGACAAAATTACGATCAAGCAATATGTTTGCTGGCTTTAGATCACGATGAATAATTGGATTTGGCTTGAAGTTGTGAAGAAAGGCGAGCGCAGAGGCCACTTCCCATGCAATTCGATATCTATCAAACCATGGAATTGAAGGTGTATCATGATTACTGAACAGCCTCTCCTCTAAGCTACCATTCTTCATGAACTCATACACTAAGCAACCATGATCAGGGCAGACGCCAAGAAGGATTAACAAGTGTGGATGACGAATTTTGCTCAATATTTTCAGCTGAAAAATACAAAAGAGCAGATTTTCAGAATCCTTAAACAGTGGGGGCTAACTCAATTTAGTTATTCTCTCATTCATTAACTTGCCATACCTCTTGTTGAAACTGCTTCGTCAGGTCAGATCCCTTGGAGTGAAGAACTTTGACAGCGACTGTAGTATGGCGCAAGCTGCACTTATAAACGGTTCCATATGCGCCCATACCAATTTTAAGATTTTCAGCAAATGAAAAGGTGGAAGATACGATTTCTTCCCAAGTAAATTCCTGGTACTGATGTGCCTGATCTGTCAAGGCATTTTCAAGCTTGTCTTTTTCTTTTGCCTCACGTAAGGCTAATAGTTCCGCTTCTTTTCTTAGTGCAGCCTCTCTTTCAGCACAGTCCTTCACATAATCAGCTTCTCTTTTTGCAGCTTTGTACTCCTCATTCTCTTTTCGTACCAAATCTTTTGCTTCTTCCTCCTTTAAACTAATTTCCCGGAGTTTAATTTCTTCCTCCAACCGGCGCTTTTGAAGCTCATTCATCTGTTTGTGGGCAGGTTTATGATCACAATACAATGTGAATCAGACTTAAATGGATGAACATTTAAAAGTCATTGTTTCCTAAACATACCTTCCTAGAAGCATCAAGTACTTCAGTTTGTGCAACTGCGTACATTCCTTGAGTATGTCTTAGTTCAGTTCTTAGCTTCTCTAGCTCAAAATTGATATCCACCTGCAGTAAAGAGTGAGCACCATTAATTTAGGTGGCAGATCGTCTTTGACCTTTTCTGGGGAAGATCATATTTGAATAGCTCTTCTACGTTCTTGCCACTATGTACTCGAATGTTTACCAAAATAATTATGCAGAGGAAGTTAGTTGACCAGCTCTGAGCATAAACATGCAAGTGTTTTAATCAATGCCAATAAGTAATGAATATAACAAACTGCAGCAGAAAATACCTCATTTTTCAATGATAAATCTGTTGGAGCCCCTGAGGTGGAAGCTTGATCATATGCCGTTGTATAAAAGTCTGTTTCTAAGCTCCGAAAACTAGAAGCAAGATTATTCCTTTCACTAAGAAATGATCTTTGGGGACAAGAACTGACATCGTCCTCGCTGTTTCCAAAATCAAGAGAGTAGTTCTTATGGTGGACGGTTTCATTTGAGATAGCTCTTCTATGAGGAAAGTTCTGATTAATATTTGAAAGAGCTTGAAATCTTTGCATTGGCAGTGAAGGAGAACGGAATTGACAGTACGAAGAACTTGAGTCCAGGTCTGACTTTTCTGAAAAGCAGAAGATAGATAAAATTGTTCAGCTCAGTACTTGAAGTCTCTCTAGAAAATGGAATTCATAGTTAAAAAATAAGTAACTAAATATGGAAACACTAACAAGAACAATAAATAAACAGACAAGGCGTAACAATTAAGATTAGAAAAAGAAAGATGGACTTTGAATCTGAAGAAACAATTTTGAGGCACGCTATGAAAGGTAGTATCTTCATAGTAAGACTTGTATCGCTACCTTGAAGCAAATAACAAAGTCTAAGATGCATTGAACTACTCAAGAATCTTCAAATGTGTAGAAGATACAAGATTTTAAATCTCTCAAGTACTTTTGAAGGAAGAAATGGAGCATCCAGACACTGACACTACTAACCAGCATCTTCCCCATCTTATATTCACGGTGCTCCTGAAGCAAAGGAGCAAGAAATGAAGCTAATGAACTAGATAAAACAAATGCAAACAATTAATTTATACCTGTTAGTAAACTGGATGAGTGGCCTGTTGAAGTGCTGATTGAGCAGCTAGTGTTGCTATCTTCAGTCCAACTGCTTCCATTTATCTCCGAATTAGAAGGACGTATAGATAACAACTTCCCTCTTGAAACAGCATAGATGGTACAAAAGCTTGGAATATTGTCTGAGATTCTTGAGGATAAGCTTTGTCCCCTAAACAACAAATAAAAAAATTCAAATTTACTGAGGGAAATGGCATTGATACTAGAAAGTACACTAAGCCAGTGAAGAGGTGAAGGAAAACAAAACCTCGAGGAAGTAGAGATTTCCAAAAAGTGAAGAAGACCTTCACCTATATCAATTTCAATCCACTAAACTATTTATTGATAAAAAGAGAGAATAAAGCATAGCCTCACCCCTTGAAAAAAGTCATGCAAAAGGACCAATACACCTTTCCTCCCAAGGATCTTGTGAAGCTGGCATGTATTTCTATTAATAAACTTTTTTTTTCCATATTAGGTGCCATTCCTCTATGCTGTATTGTTGCATTTCGTAAGTATCACTATTTTGCAGTGTCATTCATATGACATGACAAACAGAATTCACAGCTATGATTGGCAATATGGTCTGAGTTTAGGCAACTATATACGTTAAAATAATTAAAAAAAAAACGAGATTGCCATTCCAGCAACAGGCAGTAGCTCATAATTAAAACTTAAAATAGCATACGTCTTATTACCTAGAAAATATGCTCCAAGACGAAGCACCTATGACAAGCTTGATGATGTTAAGTTTGGAGACCTCCTGTGCTATTGCTTCCACTATATCATCTGATTCAAGCTGTAAAACTTCTACTTGGACCTATGTGTAATTTTGAACGATCAGCGATTTAATTTTAGGAGATTTTCCACTTTTCTGATGTCTAGTTACCTTTCGTCTAGTGCATAACATCTTGTAAGGATGCAGCTTTTCACTTGTTTTCCATTCAACATCCTTCCGGAAAGCAGCCACTACATCATCCCGCACTTGTGAAATAGGTATAGAGTTCCCCACTGAAGAAAGGATATATAAGGAATTCATAACCATAGCATATCACATACCCAAAGCTCAATACTTCTTTACAAATTTTTGAATTCATGTTAACATACTATATGAGAAAGAAGCTTTAGTCAAATTAAGCCATATGAGGTACTCGTGTAACATACTAAATACTAGCATATGAGAAAGAAGCTTTAGTCAAGTTAGCATCCTCAAGGATTTGTTATTTCCATTTACCCTTCTGCTTCCATTTTGTCTCAGAGGAAGGTGTTCTTGTAGAAGGGCTGAAAGCATATCGCTTATACTGCCACTATGTCAGAGTGCGTGTAGACTAGAATGCTTACATGGTCGGCTCCAGCAAGAAGATGCCTAAAGACCCCGATCATCCAAAAAGAAAAAGTACAGCATATTCTCATTGTACAAAGGTATGCAACCAGCAATTTTGTTCCTATTCTTCCCTTTTCCTTTCGGTTAGGATGGAGGTTTGTCTGAACTACAAAAACTGAAGTGATCTTCCTTCTCCTCTAAACTACAGCTTCAAATATTTAAAAAATATAACACCTCAGTTGCAAGATTAACTGTCATCACGGACAAAGATTCTAAAGCACTAGACCTATAAGAATGTGAATCAACTATCATTATAGACAAAGAATCTAAAGCACTGGACTTAAAAGAATGTTCTGTACTCTGGCCTCATCAATTTCCTTAAGTCTATAATCATCTTAACAAAGATTAAATCCACTGCAATGATAAATTGCTAGGGAAAAAGGCATCTGCTAACGAGTTGTCGTACACCAGAAAGCTTTGCAGATACCAATATTTGAAGAGAAACTACTTACTGGGAGTTGGCACACCAGTTATGCACGGCCGGACATGTAAGAGCTTGAAGCAAATGTTTCCTTCAGGAACAAATTTGTCCAATGCCCAGCTCACTACATATTTGCTTTTTTTGTTACCATTAATAGCTACTGCAATGGTGGAAGAGTTTAATGGATTCACATCACTTAGGCCTTCCACTTTAGTTACTACTCCATCTTTTTCTTCCATCACTTAACCAATCTTGTTTTCAAGGCTCTATTACACAAAGATAAAATGTTTAGCACACAGATTAATTTGTGTATACCAATTTGATAGCTAGTAAACATGAAAAATCCTAATTATTGTAGTTCTTTTTGCACCCCAACAAAACATATAAAAAATCTGTTAACCTTTGCCATCAAGACAAACTGGGAAAGATAAATTAACAAGAAAACCACATCACATCAATTCCATGACTTAACGAGCACGTTAAAGATTAAATCTTTAAAATATTCTGAATAAACCATTTGAAGTCATCATGTGGTAAGTCAACCCCCACATATACATTTCTTGAAAATGCCTATGAAATCTTTAAAAAGAAAACCAGAAAGATCAAGAATTGAGAAACTTTGAGAGAAAAGTCAGAGCAGAATTCTACCAATTCTTGGAAACTTCAGAGGCAGAAATCCTTAAAACCCATATGAAGAAGAATAGAGACATAAGACAAGGACAATAGAGACATAGTTTTTGTCTCTGAAAGGAACCTCCTTACAGGCTTAAACTATGAAAATGTAGGATAGTTGGTTTCAACATTAAATACTACTCTAGTAGCAATATAAGACATGAGAATTTCGCACAAGGCATGAAGATGACATATGATGATGACCCAATACCCCAGCATGACTCAGACTGAATTGTTCATATTCTGACTCAAAACCATGCCGCAAATCCATTTGCTTATATCAGATAATTACATCTTTTTAGAATGACTTTTCAGTTCAGTCAATTGTAGTTGTAGATTAATCCAATTATTGTTTCCAACTTTTTAATTATTGGATAGTCCCACTATAGTAAAGGAGTCATTTGGCATATTCTTTTGTATCTTCTGCTCTTTCTTGTCCCCAAACAAAGTATGTAGTCTGCTTGGCTTCTTCCAACCAGATTTTAGGAGGATATGATACTACTATTAATTTTCCAAAACTAACTTTCTTACATTAAATGTCCACATCATTTTGGTTTATTTATGAAAGGATTTAAATTAGTATTCACTGCAAAATTTACTGCATTACCAAACTAGCACTTGAAAGATGGTACGTAATAACTTAACGTGCTATTACCGTCTTTTACCCCAAGTTAGTTTGGTTTGGTAGTTGTTGACCTTCTCCGTCACTGCCACGAGTCATCATATGATATCCCATTTTCCCACTTCTTTCTTACGCAAACATAACAATATAACGTTGAAAATTGGTGCTTTTGGTCCCTCTTTACCAAAAATATATCTCATGTTTGTTGCTCCTAAATGCATATACAAATATATATGATCAACAAGTAATATACAATTGTAAGTCCACAAATCATATCCATATGAATTTATGATTAATTATTCATTAAATTAAACTAAGATAATTAATCTATTCAAGCACTTTTCTAACATATGAACATTTAATAAAGTTAATCTAGAGTAATCAAACAATGAAAGTAAAGGAAAACAAATCGGTAATATTAGAGACGAACTTAATGAGAGACGATATTCTAGAACTATGAGTTGGTTAACAATCCCGTTGAGTCTTCCACTTAAATTGTCTAATTAATATAGATACTTAGATCTATACTAAGAATTTCAAATTCTATTATAATATTTATTATCTAATGTCTAATTAGTAATTTCTGGTTTATTGATTGACAGGGTTAATATTACTCGTAGCCTTCTTCCCAAAGTACTACTCGTCTATTCAAGCTAACCTAACGCCTATATTCATATGGAATTAGAATTAAGGAGAACACATTAATAATTTCTGTAAAATAACCAAGCAAGACGATTAGGTATATTTCTATCATAACTGCAAATATGTTCCCGATGCTTGAGTTCGAGATCTCGCTCTACTTAATCTTATATGCAAACTAGAATTTTCTCTCCCGAATTGAATCCTACATTTGTAGATAGTTTATGTTTTAGCTTCTAAGTGTTCCTTAACCTACTATTGCAGAAATAAAAAATACAGAAAGTAAAGAACATACATATTTTACGTGAAAAACACCTAGCTCAAAAGGTGAAAAAATCACGACCTACTTCTCAGTATGATTTTCCCAAACTCTCCACTAAATCACTGAGTCAAAAGCTATATTTACAAAAATACTTTTGTAAACCTAGAACTAACTCTAATCCCTTGTAGCAAACAACCTCTAACTATTGCAACTACTTCAAGTTAACCCTAACTTGAATAATCCGAGTATCTATTATAATTGCTTCTAGTTAAAGTTAAAAGGTACAATATGAAAATATCTACTACAAATGAACTAGAATAAAAGATAGACACTTGGAACTGGTTATTCTATCTGGTTCATGTAGCTTCAGGTTTGCACACTTAAATCACACACGAGCTGCTTGCAAAATGCCTTGCTATTTTGCTCTCAATTCCTGTTTAACTTCTGCATTTGTGCATACCTGTAAATGAGAATATCCTGCAATATATAGGGTTAGCAGATTAAAAAATAACTATAATTCTAATTATACCCTTCCATGGTGGAAGAATTCTAGTTGATCTCAACTTCTAACTTCTCCTTTATCTTGAAAAATGTTCTATTTGATCAAAGAGTCCTCCTCCTTATTATTTATGTTACCTTTTCGATCAGGAGATATCAGTTATACCAAGTTAAGCGTATCTCCTTCACGTGCATCCCACATGCTAGACTGCCCGTGTCTATGCCAACAAGAGATGGACCTGGTTTATTCCTGAGCTTCCTTTGTCACGCTTCAAAATAAACCTTCACTTGGGCCAATAATAGTATTCTATTGGTGATCAAGCAATGAAATAATTAAGTGCAAGATTGAATAAATAAATCAATATGATAAAATAATAAGAATAATTCAAGCTTCAAACTACAACGTTCATGTGGTACCCAAAACTTTAGAACTAAGGAACTATGAAATTAAAGAAAGAGAAGAGAAGAAAAACTAGTAAGAAACCTCCTCCAAAGTGTCATGTTCTCTTCCTAGGTCAAAAGTATGTCAATAAGTTCCAAAAATAATGTTTTTACATATATTTATACCAAGTAAGGTCAGGCCAGCTGAAAATACCTTTTCCTACGCGAAATAGGATTGAAACTCTGAAAAAATTACATAGGTATACCGCATAGGACGACGCGCCATGCGGGGTGGTAGTGGGGCTTTTCAGAGAGCATGTAAAATTAACAACAACAGAAAATAGGCAGCCGCAGTGCGCCACGCATCGCGACTGTGGTGGATTCTTATGTCTGTCATTTTGCTTCATTTTTGAAGTCCAGACGCGGTTCCCGGCCCTCAAACGCGATACCAACTTAATCTCTTGGTACTTTACTCAAACTTCAAAGCTCCAGTTACCCATATTTTTCTTCTATTTTTCAACCTTTTTTCTGTTGCTTTCTTCTAAGGCTCTTTGCAAATCTGCCTCATTCTGCTTTTGCTGACTTCTTGTGGCTCTTCCTCTCATGGGAGGAATTTCAACATTGTTAGAAGGGGCAACCTTCCTTTTCTTATTAGCCCTTGTAACTCCAGGGGTCTTAGCCATGGAAGTTCTCTTCTTCTTCGGGTTGTATCTCTCACTCACTTTGTTCTATAGGTCTACGAGGGTTTCTTCTATTGATGAACCATGTTCATCTACTTTTTGCCCAATTTTAACCAGACCTTCGGTGGCTTCGCCAGACCCAATTTCCTATGTTCTCTTCATACTTTCCTCCATTATATCAGATTCTGCTCCACAAATGGCCATTATCCTTGTATCAGGAGTGGGTAAAGAACTAACCACTCTTTTACCCTTTTCCCTCTCTTCACTACGAGCACTCTCAACCTCATTTTCTTTTTCCTTTTATTTTTACCACTGATCTTTCTAGACTCAGAAGATTCTACATCAACCACAGATCCAACAAGAATAAACCTATTCTCCAGATTCTCAGCTAACTCAGAAATGACTTCAGTAGTACTATATGGCCCAGAGTTTACTTGTTCTGTAGTATTATATGGACCAGAGTTTACTTGTTCTATATCAGAAGACCCAGTTTCTTCCCCCTCAGTAGTAGACTTGAAGGATTCTTCAGAGTTTTAGGGTTCTTGGGCTTGTCTAGCTTTCAATCGAGCGTCTAATTTCTTTGATAATGCACTTCCAGCCACTTTCTTGTGAGCAAGGATCTTAACTTTCCATTTATTAGGCTGAGGAGTTGTTGAAGATGAGTAAGTCTAAATTTGCTAAAATAGAGAAAACATCATTAGATATTAATGAATCATTTTAACACATGGAACAAGAGTATACTATTGAAATTATGAGATTGAGCAAGATCTAATATACTTATGTACAAAAGTTTATAGATTTTCTAAACAATTTTTTTTTAATTTTGTCATTGTGACATTTTGAACTGGTTCTTTTAGGTGATCTTAGTCATCCTTAATTCCAACATGTTCCTCTCAAAGTGATCTCTACTTAAGGCTTTTGTGAATATGTCAATAATTTGCTTGTCAGTAGTACAAAACTCCACAGTGATCAAGCCTTTCTCATAGTTGTCCCTAAAACAATTGTGCCTAACATCTATGTGTTTAGTTCTCTTACGATGAACCAGGTTCTTTGTCATACTAATGGCACTAGTGTTATCACAAAATTAGGGATGCAACCAACATCAATTCCAAAGTCCAATAATTACGGTTTCATCCACAACAATTGAGCACAACATGAAGTAGCAACAACACACTCAACTTCAGTAGTAGATAAGGCCACTGGATTTTGCTTTTTGGTAGCTGATGACACAAGACATGAACCAAGAAAATGTGCCATACCTGAGGTGTTCTTTCTATCCACAAGAAAACCTGCATAATCAGCATCAACATATCCCACTAGATTGAAATTACTACCTTTGGTATACCAAAGACAAATATTAGTAGTGCCTTTAAGATATCTCAAAATTCTCTTGACAACAGTCAAGTGAGACTCATTTGGGTTTGCCTGAACTCTTGCACAAAGGCCTATACTGAAAATAATATCAGTTCTACTAGTAGTGAGATATAACAATGAACCAATCATACTCCTATACAACTTCTTATCAACAGATGAACCAGGTTCATCTAGATCCAACTTTGTATATGTCGCAATAGGAGTGCCAATTTCTTTGGAATCTTTCATTTTAAGCCTTTTAAGCAACTCTCTTACATACTTCTGCTGATGGATCATAACTCCATTTGAATTTTGTTTCATTTGTAAGCCTAAAAAGAAGTTAAGCTTACCCATCATGCTCATTTCAAATTTACTTCCCATTAGTTTAGCAAATTCTTTACTTAGCTTATCAGTCGTTGCTCCAAAGACTATATCATCAACATATATCTAAACTACTAATAGATCTTTACCTTTTTCTTTCAAGAACAAAGTATTGTCAATTTTACCTCTCTTTTAGTCATGCTTATGCAAGAATTTTGACAACCTTTAGTACTATGCTCTTCGAGCCTGCTTGAGCCTATAAAGCGCCTTGTCTAGTTTGTACACATGATCAAGATATTCCTTGCGTTCAAACCTTGGAGGTTGCTTGACAAACACTTCTTCCTTGAGATAGCCATTGTCGGGCGCACTTTTTATATCCATCTGATGTAGAGTGAATTCCATGTAAGCATCAAAGGCTATGAGGAATCTTATTGCTTCTGACCTTGCAACTGGAGCAAAGGTCTCATCATAGTCTATGCCCTCCTCTTGGCTATAACCTTGAACCACCAATCTTGCCTTGTTCCTTGTAACTGTTCTATTTTTATCAAGTTTGTTTTTGAAGACCCATTTTGTGCCAATTACTGATCTGTCCTTGGTTCTGGGTACCAGATATCAAACTTGGCTCCTTTCAAATTGGTTGAGTTCATCTTGCATTGCATTTATCCGGTGTGCATCCTGCAAAGCTTCAGCAATATTTTTAGGTTCAATAAGAGATAGAAGCATCAAAATTACAAAGATTATTTAATGAATACTTGGTTTTAATTTAAGAGGTTGGATTAGTAATTATGTTCTCAATAGGATGAGAACTTTGGTACTAGTAAGGTTTCACAACCAGCTGGTTTCCTCTTGATGTTTCTCCAATGTTTTGTTGCCGAGGAATAGGTTCATGGACAGGTCCCATCGAGGTATGCGATTCAGTTCCGCTTTGTTCAATTCCCCCTGCCAGGTTGCCCTGAATAGAAGAACATGTTCTATCACCTGTTCCTTCTTCTGGTGCAGCTTCAGCCTGGGCTTTGATTTCATTTAAATTTCTTACCAGCCCAATTGCTTCATCTTCATGTTTATGTCTATCAAAAAGAATGTTAGTTTCATCCAAAACTATATAGACACTCTCTTCTACACACATAGTTCTTTCTTTTATAGATCTTATAAGCTTTACTATGTGAAGAATATTCCAAGAATACTCCATCATCACTTCTGGGATCAAACGTACCTAGGTAGTCTTTACCATTGTTGTGCACAAAGCACGTGCATCCAAATTCCGTAATATGGGATATATTTGGTTTTCTCCCTTTAAATATGTCATAGGGAGTCCTCTCTACAAGTGGTCTGGTCATGCACATATTTGTAATGACCCGACCGGCCGTTTTGAGCTCTGGCGCATCGTTCAGCAGTTTGAGGCCATGAGCAACTTCACTTCAGGTATTATGACTTGTATGCATGGTCGGAGTTGAATTCCGGGGAATTCAGAGTCGATTTAAAAAAAATCTTCATTTCAGAATCTTTAAGTTGAAAGAATTTACTAAGATCAACTTTTTTAGTAAATGACCTCGGAATTAGGATTCGAATTTGTATGATGATTTTATACTTGGGCGTATGTCTGAACCGGGTTTTGAAAGACATAGAAATTTGCGGCACCTATTGTGGAAGTTAACATTTTCGGTAGAATCTCATAAGTTTGGGTTAAAGTGCATTTCAGGGTTATCAATATCCGTTTAGGATTCCGAGTCTGGGAATAGCTCTGTATGGTGATTCTATTATTGAGAGCGTGATTGGAAGTGAATTCAGAGATCCATAGGTCATTTTGGAGTCATTTGGCAAAATATAGAAATGTAACGGCTTTTTGAGAAGTTTGACCGAAAATGGACTTTTTGATATCGGAGTCAGAATCCACTTCCGAAAGTTTGAGTAGGTCTTAATGTCAAATATGACTTGTGTGCAAAGTTTTAAGTCAACCAGACGTGATTTGATAGGTTTCAACATCGAATGTAGAAGTTTAAATTCTAAAGTTCCTTAAAATTGGATTGGGAGTCTATTCATGATTTTAGCATCGTTTGATATGATTTGAGGCCTCGTGCAAGTCCGTAATATGTTTTGGGACTGGTTGGGGTCCCGCGGGGTCTTGGGTGATTTTTGGATGGTTAACAGATCAATTTTTGGAATTTGAAGAAGAAGAGATCATCTGCCTTCTAGTGTAACTGCACCTGCGAGGCTTGGGCCGCATGTGCATAGCCGTAAAAGCTTGGGTCACAGAAGCGAAAATGGGCCGGCCAGGGTGGGACCGCAGATGTAGGTCTATCTATCGCAGATGCACGACCGCACTTGCGGAAGGAGGAGAGTAGATGTAGAAGCTGAGGCTAGGAGGAGGATCGTAGAAACGGAGGATAGCCCGCACCAGAAGAACCGTAGAAGCGGTCAGGTGACCGCATGTGCGGAAATGCCAGAATCAGTAAGGTTGTTTAAATCGGGGGTTTAGCTCATTTCAACCGCATTTCTCCATGGGAGCCGATCTTTAGGCATTTTGGAGCTCGATCTTTGTCATCCATGTCAAGGTAAGTGGTTTCTACTAGTTTTGAGTTAAATACTTGGATCATACATGGATTAGAGCATGAAAGTTAGTGAGAATTGTGACTTTTTGGTCGAAGACCTAGAAATTTATATTTTAGATTTTTACCACGATTTTGGGCATGAAATTAGGAGAAAATCATATATTTGAGTTCGTGAGTTCACGGGTAAACTTTATCTTCAAAAAATTTCGGAATCCGGGCACATGTGCCCGAGGGAAATTTTGTTAAATTTTTGATCGGGGTTAGAAATTGATACAAATTTGATTGTAATGAGTAATTAAACATATATTAAAGGATTTTCATAATTATTGGCTAGTGTTGGAGCACTGTGCATCGATTCGAGTCTTCGAAAGGGCATGGGATGCCGGTTATAGATCTTCGGAGTAAGGTGAATCTCCTTTCTAACTTTGTAAGAGGGAATTGTCCCCATAGCTGAAATAATTGGTTATGTGCTTCTCTTTGTGGGGGCTACCTATGCACGGGGTTACTAGAGTCCGTGTGTAGCTACTAATATGTGTAAGTCCAGATAGTCTAGGACCTATAAAACATGTTATACTTGGAATATGAGTAATCTTATTGACAAAGGAATTGCTTAAATCCTATCGAATTGGCAAAAGAATTTCTAAAAAGGTTAAACTTTATTTCTTAAATCGTTTAAAGAGAATTGGCCTTTATTTGGATAAATTTTCCCTGATAAATTCTTAATTGGCTATTTGAATGTGTGTATCTATGCGTCCCCATGTCACATGTATGATTCGCTGGCGGAGTGTTTGTTTATTTATGTTGACCGCGTCGCATGTATGATTCGCGGGCGGGGTAATAGATGCATCTATGGTTCGCGTTGTTTGACCCTTGGTAATGCACATTTTACATTTATATTGGATTGGCCCGTCCGACCCCGGCATGATATGTGCATGCTTGTATTGTTGCTTGAGATTCATAAATGTTGATATTTGCCTTTTTTGGCCGGAGAAATATTGATAAAGATAATAAAAAGTAAATCTTTGGAAATTCATTATTATTTGGGAAGTTGTTTACCTGCTATCTGGCCTTGCGAATTATAATTATTTGTTTTATAAAATCCATGATCTCCTCACATTTTTACTATATTATTATTGGACTACTAGTAAGTGTCAAAATTGACCTCTCGTCTCTACTTCTTCGAGATTAGACGGAATACTTGTTGGGTACACGTTGTTTTCGTGCTCATACTACACTTGCTGTGAATTTTTGTTGCACAGGCACACACATCTCTAGTGGCCTAGTGGACATAGCAGCATGGTTGATATAGAAACTTAGGTGAGCTACACTTCTCGAGATGACCCGCAGCCATCAGGGCCTCTTTCAGATTACTATATTTACTTTCTGTCTATTATTGTATTCTAGACGGTTGTTGTATTACATTATATCTTAGAAATTGCTCATGCACTTGTGACACCGAGTTCTGAGATGATTATGGGGTAGTCTGCATTTACTTCTAAACATTCTTTTATTTATTTTCGTAAAGATTATCTTTTACCATCTGAGTTGAAGAAAAATTTCAGTTTTCAAAATCTTTAAGATAAGAATTAAATTAAGCATTTATTATTGGCTTGCCTGACAGCGGTGTCCGGCACCATCATGACCCTTAGTGAATTTTGGGTCGTGACACTATTAAGGATGTAGCATGCAGTATTTACAACTTCTGCCCAGAAGCTATGGGGAAGTTTACTAGAGAGAAGCATAGTCCTAGCTATATCTTCAAGTATCCTATTCTTTCTTTCAACTACTCCATATTGTTGAGGAGTCTTAGGAGAAGAAAAATTATGATCTATGCCATGCTTATCACAATATTCTGCAAATTTAGCATTTTCAAATTCAGTGCCATGATCAGATCTAATTGATGCAAGTTGATTACCTAGTTGTTTATTAGTTTTTCTAACAAAAAAAGTGAACGTGTCAAATGCTTCATCTTTAGATGTTAAAAATAATGTCCAAGTAAACCTAGAGTAATCATCAACAAGCACCATCACCTATCTTTTACCACCTCTAGTTAATGTTCTCATTGGACCATAAAAATTTATATGCACCAGTTCTATCGTTCTGATGGTACTTACAAATTTCTTGCATTTAAAAGAGGATCTTACCTGCTTCCCCCTTGCACAAGCCTCACAAACTTTGTCTTCTTTGAACGTGATTTTAGATATACCTATCACCAGATCCTTGGAGACTCATTTGTTGAGTTGACTCAGACTTGCATGCCCAAGTCTCTTGTGCCAAAAGAGGAGATCATTGTCCAACACACTTAAGCAAGTGAGTTTGTTTTCAGAAAGTGTGGACATATCTACAATGTACATATTGTTTAATCTTTTCCCTGCAAAATAATCTTATCAGCGGTAAGATTTATAATAAAACATTTAATAGAGGTGAATGCCACCAAGTTACCTCTATCACAAAGTTGTGATATATTAATCAGACTGTATTTTAAGCCATCTAGCAAGTAGACATTCTCAATAGAGTGAGAATCTGTCTGCCTACCTTTCCAATCCCAGTGATATCACCTTTCTTTCTATTTCCAAAGAAGACATTACCCCCTTTGAGGTCCTTAAGTGAAAGGAACTGGTTCTTACTTCCTGTCATGTGCTTTGAGCAGCCACTATCCATGCATCATATTTCACTGCTCCTATTTACTTAGACCTGCAAAAGGAATCACGGGGTTAGTCTGAGGAACCCAAACTAGTTTGGGTCCCTTTCTATAGGCAAAATGGTGAATCAGATTCTTTTTGGTCCAACATGGCAGCCTATTTTTCCCTTGAACAAATATTTTATTCTTTCGATTAGCCTTTTCTTTTGAAGTGCATTCACTTTTTTAATGACCAGTTTTACCACAATGTGTGAAAATTTTGTTCCCAAGAAGTGTGAGGTACTTGCTTTGATCCCACTTAGGTACAGGGGTCACGTAGCCAAGTCCTTTCATGTTGCTACTATGGTATTCATGTAGCCATGAAAATACATCCGAGGACCAGTTCCATTTACAGGTTGTGTCAAGCTCGTCCTTGACTTTGCCTAGATCCTCTATCAAAATTCTTACATGTTCATCCTTCGTATACATCTCATATTTTAGTTTAGCTACATTTTCTTCTAGAGTGAGTTGTGCGCAATCAGTTGTCTTGTTATTTGTTCCTAATTTCAGTTTTAGGTTTTTAGATCTATGTTTTAGAACATTTGATTCAAATTCATGAACCTGGTTCTTTAGTGCAGTATTTTCACTTACAGTATCATTAACTCTGAGTTCCAGGCTCTTACACTTAGCTTTTAAAATAACACAGTCCAGTCGTGGTTCTAACGCAATCCCGATTTAATCTCTTGGGCTTTTAGTCAGACTTCAAAGCTCCAATTAGCTTGAATTCAGTCCATAACATCTAAATAGCTCGGAATCTCCTACAAAGCATAAAACACGTAATTAATACAAAACACGAGTGGTTAAAGTTCCAACTCAATTAAAATACAGTAATACATAGTGCAATAAGTGACTAAAATACGCAATTATTGCCTGTCATTAATATTCTTAATATTAATAGGCTTAACTACTCAGTTAAAAGATTTTTCATGTATATTTTGATCAATCCCAAAAATCATAATATTAAAAAAAAGAATTCTCCGATCAGGACGTGACCTGAGGCACGTTATATATATGCCTTGGAGTAATGAGGTGCTGATGATATGCATATCTACCTATTCAAATATTGGTCAAACAAATAGTAATTTTTTCTTTTTCCAAGAATTTAAAAACAGAGGATATCTTGTGTTTCATTCTTGCATATTTCTTCTCATTTTTTTTATCTTTTTCTTTATAATGATTGGGTGAGACATAGTTCCTTGTCAAATCAGAGTGAGATAACTCACATTGTCTAGAACATATTAATGAGTAAATTTCAGCTGTTCATCCTCATTTTAGTATAAGTAGTTCCCCAAAACTGTTTTTTTATTAACATTTTTAAAGTATATATATACATACACAAAATATATGTCGAAGTTTACGGAGTCTAGTAACCCCTCACTACCAGACATAGGTCCAGTTCTGGTTGAATGTTATAGGGGAAGCAAAGGAAGAGTGAGTCAATGCACGGGGGAGTTGATAGATGAGAGGAGGCAAAGTTGAAGTTTCAAAACCCTATCATTTAAAAGCAACACATGAGTATCTATTTGTATCTTCTAAAGGACGTGTTCATGGTCATGACTCCTGACCGGCAAGTGACCTTATCCAATAAAACTAAAGAGAAAGCCTACTTATCTATGAGCTTCTTTTGTAGATGGTGTAATTTTATGAAGCATTTAAGTATATTTTAGTAATTTGCATCGTCCATTAAGAGGGTTGATATCACTCTTACGGTTATCGGTTCTTGCATATTTCCCACACTTTAATCTACTCTTTCTTCGTAATGTCATGAATGAATATGTTACTAATTATTAGGAATGAGGAACCAGAAGTTTTGTAGAAAATTCTGTCAGTTGTCACTAAACCTGAATTATGATTTTTAATTCATATATTTCACTTTAGTTTTGTTTAAAAGAAATTATTCAGAGGTTTTTGCGCTTTTCTTTACTTTTAACGTGGGATAACAACACTGACGGTAAAAGACCTCCGATAGAAATCAAGAATCCATCAAATTGTATAGTGAATTGAACCTGGTGTTCTATCAGTTCCCATAGAATACACACATCAATAAGTAAACAATACAACAGAGTTTTACGTGACAAACTCTCAGCTCATGGGATAAAAAATCACGACATACACTTATAGGATTTGAACTTCACTAAGTGAGCGAACTTCAGATTACAACCTATTGTAATCTAGGAATTAACCCCTTAATCCCTCATCTACTAGTAATAACTCTATTACAAACAAAGCTCACACTTTGACTAACTCTAGCCAAAACACAAATACAAGGTTTATGGTTTTACAAACGATCTCCTACAGAATACTTCTAAGTAAGCTGAGTAGGAATTACAAATAGAGAATACTAACAAAGATACAATAATGTTGAGGAGATATGATAAACTTAGTGTTGGGATCTGGTCCTTCGTTCTGTTGTTACTTTGTTCTTCAAGCCTTGGAGTCACTTGAAAGTTGGCAACACACTTGAAAGAGAGAGAGACTTGATGACTTGGGGTTTTGCAAGTATGTGTTTTCCCTTGCCTCATATTGGTAATATATAAGTGAGATCATTGGGAGGATATATGCAATTATACGGGACAAGGCATGCTCCATAAATTGACTGCTGCACTATTGTATGTGCAGAGAATCAATATAGAGACTTTAACAGCTATCGAGAGTTGACTTCTACTGTTAACCAAAGGAACTTATAGCTCGTTTCTTTGAGTCAAGTTGTTGGAACTTGTGCCAGACATGAGACTTGTTGTTCTTGAGCATTTTGAAGATGTGCAATAGATTCCCAATCTAGTTCTCATGTGAAGTTTATTAGATCATCAAAATACAAAAAAACACATAACTTAACAATTTTCCCCTTTTTAATACTGATAAACTTATAATTGAAGTTCCCACTGAGAACCGGATCTTTATATAATTGTCTCGGCAAAATGACTTTATTCCCCTTGAGAACCTTTTCAGCCTCTCAATTTTCTTTTCTAGTTTGGAATCATAAAAATAATACACATAAGTAAGTGCAAAAAGAAGTCTTGCAAGGTTAATTCATGCCATATGTGCGCACAAAACATGGCTAAAAATAGAGTGCAAGAGTATAACATACCTAACAAAAGATGAGATGCTCATTAATTTTTAAGAGAAGAAAACAGAGATAGTAGCACCATTGTTACAAAAATATCAACATAAAAACAACTTAAAGTACCGGTCATAAAAACAACATGCCAAAATAAATAGATACCGGGGTAGGACACACATCATTCAAACTAGACACTGGGAATGGGTTTGTTTAAGGGGTAGTGACAGAGGAAGGGAAGGATGGGGAGTCAAGGGTTTTGAGAAGAATGTCCATTCGAGCATTTGTAGACCGCAACTCTTGTATCAGTTGTTCTTTCAGGTTCTCGACTTGTTTCCTCAAGTCTGCATTTTCAGTGGTCAAGCAGGCAACCTCTGCGCCTTGGGTACTGCTGGAGCCAGGTTCCTCCTTGGCTTGACTAAGCTGCCCCTCAAGAATGACATTCCTGGCCTTCAACCTCCTTATTTCCTCGTTAGCAGCATTTTGAGCATCAATCAACTACAAAATAATAGTTATTTCTGCCAACAACTCCATTCTTATCAATACGCTCACATTCTTCCAAGGTTGTCTTTGAGAAGGTTTGCTTACGAGTTTCCACTGATGCTCTTCCCGAAGGAACTTTGAAGAATTCAAACACTTTAGTGAGCAAGAACCCATAAGGCAAACCATGGTTCCCTTCCTTGAAGTTTGCCACCTTCTTCATATGCTCAATCATGATACTAGACATATTGATGGCGGTATATTCATCCAGAGCTTCCATGAGGAACAAGTATGCTTTTGGACTAATTGTGCGCCTTTCTCCGTGTGGAAGCGGAACCTTGTTCACAATTTCAAACATAACTTGATACTTTGGAAAGAGGGCTTTTCTTGGTACCTGTTCCCTTTGCTGCACAGATTGAGCTTTTAGACTAACCTTTCTAAAGTCAGGGGAACATGTCCCTTCAACAGAAGAGAACCCTTTAATAGGCACACCCAAAATACTTCCTACAACAGCCTTTTCCATCATAAAATCTACTCCATTGACCTTCAAGCAAATATTGTAGTCTTCCACTGTAAACATATTCGCGTAGAACTACGAACCTCCTCTTCATAAACCTTGGGACTCTAATTGGTAAATAGATGAGTCCACTATAGAAATTTGCAAATATCAAACATTTATCTCATGCCTAACATCTCGAGAATGTCAGTGTCAAATGCTCTACCCTATAGCACCTTCTGCTTCTTAAGGTTTTCTCTACTTTCAACATTTGACACAATCACTTTGGCCTTCTTGGAAGAACCAGGTTCCTCTTTGTCACTAGCCTTCCTCTTTACCGAATTCTTCACACTTTTCTCCTTCTTTTTAGATTTCTCTCCAGACTTGTCTCCTTCAATACTCTTCACTTCATCAAACTCCACCGCTTTTATAGACGAACCTCCCCCGGGCTTTACAATCACAGATTTCGTAGAGGATTTATGAATTAAGGAAGAAGCTTCCTCATTCACCTCTTTATTTGGGCCGGTTTGTAATGGTTGCGACATTTGGGTATTAAAAAGATAAGAGAGAGGCGGGAACATTTAATGATGTGGCACTTTTATAGTCGTTTAAAATGTGAATGAGTGTAAAAGGAACCACTAACCCGAGTCAAAGGAACCAGGTTCCTTGACTAAGTTTTATATATGTGAGCCTCATCCTTTTACCAAGATGCAATATCATTAGCTACTTGTTTACTCTATAATTGCCATGCGTGTTTACTTGTAACGGTATAGAGTTGAGTTAGAAATTTCCAGAAAATGCTTTTTAGCAGTTTTACCTGTTCATTCTTTCATAGCCGATCATTGAGGGATCTGGTGCTCAATTTGATTTTTCAGACCCAATTCCAGTTGATTCTTTTCAAAGTTCTCCCTGCCAATGTTTTGGTGAAGATATCTGCTATCCTCTATTTTGCAGAACTTCATGAATATGAGACCCTTTTCAACATTATCCCTGAGAAAATGATGTCGCGTATCAATGTGCTTTATTCTCTTATGCTAGACAAGGTTCTTTGCCATGTTGATAGAACATGTGTTATCACACAGTAAAGGTACACAACAAAAAAACACACCAAAATCCTCCAGTTATTGCTTGATTTATAACAGTTGAGCACAACAAGAGGAAGTTGCCACATATTATCTTCTGCACTAAAAAGATTCACAAAGTTTTCTTTCTTTCTACCCCATAAAGTTAAGCATGATCCTAGAAAATGTGCCTTGCCAAATGTGCTCTTCTTATCTACCAGATAACCAGCATAATCAGTATCAACATGCCCAATTAAGTAGAAATTGTCTCCTGAAGGATAGTACAGAACCAATTCATGTGTTCCTTTGAGATACCTTAGAATCATTTTGGTAGCTTTCAGATGAGATTCCTTTGGACTTGATTGGAATCTAGCATATAATCCCACTCCAAATACAATATCACGTCTGCTAGCTGTGTGATACAAGAGTGAACCAATGATACCTGATTTCGTTCACAGGAGAACCAGGTTCATCCATGTCTAGACGAGTGGCAGTTGCAATACATATCAATAGTTTTTGAACCTTCCATCTCAAATCTCTCTAGAATCTCTTTAATGTACTTTTGCTAACTTATCATTGTTCTCTTAGAGGTTTTCTTAACTTGCAAATCTAATAAAAAATTCAGTTCCCCCATCATGCTCATCTCAAACTCGCATCCCATAAACTTGGCAAACTCCTCATGCAAGGAATCATTTGTTGCACCAAAGATGATTCCGTCAACATAAACTTGCACAATGAGCACATTCTTCCCTCGTTCTACAAAAATAGGGTGTTGTCGATTTTTCCTCTTGTAAATCCATTTTCAGAAGGAACTTGGATAACCTTTCATACTATACACGAGGGGCCTATTTCAACCCGTATAATGCCTTGTCAATTTTGAATACATGTTCAGGATGCTCATGACACTCAAAAACAGGTGGTTGTTTGACAAAGACTTCTTCCTTTAAATATCCATTCAGAAATTCACTCTCGACATCCATTTGGAACAATTTGAATTCCATATGAGAAGCAAAGGCAATGAGAATTCTGTTAGCTTCTATTCGAGCAACTGGGATAAAAGTTTCATCATAGTCAATATCTTCTTCTTGATTATAGCCTTGAATAACTAACATAGTCTTGTTCCTTGTTGTATTCCCAAACAAATCAAGCTTGTTTTTGAACATTCACCTGGGTCCTATTACAGTTCTATCTGAGGGTTGAGGTACCGAGTGCCATACACTATTCCTCTCAAATTCATTGAGTTCATCTTGCATAGCAGTAATCTAGTCAGTATCTTTTAATGCTTCCTTGACATTTTTGGGTTCAATTTGAGAAAGGAAAGCTGATAAGGCAAGCTAGCTACTTGTCATTGATCTGGTTTGAATCCATGAATCAAGAGGAGTGATCATATTTTGGAGAGATGTGAACTTTTGTGCTTCCAGTTAGACATCTGAATCTTATTATATGAAGACCCACATTCCTCTGAATAGGATCCATTGCTGACATTAATGGAAGAGTGAGTGCCACTTCTCTTCTCAGCATCAGGAGTTCCTTGCACGCCATCAGCAACTCTGTTTTCTGCTTTACTGGTTATAATGGAATAACTAGGTTTTTCTGTATCAACTAGAGGTTTTGCTGCATCTTCTTCGTTAGATTCCTTGACCTGACTCATCAAATCAGCCTTTCCATTTATCATATCAATAAATTATCGAGGAATCTTTGAGTGCTCTCCATCTTGATCAATCTTATCATGTGAATCTTTCTCGCATAAGTGGTATGATTAATCAAAGATCACGTGTATGCTTTCTTCAAGCCATTGAGTCCTTTTGTTGTAGACCTTGTATGCTTGATTTGTGAGGAATATCCAAGAAATATTCCTTCATCACTTTTAGCATCAAATTTTCCCAGCACTTCCTTACCATTACTGAGAATGAAACATTTGCAGCTAACATTCTCAGGTGAGTTAGCTTGGGTTTCCTCTTGTTTTACAATTCATATGGGATTTTGCTTAAGATCATGCACCTATTTATCAAATAGCAGACAATGTTGATTGCCTCTGCCCAAAAACCTTTTGGTACACCACTGTCAATTAGCATCGTCCTTACCATGTCTTCAAGGACCCTATTTTTCCTATCCACAATACCATTTTGTTGGGGGTGTTCTCGGAGCTGAAAAATTGTGACTTATACTATTTTCAGCACAGAATTCATCGAATTTTGCATTATCAAACATTGTGCCATGGCCAGATCTTATGCCTACAACAGTATGGCTCATCTTCACCTGAATCTGCTTCACAAAGGCAACAAAAGCTGGTTCTATCCTTGCTTCTGAGGAACAAGGTCCATGTGAATCTGGAGTAGTCATCACTTATGACAAAAATATACTTCTTTCTTCCTCTACTTTGCACTCTCATAGGTCCACAAAGATTCATATGGAGGAGATCAAGTGGCCTTGAGGTGCTTACTTCCTTTTGGGCTTGAAGGAGGACCTGACTTGCTTTCCTCTTATACATGCATCACACACCTTGTGATCCTTGAACCTTGACTTGGACGACCCACGAACCAAGTCCTTCTTGACCAACTTGTTTAGCAAAGAAAAGCTTGCATGTCCCAATTTTCTGTGCCACTGCTCAGTATCATCATCAACAACACTCAAACATGTAAGGTCCCTATTGTTCAAAGACTCAAAATCAGCAACATAGATATTTTTGAATCTTTTTTCCTTCAGAACCAATTCACCAGTCATAAGATTGGTGTCTGTGCAAGTCTTTGATAATAATTCATCTTTGTTTCCTTTGTCGCAGATTTGAGAGACACTTAGTAGACTGTATTTCAGGCCATTCAAATAGTACACATTCTCAATTGAGTGAGTGAGTGTCTTCTCAACTCTTCATACTTCCAGAATATATCCCTTTGTCAAAGGACACACCTCCTCCTTGGGCTTTAAGTGAGAGGAAATCATTAGTGCTTCCACTCATATGCTTAGAGAAACCACTATCCATATACCATCATTGGCTGTTTCCTTTCACTACTTCCTGCACAAGGAAATGAGAGATTAGACTTAGGAACCCAAACGAGTTTAGTTCCTTATAATGAGGAAAAGGGTGGATTAAACTTCTTCTTGTCCAAGTAGGCATCACACGTTTTTATTGGAGGGACCATGTTCTTTAGTAAGTACATTTCCTATGTGAGTTGTAAGGAGTCTTTTTCTTTTGGAACTAGATTCCTTGCCTGTTTCACCCATTACTTTTATACATGGTAGTGATTGTATCAGAGGACCAGGTCCATTTTAGAGGTTTTTCGAGATCATTTTTAACCTTGCCTTGATCTTCCTGAAGTTGTCTATTTCTTTCAAGTTTAGCACACATAATAGATTTTACCATTTTGAGCTCATTTCAAGCTTAAGGTGTGCCTTACTTGGAACTTCCTTACTTTTTTTGAGTGTTCCCAGAACTGTTTTCCCTCTTTAACCGTTCAATTGTTTCATTTAGATCCATAACTACTTCCAGCAGTCATATCTCACATGCTCTGTATTTTCAATTTTCTCAGTTAGATCATCCTTTTCTTTTTTTAAATCCTCAATGGTTTCTGTTAAATCAACTACTACGACTACTAAATCATCTCTCTCATGTTCTACCTCTCCTTATTTCACAGTTTACACATTTTATCATTGATGATGCAATAAACATCAATTAGAACATTTTCCAATGATATAAGCTTCTTTTGAGAATAAGACTTCAAATATATTTGAACATCTTGAAAGTTTACCTCATCGTCATCATCATCTTCATCCTCATCAAATTTTGCCATCAGGGCAAAGATGGAGTCATATTCAGCTACTTTGATTTCAACGGCCATCATGGAGGTGTCATATTGTTCATCATCTTCCTAAGATTTACAGGAGGAATCTCCCCATTCAGCAAAAACTTGTTTCACAACATTATCAGCAACATCTTTTCTCTTGAATTTCTTGTTAGGAACAAGGTTCTTCTTGGATGTTTTGTCTTTGTAGTGCTTGTACTTGACTTGCTTGTGGAAGTGATAGTCTTTGATGCAATGTCCTAGCTTCCCACATTTATGACACAATTCATAGCCTTTTAGTCTGCTGGAGCTGCCTATTTTTGGAATACCTCCATTTTTGCTAACCATTTTCTAATATCTTTTTGTCAGATAGGCCATGTCAGCATCCTCACCACTTGAGTCTTAGTTGTCGACCTTGAGGACCACGTTCTTCTCCTTTTTGGATTATCTTTTCTTCTCCTTTTTGGATTATCTTCTTTAATGGTCCTTTTTTTCTTCATTTCATAGGTCTTCAGATTTCCGATGGGTTCATCAATGGTCGGGTTTTTGCAGATCATTTGCCTTTATGATAGTATTGACTTTGCTTTCCTAAGAACCAAGTAATACATTAAGTATTTTCCTGACAAGTCTATTCCTTGGAATGATCTCTCCTAGAGAGTGAATCTCATTGATGATGGAGGTAAATCTAGTATGAATGACTTGAATGGACTCATCATCCTTCATCATGAAGAGTTCATACTCAATAGTGAGCATATCAATCTTTGTTTGCTTGACTTGAGTTGTTGTTTCTTGTGCGGTTTGGAGATCCTCCCAGGTCTCCTCGCCAGATTGACATGTAGAAATTCTATTATACGTCTAGTCCAATACCACAGATGAGGATCTTTTTTGCTATAAAATTTTTCTCTATAGCTTTGCGATCAGAATCGTTGTACTTCCTTTTCTTTGGAACTGTCACTGCTGGTTCGCCAATGGTCTCCATGGGAACAAAAGGACCATCCCAGATGACGTCCCCGAGCTCTGGATCTTCAGCCATGACAAAACATGCATCCTTGTCTTCCACCATTTATAGTATTGTCTATTGAATCTTGGTGGTCTGTAGATTGATTGACCTTCTTCAAAGTTTGGTGGAGCAGCCTTGTGGATCCTTTCTAGGTGTTAGACTTATAGAATGAACATGCTCTGATACCAATTGGTAATAACTAAGAGTCCACCAAACTATAGAGAACCCGGTTCTCTATCAGTTTTCACAAAACATACACACACATTAGAAAGTAAATGCCACAATAGAGTTTTACGTGAAAAATTCCCAGCTTAGGGGATTAAAAACCACGATTCACACTCGTAAGATTTCAACTTCACTAACTGAGAAAACTTCATATTACAACCTAATGTAATATAGAAATTAACCTCTTAATCATTCACCTACTTATAATAACTCTACTAATGGCCTCTTTGTAATAACTCTATTACAAAGCGCACTCTTTGGCTAACTTTAACTAAAACACAAACACAAGATTTTATGGTTTTAACATCGATCTCCTATAGAATGCTTCTAAGTAATCTGAGTAGGAACTACAAATAGATAATACTAACAAAGATACAATAATACTGAGGACATATGATAAACTCAATATTGGGATCTGGTCCTTTGTTCTGTTGTTATAATTATCTTCAAGCCTTGGAGTCACTTGAAAGTCAGTATCACACTTGAGAGAGAGACTTGATGATTTAGGGTTTTGCAAGTGTGTTTTCCCTTGCCTCATATTGGTAATTTATAAATAAGGTCATTGGGATGATATATGTAATTATTCGGTAGAAGGCATGCTCCAAAAAGTGACTGTTGTACTGTTGCGTGTGCAGAGAAATAGTGTAGTGACTTCAATAGCTGTTGAGAGTTGACTTGTAGTGTCACAAGAGGAACTAATAGCCATATGTTCCCCATGCCATTTCTTCGACTCAAGTTGTTGGAACTTGTGCGAGGCAAGAGATTGGTTGTTCTTGAGCATTTTGAGTATGTGTAACAGGTTCCCAATCTGATTCTCATGTGAAGTTTGTTAGATCATCAAAATACAAAAAGTACATTACTTAGCAGCCTCCATGGGTCATTAATATATAGTATGTATAGCAAGCTTTTCCAAGGTTAAAAGCACTCAAAAAAAAAAAATTTTTTTTTAAAGTTGAAGTGTTTGGCCAAGTTTTTAGAAGAAAAAAGTATTTTTGAGTAAAAACATAAGTAATTTGGAGAAGCAAAAAAGTACCTTCTCTTCAAAAGCATTTTTGAGAAAAATACACTTAGCAATAATTTTTAAAAACTTGGACAAACACTAATTATAATTCAATAGTACTTTTCAAATAAAATTATTCTCATTTCTTTCTGACGCAAACATAACAATATAACGTTGAAAATTGGTGTTTTGGAGTTTGATCCTTCTTTATAGTTTGTTTGGATGATTGTTACCCATTATTAATGTATAGTGTTATACTATATGTATTGTACCTTTAAAGGTTTAATTAACACATTTTTCATTTAGTTAGACTGTATAATATGGTAGAATAATAGATAAGTTTACAAAAATATCTCCAACTGTTGTAGATATTAGCGTTGCCAACAAATTCATAAAAATAATTTGACAAACTTTTCTAAATTTATCACCAATTATGCCTCTACATATACTAAGTTCTTAAACATTCAACTCTGAATTAATCAAGAAAACAAGATAATGATAATAGTATAAGCAAAAATAATCCGCTGTTGAATTGAAGCGATTAAAGAAAAAGAATGAACTTTTTGTTTACCAAGATCATTACTTAAGGATATGTACGAAGTTCTCATCGTATGTTACATGGCACTGGATGTATTTATTTTTTTCAATTGCGGACAGTTTTGTTGCATTTTAATGTTAGTTTTATAGTTATTTTGAAGAAAAAAAGGAGTTCCACTTTGAAGAATTATATCATGGTATAGAAAAAAGTAGCTGCAAATTGAAGATAGAAGATGAGAAATACTTATAATATAGCAATAAAATAGGTATGGGGTAGAATGAAATAAAAAAAAGTTAGGATAAAGGGCAATATAAAATTACTACTTAAATTCTCAGTAAGCAAGGGTATGTTGGAGAATTAAAATAAAGTAACAATGCGGTCACGT
Source organism: Nicotiana benthamiana (assembly GCA_034376525.1). Lineage (NCBI taxonomy): Eukaryota > Viridiplantae > Streptophyta > Magnoliopsida > Solanales > Solanaceae > Nicotiana > Nicotiana benthamiana. The sequence continues at coordinate 51,456,655 of CM067325.1, read as the reverse complement.
CTAATCACTAATTACATAAATGAATTTTTTTGTTAAGTAAGCGATGTATATAATAATACGATATAATATAATTTAATTAAATAACAATAAAAATAAGTATTATATTAAACTAATAATATAATACACTAATTTTCAGTTAAAAGATTCTTTCCTGTATTCTCTCATTTCTCTATTTTTTTTTTCTTTTTTTCCTCTTTGGTTGAATGTTCTTACCCTTTTATTCATTCGGAATAAGAGGATGTCTACGTATACATTACTCAACTCAAATCTCAGTTATGAAATTTTATTAGGTTGCGTGAGTGGATGTAAGGGGACTTTTAAGTAGATGAGAGAAGTCAAAGTTGAACTTTCAAACCTATTTATTTAAATGCAATTCACGATTCACAAGTGACAACACATGAGTATCTTTTTGTATCTTCTAAAAGACATGTGACCACACAGTTGACAGTTCATGGTCATGTTGAGCAAATGACCTTTCCTAATAAAGAGAAGAGTAATTAACTTTGTGCTATTTCCTTTCTTCAGTTTCAGTATAGTTGTTAAATTACAAAATTGTAATTTATTTTTCCTTTTATAACTATTTAAGGGTATTTAATTGGATATTGTCAACCAGACATTATTGTTCCTCGACTTTTACTCCCTCTCGGTATGTTTCCTTTTGTTCGATGGTGACTTATTTGGCACAATTTTGTTTCCTTCCTTAAGAAGGTGACATTTTACGTGGTTGCGCTAATATGTGTACAATTTTATAAATCAATAACATCAGCAGTTGTTTTTAAACTAGTAGGCACAAGAGTGAGTGCCTTGGCAACTACGTCCGAAAACTCAAAATAGACAAATTCCCCTATCATTTTCTCCACATTGAGACCGACTTAACCCACTGTCTTTTTTTATTTATTGAGTAGAGATTGTTATTGTCAAAATGGCATGCCATAGCCATTTTTAGATAGTTATAATAAAATAGTCAGTATTTGCAAAATTATTAAAAAATAATTATTATTTAATTCGAAGATAAAATATGAATAATGATACCTTGTTGAAACACGGATAGTTTCAAAAGAATACGTTTGATTATGGAACTTTTGCGAATAAATTTCGAGCATATTATATTGGAACTCCAACACATTATGAATTCTAGCACAATACGCTGAAATTATTGGAACAACACTTTCTCTTACAAGATTGTTACCGGTTTATCTGCTAGAAGTAGTTTTTATCTATTATGTTTATCCTTTTAGTTACATAGTATATCTAAATTATATACGTGAATTCATCTTTCTAGTTCAGATATATGCAAAACCTTACATCTTTCTCAAGAACAAGAAGCAATTAATAGTATAGTTAATTATAGGTTATATAACAATATCTTTCATCGTATATTAATATTCTAAGGCTATTTATGTTACGAGAGATTTTACTATAAAGCTTTTAGATACGTTCTTTTTTTTCATCTTGTTTCACAAGGAAAAGAAACTTGGCTTACATTTTAAAGATAGCTAAAGAGAAAATAGACTAATGACAATAATCTATATATAAATATAAATATAAAGTTGGGACCATGAATCACATTTATCTTTTTTCTTAATTTTTTGACAATTTTCCCATTTTTCTATATTTATGTGCTATAGATTAAAATTTTAAAGCATCACATCTTAATTACACAGTCTTAGTTACATCTCCCTCCCTTCTTTATCCTATCTCTTTTTTCACTTTAGAAAACCAAAAGTCCCCATCATTAATACCTCAAATAATTCCACCTTTAATGGCTAATATAAAAGAATATTTAATATGCAATTTAATCACATGATTTAAGCAAATTAAGAAGCGACTGTTGTCTTGATCAGAAAGCCCAAAAGTCTCACCGTGAATTTTGCCTTATGCTAGAAAGCTCAAAAGTCTATACATTAAACCAACAGGCCGGATTTGGAAGCTAATGGAGAGATCTATACATTGTAGTCAACTTTGGTCTTTGCTAGAATCTGAGAATATTCTGGATGCATAAAGGTTCGTCACTTTCGCCAACAATTCTGTCAAAAAAAAACTTTCACTTGCTAGTGAAAACTTTGAGATTAAACCGAAGTCATGGAAAATGTAGTGAGAGAATCTAGAGAGAAGGAGGAGCGTCTGAGAGAAGTCTCTGGAAGACCGAGAATATTATTAATCAGAAAAGAGAGTGAAATGAAATCCGTAAGCTAAATTTATCTGAGCGATGGCTATATGTACATCTATCATTGGGTCGGGTCAGACGACCCAATGGCGGAAAGAAAATGGGGCTCAGACATATTGGGCGCGTTACACACATTTGGCCCAAACAACAAATAGATCATCATAGCCCATACAATGTATACCAGAAAATACAATAAATATATAGTGTATATACAGTGTATACAATCATGTAAGCTCTTTCATCTCAACAGCTAGGTTTTGGGCCAGACTTAGGGTTTCGGTTCTTTGAAAGAACAAAAGAAAATTCATGGAGTTTCCTTTTGTGTTAAAAGCAAGAAACGTCACGAAATTTGAGAATTTTCGTTAAAAAAGTTATTAGACGGAATAATAGTCTTGAAATCCTATTCATCATCTTACTTACGTCCTTGACAAAGAAATGTTTTTTGTCTGATCTACGACCATAACATTATTATTTAGAGGTATTCATAATTATTAGTGAGAATTTGTCTGTCATTGTAGAAGAAACGCTTTTATATTAAAGGTATGAGGGTTCGTATTTGAGGTGGCGTTGAATATGGAAGGAACACAATTGCTTTGCAGCTTTCTTTATGCAACTAAACCTGCTCATATTTAATTTGCTCAAAATGAATTAACAAAATATGTTTAGCTTCTTCTCTCATTTAAGCTGCTCAAGAGTCTAGAGTTTCTCTTTCTCTTACTTCATTATTTTTGGTGCATAGTGAATATACCTACTTCTATCGGTGGTTAGATTTTTCGGCAGCTTTGCTATATAACATGAAAACATGATGATTTGAAGATGAAAATCAGAGAAAATGAAAATGAACAGGAAGCGATACAGAGAGAGAATAGGAAGCTTCTGGAGAAAGCCAGAAGATAAAATGAAATCCCGTATGTAAAATATCTGTACAAGTGGTTTATATACAATCACTCTTGGGTCGGGTCAGACGGCCCAAGAACAAAAATAAAACGGGCTCATATATATGTACAACTCAAACAACAAATCATCACAGTCCAATACAATGTATATCAGAAAATACAATAAATATACAATGTGTACAATCATTTATGCTTAGGTTTGGAAGCCATGTAGTCTTTCATCTCAACACCCCCCCTCAAGTTGGAGGGGGAAACCACCTGCAATTTGGATAACAGCGGATGAAGCGCAGTGCCTGGTAATGGCTTAGTGAGCAGGTCAGCCAGCTGACGAGAAGTAGGAACATGAAGCAGCTTGATAAAACCGTTCTGTAGCTGATCCCGAATAAAATGGCAGTCCACCTCGATGTGATTGGTACGCTCATGAAAAACAGGATTAGTAGTTATATGGATAGCAGCATGGCTGTCACAATAAACAGAAAAAGGAATAGAAACAGATACCCCAAGATCAACCAATAAACGAGATAGCCAAGATAATTCGGCAACAACTTTGCTGAGGGCTCTATATTCTGCCTCAGCAGAAGACAAAGAAACAACAGGTTGCTTCTTAGATTTCCAACTAATCAGGCAACCACCCAATAACACACAAAATCCAGTAATAGATCTCCTAGTATCAGGGCATGCAGCCCAGTCACTATCAGAATAACCAACAATAGAGAAATCATCACTGGCAGAATAAAGTAGACCCATAGAAGGAGTGCCTTTAAGGTATCTTAAAACATGCAGGGCAGCAGTCATATGGGGAAGTCCGGGGCATTTGAGGAATTGACTCAGATGTTGAACAGCAGAGCATATATCAAGCCTAGTATGAGTCAGAAACAACATCTTACCAACAAGACTCCTGTACTAGTTAGGAGAAGATAAAGGTCACTAGAATCAGCATGAAGTTTGACATTAATATCCAAAGGAAAAACAACAGATGAGACATTTGCACAAGCAAACTGATGCAGTAAATCAGAAATATACTTATGCTGATTAAGGATCATTCCACCAGGAACAACTGACATTTCAAGGCCCAAAAAGTAATGCAAAGACCCTAGGTCTTTGATTTTAAGATGATCATCCAGAAACAGTTTCAGGGCAGTAATCTCATCACTGTCATCCCCAGTAAGGATAATATCATCCACATAGACTGCCACAACCACAAGGGACCCAGGTTTACCTTTGATGAACAAAGAATAGTCATTCAAAGAATGTTTGTACCCTCTGGAATAAAGAGCAGAAGACAGTTTGGCATACCATTGTTTGGATGCTTGTCTCAGCCCATAGAGGGATTTCTTGAGCTTACAAACCAGATGAGAAGGAGTAGAAGATGTAAGAGAAACAGAACCAGACAGAGGAGCAGAGACTGTCAAACCTGGGGGAAGTTTCATATAAACTTCCTCATCCAAATCCCCATGGAGAAAAGCATTATTGACATCAAGTTGAAACAGAGGCCAGTGATTCTTGACAGCCACAATAATAAGACATTTCACAGTGGTCATCTTAATCACAGGAGAAAAGGTGTCAGTAAAATCAATCCCTTCAACTTGAGTATCACCCTTAATAACAAGACTAGCTTTATACCTTTCAACAGTACCATCAGCCGTGTATTTGATTTTATAGACCTATTTATAGCCAATGGGTTTCTTACCAGGAGGAAGAGGAACAACATCCCAGGTATGGTTTGCTTCCAAAGCATCAAACTCCTGTCTCATGGCACCCTGCCATGCTGGAAAAGATGCAGCTTGAGAGTAATACAAAGGTTCAGATTCCAAAGTAGAAGAAGAGGAACCAGAAAAGACAGAGAGTTGGCAGACATAATCCTTAAGATAGGAAGGAGGATTATGCTGTCTAGTGGACTTGCTAGAAGTAGGAAGAGGGTGTGAAGAAGCTAAAACAGGGGGAGAGATACCAGGATTGAAGGAAGGTAGAGAAGATGGAGCAGCATCAGTAAAATCAGGAACAAGAGAATCAGATGTTGGAGCAGATGTAGGGGAAGGAGGGGAAGAAGCATGTATAGGAAAATCTGTGTCAGTGGAATGCTCAGCAGGAGGAATAGAAGGAAAGGATCAAGGAGAAGGGTGAACAGAAGAAGGTTTATTCTTAAAAGGAAAACAAGTTCCATGGAATAGAACATCCCTGGAGACAAAGCATTTCTTGGAAACCAGATCATACAGCTTATAACCCTTTTTGGCAAAGGGGTAACCCAGAAAAACACAAGAGAGGGCTCTAGGCTTTAACTTGTCCCTTTGAGGAATAGGGACAGCAGCATAAGCAAGGCACCCAAATGCCCTTAAATGAGAATAAGATGGAGCTTTCCCATACAAAAGTCCATGAGGAGATTTATTGTGAAGAATTCTGGATGGTATTATGTTAAGGAGATAAGTAGCAGTCAACAGACAATCCCCCCAGAAAGACACAGGTAGGCCAGATTGAAAAAGTAAGGCTCTACATGTTTCAAGAAGGGTTCTGTGCTTTCTTTCAACAACATCATTCTGTTGGGTGAATGAGGACAGGAGGTTTGATGAATAATCCCCTGGCTACTAAAGAAAGATATACCCTCAATGCTGGATCCCAATTCTAAGGCATTGTCACTTCTAACAATTGAACCACAGTGTTAAACTGTGTTTTAACAAAACAGATGAAAGACTTAAGCAGGGAAAAAGCATTGCTTTTAGAGCCCATTAAGTGTGTCCAGGTTGCCCTAGAAAAATCATCAACTATTGTAAGGAAGTATCTACAACCAGAAGATGTAGAAGTGTGGTAAGGCCCCCAAGTATCCACATGTATTAATTAAAATGGTCTAGTAGTACTGGTACTGCTATCAGGAAAAGGGAGTCTGGTTTGTTTAGCCATAGGACAGACAGACAAGGAAAAGGTTGTTTAAAAGCAAGTGGAAAAGACAAACCAGAAATATGTCTCATATTTGCAAAAGAAGTATGTGCTAGTCTTAAATGCCAAATGTAATTCATATCAGTGGTAACAACGTTATTACAAATGGAATTATTTACAATTGGAGGGAAGGCAACAATTTTGTTGTCAGACACATTGTCGTCATTACAAAAATCAGACAAAGCACATACAGAAGTAAATGAAGAACCAGGAGAGTAAGAAGGGGAAGTAGGCACCCAAGACAGTTTGTATAGGCCAGCTTCCTCTTTACCAAGATCCAGAGGCCTCTTTAGAGAAGGGTCTTGTATCATGTGAAGTAAACAGGAAGTTGGAGTAAACAAAACTATACAGTGCAATTGTTTTACCAACTTGTGAACACAAATCAAGTTGTGTTTAAAGGAAGGAACCAGAAGCACATTGTGAAGAGTAAGGGAAGAAGGTAATGCAAAAGAACCTGTACAAGTTACTTTCACTTTGCAACAATTAGGCACAGTTACAAGATAAGGAACAGTCAAAGGTATGATGTTAAAGAGTAGGTTCTTATCATGTGTCATATGATTAGATGCCCCTGAATCTATGATCCAGGTGACAGAATTAATGTGTGTAAGCATGCATAATTTGGAATCAGAAACAAGACTCTCAGTCAACATAGTACCAGCAAAATTAGCAGCATACATGGGAGGAGGAGCTTGATTACTGGAATCCCCTAACTGGGTCTGTTGCAACAAGCTCATCAATTGATCATATTGGTGTCTGCTCAACCCTGGTATCATAGAGCTGTGACCATCTATGTGTGCAACATGGTGATGGCTGGCAGGAGGATCCCCAAGAGGACAAGACATATTAGGATTCCCATGATTAACAGACACACTTTCCTCACCAGTGGAGATATGAGCAGCTGCAGATTTCCTTCCCTTGTTGTATTTTATGTTTTGAGGAAACACATGGATCTTGTAGCACTTATCAATTAAGTGCCCAGATTTCTTGCAGTATCTGCAAAATAAGGGCCCTCTACTTTGCTCAAAATTAACTCTGGGTCTGAAAATAGGGGGACTAGGCACTGTGGTCATTTTAATTTTATAAAGCTGACACCATCTTGGGCGTTTCATTAGTGGGGTAAATTACTTTGCTTTATCAATGCTAAAAAAATTCCTTCATACAACTAAACAACTTGTGTTATATTTTGTAAGCTTATGTAGTCTAGATAGGTAATCTTTTTGCGGTAGTTTGTATAAGTTATCTAGAATTAACAATTATTGCAGTTAAATATTTATAAATATATATTTTAAACCTATCTTGCCAAAGAAATCTAAATCCATTCAAAGCATTCATATTTCAATATTAGCAAAAAGAAAACGGTGTGGTCTCTTTAAGTTTTAATTCTGTAGAGGAGGCGATTCTTGGGCAGAGGTAAATTAGGATTTAGAATCAGTTCTATTTTTTCACTTTCCTAATTTTTCCATCACAATCTCTCTATCAGAGATTCTTGATTCTCTTCCCGTTACATAATTGATGTTTATTAGTAATAAATTAATGTTATTAATTTTTTTATTTTATTTTTATTTTTGCTAACAACACAAATATGTTATTATTCGGTGTATTTGTATTATCATTAACAACACATAGGGTTCCTCACTTTGGTGTATGGGTTCATGGCCTGGAACAAAGAAGATCATTATGGACCAATTTACAAGCACTGGCAACAGGAATACAGGGGCCTTGGGTTGTTGCTGGGGACTTCAATGCAGTTCTATGTGATAAAGATAGAAAGTCTACCAAGCCAATTAGACTCCCTGAAACTCTAGACTTCAACAGTTGTTTGCAACAAACTGGACTGACTGAATTACCTTGGAGGGGAGAATACTACACATGGACAAATAAACAAACTGGTGTGGACAGAGTATGTAGCAGGTTAGATAGAGCCTTTGGTAACTATGACTGGATGATCAAATGGAGCCAGGTGGTTACTAACTATGACTTGGCCCTAATCTCAGACCATAACCCCATGGTGTTAACACTGTCCTCAACCTCATGGCATGAAAAGAAGAATTTCAAATTCTTTAATGTCTGGGCTGACCATCACAATTTCCAACAGATTGTATCCAGAGTTTGGCAAGAGGGCAAGGCAGATACAATGAAAGCAATTTGGGGTAAACTCAAAGCACTGAAGCACCCCTTGAAGAACCTGAATAGTAAGGAATTCAAGACAATCTCAGAGAAAATTCAGCAGGGTCGAAAGGACCTGGAAACAGTGCAAGCACAAATGCACCAATCATACACTGATCACCTTCAACAGAGGGAGAAGGAACTGGTCCTGAACTTAGAAAAATGGTCACTTATTGAGGAGAGTGTTCTGCAACAGAAGGCAAGGGCTAAGTGGATACAACTTGGGGACTCCAATACCAAATACTTCACTTTAGTAATGAAAGAAAGGAACCAGCACAATCAGATCACTAAGCTTGTTAATGCAGTGGGCACCAAACTCACTACAGTTGAGGATATCAAAGAGGAAATCATAGGTTTCTACAAAGCACTGATGGGCACACTGCAGGAACTCTGCCTGCTATAAACCAAATGTATATGTCGAATGGGCCAAAGCTGACACAGCAACAGGGACAGGAACTATGTGCAACAGTGACTGATACAGAAATAGCAGAGAGTATTAAGGTTATTGGAGATGACAAAGCCCCTGAGTTGATGGTTACAATGTTGTTTTCTTCAAAAAGAGCTGGGGTATCATTGGTACCCAAGTCAACACTGCCATCAAACAGTTCTTCACATCATCTAGGATGTACAAACCAATCAACTGTGCCACTATCACCCTCATTCCTAAACTGTCCAAACCAACTACAGTCAAAGAGTTCAGACCTATTGCCTGCTGTTCTGTCCTATACAAGATCATCTCAAAAATCCTAGCAAATAGGCTGCAGAAGGTAATGTCAAGTATTATCAGTGAAGCTCAGGCAGGTTTCATCCCAGGAAGAAAGATTCAGGACAACATCATCCTAGCACATGAGCTTGAGAAAAGCTATACTAGGCAGAATGTATCCCCTAGATGCATGATTAAAATAGACCTCCAGAAAGCATATGATTCAGTTGAATGGGCATTCCTGCAACAAGTTATGGAGTAGATTGACTTCCCCAGCATCTTCACAAAATGGACCATGGAATGCATCTCAACAGTTACCTTCTCTGTCTTAGTTAATGGTGAACCTACCAAACCTTTTGTTGCTGCCAGAGGACTGAGGCAAGGGGATCCCATCTCCCCCTTCCTTTTTGCCTTGGTCATGGAGTACTTAAGTAGATCCTGCTCCTCACTAAAGGATGATCCAGCCTACACATTTCATCCCAGATGCAAGAAACTTGACATCACACATATGTGTTTTGCTGATGACCTACTTCTATTTGCTAATGGTGACCTCAACTCTGTTAAGGCATTGTCCAATTGCTTCACACAGTTCTCAGCAGCCTCAGGACTCCAAGCAAATCTGAACAAAAGCTCAGTTTATTTTGGTGGAGTACCAGTGCCCATACAGCAACAGATTCTTAATCACCTGGGTTATGATCAAGGACAACTGCCATTCAAATACCTTGGAGTCCCACTGTCCACCAAGAAAATCACAATGCTGCAATGGCAACATTAGTGGACAGAATCACAGCAAAAATCACATCCTGGACTGCCAGGACATTGTCTTATTCTGGAAGGCTACAACTTGTACAATCTGTTATATTTGGTATCCAAGCTTACTGGGCACAACTGTTTATATTCCCTGTGAAAGTACTCAAAATGATTGAAGGCATCTGTAGGAGTTTCATTTGGTCCGGGATGAACACTGTAACTAAGAAAGCCTACATCTCTTGGGACAAAATGTGTACCCCAAAATCAGTTGGGGGGATGAACCTAACTAACCTAAAGCTTTGAAACAAAGCTGCCATTGCAAAGACCTGCTGGGACCTAGTACATAAAAAATACAAGTTGTGGATTAGGTGGATCACTGTATACTACATCAAATACAGATCAATAGAATCCATTCCAATTCCTGCCCAAGCTAGCTGGATGGTGAGGAAAATTATCCAAGCCAGAGATGTTCTACAAAGGATCCAGAATTGGAAGGAACAGAAGTGCTCGACAAGACAATTGTACCATTCACAGATGCAAACAGTACCGAGAGTTCCATGGAAGAATTTAATCATACAGAACCAAGCAAGGCCAAAAGCAACATTCAACCTATGGCTATTCCTCCAAGTTAGACTCCCAACAAAGGACAGACTAAACAGCTGGGGAATGACTATTGATCAGCAGTGCCATTGTGCCAAAGCCACTCGGAATCAAGAGATCACTTATTACTGAACTGCCCTGTCACTGTGTACTTATGGGAAAGAACAATGAACTGGCTGCAGGAAAGCTACACACCAAAATTTGACTGGAACCATAAAATGCAATGGTTGATTAGCAAAGCCAAAGGTCGAACACCCCGCGCTGCCATCTTCAAATTGGTCACAGCTGAGTTTGCATATGCTATCTGGCTGGAAAGGAATGCTAGAGTCTTCAACAAAATATTCCGTTGTAACACTGCCTTACTAAGAGACATAGTGTATAATTGTAACGTTAGAGGTACCCCAAAAATTAGACAAATATTACAACACCTTCACATATAGTAGTGCTAGATAGTTAGGAAAGTAGAACTAATATGTATATTAACCCCTAGACAATTAGCTATGTTGAAGCTAGACTGTGGTTTTGTAAAGCTCTTTCATTGATGATTAATAGAAATCCTTAACTATAAAAAAAAAAAAAAACAACAACACAAAAATGACTTGTTCCTTAGATGCAAGCTTTACAAACGATTTTTCTGCCAACCACAACCTCTCATATGCATGAGTGAGACTTTAGAGTCAAGCATGGGAGCCTCACAAAAGCCAATAGTAGTGCTAACATTACATATTTTGCTCTTTATATAATGAGCGTTGAAATAACTTTCTCTATGTTTTATTTTTCTTTTAAAAATTGTTTTTATATGTATATATCTTTCTTAATATTTGTTTTACTTTTAAATTTTGGTATTATATTATACTTGAAATGATTTTATATGATCGCGCGTAGCGTGAGTATGTTCACTAGTGAGAGAAGAAAGGGGAGGGCAATTAAAGTTTCAACTAAATTTATACATACAATTTTTGTTTTATAAGGAGTTATTTCACTTTTATTTTGATCAAGTCATATTTCACATGAAAATTTTGCATTAACTTCTCCTTGCAGGAAAATAAGTATAGCGTTTAAAATACAAGGTTTTAAGTACATATTTTTCCTAAATTTAAAATAAACATACTTAAAACTACATAAGAATTGTATTATAAATCTAATACTTAAAATATTTCAAAAAATTATTGTCATAAAATATAAGTTTCCGCACAAAAGAATTTAAAGACAACTCCAATAGCCCAACTTGTTTGGCATAGGTGTGACTGCATGCAAGATTTAAGATATAAAACTAAGGGCAACATAATTAAGCTAATTAAAATATGAATAAGGTACAAAAGTGATCCTTAACATTAAAATAGTAAGAATTTAAAATATATAAGTTGTACATAAAAACGGGTCCATTTTCTAGAAGGCGAACAACTAAGATAAGAAACTAATCACTCTCAACGTATAATAACATGTATATGAATCATTTTGAGGTATTATTATATGCAAAGTGTTTTCTTTCATGAGAAAACTTTCGATGAGAAAATTAATCTTGAGTAAATTGATGGCTTGAAAAATAAAGAAGAAAGAACATTTTCATGATTAAAAACATTATCATTGGAAGCACAAGTCTTTCATTACAAAGGTATTCAAAACGATTATATCATGAATGGAGTTCTACATAAGTAATCTTAAACAATCATCTTTCATTAAATATGGAAGCCGATTTCTTTAAAAGTGTGGGTCTAATTTTTTATTTGCCACAACATTTTAAACGTTTTAAACCTTTTTTCGATCATGAATGCAAATATTAAAAAATTACTCTCTCAAAGCATCAATACATTCTTATAAGTGTGTTGATCTACAAGATTATTTAGCTACAAATCCCATACACATATATTGAGTTTATGTTGTATATTTAATGTATATTACTTGTATATCGGTATATTTTGTAGTTGGGCTAATCTGTATGTTCCAGCCCATTTGTTTTTGGTCTTATTTTCGGGTTTTATTTTCTGGCCCGATTTGGCCCATTTGTGTAATTATATACACTACCCCTTGTAAGAATAAGGGGCAGTCGGATATTTTCATTCTAATCGAGAAATCTCTCTTTCTCTGAAAAGCTCTCTGGAAGCGTCTACCTAACCGACTCTCTTTCATCTTGTTCTTCGATTTCGTCTGGATTTCTTGATGTTTTCATGGTATCAGAGCAAGGACGATGATCCGACGATGCTTTCCTATATCTTGTCATCTCGGTTGAACTCTCGTTGGAAATTTTTGGGGGTGTTTCTGACGTATTTGGTCAATGATGATTCCTATCTAAATCAGATGTTGATCTGAGACTTTCATCGCGACATCTGGCTGTATCTTCTTCACTCGAGCGTTTTGGGTTATTTTTCCGACGTTCTCGAGTCGATTCCGGTGAGGCTTCGGATTTTAGGGTTTCTGCTGTTCGAAACTGGCATTTTTCTGTTAATCGAAGGCCGATCTTCTCCGGTCGCAAAGAAGGAGGGTAAATCTGTTCCTATTTTAGGTTTTATATGATTTGCATGAAGTTTTTGATACAACTTTAGTTTTTCAACATACTTGCAGAGATTATATTTTGACTTTGAACTCGTTGTTCTTCACGATTGCTAACATGAGTACTAATACGACTCCTGTTGACCCTACCAGTCCCTTATGTTTACTCCTCTGATGTTCCTGGTGTTTCTCTTGTGTCCACTCCCTTCTCGGGTAGTGGTTATGGGGGTCTGAGAAGGAAAATGATTGTAGCATTGTCTGCTAAAAATAAAATTGTCTTTGTTGATGGTACATGTCCCAGACCAGACACTAATGTGGCTGAACAAAAGTTATGGGATAGATGCAATAATATGGTGATATCCTGGTTGACTGCTTCCTTGTCACCTCAAATAGCTGGAAGTGTGCAGTATTCTGATACTGCACAGAGCATATGGGCACAGCTCGCAGCTAGATATGGTACTGCTAACAGAACCAAAATTTTTGAACTAAAAAGAGAACTCTCTCATGCCTGTCAAGGATCTCTAGATGTAGCTTCATATTTTAACAAACTTAAAGGTCTATGGGATGAATTAGGAACAATGTGTACAAATCATGGACAAAGATGCATTTGTTCTGCCAGAAATGGCATCATACAGGAAGATGATGAGAATAAGGTGTTTCACTTCCTTATGGGCCTTAATGAAGCGTACTTGGGGGTAAGGAGTAACCTATTGATGATGCAGCCTCCTCCTTCCCTTGACAGTGTCTACAATATGGTTCTCAATGATGAGAAGCAGAGAGAAGTCCAGTCCTCTTCTCAGTTTAATCAAGACTATATGTCTTTCAATGCCCACACAAACAAGAATCCAACTGGTTTCAATAAGGCCACAGTGCCTAATTCTTCTCATTTCAGACAAAGAGTTAAGTTTGACCAAGCTAGGGACTCTTTGTTCTATTGATACTGCAAGAAATCTGGGCACTTAATTGATAAGTGTTACAAGATTCATGGGTATCCACAAAGTACAACATTTAACAAGGGAAGGAGACCTGCTGCTGCTCATCTAACTGCTGGTGTGGATTTCTCTTCTTCTGAAAGAAATATGTCTGTTCCTCATGGAAATCCTCCTGACAGTCATCAACCCGTTCCACACATTGATGGCCAAAGTTCTGTGATACTTGGGTTGAGCAGACAACATTATGAACAATTGATGACCCTGCTCCAACAAACTCAGCTAGGGGACTCCACTGCCCAATCTCCTCCTCCCATGTATGCTGCTAATTTTGCTGGTACTATGCTAACTGAGAGCCCTGTTTCTGATTCCAAATTTTGCATGTTAACTCACATTAATTCTGCTACCTAGATAATAGATTCAGGAGCATCTAACCATATGACTTTTAATAAGTATTTACTCTTCAATCTCATACCTTTAACTGTACCCTATCTTGTTACTCTTCCCAATGGATATAAAGTGAAAGTGACATGCACAGGATCTTTTGCATTAAATCCATTCATCACTCTTCATGGTGTCCTACTTGTTCCTTCTTTCAAACATAACTTGATTTCTGTCCACAAGTTAGTGAAACAGTTGCATTGCATAGTATTGTTCACTGCAACTTCCTGTTTACTTCACTTGTTACAGGCCCCTTCTCTGAGGATACCTCTGGATCTTGGTAAATAGGAGGCTGGTCTGTACAAGCTTGTTTGGGTGCCACCTTCATCTTCTTCTAATTGTTGTTCTTCTGTTTCTGTATGCTCTTCTTCTTCTAATTCTTGTAAACCTGACTCTTCTAGTAATCAAGATGTTAGTTTGCCTTTGAATGTAAACAGTTCCATATGTAATAATACTGTTGCCACTGACATGAATTACATTTGGCATTTAAGGTTGGGTCATATACCTTTTGCAAACATGAAACACATTTCTGCTTTATCTTTTCTATTTGCTTCTAAACAGCCTTTTCAATGTTCTACCTGTCCTATGGCCAGACAAACTAGGCTTCCCTTTCCTGAAATCACTACTAGTACATCTAGACCTTTTCAATTGATTCATGTAGATACTTGGGGACCTTATCATACCCCCACCTCTTCTGGTTCTAGATATTTTCTCACAGTAGTTGATGATTTTTCTAGGGCAACCTGGACACATCTGTTAGGGTCTAAAAGCAATGCTTTCTGCATGCTTCAATCTTTTCTGTGTATGGTTAAGACCCAGTATAATGCAAATGTTCAAACTATTAGGAGTGACAATGCTTTAGAATTGGGATCTAGCATTGCTGGTACATCCTTTTTTAACCAACATGGCATCATACACCAAACCACTTGCCCACATACTCCTCAACAGAATGGTGTTGTTGAGAGGAAACATAGAACTCTTCTTGAAACCTGTAGAGTTTTACTCTTCCAATCTGGTTTACTATTTCTTTCTGGGGAGATTGCCTATTAACTGCTACCTATCTTATTAATAGAATACCCTCCAGGCTCCTTCATGGTAAGTCCCCTTATGAAATCTTGCATGGTTAGGCACCCACTTACTCTCATTTAAAGGCTTTTGGCTGCCTTGCCTATGCTACTGTCCCAATTCCTCAAAGTGAAAAGTTAAAGCCCAGGGCCATTTCATGTGTTTTCCTGGGGTATCCTTTTGCTAAAAAGGGTTATAGACTATATGATCTCAGTTCCAAAAAGTGTTCTGTGTCCAGGGATGTTGTCTTTCATGAAACTTCTTTTCCTTTCAAATCTGCCTCTTCTGTCACCTCTGTTCCTCCTGTTTTTCCTTCTTCTTTTCATTCTATTCCTCCTCTTGAGCATTCCCCTTCTGAGCCAGATTTCTCTATTCCAATTTCTTCCTCTCCACCTTCACATTCTGTTCCAGTTTCTCTTCTTCATATCCAATTTCCAGTCCTCCATTCAACCCTGACATCTCACCTCCTGCTTTACCTTCTTCCACATCAACTGCTGTTCCCATGAAATCTGGAAGACAGCACAATCCTCCTTCTTACCTTAAGGATTATGTTTGCCACCTTCCTGCTTTTTCTGGGTCTTCTTCTTCTCCTCTGGAGACTGAACCCCTTTACTACTCTCAAGCTGCATCAGTTCCAGTATGGCAGGATGCCATGAGAAAGGAGTTTGATGCTTTGGATGCTAACTGTACTTGGGACATTGTTCCTCTTCCTTCTGGTAAGAAACTCATTGGCTGCAAATGGGTTTATAAGATCAAGTATAAGGCTGATGGTAGTGTTGAAAGACACAAAGCCAGACTTGTTATTAGAGGGGATACTCAAATTGAAGGGGTTGATTTCACTGACACTTTTTCTCCTGTGGTTAAAATGTCCATTGTGAAGTGTCTTATTGCAGTGGCTGTTAAGAAGCATTGGAAACTTTTCCAACTCGATGTTATCAATGCTTTCTTGCATGGTGATTTGGATGAGGAGGTTTATATGAAGCTTCGTCCAGGTTTATCTGTTTCTGTATCTTCTTCTGACTCTGTTTCTTCTCCATCTCCTCCTCTTGTCTGTAAATTGAAAAAATCACTATATGGGTTGAGGCAGGCATCCAGACAATGGTATGCCAAGTTGTCCTCTGCCCTTTATTCCAGAGGCTATAGTCATTCCCTGAATGATTATTCTCTGTTTATCAAAGGCCAGCCTGGCTGTCTGGTTATTGTAGCAGTCTATGTAGATGACATTATCATCACTGGGGATGACAATGATGAGCTATCTGCCCTGAAGCTGTTTCTGGATGATCAGTTCAGGATCAAATACCTTGGGTCTTTGCATTATTTTCTGGGCATTAAGATGTCTGTAGTTCCTGGTGGGATGCTCCTTAATCAACATAAATATGTTTCTGACCTGTTGCATCAGTTTGACTGTATGAATGTTTCTCTTGTTGTTTGTCCTTTGGATCTTAATGTGAAACTCCATGCTGATTCTGGTGACATTCTCTCCTCTCTTGATCAATATAGGAGCATTGTTGGTAAGCTCTTATTTCTGACTCACACCAGGCCAGACATCTTCTTTGCTGTTCAGCATCTGAGTCAATACTTGAAGTGTCCCAGAGTCCCACATATGACTGCTGCTTTACATGTTCTCAGATATCTTAAAGGGTCTACGCATTTGGGTTTATTCTATTCTGACAATTCTGATTTATCTATCCATGCTTATTCTGACAGTGATTGGGCTGCCTGTCCAGATACTCGCAGGTCTGTGACTGGGTTTTGTGTTCTTTTGGGTGGCTGCTTGATTAGTTGGAAGTCTAAGAAACAGCCTGTAGTCTCTTTATCTTCTGCTGAAGCTGAGTATAGGGCTCTCAGTAAGGTAGTTGCTGAGCTGTCTTGGCTTTCCCGTTTGCTCACTGACCTTGGTATTTCTGTTTCTCTCCCTTTTTCTGTTTTCCGTGACAATCAGGATGCTATACATATTGCCAAAAACCCTGTTTATCATGAGCGGACCAAACATATCGAAGTGGATTGTCATTTTGTGCGTGATTTGTTGGCTGCTGGGCTTATTGCACTGTGGCATGTCTCCACTTCTCGTCAGCTGGCTGATCTTCTCACCAAACCACTCCCTGGCACCATTCTGCATCCCTTATTGTCCAAGTTGAAGGTGGTTTCCTCCTCCAACTTGAGGGGGGGGGGGTGTTGAGCTACAAGATTATTTAGCTTCAAATCCCATACACATACATTGAGTTTCTGTTGTATATTTAATGATATTACTTGTATATCAGGTATATTTTGTAGTTGGGCTAATCTGTATGTTTCGGCCCATTTGTTTTTGGTCTTATTTCCGGGTTTTGTTTTTTGGCCCGATTTATCCCATTTGTGTAATTATATACACTACCCCTTGTATGAATAAGGGGCAGTCGGATATTTTCATTCTAATCGAGAAATCTCTCTTTCTCTGAAAAGCTCTCTGGAAGCTTCTACCTAACCGACTATCTTTCATCTTGTTCTTCGATTTCGTCTGGATTTCTTGATGTTTTCAAAGTGAAGTGTTAAAGTGGCTTCTCCAAAGGGTGGAAACTCTTCGAACTGCAACGATTAATGTGATTTTTTGTGAGTAAGATAAATAGGTTAGGTTGAAGAAGGTTTAGTAATTTAACTTTAGCCTTAAAAGCTTTCCACTTTATAAATTATAGGTAGATATAGATAATCCATCCACAGGAGGCTAAAGGTTAATTTATTGTCAAAGCAGTTGTTATTGTGGTTCAGCTAGACATGTCAAATTTTGAAAGGAATGGAATCAGACCAAGATAGATCGTTTTTCCTCACTACAAAAAAGTAAGGATACGATGACATTAAGTAAATATAATATAATGCTGCTTAAATGTTGTAAATTCATTTATCGATATTTAATTTATATTTGTGTTAAATATTATAAATTTTGGGGTCGGAACATTTAGATAAATGTCGATAAGATATTTACGATATTTATTTATGACATTTTCTGACAGGTCACATAAATTGGCGACATTTAAAATAATGTTGGTAAATAAATTACAACATTTATTTAATGCTTTAAAAAAAGTTGCATTATAATTTGTGACATTTGGTTAAATGCAAACAAAATTTTATGACATTTACAAGTGAATGTCAAGTAAATTAGTGACATTTTTTAAAATCTTGTGAAATATCACATTAAAATTCCATATCAAATTTTCTATAATATGAAAAATAATTTTGTATTTACGTCATCGTCATTACTCAAATATATATTTAATTTTATACATTCATAAATATCAACCTTTATACACAATGTAACAAATATGAAATAGAAAATATCTTTGGACATTGTATTTAAAGAACAAATATTGAAATAATAGAGGTTCTTCTTACAAGTTAGACATTCAAATCAAATGACCTGTTATATCTTAAATAAAATTAACTCTAACTAAAACATAAAAATTAAAGTAATTTTAACTTCTAGAATAAATTCTGCAACAAGGCTTTATGGATCCATTTTTCACAAGTCCATTCCTTTTCACTAATTGATCTTATATTCTTCAGAAGCTCTGCAAAAGAATCAGATGAAATAGAATTATAACTATGTTAAAAAACTGAAAAATTGAAGCGTCTTGCATGTTTTCCAAACTTACCCACTTCTTTTTTTTTTGTGTCAAGTTCATCAGCTTCGATCTTTTTAACTTTGTTAACTGAGAAAAAAATATTAGAAAGGTTACTTTGATAATTTATAGAATTCAAAATTGAGTGTAGAGTACAAGATATAATTAACAAGACAAAGTTCATGTATCCCCAAAATGCAGCTACTTCTACAAAAACAACACAAGAACTTTGAATTATAAGCAAAAGTCTAGAGGCAGCACTGGAAACATGTGATAGCACTTTTATACTGAATTTCCTTCTCTGACAGCATTGTAAAAGTTCATTTGAATTTTAAGCTCTATTATTCACAAATCACAAAGATATCATCCAATACGGAGACATCAATTCCAAAATACCAACAGACAAGTGAACATAAATTAAAATAAAGTAGCTATGATTAAGAATTCTAGTTAAGTTTTGATATTTTAATAATCCATTCAAAGTTAAAGAAACTTAACAACTTAAGCACTCTGCAAGCCATCATTCAAAAAATTGACACAAAGGTAATCTTACTAGTACAAGACAGTCCATAAACAGATAACAAATCGCGTCAGACTGCCTGAGTGTCTGACAAGTTACAACAAGCCTCAAAAAATTGTTTTGATCTACGAGCTTAGCTTCACATCCCAAGGACTAAATTTGACATGTAGGCTATTTACAACATATCTTTCAGCAGTATGATGTATAAGATTGGGTCACTAATCCATTTTAACAATCATACTCCAAAAAGATATGATAAAGGCATTATGGTCGCTTCTAGAAAAATTTAGGATTAAAAAACCTTTTTTTGAGGTAGTTAATTTTGTCGGATGACTTTTGGCAACAAAAGAAAGCATAATGTGCCTATAAGTACTGAAATCATTTGTTGCTTTGCCAAAAGAAAATGCACAAATCTTCTCAAAAGTTTGTTGCTCTGCCAGCAGACTTGTTCGTGGCTCCTGTGTGGTAGAGAGAGAGAGCACCCACCTAGTTATTTGCTCAAAGGAATGTACATGCATACATGCCTAATTCAATAGTTCTCAAGAAATCTCAAATCTGTCTCAACACTCGCATACCAGTTTACCAGACACATGCTTACATAGTTGAATTTTGTAACTACAGGTTTTGAATTATTGGTTACCTAACTAATTGTATGGTATTGTAGCTATTTAGATGTAATTTTTAGTTTCCATACCTTTTTTTGGAACGCAGATGGTCCCAGGTACTAGGGCACAATCTCTCTTACTCTTGGCTAAATTAAATAATGTGTATCATTTTACCCTTAGTTCGCATTTTCATCATTTTGATCAAAACACTCCCACATATTTTGCTAAAAAACGAGATCATAACACCTGGACAATTAACTCGCAATTTTGATCTAAAACTCACCTTATTCTTGTGAACAACTGAAACTGGTAAAAATGATTGTTGGCGATCTTCAAGTGAGCTATCGGAAACCTATCACAAAGAAGAAGATTATTATAATAAAAATAAAAATAAATAGCATACTAACTTTAAGTGAAAAAATGTTTGTGAATTAGCATAAAGTTATTTACCTGCTCATCACGGATTGATTTACTATTTGAGCTATTTGTAATATCCATACTCTCTAGATATGCTTGGACCCCTACCTTTACTTCAATTGTTGCTTTCATGAAGTTATTTACTTGCTCATCACGGATTGATTTAAATAAAACACCTTTGTGTGCTTGGGCATGTACAATGTCATCAAGCCTAAACCCAATCTCTTTACTTGATCGACGACCCTCTTGGTTAGCTTCTTTATTAGACGAAGCATAACTTCTTAAAGGCCTGTTCAACTTTGTCTCCACATCATGTAGATATCTTGAGCAGAACGTCACACACTCTTCTATCTAATATTCCTCTGCAATTGACTCTTATGGACAACTTTTACTCCTTACATAGTTTTTAAGAGTAAGCAAGTACCTACAATAGAAAAATTTCATAATAGTTAATTAAAATTCTTTACAAGTACTATGAAATAGAGCAAACTAATAGTACCTTTCAAATGACCACATTGAACGATATTGTGACGGTTCACCAATAATTGATTCTTCAGCTAAATGGACGACTAGATGTTCCATGATATCAAAAAAGGACAGAGTAAATATTCTCTCCAATGACAAAGGTGTCATGACCCGGTTCGCCCTCCATGAACCATCGTGACGGCACCTAGTCTCTACGACTAGGTAAGCCTAATAGTGCGGAAATTAAATCATAATTGCGGAAGAAATAACTAAAACTGAACTAGTAAAGTAAAACAGTGTTTAAGGTGCCGCTCGACACATATAATAACATCTCTTCAAACTAATAACATTCTCAAAACCCGTCTCACAAATTACAAGCTAAGGGATACATAAGAAACTCTAACTCCGAAAACGTCTATACAAAGGAACAATACTGAAAGGGCTATACTCATTACAGAAAGTTAGAGATGGACTCTTCGGTCTGTGGACGTCGCAGATATACCTCAAAGTCTCTACAGAAATGCCTCCTTCCAAGGCTAACAGATCTGTGTGGGAGTACCTATATCTGCACAACAAAAATGTGCAGAAGAGTAGTATGAGCAAAACAGAGTGGTGCCCAGTAAGTATCAAGACTAACCTCGGTGGAGTAGTGATGAGGAACAGTCAAGATACCTACCTGTCAAATAAATAATATAATTATAGGAACAACAGAACATGATATATAAATGTATGTGAAGACTGTATGAAACGATCAATAATGCTACAATCATAATAAGAGAAGAAGCAACAAGTAACGCGAGAATATAAAGAATGATGATACATCATCACAACAAAATATAATCCAAACCCTAAGATCAGAATACATAAAGGAAACACAACAATAACTCGGGTCCTACGGTGTTGTCCACGTCAGATCTTATTTAACAATTTCAACAAAATTTTCAAATCTCGGTCAAATCACAACATCAGGGGTCTCAACATCCGAAATATACACTTGGTATCCTGTGCCTCTATCAACCTTACGGACATACTGGCAACTAACTGACTAACTAGGGCTACTATCACATATAAAATGATTAAACAAGGACATGCCTCTATACTTATCAAATCAGGGGAACTTCACCTCCAATATGAGTGTTTTAACTATGTGTATCTTGTGCGAGTGCTTTAACAAGATTTCTACCAGCTAATAAAGATAAGAAGAAGAGCGGGAAGCGCGCACAATGTCTCCTCACCACATCCACATATTAAAGCTCATACAGGAAAGCAACCACAATCAAAATATTAAATGAAATAGAAACGCCTCCATAGGCCGTCACAATCCTTACAATCAATCCTTGACATAGCCCTCCTTATTTCGCCATGTGTCAATTAATGACATAAAAAGTACCGCCTTATTTCGCCACACCTGCATCATAATTTTCCTACCTTATTTCTTCACATGCGCAACCCGCATATAAGCATATAAAATTTTTCTACCTTATTACGTCGTATGTGCAATATATCAATAGCAATAGTAGCACGGCAAAGAACTCGTGCAACCCCTCAACCAAAATCGCAAGGTAGAACCCTCATGTATCACAATATCAACAACCGTACAGCAGAAACCTCGTACATCACAATATCAATAATTGCACGAAAGGAACCTCGTACATCACAATATCAATAATTGCACGACAAAAATCTCGTGCATCACAATATCCATAACCGCACCCCAGAAACCTCGTGCATCAACAATATCAAGTACAACAACAACAAATATAATATATACAAGACGACAACAAGTA
Source organism: Nicotiana benthamiana (assembly GCA_034376525.1). Lineage (NCBI taxonomy): Eukaryota > Viridiplantae > Streptophyta > Magnoliopsida > Solanales > Solanaceae > Nicotiana > Nicotiana benthamiana. The sequence continues at coordinate 51,434,127 of CM067325.1, read as the reverse complement.
AATTAACTCAAGAATCTTTCATTCACCGGGGCGGTAAGACTAGCTCAGAAGGAACAACCACAATAGAAAATACTAAACGTAATAAGAAAGCTTTAACAAGAGAGAAAGGTAATATAAAGCAATGGCCCCATAATATGTAGTTCAACAACAAGGGAGTTAACAAGAGTCAAGTAATTTCAAATAAGGGAATATCGATTACACATGAAATATCTACTCTTCTTTTGAGATTGGGCAGGTTACGAAGATTATACAATAATTTCAATTAAGACTAAATAATTATATGAGAGGTAATAATGATTTCCAATAAAATAAACAGTTATGAAAGATAACGTGACAATGGAGAAGGTAAAGATCTTCATTTAAGTAAGGTAAGATTCAATTAGGCAATAAGAATGAACCACAAGGCAATTAATTCCAAATAAAACATGTAGAGGTGGAACTAGCAAAAGAAAAATTCATTCATATCAAGAACAACTTCATACTCAGTTCATATAAGGACCTAAGAACCTAGAAGGCCAATTTACCACAAATAAATCTGAGCACCCACTCGCCACCTCGCGTACAGGGAATACAATCAACGGAGAAGACTCAAATCCTAAGGGGAAGTTCCCCACACAAGGTTAGGAAAGATACTTACCTCGAACCAGCTCAAAATCAACTAGAACCCACGTTCTTACCACGAGTCTCGACTCCAATGGCCCAAATCTATTCAATTCAATATCATAATGTAAATAACACTTCAAGTAATTGATTCTACAATTAAATTCTAAGCTAATACACAAAATTATATATAATGACCAAAATGCCCCTCAGGACAACGTCTCAAAACCGGGTGAAATTAACATTTTCAGAAACCTTGTACTCGCACGAGTCTAACCATATAAAAATCTCTCAAATCGGATTCTAAAACCCACTCAAAACGCAATAATTTGGTCTATGTAATTTAACCTATTTTCAGTAAAAATATGAAATTAAAGGAGGAATTCATGATTAGATTAACGGTTTACAAGCAAAAAGGAATATAGAATCGTTACCCGATCGTTGCCCCTTAAAATCCCTTGAAAATCTCTCTCAAATCCGAGCTCTCAAGCTTGATTTTTGGTAAAAATGTCTAAATCCTCGTTTTGAAATATTTACATCTGCCCAGGCATTTAATGATTCGCGAACGCGGAGGAAGTCATGCGTTCGCAAAAAAGGAAATTAAGGGGCTGCTCGAATTTTTCTACGCGAACGTGTGGAGCAGTACACAAACGCGAAAGGATGGTCTGGAAAGGATACACGATCGCGAGATAGGTCACGCGAACGCGATGAAGGCAGTTTAGGCTCAGCCCTAAACGCCCAATAACTCTATGCGAACACGAGCACTGGATGCGAACACGAAGGGAAAAATGATAGGGCTTTGCGAATGTGGAAGGGGATTGAGAATGCGAATAAGAAATTCGACCCACTCCGAAATTACAGTTTGAGATCGCGAGATAGGGGACGCGATCACGAAGAAGAAAATGTCTGCAACGGTTGGGCTCAGATTTCTACAATTCCAATCAGCTCCAAAATGCCCCTTTGAGCATCCGAAACACACCCGAGACCCCTGGGACCTCAATCAAATCCTACATACATATCCCATGACATCATTCAAACTTGTACCAATCCTTAAACCACCTAAAACAACGTCGATAACTCGAATTAATCAATGATTTAAGCCAAAGAACTTCAAATTCTCTCAAAACACGCTTTCGATCAAAAACATAACTGAACCATGTCCGAATGACCTGAAATTTCGCACACACATCCCAAATGACATGATGGAGCTACTGCAACTTTCGGAATTCTATTTCGACCCTCGAATCAAAATCTCACTATCGGACAGGAAACTTCAAAGATTCAAACTTCGGCATTTCAAGCCTAAATTAGCTACGGACCTCCAAAACACATTTTGAACACACATCCAACACCGAAATCACCTAACAAAGCTAATAGAACCATAGAATTTCCATTTTGAGGTCGTCTTCACATTGTTCTGACTATGGGAAACTTCTAACACTTAAGCTCTCATTAGGGACTAAGTGTCTCGAAACTCTCCGAAACTCAAAACCGAACTTTCCGGAAAATCAAATTAGCAAAAATAGACTTGGGAAAAGTACTTAATAAGGAATCAGGGGGTAAGTTATTAGGACGACCGCCCGGGTCATCACATCTCCCTTCACTTAAACATTCGTTTGTTTGCTACGATTCGCCTTGAAGTCCCCAAGTCTCCTAGTGTGCACTTCCAACATACACCCGCAGGTGATCCCACATCACCCAATCCACTTAAGCATGATGACACCATCTCCACTAAAATTTAACCTTTCTAGCAATACCAATAAGCCTTCAAGCCAGAATTCTCACCTTCCATCTGTTTCCAAAAGACCCGATTCTAAATCCATGTCCGGTATCAGTCTCAACAGCTACTTCAATTCATGCCCCACACACAAGGTACAACCACACAACATTACACATCACACATAGGCCCACAATAACATTTCTGATAGTAATACTTGCCAGAGATCAAATATGCATTGGTCATAAGCCTCATATTCGATAGGAACTCTTTTCAAACCTCCACAACACTAGGGATGATACAATAGCCATGAAAACCACATAACAAAACACCTGAATAACCAAATCTCAGCTAATACAAATGGGCACGCACCCTACAAACTAGAACTCAAGAAGCATGCAACAAAAATGGATGAATATGGGAAGAGAAAACACATATGGGAACTATCAAACAAGTTAGACTAGCACAAATTTTCTAAATCACTAATCTACAAAACATTCTAACAAGAAAGTATAAAAGCATATGGAAGACTCACAAGGATCTTATACTGATATAACCCTCGCCGTGGTACACAACCCGGTCTCAACACATCAAATCACTTGAAATCACGAGGGTACCGCCCTCTCTCTGAATCAAAAGTAGGGTACACATCAACCCATCTTGAGACAGAATCACAACTCGCAACCAAGAATACACAGAATCACATCAAACCTACCAAAACAGACAACAAGAGTCCTACTACTATTCTCATAACTCCTGACAACGGCTAGAAACAGACAATAGACACGACTATCACTAATAGAACCCCTTAACAGGATAATCACATACATAGAGTAAAAATCACGAAACGCACCCATAAATGGAAAAACAAAATAGGGGAATTCATTCCGATAAGCATGGCTATAATAAACTAAGGATGATGATCCTTTATAACAAACTGAGGCATACCTGAATGACATCACCTGGCATAGCGGCCTTAAAACTACTATATGAAACACATCAGCGGGTTGGGCTTCCCCCTCTTAGGCGCCCTTTCTCGCCTGAATACCTCGCTTTGACACATCGGTCCGAAGTCTGGGACAATCTCTCACTATGTGGCTATTATCTCCACACTCAAAGAACCCTCTCTGCTGACAAGGCAGTGGAAACTATCTGGCATGGGTACTCCGAGACCTATAAACACCTGAGTCACCATGCAAAGCCTGAAGCGCAAACTGAACTGGTTGAAATGAAAAACCTCTTTCATGACGCGCCCTACCTCTAAAATAAGGACCAGTATACCTCCCCGCTCTACGGGGCCTCCTCGTCTCCTCAAACTCCCTCTCCTGATCTCTCGCTCGTGACCATTCCTACCCTATCTCTACCTGGCATGCATACCCTTTATCCTTCTAATAGTGTTCACAACCTGTTGATATGAAATATCTATCTCTAACTCACAAGACATGCTCGACCTGATGCTGGGAATAAGCTCCTCAATAATCCAACGAAACTTCTCGCGAACAGTAGAAACCAAGGCTAGGCCATGTCTAATCAAGCTGGTGTAACGGATAGCATACTTCGAGACGGTCATAGTACCCTGGCGCAAATGCTCAAACTTCGCACGCCACACATCCATGTGGCTCTGAGGGACAAACTCTCCCAGGAACATATCTGAAAACTTTGTCCAAGTTTGTGAAGCTGCCTCATCTGGACTATCTAACTCATAGGTGCGCCACCAATCATAGGTGGCTTCTCGAAGCCGGAAAGTAGTGAAAGAAACCTCGCTTGATCCTGAGTCTCTCATGAACACATCTGAAAACTTAGTCCAAGTTCGTGAAGCTGCCTCATCTGGACTGTCTAACTCATAGGTGCGCCACCAATTATAGGTGGCTTCTCGAAGCTGGAAAGTAGTGAAAGAAAGCCCGCTCGATCCTGAGTCTCTTAGGAACATATCTGAAAACTTAGTCCAAGTTCGTGAAGCTGCCTCATCTGGACTATCTAACTCATAGGTGCGCCACCAATCATAAGTGGCTTCTCGAAGCTGGAAAGTAGTGAAAGAAACCCCGCTCGATCCTGAGATGCCCATAATACAGAGAATGCGGTAGCACACATCAAGAAAACCTAGAGCACCCTCCGATCCTAGACCACTATATGTAGAAGGCTTGTACTTTTTTAACCTCTCAAGCCTCAGCTGCTCCTGCTCGGAAGCTCCTGCTATGCCCTCGGGCTGAACTTGCACTTTAGGCGGTGCCAGAATAATCTCAGGAACCTGCTCAACATGAACTCGGTGCTCAGGAGTGCAGGCGGTGGGTGTTTGTTCTCCTCCTCCGGCTTGGGATGTGGCTGCAGCAAGGGGAAGTAGCCATGCCTGAGCCAAAGTAGTGTACATGCTCATGAACTATGCCAAAGTCTTCTAAAGGCTAAAATAGTAGTAACAATAGCTGTGTCAGCTGCCTGGACTCCGACTGGATTTGCTAGTGGTTCCTCAACGATAACTCGCGCATTTTCTCTCGATGCACCACATGTGCGTCATCGGTCTCTATCTCTGCCCTGGACTCTGACGGCTACAGTAAGGGGTGCGAGTGCTTGATTATCTCGGGTAGTACGTGTCCTCACCATCTGTGAGAGAGTAGAAGACATGGGTTTAGAATTGTGATGTCAAAAAATTCGTACGGCGAGGAAATTAAATGAAGTGGAATTTTTCCTAGCGGTTACATAGCCTCCCGTAGACAAGTACAGACGTCTTCGTACCGATCTACGAGACTCTAATAAACTAGCTTGTGATTCATGACTCCTATGAACCTAGAGCACTAATAGCAACTTGTCACGACCCGGTTCACCCTCCAAGAACCATCGTGATGGCACCTAGTCTTTACGACGAGGTAAGCCTAACAATTCAAAAATTAAACCATAATTGCAGAAGAAATAATTAAAATTGAACTAGTAAAGTAAATAGTGTTTAAGGCACTGCCTAAAAAATATAATAACATCTCTTGAAACTAATAACATTCCCAAAACCCGAAATCTCACAAATCACAAGCTAAGGGATACATAAGAAGCTCTAACTCCGGAAACATCTAAACAAAGGAACAATACTGAAAGGGCTATACTTATTACAAAAAATAGAGAGGGACTCATTGGTCTGCAGATGTAGCAGATATACCTCGAAGTCTCTACAGAAATGCCTCCTTCCAAGATGCATAACAAAAATGTGCAGAAGAGTAGTATGAGCACACTACAGCGGTGCCCAGTAAGTGTCAAGACTAACCTCAATGGAGTAGTGACAAGGAACAGTCAAGACACCTACCATTCAAATAAATAATATAATAATAGGAACAACGGAACATGATATATAAATGTATATGAAGACTGTACAAAATGATCAATAATGCTACAATCACAATAAGGGAAGAAACAACAAGTAACACGAGAATATAAAGAATGATGACATATAATCACGGCAAAATACAATCCAAACCCTAAGATAACAATACAGAAAGGAATGTGATCGCTGCCAACTCGACGCTACACCAAGGTAGGAAGAGCGGGTCGCAATAGCTTTTACCCAAATAGAGGTCGGGATTAATTTCCTCCGGGAGCTAGTAGTGGAGTATGATTTTCTGTCTATTCTAGAGATGTGTTTGTGTTGGAAACACGTTCTCAATGCAATATACTAAAACGTGTATTCTTTTGTATAGGTTTTGATGAATGACAAACGAAGCGAAAATTGATATATGACGAAGTTCAAGAAACAAGCGCACAATTGATATACATCGAGATTCAAGCTCAAGACAAAGTTTTATAGATTAATTGAGTCATTCTTAATTGTGATCTTTATCCTACAACTTGACTCGTAACATGGCTTCTCTCATAAAACTATTTTCCAAAATCATGCATATTTAATTCAATGCTAAATGATTTTAAATCATGCATATTTTCATTAGTCAAAATAATTTTTAAATGCCTCTGAAAACTGGACTAAGATAATCGATTATGTACTAATCATAATCTATTGTTTTAAGCCAAGACTGCATGACAATCGATTGTGAACTAATGACAATCGATTGTGTTAAGGTAGTGAACATCAGGTTTCTTCAAACCTGCATGACAATCGATTGTGAACCTTATGATAATCGATTGTGATGAGGCAGTGTCCATCAAAGTTTTTCAAAACTCAAAATAATCGATAGTGAAGCTAATGACAATCGATTGTGAAGAGACAGTGTCCTTCAGATTTTTCAAAGTCACAAAATAATCGATTGTGAACTAATGACAATCGATTGTGTTGAGGCAGTGACTTCCAGTGATTTTCAAATTTATTAAATAATCGATTGTGAGTATATAACAATTGATTGTCAAGAGGCAGTGTCAAAAATGTTTTTCAAAAACTGATAAGTAATCGGTTGTTGACTTTGTGCAATCGATTGTGAAGCTGACCGTTGTCGTAAAGTTTTCAAATACCGTCAGGTAATCGATTATTGATTCTGTATAATCGATTGTTGTGATTAAAATCTGGAAAAGATTTTTTGAACGTTATTGGGTAATCGATTATTGATTTGGTATAATCGATTGTTTTGATTAAAATCCGGAAAAGATTTTTTGAACGTTGCTGAGTAATCGATTGTTGATTCTGGACAATTGATTGTTTGTGGTAAAATCTGGAAAGGATTTTTTGAACGTTGCCAGTAATCGATTATGGATTGAAAGTAATCGATTATCAAGCGTAAAATCTGGGATTGAATTTTGATCTGACTGGCAGACAATCGATTGTTGGGGTTTGACAATCGATTGTCAGTGAGTAAAATCAGCAACTCTTAATTGGCAAGTAGGCAACGGTAATGCCAAGTTTTTCAACTATAAATACAGCTTCATTTCAGTGTATTAAACACAACAACATACTACAACTGATCATTACATTGCTATAAGCTTGCATACTTTTGTTTATCATTTTATATTCAATTTCATAAAGCTTTTGAGAGCCATATTCTTGTCCAAAGTTGTTGTGATCCAGAGCTTACTTCTTTTACTCATATCTACTCATTAAGGAGTATTTTGTTTGAGTGTTTTAGTGTTGTATACACTTGTAAGAGAATTGTAATTCTCTTGTTGTAAGGAACTTGTGTTTCCTTTGTTGAAGTCTTGGAGTGTTGTAACTCCGAGCAAAGGTGTTGAGGCTTGCGTCCTCAAGTTGTAAAGGTTTGTTAAGCACCCGGAAGCTTGACACGTTAGTGGAAAATCTCGAGAGAGTCTCTCGGGGACTGGACTAGCCACACGTTGTGGTGAACCAGGATATATCTGTGTGTAAGTTATTATTTATCGCACTTATTTACTTCCTGCAAATTTTAATTTCCGCAAGTTTACGCTAAATTTTATTATAACGCTATTCACCCCCCCTCTAGCGTTAAGCGTATTATCTAACAATTGGTATCAGAGCCCAACTCTCTGAAAACTTTTCAGTTTTAGAGAACCATCCATGGCTTCTACTCGTGATTCTTTTGCAGGAATTGAAGAAGGACAGTGCTCCACACGACCACCTCTATTCTACGGTACAGATTACACGTACTGGAAGGAGAGGATGAAGATCTTCGTTCAGTCCAACAGCTTTCACCTTTGGAAGGTGATAATGAAGGGAAACCAAATTCCAACAAAGAAGGTGGAAAACGAATGGGTTCCCAAGTCCGAGGATGAGTATGACGCGGATGACATCCGAAAGGTTCAAAATAATGCTAAAGCAATAAATTTATTATATTGTGCTGTTAATGCTGACGATTACAGGAAAATATCGTGTTGTACAACGGCAAAGGAGATGTGGGACAAGCTAGAAGTCACGTACGAAGGTACGGACCAGGTAAGGGAAGCAAAAATTGATTTCCTAACCCATTCTTATGAATTATTTCACATGAAGGAAGGTGAAAAGGTGGACGAAATGTTTGAGCGATTTTCAATAATGGTAAATGACTTACATGCTCTCAAGAAAACATTCACGGATAGAGAGCTCGCTCAAAAAATTCTTAGAAGTCTCACACCGGCATGGAGATCAAAGGCCGATGCAATTCAAGAATCCATTGGCGTTTCAAACGTCACCATCGACGCACTAAGAGGTAACCTTAAAACCTATGATCTACTATTCTTAACCCTTTTGTTGATGATCAACGGAGGCAAAGAATAGCTCTAAAGGCGAGCACAAGCCAACCACAAATTGATGAGGAAGGAGACAACGAGTTTGGACTCGTTATCAAAAGATTTCAAAAGTTCATGCGCAAGGAGTATGAACGCAAGGGCAAAAAGCAAGGCGAACAAATCAAGTGCTATGAATGTGGTGAAACCGGGCACATCAAATCAAATTGCCAAAACATCAAAAAGGAGAAGAAACCTTTTAAAAAGCAACGTGCATACATTTCTTGGGGAGGCAACTCCGGAGATGAGTCAAGCGAAGGAGAAGAAGACGAAGCAGCAAATCTTTGCCTTATGGCACAAGAAGACAACAAAGATGAGGTATGTCAAATTTCGTCTAAAAACTTCTTTACTCTTGAAGAAATGCGAACTGCTTTTGATGAATTATATGCTGAGTTTATTAAGGCTTCAAAAACTATTAAGGGCATAAAAGAAAATGCTTCATTAAAAGAAAAGGATTTTCAAAAACAGCTTTCTTTGAAAGAAAAGGATTTAGAAAAACTGGCTTTAGAAAATGAGAAGCTGAAAGAGGAAAACAAGTTTTTTGGAAAAAGAAGTTCCGATAAGCCCGAAAGCGCTACTAGAAATTGCACTTCTTGTTTGCTTCATAAGAATGAAGTAAGTAGGCTTAAAGGCACATTAGATAAGTTTAATTCTTCGCACAAAAACTTGAATGATGTTCTTGTTAACTTGAAATCAACCAAGCATGGAATAGGCATTAAGAATGAAGAAAAGGTTGCAGCTAAACCCCAACAACCTAAAGCTCAACCTAGGATTAACAATAGAAATGCTTATCCTAGAAACAACAACTCTAGAGCCAATATGCATGCTAGACAAAATGCTGAACATTTTAGAAGACCTAGGAATGACTTACCACCTAGAAATAGTCACCCTAGAAATGATGCATATTTTAGGCCAAATTTTGAACCCCTTAGAAGACCTAGCAATGACCCTCAACCGAGAAACAATCACTCTAGAAATGCTGCCCATCCTAGAGCTCATAGTAGGAGAAATAATTCTCATGAAATGCGAAATAGTCATAGTGTTCAAAATAGAGTAAGCAATTTTCATCCGTCTAGTTACTATGAACCTAGAAGGATGCATAACCCAAATGTGACTTGTCATTATTGTAGACGTATTGGTCATATTGCTCCTGCATGCTTTACACGTCATAGACATGTTACTCAATCGCATCATTATATGCCTAACCCCCAAGGACCCAAGATGGCATGGGTACCTAAAGAACATTAATTTGTTTTGTAGGTGTGCTTGAAGGGATCAAGTGTACTATGGTACCTTGATAGTGGATGCTCCAAGCATATGACGGGAGATGAATCCAAATTCCTTCAATTAGTGCACAAAGAAGGAGGAAGTGTTATCTTCGGTGATAACATTAAAGGAAAGATCATCGGCATCGGCTCGGTCGGTAAGGATGAAAAATCCTCTATTAAGCATATATTACTTGTGAAAGGTTGGAAGCATAATCTCTTGAGCATAAGCCAATTATGTGACAAGGGAAATCTTGCTCTATTTGATTCGGATGAATGCCTAGTATTTAGACGTAGTGATTTCAAAATCATACTTCGTGGTTTTAGAGTTGATAATATTTATATGGTTGATCTTGCTAATTCCTCACCCGAATATGTTGATTGTCTAATGAGTAAAGAGGATGATACTTGGCTATGGCATCGTAGAGTAGCACATATCAATATGCATCTTTTGAACAAATTGATGTCTCAAAACTTAGTTGTTGGTCTTCCCTTTTTAAAATTTGAAAATGACTCTATTTGTGACTCGTGTCAAAAGGGGAAGCAAACAAAAGCATCTTTCAAATCTAAAAACATTGTTTCAACTTCTAGACCATTGCAATTGCTTCATATGGATTTATTTGGTCCCTCTCGCATTGAAAGTCTAGGAAGAAATAAATATGCTTTTGTGATTGTTGACGATTACTCGAGATTCACTTGGACTTTATTTCTTGCCAATAAAAGTGATGCTTTTCAAAATTTTAAATATTTTCTTAAGCGTGTTCAAAATGAGAAAGAAACAACCGTCACTCCAATTAGAAGTGACCATGGGGGAGAGTTTGATCACAATCTCTTTGCGGACTTTTGTGACGAACTCGGAATCGAGTATACCTTTTCCCCTCCACGTACACCACAACAAAATGGGGTGGTGGAAAGGAAAAATAGGTGTCTCGAAGAGATGGCTAGAACCATGCTCGACGAAGCTAAGATACCCAAACATTTTTGGGCGGACGCCGTGAGTACCGCTTGCTACGTTCTAAATAAAGTAGTAATTTGGCCGATACTCATGAAAACCCCCTATGAACTTTATAAGGGCAGAAAACCAAATATTTCCCATTTTAGAGTTTTTGGTTGCAAATGTTTTGTTCATAACAATGGCAAAGACCAATTGGGTAAATTTGATGCTAAGTCGGATGAAGGTATTTTCATTGGATATTCCTCACGTAGTAAAGCATATAGGGTCTTTAATAAAAGAACCCAAATTGTGGAGGAATCCCCTCATGTTGTATTTTCCGAAAATAATGCTCGCTTGGCGAGAAAGGATTCCGGTTTTGATCTTGCAGGTATCTTAGATAGCTTGAAAGACAAAATACAAGAGGAACCACCCAAGGAAAATAAAGATGAAACTGAGGAACAACCAACGGAAGAAGCGCCACAATTGGAAAAAGAAATGAATATGCCTAACGAGTGGGGGACAATCAAAGATCACCCTCTTGAACAGGTAATTGGCAACGTTGGAGACAAGGTAAGTACCCGAAACTCTCTCAAAAATACCTTAGAACATACTGCTTTTGTTTCTCAAATTGAACCCAAAACCATCTCAGAAGCAATTGGGGATGAATTTTGGACCTTGGCAGTGCAAGAGGAGCTTAACCAATTCGAACGCAATGACGTTTGGGATTTGGTGCCAAGACCCGAAGGTCATACCATAATTGGTACGAAATGGGTTTTTCGCAATAAACTAGATGAAAATGGTATAATCACTAGAAACAAAGCTAGGCTTGTAGCAAAAGGCTATAATCAAGAAGAAGGTATTGACTATGAGGAAACATATGCTCCCGTAGCTAGATTAGAAGCTATTCGCTTATTGCTTGCATTTGCCTCTTCTATGAATTTCAATTTATGTTAAATGGATGTGAAAAGTGCTTTTCTAAACGGTTTTATTCAAGAAGAAGTTTTTGTAAACAACCCCCCGGTTTTGAAAACTTTAAATCTCCCGATCATGTTTTCAAACTCAAAAAGGCTCTTTATGGTTTAAAACAAGCTTCCCGAGCTTGGTATGAAAGATTGAGTGAGTTTCTTTTGGAAAATGATTTCATTAGGGGGAAAGTTGACACAACTCTCTTTGTTAAGCATAAAAACAATGATATTTTGTTAGTTCAAATATATGTAGATGATATTATATTTGGTGCTACTAACAATGTTTTATGCAAGGAATTTTCCGATTTAATGACAAGCGAATTTGAGATGTCTATGATGGGTGAGTTAACATTCTTTTTGGGATTACAAGTAAAGCAAATGAAAGAAGGTACATTCATTTGTCAAGCCAAATATTGCAAAGAGTGGCTGAAACGATTTTAGATGAACAATGCAAAAGAAATGGCAACTCCCATGAGCACATCCGATCATCTAGACAAAGATGAGAAAGGTAAGGAACCAAAAAGTATCGAGGTATGATTGGCTCTCTTCTTTATCTTACTGCTAGTCGTCCGGACATCATGTTTAGCGTGTGCTTATGCGCTCGTTATCAATCGTGTCCGAAGGAGTCTCACCTTACTGCGGTAAAATGGATTTTAAGGTATCTTGTTGGTACTACAAATGTGGGTCTATGGTACCCCAAAGGCTCTTCATGCCAACTTGTTGGCTACTCCGATTTCGATTTTGCTGGATGCAAATTGGACCGCAAGAGCACTAGTGGCACTTGCCATTTGCTCGGTAGCTCTCTCGTTTCTTGGTTTAGCAAGAAACAAGTAAGTGTTGCGTTGTCCACAACCGAGGCTGAAAATGTAGCCGCGGGGAGTTGTTGCGCTCAAATCCTATGGATGAAACAACAACTCTTGGACTATGGCCTAAGTCTTGATCATATCCCTTTTAGATGTGATAATACTAGTGCCATATGCTTGACGAAGAACCCCGTTCTTCATTCGCGAACGAAACACATTGAAATTAGACATCATTTTATTAGAGATCACGTTCTCAAAGGCGATGTCGAAATTGAATTTGTTGAACCAAAAACCAATTGGCAGACATCTTTACAAAGCCTTTAGAGAAAGAGTCCTTCTTCCGAATTCGCAGTGAACTCGGGATCCTTGACTCCACGTTGATCTAAGTCATGCATTGCAATTTTTTATTACATGAGTTCTAACTTGAGCGTCGGAGACGTCTAACGATTTTTGGCAGGTATCGCCCCAAAGGAAAGGGAAATTATAAAGCTTGACGTATAACAATCGGTTTCCGTCGTCTAAAAATCGATTATTTAGTATCAGTAATCGATTATGTTGCTATTATTCGAGTTGATGTTGCTATATTTTTTTAATAAATAAACAAGTTTTATTTACATCTTTAGCATCTTACTATTATGTTATTTTTGCTAATGGCAAAAGGGGGAAGATAACGGGTATGCACTCTCAATATCTATAAGCTTAAATTAAGGGGGAATTCATATATTGAGGGGGAACAAATTGCATACTTGTTGCATGTATACACTTGTCTTGAATCGTCAATATAAATTGCTTGCATTGCATATCCCGCTTAATGTTTGCCATTATCAAAAAGGGGGAAATTGTTGGAAACACGTTCTCAATGCAATATACTAAAACGTGTGTTCTTTTGTATAGGTTTTGATGAATGACAAACGAAGCGAAAATTGATATATGACGAAGTTCAAGAAACAAGCGCACAATTGATATACATCGAGATTCAAGCTCAAGACAAAGTTTTATAGTTTAATTGAGTCATTCTTAATTGTGATCTTGATCCTACAACTTGACTCGTAACATGGCTTCTCTCATAAAACTATTTTTCAAAATCATGCATATTTAATTCAATGCTAAATGATTTTAAATCATGCATATTTTCATTAGTCAAAATGATTTTTAAATGCCTCTGAAAACTGGACTAAGATAATCGATTATGTACTAATGATAATCGATTGTTTTAAGCCAAGACTGCATGACAATCGATTGTGTTAAGGCAGTGAACATCAGGTTTCTTCAAACCTGCATGACAATCGATTGTGAACCTTATGACAATCGATTGTGATGAGGCAGTGTCCATCAAAGTTTTTCAAAACTCAGAATAATCGATTGTGAAGCTAATGACAATCGATTGTGAAGAGACAGTGTCCTTCAGATTTTTCAAAGTCACAAAATAATCGATTGTGAACTAATGACAATCGATTGTGTTGAGGCAGTGACTTCCAGTGATTTTCAAATTTATTAAATAATCGATTGTGAGTATATAACAATCGATTGTCAAGAGGCAGTGTCTAAAATGTTTTTCAAAAACTGATAAGTAATCGATTGTTGACTTTGTGCAATCGATTGTGAAGCTGACCGTTGTCGTAAAGTTTTCAAATACCGTCAGGTAATCGATTATTGAGTCTGTATAATCGATTGTTGTGATTAAAATCCGTAAAAGATTTTTTGAACGTTATTGGGTAATCGATTATTGATTTGGTATAATCGATTGTTTTGATTAAAATCTGGAAAAGATTTTTTGAACATTGCTGAGTAATCGATTGTTGATTCTGGACAATCGATTGTTTGTGGTAAAATCTGGAAAGGATTTTTTGAACGTTGCCAGTAATCGATTATGAATTGTAAGTAATCGATTATCAAGCGTAAAATCTGGGATTGAATTTTGATCTGACTGGCAGACAATCGATTGTTGGGGTTTGACAATCGATTGTCAGTGAGTAAAATCAGCAACTCTTAATTGGCAACTAGGCAACGGTAATGCCAAGTTTTTCAACTATAAATACAGCTTCATTTCAGTGTTTTAAACACAACAACATACTACAACTGATCATTACATTGCTATAAGCTTGCATACTTTTGTTTATCATTTTATATTCAATTTCATAAAGCTTTTGAGAGCCATATTCTTGTCCAAAGTTGTTGTGATCCAGAGCTTACTTCTTTTACTCATATCTACTCATTAAGGAGTATTTTGTTTGAGTGTTTTAGTGTTGTATACACTTGTAAGAGAATTGTAATTCTCTTGTTGTAAGGAACTTGTGTTTCCTTGGTTGAAGTCTTGGAGTGTTGTAACTCCGAGCAAAGATGTTGAGGCTTGCGTCCTCAAGTTGTAAAGGTTTATTAAGCACCCGGAAGCTTGACACGTTAGTGGAAAATCTCGAGAGAGTCTCTCGGGGACTGGACTAGCCACACGTTATGGTGAACCAGGATATATCTGTGTGTAAGTTATTATTTATCGCACTTATTTACTTCCTGCAAATTTTAATTTTTGCAAGTTTACGCTAAATTTTATTATAACGCTGTTCACCCCCCCTCTAGCGTTAAGCGTATTATCTAACAGTTTGCACTCTAATGTCACTTCAAATATTCTTGGTTTTTGATTTCATAACTACTATTATAAAACTAATGACTAATACTAAATTATGTTATGAGAATGTTGCTAAGTTGTATCTAATGGGAAGAAGGCACTAGGGTCGTGGCATCACCTAAGTGGCTAATTGACGGGTAGATTTTACAAAGGATAAATTGACATATTTGGGGCTTATGCTATAACCGTTGCACAATTTTACCCACTTTCACACCTCTCGGTAGAGAGAGTGATTTTGCCAAATTGAATCTCTCGAGACAAAATGGGTAGGCAAATTAGGTCAAGAAACTAGGGTTCAAGTAGGGTAATTACTCTCTCGAGATTTAACCCGTAAATTGGGACTATCATTTCTCATTAGTCTATCCCAATTCATTGTTAGGTCAATTCTGGGGTCATACACTCTCTTTCTCAAGAAGATTCAAATCCACAAAGCTTGAATCAGTGTTTGCAACCACCAAATCTTAAATAAAAACATAAAATCAACCCAAATAGCAAACACCCAATATCAATCTAACTCTAGATGGCAACAATCAATTACCCACACTAGGGTTGAGCCACAACCCTAGCAGATGGGTTTAGCTACACATGCTTATAAAAGAAAACGAAGAAATAGATGAAGAACTAAACATATTAATTAATTACTACTAAGAAATCACAATAATCTATTGTTAATGAAGAGAAAAATTCCAAAAATTGGCTACAAGATCGAGTCTCACGAGCGCAGCTGCATTCAGAATATATAAAACCCCTAAAAATGGTAAAATGTTCTTTTTATACTAGGCTGAAAAAACTGGACAAAATACCCTTGCGAGGTCAGTGCTGGCAGCATAAAAGCAAGCGCGACCGCACTGGCTCTTTTGACTTCACTATTCATCTCTCTGATGTTGAGGAACGCAGACCGCGTGAAAGTGTATCGCGGCCGCGAAGGGGGTCTGGCGTAGACCACGCAGGAATGATCGCGGACCGCGTGGCATTATCTTGGCTATGTGTCCACCTCTCTAAATCTCACTTATGCGGACCGCAGAAAAGAGTAGAGCGGCCACGTAGCCTGGCCGCCACGTTACCTTCGGCCTGTATATACCATGTCTTTGAACCTCCTAGTGTGGCTGCAATCGCTTTAGCGCCGTCTGCACTAGGCCTTCTCCCCTTGGATTTCTTGGTCTTTGATATGTGAGCAGGTTTCACTCCTTTTTGAGCCGATCTTTGACATTTCGTCACTTTGTCGCTCAAACCTGCAATCAAGTACAACATGCGAGCATTTTGGGACTATTTAGCAGAAAATTATACTCAAGCATAGGCAAGTAGGGCATAAAACATGTTAAAATACCAACTTATCAACTCCCCTAAACTTAAACCTTTTCTTGTCCTCAAGAAAACAAAATATGACCTACCCCTTAAAGGGAAGACCAAGTAATTCTAGGTATCCTCCAGTAACCTCAACAAACATCAATTGGGACTTACAATTGCCCTCAATACGAATGCATCATTAACACATTTAAACTTTGAAAAACCATGGATCAAGTGGGGCACAAGAGCATCAAGAGTTGACTCATTACATCAAAACACTTCTCTTAATTACGTTGGTCATTGTGGAACCCAAACTCACACATCCTCAACTCTTCCTAAGCGAACCTCACCTTTTAATGTATTGACTCACAAATCGAGGTTGATGGAATTTCATTCATCTCTCAGAAGAAGAAGGTCACAAATCCAGCTCTAGGTACCATATGCTTGCCCTTCATGTAAGTATCCACTAATGTAGGTTTCCTTCAACTCAAGATCATATTGGGCTTTTGTGGAGTCACTGTGAAGGTTTTGGGTAAGGGTATGACATGTTCTTATTCAAGTGGGTTCAATCTTCCTTAAGCACTTCTTTTGATTCTTTTGGCACAATTCTCTCGACTCTTTGAGTCTTTTCACTTCTTGCTAAGGGGTTAGAGAGACACATTGTCACTCTTTCTCATGCATTTCAGACCATTTCTCCTTTTTCTACTATTTCCACACCTTTTTCACTTTATACTTTTCTATGAATCCCTTTTTATTCTTTTTCACGTTGGACTTTCTTTTTGTCTTTTTATTTTTTTTCTTTGTCATTGCCTTCCTTTTCTTTTTTTCTTTTGTACCTTTTTATCCTTTTTGTTTCCTTTATTGTCTCTCCCCCCAAACTTAGACTTTGCTATTACTCAAGGGAAGATGTCGGTGCCAAGAGAGGGCAGAATTTAGAATGGGTATAAGCTTGTAGCATTGGTTCTTGAAAGAAAAAGTTTTAAGGCTCAAAAGGGTTAACTAAAGATTATCTCATTAGTAGGCTATAGAATTGTTCAACTTATCATTTGGATCAAGGAGAGCCTATAATCACTTCTCAAGTAAAATTTCACCTAGGATTTCGCCTCAACAAACATTTAGGGAGAGTTCTAGATCATTGGCTTGGGAGTTAGACTCACAATTTGATTTCTCTCCAAACACGCTAGGGGATTGTTAAAGACATCGAGTCGAGGTCCCACAACGACCTTAGTTACGATTTAAGCACACAATGGTCCGAAAAGATCACATAATGATTGTTTGGTCAACACAAGAGTCTCAAGGCCACGACTTTCACCATCCTAAACACAAATTGTTTCTTTTACCGTAGGATCAAAGGCAAATGTGCTAGGCCCAAGTGAACCTTTTCTTGAGGTATCCTTAACTACAACTATTCAACAAAAAGAGCAAAAACGGACTCAAACCCTTAAGAAGGTTGTCACGCCATCTATCAGTGGGAAGAGCCACCCGGTTTGCACAATACTCCACCCTTAGAAATAACTGTGGCATTAAGAAAATCAAGGGTTTATTGAAAATGCCAAAACAGAAAAAAGGCTAGGAGCCTATCTACAATGCTAAAAACAAAACAATTTTGCGAAAATAGAAAACAAAATGAATATGTACATAAGGGAGTAGAATATACAATGGGGGATGAATATATATAGAAATGTAACTTTATATACAGACCCAAAGATAGAATAAAAAGTACGAAAAAAGTAGCTAAATGTAAAGTTATGTACAACCCAGATAGAAAATCAAAGTAAAGCATAACTAACAATCTATATATACAATCATCCCTGGAGAATAAACGTATGGGGCACCCCCACGAATAAAAGCTAGCATTGTCCCCAATGCCAACTAACAAATAAGCATAAAACAAAGTAAAGGATATAGGAGCTCTCTAAGCCTGGTCCGTCTGCATGGGATCATCTGTGGTCCCCTGGTCCTGTGTATGTGCGAGAACTTCAGACTGGTTCCCGGCCTATTGCTGCTTAGCTGATGGGACTAGGGCCTGCTCCTAGGCTGTCTGGATATGAGGTACATCATATGGCAAACTGGAGGAGGCCTCCTATGGGGCTGCCACTTTAATAACCGCATTAGCTGTACTTGGGAGATTTCTCTTCTTCCTTGGCTGCCTGGGTAAGTGGAATAGTCTGATCGTGGGTAGAGGGATCAAACCGACTGCATAGAAAAGACAACCAACCCCGAGCCTCAAATTTGAATGTCTTCCAAAAGATTTTGGTTCCTGCTTGCACCCACTCTGGAATAGTACCTAGGATTTCCAGGCTTGAGACTAACCACGGAAGCACTTCTTCACCCATTGCTAATTTTTTATTATAAAGGGTTTCATCCTCCTCATCGAACCCTAGATATTCATTGAGTGCCTGCCTAGTAAAGACTAGCTTTTTGTTCCTCACTTTGGTTAACTTGGTGCCCTTCAAGATGTGGGCTACATTGTTATAGAATTCTTTTACCATGTGCTCATTTGCCTTTACAGTATTACCCTGAAAGTGATCCCAACCCACTTGAGTGTGAAATTGTCTATGCATATTGGGAAGTAAAGGTATAATATCTCACTCAATGAAACTCCTTTCCAGAATCAACTTTCGTTTAGACCACCATACCCTAAACTGGTGGAATGCTAACTGATTGACGAACCTATCCTCCCAAGCTGTGGGATCTCTAGTCCGGTCAACACCTCCAACCTAAGGTATACCACTCTGGGGAACCTCCTCGTCACTGTCCTCACCACCTCCATCACCTCTACCTACAATGTCCCCAGATAATGAAGCTGTGGGGGAGGTGTAGTATTCTTCACTACTAGCTGCGGAATCTTCAGATAAATCCAAAACTATATTCACCGGCCTCTTGGCAGTGGATGATTATGGAGGGGTATCAATCAATTTGAAGCTAGAGACAAAGTGAGTTGGGATTGAATCGGAGGAGATGTCTTGAGATGGCATATACTCACTCCTCGGGGAATGGGACGCAACTCTATCTGCAGCTTTAATCATCTTCCGGGTCTTTTTGATGTTTTCCCAGGCTTGGGGAGTGAGTATTACCACTCTCTTGCCTTCACCCCCTCGGGAGGAACCACCTCTCCCGGGTTGTTGTGATCCTTTGCCCGCCTCTTCATTTAACCATTATCTGCAGACAAACATATCTAATATTGTTAGTTTAAGCACAGGCAGTGAAACAATTATTAAAATGAGTTGCAGAACAAAAGGTGTGAAAATGTTGCAGACACATGTGCATAACAGGGCCCCGCAGCCCGTACCATCAGGAGTGTGGTCGTGTTAGGGGCATCGTGGACCGCGGTCCACACTGGGCAAAGGCCAGAAGACACCTTCTCTGAATCACCCACTGCGGTCCATGCAAAATGGTGTCGCGACTACGATGGGCCAGTGTGGGCCACATAAAATGCATCGCGACCGTGCTGGGCACAAGTTCATTCTCAGACATTTTGGTCACCGCAGTCCGCGCAAAAGAGTAATGCGGACCGCGTCAGGGCACTGCGGATCGTGCTGAGTCACACTATGGGAACTAAGTTGGGGTTTCATGTTTTTCCATTTTTTTGTCCAAATTTTTACACTTACTAGTCACTACTCAATTGTCCAATCCTTAATCATTGTCAACACACAAAAACTAACAAGTAAACTAACCTAAACGAACAATTTAAAGAAAAACAGGACGAAAGAGAAGCTACAAACTAATGGCAAGCAAATAAAAATGAAAATATGAAATTAATTAATCACAAATGCATGAAATGTTACCAAGTTTGTGAAGATTGAATGAAACTAATCCTAGCAAGCAAGAATGTCGGTCTCAGCAAAGGATGACAATAGTTTTAAGGCTATGAGTTTTCAAAGTTCGAAAAGGGTACACTGAGAACCTTGGGCGCTATTTATAGACAACCTGTAGGACCCTTACTCACCTACCTGCATGGCCGCACAAAAGCGACTGCGGACCGTATTGGATTTGTTTATGTGAACCTTCAGTAGGTAGCCTCCGTAGATCGCACAAAAGAGACCGCAGCCGCGGAGGGCCATTGTAGACAACACTAAATGTAATGCAGCCGCGGTGGAGAACTTCAGAGAGTACAATGTTCAGCTCATGCCAGTGCGGACCGCACAAAGTACACCGCGACCGCACTGGCAAACTTCAGAGACTGTGGAACCTTTCCATCAACACAATTCCTACGACATCTCACAAATAATAAGCTCAAAAATTCTAAACTACCAAGAAAATCAAAGAGAAAGAAAAAGACATGGGTTGCCTCCTAAGAAGCGCCCGATTTAACGTCGTGTCACAATGCATGTTACCATCATATCACTTCAAATGAATGAGTGACCCTACGTGGCTATCATCAAACTTCCCCAAATAATGCTTGACAAGATGCCCTTTGACTCGGAAAACTTCACCATTTTTGTTCTTGAGATCAATAGCACCAAACGAGGTCTCACATACAACTTCGAATGGCCCACTCCAATTTGACTTGAGTTTTTCGGAAATAACCTCAATTGGGAGTTGAAAAGAAGAACCATGTCAACAACCTTGAATTCCTTCCCTCGAGCGTATTTGTTGTGAAGATACTTCATCTTGTCCTTATTCAAGGACGAGCTGGAGTAGGCATGAAATCTGAACTCATCAAGCTCATTAAGTTTCTCAACACGAAGATTCGCTGCAACATCCCATTCCAAGTTCAACTTTCTCAAAGCCCACATAGCTTTGTGCTCCAATTCCACCGATAGGTGACATGCTTTCCCAAATACCAACTGGTACGGAGACATGCCAATTAGGGTTTTGTACGCTGTCTGGTAGGCCCATAAATCATCATCTAACTTTTTGGACCAATTGGTCCGATTTGCATTGACGGTTTGGGACAAGATACTCTTTATTTATCGATTGGAGACTTCCACTTGGCCACTAGCTTGAGGATGATAGGGGATAGTCACTTTGTGATTTACTCCATACTTGGCAAGCAATGAATCAAATGCCTTGTTACAAAAGTGAGACCCCCATCACTAATGATAGCATGAGGAGTGTCAAACCTTGTGAAAATACTCTTTTTCAAAAATGCCACAACACTCTGAGCTTCATTGTTGGGTAAAGTCACGGCTTCAACCCACTTTGAGACATAATCCACCTCCACAAGAATATAACTGTTCCCGCAAGAGCTTATGAAAGGACCCATAAAATCGACACCCAAACATCAAAAATATCCACCTCAAGAATCACATTGAGGGTCATCTCATCCCTTTTTGAAATTTCGCCGGCTCTTTGGCATGCATCACATATCTTTATCAAATCACTAGCATCTTTAAACAAAGTTGGCCAATAGAAACTGCAAATCAAGACCTTTGAAACAGTCTTCACCCCTCCATGATGGCCACCATAGGGGGAGGAGTGACAAGCCTCCAAAATGCTCAATTGTTCACCTTCCGGGACACATCTTCTAATCACACCATCCGTGCAATTTTTAAACAAGTATGGATCATCCCAATAAAAATCCAAACTATCCCACTTGAGTTTCTTCCTTTGGTTGGAAGAGAGCTCACAGGGAACAATTCCGGTCACAATGAAGTTGGCGATGTCCACGAACCATGGAATGTCACACATTGACATGGAAAGAAGTTGCTCGTCGGGGAGTGTATCATTTATTTCAAGGCTGTCACATGACCTCCCTTGTTTCTCCAACTAAGACAAATATTCCGCAACTTGATTCTCACTTCCCTTCCGGTCCACTATTTCTAAGTCAAATTTTTAAAAAAATAACACCCATCTCATCAATCGTTCCTTGGAATCCTTCTTGGTCATCAAATACCTAAAGGCATCATGGTCATGTGCACAATCACCTTGGCCCTCATAAGATATGGCCTAAAGTTTTCAATGGCAAATTGAATTGCCAACAATTACTTCTCCGTCACCGTGTAATTTCATTGAGCTTCATTCATAGTCTTGCTTTCATAGTACACCAGATGAAACATTTTGCTAATTCGCTGACCCAACACCGCCCCCACCGGAACGTCACTATCATCACACATTAGTTCAAACGGAAAACTCCAATTGGATGCGTGTCACACCCCAAAACCGAGAGGTGCGACCGGCGCCCGACCGGGTTGCCCCAGTCGAGAGGACCTGGGTGCCTTTCCGATCCCACGTGTTGCCCCGTAATTTCATTGCTCATTAATCAAAGGAATTATCCCTTTATAATTAAAACACCATTTTACAAACATACATGGCTACTTAAAGAGGTTTACAACTTACATCACCCAACATACAAAGTACATAATACATAAGTTTGCAACCCACTTTTACTTTCCACGGAGCCTCTAAAGATACAAAAGGATGATATAATACTTGTCAGTAACAAGGCTCCGGCTATACCTTAAACCAAAAACCATAACAAGACTCCGAAATAATAAGTGACATGAACCACGCAGTACCCCGAGAGGAAAAGAGCTCACCAATGTAGCTAACGGAAGGTGAAGGGGTGCTACGGCCGGTGGACTGGAGTACCTGCTACGGATCCACCTACAATCAGAACACGAATGTAGCGCCCCCGACAAAAGGGACGTCAGCAATATTGAATTGTACTGGTATATATGAACAAATGCCCTAAGTAAACTCGAACCATATATAAGTAGCAAGTGGTAATGGCATCAACAATCAAATACAAATGAAAAGAAACAATCAAGCTCAATAAGGTTACAAACTCTCCTTTTCCCCTTCAACATTTTCACATCAATGATTTAACAACTTTTTCATATTTTCATTTCAGTAGTGATTTCGATCACTTTCCACCCTTATTACCTCGGCCACCCTTATTATCTCGGCCACTCTTATCACCACAACTCATACCTTATAACTTCATGTTACGACGCGCAACCCGATCCCACCGAAACAATCACAATTCACAAACAACACAATAACAACAGCAATTCACAACGAACAACAACACAATCCTCAAGGACAACCACAACAATTCACAAAGGATTTCCACAACAATCAATACCTCTTCCATCATATTCAACAGTTCATATGAAAATTTAGGTTACCGTAATAATTTCCCAAAACATGCCAAACATGTTATTACCTCAGTAGTTTCGATCACATCAATTACAAGTTCTTTCCACATTTGTTTTTGGACTCTTACCACATAACACATTCACAACCACACATTCGGTTTACTGGCAATTACTTACAACATTCTTTTGGGAGACTTAACTATGAAGACTCAA
The DNA here is from genome assembly GCA_034376525.1 of Nicotiana benthamiana. Lineage (NCBI taxonomy): Eukaryota > Viridiplantae > Streptophyta > Magnoliopsida > Solanales > Solanaceae > Nicotiana > Nicotiana benthamiana. The sequence goes on along the minus strand of CM067325.1, from coordinate 51,410,521 downwards.
ATCATGAAAATCACAAGAACTTCGCAAATAATCACGTAGATATCACATACCAAATATTCATACATCAAACAAAGTGATTTTTACAAGGTCAAAGTTAGCCATAGGTACCTGGAGCCAAATTCCCTTTTAACTTCTACTTTCAATTCACCAAACCATCTTGCAATGTCGATCTAGGGTACAAATTAACACATATTTCTTAGAATCAAAGTTCACAATCACTACTCGCACACATTTAGGTTATCTACCCTCCTTTGAACAATGCTTTACTTCAGCCCAATCTCTCTTACCAAATTATAGGTTCTAAAAGACATGCATGAATATTTCAACCTCTATTATCAAGAATCAACGCATGAGACTCCCCCACCCCCTTAATTAAAATTGAAAGTCAACGAAAAGGATTAGGGATCTTACCTGCAAGGACGGGGATGAAGACACTCACTTGAAATTTCCTAACCCGGATCGTTTTAAGGGGTTAATTTGAAGAAGATGACTTTCTCTAACAAGAATCCTCCTCCCTCTCTCTTATTTTGCTCCGTAAAGTGATTAAAAAGAGGGGTAGAGGTGTTTTATTAAAAAGGGGGTCGGGTTTAAAATTTAGAAAATTTGGAGTCCAAGTCGGGTTTGCGGTTGCACTTTGCGATCGCAGACACGAAATGCAGTCCGTATAATGGACCGCGGAAAGTGTTCCAAAAACTTGTCTCTGCTGGTGGGTATACGGCTGGAATGCGGTCCGCATACACAATTTGCGGTCGCAGAATGGATTGCATTTTTGACCTCAAATTGATTGACTCATTGACTCACTTTACGGTGCAAAATGCGGTCCGCATATCAGTTATGCAGTCGCATAATGGACCGCATCTAGGCCTCAATATTAACGAAACTAGTGACTCAGTATGCGGCAAGAATGTGACCTGCATAGTAGATTTGTGACCGCATTCCGAACCGCAAAATGAAAATTTTCTGGAAAACTTGATTCTTTGATTTTTAAAAGCTTAGATCAATACAGGGTCTGAACTGCAGTGAGCGTGCGAGCCTAATGCATATTCGGATCTGGAAACCACAAGTTACTAGGTTTTGAGCACAAATTTTTACGGGGCCTTACATCCTCCCGCACTTAAAATCATTCGTCCTCGAATGAGGACCTTGAAAATCAGTTGGTTTGAAAACAAGATATGCAAATTCCCAATTTTTCACTAACTCCCATATTTTTAGAAAATTTAGTTTCCTTTGTAATTTAGACATATCTACCTGACAGAGGGCACCCGAAACAAAGATTCAAGCACTATTACACAATTACAACCATCCCTACAGCTGGTATACAATTCATTACCCCAAATATGGCACATATACAATCACTTGCTACCCTTTGCACATAAATTAGCAATTTCAACGAGTTCCACATAATTTAACCACTTCAACATGCTACATGTATACAAGTAGTTCATTACTAATCTACACTACCATTTAGTTGTTTACTTGTCACAAAAGTCTTTATAAAACTTTCATTTACCAAGGAGAGGTTCACATGACTTAAAACAATCACAACATATACAATTCTTGCACATCTTGAGGAATTTCAATAGTAAAGCATTTAGGAAGAAAAGATGGGGTGTCTTTGCACCAGTTTGGGCACAATATCAATTTGTTTAAGGATAAGAGTTCGCACGATTTCCACTAGACTTGCTAAAACAGATGGGGATATTTTTCTTTCATTTCATCTTCCGCTTCCCATGTGGCTTCCTCAACTCGTTGACTTCGCCATAGTACTTCAACTGAAGCAACTTCCTTATTTCTCAATTAACAGACTTGCCTATCAAGAATAGAAACTGGATTTCTTCATACGACAACTCTTCATTGACCTCTATAGACTCAACCGGCACGATGGTGGATGGATCTTCAACCACTTTCCTTTACATGGACACATGAAACACCGGGTGCACTAATGATATTTTGGAGGGAAATTCCAGCTTATAAGACACCTGCCCTATCCTTTGAGCGATCCGATACGGCCCGACATACCTAGGACTCAACTTTCCTTTCTTCCCGAATCCGATGACTCCCTTCATAGGTGATACCCTCAATAACACCCAATCATCAACTTGAAATTCCAATTCCCTTCGACGAACGTCCGCATAGGATTTCTGGCGACTCTGAGCAGTTTTCATCCTCTCCTGAATAACTTTAACTTTTTCCGTAGACTGGTGCACGAGGTTTGGCCCTAACAATTTTTCTTCACCTACTTCGAACCACCCAATCGAAGACCTACACCTCTTTCTGTACAATGCCTCAAATGGGGCCATATGAATGCTGGCAAGAAAGCTGTTATTGTAAGAAAACTCTATGAGTGGTAAGTGTTCATCCCAATTACCTTTGAAATCCAAAACAAAAGCCCGCAACATATCCTCAATCATCTGAATAGTCCGCTCCGCCTAACCATCATTCTGTGGGTGGAAAGTTGTGCTGAGATTCACTTGAGTACCCAAACTTTTCTGAAATTACTTCCAAAAATTAGCTGTGAACTAGGCCCCTCAATCTAAGATGATACAAAGTGGAGTGCCATAAAGCCTTACTATTTCCTTGATATACAGCTAAGCATAATGTTTTACAGTATCAATGGACTTGATTGGCAAGAAGTGAGCTAACTTGGTGAGTCGATCCAGTACTACCCAAACTGAGTCGAATTTGTGCTGAGTGCGAGGTAACCCCACCACGAAATCCATGTTGATCACCTCCCATTTCCACTTTGGTATTTCCATAAGCTGGGTCAAACCACTAGGCCGATGATGCTCATCTTTTACTTGTTGACAATTCGGACATTTAGACATAAAATCCACCACGCCCCTCTTCATACCATTCCACCAATAAATTTCCTTGAGATCATGATACATTTTTGTAGAGCCTGGGTGCGAAAAATACCTGGAGTTACGAGTCTCCGCCATTATCCTCTCCCGAAGATTATCCACATTTGGAACACATCGCCTACCCTGACATCGCAGTACCCATCGCCGCCGAGTGAAAATGTCGAAGTCTTGTTATTCATAACTGCCTCCTTCGTTTGTGCCAATGCTGGATCAATAAACTGCTTTTCCTTGACTTCTGCTACATGTGACGATTCTACTCCATTTTGCACCGCAATATTCCCATCGTCTGAGGTCGAAATATGAACCCTTAGACTAGCCAATTGATAAACCTCCCGAGCCAAGGGCCTCTAATCCGCTCCCAAATGAGCCAAACTACCCATAGACTTTCGATTGAGCGCGTCAGCCACCATATTTCCTTTCCCTAGATGGTACAAAATGTCCATATCATAATCTTTGAGCAATTTTAACCATCGTCACTGCCTTAAATTCAACTCCCTCTGGTTGAACAAGTATTGGAGACTATTGTGGTCCAAGAACACGTCAATATGGTCTCCATAAAGATAATGCCGCTATATTTTTTTGTAAACACAACTACCGCAAGCTCCAAATTAAGCGTCGGATAATTTTTCTCGTGATTCTTGAGCTGCCTTGAAGCATACCTACAACCTTCCCATGTTGCATCAACACACACCCCAAACCAACCCTGGAGGATTGCAATAAACCACAAATCCTTCCATGCCTTCTAGCAAGGTCAATATTGGCGCCGAGGTCAACATTGACTTCAATTCCTGAAAACTTTTCTCAAAAGCATCAGACTACTATTGGAACTTCACTGCTTTTTGCGTCAACTTAGTCAATTGGAAGGTGAGGGTAGATAATACCTCCACAAATCTTCGATAATACCCTGCTAATCCCAAGAAACTACGAATCTCCATCGGGGTCATGGGTCCAGGCCAATCTTTCCCTGCTGCAATCTTCTGGGGGTCTACCTGAATCCCTTCACTAGAAACAACATGACCTAGAAAGGTAATGGACTCCAACCAAAATTCACATTTTGAAAACTTAACATACAACTGATGCTGATGAAGAGTCTGCAGAACTGCCCTGAGCTCATCGGCATGATCCTCTCGGCTCCGCAAATAAATGAGGACGTCATCAATGAAAACAATCACGAAGGAGTTTAGAAATGGCTTGAAGACCCGATTTATAAGATCCATGAAAGCTGCCCATGTGTTGGTTAGCCTAATGACATGACCAAGAACTCAAAGTGACCATAGTGAGTTTTGAAAGCGGTCTTAGGAATATCCTGTCCTCTGATCTTCAATTGATGATACCCGAACCGTAGATCAATTTTGAAGAAGAACCTTGCACCTTGCAATTGGCCGAACAAATCATCTATCCGAGGCATATGATATTTATTCTTGATGGTGACTTTGTTGAGATTCCGATAATCAATACACATCCGAAGCGACCCATCCTTCTTTTTGAAGAAAATAACCGAGCACCCCATGGCGACACACTCGGCCGAATGAATCCCTTTTCTGTTAAATCCTCCAGTTGCTTCTTTAGCTCGCTTAACTCTGCTGGAGCATTCTGTACGGTGGAATAGATATTGGCTGCATATTTGGCAATATATCAATCCATACCTCAATCTCTCTATCTGGCAGAATTCCTGGAAGCTCGTTCGGAAATACTTCAAGAAACTCATTCACGACTGGCATGGACTCGGAGGTAAACACTTCTGAAGTGTTGTCTGCCACACAGACCAAATGATAAATACATCCCTTTTTGATCATTTTGAAGCCTTAAGGTAAGAAATAAACCTCCCCTTTGGCACCACAGCATGCCCCTTCCACTCAATAACCGACTCATTCGGGAACTCGAGCCTCATGACCCTTGTTCGGCAGTGAAGTCTAGAAAACACGAATAAAGCCAGTCCATTCCTATAATCACATTAAAATCCACCATTCTAAGCTCGATAAGATCGGTCGTGGTAACACAACCACATACCGTGACAACACAATTCCTATAAACTCGCGCGACTGTAATAGAATCACCAACCGGAGTCGATACGGAGAATGGCTCATGAAGTTGTTCGCGTTCTACCCCAAAGCTTGAGGCAATGAATGGGGTGACATAAGACAAGGAGGACCCTGAATCAATAAGAACATAACAGTCAATAGCCTGAACGGACACATACCTGTAACAACATCTGGAGAAGCCTCTGCACTCTGGCGACCACTCAAAGCATAAAACTAGCTGGGTCCACCTCTACCAATAGCTCCACCCCTAACAGCACCACGCCCTGATTGGGCTAGAGTACGCACAGATGATGTGGTGGCTAAAGATCCAGATAACTGAGAAAATCCCCCACCCACGCCCTAGCTGGGCACACGACAGTACCGCTGGATATGACCTCTCACTCCACATATAAAACACACTGGATATCTAAATAACAAGTCTCTATATGGAATCTCCCACACTTGGGGCATGGAGCCCTCCCCTGCTGCTATGATTTCCCTCCTGAATGACCGGACTGCTGGGGTCTCCTACCGTCTAAACCTGGTCATATGTGGTTGCTCCACAGATAACTATGTACAAACTGTGGTGTGCTTGCTTAGGACTGAGCATGCGACTGGGATGACCCTGATGGCCCTCTCCCCTAAACTGGCCTCCTTGAATGACCCGCTGATCGATCCCTGCTGCTACTCTCCCTTTCCGCCCATATCCTTAACTTTCTAGCCTTTGTGGCCTGAGCAAAACCCACGATCTTCCCATAATTCATATCCGAGTGTAAGGATGTTGTAGCAGCCTCATTCACCACCAAGGGACTAAGGCCCTGAATGAATCGTCAAACTCGAGCATCCATGGTTGATACTAACTGAGGAGCATACTTGGACAATCTCACAAAATCCATGTGGTACTCCCAAACACTTATACTGCCCTGCTTGAGGACCTCAAACTCGGTGTCACGGGCTTCCATTGTCTCAGCTGGCCAGAAATGGTCCATAAATGCATCTACAAACTCATCTCATCGAGCTGGAGGTATTCCATTCTCGCGAGAATCCTCCCACATCTCAAACCACAAGTACGCTGCTCCCCTCAGCCTGTATGAAGCCCACTCAACTCCCTCCGACTCTGAAGCCTTCATTGCTCAAAGGGTCTTGTACATTTCATCAAGGAAATCCCGTGGATCGGCCTCTGGGTCTGTTCCTGAGAACTCTAGAGCGGCCAACTGCAGAAACTGGTTGACTCTGGAGCTGGCGGAATCTCCTTGTCCGCTGGAAGATGCAGGGGAATCATGAGATCTCTGGGCCTGGGCGGCTACTAAACGGGTCAACATATGGATGGTTCCTCTAAGGTCCCTATCAGAAACCCTGGGACCGGAAGCTGGATTTGCACCAGAGTTAGGAATATCGGCGGGAGGGATGGTAGCACCCTACGCCACAGCTGGAACAGGAATACTTTGATCTGGAATGCATGGGTCAGGTAGATTCAAGACCAAGGAGTCACTCTCGCCCACGGCAAGTAGATGTTTCATAGCCATACTCGGGGTGCCATTAGTCCCAAGGCCGAGTCTAGCTCTCTTCTTAGGTGCCATCACTGGAAAAAATTCGAAATAGAGCATAAGTTAGGCATGAATACTTTCACTTTTCACTTCACCTAATCCGAATGAAATTTACACCAAAAACCAACTAGATCCAACCCAGTCTCACCCAAATACCCGGTGCAGGCCCCCATTACTTGAAGCATATAAAACGACATAGTTTGAGGAGAGTACTACGTCGTTAAGAGTTCGTGGGTGCTAAATCAATCTTGGACCTTTATTGTATCTCATCCTGTGGCCTTAATTATTTCCCCCATCTTGCATAAAAATACCCAAACCACCATTAAACATAAGACCCTTGTTATATCATCGCGTCTCTTACACCGTCTGCCACCACCAGCTTTCGTCGGAAATTGCCCCATGGTGGCGGCGAGTCTCCAAGCTCAACCAAATATTGACCAAATAATCCTTGTTACCTCCTCATTCCAAATCCACCACAAGTTTTCTCCAAAAGTCGCCCGATTCTCGTGAATTTCAAATCTCGGAAGGTAGAAATTCGAGTTGTTCTACGTTCTTGGATTTATCTCCCTTATTTGTTTCTCTATGGTGACGCGGGATTGGATAGTTATTTAGTCAATTCCACGGCCCGCCATGGCAGCCATCTATTAGGTAATTCGCTTAAGATTCATTGCCTCCGAACCCGTTCCGGTTCGTTCCGGTTAGTCGTCATCTCTTTTTTCCTTACTTTCTTTGATTTTTCTTTGTCTTGGTTATTTGCTTCTAATGATTCAACTCTCTTATTAAGTTGTTAGTTGGTTTGTTGCATGTCCAGATTTAGGTCATTAGCAATTTTCCAACATATTAGGGTAGTCAATGTCTTCTATAGTTTTCTTAACCTCATATACGTTTGTTGCCTCACTAGCCCTCTTTCTGTTGTTTAGCCATTAGTTTTCTTTTGATGTTTAAATTTTGGGCTTATCCATTTGTGGCATGTGTTCATTTGAACCGTAATTTGGGCCTCAAGGTTTCAGAGGCCCAAAAGCAGCTGGAGCACTAACCCAAAGGCTTTGGATCAGGCCTAAGTTGTTGGTTGCTGAGGGTAATTCTCAAAGTCTTGAAGGGTAACTTGGGTATTTTAGGTGTAGGAAACTTGTTGTAACTACTATAGGAAGCTTCTAGGAAGTTGGCGTTGGGTATTAAATAGAAATCTGATTTTTCACTAAGGAACTTTTAGCTAAAACAAAAATTAAAAAAGGGCAATAATGCAAAAGCTGAAATCGGCTAGTTGCCCTATTTTTCTTCCATATAAAGGCATCTCTATCTTGCCTACAAAAGCAAGGAAGGAGGAGATAACGTTTGAAAAATTAGACCTTAGAGAATTCAAAAAAAAAATCAAAAAAATCCAAACGGCCACAGGTTTACTGTTTCATTGATTTCATTCTTCTGATTTTTCAAATTTCCAATTTATTGAAGCAATAATTGATTCATTGAGTGTTTGAGATTGTTCAGATTTGGCTTTAATTTAGGTTTGAAGTTTGTTGATCAAGTTACTGCCCTATTGATTTTTGGGTCGATTTCACCACTTGGTTGTTTGAATCTAAGGTTAATTGCTGCTACTGTTGTTGCTGAGCCTACTGACTCTCATTGTCTTCTTTGTTTCTTCTCTTATTCCAGATTAATCTTGGCCTTTATGGACATTATTTAGGTGTAATTTGAAGTTTGAATCTTGGAATATAATGAAAGCATGCTATCTGTCATTGAATTTCACTTTCTTGTCTTCTAATTTCATGCTAGGTGTAATATTTAACTTCATGAGGGTTGTGATGTGATATACTGATTATGAAGGAGATATCATAGTATAGAATCAAGTTTATTTTATGTTTTTATTCGTCTATTATCAGCTTGTATGGAATTGGCTGTAGTTATAAGAAATGTCTTGCCCTGTATTTGGTTGTGACATTTAGGTTAACTTTGATTCCCTTGTTGGTGTTTGAGGACTGTGTCATTATATCGAATGTTGGAGGTTGGTTTGGATTTAAAGTCAGGATGCATGATAGTAAACATGCTTAGTTGATTATTTTGATTTCGTACCAAATGACCATTGTTTGTTTTAGCCTAGTTTGATTAGATTTGAGTCGACAGAATCAAGTTTGAAAAATTAGATTTGTTAAGTATGACGTTTTGTTTTTAGAAAAAAAAACATGTGAATTTGAGGTTTAATAAGGTTAGTGATGAATAATTGGTAAAGTTCCCTAGTTCAATACAATAGCATGTTAATACTATTTAATTTAGGTTTTAATTGTAATTTCTCTTAAATTACATTTTATTTTGGCATGAATCTGTGTTTCTTGTTGGAAGTCTGCTTTAATTGAGTATTGGCCATTCATGTGTGGGTTTGATTGCGAGCCCAGTTTTTGAGGATTGGGCTCTTGTCGGGGCCTGGACAAGGCCATTTAACCTTCAGACTTATAGATGATGAGTTTGAAAAATACAAGAGGGGCATAAACCCGATTTATATAAGGTTACTAGTTAGATTTCATTTACAATTGAGAAAATTTGTAATGGATAAACGAGTAGATTATGGTCCTCATTATTTTGATTAAATTTTTATAAATAGCTTGGAGATGTGCTATACCAAACAAAACTTTAAATTGCATGGATTTTGTATTAATTTCACAATATAGATACAACAACATAAATAATCGTAGTATGCTTTAGGCATGCTTAATCCACCATCGCGATCGTGGACACGTTCGTGCGACATGATCGCGATCTTTAAAAACAAAGGAGTATGCGTTCGCGCAACTTCGGCCAAACTTTCTTAATAATAATAATAAAGCGTTACTAATTGTAGACATGCTCGTATGATGCAATTTTGACGCAACAAATAAATGGGTATATGTATGCGTAACCCGTTTCAAGATAATCTTATTAATTAAAGGCGATGAAGGAGGCAAAAGCACGTAGGTTCCAAAATGAGTAATTAGACAATTTTAATAAGCCAAGTATGATCAAAGCAACCGTGCTAGAACCACATAACTCGGGAATGCCTAACACCTTCTCACGGGTTAACAGAATTCCTCACCCAGATTTCTATGTTCGCAGACCATAAATAGAGTCAAATTTCTTCAATTCGGAATATTAAATCGGTGACTTGGGACACCATAAATTATCCCAAGTGGTGACTCTGATTTCAAATAAATAAATCTCGTTTCGATTGTCACATAAATAGGAAAAAACTCCCTTATACACTCTCTTCTGGGGGTGTAGGTAAAAAAGGAGGTGTGACAACTCTGGTAACTCTGGTGGGGAGCGAACCCAGAATCTCTAGTTCAGGGTTCAAGAATTCAAGCTTTTAATGATTTTTACTCGGCTTTGCTTATTGTTAATATTACTGTATTCTGTGAATCTTTTGTGCTAAAAGATATTTATTTATCGCTTTAATATTGATTGAATTGTACATAGTTGTCTTCCTATGCCTCCCATTTGAGTCTTCTAAATTTGGTGAACACTATGCGTGGCCCGCTTTTCTATAGAAATTATACCAAACAGGACGAGGCTGAGCAAGCGATAAGGCCGGGTAGACTTTAGTGCTCCCGGTACTTCGTCCCCTCTTCGGCTCCAGTTGTCCGCTCGGGTACCCCAAGTCTAGACCAAAACCCCAGGATTTAAACCTAGAAAAACACAACTTCATGACGGATCCCTAGTAGGAACATTCGCTTGCGTCCTATGCATCTGATTTAGGGGACTCAACACAGGGTTTTGGTCCGTCAAAGACAGTTGTGCCCAAAATAACAGACCATCCTGATGCATTCTTATGCTATGTGAAAATTTATTTATTTCGGCTTGCATGCTAACCGGCTAGGGAAAATAAAGCAAAAGAAAAACCAAGAGTTATGTAGGGAAGGGAATAAAGCCCGGTTCTAAAGAAAACCCCCGGTATTTGAAAACATGCCTAAGCTCTGCCAAAATTTTTCGAAAAAAGTCATTCCAAAAGAGTCAAGCACTGTGTCCTTTCGAATGTGTCAATGTTGACCGACTACGCAGATCTGGTTCTTACCGGTTGTGAGATATGTAGGCAACCTACACAATGTTTGACCTTATTTTTGAAAAAAAAAAAAAGAGTTCCAATGGTCAAGTGAATGTAGTTTGGAGTTTTGGTCAAAACGAGCCAATCCAGCTTCGGCAATATTTTAAACCGTTCTTGCCGAGATAGCCTTAGAATATTTTCAGCTTTCGAAGGGCTATTTTCGAAAAGAATGGACAAGTTTGTAAAGTGTCATGGAATAGTCCTCCCCAGCCCCAAATTCATGTGGAATTGGGAGAGGGCTACGTTTGCAAATATGGTCGTTTGGTTAAAATTGGCCAATAATGGAAGGAATCATCAATCCTTTAATTTTTCATTAGAAACTTGTTTTACAAAAGGTCCGCTGGAGTCAATCTTGACATTAACCTTCAACAGGAACAAATGAATATTATCCAGGATCCACCAGAAGTGGTCAGGGAGCAGGCTTGATTGCACCTGCGTACGTGGTGGAATGATCTAGACAAAGACGGTCAGAAATGGGTAACACAGCAGCTGGGTGCCCTCATAGACATTATTGAGATTACACCACGGGAAGATCTAATCAGGGCTTTGGTAACATTCTGGGACCCCAGTCCACTATGTTTTCCGTTTCCCGGAATTTGAGATCACCCCTACCTTGGAGGAGATTGCTGAGTACATTGAGTTTGGTCGGGATTTGAAGAAGCACCAACTCATATCTCTAAGGTCTACGTCAGAGCACAAGTTATTTGACCTCTTAAATATCAGTAAATAGATGAAGAAAGCCTAAGTAAGCAAAAAATGGTGTTCTTTCCATTTTTTGTACTTTAGGTTCGGGCATTCCGCTGGGTTCAAAATGCATGAAAAAGGTTTGAGAAATAAACAGGATAAGGGCTTTTGGCAAATTCATCACCGGTTTGCATTTATTGGGGCATTCTTGGGAATCGTGGTTTTTCCAAATGAGGAAGGGATAGTGGTTACCGTATGGTCAGAATTGCACAAGTCCTAACTAAAAGGAAGATTACACACTTGTCTCATTGGTGCTGGTAGATATTTATCAAGCATTGACATTGTGACAAGTCGGGGATCAATTCTTTGAGGGTTGCAAAATCCTTCTACAAATAGGGTTGATCGAGCATCTTCGCCATCACCCCATATTCATGAGTTATGTTTCAAACCCGAGTAACTTCATCACCAGCTGCGAGGAGATGGTAAAGGATTACAACCTGCCAAAAAGGTTTGAAGCATGGGTCTCCCACCTAAAAGCTCTCAAAGCAGGACAGGTCGAGTGGACTATAGGGTGGCTTTCGAGGACAAAAGACATATACATGACTGCTACCAAGAGCTACTTAAGGATAATGGGGTAAAGAGTATCCAACCATATGCACTACAAAGGGTTTTGAGGAAATTAGGAAGGTATCAGATTGTGCCCGAAGATGAAGATCTAAGCACACAGGTCGTAGAGCTGCATCCAAAAGCACCATTGCCCCAAGACTTAGTTCAGCAAGATTGGAATCACTGCTGGTATCTAAAAAATGGCACTCAAGTACTAGAGATAGAAAAGGGGGAAGTATATCCAAACTATGTTACTTGGTTTGAGAAAAGGTCCTGCTTAACCAACGAACCGGAGCCCAAGCCTAAGAGGCCTTCCAAAAGACCTCATAATTAAGTTTTTGGCGATAAAATCTGAAAGGTTAGCATGGGAGAAAAAGAAAAAACATATCATGCCGAGATTCGCTCCTTGAAAGGGAAGCTGAGAAATATAGAATTCATCAATGATCTCTAAGCACAAGAAGCCGGAGGCGAAAAGAAAAAGTTAGTCAAAGAAACGGATGCCTTTCGATCCCAGATTCGGGAAATGCAAATGGCAGCTGAAAATCCCGCCAGTAGTGTAAAAGATAAAAAGCTAATGAACAACCTTAGGTAAAAGGTGAGTGAGTATGGTTTTGATCTAAACAAAGTAGAGGGTGAACTAGCCAGCGCTCAAAAGAAATTTGCTAAAAATATGGAGGAGACAGCATGCCTGATTAAACAGTTGAAAGAAAAGTACGACACAAGGTTGTGAGATTGAAGAAAAGGGCCATCGTCGTTGAGAACAAAATGGTCAGGCAGGTGAAAGACTTTAACGCTGAAAGAGAACACTGTAATACAACAATGCACAGTTAGAAAAAGATTTGCAACAACATCAAAAGTAGAACCAAGTAGACGAACAAACTTTGGAAGCCAAGGCCCAGCGGATTGGGCGTTTGTTGCAAGAAAAAGGTGTCATAAGAGAGATAATCAGAAGGATTGCCGATTACATAGCGATGAAGTGCAGTAGTTGTGAAGATATGACTAGATCCATGTAACTTACCTCTGCGATGACCTTTGTCTGCCAAGTAATGGAAGACATCCACCACCTCCAAGGGAATTTAGAACGCAGGCCCATGGCGCGGACGAATGATGTCTCGTAGGCCTCAGGAGCAGCAGAGGCATTGATGTATTCGTGATTTTCATTGAAGTCTTTTTGTCTGTCCTCGAGTCTGTATTTTCACCTTCTGTTGGACTCTTTCAGTTTTTTCCCGAGTTTGTATTTTCACCTCTTATTCAGAGTCTATTAGCTGTATTTGAGTTTATTAGTCTTTGAGTCGTTGTAATCAAAGCATTTCTTCTTATAAAAATTTAAAAATTCTAGAATATGTTACTATTTATTTTATACTTACCCTCCAAATCTACGCTCGGTCTGATTCATGCAGGGTCATGATACGTAGGCAATCTCTATAAGATTCGACCATAACCAAAAGAAAAGGACAAACAAAGAAAAGAGAGAGAAAAGAAAAGAGAGGGAAAATAAGAAACCGTGCGAGGGAAATAAGGGAAAAATAATAAAGAGATAAAAACAAAGAAAAACCAAGCAGAGAAAGGCATAAATGAAAAAGAGAGAGAAACGAAAAGTTGTATATGGAAAAAAGGAAAAGGCGGGATGAAGCAAGCAACCAATCAAATGCATAATAGAAACTGATAACTGCTTAGGTTCATTCATTCCCAAATGTGTGATTGCCTATCTGTTAAACCCTGACCTCTAACAAGTTTTTTATTGTCCTCCAGCAGCAGGCAGGTAGTTAATTTTGTGGCATTATAGCAACCTACCCATACAACACCCAGTCCAAAAACAAGTTGAATATGGCCAACCAGGAGCCTGATGCGAGTATCATCGATCCCTCGAGAGAGGTAGAAGAGTTGGATGTTAATGCAACGAAAGAAGAGATGTACCATCTTACCCCGCCAACCTTGCCTTCATCCCGCCATTGGCTCAGTCGCAGGATCATCCCGCCACTGGGAGGTCAAGTAAGTGTAGCCTACAAAGATCTATATTTGTTTCCATGTGTGCAATTACTGGCAGGGTTTAAGATGCCCAAGTTTGATTTATACAATGGGCACGGTGATCCACCGACACACCTGAAAGGGTTTTGTAGCAAAATGAGGGGAGCTGGAGTGAAAGACGAGTTGCTAATTCCAGTAAAAGTTTGAGTGGTTCAGCATTGGAATGGTATACCCGACAAGACCACGAAAGGTGATATACGTGGGATTATCTAGCCCAAGCATTTACCTGCCACTTCCATTGCAATCTTGAAATTATTTCGGATCGTTAGTCTTTGATGAAACTTGAGAAAAAGCACAATGAAATTTTTAGGGAATATGACTTTCGCTGGAGAGAGAAAGCAGCTAGGGTTGACCCTCCGATGAAAGAAAGTGAAATGGTAGATTATTTTCTACAGGCCTTAGAGACACTTATTTCGGTCATCTGGTATCAACTGTAGGTAAGTCCTTCAATGAAGCAGTGAAAATGGGGAGCATGGTAGAAGAAGGACTCAAGTCCAACAAAATCATGAGCTATTAGGCGACCAAGGCAACCACCTATGCCATTCAAAGTGGAATTGGGGGAGTAATTGGAAAAAAGAAGAAAGAAGATGTAGCAATGGTTACTTCAGTGCTTGGTTCAGACCCAGGGGCTCACCTCGCCACTATAATCAGCCTCGACCCAACCACCAAGCCTCCCCCATACCCCATATAACCCACCCCAATAGTACTATCCACTACAAGATCCCCATTTTTCTTTCCACCATGCCCAAACATACAGCCAACCTCCTGCCCACGCACAGTGGCGTGCGCTTTCCCGGCAGTATATCTACCCAGCTCCACAAAATGCCTACCCGCCCCCATGAACCTACCAAAACCCCCCTAGACCAGCTTTCTGGTCCAATCAAGCATTTAAGAATGAGAGGTTGCAGAAGAAGAAAGCCTTAACACCATTAGGAGAGTCCTATTCTAGTTTGTTCCTCAGGTTGAGACAATTGGATATGCTGAGGCCGATTGAGTCAAAATTACCAAATCCTCCTCAGAGAAATCTTGATTATTCTATAAGCTGTGAATATTATTGTGGTGCTCCGGGGCATGACACGGAGAAATGTTGGCATTTGAAAAACGCTATCCAGGAGCTCATTGATACACATCGGATTGAAGTCCAAAATCCGGAAGTGCCTAATATATACAAGAATCGAAACAAACATGATTTAGATAGTGCATAAGGAAGGGGAGCCCAAAAAATCTTCGCAGACCGTCATGATGATCCAAGCCAGTGAGATAAAGCTAGCTGAAAAACATACAAGTGAGATGTCGATGCTCAAGTTGAGCGAGATAAGCAGTGAGCCTTCTGCTATAATCAAGAAGGAGTCCTCAAGTGATTGTGCGGTGAAACAAGAAAAGGCAAAAGTGGTGGTACCAGGGGTGGCAAACAAGCCTGTTGTGGTTGTGGAGGGTGCTCGCACAAAGCCCGTCATTATCAAACCTATAACTCAGCTACCAATAGTCAATAGCAAGGTTGTCCCTTGGAATTATAAGCGAGTGACAGTGACTTACAAGGGGAAAGAGGTTAGAGAAGAAGTCTACAAGACCCATGGTTTGACTCGATCGGGGAGATGATTTTCCCCCGAGGAGTTGAGAAAACCTAAAACCTAAAAAGATAACCCGGTGCTGGAAGAAAGCTGTGACCGAAGAAAAGGCAGAGGAAGTTTTGAGAAAGATGAGGGTGCAAGACTATTCTATTGAGGAGAAGTTGAGGAAGATGCCTGCTCACATCTCACTATTGTCATTGTTGATTCATTCGGATGAGCACCGTCAGGCACTGATGAATATCCTGAACGAGGCACATGTTCCTGACAAAATCTCGGTAAACCACTTGGAAAAGATAGCCAACAAGATTTTTGAGGTAAAAACAGTCACGTTTTCTGATGATGAATTGCCCATAGAGGGTACTGAGCACAATAGAGCCCTTTATCTTATAGTGAAGTTCAAAGATTCCATGGTTACCCATGTACTGGTCAACAATGGTTCTAGTGCGAACATTTTCCCTCTCTCCACTCTTAACAAGCTGAAAGTGGATGATGAAAGAATTCACAAGAACAGCATTTGCGTACGAGGATTCAACGGTGGAGGGAAAGATTCAGTCGGTGACATAGTTCTCGAGCTGACAATTGGACCAGTTGATTTTACTATGAAATTCCAGGTGTTAGATGTGGCTATCTCTTACAATCTACTTTTGGGTCGACCCTGGATTCATGCCGCTAAATCAGCCCCTTCTACTCTGCATCAGATGGTAAAGTTTGAATGTGATTGACAGGAAATAGTTGTGCACGGCGAGGATAATTTGTATGCCTATAGTGATGCCATTGTACCATTCATTAAAGCTGAGAATGACAAAGGGCCTTGGGTCTGCCAGGTTTTTGACACGATATAGGTAAAGAAAATTCCAGAAGGGGAGTGTGTTCATATTCTGAAGGTAGCTGCTGCATCAGTCATGGTAGCCGTTGAAATGTTGAGAAATGGTTTTGTCCCGAGGAAGGGTTTGGGTGCATCTCTACAAGGTATCGTACAGCTGGTGTCTCTCCCCAAAAATACGGACACATTTGGTTTGGGATTCAAGCCCACAATTGCAAATGTGAAAAGATCCAGAAGGATGAAATATAGGGCACGGGTCCTCCCAAAGACTATCCCACGTCTCTTCAGATCATTTGTCATGCCCGGCACCAAGAAACGCCTAGCAACAACAAGTCTCAGTTCTGTTGTTGGTCCTAATAAGGAATTTCTTGAAAGGTTTGAGAAGTTGTTTGAAGATGTGAACATGGTGGAAGATAGAGAGGGTCCTAGCAAGGAGGATGTGCAATTTTTTAGGCCCAATGCAAAGATTAACAATTGGGAAGCTACTCCTCTCCCGACCAGAAAGGAGTTTTGGTAGTTTTCTTTGATTTTCTTTCAGTTCATCTGGATTATTCTAAGGTTGTAATTCAGATTCTATGTTCCGTCCGTTTGGATGTATAAACCTTGTTATCTTTCAATTTCAATGAAATGCAATTTCCTTTTTCATCATTTCTGATAGTTTTATTTTTGCTTTTTCTTGTTGTTTCTTGTGTAGTCCCTTTTATGCTGGTTTCAGTGACATGACATGCATGACGAATCTTCGGCCCATTCTTAAAAGCCAATCTAATCCTGAAATAATAATTCAAGAAATATAATGTGATGATGAATCCGATATGATGGGGATGAGGCCTTTGAAGACATTAAAATAATTAAGCCATTTTGAAGAAAAAACCAAACCAAATCTGAGTGATACAGAAGAAATCAATTTAGGGGACCCTAGATAATATTAGAGAAACTATAAGTGTCTATCTTGATCCGCAGCTCAGGGAAGAAATAATCAAAGCATTGTTTGAATACAAAGATATCTTTGCATGGTAATATGAAGACATGCCGGGTCTAAGCACCGACCTGGTGGTTCACAAATTAACCATTGACCTGGCATGTTCTCCCTTCAAACAGAAGTTAAGGAAGTTTAAAACTAACATGAGTGTAAAGATTAAAGAGGAAGTCACAAAGCAGTTCGAGGCAAAGGGCATTCGAGTCACGCGGTATCCAACTTGGTTAGCCAATGTTGTTCCTGTACCAAACAAGGATGGTAAGACCAGGGTGTGCGTTGACTATCACGATCTCAACAAGGCAAGACCAAAGGATAACTTCCCACTGCCGAATATCCACATTTTGATTGACAATTGCGCCAAACATGAGATTGTGTCTTTCATGAATTGCTACACGGGCTATCATCAGATTATAATGGATGAGGAGGATGCAGAAAAGACGATATTCATCATGCCGCGGGAAACATACTACTACAGGGTACATAAATTTATTCCAACGTTGGGTCATCACTTGTAAAATGTTACTAAATTTGGTCCAAAACCCCCCCCCCCCCCCCCCCCCGCTCTCCCTCTACATATGTATATATAAAAGAGATATACTAAAAATATATATATATATTCAGTTATTATTTTGAGAGCAGCTATAAAAGTATCATTTTCCTTTATTTTGGATGCATTCACGTACTATTTGCTTATTTTACGCTTAATTAGAATTAGAAATCGCTATTAATAGTAGTTTGTTGAATTCGATCAAAAGATTAAATTGAGAACGTCACAAACAGGCAATAAAACTTACTTTAGCTTGAGCAATCGTAAATATGGGTTCTAGAAATTAAGATTTCTTTTGAGTAAGTATTGTTGAAATAGATTGGAGTATCTCAAGGAGCTTCAATCAATTTCCGGACGATTTAGAGATATGAGATGATTTTAATGAAATTTAATTCAATATTCGAAGTAGAACATGAACATGGAAGAAGATACAATATGAACCCCATGTGTCATTTGGTATTCTATATATATCCATGTATACTTGTGTATGATTTATATGCTATAAAAAAAAATTTAACTCGATTTTAACTACGAATTTTGACTTCAAACTTGTTGAATTCACTTTCAATTTTCCTCAATTTTTATATATTGCCTCGTCTATGTGATTTTAACAAATTTTAATCATACTCGTCGAAAACAATTTTTTTTCCTATGGTTTGTTGAATGTCGTATATCATTGATAACTTTTGTAGCCTAAAATGATTAAAATGACTAAAAGACAGTAAACTTCTTATTTTCTTGGTACATTTCAGTAGTTAGACCTTAGAGATTTACTTTATTAATTCTTTTCTTATTTTGAATTATGTATAAATTTCTAATACTAAGGAGTTCAAATTCAGAATTTTACCTATATAAATTCATTTCCTATTTGAACGATGTAATACAGTTATAATTCTTTTCACGTGAAGTTAAGGGGAAGGCAAAAAAAGATCAACAAAAACAAAAATGCTTATTTTGAAAAATTGGAGTGTTTGGTCGGGATTTTAGGAGAATAAGACCAAGTCAAAACTACGAGAAGGGCGCGAGGAGTTTTGTAAAGGTAGAGCAAGGGTCCGAAACCCCAAGCAATTGACCAGGAGAGGATCGTCGGGAATAGATTACATTCTTCAGAACCATATCACATCCCGGATCTGATGAAATAGAATAAATTGAGACGGTATTTTGTAAATACGTAACTATTTTGATTTCCGATCGCCTGGAAGCTTCTTTGGTTTAAAATTTCAGAATGTTGTCTGTGGATTTCTATGAGAAAGGGAAGTCTTATACCCTAATACTATGCCATTTGATTAAAACACAAACTATTTATGACCAAAAGTATTTTTTGCAAAATATTTTTAAGAAAAATACGTATCAAAATAAGCTTATTTTAGAAGCTTGGGCAGGCTTCAAATATTTTATTAGTTGAAAAACAAATGTATTTAATGGGCTAAGATATGGACGGTTCATATTCAAATCCTAATTAAGTGCAAATAAATTAAGCATTCGACTAAAGAGGAAAAAAGGAAACTACCAATTATGTCCGTCGATAATTAACTTATTATAAAAATTGGTCAATTCATAAAATATTACTAATATTAGCCAAATGCTTACCAATACTAGCCAATTAGCTATATGTAGCCAAAAAAAGGTTAAATTTTTGCTTTCTTTTGAGTAGATATTGTTGGAATAAATTAGATACATCTTAAGAAGTTTGAATCTCAATTTTGGTAAAGTTTTAAGGTAGTTTGAATTGAAAATTCGAATTAGAAGATGAACATGACAAAAAATGATAGGTGTATCACATGTATATCATTTGTGTATCATATATGTATCACATGTATATTCATGTGTATGAGATACATGCGTGCTACATGTACAAATTTTGATAACAAATCAGTCCAAATCACTTCCAATTGCTCAAATATTGTATATTGCCTCATTTATTTATTAAATATTATATATCATTAATAATAAATTTTGACTCCAAATTAGTCTAATCCACCTTCAAATATTACCGCATCTATGTGTTTTCAATGAATCGCAATAATAACCACAGGGAAAAGAAATTTGCCAATATTTTTTTTAACCTTGTATATCACTGGTAAATTTTGTGGCTATCTTTGGTAACATGATTAAAATAGCTAGTTGTTGGTAATAGTAATACATTATCGTAATATTTCCCTCCACCCCAAAAAAAAGGGGACATTCTTGTACAGCAAATTCTTGCGATGTTCGAGATCTGCAATTGAATCAGATCACATCAACTCTATTATTATACACATAAATTTGTAAAAATGATAAACCTGTAGATTTTCATTACTTAGAGAAAAAATTTCACTGCGAAAAAATTATCGGATCTTTATGCAAATACCGGCCGAATTTACTGTTTACTAATTGGCATGCATATATTATACATGGATTATGCATATAGTATACCCCCGCTAATTATTTTTAGTTTAAGTGATTAGGTGGACGACCATTTAAGTTAATTCTTATAATTAAAAAAAAAAAGTTCTCCACCAGTCTTAAAGCCCAATTCAAGTAGCTGGGTAAAATCAGAGTATAGTATTGCTCTGGACATGTATTAGGCTCTAAGCAAGGTAATAGTAGTAGTCTAATAATATAGTCTTCTCAGACGCTCTTAGAACTTGCTGTACCAATCTAGACATTTAATGGTTTAATAATAAGTGTTCATAAACATAACATGGAAGTGATTATCTCTTTAACATATCCACAAGAAAGTATTCATATGGCACTATGGAAAATAAAGAAATTACTACAATAGAAACGGTATGCTAAAGAAGTCGCCAATGGCAGTCACAGTTTCAGGGGTGAACAGTAAATACCTCCGCGTCTTTCATCCCAGGATTTCTGACAGAGTACTGAAAAGTCCAACCATGGGATGCACCTGCATGAATACCACTTTTGTTGACTGCAAATAGAGCCCCAATGAAGCCAGGATATTTCCTTGCAATTCGTGATATAGCATCTTTTGCAGCTAATTGGGGTTCCATTCCTAATCTCATACTCTCCACAACCTGATAACTGGCATCAGGCAAACAACATAGAAAGATGTTTTATCTCCATATGAATTATGCTGACCTCTAAAAATTGGAAATAAGCTTAGAAAAATGTATGACGTCCAACTACAAACTTCGCTAATGCCCTATAAGTGTAAGAGGAAAAAAATAGAGTATTTCCAGACAATAACTAATCAAGGAAGTAAAATCTAAAGGTTTATCATAAGTCCTGTACCAGCAAGAGAGATCTGGAGAGCAAGCAAAATCAACTACAACCTAAGTACTGCCAATAATTCAGACACTTCTAGCACATATTTGCTATTCCTATCTCTTATAGGAAGAGAAGTTGGGTTGATGCAACTCATGAGTTAATCCTGATAAGCTAAATTTTCAAAGAGCTTAGCTTCTTACCGTCAGGACTCAGGATAACTAATCAGAAATTAAACAAGAACCTTAAAACGTTTGTTTGATGCATGCTCAATTTTTTCGATATGCCATAAGACAATATGCTACTATTCAACATAAGCTAAACTCTTTTAATTTGTAGGAGTACCATCTGTGGGCGCGTGCGCGTGAAAGAACGAGGATCCAAGCTTCACTACTTTATTCTCCTGAAAAAGAGTTCTTAATTAAAATTCCCAACCTTCATACTGGATTTTCACCTGGTCAGCTATTATAAACATTCTGTTCATCTTACGTATTTAATTCAAAAGCAAAATTTACTTGGTTTCTAGACATATAATTCTGCTGTACATGATGGCACAGAAAAATTAAAGGAAGTTCCTTTGAAGTACCATGGAAGGAAGCGCATCATGATATCACCATCCCCAGTGGCTCCACAAGCACCAACTTCGGAATCTGCATACGCTGAAGACCCTGCTATAGGTCCATCACCAACCCTAGTGTTGCGTTTAAAAGGGGTAAAGAAGAAACAAAAGGAAATTGTTAAAGATAGAAAACCAAAAGCAAAGCTAAAAACCAGTTTGATATAATCTTGCGGTTGAATTACTACAATAATGACTTTATTCTGTTAGAGAAGTAAATTTCTACTACAGAGGCAAGCATACTAAATGTAATATCTTACAAAGATCAGATACTAATGCAAGTTGACATTCTACAAATTGATTTTCGAGAAATGAGATTCAGAAAATCTAATCTAAGTAAAATAAATTGCTCCTTCCTTCAATTAATTTTCCACTTTCCCTTCAGTTGACACAAAAAACATGCCCGTGCTTCCCTTTAGTGAGAACTTAAAGCTCTATTGTACATATGAGCCACTTTTAACTTCCTGATTCTATTATAAGAAATGTCACCACCTGTCAACCTTGCGTAGTGGAAAGGGGAAAAGAGGAGAGAAGTCAAACATAGACATTCAGCTCCGACTAAAGAGATGACTGTTATGAATGCATATTTTTGTGAATTAGCATTATCTCTCTAGAATACATTCACGCATTAACAAAGTTCTAAATATACAAATGTAGACAGACAGACTTGAGAAGCCGACAATGTGTAAATGTTAAATCATTTGACACCTCCGTGACCACCTCTAAAGATTACTTTTTTCTTTTCCAATTCCAGAATAGATAAATCAAGCATTAAACTCTTCATTGAGATTTATGAAACATTTATAAACTGTTTCGCCTTATATTGAGCACCCCTGTATAAAGGGCATGTCCCTCCAAACATAACATGTCTTTTCTTCTTCCCTTTAAGACGAGCATGGTCCATTTAGGCAAGGGACAGTAAGCTTGATAACCACATAAATAAATGTGTGTCGCCTGTGGCCTAAGCACAACCACTATAAAAAGGTTATTGACTCTTTTCTATTAGCTTCATGGTGAAGAGTTGAAAGGACACACAAATTGTTCTCATAACACAAACAAGTGAAGAATCACCTTCCGGGAATCTTGAATGTGGCTCGGTTAGTTGACGTACCAACAGTAATCCGTCCAACCTAAAAAGGAGGAAGAAAGAATTCTGGTGAAAGAAGCTAACAAGCCAGAAAATAAAGAAAGGCTGACACACCAACTTACCTGGTCAATGACAGCCATGGATATTGTATCATGGCTATGTAAACCAACATTAACTAACCCAAATTCGTTAGGCTGGAGCACGTTCGCCATCAGACATCTTCCTATTGAAGGACCATTTGGATGGTATGGACCACAATTATCCCCGGGGGAGACATTTTTCGAAAACTTAGGTTGGCAATAATTTTCTTTCCATTTCATCCACTTCTCTGTTGACTCGACTGAGCTTAGGTTTATAGGCCCTGGTAGGCCCATTGAAATGGCAAAAGCTGAGGCTTGATCACCAACAAGCATAGTATGTTTGGTATACTCCAGCACTAGCTTCGCAGCTTTAATGCCCTCTGGCACATACCTCATAGCAGCAACAGCGCCGACCTCCATTGTTACCTATGCATGTCTTAGCAAGTCCAAAATAAATTGCAAATTACATTTGCCTTGATTAAAGTGATCATGAAGCAATATACAAGAACAAATAGCAACACTTATTACTGCCATCCATCACCATGGCATCAATACACAAGAATAAACAGAAATGCTATTACCCCATTCATCACCATGGCATCAATAGTAGTTTCTCCATTCTCATCTGGACTTCCACCAGGCCCAACTGCCATGAAAATAATACTTATGAACTGAATATCTAGCAATGCAAGTATAATATTGCATAAACCATCAGAAGCTCAACAGCGTCATTTCTTACCTTACGACTTGCTGCCTTTTCTGTCAAGAACATTCTTCTTTTGCACAAACATTTATATTAATTTCTCATATGTATTTCTTGATATAAAATTTTTACTTTCAACAACAGACTATCAATGCACTAAGGACTTATCTTGTCAACTGAATCAACCCTCATACATTGAAATAGGTCGTATAAAATGAGGTAGATGTGGTGATATGAATGAAATTCCAGAGAATCTTTAGTTATATTGTACACAATATTCTTATTGATTATCTTATTGTTGAAAGTCAAGAGAATACTCAAATGATTATGTCATTTGGAATCCCAGAAATTAGGTAGATTTCCTTATTTCGCGTAACTAAAAATCCTATATGAGAAACCCTTCTTGTATCTTGCTAAACCAACTCTTTCAAGAAGAATTTGTTTCTCATTTCTAATGGTATTATTATTTCAATGATATTGGCGAAGACTTCAAGTAGTTTCTACTAATAGGCAGCCTTACACTATTTACCAGCCATACACTATTTCGCTAATCTTTCTTCTTCTGGTAACCGTTCTGGCAGCAGAATCTTTTACTAATGATCATTCTGGTGACACTGCACAATTTTTTGGTTACCCTTTTGGTGGTAGCTTTCCTCTTTCGGTGACCGCTCCAGCAGCATTGCGTCTCTTCTGGTGATTGCTCTTACTTCAGTCAATAGCTGGCCATTCTTCAAGCATTAACTCTGGTGATCCTTTTAATGGTAGTATGCCTCTTTTAGGTTTGTTCGGGCACCACATCTCTTTCCGGTGTCATTTTGTGAGCACTCAGCAGTCAGAACTGCCCCATCCTGCTGCACACCAGCCATTCTTCCAACTACTATTCAGGTCATTCTTCCAGCGACATGTCTAGCATCTTCTTTGTTAGCTGTTCCGCTTATTCAATCTACATCAGTGATGTGTTGGACATTTCATCACGATACCTCTTTTCAACAAGTGAGAGCAGATGTTTCCGTGTTTATTGCAAGAAGCACTTCCTTTCATTTAATAATTACCAACCATGTATCTTCACAGAAAAGAGTTCCATCGTTGCTTTCCTTTGCCGTGACTGTTCACCATTTTCGCGACAATATTCAGACGACTATTTACTATTACATAGAATTTTTAGTATTTCTTCTTTTAAAAATAAACAAACTCAAGTTAGTTCCCTGCTTTGAGTTTGACGGGGCATGTGTAAAGTCAAGGGAAATATTAAGAATATTGTATTAAATATTCTCAGTATTTTTATGATTGACAAATGTCAAGAGAATGATTATATTATGCATGATAATCTTAATGTTTATGGCCACATTAATTCACAATCACAAGAATTAGAAACTTGCCCTATCATGTTGCTTGTGGTGTAGACATTGCATAGATCAGTGTTGAACATTGTATTCACTTGGAGATTTCAATGAGTTTTCTAATTTGGTTGCTATTTCAAAACTTAGTATGAGAGGTGGCATTGCAATTTCCACGAAGAAGACTTGACTTTGAAATTGTCCAAGTCAAGACACAAGTCAGTCCGAACTATATGCTTGGATACTATCAGTTCAAGGACTAAGGATGACCACTATGATTATTGCCGTCAAATCCTTGGTATGGAAACCACATTAGTTGCTGGAATTCAACCATTTCAAGAATTACCAAAAATCTTTTTGTTCATTATATTGGCTTTAAATATGCATTCTTCGTAGCAACCAATTTGATGCAAGTGAAGATCTTCTCAGGAGAGTTTATATTAGGATAATTTTGCAAGAGTAATTCAATTTTCAAAGCTATAAACACTCAAATGGAGGAGAGTTGCTTGGTTCTAAGTCAACTCTACTAGCTGCAGTTGCCTAGGCATCTGGTACTAATTACAGGACTTAGATGGTATGAACTCGTATACACCAGTTGAAAAATTTCCAAAAATTATACCAACAAAAATCTGAGAGATATTTTTGTCACTTTTTCTAAAGCAACCAGAATCCTAGTGTTTAAGTGGATAATGAGAATGCCCCTCTACCTTTTTTCCACTTAAATACCAGGTTTTTGGCATCAACTAGTACTTATAACATCAATAGTGTATTTAACATATTTAATTTCAAGATCCAATAAATAACAATAATAAGACACATTTTATTTCATTTTTCAATTAATCATTCGTGTATACCTGTACCATCACATCTTAGTTTCTCACAAGCAGAACAACCTTCCACAACTGCATCTACTGCTGAAAACCCACTGTCCACAGCCCTCCACGCAGCTCTAACAGCTTCCAAGAAGGGCCACGTGCTTATTACCACAGGATATTGCAAACTGCTCCCAATTTCATTCCCCAGTACCTATACACATAATATCAAATTTATCAATAATGGAATAGTAGAAAATCCGAGAAGATTAGGAACAAGGGGAACACTGGGTGTACCATGGAGAAGAGCAGTGGTGAAGAGGAAAAAATGAGGGACCTGGAGTTGCTTCTTCATGCTAGACGCCTCTCAATTCGGTCTGCCTTCTTTTTCACTCTGCAACACTCAACGCTCTACGCTTTAGATTATACTTCTTATTTTTTTGTTAATAAATAATTCACCCAATCCAGAAAAAAGTAATTCATCCCACGAAACCTCCAACAACCAACATTATATTTTTCTTGATATTTCATTTTACTGTCGATGGAAGCAATTGGAACAGTTTATTTTCTTAAAACTAATATGAGTAATTGAGTATGCTTGAGCTTTATTTGGCTAGCTTTCTTTTGATTAAATATAACCTACCTTCCATAGTTCCTAAAATAACTTTTGACCATTTTAAAACTATTCTCGTGGGGAATTCATTTATTTATATTTAGCTAGCCTTAGATTTGGTTGAAACTTAACAAAAAGAATTTTTAAAGTTATATTAAAAAAAATTATAAAAAGTAAAATTATATTTGGACATGCATTTTCTATTTTTAAAGTTATATTAAAAAAAATTATAAAAATTAAAATTGTTTTTGGACATGCATTTTACTTGAAAAATTGTTGAAGCTTTGCAAGGGGAAGAAAACATTGCACCCAAACATTAGCTCAAACCCTTTTTGGAACTTAAATTTTTTTCTTCAAATTATTATCAAAAACTGATTAAATTCCACGAATAAAAAAATTTCCAAATTTATGTCCAAATAGGAGCTTAGTTTTCACACCGAGAATAAGGCAAAAGACATTAAAGATAAAGGAATTTTTACATACATATACATTATTAGAAAATGTATTACCATCCCTACTCAAGTTTCAATTTAATTACATTCTATATATAAATTTATCAATTATATACATTTTAGGAATTTAGGAGTCAATTATTTTCCATCCTCCCTTTCCCTCTCTCACACACACACAATCCCTAATTCCAGTAATGTAGAGCAAAAGAAAACAGAACAACAAATACATTCTTGACAGCCATTAAAAAGCTTTGAATTCAAATTTGGGGTTTCAAAAAATATTATTTGTTTGAATTGAATGTTGTTGCAAACAATTGAGAATTCTCTCTACTTCTCTCTCTATCTCAATCGCTAATTCCAGTAAAGAGAGCAGCAATTCCAGCATTGATAGCCATTAAAAAGCTTTGAAGTTTTGAATTCGAAATTGGGTTTTGAAAAATCATTATTTGTTTGGATTGAGTATTGTTGCAAATATTTGGGAATATGATTAGACTTAATTTTGGCTGAATTTCATATTGAAACTCGAAGAAGAAGACACAACATACATTATACTTACAAAATTTTAGTAAAACTATATAAAATTTGTATTCTGTTGTTTATATATATATATATATATATATATATATATATATATATATATATATATATATATATATATATATATATATATATATATATATATATATATATTATATAAAAGTTGAAAAATATTGATAAAAATTACGTTTAAGTTGTATGATATTGTCGTTGTATATAACTGAATAGAATTAAGGTATGAAAATTGTAGATAGGTTGTTGAATAAATAATTAGTTTATAAAATTTATTTTTATTATATATAAATCAGATACAAAATGCACAAAAGACATATTATATATAATCTGTATAAAAATTATATTTACGTGGTATGATATTGTAATCGTGTTTAACTTAATAGAAAAAATGTATAAAAATTGTAAATAAATTATAGATAATTTGTATAATATATAATTAGTTGTATGAAATTTGTTTTTACTATGTATAAATTAAATATAAAATAAATAAAAAATATTATATGAAAATTATATTTAAGTTATATAATATTATTATTATATTTAATTGAATAGAAAAAATGTAGGAAAATTATAGATAAGTTATAGTGTCACAAGCATTTCACAGCACCACAAATGGCTCTCCGCTAGCAACTTGAATCACTTCCATTTGGAGAGATTTTACTGGCTAATGTGCATACTCAATGCATTGAATTTCACACACTCTGTATCAAAGATGCTTAGGGAGGAAGAGCCACTTTTTATTTGTAGAGTTGCTACTAATAAGACATTATAATCAGAAGCAAGAGGTATAAAGTGGACTTGAGAAGTTGGAATATATACAGAGGAAGAATTAACATTAATTTTTAGTATAGTACTAGTAATTAATAACTAAATTAAAGTAAATTTCAAATATAAATAATTAGTGAATAAAAACAAATACCACAATATTATAGATAATAAGACTAGTAATTAACCTTAGTAAAATAAAATAAAAATATAAAAACAATAAAACTAACAAGTAAGCATCAGTAGTAATACTAACAATGAATTGAAATAGTATAGAATTATTAATTATAAACAAAAATTGTATTAGTAAATAATAGTGATCAATAAAAATAATATTGTAGAAGTACTACTACTACTACTACTACTACTAATAATAATAATAATAATAATAATAATAATAATAATAATATAAAAAAATATACAATGATAAGAAAATAATAATATGTAACAACAAACTATATTGCAAAATAAAAAAGAAGTAAAAAAAAATGATACAACAGATGATAGTACTAATATTACTTATACTAAATATAATGAAGGAAAGCTAATGATAGCAATAATAGGAAGAAGTACTAATATATATATTTTTCTTTTTAAAGTGCTATTACAAAAAAAAACGATAATATTAATATGACAGTAGTAGTTATAGCACTACTTAGTAATTAGTGATAATAGTAACAGATAAATAGCAATAATAAGGTCTTAAATTAGTAACAAAATATTCGTAGATGTACGCCAATCCCCGATAACGACGCAAAAAATTTGACGAGGCCAATGTGTATAGGATTCTCTTGCTTATGCTTTGTCACATTCTAGTATAGTTTATGATATCGTCCCATGGAAATTGAAACATCTATGAACAGACTTTTAATATTTTAACTACTATTTGAGAGAATCAATTTGATGAAAGGTGAGTGAGGTTTAAAACTTGTTAATTACTTAAACAAAAACCAAGAACTTGCGGAAGATTTATAATTTAAATGAGTTGGGAATCATTGAATTCACTTGATAATATATTACTATTAAATCTCAATTTTTACATGTATTTTTTCTAAAGTATAATTTCTTATTGCTAATACAATTATATTTAGCTCACTAAGAAGTAGCCAATTAATAACATTGTGTGACTTTATGTGATTAATTGAGTTAAAACTAGTGAAGATTAGACCGAAATATTTTTCTTGCTTGAATTGTGCTAAGAGATAGTAAAAACTTCGTGAGAATATTTTTTACTAAAAAATCAATAATCTTGCCTACAACAATGCTCCGTGATAATTAAAACTGAGGCAAGCAAGATTACCGACTTTTAATAATAGTTTGCTAATAATTGCTCTCATCTCACTATTTTATTCAATAGTTATTATATATTAATTTTACTCCGTGAGAATTATAAAATTAGTATGATAGTAACTTAAAGATAAAATTTTTAGAAGTGATAACAATGATTAGTTAAAAACTATTATTATAGCACAACAAAAAAAATAAATAGAAAGTTTCAAGACAAGAATGTATTAAACTGAGATAGTATGATTATATATATATATATATATATATATATATATATATATATATATATATATATATATATATATATATATATATATATATATATATATATAGCTTTATCAACTATTCCAACAAAAGAAGTTATTCCATTACGAATTACTAAAAACTAATTTAAAACAAAGAACTTATGAAATAATATTATTCTTCTAAAAGAAAGACAACTAGTAGAAAATACTAAACATAAGGAGAGACTATAAAGTGATTTCTTCCAACAAGACTCCCCCTCTTCTTTCCAACATGCAATTTCTATTTATAGAGGTTTTTTGGCCTAAGATTCTCCATAGTTGCAACTATAAAAATTATAGTTATAACTATGAAAAATGTAGTTGCAACTATGATCTTATTAATTGGACTTTCGTTTGCAGAGAAAGGCTATAGTTTCAACTATAGTTCTCTAGTTGCAACTATGGTAATTTTCTTCATGATTCTCAATTGCTATCGTCGCAACTATGATGCTTTAGTCCATTTGCTTCTTCATTCCCAGTTGACTACTCAATTCTCACTCTTTTTTGCTTCTTTTCTTCGATTTTCATATGCTCTTTCTCCTGCGAAGTATGTTAGAGAACATGAGAGAATATGGTGTATTTATTCATGTTTTATTTAAAATATTTAATATTTACATATAAAAACATATGAATAAATTATATTCATCAGTATTCATGAATATAGTAGCAAAACTCTCTACTGTATTCGCGCGTTGTATTCATCAATACAGTAATGGAATTAGTGGAAAAAAAAGTCTTCAGTTGTTTAAAAACGGTAAGTGAATCAATTAACACGGTAGACTCCTAATATAACTCAACAAACTCAATTATAACTCACAAAAATTATATTTTCAGTTATAGAAAATATTCTAAACCGGAAAACACCCAAAAAAAAACAAAGCAATCTTCAGAGATTCAATCCATCCTTTCTTTGTTTAGTGGTATCTTTACTAAAATATTTTTAAATAGATTTATATATTGAAATTATATATTATATTGAATACAGTTAAACACATAAAAATATATTGAATACATGAAGTATAGCAGGTCATCTATAATGCAAAAACATATGAATACATACTTCAAATACATTTGAATACATATATACATCTGAATACGTAAATTATATTAATTGAAAAAACATCTGAATACATTCATGGAATACATCGAGACAATGAATACAATGCAATATGTGAAACACAGCAAGACACATTGAAATACAATGAAACAAAGACAGTACATACAATGAAATACATGAAATACAACGAGATACATTGAAAAATGTAATTTAAAAATGGTAACACACTCTTCAAGTTCCTCAGCCAAAAACTCCGTCCCAAATACATCGACATCCAGGCTGCCGCCATGTGGGGCATCGCCGCCGGTTAAATGAAGATAGTTGTTGAAGAAGCACCGTTTAGTAAACTCGCTATCTTTCACAAACATAACCCGAGGTTGAAGGCTAACTCACTCGGTAAACTCTCAACCTTCCACCGATGAAGTGAAGAGTTCAGACCTCATAGCATATCATCCCCTTCCCCTTCCCCTTCCCCTAATGTAATAAAAAAACTAAAGTAACATAGCGCAACGAAAACCAAATTCGCCAAAACACGGCATGATAGTTCGCTCTTCAAATTCATCAAACCTGTCATAGCCCACGTTCTTTTATTAACCTACCTTTCAATGTCATAGACCAAGGTGAAACAACTTTTGCCAGTTCCTGAAGAACAGAAAATCGTTAATCCTCAAGAAAAAAAACATAAAGATATTCAGAAAACGACGAGCATTTTAGAACTTTTGCAACCTAGAGGATGAAGCAAACATAATATTTTTGCTTTAAAACACTGTAAACAAACCGAAAACAAAATCCAATAACTCCAAAAGATCTATGTTTATTATTTGATACTTGCTATGCTCCAGTACAGATAGAAACCCTTCAATAGAACATAAGATCATTTATGCTTTATACCATCACTAACAACCCAACAACCATCCCATAACAAAAAAGCAATCTATAAACACAAGTTCTGAACCTATGCCTATCCCAATCAAAATTTACAAAGCCACGGATACAAACTCCTAAACGTTAAGAGAAAATCAAATATGATGACAGAGTTCCACATTTTGTGGGATGTTCAGCATGGACGAAATCATTATATATGTGCAATATATCCACCAATCTGAGAGCCCAATTGAATATTCAGCGCCAAACAGTCTCATTTGCATCAGTAAATATGGCATTGTGATGCTCGATTAAGCACTGAATGGCATCAATAGCACCCAAGTCAATTGGCAGCCCATCATCCAAGGGAATAGGAGAAGATGCATCAACATTTTCACCTTCATCTGGATGCAAAACAATCACAAGTGAAAAAACAATAAGTTTCATAGCAGTTGTTTTAAGTTGCAAATGTTTTTCCTCTAAGTAACAACAACAACAACAACAACAACCCAGTATAATCCCACTAAGTGAGGTCTGGGGAGGGTAGTGTGTACGCAGACCTTACCCCTACCCTAGGGTAGAGAGGCTGTTTCCAAATAGACCCCCGGCATCCTTCCCTCCAAGAACTTCCCACCTTGCTCTTGAGGAGACTCGAACTCACAACCTCTTGGTTGGAAGTAACTAATATAAAATAAAACTTACCCCCAGATATTAGCGTCAAGAGAAAAATATGTCTTAATAAACATTACAATATGATTAGATTGAAAATGTACTGATTTTTCCAATCTGCACAACGACCTTCCACTCAAAAAACTAGGTCAAGCTGTTAAAATTTATGGCTTAAATTTGTTCCAAAAACACCTTAGGGATTAACAATCTGTTCTTTACCTACTCTTAATGTAAAATAAGGAATTGTAAGTGGAGCCTCCCCCAGCCAAAAATCCGTCCAAAAGAGAAATAAGAAAGGAACATAAATCTACATATTCTGCCCTGGATTTCTTCAGAAATCAAAAACCTTTGGAAAAAAGGCCGTTCAAAGGGCTGCACATATTTCAATAGGGAATGTATGTAAAAATCATAGCTCTCCGTTGCAGTTGCAGAAGTAGTTCTCTGAAATACAAAACAAGCTAAATAGCACACAGCTTAAGTCAATAGCTAAATAGCACACAGCTTAAGTCAATCTCTTTGCATAGCAACAACAACAGCAACGGTTATGTAATTCCACAAGTGGGGTTTGGGGAAAGTAGGATGTACGCAGTCTTACCCCCTACCTAGACGGGCAGAGAGACTCAATCTCTTTGTATAGCAATTCATTTTAGCAGGCAGTTTATGATAACTCCTGAAATAAATCTTATGATACACAGGTTCCAATATTAACTTTCCTAACTTTAGAAATTTCTTCCATTTATTTCTTCAAAATTCTGAGGAGCCAATATATAGCCTATTTGAAGTACCTAATGTATATCTACAGTAGTAAATATCTATTTCGCAACTGGTCCACTTATATAATCTATAATAAAGTATAAAGATGAATGAAATATTAAACTACATCACTAAGAGAACAGAATGGAATAAAACAAAAACAAAAACAAACCTGCAAGCATCTCCCATGCACTAGAGTTCAAGTTGGAGTCAATATATTTCTTTGAAGAAGGTTTTGCTGAATGGTTCCAGAACTGGTTATAATGGTCTGGCCTCTGGCCTCTTTGCCAAATAAGAATTGGAGCCATTTCCGTTGCAAGGCTTCTAGCATCCATCTGCCAGGAAGAAAGTATGAGAATCAGATAAACAGCAGTCAAGAGAACTCACAAATTTGTACAAGATAAAGGCTTATCAGGAACAAGATTTTGCATCTCAATCATCTGGAAAATTTATAACAAGTTTGTTGGATCTCAATCATGTGGGCAAAAAACAATTAAATAAAATTCAAAATATACAGGCATCCTAGCAACTAGGCACTTCAATTAGCAAGTTCAAAACCCAAAGGTTAAAAATTGTATCACATTTTACAATCCTCTACCACACAATTCTTCCTCTTAAAAGGAATGGAGGTGTGAATATCACTGAAAACCATGAGGAAGACAAGGGCACCAAGACAAATTCAAATCCACAGATCTGCACATATCCAGATCGACACAGGGAGAGGTGGACGTTAATTTTGTTCATTCAGGAAGGGAATAAACTTGCCTTGTTAACCAGAGATTTCTGGCTTACGCGGAGTAGCAGCGCAGTGATCAATTCCAGTGTCATGTAGTTGACAGTTGGAAGCTTCTTTAAGATATTCTTCATTGTGTGTATGCTTGAGCGTGCACCTCTTATCTCATGATAAAGCTCGAAGGTTGTCAATGGCTCAGGTAGACTTGCAAGGTAGCACTTCATCAGAGCTGCAATGACTACCGGATTTACCCCTTCAGGTATTGGTGCATCTTGATCTGTGACACAAAGTTGCAAACTAAAGAATAAATAGACTGATCCCTTGACAAATTGTATCTGTATGAGATTAAAAACTCAATACCTTGATTGTATAAAGAAACCAATTGATGTATAACCTTTTTATCTCCTTCAGCCTTGAACAACTCAGGTGAATTCAGCCCTAGACCAAAAGTAGACTCCCATAACATCGGCATTCAGATGTGTCTTTGAAAAATTACATGACAGTAATGACATTTGCTGTATGGATTATTACATCTCTCACCTGATAAGACAAGATAATCTGCACATTTCACCATGATATAAGGAACAGGTCTAGTTGATTGTTGCCTCTGCACCAGGATATCAATGGGGACGCCAAACACTGGATAAACCAAGATATGTCACTATGTCCAGAAAAAACATCTCCTGAGAACTTTATGGAAGCAAATAATCATATGGATAGATAGAATTAGAAATGAAGTTACTCGGGATAAGATGGGCGGGGCCCCTGTGGAGGACAAGATGCGGGACGCGAGACCTAGATGGTTCGGGCATGTGAATAGGAGAAGCACAGATGCACTGGTGAGGTGTGAGAGTTTGGCCCTGGAGGACCTAAGGAGAGGTAGAGGTAGGTCGAAGAAGTATTGGGGAGAGGTGATTAGGCAAGATATGGTGTTGCTCCAGCTCACTGAGGACATGACTATGGATAGGAAGGTGTGGAGGTTGAGAATAAAGGTAAAGGGTTAGGATAGGTCGCCCATCGTTGTCCTTGCTCGTAACAGTAACTTTAGTACATGAGTTAGCGTTATTTGTGTATTGTCGTATTCCTTGACTTCTGCGATTACTTGTTGCTTTCGTTCCGCCCTACTGATTGCAATACTCAGTTTTAGTTTTGTATCTTTATATTTTCGCTTGGGTTTTCTAATTAGTGTGCTTGTTGCCGCCCTCCTTTTATCTTACCTAAGACGAGGGTCTTTCGGCAACAGCCTCTCTGTCTTCTTGAAGGTAGGGGTAAGGTCAGCGTACATATAACCCTCCCGAGACTCCACTTGTGGGATTACACTGGGTCTGTTGTTGTTGTAAATAATCATATGGCTCATTCCACATTCATAACTGTTTAACTGATTTCTACATCTCAAGGATAACTTCCACGGTGTAAAAGTGCTAAAGAAGTGTGACCAAGTATAACAGGCATCTCCTGTTGCAGCGCTCTTAAGCTCTTGAATGAATCCAAAAAGAATATAGTAATAGAGCGGCAAAGAAAAATTAAGCAGAAGAAGTTTATGAGTAGATGGGTACAGATGCAAGCCATACCACTCCCCATCCGCATCCCCAAAAAAAAGAGGATGATTAAAATCCTTATAAACATGTTATACGAAGATCAAGAGAGTAGAAACCTTACCATCAGTGCTCGCAACTCCCTGCAATTTCAAATAGAAAAGTTAAAATTCTTTTAACTCCAATTCACTGAGGAACTTTGAGAGACAAAAAGAAAAAATGAGCACAAATTGCTATGCACCTTCTGCCACCGCTCTATATCAGTCAGCAAAGTCTTGCTTTTCTGTGCAGTTTTCTTTGCCACCTGAAAAATAAAAATGATTGCATGCATCAAGTTCAGAAATTATAACTCCTTTGCATATAAGATTCAAAGATATTGTATCATGTGTAGTTTAGGTTTTTAACCACTGTAGAGCAAAATATCATAATCAGTTAAGATCCACATCCCTCATCCATTTCTCCTTTACATCCCTCAAAGATATACAAGCCTAGATTCCATAGAAGTGCCAAACGTGGCATCTATGCCTGTATAATTTTGACACCAAAATTATTATCTGAATAAAGTATTTGATGGTGTGGTTTCATATAAGTCTGTGTGCTTTAGAGAACATTGCCAGCCCTTAATGATCACTCTAAAGACTGTAGCTGCATGACTTCTTCCACTAAAACAAAGGAGCACACCAGTGAAAGGTACCTAACTTCTACAAACACACAAACTTGACCTGCCATCAAACGATCCAAACCTACATTTAAAACCAAAGGTTAATACCTTTCACAACCTAAATAGAAGTTATTGCCCAATAAAACAAAAGCAGATACTTCCCTACGTCCCAATTTCCAGCTCCAACAAAATAAATTGTATATAAGATTTTATTGGTATATAATATGTTTTACTTTGCACTCCTACAAAGACAGAATTACTAGAGAGCTTTGCATAAAGCATCAAGGAGTTACTTCCCTTGGCTTAATTACTGACCTCTAATTTCAAATCCACGATCCCATGCTATCCTAAACGCAAATCTCTCAATTCTTTTTGGTGGGGGCGGGGCGGGCGGGGTCAATAGTAACTCGTTAAAACGTAAATCTCGTAGCATCAAAATCTGCTAGTAAATGGATGAGATTTGAGTGGAAGTCACATAGTAAAAGCTTCATCCTTCTGTGTCTAATAAGAAGGGTTAAAGACAATTTTCTTTTGTGCTTTGAGACAGAAAAGTTTCTGTTAAAGGATATCTCATGAACCTCATCAGTATCTAACTAAAGCACATCAGTCAATTCTGTACCCAAGAAAATTAAAAGATTCCAGATGGTCCAGAACCTCGTGACTTACAACTCTAGTGGTCATAGCGAGTGTAAGTAGTACATTGGTATCGCCTTGGGTTCTACAAAAAGGTAATGGCTTCAAAAACCACAATGGTCCTTTAATGGGCATAGCTCTATCGGGAAAAGAAGGAACAAACAATGAGAGCATCACACGTTGATCCTCTGTTGATTATTCACAGCGGAAAACATTCCAGAGAATTGTTTATGCTTGTCGTACCTCTTCAACTTTTGTCTTTCCAACAGCAACCTTATCTTTTGTCTCCAAAAACCCTTTCCTCAAAAAGAAGCTGGTTGTAGCAGCTGCAGTAATAAAGCGCTCCTGCATAGCATGTCTTGTTGATGGCTGCTGTAGGAACGACCATCGACTTTTGACTGCTGATCCAACTTTCTCAGCAACCTCGCCCACATTTCCCTTTGCATCTTTGGCAACCTCACCAACAAATGATCCTGCAGACTGCCCGGCTTCTTTCAACTTCACCCCTGCATCAAGACTCAATTATTAAACATTCAAAAGCAAAATAAAAGTAGAAACCTGAAGTTTCCAAATGAATTACCCGAAGATTGAAAGAATCCATTAGCTTTCTCTTGCCACTGAGGCGAAATTACTGAAGGCATTGACGTTAAGCCAATTACCTGTTATCGACTGTGACAGTATCAAATCACCTAAAAGTTAAGACAATTAGCGGTGTTGATGAAGTTTGTATATCACCATCTGCTTTAGCTCCACTTTTAAAACTATACAAATTTTCTAACAATTCTGGCCAACAATATTTGTGCCAAAAACAACAAATTGACACAGAAAAAACCAGTGAAAGTCCCAAAATAAAAATATTTTGCTAACCAAAGAGGAGTTAGATTTACAAAATAGAACTATCATAAGAATCCATGAGAAAAATAAGCAACTGATTCTAAAATCCAGTTATAAAAAGAAGAAGAAGAAGAAGAAGAAGAAGAAGAAGAAGAACGAGTGCAGTCTCAATTCTCAGAAATCAGAACATGATAGCTCCAATAAATTGCCAAATCATAAAGATAACAAAGTTTCAGAATAGAAAAGAACAAAATGCAGTTTTCAATAAAGCAAAGTTCAATTTGACCTCGCTCATCAGTTTCAATTACAAGCCCCACACCTGAACTTAACCATAATTAAACGATAAATAACTCAATTCCAATAACTAACAGGTGATAACATAAAAACCAACCAAAGGAACTCCTAATCGATGATCAAA
Source organism: Nicotiana benthamiana (assembly GCA_034376525.1). Classification (NCBI taxonomy): domain Eukaryota; kingdom Viridiplantae; phylum Streptophyta; class Magnoliopsida; order Solanales; family Solanaceae; genus Nicotiana; species Nicotiana benthamiana. The sequence continues at coordinate 51,372,836 of CM067325.1, read as the reverse complement.
AAATCCCAAACCCTGATTCAAGATTACAAGCGTTAGGGTTTTACCTTTGATAAAATTATGAGACGGATTGAGGACTTTCGAAAGGCAGGAGAAAATTAGAAAAAGAAAAAAAAAAGAACGGCGGAAGGAGAAATATAGTAATGCTAATAATAAAGTTTATTTTGTAGACTTTTTAGAGGATGTGATGATTAGTGAGGTAAAAGACTGGGGGGTCAACTTTCCTCTGCTTTCGATACAACCAATAAAATTACGTGGAATTTATTTTCGATATTAAAAAGAAAATGATGGTAGTTAAGTATTTCTCCTACTTCTGGACGCTTCCAACGGACATAACGGCTATGCTCCTCTTCCGCTGATTTCAAATAGATTCACCTTAAAAGCTCACTCCTATTTTGAAAAAAAATATTGATACGAAAAAATATAGATTTATATCAATTAAAATAACTACATCATTTCAATCTTTTAATTAATGAGTATAACTTTTTTGACTCCCACTATCATTAACTTAATAGTTCTATCAGATTATTCTGGCGCAATTGTTTATATTATACTATTATTTAGTAAAACACAATTCTTGTTATAATTTTTAATACTTATTAAATCATTTAATTATAAATTAATAGTAATTTATATAATTTTATATAGTTTTTAAAACTATTATTTTGAAATATTGAAGAAATAAAGTCCTAGTTTTTACCTTTATGCTTTTAAATAGATATTTATTCTGAATATTGTTGATCATACGTTGAAATTTGTTTTATTTTTGCAAGAATAAGATGGAGAAAAAACCTTGGAAAAGTAACAGTAAGTTATACATTACATTTTTGGACAAATATAAAATGTTAAAATATTCTTTGGTAAAAAGGGAGCCTTAAGTATAAGGAAAACAAAAAGAATAACCGGTCATTTTTGTTTGGGGAACAGTGAGAATGAAAAAGAAACACTCACTTTTTTGGTTGTAAACATGAAATTAGTATTCAAAACTAAGTAATATTACATATATCATTTCCGGTCCTCCTATTGGGATCGAAACTAAGAGATATTATAAAAGCACTAGAACTATTAATTGCATTAATGTTCTCATACTTGCTAACTTAGTTCGAGAGTCCTCATATATAAGTCTAAGGTAGGATTTTCTAACAGCATCATCCTTTAATGTTGCCTTCACCGATGGAGCATGTGTATGATGGATGATTGTTTTATTTATAATCCTTAGCTTTGTTGTGATAATTCAAAAAGTCATTACTTGTTTTGAAAATAAATTTTGTATTTCGAGGCCATAAAACCTCTTCTTCTATCTCACCTTGATTTTGCGTGGACAGTCCGTACGTGTATCCGGAAAGTCATTATGTGAAAATCTATGAAAAATAGTAAATATTACTTTTAAAATAAATTTGAGTTAACTTCGGTCAATATTTTGGGTAAACGGACCTCGACCCTTGACTCAAAGGTCCGGAGGGTCCATAGGAAAATATGGGACTTGGGTGTATGTCCGAAATCGAATTTCGAGGTTCCAAGCTCGAGAAATAAATTTTTAAAGAAAAAAATATTTTCTGGAATATATATGAGTTTTTGGAAATAAAATATGTTTGAATTTGATAGTATCAGACTTGTATTTTGGTTCCGAAGCCCGATACATGTCTTATATGTGATTTAAGTTGAGCCTGTAAAATTTTGTAAGAAATGAGGTCATATGACGTGATACGGAACCTTAATTATAAAATTTGAAACTTTGAAAGTTCTTGAGATTTTCTTTGATTTTGATGCTAAAATCGTAGTTATTGATGTTGTTTTGATGATTTGATCTCGCGAGCAAGTCTCTATGATATTTTTGGACTTGCGTGCATGTTTGCTTTGGAGCCCCGAGCGCTCGAGTGAGTTTTAGATGGGCCGTGGAGTGAAATTTGGACTTCGGAAATTGCTGGTATGTTGCAGGTCTGCTGACTTCGCATTTCTGAGCCTGGCTTGCAAATGCGAGATCACAAATGCAAATAAATCATCGCAGATGCGAAAGAAGGCCTGGATAGGCCCTGATCGCAAATGCGGCCATTTGGTGGCAAATGCGACCATTTGGTAGCAAATGCGGAGGACCATAGTCGCAAATGAGATGTTCGCCTCGCAAATGCCAAGCCCTTAGAAATATTGGGCGGTCCCAAATGCGATAAAAATCTTCACAAATGTGAACAAAACAGTCTTCTGAATGGTTCGCAATTGAAATTGCGACATCTACAACATGCAAATTCATAACTTAGCCGAAAATCTTTCATTTTTCAAACTCTTTCAAAACCTAAACACCTTTGGGCGATTTTTCAAAGACAAGTACTATTTCAAATCGATTGTAAGTGATTTCTAAATCCTTTTCATTAATCTAACATCTTTTCTTATGATTTTAACTCAGAATCAAAGGTTTTCATGGGGAGAATTGGCTGTTTTGGGTAGGACCTAATTTTTAAAATTTTAGGATTTGGACCTCGATTTGAGGTTTCATTTCAAAATAAATTGTACATTTGGGTTCGTGGGTGAATGGGTAATCGGGTTTTGGTTCGAACCCTGGGTTTTGACCATGTGGGCCTGGGGTCGATTTTGACTTTTTGGGAAAAAATTTAGAAAACTTATTTTCATGCATTAGAATTAATTCATTTAGTATTTATTAATATAGTTAAGTAACTTGTGTCTAGATACGAGTGAATTGGTGGTGGAATCAAGAGGTAAAATGGTAGTTGAGGCTTGAATTTTGTTCGTGGCATTGGGGTAAGTATTTGGTCTAACTTTAGCTTAAGGCATTAGGAGTTGTGTCTTATTTGCTATGTGTTAATTTTGGAGTACAACGTATGGGCATTGTGACGAGTATCTATACATCAGTGTCGGTCATGCCCGTGGGTCTAGTGTAGTAATTGTAGTGACTCCATTGAGATTTATTCATGCTCAATATGTTGATTATTATTGCTGGTTTCTTTGCCGAGATGTTATTGTTTATGACATTGTGTCCCTTGCCGGAATGTAATTATTTATGACATTGTGTCCCTTGATGGGATGTTATTGTTTATGACATTGTCTCCCTTGTCGGGATGTTATTGCTTACGATATTGTTTCCCTTGTCGTGATGTAGTGGTTATACTTTTGTTCCCATGCCGAAATGTTTTGTGATTGATGTTGATTTGTAAATGGGATCGGGTGGCACGCCGCCACGAAAATATATGAAACAGGAGCGAGTTGTACGCCTGCAATGATATATATAAAATGGGAGCGGGTTGCACCCCTGCAACAAGACATGTGAAATGGGATTTGGGTTGCACGCCTACAACAAGAAAGAAATGAAAGACAATATCGTGTTTATTTTTCTCATTATTGTTGGCAATTAAATTATGGTTTCTTTACATTTCTCTTTGGTATTTTGTTGTTATCTAATACTCCCCTTAGCATGTTTTTCCCTCCCCATCTTTAACTGTGAATATATGCTTTTATTGTTTGTCGTATATGATTTAACTGCATGAATTTATTTGGTAGTCTGATTCTAGCCTTGTCACTACTTCGCCTATGTTAGGCTAGGCACTTACCAGTACATGGGGTTGGTTGTACTGATACTACACTCTGCACTGTGTGTAGATACTAATATCGGAGCATTTGGATCACAGTGAGGTTGCTGCCTTCCATCCAACAGGCGACCCGACGTAGTCCTACAGGCGAATGCGGACCTTGACGTCTCCTTCTATCATTTCCTTCTGCTTTTACTTATTCATAGACACAATCATGTATTTCTATTCAAACTTTATTTGTAGTATTCGTAGATGGCCGATGACTTGTGACACCAAATTTTGGGTAGTATTGTACTTTAGATTATGTAGCATTGTTTGGGTAAACTATTAAGTTTTTGTCTTTTGTATTTCTGGTTATTTAATTTACCCGCTGTTCAATCACTTATTACATCGAACTGTTGAACATGCTTAATAAAAATTCTAATGAATTTGCAATACTCAACTTTTCTAGCTTTCATGAGTAGGTGCCATCACGACTCCAGAGGGTGGAAAATTCGGATTGTGACAAGTTGGTATCAGAGATCTAGGTTACTGAGGTATCACAATTCATGGACAAGCTTAGTAGAGTCTGAGGAATTAGTACAGAAACGTCTGCATTTATCCCCCAGAGGCTACAGAGTTAGGAAAAACTTCACATCTTTTCTTTCATGTTGTGCGGTTTGGTTTCTCAATGCTAATTAAATTTCTACTCTGTTCTTTTGCAGATGGAGAGAACACGTGCTTCCTCGTTCACCGATCAGCAGCTCGAGCCCCCAGCAGTAGCTGCTACGAGGGGCAGAGGGCAAGGCCGAGGCAGGGGCAAAGCTCGGCCCAGAGCAGCAACACCAGCGGCAGACCCTCGGGTTGAGTTTGATGATGAGGTTCCGGCCCAAGCAGTTCCGGTAGACCCAACTCAAGTCCCAGAGGGGTTCATTGCTACCCTAGTACTCCAGGATGCTCTGGTCCGTTTAGTAGGCCTTATGGAGAGTGTCACCTGGGTAGGCTTGCTTCTTGTAGCACCAGCCGTCTCTCAGGCTGGAGGAGCCCAAACTCGTTCTACCCGCACTCTCGAGTAGATGGCTCCCTAGTTTCAGACTCTAGCAGCTCAGCCAGTTAAAGCAGTTCAACCAGGTGTGGTAGCTCAGACCGGTGATAGAGCAGCTATTCTGCTGATACCTTGTGGAGGTTGGAAAGGTTCACCAAGCTCTTCACTACCACTTTCAACGGTGCATCTTCTGAGGATCCCCAGGATTATTTAGACAGATGTCGTGAGGTTCTCAGGAACATGGGGATAGTAGAAACCATATGGTCGACTTTGCTACTTTTCGCTTATTTGGATCAGCAAAGACTTGGTGGAGGGATTATTGTTTGGATATACCTGTAACCTAGGATAAGTTTTCTCAGCTATTTCTGGAGAAGTTTCTTCCTATCACCTGGAGAGCGATCTATCGGAGGTAGTTTGAGTGTTTTTAGTAGGGTTCTATGACTATTACTTAGTACGAGACCAATTTATTGACTTGTCCCATCATGCTCTTCTTATACTTCCTACTGAGATGGAGAGAGTGAGGAGGTTCATTGAGGGACTCATTCAGCCTATTCGATTGCAGATGGCTAAGGATACCGGAGGATACCGGGAGTGAGTTTTCTTTTCAGGAGGCAGCCAATGTGGCCAAGAGAGCCGAGATGGTTCTTTCACAGGGGGTGGTTAGGGGTTTGACAAGAGGCCTCGTCATTCAGTGGTGCCTCGTTTGGAGATAGGGATTCTTTTGGCCGTTTCAGTCAGCACTTCAGAATTCTCATTGTGCCCCAGGTGGTCGTGGTTCTCATATTCAATATTTTGATCAGCAGTCCTATAGTGTATCACCAGATTCTATTTAGATTTTGGAGGAGATGCTCCGTGCTTCTGTTATTGACTTTGGAGGCCGTGGGATTAGTTTTTGACTCGACGGTTTTGGTGGGTTCGTAGGAAAATATAGGACTTGGGCGTATGTCAGGAATCGAATTCCGAGGTCCCAATCCCGAGAAATGAATTTTAAAGAAAAAATTGCTTTTTGGAATATATATGAGTTTTGGAAATGAAATATATTTGAATTTGATGGTATCAGACCCGTATTTGGTTCCAGAGCCCCGTACAGGTCTTATATGTGATTTAAGTTGAGCCTATAAAATTTGATAAGAAATGGTGATATGATATGATTCGGAACTTTAATTGTAAAATTTTAAACTTTGAAAGTTCTTGAGGTTTTCTTTGATTTTGATGATAAATTCGTAGTACTTTATGTTGTTTTGATAGTTTGATCGCACGAGCAAGTCTGTACGATATTTTTGGACTTGCGTACATATTTGGTTTGGAACCCCGAGGTCTCGGGTGACTTTTGGATAGGCCACGGAGTGAAATTTAGACTTAGGAAATTGTTGGTATGTTATAGGTCCGCAGGCTTCACATTTGCGAATCCTGGCTCGCAAATGCGAATAAATAATCGCAAATGAAAAAGGAGACCCGGACTGGTTTTGATTGCAAATGCAGCCATTTGGTCGCAAATGCAGAGGACTATCGTCGCAAATGTGACGTCCACCTCGCAAATGCGAAGCCCTCAGAAATATTGGGCGTCGCAAATGCGATAAAAATCTTCGCAAATATGAAGAAAACAGTCTTCTGAAGGGTTTGCAATTGAGAACCCTGGTCGCGAATGCGGCATATGCGACCTGCAAATTCATGACTTAGCTGAAAATCTTTCATTTTTCAAACCCTTTCAAAACCTAAGCAGCTTTGGGTGATTTTATAAAGACAAGTACTCTTCCAAATCGATTGTAAGTCATTTATAAGTCGTTTTCATTAATCTTTAACATCTTTTCTCATGATTTCAACTAAAAATCAAAGGCTTTCATGGGGGAATTTGGTGTTCTGGGTAGGACCTAGTTTTAAAAGTTTTGGGGATTTGGACATCGATTTGAGGTCAAATTTCAAAATAAATTATATATTTGGGTTCGTGGATGAATGGGTAATCAGGTTTTGGTTCGAACCTTGGGTTTTGACCATGTGGGCCTGAGGTTAATTTTAGACTTTTTGGAAAAAACTAAGGCTGTTGGGTGTAACGGTTCCGAACCGGAACCGTGGCCCTGCCGGTTCTGCCGGTTCCGGCGGCCCGGTTCCGGCTGTTCCGGCGGTTCCAGGGGACCGTGACGGTTCGGTTCTATACTCGGGAACCGGCAGAACCGGACCCGCCAGAACCGGAACCGGCTCGCGGTTTTGGACCGGTTCTGGCGGTTCCAAACGGTTCTGCCAGTTCCCAACGAGCATTTTTCAAAAAAAAAAAAAAATTAAATTATTTCAGCAACGGCTCTTTGTAAAAAGTAGCCGTTTGGAAGTTTAAAAAATAGCCATTTGGCCCCCAAACTTTAATTTAACCCCAAACTTTATATAATTACACTATTTCCTATTTCTCAACTATAAATACCCCCTCATTCTTTCATTTTTATTCACCAATTCATCAATATCTCTCAATCTCTCTCAAGCTCTCTTTCAATCTTTCTAGTGCAAGTGCTTAATTTATTGTTGCAAATTCGTGAAAAATTGTGAAGTTGTTGAATTGAAGTTTTCAAGTGTTCAAGTTCAACGATTTTTAATTTTCAAGAAGTTGTTCGTCAATCCGGTAAACTCGTTTCAACTCTTACGTGCTAATAGTAATTTTTTGGGTTTTTAGTTTGCTCTATTTTAATTATTATGGCATTTTCGTTGAAAAAAATGTTCGGTAAAGGAAAAGCTAAAATCGGTGAAAGTAGTGGCCAAAATACTACCCCTCCCCCGGCTCTCCGTCCTAGAAAAGATAAGCAAGTTGAAAGTAGTAGCCAACCTAGATGTCCTAATGAACCCTTCGAAATCCTTGATAGTGATCATCCATGTTTTCAATTTAGCGATATTGATTTTCTACATGATGTAGCAGTAGGTGATAGAATAGACGATGATATTATGAATGCTCTGTAACTTGTACATTGGCACGTCTACTTTTAGTTTTTTTTCCTTTTAATGGTGGTATTAGTACCATGTTGTGCTCATTCCATTGGGGGAAGGAAGACTAAGAAAGATATGCCATTTTGGTCAATAAATATGCTCATTATCATATCCTTGAATATCTTTTGTCTCAATATTTCTTTGTCTTTACTTCTATATCAATCCTTGAATATTTATATAACATACAATATATAACATACAACACAATATACTAATGACAACATTCTTTTATCAATATTTACTACTTATATACAATTTATACTAATTACTAACTACAACACAATATACACTATTTATATACAATATATACTACTTAAATACAATATATACTACTTATATACAAAATATACACTACTTATACACAATATATACTAATTACCAAACACAATATATACTATACTAATAACATAGTACACCATATAAAATATATTCTACAATATACTAATGACTACTATATAAGATATTGTTTTTAGAAAAAAAAATTCAGAACCGCCGGAACCGCCAGAACCGGAATCGGATGGTACCTGGAACCGTCACGGGCCGGTTCCACCTTCAGAACCGCCAGAGCTGGAACCGCAAATCCAAATAGACCCAGAACCGGAACCGGATACAGCCTTAGAAAAAACATTAGGAAATCTATTTTCATGCATTACAATTTATTCATTTAGCATTTATAGTTAAGTAACTTGTGGCTAGATACGAGCGTATTGGTGGTGGAATAAAAAGGTAAAGCATTAGTTGAGGCTTGAATTGTGTTCGTGGCATCGAGGTAAGTATTTGGTCTAACCTTAGCTTGAGGAATTAGAAGTTGTGTCTTATTTTTTATGTGTTAATTGTGGAGTACGATGTATAGGCATGGTGACAAGTATCTATACGTTGGTGTCAAGGATGCCCATGGGTCTAGTGTAGTAATTGTGGTGACTCTATTGAGATTTATTCATGTTTAATATGTTGATTAATATTGTTGGTCTCTTGTTGTGATGTTATTGTTTATGATATTGTCTCCCTTGTGGGGACGTTATTGTTTATGACATTGTCTCATTGCCGGGATGTTAGTATTTACGATATTGTTTCTCTTGCCGGGATGTAGTGGTTATACTTTTTTTCCCTTGCAGGATTCTTTTGTGATTGAGGCTGATTTGTAAATGGGATCGGGTAACACGCTGCTACAAAAATATATGAAATGGGAGTGGGTTGTATACCTGTAATGAGATATATGAAATTGGAGCGGGTTGCACGCATGCAACAAGATATATGAAATAGGAGAGGGTTGCACGCCTGCAATGAGATATCTGAAATGGGAGCGGATTTCACGGCTGCAACGAGATATATAAAATAGGATTGGGTTGCACACCTGCAACGAAACATATAAAATGGGATCGGGTTGCACGCCTGCAACAAGAAAGAAATGAAAGAGAATACTGTGTTTTTTTCCTTATTATTGTTGGCTATTAAATTATGGTTTCTTTACATTCCTCTTGGGTATTTTGTTGCTATCTGATACTCCCCATAGCATGTTTTCCCCTTCCCATCTTTAACTGTGAATATCTTCTTTTATTGTCCACTGTATATGATTTAACCGCATAGATTTTTGGTAATCTGGTTCTAGCCTCGTTACTACTTCGTCGAGGTTAGTCTAGACATTTACCAGCACATGGGGTCGGTTATGCTGATATTATACTCTGAACTGTGTGACTGCAGTAAGGTTGTTGCCTTCAGTCCAACAAGCGACCCGAGGTAGTCCTGCAGGCGTCCGCGGGCCTTGGAGTCTCTTTCTATCGTTTCATTCTGTTTTTACTTATTCAGAGACAGAGTCATGTATTTTTATGTAGACTTTATTTGTAGTATTTGTAGATGGTCCATGACTTGTAACACCAAATTCTGGGTAGTATTGTACTTCAGATTATGTAGCAACATTTGGGTAAACTATTAAGTTTCGTCTTTCGCATTTCTGGTTATTTTATTTTATTTCGCTGTTTAATCCCTTATTACATCGAACTTTTGAACATGCATAATAAAAATGGTAATGAATTTATAATACTCATCTTGCCTAGCTTTCATGACTTGGCGCCATCACGACTCTTGAGGGTGAAAAATTCGGGTCATAACATTTGTACTGTCTTTTGCCAAAAGATGAGCTACTGAATTTGCTTCTCGGAAGTTATGTATGAGCAATGGGATCCCCAACTGTTCCATTGACTATCTGCATGAAGAGATAATATGATTATTAATTTGGTGAGCATTATGAGAAGATTTATTACCTCTGTTGAGTCCGTTTCAGTTTCAAGAGGATGGAGCTGAAACTGAACAACTACTTTTAGACCTTTTTCCAGTGGAAGAAGCTTTGCTAATGACATTAGTGAGCTTTTGAAATCCATTGACCATGACTATTGCGTATGACTCCTCCCAATCCACCAACATTAATATTATTATTGTAAGTACTGTCACAGTTAAGCTTGTTAGAGCCCATGCTAGGCGTGTGCCAACTAGTGGTGATATTTTTGACATTTAAGGAAGGGTGTTGGGCACCGGTGAGGTACTTGAATTCAGTAGCTTTGCTAAGAGTTTGTGTGACTGATACATCTTTAGAACCATTGTTAATGTTATTATTATTGCGATTGCGCTATATGTGCCAGAAGCCATAAGGATAGAATCCTGCCAATCCAGCAAGAGAAAGATTTAGGAGGTTGCATGAATCTAATAGAATATAGCCAATGTGTATTAGTTGAGTTTGGAGGGGAGATACCTAAGCTATCCTAGAATCTTACCTTTATGGGGCATTATTTGAAGATGTAAGTGATACCTTTTTTATCTTTTCTACAGGCTGGGCAAAGATTATCGATATTAAGGCCTATGTGAAGGAGATATGACCTAATGGAAAGCTTTTTATGATAGCAAAGCCAAAGAATAAACTTATTTTCCTAGGGATTTTTAGTTTCCAAATCCATGAGATATTTATGGAGGGATATTTATGAGGCGTGGGAAAACTTATGGCTGAATTATTGCTAAAGATTCCGCTAGCCGTGGGACACCGGTATGGCTTATCGTTGATGAGGATTGAACTGTGTATATGAATACTTTGTATGGCATCTTTTTAATGCCAAACATCCAATATTCCCTCAAATCTCAATCCCAATTCAGTGAATCGCGCCAGTCTCCCTCCCCGGCTCCCCCCTCTCTCTATCTTGTTCTAAACCACAAATCAGTTTATTCTCTCCCTTCTCTAGATTCACATCTCATGTATATTTTTTTATTTCTTATTTTATTGCTAATCTCAGTTATTTTTTTTGCTTTCATCTTTATAATTTTGTTTCCATTTTCCTCATTTGTTTGGTTCACTGCTTTATGTTTATCTAATTTTTGGAATCCTATTCACCAATTTAATTTCTTTTTTGTATGATTTCTTATTGAATAATAAATTCTAAAGGGGTGTGATTCCTCTTTTCGTGAATTCTTTGTATGATTAAGATTTATTTGAATTTATAAATTGGATATGGTCTAAGATTGAATAAATACGAGTATTTAATTTTGTAGAAATAATTTTTTCGAACATCAAAATAGATAGATACGTGATCAAGTTAAACAATAGTCAACCTAGTTCTAATTCGTGTCAACCATCTGCAAATTCACAAATAATTTCAGAAGTTCAAAGAGAAGTAATTCCTTCCCCTCCTTCAGATGTTAATAGTGTCCTTAGGTTGGGATCTCTTGAAAGCGATCCTAAAGAAAGCATTTTCTCAGTATAGTCCTAACATTTTAGATGAAGTAAAAAGATATTTTATTCAAAGAGGGCTTTGTCAACCGAATGGTCATGACTTCCCTAACTAAGCTTGGGAGCAGAATGTTTCAATTCAACCCCGATTAGTTTTAAGGTCCATATTCTCAATAGTTGGAGTATAGCATAAAACCAGATGCTACTTTTTGTTTGTGTTGTTATTTATTCAAGAATAAACTTGAAAGTCGTGGATATGCCGGGATGCTTTTACAAAAGATGGTTTTAGGGGTTGGAACAAGGGTTTAAAATGATATAGAGCACATGTCGGTATAGTAAATAGTATTCATCACAAATGTTTCAATAGAATGCAAGATTTGGCGAATCAACACCAATCAATTCGATCTTCTTTTGACAGACAAAGCGAGAAAGTAAAAAGTGATCATTGAATGCACTTAAATGCCCCAATTGATGTGGTGAGGTTTCTTTTAAGAAATGGATTGCCATTTCGTGGTCATGATGAGAGTGAAGAATTCGAATACAAAGGTATTTTCCTTGAACTTTTGAAATTTCATGGAGATAAGCATCCAGACGTGGGAAAAGTGATATTACGTCATGCTCCAAAAAATGATATGATGATTTGTCCAACTATTCAAAAGGAGATTGTGGATGCTTGTGCTAAAGAAACCATTAAAGCTATTATCAAAGATTTAGACGGTGATTATTTTGAAATATTGATTGATGAATCGAATGACATCTCACATAAGGAGCAAATGGCCTTAGTTCTATGGTATGTTAACAAAAATAGGGAGGTGATAGAGAGATTTTTGGGCATTGTCCATGTGAAAGATACTTATACACAATCACTGAAGGACGTAATTTATTCTTTACTTTTGGATAACTTATTAAGTTCAGCCAAGATACGAGGACAGGGTTATGATGGAGCAAGTAATATGCATGGAAAATAAATGACCTAAAAACTTTAATTTTGCAAGATGCTCCATCTGCAAATTAGATTTACTATTTTGCTCATCAGTTGCAATTGACACTTGTAGCTCTTTCTATAAAGCATTCGGATGTGAATAATTTCTTTGATGTTGTCATTAATTTGTTGAATACTATTGGAGCATCTTTTAAATTCAGGGAATTACTTCGACAACACCAAATAGAGAAGTTGGAAGAATTACTTTAAAATAGAGAGTTTATACCAGGCAAGGATTTAATCAAGAACGTAGCCTCCAATGACCGGGTGATACTCATTGGTGGTCCCATTTTAAGACCTTAGAAAATTTGATGATTAGATTTTCTTCAATTGTTAATGTACTAAAAGATATGCAATAGGATTGTCTACTTTCTCTTGATAGATTTGGGGCAAAAGTCTTTTGGATAATATTCCAGATTTTGAATTTGTGTTTATGTTGCACTTGATGTTCAAGATGTTGCTTCTTACAGATAAATTGAATAAAACTCTACAAAAGCCGAAAATAACTGAAGGAAACAATACTTAAATACCGCTCGGCATGTACCCATAACTTCTCGAAATCTGATACACTATCCCAAAATCCGGAAACTCACGGGAACACAAGCCTTTGGAATATCTAACAGTCTAACTCTAGAATATCTAACAAGAAAGAAAAATATAGAAGGGGCAATGTTTAATAGCTAGAATAGAAAGGGACTCCTCGGTCTGCATACGCGGCAGATGTACCTCAAAATCTCTATAGCGGATGTCTCCCTCAAGGATGGTAGGCCTGAGTAGAAGTACATGAATATTCATATGAAAAACAAGCACAGAAAGGACATGAGTACACCACAAAGTACTAGTAAGTGCCAAGCTTAACCTTTGTCGGGAAGGTCAGGGCCCTACTGAGGTTAAGTAAATGAAAAGATGACAGGATAAGATAAACAGTACAATTGATAATCTACAGTAAGAATCTATACATGATAATAAGATAAAATAATGGAAACAGAAATAAAGGCAAATCACAGGGAAAGACCACTCACAACAAGGATAATAATCAGGGATCTATTAGCATCCCAAGGATCTCTTGGTATCCTCAATATATACTAGGGATATCTTGGTATCCCAAGGATCTCTTGGTATCCTCAATTTATGCAAGGGATCTCTTGGTATCCCCAGGATCTCTCGATACGTGCTAGAGATCTCTTCGTATCATGCACCTCAGTCCAGATCATAAATACGTGCAGGGGATCTCTCGGGATGTCGTCCGCTAGTCCCAAATTTAAACACATAGCATCAACACAAGAATATTCAAAAAAATGCTAATTTCGTACTAAGTAAATAATTAATTCTAGTCTACATGCTTCACGTAATACAATTAAGGTAGTTTAAGAAAATAAGCAATTAAGTTAGCGGAGCATGCTTTTCTAAACTAACATAGGATAAGTTTGCAAGTAGAATAAAACAGTAAAGAAAGGAACTCAGTTTAAATACTTAAGTAAAATCTAATTTTCAACAATTTGCTCAAGTACGCACTCGTCACCTCACATACAAGGTATTTCAATTATTAAATATATCATATCCTAAGGGGAAGATTTCCCACACAAGGTTAGACAAGCCATTTACCTCAAACCAGCTCAAAATTAACCCAACACCATGTTTTTGCCACGAGTACTCGACTCCAAATGAGCCAAAATTGATAATATGAATAACACTTCAAGTAACTGATTCTACAATTAAATCCTAAGCTAATACGCGAAATTATGTAAATGGCCAAAACGTCCCTCAGGCCCACGTCTCTGAATTGGGTGAAATTTATATTTCCAGAAACCTAGTACTCTCACGAGTGTATACATAATAAGAACACTGGAATCGGAGTCCAAATGACCCCTCAAATTCTCATTTAAAGATCTCTTAAACTCAAGCCCTAATTACCCATTTTTCTCTAAATTTCTCACCACTAATTAGGTCTTTAATCACATAAAAATGAGTTATGAAGTCAAGGACGTTATCTCCAAGTGATTCCCCTTTGTTTTCCTAAAAAATCTCTCCCAAAAGCTTAAAACCCGGATGAAAATGGTGAAACAATCCCTCAAATTCGCGAAGGCAACTATTTATATGTTTTACCCAGGGATTTCCGTATTTGAGGCCCTGGGATCGTATCTGTGGTCCCGCTTCTGCGGGAACTATATTGCATTTGCGACTTTATTTAAATGACTAGCAACCACATCTGCGAGCACCTTTTAGCAAATGCGAAACCACTTCTGCGATATCCCTTCCGCATCTGCGGAACCTAAAGAAAAAGCCAATATCCGCTTCTGCGGTCTCCTTAACCGCTACTACGACACTGCATCTGCGGTCCCCAAACTGAAGATGCGAAAATACCAGAAGCAACAAAAATACAGCAGGTGCAACTTTTTCCTCAACTTTCCGTTAACCATCCAAAATTACTCCGAGGCCCTTGGGACCTCAACCAAAAGCAATAACATCACCTAATACCTTATTCAAACTTGTTCCAATCCTTCAAATACCTAAAACAACATCGTAACCTCGAATTAACCAAGGATTTAAGCCTATGAACTCCAAAATTCTCAAAATATACTTTTGATCAAAAAGTCTATCAAACCACCTCCGAATGACCTGAAATTTCGCATACATGTTCCAAATAACATAACAGAACTATTGCAACTCTTGGAATTCCATTCAGACCCTCAGGTCAAAATTTTACTATCGGATCGAAAACTTCAAAAATTCAACTTTTGGTATTTCAAGCCTAAATTAGCTACGGATCTCGAAAATACAATATGAACACGTTCCTAACCCCAAATTCACCCGACAGAGATAACGGAATCATCGAATTCCATTCCGAAGCCGTCTTCATACTGCTCCGACTATGGTCAACTTTCCAACATATAAGCTCTCATTTAGGGACTAAGTGTCCCAAAACTCTCCAAAACTTAAAAGCGAACATTCTGAAAAACCAAAATAGCAGAAATAAATACAAGAATAGCAATTAATAAGGGATCAGGGCGTAAATTATAAAAATACCAGCTGGGTCGTTACACTTATTTTGTGGTAAATATGGCATTTTAATTCCAAAGGATGAAAACTATCCAAGGTCGAAGCGCAAGAGGTCAGATGTTTCATATTCACATCACTTTCATGTGGAATTATTTTATGCTATTATTGATTTCCAACTTGCAGAGCTCAATTATCGTTTTGATGTAGTGACTAATGACTTGCTCCTTGGTATGGCTAGTTTGAATATGGTCGATTCATTTGCTAATTTTGACAAAGATAGAATAATGAAGTTGGCCGAGTATTATCCAAGTGAATTTGGTGATATGGATCTTCGGGTTCTCAGTTACCAGCTCGATAGTTTCATTGTTTATGCTCTAAAGTATGATAGTATGTTTCTCAATTTGATTGGAATTAAGGATATTGCTATGGTGATAGCCGAAACAAAATTGAATCAAACTTGGTATCTTGTTTATTTACTTGTGAAGCTGATGTTGATTTTACATGTTGCTACAGTAAGTGTGGAGAGAGCATTCTCCTCAATGAAACTCATAAAGAATGATCGACGTAATAGCATTGGTGATTAATTTTTAAATAATTGTTTAGTTTACAATATAGAACGTAAGATATTTGCGATTGTAACTAATGATGCTATTATGAATTACTTTCAAAATATGAAAGCTCGCCGAGTATAAATATAAATTAATGATGTATTTTTGAGATAATGGAATTGGATAATTTTTGCTGGCCAAGTTGTTGTTTTTATTAAATTTTATATCATGAAACTAAATGTTTATCTTTGAAAGCATATTTATCTTTGAAGTAATAGTGCACCGATTCTCTCGAACGGCGAGATTCGCCTCTATTTCAAACAAAAAACTAACAAAATTTTCACCGCTAACGGTAGCTGTACCTGCAGTTTTCTTGAGTCCGGAACCAAAATATGGTATTTTTAGACTAAAATTACATATATAAGTGTAAAACAATTATCAAAGTACATATAACGCCACAAAAAGTGACGCTATATAGTAACGGTAACTGCACCGTTATTGTGTAGCGCCATTTTTTGTGGCGTTATACATTATTTTTTCTGAAAAATCTATGTATAGCGCCACAAAAAGTGGCGTTATATACACACTTTTCTGACACAGTGTATAGCGCCACTTTTATTGGCTCCATACCTCCAATTAAAAAATATTTGGTCTTTTTCTCCACCATTATTTTAGTTGTTGGTCCCCCCATTTTTGCTCCCACAAAACTATGAGAAATCTACCCACAATTTTTTTTTAAAAAAATTGTTTGGGTCCCCCAGACACATAAAACTTGAAGAACATAGGTCCTACATTCGACTAGAGCTTCGTGTGATTGTTGATTCATGTTTCCGGAGTCAAAATTTCGATCTACTTACTTGTCAAAAATTCTAATCGAGGTATTTCGCTTTATTTTAAGTTGAAACTTTTATAATAATGCATATTACTTGATTTGTACGTGGTATATTTCAGTTTGTGTTTTTTTCTCGAAACTAGCATGTTAAATTTATCCGCATTTAATTTCAGTATTATATATAAAAATATAAATCTGTAAAATAAATTTGTTTGTTAATATTCTCATTTATATATATGTGTTTTCATACCGTTTTGTCTTTTATTTGTAATTAAATTTATTTATTATTTATGTTTAGTTTATATTTTTTAGTGCAGTAAAATGTAAACCTTTTTAGCGTAGTAAAATATAAAGCCTTGTAGTGTAGTAATGTGTAATAGGTTAGATATCCTTTTGTTTAAGTATGTTATACTGGTTTGATCCTCAAAAATATCGAGCCTGGAACCCATGGGTAAGTAAATTGTACAATTAAGTTATTAAAAAAAATGAATTTCAATCATTAAAAAATACATAATTTTTAATCATAGTTTGGTGCCACCGGGCCTTAAAAATAAGCGAGCCCGGAACCCATGGGTAAGTAACTTGCACAATTAAGTTATTAAAATATACGAATTTCAATCATAAAAAAATACATAATTTTTAATCATAGTTTGGTGCCACCGGGCCTCAAAAATAAGCGAGCTCGGAACTCATGGGTAAGTAACTTGCACAATTAAGTTATTAAAAATATAAATTTCAATCATAAAAAATTACATAAGTTTTAATCATAGTTTGGTGCCACTGGGCCTAAAAAATAAACGAGCCCGGAACTCATGGGTAAGTAACTTGCACAATTAAGTTATTAAAAAGCGTGAATTTCAATCATAAAAAAATACATAATTTTTATTCATAGTTTAGTGCCACTGGGCCTAAAAAATAAGCGAGTCCGGAACTCATGGGTAAGTAACTTGCACAATTAAGTTATTAAAAAATATAATTTCAATCATAAAAAAATACATAATTTTTAATCATAGTTTGGTTCCAGTGGGCCTAAAAAATAAGCGAGCCTGGAATCCATGGGTAAGTAGCTGCACAATTAAGTTATTAAAAATATGAATTCAATCATAAAAAAAATACACAATTTTTAATCATAGTTTGGTTTCACTAGGCCTCAAAAATAAGCGATCCCGTAACCCATGGGTAAGTAACTTACACAATTAAGTTATTAAAAATATGAATTTCAATCATAAAAAAATAGATAATTTTAAATCATAGTTTGGTGCCTCTGGGCCTCAAAAATAAGCGAGTCCGGAACCCATGTGTAAGTAACTTGCATAATTAAATTATTAAAAAATATGAATTTCAATCATAAAAAAAATACATTATTTTTAACCATAGTTTGGTGCCATTGGGCATAAAAAATAAGCGAGTCCGGAACCCATGGGTAAGTAACTTGCACAATTAAGTTATTAAAAATATGAATTTCAATCATAAAAAAAATACATAATTTTTAATCATAGTTTGGTGCTAGTGAGCCTCAAAAATAAGCGAGCCCGGAACACATGGGTAAGTAACTTGCACAATTAAGTTATTAAAAATATGAATTTCAATAATAAACAAAATATATATTTTTTAATCATAGTTTGGTTCCACTATGCCTCAAAAATAAGCGAGCCCGGAACCCATGGGTAAGTAACTTGCACAATTAAGTTATTAAAAAAATACATAATTTTTAATCATTGTTTGGTACTACTAGGACTTAAAAATAAGCGAGCCCGGAACCCGTGGGTAAAACTTGCACAATTAAGTTATTAAAAAATATGATTTTCAATCATAAAAAAAATACATAATTTATAATCATAGTTTGGTGTCATTGGGCCTCAAAAATATCGAGCCGGAACTCATGGGTAAGTAACTTGCACAATTAAGTAATAAAAAATATGTATGTCAATCATAAAAAAATATATAATTTTTAATCATAGTTTGGTGCGACAGGGCCTCAAAAATATCGAGCACGGAACCCATGGGTAAGTAATTTGCACAATTAAGTTATTAAAAAATATGAATTTCAATCATAAAAAATACATAATTTTTAATCATAGTTTGCTGCCACTGGGCCTCAAAAAATAAGCGAGCGCGGAACCCATGGGTAAGTAGCTTGCACAATTGAGTTATTAAAATATGAATTTCATCATTAAAAAAATACATAAATTTTAATCATTATTAATCATCATTTCTACAATTAAGTTATTAGAAATTATGATTTTACAGTTGACGACATGGATGCGCCTATACATCCCGGCCCTCGGACGTCGGATCTATTAGTCCTACAGCCTCAGCATAGATCCGAGTATATATAGGAGGGACAGTTGCTTACGCAGACTTTCCGGGCTAAGAGAGTGGATCTACTATGGGAGTTTTTGAGTCCTCCACGCGTTCTACATCCCCGCGTGGTCCATTACTTTGAGGAGATGGGATTCTATAGGATTTTTAGGATTGGACGGATACAGCTCGACTATGCTTTGATCACGGCCTTGATTGAGCGGTGGAGACTGGAGACACACACTTTCCATCTGCCCATTGGCGAGGCCACCATTGCACTCCAGGACGTAGAGATTTTATATGGCCTGTCCGCTGATGGCTTGCCTGTGTTATTGCCTGCGACCATGCGATATTATCCGCGGGAGGCATATTAGGATATGCTGCGGATGCTCACTGGTTTCATACTGGAGGACCAGGAGGTAGCTTCTGGAATCAGTCGTATGCAGTTAGTCCCCATTAGAGACTACCTCGTACAGATCCACGATACGATCACCAATGAGTCAGTGGAGGTGGATGTGCAGCGATATACGAGGCTGTTGCTTCTCCTTCTATTTGGTGGGGTATTGTTCCCGAACACTTCGAGGAACCTAGTGAGCCTCCGTTTTCTGCACCATATTACCCGATTCGAGGATACATCCAGCTACAGCTGGGGTGGTGATGTCCTCTAATTTTTGTACAGCAGATTTCCCGGGCTTCCATGTGCACACACACAAAGATGTTTGTGGCTTCCTGCCGCTTCTACAGGTGACAACATATTCAACTAATATGTCCTTTAGTTATAATTCTACCTAGTTATAGTTAATCTTACACTATACATCAACATTCTATGTTAGGTTTGGGTATGGGAGCAATTTTTGCAGCTTCGGCCACCTCTACCACAACTACCGGCTAATGTAGAGATTCTGGAGCTCCCTTTTGCTTGTAGGTGGGTTATACGCCGTAGACTTTCACGAGAGTATGATGCCCATCATAATCTCCTGCGCATCAGGGATGTCTTGGATTTGCTAGAGGACGCACAGATGAATATCTAACTAAATGTACCAGTTATTGATTAACTTAGTGTTGCGCATACTAACGGTTTGTGTTGTTATTTGATAGTTCATCTGGACGCCGTACAACGACGAGGTAATAGGTACCCTGCCAGTGTATTGCACATTCGGCCGACATATTTGGAGGGCTTCTGTCCCTCTCACATGCCTCGATATTGTCGAGCATCATCCCTCAGAGCGGGTTTTTCGTCAGTTTTCCCTGCCACAGCCTATACCAACTCCGCCTACATGGCATCCTTTACACTATGAGAGGGATGATCGGTCTAGGGTGGACGACACATTTACTGACCGGCTTAATGCTCAGTTGGCTATTTGGTACCGCACTGTTTCCCGACTTTTTATCGGGAACCCTATCATCAGGCAGAAGGTTGGTACGTCTCATACGCCGGGAGACAGGAGGCTCTGGTATGTTTTTTGTTTTAATTAATTATATACCTTTAATTTCGTTCCAAATACGTAGTTTGCATTCTTTACTTTTGTGCAGGCGATTGGATTTTATTGTCTATCGTATGGGGCAGCAGATGCATAGTTATGTCCATGATCCTGTGGTCATGCAGGAGTATGGTTGTCGATTCATGGATGTGGCTGCCCAAACACTACAACGAGCCCGATCGGATCAGCGTTTGGCATACGAGGCTTACTATATTAACCCAGCCATGTACCAGCAAGGTCATGGTATCCCACAAGGTGATGGTGCCCGATGACCTGGTGGTGCCAGACGGCTGCTGGTGCTGGACGACGTGATCGTGGGCGGAGAGGAGGTGGTGTTCAGCAGGGGGGCGATGAGGCTCGTGATGATGATGTTGCAGCAGATATGGCAGATGGCATGCATGAGACCTGCATGCCGTCTTACAGCCTTAAAATTTTTGACACTCCAGTGCCATCACAGGTGATACCATCGGGTCAATTATTGATCACAGGCTCGGATTTTCAAGGAGCGGATTGGGGTAGATATCTCCCTGGCCCGTCTACCACTTATGAGGACCGACCGACACGAGATTTATTTAGTGGGCGCCGACTGAGTTATGGCACCTCATCACATGCGCAGGCATGACTTTATTAGTATTGAATGTGAATTTGTTTTAACTATAACTTATTTATTTCGTTTAATTTTATTAATTTCCTTTTTTTAGGCTTCATGCGATGCGACGACAGATGACTACATTCAGGATCCAGACACGATTATGGTAAGATAATATAAATTGTTGTGAATTGTTATGTAGTTTTCTAAACTAAGTTTTATATTATTATGTAGCCTTCTACTGGACCTGACAGCACCACCGATACATGACATCCTGGGATGCATCCGACTATAAGGAGACGACTTGATGATGATGATCCTGATAGCGTACCCGGACGGGAGGGAATGCGCCTCAGGCCGACGACTACATTGAGACACACCAGATGCGGGACACATTGAGTCGACCTTCCTTTTTTTATTTCATGTAAATAATATTTTTGTATACATTAATAAAATATTTAATCGAATATGTCCATTACTTTTTTTAGTTCTCCATTCGTTTAATTATTTCGTATAACAACACAAGCGCTTAAATTTAACTTTCACTTCAATTAAAATAAAATTTAGTACAACAAAGAAGGAAAACATACTATAACACAAACAAAAACATAACACGCCAACATAATAAAAATACATGAAATATGAAAAATATACTAAACACATACATGCAAATGTTTAGTCCCGGTTTTCATTTATTCTCCGCTCCAACCACTTAAATCGTTCATTCATTTGTTCTTTTTCTTCTTCTATTTCTTTTAGTTTCGCCTTCACCTCCGCAAGTTCCCGTTTATATTTTTTTGTTCCTTTTGTGCTTCACTTTCCATTATGCTCTCCATTTTTTATCTTCCACCTCCTTCAGTTTCTCTCTCATTTCTGTAATAATTCTATTGCTTTCTTTTTCTACTCCCAGTTGGCTTAACCACATATTATGAAGACAGTGCAGTTGTTCTCCGTAGTATTCCTGATAACATGGTTCATCAACCCATTCATCAAATTCACACATAGGTTCGCCAGGAACCTTGTAGTATTGGTTCATACAGTACTAGTAGCGGCGTCCAATATCACGACCTTCCCACCAAGTTAGCATCAAGCATGCTTTTCCACAGTAGCACATTGGTGGACGAAGAGGTTGAGCCATTTATGAAATATTTTCTTTTAGTAAAAAAAAACATTTCTTTTAATGAAATATTTGCTTTTAGTAAATATTGAGCACACAAAATGACTACAATGAGCCCGTTGGCGAGACAACAGAGACATAGCGTCGTATTTAATGGCGCTATAGTTCGCGTATTAAATATCACGATCTTGACGGGACAACTTTACGTCATCTGGTAAGCTTTTTCAGTTCGACAAGACAACACAGACATAGCGTCGTATTTAATGGTGCTATATTTTACATATTAAATATCACGATGTTGACGGGACAACTTTACATTAGCTGGTAAGCTTTTTCAGTTCGACAAGACAATACATACATATCGTCATATTTAATGGCACTATATATTGTGTATTAAATATCACGATATTGACGGGACAACATTACATCAGATGGTAAGCTTTTTCAGTTCAACAAGACAACACAAACATAGCATCATATTTAATGCCGCTATATTTTGCGTATTAAATATCACGATGTTGACGGGACAACTTTACGTTAGCTGGTCAGCTTTTTCAGTTCGACAAGACAATACACACAAAATAAATATACAGATAATTATATTAAATTATTATTTAAATAGGTAAAATGGGAAAGTACAAGTCATAATTAACAAACAAGGAATTTTTATTTCATAAATCTTGCAACATATACATAAAAAATAATTACTACAATATTAATTCATGGATAGTTAGGTACTATAGAAGAACACCCGCCCCGAGCTTGATTATTGTTGTCACCCAAAGGACATTTTCTACGGTCATGTCCTGTTTGCGAGCATATACCACATTTTCGCGCATATACGGTATCACATACATCCATTTGGTTCTGTATGCGCGTTCTCTTCTGCACCTGTCTTTTACGCAAATAAGACTTGTTACACACCATTTTAAATGGTTCTGGAGGCCAATAATGCTCAGCACCCACTGGCTTCAACTGACCACTATATGTGTTTAGATACTTGGAAACACTATATTATTAATAAATATAATTGGTCTCCGCATAACCAACACGTTGAAAACACTTGATGGTATGTGAGCAAGGCATGTGGTAGATTGACCACTTCCCACTAGAGCATAACCTTGTAGATTCATTTACAGTATGAAAATTATTACCCTGATTATTATGGATAGCGGTGCGAACTTCAGAAATACCTCTTTCGTTATTATATTGCAAAAAGGAATGCCAATGTGATAGCCGTCAGTATTTCACAAGTCTCTGCATAGGCACTGGCATAAATTCAACACCCGTTTCCATACCGTTGCAGCTATAGACCGTTGAACAAACCTCTCCGCCATCTGCTTGAATGACATCCGCAACATGGCTGTGACGGGCAATCCTCTTGCCGACTTCAATAACCCATTGAAGGACTCTGACACGTTTGTAATAAGAATTCCCCATCGTCTGCCACCATCTGCATGCAACGTCCACTTTTCAGGGTCATGTTGCATTAACTAACG
This sequence comes from Nicotiana benthamiana, assembly GCA_034376525.1. Taxonomy (NCBI): domain Eukaryota; kingdom Viridiplantae; phylum Streptophyta; class Magnoliopsida; order Solanales; family Solanaceae; genus Nicotiana; species Nicotiana benthamiana. Next base: position 51,349,248 of record CM067325.1, on the reverse strand, counting down.
ATAGGTTGCCTCGTTTTCTCGCCTGATAGAATCCATATGCCTCCGGAATGTATGTTGTTGGTGGTCTGTTGCTGCCATCCACATCAAATCATGTAGATCCTTTTTGGGATGTGCCTTCTGGAAATTGGCCTTCAAGTGCCTCACACAGTAATGATGGTATGCATAAGGTTCTTGCCATGCAGGAAAGTTCTCCACAGAACTTAATATACCACCATGCTGATCAGATATTAGACAAATACCTGAACGCTGTTTGACAACGTGCTCTTTCAAGTGGTTCAAAAACATCGTCCACGTCTCTGTGCTTTCATTGGCACAAATAGCAAAAGCTAAGGGAAATATCTGTCTATTAGCATCCACTGCCACGACTATCAATAGCTTGATATCGTACTTTCCATAGACATGAGTTCCGTCTATGGATATTACGGACCGGCAATACGGAAATCCATCAATTGCTCGCTTAAACGCCTAGAACACGTAATTGAATATATATTCTGGTTTACCCGGAATCCGCTCAAGCTTCCATTCAACAAACGTCCTGGGGTTAAACTGTTGTAGTGCATCCATGTACCTAGGAAGATCTGCAAATGACTTATCCCAGTTAAAATTGACTATTTCAAACGCTCTTTTATGCCCGAGATATGCCTTTCTTTTAGTAATTGTATGGCCATATTCCTGGTGGACTGCTGTAATGTACTTTTTGATTTTATACCTTATGGACGCTTCGATGTGAGGAATAAGTACAAGAGATATCAAGTCAATATTCTAGTTGAAGTGATTCCGGTTGTATGTGTCCATTTCGGATGTGTGGGTGGGAATGTACTTATCCACTTTCCACATACCTGTCTTCTTCTTGGTCGCACGCAACATCCAATCACATGGCCAAAACCATCTGCAGCAAACGACCTTGTATACTGTCAGACTTGACTCCGATACCTGCATATCAAGACACTCTTTTATGTTGTTCATTTTACAAGCCCTGCTTATGCGCGCTTTATCAGGAAAAAGCATCCCCTTTGCAAGCACCGTTGGTCTAGAATCATCCCACATTGTTGTCCGAATTTCATCAAAATCCCTTGTGAGAGCTTCCACATCCGGCACAGTTGGCAAGTTATCAATGTAAGTAATCTCCCTTGAATGAAACGGCACTTCGGACTCGTACACTCTTCGTCTAGGGGGGTCTCTCTTCAAATCGGGTCCTTCATCCTCATCCTTTTCATCGCCATCCTCACGAGCAAAGGGTGTCTCATCTCCCAATTCATCGGCATTGTTATCGTAATCACTGTTCTCTTCCTCACTCTGTGCATCTGCCAGATCCCTATGTAATACATCGTTTTTTGACAATTGAGTGAGTACGGGTGGTTCAACTTGCTCGTTTTCACTACACAACGAACAAAAATATAAGCTACTAAACTAAAAAAATGCTTTCCATATGGTTATATTAATTAACTTACAAGTCGTAATGTGATGACATTCTATGATGGACGTTTTAAATTAGGTGCCGGATGGGCCACTTATAAAATTCATATCCGCCGGTACCCCCTATTAAATAAATAAGCTTTAATACAAATTCAATACTCCAAAAATACACATAATTAAAACAAAAGAAAATTGAAATTTACCACTCTTCTTGTGAATTATGGAAAGCATGGCATAAATTATTTTCTCGATGCTCATTCGCCGACGGTGATAAATTTAAATCAAGGAGAACTCTTTCATTCGGAACCTGTCTGCCAAAAACTGATACAGAATAACCACCCGATGACTGGGGGTTATCTCTACTATGCACAATCTCGTTTTTTGGAACGTCTTCGACCTTCACGTTTATCTCCAACATGGTGATTACAAGAAATTCCCGGCATTCGTTCGGAGTCCTCAGGAAATCACTCAAAGTGTCATCATCGTCGATGTTAAACTCCGAGTAAAAAGCAACCCTTTGCGGCGTAACGGAATACAGATATCTTCCGGTTACTTTAAGTATCACTGAACGTTTTCTCATACTCATTTTTTTGCATAACAACGATATCAGTGCTTCGTACTCCATTATAAGTGGCAATTTAACATAACACTTAGCAGGTAAACTGTAGCCCACGGAGTTATTCTCCATCACAACCTCAACCCCTAATATAATGATACTCTTACTCTACGCTCTTCAGAGATAATAAAAAAATGCTGGAGAATTTAACAACAATAGAAACCAACAAGAGTAAAAAAATTTTGAATGAAGATATGCGGATCTAACCTGTTTATATAGGAAATGACTAGACAGAAAGTTTATTTTTTTTTTTGTATATAACGCCAGAAAAGTTGGCTTTATACGCTTTTGATTTATTGAACCCAGAAATTATTGGTGGGGCCCAGAAAAAAGGATATATAGCGCCACTTTTTGTGGCACTATACAGTTTCAGAAAAATAATGTATAGCGCCACTTTTTGTGGCACTATACAGAGTTCCAGAAATATAATATATAACGCCACTAGAAGTGGCGCTATACAGTAACGGCTCAGTTACCGTCATTATATAGCGTCATTTTTAGTGGCGTTATATATATTTTGGTATCTTTTTTTTTATACTTATTTATGTAATTTCAGTCCAAAAATACCACATTTTGATTTCCAACTCCAGTTTTCTCTCACTCAACACAATAAGCAGGTCCTACCATGATGTCCTACCTAGAGCTATGATGTTCCTGAATTCATTCTAATTGCTATAAGTGATTTTTCAACTTTTGAAATTGGTATTATCTACTTATTTTTTTCTTCTTAAATGAAACTTGACAAATAACACAATAAATGGCAAGAATTATCTCTTTCATGTTGACGCAAGAGCATTCGAATAATGAGATTCAACTGAAGTTGTTTAAATGCAATAAACAACTGTTTATGATCACCCAATTACTTTTAAAGTCCAAAGATGCTACGTGGAAGTACTTAAATAATATATTTATTAAGACTTTATTTTTTTTAAAATTAAAATATTTAAATCTGAATACGTATCTAAATATCAAGATGTATATTAAAATTAAGAATTTGATCTAAATATACATTTAAATATATTATGATGTGTATTAATATCTGAATAAAAATAAATAAGACTGTCTGGGGTTTTAATATTTAAATATATAAAATTTATCTTTATTTAAATATTAATAAACATAAAATTCTAATGAAATACTAACTAATCTAATACTTTATCAATAAACTATATATATTTTTTAAAGATGACATTTGTTTGGTGATGATGACTAACTGATGAATACCGACTAGAGATGGTAGTTGGTGGTAGTTTTGGTTGATGATGGTGGTTCATGCTAGTAGCTAATAGTGATTGGTAGTGGTGGCAATAATAATTGAGGATGATGGTGGTGGGTGGTGATAGTTAATAATGGCAGGTGGTGGTATTAGTTGTAATTGAGGAAGGCGGTGGGTGGGTGGTGGTAGGTTATAATGATGGACAATACCAACTGTGATTGTTGATGGTGATAGGGTGGTCAGTCGTGATAGTTGAGGCGGATAAGTATTGATTGTGGGTGAGAATGATATATGGTTGTCGGAGCGGAGGGGATAGTGGTTGGTGATGGTCGATAATGGTGGCAGCTATGATTGCGGATTATGGTGGCATTGTGATGGTTGAGTATGGTGGTGGTGGCATGGTGATAGTTGATAATGGTAAGCGGTGACAGCAGTTAATAATGAATGTGTGATAGCATCTTAATGAAATTAAGTCTCTGTTATAAATCTTATTCATACAGACTTATTCAGACGTATTAAGTGGTTGCGAAGAATTTTTTTTATATATTTAATGATTAAAATTTGAATAATTAAGAAAAACTTTAAAAATAAATATATTTAGTATTTGAGATCTGAATAATTAAAATTTAAATTTTTATTAAGTACAAACAGATAAGTTTAAGACGCTTTTAGTTGCTCAGGAAAAGAATAGAAAGTGATATTCATATAAAATCTACAATATATAATTAGTTAGAAAGATAAATTCAAATCTTTGATATAGTATTCATGATCTTTTATAAAAGGAATGAGGTGATGGACTATCGTTGGCGGTTAAATGATAGTATAAGTTAGTTCCCACCACATTATCTTTTTTCACTTTTCTAATACTTATTCTATATGTTTTACTAGGTATGACATCGTAGTGGGGGCCTGCATGTTGTGTTCAGTGTGAAAAAAGTGCAAGTACAGTGATAATAGACGGCCACCGTTAGCAGTAAAAATTCTTTTTTTTTTAATTTGAAATTGTATTACCATTTTTAGTTATTTACTAACCTATTAAATCCTAGCCTTGAATTAATTAAGTAGACACACAAATCAGGTAGTGTATTGAGCAAAACTGGACAAATCATCACCGGAGGGCATCTCCACCCCTCAGTTACTGGGGATAGCCAAATAATTGATTTCTTCTGTCATCTATTTGCTTTTCTATTAGGGATTTTTACGTTGTAGAGCACTAATTAAGAAAAAAAATTAGAAGAACTAAAACCAAAGAACACCCTCGAATATATTTGAGTAAAATAGAAAATTATCGGTCGGTCGAAACTAATTGCATTCGCTAGTTAAAATGTATATATATATATATATATATATATATATATATATATATATATATATATATATATATGTTATAAATAGACTTCTATTTAAGGTGAATGTCTTTAATTAGAGAGATTCTAGAGTTCTATTCTTGGTAGCTAAATCATCCTCCTCCCTATAAATAGAGGTGCCCTCTACCATTGTAAATCACTCCTAACATTCTCTAAGTATCAATAAGAAGAACTCTCTCTCTCTTCTCTCTATTTGCTCTTGTTCTTGAGTTATTGTTCTTGTCTTTTATATTATTTCATAACACGTTATCAGCACGAGACTCTACCGTCTCAAGAACCATTCTCGAGAAATCTAAGGTATTTCCCTCTTCCTAATTTAATTTTCGATTATGTCTGACATTACGAAAAGAAAGTTCGTTGCCCTTGAAATTTCGGGCAAGAACTATATGACATGGGTGTTGGATGCTGAAATCCACTTAGATGCTATGGGTCTCGGAGACACCATCAAAGATAGAGAAAAAGCATCCACCCAAGAATGTGCGAAGGCCTTGATTTTCTTGCGCCACCACCTTGATGAAGGTTTGAAGATTGAATATCTCACCGTCAAGGATCCACTCGTCTTGTGGAACGGCTTAAATGAGAGATATGACAACCTGAAGTTGGTCACTCTGCCACAAGCACGATATGATTGGGCTCATCTGAGGCTCCAGGACTTTAAGTCCGTTTCTGAATATAATTCTGCTATGTTCAGAATTACTTCTAAATTGAAGCTATGCGGGGATAATATCTCCGATTATGATATGCTTGAGAAAACGTTTACAACGTTTCATGCCTCCAATATAGTACTGCAACAACAGTACAGAGAGAAAGGCTTTACAAAGTACTCTGAACTGATTTCTCTTCTACTAGTGGCTGAGCGAAATAATGACCTGCTCATGAGAAATCATGAAAATCGACCCACTGGGTCTACACCACTGCCTGAAGCAGATAAGGTGCACTCTCATTATGCCAAACATGAAAAGGACCATGGTCATGGTCGTAAACGGGATCATAGCCAGGGACGTAGACAAGGAAGAAATTCCAATGAAGTCCGTCACCCCCCGAAGAGAGATAACCGCCGAAAGCAGAAACGGGGTCATGAAGATCCTAAGGAAAATGGTTCAGAAACGATATGTTATCGTTGCGGTGGGAAAGGGCACTGGTCAAAGACTTGCCGTATACCAAGACACTTGGTTGACCTTTATCAAGCATCTCGAAAGAGAAAAGGCCCTGAAACAAATTTTGTCTATGACGACAATGAGGACATCACCCACCTGGATGTGGCAGACTTCTTTGAGCAACCCGAGGGGAAAATAGACCACCTAATCGGCGATGGATCCGTGATGAAAGAAGATGGAGTTATTTGATTTTGTTCTACTTATTTGTATTAGTTAGTGAATAAAACTAATAGTCATTAGTATTAGCTCGTATTAGTTAGTTCATGATGCAATGTTAGCAGTAGTTGTTTAGAATATCTTCAATATGCTCAAATATCAATAAAATTTTTATTTTCCAGTAGGGGTAATCGACTAGCCTGAAAAACTAGTCGATTATCTAATATTTTCGCATTAAAGCTGAAAAACAATTGATCGACAATCGATTGTCTATGTCTAACAATCGATTGTCGTTAGACAGTGTAATCTGGAATTTTTCAAAAATCACCCACAATCGATTGTCTATGTCTAACAATCGATTGTCGTTAGACAGTGTAATCTGGAATTTTTCAAAAATCATCCACAATCGATTGTCTATGTCTAACAATCGATTGTCGTTAGGCAGTGTAATCTGGAATTTTTCAAAAATCATCCACAATCGATTGTCTATGTCTAACAATCGATTGTCGTTAGACAGTGTGATCCAGAATTTTTCAAAATTAATCAACAATCGATTGTCAATGTTAAACAATCGATTGTGTGTGAAAAATGTTTAAACTGAAATTTTCAAACTGCAAAGTAATGAATAACATATCTGATTTTGTTAGTCAACTGTTAGCAGCAGATTTTGAAAATATTATGTGACACAAAAGAATTGAACTTGTTTATTCTTATGTTCTTGTATCTCTTTTGTATGTCAAACTATGGGATAGCAAATATGGATATCTCACAAAGCGAACTTGGATCAACATCCAACTGTAAAAGTATTTGCCTAATTGATTCATGTACTACACATACAATACTCAAAAAAAGGAAGTATTTCTCTCAACCAAATATGTGTAAGGCAAACGTTACTACAATCTCTGGAAGTAGTAAATTGATTGAAGGCTCCGGAAGAGCAATTGTGACTCTGCCCAAGGGCACGACGTTAATCATAGAGAATGCAATGTTCTCCTCCAAGTCTAAGAGAAACTTGTTGAGTTTTAAAGATGTACGCCGGAATGACTATCATATTGAGACAATGGATGAAGATAATCTTGAATATCTCGTCATCACAAAGAATGTCTCCGGCCAAAAGAGGGTTATTGAGATATTCCCGTCTTTATCTTGTGGCCTGTATTGGACAAGAATTAGTGCAATTGAGGCACATTCAACAGTAAACCAAAGGGTTACTGATTCCAATACCTTTGTACTTTGGCATGATCGATTGGGACACCCAGGATCGGTCATGATGAGACGGATTATAGAAAGCTCATATGGGCATCCGTTAAAGAATTTCAAAATTCTTTCAAATAATGAATATCCTTGCACTTCGTGTTATCAAGGCAAGTTGATTATCAGGCCATCACAAACAAAGGTTGGGACTGAGTCACCCACGTTTCTGGAACGTATACAAGGGGACATTTGTGGACCTATTCACCCACCTAGTGGGTCGTTTAGGTATTTCATGGTCTTGATAGACGCATCCTGTAGATGGTCTCATGTGTGCCTGTTGTCATCACGCAACCTTGCGTTTGCGAAATTGATGGCACAAATAATTCGACTACGAGCACAATTTCCAGATAATCCAATCAAGTCCATAAGACTGGATAATGCTGCTGAGTTTACATCCCAAGCATTTAATGATTATTGCTTATCAATCGGGATAAAAGTTGAACATTCTGTAGCTCATGTTCACGCTCAAAACGGTCTTGCAGAATCGTTAATTAAACGCCTGCAGTTGATTGCAAGGCCATTACTTATGAGAACGAGGCTGCCCACTTCGGTATGGGGTCACGCCATCTTACATGCAGCAATGCTAATTCGTCTCAGACCGACGAATTACCACAAGTATTCCCCATTGCAATTGGTTTTGGGTCATGAACCCAATATATCCCATTTAAGGATTTTTGGATGCGCAGTATATGTGCCTATTGCACCGCCATCCCGCACCAAAATGGGTCCGCAAAGAAGGTTAGGAATATATGTTGGGTTTGAATCGTCCTCCATCATTCGCTACCTCGAAACATTGACAGGCGACTTGTTTACTGCACGATTTGCAGACTGTCGATTTGATGAGACAATTTTCCCAAAATTAGGGGGAGAAGTTGGTGAAACCAAACGGGAAATTTTGTGGAAAAATGCATCATTATCTCATCTTGATCCACATACCTCTATTTGTAAAAGAGAGGTACAAAAGATTATCCATTTGCAAAGAATAGCAAATCAAATGCCTGACGCATTTACGGACTTGAAAAGGATAACGAAATCCCACATTCCCGCGGAAAATGTTCCAATCCGTATTGATGTCCCTGTTGGAAAATCATCTAGTGTCATATCCAATGAGTCGAATGCACGTCTGAAGCGTGGCAGACCATTAGGCTCCAAAGATCGAAATCCTAGAAAAAGGAAAAAGAACGATCGAGATGACACTACGAAAGAATCTCATGAGGAAATTCATGATTTAACAAATTCTGAGATTCATGAAGAATCCATTGAGCCCGAGACTCTGGAAAATACGGAACTATCCCTAAATCCAATTAATATTGAGGCAAATATTAATCGAGTGGATATTGTGGTGGATAATGCCTTTGCTTATAATGTAGCATCTAGCATTATGCAAGAATGTGAGGATCTCGAACCTCAATCTGTTGAAGAATGTCGAAAAAGACAGGATTGGCCAAAGTGGCAAGAAGCAATTCAATCAGAATTGAATTCGCTGGCAAAACGTGAAGTTTTTGGCCCTATAGTTGAAACACCTAATGGTGTTAAGCCTGTCGGCTATAAATGGGTCTTTGTACGCAAAAGAAATGAGAAAAACGAGGTACAAAGATATAAGGCACGCCTTGTTGCACAAGGTTTTTCTCAAAGGCCTGGTGTCGATTATGAAGAGACATATTCGCCTGTAATGGATGCGATAACCTTTCGTTATCTCATAAGTTTTGCTGTCCATGAAAAGCTTGACATGCACTTAATGGATGTAGTTACTGTCTATCTTTATGGCTCACTTGATAATGAGATATACATGAAAATTCCCGATGGACTCAAGGTGCCAAATGCGCACAACTCAAAATCTCGGGAAATGTTCTCAATTAAATTGCAAAGGTCCTTGTATGGTCTAAAGCAATCTGGACGAATGTGGTATAATCGTCTCAGTGAGTACTTGTTAAAAGAAGGCTATATAAATGACGCCATTTGCCCGTGTGTCTTTATAAAGAAAACAACATCGGAATTTGTTGTACTTGCCGTATATGTTGATGACATAAACCTTATTGGAACCCCTAAAGAACTCCAAAAGGCAATTGATTATCTAAAGGATGAATTCGAGATGAAAGATCTCGGAAAGACTAAACTATGTCTTGGTTTGCAAATTGAATATTTGGCAAACGGAATTTTTGTTCATCAATCTACCTATACAGAAAAGGTACTGAAACGGTTTTACATGGATGAAGCACATCCTTTAAGTACACCGATGGTTGTTCGATCACTTGATGTGAACAAAGATCCATTCCGACCACAAGAAAGGAATGAAGAGCTACTTGGTCCTGAAGTACCATATCTTAGCGCAATTGGCGCACTAATGTATCTTGCAAATACTACAAGACCTGACATATCATTTTCAGTTAATGTCTTAGCAAGATTTAGCTCGGCTCCTACGAGGAGACATTGGAATGGGATCAAACACATATTGCGGTACCTAAAAGGAACTACCGATATGGGCTTATTTTATGGCAAGAATTGCAGCCCGGATCTTGTTGGTTATGCTGATGCTGGATATTTGTCCGACCCACACAAGGCTCGATCTCAAACGGGTTATGTGTTTACCTGTGGAGAAACCGCCATATCTTGGCGATCGACTAAGCAATCAATTGTGGCTACTTCATCTAATCATGCCGAGATAATTGCTATTCATGAAGCAAGTCGGGAGTGTGTGTGGTTAAGGTCGATAATACATCATATCAAAGACAAATGTGGTTTGAAGTGTGATAAACTACCCACAACTTTGTATGAAGACAATGCAGCATGTATAGCTCAATTGAAGGGAGGATTCATAAAAGGAGATAGAACGAAGCATATTTCACCAAAGTTATTCTTCACACATGATCTTCAAAAGAATGGTGATATCAATGTTCAACAGATTCGTTCAAGCGACAATATGGCTGATTTGTTTACAAAATCTCTACCAAAGTCAACCTTCAAGAAGCTAGTTCACAAGATCGGGATGCGAAGACGTAAGGACATAAATTGATGTTCTTATCAGGGGGAGTTAAGGCGCGTTGCACTCTTTTTCCCTTACAAGGTTTTGTCCCACCGGGTTTTCCTTGCAAGGTTTTTAACGAGGCAACCAATAGGCGCATATTCAAACATGTGTACTCTTTTTCCTTACTTTAATTTTTCCCATTGGGTTTTGTTTTAAGGTTTTAACGAGGCACATCATTGAATAGACATTCAAGGGGGAGTGTTATAAATAGACTTCTATTTAAGGTGAATGTCTTTAATTAGAGAGATTCTAGAGTTCTATTCTTGGTAGCTAAATCATCCTCCTCCCTATAAATAGAGGTGCCCTCTACCATTGTAAATCACTCCTAACATTCTCTAAGTATCAATAAGAAGAACTCTCTCTACTCTTCTCTCTATTTGCTCTTGTTCTTGAGTTATTTTTCTTGTCTTTTATATTATTTCATAACAATATATATATTATGCATATAATAGACATATATACATACAATATGCATTTTGTTAGCTATTTTTTTGGTTGTAACTAAAAATATACATTTCTCAATACATTTGGGAATAGCCCAACAAATATTATTGGGCCAAAGTTCTGTCATTGCCATCTGCTTATACCACACCCACTGGAGAAGGATTTTATTCCAGGCTTAATCTTATTTTATATTCATTAAATTTATTTACCTTTAAATATTTATACTTAAATTATTTATTTTTTCGTCAATACTATTTACCCACCCATTAAAATACCTATATATTCAAAGCATTATGCAGGAATAAGGACATTAATCAGGAGTATTTTTATAGCACAATACATCTAAGGAGGGTAGGAAGTCATCGTAGAAGGCAACATTTTGAATATTGCATGAACATGAAAAACAAGAATCTTACTCGAGGATTAAGCATCTCTCACAAAGCTGCAGATTCAATAGGACATACACAGGTTTTACCCATCACTGATTCTGCATCGTCGTTGTCGTCGTCATCATCATCATCATCGGCATCCTATGATAAGGCGCGACGCTCTAATGGAGAAAAGAAAGACGAAAAAGCTAAGGGAGATAAAGCTAAGACCATCTCTAAGATGAAAGAGCTACTAAGATGGGCTGCTGCTGCCAAATCTGAGAAGGGCCGTCAATTCATAGGCAGAAAGGTGAACATACATTTCCTTTTTATTTTTTAAGAACTTTACCCTATGGAAAATTTCTTCCATCACTCAACAAAACATTCATCCATACATAAATGAATGAGATTTATATACACTGATATTTGAATTATTTGTGTATTTTGATTTGTTGTAACATATATGTCCTCATTTTCCAGGTATTCAACAACTTTCAGAATCGGGCAGCATTGAAAGCAGTACCAGATGATGATCAAATGAGTAATGAATCCCCCAAAATCAGCTTCAGATGGGAAGGTGAAAGTTGCTCCACAACTTCCTCTGCTTACTCTGCCATTTCAATGCCGACTTCCTTAACCAAGAATGACCAGTCCTTCAATATCAATTTTCCTTCTGTAAAATCAACTCCTCTCCACATAGTTTGAAAAGTTGATTGGAGGTTGTAGCTAAAGTTTTAGTTAATTTGGTGTAGATTTTTTATAGTAAAGATTAGAAATTTGGGTTGAAATATAGTTGAGCCAAAGAAGAAGACGAATTTATATTGTATACCCAAATAATATACAAATATACCATTTTAGTATACAATTTATTCCAACTATATACCCATTAGTATAGCTATATACTATATTGGTATCTTATGCTAGTTGGATTATTTTTTTGGTTGTATTAGCTGTATTTAATTGGTGCAATATTTAATTTTCTTTTAATAATAATAATATAGTACAATATCTTGAAATATCTTATTATATTCATATGTGGTACACTATTTCTTTTGTTTTTCTCTTTATGCATGTTTGTTATGTAATAGTAGTATAGTCATATAATTGCCAGATTAACTAGCAAAACTATATATCATGTTGATATAGTTATATGCCATATTGGTAACATATGGTAGTTTGAAGATTGTTTTAGCTGCATTTTAAGTGAATTCTATTATGAAATTATTTATATCAACATGAGTTGTAATAATGCTGAAATTTTTGTGTTGATGGACATAATTATGTGTATTAATAGTTTTTATAGGTATAGGGAATTGTTGGAATGACCCCATATAACTATATACCCTTTTAGTATACGAAATGGGCAAGTTATTTTGCGAATATTTAAGTTTACGAGCATGTAATTTTCTCATACTTTGGGTAGAGTAGTATAGTCGCAGATAGTTGTAACAATATTTTAGAGAAATCATACATTTTGTTGGTATACATATATACCATATTGGTATCACATGGTACTAGAAGTCTTTTTCGCTACTTATACTTTTGTTCTATTTTTTTAATATTTTATTATCATTTTATTCTAACTAGTATATATGGAGATTTGGTTGCCGTAGATTATGTTTTCTTGCTCTATAACTGGTTGTACTACTTTGATGATAAAGTTTATATTAATATTTATAGGGAATGAAATCAAGGTTTGCATGGCAATCACATGTTGATTCTTAGAATTTGATTATATAATTTATGGTGCTCAACAGCAGTCAATGTGATATTCAGTATATTAGGTCAAGTGACAACTGATATTATTTAAGTTTAATAATTGAACTTAAAAAATGAGAAAGAAAAATAAAATAAAAGGTATATTGTACTAGTTATATTAAAAAAGATGAACAAATATTTACTAATATCAATTATTTTACTTATTGTATAAAAATAGAATGATAAAAAATAGTGAAAAAAGTAAATGAAATTAGATTATGAAGAGAAAAGGAATATAAAAAAAAAAATAGAAGTTACATGAAATTAGAAAAGGAAAAAGAAGAAGAAGAAAACAAGAAAAAAAGAGCAGAAAAGAAAAAGAAAAAAAAAGAAGAAAAAAAGAAGCATAAAAATAAAAAAGAATTGGAGAATAAAGAAAAACTTCCCTACAAAAACTACTATGGGTAGGAAATGTAATTAGTTTATAGGTAGAAAAACAAATAGGTAGACAGGGATAAATAGTTTCGTTTTTGTGGGTAACTGTGTCAAAACATTTATGTTATATACCTATTCTATCCAAAATAATTACCCGCCTCTACCTATTCTGAAAATAATTATAATATGGTATTTTTACCTATACATCCCATATAACAAACCTTACTACCATTATTGTGCCTTGTTTGTTTATTACCCTCATATCCCATGTTTTTTTACATAATATATACCAAACGGAATATTTGCTGATTTTCCATCAGAAATTAACGCTAGATAATTAAGGCTAAAAACGATTCTTAATAAAGTGTAGCCTAAAATAACGCCTATCTTTATGGCTTCTAATTAATCTTTGATTTTTTACCAAATAAATGCTAAATCAGTTAAGGTAACATATTAAATGCTCCTAATCTCGCCTCTAAACTGAACCGATTCTCTCCTCTAAACTGAACCGAAATTGACTACTCTCATTCCTCCATTGAAAATCAGATTTTCTTGTTATTCAGTGATAGCCAGTTTCGTAGTTCTTCCGTGATCGTACTCCAATTCCTCCAAATTCTCTCTGATTTTCTCATATTTTGTACTTCTTCCGTGATTGCCAGTAAGGATATTCTACAATGTCAAAAATTCCGATAATGCTTAAATTTAATGGTCATTGGGATAACTATGGCAGTTTCAGAGACTTTGAAGTTGACGCCATTTTTGTTGATGAGACTGCAAGCTACGGAATGCTCCAGTCTACAATTGCAGAACAATTATCGATTGATACATCTGATAAAATTGTAGAAATAAAATACATTGTGAATGATAATTGTCCTCCGTTGCAGATTAGAAACGATATGGGCGTTCGTGTATATATGAAAACGAAAAAAGAGAATAAAAACTTAGGTTCGTATCCGTTATGTATTAGCATAAGAGATTTCAATATGGAATTGGCAATCACCAATGAATGCCCCATCAGTATAGGTAAGTTTGCATCGAAACCGAATTCTGAGATTTTTGTGTTCTCTAATCAACTACAATTTGACGCCAATTATCTATAATGAATATACAATGTCAATGTATTGTCTGCAGGTTCATCAGGATCATTAAGGTTAATAGAAATTCCATCTTCACCAGCTATTGAGGAATATCAAAGTGAAATAATAATTGAATGTTCTCAAACATGTATTGAAGAAGGTCAAGTGTACAAGGACAAGAAGACGATTGTTGCTGCAATGAAGAATTATGCAGTTATGTAGAAGTTCCAGTTCAGAGTTAAAAGATCAAGTTGTAGAAGGTTTGTAGTTAGTTATTCATTTTCAAAATTACAGTATTATTTTTATTTAGGCAGTTGTAGTTAATTGTATTTAAATGTAGTCAATTGTAGTTAATTGTAGTTAGTTGTAGTTAAATATAGTCAATTGTAGTTCATTGTAGTCAATTGTAGTTGTTTGTAGTCAAATGTAGTTACGGAAAACCAGTTTGTCGGTATTTATAGTTAGATGTAGTTAAATGTAGTCAATTGTAGCTCATTGTAGTTGTTTGTAGTCAAATGTAGTTATGGAAAACCTGTTTGTCGGTATTTGTAGTTAGTTGTAGTTAAATGTAGTCAATTGTAGTTCATTGGAAACACATTGTACTTAATTGTAGTATTTAATAAATATGTCTGAAAATTGGGTTCTTTTGTAGCTACTGGCTTGTATGTGTTGCGGAGAACTGCAAATGGCACTTCAAGGCAACATCTATTCATGATTCATCATCGTTCAAGATAAGAAGTTTTAGCCGACAACACACATGTTTCCGAATGGACGAAACATTCATAAAGCGCAAGTGTACTGCAACAGTAGTTGGTAGCATTATCGTTCCAAAGTTTTGTGATCCTAAGACTATTTACACGCCAAAGGACATACAAACTGACATGTTATCCGAACATGGAGTCAACCTAAGCTACATGCAAGCATGGAGAGCAAAGGAAAAAGCATTACGATTTCTGCGAGGGAATCCGTGTGACTCGTACAACAGATTACCAAAATATTTTTATATTCTTGAGAAGAATTATCCCGGTTCTGTTGTTAAATTGAAGAAGGCAGCAGATGATTGCTTCTTGTATGCAATTGTTTCTCTTTGTACATCAATAAATGGTTGGCAACATTGTAGGCCGGTAGTAGTGGTTGATGGGACATTCTTAAAATCAGCATATATGGGTATTATGCTGACAGCAAGCACCATGGATGCAGCAGGTAACAGATGTAATAATATTGTAGTTAAAATGTAGTTACTTTGTATTTATATAAATCAATGTATTTTAAATTGCCTAAATTATCCATATATATTTGTATTTAATAGTTAGTCTCAAGTTATGTCTACAAATTGTAGGTTCTATTTTGCCTTTGGCATATGCTGTTGTTGATTCTGAAAACGACGCGTCTAGGAGGTGGTTCTTTGAACAATTCAAGGAGGCATATGGTGAAAGACCTTCTATGTGTGTTGTCTCAGATAGGCATGAGAGTATATCGAAGGCAACATCAGTTGTCTATCCTGGAATGGCACACTATTTTTGCATGTGGCATATATGGACAAATATAAGGTCAAAATTCAAGAAGGCACATCTACAATTACATGAATTGTACTTTGCTACAGCACGGTCATATACTCTGGATGATTTCAATGAAAGAATGATGAAGATTCAGGAGGTAGACCCACGTGTTTCGTCTTACCTATATGATATTGGCTATCATAGATGGTCAAGAGTACATGCAATGGCAAATAGAACTTTTACTATGACATCAAACATTGCAGAGTCGTTGAACGCTGTTACAAAAGAGGCAAGAGAGCTGCCAATATTTGATCTATTGGAGTATATGAGGACTATTATAGAACGTTGGACAAAAGATAAGTTATTGAAGGCAAAGGGTACTTTCACATTACTTGGGCACAAATTCAACAAAGAATTGGAAGATAACAATACATTATCCCAGAAACTAAAGGTAATATATTCTTGTTTGGTGCAGGAAAAAATAAACAAAAAAAGTAGTAGCTGTTGAAGTTGTTTCCAGAGAGTTTTAAAAATGTAGACGATTGTAGTTAAATGTAGTTAATGTTTTATGAAGTATTTCCAGAGAGTTTTAAAAATGTAGATAATTGTAGTTAAATGTAGTTAATGTTATATGAAGTATTTCCAGAGAGTTTTAAAAATGTAGTCAAATGTAGTTAATGTTTATATGCCGTTTGTTTGTACCTGATTTGTAGTTAACTGATTGTTGCTAACATAGTTAACTTATTGACACCTTATTAATTTCTTTTTGATCTTGAATTGTAGGTGAGAGCTTCAACAGATCATATACACACTGTGTTTGATGGCGTGAAGCGGTACATTGTATGTTTAGAAAATAAGAAATGTAGCTGTGGACAATTCCAACTTGATGAACTTCCATGTGCACATGCTTTGGCATCATTAAGGCATAGAATGAAAGGCCAGACAACTATTGCTCACCGTATTACACAACTAAGAGCCTACTACTTACATATGAATTACCAGTTAATCCTCTTCCTGATGAAGCGAATTGGGATGTTCCACAACATATTTTGGATGATGTAATAAAGCCACCGGCTGGAGATAAAAGGCAGACAGGAAGACCTCACAAGGAAAGATATAAAAAATTTGATGAAATAAACTCAAAGAAGTACAAGGTGTCATGTGGCAATTGTAGAGGTGAAGGGCATAACAAAAGAAGTTGCAAGAATGCTCCGAAAACGGCATGAATATAATGTAGCTACAATAGTTATTCAAAATAAATGTTAGTTATCCCAGATTATCGGAATTTAATATGTAACTGTAATACGTTTTGACGATAATAAAGAAGTTTACTAATATACTTGAGTAATGTAAACTGTTTGCAGATTGTAGTTATAATGTACTGTAAGTGATTTCTACTGGATGGTATGAGTTGCTGAAAACTGCAAATGGCATTGCTATGCAACGTCAATTCTTTATTCTTCATTGTTCAAGACAAGAAGTTTTATCCGAAAACATATAGCGCAAATGTACTGCAACAGTGCAATGCTTTGTAGACAATTGTAGTTAAATGTAGTTAATGTTTATGAAGTATTTCCAGAGAGTTTTAAAAATGTAGATAATTGTAGTTAAATGTAGTTAATGTTATATGAAGTGTTTCCAGAGAGTTTTAAAAATGTAGACGATTGTAGTTAAATGTAGTTAATGTTTTATGAAGTATTTCCAGAGAGTTTTAAAAATGTAGATAATTGTAGTTAAATGTAGTTAATGTTATATGAAGTATTTTCAGAGAGTTTTAAAAATGTAGTCAAATGTAGTCAAATGTAGTTATATGTAGTTAATGTTATATGAAGTGTTTCCAGAGAGTTTTTAAAATGTAGACGATTGTAGTTAAATGTAGTTAATGTTTTATAAAGTATTTCCAGAGAGTTAATGATGATAAAGAAGTTTACTAATATACTTGAGTAATGTAAACTGTTTGCAGATTGTAGTTATAATGTACTGTAAGTGTAGGTAATTGTAGTTACCTTTAATAATGCTATCATTATCAAATAGAGTTAAATTCTGTATTGAAGCAATTCTATATGGTCGAATTGATTGAACTGGCTTCAAATTTTATTTGATAGTTTTGAGTTCAGACGTGAAAGAACACCTTGGATTCCAATACATGAAGTTGGATAATGCAAGCACCGGCATGATAATGTCTAATGTATTCATGAAGCTATTGTTCAGTATAACAAAACTGACATAATTCTCCACTAACTACATAATTGTTCAGTATTCATGAAACATTGTGGGTTACAATCAAAGTTCATTACAACAGTACACACTATTTCCTCTTTCGTTCCACTTTAGTTCTCTCATTCTTTCGCGGTGGACCCTTCCTCCTTGCAAGCCTGCCTGTAACCTCGCTCTCACTGATTGAACAATCATTTAGCTTCTTTGTGGCGTAGCCCCACAACAAAGCTCCATAGCGTCTACGGTGTTTGTCAATATCAGTAAGATCTTCCTTTGGTATAGACAAATCACCATTGCTAATATATTCCGCAAAGGCAGCCACAAATACACCGCAATCCCTGCAGAATATGAGTAATTTTCATTAAATACCAAAAACAAAAATTTTTTTAATTAAACATATAGAAAAGGAGTTTAGTTTTTTACAGTGAGCCTTCCTTTTGTTGTGGAATCTCGGCAACCATCGATTGTATGTCTAGAGGGTCCGTAACTGGCTTCTGTACGTATGACTTTGTAGTCTTGAAGTCAATGTCCTTGCGTTTACCGTGAAAACCAGTGCATGAAAAATAAAGAGGAATAATGGTTGAAAAATTTTCAGCCAAAGTTTGAACAGTTTTGTTACGCTTTGCCCTCACCAATGAATCATAAACATACAGTTGCCGGTCCTTTATGTCAAACACTAACAACAACCAATGAAAGTTCTCTACAAGGTTAACAGGCATTACCACATAATCCACAAGATCCCATGCTACATTAGCAAGAATTCGATAGCCCATAATGTATTCTCCAATATCGTCATCGGCTTTTACAACAGAATTCCTTTGATTCATTGGAGCAGCAGAGGACTTCTCATAGATACTTTCAATTTTTGTCTTGAATAAGCAATCGGTTGTTGTAAATCTACAGTTGTTGTTGGGGCCATATTTCCCCTTTTTTCTCAAATAGTACATTATAACATCAATGTGCTGAAAAAAGTAAAAGTTCAATTTATAATATGTAGTTCAAGTCTGTACATTAAGGCAATCTGTACTTTAAATGCAAGCTGCAGTGTTCAAGAAACTACATATTGTAGTGAATTGTAGTTAAAAGTAGTCAATTGTTTTTAAATGTAGTTAATGCAATCTGTAGTTAATGCAATTGTAGTTAATGCAAATGTAATCAATTGTAGTCAATTGTAGTCAATAAGAACTACATTTGCATATAACAAGACATACTTAAAGATGTTTAGATAGAATAAGCTATTGTATACCAGTTGTTCAATAAACAATTAACAGAGCATACAAGAGGAAAGAAAACAAATAATGGCTGTGTATAACAGTTTGACAGCTACAAAAGTGAAAATAACAGCTACAAGATACAAATAACAGCTACAAAATATGTAGTTCAAGTCTGTGTATTTCAATTTACTTATAACCAATTCTAGTTATGTGTAATCTAGTTGTAAGTCTGTACACATCAAGGCAATCAGTATTTTAAATGTAGTCGTTTGTAATTAACTGTAGTGTTCAATAACTACATAACAGTGAGCCAGCTACCAGATAAAGACAATACTGCAATGATAATCCATATACTTACTGTACAATTGATTAATTGTCCGGGGTGAGCAAGGGCGTAGAACCAGTCCTTCTTATCAATTTTTTCGCAACCCAAATCCAACAAAGGATTAAGATGGTTATCCTTCTTCGAATAGAAGTACTTCCTCCTGTAATAATAATATAATTAAACAAACAACTACAAACAACAAAAACATTTACAACTTTAAAGTCTAAATTTGAGAAAAATAAAAATAAAAAAAGTACATACAACATAAGACATTTAAGCACCATACCTCCTAGATGATTTGTCACTTCGATGGTATAACCAGGTAGTAAAACTATCTATTAGTTCAGGATCAACATCTTCACCAATGGGACTTGTGAATGGGTGCTTTATGTAAAAAAATTTTGGCCCAAAAGACGTGCTGCCTTCAGTACTGTAGAGTGGAGTGAATGGTGAACGTGCATGTTTTCCAGGTAACCTTGTTCTTCCTTGATGAAGAGGCGTTGAATCAACTTGATTGGGTCACCATACATGACCATTTGTGATAGGTTTTCTGGAATTTCAAAATCGTCCAGTGTCACACCTTTCTTTTCAGTTCCTCCACACATCACTCCAATCTCCTCTTCTTTTTCAATGCATTCTTCGACAATTTCAGTCACAGTTACACCATGAATTGGTGACTGTGGAACATTGTCTTCAACATATGCTACAAAAATAATACATATGCTTTAAAGCATTATAACAGTGTATAATAAACTATTTTATATTAAAAACTACATTAATAAACAAAACCTTCTTTTAATACATCAACTGCTTGTTGTAGGTCATCATACAAATCAACTTGTTGTTCAAGTTGTTGAGGAGAAGAAGGAGCTGAACATGTAAATTTTATTATTTATTAGCAATTCAAGATGGAAGTATATATGTATGTAGGAATTATCTACATACCTGTTGTACTGCGGCCTGCACTGAGTTGAGGGCCAAAATTGAACTGAAATTCTTTGTTTTTCTCTGCTTGATTATGTTCGTTATATTTTTTTGAACTAGTAGAAAACTACATTGTGAGAGGAATGTATTAGAATAAATTATCATAAATATTATATAGTGTTAGTTACAAATAACAGTGAGCCAGCTAAGTCATATGAAGTTCAAGTCTGTATATTGAAACAGCGAGCCAGCTACAAAAGACAAATAACAGCTACACAATATGTATTTCAAGTCTGTATATTTCAAGTAACCTATATCCAATTGTAATTATATGTAATGTAGTTATAGGTTTCTGTACACTAATGCAATGTGTATTTTAAATGCAATCTGTAGTGTTCACATACATACAGATTTTATTCAATTGTAGTTAAATGTAGTCACTTTTTTTAAAATTTTGTTAATGCAATCTGTAGTTACTGCAATTGTAGTTAATGCAATCTATAGTCAATTGTAGTTAGTAAGGACTAGATTTGGATATAATAAGACATACTTAAAGATGTTTAGATAATAGAAGCTTTTGGATACCACTTGTTCAATATCAAAATCTTACCTTGGACTCATCCAATTCATTTCTCTTGTTGACATCATTTACTAAGCTTTTCAAAGATTCATCTATGAAATCTTGAAGTTTTGAGAGTTCATCAAAAACATCATTCTTCAACCGATCTAACTTTCCATCAACCTAAAAATTAAATATGTATGTGAGTTGGTAAGAATATTCGATTTGTTACACTAAAATAAAAAGAAACTACAATGTCGAAGGAATGATTTCAATTCGTACTAAAAAATGACTACACAACTGTAAATTCTAACAGTACCTGCTCAAGCTTCTGTTCCAACTTCATGATCTGGCTTCTTACAGATTCCATATCATTTGGGGAATTAGCCTCTTCATGTTGAACTGTCGGAGAAGCAGCAGATGGGACTATTGATGGTTGAGTAACCTCTTCATCTTCATAATTAAGCTTTCCTGGGAGGTTGAGCGCTCCAATCTCTTCCCCGGATGCAACCAAGTTTGAGAACTGAAAGATGGATGAAGACAGTTAAGTAAATTTGAAAGAAATTGTACATGTCATGTAGTTACTATAGTAGTTATTGAAGAATTACACAAAGGTTAACAAGAATACCTTGAGCCACTCAGGCTTGATGATTTTTTCTTCAAGAACACTTAACCAAATCTGTCCTTTTGTAGCCGACCATCTTAAAATACGAGGAATGGAGTCAGAGCACCGTGTAGCAAGCTCGGTGCTGACAGAAGAACAGTACTCGTACAGCCACACTTGTAAGGCTAACGAGCATCCCCGTATAAGATAACAATGGACGTTGGGACTTAGACGATGTCTGACAGACTATACAACTTGCTTGAAAGATTTTGTACCCCATGGGTACGAATCAAAATGACCACTCTCTATAAGAAAAAACGTAAATTTGTCTATCAAACTAACAATGTCCTTATCAGAAGGACAAACAAAGAATTCCAACATATACAAGACACACAACTGTACATCATCCAAATCATTTGTCCAGGATTTGGATGTCACTACATTTCTCAAAAGCGATTTCTCTACCCGAGATTTGTTAGGGAAGTATTTAGTCATTAAATGGCTAACATAACTAGAATTGTAACCATAGTCCGATAAACTATCAACACAGTTAAACCCAGTTATCAAACAAAAATCCCTCAAAGAAAAAATCAATTTTTGTCCATTTAAAAGAACAGAAAAATAGTCGCCGGTAGATTTTGATAATTCATACTTCATTAGAAGATGAATTGATTGGTTCTGCATGCAGATAGGGGGCATATCTAGTAAATAACCAAAACAAGTGTTCTTGAAAGCACTTAATTGGGTTGGGGATAATAAAGACTTTATTTGGGATGGTATCGTTGCATCGCACAAGCTATGTAACCGTATCACACCATAATCAACATTATGTTGAGCATAGTAAGGTCCATTCTGCAAAAAAAGTATATTAATTGTCGTTAGAATGAAGCTAGATTTCAGCATTACAATATATAATGTAACATATCATATAACTACATTTTTAACATACAAACTACATTTTTCTGTATATTGAAACATGTGAGCCAGCTACAAAATACAAATAACAGCTACACAATATGTATTTCAATTCTGTATATTTCAATTTACCTATATCCAAATGTAGTTATATGTAATGTAGTTATAGGTTTCTGTGGACTAATGCGATGTGTAGTTTAAATGCAATCTGTAGTGTTCACATACATACAGATTTTATTCAATTGTAGTTAAATGTAGTCACTTGTTTTTAATTTTTTGTTAATGCAATCTGTAGTTAATACAATTGTAGTTACTGAAATCTGGAATCAATTGTAGTCAATAAGAACTACATTTGGATATAATAAGACATACTTAAAGATGTTTAGATAGAATAAGATTTTGGATACCAGTTGTTCAATATCAACAATTAACAGAGCATACAAGAGGAAAGAAAACAGGAAGTCTGTGTATAACAGTTTGCCTGTGTATAACAGCTAAAAGATACACATGAAACTACATTAAACTACAAAAAACTATAGTTAACAGCTACATATTTGATTCCACAGTATAATTTGTCAATGAAATTTAGGTCAACTAAAACAGTTCCAAATAATCATTACATTAAACTACATTAAACAACAAAAACGACAAAAATATACAATTTTGATTCAGCTATGACATTGTCAAATAAAACATTACATAACACTACATTAAACCAAAAAAAACTACATTTGACTACAAATTTGTTTCAACACTATATAAAAGAACAGTGAGCCAGCTACAAAATACAAATAACAGCTACACAGTATGTATTTCAATTCTGTATATTTCAATTTACCTATATCCAAATGTAGTTATAGGTTTCTGTAGACTAATGCAATGTGTAGTTTAAATGCAATCTGTAGTGTTCACATACATACAGATTTTATTCAATTGTAGTTAAATGTAGTCACTTGTTTTTAAATTTTGTTAATGCAATCTGTAGTTAATACAATTGTAGTTACTGCAATCTGTAATCAATTGTAGTCAATAAGAACTACATTTGGATATAATAAGACATACTTAAAGATGTTTAGATAGAATAAGATTTTGGATACCAGTTGTTCAATATCGACAATTAACAGAGCATACAAGAGGAAAGAAAACAGGAAGTCTGTGTATAACAGTTTGCCTGTGTATAACAGGTACAAGATACACATGAAACTACATTAAACTATAAAAAACTACAGTTAACAGCTACATATTTGATTCCACATGATAATTTGTCAATGAAATTTAGGTCAACTAAAACAGTTCCAAATAATCATTGCATTAAACTACATTAAACTACAAAAATGACAAAAATATACAATTTTGATTCAGCTGTGACATTGTCAAATAAAACATTACATAACACTACATTAAACTACAAAAACCTACAATTGACTACAAATTTGTTTCAACACTATATAAAAGAACAGAAATTTGTTCCAATCTCCTCTTCTTTTTCAATGCATTCTTAGGCAATTTCAGTCACAGTTACACCGTGAATTGGTGACTGTGGAACATTGTCTTCAACATATGCATTGTCAAATAACACATTACATAACACTTTCATAACACTACATTAAACTACAAAAACCTACAATTGACTACAAATTTGTTTCAACACTATATTCTGCCAAAAAAACACACATTATCTCCGAATAATAACAATTAACTACAATTTGTATAAGCAACCCTAATATAGAATAATACATTAAATTTTTACAAAAAACACTTAGACGCCAAAAAAAATTGAATTCTAATTTTTTGGCAAAAAATATTAAACTACAAAACATTGTCGAGAAAAAAAAAGTTGTTTACCTTAACCGAAACTTGTTGTGGAACCAATTTTGTGGTTTTTTAGAGGGTTTCAACTTTTTTTGCTTTGAGGGTGAATGAGACACCTTCTGTATTTTTGTTTTTTGAACTTTGGGTGAATTGTCCACAAAATCATCATCATCCACCCACAAGCTTTTCCCCTTTCGCTTGCGTTGTTTGTCGGCTTCAATTTCTACGCCGGTTGCATCAACCTCCTGCAAGTGCTTTGTTCGAGTTTCAGCTCGTATTTGTCTCGGCGATGCAGGAACACTTTCTTTTCCACTTGCATGGACAGATTGTTGTCTTTTTACTGGAGATTTAGGTGTTAAAACACCCAAATCAAATGATGGAATTTCGCTTATTTTTTGACGTTGGGGAGTAATATGTTTTTTCACCATTTTGACTATAGATAAGTTTTTTTTCACTGAAAATGTGTTTTCTTTACAGAACTTTGAAGATTTTTTGGCGATTGAATGCTGAAACTGAAGAAGATTTTTTGGCGATTGCTGAAGAAGATGACAATGGCGAGACCAGAGAAAGAGGTAAAGGTAAATGAAAATACACGGGGGGTGGGGTGTAGTTTTTATTGGGAAAGGTTATAGGTTTATGGAAGAAAGATAAAAATTAACAAAAAAAAAACGTAGGGTTAATTAATAAGGTGATTAATAAGGTTAAAAATCTGGTGGAAGAAAGAGAAAAAAGTTGCGAAAGAAAATATGGAAATATTTTGTTCCACAAATAAAGCCCCTAATAAATCATTGGTAATTAAACCTTAAAAGTCAATTTTGGTACATATATTGAAATATGGTATACTTAAATGTAATAAATACTAACCTTAAACATGAGTGGTTATAAGGTTTGTTATATAGGATGTATATGTAAAATCCCCTTATAATATATACCGATGCAACTAAAAGTAATTACCCGTTAATCATTTTTCTTGTTTTATTCTTGTTAAAGCTAATTTTTCTCCTCCTTTTTGCTTTCTTCTCTAATCATTTTCTCTTTCTCTTTCTCTTTTTTTCCTTTTGCCAATATTCTTACAATTTTTCATTAGGTATAGGATCTATCTACCACTTTTTCCTATCTTTATCATTTGCCCCAGCAAAAAAAAAAGCAAAAAAAGAAAGATCTATTAAAAAAGGATAAAAAATTTTAAGATTTTAGTATGCTACCATTTTGTGACGTTATGTATGTAATAACAAATTTTAATTGCCGACATTCTTTGTGGTAAGTTTTGGTGTTAATGATATATTTTTTTTACAATATTTGATTTTCTTTTAATAATAATAATAATAATATAGTACAATATCTTGAAATACCTTATTATATTAATATATGGTACACTATTGTTTTAGTTGAACTAGAGAAGAAGACGAATTTGTATTGTATACCCAAATAGTATACAAATCTACCTTTTTAGTATATAATTTATTCCAATTATATACCATATTTGTATAGTAATATACTATATTGGTATCATATGCTAGTCGAATTATTTTTTGATTGTATTTGCTGCATTTAATTGGTACAATATTTAATTTTTTAACATAATTATAATATAGTATAATATTTTGAAATGACTTATTATATTAATATGTGGTACGCTATTTTTTTTATTTTTCTCTTTATGCATGTGTGTTATGTTATAGTAGTATAGTCATATAGTTACCGAAAATTAAGTAGTAAAACTGTATACCATGTTGGTATAGTTATACGCCATATGTGTATCATATGGTAGTTTGAACATTGAAATTTTTTTTAGTTGTTTTAGCTGCATTTTAAGTGAATTCTATTATGAAATTATTTATATCAACATGAGTTGCAATAATGCTGAAATTTTTGTGTGTCGATGGACATAATTTATGTGTATTAATAATTTTTGTAGGTATAGGCAATTGTTGGAACGACCCCATACAACTATATACCCTTTTAGTATACGAAATGAACAAGTTATTTTGCGAATATTTAACTTGCAATACGAGCATGTAATTTTCTCATACTTTTATTGCGTTCTTTAATGTTTTAGTAGAGTAGTATAGTCGCAGATAGTTGTAACAATATTCTAGAGAAATCATATGCTCTGTTGGTATACATCTTTACCATATTGGTATCACATGGTACTAGAAGTCTTATTCGCTATTTATACTTTTTTTCTATTTTTTAATATTTTATTATCGTATTTATTCTAACTAGTATATATGGAGATTTGATTGCCGTAGATTATGTTTTCTTGCTCTATAACTGGTTGTATTACTGCTAATGGTAGAGTGTGTATTGATATTTATAGGAAGGAGATCAAGGTTTGTATGGCAATCACGTGTTAATTCTTAGAATTATGTAATTTATGGTGCTCAACAACAGTCAATGTGATATTTAGTGTATTAGATAAAGTGACAACTGATATTATTTCAGTTTAATAGTTAACTTTAAAAAATGAGAAAGAAAAATAAAATAAAGGTATATTATACTGATTATATTAAAAAAAGGTGAACAAATATTTACTATATCAATTATTTTTCTTATTGTATAAAAAAGAATGATAAAAAATAGTAAAAACAGTAAATAAAATTAGATTATGAAGAAAAAGGAATATAAAAAATAGAAGTTAAATAAAATTTAAAAAGAAAAAAATAAAAAGGAAACGAGAAAAAATAATTGCATAAAAGAAAAAAGAAGAAGAAAAGAAGCATAGAAATAAAAAAAAATTGGAGAATAAAGAAAAAATTCTCTACAAAAATTACTATGGATAGAAAGTGTAATTAGTTTATGGGTAAAAAAATAAATTGGTAGATAAAGATAAATAATTTTATTTTTATAGTTAACTGCGTCAAAACCCCGTTATTCAACTAAAATCTTGGGTTTCACTTGTAATACTATATATATATATTCTTGTTTGGTGAGTTGTCTAGATCCGCTATGAAGTTTGAATTTATTGGGTTCCTACACTTACACTCGCCTGCATTGAGCCTCAACGTTGTTGAACTTCTTTGACAGCGGCATATAATTTCTACATTTTCTATGTGGGCATCCGTAAAAAAGTGGACTTGTTCATCATATCAAAGAAAAAAGAGAACGAAAATTAAGAGAGTTATTGTAGGTGTCAAAGAGGAATTAAAGTTGTACATTCGACATCATTTAAATGCAAGGTTTCATCCTTTTTCCCCCAAATGGTATTCTTTAATCATATTGGGATCCGATTAATTTGAATTCACTTCATGTAAGACCCATATATAAGCGCTCTATATCAGAATTTTTCATAGGTTTTTTATCTATCTTTACTACTGTGGCTTTTAATTGAATTCTGTATCTCCAAGGCCTTGAAAATCTCATTTAAAGTTGTCTCAATTGGGGTTGCACAGTCCGGATGCGTAACCGGAAAGCTTAAATATGAAAATATGTGAAAATGATAAGTTTTGATTATAATATGAGTTAATTTGACTTCAGTCAACGTTTTGGGTAAATGGATCCGGACCTGAACCCGTGATTCGACAGTCCCGGAGGGTTCGCAGGAAAATATGGGACTTGGGGGTATGCCCGAAATCGAATTCCGAGGTCCCAAGCCCGAGAAATAAAATTTTAGGTAAAATCGTTTTCTGAAAATATTTATGGGAATTTGAAATGAAATCTGATTAGAACACGTTGGTATTGGGCTCGTATTTTGGTTCTGTGCCCCTTAGTGGTCTTATATATGGTTTAAATTATTCCTGTAAAATTTGGTTGAAAGCGGACATTGTTTGACGTGATTCGGACCTAAATTGCTAGATTTGATACTTGATGAAGTTTGAGAAAAGTTCTTGACTTTGAGGTTTGATTCATTATTTTGAGGTTATTTTGGCGATTTGATCGCACGGATAAGTTCGTATGATGTTATTGAGTTAGTACATGTATTTGGCTAGGGGCCCTGAGGGCTTGGGTGTGTTTCAGATGTGATTCGGGAAGTTTTAGACTTAAGAAAAAGTTGCAGATTTTTGCTGTTAGTGCCCAGGGATATTACCCTTCGCGTTCGCGTGGTCCCTCTCGCGAACGCGTAAGGCAAAGATCCGAGGTGCCCATTTTTTCTTCTTCGTGAACTCGGAGGTTGAGATGCGAACGCGAAGCTGAGGGGGGAGACCCTCCGCGAACGTGTCCCTCTACTCGCGAACGCGTAAGGTTGAGGGGAGGGATCACCAAATTGTTCATCGCAAACGCGGCCACTGGCCCGCTAACGCGTAGGCTTGAGGAGCTAAAGCTCCACGAACGCGAGCCTTTTCACACGAACATGAAAGCCTAGCAGGCCTGACTCATTGTTAACGCGATGAGCCTGTCACGACCGCGTAGAGTAAAATTGTCTAGTTAAATTTTAAAATCCAGAACAATAGCCTTACATGATTATTGCAAAATTTCACAAACCTCTCCTTCTCCAAAGCTCTTAGGCGATTTTTGAAGTTTTTCTTTACCATAACCTTTTGGGTAAGTAATCTTTATCTTGTTTTCTTCATTTTCCATCGACATCCACTAGATTTCTAGGCCTAAAACATGTGATTAAAAGTAGGGAATTAGGGACTTGGGTAGAATTAGGGCTTTTTTGATTAATTGTGATTTAGACCTCATTTTGGGGTCGGATTTGAAAAAAATTATATATTCGGGCTCGTGGGTGAATGAGTGATCGGATTTTGGTTTGAACCTTGTGTTTTGACCAAACGGGCCCGAGATCGATTTTGATTTTGGAAAGAATGATTGGATAGTTATAATTAAACGTTAAAATTGGATTGTTTAGTATTTATTGATGTTATTAAGTCAATTATATATAGATTCGGTTGGGTTGGAGCTGAATTAGAAAGGAAAAGCGGTGTTTGAGGCTTGAGTTGGCCATGGAAGTTCGAGGTAAGTGTTCGGTCTAACCTAAGTTTCAGGTATTAGGAGTTGAGTCCTATTTGTTATTTGCTTCTTGTTGAATACAACATATAAGCATGGTGACGACTATCTATACATTGGTGTCAAGCATGACTGTGAGTCGTAAATTAGTACTTGTTGTATTCTTGAATGATATTATGGTGGCAATAGTGATAAATTCTTGATATTGAGTAAAGACTTAGTTTATTTCGAGGAATTTACTTATGATTGAGAAACGGTGATAACTGAGATGAGTAAGAATTGAGTTATGATTGGTTATAGTTGATTCTCCCTTGCGAGGACGTATATACTTGTACTGTTGAGTTCCCTTGCCGGGATAGTGTAGTTCTTGTTGATCCCTTGCCGGGACAGTTCTTATAATTATTGTTGTTGACTGTATATTTTGAATAGGTTGTACGCCGCAACAGTATTAACTATGGATTGGGTTGCACACCGCAACAATGATATACTGGATCGGTTGCACGCCGTAACAAATATTATGTTGGATCGGGTTGCACGCTGCAATATATATACACAAATATGGATCGGGTTGCATGTCGCAACAGTGTTAAATGATAAGGGATCGGATTGCGCGCGGCAATAATAGTATTATTGTGTTGTGTTAGATACTGTACTGTCCTTTCATACTTCTATTCAATTTTCTGTTAGATTAATATGTTCCCGAAAGCATGTTTCCCCTCCCTTTTAAACTACTTATTACCTGTTTATTTTTTTCCGCCATATATTATATAACTGCATAGGTTTATCTGGAGTCTGGTCCTAGCATCGTCACTATCTCGCGGAGGTTAGGCCAAACATTTACCAGCACATGGGGTCGCTTGTGTTGATGCTACACTCTGCACTTATGTGCAAATACTGGAGCAGCATTTGGTCAGCAGCACTAACTCGGGATCTAGCCTTCAGCCTACTGAGATCCCGAGGTAGTCCTGCAGGCGTCTGCAGGCCCGACATTTCCTCTATCTATTTAGATGTTATGTTTTCTTTTGTATTCGTGACAGACTATATTTCTTTTGTTTCAGAAAACTTGTATGTAGTACTCCTAGATAGTCCGTGAATGTTGTGACACCAGTTTCTAGGTAGATATATATGTTGGTTTTCGTATCATTTTGGTATTATAATTGTTTAAGTCTTTCTCTTAATTT
Source organism: Nicotiana benthamiana (assembly GCA_034376525.1). Lineage (NCBI taxonomy): Eukaryota > Viridiplantae > Streptophyta > Magnoliopsida > Solanales > Solanaceae > Nicotiana > Nicotiana benthamiana. The sequence goes on along the minus strand of CM067325.1, from coordinate 51,318,883 downwards.
CATATTCCGTTGGCATTTAATTGTTGATCACCTATTAATTTAATTGGTTAAAAAGAAATTAAAATAAACGAGTTTAAAGATTTCTAAGTTAGCGGCTTGCCTAGCTTCTACGAGTAGGCACCATCGCGACTCCCGAGGGTGGAAATTTCGGATCGCGACAAGTTGGTATCGGAGCTCTATGTTACATAGGTCTCACATTTCAAGGACAAGCTCAATGGAGTCTGGGGGATCGGTACAGAGACGTCTGTACTTATCCCCCAGAGGATGCATAGATAAGAAAAACTTAACATTTTTTCTTTCTTATCGTGCGCTTTTGATTATTAATGCTAATCGAATTTCTACTCTGTTCTTTCGGAGATAGCAAGAACACGTGCTTCCTTATCTACGGCTCAGCAGCCCGAGCCCCCAACAATAGCTTCTACGAGGGGCAGAGGGCGAGGTCGAGGCCGTGCTAGAGGCCGAGGTAGGGGCAGAGCTCAGCCCCGAGTAGAAGCACCCGTAGCAGAGCTTAAGGATGATTTTGATGATGAGGTTCCGGCCCCAGCAGTTCCGGTGGGCCCAGCTTAGGTCCTAGAGGGGTTTATTGCTACCCAATTTCTTTAGGATGCTTTAGTCTGATTAGTGGGCCACACACGGGCAAGCTTGCTTCCTGTAGCACCAGCCACTTTTCAGGCTGGAGGAGGAGCCCAGACTCTTGCTACTCGCACTCCGAAGCAGGTAGTTCCCCAGATTCAGACTCCATCGGTTCAGCCAGTTGGAGCAGTTCAGCAGGGTGTGGTAGGTCAGACCATCGATGGAGCGGTTATGTCTGTCGATGCTTTGTGGAGGTTGAAAAGGTTCACCAAGATCTTCACTACTACTTTCAGCAGTGCTTGTTTGTAGGATCCCCAGGATTATCTATACAACAACCACGAGGTTCTCATGAACATGGGTATTGTTGAGACCAATAGGGTTGATTTTGCTATATTTCGCTTGTCTGGATCTACCAATACTTGGTAGAGAGATTATTGCTTGGCTCGATCAGCTGGATTGCCAACCTTGACTTGGGAGCGGTTTTCAGTGTTGTTTATGGAGAAGTTTCTCTCCATTACTCCGAGAGAGGCCTATCGGAGGTTGTTTGAGGGCCTCCGGTAGGGTTCTGTGAGACCAGGTTCATTGACTTAGCTCCGTGCTTTTGTCATACTTTCTATCGAGAGAGAGAGGGTGAGGAGGTTTATTGATGGTTTTATTCAGTCGATTCGTCTTTAGATGGCTAGGGAGTCTAGGAGTGAGATTACTTTTCAGGAGGCGTCCAATGTGGCCCGCAGAGTTGAGATGGTTCTGTCGCAGGGAGGTGGTCATGGGCCGGATAAGAGGCCCTTATATCCAGGTAGATTCAGTAGTGCCTCGACTGGGGCAAAGATTCATATGTAGAGGCCATCATCCTAGGCCATTTCAGTTAGCTCTTCAGGTTTCTCACGGTGCTTTAGGTGGCCGTGGTTCTCACATGCAGTATTCTGATTAGAAGCCCTACAGTGCACCACCAGCTCCTATCAGTGCACCGCCGCTCCAGAGTTTTCGGGGTGGTCATTCAGGCCGCTAGGGTCAGTCTCAGTTTCCTCATCCGCAGTATTCTGGTGGATATTATGAGTGTGGTGAGTGTGGTCATATCCAGAGGGCTTGTCCGAGGTTGGTAGGTACACACTCGCAGTAGCAGGGTTCTCGTGCAATAATTCAGGCACCAGATGTTCTGCAGACCAACTAGAGGCGGGGGTAGAGGTGCTATAGGTGGAGGTGGAGGATTTAGAGATGGAGCTTAGACCGCTAGAGGTGGAGGCCAGCCAGTTGCAGGCCATCCCAGAGAGGTAGTCCAGAGTAGTGGAGCCCAGCCCCGAGTTATGCTCTTCCAGTGAGACTCGAGGCTGAGGCTTCAGATATGGTTATCACAGGTAATGTTCTGGTTTATGATAGAGATGATTCAATGTTATTTGATCCAGGGTCTACGTACTTGTATGTGTCATCTTATTTTGCACCGTATCTAGTCATGCCTAGTAATTCATTGAGTGTTCCTGTTTATGTGTCTACACCGATTGGTGATTCTATTGTGGTTGATCGAGTCCATCATTCTTGTATTGTGGTGATTGGAGGTCTTGAGACTCGTGTAGATTAGTTGCTTTTAGACATGGTCAATTTCATTGTTATAGTGGAGGTGGACTAGTTATCACCTTACCAGGATATCTTGGATTGCCATCCCAAGACTTTGACCTTAGCTTTACCCGATTTGCCTCGTTTAGAGTGGAGAATCTCCTAGTCATTTTACTCTCAGTGTTATCTCGTATGTGAAGGCTCGGCGTATGGTCGAGAAGGGGTGTTTGGCCTATTTAGCATATGTTCGTGATTCTAGTGTTGAGGTTCCCTCTATCGATTCTGTGCCAGTTGTTCGTGAGTTTTCGGAGGTATTCCCTTCAGACCTGCCGGGTATGCCGCCCGACAGGGATATTGACTTTTGCATTGATTTAGCTCCGGGCACCCAGCCCATTTTTATTCCACCGTATTATATGGCCCCACCTGAGTTGAAAGAGTTGAAGAAACTGTTGCAAGACTTGCTTGAGAAGGGTTTTATTAGACCTAGTGTTTCGCCTTGGGGTGTGCCGGTTCTGTTTGTCAAGAAAAAGGATGGTTCGATGAGAATGTGTATTGATTACTGGTAGTTGAATAAGGTTATAATCAATAATAAGTATCCATTTCCGCGGAATGATGATTTCTTTGATCAGTTTCAGGGTGCCAAGGTACTTTCAAAGATTGACTTGAGATCTAGCTACCACCAGTTGAGGATTAGGGCATCCAATGTCCCTAAGACAGCTTTTCGCACTCGGTACATGTATTATGAGTTCTTTGTTATGTCATTCAATTTGACGAATGCCCAACAACTTTTATTGATTTGATGAACCAAGTGTTCATTCCTTATTTGGACTCGTTTGTGATAGTCTTCATTGATGATATTTTGATATATTATCACAGCTAGGAGGAGCACGAGCTGTATCTCAGAGTGGTTCTTCAGACTCTGAAGGATAATCAGTTATATGCTAAGTTCTCGAAGTGTGAGTTCTGGTTGAGTTCAGTTGTATTCCTGGATCATGTTGTATCAGCAGAGGGTATTTAGGTTGATCCGAAGAAGATTGAGGTAGTTAAGAACTAGCCTAGACCAGCATCAACTACATAGATTCGAAGTTTCTTAGGATTGGTAGGCTACTATCGTCGGTTCATGGAAGGGTTTTCATCTATTACAGCCCCGATCACTTGGTTGACCTAGAAGGGTGCCCAGTTCAGATGGTCGGATGAGTGTGAGGCGAGATTTTAGAAGCTCAAGACAGTTTTGACTACGACACCTGTGTTGGTATTGCCTACCGGTTGAGGGCCTTATACAGTTTATTGTGATGCATCCCATATTGGGCTTGGTGCAGTGTTGATGCTGGATGGCAAGGTTATTTCCTATGCTTCGCGGCAGTTGAAGATTCATGTGAAGAACTATCTGGTTCATGACTTAGAGTTGGCATCCATTGTTCACGCATTGAAGATTTGGAGGCATTATCTGTATGGCGTGGCATGTGATGTGTTCACAGATCACAAGAGTCTTCAGTATTTGTTCAACAAAAAGGAGTTGAATTTGAGGCAGAGAAGGTGGTTGGAGTTGTTGAAGGATTATGATATCACCATCTTATATCATTCGGGGAAGGCCAATGTGGTGATCGATGCTTTGCGTATGAAGGCAGTCTTGCTTATATTCCGGTCGGTGATATGCCGCTTGCTTTGGATGTTTTGGCTTTGGCCAATCCGCTCATGAGGTTGGATATTTATGAGCCTAGTCGTATATTAGCTTGCACGGTCACTCGTTCTTCTTGATTTGGGAAGTTTTAGACTTAAGAAATAGTTGCAGATTTCTTCTATTAATGCCCAGGGATTTTACCCTTCGCGTTCGCGTGGTCCCTCGTGCAAATGCGTAGGGAAAAGATCCCAGGTGCCCATTTTTTCTTCTTCACGAACACGGAGGTTGAGACACAAACACGAAGTTAAGAGGGGAGACCTTTAGCGAACACCAAGGCCTAGCAGGGCTGACTCATCATTAACGCGATGAGCCTGTCACGACCGTGTAGATTAAACTCGTCCAGTTAAATTTTAAAATCCAGAACAGTAGCCTTACGGGATTATTGCAAAATTTTACAAACCTCTCCTTCTCCAAAGCTCTTAGGCGATTTTGAAGTTTTTCTTCACCATAACCTCTTGGGTAAGTAATCTTTAACTTGTTTTCTTCATTTTCCATCCATACCCACTAGATTTCTAGACCTAAATCATGTGATTAAGGGTAAAAAATTAGGAATTTGGGTAGAATTAGGGCTGTTTGATTAATTTTAATTTAGACCTCGTTTTGGGGTTTGATTTGAAGATAAATTATATACTCGGGCTAGTGGGTAGATGGGTGATCGAATTTTAGTTCGAACCTCGTGTTTTGACTAAGCGGATGAAAGTTATAATTAAACATTGAAATTAGATTGTTTAGCATTTATTGATGTTATTAAGTCAATTATATAGATTCGATTGGGTTGGAGCCGAATTTGAAAGAAAAAGCGGTGTTTGTGGCTTGAGTTGGCCGTGAAAGTTCGAGGTAAGTGTTCAGTCTAACCTTAGCTTGAGGGATTAGGAGTTGAGTTTTATTTGTTATTTGTTTCTTATTGAATATAATATAGGTATGGTGACGAGTATCTATATGTTGGTGTCGAGCATGACCGTGAGTCTTAAATTAATACTTGCTATATTCTTGAATGATACTATGGTGGTAATACTGATAAATCCTTGACATTGAGTAAAGCTTAGTTTATTTTGAGGAATCTACTTATGATTGAGAAATGGTGAAAATTGAGATGAGTAAGTGTTGAGTTATGATTGGTTATAGTTGATTCTCCCTTGCCGGGACGTATGTACTTGTACTGTTGAGTTCCCTTGCCAGGATAGTGTAGTTATTGTTGATCCCTTTCTGGGATAGTTGTTATAATTATTGTTGTTGACTGTATATCTGGAACGGGTTGCACGCCGAAACACTATTAACTATGTATCGGTTGCACGCCGCAACAATGTTATATTGGGTCGGATCGCACACCGCAACAAATATTATATTGGATCGGGCTGCACGCCGCAACAGTTATATATGAATATGGATCGGGTTGCATGCCGCAACAGTATTAAATAATAAGGGATCGGGTTGCGCGCTGAAACAATAGTATTATTATGTTGTTATAGATATTGTACTGTCCTTTCATACTTCTATTTAGTATTCTGTTAGATTAATATGTTCCCGAAAACATGTTTCCCCTCCCTTTTAAACTTCTTATTACCTGTTATTTTTTTCTCTCCATATATTATATAACTTTATAGGTTTATCTGGAGTCTGGTCCTAGTCTCGTCACTACCTCGTCGGGGTTAGGCCAAACATTTACCAGCACATGGGGTCGGTTGTGATGATGCTACGTTCTGCATTTATGTGCACACACTAGAACAACATTTAGTCAGCAACAGTAACTCGGGAGCCAGCCTTCAGTCCACCAAAATTCCGAGGTAGTCCTGCAGGCATCCGCAGGCCTGACATTTCCTCTATCTATTTAGATGTTCTATTTTCTTTTGTATCCGAGACAAACTATATTTCTTTTTTTTTCAGACACTTGTATGTAGCACTCCTAGATAGTCCGTGAATTTTGTGACACCAGTTTCTGGATAGAGACATATGTTGGTTTCTGTATCATTTTGGTATTATAATTGTTTAAGTCTTCTGCTAATTTTATATTCCGCTAGCATTTAATTGTTGATCACCTGTTAATTTAATTGGTTAAAAAAGAATTAAAACAAAAGAGTTTAAAGATTTCTAAGTTCGTGGCTTACCTAGCTTCTACGAGTAGGCGCCATCACGACTCCCGATGGTAAAAATTCCGGATCATGACAACTATATATGAAATTTATTTACCTTCTTTAATCAAGTTTTAACTTAATTACATGGGCATATATCATTTACCAATTATATACAAATTAGTATTAATGAGTATCCCTTTATAGCAAGAGTGGAATATGGAATCAGTTATTTTTCCATCCCTACTCTCTCCCTCTCTCTCTCTCCCCGGTCACTCTTTCTCTCTCTCCTTCTTTACTCTTTCCCCAATTTTTCTTCCTTCGTTTTTCACTGCTTTTTATCTTCTCTTTTTTTCCAGGAAATTCTTCAATGAATTTTAATTGTTTTAATATAGAGTTTTAACATAGAAATTTCTTTTCATGTTACATAATTGGTGTCCGAATTGAAATTTTCAATCAATAAATTTTGAAGGTATTTCTCCACCGCTGACAGCCATTAAAAATCTCCGAAGCTTTGAATTCGAATTTAAATTTCAAACACTAATGTTTATTTGGATTGAGTGTTATTGCAAATAATAAAGAATATATTTTGGAGTTTATATCTCAATTTTGAGGGTGTTTGGTGAAGATTAGACTTGATTTTGGCTGAATTTCAAATTGAAACTCGAAGACGAAGAAGAAGAAGAAGAAGAAGAAGAAGAAGAAGAAGAAGAAGAAGAAGAAGAAGAAGAAGAAGAAGACATGACATATAATATACTCACAAAATAATACTAGAGTTGTGTGTAAATTATATTGAAATTAAATTATGTTGTAATTATATATATTTTTATTTGAATATCATATGAAAGTTAAAAAATAATTATATAATATATGATTCGTTATATGAAATTTGTATTTAAATTATAAATACTATTGTTGATATGTATCAAAATTATATTAAGAATGAAAGTTTTGATTGGAATTTCAAAAAGGAAGAAGAACACACCACTTTGGGATGGCAACGGCGGAGAGGCTAATGCTCTTTGGGATACAGATTCCTCAACAATGTGTATTCTGCAAGCAAGTAGATGAATCCTTTGACCATCTTTTTTTTGCTTGCCCGATATCTTGGGAACTATGGAATAGCATACTTGTATGGCTAGAGTACAAGAGAACCATAGGTGATTGGAACAGCGAAGTCGACTGGATTAGCAACATTGCAAAAAGAAAAAACGGGCATGCTGAAATAACGACTAGTGTGTTTGGAATGTTAGTGTACTGTCTGTGGCGGGAAAGGAACAAGATTAGATTCTTTCCAAGGCGGGACTTCGGTTGTTAAGGATACATGTAAAGAGATAGCGATTCATGTGCACATTCAGGGAAACTCTCTTAAACACTGGAAGGAAGTTTTGCGAAGACAGAATCATTTCCCGTAGAAGTAAGAAGAGAAACTCTGCATGCTTTTCATGATTTAATGTATAGAACATAAGGGAGTTTTTCCTGCTAGACTGTTTGTAACAGTAGCTAGTCAACGGCTACTGAAAACTCTGTAATATTTGATCTATTGATGGAAAAAAAAAGAACACACCACTTAAAAAATATATACAAAATATATATTGAATAAAATTGTATAAAATTAAATTATATTTAAGTTATATGATATTGTTGCTGTATTTAACTTTTATAGATATGATATATGAAAATTGCAAATAAGTTATCTACTAGGCCATTATGCATATTCATAGTTATATGAAAGAAGTCAATATGCACACACATATTATATTTACATTGATTCGAGGTAAATTTTTATAATTTCGGGCTCATGGACAAGCCATATTGTGATTTCTTAAATTGGAATTAACCTTATGATATGAAAGGTAGAGCAATGAATAGAAAATTAAATAATTTCTTATACGAGCTTATGAAAGATTCTATGCTGCTAAAGATGTTTTATGTATTACTGAGGTTAGTCTGTTTCTTTCTTGAGTCCCATCTTAGATTAGGTAGCAGCATCTAGGTAGTTCTCTTCTGTAAAAATATGTTATGCCTTATGTAAGGGGTTTGTTATCCCTAGTCTGTAGGGTTTGTTATTAATGGACGAAGTTTAATTTCTAGTTTCTTGTATGATTTTGCCAGAAATTATGTAGTAAGACTTTAGAATCTTCTGTCCTGACATGTGATGCTTATCTCGCAAAAGTTGAAAGAGAGAGGTAACTATTGTGATCGATGTGCGCCAGCATAAATAGATGAAGAAAGAAAGAAGAGAAATCGAAGTGAATTATGAAGTGATTATATTTTGAATTAGTCTTTTGTAAAATGATTAAATCTATATATCGTAATAGTTTTTTCTTTTGGGGAAAGCTGGAGAGATAAAAACTGGAGAGTAGTTGTGTCCTCCTTATTAATAGAGGAGTGGAAAGAAAATAGGAAAATTGTGTAATTAAATTCCCTAATTTAAGATACTAATAATGGATTATATATAATTTATAAGTAATTCTCTTTGGGACGGGTAATATATAAAATTAGAATAATTTTGATAATAAGTTTAAATATTATATAGGAAGTAAAAATATCCTTTTCATTCTCTTAATTTATACCCGAAATATCTAAGTAAAAATAAAACAATAATATTCATTCCACTACAATCCTTGATCATCAATCTTCTTCACTCTTACATATGCCCTTTCCTCATAATTCAGGGGGCCATCCAACTCCAAAAGAAACTTTTAGAGAAGTACGATAGAATAATAGTCTGACAAAAATTAATTTTCAATTTTTAATAAAGTACTTGGTAACTTTTCTAGGTTACGAACATTCAAGAGGGAGAATGCTTTCTTTTTCCTCCAAAAATTTCCTACATTTTGCAACTGCAGTCACTCTTGAGGAGGAAAAAGAAAAACGTATCTTTCTTTCATAAAATTATTACGGGGTCAAATTCGCAAAAGATGCACCTTTCAGAAATAATGGAAATCGATCAACTTTTCTGCTTCCCATCATTTTCTTGGTCTATCACTAGATTCTAATAATACGATCTTGGTGGTAACTATATAATAGCAAAATAATGTCAATCAAAATGTCATGTCACATTAATGATAGATCTCCTTCTTTTTCAATTATATTTGGTTTCTCGGTAAAGAAAATAATCAAGGCCAGATTCAACTGCCATAGCCTCATAGTTACTAGTTAGTTACGATAAAAATGAGTACTATAACTTAATTTTTGTAAGAAGATTATCCGCATCCTAAATTGGGGCATGATCTTGAACAAAAAAACAGAAATATTATTAAGAATGAGTTATATACTTTGGAGATTTACTTCAAAAAGACTTGGGCATGGTAAGAAATACTAGAATAAAATATAAACACTAAAGTACCGAAAGAGAGAAAAAAAAGGAGGTTTGGAGAGTAGCTATTAATTTTGGCCTTAATGTAAAGTACAGCCGTTTAAATCTATGGGATGATCATTGCTTTAGAGTTTAGACACTTGAAAAAAACTTACTCACACTTGATGTTTTCATCAAACAACAATACTCAAATAATTTAAATTTTATTATTTTTTAATGAACATGTTTACATGGCCTGAAAGAACAAACCATCAATGGACAGTGTATGCTTTCATTATAAGGCAAACTAGCAGGCATTCACTAAAGTTTTCAAGAGAATTTCAACAACAATGGAGTATAAAGAAAATAGTAAATTGATCAGAAGCTACTCAAGAAGAAAACCTATGGATACTTTCAGATTGAACTTCACGAGACGGTAGTGCAAGAAAATTAGAAGAGCAAACATTGGGTGGGTGAGACATTATTCTCACTTGGATCTTTATTTTAAGGGAATGAAACCGAATGGGTTTTCGAAAAATGCCAAATTTAATTTATTACATTAATATATTAAATTACCGTTGAAATAACGTCCACAAGCTCCTCCTAATAAACCCAATCAAATGAATAATAATTAAATGTAAAGAAGAACATATAATGAACGTTATAAAACCCTCCCACGTATCACTAGAGAGTTACACAAATGTGACAAAAATGCACACTCCATCATTTAAGTCTAAATATATATCCTTACTCTTGACACCTACTGACTTTATGCACGATAAGGGGTGCTTATTCTTTTTTTCCGGTTTCTCACCTGATGTTTGATATTTATATTAAGACTTAAATTCGGGTTTACGTCACATAAGGTTTATTAAAGAAAAAAATGCTCTCTACCTGAAACTTTTCCCATATACCTATTGCTCGAGCTGAAACATAGGTTTATTAATGAAAAAAATGCTCTCTACCTGAATTTTTTCCCATATACCTATTGCTCGAGCTGAAACATTTAGTTAATTAAGGTTGAGAGATCTTATTTATTCCACCACCACTCATTCTTTATCATGATATTATAAAGAAATATCGGCTACACAAGATTATTAAACGCTAATATAATAGGAAGGAGATTTGGTTTTGGACAAGATCAATTAATATGAAGATGGACAAAATGAAAAAGGGAAAGTTTCAAGTTTCAACGACCAAAAACCGCCATCAACGGCAGGTTATTTGGCATTATTATATGAAGAAAAAACGATGAAAAATGACATACAAGGATTTGCATAAGGCCCCATTTGGCCATTTCTGCCGACAAATTTTGCCTTTCACTTTAAAGTCAAACTGTTGCTCAGGGCCGGCTCATGCACTACTGTTTAGAATATACCAAGCCATGCAATATTGTTAAATCAAGCACGTTAAGTTGAATAATTTAAAAATATTATTTGCACATATGCAAAAAGGTTAAAATTATTTATATACTGATGTTAAGCCAATTCTGCTTATTCTGGCACATTAATATTTCTTCATTGAAAATGTAAAATTTGTAATTTCAATCGCTGCAAAGGGAGTTTTCATTGGTGTACTAAAATTAATATTTAGCAATCTGAGTAAAACCGCAAGATGATAATATCTTTTTACATTTTTAATCTACGCCGTCATAAAAGATTCATAAATAGTTCTCAACGTAGTCTTTTTTTTAATGAAGATGAAGTAAATTACTCTTCTTTAGTTCATCATGCAAAAAACATAAGTCTTCCCACAGAGCCCTATAGTACTCTCTTACTAGTTTACTAAATCTACCAATGCGGGCGTTGTACCTTTGACACTACGTACTTAATAAATACGAAACTAGCTTAGTATATACAGTTTAATTTAGATGACTGAAAAAGTATCAATTTCCTAGCTAAACAGAGAAAAATTAATTAATAAGGTAAGAGTAAGACTCTTGTACATGTCCCTTTCTCAAATGCTTTTACTTAATTACTCCTATTAAACAATACTCCCTCTTATCTGCAATAAGTGACCAATTTGATTTGGTAAGAAAATACTAAGTTCTAGATAAAATTAATTAGTATGACTAAATTACCCTTAATTAGATGTTACAACATAGTTAATATGAAGAGTAAAATATATTTTAGGAATATATACATGGGAGTAATTTTGAAAAAAAAAATTGATCAATCATTTCTTGGTTATATAAATGAATATTTATTTTTGATCAAAATAAAAAGGTATATTGATCATTTATTATGGAACATAGAGAATAATAAAGTAGTAAGAGTAGTATATTAGTATAGGTGGCCGTCAAACCCAATTGCGATATTTAATTAAGAGAAGACAAACCATTACAAGAAAGTATCTTCTCCGATTTCGTTTTATATTCTCACTTTCTTGATCCGATCACTCAGTATGTTTTTTTACGCGAGGTAGAATTGACGAGGGCTCCAACTGTATGGTAGCCCACATGCATATTTGGCATTTAGCCTAAAGCAAAAGACAAGCTCAGAAAGACCTTGACATCATTAGGGCCGAAGGAAGTGCGCACGAGGACATTTATAATTAGAATTTAATTAATATAGACTATATAAAAATATTTACACTAATATATTTAAATATGTTGTAGTAGATTATCTGCCTTATTTTCAAGCTACTAATCACACCTGTTATATACGATTATATGTGGCTGTCTTTTGTGGAGTAAAATTATATCTAATGTCCGCAGTCGGCATACTTTCTCTTTCCCCCCTATATATACTAGATCTCTCTGTCCGTTTTGCATTACCAAATACTTTTCCCTAGTAATTTCATTACAAATTAAAGTAGTGACAATCTAGTGCTACTTCATTTGTGAAGCAAGCTAAAGAATATGGGCTTATTCGCCATCTCACATTTGCTCATTCTTTCACGTATTCTAATTACTTTAGTTTGTTTCACCAGCCCGTGCTTCAGCTTCAAAGCTAAACATTTCAATTTGACCACCTCTGCCACTCACTGGTCGTCTGCTGGAGCTACTTGGTATGGCAGCCCCGATGGTGCTGGTAGCGACGGTAACTTATATCTCCCTAGTCTCCATATGGCCGGGATTTTTATTAAGAAATATCAAAATATATCAAAATACACACATAAAAATAAAGAAAAGTCAACATATAATATATATGTATAAAAATTTTATTTTTTACCTACCTTACACAGTGTAAATTTCTCTCTTTGCTCTAAGGTGGCTTGCCATTGGTCTACATTGAAGTTGAAAGTAGTGCAAAGAATTCTTTACACGATCTGTACTATAACCTGTTGCTCTAGGCTACCTGCCTAATTCATTTATTATGGATAGTTACTTAGCTTATCTTTTACTTCATCCGTTTCATATTTTTTGAGCTAGTTTGATTCGTCATGGAGTTTAAGATAAAAAAAGAATACTTTTGAAATTTGTGGTCTTAAACGAAGAAGGGGTAAGAGATTTGTGGGGCCATGATATTTGTGTGGCTATAAAAGCTTCTCATTAAGGACAAAAGGGCAAAATGAAAAGTTTAAAGTTGAAATTTTCAAATTTAGAAATATATCACTTATTTTGGAACGAAAGTAGTCATTTAATATGAAACACATGGAATAAGTGATACGATAGTATAGGAATTTGCACATATAGGTCGTGTGCTATATATGGAAATTAAACTCGTGTGCTATAACGTAACCGCATATGTTTATGGGTGCAGGAGGATCTTGTGGATATGGAAATGCAGTATCACAAGAACCATTCTCTTCCTTGGTAACTGGGATTGGTCCATCACTCTATAAATCTGGAAAAGAATGTGGAGCTTGCTACGAGGTTAATTTATTCAAGTTCTTGATTAACAAATATATATTGAAGATTCGTGAATAATATATTCATATATATGGTATTACAGGTGAAACGTACAAAGAAGGTGCATCCATGGTGCTCGGGGAAAGGAGTAAGGGTGGTGATAACAGACTTTTGCCCAGGAGGTCCATGCGTCTCCCAATCTGCACACTTTGACTTGAGCGGAACTGCATTTGGTTCTATGGCCATTCCTGGACATGAACACAAACTCCGAGATGCTGGCGTCTTGCAAATCCGTTATGCTAGGCAAACTCCCTTACCTCGCCCCTCTCAATAATTAAAAATCAACTCACGATATTTACGTAGTTTTAAAAAATCCGCAATGTCATCAATTTCTAGAACATTAACCCAATCCTACTATAACCAATTTTTACCATTACTTAATTAGTTACTTTTTAAGTAATTAACTTGATAGCATACGTATGTCTTTATGCCTACAAACTTTTCTCATGGAAAAAATAATATATATATAACTTTAAATTTTTTATTTTTAATGAGAAATTTGTATAGCCACAATAATATCATTATCCTACAAAGTTTTTGCCCCTTAAGTTTTGAGGACCGCATATTTCATAAGTTATGATTTTTTTTTCTTAAAGTTTGTGTCATGTCAAATTACATCATCCAAATTGAAACGGAAAGAGTATTTATTATAAAACGAAACAAAAAGATTAAACGTTTAATTTCTAGACGCTCAATTAAAGATAGATTCTTTTATATTATCTCTCTTTCTTTGTTTTTTTGGTTTCTTTTATATTATCAAGTTATTTAGAAGTGAACTATGTGTAAACCATTAATCCATAATAAGCAGTGAGTTGGAATAATAAGATGGTAAGAAACCTTTGAAGCTCAACTAGATAGATTAGTCCTGCAAAACTAAAATTTTAATAATATTTGTACAATTTAACTTAAATAAATAATTCAATTGTATTAGTCAGCGGTATTTATTTAGACTAATATGACTTGAATTTCAGGGTTGCGTGTGATTATTCAAGGAAAAACATAGTGTTCCACGTTGACCAAGGATCAAATCCAGAGTACTTGGCAGTGGTAATAGAGTTTGAAGAAGGAGATGGTGATCTAGCAAAAGTTGAACTGAAAGAGACAAAAAGCAGCAGTAGTAGTACTACTAAATGGAGGAAAATGCAGCAGTCATGGGGTGCTGTTTGGAAACTGGATGCTGGCTCTGAATTACGCCCTCCCTTTTCCATCCGACTGACTTCACAATATTCTCATCAGATTTTGGTGGCCAATAATGTCATTCCCACTGGTTGGCACCCCGGTGCTACATACCGCTCTCTCGTCAATTATCTTTAAGAGTTGGAGTTCTATTCACGGACAGTATTAAAAAATATTTATATTGTTAGGGTATTCACTTAGATTATTTTTAATTAAGTTTCCACGTACTTGGCTTGGAAGATAGTAAAATATATATCCATACTATTCCTACTGTTCACCATCGGCCGGACCAAATGGTCTCGTGCTAAGATTAATATGTATATGTAGTGTGTTTGCATGAATTAGTGTGTGATTTAATGGTTCCGTTTTAGTTGGTCCGGTTGAAAAGTACAAAAGAATTTACAGGTATTTACACAAAACTATATTTATTTCTTATGGTTATGTGATAAATGCTGAGAATATGTATGAATTAAGGTGCAAGTACAGGTGGCCCTATATTCAAGTTATTAGCAACGATTCTATAAGTCATAACAACCCGAAGCAAACAAACTTGGTAATTTGTAGAGATTATTTTTGGGATATATATTATTAATCATGAGTTTGGTTTAGATATAGTATTTATTATGAAATAATTATTTATTCAGTTTTAATAAAATTTAAATATATCATATAATAGTCTGTGTCCTTTGCTTATATAGTAGATGATTTAGGGTATAGAGTTTAGCTTATACACGGAAGATTAAATCATCGGTTCTTATAAGTATAAAGTTTGAGTTCACAATCTAATGATGGATTTGGACAAACCATCAGGAATGATTGTAGCACAAGATTAAATATAATTTATCTTGATTATGGGAATGTTTTAATTCCAGATTCTTGTGCTAGTATATTTTGTATGTATTGAACGGACCAGGTAGAGATAAGTATTTTATACTGACTTAATAAAATAAACTCTCTAGCCATTAAATGTACTTATACTCTCAATCTTGATATAATTATTATTAGCTGTGTATATTATTATTGTTTTGATTTATGATTAGGCGAGATTCTTTCGTGGGTCAATATGCCTGGTAAATTGGATAATAATAATAATGTACATTGGCGAAGTAATAGTTAGTTGATGGAATTCATCTCTCGGTTTAGAGATTGATGATACACCTTTATGAAAGCTTATAAGTTTTCATGTGTAAACCCGGCCGGTGGATTTTGTATCCGACACATGAAATAAGTTAAGCGAAAGTCTAAAGGAAATAATCAATAAATTAAATCGTCAGTTTTAATTTAATTGATTCGTATCTGAATCTTAACATGGGGAGTTAAATAAGATTTAATAGATGAATTTCGAAATTGAATAAGAAGTCCAATTATGAATTTTTAGTGGAATAATTCGTAATTAATTATGGAAGATATTAATTTCGAAAATTATAAATTATTCAATAATTGGAAGCCTTGTTAATTAAATTATGTGGTACTTACTATGCCTAAATAATATGAAATAAAGTAATCCTTTTTCTGGTGGAAAAGAAAACTCAACATGTTTTAAAAAATGGTCTTAACCCTTAAAACGTGTGCTATAAATAAATAAGATTTTCCACCTAGAAAAAAAGATATGGTGGCTGAAATTTTCAGCCAAGTTTTCCTAGAAGTTTCGCCCACACGAAATTGCTATATCTGGTATTATTTGGGTAACACAGTAGAAGACCGTGGAACGTTCGAGGATCATGATTGTACGGGTGATGGAGATTCCATTGAAAAGTTATGGAACTAAAGGCTCACGTGGTAGAAGAGATATGTTCACGCTTCAAGAGGTAACCTGTAAAATCTCGTTTATTCTAGTTGTCTAAATTACATGTAATTTGTATACTGGGATTGCTTCCGCTGCTTATTATAATCCATCAATTATAATTATCAATGCTTAATTATATGTATCCAATGATGAACTACTTTTATCCAATATTCTTAAGATTATAATTATCAAGGCTTTATATACATACATCGATGAACAACTTTTATTCAAATCGTAAGATTTAACCCAATTAAAAGGTTAATGTAGGGAATTTCATCGATTGACATCAGTATGTGTCAAGCGAAAAATTGAGCAAGCCAATACAAAAACGTGTAATTATTTTATTTTTATAATCATGATGTTCAGGCTCTATCTTTGGAGGCTTGGACATATGAGAAAAAATCACAAACTAATTACTATGATGCTTTTTTTCCTCCACTAAAAACTAAATCTAAGACGTTATAGTTCTCAACCTATTTCATTGACCCACCTGCCCCCAAAATGTGTAAATATCTTCCCAAGTAATCACTACTCAAGTAGTAATATAAAAAGGTGACCGTCTTCCAAAATGGTTAGAGAAATTTATCTTACTAGACAGAAAAGCAGCTTTCTTGATTCAGATTCGACAAGGAATATATAGAAGCACCTTTATCTTGTAGAGAGTTTTGGGAGAAGTTAATTGGTTTGAGGCTTTTTATTAAAATATGTTGCTTACAAAGGTATATATAAAATATAGGGAAATCAAAACCTACCAACTATATGATTGTACAATAATGAAGGAAAATCAAAACCTATCAACTATAGGATTGTACAATTAATGTGAGAATATTCTACCAATAATAAAAAGATACACAAAAGATATTTATAATATTTCCTAATACGCCCCCTCAAGATGGAGGGCCGGAGGACACGCCAATCTTGGACATCAACAGAGGAAGCCGAGGACTGCCGGTTAGGGCAGCGGCCATGGAGCGCGAGGCAGAGGAGACGTTGATCGACGTCGAGAGAGAGGGCTGCCGGTTAGTGCAACGGTGGAGCGGTAAGATGCCGGAGAAAAGGCGCTGAGAGAGAGGGCTGCCGGTTAGTGCAGCGGCGGCGCAGCAAGAGGTCGGAGAGGACCGTGAAGGTCGGCGGCTGATCTTCTTTGCCGGAGAGGGGCAGCAAGACGCCGGAGAGGGACGCCGGAGAGGGCTGCCGATTAGTGCAGCGGCGGCGGGGGGCTGCCGATTAGTGCAGCGTCGGCGCGGCAAGATGCCGGAGAGAGGTTTGCTTCTAGAAGACGAAGCCTTCATTGTTGTTGTAGATTTACAAAATAAAAAAAAATGTTGATAGGAAAAAAAAGGAATAATTTTCTGAATTTAGAAGAAAGACCTTGCTAGTGCCGATTATGTAGAAGGTCGGCGGCGGCGGGCTGCCGATTAGTGCAGCCGCCGCCGCGGGTAGGGAAAAAAAATATTAGTGTTTGTTTGGCGATAAGCCACTGGCACTTGATACCATGTAGAGAGTTTTGGGAGAAGTTAATTGGTTTGAGGCTTCTCATTAAAATATATTGCTTACAAAAGTATATATAGAGTATAGGGAAATCAAAACCTACCAACTATAGGATTGTACAATAATGAAGGAAAATTAAAACCTATCAACTATAGGATCGTACAATTAATAAAAGAATATTCTACCAATAATAAAAAGATACACAAAAGATATTTATAATATTTCCTAATATATCTTCCATGGTAATTGGCTACACGAAGGGGGTATAAAAGAGAGTACAATGCAAAATAATGAATTACACTTTTTAACAAAAACAAGATATAACGTCAAAGCTCAAAGATACGATAAAAAGGAAATAAGAAACAAAAAATCAACATTATGTCTCAAAACAAGTCCTGATATTGCAGACTCCTGTAAATTAAAATCAAAACCAGCCAAGAGTTTGCTATCAAGAAGCACAGGGATTGTTGAAGTTGAATCTTCTGAATCAAACTCAGTGCATTTAGTAATCCCTTTTGCTGCTTCTAAATATTCCTCCAGTTTATTAGCCACATAATGCATGGTTGACCTATTAGCAGAGGAGGGTGAGCAACAACTGATTGCTAATCTTACATATTTTTCCACCAATTCATTATTATAGCTTCCCTCTAGCCTAGGATCAATAACGTCGAGAACATCACCAATACTAAGGGAAAGATCAACCCATTGAGTTATGTGACAGTTTTTGCTTGTTACCAGAGGGGGCTGTCCAGTGACTAGGTGCAGAAGCGCAACTCCGAAGCTATAAACATCACTCTTTTCCTGCAAGCCAAGAATATATGGGGAGGACCGTCAGGATTAAATTCATATAATCACTGACGGTGTAAAGAATTTTATACCATCGGTGTAATTTAACCTGTTACAAAAGGTTACTTACAATTTATTCTAAAAATCAATTCAAAGAATGTAAAATGCAGATGGTAAAACTACTTACTCCTGATCAAGATAACCGATGGTGCCAACAACTGCTGTTGACACGAAAGAGCTCTCATCTAACAAAAAAGCTCTGGAAATTCCAAAATCAGCAAGTTTTGCTTGGAAATTTCCATCTAATAAGATGTTGATACTCTTAACATCTCTTTGGACAATAGGCAGCGTGCAAGCATTATGCAGATAATCCAAACCTAGCAAGTCCTCGTTAATTTCAGCAAGAAAATAGACCAAATACGATAGAAAAATAGAAAAAGAACTATTATAACAACTTGAAGAAAGCAGAAGAAAACGAGATGAGGTAACGGAGAAAAACAAAAGCAACAACACTGAAGACAGATTTGCTTACCTTCAGCTGCATCCAGAGCAACTTGAAGTCTCTCAATCCAACTCAGTGATTTTGAACTATGACCTGCATCAGCAAAATAAACTGCCCTAGTACAATTGCTTGATGTACCAGTAATTGTATAATATCAGTTGAATATTAGAACAAGCTCGGGAATATTTAGACAACAAATTCAGGATTGAAATCTCCAATAAGAGAAAATAAGGGATAAAAGATTATGTAAAATAGGATTTATTTTAGAAGTATTTAAGTGATGTTGGTTAGGGAAGAGTAGAACTAAATACTCAAAGATGAAGTATCGTTGAATAACCACAAGGTTTGAAGATATAGTCCATTGACAAACAATTTATCACATAGTTGCCTTAGTGGAAATAGAATAGAAAAAAAAAACCTTACTTGTTAGTTAATCACATACATATGAAAAGATTAAGAAGATTTAAGCATGAAAATTGTCAATTCTCACCCTTAAGAGGCTCTTTCACGGCCCCATTTGCCATGTACTCGTACACAAGGGCCATATAAGCACCTTCATAACAGTACCCAATAAGTGAAATCAACTTTCTGTGATGAAGTCTTCCCAGTAGCTCAGCCTACAAACCCAGATAGTACATGATTAATAGAGAATTAGTTCAACTGGTTCTGCAAGTCTATACAGATCCTACGAATTGTTGCTTTGAAAGAATTCATGAATTCAATAGTGCCAACTTCGAAACCTCAAGCTGAAATTCCTTGTATCTTGTCTCAGCAAGCATCTTCACAGCAACTTCTTTGTTGCCCAAGTAGCCATAGTATACTATTCCAAATCCACCTCTGCCCAGAATCTTCTCAAAGTTGTTGATCATACTCACTATTTTAGCATACAAGAATCACTGGCTTTTCGACTCAAAAGACTTGACCATTTTATCCCCTGATTATTAGAAGCATTGTCATAATTCAGTGAAAAAATCTTCGCCTTGAGAATGATAAGAACAAAAAGAAACCTGCACTCACCATACCTTTGTGTTTCATGAAGTAACTGTGACGACCCGGCCGGTCATCTTAAGAATTAACGCCCCGATCTCCTATTAACTACTTTCCCCATGTTTATTTCTGCTATTTTAATTTACCGGGATGTTCGATTTTAAGTTTCGAAGAGTTTTTTGACACTTAGTACCTAAATGAGAGCAAGTGTTGGAAAGTTGACCATAGTCGGAAGAGTGTAAAGATGACCTCAGAATGGAAATCCGATGGTTCCGTTAGATGATTTTGGGCTTGGGATCTAGTGTTGTCAAAGGCGCGCTTAAGCCCTGAAGTGAGGCTCAAAACACATTGAGCGCTTCGACTCGCTTTGTGGGCGCTTTAGTGTCGCGTCAAAGCTCTAAGGCACACTTTTCTTTACCAATGAGTGTAATCTTGAAAATGTGACCTTAAATAATTGATATTTCACTTTATCCTGATATTCTTTTCAATATCTTTGTACATATATTTGTTATTGATGATTGTAATGATTAGTCTTGAACTATATGCATATCTTTACCTTTTCTCCCATTACGCCTTTTTTCATTAAAGCCCACGCTTTATTTGCGCTTAAACCCCCAACGGACCTTAGAGTTTTTTTGCGCTTTTCACCTTTGATAACACTGTTAGGGGTGTGTTTGGATTGTGTTTTGGAGGTCCGTAGCTAATTTTGGCTTGAAATGCCGAAAGTTGAATTTTTGAAGATTCCGGTTCGATAGTGAGATTTTGATCCGAGGGTTGGAATAAAATTCAGAGAGTTACAATAGTTCCGTTATGTCCTTTGGGATGTGTGTGCAAAATTTCAGGTCATTCGGATATGGTTTGGTTGGGTTTTTGATCAAAAGTGGAATTCGGAAGATTTTGAAAACTTAGGCTTGAATCGGATGTGTTTTGGTTGATTTAATGTCGTTTGAGGTGTTTTGAAGATTGGTAAAAGTTTAAATAAAGTTTTAGATATGTTGATTCCTTTGGTTGAGGTCCCGGGGTCAACGGATCATTTTAAGTTGTAAAAAAGTTGCAGAAGTGGTGTTGCAAAGGAATTTTATTCTTCGTGTTCGCGAGTGGACTCTCGCGTTTGCGAAGAGTCAGTTGAGGAAGACAAAGATTAAGCCTTCGCGTTCGCGATGGGAGCTCCACCTTCGCGAAGGGCTATGGATTTGGTGCATCGCGTTCGCAGGATAGGTGTCGAGTTCGCATAGAAGGAATCGAGAGGCTTAGCTTCAGCGGAATTAACTCATCACGTTCGTGATGGATGGAACGTGTTCGCGAAGGTTCGTCTGGGTAAAGCATCGCGTTTACGAGGGCCTTGCCGCATTCGCCTAAGAGTTTTTTGGTCAAAGCCATTTTTGTTCATCGTGAACGCGAGGCTTTGACCGCATTCGCAAAAAAGGAATACTTGGGCAGAATATATGATTTCAAAATCGAGAATTAGGCATTTTTATTCAAACTTAAGTTTGGGTCGGATTTGAGCGAAATTCTGAGGGATTCGGAGGTATCGATTAACGATTCTAAACTCCTTTTTGCTTATAACACATCAATCTAAACAAGAATTCATCATTTAATTTCGGGATATGTATGAAAATTGGGAAAAAGTTCTTAGGCCAAGAAATTGAGTTTTGATTAAAGATTTGACATTAGATTTGGATAATTTTTATATGGTTAGACTCGTGAGAGTGTGAGGATTCTGAAAATGTAAATTTTTCCCGATTCCGAGAGGTGAGCATGAGGGGCATTTTTTGTCATTTTACCAACTTTCACGTATTATCTAAGAATTTAATTGAAGAATCAGTTACTTGAAGTGTAATTCACAATATGCAATTCAATTGAATAGATTTGGGCCAATTGGAGTCGAGTAATCGTGGCACGAGCATGGTTTTCGGGTTAATTTGAGCTTGTTCGAGGTAAGTGACTTACCTAACCTTGTGTGAGGGATTTTTCCCTTAGGATTTAGTATATTTGATAATTGAGATGCCTTGTATATTAGGTGACAAATGCATACTTGTGCTAATGGTTAGAAATCCGATTTTCATTAAGTACTACTAGTATGATTATTCTCCTGTTTCACTACTTGTACTATTTAAGCCTGTATTAGCTTAGGAAAAGTATGTCAAAGTAATTAAATTGCCTTATTTGTCTAACTGTTTTACCTGAATTCTGTGTAGTATGCTAGGCTAGACTATTTGTTTGCCTTAATATGAAGTTTGATATTTCTGAGCATTTCTTGTGTTGCTATTGTCTATTTACATTGGGACTATGGATGTGAGATTCCGGTAGCTCCCCCTTTGTCTGTTTACATTTGGGACTACGAATGTGGGATTTCAGTAGATCCCTCTGCACAATTATATGGAACTACGTGAATGCACCCGGTAGATTCCCCCAGTACTGGGTATTTATGTTTGGGACTACGGAACGGTTCCGATAGATCCCGTGTACTATGAGCTGGACTACGGGATGGTATCCCGAGAGACTTATTGGATATGTATATTTGGGATTTCAGGACTGTATTCTGGAAGATACCCGGTTGATATTATTGGAGTTTGAGCTTTATTTTTCTTCGGTGTTTATATTGATCCTGCATAGTTGTTGATGTTCTTTATATCTGTGTTACTTTTACTGTTGTACATATTTATACTTCTTTCTGTTCTACACTGTCGAATTATAGCTTTTATTTAACCTCAATATGGCCCTGACCTTCCTCGTCACTACTAAATCGAGGTTAGGCTTGACACTTACTGGGTACCGCTGTGGTGTACTCATACCTTTCTACGCATGTTTTTCATGTGTAGATCCAGGTACGTTGACTCAGTCCTACCACCCGTCAAGCGAGGCAACTGCTCTAGAAACTTCGAGGTAAATCTGTCGCGTTCGCAGACCGAGGAATCCTTTCTATTCTAGCTTTTAAACATTTGCCCTTCTGTTTTTCTTACTTTGTTAGATATTCTAAAGTTAGACATTGTTAGATATTCAAAGGCTTGTGTATCTGTGAGTTTCCGGGTTTTGGGATAGCATATAAGATTTGAGAAGTTGTGTGCCGAGCGGCATTTAAATATTGTTTCCTTTAGTTATTTTCGGCTTTTGATTATTCATTCCGCAAGTTTAGTTTATTTTTCGCATTTTTAGGCTTACCTGGTCGTAGAGACAGTTCGCGGAGAGGGAACTGGGGTCGTGACAGTAACAAATTGTGATAACCACAATTAAGAGTATCAATAATGGAGCTACTGATGCAACTACTGGAACTGTAAACTTCTTTTTGTTACATGCAAATGATTGACAATGATTTGGATTTCGGGCTACAAATCCATCCATGCTGTTGAAAAAAGATGTGTTACTCTACAGACTAATGATCAAAGGTTCTATTCAAGAGTTATCAACAATATCTCTATTCAAATCAGAGAAAGATACTTAGTCAATCAAACCCACAAGAACTTGATCTGCAAAAAAACTTCTTTTAGCATTTTTGGACTTGACACTTGTGGAAGGAACCAATCCAAGTGAAAGGTCATTACATTATAACAGGAATAATACGTCCCTTAGCTTGAACGTAATCGCAGTCAGAAGCACCCTAAACCAGAAAAGAATTGTAAAACAACCAATCTTGTTACTTCTATTGCATAACATGGAACTTGAAAGAGGCCTAACAGAAGAACACCTAAACTTTAGTACCTTGCTTGATTTTTTATCTACTAGTACAGAGAGTACAACATTTAGCTATATGTAGAACATATTATCTACTGGAAACTAAAGTAAGTTTTGCGCAAACAAAAAATAAGATATAATAGGGAAGATAGTAGTCCACGTATAAACTAGTACTACTAATTGATGATATGGAAATATATCAGCATACCCGAGCAAGAAGGCTCCATTATTTGCTTTTTCAGCAAGCTCAACTGTTATTTAACCCCAGAACTTGTTCCCTGTTAAGTTTCTGCCACAAAAATAGCAAAGATACTCTATTCATCTGATCATTTTAATTGAAAAATGACCATGTAACCAAGTTGAAGAAGGAAGTTCAAATAGGACTTACAGGATGTAAATCCTGCAAGAAAGCTGGGCACCGGACCACTCAAATCATTGTCCGATAGATCCCTGAGATTATCAAAATCATTTCATTCTCTTGAACTATCATCCTCTTTTTGGTCAATCTTCCTAGATTTTAATTCCTTTTTCAGGTTTAAGGAAGCTTACAAGTACCGTAAAGCAGTTAAATCTGATTGATAGGTGGAATCTCCCCACTTAATCCACTGGAGGACAAGTTCCTTGAAAGAGTTTTGAACATTTAGCAGTAGAATTAGAAAGAGCTAAAAGATACTTTTTTGAAAGGTAAACTTATTCCTCATGCAATTTATTCTGCAACTGGAAAATATATTAAATGATATATGTAGTGGAAACATACAAGCCTACGATTTGGGTCAAACTGCTGGAACTGTAATTGCAGCGAAGACCTTCCCATGTGTAATCTTTAGGGAGACATGGATCTCCTTGCCAGTTTTCTTCACACCAAAGTATCCTTTATATCCATGATTGCATCAACTACACTCCAAAAAAGCAGATTAAGGATAAACAAAAGAAAAAATTGATAGGAAACATAACTATGCAATGTAGTTATTTTTCAAAAAGAGTATAAATATGCACTGTGAAGAATAACTCAAATTTGAACAAATACTAAGTTTTTAACCCATAATTGCAAAAGTCCAATGGATAAAGTGCTGCTAACATAAATATTGAATTCCCTATTAAATTTAAATGTTGAATACGCCTCTACTTAATAATAATGATCAATCTATTTTTATACAGGAAGAAGTTCTTCTATTTGTAGATCAAGATATAGTGCTGTTATGCACATTTTGAAAGGACCCAACGATCTTTCATACTGTTTAAAATAACCATATGTAGTACCCTATGAACATGTGGTCCTTTCCAGTAATCAACAACTGACATAACAACAACTGTTACAAACTATAATGGGGAGACAGAACAGTATACGCACCATCAATTTCATCAGTATGAAGCTTCAATAACCTTTTAGCAGAATAAACCTCAAATGCGAGGAATTGTTGGTTCGACGCAACGTGTAGTTGAGATGAGTCCGAAACTTAATTAACAAATAATTAGACATAAAATACATTTTTAATGTTAAAAAAAAGTTACAAAAACAGGTATTTCGCAGTATTGTACTGTGAATTACTTAACGAAAATTTTGCGGTTAAGTTAATTCGCAGTATAATACTACGAATTATAATATTTTTTTAAGAATATAATTCACAGTACTATACTGCAAATTACATATTAATTGGGCACACCAATAATTTAACCGACATAACAATAATTCAAATACATAAAACGTAGTATTATACTACGAATTCCTTCAAAATTTTCTATGCGCCAAGCTCGGACTTGCCTTATTTATAGGCGTTTCAATTTTATGAAAATTCATTCAATACTTGATTCAAACATACGTTCATACTTCTCTCTTTTTCTTATCAACCATTTTTTTACAATGTCTGAGTGCCAAAAATAAGGGTTTCACTATATTGGAGGGGTGATGTTGTGGTGGAGAATAACTCTGTGAGGTATAGCTCACATCCACAGTGTCATGTTAAATTGCTTCTTACTATGGAGTACGATATATTGGTATCGTCGTTACGTAAAAAAATGAGTGAGAAGAGGTGTCCGGTTAACCTTAAAGTAACTGGTAGATTTCGGTATTCAGTGACTCCGCATGGGTTTGCTTATTAGTCTGAGTTTAACATCGAGGATAATGAAACTCTTAGAGATTTTTTGCAGATTCGAATACAGGGAATTTATTGTAATAAAATTATTGGAAATGTACGTCAAGGTGGAAAAAGTTCCCAGTAATGAGGGCGTGCATAGCAGGGATAACCCCCTCTCATCGGGTGGTTATTCTAGAGCATTTTTTGCCAGACAGATTACTGATGAAAGAGCTTGCCTTGATTTGAACATGTCACCACCGGCGAATGAGCAGCCACAAAATAATTTTTCGACATTATATAATCAACAAAATGACTGGTGAACTTTAATTTTACTACGCTTTAACGATATTTGTTTTATGTTTTAATTGGATTTGTATTAACACTCATATTTTTCATAGGGGGTACCGTCCAGATATAAATTTTACAAGTTATGACCCCGCCCCTAGTTGGAATATGCGTAGTTCTGGAGTATTGGACCACGGTGGTCCATCCGGGAGTCATGACCAACAAGAAAATATCCATCATGAAACGTCAAGACAGTACCACTTGTAAGTAAAGTGATATAGCATTATCTAAAGTAATTTTCTCGAGGTTTGGGTAACTTATCTTTTTGTTCTTTTTGTGCAGTGAAGACGAGCTTCTTGAAGCTCCTTACCTCACACAGTTGCCCATAGACAACGTATTAACTCGTGATTTTACAGATGATAGTGATTATGACAACAATGCGGGTGAGTCTGGGAATGACACACCCTTCCATGATGAGGGTGATGAGGAGGAGGAGGAAGTGAATGTTGAACCTGAGCTGACGAGGGAGCACGTTCGTCCACCTCCCGCTAGACCAAGAGTATACGAGTCCCACGTGCCATTTCATGAGCGTAATATTCCCTACCTTGATAATTTGACAAGCATGCCAGACGTGGATGCCTATACAAGGGAGGATGATGAATTTCGGTCACATATGTGGGATAATTCTGTTTTGATAAAGGGCATGTATTTCCCTGACAGAGCTCGCTTAATTAGGGCTGTAAAAATCTACAGTATAAGA
Source organism: Nicotiana benthamiana (assembly GCA_034376525.1). Classification (NCBI taxonomy): domain Eukaryota; kingdom Viridiplantae; phylum Streptophyta; class Magnoliopsida; order Solanales; family Solanaceae; genus Nicotiana; species Nicotiana benthamiana. Next base: position 51,292,335 of record CM067325.1, on the reverse strand, counting down.
GAGTGTCGTGAGATGACAGTAAGTGAGTCAACTACGGAGAAATGCAAGTCTGTATGCCGTAGGTGGTTTTTGGGTTGTCACTGGATGTTGCGTGCCACCAAGAAGAAATCTGGTTTGTGAAAAGTTGGTAAATTTATTAGTGGGCACATATGTGAAATGGACACACACAATGAGAATCACTTCAACTTGGATGTGGACTTGATTTCTCTTGTCTTGATTCCATATCTGGAAGTGTCTATTAGGTTCAAGATTAAAAAGTGTATTACAGTCATCCACCAGAAGTATGGTTGTACTATAACCAAAAGGAAGACATATCTCGGTTGCAAACGTGCCTTTGAACTTATTTATGGCGACTGGAATAAGTCTTTTTCAAATCTACCCAGGTACATGGGCGCACTGCAACACTTTAACCCCGGGACTGTTGTTGAATGGAGGCGTGAGCGAAGTCCAAACAAACCCGAATATAATTTTAACTATTCTGGTCATTTAAACCGGCAATTGATAGTTTTGTGTATTGTCGTCATTTTATTTCCATAGACGGTACTCATGTCTATGGAAAGTATGATATTAAGCTTTTGATTGCAGTTGCAGTAGATGCCAACGAGAAAATATTTTCATTACCTTTTGCCATATGTGCCAACGAAAGCAAAGAGACGTGGACTTTTTTTGAACCACTTAAAGCAGCACGTCGTCAAACAATGTTCAGGTATTTGTCTAATATCTAATCGGCATGGTGGTATTTTAAGTTCTGTGCGTCACTTGCCTGAATGGCAGGAACCATATGCATACCACTGTTACTGTGTGCGGCACCTGAATGCCAATTTTCAGAAGAAATTTCTTAACAAGACCTTGCATGACTTAATGTGGATGGCTGCAACTGAGCACCAGCAGTGCAAATTTACGAGGTGCATGGAAGCGACCCTGTAGTTTGAACCAAGAGCCTATGCTTGGTTGATGGGGCATGAGCTTCACATGTGGACATTGCATGCTGATGGCGGAAGACGATGGGGATCCCTCACAACCAACGTGTCGGAGTCATTCAACGGCTTTTTGAAGTCTTTCCGTGGACTGCTGTCACTGCCGTGGTCCGCGTGACATTCAAACAGAGTGTGGAGAGGTTTGTTGAAAGGCATGCGGCTGCCTCAGTATTGATGGACCGGGGTGTTGAATTTATGCCAATACCCATGAGAAGATTTGAAAGGTCCAGGAGGCGAGCACAACGACATTCATTTATTCAGTACGATCATGAACGAGGTGCTTTTGAAGTTAAGACAGCTATCAGCGGACACCGTGGGAATAATCTACATACGGTGAATGAAAATAGAAAGTTGTGTTCATGTGGAAAATGGACCATCTACCACATGCCGTGCGCACATGCATTGAAGTACTTTCAATAAGTTGGATATGGGGCAACAAACTATATTGATAGGCAATACAATGTTGCTGCATACGTTGACACGTATAGTGGAAAGCTACAGCCATTAGGCGCTGAGCGTTATTGGCTACCGGAACCTTTTAGGATAGTTTGTAACAAGGACTATTTGCGCAAGCTGCAAGTGAAAGAGAACGCGCATACGGAACCAAATGGATATTGGTGACACAGTTTATGCACGTAAATGTGGCATATGCTCGCAAACAGGACACGACCATCGTAAATTTCCTTCAGGTAGTGTGCGCAACGGTGGTAATCCTGGTGTAAGTTTGTTTAATGTACCCAACTATCAAGGATACCCCTAGTAAATTATTTTGGTATTATTTTTTGTAATACATGTCTGTAATTGTGTTTGTTTCAATATATATAGAATAAAATAAATTTCCACAATGTTGTTACATCTTATTTTTTAACGTTGCATTTTGATATGGTTGTTAGTAAACATGACCAAGAATGTGGTATAAAAAAATAAATTAAATATGTAAAGCGTGGTACAATAATGTGTTTTAAGAATTGTATTGTCGTTCTCAAAAAGCTGTAAAGCGTGGTTCGAAAGCTTGAATGATTGAAAAAAAGCTCTTTTTATGAAGGAAAAGTAAATATGTAAAATCGCAGTATAATACTACGCTTTGTTGAGTTGTCATGTCGTTCTGAAAACCATGTGAAAACTCTTGTTTTTTTATTAGAATAATTTAATATGTAAATTACAATATAATACTAGACCTCCTGACACTGCCTGGTGGATTTTGCTAAAAAAAAATACTACATTTTGTGTGAAGTATTGACTATAAATAACAGCCGCATGCTACTTATATTCTTCTCTTAACAATAACCAAAAGTTTATCTTTATGTTTCCCTTGTGTAGTGTTTTTATTTGGTTTTACTGTTTGCATTTTAGATTTATTATGTTTGAGTTTGTGTTAACCCATTTGGAGAGAGATGATCAGGCAAGGCATGACACGACATAGGATTACTGAGGACATGACCCTTGACAAGGAATTGTAGAGTTCGAGTATTAAGGTTGTGTTAGGAGGTAGTTGTGAATATTTCTTCGGCGCATCAGAGTGAGACTTGCCAGTTAGGATTTAGTCTTAGGATGTTAGTGGTTTCTACCGATGCCACTCTTAATCTACTAGTTATTGTTGTATTGTCCATCTATTTCGTGTTTTTTATATTGCTGTGATTTTATTATGATTCAATTGATAGTATTACTGTATTATCTTTTCTCGTCTTCTTGAGCTGAGAATCTCCTGGAAAAAGCCTCTTTATCCCTCCGGGTAAAGTTAAAGCATACATACATACTATTCTTCCCAAACTCTACTAGTGAAATTATATTGGGCTATTGTTGTTGTAGTTGAAAGGTGGACTGATGGGGTCCCACATTTCAAGTGATTAAATTTAAGAGAAAGATCACCCTCTCCCTTTTAACTTCATATTTTGAATATTTTGAATCTTTTTATTTATCTTTTGTACAAAAGAAAAATATATGATTAGCTATTTATTCAATATTAAAATATTATTCTCTTACGAGATAACAATTTGTGCTTATATGTAAAACTTAAAAATGCTAATATTTAAACTTAACTAAAAAAACACATTAAAAATAGAGATAATTTCATATAAATACAACTCACACATTTGACTTGTAACATAATAATTCATTTATAACTTTATAAATCTGTAGCCCAAAAAATAATATGTTAAGATTTGAAAAAAGAGTATTTTCTGCCTTTTTTATTCCGCAACGAAGTTTAATCAGGACAATTATCTTATTTAGATGAAGTCATGAGATTTTCTAATTCTTCCGTCATCTAATTTTGATCTTTCTTCCCCAATTTGTCTTTAGTGATCTCTCCTAATATATCATCATATAATCAAAACATAAAATTGCTCGAGCTGCTTGCGAAAATTACAATTACATAATTACAATAAAGAGTTTGAGCTAAAACAGACTACGCATAATTGTACAAAATTATCACAAATAGTGAGCATAGACAAGCTTGTAACCTTTCCTAAAAACTTCCTCCAAAATGGTAAACAAGATAAAGAACCGAGTAGCTTACATTTTTTTAATTTTACTGATTCAATTTATATGGTAAAATTGAAAACTAATTGCTACAAGTTCGTGATTTGGCTGAGAAAGCAACAAGGAAAGTAGATTTATACATGAATTATTCTAGAAAAAGTAAGAAAACATGAAAAAAATTGGTTATACATATGCAACACATGTATAAATGATGTATATCTATGTATAAACTTGTATATGGATTGTATAATAATATATATCAAAATAATAAGATAAAGAAGAAGAAGAAGAAGATACATGTCAAACTTTCATGAAAGCCTCTTATATAATAATATATATATATCCGTATACATTGAGAAATAAATAATTATGTGATGTTATGAACACACACACACACACACACACACACACACACACATATATATATATATATATACACGCACACAATAATGTGTAAGCGTGTATAAATAGTGGTTATACAATATTTATACCAGAACACATTTTATGTTTAATATTACACCTCTATTTTAGTACCAAAATATCGAAAAAGAGTTTTTCAGAGGAAGTTAGATCTGAAAACTTAAAGAGGAGAGAAGATGGAGATGGAATTTTTTTTATAAAAGAAGATAAATAACTGGAACATATTTTGAATAACTTGAAAATTGCCCGAATACAACACTGAGCATATGATTTGCTAAAACACAAAATGGTTCAATTTTAAATGGATTCTTTTCTGGCAGAACAAAAATAATATAAAGTGGGTAAAAATGGCTATTCACCACCGGAGATCCATTCTCCAATGACTTCACTAACTTTATCGTCGACCTCTTTACCTTGTAACTTGAAGGAAAATGGGTAAATAATATTATCCACCGTCATATTTATTTTCCGATGACATCATTAACTTTGCCGGTGACCTTTTGATTGACTTCGTCATTGATATCTTTACTCTGAAAGTTGAAGAAAGAAAAGAAATGAATAATGAAGGCTGTCTAATTCTCTTCTCCGCGCTAGGTTAACTGATAAAATCTTTTTTATGCATTATCTGTAAAATGAGATATGTCGGGTAATGTTTAAAAACATAAGTTATTTTTGATTGTGAGATTGGATCGACTAACATAAAATGTAATTCTTCCTTTAAGAAATATCAGTAAATGCTTCTTGTGAAAATAATAGGCAGCAAGTAGAACTAAACTAGAAGAATATCAGTTCCCGTCTTATGGTATACATTCCAAATTTCGATAATAAAGTATCCTAATGCGAGGACCCTTTGTTTTATTTATGAAATTCAATCTCCTTTGTAAAACTTTTGAGTCACATCGGCAAACCAAATCTTCAAAAAGCATTTTTCGAAATTAAACCTTTGAAATACAAAACAATTTGATTTAGTCTAACAAAGTAAAAATGAAAATTTAGTCTATAACCTTTTTCCGTACAAAATATTAAATAGAATAGAAAAAAAAATTTAAGAAGAATAAAAAGAATTAATGGATTACGAAGAAGATAAATATTGAGAAGATTAGGAAGAAGCTAAATCGGGGAGTGAGTGTTGGAATTAGAAAGAAAAAATCTTTCTCAATTTAGATTTAACTATTTGATTAGTGGGACCCCCAATCATTACACTTGCCAAATATATGAATGCCTCACACAAGTATGACTTGGCGTTTGAGACACAATAAAATTTCTCAGTAAAACTCCTTATTCTTTACACTCCATTTCATAATGCCATCCTCTCCTCTTATTCCTTCCATTCGCCAAACCTAAATTTCGTTTTTGCTCTTAAGTATTTTTTTTACCTTAAATATTCTGTGATGGTTATTCTTTCCCACAAGTTTCAACCACCCTTTTTACAATTTTTAGTTACCACATCTCCAGAACTAGCAAAGATTTCTCCGAGGCACCACATGTAAACATTTTTCGTTAGTTAATGGTTGACGAATATTTGCTTCACTTTTTTCGCAAATGCTGCAGAAGTGTGTTGACAAAAGTTACCATTTTTCTCTGTTAGTATATTGTATACGATCATAATCGAGCTCGCCTACTATATGAAAGATCGAGACTGAAACTAGATGTGTTGAAGATAGACCCGGATCCTTTCGAATCGAGGTACGAAGTTAGAATGTACTATCGAGTCCGTAACTCCAAAACTAACCCCGTCTCCGATTAAGCTCGAGGAAATACTATCACACCGAATAACAAAAGGCCAAAATATCCGTAACCAATTGAATATCACGACGGAAATCTCGGCACATATCCACGAGAGACAAACTAATTAGCTAATCATGAGATCTATTACCTTTTGTAGAATTTTATCTAAAGTAGGACTCCCCTACCATATAAAAGGATCTGATTACTTGTAACACATATTGTAAAACGCATCCCCAGAGAAATACATTGTTATTTCTAGTTCTTATTATCTTGTCATTCTATTCCGACATCGATTGAGGCACTTCTTGACCCGAGGGCGACCAACCTTCAAGGCTAAGACTGTTCACTTTGTTTGGTTTGCATTATTTAATAATCATTAATTTCAATATCAATTTGTTTTCTCAATTTGTATCAAGTTATATCACATATCTTTAAAATCGCAGATAAATTCAATTGTTATCCGATTTTGAGGGTAAATAGTTCGGCGCCCACCGTGGGCCTAAGGATAATAGTGGTTAGTATAACACACACTATTTTACACTTGTTCTTTGGAGTGTCTTTGATTCTAGGACCAAAATGTTGAACACTCAATTAGCACCTCTACAGGTTGACAATGATTTCGCCCACCCGTGAAAAAATGATAATATAGCACCGGGGAACGACGCACCCCCGGTCGATCTCAATGGAACCCCGACTACAAATTCAATCGGCGTCAGCTCATATGTAGCCATCAATGCAAATTTGGCCACCGATCCTGAGGATAGCGTCTGTAGGGATGTTCAATAAACCGTTCAAAGCACGCATGGCAACGAAGATAGCAGAAAGTTCAAAGTTCAAATTCAAGGTAATCCTTTTTGTCCCTTCATGTAGAAATTTTTTTTCTTTTCGAATCAAGTTACTTGTGCTTCTAAGTAGTGCGTAACTGATTGTTTTTACTAGTTTTTTGTAAGGATGGAGCGCGCATACACACATACACACACAATATATATATATATATATATATATATATATATATATATATATATATATATATATATATATATATATATATATATATATATATATATATATAGTTTTTTTCAATTTTTATGCAATTTTATATACACATGTCCTAGACGGACCCAGTCCCTATGTTGAGTCCCCTAAGTCAAATGCATGTGATATAAACAAGAGTTCCTACTAGGGATCCAGCATGAAGCTATGTTATACTAGGTTTAAAATCCTAGGTATATTGTTCTAGACCTAGCTTACCCGAGCGGACAGCTGAGCCGCAGGGGGGAGGCAGCGTATTGAAACTTGTCTGAACCTCGTTCTAAAATTGGGATATGACTATAACAGAAAAGAAGTTACACGAAGTGCACACTTCCCAAATGATTTAGAAGACTTAAAGTGGAGAGGGTTTCGTAACTATGCGCAGTGAAATCAGAAGACTTGATTTCTCGCTATCGAGACATTTCGGAGGCATGCCTCAGGACTTCGAGGGAAGGAAGTCGCGACCGAAGTGCTCGACCTAGAGACCCGCTGAGGCTTGATCCAAAGGAAATGAATAACAAAGTCAGGACAAGGGGGAAGCCCTCTAGGCACACGACTATTTCTGAAAGACTCAGCCTATCTCGAGCCTATGTTGTAACGTCATGTCAAGCCGTCCTATCACAATACTTCATGCTCAATCCCCACATACTTGTAGCCGAGATTCCCCTCCTATATAAAGGGGACTCGCCCCTCCTTGTAAAGGGTTGGTAATTGCTCCATTTTCTCCACAAATGAAATAATATCTCTCTCTCTCTTTTCTTCTAAGGTATTTGTTCTTACAGGCCCGAGGCCACCTTGCGTTCATTATTTTCTTGCTTGCTCTTAACTATATAACCCAACGCTGGCCATAGAGAGCCGTAGTTGATTGTATCTTTACTCGCTATCCCATTCCCGACTGCCCCTATTAACTCAATTTCAGCTCAAGCCTCGGCCCCGAGGCCTCCATCAACCTTCCCTGCATCCGGCCAGCAGGACCCTTCGGTTTGCTCACTACTTCGCTTTATCTCGCATCTCATATTCGTATTTAGCATTTCAAGAATCAACTTCTCTAAAAACTAGCTCGGGAATAGATCACATATTTTTAGAATCTTATTTACAAATTTAATTGTTGTTACCATTTTCACGGTAAACAGTTTGGCGCCCACCGGAGGGCTAAAAATAATAGTGATTATTCTCTTGCTGGTTTTGTCACACAAACGCACAATATCTTTCACACTTCTCCTGTTCAAGATCCTTTGATTTCAGGCTAAAACATCCGGATCGATAAACCGATTCAAAAACAACAACCTCGAAAGTTGCGGAGGGAACAATATGGTTTTTCCAACGGTTGACGCAACACCACTGAACCCTGATAACGCGCCTGACCCGACTCAAGCATACGCGGGCTCGAAAGGCGCGCAACAAGTCAACGAAAACTCGCGCATTGATGATAGCATATGGCTCGCTAATCAATAGAAAGTTCAAAGAGCCCCAGCCTGCTTAGAACGAGAAGGTAATCTTCATATTATTTTTGAAATATTGCAAGCACAACAGTCCACTATCACATAACTGCAAAGTCACCCAGAGATCCCCGACGCAATAGAAATGAGGGCTCCTTCTCATGATGAGCCGGTATCCATGAAGTAAAGTAGCAACGAGTCAGTGACCGACTCCGGCGCAGCAAAGACACTGGGGAATCTCCTCAAAAATATCAAATCAGGCAGTGACCCCCGAAATGATGAATTCGAGCCCATCCTTCCGAGAATCTCTAAGTAACTCTCCCAAAAGAAACCATGACACAACGCCACCGCCTGACTCCTGGCCCCACGAGCTCATTCACCGTGCCCGCATGGTCTTCCATGAAAGTATGCGGCCACGTCGTCAAAATAATACTGAGAAGACCTGGCACGCCTGAGGCTGAGAAAGGGAGAAATGAAATATCACGGAAGGCCACACCCTATTCCCTGGTCAAATGAGATCGCTCCCTGTTTTGAGTGGTTGGACAGCACAAGAACTTCGTCCAAAACCTATACGAAGCATTCCCAACGACTCCAGGACGTTTCAAGTAGAGCTTAATCAGAACCGCTTAAGAACCTCCTCGAACTCGGTATATCCAAGCAGACTCTCGAAAAAAAAATGACACAAAGCGGATGGATGTATCATCCATGTGCCGAAATGGAGGGAACGACCTAAGACGCGGCCTAACTCGCAATAGTAGGGAGATAGCCCGAGGACAGCATCCCCAAGGAACATCCAACGGAGCCAGATTCAACAAGACGTACTTAGTAAGGGAATCCCGCCCAGCCGGATGCAACCTCGGCATGACTATTCCGAACATCGAGATCACCACCAAGCACCATTGAATGGTCGGGAAGGAAGGAGAGTAGGAAAGATAAATTCGACAAGCCACAACGTATTATCACGACGATAAAAGAGCAACGACACCCTTCAAAGGTCTGAAAAATACAGAAAAAAAGTATGTACCGCCAGGAAAACATGGATCCGGAGAATGTACCCAAAAGACTATCCCTACATTTGAAGGGAGGGATGCCGAGACTTCGCCTCGACCTCGTATTCACACACTGTTAATTCCTTCCCTCATTTTGCCTTTTCCAAGTAAAGCATGTATCCGTAAGAGCAGGCGTTTCGACTAATTACACCAAAGGTGTCGGGCCAAAGTCAAATATGTCATTTCGGACTAGCAAACCAAATCGCTTCAACATTTCAAACCTTTGATGGATCCCAGACATCGATTGCCATAGCAATCGAGAAAGTAGTCTCCCTTTATGCATCTCGCCCTGGATCGGACTAGGACGCCAAACCCGCAAAGTATAGACATTTTATTCAAATAGCAGCGGGTGCATTACCTAGAAGTAATTGCAACCCCATTCCACCAAGTGGGTGAGATTCCCCGACAAAGGTAGGATCAGGTCATCTGACAGAAAGCCTCAGGCGGCAAAAGGAAATACCCCACCATATAACCAGCAGCAGACGTCGACTCCTCTGCCCCCTGAGAAATCGGAGGGCAGGCGGAGCCACACGTTCGACTTAGCCTAGTTGGACGCATCGAAAAGGTTGCATTGAAGCTCGTATGATAGCGGAGGATTACTTTGTTTTATTGTTGTCCCCTTTCCTTTTTTTACTAACCTACGTGCAGGCAGCTAAACAAGGCATTCAAAAATCCTAAACTCCATGTGGAAATCCAAGATCTCTACAGGGTTAGCTGAACTCTTTGTCCTCGAGCGGACCGCCAACCCAAAGAGAGGTCCTGCCAGCAAAGCTGTTAGTATAACAGCATACCCTCCAGAAGGGGACCCGACGAGATCACGGGCCTTCCATCTATAATTAGGAGACGAACGGCGGGTATTTTCTTAGAGGGCACCGCCCCCTCCGAAGGGCCAGCAAATGGTAGGCTAGGCTTCAAGATATACCCATACAAGCACGGCTGACTACCAGAGAAGCCGAGCCCATGCGGGCCGAACTCATGACAACGGAACAACAAGTGCTTACATCCTATATCTATGCCAAGCATTCAAAATATATATTCTCGGCATTCCATCACGACCTATAGCTACTTCAAGTAATGAAGAATATCTTTGTTATTTCGACATATTCATGGCTAATGCCCATCCATTAAATAAGGTCCCGAAATACTTGGAGAATTAAACGGTTCAAGTGCCCCCGCAACCCCAGGGTCGAGACTCCGGGCTCACGAAGCCCTCGCAATGAAACTCTAAGTTAACAATAGGCGGATTCAAGCCTAAGATGATCTAATATACTCGAAGACCTACTATAAGCAATTCGACAACTTGCACGACCCCAGGGGTCAAAACTCCAGGCTCATCAAGCCCTTGGAAGGCAACTCCGAGCTTAGGAGAAGTTTTCTTCAAGCTTAAACATACTCGATGACTCGGAGACTGCTATCAATCACCATACAACTGGAAAAATCCGAAGCTGTAAGACCTAAACAGGCATGACAAACTGTAAGACCTCAACAGGCATGGCAAACTATAAGACCTCAATAGGCATGACAAACTATAAGACCTTAATATGTATGAAAATCTATAAGACTTTAATAGGCATGACAAATTATAAGACCTCAACAGGCATGATTAACTGTAAGACCTCAACATGCATGAAAATCTCGATACTTGGGCTATACATCGCATTTCTAAGAATCCTTAAAGGGAATACCCTCGATGTAGACGCCTAAGCTACCACTAAGGGATTCAAATGGCTATGGCCAAAGCATACGACTACGGTAGAAACGGCTGATACATCCCAAATAGTGTGACTTGGGGACGCCCGATTATTGCTAAAAAATTGTAGGCCATTACTCCAATATACTTCGAAAAGAACCAATTAAAAAAGGCTTCCCTCCACAGGAAAAAAATGAGCTCCGACAACGTCGGCTCCAAAATACAAGAGCGTCGATCTACTCGAACTGCGAGATATGAACCTTACGAGGTGCTTGAAACACCACCGACAATGACTTGAAATCGAGGTTCCTCTGGAACCGATGACGGGTCAGGCAAAATATTACAAAGGGACCTTAATGAGCATATACAAAGCCTATGCAAAGCCCACGGGCAAAAACTAGAGTAAGAGCCATTGTTGCCTGCTAAGCAAGCCTACGGGCCACATATTGAAAGGTCTCTATTGTTAGAATATACGCTTAACGCTAGAGGGGGGGTGAATAGCGTTATAATAAAAAACAGCGTTAACTTGCGGAATTTAAAAATTGCAGGAATGAAATAAGTGCGATAAGTAAATAATAAGGAACGAACGCACCGATGTATCCTGGTTCACCATAACCCGTGGCTAGTCCAGTCCCCGAGAGACTCTCTCGAGATTTCCACTATCTTCGTCAAGCTTACGGGTGCTTAACAAACCGTTACAGTTGCTCAAGGATACCACACCTTAAGACTTCACTTGCTTGAGGATACCTCACCCCAAGTCTTCAACAACTAGGACTTTGGGTACTTAGCAAACCCGACAAATGAGAAGATATGTTCTTCTCAAACAACTCTCTTTTACAACAAATACTCTCTCAATAGAGTGGACAAAGAGATACACAATAAGCTCTATGAACAACACAAAGTTGTCTATCAAATGGCTCAACAAAAGCTCTAAAATGATGCTTGAAAATGATCAATATGTATAACAATGTATGGAGGAGTTGTGTGTTTAAAATCAGCTTAAAAGACCTCTTTTTATAGGTGAAAAAGTGGTGCTGACCGTTGCTTAATTGACAAATAAAAGCCCTGATTCTGTGCTCAAACAATCGATTGTTTGGAGTAGATAATCGGTTGTTTGACCAACGTTCAAAAGACAGATTCTTGATTTTAGGCTAAACAGTCGATTGTATGGACTAAATAATCGATTGTTATTCAACGTTCAAAAATCAATTTAGGATTCTGTGGGAACGGTCAAAATATAATTGATTCTGTGGGAACGGTCAAAATATAATCGATTGTATGAAAATGACAATCGATTTTTTATGAATATAATAGATTGTATGACAAAAACAATCGATTGCTTAGATGTTTAAAATCTTCGGTTGCACACTGTCTCAAAATAATCGATTGTTAAAAGTAGACAATCGATTGTGTGCTATTTTGAATAACTTCAGATCACACTGTCTTAATACAATCGATTGTAGGATTCAAATAGTCGATTGTTGAGGCCCAGATTTAAAAGACATGTTTTAAACCTTCAACATCATTTTGTTTTAACACAAAGATGCATGTTTATGATAAATAGGATTTAATAAAATATTTTATGCATGTTTATGATGACCTAATGTTGAGCCAAAGGATAAGATAACTTAAACGTTGTCCTTACATTAGTTCTACCAAACGACCTACGTCTTGGGTCTTCGGTCTCGAACTCTTTGGCTCGTTCATGCAATTCCTTCATCAGTATGCTTCTCGCCATTTGATTGATTGTCATATTATATCGTTGTTTGACACTTGACTTCATTGTTTGTCATTCATCAAAACCTATACCTGAAAATCATGCTCATACAACCAAAGTGCACATATCATAGATATACATGATTTCCAACATCTATGACCAGACAGCGTAAGAGCCATTGTCACCAGCTGAAATCTCGACAACTTGAGGTTTAAAATGAGCTCGAATCATAACCCGATTCGGAGACCGGATCCAAAATAGTTAACCATACAAGCCTATGGGCCACATATTAAAAGGTCTCAATGACCAAAAGGCATAAGTGCCATCATTGCCAGAAATTCAAATAAATTTGTATGGTCAATTGCAGCTCAAATCACAACGTGATTCGATGACTGTGCCCAAAAGATTGCCAAATGCCCAAGGGCGGGGAATGAGAAGACGCTATCGCCAACCTGAAATGTACGGTAATTCGAGGGTCGATTACATCTCGGATCACAACATGATTTGGAGACTAGATCCTAGAAATACAACATGCCCAAGGGCACAGCGCAAATGCTATTATCTCCACTCGGAGACTCGACAAAATATATGGGTCGATTACAACTCGAATCATAATGATTCGGAGACTGGACCCGGAAAATTGCTAGAAGTTTAAGAGTATGGCATGCAAGCCATTGTCACTCTCTAGAAAATTAGGGAAACTCAAAGGGGTCAATTACAGCCCAGATCGCAATGCGACCCGAAGATTGGACCCAAGAACTGCAATAAGCCTAAGGGCATTATGTGTACGTCCCCGTCACTAACTAAGTAAACTTCTAAACCAAGCGCCCGTAAGGTCACCTCGACCTAAAAGGCACAAAAATCATTATCATCTGCCCATACATACGAGGGAAAACCTAAGGGTTAACTGGAGCTCGAGTCACATTGACTGGACTCAGAGCAATCGAAAAAGCAAAAGCCCAAAGGCAGAAGATAAATACAACCACCGCCCACCAGCACGGACACAAAAAATACAAAGATAGAAAGGCTTGATTTGGAGCCCAAGCCTAAGCGGTCGGGCCAAACACGGAAGTCCAATACCTGCTCGCATCGAGAATCACACTCAGTAGTCCTCGGGACCATTCGATCGGCTCTAGACCAAGGAGGACTTCACCAAATGACAAGGCCAACATGCTTGAACAAAAGCAACAGCAGGAAAAAGGTACAATAGAATTAAATTTCAAAATTTTGCCATATGTATCATATATGTCGGAAAAAACGTATTCTCCATCTATAAGCATGTGCTACATAAATGAAAAAACCTACACTTCTAAGAGCTATAGATCGCCTAAATCACCCTCAGCAACATCGATAAGAAGCACCTGAGCATTGCGCTCATCTGCCCGTGCTTCAGCCAATTCCTCCGGGAAAACGAAGCCCCTTGCGGCGACCTCTTCGAACACCTCTCTCCGGGATTTGCAGCGAACATATTCCTTAATCCTTCGCTCCCGGTTAAGGACATGCTTCAGCTTAACTTGGGCATCGGCAGCATCCTTCACACAAATTGCCATCTCGCGACCGGCCTTGGTTCAACCATGTGACGCCTCCGTTCGAGCAGCAATTATCTGGGATGTGACCTTCGAGAGGTCAGATTCAAGTTACCCAATAATATCCGCTTGAACATTGGTGTTGTCATGAGTCAAGTGGAGCTAGACCTCGAGAGCAAGGACCTTGGCCGAGACACTCATCTCCTCCAGAGCTCGAGCCTGCGCTTGAGCCCTCAGCTTTCTGCAAGCAATTCTAATGCGGGCCTTTGAGGTACTCCAGGGCCTCCAAATTTTTCTGCAACTTATACGGCAAAGGGAAATCAGCCTCAAGGTCGGAAAAAAGTAAAGCATGCACCACAGAAAATCACCTGCTTTACCACATAGCTCTGATAGTCCGGGATTCAGTGCACCTCATATTGCCAATGCTACAGCTCTACTTCCCTCTCCTCTTTAAGAAGCCTAAGGGACTCGCACTCACCCCTAAATTTTCTGAAGCTTGGCACCTTAATGGAAAAGCTCGGCCTTAAGCCTAACGCAGGCCTGCACAGTGGAGGTTAATATATGGTGAAGAGCATGAGATACAGGTATGTTGTGCATAAACTCACCATGAACTGAAGCCGACAAACTTCCTCGAAGTCAAAACACACTCCCGATGATCTTTCCCCTACAGCCTTGGAAGAATCAACCTCAAGAACAACATGCTCACTCAAAGAGACCGTCGGCCGAGAATCAAGCATCCTAGGGGTAGCAGACTTGGGTAATACCCCTTCATAAGGAAATCAAACCTGACCAACACCACTGGAAGCTCCATCATACTGCAAGTGTCAATCCCTCTCATCTCCATGATCCCTCGGGCTGGAAGCCTACGGCTCCTTCCCCTTTTCGGAATAACTTTGCCACGTCCCAAAGAACCGCCAGATATATACAAATGGAAAATCCAATGCAAATGGAAAGGTAAAGTGTTACCTCGGGTATACGAAGACAAAAAAATGGTAATGTATGCATATATCTCAATGTTGCGTTCCCCACACAGTACGAAGTATAGCTTGCCATCTGCGTTCGTCAGGGGATGAATGGGTCACAACCTTCGAACCCAGCTAGGAAGATCGTGAACTTCACCGGGTGTCCATGAAGTTACTGGAATAAGGGAAACAACATTATTACTTCTCCAACTTTCGTTGTAGACAAGATCTGAGAAAGTGCCAAATGCCTCACTCACGTGCGTGATTCCACTCTTCAGGAAATGCCAAGGACTCTGCAGGAATAATATCAATCGTTCAAACCCAGATCCCCACCTTCCTCGTCGTCAACAACAAAGGGCGTGGATGAGCGGCACCTCAGAGTTAGCAGGCCTCGATGATGAAAGGGCCGGTATAGCCTGACAAGGTGATCAAGCGTGAATTCAAGCCTGGCCTTCTCCGTGAAGAACTTCATCATCAATACCATTCACCAAAATGACGGGTGAATCTGCGCCAGAGTGACCCTATATTTCAGACAAAATTCTAGCACAATCCTATTGGGAGGACCAAAGCCGAAAGGATATAAATACACATTCAGGAACCTGGAGTCTGCAATGCCCTCATTAGGGGAAAGCGTGCAAGGCTACCCCTCGCTCCCCCCATATTATCTCCTCGCCATCTCCTGATGTTTTCCCCTTAACAAAGATGCCATCTCCAAAGTGAACTCCCTTGATTCCTGAGAACCAAGAGCAGCACTCCTGGCCCCTTGTCAGATCGTCCCAGAACAGTTTCCATGGCTATGGCAAAATTAACAGTCCAAAGCAAAGGTACACACCAATACTTTTGCACCTAGAAAGATGTAGTGCCATACCCCAGAATGGAAAGGCGGATATTCGAAAATGGTAGAGTCTTGCAAAGAAGCTGAGACCGCTCCACATATATGCAAAAAATAGCAACAATCTGCCTTAGGCAAGCCCTCAAAAGCCAACGACCTCGAGATAGACGATCGTTCGGTGCTCGATCCTAGAAGCAACCTCCAATGAAGAATCATAATTTGAAAAGTCATATGTATCATCTTCATGCTCGGAGCAGCACTCTCCGACAGGAAACCCTAGCCTAAAGAGGTCGAACCTCGATGAGCTCACGAGGACCAACACTTTATGCAAGGCAAGCAACTGATATCACATGTCACTTTCCCTAAGGAGGAAGAGTAAATGCAGGAAGCTCCAATTGCGAAAATTACACAAAGGCCCAAAGAAGCGCCCAACTACACCCAAGCACCTCAACAGAATTCTATCTTATATGGTCTAGACAGGGCATATACATCAAGACTAATAGGGACCCCCATGTACCCAAAGATGACCTACATCCAGAATAGCACCCCTAGAGCCCCCCCAGAACTCTACTCTTGATCTCCAAAACAAACCGAAGGACCTCGACAGTCCCCATATATCAGATTAGTTCGAGATTGGTCCAAAGCTCGGTAAAGAATTCAGAAAAGAGCAATGTTGATCAGTAAAGGATCATAATAAACACTTACAACCGAGCTAGGTACCAATGATCAACAATAAAAAAAGACATTTGAAGGGCCTCGAAGAGCATGAAAGCATACGAAAACAAAACAAATTCGAAAGCAGAAATCAATAAAGTTCATTTTATTCATAAAAGTTTGTGTACAAGTAGCTCTCGAGGGGTTGTTACATACAATTATAAAAGCTTACCGAGGACTTCCACGCCTAAAAAGGCAGAGGCGGAAGGGTGCACGCACAAGGTGAAGACCCGGAGGCTAATCCACCCCTGAAAGTCCACAACAGGCCCCTGCGAGCATGCTTCCCCGGAAGTTTCATCCCAACCTTCAACACTGATATCCTCAAGGGACAAGATGGATGGCAGGGAGGGACAAAAAAATTCCATAGCTCTCCGAAGATTGAGGACCTTCTTTGGCCAAAGAAGCCTCGGAGAGATAGTGGACCAAACAGTCCTCGGTCCCGCTTGCATGGCTACTTTGGATCCACTTCTTGGAATATCAGTCCATGCAAGCCCCCAACTCAAAGCAGAGTGCAACATCGAGCCGGGGTATGAAGGTGAGCAGCAGTGTATAATCTGATCCCCCTTTTGAGCATCAGTGCATAATCTAAACGGCTATCTACATGAGGGAGGAACCGGCTCTCCAGCCACCATCATCTCGGCCGGGCAGTACCGGCAAGGGTCGGTATATCAACAACCACGATGATATCAGGAGGATACATCTACCTTTAGCGGAAAGTGGCTCTGGTAGAAGGCCACAAGACATTCCAAGGAAGCTCCTCTAAACAGCTTTAATTTTAAGATCATAAGCCACAGACATAATGTTCAAAGAGGAAAGAAGGATATAAGAAAAGAGGAGGCGAACAAGTTAGTGGAAGCACGATTGTAGAAAAAACAAGGCCAAGGCGTCCCTATTTATAGGGGATTATGACATAGTTATGTATGCCATGGAAGGCTGATCGACGAGCACAGTTACTACATCCGTGGAAAAATGAAATGGTAGGGTACCTTCGCTTTGAAGAACGAGAATCGGGAGCATAATGAATGGCATCAAAAAGTACGAACCGAGGGTCACATCATCTATATGACATCATTAAAAGAAGTTCGAGAAGTCAAGAGATAAATTCATTTCCCATCCTTTCAATATGGGAAATGCGGAAACTATATGTGCGCAATGAAATTAGAAGATTTGATTTCCCGCTGTTGAGACAGTTCAGAGGCGTGCCTTGGGACTTCATGCCTCGAAACTTCGAGGGCAGGAAGTCGCGACTGAATTTCTCGACCTAGAGACCCACCGAGGTTCGATCCAAAGGAAACGAAGAACGACGTCAGGATAAGGGGAAGCCCTCTAGGCACATGGCTATTTCTGACAAACCTGGCCTATCTAGAACCTATGTTGTAGCATCATGTCAAGCCATCTCGTCACCATACTTCGTACTCAATACCCACATACTTGTAGCCGAGATTCCCCTTCTATATAAAGGGGACTCGCCCCTCCTTGTAAAGGGTTGGTAATTGCTCTATGTTCTCCATAAGTGAAATAATATATCTCTCTCTCTCTCTTTCTCTATCTCTCTCTCTCTCTCTGTCTCTCTCTATCTTTTCTTCTAAGGTATTTGTTCTTAAAGGCCCGAGGCCACCTCGTGTTCATTATTTTCTTGCTTGCTCTTCACCATATAACCCAACGCCGGCCATAGAGAGCCTTAGTTGATTGTATATTTACTCGCTATCCCATTCCTGATTACCCCTGTTAACTCGATTTTGGCTCAAGCCTCGACCTCGAGGCCACCATCGACCTACCCTGCATCTGGCCAGCAGGACCCTTCGGTTTGCTCACTACTTCCCTTTATCTCACATCTCATCTTCGTATTTAGTATTTCAAGCATCAACTGCTCTAAAAACTAGCTCAGAATAGATCACATATTTTTAGAATCATATTTACAAATTTAATTGGTATTACCATTTTTACGGTCGACGGTAACAATTTATATATAGTCCAAACAATACCAAAGTGGCAAATAGCGCATTAGCCTCAAACATGTAAAAATCAGATAATAAATAAAGACAAGTATAAAAGTTATTCTAAGCTCGAACTCTTGAACCCTGAACTAAAGATTCTGGATTTTTATCCCCAGCAGAGTTGTCAGAGCTATGACACCTCCTTTTTTTACCACCAAAGGGGTGATATATAAGGGATTTTTTCCAATTAAAGTGACATTATTCGAAATGGAATTATTTTATTTAATTTTTTAGACTCGCCCTTGGAATAGTTTATTTGATGTCCCAAGTCACCAGTTTATTTTGAAACTCCAAATCAAGGAAATTGCAACTTTATAAAAGTCTGCGAAACTAGAAATTCTAAGTAAAGAATTTTGTTAACCCAGGAGAAGGTTTTAGGCATTTCCAGGATCCGCGGTTCTAGAACGGTCACTTAAACTGTTAATATTGGCCTATTATCTAATTTACTACATGTTTTAACCTATTGTGCAATTTTACAACTTTTAAAACTGCTTTTAGCAATTTTTTAGAAAAATTCAATGCTATTTAAAATATGTCTTAAACCACGCTACATGAAATGCGCTCGCGGTTCGCGACACGTTTTATTTAATATTATTAAAAATTAAAATCGGGTCACATAAAATGTACACCCAGGTTTTAGTTATTATAAATCACAACTACATCACGAAAATCGTACCCGTAGCTATGATGAATTATTTAATTAACGCGCCTTCAGCAACTACAAAAATTTTATTTTTGATAGCAACATTTGTGAGGGGCTTGGATGATTTAATTTATTTATGGCACACCGCAAACCCTTTTTTATATGTGTTAGTTATTTATCTAATATTATTAGGGCCATGAATTATAAATTTTATTTGGCATGTTGCACCTCAACTTGTTATTTTTCTTTTTGAATAATATTTAACTAAAGGGAGCCTAAAGGTTCAGATCTTAAAGCGAGTCTAATTCCTTTATTATAAGCGTGTTTTGGTTAATATACGTAGGCACTTATTTATTTAAGGGAGTTTTGGTTTAAAAGCAGGCTCCAAGTTATTCATAATAAATCAAGAGAAAAAGAGAAAAGATATTGGGCTCAACATTAAGCTTAACTTTCATTAAAAAAAATAGTTGTACTGAACAAAAAATAGCTGCAAGTGGAATGCTGGGCTTCACAATAAAGCAATCTAAGTGACAAGTGAAAATAGAAAAGATATTTAGGCTCATCATTGGGCCCAGAGGTGATGGTAAAGCGGAAACCCCGCAATTTGGGCTTGGCTCGTAAGGAGTGCCCAGTTGGGCTAAAGTCAAGCCCAATTACTACCAAAGCATGATGAATCTTTATACTTGATTAATGATTGCATACATCTTTTGAATTTATAATACCTATATTTTCTAAATGAATAAATCACGCGTACAAAATAAATAGTAAAAGATTTATACAGAAGACCAAATTGTATCAGTTCTATAGCTTTATGCTAAATCAATAATTAATCTCCAACAAAAATGCTGACCCTCTATTAATGCAATTATTCCAGTCCATAAAATTGGTGACTCAAAGGCAGCTTGAAATTGCAAAGCTAGCTACAGAGCTAGCTTGCAAATCTACCACCACATTGCCACAAATAAAAACAAAGGCAATAAACTGTTAAAAAGAATGTTGCATTCCATACATTCAAATTCAAATAAGACACATGATTAACAACCTTTCTAAAATTATTTTTTAGAAGCAAATGAAGCTTTACGAACCTTCACCCTACAAATCTACAGCAATAAACAATCCAAACCTATAGCAATCCCAAATTATCAGAAGTCAAATCACAATGTTGCATGGAAGTTCAAGTTACTATTATATGCAGCAGAATAAAACATATGGCAATAACAGCAAAATGCACACATTTGTTGTACAAAATTGGACATGAGGTATAGCTTCAGCTTTAATAACGGAAGTTTGAAAATCAGCATGAGGTTTAATCTTAATAAATTTAGATTTGACATTCTTTTTTTTCTTTTTTTTGAAAGAAGACTATAAATATTAACTAACCACAATAAACGCTCATGTTAGTACACTTACAATCAGATTAGTTAAGTTCATGAGAGATTAATCAAATAACACAAAGAAACACTTATTTATTACACATATCTTTGCAAACTTTGATATTTTTATAACTTATAAAAATAGTTACATAGAAAATCTAAATCAGAACCTGTAAGGGTGAGAAACAACAAAGAAATAAGGAGATAAATGGCTAAAAATCCAAAGATGGGACAACAACCAAAAGCAGATAGCAGCAGCAGTAAAAAACAACATAGTAAAACCCCAGATAAACCATAATTCCCAAGAACAAACCCAAGCAGTCTTGAAACTCGAAATTCCAACTAACAACCCAAGAAATACCCTCTACTTCAAACCATGTTTTCAGCAAAAATCCAAAAAAAGAGAAGTTTTTGAAGGTTTTTCTAGAGTTTCTGAAATCTGATATTTTCAAGGACTTTTTTATGCATTAAAATGATGCTAAAATATGTTTCTCAGAACTTTTTTAGGCAGAGAATAATGCTAATGATTACATGTGTGTGAAAGAATATTTTCCTTTTATAGAGTGTACCCAAAGAGCATCAAAAATGGATATTCTAACTTAATATTTTGAATTTTTCAGGATAGTACAACATCTTTTGACAGTTGTATATTCTTTTTTCTTATCCAATATCAGCATTTTGCTAAGGATAGGGATAGCTGTCCTAAATACTAGAACCTTCTGATTTTAGCCTAAGTGAAAATTTAATTTTATCCTTTAAGTTACTGCTTATTTAAACTTTAACCTAAATTCTTTTAGCTTAATTAGGTCCCTAAGGTTTCTATTGATTTGCATACTAAGGCAAACAAGAAAAAAATTGACTTAAAAGCAAGGAAGATTAAATGGACAAATCCTAATTCAATTTAGACTTCTAGCTGGACCTGAATTATTTTAACACTTAACTGAAAATAGAAATGACAGAACGGGGTTATTTTGCAACTATCGTGAATGCAGAATCAATCAATGAGCCAATTTGTAAGAATCGAACCTATTAATCCAAACCAATATCATCATATCATGGAATCAAAAATAACAAATTAACAGTCTAAAAAACATTAATGAACCCTAAATGACAATTTGATCAATTAATTGTTGTGACAAAGTGTTTAACTCATTAACCCTAAAATATGATTAAAACTCACTTAGCTACAAATTAAACCCAATCGACAGAAGAAAACAAAACAGAACAAATGACCATGTAAAGAAATTAAAAATTAAGGGAAACCCTAATTGATGGTTACATAAAAGAAAAACACAAAGATGAGACAAACACTAAAAACAAGGAAAAGAGAAAGAAGAAAGGGCCTGAGGCTGTTTTGGAATGGGCCAGTTGATGAACCTTCTTGAATGAAACAACCATGAACTTATACAGCCATTAACTGGTTGTTCTTCACAAGAACAACTAGCCAATGGACGTTTGGGTTCATAGACTCTAAATACTGACTAAGAAAAGAAATTAGGGTTTTCCTTGGAATCTTAGATTCAAAATTCAAAGAGATTGGGGATGATTTGAAGGGAGTTGTGGTGATATTTGGAGAGAGGATGAGACGGTGATTGCATGGTGTTTATTTGAGGCGGTTTGGAGAACATCGAGATTCTTGGTGGTGATTTGAAAGAAACAAGGTTGGGATTTGGAATGAGGAGGCGATGAGGGTTCTGTGGTGCAAATTTGAGGGGGTTGGTGATGGTCCGCCCCCGTGAGGCAATTTCCACCCGGCGGACCACGGCGAGGGAGGATGGAGCTGGCTAGGGTAAAGTAGGGGGCTAGGGTTTCTTACTTGAGGGTGTGAGATAGATGAAATGATCTTATATTACGGGGTGTGGGAGGTTAACCAATTTTAGGACAATCATATAGTAATTATAAGGTCAATTCCAAGCCGTTGGATCAACAAGATTTTGAGGGTGGAGGATCCTGGATCTGGTAGGCATATTGGCTATTCAATGCATGATAAATTTCGTGATTTAAATTAAAATTAAACGTGCATAAAAATGCATATGATTAATAAAATTCTACAAAATTCCTAAAAATGGCAAATAATTAAGAAAAAAATCTATTTTCTTGAGATCTTATAGGAGTATTTTGTATAGGTCGAAAATCACATGCTCACCTGCCCCTCTGTGCTCGGAAACATGAAGGATTTTCGGGTAAAAATAAAAGAAGCAACTATGAGGGATTGTTGCCCGTTTGAAACTCCATGAGAAGCATCTTTTGAAAGATTTTGACCGAACCTTGCTTCAGAGGTTGCCTACATATCCTTGGCTATAAAGGAATCAGGTCGGTTTAGTTCTAGAAATTTTGGTAGCTGGGACAACCCAAAAACTGTAGTTTCACTGTTGTTGCCGTTGTTTCTGCTTGTTGAGCTCATTACTACACCAAAATAAAAGATGAAAAGCTAGACTAGCTAAGCCTATCAACTATGAGTAAAAATATTCTTATTTATAAACCTTCTAAAGCTTGATCTTGAATCTTGAATGATTCTTCCTGCAGACTCTAATCTGAATCTTGATGCTCGTTAGATACAATTTCTAGTTCATTCTTCCTCAACTTTTCGGATCAAGGCGAGATATGCAACAACTTGTGAATTCAATCATGTCTTGAGCAGTCCGCATCTTTTCTCCGCTTCTGCACTTTGAGTTCAACTTCTTTTCTTGTTCTTCCTTTCTTTTATTAGGTTTTAAGCTTCTTCTTTTGGTCATCTCAAACCATGTGCCTCACGGTGAAAGCCTGTTCAGGCACCAAAGCAAACAAACAAACAAAATTTTCTGCCTCAATTTTCACTAGGAAAATTTCGTGAGTTATTTGTAACAAAGATCTAAAATATTTCTTTGTTGAAAGCAATAAAACCAGGATTGTGTATCCTTGGGAAAAAGAGATTAGGGAGTGGAGCCCCTTGCCTAAAAATAAAATCAACTAGGAATGGAAACACTATGTTGGAAAAGCAGACTAGGGGGTGGAGACCATATGTTGGAAAAGGATACTAGGGAGTGGAGACCCTATATCTAAAAATGAAATCAACTAGGGAGTGGAGACCCTATATTGGAAAATCATACTAGTGAGTGGAGACCCTATGTCTACAATAAAATCAACTAGAGAGTGGAGAATGTATGTCAAAAATAACTTCAACTAGGAAGTGGGGACTCTATGTTGAAAAAATAGAATAGGGAGTGGAGACCTTATATCTAAAATAAATTCAACTAGGGAGTGGATACCCTATATTAGAAAAGTGACTAGGGAGTGGAGACCCTATGTCTAAAATAACTTCAACTAGGGAGTGGAGACCCCATGTTGGCAAAGCGACTAGGGAGTGGAGACCCTATGTCTAAAATAACTTCAACTAGTTAGTGGAGACCCTATGTTGGAAAGGCAGACTAGGAAATGAAGACCCTATGTCTAAAATAAATTCAACTAGAGAGTGGAAACCCTATGTTGGAAAAGCAAACTAGGAAGTGGAGACCCTATGTCTAAAATAAATTCAACTAGGGAGTGGAGACCATATGTTAGAAAAGTGACTATGGAGTGGAGACCTTATGTTTAAAATAACTTCAACTAGGGAGTAGAGACCCTATGTTGGAAAAACATACTAGGGGTGGTGACCCTATGTGTAAACTAAATTCAACTAGGGAATGGAGACCCTATGTTGGAAAAGTGACTAGGGAGTGGAGATCCTGTGTCTAAAATAACTTCAACTAAGGAGTGGAGACCCTATGTTGGCAGAGCGACTAGGGAGTGGAGACCTTATGTCTAAAATAAATTCAGCTAGGGAGTAGAGATCCTATGTTGGAAAAGTGACTAGGGAATAGAGACCCTATGTCTAAAATAACTTCAACTAGGGAGTGAAGACCTTATGCTGGAAAAGCAGATTAGGAAGTGGAGACCCTATGTATAACACAATATCACCTAGGGAGTAGAGACCCTATGTTGGCAAAACGACTATGGAGTGGAGACCCTATGTCAAAATAAATTCAATTAGGGAATGGAGACCCTATATTAGGAAAAGTGTAAGTAGAGATTGGGAACCCTAGGCTACCATGATTTTGAAATTTTTATTCTTTTTTTTAATTATTTATTTCATGAAATGAGTGAATGCGGGAAAGAATTTTTGAACGGACTTCCTTTTTTTGGGTTGTTGCTGCAAAGCTGCTTATAACCCTTGTGTAGTTTCTTTGGTTGCACCTGGATCTTGCAAGGTTGCTTTTAGTTACACTTATTTCCTGTTTTCAAACAAAGAACAATTGCTAATTTGAAACTGTGGTTGATTTTGTGGCGTTAATTGTTTTGATCTCGGTCCACCTATTTTGATGAAATCCTTTACTGTTTGTTGGCCTTCTGAAGACCGATCTCTCTTTAAAAACTAGGGATTTTGACTTTCCAAACTTTCATACGATGGTTCACCCGTATGGGGCTTTGAACTTTTCATCTTATTTCACCTTTATGGACATCTGACTTTGGATTTCTTTCCTTTTCCAGAATTTTAACTTTGAAGCATTGGCCATCATGGCCAGTCGAGATCGACTTGACGCAACTGTTGAGGCTGGGTGCTTTTCCTTGAATTTGGCTTTTGTTAAGCAGAAACCTGTAGAACCAATCTTGCCATCTTTTTTCATATTAGTTTTAGAGAAGGACTAAACCGAAACGGATTCAAAGAAAAGTAAACAAAAGATAAGATAATGAATTTAACAAGAAGTGTTCCTTTCGGGGGAAGAAAGAGGACTTATATCGGGTGTATGCAGACTTCAATAGACATGACATGATTCTTGGACTAGACACCCGATCTGCGCAACCTATCATCACTCCTGTCTTAAAATCGAGAAAACTCTACAGGGCTTTTTCAATGCCAATGGATGTAAGTAATTCCTTCTTCTCAATCAATGGTGCCCGTTGCAGGTTTTCGCCCATTGACCTTTCTCATTTCTCTTCTCACCGTCACCCTATAGTGCTTTTTACGAGTTTTCACTAACAAGACTCTCTCATTTTTAGTTTCTCTACTCACATTCGCCTTACGTTGCCCGTGTGGGTTTTCACCAATAAGAGTCTCTCATTCTATTTCTCTCATCTTGTTGTATCAGATTCAAGCAACTGCATTCTCCGATTCTTGAACATTCTCACCAATTGATTAGAAGGACTTTTAACATGATTTAGGTTAAAGGAATTTGGATTGAATTACAACTTTGGAACCATTCGGGCAGGATCATCATTGAACCATTATAACATCTGCCTCGGTTTCACTTTTGCGGAAATTTGGATTTTTGTTTTGGTGTGATTGAACCCTAGAGAGAGGCTGCCTACGTATCCTTTCAGAATCAAGTCGTACGTAGTTCAGGGAACTTAGTTTTTTATTTTTTTTTATCATTTATTTTTTATTTTTTTATAAACGTTTCAAGGTTCCAAAGAGGGTAATCAAATAAATGTAATCAGCTCAAAGGGTAAGAAAATGGTTGAAGTGTTTGGTGTAGCGAGAAAGAAATCCTTCGTATCCCAATCGGATAATATCGGTGCTGAAGAAGTATTAAACATAGAACCTTTTGACGCATGTGTTTAAGGATCATTTCCTTCAATGTCTCCCAAGTACAACACCCTTTACGGTAATAATTTTCTTATAATGTATGGAACTTTCCAGTTTGGTGCGAACTTTCCTTTTGCTTCCTTGTGGTGAGGGAGAATACGTCTCAAAATGATTTGTCCCACTTCGAAGCTCCTAGGCCGCACTTTCTTGTTGTAGGAATGGGCCATTCTTTGTTGATATAACTGCCCATGGCAGACTACGACCATTCGCTTTTCATCAATCGGGTTTAACTATTCTAGACGGGTTTTGACCCACTCACTATCCTCAATCTCAGCTTCAACGATGATCCGAAGAGATGGAATTTCAATGTCTGCGGGTATTACGGCTTCAGTGTCGTAAACCAATAGATAGGGTGTTGCTCGAATCGATGTGCGCACATTTGTGTGATATCCCAGTAATGCAATGGCAACTTCTCATGCCATTGTCTAGAACTCTGGATCACCTTTCTAAGAATCTTCTTGATGTTCTTGTTTGTTGATTCAACGACACCACTAGCTTTGGGCAAATAAGGGGTAGCATTCCGATATGTGATCTTAAATTGTTTGCAGATATCCCTCATCAAATGACTATTCAAGTTTGCAGCACTGTCCATAATGATAGTTGTAGGGATACCAAAACAGCAAATGATGTTGAAGTGCACGAAGTCTACCACACTTTCTTAGTGATAGCTTTGAGAGTGACTGCTTCAACCCATTTTGCGAAGTAATCGATGGAAACCAATATGAATTTATGCCCATTTGAAGCTTTTAGCTCGATTGGCCTAATGACATCCATACCCCAAGCAACGAACGGCCATGGAACCGACATAGGATGCAGTTCTCAAGGAGGTGCATGAATCAGGTCACCATGTACCTGACACTGATGACACTTTCGGATGAAGCTGAAGTAATCCTTTTCCATGGTAATCCAGTAACACCCTGCTCAAAGGATTTTCTTCGCAAAGACATATCCATTCATATGAGGTCTGTATACTCCTGCGTGTACTTCATTCATGATTTTTTCAGCCACTTGGGAATCCACACATCTCAAAAGGTTAAATTTGGAGTCATTTTGTACAAAACTTCTCCGCTCACGAAGAAGCCACCGGCAAGCCTTCTAATGGTTCTCTTTTGATCTCCACTTGCTTGCTCGGGATATTCCTTTGTTTTCGAAAACATCTTGATATCACAGTACCATGGCTGGACATTTGGTTCTACCTCGACCGTATTGCAATAACCATGCCATTCTCAGATTTGGATTTCTAACGGGTCATTGTAGATATCACCTGGATACGGCAACATTGAGGCAAAAGTAGCAAGTGCATCGGCTAACTCATTGTGAAATCGAGGAACGTACCTGAACTCAACAGTTTTGATCGGTTTGCTAAGATCCTCCACATGTTGTCTGTACGAAATAAGCTTGACATCCTAAGTTTTCCATTTCCCCTGAACTTGACAGATAATCAAATCTGAATCCCCCATGATTAACAATTCTTCCACATCTTGGCCTATTATCATGATCATAACCATAATGCAGGCTTCATACTCACCAGTATTGTTTGTGCGGAAAAATCGATGTCTAGCTGTGGCCGGATAATGCTAATCGGTAGATGAAATAAAGATTTCCCTATTAGATAATACGCTTAACGCTAGAGGGGGGGTTATAATAAAATTTAGCGTATACTTGCGGAATTTGAAATTTGCAGGAAATAAATAAGTGCGTTAAGTAAACAAAAAGGAAAGAACGCACCGATGTATTCTGGTTCACCACAACAAGTGGCTAGTCCAGTCCCCGAGAGACTTTCTCGAGATTTTCCACTAACTTGTCAAGCTTACGGGTGCTCAACAAACCTTTACAACTTAAGGACACAAGCCTTAACAGCTTTGCTCGGAGATACAACACTCCAAGACTTCATTGTTAAGCTTACGGGTGCCTAACCAACCTTTACAATCTGAGGACACAAGCCTCAACAATCTTGCTCGGAGATACAACACTGCAAGACTTCGACCAAGGAAACACAAGTTCCTTACAACAAGAGAATCACAATTCTCTTACAAGTGTACAAAACACTAAACACTCAAACAAAACACTCCTTAATGAGTAGATATGAGTGAAAGAAGTAAGCTCAAGATCACAACAACTTTGAACAATAATATGGCTCTCAAAATTTATGTAATGAATATAAAATGATAAGCAATAGAGAATGCAAGCTTATAGCAATTGTATGATCAGTTGTTGTATGTGTTGTATTAAAAACACTGAAATGAAGCTGTATTTATAGTTGAAAAACTTGGCATTACCGTTGCCTAATTGCCAATTAAGAGTTGCTGATTTTACTGTGTGACAATCGACTGTCAAGAAATCACAATCGATTGTTTGCCAATCGTTCCAGAAATCAATCCCAGATTTTACGCTTAACAATCGATTGTCCAAGATCAACAATCGATTATTGGTAAAGTTCAAAAAATCATTTCCAGATATTACGTAAAACAATCGATTATACAAAATCAATAATCGATTATCCAGCAACGTTCAAAAAATCCTTTCCAGATTTTAATTTCAACAATCGATTGTACAAAATCAACAATCGATTATTCAGCAACGTTCAAAAAATCTTTTCCAGATTTTAATTTCAACAATCGATTGTACAAAATCAACAATCGATTACCTGACGGTATTTGAAAACTTTACGACAATGGTCAGCTTCACAATCGATTGTGCAACGTTAACAATCGATTACTTATCAGACTTTGAAAATCATTTTAGACACTGCCTCGTGACAATCGATTGTTATATACTCACAATCGATTATTTAATAACTTTGAAAAAGTCTGGAAGACACTGCCTCAACACAATCGATTGTCATATGTTCACAATCGATTATTTTGTGACTTTGAAAAAATCTGATGGACACTGTCTCTTCACAATCGATTGTTATTAACTTCACAATCGATTATTTTGAGCGTTGAAAAACTTTGATGTACACTGCCTCATCACAATCGATTGTCATAGGGTTCACAATCGATTGTCATGCAGGTTTGAAAAACCTGATGCTCACTGCCTTAACACAATCGATTGTCATTAGTTCACGATTGTCATGCAGTCTTGGCTTAACATAATCGATTATCATAAGTGCATAATCGATTATCTTAGTCCAGATCTTAGAGGCATGTTTAAAAATTATTTTGACTAAAGTAAATATGCATGATTTAAAATTATTTAGCATTAAATTAAATATGCATGATTTTGTAAAAATAGTTTTAAGAGAGAAGCCATGTCATGAGTCAAGTTGTCGAATCAAGAACACAATTAAGAACGACTCATTTGAACTATAAAACTGTCTTGTGCCTGAATCTCGTTATGCATCACTTATGCGCTTGTACTTGAACTTCGTCATATATCAATTTGCGCTTCGTTTGTCATTTATCAAAACCTACACATAAGAACACACGTTTTAGTATAAAGCCTTGAGAACGTGTTTTCAACAATTTCCCCATTTTTGATAATGGCAAACTTTAAGCGGGTTATGCAAATTAAAAAATTTATAATGACAATTCAAGACAAGTATATATATGCATCAACAAGTATGCAATTTGTTCCCCCTCAATGTATGAATTCCCCCTCAATTTAAGCTTATAAATATTGAGAGTGCATACCCTTTATCTTTCCCCTTTTGCCATTAGCAAAAATAATATAAGAAGATGCCAAAGATGTAAATAAAACTTGTTTATTTATTGGAAAGAAGATTACAGCAACAGGGAAGACAATACAACATAAAAACAAACTTAAAAACAACAAACAAAGAAATTATTCATTTCCATCATCTCCCGC
The DNA here is from genome assembly GCA_034376525.1 of Nicotiana benthamiana. Classification (NCBI taxonomy): domain Eukaryota; kingdom Viridiplantae; phylum Streptophyta; class Magnoliopsida; order Solanales; family Solanaceae; genus Nicotiana; species Nicotiana benthamiana. Next base: position 51,262,343 of record CM067325.1, on the reverse strand, counting down.
CTCATCATCCGGCGCTGCTTCATATGGAACAAGACCCGCATATGGATAATGAACATGGTCAAAATATCCATGGATCTCATGAGTTAATTGACCAAAAGAAGAGGTCAATGAAGCAATTTGGTCGGAAATTGATTGGAGGGTAGGCTGAGGCGGACGAGTTCGACGGGTTGGAGGAGGAGCAGGTGCTGCATGATCACCGTCATGATAAAAGGAGGATTCTGAAATTTCCCACTTCTTGGTACTCTTTTTGAGAGGACCGTTGGAAGTGATGAATCCGGAGGCTTCAAGAAAATTCATGATGAGGAGAGCATAAGGAAGAGGCCTGTTATCTCCGATAGCGTCACGCATGTGAATCTTGACGAACTGACACCAATTGATGTTAGCTCCGGTTATTATGGCATGCATGAGCTTGGTGTCCTCTTGGGAAATGGTAGTATGGTTATGCTTGCGAGGCTTGAGGACTCGAGTGATGAAATAAAAAATCAACCGATAATTTGGATCCATTCCCGTAATTGTAGGACGACGGGAAGAAAGATTTGGATCATAAGAAGTAATTCCGGTTTGATGTAGGAGGACTGTTTCATCAAAAAGGGCTCCGGCCTCGCCGATGTACCGAAAAATGTCTTCGCCACTATGAGGAAGACGGGCAATGGTATGAAGGTTTCCATCGGAAAGAAGAATTTGAACACCATTTATATTCGTCACAAGCTCACCATCATCATCCTCATGAAGGTTGGAGTAGAATGCTTGAATCAATGTAGTATTGATATAAGGATGGGTAAGAAGTAAGAAGTCAAGAAGTTGACAATTTTTGAGCATATTTGCAGCAGGGCCATAAGATTCAAGATACTTGTTGGTTGAAAAGCGGGGAGGAAGAATGTCGCGCTTTTCAAATTTTGTTAAAAAATCGAGTAAGCTCGATGTCAGAATTAAAATATAGAACGGAACCATCTTGATAAGGATGGTTTGGAGCAGCAGAGGAGGATGCACCATGCCTCGCAGAACGGTAACGTTTGGAGTGACGGCCCGACATTTTCACTGAGTATTGCTGGAATGTGCAAGAGACTTGAAAGAATTTTGATAGTTTAAGAGCTAAAGTTGATGCTTGAGTGAATAAAAATGAACATATATGGAGCCTATTTATAGAGGGGAGAAAGGCATTTCATTAATGGAAGAATTCTGCTGAAAATTGAAAGCTAAAACGGTCAGAAACGGTAAAGAATAAATTGCACTGACCGTTTGACAATCGATTGTTGTAATGAGATAATCGATTGTCATTAAGATTTGACTGAATCTCGGAACTGACACAAATCGATTGCAGAACCAAACGGTAAAAAAAATTTGACATACTGACATGAAAAAATCGATTGTCAAAATATGGTAATCGATTGTTATGTTACAGTGAGCACAGAAATTTTCTGATTTTGAGAGTAATCGATTATATTTTGAAATGATCGATTGTTTTGGAAAAGCATTGCTGAATGGCTAAGACGGAAATCGATTTTGCAGTTAAAGAATCAATTATTTAACAAAACTGCATAATAAGCATAAACCGTAAACAATCGATTAGTGATACTGCTAATCGATTTTCTGTACAGTAAGATAACCGATTATTTGCTTGGAACAATCGATTGTTCTGTGCCAAAACTTAATAATTCCCCCTACCTTTAGGGTGATACCTGCAAAATAGAATTAAACTTCTCCGACGCTCAAGTCAGTAATTAAAATATAAATGCAACCTAAAATGTATGCATTTAGATCAACGTTTACCCGCATTCAATACTTCATTTGGACATGATTTATATTTAGCACAACATTAAACGCTAAATATTTTATCAAGTCTACTAGCAATAAGGTAAAGTGAGGAACGATCATACCTGTGTAGTTCTTGGTATTGCTCGTCTTACCTTTCACATTTCTGTCAAGATGGTCATCTAAATTCATTGAAGTGACCATTGGTTTGGTGTTGCTCTTTTCGAATTGATTTGGCAACTCCTTGCGACATTTAGATGGACAAATGAAAGTTCCCTCTTTCATTTGCTTAATTTGCAGCTCCAAGAAGAAATTAAGCTTGTCTATCAATGATATCTCAAATGCCATTTACAGATTCCTTGCATGACACTTATTAGTTGCTCCAAAGTAATACAAATATTTTCTAAGATATCATTTTCCACAAGATTTGGAATGCAAGATGTTAGTGGCATGAGAGTTTAAAGAAAATAACATTGCCAATATAGAGAGTTGTTTTGAAATTCTGTCATCAAAAAGATAGTAAACTTCGTGCAATCTATTTCCCCTTAATCAGAAATTTATCAAGACATACCAACAAGACATAGATATACCAATTGTTATAAAACAATGATAAACCCATTTGTTGGATGACATAACAAGTGTACCAAAAGTTATTTTATTAACAGTGATACAAATTGTTATTTTTAGTAAAGCATATTACAAACGAGTGTTGACTGTTAACAGATCAACCATACATCGAATTTTGAAGAACATACCGACCATTATCCAGACCAAAGGATGTGTTCATCAAGAGACGATTTTTATCAGAAGGATTTTTGTCAATTGTTAGAAACATGAGACATCTCAATTATTTTTCAAAGCTGAGGATAGCATTCATCAAAAATGTGAGTGAAAACTTTTTGAAGAATATGCTAATAGATAATACACACCACACAGTATACTAACAGTTATTTAAACCACAGATAGCAATTATCAAATCATGAATGAAATGATTTTATCAAGCTAACTGTTAATACATATCAACAGTTTTGATCTTTTAAAAGCAGATAACTAACAAGTAAACTAATTGACAGCAATTGTCATTTAACAACACGTTTTCAACATATGAATCAACAAAGCTAATTGATATTGATTGTTGACAAGGATATCTCAATTGTTAACGCACATCAACTATTACGACTAAGCTTAAAGATTCAACAATAAGGGAACCAAATTAACAACAAATAAGTTAATATTGGTTGCTAGCACATATATCAACAATTCGGTTTTTGTCAAAAAGGATAACTAACCGAAATTTCCTCTTGATGTAATGAGGTGTCGTGCTCGGTGCTTCTACTACAATGCTGTAGCCTTTCAAGCACACCTGCAAAACAGATTAATGATCTTTTGGTACCCATGCCATTTTGGGTCCTTGGGGATTAGGCATATCATAATGATGCGATTGAGTGATATGTCTATGTCGTGTAAAACATGCAGGAGCAATATGACCAATACATCTACAATAATGACAAGTCACGTTGGGGTTATGCATCCTTCTAGGTTCATAGTAACTTGACGGACGAAAATGGTTTACTCTATTTTCAGCATTATGACTATTGTGCGCTTTATGAACATCATTTCTCCTACTATGAGCAGCATTTCTAGAATAATTATTTCTACGTTGGAAATCATTTCTAGGTGCTCTAAAGGGTTCAAAATTCCTTCTAGTATTTGGCCTATAATATGCATCATTTCTAGGGTAGTTATTTCTAGGTGGTAAGTCATTGCTAGGTCTTCTAAAATGTTCAACATTTAGTCTAGCATGCATATTGGTTCTAGGATTGCTATTTCTAGGATAAGCATTTTTATTATTTGTCCTAGGTTGAGCCTTAGGTTGTTGGGGTTTTGCTTCAACCTTTTCTTTAGGCTCATTCGTAAACCCTATGCCATGCTTGGTTGACTTCAAATTATCAAGAACATCATTCAAATTTTTGTACGAAGAATTAAACTTATCTAATGTGCCTTTAAGCCTTTCTACTTCATTTTTGAGATGCAAGCAAGAAGTACACTTTCTAATAGAGCTTTCGGGCTTCTCGGCGCTTCTTTTTCCAAAAAACTTGTTTTCCTCTTTCAACTTCTCATTTTCTAAAACCAGTTTTTCAAAATCTTTTTCTTTTAGAGAGAGTTGTTTTTGAAAATCTTTTTCTTGCAACGACAGAGTTTTCTGCAAATCTTTAATAGTCTTGGAAGCATCAACAAACTCACTATGTAATTTATTATAAGCATTTTGCATTTCTTCAAGCGAGTGAGAGTTGGATGTACTTACCTCTTCTTCTTCGTTTGCCATGAGACATTGGCCAGTTGATTCATCATATGAGCTGTTCGCTTTTTGAGGCATGCTTTCATACATTTCCTCCAGCTTATCCCACATCTCTTTGCCGGTTTTGTAGTGGGAAATTTTCTGATAGTCTTCCTGATTCAAGGCGCTATACAACATATTTATTGCATTAGTGTTGTATTCACTTACCTTGGCTTTCCCAACTTTTGTTGTTATTTGATCACCATGCTTGATGATTTGCCATAGATAAAAGTTGTTGGCTGTGATGAAAATTCTCATCCGATCTTTCCAATATAAGTAATTATTTCCATCTAATATTGGGGGCAACATGTTAAAATCACCTTCACCTATTCCAGCAAAAGAGTCACGAGTAGAAGCCATGGATGGTTCTCTCAAACTGTTAAGTCTTCAGAGAGTTGGGCTCTGATACCAATTGTTAGATAATACGCTTAACGCTAGAGGGGGGGTGAATAGCGTTATAATAAAATTTAGCGTAAACTTGCGAAATTTGAAATTTGCAGGAAATAAATAAGTGCGTTAAGTAAAAAAAAGGAAAGAACGCACCGATGTATTCTGGTTCACCACAACAAGTGGCTAGTCCAGTCCCCGAGAGACTCTCTCGAGATTTTCCACTAACTTGTCAAGCTTACGGGTGCTCAACAAACCTTTACAACTTAAGGACACAAGCCTTAACACCTTTGCTCGGAGATACAACACTCCAAGACTTCACTGTTAAGCTTACGGGTGCCTAACCAACCTTTACAATCTGAGGACACAAGCCTCAACAATCTTGCTCGGAGATACAACACTGCAAGACTTCGACCAAGGAAACACAAGTTCCTTACAACAAGAGAATCACAATTCTCTTACAAGTGTACAAAACACTAAACACTCAAACAAAACACTCCTTAATGAGTAGATATGAGTGAAAGAAGTAAGCTCAAGATCACAACAACTTTGAACAATAATATGGCTCTCAAAATTTATGTAATGAATATAAAATGATAAGCAATAGAGAATGCAAGCTTATAGCAATTGTATGATCAGTTGTTGTATGTTGTTGTATTTAAAACACTGAAATGAAGCTGTATTGATAGTTGAAAAACTTGGCATTACCGTTGCCTAATTGCCAATTAAGAGTTGCTGATTTTACTGTGTGACAATCGATTGTCAAGAAATCACAATCGATTGTTTGCCAATCGTTCCAGAAATCAATCCCAGATTTTACGCCTAACAATCGATTGTCCAAGATCAACAACGGATTATTGGCAACGTTCAAAAAATCATTTCCAGATATTACGTAAAACAATCGATTATACAAAATCAATAATCGATTATCCAGCAACGTTCAAAAAATCCTTTCCAGATTTTAATTTCAACAATCGATTGTACAAAATCAACAATCGATTATTCTGCAACGTTCAAAAAATCTTTTCCAGATTTTAATTTCAACAATCGATTGTACAAAATCAACAATCGATTACCTGACGGTATTTGAAAACTTTACGACAACGGTCAGCTTCACAATCGATTGTGCAATGTTAACAATCGATTATTTATCAGACTTTGAAAATCATTTTAGACACTGCCTCGTGACAATCGATTGTTATATACTCACAATCGATTATTTAATAACTTTGAAAAAGTCTGGAAGACACTGCCTCAACGCAACCGATTGTCATATGTTCACAATCGATTATTTTGTGATTTTGAAAAAATCTGATGGACACTGTCTCTTCACAATCGATTGTCATTAACTTCACAATCGATTATTTTGAGCGTTGAAAAACTTTGATGTACACTGCCTCATCACAATCGATTGTCATAGGGTTCACAATCGATTGTCATGCATGTTTGAAAAACCTGATGCTCACTCCCTTAACACAATCGATTGTCATTAGTTCACAATCGATTGTCATGCAGTCTTGGCTTAACATAATCGATTATCATAAGTGCATAATCGATTATCTTAGTCCAGATCTTAGAGGCATGTTTAAAAATCATTTTGACTAAAGTAAATATGCATGATTTAAAATCATTTAGCATTAAATTAAATATGCATGATTTTGTAAAAATAGTTTTACGAGAGAAGCCATGTCATGAGTCAAGTTGTCGAATCAAGAACACAATTAAGAATGACTCATTTAAACTATAAAACTTTGTCTTGTGCCTGAATCTCGTTATGCATCACTTATGCGCTTGTACTTGAACTTCGTCATATATCAATTTGCGCTTCGTTTGTCATTCATCAAAACCTACACATAAGAACACACGTTTTAGTATAAAGCCTTGAGAACGTGTTTCCAACATTCCCAAATCCCGACATCTTTTGCATTCACAGCTCCATCGAAGAACATTTTCCAAGCATTGGCGTCCTCTGAAATTACCTCAACTGAATTCACTTCCTCGTTCAGAAAGTAAGTACTTAAAGGCTGATATGCATCATCAACAGGGTTTTCAGGTAGGTGACCCGCTAGAGCTTAAGCTTTCATTATCGTGCGAGTGATATAGACTATGTCGAACTCGGTGAGCAGGATTTGCCATTTTGCCAACCTCCTTGTGGGCATCGACTTCTAGAATATGTACTTTAAGGGATCCAACCCGATGATGAGATAGGTGGTGTAGGCCAAACGGTAATGCCTAAGCTTCTAAGTGACCCAAGTTAGGGCGTAGCAAGTCCTTTCCAACAGAGTGTATTTGGCTTGGTAACTAGTAAACTTCTTGCTCAAATAGTAGATTGCCTGCTCTTTCTTCCCAGTCACATCATGTTGCCCAAGAACACATCTAAAGGAATTATCCAAGACTGCCAAGAATAAAAACGAAGGCCTCCAAGGTTCGGGTAGGACCAAGACTGGCGGATTCAACAGATATTCTTTGATTTTGTCAAAGGCATCTTGACACTCATATGTCCATTTAATCGCTACATCTTTCTTCAACAGCTTGAATATGGAATCACATGTGGAAGTCAACTGAGAAATGAACCGGCTGATGTAATTCAACCTTCCCAACAAGCTCTTAACCTCTTTCTTGGTTCTCGGAAGAGGAAAATCCCGAATAGACTTTATCTGCGTTGGATCTAGCTCAATGCCCCTCCAACTGACTATAAATCCCAAAAGCTTACCAAACGAAACTCTAAATGCACATTTAGTTGGATTTAGCTTCAAATCATACCTACGCAGATGCTCAAAGATCTTTCTCAAATCCCTAACATGGTCATCCTGCGTTCTGGACTTAATGATCACGTCGTCCATATACACCTCGATTTCCTGGTGCATCATGTCATGAAAGATGGCATTCACTCTCATATACGTTGTCTCGCATTCTTCAGACAAAAAGGCATGACCCTGTGACAATAGGTGCCCCAGGGTGTGGTGAAGGCTATATTTTCCGCATCTTCTTCATCCATCAAGACCTGATGATATCCAGTATAACAATCCACGAAAGACTGTATCTCATGTTTGGCACAGTTGTCAACGAGGATGTGGATGTTTGGCAAAGAGAAGTTATCCTTGGGACTTGCTTTGTTCAGATCCCAATAATCAACACACACTCGGGTTTTCTTATCTTTCTTCGGCACTGGGGACCACATTAGACACCATGTGGTGTATCAAACCACTCGGATCACACCCGCTTTTAACAATTTGGTGACCTCTTCTTTGATCTTGTCACTAATGTCAGTTTAGAATTTTCTCTGTTTTCGCTAGACACATGGGCAACCAACGTAAGTTGGCACTTTGTGCACCACTAGATCAACACTTATTCCTGGCATATCATCGTAGGACCAAGCAAACACATCTTCGAATTCAAACAAAAGTTTGATCAGTGCATCCCTGGTTCTTTCATCTATGTGAATTCTTATCAAGGTTTCTTGGACCTCTTCGGAACTACATAAATTAACTGGCTCAAATTTATTTAGATTTTGCTTAGGCTTATTCTCAAATTGTTTCCAATTCTCGATTTATTTCCATAAAAGCCTCATCTTCATCGTATTCGGGTTCTTGATTCATTATTTCTAAATTAGGCAACATGTTTGGATCTGGGCATAAAGTCTGCAAGAATGTCATGTTATTTAAAGCTGCATTAGAACTGAAAGAAGAGATAAGAAAAAGAAACAAATATCATAAAGAATAAAGAAAGAGATTCATAAACAGTGAAATATTGATTTCATTTCATCGAATTTTAGATAGCACGGTTTACATTGGAATTTTTAAGACAATAAACTAAAAGAAACATCTGAGTTACACCCTGGGATAACTTATAATATAGAAAAGCTGGCAAGACTAGACTACCGGGATTCCCTCCTGACTGGGAACGGAGTAGCCTTCTAGTTTTGCAACTTGGAATTGGGCCTCATATATTATACCTCAGCGGTGCTCGAGCCTTCTCCCGGCTGGACTATGTGAGTTTCATACAACATCTGCCTCATGGCTCCACATATTTCTTTAATTTCCTCAACCGTGAAGGCCACATCTTCCTCTTCTGTGTACTTGGGTTTGATGAATGTTTTGAAAAGATGTGGGATTGGTTGAGGCAAGACCTAACCATTGCTTTTTCGCTCATTTGTCCATGTTACATCAGCTGGCGTGGCATGAAAACCCACACCGAAGAACTTATCGCTAGCAGCCAGAGTGATAGGTTCTGTGATACCTTGAAATGATGTCCCAAGACCCTTCCCGGGCTTATAATCTTGCCTGATCATTTCATTAGCAACCATAATTGACGCATTTGAGAGAAAAGGTTGAGTACACGGGCTTCCTTCTTCACATTTATGTGCAACCACAACCTCGAAAGCTTGATTGAGTAAATACTCGCTAACTTCTCTAGCTTCAAGACATGGGACTAGCGGGTCCCTATAAATTGACTGCTCGTCCTCTCCATGGACCACAATATCCTGATCTGTGTATTCAAATTTCACCATTTGGTGGAGAGTAAAAGGTATGGCCCCTGCCGCATGAATCCAAGGCCTTCCCAAAAGGAAATTATAAAAAGTTTCCATGTCTTGGACCTGAAATGTCACCTCGAAATCTACAGGACCAATAGTCAAAATCAAATCAATCTCGCCTATTGTGTCACTCTTGATTCCATCGAAGGCACGCACATGAACATTGTTACCTGATTTTCTCAGTCCTAATCTCCATTCTTTGAAAAATTGAGAGAGGGCATATATCAACTCCAATCCACCATCCAACATGAATCTTTTCACATAGTGCCCCTCAGACTTAACTGTCGAATAAAGGGCTTTGTTTTGGACAGCTCTTTCCGGGGGAAAATCATTCTTGCCAAATGAAATTTGGTTGACTGCGAAGAATCTTTCTGCCATCCTTTCCAGTTCTTCAATAGTGGTTTTAATCAGAACATAAGTTTCATTGAGGGTCTTTGTCAACACTTTCTGATGCTCAGTTGAGCTCACCAGTAGAGACAAGAGTGAAACCTAAGAGGGAGACTTCCGAAGTTGATCAATTACCTCGTAGTCCGCAATTTTCATTTTTTGAAAGTATTCCTTGGCCTCTTCAATGTTGATGGGCTTCTTAAAAGGGAAACGCTTCTTTTTGGATTTGTTCAAATCCTCCAAGTTGAGGTATTTCTCAGCTGGGTTAATTTCAGTTCCTTCCCCTATGACCTCTTTAACTTTATATGTTACTACCGCTTTGTTGTAATTCCATAGGATGGGGTCTATCATGGGCTTCTATGGTGCGCGGCCAATAACCACAAGCTCATTAAAATTACCGACCCCCCTACCTAGGTCCCTTTGGGCACACACATCTTAGGTCCTTTGTTCAGCTCGAACCTTTTTAGAGGACTCAATGTCATTTGTTTTTTCCTGTGACTGTGGGGAACATAAAGAATGGCATCTTTAAGGGATACTGGCCCGTTTTGGTTTCCACTATCTTTTTTGCACTTTGAGGGGTGGATCTACTTTTCTTCTCTCATTTGTCTTGCTTTGCAGCAGCCTTTGGATTCTTTTCAACATCAGCGATAGCCCAGATGGATTTCAAGGCGGGACCAAACTCCTTATCTTCGCAAATCATCCCAATAACTAGCCCGTCATAGTGATCTGGTAATAGGTTATTGGTCACACTTGGAATCTCTTCATCTTTCAGCGCTATATGTTTTTGCTCTATTAGATTTTTGACCGCTCTTTGAGAGTCCAATAGTCTTCAGTGTCATGCCCTTCTGCTCTTGAGCGGTAAGCACATCAAGCACCATGTCGGTAGGAGGGCAATTCTGGGTTTTTCCTAGTTAGGGGTACGGGTTGCAACAAACCCATTTGGACCTGTTTAAGGAAAAGGCTAGAGTATGATTCACCAATAGCGTAAAGTTTATTTTTCTGGGTGGCTCCCGGCAAGCATTGTATGGGAAATTATTTTATGGGGTCGAGAGTTATATGGAGCTTGGTGAGGAGGGTTATTTCTAGAAGGTGGAACTCAGTTTTGGTTAAACAATTTTTATAGCCGAGCATATGGATGGGCATTCATCACCGCGTAAGGCTGAGGAGCCATAGCATAAGCCACATACTAGTGAGGAAAATAATGTTGTAGGGTGCTTGGAGAGAAGTAACCTCGGGGTGGATGGGGGTTTCTCAGACCTGAAATCATCACCCGCTTTGAATTGCTTGGGACGTAGCTCTTATGGCAGATTAGCTAAATATGCGACCTGTTTTTAGACCATTCTCAACCATCTCATCAATCTTGACAGCATCAGCAAATGGTTTTCCCATTGCAAACATCATATTCTGAAAGTAGTCATCCTCTTGGGCTTGTAGAAAAACACGGACCATTTCAATCTCATCCATCGGGGGCTTGACCATGGCCGCTTGTTCACGCCACTTAACAGAATATTCTCGAAAACTTTCTGATGACTTCTTTTTAAGATTTGACAGGGAATTCCTATCGGGAGCTATGCCTATGTTGTACTAAAACTGCCTGACAAAATCTCTATCCAAATCATCCCATATGTGCCAACGAGATATGTCTTGATCCATAAACCACTCGAATGCAACTCCCACTAGACTCTCTCTGAAATAATCCATAAGAAACTCCTCTTTTCCACATGCTCCTCTCAGTTGATTGCAGTACCTCTTGAGGTGGGCTATGGGGTCTCCATGCCCATTATACTTTTCGAACTTGGGAGTCTTAAAACCAAGGGTAGGTGAACATGTGGGAACATACACAAATCAGCATAGGAACGCTCTTCTGCCCACTTAAGCCTTGTACATTCTTGAGGCTCTGTTCCATACTCCTCATCTTCCGAGTGATTTCTTCTTGCTCGGGGGACTCATACCCGGGTTGTTAAGGGTAAGAATTGGTGGTGAGATGGGTTGTGTCTGGCGGAAAGTATGGTACTTGTGTACATGGAAAAATTAGAAGACTCGATTTCTTGTAGTCGAGACATTTTGGAAGCATGCCCCGAGACCCCAAAGGTAGGAGGTCATGACCGAATTCCCGACCTCGAGACTCGTCGAAGCCCGACTCGGAGAAAATGCAGGACGAAACCAGGACAGAGGGAGAATCCCTCTAGGCACATGGCTATGTCTGATAGGCCCGGCCTATCAAGAGCCTATGTTGAAGCATCATGTCAAGCCATCCCATCACCAAATTTTGTAATTAATCCCCACATACTTGTAGCCGAGTCTCCCCTCTTATATGAAGGGGACTCGCCCCACCTTGTAATGGGCGGAGGTTGCTCCACTTCTCCATTAAATCAACAATATCTCCCCCTCTCTCTTTTATTCTAAGTTATTCGCTCTCATTGGCCCGATGCCACTTTAGCATTTATTGTTCTCTTATTTGTTCTTCACCGTCTAGCTCAACATTGGCCATAAAGAGTTTTGCTTAATCATATTTCTGCCTGTTATCCCACTCCCGACTGTCCCCGATAGTTCGAGCTCGAGCCTTGGCCCCGAAGCTTCCATCAACCTACTCTACACTCGGGCAGCAAGCCCCTTCCGTTTAGTTACTGCCTCGTTTTAGCTCGTATTTCATCGTTAAGCTTAACATTCTTAGCATCAACTGCTATAACAACTAGATTGAGAATAGATCACGTATTTTTAGACTCTCATTTACAAATTTAACTGTTGTTACCATTTTCACAGTAAACAGTTCGCGCCCACCATGAGGCTAAAAATAAAAGTGATTATTTTTTTGTTGGTTCCGTCACACAAACACACATTAACTTTCACACTTTTTCTTGTCCAAGATCATTTGATTTCAGGCCAAAATATCTGGCTCGGTAAACAGAGTTGAGAATGGCAACCTCAAAAATCACGGGGAAAATGGCGTGGCTATCCTGGCCGCTGGAGCACCTCCGCAGAATTCTGATATCGCTCCCGGACTGATCCTAGCAGACGCAGATTCGCATGAAGCATAACAAGTCAACAATGCCTCGCACACCGATGATAGCATACAGCGAGTTGACCAATAGGAAGCTCAAAACACCTGAGCCCGGGAAGAACAGAGAGTTAGTCTTCACGTTATTTTTGAAATGTTGCAAGCACAAAAGTTGGCTATGGCTCAGTTTCAAAGTCACCTACAGACTACCAGCGCAGTAATGCCGGAAACATCTCCTCACGCCAAATTATTACCCGAGATATCAAGTAGAAAGGGGTCGGTAACCGACCCTGCCGTAGTGAGGATTCTTGGGAATCTTTTCGAAGGGATTGAATCGAGTTCTGGAAGCTCTTACAGTAGCCGTCTCCCGAGGAAACGGTCCCGAACTCGCATCGCAGAAACCCAGAACGCCGGAACTCCCTAGGTACGACAGGACCTCGGATCCCTACGGGCGCATCACCGCTTGCGCGTGCTCATTCAGAGGCAGTGACACCCAAGATGGTGAGTTCGAGCCCACCTCGTTGAGGGAGTTTGAAGAAACTCTTTTTAAAGAAATCGAGAAGCAACGCCATTGCCTGACACCTGACCTCACAGACTCGCTTACCATACGAGCATGGTCCTCCGTGGAAGCGTGCGCCAATGCCATCAAAATAGTACCGGGAGGTCCCAGTACACCTGAGACCGAACGAAGAATAAATGAAATGCCATGGGAAGCCACACCCTATTTCCCGATAGGACGAATGATATCACTCCCAGTTTCGGATGGTTGGGAAACATAGGCCTTCACCCAAAGCCTAAACGAAGCATGCCTGATGACTCCAGGTAATTTCAAGCAAAGACGGACCAGATACCCAGCCGAGATCTAGTTGGATGCCAGAACCCAGTACTAGCCATGAATCGAGGCCATGAACAACCCTCTAGGAGCTCCTCGGGTTCGGTACATCCAAGCAGACCCCTGACAAAGAAGCTGATACAAAATAGATTGAGGTATCATCCATGTGCAGCGAATGGAAGGAACGACTTGAGATGCAACCCACCTCGTAACAATAAGGAAATGGCCCGAGGGCATCACCCTCGAGGAACCTCCAATAGAACCATATTCAACAAGGCACAGCTGGTAGGGAAACCCCGCCCAACCGAGTGCGATTCCAGCATTACTATACCAAACATCATAATCACCATTAGCAAAGTCGTGAACGTCAGGCGGCTCAGACATGTTCGACCAAGATCCCTTCAAGAGAACTATGGCCCGGCGCAGGAACTGCAGGGTGCACAGGGTCACCAACTCAAAAGAACAACAACTGTGTTATTCAATAGAGGTCGCCACCAAGTATCGTCGAGCGGTTAGGCTCGAATCCAGCACCACGGGAGGAAGGATATCGGGAAAAATAAAGCTGACAAGTCCCGGTGTATTTCCATGACAGTAAAAGGTGGAAACACCCTCCAAACATCCATAAAATACATAGTGAAAGTGTTCGTCATCGGGAAAATACGTGTCCCGGGAATATACCTAGAGGACATCCTTGCATCCAGGGAAAGGACGTCGAGACTTCACCTCGGCCTCGTATTCACGTGTTGGTAACCCCCTCCCTTGTTTAACCTATTTCAAATAAAATATGTGTCCATGAGTGCAGGTGGTTTGACCAACCATACCGACGGTGTGAGGCCAAATCCAATAGGGCAATTCGGACCGACGAACCAAATCACTCCCACACCTCGAATCTTTGGTGGATTCCAAATTCCGGTTGCAATAACAATCATGAATGTTTCTCCCTCTATACAAGCTCGCTTGAGCTCCGATTAGAACACCGAGCTCGCGAAGTGCGGACATTTTATTCGAATGACAATAGGCACACCGCCCAAAGGCGATTTCGACTCCACTGCGCCAAAGGGATGAAACTCCCCAACAAAGGTAGGACTAAGGCATTTGATAAAAAGCTACATGCTATGGGAGGAAGTCCCTCACCATATGACCAGCCGCTGGCATCAACGCCTATGCACTCAAAGGGATCAAAGGGTAAGCAAAACCGCATTTTTGGCCAATCCTAGTTGAATACGATGGAAAGATGCATTAGGGCTCGTGCCTCAAAATGGCAGGAACATACCAGACCTCGAAAACGTCGCCTACACACCCCGCAGTAAGGAAGGACTACTCTGCTCCTTCGTTGTTTCTTTCCTTTACTAACCTACATGCAGGAAGTCAGCCAAGGTATTCATAGCCCTAACTCCACTAGGAGATGCAAGGCCTCAGCAGGGCTGGTCGTGTTCTCTTCCCTCAGTCAGGGTTCCAACCCAAAAAGGGTCCCGCCAGCAAGATTATTAGTAGAGCAGCATACCCTCCACAAGAGGACCTGACAAGATCGCTGGCCTTTCTTCTATAGTCGGACGATGTGCAATGGTTTTATCGTAAAGGGCACCATCCCCTCAAAAGGGCCAATAAATGGCAAGATAAGTCTCAAAACGGAATCATATAAGCAGATCAGATGATCGGAGGAGCCGAGTCCGTGCGGGCCGAGCTCATAGCAATGAGACAACATGTATTTACAGCATATATTTATGCCAAGCAATAAAGAATACCTTTTCAGCATTTCATATTTCGAGAAAGGTGATTTTGACATACTCGCGTCAAATGCTTCTCCATCAAATGAGTCCTAACATACTCGGAGACTTAGTATATGCAATTCGACAACTTGAACGACCCCAGGGTCAGAACTCCGAGCTCATCAAGCCTTTGGAAGGAATCTTCAAGCTCACGAGAAGTTGTCTTCAAGCTTGAACAAACTCGATGACTTGGAGTCTACTATCAATCGCCATACAACTAGAAAACCTGAAACTTCAAGACCCCTAGCGGGCAGCCTCAGCGTAACCAGGTCTATTCTATAAACTGTAAGACCTCAATAGGCATGGCAAACTATAAGACCTCAGTAGGCATGGCAATCTATAAGACATCAATAGGCGTGACAAACTGTAAGACCTCAACAGGCAGGAAAATCCTGAAGTTTAGGCTATACAACACATTTGTAAGAATCCCTAAAGGGCATAACCTCGATGTAGACACCTAAACTATAACTAGGGATCGAAAAATGGCTACAACCAAACACATATGACTACGGTCAAAATGGACTATACAGCCAAAATAATGCGACTCGGGGATGTCTGCCTGTCGCTAATAAATTGCAGGCCACTACTCCGAATATACTTCAGAAAGAACCGGTTAAAATAGGCTTCTCTTAACATGCAAAATCCCTGCAAGAGCGTAGATCTACTCAACCTATGAGCTATGAACCTTACGAGGTGCTCAAAACATTGTTGACTATAACTTGAAATCGAGGTTCCTTTGTAACCAAGGATGGGTCAGGCAAAATACTCAAAAAAGACCTTAACGAGCATAAACAAAGCCGATAAAAAGCCCACTAGAAAAAACAACGTAAGAGCCATTGTCACCAACCAAAAAATCTTGACAACTTGAGTATTAAGATGAGCTCAAATTGTAACCCGATTCGGAGACCGGATCCAAAATAGTTAGCTATGCAAGCCTCCAGACAACATACCAAAAGGTCTATACGACCAAACAGCATAAGTGCCACAATCTCCAGAAACTAAATGAAATTTAAGGGTCGATTACACCTCAAATTGCAATGCGACTCGGAGAATGGACTTGAAAATTGTAATATGCCTAAGGGCACGGCATAAAAGTCACTATCGCCAGCCAGAGAATCAGGGAAACTTAAGGGTCGATTACAGCTCAAATCACGATGCGACTCGAAGACTATACCCAAAATAGTTTAACTGCAATATGCCTAAGGGCATGGCTCAGATGATATAATCATCAGCCAATTAAATCTCCAGACCAAGTGCCTGCAAGATCATTTCAACCTACAGCACAAAAGGCCATCATCATCCGCCTATGCAGGCCGGGATGAGCTCGAGAATCAGATGAAGCTCGAGTCACAGTGCGACTCGGAGACTGGATCCAAAACAGTTGGAATGGAAAATGCCCAAGGCAAAAGATAAAAATGACTATTACCTACCCACATGGGCACCAAAACTCAAGGACAAGAAGGCTCGAGTCAGAGCCCGACTCGGAAACTAAGCCTAAATATCCAGGCCGAGCATGAAGGCCCCAGACCTGCTCAAACCAACAATCATACTTAAGATCCCCCTGGTCCATCCGATCGATT
Organism: Nicotiana benthamiana; assembly: GCA_034376525.1. Taxonomy (NCBI): domain Eukaryota; kingdom Viridiplantae; phylum Streptophyta; class Magnoliopsida; order Solanales; family Solanaceae; genus Nicotiana; species Nicotiana benthamiana. The sequence continues at coordinate 51,245,766 of CM067325.1, read as the reverse complement.
TCAAATCTATGAGGACCTCGCCAAACACCAAAACAAGTCTGCACGATCAAAAGCAACGATAGAAAAAAGGTATAGGGGAAATAAATCTTCAAGTTTCTTCTTATATGTTACATGCGCGAAAAAGCACATTCTCTACCTATAGGCATGCCCTACGTATATCAGAGACAAAATGGCAAAATCAATAGTCTATGCTAAAGGGCTACAGCTTAGCGAAATTGCCATCCACAATATCAACAAGAACTAACTGAGCATCACGCTCATTCGCCCTCGCTCGAGCCAATTCCTCCGAGAGAACAAAGCCCCTTGCTCTAACCTCCTCAATTACCTCTCTCCGGAATCTACAACAAATATATTCCTCGATCCTCTTCTCCCGACTGAGGGCTCGCTTCAGCTCAGCCTGGGCATCAGCAGTATCTTTCATATGAATTGCCATTTCACAATCAGCCTTGGTTTAGCTTAATGCCGCTTCTGCCCGGGCATTAATTATCTTGGTTCTAATTCAAGTTTTGGCAATCATATCTGCTTGAACTTTAGCATTGTCATGACTCAAGCTGAGTTGGACCTCGAAGGCAGGGACCTTAGCCAAAGCGCTCATCTCCTCCAATGCTCGACCCCGCACTTGAGCCCTTAGCTCCTCGCAAGCAACTCTGACGGGGTTAACGTCACCTTTGAGATACTCCAAGGCCTCCGCTTTTTCTGCAACTGATACGGAAAAAAGGAATTATCGTTTGGGTTAGAAAGGAGCAAAACACGCATTATAGGAAGTTACCTGCTCCATCAGATAGCTCTCATAGTTTGAGCTCTGGTACGCCTCATATCGCCAATGTTGTAGCTCAACTTCCTTCTCCTTGCTAAGGAACCTAAGAAATTCTCCCTCACCCAGAATTTTTTAAAGCTCGGCCCCTTGACAGATCAGCTCAAACCTAAGCCCATCACAGGCCTACACGAGGAAGATTCAATAGAGGGAGGAGGACACGGGCATTGGGAAGTTGTACATGAAACTCACCACAAAGTAAAGCCGATGGATTTCCTCGAAGTTGGAGCATACTCCTGTTAATATGCCCCCTACGGCCCTAGAAGAACCGATCTCAGACACAACGTACTCGCTCAAAGGAACCGTCGGCCAGGAATTAGGAACGTCGGGAACAACAAACATGGAGGACGCCCCTTCCTCAAAAATATGAGCCCGACCAGCACCACTAAAAGCTCTGTCACACCGCCGGTGCAGAACTTTATTATTGCCATCTTCCATCGGCCCGGAGGCCAACGATCCTTCCCCTCTTCGGAAGAACGTTGCCTCATCCCAAGGAACCGCCCAATATCTGCAAAAGGCAAATACAGCACAAATAAGAAGGGTAAAGTGTTACCTTGAGTAGACGAAGGTAAGGCAAAGGCAGCATTACGCACATACCTCGGTGTTATGTTCCCCATCTAGTACGAAGTACAGCTCGCACCTGTGTTCTTCACAAGATAAAAGGGTCACCAGCATCCGGACCCAGCCGGGAAGATCATGAACTTCACCCGGCATCCATGAAGTTGGTCAATAAGAAAGACAACATTACTACTCAACTGATTTTTGTTATTGATGAGATCTGAAAAAGCGCCAAACGCCTCACTCGCGTGCATGATTCCGCCCTTCAAGAAATGGAAAAAACTCCGCATGGATAATACCGGTCTTACGAACCCGAACAAACCAATTGGCCCACTCTCGATCCTTGCCTTTCTCGTCGTCAACAATGAATGGCGTGGACGAACAACACCTCAGAGTCAGCAGGCCTCGATGATGAAAGTGTTGGTATAGCATGACAAGATGGTCAAATGTAAATTCAAGCTCGGCCTTCTCCGCGAAGAATCTCATATCGGCACCGTTCGCCAAAATGACAGATGAATCTATGCCAGGGTAACCCGATGCTTGAAGCAAAAATTAAGCACAACCCTAGCAGGGAGGCTAAATGCGAAAGGGTATAAATATACATTCAGAAATGTAGACATATGATTTTTGAGCATCCCCAAGATTTTTCATATTTTAGCACTTGAATATTTAATTTAGGCCTAATATAGCTATATCAACTCATTTTTACTCTTTTCCTTTTAATTTAGTACGAGAAAATGAAAATTACAAAATAAGTTCATTAATATTTTATAGCCATTTTTAATCTTGAAAAAATATCAAAAAATAGTTTTATTTTAATGGTCAGCCTTATTTTAATTATTACTTTTACTTAAGTAAAGCTAATTAATATCTTTGATAATACTTTCAGTTAATTAAGCTAATTTTATACATAGCTAGTCATAAAGGCTCAAGTTTCTAATCGATTCCTTAAGCTCAATATCCAATACCCACTAAGTTAATCCTAGGGACCCTTCTAGACTCTTCTTTGGAACAGAAAATAAATAAAAAGATTGGACTTAACACAAAAAAAACCTTGAACTTATTGGCAAAATACACAAAAAACCATACACTAAAATAAGAGATCAGATCTTTTCATATAGAACCGACACTCTTTCACGCGTCTTCTTCAACACAAAAATGACCCCCCACCCGTTCTCTTCTTCTTGAACAACAACCAATCTTCAGCAGCCATAACACCCACGAGACCCCCCCCCCCCCCCCTCACAGAGCTTCAACGTCTTCTTCATGAAAGAACCAAAGGAAAAACCTAGACTCCATTGAAGCTCGTAGTCACACCTCTCCAAAATGATCACCCATCAGCCGATTTTCTTCAGGACTCGAAACAAAGAAGCAATGACAGATTCTCTTCTTCCCTGAACGTCTGTCACCAAAACCGAAAAACAAATAGCCACAAATCGTTATCAAAAACCTAGCGACAAAATCAAGGAAATGGTTTTAATTTGGCTTGTTGTATTTTAAATTTCAATTTCAAAATTCTGAATTTTCCGTCGTCAATCAGAGAAAGTGAGCGTCGAGGTCATTAACAGTCTTAGTTTGAGTCTTCTGTGTCCCTTCCAGGTTCCGGTGCACTCCGTGTTTGGCCGATTTTTTTTTATTGAAGCCTATTTTGTCAATCAAAGTTTTTTTGAGATAATTAAGGTCTGCTTCTACTTCTCTGCTACTATTTAGTTTCACAACATATTATTGTTTCATGTCTGTCACGTTTTTGCTTGGTCAATTGTCCGGTTAAATAGTTTTTGTTGCTTTGCTTGTTGTGGAATGCTTTAATTGTACTCGTTCGTCGCGTTCATTCAGTTTATTGTTGTGTGCACTTTGGTTTGGTTTAATACATGGTTATTTGAATTTGATGGCCAAGAGCAAGCTGATTCTTTTGTTGTTGGAATTGACTCTGCCTAATCGTGTGCATGTTGTTGATTTCCTGAGTTGGAGTATTGAATATGCTTTGATTTTTGACTTCTTAAGAAAAATGCTAGGGTGCTAGGTGACTGTGGTTCGAGATAGAATATAAGTCAAGCTCTATTTATTTTGAATTTGCTAAGTGCATGCTAGGCCTGTTAATATCATGTAGTTGCTCTCTTTTATTAGTCCATAAATAATTTTGTAGTATTCATTAACAACATTGTAGTTTGCTTTAGGTGTGTTAAATTTATAATTATCTCAGCTATTATATAAATTCGGGGGTGTATTTCATGTGACTGGGTTCTAATGGCAACAAGGTTAAACAAAGTGTGTCGTGAATTACAGGTGCATTTCATGTAGCGTGGCTTTCGATGTGTTTTGAATTACCTTGAAATAATTCCTTAAATGAATAAAAGCGGTTAAAAGTCACAAAATGCACATAGGTTTGAAAGTGTTCTAAAATCAGATAACTAGGCCAACAATAACAGTTGAGCAATTATGCTAGAAACACGAAACTCGGGAATGCCTAACACCTTCTCCCGGGTTAATAGAATTCCTTACCCAGATTTCTGTATTTGCGGACTGTAAAACAGATTCAGTCTTTTCCTCAATTCAGGATTTGAATCGGTGACTTGGGACACCATAATTATCCCAAGTGGCGACTCTAAATTTGTATTGAAATAATCCTGTTTCGAATGTCACTTTAATTGAAAAAAACTTCCTTATATTCCCCTTCCGAGGTTGTAGGTAAAAAATGAGGTGTGACAAGGAATCCATCAGTAGAGTCCATGATGCCCTCATCGGGGGAAAGCGCCTGCACGATTATCCCTTCGCTCCACCCGTAGTATCTCATCGCCATCTCCAGATGTTCCTCCCTTATCAAGGACGTCGTCTCCTAAGTAAAATCCCTCGATTTCTTAGCACCAGGAGCAGCACCCTCGGTCGCCTACCGGGTCGGCCCCGAAGTGATTTTCATGACTATGGTGAAACTAAAAGGCCAAAGCAAAGGTGCGCACTAATACTTTTGAGCCTAAACAGATGAAGTACCTTGTGCCAAAAAAGAAAGGCAGTTATTTAAAAATAGTAAAGTCATTCGAAGAAGCCAAAGCCGCCCCACATATGAGCAAGAAGCAGCGATGACTCGCCTACCCGAAGCAAGCCCCGAAAAGCCAACAACCTCGATACAGATTGGCAGATCTATATCCAATCCAGGAAGAATCCTTTGATGAGGAGTCAATACTCGAGGGGTCGTTCGTATTATCTCCAAACTCAATGTAGCACTCTACTTCAAGAACCCCCAGCCTAAAATAGTCGGACTTCGGGAAGCTTTCAACACCAGCACTCGAGTAAGAAAAGTAACTGGTCTCACGATTCACTCTTTCTAAAAAGAGGAATAAACGCATGAAGCTCTTATCGCAAAAGCTCCACAAAAGTCTAGGAAGCACGCAAATACATGCATGCTCTTTAGCAAAAGTCTATCTTATGCAATCAAAATCGGCTATCTACGTTAAGATCAATAAGGACCCCCAGGTACCCTAAGATAACCTACATCCTGGATAGAGCTCTCGAAGACCCTGGAATTCGACGCGTGATCTCCAAACAATTTGGAGGGCCTCGATAGGCCTGACCAATTGAATCAATCCCAAAATTGGTTCGAAGTACGACGATAGGTCTGAAAGAGACCCATGTTGACCAGCAGAAGATCGGAATAAACACTCGCAACCAAGTTAGATGTCAGTAGCCAGCAAGTAATAGAAGGCATTCAAAGAACCTCGAAGGGCATGAGAGCATACAGAAACAAAGCAAAATCCAAAAGTAGAAATCTAGGAATGTAATGAATAAGGTCGAAATGCATGAGCCAGGGTTCGCATCATCGACATGGAATCACCGAAGGAAGCTCGAGGAGTCAAGTGTCAGAATCATTTCCCATCACTTCATTATGGGAAACGCATATACTATATGTACGTGGCAAAATCAAAAGACTTGATTTCTCGCTATCGAGACATTTCGGAAGCATGCCCCGGGACCCCGAGGGTAGGAGGTTGCGACTGAATTCCCGACCTTGGGACTCGTTGAAGCCCGAATCAGAGAAAATGAAGGACGAAGCCGGGACAGAGGGAGAAGACCTCTAGGCATATAGCTACGTCTGACAGAGCCGGCCTATCCTGAGCCTATGTTGAAGCATCATGTCAAGCCATCCCATCATCGTACTTTGTAATTAATCCCCACATACTTGTATCTGAGTCTCCCCTCCTATATAAAGGGGACTCACCCCACCTTGTAAGGGGTGTAGGTTGCTTCACTTCTCCATTAAATCAATAATACCTCTCCCTCTCTCTTTTCTTCTAAGTTATTCACTCTCATTAGCCCAAGGCCACTTTGGCATTTAGTGTTCTCTTATTGTTTTTCACCATCTAGCTCAACATTTTCCATAAAGAGCCTTGCTTAATCGTATTTCTGCTCATTATCCCACTCGTGACTATCCCTGATAGTTCAAGCTTGGCTCAACCTTGGCCCCGAGGCCTCCATCGACCTGCTCCACACTCGGGCATTAGGCCCCTTCAGTTTGGTTACTGCGTCATTTTAGCTCGTATTTCATCGTTAAGTTTAACATTCATAGCATCAACCATTTTAACAACTAGCTCATGAATAGATCACATATTTTTAGAATCTCATTTACAAATTTAATCGTTCTTACCATTTTCACGGTAAACAACTTGAAAGGTAAAAGATGATGTATCAAAGCTTGGCATGTGCAAAGTGGGTTGTGTCGTGGCCTAGGATGGTGGTGTAGTGAATATGTTGTAGCCCACACCCAAAATTAATGCCTGGGGGCGAACCTCAGAAGGCGTTCCGGTAAAATGGGCTGAGATGGTAGGATATCCGAGCGGAGTGTTTGGCTAATTTATTGGGATGTTGGAAGTTCCACTTGCCTTGGGAAGTAGCTCAAGGACCAGGTATTACACTCGGTGGCTTTCTATTATTGGACCAGGCATCCCACATTTTCAACATGCGGAGATGTGGTACCCTACTTTCCTCAGCAGCCGCTGAATTTGACGTTGGGAGGGCTGATATCGGGCTATCCTCTGGGATAGGAATTGTTGGTAGGTAACTTTCTGACGACATTTCAACACTTCCCTTAGATCTTGTAAAGTAAGGATGTGAATCCAGATTACTACAAAACCAACCACCTTAATATAGAACATACTCAAGAGCAAACACAACAAACCGGTTAGTTTGAGACAATTAACACATAAGGAATCGCACATTGGGGTGCGATACAACTATAGAGTTAAATTTGTTTCTACATGTTTTGCAATGGTTGCGTGTCTAATCCCATCTTTTGTTTATCTCCCCAATTTTTCCTTTCTTTTGGCGCTTTTCTCCTTTTGCTCTCTTTTGCACTTTGTCATTGTTTTTCCCTCTTATTATTAATTTTCTCTCTTTTTCTTATTTTTCTCTCTCTTTTTCTTATTTGAATTGTTTAAAACCATGACCGGATCTGATTAAGATGTATCACGATGTTGTATGAATCAGATCATCACATAGTTCAGGGAATAAATGTGAAAAATAAATAAATAATTTTTGAGGGTTTTCCAACTTTTCATTAATAAGAACTTCTAATTTTCTCTGTTAAGAAAGACTCCATCATGCCTTTCTAGGAATTGAAAAACAAGCTCAAAACAAACTCTAGAACTAGAAACTGAAACACGGACTCAAAATGAAAATCAAGAGTACATATAAGTGTTTCCATAACTGATCCAGGGGGCGCGGGGACATCAGTCGGTCTCACCACGGGCCTATGTGCAAGATCTCCTTGGTGAAGATCTAGGTAATTTATTATTAGTTGTACGAAGGTCATTACTGCAGAGAAAAAGAGGGTTTGAGTCATGTCTTCACATTCATCGCACTTCATGACGATGTAGTCAGCAATTGCTCTAACTCTTTCCCTGATGATGCCTTTCTCTTGGAGCAAATGGCTGATTTGTTGAGACCTAGCTTCTAGCACTTGGGTGTCATGATGGTTTTGACACTGCAGCTATTGCATGTATTTCTCTATTCATAACAATGTTCCCTCTCTGCCTTAAAGCTCTTCACTTGTTTAGACATCTTATTCTCGAGGGTAGGTACCTTTTTCTTCTAGTTTGTGATTGTTCCCTCATATTTCCTTTTCAATTGCCGTATAAACTCTGCCCGTCCCTCTACGTTCTTTGTCAACTGTGCCTGGGCTCTTGCCAGACCACCCTTGAATTTTTCCAAGTCATCCTTGTACTCAGATATTTCCCTTCTAAGACCATTTATAAGTCTTTCATGTGTTCGTCTCCTTTCGTGATTCTCAGCAACTATCTTCTTTTTTTGGATCTAGGCTCGAAGGGCTTTGTTTTCTTGAGCCAACTTCTTCTTTTCTCCCTCATAAGCAGCAATCTGTACAGTATTGTCAAATTTAAGATCTCAGATCTGCCCTCCAATTTGCTTATTGTGGATTTGTAACTTGTCTCTTTTACCAAACAATCCCATTGCTCATGTGCCCCATCAGTGAATTGTTGGACATGGGGTCTTTTAACAGGCCGTTCAGGATCTTGATGGACTTGAAACCTTTTACCATACCAGGTCGTGTAACTAGGCTCTAACTCTCCTTTGGACAGATCCCGTATCCGATTCTTTGGCTCTAGAAACCTACACAAAATCCAAATTTGGCGAACCTTTCCTTCCGAGAACACAGCTTTTGGACCTAGTTCGATTACTTGTGGGCTTAGATCTTCATCATGTGGGATAGTTGGGTACCTACCTAGCTAGCCCAGAACCCTATGTAGAGCATATGGTTGGATGCTCTGGAGACTCATTAATAGAAGAAAGCACACTTCGGCTGAAATGTAAATGACTTCAGTGACCGGGAGCCAACCAAATGTCCACTCAATTTTGCTTGAAGTCAAGGAACTTAGATGTGCGAACCATGCGTTCGTACCTTCTGGAAACTCATGACCTATCACCTGATTTTCATGTTCTTCAATGTAGCTCATACCAGTCATACCATAGTTCATATACCCCGAACGATGGCAAAGGTGTTTTTCCATCCAAAGTTGCAGAAGCATGTTGCAGCCCTCAAAAAATTTTCCCCCTTCTCGACAAACAGTTAGAGCTCGATAAACCTCTGCCAGGATCATTGGAACAAAGTTTCCATTAGCATTTTTAGTCATGACGTCGGCCATTCCCACGAGGCCTAACTCTATATTTCCACCCTTTCTTGGGGAGATTAAGATACTCAAGATTGCCACTATAAAAGCCAATCCTCGACGTGCTTCCCATTTATATTTGTTCCCTGAATGAGTTAGACCGGTATCTGGAGCCTCAAAACCATAGGGATCCCCATAACGCCAATACAAGAAGTAGAATGTGCAAAATTTCTCGGATAAATTTCCATCTTTAACTTCCCGATAGATACTCAAAAGGTTCAGAAACTTATGAAGAGTCACCGCTCTTGGTGCCACTGGGTACCGACTTCTAAGATTCCCACTAAGACCGGCATAGTCCGATATTTCCTCAAGTGTAGGGGTTAGCTCAAAATCAAAAAAATGGAACACATTAAGTGTTGGGTCCCAAAAAAGTAATAAAGCCTCAATTATATCCAACCTCGATAAAATTTTTTAAAAGACCAACGGGATCGCCCAAAGCTTTTACCAGAGTATCTCTACTAACCTTCCCTAAGTCATTCCACTACATATGGAGTTCTAACGGGATTTCCTTGAGGACTGTGAAAGGTTCATTCTCAACAATGCTCACCCTGCACATTTATTTAGAGTGATCGATTAAAAGACAATGATTTATTTTGACTCCAGAGAAAATTATCAGTTTTTCAAAATTGCATTTCAAAACAAAAACGCCTTTGCAAATACGGCCCTTCAGCACCCCTGGAAAGAAGATTTCATGATTGTGTTTGCTAATCGGTCAAAATTTTAAAAAGGATCATAGGTGACAACTCTTGCAAAAGAAGCCTCAATTTGATTTTTTTCCCGTGTTTCAGTACTTTGGGCCACCAGATTTTCAAAGACGGGTAATTATCTCTCTCATACCTTAATTTGATTTTTTTCCAAATTTTCTCCACTATGCTAGAAGCCGGTCAACATGCAATCCGAAGCAAATAAATGCACAAGTAGCAAGTAAAATGCATCATGATGGTGTTTTGATTTCAGGTACACCTGTCCTAGAGGGACCCAACCCCTTTGTTGAGTCCCCTAAGTCAAATGCACATGATACAAACAAGAGCTCCTACTAGGGATCCAGCATGAGGCTATATTATACTAGGTTTAAAACCCTGGTTGTATTGTTCTAGACCTGGCTTACCCGAGCACACAGCTTGAGCCGAGGGAGGGCAGCTTACCGGAAATACAGAAGCTTCACCGGCTTTGCAACTTGTCTGAACCTCGTTCTAAAATTAGGATATGACTCTAACAGAAAAGAAGTTACGCGAAGTGCACACTTTCAAGATGATTTAGAATACTCAGAGAGGAGAGGGTTTCGTAAAAATTTATATACAATCCAAATAATATCAAAGTGGTAAAAAGCGGCAAATAGCACATTAGCCTCAAACATGCAAAAATCAAATAATAAATAAAGCCAAGTATAACAGCTATTCTAAGCTCGAATTCTTGAACCTTGAACCAGAGATTCTGGGTTTTTATCCCCAGCAAAGTCATCAGAGCTGTGACACCTCCTTTTTTACCACCCGAGGGATGATATATAAGGGAGGTTTTTCAATTAAAGTGACACTATTCGAAATGATATTATTTTATTTAATTTTTTTAAGTCGCCACTTGGAATAGTTTATTTGGTGTCCCTACTCACCGGTTTATTTTAAAATCCCAAATCGAGGAAATTTTGACTTCTTAAAAGTCTGCAAAATCAAAAACTCTAAGCAAGAAATTCTGTTAACCGGGGAGAAGGTGTGAGGCATTTCCATGTTTCATGGTTCTAGCATGATCGTTTAAACTATTAATATTGGCCTATTATCTTATTTACTACATGTTTTAATCTATTGTGCATTTTTACAACTTTTAATACTGCTTTTAACAGTTTTTTAGGAAAACTCAATGCTATTTAACACGTCTTAAACTATGCTACATGAAATACACTGGCAGTTCGTGACACGTTTAATTTAACATTGTTGAAAATTAAAATCGGTGTCACATGAAATGTACACCCTCGTTTTAGTTATTATAAATCACAACTACGTCACGGGAACCGTACCCGTAGCTATGATGAATTATTTAATTAACGCGCTTACGAAGATTCTATTTTAATAATAACATTTGTGAGGGCCATGGATGCTTCAATTTATTTATGGCACACCTCAAACCCTTTTCTATAAGTGTTAGTTCTTGATCTAATCTTATGAGGTCCATAAATTATAAATTTTATTTGGCATAGCACACCTCAACTTGTTGTTTTTCTTTTTGAATTATATTTAACTAAAGGGAGCCTAAAGGTTCAGATCTTAAAGTGAGTCTAATTCCCTGATTATAAGCGTGTTTTGGTTAATATATATAGGCACTTATTTATTTAAGGGAGTTCTAGGCCGCTAGAGCCTAACGTTCATTAAAAACATTTGTACTGAACATAAAATAGCCGCAGGTGGAATGCTGGGCTTCACATTAAGGTAAGCTAAGTGACAAATAAAAATAGAAAAGGTATTTGGGCTCATCATTGGGCCCAAATGTGATGGCTTAGCGGAAACCCCACAATTCGAGCCTGGCTCGTAAGGAGTTCCCAATTTGGCCAAAGTCAAGCCTAATTACTACCAAAGCATGCTGAATCTTAATACTGATTAACAATTGCATACATCTTTTGAATTTATAATACCTATCTTTTCTAAATGAATAAATCCCTCGTACAAAAAATAAATAGTAAAGGTTTATACAGAAAATCAAATTGTATCAGTTCTATAGCTCTATGCTAAATCAATAATTAATCTCCAACAAATATGCTGACCTTCCATTAATGCAATTACTCCAGTCCATGAAATTTGGTGACTCAAAAGCCAGCTTAAAATTGCAAGGCTAGCTACAGAGCTAGCTTGCAAATTTACAACCATACTGCCACAAATGAAAACAAATGCAATAAGCTATTACAAATTGCATTTCATACATCCAAATTCAAAGAAGACACGTGATTAACAATATTTTTAAAATCATTTTTTAGAAGCAAATGGAGGTTTATTGAACCTTCACCCTACAAATCTACAGCAACAAACAAACCAAACCCATAGCAATTCCCAAAATACCATAGGTCAAATCACAATGCTGCATGGAAGTTCAAGTACTAATAGCATCAGAATAAAACATATGACAATAACAGCAAAATGTACATATTTGTTGCACAAAATTGGACATGAGGCATGACTGCAACTTTAATAAGAAAAGTTTGAAAACCAGCATTGTTGGAAACACGTTCTCAAGGCATTATACTAAACGTGTGTTCATATTTGTAGGTTTTGATGAATGACAAACTATGCGCAAATTGACATATGACGAGGTCCAAGCACAAGCGCAAAATTGATATATAACGAGATTCAAGCACAAGACAAAGATCAAGATTAAGTTTTATATGAGTCGGTATTTAATTGTGATCTTGATCCGACAAATTAAACTCAAGACTTGGCTTCTCTCGTAAAAATATTTTTAACAAATCATGCATATTTAATTTAGAGCAAAATAATTTTAAATAATGCATATTTACTTTAGTCAAAATAATTTTTAAACATGCCTCTAAAATCTGGACTAAGATAATCGATTATGTACTTATGATAATCGATTATGTTTAAGTCAGCTGCTTGACAATCGATTGTGAACTTATGACAATCGATTGTGTTAAGGCAGTGAGCATCAGATTTTTCAAATCTGCATGACAATCGATTGTGAACCTTATGACAATCAATTGTGATGAGGCAGTGTCCATCAAAGTTTTTCAAAGCTCAAAATAATCGATTGTGAAGCTAATGACAATCGATTGTGAAGAGACAGTGTCCATCAGATTTTTCAAAGTCACAAAATAATCGATTGTGAACTTATGACAATCGATTGTGTTGAGGCAGTGTCTTCCAGACTTTTTCAAAGTTATTAAATAATCGATTGTGAACCTATAATAATCGATTGTCAAGAGGCAGTGTCTAAATTGATTTTTCAAGACTGATATATAATCGATTGTTAACTTAGTATAATCGATTGTATAACTGATTGTTGCCAAAATGTTTTCAAATACCGTCAGGTAATCGATTATTGATTTCCTATAATCGATTGTTTTAATTAAAATCTGGAAAGGATTTTTTGAACGTTGCTGAGTAATCGATTATTGATTTCCTATAATCGATTGTTTGAAGTAAAATCCGGAAATGATCTTTTGAACGTTGCTGAGTAATCGATTGTAGATTTCTGACAATCGATTGTTTTACGTAAAATTTGGAAATGATTTTTTGAACGTTGCCAGTAATCGATTATTGATCTTAGATAATCGATTGTTAAGCGTAAAATCTGGGATTGATTTTTGGAAGAACTGGCAAACAATCGATTGTGGTGATTTGACAATCGATTGTCACTGAGTAAAATCAGCAATTCTTAATTGGCAATTAGGCAACGGTAATACAAAGTTTTTCAGCTATAAATACAGCTTCAATTCAGTCTTTTAAGTACAATAACGCACAACAATTGATCATACAATTGCTAAAGCTTGCATACTTTATTGCTTATCATTTTATATTCATTACATAAGCTTTTGAGAGCCAAATTCTTGTCAAAAGTTGTTGCGATCTTGAGCGTATTCTTTTTACTCATATCTACTCTTAAAGGAGTGTCTTGTTTGAGTGCTAAGTGTTTTTGTACACTTGAAGGGAAGTATTAGTCCCTTGTGCTGTAAGAAGGAACTTGTGTTTCCTTGGTTGAAGTCTTGGAGTGTTGTATCTCCGAGCAAAGGTTGTTGAGGCTTGTGTCCTCAAGTTGTAACGGTTTGTTGAGCACCCGTAAGCTTAACAAGTTAGTGGAAATCTCGAGAGAGTCTCTCGGGGACTGGACTAGCCACGGGTTGTGGTGAACCAGGATATATCGGTGCGTTTGTTCTAATTTATTTACTTATCGCACTTATTTATTTCCTGCAATTTTTAAATTCCGCAAGTTTACGCTAATTTTAATTATAACGCTATTCACCCCCCCCCCCTCTAGCGTTAAGCGTATTATCTAACAATTGGTATCAGAGCCCAACTCTCTGAAGACTTAACCGTTTGAGAGAAACATCCATGGCTTCTACTCGTGATTCTTTTGCAGGAATAGGTGAAGGACAATGCTCCACCCGACCACCGCTATTCGATGGTACAAATTATACATACTGGAAGAAGAGGATGAGAATATTTGTACAATCAAATAGTTTTCATCTTTGGAAAGTCATAATGAATGGAGAACAAACTCCAACCAAGAAGGTTGAAAATGAATGGGTCCCAAAGTCCGAAGATGAATACGATGCGGATGATATCCGAAAGGTGTAAAATAATGCTAAAGCTATTAATTTATTATATTGTGCTGTAAATGCTGATGATTACAGGAAGATATCTTGTTGCACAACGGCGAAGGAAATGTGGGACAAGCTGGAAATTACGTACGAAGGTACGGACCAGGTAAGGGAAGCCAAAATTGATTTCCTAACCCATGCATATGAATTGTTTCACATGAAGGAAGGCGAAAAGGTCGATGAGATGTTTGAACGATTTTCAAAAATCGTAAATGATTTACATGCTCTTAAGAAGACCTTCACGGATAAGGAACTTGTCCGAAAAATTCTCCGAAGTCTCACTCCGGAATGGCGATCCAAGGCCGACGCGATTCAAGAATCCATTGGCATTTCAAATGTCACCATCGACGCATTAAGAGGTAATCCTAAAACTTATGAATCTACTATACTTAACCCTCTTGTTGATGATCAAAGGAAGCAAAGAATCTCTCTCAAGGCAAGCACAAGCCAACCTCAAAATGATGAGGACGGAGACAACGAGTTCGGACTCGTTATCAAGAGATTTCAAAAGTTCATGCGAAAAGAGTATGAACGAAAGGACAAAAAGCAAGGAGATCAAATAAAGTGCTATGAGTGCGGAGAAACCGGGCACATTAAATCAAATTGCCCAAATGCTAAAAAGGAGAAGAAATCCTTCCAGAAGCAACGAGCATACATATCTTGGGGAGGCGACTCCGGTGACGAGTCAAGTGAGGAAGAAGAAGACGAAGCCACAAATCTTTGTCTTATGGCACAAGAAGACAACAAAGAAGGGGTATGTCAAATTTCTTCCAAAAATTTCTTTTCCCTTGAAGAAATGCAAAATGCTTTTGATGAGTTGTATAGCGAATTTATTAAAGCTTCAAAAACTGTTAAGAGTATAAAAGAAAATGCTTCTTTAAAAGAAAAAGATTTTCAAAAACAACTCTCTTTTAAAGAAAAGGAATTGGAAAAACTGATTTTAGAAAATGAGAAGTTGAAAGAGGAAAACAAATTTTTTGGCAAGAGAAGCGCCGACAAACCCAAAAGTTCTAGAAATTGTACTTCTTGCATGAATCTAAAAAATGAAGTAGAAAGGCTTAAGGGCACCTTAGATAAGTTTAACTCTTCTCATAAAAATTTGAATGAAGTGCTTGTTAATTTGAAGTCGACCAAGCATGGCACCGGTTTTAGAAACGAGCCTAAAGAGAAAGTTGAAGCCAACCCCCAACCACCTAAGGCTCAACCTAGGATAAATAAAACAAATGTTCATCCTAGATACAACAAACCTAGAAATGGTTTTCATCAATCGCAACCTAGAAATAATCATGCTAGAAATGATGCACATTCTAGGCCAAACATTAGAACGAATCTTGAACCTTTTAGAACACCTAGAAATGACTAACAACCTAGAAACAACTATTCTAGAAATGATGCATATCCTAGAACAAATGGTAGGAGAAAGGATTTTCATGATTTGCGCAATAGTTATATTGTCAAGAATAGAGCAAATGAATTTCGTCCGTCCAATTACTATCAACCTAGAAGGATGCATAATCCTAACGTGACTTGTCATTATTGTAGACGAATTGGACATATTGCTCCTGCTTGTTTTACACGACATAGACATAACACTCAATCACATCACTATGATTTGCCTAACCCCCAAGGACCCAAAATGTCATGGGTACCTAAAACTCATTAATCTGTTTTGTAGGTATGTTTGAAGGGATCAAGTGTACTATGGTACCTTGATAGTGGATGCTCCAAGTACATGACGGGAGACGAATCTAAATTCCTTCAACTAGAACACAAGGAAGGGGGAAGTGTTATTTTTGGTGATAACAACAAAGGAAAGATTATCGGCATCGGATCGGTCGGCAAGGATGAAATTTCTTCCATTAAGCATATATTACTTGTGAAAGGTTTAAAACATAATCTCTTGAGCATAAGTCAATTATGTGACAAGGGAAATCTTGTTTTATTTGATTCGGATGAATGCTTAGTTTTTAGACGTAGCGATTTTAAAATTATCCTTCGTGGCTTTAGAATGGATAACATTTATATGGTTGATCTTGCAAATTCTTCACCCGAATATGTGAATTGTTTAATGAGCAAAGAGGATGATTCTTCGTTATGGCATCGTAGAGTAGCTCACATCAACATGCATCTTTTGAACAAATTGGTTTCACAAAATTTAGTTGTTGGTCTTCCAAATTTGAAATTTGAAAATGATTCTATTTGTGATTCTTGTCAAAAAGGGAAGCAAACAAAAGCATCTTTTAAATCGAAAAATATTGTTTCAACTACTAGACCTTTGCAATTGCTTCACATGGATTTGTTTGGACCATCTCGCATTGAAAGTCTTGGTAGAAATCGTTATGCTTTTGTTATTGTTGATGATTATTCCAGATTTACTTGGACTTTATTCTTGCCCACAAAAGTGATGCTTTTCAGAATTTTAAATATTTTCTTAAACGTGTTCAAAACGAAAAGGAAACAACCGTCACTTCAATTAGAAGTGATCATGGGGGGGAGTTTGATCACAATCTCTTTGCGGACTTTTGTGACGAACTCGGTATCGAGCATACCTTTTCCGCTCCACGAACACCACAACAAAATGGGTGGTGGAAAGGAAAAATAGGTGTCTCGAAGAGATGGCTAGAACCATGCTCGAAGAGGCTAAGATTCCCAAACATTTTTGGGCGGATGCCGTGAGTACCGCATGCTACATTTTAAATAGTGTAGTCATAAGGCCAATACTCATGAAAACCCCTTATGAACTCTACAAGGGAAGGAAACCAAATATCTCCCATTTTAGAGTATTCGGTTGTAAATGTTTTATTCATAACAATGGAAAAGATCAATTGGGAAAATTTGATGCCAAATCCGATGAGGGAATTTTTATTGGGTATTCTTCACGTAGCAAAGCATATAGGGTATTTAATAATAGAACCCAAACTGTGGAGGAATCCCCTCATATTGTGTTTTCCGAAAATAATGCTCGCTTGGCGAGAAAGGATTCGTGTTCTGATCTTGCAGGTATTTTAAATAGTTTAAAAGACAAAGCACAAGAGGAAACTCCTAAGGAATTTCAAGATGAAATCTTCGAACAATCAACGGAGGAAACGCCACAATTGGAGAAAGAAACTAAAATGCCTAACGAGTGGAGGACAATCAAAGATCACCCTCTCGAACAAGTAATTGGCGACGTCGGAGAAAAGGTAAGTACCCGAAACTCCCTTAAGAACACCTTAGGACATACTGCTTTTGTTTCTCAAATTGAACCAACAACCATCTCCGAAGCAATTGGGGATGAATGTTGGACCTTGGCAATGCAAGAGGAGCTTAACCAATTCAAACGGAATGACGTTTGGGATTTGGTGCCAAGACCCGAAAATCATACCATAATTGGTACGAAATGGGTTTTTCGAAACAAACTAGATGAAAATGGTGTAATCACTAGAAACAAAGCTAGGCTTGTAGCAAAAGGCTAAAATCAAGAAGAGGGTATTGACTATGAAGAAACATATGCTCCCGTAGCTAGATTAGAAGCTATTCGTTTATTGCTTGCTTTTGCCTCTTCTATGAATTTCAACTTATATCAAATGGATGTGAAAAGTGCTTTTCTAAATGGTGTTATTCAAGAAGAAGTTTATGTTGAACAACCCCCCGGTTTTGAAGATTTTAAATCTCCCGATCATGTTTTCAAACTCAAAAAGGCTCTTTATGGTTTAAAACAAGCTCCCCGAGCTTGGTATGAAAGATTGAGTAAATTTCTGTTGGAAAATGATTTCATTAGGGGGAAAGTTGACACCACTCTTTTTGTTAAGCATAAAAACAATGATATTTTATTAGTTCAAATCTATGTGGATGATATTATATTTGGTGCTACTAACAATGTTTTGTGCAAGGAATTTTCCGATTTAATGACAAGCGAATTTGAGATGTCTATGATGGGTGAGTTAACATTCTTTTTGGGATTACAAGTACAGCAAATGAAAGAAGGTACATTCATTTGCCAAGCGAAATATTGCAAAGAATTGCTGAAACGATTTGAGATGACCAATGCAAAAGCAATGGCAACCCCCATGAGCACATCCGATCATCTAGACAAAGATGAGAAAGGTAAGGAAGTCGACATCAAAAAGTATCGAGGTATGATTGGCTCTCTCCTTTATCTTTCTGCTAGTCGTCCGTACATCATGTTTAGCGTGTGCTTATGCGCTCGTTATCAATCGTGTCCGAAGGAGTCTCACCTAACTGCGGTGAAACGGATATTGAAGTATCTTGTTGGTACTGTAAATGTGGGTCTATGGTACCCCAAAGGTTCTTCATGCCAACTTGTTGGCTATTCCGAATCCGATTTTGCTGGATGCAAATTGGACCGCAAGAGCAGTAGTGGCACTTGCCATTTGCTCGGTAGCTCTCTCGTTTCTTGGTTTAGCAAGAAACAAGTAAGTGTTGCGTTGCCCACAACCGAGGCTGAATATGTAGCCGCGGGGAGTTGTTGCGCTCAAATCCTTTGGATGAAACAACAACTCTTGGACTATGGCCTAAGTCTTGATCATATCCCTCTTAGATGTGATAATACTAGTGCCATATGCTTGACGAAGAACCCCGTTCTTCATTCGCGAACAAAACACATTGAAATTAGACATCATTTCATAAGAGATCACGTTCTCAAGGGCGATGTCGAAATTGAATTTGTTGAAACCAAAGATCAATTGGCCGACATCTTTACAAAGCCCTTAGAGAAAGAGTCCTTCTTCCGAATTCGTAGTGAACTCGGGATCCTTGACTCCACGTTGATCTAAGTCATGCATTGCATTTTCCCTTTCACATGTTTTCTAACTTGAGCGTCGGAGACGTCTAACGAATTTTTGCAGGTATCGCCCTAAAGGCAGGGGGAATTATAAAGCTTGACGCACAGAACAATCGATTTCTCTTTTATATAATCGATTATCCAGTATCAATAATCGATTGTCTTGACATTGTTTGCGTTATTAATTCTGAAATTTTTTTAATAAACAAGTTTTTTTATTATTCTATTTTTTTTTTTCTAATGGAAAAAGGGGGAAGATAACGGGTATGCACTCTCAATACTTATCGGCATAAATTGAGGGGGAATTCATATATTGAGGGGGAACAAATTGCATATCTATATACTTGTTGCATATCTTTACTTGTCTTGAATCGTCATTATAAATTGCCTAATATGCATATCCTGCTTAAAGTTTGCCATTATCAAAAAGGGGGAAATTGTTGGAAACATGTTCTCAAGGCATTATACTAAACGTGTGTTCATATTTGTAGGTTTTGATGAATGACAAACTATGCGCAAATTGACATATGACGAGGTCCAAGCACAAGCGCAAAATTGATATATAACGAGATTCAAGCACAAGACAAAGATCAAGATTAAGTTTTATATGAGTCGGTATTTAATTGTGATCTTGATCCGACAACTTAAACTCAAGACTTGGCTTCTCTCGTAAAAATATTTTTAACAAATCATGCATATTTAATTTAGAGCAAAATAATTTTAAATAATGCATATTTACTTTAGTCAAAATAATTTTTAAACATGCCTCTAAAATCTGGACTAAGATAATCGATTATGTACTTATGATAATCGATTATGTTTAAGTCAGCTGCTTGACAATCGGTTGTGAACTTATGACAATCGATTATGTTAAGGCAGTGAGCATCAGATTTTTCAAATCTGCATGATAATCGATTGTGAACCTTATGACAATCGATTGTGATGAGGCAGTGTCCATCAAAGTTTTTCAAAGCTCAAAATAATCGATTGTGAAGCTAATGACAATCGATTGTGAAGAGACAGTGTCCATCAGATTTTTCAAAGTCACAAAATAATCGATTATGAACTTATGACAATCGATTGTGTTGAGGCAGTGTCTTCCAGACTTTTTCAAAGTTATTAAATAATCGATTGTGAGCCTATAATAATCGATTGTCAAGAGGCAGTGTCTAAATTGATTTTTCAAGACTGATATATAATCGATTGTTAACTTAGTATAATCGATTGTATAACTGACCGTTGCCAAAATGTTTTCAAATACCGTCAGGTAATCGATTATTGATTTCCTATAATCGATTGTTTTAATTAAAGTCTGGAAAGGATTTTTTGAACGTTGCTGAGTAATCGATTATTGATTTTCTATAATCGATTGTTTGAAGTAAAATCCGGAAATGATTTTTTGAACGTTGCTGAATAATCGATTGTAGATTTCTGACAATTGATTGTTTTACGTAAAATCTGGAAATGATTTTTTGAACGTTGCCAGTAATCGATTATTGATCTTAGATGATCGATTGTTAAGCGTAAAATCTGGGATTGATTTTTGGAAGAACTGGCAAACAATCGATTGTGGTAATTTGACAATCGATTGTTACTGAGTAAAATCAGCAATTCTTAATTGGCAATTAGACAACGGTAATACAAAGTTTTTCAGCTATAAATACAGCTTCAATTCAGTCTTTTAAGTACAACAACACACAACAATTGATCATACAATTGCTAAAGCTTGCATACTTTATTGCTTATCATTTTATATTCATTACATAAGCTTTTGAGAGCCAAATTCTTGTCAAAAGTTGTTGCGATCTTGAGCGTATTCTTTTTACTCATATCTACTCTTAAAGGAGTGTCTTGTTTGAGTGCTAAATGTTTTTGTACACTTGAAGGGAAGCATTAGTCCCTTGTGTTGTAAGAAGGAACTTGTGTTTCCTTGGTTGAAGTCTTGGAGTGTTATATCTCTGAGCAAAGGTTGTTGAGGCTTGTGTCCTCAAGTTGTAACGGTTTGTTGAGCACCCGTAAGCTTAACAAGTTAGTGGAAATCTCGAGAGAGTCTCTCGGGGACTGGACTAGCCACGGGTTGTGGTGAACCAGGATATATCGGTGCGTTTGTTCTAATTTATTTACTTATCGCACTTATTTATTTCCTGCAATTTTTAAATTCCGCAAGTTTACGCTAGTTTTTATTATAACGCTATTCACCCCCCCCCCCCCCTCTAGCGTTAAGCGTATTATCTAACAATGAGGTTTCATCTTAATGAATTCACATTTTGACATTTCTTTTTTTTTTTGAAAGAAGGCTATAAATATCAGCTAACCACAATAAATGCTCGTGTTAGTACACTTACAATCAAAGTAGCTAAGATCAAGAGTGATTAATCAAATAACACAAAGGAACACTCATTTGTTACACATATCTTTGTAAACTTTGATATTTTTATAACTTATAAAAACAGTTACATAGAAGATATGAATCGGTATCTTAAAGGGTGAGAACAGCAAAGAAATAAGGAGATAAATGGCTGAAAATCCAAAGATGGGACAACAACCAAAGTAGACAGCAGCAGCAGTAAAACACAACACAGCAGAACCCCAGATAAACCAGAATTCCCAAGAACAAACCCAAGCAGTCTTGAAACCCGAAATTCCAGCTAACAACCCAAGAAAGACCCTCTACTTCAAACCATGTTTTCAGGAAAAATCCAAAAAAAGAGAAGTTTTTGAAGGTTTTTCTAAAGTTTTTGAAATTTGATCTTTCAGAACAAAGGACTTTTATGTGCAATAAAATGATGCTAAAATCAATTTCTCAGAACTTTCTTAGGAAGAGAATAATACTACTGATTCCACGTGTGAGGGAATATTTTCCTTTTATAAAGTGTACTCGAATAGCATCAAAAAGGCATATTCTAACCTAATATTCTGAATTTTCAGGATAGTACAGCATCTTTTGACAGTTGTATGTCCTTTTTTCTTATCCAATATCACCATTTTGCTAAGGATATGGACAGGTGTCCTAAATACTAGAACCTTCCGATTTTGGCCTAAGTAGAAGTTCAATTTTACCCTTTAAGTTACTGTCTATTTCAACTACCTAAATTCTTTTAGTTCAATTAGGTCCCTAAGGTTTCTATTGATTTGCAGATTAAGGCAAACAAGAACAAAAAATTTGACTTAAAAGCAAGGAAGATTAAATGGACAAATCCTAATTCAATTTAAACTTCTAACTGGACCTAAATTATTTTAACACTTAACTGAAAATAGAAATGAAATAGAACAGGGACATTTTGAACCTATCACGAATGCAGAATCAATCAATGAGCCATTTTGTAAGAATCGAACATATTGACCCAAACCAATATCATAATATCATGGAATTAACAATAAGAAACTAACACGCTAACAAACATTAATGAACCATAAATGACAATTTGATCAATCAATGGCTGTGACAAAGTGCTTAATTCATGAACCCTAAACTACTTATTAGTTCTCAATTAACTACAAATTAAACCCAATTGACAGAAGAAAACAAAATAGAACAGATGACCTTGTAAAGAAATTAAAAATAAGGGAAAACCTAATTGTTGGTTACATAAAAGAAAAACACAAAGATGATAGACAATAAGAGCAAGGAAAAGAGAAAGAAGAAAGGACCTAAGGCTATTTTGGAACGGGCCAGTTGATGAACCTTCTTGAATGAAACAACCATGAACTTATACATTCATTAACTGGTTGTTCTTAACAAGAACAACCAACTAATGGACGTTTGGGTTCATAGGCTCTAAATACTGACCAAGAAAAGAAATTAGGCTTTTCCTTGAAATCTTAGATTCAAAATTCGAAGAGATTGGGGTTGATTCGAAGGGAGTTGTGGTGATATTTGGATAGATGATGAGACTGTGATTGCATGGTGTTAATTTGAGGTGGTTTGGAGCACTTAGGGTTTTTGGCCCTGAATCTCGGATTTGAAATTCGAGATTCTTGGTGGTGATTTGAAATAAACAAGTTGGGGATTTGGAATGAGGAGCCAATGAGGCTTTTGTGGTGTAAATTTGGGGGGGCTTGGTGGTGGTCTGTCCCCGTTAGGTGATTTTCGGTCGGCAGACCACGGCGGAGGAGGGCGGAGCTGGCGAGGGTAAAGTGGGTGGCTAAGGTTCCTTACCTAAGGGTGTGAGAGAGATGAAATGATCTGATGTTAGGGATTTGGGGGGTTGACCAATTTTAGGACAGTTATATAGTAATTGCAAGGTCAGTTCCGAGCCGTTGGATCAGCAAGATCCAACGGCTGTGATAAACCAACACAAAATGGGGTCTTTTGGGGGGTGGAGGATCCTAGACCGGGTAGGCATATTGGGCTTGGGTCAAGGTGTTTTTTTTAACGGGTTTGGGTGATTTTGGGATGGTTTGGCTTCAACTGGCCCAATTCAGAAATTATAACTCCTTTTCAGTTCACCTCCCTTTTATTCCTTTTCTTTCCATTTTTTCTTTTTTTTTTTAATTACAAATCCTAAATTATTCTAAGTTGCAAGATTAAACTAATTACTTAATTACAAAAAAAATCACTTAATCCTAAAGCAAATATATATTTTGGCGGAACTCGTCGCTTAAATGCAACGTCGGAAAAAGAAAAAGAAAAACAAAATTATTATCTAACTTTGTAAATAAACAACATTCAACAGTCTCGCTTTATTCAGTGACCGTCGATTAAGATTCCAAAATACGAAAACGAAGGAAATCTTATTAAACTTCTTCTTTTTTGGGGGGTTATAATACTCGTCTGAGGCATGCACATTCATGACAAATTGTTCATAGTCGATCAGCAGAGCAAATTATTGTAACTCAGGCATATTGTTAAGTGTTAATGAAATCGTGCTAACACCCCTATGTGTAAGTTGTAAATTAAGGACCTGTTTGTTCATAATTTTAAAAAAATCTTTTCGAAACTCATTTTCATAATATTGTTAATAAATTATTGAATTTTTTCTTGAAGACTATTAAAAAAAGTAGTTTCTACCACTTTCGAGTAAAAATTCATTTTTCCTCATAAAATTATAATATATTTTCGAGTAAAATACATATCCAAATATAATTTTAAAAATTCTTTTTTAACTTAACTCCAAATACCTTTTTTTTTCCTAAAAAATATAAGATTTATGTCCAAATTGCAATATTTTGTATCCATATGCTTAAGATTTAAATCCACCTAAAGTTGGCATTGTTTATTTCATATATAATCTTGAATAACAGTTATAGCTCTATAAGGCAAATAAAGTACACATTTTTATGTAATATATGAATTCGGCGAAAGTTTTGATTAGTTTGAATCGTTGTCAATATTGCGCAATAGCAAGAAACACAAAAGAAACAATGGAAGGAAAGAGAAGTTCAGTGTAGCATCACGTAGGGGCAGAGTCGTCTTTTTACATAGCGGGGGACCAAGACCAGACCTCACTCGCCGTTGCGCTATCAGTTACTTTATCAGCTCTCTCTCTCTCTCCCGTTGCTGCTCAATTTCATTTCAGAGTAGTGCTCCCGCAACTCTTATTATAACAACCTCCTTTATATACATGTTTTGTTAACCATCTCGCTATCTTTCCCATTCACTATCTCTCTTCAGCTTCCACGGCATTTTCTCCATACTTCAGTGTCTTTAATTTCAGCATATACGGTAGGTATAAACAAAGCTTTTCATTTTCTCTCTTATTTTCTTCTTTTTATTTCTCAGTTCAATCCTCAATCGCCGTGTTTGTACTCTTGCGCATGAATAATATCTCTGACTCTTTCTCGCTGTGTGTAAATGTTTGTATCGGTGTGTGTCTGTGTGCATAGACGGGAAGGGATATATGACAGTTAGGGTTTCTTTCTTTTGATGCTGTAAATATTTCTCCAAGAAACCATCTTGATTCTTTTTCTCGGGAAGAAAATTGGAGTACTCTAGGGTGTTCGAAATTGCAACCGTGTTTATTCTCTTTGTAAACCAAAAAGATCACAACTTCTTGTTTTTTGGTCTTGCTTTGATATGAATATGGAAGTTCATGAATCATTTATTAGAGATTTCCGTAAGTTTACAACCTTTTCTGGTTGATCAGCAGCAGTTTAGTCAAAAAGCACTGGGATTTTTAACCTTTTTATCAGTGCTTGTGTATGGATGAATATTATATGAATATATAAATATTCAGTTGGCGTATACAGGAGAGCATGAGAGTGTTAAAATGTACGGACACTGAGGGCCGGGTTAGCACATGCAGTTCATGTCTGGGTATTTATCCGTATGAGTGTTTTTGCTCTTTTTGCTTTTCAGCCGCTATCTTTAATGCATTACTATTCATGGAACTGATCGTTTCTGGGAAAAACCCTAATGGCAGCTCAAACTCTACTTTTCTTTTTGATTTCTGTTTTACCCAGATATATAATCATTTTCAACGTTGACGTTTGAAATTTAACCCCAAAAAATCCAAATTTTTATGCAAATAATTAGCGTTAATCACTCATAAATATGTATTCTTTGCTTTATTTGCCTACAGATATTGGCAACAATGGAAACTTACTACAGAAAAAGATCCAAAAAAGCCATTCAAGCCAACCTCGTAAGCTCTCTCTCTAAACGCTTTTTCTCTCTCTAGATAGGTGCACTACTTCAGGCATGGAGGTGGTTTTTTATCAAAAAATCAGTATCTGAAAGTTTCCTTTTTCTGTTATGCTATTCTTTGGCTTCATTAAATGTGATTTCTTTACACGCGCCTTTAACATATTGTTATGATCAAATGCACGCGCCACATTAATGGCATTTTTACTTGAGCAGTAGCTTTCAATACGAGTGCGTGCATGTATTGTGTTCTCCTACAAAAAGACAAACAGAAATCTGCTTGATAATGATGATGGTGATTGCTAAATAAACCCGCATGAGTGGGGCGAAAGAAACACTTTTTATACAAATACTATCAGATTATGCATATGTTAATATAATATTCTAAACTAAATGATCATATCATAGTGTATTTAATAAACTCGTGTAGAGTATAATCTGTGACATATTTGAAGGAAAAAAAGGGAGAGAGAGGACGTGCATATATATCGTACTAGTCTGAGAGAAAGGATAATGGTGGTAGTGGGAGTTCATCTTTTGTAATACAGCTTTATTTATATATATACGTACAGGAAATGGATTACCTGAAAGGGCAAAAGCAAAGCAGTGTCGCCTGCGCAGACACTCCAGCTTTGGCCAGAAATGACAACCAACCTCTTCTGCCCACATTTGATCGCTGTACCCTAAAACGCAATGGTACTCACTCACTCTCTTTCTCCACTACTTGTACTGTATTTTAACCTCATATGAATCAATTTCTTAAACCCCATTTCGGCATTTTGTCTTTTTGTAGTATTATCTATATATCTAATAAGAAAGCTTTTGGGTTTTCAAAAGTAGCTTTAGTTTCTGGGAAATGTTTTCTTATTATGATCCTTTTCTTTGCTTTTCAGCAGACCATGAAATTCTGGAGAATGCAAAGATGAATATTGAGATGGGTTCTATTTACGAGATTGATCATATATATTTGCCTCCTAGGACCCCAGTTCAACTCAAGTCCATCCGAGTTGCTATGGTGAGAAAATCCTGATGTTATAGTACAAAAATTATTTTCTGGTTTTAAATTTGAACGAAGACTAATGAATCAAAATATGCTTTGATTTTTCAGGTGAGCGAGAGAACTGTATTGAATGTGGCAGTGAGGTACCCGAGCATGCAGTCACTACAAACATACTTCAGCAATAGCAAACGAGAGATGTATCCAGCTTTTGATGAGAAGTTTGTAATGGGAACAGCTCTGGCTAGTAAAGTGCTTCTTCGTCAAGTTCCTTCTCAGGAGTTCGCCGAGAAGAAACATCTTCATAGCTTCTGGTTAGTCGAATATACCACTTTGGGCGCTGTTCCTGCTGCAAAGAATGGCATCTGCTTGTCTCAGCTTAAGGTCAATGGTATGGTTACCTGGGGGATACGCCGGCAGGTCAAGTTTCTGGGGAGACACGAAGACCAAAGCAACAACACCAAGTCTTCTTCCAGTTTCGTTCAAGGAGAAGAAATTCCAAAACTGAAAACACCAGAAAAATCTGAAGAAGAAGATGAACAGGAGGATGAGGAGGAAGAAGATGAAATTGATGGTGAATCAGTAAAGCAAGAAGATGAAGAAGCAGAAGAGGACGATGATGAGGAAGCTCTAACAGAAAAGACTAACAAGAATCTAAAGAGAAAGAGGTATAGCTTTAGAGCAACTACAGTAAAGAAAAAGGCAAAGACAACAAGGGGTCCTGAAAAGAAAAATAAGATTAAGAAGAAAAACAAATGCAGGGTTTTGTCATTATACAAAGACCCCAAAGACCGTTGGTCTGCTGAGAGGTAATTAAATACTTTATATGTATTGCAGTTTCAGAAAAAAATAAAAGACCCCTGAATCATGTCCCTTTTCTAATGTGTTCAGGTACGAGTTGGCGGAGAAAAACTTAATGGAGGTGATGAAGGCAAAGGGAGCAGCGGCTAATAACCCTATTATCAGGCCAGAGTTGAGAGCAGAGGCGCGGAAGCGCATTGGAGATACTGGCCTGCTGGATCATCTGCTCAAGCACTTGGCTGGTAAGATTGCACCTGGAGGAACTGAACGTTTTCGCCGTCGTCACAATGCTGAGGGAGCAATGGAGTATTGGCTGGAGAGTGCTGACTTAGTCAACATCAGGAAGGAGGCTGGTGTTAATGATCCTTATTGGATTCCCCCACCTGGTTGGAAGCTTGGAGACTCCCCCATTCAACACCCCATCTGTGCTCAGGAATTCAAGCACCTGAAAGATGAGATTTTTGTACTCAAAAGGTTAAGCAGAAAATTCTTCACTAGTTTTCCAATGTGCATATTATGTCTATGTAACAGGAAAAATTGAATTTGTTTTATGATTATTCATGTGGAGCACTGATGGGTTTTGTTATGTCTGTAATCGTAAACAGAGACTGGGAGGAGATGGTGAGTTCCAAGGAACAGTTGGAAGAAGAAGTTGGAAGGCTGAAAAGGTGAATACAGTACTGATGATTACTGTAATTCTAAGTTTGTGTGTTGGTGAAATTTAATCTATGGTTGTGTTAATATGTTCTTTTTCTTGTTTTTGTTTGAGCAGAAGGATTGAGGAGCTTGAATTCAAGAAGAAGCAAAGCCAAGCTATTGAGACTTCAAAGACAATGGTAATTTATTACTAGCAATTTCTAAAAGACATAGTAGTGGTTTGGCATCGACTTGTTTCAAAGTTATTACTCCTAAACCGTTTGATATTTATACTTCATGTTCCATTTTTTGTGGCAGGAAAAGTACAAGAAGCAATTAATGATGACCACTTCTGATTTTATGGCCAAAATGGAGGTATTCTGATCAATTAACTAAACTTATTAATTTGACTAAATTCAAGTCCTCTGATTTTATTTTAAATTAGTATTGGATCCCAAAAGTCCAAATTTGTCAAACTGAAGCCATGCTATGGCTTTGCATGTAGCCACATGAATGCTTGGAATTAATTAGATGCCAGTAACACTTTCACCTTGTGCTTCGAGTTACATTTGAGACACCCAACTTATTCATTTCTCTAATCCATCAAACATGAATTATTTCCCCTCCCTGGTACTCTGAGTTTTTATGTTTCTTGTTAGGAGTGACTGGGAATGTAGATGAGGCTAATGTTTGACTGGATAGGAAGTAGATGCATATTACTGTAGCATGTACTATGATATGTAATAATGACTGCTGTATGGACTAGTAAGTTAAAATGGGTGCTTTGGTTATGAATACAGGAAAAGTGTCTGAGCCTAGTGTCTAAACTGGAAGAAAAAGAAAAGTCAATCTCCACATTAATGTTGTCGACAGAAGAAAAGAAAAAGCAAGTGGAATCAAAGAAACAGGGAGTGCAAGAGGTAGTAACAGTGGGGGAAAAGAAGAGATCAAAAGTAGCTGCTGATGATCAGAGCAAGGAGCTAATAGCAGTTGACCCCAAGCTGAAAGCAGCCACAAAAGCACAAAAGACTACTCCAACAGCTGAGGAAAAAGCTGCCAAGATACAAAGACTTAAGAGTGGCTTCAGGATCTGCAAGCCCCAAGGTAGTTTCCTCTGGCCAAACATGGTTCGCAACAACAAGAACAATGGTGGCAACATGTCCAATCAGGTTACGGTCCAGGTTGAAGATGTTCATATGGTCCCAACACCACCTTCAGTCTCTTCTTCCACTGCCATAGCAGCTTCTTCGCTGCTGCCTTACTATCAGCATAATAAGCAGCAGCAGCCAGTTTCCCCTGTCAAGCCTGTTCCCGAAAGACGAGCTGTCACTGTTACTGTCTCCACCATCTCTAGTGAAACTCGCTATGAAGCTGGGGATAACAATTACTCTACTAGCAACAAGACAACCACTTTGATCAACTTAAATGATGTCCCTTTTAGCGCTGGTGAAGGATTTCGGCAAGCCCCAACATCAAGGCAAACTATAACCACAACTACTGTCATGCCTCATGTGAGTATACCATCTTCTCTCTTTAATGCCTATTGCATTTTAGTGAATTCTTCATGTTGTAGAAAGGACTTAATAACCTATTGCCACTTTCTTTATGAATGTATTCAAGACATTGTCCTCTCCTGTGAATGGAGACAAGATGAGTAAACCATGGCAAGCTTCAAGAAATGACAGGGCAAGCCAGGTGGCCGTGAGTGGGAAGGACTCAGGTCAGCAACAAGCAAGCAAATGCTGCTCTTCTTCAGCCACATCCTTGCCCCAAGGAGCTGCAAGTTGGTTAGTTCTGGCTACTCCAAGCAACACTGACGCCTCAGATGAGTCCATCATTGGATGAGAAATTGGCAACTGGTTCATATTTAGGGGAACTATATAGAGTATAGCATCTAGACTATTATTAGGTCCTTTCGTTTCCAAGCGTATATAAGTTGAAGGTTCTGCTTTTTTGGCCTTGTTTTGCTTTTGCTATGGATGCTGTTATTTCAAGGGTATTGGTAGTAATCTGTGTATGGAAGGAAAAATACTCCAGCATTTGATAATCCCGAACCTTTGGAAATCGAATTTCCTGGGAGACTAGCACGAAATATTCCCAGTAGATTTAGTACTAATATATTAATTCACATAATGTCTTGCATGATTGAGAAGAAAAAGTCTCGTCTTCCTATTTATAAGCCACAGCTTACTTTGATGCGATCATGAATCGAACCAGATCGAAACAGTATCTACTCAACACTACAGTGGAAGTGTATCGAATCAAGAACCGACAGTAAACGCACCTATATCCAACCTCGAGTTAAGAGTTCAACTGACACTTGACAAAATGATACTATGATTTATGGCATTAAATTTTTCATTTAAACCAGAAAGTGGCTGAGAACAGATTTTTCATTTAAACCAGCAAGTGGCTGAGAACAGACTTCGTACCCTTCATCAATTGGGTGCCAAAATTATTACAATTGAATTTCATTCACTGCTAGATTTCATAGCCAGATAGGGCAAAAACCATGTAAATAATGCACTTCACTTACTGAAGAAGGCATCGCTTTCATTAATTGCGGCTCGTATTTACTGTACGAAAAGAAGACCTGCTAAATTAGTATTGAATGCTAAGAACATTATGTCACTCTTGTGCAGATGTCTTCATTAATTGCATTTCATATTAAAATTCACTCTTCTACAAATGCAAATGAATATAACTAGAGTCTGGCATTCCACCTTGTGCAGCAGAATCCGATCTCACTGAAGCTGACACATTGAGACAGCGCCGCTATGAGCTTTCTTATATCATCCAATGTGTGAGCTGCACTCAGTGTTATCCTTAACCTGAGGAGAGGAGAGTAGGCAGGAGAGAATTTGAGTTCAGAGAAAATGGGAAAAGAAAGTAAAAATTAACCTATTGCATTTGTAGGATAATATTCTGAAACTGCTTAACAAGTAAAAGCCCAAGATAAGCCACTGTCAAAAAAAACAAATTAAGCAAGGTGTAATTGATGACCGAAAACATCATAAAAGCATGTCAACATTGAGGACAGCTTCATTCAGAGTTCCTTGAAAACAAAAAGGAAATGCAAGAAAACCAACCCAAAATTCTACACCTAGCCAAGTACGAGACGCCCCAACACTATGAATTGCAGATTACAAAGAAAGTAATGTAATGTATAATTATCATGCAGATTAGGATGTGAAAAAATCACCAGCAGTCATCACAACTTCAGAAAGATAAATCAGCGACAAACCTGCATGAGCTAGGAGCCACTGTTGGCGGTCTTATTGCAGTTATGTGAAAGCCAAGTTGCAAAAGATGCCTGTTAAGAAATGAATGAGACAGTTATGAACAAATTAAGAGAGACCGTGCTGGACAAAGAGAGATGGATAGTAAGAAAGGTAACCTGCTAGATTGCAGAGCCGTTGCTTCATTTCCCACAATAAGGGAGATGATAGGACTTGTAATGGGGATTCCTGTTAAATCACGGAAATCTTGCACCCTATTCCAAATAGCTCTTCTACGCCACATCTCCTTTTTTGCCACAACAACAGCAGCTACATATGTTACATCATTAACAATGTATAAGTAAGCCACAATAAGCTCGCAGTTCAGAAATCATATCCAGTCTCCATCCTAACATGGTTCAGTTTTCCAGCTCACACTTATTTTTAAGGAAAAAAATTGCCCATAAATATGGGAAGGAGAAAGATAACATTTCACTTAAAGTGCCAGATAAGGCTATCCATTTCTTGCACCCTATCAGTCGATGAAGATGGAACGAAGACCATGAAAGACCAGGGTTCGAATTACACCAGAGACAAAAAAGGGTAATTTCTTCTCTTCTATCTAAGATTTGGCGGGAAGAGTTACTCAGTACTTGTGGGAGGATTAAGGTACGACAAGATAGTTGAGGTGCATGCAAACCGGACAGATACCACCATTATTTAAGTGAAAAAGAAGGAAGGAAAAGGCAGGAAGGAACGGAGGAGAAACTCTTCACTTCTCCGCTAATAGATGAGATCATGAGATACAAAAACAAATACCGTCATCTATAAAATGGCCTCAAGTAAGAGCAGTAACTCAATTTTCCATTCTGATAAGTAGATTTACCATGGGCAGCAGCAATTACAGGCACCGGGGTAGAAGTTGAAAATATGAAAGAGCGGCCTCTTGATTGTATCAATTGCTTCCATTTCTTGCTGTGTTTGCATCTCAACCCCAAAAAAATAGAAGAACTGTAAATAATAACTTCTGATTGAAAATAATGGTCAATATGACTATCTAACATGTACCTAGTAGTCCAATGTTTTTATAACCGAGAGATCCCCGAGGCTAGTGTGTCCATAACGCAATTGTGGCTCACAACAAGCAATTTGACTTTCAAAAAGCTGGGCAGTGCGGCCATAATCTAATTTCTTTCTGTTTTCAGATAAAGGCGGCTATCATTGGATTATTCAATATCTATGTGCTGTTGTTTGAGGGAAAATTTCCACATGTAATAGGAATAAAAGCAAATACAGCACACCAGGTACTGCCTTTTGCCTGGATAAATATCTTCAACTGAAACTTCATGGATAGAGAACCAGATCTAAACCCAAAGTTTTATGCATGATCCGCACAAATAAACGTAAGCAAAACCAAGCTTCTACATAGACTAGTTCAAGTTCTCACGAAGCGAGATTGGCAACAAAGTGTTATTCAACTGTCAACCGGTTTCAATGTTGGGACTCTCAGCAGTACATAAAATATTTTGCTCCTAAATGCAAGTCTCAGGTCCATTGAACAAATTAATCAACAGAAGATAAGAACTATAAATCCATGCAGTACTCGACAATGTTAAATCAGAGAGCATATAAATCAAGTTTCCTCTGTTCTTTCAAAATAGTTGTACCTGCATGCTATGAATCCACCGTGGCAACCTGCAGCCTTGCTCAGAGTACCTAGGCAAATGTCCACATCACTTTCACAATTGAACAACTCAGCAGCCCCACCACCAGTTTCGCCACAAACAAATGTTGCATGAGCCTACAAGTGAGAGGGAAAGAAGAACTAAATTATGTCACAATCAATTACACTATCATAGCAACTCAATTTAACTATACAAGTAGAAAATTGCAGTTCTATTTCACAAATGATTACACGAACAGGATTTAGGGAGAAAGTAAATGAACATGGAGACTGAAATTTTAATTTGTTTTATTTTTATATCCAAGAAATCCCCCAGGCACCCCTGGTTCGAAGACCGATGGATAATGGGGCCCCAATTCTATCCTTCTCCAGTTAAATTCCAGGCGGGTTCAACTACGCGACATACGTCTAACCCACACATCACGCTGTACACACTTACCTCTACAAAGACCGGGGGTGAAATTTTAATTATCATTTACTTTGTAAAATATTTCCAACAAAATATGCAGTAGATTTATGTATAAAAGTGCACTAGATTTATGTATAAAGGGAGGAAACTTTAATATCTAGAGCTATGTGAGATTAGAGTAACAAAATAAAGTGAAAGGTGTTGGCCATCAGAAGCTCTGAAACTTGCATCATCAATTGATAAAATGACAGATTTTTGTATCAGGTGCTTTGAAACTTACATCATCAATTGCCAATAAAAATCCATGCTTCTTACGAAGCTTCACAAGCTCAAGCATTGGGGCAAAGTCTCCATCCATACTAAATAAGCTGGTAATAAGAACAAAACTGAAGATTCATCAAATATTCCTGCAACAACTTTTTTCAATCACTGCATCATCTCTGCACAGCAAAATTTATCATACAAGTAACTCAATCAAAGAGAAGCAATTCTCTATGTACATTATGACTTCAGCACCGCCGTAATTCCTTCGTTCTTTTACCTCAGCTTTTGAGTTTACTGTTTGTCTTTCTTTTCATTGTAGATTTCTTGGATGATGCTGGTGCACATGAAATTCATAAACATTGAAACTTTAATCGAGACTATACCTGTCAGTAATGACAACTTTTCTCTTCATTGTACAATTTGTTCTGTTAAAAGACAAACACACGATTAGTCAAGGAGAAAATAACATCAACGGAAGGTAGAAAAATAAAATAAAATGAGAACATACAATAGATCATTAAGATGGCGCATGTCGCAATGCAGGTAGACAAAAACAGCTATGCTCTTTTGTTTCTCGGCGAGGCGTATACCATCAATAATTGAAGCATGATTCAGGGCATCAGAAAAGACAGCAACCCTTGCATCTACTGAAGGTTCACCTCCATTGGCTAAGAGCATACTGACATTGCCTACAGCAGTCATAAAAGCCATGTTCGCTGAAAAGCCTGTGGGACAAAGAAGGCAATCCTAATATGAAATTAGAGGAAGAATGCATCAGTTTATATCAGTGACTCCCCTAAAAGGTGCAGATTCCAGCATCATACTCTTCAGCAGTTAGACTCGAAGCAAAATTTGATTTTTTTCATGCAGAGAAAATTTTAGAAATTATCAGCCAGTTAAAATGATTCCCAAGGGGTTTTCTCATTTTAATATGTATTCTGGAGCCAGATGGTAAAGACGAAAGTCTGTGACCAACACATTCTTGTCACAAGAACATGAAGGCAGACAGAGATGTTATTTGATAGTAATTCATGGCAATCAAGTCAATGACAGTTACTTCCTTAACTGGAAGAAATTTTGCCGAACGATGCGACAATCAAATTTATTAAAGAGTAAATCTGGATGTCACTGCATTTTCCTGTCACCTCACAAGAAGGTATTATCCCTTTCTTTAAGACGAAGAAGTGCGTGAGGAATGGAGGTGGAGTATGATGATTCCGTTGTACAAGAACAAAGGTGATATCCAGAATTGTAACTATATGGGTATCAAGTTGCTTAGTCATATGATGAAAGTGTGGGAGAGGGTAGAGGAGGCGAGGATGAGGAGGTCGGCATCTATATCTGAGAACCAATTCGGATTCATGCCGGATCGTTTAATTACGGAAGCTATTCATCTTCTCCGAAGGTTGGTGGAACAGTACAGGGATAGGAGGAAGGATTTGCACATAGTGTTTATTGACCTAGAGAAAGCGTACGACAAGGTCTCTAGGGAGGTTCTTTGGAGATGCTTGTAGGTAAAAGGTGTCTTGATAGCATACATTAGTGTGACTAAGGACATGTATGATGGAGCCAGGACTCAAGTTAGGACAGTAGGAGGAGACTCGGAGCATTTGCTCTAGCAATGGACGCACTAACGCACCATATTCAAGAGTAGGTGTCATGGTGTATGTTATTTGCTGATGATATAGTTCTGATTGATGAGACGCGAGGAGATGTTGACGAGAGACTGGAGGTTTGGAGACAGACCCTTGAGTCAAACGTTTCAAGTTGAGCAGGACTAAGACAGAGTGCTTGGAGTGCAAGTTTAGCAATGTTACGGAGGAGTGGACTGCGACGTGAGGCTTGATTCACAAGTCATCCCCAAGAAAGGAAGTTTTAAGTACCTTGGATCGATTATCAAGGGAAACAGGGAGATCGACGATGATGTCGTGCACTGTATAGGGGCAGGTTGGATGAAATGGAGGTTAGCATCTAGCATTGTGTGACAAAAAGGTGCCCCGAAAACTTAAAGACATGTTATACAGAGTGGTGGTTAGACCGGCAATGTTGTATGGGTCAAAATGTTGGCCAGTTAAGATTGCCCATATCCAGAAGATAAAAGTAGCAGAGATAAGGATGTTCACATGGATGTGCGGGCACACGAGGTTGGATAAGATTAGGAATAAAGATATTCGAGCAAGGGTGGGCGTGGCTCCCATGAAGGACAAAATGCTGGAAGTGAGGCTTAGATGGTTCTAACACGTGCAGAGGAGAAGCCTAGATGCCCCGGTTAGGAGGTGCGAGCGGTTGGCTCTGACAAGTATGAGGAGAGGTAGAGGGCGGCCAAAAAAGTATTGGGGAGAGGTGATCAGGCAGGACATGGCGCAATTTCAGCTCACCGAAGACATGGCCCTTGATAGGAAGGTATGGAGGGAGAGTTTTTGAAGGTTAGTAGGTAGCTGAGCGTTTTTCTACTTCGTTCTGTGTGTAAGTATAGTCGATCAGTATCGTGTTTTAGTTTTAGTATGCTAGTGGTACATGTTGTGCTCGTACTATTTTCTAGGACCTTGTCACTGCATTGATTATTGATATTCTTGTTCCAGGTATATTTTCCGACTCTTGGCTCGCTCGTACTATCTTTCTGGTTATGTTGTTGTTACTATTCTATTGTCGCATTTCATCTTCTTGTGCCGAGGGTCTATTCGGAAACAGCCTCCCTACTCTGCAGGGATAAGGTCTGCGTACACACTACCCTTCCCGGACCCCACTTATGAGATTATACTGGATAATTGTTGGTGTGTCTGGGGGAGGGGGGGGGGTCCTTGTAATAAGAATATGAAGGCAGACAGAGATGTAATTTGATGATAGTTCATAGCAGTCAAGTCAGTGACAGACTGACAGTTACTCCCCTAACTGGAAGTAATTTTGCCGCTAGATGTGAGAATCAAATCTATTAAAGAGTAAAACTGGATGCCACTGTATTTTCCAGTCATCTTACAAGAATCCCTTTCTTTTTCTTTTCTTGGGGGGGTAGCTTTTCACAGTGAGGAACATTAGGAGTTCTGCTTTTTCTTTTTCTTATGTATTTGTTTTTAGGAGTTGTTTCTTAACTAGATGAAGGATCAATTTGACAACAGAGGACTATTTGCATTACTGGGTGCATGTTGGATCATCAACATTCATCAGAACAACAGAGTGCTTTCATTTCTGCATAAGTTATTTCCCTTCTACATTCTACAAAGCTTCCAGAGGCAAGAAACCTTCATGACTGTATCAACACTATAACTGAAACCATTGTTCCTTCTCTATCTCTCTCTCTCAAACAGACCATGTTTAGTTGAATATATAACAGCTGCAGCATCAACTACAATGGAAGCATTATAGATTAGACATTTTAACCTACAGAAATATTATTCAAATCATGCAACTACCAAAATCAAAACCTAGTACTAAGAAATAAGCAATCAGCCTCCAACCATGAGAATTTGGATCTGCTTGAGAAATTTCTGTGGAGATTATTTGCTATTATGAGAATGTTGATTGGTATGAATAATAATGGCTGTAGTGGTTGAGTCCAAAGGTTATACTAAATTTCTTTCCTGCCAGCTCAAAGAGATCCAAATTGCAATGGTTGAAAGGAAAGAGACAGCTGTTTAGTGGTTAAGTCCAAGGTAAATCAAAGAATATCAGTTCTCTTTTTCAGGGATTTCTCAAGTGGATAAGCATTTTTCACATTTAATTGTTTAGTGAGAAGCTTGTTGAAGGCTTGAAGCAAGGAATACACCCATAAGATGGAGAAGAAGCTGTAATTACTGAACCATTGCAAAGGTACAGATAAAGTATGGTAAATTGACTTCCTTGATGGGGAAAATCCCTCATCGTGCAGACAAACATGTAGATGTTCATTTCCTATTGTGAATTTTTGACTATATTTATTTATGAATAAATTAAAAGTATGAAAATGATTATTAACCATAGACTTTGGACATGAAAGAACATCCTACATCAATCTGGTTGATTTCGACATCCATATGAAGATCACAAATCACAAACAAGCTAAGGGAAACGTGTGTCATACTACTATACCAACTCCATATTACTCTAACATGAATGCTTCATATAAACAAACATATGGGTTTTTATTTACCCTCATGCAGCATTATCGGCCCTAAGTTCTTCTAGTACCAGAAGGAAAAGACAATTAGGAGAATAATATGAGATGCCAACTCATTGCACTCCAGTGCCCGCAATTATTTACGGGGTATTTTATATTTGGTTTCCATTTAAGCAAGTTCACTATTCAAAACTTAAGACGATTATCAAAGAAATAAGTGAATACCTCCTTGTTTTTTAACTCCGCCAAGGATGACTCTAGTTGTCGATGATAATTGGTATAACCACATATTAGTGCAGAACCTCTTGGACCCATTCCATGCCTTTGAACTGACTGAACACAAAAATTATAACAAATTAGCTAATGGGGAGCATTTAGTATCAGCCAAAAATCATTAATATATGAAAAGTTGAAGAGGCATAATTAGATGCCTGTGTTGCAGCCTTGATAATTGTAGGATGCGAACTCAAGCCCAGATAATCATTTCCAGAGAATAAAATTAACTTCTTGAATGTTCCAGCACTTGCCCCTACTTCAGCATCCACCACACCGTTGCAACCAGCCTCATCTCCTACAAGGGAATTTTAATGAAAATAGTGAAGACAACATTTCAACTTCGTAGAATAACCAACTGAAGAGAATTACAGCATAAGCATTTGTATCATTCTTTTATGTAACCAGTGGTAGATTCAGTCAGAGGGGCTGCACTTGCTGCAAAAACATATATTTATAATAAATTCAACCTATGTGTAAAAATTTACAGCATTCTAACGCTGCTACCTAGGTCGTTATTTCCAAATTTAGCAACAAAAAAAGGAAACTTTTCGCAAGTGAAACTACCAACAAGAGAAGACTAAAATTGAAATCGAAAAAAAAATTGAAAGAAAAAACGAAATGGAGTAAAAATAACCCGCACCGGAACTGGGAATGTCTTGCAACCATTTATGATACGTAGTTTCTGAAATATGAACTTCCACTGTGTCTCTATCCCATTGGCGTAATTCATCGAAAAATTCGAAGTCGTCGGCATTAGAATGGCTTAACGAGTTTGAATCCTTGGATAGATGAATGGGTCTAAGAGAACGAAGGAGTTTATGCGACTCCAGTTTCTGCAGTGCCAACTCAACCCATTCGTCCCATGAGTTCATTCTTCCTTCGGCGGCGAACAATGGCAGCGGCAGTCGTACTGAACCCCGACCCGATAAGGAAATCACTAGCTGCTGGTTTTTGTGAAATGTTGTGGTGGAATGGTAATTTTATTCTTCTTTTTTTTCTGGATAATCGATTCCTTTGCTAATGGGAAACAGCATCTGTCTGTCTATATATTATGTTCTCCAGACCCACCCACTCTATGATATCATACTGGATAATTATTGTTGTTATTGTTATACTGATTTCACGAATTAAAAACTTAAAATGTTAAGTACTAGTACTTAACTCATTTGCTTGTGAAACTCTTTTTAAGTTCTTGCCACTAAAACAAATTCTAAATTTAGGAAATGATTTTTCTCTAAGGGTATGTTTGATATAACGATAAATATTTTCTGTGAAAAATATTTTTAAGAAAATATTTTCTTGGAAAATAAGTAGTAATCTTATTCCTTTTCCGGTATTTGGTATGTAGATTAAGTAAAATGATTTTTCAAGAATATTCATAAATAATTTAGATATAATAAATATAAAACCATAAACTTAAACTAATAACCTTCCGCACCCACAAATTTTATAAACTTTCGAACTGCTAGACTTTCGAAATCGCGGAATTTAGAACCCCTAAACTTTATAATTTCTAAACCCGTATATTTCCAGTCACATAAACCTCTAAAATCATAACTTCGGAAATTGTAAAATTTTGAATCTTTAAATCGATAAATAAAAAACTAAAACTGATAAATATATTTAAAAAATATTTTTTTGAAGGTGGCGGGCGCAGAAAAACGAAAAAATAGAAATTTGAAATTACGAAAAAAAGTTAAGAAAAAATTTGTGCGGAGTGGGGGCAGGAGAGGGGTTGGGTGTGGGTGCTGCAGAAAATAAATTTGTGCGGGATGGGGGAAAGGTGAGGGGATGAGGGTGGGTCGTGCCGAAAAACGAAAAAATAAAAATTTGAAATTGCAAAAAGAATAAGGTAAACGAAATAATATTTTTGAAGGAAGGGGTAGGGGTGGAGGGGTAGCAGAGTGTGTGGTAACAGAAAAACTAAAATTTAAAAAACAAAAGCCTTTATTGGAGAGAAGGGGTGGATAGGTTGGTGAGGATGGGGAAGGTTGAGAAAGAGTTTTGGAAAATGTTTTCCATTCTTTTGATAAGGAAAACATTTTACTCCAACCGGAGAAAATAAGTTCATAAGGAAAATATTTAAGCCAATCAAACATGAAAAAATTGAAAAATATTTTTCGGAAAATATTTTTCTTCGTACCAAATACATCCTAAGAGAATATATTTTAGTGTTCAGTTATTTAAATTGTGAAGATGTTTTCCTTTGTTTTGTTTTTGTTTTTCTTTCCTTCACTGAGCCGAGGGTCGATTGGAAATAGTCTCTCTGCCTTTCGGGTAGGGGTAAGGTCTGTCTACATATTACCCTCCCCAGACCTCACTTTGTGGGAATTTACTGGTAGTTGTTGTTGTTGTTTTAAGA
The DNA here is from genome assembly GCA_034376525.1 of Nicotiana benthamiana. Taxonomy (NCBI): domain Eukaryota; kingdom Viridiplantae; phylum Streptophyta; class Magnoliopsida; order Solanales; family Solanaceae; genus Nicotiana; species Nicotiana benthamiana. Next base: position 51,205,796 of record CM067325.1, on the reverse strand, counting down.
TGTTCTCCAATGAAAATATTTTTCACCTAATGGAGAAAATATTTGAACTCTTATATGGAAGGACTTTATTTTAGAAGTATCCTAGTAGTTATACTGTGTCATTGCCCATAGATAATATTTGGAAAAAAAAAGTTTAACAAATATTGGGTCCATTTTTTTAACTTCAAGTTGTACTAGAAAATTAAAATTTTAATAAACTAATTTGAGGACATTTTAAGTGAAAATGGTTTTTATCACTTCAAATAAAGATCCCAGTAAATAAACATAAAATTTTAACTTTTTTCCCAAGAATTCACTTTCAAATATTTTCTTTTTTTTGGGTAATTAAGTGAACTTTTTATAAATTACCACTTGTAATCTTTATAATACCATAACCAAGCTCGCACAGCTTGTTATATATACAGAGAAAAAAGGATACAAATCAAAACTATCTCATAAGCTACTACTTAGAATCTAAACTTGTCTAATAGCATTTGAATTCTAGTGGTAGCTCGTACACAGCAGCTATATGCAATCTCCCCAGCACTTCCTATTCTTCTCGAACACTCTTTGATTCTCTCCGTCCAAACTGCATAGACACTCTCAGCATATACCACCCTGAATATTTGAGCAGCCTTTGAATTGCCTTTTGGCATGCCGATGATCCAATCTAAATGTTGTTCCCAGGCTCCTACCTGCATATGATCATATTATATCCATCTCATATGTTCCTTCCATCATTATTTTGTATAATCACATTGCACAAATAAGTGATATCTCGACTCATTACAGTTTTGACATAGGACACAACATGATGTAGTCCCTATCAAAGCAATCGATCAGTTGTTAATAGCTTTCTTTGTAACTGCAGCCACATAATAAATCTGGCTGTTGGTCTTGCAGCAGCATGCAAAATTTGCCTTGTCATCCAACAGGCATGTGGTGGTACTCGAATTTCCTCTTGATGTAATATTCATGAAACCAATTTATCTATAGCCTTTCTTGTCTATGAGCTAAGTCCCAACATAATTTAGTTATAGTTGCTTTGTTACATCGTTGGATATTGATTATATTAAAGTCACCTGCAGCTTTATGTACGCATACTCTATCCCAAATTATTAGAGCTTTTTTGGTTAGTTAATTATCACTGGACCACAAGTAACTCCTACGGCAGGCATTTATTAGTTTGATCACTTTCATGGGCAAGGTAAAAAATTGTGCCTAGTATGCTTGTATAACAAATAATATAGATTGGGTTAATTGCGCTCTTCCGGCATATAGTCTTTTTGTTGTCCATAAGGAGATTATGACAGTGATTTTTCCCCCAATAGTTGCCATTGGAGCAATGTGAGCTTTTTTAGTTGACAATAGGATCCCCAGGTACTTAAATGGTAATTCTCCCTGCAAAAATCCAGTTGTTTCAAAATGTCATTTTTTGTCTGTTGTGTGATATCCCAAAATAGACTGAACTCTTTCCCATGTTTGCTTACAACCCTGAGGCATTTGAAAAGTCCAGAAAGCATTATTGCATAGCAGAGATGGACATCAAATCACTTTGTGTGAATAAGAGCAGGTCATGTGCAAAAACTCAAACGAGCTATTCCTACCTTAGCACATTCAGGATGAAATTTGAACTGCCTGTTTTCTTTAAGTACATTGAGTCTCCTACTCAAATATTTCATTACAATTGCAAATAGAAATGGAAACATAGGGTCTCCTTGCCTCAGCCCCCTAGTGACGGCAAAAAGCTCTGTAGTTTTTCCATTTTTCAAGATAATGTAATTGATTGTTTGCACACATTCCATAATCCATGATATAAACCTTGATGGAAACTCCAATCCTTCTAGAACTTGCGTCACGGGGATCAATTTCACAGAGTCGTAAGCCTCCTGGAGGTCTATTTTAATCATGCATCTTGGAGATATATTCTTTCTAGTATAGGATTTCACCAATTCGTAAGCTAAACTGATGTTGTCAGCTATTCTCCTCCCAGATATAAAACCAGCATGTGCTTCACAATGAGTCCTGCAATTACCTTTTGGATTTTATAAGCTAGAATCTTTGAAATTAATTTATAGAGGATAGAGCAGCAAGCTACTGGCGAAAATTCCTTCATTGTGGCGGGGTTAGAAACTTTTGGTACTAAAGTTACAATAATGCAGTTCACAACCTTCAGCAATTTACTAGTGGTGAAGAACTCATTCACTGCATCTCTTACTTCATCTTTGACTATGTGCCAATCCTCTTTAAAAAATATAATATAATAACCACAACTCGAGGTGCCTTATAACCATCAAAGATTCGTTTCTACAAACGTTTTTTCTCGATATGGACTAAGCTCCGACTTCCTTTTAGCTTTGGCTTGGAAGAGGTCAGCCTTTGAGCCCGTATTGAAAGGGGATCTTGATTTTTTTTATTATAAAGAAACTCTTGTAGTTATGCCTTATTCTCGAGGAAATATTTGATCTCCCTAGTCTATGGACTTCTTGCAAGGGCTCCTTATTTATAGAATGGGTAATGTGCTAAAAGATAACTTAAATACTGTATTTGGGTTGGAATTAAACTACTAATAGGTTATAAGTACCTTGGACATAGGTACTTTACTTTATATTTTGATGATCTAACAAACTTACTACTCATAACCAAATATGAAACTTGTTCACATCTACAAGACCTGGTTGGGATCCAGCATGGGATATAACTCAACTCTTCAGAGTAGAAGAAACAGATCACTACCAGTTCCCGAGGAGACTATATGAAGTCAACTCTCCAGTAGGAAAGTTGCTGCCTACTCACGCTATTGTACAGGAACAATGCAACAATTAACTTTCTGATGAAGGCTTTTTACCTACCTTTCTTACATCATTGTAAGGGATGTCGCACACGTGTAGATACAATCAAGGAAGGTAAAATGACTTACTTCATGAGATAACTAGATAAAGGACCTGAAGCATGTTTGGTACAATCATTCAAGTTAATCGACTCAAGATAATCTTAGCAGTGTGCTTTAGATTCACAGGAACCGGATTAGGGACATGATACCTTGGTGTTCCTCTGACATAATTATAAGTCAATTGTACAGCTAGAAAGTAACTGCAGAAAGTGACTGCCTGCAGCAGTACAGCAGACAGTGCAACAGACAGTACCTTGGGCATAGGTAGTTTACTTTATGTTTTGATGATCTAACAAACTTACCATCCAGAACCAGATACGGAACCCGTTACACATCGACAAGACCTTGAGATCACAAAGTTCCATATTGGGATCCAGCTGTGAGGCCCCGTGAGAATTTCTACTAAAAAATCTGAATCTCGTAGTGTCAAGTTAGGATCAAGTGTTAGGGATTCATAAAAATTCAAAAAAGCTTGCTGCGGCTCGGATCCTTTGGATTGAATGGTGCATTAAAAAGTTAAGAAACTATGCTTTTCGAAAAAGTGTATTTTGCGGTCCTTTATGAGGTCGCATAATAGGTATGCGGACCGCATACTCGTCATAGAGTCGGTTAGTGTGTTTGCAAATTAAGGTCAACTATGCGGCCAATTATGCGATCGCACAACCGGTATGCGGACCGTATAGTTATCATATAATCCCCTTGGAATTTTGTGAAAGGCAATTCTGTGGTGCATAATGTGATCGCATAACAGGTATATGGACCGCATTTTCGTCGCATACTCAGTCAGTTTGTCCAGATTTTGGGGCCATCTTTGCAGCCCATTTTGTGGGCCGCATGTCCATTATGCGATCGCTGACCTGAGTCGAGGCCCCTATTTTCTATTTTTTAAAACCCGACCCTATTCCATTAAAAACACCCCTATTAGACCATTTTCCTATCATTTCACGACCTATAGAGTGAGAGGGGAGTTTTAGAGTAAGAGGGAGTAATGTACATCAAGTCCTCTCTAAATCCTTGCTCCAAATCCTTATGAAAGACGAATCAAGCAAGAAAGGCAGAAAGGGGGCCGCTTTCTCGAGTGATAGTTCTTTTTTGAACATTGTCAGTTAAAGCTACTAGGTCTTCATCTTAAGAGGTAAGAACTGTACCATCATCAATTATTTTAAAAATTCTATTAAAATAGGTAATTAGCAAGTGGATACTTGGATATAAGGGCTAGTAATCTTGTATGCATTGGAGATAATTGGGTATGGAGAGGATGAGAACTAAAGAGACAACAATTAGGGCGTAATATTGAAAAAAATTCTTTCAAAAAAGGGTCCTAAGATCATAATACACCTTTTATGTTTGATAATACGCTCAAACGAGCTAGAATCTTAATCTCGTCTCTAATTCTCAGTTCAATTGTAATTCTTATACAATATATTGAAGTGCTAAGAGTCCCGAAAATTATAAGAATTAGGGGAAAACTTTATTGAGGTATGTATGGCTAAAACCTCGTCTTTTAGAAATTGAGCTTCATCGGTGTTCGCGTAAATACGGTAAGGTTAAGTTGAATTGTTGTATTGATTGTTGCTTTATATGAATTTGGGACTACAACCTTATATGTGTGAATGAAGTGTCTCAATATGAACAATATGCTACTCTTGATAACTTGAGGAGGTGCAAGGAATATAAATCACGTATTGTAATGCTTATACTTGAAATTGAAATTGAAGCTGCATATGTTGTGCCATCTATGTGAAGTCTCCTCTATGCCTACAATTTTATTTGCCCTTGTGTGCACTTATTATCCTAAATTACAAATCTAATATTAAAATTAGGAATGATGTGAAATGTGTCCTAGTGCCGAATATATGACGTGATAGATGTGGCCCCATGTGCCTATGGAACGATATATGTGAAACAAAGATTGAACTGAGATGATTGAAAGAAAAAGGGGAATGCCTTGGTAAGGCGGCCTAGCCGATCAGGCCGAGATCAGACGCCATGCCGCACATATAGTGGTATTGTGTCGATATTAGACCCCGAATAAAAAAGGAAAATGAGAATGTGATTGAAATGTATGTCTCAAAGGAAATAACCTAGCCGATCGGGTTGAGATCGGACTCTGCTCAAGCTAGCAATGGTATAGTGAACAATGATGAACAGTACGAAATGCCCAAAGTAAAGGCTATGGAAACATAATGTGAAAATTATATGATTCTTTTGTAATGTTGTGATCGTTTAAAGCTTTTAAGTTATACTTGAGATTTCTTTATGTTTGATATGAAAGTTCTTTCTAACTAGATGGGGTTTAGTTATACATATTAGTACTATTCCATGATACTAACGTCCCTTTTGCTGGGGGCGCTACATTTTTAAATGAATGTATGTAGCTCTATTGCGGATAGTGTCGATCGCGCATAGCGGAGTACATTCTTCTCAAAGTCTTGGTGAGCCCCTTTCTCCTTCAAATGGGTTATACTGCATATCTTTGTTGTTGTGGACTTTCACTTTTGAGGTATAGTTGGGGCCTTGTCACCGATATTATCTTCTCTGTCTTTTACATCCTTAGAGGCTCCTTAGGCATATGCGTGGGTTATGTATGAGTGCTGGATGGGCCGATAAAATACGTTGTACCCCTAACTCTTGATTCTCTAAAGTGTAATTTTACGGAATCTGGGAAACTTAACTACAGTCTAATGTTGTAATATAAAACGAACTAATAATGTTGAATGTACTATCTTTCCTTGTCTAAATAAATGAAAGAATGGTTTCCTTATTCATGTTGAGTTGGGTAGGAAGTGTTTGATAAGGCTTACTCAGTTGGGTTCACTCGATTACACACCGGTCGGAACTCCCGGGGTTGGGGCGTGACACCAGCGTGGGATATACTCAACCCTTCAGAGAGAAAGGAACAACTTAGGGAACAAATCCCTACCAGTTCCCGAGGAGACTGTATGAAGTCAATTCTCCAACAGGAAAGTTGTTGCCTACTCACGCTATTGTATAGGAACAGTACAACAATCATCTTTATGAGAAAGGCTTTCCAGATAAAGGACCTAAAGTATGTCTGGTACAATCATTCAAGTTAATCTACTCAAGATAATCTGGGCAGTGTGCTTTAGATTCACAGGAACTAGATTAGGGACCTGATATCTTGGTGTTCCCCTAACATAAGTATAAGTCAACTGTATAGCCGGAAAGCAATTGCAGAAAGTGACTGCCTACAACAGTTCAACATATAGTGCAACAGTCACTTTTTATTGAGATTGGACATCACCATTGTGAATTGATATCACTAAGGTAATGTCTTGTGTAGTATAAACCTCATGCAAGGCACAAGATTCAGGTCCAAGACTTGCAAAATCAGAAATGAAAATCCTCTCTCAAGTGCAAGAACAACCTCTCTCAAGAACAAAGTTGTTGCAACCTTAAGAACCTGATCCAAGATCGACGATATCTTAAGTCCTTAGGCTTGTTGAGTCTTTGTTATTTGTTCTTCATTGTAACTCCTATCTTTCTTTCTTAGAAGACATTTTTAGGAAACCCAACACAAACCCTTTAAGTTTGTGTCTTGGCTAAAGTTAGTCGAGTTGTAAAGTCTTTGTAACTAGAGAGTTACAAAGTGGCTTGTAACAAGTGCTATTACAAGTTAGAGTGATTAAATTCTAGAGAGTGATAAATTGGCTTGTGGTGAGAGCATCACAAGTTAGTTAAAGTCTTTGTAACTAGGGAGTCACAAAGTGACTTGTGGTAAGAATACCACAAGTTAGTTGAATTCTTTGTAATAGAGTCATTACAAATTGGCTTGTAATATGGGTTTACAAGTTAGTGAAATTGAAAGCTTACAAGTATAGGTCGTAGTTTTTGTCTTCTTGAGTTGGAATTTTTCCACGTAAAAGTTCTCTGTGTTTTTCTGCCGAGCTACTGTGGGAACAATTAGAGAACATAATTCCCTATACTTGCTGGTTTTACAGTCTGTTGCTTACAGTGAGAGCTTATAGAGAATCAGATTATCTATACAATGGGAAGTTATCATGTGTATTATTTACATACTTGTTCAGTAGTTAGCACTATACCAAACTAATATAGGACCATATCGCTATACAGTTTGGTTCATTAGCATTTTCAGAAAAAACTCATAGAAAACCCGATTCTCTATACAATCTGGTGGGTGCTAAGTTTCTAACAACTACCTTAATATCAGACATCAAAGACAACACAGAATCCAAGTCCAAGACTTAGAGTAATAATGTTAGAGAACGTATCATTCTTGGCAAGGCAAGCAACCTTTGCCAAGGTTCCGAATGAAAGATAGATCTGAACTTACATAACCACTATAATCATCCCTCTTGTATATATATATGGTTAAATTCTCTGCCACAAACCCACTGAAGGGAGAATGCACACTGCTTTAAATATTCTTTTAATACTAATTTCAAATACTTTTTTTATTATAGAAAAAAACCCAAATAATTTCTATCTTTTACCATGAAAGAATATTTTAAATACCATCTTCATATTTTATCCTACATCTTGTAATGTTATTGTATCTACTTGTTACAAAAACCAACATGCTTATATGTTAACAACTTATTTGGATGGTTATTACATATTGTATTGTATTGTTACTTTAAATATCATATTTGTTTTGATTGTTATTTAAATTTTATTATATCATATTGCTAAATCCGTCATTACGTAATGACGAAAAACGTCACTTATGGAATAACCGATATGGTGTGGTCGCACCGTTACCTTATTTTTTCTCTCATCATGCCCTTTTTATTATTAAATAATAATATTTTATCATTTACCTTACATTTCTATATAATAATATTACCAAGCACTTTACTTTTTCTTTATAATATTATAAATTTATTCTTCATATTATTGGTGCATGCATAATGAAATGAAACAAACAGTACAATCAATCCAAATATTGTATACATCAAAACGATATAGTACAATACAATACAATATTTTATGATACATTATAAAATGACACATAACAACTATCCAAATAAATTATAAATATGTATATTAAAACAAGTCAAAAGTCTGATTTACAAGACTTTTAGTTTGACTAAATACTTTACTATTTTATCTCTAATATATTTTTAAATTCTCCAAATACTCTTATCATAGCAAAATACTGAACTTTTTCTCCATTGCAATTTCATCGTTCATCGTTAATTGTTCATCGTTTTCCTGGTACTGTGAACACTTAATTTGTGACTACATCCAAATTTTATATTATTTTAGTATAAATATCTTTCTTAGGTCTAATAAAGATATTTTAAACTTTTTCATTCTCTTAATAGGTTTATTTTAATAAAAAAACTACAAAAAGTATTTGCATACTTATAGTACAAATTTTATTTCTATTTGTAAAGAGAAGAAGAAAATTATCAAAAAAAATATACTTGGTTTCATTTAATTAGAATTTTAACAAGTAATTTATCTTAAGAATATAATTCTAATTAGAGTGAATGTCTATCTTATAGAAGAGTTTTACTTTGAGGCTAAGTCATTTCTCTTCCTATAAATAGAGGGGTCTTACCCCATTGTAAACCACCCCAAATATCAATAATAGTTTTCTCTCTCTCTTTATCTGAAATATTGTTCTTGTTCTTTTATTATTTTATAACAATTTATGTTTTATATTTTTAGTATTATTGAAGTTGTAAATATGTAATTTTTTTATATTGTAAGAAATATTGGTTAATCTCCTTATATTTATATGTTTAATTTATCTTTTAAAATATAAAAGAAATAAAAAATAAGGATAAATCTTGATAGATTCAAAAACAATTTATTCTAACTACTCACCATGATTTTCTCAACCTCATTCTTCCATTCCAATTCCAACTCTAATTCCTTTACACATGATCACATACCACCCATAATCCCTTTATAAAAGAGATATATATCACAAAGAAGAAAAAAGAACGAGAGAAAAAGAAAAAAAGCAAACTAAAAAAAACGAGAAAGAAAGAAAGAAAGAGAGGTGAAGAACAAAACGAAAGAACTGACGAGAGGAAGATTTGAAAAAAAAAGAGAAACGAGAGAAAACAAAAAATTGTGTTAGAGAAAAAATGAAAACAGAGAATTTAGAGTTGGACAATAAAAGAGTTAGCAGTGTTTTCCCCCGAAGAACATTTTGTTTCCACTGCCATTTTCATTCTTAGCTCTTTATCATTTGAAAGCAATGATAGCTCATTTTTCCGGTCATAGATCCGGTTATTGTTTGGTCACCTAAACCCAGCTGAAAGCAGCTTCAAAAATACCCCAAAATCTGCCAAAAAACTCTATCGAAAACATGGAAAACATCCTTATTTCTTTAGCACAAAAACAGCAGCTCCGAAAGTTGGGTTCGGCGTCGAGATTGCCGGTTGGATGTTTCTGTTTGAGGTCCTAGTTCCTGCTCACTGTCCCTCTTTTCTAGCTTCATTAAAGTCCAATTTTTTTACTGTTCCATTTTATGTTCATGAATAAAAATGTAATATTGTTTCTTCTGAATTATTCAGTTATTGTATATGTGTCTTCTTTTTTCCATCGCGATATGATTTTAAGCCTTATTTATAGTTGGTTTTGGCTTTATAAAACATGAGCTGGGATTTGAATAGTTTATTCTCTTTGTTTCTTTCTATTATTAGTTTCTATATTATTTTGATGGTTTCGTTGCCTAGATAAGTTTAATTGCTAATTAGAAATACTTATTTATGTTGCAAAAATTCAATTACGATAAGTTGCATGCCAATTAAGTTTTAATATACTATGAGAAGTTTTTGTTGTTGATTAATGAACAATATAATTTAATTAGAAGTAAATTAAAGTTTGAACATAGACAAATCGGCTAAATGATAAGATTCGGCCATGTCCATAATAATAAATTTCATAAGCTAGTACATATTTTTCCCATGGCAAATATTTTTCATAACTTAGTAGAGTGTAACTCTTTTTGTAAATAATCGTGGTAATTAAGTTCCATGCTTCTCCATAAATCCATTCCATAACTTTGAACATTCACAATCACCTCAAGCTTAGGAATGAAATACTATAAATAGGCTAGAAAACTTTAGATGCTTTCAATATTAGCCCATGTTCATACCCGAACCTTAAGATTGATACGCTTAAATAATAAAAGGATCATGTGCGCATTCCAGCGTCTCGATGCTTTTAAATTTAAAATAATTATGTTATAACCATGTGTATATTCTGTACCTTGGTTTAACATTTAATCTCAAATAAGTACCTTGTGTGCATTCCGCATCTTGGTGAACACAATTAATAAAATATAATATTTATTAAGCGGTAATAAATAAGCCATAACCAATAAAATGCAAAAATAATCAAGAATTGATTTAAGCCAAACAGTAGTCAATGAAAGCGACCGTGCTAGAACCAAGACACTCGAGGGGTGCCTTACACCTTCCTCTCGGTCAACAGAATTCCTTACTTAGTCTTCTGTTTATGTAAACCATAAATTAGGAGTCAAATCTTCCTTTTGTTAAGGGATTCAATAAAAGGCGACTTGGAACACCTAAATAATAAAATCCCTTTTCAAAACGTCACTTTAATTGAAAAAACTCTTCAACTCAACCTCGTAATAGGGTTATGTAGCAAAAAAAGAGATGTTACAAGTACAAATACTTTTTAATCTACAGTTTTTTATAAATAATTTTAAGGAAATATTAATCATTTTCATAAAAATATTTATTAGCATTTTATTACCAAACAAATCAAATATATATAATACCTTGGTAATAATATATATGAAGCCACGAGTTTATGGACTTTGTGGCTCCACCAAGAAGTAGTATTCAAACAATTGATGTTTTCAAATCAGTCGAGCAAAAGCACAATAACTCAGTTTTAATACTTATACCCATACATAATTGCTTAATTATAAATCTACTTGAACTCAATAAAATGCTCTTCGATTAATCCTAAATTATTAATTTTTGTTCCAGTAAAAAATAATCCAAATGATTTTAAAAAAATAAATACTTATTTTATCAAAATCATTTTTTCCATGGCTTCCTAAAAATTTGATAAATATTGACTCGCACAGAGTATTTAACCCAAAATATATGATACATATTTTTACAAGCATGATATCACTAAATCATAATTAATTAATATCCATTCTCAATTTTATTTATCACTTAACTATTAGAGATAAGTTTGAATTGGTAAACATTATGAGCTAATGTTTTTTTTGCTCCCAATTACCAACTAGTGTGTTGTAGCGTATCACAAACTAAATGTATGGGGTGTGAATTGATAAAGGTATAAACATAACGGGCCAAGTTGAAGATACAGTAATTGGGCGCTATACTAGCTCCGTAAGGACACGGAAAGCACCGTGAGTCGTCGACTTCCGACTTCCAACAGGAAAGGTGAGAAATCTTTATAATTCAGTTCTCGAAATTCCGATAACCGTGAAAGTGGAGGGCGGAGAAAATGGTACTGTCGCAGAAGATTCACGAAGCATTCAAGGGCACAGTGGAGAGAATCACAAGCCCCCGCACCGTTTCTGCTTTCAAAGAGAAAGGCGTTCTCAGCATCAATGAGTTCATCATCGCCGGCGATAATCTCGTCTCCAAATGCCCTACTTGGTCTTGGTAAATTCTTCACTTCGTTTTCCCCTTCGACTTTAGCATCAGTTGCTCACTTTATAAGTCAAAGAGAAAAAAGGTGAAAAAAGAGATTATGAGAAAGCGGAAGAGAAGCCAGTTGATCCAGGCTAAAAGACCGTGGTTTAAAAGTAGTTAGTGTTCCGCACTTGCTGCTATAAGAGGTGGATTTGCCCATGCTTCTTGTTGTCAAATTCAATAACTGTATTGCTGAGCAGTTATGTTTTTCTTTTTACTTTTGGCTTACTGTTTACCATATGACTGCTCTTTCTTTCATATCTGGTATTGATTATCAACGAGCTAAGATGATTGATGCCCATTTTTATTAGTTATGTTGTCTGAAATGATGAATTTACTGACTAGAGACTATTGATATCTCTCATGCTTTAGGTTTCCTAATTTTCAGTCTTCAGGGCGGTGTCTGCTTTTGCTTGTTCTACATTGATTCTCGGCTTCTGATGCATATTATTATGCTTTGAAGATGAAAAATTGGTTTGCTTTCTTAAGCATGGGTCAATGTAGTATTACTGCTATATGTTACTCGTGTCACCCTTCAATTGCTCATTGTCAGGGAATCAGGTGAACCTAGCAAGAGGAAGTCATATTTACCTGCTGACAAGCAATTCTTGATAACTAGAAATGGTACTTATCATATAACTCCTCCACTCTTCATAGCATTCAATACATTTGGGTTGACATGAGCTAGCTAACTTATGTGCTCATGATGATTTCATTTTTTATCGACAATTAGCTATGTTAGAAGTCTAACTGTATTAGAAGTCTAGTCTAAACTGTATTAGGAGTAGGCTAGGTTATGTGTATTATATATAGGGCTCATTGTATTATGTTTACATATCAATTATATATTCTTCTCCCGTGCCTTCTCACATGGTATCAGAGCTTTGGTGAGAATAGTATAGCTGTGCGTCATTCCAGCTATTTCCGGGAAGAAGATCTCGTCGCCGTGCAATTTTCCGGCGACTTAACAGGCTGTCCGTAACCTAAACTACCTTTTCTGTTGGTGTTGTGCAAAATCCGAGACCACCACGAGGTTTGGGAGAGAATTCCGACCAACCCCAGAAAAAATCACCGGAAACCGACGCTTCACGCGCCCCCACGCGCGGCAGGACTATCGGCGCGTGAAGCCCACGCGCCGGCGCGTGAGAGCCTTTCCGGCCACTTTTTCCGATCGCTCCAGAAGGACAGTTTAGTCGGAATATAATTCCGACCCTACCCATCCATTTTTTGTTCGATTCCGACAACTTTGATTTTTTCCGGCGACCTACAGTGATTTTTCCGGCAGCTACAGTACTTTCCGGCCAATATTTCTTCAGGACAGTTTGCTCCTACTTGAATTCCGAGCCTATCCATATTTTTACTTTTCAATTCCGACAACTTTGAATTTTTCCGGCAGCTACAGTGCTTTTCCGGCAGCTACAGTGTTCCTGTTTTCCGGTTGCACCAGTTTTCAGTCCTCTGTTCAGTTTCAGCGAGTTTTCAGTTGATAATCCAACGATGTCTTTGGGACTAGATGCTTTCGGGCCTAAAAACCAGGGTTCTGGCAGTTCCGGTATTATGATTACCTCAGAACCTTTAATGGGAGGTTCAAACTACCTAGCTTGGGCTTCGTCTGTCGAGTTGTGGTGTAAAGGCCAAGGTGTTCAGGATCATCTAACCCAAGAGTCTAGTGACGGAGATGCAAAAGCCAAAGCACATTGGGAGAAGATTGATGCTCAGTTATGCAGTATTTCGTGGCGATCTATTGATTCCAAGTTGATGCCCTTGTTTCGTCCATTCCAAAAATGTTATTTGGTTTGGGAAAAGGCTCGTACTTTATACACTAATGACATATCTCGTTTCTATGACGTGATATCGCGGATGACAAATTTGAAGAAACAGGAATTGGATATGTCTACTTACTTGGGTCAAGTGCAGGCAGTTATGGAGGAAATTGAGACGTTGATGCCAGTTTCTGCTAGCGTTGCAAAGCAGCAAGAGCAACGACAAAAGCTGTTTCTAGTTCTTACTCTTGCTGGGCTTCCTAATGATCTTGACTCAGTACGCGATCAGATTTTGGCTAGTCCGACTGTCCCCACAGTTGATGAATTATTTTCTCGCTTACTTCGCCTTGCTGCAGCACCAAGTCACCCAGTGAGCTCATCACAGACACTTGATTCATCTATCCTCGTCTCCCAATCCGTGGACAATCGGGCTTCTCATACTATGGAGTATAGACGAGGAGGAGGTCGTTTTGGAAGATCTAGACCCAAGTGTTCTTATTGTTATAAACTTGGTCACACTCGTGATGTGTGCCATTCTTTACATGGTCGACCAACAAAAAATGCTTATGTTGCTCAGACCGAGCCTACAGGTAACCAGGGATTTTCTGTATCTGAAAGGGAGTATAATGAGTTCCTTAAATATCGAGCAAGTAAGCAGACGTCTCCACAAGTAGCCACTGTTGCTCAGCCTGATACTTCTGTTGCTGGTAATTCTTTTGCTTGTGTTTCCCAGTCTAGTCCTCTTGAACAATGGGTGGTGGACTCAGCTGCTTCTGATCATATCTCTGGTAATAAATCCCTTTTGTCAGATATTACGTATTCACAGTTTCTTCCCAACGTTACCTTAGCTAATGGGTCTCAAACTAAAGCAAAAGGAGTTGGACAAGCAACTCCTCTACCCTCTGTCACTCTAGATTCCGTCCTTTATGTCCCTGGCTGTCCTTTTAATCTTGCATCTGTGAGTCGTTTGACTCGTGCCCTCCATTGTGGAATATACTTTATTGATGACTCTTTTATTATGCAGGACCGCAGTACGGGACAGACGATTGGAACAGGACTTGAATCAGACGGACTCTACTACCTTAACTCCCTAACATCCTCTAAGGCCTGTCTAGCTGCAGATCCTCCAGACCTACTTCACAGTCGTTTAGGACATCCTAGCTTGTCCAAACTTCAGAAGATGGTGCCTCGTTTGTCCAGTTTATCCACATTAGAGTGTGAGTCATGTCAGCTCGGGAAACATACCCGCGCCTCCTTTCCTCGTAGTATTGAGAGTCGTGCAGAGTCTGTTTTTTCTTTAGTTCATTCGGATATATGGGGTCCTAGTAGAGTATGTTCAACCTTAGGATTTCGTTATTTTGTTAGTTTCATTGATGATCATTCAAGATGTACTTGGATTTTCTTAATGAAAGATCGTTCTGAGTTGTTCTCTATATTCCAAAATTTTTGTGCTGAAATTAAAAATCAATTTGGTGTTTCTATTCGCACCCTTCGCAGTGATAATGCCTTAGAATATTTGTCCTCTCAATTTCAGCAATTTATGTCCTCTCATGGAATTATTCATCAGACCTCTTGTCCTTATACCCCTCAGCAAAATGGGGTTGCAGAAAGAAAGAATAGGCACATTATTGAGACTGCTCGCACACTTCTCATTGCATCTCATGTTCCGCTGCGTTTTTGGGGCGATGCAGTTCTCACATCTTGCTATTTGGTTAATCGGATGCCTTCATCTCCCATCCAAAATCAGATTCCGCATGAGGTATTGTTTCCTCAGTCACCCTTATACTCTGTCCCCCCTCGTGTGTTTGGGAGCACTTGTTTCGTTCATAACTTAGCTCCTGGGAAAGATAAGTTAGCTCCTCGTGCTCTCAAGTGTGTCTTCCTCGGTTATTCTCGTGTTCAGAAGGGCTATCGTTGTTATTCACCTGATATTCGCCGGTACCTTATGTCAGCCGATGTCACATTTTTTGAGTCTAAGCCTTTCTTTACCTCTTCTGACCATTCTGACCATCTGGCTATATCTGAAGTTTTACCTATACCGGCCTTTAGTGAGTCTATCTCTCCTCCTTCACCTTCCGCTACAGAAGTCTTACCCATTCCGAACGTTGGACCACCTACTGTGGCTCCTCCTAGACTCCATGCACAAGACACTCCACTCTTGACATATCATCGTCGTCCTCGCCCAGCATCCGGCCCGGCTGATTCACTTCCTGCACCTGACCCTGCTCCTACTGCGGACTTGTCTCTTCCGATTGCACTTCGGAAAGGTATACGGACCACCCTTAATCCTAATCCCCATTATATTGGTTTAAGTTATCATCGTTTGTCATCACCCTATTATGCTTTTCTATCTTCTTTGTCCTCTGTTGCCCTCCCTAAGTCTACAGGTGAAGCATTGTCTCATCCAGGGTGGCGACAGGCTATGACTGACGAGATGTCTGCTTTACATGCGAGTGGTACTTGGGAGCTCGTCCCTCTTCCTTCGGATAAATCTACTGTTGGTTGTCGTTGGGTGTATGCAGTCAAGGTTGGTCCAGATGGTAAGGTTGATCGTCTTAAGGCTCGTCTTGTGGCCAAGGGGTATACTCAGATATTTGGGCTTGATTACAGTGATACCTTCTCTCCAGTGGCTAAGATAGCATCAGTCCGCCTTTTTCTCTCTATGGCTGCTGTTCGCCATTGGCCCCTGTATCAGCTGGACATTAAAAATGCATTTTTACACGGTGACCTTGAGGATGAAGTTTATATGGAGCAACCACCTGGGTTTGTTGCTCAGGGGGAGTCTCGTGGCCTTGTATGTCGCTTGCGTTAAACTAAATTATCTTACAGTGACAAGACCTGACATTTCCTTTCCTGTGAGTGTTGTGAGCCAGTTTATGGGTTCGCCATGTGATAGTCATTGGGATGCAGTTGTTCGCATTCTTCGGTATATAAAATCAACTCCAGGTAAAGGTTTATTGTTTGAGGATCGAGGCCATGAGCAGATTGTTGGATACTCCGATGCTGATTGGGCAGGATCGCCTTCTGACAGACGTTCTACTTCTGGATATTGTGTCTTAGTAGGAGGAAATTTGGTATCTTGGAAAAGCAAGAAACAGAATGTGGTTGCTCGGTCTAGTGCAGAAGCAGAATATCGAGCAATGGCTATGGCGACATGTGAGCTTGTTTGGGTCAAACAGTTGCTCAAAGAGCTGAAATTTGGTGATGTTAGTCAGATGGGACTTGTGTGTGATAATCAAGCAGCTCTTCATATTGCGTCAAATCCAGTGTTCCATGAGAGAACTAAGCACATTGAGATTGACTGTCACTTTATCAGAGAAAAGATACTCTCGGGAGATATTGCTACAAAGTTTGTAAAGTCAAATGATCAGCTTGCAGACATTTTCACCAAGTCCCTCACTGGTCCTCGTATTAACTACATATGTAACAAGCTCGGTACATATGATTTATATGCACCAGCTTGAGGGGGAGTGTTAGAAGTCTAACTGTATTAGAAGTCTAGTCTAAACTGTATTAGGAGTAGGCTAGGTTATGTGTATTATATATAGGGCTCATTGTATTATGTTTACATATCAATTATATATTCTTCTCCCGTGCCTTCTCACAAGCTAGAGCATTAATTTTCACTTCTTTATTATAGGAAGAAGCAGAGTTGATTTTGAAAAGCTAAATTAGGTGTTAGAAGTACTTTAAATAACTAAGAAATTAGTTCTGATAGAATTGCCAAGTATTTTCTGCGTGTTGCTTGGTCTAAACAAAGTTGATGTACCCATTTAACTATTGGAACGAATATTATCTTCCCGTTTCATACCTACTACATCATCACATTCTGGAACTTCAAGAATTACACAAATCGAACTTTCTTATCATGCTAGTTTGAGTAGACCTTTTCTGATATTCACTTGCTCTTAAACGTCCTCTTATCATTTTTTTGGAATGCCTAGAATGGAAGAGTTTTATCATTCACCAGTAAGTTACGTGCCAATTTAACTTTTATCGCAGTTCCTTGCTTGAGGAGAGCTGCATCAGTAGAGGAAGAATATGAAGCTGCTGGAGGTGAAGTTCTGCTTGATAATGAGGAAAATGATGGCTGGCTTGCCACACATGGGAAACCTAAAGGTATTCTTCATAACTGTGTGTCTAACAACAAATTGCATTAATCTTTCATTGTGACATTTGTTCCATTTGTTTCGTAGAAAGCAAAAGTGACGAGGATGACAACTTGCCATCAATGGAAACATTAGAAATTAGCAAAAGGAATACTATCCAGTCAATCTCCTCATACTTTGGAGGTGAGGAGGAGGAAGATATTCCAGACATGGGAGAGTACGATGAACCTGACAATCTCATTGAAACGGATCCTGTATGTGCTGAATCTCCATGTGGTTTCCGTTTCTATTTCCCTTGTTACTTGCTCTTCTAAAAGTGTGTGATTTGTGGTTAATCTCTCCTATCTTCAGTTTCATCCTGCTGTAATTTCTTGTATTTTATCTCCAAAAGGCCTTTACAGAGTTTTTGCATCTATCTGCTGTTGTCTTTCTTTTTAATAAGACAAATGAATTGTTTTATATTACAAAAAAAAAAAAAAGGATCTCTTCACCTGGTTGTAACTGTTCATCCTCATAAAGTAAATTGCATGATGGTAACAAGATTGTTTTTGATAACGGTTTTGCTCGACTCTAGCAGGAGTTCATATAAGAAGAATATGATGCATTTGTCGGACCACTAGTTACGGTTGCCATCTGTGTCAGAGGTAGAATTTCCCTTAAGGGGGTTAAAAAAAAAAGGTTAAAAAATTAAAACATACTGTGGACAGTGGGAATTGAACCAACAACCTCACAACGAATTTTGACCCCCCTTGACTACTGAGCTATGCATTTGGGCCGTGCCAAGGGGATTCAAAATATAATATATAGAGACACAAAATAGTTTTTGCCATATATAGACAGTGTAATTTTCCGGCGAACCTTCTACTGCCCTAAATCCGCCCCTGGTGTCATAGTGCTAGAATTTGTGGGACTCGATACATGCATATATATAAGATAATATGAATTGAAGCAACATTACAACGATTAGGAAATTTTTCTTCCACTATAACAAAAAAGAGATGGAAATGGGAGATGATGGTAAAAGTAAGAAATGTAGCCATGTAGGTGTAGTGAAGAGACGAAAATGCCCCGTGGTTGCTGATATTAATAGTGCAAACACAATGACCAGTCTGGGTTCCAACTTTTGTGTTATGCACAGTTGGTTAGCAATGGCCGACCTACATGAGGAATCATGGGTGTTCACACGTCCATTGTAGTTGACCAGATTTGATATGCTTACATAGGCAATGAGGAACAAGTACCATAAAATTCAGTGAGCACCCTTAAATATAAAAGACAAATAGGTCCACTTGGAAGCAGGTGATCTGCCATACATTGTGGTGCAGTATCATTTCCTGCTTTGAAAAATTTCAACTGAGTGCTGTTTTACTCTTTTCTTTCATTTTTCTTTATTTGCTTTCTTATTATCCAATTTTTCCTTGTTTGCTTTCATTTTTCTCTTTTTACCTTTTTTCTCTAATCCCCCAAACCTTCGTTCTCAAACTAGAAGTTTTTTCTTTTCTTTCCTTTTCTATTTTCCGTTCTTAATTCCTCTTACCTTTTGTATTGTCTTCCTTTTCCAATTCCATTTTCCCCCAAACAAACAAGATTTTCTCTTCCCTCGCAACACAACATAACTCCTTTTTCACTCCTCTTTTGGAGCTCCTTCTAACAAGCACTCAGGACTATAAAATCTTGGGTCCGGTGCTTCTGGTTAGTTTTAAGGAATTGAGGTTTTATTTGTTCTATAGATGATCACATTACCAACCAAATGGGTCTTATAACTTTCATGACAAAAGTTGAATGTGTAACTAACTAAGATTTTCTCAGAAAATATCTGTTATGAAAGTCTCTGAACAGCTAAGGATACTACTCTACAGCATACAAGTACAAATGATTATGAAAGTGTTGTGGAGATCATACATGTTACTCAAAAACCTTCTGCATCTATTTGCTTGTATGAGGGTCTGTGCGGGCTTATGAGATTATATAATAAGTTTATGGTTTTCTGCAGTTAATGTGTTCTGGAAAAAGATCTTTTCAAAGATAACGGTGTTGTTTTAAAAAAAAAAATTAACAGATAAGGTTACTATTCAAGAGCGTACAAGTACAATTGCGATGAGAGTGTATTGGTATGCACTTGATTGTTTTTTTCCAAACCATTTGCATCTCCTTTGTCTGTGTAAGAACCCATGCACGTATACACATTAATAAATAGGTTAATGGTTTAAAAGGAACGCTTGAAGAGCCAGTTAATTTATTTTCTGTTGCTGTAAATTTGTTGGTGTGAAAAGATGGGTCACAAGTCCTTTGGCTATTTTTTAATGAATTAATCTTATCCTCCCTGAGGGAAAGAAAGTTGTTGTTGTTGGGGTTTTTTTTTGTGTGTGTGTGGGGGGGGGATTCTCTTTATGACGTTGAAATCTCTTTACTGAGTAAACAGCATTTCCTTGGGTGGGAAATCATTTTTAATTATTTAGGTACCATTCTGTGTAAGAAGATTTTTTCCCTATGTTTTCTGCAAATCTGTTCAGACTTCAGATACACGGGCTGGATTTCAGTAAATTATCATGCTGTGAGATTATTTGATCACAATGCCAATATTTTCAATTTGTCGTGATTTTTTTGCAGGCTACCCTTCAGAATGCATATCTTGTGGCTCATGAGCCTGACGATGACAATATTCTAAGAACCCGAACTTATGATATCAGCATCACGTAAGGCAACTCATTCATTAGCTTAGTCATTCTTGTGCTTCCAATTTAATACAAGTGCTTAATTTGTGTGCCTAATTTAGATGTCTCATCTGGATTAAGGAAGTGTTATCAGATGGTTACTTTTTGCAGGTATGATAAGTATTATCAAACCCCTCGTGTGTGGCTCACTGGATATGATGAGGTCAGTCATAAGAAACTGATGTTATTTTAATTAATTGTTGGTTTTCATACTACAACAACAGCTATCATTCTCAAAAAAAAAAAAAAAATCATTCTCAAAAAAACAACAGCTATGCCTCAATCTCAAATTAGCTGGATCAACTATATGAACTCTCGATATCTTCTCATTTCATTCCCGTGCTCAACAATCTTTCTAAGACAAATTTGCACATACATAAAAAAACAGACAAAATAGTGGTTCCTAGAATAGAAAGTCCCATGAGTTCCCTTTCTTTTCTATATCACTATGTATATGCTTGATGTATTCAGATTTTCCTCCCATTGTTTTTTCCCCATTATTTATCGTTAATTTCAGAAACTAATGCAAAAGCATGATTTAATCTAACTGAAATCTGCTTAGATTATGTAAAATATAACCTATGTCCATTTCTCTGCAGATTTTTCTATTTCAAAATGATTGTTTATCCTGATTTTTGCAATTCACAAAAGATGTTAAAATTTTGCAGCAATATCTAATGCAGCGTATTGGATTATCTAATTCATCTTACCCTCCCAAGATTCCACTTGAGAATTCACTGGGTTTGTTGTTGTTGTTGTAATATCTAATGGAGTGTATCACAGTGTGTCATCTTTCAGTTTACTGTTTCTGACAACAACAACAACAACAACTACCCAGTATAGTCCCACAAAGTGGGATCTGGGGAGGGTAATATGTAGACGGGCCTTACCCCTACCCGAAAGGGCAGAGAGACTGTTTCCAATCGACCCTCGGCTCAGTGAAGGAGGGGAAAAACAAAAATAAAAATAAAAATAAAAGCAATAGAGCATTAGTAACTCCAGCAGAAATAACGTAAATAATTATTTAAACATAAGAACAATAAATAAAATAGCATGCAATAATATCAGACAGTAACTGCCATAATTAACTACCATAAGGGAATTTACTGTTTCTGATAAACTGAATTTATTGGAGTTCCTGAAATCCGACCTTCATCTTTTATTTTATTTTTTATCATGCTGTGCTTATATTTCTTTTATCTGCAGAACTGTGCAGCGTTCCTTTGCGACGAAATATAGGTTACCTATCTTAATGATTGATTTCTTTTGCCTACTTCCGGGTACTGCTTGAAGCACTGTATTCATATTTAACAATTCAGTAACACTGAATCAGTGTGGTTCCCTTATTGAAAGTCACATAAGTTATATTCTGGTCTTTCAAAACATCATTAAACAGGAGATAACGTATGTTCCTCTGGAAGAAATAAGATTCCCTTTCTTAGGCTTGCATCACGGTCCTCTCTGCAGAACTTTATAATTGTTTGAAAACTGATCAACTATGAAACTTTTGGGCCTTTGGAAGTAAGGATCAGTCGTGGTCTTCCAAAGTTTACCGAGAGTATGGACAAATCTGAGGCATAAGTTTTTGTTTGGCACATAGTAAATGAGTGCTGCTCTTGTTTTTTATGGCAGTCAAGGATGCTTCTGCAACCAGAACTTGTACTTCAAGATGTCAGTCAAGACCATGCACGTAAAACGGTGAGCAACATGTTTTAGGTCTGGATGTTATTTATGGACAAGCTTCAGTTAAATTTGTGAGACATTAGCTCTTTTCTTTCTTTAAAGCTACTGCTGTTGAGTTAGAGACTCACAGCAATACAAGCAGGTGCATTGTTGCTTGAATCTAGTTCCATTACAATTTCTGATCAAGTTGGAAAATTGTGTTGTTTCCTGGCGGAGTCTGGTTTAAGCGCGTGTATTTTACCCTTATTTCTTTTTAAACTTCTTATGCATTTGTGAGTTTGTCTAGGTATTTTTACCTTTAAGAAAAGTCTGTGAATTCCTCATTGGGAAGTCTCGTCACTTTACTTTTTGTTGTTGGTTGTCAATATTGGTATACAGGTAACCATTGAAGACCATCCACATCTACCAGGAAAACATGCTTCGGTACATCCATGTCGACATGGGGCTGTCATGAAAAAGATCATTGATGTTCTGATGTCACGGGGAGTTGAACCAGAAGTTGACAAGTACAGTAAATTCTAACTTTAATTCATTGACCTATGTTTTCCAGCCAGTAATAGACATACATTTTATGCATGGTACAAAATGATCTAATTTGGTCACTGGAAGATCAATTGTACCCAACATATGTGAATACATACAAATGCTTGTGCACGTCATGGCATCTATGTATATCATGCATATGCACTATTAGTTATGTTAGTCATTACCCACTGAAACGATCTTTGAGCTGTAGCTATTAACCACCTGGGGTTTTTAAGCTTAAATTTTCCCATTAGCTTTTTCACGTGCAGTGATGGTTCCCCTCATGAAGTTTAGGAATCAATTGTGTCTTTGCTAGAAGCTATTTGGCAACCTTGCATCATGTTCTCGGATTCTTCTTCATATCTCAATGGGGACTCCTGGAAGGGATCATGCAGCTGCAGGAGCATCTTTTAGCCACAGTAGTCTTAGACATGCTGTTTCAACAACAACAACTACCCAGTATAGTCCACAAAGTGAGGTCTGGGGAGGATAATATGTAGACGGGCCTTACCCCTACCCGAAAGGGCAGAAAGTCTGTTTCCAATCGACCCTCGGCTCAGTGAAGGAAAGGAAAAACAAAAACAAAAGAGCATTAGTAACTCCAGCAGAAATAGCGTAAATAATTATCTAAACATAAGAACCATAAATAAAATAGCATGCAATAATAGTAACTACCATAAATAACTACCATAAGGGAGGGAGACACACTCCAATACACAAATCATCTATGGATAGCCCTGCCAAGTCTCACCCAACCCCGGGTGAGGAGTACGAAAAACTCTAGGAGCCCATATCCTACAACCCTGATACTAGACTTCCAGACTTTCCTATCAAGGGCCATGTCCTCGGAAACCCGCATTCTAGCAATGTCATGCCTAATCACCTCTCCCCAATACCTCTTAGGCCTCCCTCTACCTCGTCGTGCGCCAACCATCGCCAGCCGCTCACAACTCCTCACCGGGTCATCAGGACTTCTCCTCCGCACATGCCCGAACCACCTCAGCCTCGCTTCTCGCATCTTCTCATCCACCGGGACCACCCCCACCTTCTCTCGAATAACTTCATTCTTAATCTTATCTAACCTGGTGAGCCCGCACATCCACCCGAGCAACCTCATCTCCGCAACCTTCATTCTGTGAACATGAAAGTTCTTCACTGGCCAGCACTCCGCCCCATACAACATGGCAGGTCTAACCACAACTCTATAACACTTTCCCTTGAGTTTCTGTGGAACTTTCTTGTCACACAGGACTCCTGATGCAAGCCTCCACTTTGACCACCCCGCTTCTATACGATGAGTGACGTCCCCGTCAATCTCTCCATCCCCCTGAATCACCGACCCAAGATATCTGACACTGTCCTCTTGGCGATGACCTGAGATCCAATCATCACGTCCCTGCCTACTTCGCTCGGCTCTGCGCTAAACTTGCACTCCAGATATTCTGTCTTAGATCTGCTTATTTTGAAACCCTTAGACTCGAGAGTTTGCCTCCATACCTCTAACCTCTCAATAACACCGACCCTCGTTTCGTCTATCAAGACTATGTCATCAGCAAATAACATACACCAAGGCACATCCCCTTGAATATGTTGGGTTAGATATGTTGTTTCATTTGAATAAATTGGACACGTACAAATCTCCAGCCCCATTAGATTTTTCTTTTGAAAAGTAAAGCATTATGATAAAAGAAATTCATTTTACTAGATTAAAAGTAATTCATTTGAATTTTTTGTATATTTGCATGAGGTTTCATGATAAAAGTTTTTTATCTCTTCTCTGGAACATTGATCTGAAGCACCCAAATTGACAGGTACCTTTTCCTGTTCTTGAAATTTATGGCTTCCGTCATTCCGACGATAGAATATGATTACACCATGGACTTTGATCTTGGTAGCAGCAGCACCTGAATTAAGAGGTAAACTTCCTTATTTGACGTCTATAGTTCTGCGAGTTATTTCACGCTTATACTAAAGGCTAACAATAAATCAGAAATGACATCCATTAGATAAATTTTAGGTTACCTTGTAAGGCTTTTGATGAAGGGGAGCCTTGGTGTAACTGGTAAAGTTGTTGCCATGTGACCAAGAGGTCATGAGTTCAAGCCGTGGAAATAAACTTTTGCAGAAATGCAGGGTAAGGCTGCGTACAATACGCCTTTGTGGTCCGGTCCTTCCCGGAACCCTGCGCATAGCGGGAGCTTAGTGCACCGGGGTTCCTTTTTCTTGTAAGGCTTTTGATGTCGATGGGATTTTTTGCTGTTTGCTGTACCCAAAAAGAGGTCTTCCTGCTTTGGCTTGTGTCTGCGTTCTAAAGCTAGGGGCAAAAAAGACCCCAAGTGAAGTGTCCGCTGAAAATTGTATGCTTTATCATTTTCAATAC
The DNA here is from genome assembly GCA_034376525.1 of Nicotiana benthamiana. NCBI lineage: Eukaryota > Viridiplantae > Streptophyta > Magnoliopsida > Solanales > Solanaceae > Nicotiana > Nicotiana benthamiana. The sequence continues at coordinate 51,181,105 of CM067325.1, read as the reverse complement.
TAAGAGTGAATGGGGCATAGTGTCATTTTTCTTTTCTTTTCCGCACCTCTTTTCAGATGAATATGTTGCACATAAAATGTCATGCCAGAGATCCTAGCGATGATGCGTCTCTTCATTTCATCCAACCTGAGATCAGTGTTGCTTGTACAGTTTGTACATAGCATTAATAGCTCTAATTCTGAAATATGTGGTGCATATGCTTATCATCAGCTTCTTGTTTATTTTACATTTAATAAGACGAATTTGACGTTATTTTGAATGTAAATTTGCACGATTAACTTAAAGGTTGAAACTTTTTATTAAGGTAACTGGACGATAACAACAGAAGTGGTGATTAACTGAAATTGCTCTAAAGGGACGGTCTCTGTTTCCCTACATCGATTCTTTTTATATTTTCCCCTTCTTTTGGTACTTAAAGTTTAGATGAGGAGAAGTTATGTTATTTTAGGTCAGGGCATTCTACTAACCAAATAAAGGACTGACATTGTCACCAACTCACCGTCATCACCAGCAATAATAGAACCTAAAATAGTTTGGACTTTTTTTTATAAAAAGTTCTCGAAATTTTTTCATAGACGTTTAGCCATGCTTAAATGTAAAAACAGATGAAAATCAATCAACAAATATACTCCAGAGAATAAGACAAGAATCCAAATTGATGTTTTTGCTTTAAAAAAAAAATAAAATTTCAGACCAAGTATTCGAAACAGCACATTTCTTTGGATTATCTCCCAAAATCTTCTTTTTTCCAAGATGTAATTTTTCAACCATGAGCTTCCACAATTTGTTTTCTTCTTTATAATATGTTTCAACTGTTAAATATACAAGCATTGTACACCGATATAGCTGACTCCTACACTTATTTCTTTTCATATATTTTTTTCTCTGTAATTCTGTTCTGGAAAATTCAATTATCCCTTCCATCAGGGGAAAATATCTCCAACTCAATATGAGGGTGATATCAGTTGATATTCCTAATCAGTTTTTATTATAAAGAAACAACAACAACAACCCAGTATAATCTAACTTAGTGGGGTCTGGGGAAAGTAGTATGTACGCAAACTTTACCCTTACCCCTGGGTAAAGAGGCTATTTCCAAATAGACCCTCGGCATCCTTCCCTCCAAGAATATTCCACCTTGCTCTTGGGGAGACTCGAACTCACAACCTCTCGGTTGAAAGTGGGGGTTGCTTACCATCAGAGCAACCCCTCTTGGAATAGAATAATTAGCATGATAACAGTGTCGATCTTAGATGGCTGTCACGTGGTGCTCGTTCTTATCCCCTCATACGTGAATCATCATCCATTCTTAAATAAATTATCAGATTGAGTAGGTGAACAATTACACAGTTTTTAAGTATGGTCCAAATAAATCTGCCAATGCCCATGTGTGACAGCAAATACTTGAAAATTTGCCAATTTGATGAATAATTATCATTTCATGCCTCTCGTGGCATATTCTTTAAACCTGCAGTAGAGACGAGACCTTCCCGAAATAGACTAATTTTCAGAAAGTAATGTAGACATTAGATTATACACCCTTATATATTTACTGGTTATTAAGTATTATTGCCGTTACTCATTATGTGTATTTATTATTTTTGGGCTCTGGTCCCATTAGTTTTTTTTTTCTCAACAAATACAATATCCAGTTCTGCGCTCCACGTTCCCAACAAATAGATTAAAGAAAATAATTGATCTCAAATGGGAAAACAAAAGGCAGATATAGGTTACCGATGATCCCGGAGAAAAAGAAAACCAACGAACTATTCACTAACTGGTAAAATAGTAGTAATAATCTTCTGAATAAGAAACGTGAATTTAATTGTTGAAATTGGGGAGTAGCTTGAATATCTGAAGTCAATGAAAAGAGCAGAATAAAAATATTAGAGAAAGACAGAGAAGAGTGGATTCCGGATAGAGAATTTACATATAGTATTTTCTTTTTAATAAAAGAAATGATATGAATAAAAGAAATAAGAGAAAAGCAATTTAACTTTATTTCAAAAGTTGTTATTACGCAAATAGCTGGTCAGATCAATATTGAGTAACTTTTGTTAGCCAGTATATATATATATAAAATACATCCCTCTTGTTAAGAATAGAATTGTAATTAGAGTGAATGTCTATCTTGTAGAAAGTTTTACTTTGAGGCTAAGTTATTTTTCCTCCTATAAATAGAGGGGTCTTCCCCATTGTAAACCCACCCTAAAATTCAATAAGAATTTTCTCTCTCTTTCTCTGCAATATTGCTCTTGTTCTTTTATTGTTTTATAACACGTTATCAGCACGAAGCTCTACTATCTCAAGAATCTCTTTGAGAAAATTAAGGTATTTTTTCTCCTCCTAATTTTGTTTTAATTATGTCTGACATTATGAAAAGAAAGTTCGTTGCCCTTGAAATTTCGGGCAAGAACTACATGACATGGGTGTTGGATGCTGAAATCCATTTGGATGCAATGGGTCTTGGAGACGCCATTAAAGACAGAAATAATGCATCCATCCAAGACTGTGCTAAGGCCTTGATTTTCTTGCGCCATCACCTTGATGAAGGTTTGAAAATTGAATATCTCACAGTCAAAGATCCACTTATCTTGTGGAATGGCTTAAAGGAGAGATATGACAACTTAAAGTTGGTCACTCTGCCACAAGCACGATATGATTGGGCTCATCTGAGGCTCCAAGACTTTAGGTCTGTTTCTGAATATAATTCTGCAATGTTTAGAATTACTTCTAAATTGAAACTCTGTGGAGATACTATAACTGATTATGATATGCTTGAAAAAACGTTTACAACGTTTCATGCCTCCATATGGTTCTGCAACAACAGTACAGAGGGAAATGTTTCAAAAAGTACTCTGAGCTGATTTCTCTTCTCCTTGTGGCTGAGCGAAACAATGACCTGCTCATGAGAAATCACGAAAATCGACCCACTAGGTCTACGCCATTGCCTGAAGTAGATAAGGTGTATTCCCATTATGCTAAGCGTGGAAAAGGCTATGGCTTTAATCATGGTCGTGGTCGTGGTCGGGGTCATGGCCGTGGACGTGGACAAGGAAGAAATTTTCCTGGTGTTAGTCACCCCCCAAAGAGATATAACCACCAAAAGCGGAAATGGAATTATGAGAATCCAAAAGCAAATAGTTCAGAAACTATATGTTATCGTTGCGGCGGAAAAGGGCACTGGGCAAAAATTTGCCGTGTACCAAGAATTTGGTTGAGCTTTATCTAGCATCTCTAAAGAGTAAAGGCCCTGAAACCAATTTTGTCTCTGACAATAATTTTGACATCACCCACTTGGATGTGGCAGACTTCTTTGAGCACCCTGAGGGGAAAATAGATCACTTGATCGGTGATAGATCCATGGTTAAAGAAGATTGTGCAGTTTGATATTTTTATTTTTACTTATTCGTAGTAATTAATGAATAAACAATTATCATAGTTTACATAAGTTATCTATTATTGTGATATGGTTCAAATTTTATATAACTTTAGATTACACATTCATCTTATGCTTTATTTGTAATGATTTTTCAGTAAGTTAATCGATTAACATAACAGATAATCGATTAACCAATATATTCTATTAAACTGGGCCTTTTCCGCAAGGCATGTTAGTTGACTATTCGATTTAGTTAATCGACTAACCTAATGACCGTTACCTAAGTTAATCGATTATCACTTTAGTTAATCAATTAACCTTATGTCCGTTGCCTGTTCATCCACTAGTTTTTTTTTAAACGTTGAAACAGGTTAGTCGATTATCTATTTGGTTAATCAACTAACCTCAGCAGATTTTGAAAATACTAATATTATTCGTATATTTCTTTTGTATGTCAAACCATGGGAAGCAAATATGGATATCTCACAAAGCAAACTTGGATCAACGTCCAATTGTAAAAATATTTGTTTAATTGATTCATGTACCACACATACGATATTCAAAGAGAAGAAATATTTCTCTCATTTAAGTATGTGTAAGGCAGATGTTATTACAATTTCTGGTAGTAGTAAATTGATTGAAGGCTCCGGAAGAGCAACTATAACTCTGCCTAAAGGAACAATATTTATCATAGAGAATGCAATGTTCTCTTCCAAGTCCAAGAGGAACTTGTTGAGTTTTAAAGATATCCGTCAAAATGGATATCATATTGAGACAATAGATGAGAATAATCTTGAATACCTCATCATTACAAGAATGTCTCTGGCCAAAAGAGGGTTATTGAGAATTTCCCATCTTTATCTTGTGGCCTGTATTGGACAAAAATTAGTGCAATTGAGGCACATTCCACAGTAAACCAAAAGGTTACTGATTCCAATACTTTTGTACTTTGTCATGATCAATTGGGACATCCTGGATCAATTATGATGAGACGGATTATAGAAAACTCATACGGGCATCCATTAAAGAATTTGAAGATTCCTTTAAATAATGAATTTTCTTGCACTTCTTGTTATCAAGGCAAGTTAATTATTAGACCATCACCAACAAAGGTTGGAACTGAGTCACCTACGTTTTTGGAACGTATAAGAGGGGATATTTGTGGACCTATTCACCCACCTAGTGGGTCCTTTAGATATTTTATGGTCTTAATAAACGCATCCTCTAGATGGTCTCATGTGTGCCTATTGTCATCACGCAACCTTGCGTTTGCAAAATTAATGGCACAAATAATTCGATTACGAGCACAATTTCCTAATAATCCAATTAAGTCTATTAGACAAGATAATGCTGCTGAGTTTTCATCCCAAGCATTTAATGATTATTGCTTATCAATTGGAATAAAAGTGGAACATCCTGTAGCTCATGTTCACACTCAAAATGGTCTTGCAGAATCTTTAATTAAACGACTGCAGTTGATTGCAAGACCATTACTCATGAAAACGAGGCTGCCCACTTCGGTTTGGGGTCACGCCATTTTGCATGCAGCAATGCTTGTTCGTCTCAAACCGACGAATTATCACAAATACTCCCTGTTGCAATTAGTTTTGGGTCATGAACCTAATATATCCCATTTAAGAATTTTTGGATGCGAGTATATGTGCCTGTAGCACCGCCATACCGCACCAAAATGGGTCCGCAAAGAAGGTTAGGAATATATGTTGGGTTTGAATCGCCCTCCATTATTCGCAACCTCGAAACATTGATAGGGGATTTGTTCACTGCACGATTTGCAGATTGTCAATTCGATGAGACACTTTTCCCAAAATTAGGGGGAGAAGTTGGTGAAACCAAACAGGAAATTTTGTGGAAAAATCCATCATTATCTCATTTTGATCCACATACCTCTATTTGTGAAAAAGAGGTGCAAAATATTATCCATTTGCAAAGAATAGCAAATCAAATGCCTGACGCATTCACGGACTTGAAAAGGATAACAAAATCTTTCCAATCCGTATTGATGTCCCTATTGGACAATCTTCTAGTGTCATATCTAATGAGTCGAAAGCACGCCTAAAACGTGGCAGGCCATTAGGTTCCAAAGATCGAAATCCTAGAAAATGGAAAGCAAATGATCAAAATGACACTACGAAAGAATCTCATGAGGAAATTCACGATTTAATAAATTCTGAGATTCATGAAGAATCCATTGAGCCCGAGACTCAGGAAAATAAGGAACTATCAATAAATTCAATCGATATTGAGACAAATTTTAATCGAGTAGATATAGTGGTGGATTATGTCTATGCATATAATGTTGCATCTAGCATTATGCAAGAAAGTGAGGATCTTGAACCTCAATCTGTTGGAGAATGCCGACAAAGACTTGATTGGCCAAAATGGCAAGAAGCAATCCAATCAGAATTGAATTCACTTGCAAAATGTGACGTTTTTGGGCCTATAGTTGAAACACCTAATGGTGTTAAGCCTGTTGGCTATAGATGGGTCTTTGTACGCAAGAGAAATGAGAAAAACAAGGTACAAAGATATAAGGCACGCCTTGTTGCACAAGGATTTTCTCAAAGGCCTGGTGTCGATTATGAAGAGACATATTCACCCGTAATGGATGCTATAACTTTCCGTTATCTCATTAGTTTTGCTGTCCTTGAAAAGCTTGACATGCATTTAATGGATGTGGTTACTGCCTATCTTTATGGCTCACTTGATAATGAGATATACATGAAAATTCCCGATGGATTCAAAATGCCAAACACTCATAATTCAAAGTCCCGGGAAATGTTTTCAATCAAATTGCAAAGATCTTTGTATGGTCTAAAGCAATCAGGACGAATGTGGTATAATCGTCTTAGTGAGTATTTATTAAAGGAAGGCTATATAAATGATGTCATTTGCCCATGTGTTTTTATAAAGAAAACAACATCGGAATTTGTTGTACTTGCCGTATATGTCGATGAGATAAACCTTATTGGAACTCCCATAGAACTCCAAAAGGCAATTGATTATTTAAAGAAGGAATTTGAGATGAAAGATCTCGGAAAGATAAAATTATGTATTGGTTTGCAAATTGAATATTTGGCAAACGGAATTTTTGTTCATCAATCTGCCTATATAGAAAAGGTATTGAAACGGTTTTACATGGATGGAGCATATCCTTTAAGTACTCCGATGGTTGTTCGATCACTTGATGTGAATAAGGATCCATTCCGACCGCAAGAAAAGAATGAAGAGCTACTTGGTCCTGAAGTACCATATCTTAGTGCAATTGGCGCACTAATGTATCTTGCAAATACTACAAGGCCTGACATAACTTTTTCAGTTAATGTCTTAGCAAGATATAGCTCTGCTCCCACAAGGAGACATTGGAATGGAATCAAACATATATTGCGGTATCTAAAAGGGACTACCGATATGGGCTTATTTTATAGCAATAATTGCAGTCCTGATCTTGTTGGTTATGCTGATGCTGGATATTTATCTGACCCACACAAGGCTCGATCTCAAACGGGTTATGTGTTTATCTGTGGAGGCACTGCCATATCTTGGCGATCGACTAAGCAATCAATTGTGGCTACTTCATCTAATCATGCTGAGATAATCGCTATTCATGAAGCAAGTCGAGAGTGTGTGTGGTTGAGGTCTATAATACATCATATTCAAGAAATGTGGTTTGAAATGTGACAAACTACCCACGATTTTGTATGAAGACAATGCAGCATGCATAGCCCAATTGAAGGGAGGATTCATAAAAGGAGACAGAACAAAGCATATTTCACCAAAGTTATTTTTCACACATGATCTTCAAAAGAATGGTGATATCAATGTGCAACAGATTCGTTCAAGTGATAATATGGCTGATTTGTTCACAAAATCTCTACCAACGTCAACCTTCAAGAAGCTGGTACACAAGATTGGAATGCGAAGGCTCAAGGATGTGAATTGATGCTCTTTTCAGGGGGAGTTAATGCGCGTTGCACTCTTTTTCCCTTACAAGGTTTTGTCCCACTGGGTTTTCCTTGCAAGGTTTTTAACGAGGCAACCAATAGGCGCATTACTAAATATGTGTACTCTTTTTCCATTTCTAGAATTTTTTTTTTCCATTGGATTTTATTTTAGTTATGGTTTTTAATGAGGCACATTACTTATTGAGTAGACATTCAAGGGGGAGTGTTAAGAATAGAATTCTAATTAGAGTGAATGTCTATCTTGTAGAGAGTTTTACTTTGAGGCTAAGTTATTTTTCCTCCTATAAATAGAGGGGTCTTACCCCATTGTAAACCCACCCCAAAATTCAATAAGAATTTTCTCTCTCTTTTTCTGCAATATTGCTCTTGTTCTTTTATTGTTTTATAACACGTCTGCTATTTTTAAATTAAGAGATTAGATTATTGAGTTAATTAACGAAAGGAGGTGTGGTGGGCCTAGCGACTTTTTCGCGCAGCAAATCAATAATGACGCGGCCCCGTATTTCCTATATAATGAAGGATGCAATCCTTTGATTTGTCGAAGCCAAGTTTGGGAAAATCTTAAAAGAAAGAAAGAAATGATGACGAATCGCCACTTCCTCTTCGCTCTTCTTTTCACTTTCTTTCTTTCAGCTGTTGCTGCAGATTCTTCTGTAAGCCCTTTATATATTTCTTGATTTCACTATACTTAAATCTTTTAGCTTTATTCCAGCTGAAATCTTAAAGATCAACTGATCCATCCAGTTTCATTAATTTTCGTGGTCCGATATGTTGACCTAATACTTACTGTCGCTTTTCCCCCATCAAACTCTACTATGGTTACAGATCATATGTTGCTTTTTTATTGCATAATCTAGATTCCAGTATAATGTGACTTTCTATGCTTTATATATGATGATTATGTCCTTTTTTGCTTGACTTGCTCTTTATTTTTAGATCAACACCTTTTTGAACCAGTGCCTATTTTGGTGATGCAGGAAGAGTGTGTATACACATTGTATGTTAAAACTGGATCAATCATAAAGGGTGGAACAGACTCCAAAATCAGCGTTACACTTGGCGATGCTAAAGGAAAATCAGTATATATTCCAGATCTAGAGAAATGGGGTTTAATGGGCCCAAATTATGATTACTACGAAAGGGGTAATGTGGATATCTTCACTGGTAGAGGCCAATGTTTAAGCCCACCAATTTGCAGGCTTAATGTTACTTCCGATGGATCAGGTGACCACCACGGTTGGTTTCTTGATTTTGTTGAGACTACTTTTACTGGGCCACACAAAACTTGTAGCCAATCCATATTCTATGTCGAACAATGGTTGGCTTCTGATGCTCCTCCTTATGAGTTATCAGTTTCTCTTGATGGTTGTAAAAAGAAGACTGGGCTTCGACATGCTCGGCGTTTTGTCGTGGGCCAGCCCAATGGGTCTGCTTCAGAATAGTTTGGCCCGTTGAAGTTCTTTTTGTAATTTTGTCGTTGAGATGATTTTGATGTGTAGATTGCCCTGTGTTTTCCCTTCTCTTTGGTTGAAATAAATTTCTTGTTTGGGGCTTCCTTTCTTGCTTGTTTAGTCGTCATATCTTTGACTTATTGGCTCTTTTGGCAATTTGCAATCTTTTATGTACTCAATAAGGGGTTTTAAGACGAACTTTTTACATTTCTATGTCATTACCTTTCATGCTTAATTTTTAGTATAATTATTTTTTATATACCTAATTATTATTATTTATGTACATTTTATGAATTTTAATGATATTAATTAGTCTCCTAATTTAATTCTATCGTATATTCCTACTCTTCCAAGTTTTTTTCTTCAATTTTTACCCCCTCACCCAATGTATCACCTTTTCTAAACCTAGCAAAAGTTTATAGCCCCTCTACCATTGACAACCATTAAAAACCTTTGAATATGAATTTGAGTTTTCAAAAGACATTGTTTGTTTGGATTGGATGTTGTTGTAAAGAATTGAGAATTCTCTCTACGTCTCTCTCTATCTCTCAATCCCAAATTTCAGTAATATAAAGGAAAGGAAAAGAGAGCTTCAAACGGCCATTAAAAAACTTTGAAGCTTTGAATTCAAATATGAGTTTTCAAAAATTATTATTTGTTTGAATTAGGTGTTGTTGCAAATAATTGAGAATATGATTTGGATTTTAACGCACCATAAGTGATACAGCTATGCTGGAGCCATGATTTTCGTAAAGGACATTAAAATATAAAGAAGCAATAGCATCTTTTTCGACATATGGTAGCATGCAAAAATTCGTCGTTGATTCGAGTTGCACTGATAAATTTCGTTGTCGGAAAAGCTCTTTCAATGAATGTAAATTTGTTAGTATTCTAAAAGGGGACAAAATATATTGTTGAATTGCAGCGCAGGTAAGTTCTTATCAACCAGAGTGATACAAGGAATGGTGTTTATAACAAAAGAAATGATGAAGCTGCTGCAGACTTCAATGGATAAAAGACAGTCTTTATAATTTATGCTTCACATTTGTGTGGCTTGTGGATTTATAAGACATTAGCTCAAATTCTTTTTCGCTACAAGTCTTTTATTTTAATAGTTTATAATTTTTTATTTAGTTTCTTTATAATTTATTAGGTTAAGCTCATTAAAAAATTAGCCGTTGTCAACTTTAAAATTAGCCATTAGGTAACTTTAAAAGAATAGCCGTTGCCAATTTAAATTAATAAATTATTTTTAAGAAAAAAAAACTTATGACCTATGTCCCGTCTCGTTCCGCTATTAGTTAGTAGGACAGGACGGGACTAAGGCATCGCCCCGTTTATCCGTCCTGGCTAAGGCCCGGCCCCTTTTATTCAGAGGTGACCCAGGATTTGAGCACGACGGAGGTATCAATGTATGCTAATAACTAGCAATACAATTAGGCGTACAATTCTTTGAAAACTTAAGAATTATAATGAATATCTTCCAAGTATAAGCAAAATAAAGTTCTAAAGAAAGAGAAAACACCGAATATAGAGGGATATTTCTTCTCAAAATGGGTTCTATGGAAAGGGAAGATGTTTGGTTTTAAGCATGTTTCGAAATTTAAAGTTTCTAATAAATAAAAAGTGGCCACAGATCAAAAGGGTATTCAAGGTCTAAAAATTATCAAAAAACTTAATAAGGAAATCAAGATTAAAGGTTTGTTAATAGTCAAAGAACTGAAGAATAAACTTTAATATTTAGTTCCCATTATTAAGTCAGAGTTGACAAATATATACTACTTTATCAAAGTAATTGTTGAAGAAAGTTATGGCAAAAATATTAATATTTTTTTATTTGTGTAGTGATAAATTGTAACTTGAGGCTTTTAATTTTAAGGGAAGAATTTAAAAAAGAACAAAATTAATTAAGTTGACCATTATATATTAGTACTAAACTATAATTTTGAAAAAAAGAGAGATAAAAGTAAAAAATAAAGTATATACTATTAAGTATAATAAAGAAGAAGTAGAGTATTAATTATGTTGAGTTGAAAGAAACAGAAAGGAGGTGAAAAGGTTGAGAGAAGGGTTTCGAACCAAGGTCCATGCAGTAAAGAAAATTTTTACAGTGGCCCATACAACTAGCTCTTCAATCCACCTTTTCCATTTTGGGGCCATAGATAATATTTTTTAAGGGATTTTTACTAATGTATACGATATAACAAATTTTATTACCTCTCATGTTTAAGGTTTGTGTTTATTATATTTAAGCATATCAAATTTCAGTTTCTATACCAAATTCAAATTAAGAGTATAATTATGGTTTCATTTATTCTAGGCATAATTTTAGGAGCATATATTCTCCAATTTTAGTTTATTTACCTCTCTCTCCTCCCACCCCCACACCCCCACATTACAACGAATTTATATAGCCAAATCCGATTAGTTTGGGGTTGAAACATAGTTGATTGGTCGATTTCATGAATACGCCATTCATGTAAACTAATTCTATGGAGAAGTCAGTTTATCCCTTCCTTAATAAATGTGTAACGCTCAAAACAAATTTTCTATCTTGTTAAACTAGTTATCCTTTCGGACCTCAATCTAGTACTATTCCGTTGCCAATCCAATTTACCTTCAGTTAATTCCATGGTAATTTAATTTTATGAAAAAACAAGAAAAGAAATGTGTTCAGTTGTCTAAACACAAGATTAAACATTTCTTACTACTAATTTTATTAAAGGTACGTACTATAGTTCTTGTAGTTTGTATGTAGAAATTTTGTAGATGAAGACCAAATTTTGTTGTCAACATTTTTTTATGACACAAGATTGTAGTTTAATTGTAGTATAAATGTAGTAATTTTGTAGATATTCTTAAAAACAATACAATTTTATACAATACTTAAACTGATTTGTATTTTATTTGCAAAAATTTTATCTACAAGATATCTACAAACTGAATACATTGAATCTTAATACCCCAATCCCCATTTCAATTGTAGCATAATTGACATTTTCGACATAATTGTAGAAGACTTGTAGAAGTTTTAGTCTTCCCAATCTATAAATTATCTACAATTTATCTACATTGTATCTACAATTTATCTATAATTCTGCAATTTAACTACAATTTAACTACAATTTCTGAAAATATGTCTTCCTCTTCTTCTTCGACGAGTTTCAATCTGAAATTCAGTCAAAACCAAGTATAATCTTCACCAAAACCCCTCAAAATTGAGATATAAACTCCTAAACATATTCCGAATTATTTACAACAACACCCAATCCAAACAAATAATGATTTTTGAAAACCCAAATTTGAATTCAAAGCTTTCAAGCTTTTTAATGGCTATCAATGTTGGAAAATATATGGAGAAGGAAAGATTTACGCAGCTACAGATTTACTTCCGTTTCAAATTTCGAATTAAATGCTGATAGGATCACACGCAGATCCTCCCCCTATAATCTCGCGCGTTTTTTTTGTAGAATCTCGCTATTTATGGGCTTGGTATATATTTGTAGAAATAATGTGGACAACACGGGTAAATATCAATTGGTGAACATTTTTTGTTATAAAATTTGCTATATGGCATAGATAGATAAAAATTCCTATTTTTAATCGATCACAACAAAGTGTGTATATATATATATATAAGGTTTTGCCAAAGTTAACGGGCCCGTGACCCCTCAATCCACAATGTGGGTTCGCCTTTGTTTTTATCCTTTTAAATTTACGTTCTGTCCTATTTCGTTTTAATAAAGTTGTCCAGTCATGTTCTATTAGACAGTCATAGTTAGACTTTAACATATTTTCAATTTCTCCTCTAAACTTAGAAAAACAAGAAAGTTGAGTGTGTATAATTATGTTTATTAGGATAAAAACTTTGCCTTCAAGGTTATATTCAAAAAATTAATCTCATAACTTAACTTTTACATTAAAAAATTTATTGAACTTAAATTGGCCTCGTTGTTCCTCTCCGTTCAATTCTTGTGTTTGATCGTATAATTTTCGCTATTAAACTCATACTTCCATGTAATGTTTTATTTCAAAATATGGAGACTCTTGTGGATCTTTTTGAAGTGGATCATAAGTACCAAAATAATTTGTCAGATTAAGTTGCCACAATAATAATCCTTCGGGTATAAGAACCTTAGCTTATCACTAAGAAAAATATATTGTTATGACCCAACTTTCTCTTTATTTGGGTATCGTGATGTCACCTAGTCTTAGGGATTAAGTAAGCTTAACTTGTACGGAATAACAATAATAATAAATAAAATTTAACAATCTCAAAATAGAAACTTCGACAAAATTTACAATTTTTCAAAATTGGTGGTACAAGTCATAAGCTCTATAGAGTTTACTATAACTTCTAAATACAATTGTTTGGAAATAAGTAGAAACAATATGAATACAAAATACTCCAAAGCCTGCGAATGCAGCAACATATTTACCTCGAGTCTCCTCAACAACGGTCCGTACTGCTACTAGCGATCAAATACCTGATTATGTGCAAAAATGTACAGAAGTGTAAAATAAGCACACCACATCCATGCCCAGTTAGCATCATGTGCCCACATAACACCTCATAACCACACTGACAATTCATGCCAATAAAGTCATTTTCACATAGAAGGCAAGTAACAAGGGTGTGCATCTATACTCAACAGTATCAAGAAAACATCTTATCCGATAAGATTGTTTTAACTATGTGTATGCTTGTGCAAGTGTTCTAATATAGTCCATACTATTAATAAACATAAGAAAAAGAACGGACAACACATAGAATGTTTCCTCACAACTTTCACAAAATAAAGCTCACACGGGTAAGTGTCCACTGCACAAATATCAACAACAAGAATACCCCTAGGCCATCACAAATCATCACAAATCAATCCCTGAGATAGCTCACTTTGTCTCGCCACGTGTGCAATAGTAAAGTAAATGCCCCCCTTGTCTTGCCACACGTGCATAATAATGTTCCCACCTTGTCTCGCCTGATATATATATATATATATATATATATATATATATATATATATATATATATATATATATATATATATATATATATATATATATATATATATATATATATATATATATATATATATATATATATATATATATATATATATATATATATATATATATATAAAATGCCCGCCTTGTCTTGCCACACGTGCATAATAATGTTCCCACCTTGTCTCGCCGCATGTGCAACCCACATATATATATATATATATATATATATATATATATATATATATATATATATATATATATATATATATATATATATATATATATACTGTCTTGTCACACCGCATATGCAAATATCAATAGTAACAACAGCACGGCAGAAACTTTGCGCAACCTATAACAATAACCGCACGGCAGACACCTCGTGCATCATAATATCAACAACCACACAGTAAAACCCTCGTGCATCACCACAACAAGTACAACAAAAACAATGATAATAATATAAAGAACGGCAAGTAATCAACTCGAGAACATTAAATCACAAAGAAACGGTAGAATCAATTCATAAGGAATAACCACAGTAAAGAATGTTAGGCGCAAAGAGAATAAATAAACAAGGGAAAACTGATATGTATCAACAATCCCATAATATACAATTCAACAACAAGGAAGCTAATACGAGTCACATAATTCCCATTAAAGACAAGTCATTCAAGATATAGGATATCTAAACTTCTTTTAAGATTGAGCAATTACGAAAATTATTCGGCAATTCAATAAAGGATAAGCGGTGGAAAGATAATCATAACCTCATTTAAGACTAAACAATTATAGGATGAGATAATAATAATGTCATATAAAGATAAGCAGTTATGAAAAGATAGCATGACAATAGAAGAGGTAAAATCTTAGTTAAGTCAAATAAGAATTAAATAGGCAATAATAATGAATCCTAAAGCAATTAATTATAATTAAAGCATGTAGAGGTGAAACCAGTAAACAGAAACTCAATCATATAAAAAACAACTTCATAATAGTGAATATAAGGACCTAAGAACCCTAAAAGGCCAACTTACCACAAATAAGTCCAAGCATGCACTCGTCACCTCGCGTACATAGACTACAATTAGCATAGAAGACTTAAATCCAAAGAGAAAATCTAGGCAAGATACTTACCTCTAAAAAGTCAAACCGATACTTAAAAATGTACTTCTCGGGTAAAATGACCTCCAGACGGCTAAAATCTAACCAAAGCAACTTCAAAGCACAAACAAAACTCATACGAAACTATTCCACATTATAATGCCTCAATCTTAATCAAAATCTAAAATCGACCCAAAAGTCAAACCCCGGGCCCGCACCTCGAAACATGACAAAGTTTACAAAACCCAAACAACTATTTCGATATGAGCTTAACCATATAAAAATTTATCAATTTCTGATATCATTTCGTCCCTCAAATCATGATTTTTCATTTTGAAATTTTTCTTCAAAAACTTCCATTACAAATTAAATGATAATAATAAAGATAAAATCATACAATATAATAAATCCTAGGTGAAAAGCACTTACCCAATCGATTTGCTTGAAAAAACCCACAAAGAATCGCCCAAAATTGAGCTCTAGAAGTCAAAATATGATAAAAATGGTCTAACTTTCGATTTGAAGATCTTACATTTTGCACATATCCTTATGCATCGCGATCGCGGAAGAATTAATGCGATCATGAAGAGAAAATAATGGCATCCATAGATTTTCACTACGCGATCGCGGACATGCTAGTGCAATCATGAATAAGGAAAAATGCTGAGTCCAATACCGCACTACGCAATTGCGAGGTGATGCATGCGATCACAGAAGAGAGAATGAATTAAGCCAGCTATTACGACCAAGCTATGCGATTGCGGGATCTGAGATGCGAACGCAGAGAAAGAAGATGAATAAATACGCGATGGCAGACTAGAATATGTGAATGAGAAGAAGGAAAATTGTTAGCCACCAAATAAGCCTTCGTCATAAAGGCTATACCTATGTGATCGTATAGAAGGAAACGCCAAAAGACAGAACAATAGTTCAAAATAGGAGGAAAATACCCTAAGCCTATCTGAAACATGAAACAAGTTCCATAACCAAACACGGAGTCGCTCGATATCTCAAATCACATCAAACAATGCTAAAAATGCAAATCGTGCTATGAATCGAACTTATGAACCTTCAAACCTTCCAACTTATTAAACTCGCGCCGAAACCTACCAAATCAATCCGGAATGACGTTAAATTTTGCAGAGAAGTCCCAAATGATATAACGGAGATGTTCCAACTTTCGAAATCGCATAAACAGTTGGTCAAACTTCTCTATCTTTCAAACTTTAACTTTTCCAATTTTTTCCGAAATGCCTCAAATTACCCTACGGACCTCCAATGCCAAATACGGAAGCGCGCCTAAGCCCAAAATCACCATACAAAGTTGTCGACAACACCCAAAACTCATTCTGGAGCCGTTTACACAAAAGTCAAATTCTGTTCAAATTCTCACCGGTTAAGCTTTCAACACTAAAATCTTTCTCAATTTGACTCCAAATCATCCGGCATCTGGATTTGAATAGCACACAAGTCGATACACATAATATGAAGTTTTTCAAGACCTTATGCTACAGAACGGAACATAAATTCTCAAAATGATTGGCCAAGTCAGTACATACTCTCTCTTTTAAAACAGACATTTGTCCTCAAACGTACCAAGAATCGCCTCGAGATCATCATATCACTGAAGGCACACTTCCAACATGCACCCGCGGGTGACCCCACATCACCCCAAACCACATAAGCCTGACGATACCATCCTAACTGAAATTTAGCCTTTCTACCAACACCGATAAGCGTTATAGCTAGAATCCTTATCTTCTATTCATTCCCAAAAGACTCAATTCTTAATCCATATCTGGTATTAGTCTCCACTAGCCGCAACAACTCATGCCTACACCCACAAGGGACGACCACACAACATAACACATCACACATGGTCCCATAATAACATTTCTGATCACAATAGTTTCCCAAAATCAAACCCAACACCGGCAATTAGCCTCATATCCATTAGAACTCTGTTTCAACCTTCCACAACACTGAAAATGATGCCAGGAACACGAAGACCTTATAACTATAGACCCGTATCACCAAGTCACAACTAACACCATCGGTCATACACCCCACAAGCTAAAACTCAGGGAGCACAAAACGAAAATGACTGAACATGTAAAGAGAAACACATAAGAGAACTATCAAACAAGCATGACAGGCAAAACTCTCTATCAATACTATCCTACGAAAAAATATAACAAGGAAAATTAAAGCATATGAAAAAATCACATGGAACTCATCCTAATATAACTCTCCATCGCGGCACGCAGCTCTGCTCAACATATCAAATCACATGAATTGCGAGGGTCTCGCCCTCAACTCCGAATTACAAGTAGGATATACATCAAACCAACTGAAACCTTTCACTAGACCAATTCCGCTAACAATCTTACAACACGTACTGGCTCCCACATCAGTGGAGCATAAAAGTCACAGCTTATAGCCAACATACTCAGAAATCACATCAAGCCTACCATAATGGACAACATGAATTCACTACTAGTCTTATAACTCTCAATAATGAATAAAAACAAACGATAGACATGGGATACCACTCATAGAACCTCTCGACAGGGCAAACACATAACAACCTACTAAGTCATGAACTCACCCATAGGTGGAGAAACAAATAGGGGAACTCGACCTGTTAAGTCGAGCTTTAATAAAATACGGATGGTGCTCCTGTATAACAAACCGAAAGCATACCTGTATGACATCATCTGGCGCAACGGCCTCAAACCTACCATATGAAACACATTAATGGGCCGGCCTCCCCCTCTTAGGCGCCCTCTACTCGCCCGAATACCCCACTGTGTCACATCTATGTGAAGTCTGGGAAAGTCTCTCACCATGTGGCTGGTATCTCCACACTTAAAGCAACCTTTTTGCTGATGTGGCTGTGGGAACTGTGCGGTATGGGTACTCTAAGACCCGTGAGCATTTGGAACACGCGCGAAGCCTAAAGTGTATATTGAACAAGCTGACCCAAAAAACCTCTACCATGTCACACCTTGCCTCCAAAATAAGAACCAGTACTCTCTCCAGCATACGAGGCCTCCTAGCCTCCCCGTCCTCTCTCTCCTGACCTTGCCTGCCCTCTCTCTCTTGGCCCTGCCTGTCCTCTGACTCCAGATCCCACATGCCCTTTAACCGGTTTCTTGCGATCCTTAACACCTACTGGAACAAAATATCTGACTCCAACTCCCAAGCCATGCTAAACTGAATATCATGCACGAGCCCCTCAATGAACCTACAGACTCGCTACCTAACTATAGCGATCAAGGTAGTGCATGTCTAGCCAATTCACTAAATTTGATGGCATACTCTAATAGTGACATAGTTCCCTAGCGGCTTCTCAAACTCCACGCGACATGTATCTTGAAGGGACTGAGATACAAACTCTCTCAGGAACATCTCTGAAAACTGAACCCATGTAAGTGAAACTGCATCGATCGGGCTACCTAACTTATACGGCCGCGACCTCTAATAAGTCACTGCCTTAAACTGGAACGTGGTAAAAGTAACCCTACTTATATCCACAATATCCATAGTGCGGTGAATGCGATGGTACTCCTCCAGAAAACCATGTGCACTCTCTAATGCCAAACCACTGAATGTAGGATGTTCATATTTGTTGAACCTTGCAAGTCTAAGCTGCTCTTCCTCAGATGCTGCTGCCCTGACCACGGGCTGAACTGGAACCGCTTGTTGTGTTGCTATGACACTTGGAACGTGAACAACATGAACTCACTACTCTGGAGTATGGGCGGCAAGAGTCCGAGTCCCTCCCTGGGCTGTGAAGTAGCTGGTGCAACCGAAATCAACCCCGCTTCAGCCAATGTACCAAACATTCTCAGGAACTTTGCTAATGTTTCCTGAAGACCGGGGGTAACAGCAGGCGCCTCCAGTACCCGCCCCCCAATTGGAGCTGCCAGTGGTTCCTCAACTACTACTCTAGTAGGTGATCTAGTTGCGATACATGTTCCTTGTCGGCGTCTGCCTTTGCGACTAGTGATATATGCTCCGGGAGTAACGTCATCAAGAACTATAACTCGTGTCCTCGCCATCTGTGAGAGAATAGAACGATAAAATTTCAAACTTTGAGGTCAATAAACTCGCATGATATGAATGAAGGAAGTTATATTGTCCTAATAATTTCGTAGCCTATTGAAGATAAGTACAGACATCTCTGTACCAATCCGCAAGATTCTGCTAAACTCGCTTATGACTCGTAGCACCTATGAACCTAGAGCTTTGATACCAACTTGTCACAATCCAATTTTTTTTCCATTTGGGTATCGTGATGGCTCCTAGTCTTAGGGACTAGGTAAGCCTAACAAATAAAATTTAATAATCTCGAAATATAAACCTCTAAAAAGTTTACAATTTCCCAAAACTGGCGGTACAAGTCATAAGCTCTAGAGAATTTGCTGTAACTTCTAAATGCAAATGTTTGGAAATAAGTAGAAACGACTTGAATACAAAATAAGAAGGTGACTCTGAAGTCTAAGAACGCATCAACAGGTTCACCTTGAGTCTCCTCAGCAAAGGTCTGCACTGCTACTAGCGATCAAATACCTAGATCTATACAAAAATGTACAGAAGTGTAGAATGAGCACTCCACAACGATGTGTGGTAAGTATCAAGACTAACCTCGGTGGAGTAGTGATGAGGAACAATCAAGACACCCATTGGTCTAATAAATTGAACAAGAATAGGTATAGGAACAACAGAATAAGGTATATACATAAAGACTACACAATGAAGCTAACAATAAAATACTTCCAATAAGAAAGGAAACAACAAATATTAGCGGAATACCATAAAAATGACATAGAAGAGTGAACGGAAACACAACCTAAGTCAGAATTCACAAATACAACAAGGACAAGTAATAACTCAACAACTACGACTGCTTTCATATCAGGTTTTAGTCAACAAGCTCCACGAGGTACCAAAACTCGGACAAATCACAACTCACGGGTCTCAATACCTAATCCCTCATACTTGGCATCCTGTGGCCTCATAACACCTCATAACCGCACTGACAACTCACGCCAGTAGACCATTTTCACATAGAAGGCAAGTAACAAGGGTGTGCATCTATACTCAACAATATTAAGAAAACCTCTTATCCGATAAGAGTGTTTAACTATGTGTATGCTTGTGTAAGTGTTCTAACATAGTTCATACCAACAAATAAGCATAAGGAAAAGAATGGACAACACATAGAATGTTTCCTCACAACTTTCACAAGATAATCTCACACTAGTAAGTGTACCACTACACAAATATCAACAACAAGAATACCCCCAGATCATAACAAATTATCACAAATCAATCTTTGACATACCCCACCTTGTCTTTCCACGTGTGCAATAATAAAGTAAATGCCCGCCTTGTCTCACCACACATGCATAATAATGTTCCCACCTTGTCTCACCACATGTGCAACACACAAATATATATCCCGCCTTATCACGCCGTATGTGAAAATATCAATAGTAACAACAACACAATAGAAACCTCGTGCAACCCTATAACAACAAACGAACGGCAGAAATCTCGTGCATCACAATGTCAACAACTGCACAGTAGAACCCTTGTGACAATAATAAAAATAACGGCAAGTAATCAACTCGAGAACTTTAAATCACAAATAAACGGTAGAACCAGTTCACAAGGAATAACCACAGCAAAGAATACTAGGCGAAAAGAGAACATATCAACAAGGGAAAACTAATATGTAGCAACGATCACAATATACATTTCAACAACAACGAACCTAACACGAGCCAATTAATTCCCATAAAAGACAAGTCAATTAAGATATAAGATATCTAAACTTCTTTTAAGATTGAAAAATTACGAAGGTTATTCGACAATTCAATTAAGGATAAGCAGCAAGAAGATAATCATAACCTCATTTAAGACTAAAAATTTATAGGATGAGATAATAATAATTTCAAATAAAGATAAGCAATTATGAAAAGATAGCATGATAATAAAAAAGGTAAACTTTTCAGTTAAGTCAAATAAGAATCAAATAGGCAATAAGAGTGAATCCAAAAGCAGATAATTCTAATTAAAGCATATATAGGTGAAGATATTAAATAGGAACTCAATCGTATAAAAAACAACTTCATACTCAGTGAATATAAGGACCTAGAATCCTAAAAGGCCAACTTTCCACAAATAAGTCTTAGCATGCCATCGTCACATTGAGTACACGGACTACAATTGTCATAAAGACTAAAATCCTAAGGGGAAATCTTCTACACAAGGCTGGGCAATATACTTACCTCGAAGAAGACAAACTGATACTCAAAAATGAATTTCTCGAGTGAAATAACCTCACAACGACTCAAATCTAACCAAAATAACTTCAAAGCACAAATAAAACTCATATGAAACTATACCGGATCATAAAGCTTCAATATTTATAAAAATCTAAAAATCAACCCAAAGTCGATCCCCGAGCCCTCACCTCGGAACCCGATAAACTTTATACAACCCAAACACCCATTCTGATACGAGCTCAACCAAAGAAAACTTTATCAAATTTCGTACTATTTTGTCTCTCAAATCATGATATTTTGTTTTGAAAATTTTCTTCAAAAACCTCCATTTCCCTCAACTCAAAACACAAATTAAATGATAATAATAAAGATAAAATCAGGGAATATAATAAATTCTAGGTGAAGAACACTTACCCAATCGATTTGCTTGAAAAGCCCATAAGAATTGCCAAAACTGAGCTCTACAAGTTAAAATATGATAAAAATAGCCTAACCCTTGATTTGAAGATCTTATATTCTGCCAGGTCCTTATGCATCGAGATCGTGGAAGAACTAATGCAATCGCGAAGAGGAAATAATGGCTGTCACAGTTTTTTACTATGCGATCGCGGGCAGACCATTGCGATCATGAAGAAGAAAAAATGCTGAGGCCAATATTGCACTACGCGATCGCGAGGTAATGCATACAATCACAGAAGAGAGAAGGGATTATGCCTGCTATTACAACTAAGCTTCGCATGATCTGAGATGCGAACGCGGAGATATAAGAAGCATAACTACGCGATAACAGACTAGAATATGTGAATGCGAAGAAGGAAAACTGTTAGCCACCAAATAAGCCTTCACGATCACGGCTATACCTATGCGATCGCATAGAAGGGGACACCAGAAGATAGAACAACAGCTCAAAATATAAGGAAATACCTGTAGCCCATCTGCAACACGTCTTAGGCTTTCAGGACCCTGTCTAAACTCACAAATAAGTTCCATAACCAAACACGGACTCGCTCAAAATCTCAAATCACATCATACAATGCATAAAATAAAAATCGCGTCATGAATCAAAATTATGAACCTTCAAACCTTCCAACTTCTAAAACTCGCGCCAAAACCTATCAAATCAACCCGGAATGACGTCAAATTTTGCAGACAATTCCCAAATGACATAATGGAGCCGTTCCAACTCTCAGAATTGCATTGTGGCACTGATATTACAAAAGTCAACTATTGGTCAAACTTCTCCATCTTCCACAACTTTAACTTTTCTAATTTTCGCCGAAATGCCTCAAATTACCCTACAGACCTCCAATTCCAAATCCAGACGCATGCCTAAGTCCAAAATCACCATACAAAGGTGTTTACCTCACGCAAAACTTATTCCAAAGCCGTTTACATACAAGTTAAATTTTAGTCAAATTCTCACCTCTTAAGCTTCCAAAACTGAAATCTTTCTTCAAATTTGACTCTAAGTCATCTGGTAACTAGGTTTTACCATGCATGTATGTCGATTCTCATAATATGAAGTTTTTCAAGACCTTATGCCACCGAACGGAACTTAAATTATAAAAATGACCAGCCGGATCGTTACATCCCCATCGTAAAACAAACGTTCATCCTCAAACATACCAAGAATTACCTCGAAGTCATCAAATCACTGAATGCAGACTTCCAACATACACTCGCGTGTGACACCAAGAATGAGAAAATTGATTCAGTCTTGAACCACCGCACACCGCGATATCTGACAGCCGCTTCCACGATACAATTCCTTAATACCCTGCCCCAAAGGTGAATTGAAGAAGACCATAACACTGGCGAACTTAACACCTTCAATCAAGGACGACGGCATCACATCACAGATAAAAATTCCACCATGCTCGAAAATATCAAGTCTCGTTACTCCATCAAGCTAACATAAACGCTCGTAGTCTGATTGCCTTTCCTCCGCAGGAAGTAAAATACTGAATCTCCAAATCAAGCCATAAGTATAACCTTCTTTCAAGTCATTCGCTACCTTGTTGCATAGGCAAGCATCCTACCATTATGCAAATACTGTGCAATAGTAACACACAAATTGTCACAACAATCAACGCCAAATATCAAAGCTTAGGTAATACTAACATTGAGCTAAAATGATAGAACGACTTTCTGCAAGGTGACGACAATGGCCCAATCAAGTGCGATGGGAAAAACATCCCGCACTACATCTTAATACCACTACGATTCCTTAGTTTCTAATTGATGGCAAGCACTTTGCGTCGCATAAGATTGAATATGAAAGAATAAAAGCATAGGCTTAAAAGGAATCAAATCACACGATGAGGAATCAAGAAGGGAAGTGTTACTAACAGCCCTGTGGCCTCTTGAATATAAGTACAGACATCTTCGTACTGATCTGCAAGACTCAACTAGACTTACTCATGACTCGTGAGATCTAAGTGAACTTATCGCTCTGATACCATTTTATCACGATCCAAAATCTGTTAAAGATCCTGATGGCGCTGGAACTACTATCAGGCAAGCCAACACTAAGTAGTTAATTAAATTCTTACTTTTATATTTTTAAAATCATAAATTTTCTTCAATTTAACTAGTAAAAAGATGAACTTTACAGAATAATTATTAATATTTTCGAATCTTAATACTGAATATCCCATAATCATCCCAGAGCCCAGTATGACAAGTGCATGAGCATTTACTAGGAATTTAAAATGCAATAAAATAATCGTCCGAAATATAAATTTGGACAAAAAAGAATATATAAGTACTGTAAAGGAGACTCTGCTGGTTGCAGATCGTCTCATAAGATGCAGCTCACCTAAGACCCCGTATTAACCACGCAGTTGCGCCCATATGGCCACTGAACACACATGTGCCTGTACAACAAAATATACAACAAGTGTAGTATGGGTACGAAAATAATACGTACTCAGTAAGTATCTAGTCTAACCTCAAAGAAGTAGTGACGAGAGATCGACTACAGTACTTACTAGTTGTACAATAATATGAGAATATGAATTTTATGAGCCAAACCAATGGGCCTTAACGGGCACCCGATACCTTACTCAACCGAGTACCGATATACCGTATCTTTCGTATTGTACTTTCATTGAAAAATGGGCCTAACAACCGTCATGGGCTAGCTAGAATAGACATAGGGGAAGTAGACAAAAATAGCTTCTCTCCAAAATCACTATTTTGAAAAGCGCTTTTGAGATAAATACGCTTGAAGCAGTTTTTAAAAGGTTGGACAAACACCAATTGCTGCTCAGAAGTGCTTTGCAAATACAAATTGCTTTTTAGCAAAAGTACTTTTGAGAAAAAATACTTCTCAAAATTAGCCGATTTTTTCATCTTGGCCAAACATGCTATAAGGCAGAAAACCGACTTCCTTTGGGTCCATGAAAAAGGCCTACCAACTAGCCAAATACAATATAGGAATTTTTACCTCATGTACTAAAGGTTGATACCTTATTTATTTTAAATAAATATCCTTTTAAAAAAATTATATTTCATAGTTACCTTTTGATTTTTATAGCCAAATATCTATTTATGGTTTCCTCCTAACCTTAAACCATAAAATACGCTTTGTATTATTTTTTTCTCTCATTCTTTCAGATTTCTCTCCACCCTCTCTTTCTCAATGCCAATCTTTCTACATGAATACAACCATGATTCTATATTGATTCATCTCTATTGTCGAACAAAATTTTCATTGTCAGTGGCCTGAGGCTATGAATCAATGTCGAAATCAAGCCATAGAGAGAAAGATGAAGGTTCGAAATCTGCTATCGAAAGGTAAATTAGGGCTGGCAATGAAATTTCTTATAGCTATGTTTAGTGGTTGAAGAGTCTGTTTAGAAATCAATATCTTATGTTTCGTATCAATGTAGACATATATTATAGGGTAAACTGGGGCTGATAATGGAGGTTCAAATCGGATATCGACGATACAACATTAGGGTTATTCTTGAACAAAGACAACAGAGTTTGAAGCTGAGCAACTTGAAGAGTTTGTTGCTGTCACGCCCCAAAATCAAGGGACATGACCGGCACTCGACCGGGTAGTCCCAGTCAAGCGGACCTGAGTGCCTTTCCTATCCCACGTGTTATCCTGTATTTTCATTACTCATTAATCAAGTAAATTATCCATTTATAATTTGAACACTTTCTTACGAGACATACATAACATGCAAGGTTACTTTGCGTGGTTTCCAAGTTACACCGCCCAACATACAAAATACATATTTACACAAGTTCATAACCCATATTTTCTGTCTCGAAGCCTCTAAGGATACAAAAGGGAAATACAATACTCGCCGGTAACAAGGCTCCGGCTATACCTTACACAAATATCAAAATAAAACTCCTAAAAAAGGCGGCATGAGCCACACAAGGCCCCGAGAAGAAAGAGGCTCACCAATTCAGCTGACGAAAAGTGGAGGAGTGCTGCTGTTGATGGACGGGAGTCCTGTTATAGATCCACCTACAATCACAACACGAATGTAGCACCCTCTACAATACGGAAGTCAGTACATTTGAATTGTATTGGCATGTATGAGGAAACTTTACCCCAAGTAAAATCAAGCAATGCACATGTAACAACAGTCATAGAATCAATGATCACATGTACATAAAAGGAACAACCAAAGCCAAACAAGTTTCACAATCTCTCCTTTACCCCTTTCAAAATTATTCCGTCACATCAATGATTTTCACAACTTTCACATATTTGCATTTCAGTGATTTCGATTTTCCACCCTTATTACCTCGACCACCTTTATTACATCGACCACTCTTATCACCACAACCTACACCTTATTACTTTGTATTGTGGCATGGAACCCGATCCCACCGGACAATCATATTTCACACAACAACAACAACAAAAATTCACAAAGATTTCATAAACATCAATATTATTTCCACCAAGTACAACAGCCCAGATACAGTTTAAGTCACAACAATAATTGCCCACGACAAGCCACACGTGATATTACCACAGTTGTTTAATTATATCAGTTACAACTTCTTTCCATCATTTGTTATACAACTCTTACCACGTAAACACATTTACACATACTTGGTTTGTTTCCATTTACTTACACCATTACATCGGAAAACTTAACCAACATCATTCAAGGCATGCTAGTCACAAGAATTCATAAATAGTCCACATAAATGACATATACCAAGCACTAGTACACCAACAAGGTGACCTTGCAAAGGTTAAAGTTAGCCATACATACCTGGAGTCGAATTTCCCTTTTTGCTTCTACTTTCAGCTCACCAACAGCCTAGTACCGATAATCTAGTTCACAAGATAACACATACATATTAGAATTGAAGTTCACCATTACTACCGAAACTTATTTAGGTTATCAACCCCCTCATTTTGCAAATCTTTACTCATACCCAATTTCTTTTACTAGACATTAGGTTTTAAATAACATGTATGCGTGTTTAAACTCATATTTTCAAGAATCAATGCATAAGAATTTCTCTTTTTTATTTAAACTTGAAAATAAATAAAAAAGAGTTGGAAAATTTACCCGCAAGAGCAGAGATGGAAGCTATTACTTGAGATTTTCTGGCTCGGGTGACTTTGAAGAATCAAATCAACAAATGAAAAGCTTTCTCCCTCAAGGATTCTCTCTTTCTCTCTAGTTTGTTCAGAAAATATGTAAAAATGAAGGATTGAGGTGTTTTATTGAAGAAGGAGTCGGGTTTAAAATTTAGGAAAATTAGAGCCCGAGTCAAATCTGCGGTCGCACTTTGCGTTCGCAAAGTAGAAATGCAGTCCATAGAATGGACCGCAATTTTTTTTCTAAAAAACTGGGCGAACTATTTAGGTCTGTGACAGGAATATGGTCCGCATTCACGTTTTGTGATCGCATAATTTACCACAGAACTGTCTTTCACAAAATCCTTAAGAAATTATGGGACGACTATGCGGTCTGCATATCAGTTATGCGGTCACA
Source organism: Nicotiana benthamiana (assembly GCA_034376525.1). NCBI lineage: Eukaryota > Viridiplantae > Streptophyta > Magnoliopsida > Solanales > Solanaceae > Nicotiana > Nicotiana benthamiana. The sequence goes on along the minus strand of CM067325.1, from coordinate 51,153,898 downwards.
TAATGGACCGTATTTTTTACCTCAATTTAACCAAACCATTCCTCAGTCTGCGGCAGAAATGTAGCCCGCATATTTAATATGCGACCGCATTCTGGACCGTGTAATACCATTTTTTTGTGGAATCTTGATTTTTAAAATCTAGATCAGTAAAATTTTACATATTCCTAACACATATTCGAAACTTGGCACTATAAGTTACTAGATTTTGAGTACGAGTTTTCATGGGGCCTTACAATTATCCTTTTTTCATTGTATTTCAATTTATCTCACTGTATTCTATGTATTTCATTGTATTCATTATCTTTTTTTCATTGTATTTTAATGTATCTCATTATATTTCATGTATTTCATTATATTCACTGTCTCGCTATATTCCATGGATGTATTTATATATTTTTTAATTAATATAATCTATGTAGTCAAATGTATTTATGTATTCAGATTTATAATTGAGTTTGTTGAGTTATATTAGGAGTCTCTTTATTTTAATTAATTCACTTTTCATTTAAAATAGCTGAATAGACCATGATTTATGCTATTTACATTACTGTATTCACAAATACATATTGTGAATACAATAATGGCCTATCTATACTTCTCTGTTTCACACCGAATTTTACTACTGTATTTATAAATATAGTAATTTACATACATCCAATACACTCTAACAAAATTGAAAACATAATTATATAAAGTAATATAGTAAAGGAATTTTTACACCCTATAGAAAACCTTAGTACCTTATTTATATTACATAAATACCATTTTAAAATATTACATCATATAAATACCTTTTATTCTTTATAGCAAAAATAATAATATAGTTATATCCTACTTTTAAGGCACAATATATGTTATTTAATATTTCTCTCTCTCCTTTTTACTAATTTCTCTCACCAAATACACGTTCTCTCTCTTTTGTATTCAGATTTGGTTATTTTTGTTTGCAACTGTTTAATCTTCCAGTAAGTTTTCAAAATGTATTCATATGTATTCATCTTACTTATTTTTTAAGCTTTAGTTTTCCAACTCTTCAAATTTAATATTAGTTTTACTTGTATTCATATGTATTCATGTGTATTCAACTTTGGTTTTCCAACTCTTCAAATTTAAAATTAGCCTTACTTGTATTCATATGTATTCATGTGTATTCAGATTTGGTTTCCAACTTTTTCAAAATAAATATCAGTTTTACTGGTAATCATATGTATTCATGTGTATTCAGATTTGGTTATTTTTGTTTGCAACTGTTTAATCTTCCAGTAAGTTTTCAAATTTATTCATCTTACTTATTTTTATGTAATAATTTTAGTTCGTTGAGTTAAATTAGGAGACTATCAGTGATTTGATTTCCTTCCATTTAAAAGAACTTTAAATTACCAGAAATTGCGCAAAACTGGTTTGTATTCAACTGAAATTTGGCTTGAATACAGCTAAATACAGATTTTATTTAGCTAATTTCCCTGTTTATCGCCTCTTTTTAGTTCGTTGAGTTGAATTAGGAGACTATCAGTGATTTGATTTCCTTCCATTTAAAACAACTTTAAGTTACCAGAACTTGCGCAAAACTGGTTTGTATTCAACTGAAATTTCGCTTGAATACAGCTAAATACAGATTTTATTTAGCTAATTTTCATGTTTATCGCCTCTTTTTTATTCTTGTATTAATAAATACAACATCTTAATACATGAAATACATTGTATAAAAACATAAAAGGTATCTATAAAAAATAATATAACAAAGGGTATCTATAAATAATTAATTAGGACTAAAAGATGGTGCTTTATGAAAATTTTCCTATAGTAAATGATAGTTACAACTAATTAATAACTACTAAACTGTTATGATAAATAGCAATTTATGGTGGATGTCTACTCTTCTTCCATGACCTTCATCTCAAATGGTTTATGACATATTCAATGACATATTTTGTATGTTGAATTACATATTTCATGACATATTTTCTTCACTTTGTATGCCTATATAAAGGCCTTGTAATAGATAAGAAAACACACGATTGAAGAAGAAAATCTCTTCCTTCTCTCTATCTATTTTTCTTGTTCATGTTTCACTAAGTTGCTTATATTTCTTGTTCATGTTTTACTAAATTGCTTTCATTTTATAACACGTCATCAGCACGAGTCTCTAACCATCACGGTAGGTTATCTTCTTTTAAAGTTCTCGACTCTGATTTAAAATTATCAGGTACAACTTGTTTCTCTCTTTTGTAAGAATAATGATATGTTTTGTTGGATACTTAGTTTTTCTCAATTATGTTTAAAAACAAAATTAGAAAGAGAAATATACTCATACTTCACCATGATCTCTTTATTTATGAATAAAGATATAATGATTTTAATGAACTGCTTCTTAATTGATTTGAATTATTAAAATATAAATAGAAGTAATCAACAATAAACTTAGATAACAATAATATTTCTTGACAGTAGTACGTATCCAAAATATGAATATAAATAGTGGTTACATCATTAAAATATTACATCCTACTTTGACTAAATCCAAGAAGTTTTTATTGATTATTCATCTTCTTCTGTGTAGAAATAAAACATGTTAGTAATAATGAGGTTACTTGAAATTGTTTTTATTTTTAAGTCTATTTTCTTATTGAATTCAAGTATATCTAGTTACATGCTTAAGTACTTCGGTACACCTAACATAATGTGTGACTATACATTATTGTGCAGTATAATATGATATACTACACTAGCTACATTTAACTATTTATTTTGACAAGCCTACATACAGAATATTAGTACGACATTGGCTTAATAATATGCAGATATGTGATTGTACAATCTATGTAGTTGTTGCTACATTAATTTATAATATATACTATGCCTACATATTTACATATGTAATATATGATTGTTTCAACATACATCATATTATTATAAATATATTATGTGTATAGGCAGTATGATTACATTTCTAGTATAATATAACTCCCATGACTTTACATGTTGTTAGCAACATTAAGTAAATATTATACATATATAATCAAGTTGTTAAATCAAAGATTGTGCCTTATGGAAATTTTTTTTTCTTTATCTCTGAAAATACTAATATTTGTATATTTCTTTTGTATGTCAAACCATCACTCAAATATAGATATCTCACAAAATAAACTTGAATCAATGTTTAATTGTAAAAATATTTATTTAATTGATTCATGTATGATACATACAATATTCAAAAAGAAGAAATATTTCTCTTATTTAAGTATGTGTAAGGCAGATGTTACTACAATTTCTGGTAATTGTAAATTAATTGAAGGCTCTGGAAGAGCTACTATAACTCTGCCTAAAGGAATAATATTTATCATAGAGAATGCAATGTTCTCCTCCAAGTCGAAGAGGACTTGTTGAGTTTTAAAGATATCCGTCAAAATGGATATCATATTGAGACAATAGATGAGGATAATCTTGAATATCTCATCATTACAAAGAATGTCTCTGGCCAAAAGAGGGTTATTGAGAAGTTCCCGTCTTTATCTTGTGGCATGTATTGGACAAAAATTAGTGCAATCGAGGCACATTCTACAGTAAACCAAAAGGTTACTGATTCCAATACTTTCGTACTTTGGCATGATCGATTGGGACATCTTGGATCAATTATGATGAGACGGATTATAGAAAACTCATATGGGCATCCATTAAAGAATTTAAAGATTCTTTTAAATAATGAATTTCTCTTGCACTTCTTGTTATCAAGGCAAGTTAATTATTAGACCATCACCAATAAAGGTAGAATTGAGTCACCTGCGTTTTTGGAACGTATACAAGGGGATATTTGTGGACCTATTCACCCACCTAGTGGGTACTTTAGATATTTTATGGTCTTAATAGAAACATCTTCTAGATGGTCTCATGTGTGCCTATTGTCATCTCGCAACCTTGCGTTTGCAAAATTAATGGCACAAATAATTCGATTACGGGCACAATTTTTCGATAATCCAATTAAGTCTATTAGACTAGATAATGCTGCTGAGTTTTCATCCCAAGCATTTAATGATTATTGCTTATCAATTGGGATAAAAGTGGAACATCTTGTAGCTCATGTTCACACTCAAAATGGTCTTGCAGAATCTTTAATTAAACGTTTGCAGTTGATTGCAAGACCGTTACTCATGAAAACGAGGTAGCCCACTTCGGTTTGGGTCACGCCATTTTGCATGCAGCAATGCTAATTCGTCTCAGACCAACGAATTATCACAAATATTCCTCGTTGCAATTTGTTTTGGGTCATGAACCTAATATATCCCATTTAAGAATTTTTGGATGCGCAGTATATGTGCCTGTAGCACCGCCATATCGTACCAAGATGGATCCGCAAAGAAGGTTAGGAATATATGTTGGGTTTGAATCGCCCTCCATTATTCGCTACCTCGAAACATTGACAAGGGATTTGTTCATTGCACGATTTGCAGACTGACGATTCGATGAGGCACTTTTCCCAAAATTAGGGGAGAAGTTGGTGAAACCAAACGGAAAATTTTGTGGAAAAATCCATCATTGTCTCATCTTGATCCAGGTGCATCTATTTGTAAAAAAGAGGTGCAAAAGATTATCCATTTGCAAAGAATAGCAAATCAAATGCCAGACGCATTTACGGACTTGAAAAGGATAACAAAATCTCATATCCCCCCAGAGAATGTTCCAATCCGTATTGATGTCCCTATTGGACAATCTTCGAGTGTCATAGCTAATAAGTCGAAAGCACGCCTAAAACATGGCTGACCATTGGGTTCCAAAGATCGAAATCCTAGAAAAGGGAAAGCAAATGATCAAAATGACACTATGAACGAATCTCATGAGAAAATTCACGAGTTAATTGATTCTGAGATTCATGAAGAATCCATTGAGCCCGAGAGTCAAGAAAATAAGAAACTATCAATAAATCCAATCGATATTGAGACAAATTTAAATCGAGTGGATATAGTGGTGGATTATGTCTTTACATATAATGTTGCATCTAGAATTATGCAAGAAAGTGAGGATCTTGAACCTCAATCTGTTGGAGAATGTCGACAAATACTTGATTGGCCAAAATGGTAAGAAGCAATCCAATCAGAATTGTATTCACTTGCAAAACGTGAAGTTTTTGGGCCTATAGTTCAAACACCTAATGGTGTTAAGCCTGTTAGCTACAAATGGGTCTTTGTACGCATTAGAAATGAGAAAAACGAGGTACAAAGATATAAGGCACGCCTTGTTGCACAAGGATTTTCTCAAAGGCCTGGTGTCAATTATGAAGAGACATATTCACTCGTTATGGATGCTATAACTTTCCGTTATCTCATTAGTTTTGCTGTCCTTGAAAAGCTTGACATGCATTTAATTGATGTGGTTACCTCTTACCTTTATGGCTCACTTGATAATGAGATATACATGAAATTTCCCGATGGATTCAAAATGCCAAACACACATAATTCAAAGTCTCAGGAAATGTTTTCAATCAAAGTGCAAAGATCTTTGTATGGTCTAAAACAATCAGGACGAATGTGGGATAATCGTCTTAGTGAGTATTTATTAAAGGAAGGCTATATAAATGATGCCATTTTCCCATGTGTTTTTATAAAGAAAACAACATCGGAATTTGTTGTACTTGCCGTATATGTCGATGACATAAACCTTATTGGAACTCCCATAGAACTCCAAAAGGCAATTGATTATTTAAATAAGGAATTCGAGATGAAAGATCTCGGAAAGACAAAATTATGTCTTGGTTTGCAAATTGAACATTTGGCAAACGGAATTTTTGTTCATCAATCTGCCTATATAGAAAAGGTATTGAAACGGTTTTACATGGATGAAGCATATCCTTTAAGTACTCCGATGGTTGTTCGATCACTTGATGTGAATAAGGCTCCATTCCGACCCCAAGAAAAGAATGAAGAGCTACTTGGTCCTGAAGTACCATATCTTAGTGCAATTGGCGCACTAATGTATCTTGCAAATACTACAAGACCTGACATAACTTTTTCAGTTAATGTCTTAGCAAGATATAGCTCTGCTCCTACAAGGAGACATTGGAATGGAATCAAACATATATTGCGGTATCTAAAAGGGACTACCGATATGGGCTTATTTTATGACAATAATTGCAGTCCTGATCTTGTTGGTTATGTTGATGCTCGATATTTATCTGAAGCACGCAAGGGTCGATCTCAAACAGGTTATGTGTTTATCTGTGGAGGCATTGCCATATCTTGGAGATCGACTAAGCAATCAATTGTGGCTACTTCATCTAATCATGCTGAGATAATCACTATTCATGAAGCAAGTCGAGAGTGTGTGTGGTTGAGGTCTATAATAAATCATATTCGAGACAAATGTGGTTTGAAATGTGAAAAACTACCCACGATTTTGTATGAAGACAATGCGGCATGCATAACTCAATTGAAGGGAGGATTCATACAAGGAGATAGGACAAAGCATATTTCACCAAAGTTATTTTTCACACATGATCTTCAAAAGAATGGTGATATCAATGTGCAACGGATTCGTTCAAGTGATAATACGGCTGATTTGTTCACAAAATCTCTACCGACGTCAACCTTCAAGAAGCTAGTGCACAAGATTGGGATGCGAAGGCTCAAGGATGTGAATTGATGCTCTCTTCAGGGGGAGTTAATGCGCGTTGCACTCTTTTTCCCTTACAAGGTTTTGTCCCACTGGATTTTCCTTGCAAGGTTTTTAACGAGGCAACAAAAAGGATGTCTATACATGTGTACTCTTTTTCCTTCACTAGAATTTTTTTTCCCATAGGGTTTTTTCCTGGTAAGGTTTTAATGAGGCACATTATCTATGGACATCCAAGGGGGAGTGTTATGATAAATAGCAATTTATGGTGGATGTCTACTCTTCTTCCATGATCTTATCTCAAATGATTTGTGACATATTCAATGACATATTTTGTATGTTGAATGACATATTCCATGACATATTTTTTTCACTTTGTATGCCTATATAAAGGCCTTGTAATAGATAGGAAAACACATAATTAAAGAAGAAAATCTCTTCCTTCTCTCTATATATATTTCTTGTTCATGTTTTCACTAAATTATTTATATTTTTTGTTCATGTTTTATTAAATTGCTTTCATTTTATAACATAAACCACGATAGTTTGTGAAAATTTCTCTATAATTTAGGCCGGCCCATAAGTAATTCAAAACTGGGCTGCCCAACTTGTCTCGGTACTCCAAAACTTGCCACAAGCTTCAAAGTTCAATTCTATACCTACTATACTTGGATCTGCTTAATCCGACCAGAAGATCACTGTATAAATTCACGCCCTGTTCGTGCTATCTCCAAACCTCGTGCTACTCCATATCTCAATTTCTCACGCACTCTCTCCCTCCTTTCATGGATTCTCAATCTCCTTCAGTTGTAACCTTACCTCAGAACTCATCACAAAACTTAGCTTCCGACGATCAATTTCCTCCGCAAAATCACTACAACAATTACGCCGATCCATATTCTCAATACCCTTCACAAACCCTAGCTTCTTCCTGTCCGCAGGATTCAAGCAATCAAAATTCTCAGGAAAACCCGAATCACGAGACGCAAGTTCATGCGCCTGACAATTCCGGTTCAAATCAAGCTTCAGAGGAGCAAAAACTCGGCGATTTGACTCAGATGCGCGAGCTGCAGAGGCCGTTGTTGTCGGAAAATGGATTGACAAACACTCACAGCGGTACTGATCGGGATCAATCAGGCGGTGAGGAAGAAACCAGCAGCAGAAGGAGACGGAGGAGCCGCTGGGACCCACCTCCGACTGAAGATGGGACCGGCGGTGGTGATGGAGGAAGTGGGACTGGTGGAAGGAAGAGGAAGTCGAGGTGGGCAGACGATGAGCCCAAGCCTGTGATTCAATTGCCCGATTTCATGAAAGATTTCACTGGAGGTATTGAGTTTGATCCTGAAATCCAAGCTCTTAACAGTAGGTTACTTGAAATTAGTAGGAAATTGCAATCTGGTTTGCCCTTAGATGATAGGCCTGAAGGTGCTCGGTCGCCTTCCCCTGAACCTATATATGATAACATGGGAATTCGTATAAACACTAGGGAGTACCGTGCCAGAGAAAAATTGAATAGGGAGAGACAAGAGATTATATCGGAAATATTAAAAAAGAACCCAGCTTTTAAGCCACCAGCTGATTATAGGCCTCCTAAGCTTCAGAAAAAGCTCTACATTCCCATGAAGGAGTACCCTGGTTATAATTTTATTGGGCTGATTATTGGTCCAAGAGGGAATACTCAGAAGAGGATGGAAAAGGAGACAGGAGCTAAGATTGTAATTCGAGGCAAAGGGTCTATCAAGGAGGGCAGGTTGCAGCAAAAGGGGAATTTAAAACCTGACACATCGGAGAACGAGGACTTACATGTGTTAGTGGAAGCTGAGAACCAGGAGTCACTTGAGGCTGCTGCTGCTATGGTGGAGAAGCTCTTGCAGCCTGTCGATGAAGTGCTTAATGAACATAAGAGGCAGCAGCTTAGAGAACTTGCTGCTTTGAATGGAACAATTAGAGATGAGGAGTCTTGTAGACTATGTGGTGAACCAGGGCATAGGCAGTATGCATGTCCTTCTCGCACCACAACCTTTAAGAGTGATGTTCTTTGTAAAATTTGTGGTGACGGGGGGCATCCCACTATCGATTGTCCAGTGAAAAATACTACTGGCAAGAAAATGGATGATGAATATCGGAATTTTCTGGCAGAGTTGGGAGGTACAGTTCCCGAATCTTCTACGAAGCAAAGCTCAGCCACGCTAGCTCTTGGACCGGGAACATCAGCAGGCAATCCTCCTTGGGCTAGCAATAATAATGCTGGTGGTGTTTGTGCCTCTTCACATCCTGGCTTAGGATCAAGTGTGATCAAGCCAAAGGAGTTCGATGAGACAAACTTGTACATCGGTTACTTGCCACCTACTCTTGATGATGACGGTTTGATCAATTTGTTCTCTCCCTTTGGTACAATTGTTATGGCTAAAGTTATAAAGGACCGCCTAAGTGGTCTGAGTAAAGGTTATGGATTTGTTAAGTATGCAGATGTCCAACAAGCTAATAGTGCTATAGCTAGCATGAATGGCCATCGTCTTGATGGGAGAACCATTGCTGTGAGAATTGCAGGTAAACCGCCTCAGCCTACCGTGCCTCCAGGCCCTCCTGCTCCAGCAATGCCTTTATATCCGGCTCCTAATCAGGGCATGGGTGCATACCCATCCCAGCAGTATACAGCGGGTGGTCCCATTGGCAATACTCCCACTAGTGGCTATCCACCATTTGGGGCTCCAGTTCCATGGGGACCACCTATGCCTCCACCCTATGCCCAGTACCCACCTCCCCCACCTGGCTCAGCCATGTATCCTCCTGTCCCAGGTCAACCCATCTCTCCATATGGAATGCAGTATCCTCCTCCAATTCCACCCGCATCTTCTGGTGCACCTGCTCAGACTGTTTCTTCAGGTGAAAACCAACAAACCTACACATCATCGGGCGAGACACAGCAAAATTATCCTCCTGGAGTGCAATCTCAGAGTAGTGCACCTGTTCAATCAGTTCCTACTTATGCGTGTGGCAATTCTGTCACTTCAATGCCACCTAATGCTCAACCTGCATATCCTACATCTTCATACAGCTATCCATCTTATTATGGTGGCGCACCGCCGCCTCCTCCTCCATCTGCATCCCAGTCCAATGGGGACCATTCACAGGGTATGAGCAATGTTCCCTGGGCTCCAAACCCACCAGTATCCTCACCTCCATCATCTGCAGAGAAGCCTGCCTATGGTGCGGAGGCAGAATATGAGAAGTTCATGTCAGAGATGAAGTAATGATGGGATTGTTGTGTCGCCCTGTAATATTAGGTATGGAAGTTATTTTGTTTCTTCTGTTTCCAAAATTGTCATTTTGGTCTTCTCTATGCTGTTTGGCGATCACCTTTCAGGGGCATACACATGTATTATGTGTATATCCTCATCCTCACGCCTATGTCTGCAATGGGACAGCGAAGTTTCTTATCAACCAATTTTACTAGGGTTTTAAGGGTTTTTTTTTTCTTTCAAAATTTCATAAATGATTGAGTTTTCCATCTTTTTATTTACAAGAAAATGGTGACGAGTGGGTTTAACGTGGAGGACACTCAAATCTTTGCTTTGGGATCAAAAGTAAAAATCTTTTGAAGTTGTCATTTCTCTTCCCAATTTTTCTAAGTTGTAGAGAAAGAGAGACCCATCAGAGAGCTAATTCTCCAGCAATTTAACTGTATGCTGTATATAATTTGATTGTTTGTTAATGAACTCTAGAAAGCTATGCAGATTTGTCTAGATAGAAGTATCTATATTCAAATCTTGCGCCCGTCCCAATATTGAATCTTGATTGATTTGTAGTTCATCTTTTTTCATTTCCCTTTCTGTTTGTGTTTTGCTTCAAGGAAATGTTACCTTTTTTTTTTTGAAGCAGCGAGCATTTAATAATTTATTTGTTGCTTGATTATCTTCATTCTGAACAGTTCTCCTTTGTTAATGTTGTGATATTTTGGCAGGCTGATGTGTTGGAGCACTTCACCTGATTTCTTTCCTCTTGCCATGACTTATTTGTTGGAAGTTTCAGACTCACATCTATAACCTTGTTGTACTGTTATGCAGAGAGATGAGACCTTCAGTTCATTCAGCTAGTATTGGTGCATTTAATCAGTGGATTATGGAATATTAATTTTACTTTTTGTAGGACTCGTTTTGGGGGTTGCCTTCCAGCATATGTTTATCAAATTTTGTTTTAATGATTTGTTTGAATCTCTTGTTTACTAATCACTGACAGTTTGTTGTCTGTTTTGTGTGTTCCTCTCCTCTTTGACGTATCACCGCTAATCTCCTTTGCTTTTCTTTTCTAACTTGGTTATGTCTTCTACCTTCCTGTGGTTATTTTAATATTGAGAACTCAGAAAACAGCCTACTACTTGCTTCTGCTATTCCTTTTCCGAAGGTGATGCATCTTGAAAATGTGAAGGTCCCCAGGGTATGTGAGTTGGTTAGTTTGGCGCCTATATTCACATGTCTCGGAATTAACTTTTATTATTAATTCTGATACATTTTCCAGATGTCTTGTAACAGGAAAAGATGCTTGTACTGGAAGTTGGTATCCTGCGCTGGACTGATTTCTGTCCTAAAATTGCTTATCCTCATAGAAGTTTAATTTAAACTTATAGTTAGATTTTCTAGGATGTCTATTAACAAAGTTTTGTGCCATGGATGATTAGGTGAAGCCCATTAGAGAGAAGTGAGGATGGGTAGCTTTGAAGTGTGATGGGCAGTAGAAAACTAGGAACCTCCTTGGCTTTGGAATTTTTTCTTTCCAACTGTAGTTAACGTAACATGTGAACCTTTCTAGGGGGTGAAGGCAATGTTGTTCCAACCATGAGGAGCTCGGTGTAGCAGGAAGCGGTTACTTAGAATTTGGACACTCTTGTTTTAGATTGAGTAGTGGCTAGGGAATCACTGCAACATAAGATTAGGAAGGATGTGTTAACTTTAGTTATTAGTAGAGGTTTATTATTGCTGTTGGGCTTTTGTTTCCCCCCCCCCCCCCCCCCCCCCCGGTTTTTTAAGCTTTTGTTTTGAACCAACTTCTTTAAGTTGGTTGTCACAATAGTGTGTACTCATAGCAGGTAGGGGTGTTCATAAAAATTCGAAAACTCGAATCATACCGAAAACCAAATCAAATAGATTAAAAAAATCGATACTTTTTTGTTTGGTTTCGTTTTGGTTTTAATTAAAAAAAACCCAAATCACACTGAATATAGGTGTAATTATTTTAAATTATTATTATACCTATATATATGTATACTTTTATATAAAGTTTTAATTGTTGCACGTTTAGTATGATTATTTACCTTTACGTTCTAGTTTAATAGGTAGTTTCCTTTTAAGAATTTTTTTCATTTAATTGAGTTTAAATTATTCATCACTATTTGGTTTAATTATTATTAATATATTTTGTTAAATAATAGGTTTTTTAAAGGGCAATTGATTTGATAGTGTTACGTTGAAATTGTGGTCGTCGAAATGTGTGTTTGGTAGTGTATGCGTTTTTTTGAAGAAAAAAATTAACAAATAACTGAAAAAATAAAAAAATCAGCATTAAACCGAGTCGAGAAAAAATTGACTTAATTGGTTTGATTTGATTTTAATATTTAAAAAATTAATTTACTTGGTTTAATTTTGTTTTAGAGAAAATTGATCCAAATCGAATCCTGAACATCCCTAGTAGCAGGGATAGCTTCCCTGTCTCCAGAAGGTTGTTTGACTCAATATCATGCTGTCACTAGTGTTTGAGTTATATTAAGGGATCGTTTGGTGTTTGAGTTATATTAAGGGATCGTTTGGTAGGATGCATTAAGATAAATAATGTATGTATTGGCTTTGTGTATTAATAATATCTTATTTGGTATATTTTTTGAACTTATGTATTTATACATCCTATTCGGCATTATCCTTTGCCTAACTAATGCATAAGAAATTATGGTATTAATAATGTAATAGGTTTTAATGCATGCATTAGTTTAGTTAAAGATAAAATTGTCCTTCAAAGACTTATGCTCAATTAAAGTATACGATTATATTAATACAAATTTGAAATAATTCAAAAAGTGGGAAATAAAGTTACATCCCTAGTAGATAAAAAAATACTTAACATAATTTTTTATAAAGAAATATTTAATTCTATACTACAAACATGGGAATTTCAATGAAAAGATTATTTAGCACCTTTGAATATTGTTTTAAACTAATAATTCTAACACTACTTCTAAGTTGTAATAAATAACACCATTCGTTCTTCGGCAGTGCCATCAAAATTTGATCACGCCTAATTATGTCTTCTAAAAGACAGAGCGGTCGTTACAAATATAATCTGATTTTAAGTCCGTAGTCGAATCCTCAGGGAACTAACCTATCTATTACAAATCTTTAGTAATGCTATTATCAACTAATTTTTAGATGCAAGATTTTTATCAATTAATTTTGAATTTTGTTTAACTACTACAAATAAAATTAGGAATAACAATATGCTAGATTAAAGGTAATTCAACGGTAAAAGGTCTAGGGCAGTGATTTCCCAATTGCTAGTTGGGTCTTGACTCTTTTGCTATAATCTCGCCGTAATACTTTATGAGGATTAAAAGTAATGGGTTATCGTAGTTGTCTCTCGGCCAACTACAATAAGTTACTAGAGCATTATCTCGAATTACTTTAGTTGACAATATGTGCAGCTCTAAATTGTCACACAAAAGTTTCGTTATCTTTAAACCTACTTTTAAGTTCAAGCAATGAATCTCTTCAATTATCCAAAAATGGTGTTGTCCAACAGCAGTCCAAACCTAGTATTCTTTCTCAAGCAATATGAGGTGATTTGACACAATTATTCAAGTGCCTATTCAATTAATCACATACAAAACGTAGTTGAATAATCATATAATAAATTCGGCTCGATTATAATAAGTTGAGTCAAATCTTCTACCAACAATTGGTTCGATCAACCTACTCATAACAAAATACGATAAAACGACAAAGTTGTTCATAATGAATAATTGCAAGAATTAAAAGAAGATAGAAAAATTGTAACGTTTGCTTGATCTTCTTACACTTGTTCTTGCTTCCCAAAAAACTCTAAAAAAGAGTTTAATTTTGGCTTGGGCGAGCTTCTAAAGTTTATAAGGGGTTGGAACAAGTTTTTTACGAATTACACTTTGGTTCACAATTTTCTGGCACGTGAACAGTTTACCGCGGCCGCAGCAAAATCGCTGCACGACCGCGGTGAAAGCTGAATATTCTGCCTCGCATACTTGATCTGCTGCGGTTCCACCGCGATTGCAGTGGATTTCACACATTCCATTTTTGCTTCTTTATGCTTGGGTACTTCTTGATTGAGCGTTCTCTTCACATTATTGACTCCAAAATATTTCGTAGTGCTTCCTCACTTAGATTATTCCCCGCGAAGAAAAAGAACACCAATTAGAGCATTTTGTTATCAATTCGCCTATAAAACAACAATAGAGCATGGTAATATTAAGGTGTAAATATTGTCACACTTCCTTTTTACACTACAACCCTGCGAGGGCAAGTAGATAAGAGAGTTTTTCAATTAAAGAACATTCGAAACGAGATTATTTATTGAAAAATTAAAGTCGCCACTTGGGATAATTTATGATGTCCCAAGTTACCGGTGCAAATCCTGAATCGAGGAAAGGGTTGACTCTGTATTACAGTCTGCGAACCAGAAATCCGGGTTAGAAATTTTGTTAAACCAGGAGAAGGTGTTAGGCACTTTCGAGTTCCGTGATTTTAGCACGGTCTCTCAACTGTCATTATTGGCCTATTATCTGATTTTAAAAATATTTTGAACCTATTTGCATTTTTAACTTTTAGCTGCAATTCGAAACACTTTTATTCAACGTTATGAGGATTATTATTTGGATCACATGAAATGCACACCCGAATTTAGGAAGGTAATATTATTAAATATACACGCCCAGAGCAATTACGCATATTTAGCTCCGTAAGGGCCATTGAAATTTGCTAAAGGGCACGCCTTAATTCTAAATTTTTTTATAAGAAGCAATTAAATGAAAGCAACACATTTGAAAATTTATTTAGCACAGAACACCTTAAATTGTTTTAAAAGGATTTCTTCTTAACCAAAGCAAACTACGATGTTCTAGAATTGCTTAATTTTTCTAGAATTCGAGGTTAGTGAATTTAGTCATCTTCCCACTCTAACAGGGTTCGGATAATTATTAATTTATGAGCAGTAAGCTCACCTACAAAGCCACTGAGCATGGGCTACAATTGAAGCTGAGATAAGTGGGCTTAGACAATGTCACTCTTGATAAAAAAAATGTTACAAGCTCTTTGTTTGGCATACAAATCTAGACCATTTATTTTTGGCACCAACTATTTACAACATGATCAATTTTGCCACATTTAACCCTTTATTTATTTAATGGCCATAGCTAAATAATGTCAAAATAACAATAACAATTATCTATCTCTAACAAAGCATAGTAATATAAGGTTAGAACCTCACTCTAGACAATAAACCAAATAAAACTTCCAACCAAAGAGATTTTAGCCAATTTTCGCTAAAAAAGTAGCAGATTAAGAACAACATGTCAGTTTGCGCAAGTTATGAACTGCAAATTCAGAAAAGCTACATTCTTATTCATTTAAAACTTTGGCAGAGTAAAAATGCACCTTCACATGGTGGAACATTATCTTCAATTTTATTTTAACAAGGCAAGACCAACTAATCTTAGCATTTGAGATGAGAATAAGAGAAAAAACAAACAAAACATGACAAAAGAGACTGCAATACCAAAAGTTTGGACTATAGAGTCTTGACATAAGAAATAATTTAGAAGCAGAGATCGACACATACTACACATACTACGAGTTAAGAAACATTCAGGCGATTAAATGTGTAAGCAACAACCAAACAAAAATTTTGCCTGTATAATTAGTTTTAGAACATGGCTACTGTTTCAACAGCCAAAAGAACCACTTCAACTCATTCTAATCCAGGAATTGGTCATGTGTCTAATTTTAGGTCATAAAGCAGATTCACCGGATTAAGGCTTAACGCATAGACTTCAGTCATTCAAACGAAAACGTAACACAAAGGGTCTACAATTTATTTCATTAAACCATAAATTAACTAAGACTAACCAAAAACAGGGCTAAGACAAATCAGGACGAAGCTCAAATAGTCCAACCAGCAGATTAATGCATTTCAAATGCATCGAGCTTTTGTAGAGAAGAGAAGTATTCTGCTAAAGAAACCAGCAGAAAGTTTATTGCATAAACAAAACCAAATCACTGATGATCTTGCTGACTGGACATGAATTAAATTGCCCTTTATTTAGTTTGAAAAAATAACGATAAAGCTTCCATACATTTGAAAAACCTCGAAAGATATCAGAAAGAGCAATCGAACTTGCAACCCACTAACTAACAACAAATATATAGGAGATGAATTAGCAAGTCAAAGGCAGATGGATCAATCATTGCAGTGTACCTCAATGATAAAACTAAAACATCTTAATAGATTTGAACCAAAGCCAAATAGAGCTCAGAAACAGAGTAGAAGGACGGATATTGGCTTTCAGGGTTCACACCAAACCATGACGGGATATGAACACACACAAATCACAACAACAACAACAACTACCCAGTATACTCCCACCAGGTGGGGTCTGGGGAAACACTGAATCACAAATAATAAAGAATCGGAGAAGAAATAAACATGAGTTTAGTAATGCTTTCAATAATAATAGAGAAATACAAGGTTTGGCTCCAAAATTCTAACTGAAAACCGTAACAGAAATTGCAAGCCAAAAATCCAAATCACGAGACTTGGATGGAACTCAAACCGGCACCGAAATTCCGAACTCAAACACAAAAGTTCGACTCAAACTTTAATCTAACCCCATTTTTGAGATCCAAAATACAAATACTGAATTTTGTAGTTCTTTTTTTCTATATTATTTTTGAAATAAAGCTCTAGTAAATCAAACTCAGGCTTTTTATCTTTTTGTTTTCTGAAAAACTGGAATTTCAAGAACCTAAAAAAACTCAGAGAGCCTTTAATCCCTTGAAATATTTTCTCCAAAAGTTCTCAAAAAAAAATCAAACAAAAATCCCCCCTCTTACCCAAAAATGGTCCCTTATATATCCAAACTCCGGATTCTTTCTTCCTGTTCAAGAAAGCGGATAAGGCTCTCTTGAAACGAGCACGTGATGAAGGTGAGGCTCGGATTGAATGAGATCGATCCGACACCTCTCACTCATCCACCACCCCTCTTCTTGAGCCTTCTAATCCGCGTGAAATAACTTGAAAACGGGCGAGTGAGGGAAGGAATCCTGTTGTTATCAGAGGTCGTTACACCTATGTGGCAAGAGGAGAGAGGGGGAAGGCGCGTGAGATGAGTTAGGGTGAATTCGGGTGAGTTTGGTGAAGGGGAAGATGAATAGTGGCCTTCTGCGCAGCTTTTGGGGTCTTTGGGACGTAGGGTTTTTCTTGTAACAAATGATACAACACTTTCATATTGGGGTGGGTCAGAGACGGGTTTGGGTCCGGTTTTCTTGGGCTGGGGCAGTTGGGATGATATGGGCATGACTCTTTAAAGAAGAAGTACGGTTTGGGCTGGGTATTTGCTTGGATTTTGGCACAAATTGATTTCTTTCCTTTTCCCTTTTTCAAAAATCTTTTTGAAAACTTTTCTTTTTGTTTGTTTTCCTTTTCCCCTTTTAATTAATTAAACTTAAATTAAAAGCTCCTGAAATATTTAATTTACTAAATTAAGCTAAAAACCTAACACAATATATACAAGAATTAATTACTCCTTAATTAGGGGGGGGGGGGGGGGGAATTATTGATTTATAATTAAAACGCTAGCAATGCAAAAGTAAACCAATTTTGTGATTTTTATTTTTTTAATAAAGCGCCTAACCTAAAATGTGAAAATAATTTCTAAATGCAAATGCATGGTATTTTTCTGTGTTTTTCAATGATTTAGTGGAAATTAAATATGTACAATAATGAAAATTCCTATAAAATTACAAAAATTGGGAGAAATTATTTTTTGATATTTTACGTGATTAATTCATATAGGGAAAATATCACGTGTTCACAAATATCATCTATATAGCCTAATATCATCTTTCCAGCTTACTAACACACTCTTGGTGAACTCATTTGTATTCATTTTCCTCTTTTCCTTGTCGTGACACTCCACTTACTTTTCTTCAATGAGGATTCAGAATTATCTTGCTGAAATGACGTGGGAATGGATGATTTTGAGGAGGACTCCAAGAGCTTGGAATGAACAGGAGGTGCAGGAGTGGGTTTGCATAGAAAAGAATCAGGTTCATCGGGAGCCTTTTCTGAGAGTATATCATGAGCTAACGACTCTAGGAGTGCTGTGATTCTTATATCTTCTAGGAATGGAATTTCTTCCCCCTGGTATTCAGACGAGAGATATTCTCCTTCATTCATCAACCTATCAGTAGCTATAGCCATGATGCTATGAGTTGCTTCCTTTTCTGGTGACTCCTTAGGAGTCGCTGATTCCAACATAGATGAGTTCAAATATTTATCAGGATCATCCTCAGGGACTTCAGACACTTTAGGAGTAAAACTTTATGTGGGGTCCTTGATGAGATCATAGGGTTGAATAGTCATTGGGTTCCCAAGATAATGGTAGACACGATTTATCAGGAATGGGAAAACTATAGGAGTAGAGGAGGAATCAAGATCGGGGAAGATGGTAGAAGACATGAAATTGTGGTGTTCAGGGGATGGTTTCAAAGGTCATAGTGAAGTGGGAGCGGTGTTAATTGTGGGAGAATGAGATGGTTGTTTAATCGCCATTTGATGAGAGCTTGGTAGATGAGCAAGGAGAGAAATAAAAAGATGAGAAGAGGATCATGGTTCTACAAATGGGATGAAGGTTCATGATTTGCTGTGGGAGAGAAGGAGAGTTTTATACGAATAAGAACTAATGATGAGTGGAGAGTGAAACAGGTTCTGAATAGTTTTGAATATGGCGTTAGGTTTGGGAAAGTGTTACCGTGCAGAGGAGATGAAGGGATTTGACGGACAAGACATGATACACAGACGTTGAAATGTCGGATGATGTGGCAGCTGAGTCACAAGATATTTATATGGTTTTTTGTTTAGAAAAGGGCATGCAAAAATTAAGCACATTACTACTAACCCGGAGTACAGGGACCTGATGGCAAAACCAAATTTTTGAATGAGTTTTTAATTACTTCTCTCTCTTCACCTTTCACACCTATGCCTTTAGCTTCTATAATCATCATGCGTGTTTACCTACAACGGTATTGATGTGAGCTAGGATTGGTCAGAAAATACTTTAGCTGGTCTTTACCTGATGCTGTCTCACATAACCGACTGATGGCGGATCAGGTTCTTCATTATGTCTTTGTAACTCCATCTTTACATCTAGTTGATCCAGAGTTCTCTACTTGAGGCTTTGATGCAGATGTCTAGAATTTTTTCTTCTGTTCCTTAGGCATGAATCCTTTCCCATAGAAAAAACACTTTGCGTTCTGCTACTTGTTCCATCCCATGAGTTGCATCCTTTCTCCTCTCTCTGCTTCAATGGTAACGGCTGACGTACCAGGTTCTTTGGGAGACATAGAGAATGATGTTGCATTGCACTTCGCCAGTCCTCTTCATCTTACTCAATTTGTCATCGTTTCTTTCATGGAAATAGGAGGTGTCTTGTTGTATATCCCATGAGCACCCTCTATCATTCAGTGTGCCCTTTGTTGGAGACATTTTGGCTTTGTTTCGATGATAGTATTCCAGAGGAGTTACTTTGCTCACCCCTTTTCATTGAGATTCCCCGGTTAATCCTTCCTTTTGTTGAGAACATGGTACTCTTATTTGTTCAGTTCTTTGTTTCAGCAGTCTCACTTTAATGTAAAGTACTTGATTGCTGGGAAATTGTGCTTCATCCCTCATCCTCTCATTCTTCTTCCTTTTGTGACTCATGCCTTGGAACACTTGAGTTGACAAGCCATGGGCCAGGTCTTTCTGAGTTAATATATTCGGAGGTGGGAGGTTTGCATATACCAATCCTTCGTACAAATGTTGAGACTTCATTCATATTATATCACCATCTTGTGGGAATTCACACTTAGTTGGAGTGGATGTTCTTGTTTCCTTTGACAGCTGAGACCACTTGGCGAGTTATCAGATTGGTGACTGCACTCTTTATACCATTCACATAGTGCACATTATCACTTGAGTTCCAAAAGAAGTTATCTACCTTTTCACTTACTTGAGAATGCACCATTTACTTCTTTCTTAAGGATACATTCCCTTCCTGCAGGGCTGTTAGTGAGAAGAAATTCATGTTGTTTTTAGTTGCATGCTTTATGTTTCCACTGTTTATGATCCATAGTAGCCTGCTTCCTCTCACTGTTCCCTGCTCAAGAAAATCAAGGGTTAGATTTAGGAACCCAAACTAATTTGGGTCCCTTTTTAAGGTAAAAAAGATGAATAAGGGATTTCCTAGTCCATGCAGGCAACATTCGCTTTTTGAGAGTGGTAGCTGGAACCCTTTTAGTTGTCACTCCATCAGAGAACACTTTGTTTTTTTGGGCAAACTGAACCCTGGCCTGGCAATTTTCCTTAAAATTCTCATTGTTCCCACAGTGGGTACATAGCCAGTTATCAAGTACAGCAACATACTTATTGTGCAGGTTATATGGAGTTTTCTCCCTTGGAACTCGATGCCCTGCTTGTTCCCACTATTGTTGAGATACATGGTAGTGACAACATCAGAGGACCAGGTCCATTTTAGAGAATATTCAAGGTCATTTCTCAGCTTCTCCAATTTATCTTGGAGTTGTTGATTCCTTTCGAGTTTATTGCAAAGACTGGTTTTCACAACGGTTAGCTCCCTTTCAAGCATGGTGTGCGTCTCACTAGCTACTTCCTTTCCTCAAGACTTACATTCCTAATTTCTTTATTAAGGCCCTCAATGGTTTCCTCTAGATCAGTGCATATACTAACATGTCATCCATTTCTTCTTCAGTAGATGCAACTTTATCTTCTAAGGTGTGTTTCTAATTGTTAAGGCCTTCAATCATTTCTTTTAGATCAACTACTGCTACTATAACATCATCTCTCTCATTCTCTACGCTGGTTATCTTTTCACTCAAGGTTTCCTTTTCTTTTACAAAATTTGCTACGGTCTCATTTAAGTCCACTACACAATCTACTAGATCATCTCTAGAATGCTCTGTCTCTCTTAGTTATGTGGTCAGGATCTCCTTGTCATTTACAAGGCTATATTTGGCATCAATTAGGACATAAGATAAAGATCTTAGTTTCTTGGAAGATTAGGATTTCAGATTTCTCTGAACATCCCTGAAGTTTTATCTCATCTTCTTCATCATCATCATCTGACTGAGCCATTAACGGGAATAGTGAATCGTACTTCGTTGCTTCAATTTCCACTGCCATCATGGCACTATAATCTGCATCTGATTCCCTTTCAAATTCACTTTAGGAGTCTCCCCAAGCAGCAAGAGCCTGCTTAATGATATTGTTTGCAGCACTTTTTTATTGAATCTTTTATGTGGAACCAGGTTCCTTTTTCCTTCTTATTCAGGATTGTGCTTGTACTGCTCCTATTTCGCGAGTGGGCAGTCTTTGACGAAATGCCCTAGCTTTCCACATCCATGACATCGATCGTTGTTCCTCATTTTCCTCAAACTGCCCCATTTTGGTATACCACCATTTCTTCGAACCATTTTTTGAAATCTCTTCATGAGATAGGCCATGTCACTATCTTCATCACTTGAATCACTCCTTTCAGCTTTAAGCACTAGGTTCTTTTCCTTCTTAAGCTCTCTTCTTTTACTATCTTTCTTTCTTTTCATCTCGTATGTTTTCAGATATCCAATCAACTCATCCATGGTCAGAGTCTGTAGATCTTTAGCTTCAGTGATGGCATTTACCTTACTTTCCCAAGACCCAGGTTGAACACTGAGAATTTTCCTTACAAGCTTGTTTCTGGAATTGATATCTCCAATGAGTGAAGCTCATTTATGATGGAGGTGAATCTGGTGTGCATATCTTGTATGGATTCATAATCCTTTATCCTGAAGAGCTCGTATTCAATGGTGAGCATGTAGATCTTGGATTGTATGACTTGAGTGGTTCCTTCATGTGCAGTTTGTAAGTCTTCCCATATTTCTTTGGTAGTATCAGAAGCTGATACTCTGTTGTACTCTCAGGTCCTATGCTACGCATCAAGATTTTCTTGGCACGATAGTTCTTTTCTACAGCTTTTCTGTCAATGTCATTGTTTTCTCTTCTCCCTTTGGGCACAGGTGGTCCTGTTTCTTCAAGTTTCTCTATGGGAACAAGTGGACCATCAAAAATGATTTCCCACAACTTTGAATATTCAGTCATTATGAAATCATGCATCCGACTTCCACCATCGTTAGTATTAACCATTGAATCTGAGAGGTATATATGTTGATTGTTCTTCTTCAAAGCTTGGTGGAGCATCCATTTAGGATCCTTCCTAGGTGTTAGCCTAATAGAAGTAACCTTCTTTGATACTAATTGATATCTTATATGAGTCTATCAAACTATAGAGTACTTGGTCCGTATGAGACTAATACGTAAAATGCAGTAAAGACTGAATGAAAAGGAGGCCAGAGAATTTCTACGTGGAAAAATCCCACACAAGGGGATAAAAAACCATGACCTAATCTTGTAGGCTTTTAAATCAACTAACTTTTAATCTACCTATTACAAGTCACTTTGCAATACTGCCGATTGCAAAGACTTCAAACTAACTTGTGATTCAACCACCACAAGCCACTCTCTAACTCTCCTAGTTATAGAGGATTTAACTTATGACTATTTTAGTTACAAAATAAACTCTAAAATTTACAAATTTGGTTTGTTCCAAAAGCAGATCTTCTAAGAAAGCAATAGGAATTACAATGTTGAATAATTAACAAGATTACAACTCAACTATGCATGTATATAAGACTTAGTTTGGAAACTGATCCTTAGTGAAGTTGTCTTCTTGTTCTTGACATACCAGTGATTTCAATGCCAAACGGATGTTTCTTCTTCTTGAGAATATCACTTAGTGAACATCGGATGGTGTATCTTGCACCAGGTTGTTTTATCACAAAGGATATCACAATAGATAGTGGTGTCAACTCTTGGTGTATTTCTTGTCAGTGAGAAGTGACTGTTGCACTGTCTGCACAGCCACTTCTAGGCAGGTGAGATCCAGCTGAACTTTGTGCTTCTATCATGACATACCAATGAACCGAGTCCTAGGACATACCAATGGACCACATCCTAGTTATGTTCCTCTTATGTAACAATTACTTGATGGACTTTCTTCTACTACGTTCCTCTGTGCACTTTGACCTCTACATATGTTAGAGAACCCCAAGGGAGCAGGTCCCTGTTGTGTTGCTCTTTATCTTGAATGTGTACAGTCACTGACTTGTGCTTTTGTCGGAGAACCCTAATGGACCAGGTCATCAGGTCCCTGTTGTGTTCCTCCATGTGGTCGTTGATCCATTTGCTGATGTTCAAGCTTTGACCAGTTCATATAAGATGTGTATCCTGTGGAGCAGGTTCTCTATATGGTTCTTTACAATAGGTTTGTTAGATCATCAAAACATAAGAGGCATAAGGTTAAGTAAAACCCATCAAATTAAATTTTTACAAAATTAATTACCAAAAATTAAAAGTTAGTAAAAAATATAGGCCTTTATAAATAATTTTGGCATTTATGATAGATATTATTTCTTGAAAATAAATTATTTACTAATCATATATTTGTAACTAATAATGTAAAAATAATTTATACATATATTTAAAATTAATAATATTTTACTTTTAATCAATTATAAAAATTGAAAGTACATATTTTATAAGAATATCATGGACTACATGCTTGATATGATGATTAATATTTATAAATATAGTACCATAACATTACTCAAAAATTATACGAAAAATAATCTATCAAGTACAACTGAAAAATAAATAGCATGCAATCTGAATTATTAAGTGAATACTACTAAAGCAAATAAAATGGAAGCAAAAATAATTAACGCAATACTCTTATGTAAATTTACAACATAACATAATAGATGTGGTTATTGAATAATAGACTCTAATAAGTAACAATGTGGAGAGTAACTTCAACAAATTTGAACTATGCTTCTATTTCTTATTAGTTAACCCAACTTTCAATGAGATTTTTTTGTTTATTATTATGTCGATGGGCTGAAAACTGATTTACTATTGGTATCAACTTTTATAAAGCTGAAGTATTAGTTCTACTGAATATGATTCTCTAATGATGGGTTTTTAATATCTTAGCTTTATATTTTGATAATCTAACAAACTTACTTTCAAGAACCAGATAGGGAACCTGATATATTTGGTATATATTGTTAATCAACGGACTCCAGCTAATATGAAATGATGCACATGTTGAAGACAGAGAACCAACACAGGGATTTGATCCCTTGTGTGTCTCTAAAAGCAGTACGAAAGTCAATTGTGTACAGCTGGAAAGTGACAACCACAGAAACAGTGCACACAGTGCCGCACAATTCTACAGTCACTTGTCCTTTGACCAACCAAGTGCTTACATCATTTAAGTGATGTCATCAAATGTGTATTAACAAGAGTATTACAGAAAAAATCAGTGGAACACTTTCTAATTCACTTCAAGCATTCAAGCCTTATGAAGCAGCAAATTCAATTCTCAAGTGTCTCTCAAGAATAATGTTTAACGCTATTACGGACCAATTCCTAAATCTTATATTTTTTGTCCTTAGTTGAGTTATAACTTTGTAATTGATCTTCATTGTAATTCCTAAATTGCTTAGCTAGAAGAGTTGCTTAGGAAACCCTTTGAAAAACCATATACCTTTTGTATTTGTATCGTGGCAAGAGTTAATCATGAGTTGAAGTTTTTGTAATAGGTGTATTGCATAGTGGCTTGTAATAGGTGTATTACGAGTTAGTGAGGTATTAAGAGTTTAATTCCTAGATTGCATAGGTTGTAATCTAAAAGTTCTCATAGTGAAGTTGAAATTCCACTAGTGTAGGTCGTGGTTTTTTTATCCCCTTGAGAAGGATATTTTCACGTAAAACTCCGATCTTTTACTTAATGCTTTATTAGTATTATTAGTAGAAACTCATAGAGGACCTAGTAATCTATAGTTTGGTGGACTAGTATAAAATATCAGTCGGTATCAGAACAGGTTCTTATCAGTCTAACACCCAGGATGGATCCTTATAGCTGCTCCACCAAACTTTGAAGAATGTCAATCTACGTATAGACCACCCAGGTTCAATGTGCATTACTATGGGTGGTGGAAGACAAGAATACATGATTTTATCATGGCTAAAGATTCTGAGTTATGGGATGTCACATGTGATGGTCCTTATATCCCAATGAATAACGTCGGAGATCTTTCGTTGACGATGCCAAAGACCAGAAAAGAATATACTGATGCAGACAGGAAAGCTGTGAAGAAATGTTTTCGTGCCAAGAAAATTTTGGTGTGTGGAATAGGGCCTGATGAATACAATATAATCTCTGCTTGTGAAACTGACAAGGAGATATGAGAATCTTGCAAACAGCACATGAGGGAACCACTCAATTAAAGCAATCTAAGAAGACATGCTCACTGCCGAGTATATATGAAAGACGATAAATCTATTCAAGATAAGCACACAGGATTCACTTGCATCATAAATGAGTTACACTCGCTTGGTGAAGTCATTCCCAGGAACAAACTAGTAAGGAAGATTCTTAGTATTTTGCCCAGTTCATGGGAGAGTAAAGTGAATTTTATTACTGAAGTAAAGAATTTGTAGGAGCTGACTATAGACGAGCTAGTTGGAAATTTGAAAACCTACGAGATAAAGAGGAAGATAGATAGTGAAAGAAGAGAGCCAAAGAGGAAAAGAACCTGGTACTCAAAGAAAAAAGCAATTACTCAAGTGAGGAGGATAGTGACATGGCTTACTTAACCAAAAGGTTTCAGAAGATGGTCAGAAGAAATGGAGGAATACTAAAAAGGGGCAAATCCAGCAGACCAAAGGATTATGATCTATGCCACAAATATGGAAAGCCAGGGAACTTCATCAAAGATTGTCCCTTCATGAATCAAGAACACTCCAAATACAACCCTGATAAAGCAGCAAAGACGTACCCAGTTCCTAACAAGCACTTTAAAAGGAATAAATCTACTGACAATGTGGTGAAACAAGCTCTTGCTACATGGGGAGACTCCTCTGCTAGGAAAATTTTATTTTGTATCTCATACAACTTCATACAACTTACACTAGTTGTATGAGGTATTTTTTTTGTTTCACAGTTTTGTGGACCTAGAATTCTATGGACCCAGAAGTATACGACTGGGGTTCATAATTTGTGGTGTCAGTTGTATGAGACACAAATAAAACTTCTCCCTTTAGTGAGTTTGACGAAGAAATTGATGCAAATGACAGTTCCATGATTGCAGTTGAAATTGAAGAAAATGAATATGATTCAATATTTGATTTGATGGACCAATTAGATGATGATGAAGATGATGACAACAGTGAGGTAAATTTCAGAGATTTTCAAAGAAATATGAAATCCTACTCCCTAAGAAACTCATGTCTTTAGCTAATGTATTAATTAATGCCTATCATAGTCTTATGGAGGATAAGGATGCCTTGACCTTAGAGCTAGGAGAAGCTGAACAAACTAGATATGATCTAGTAGTATGTGTAGTTGATCTGAAGAAAATCATAAGTGATTTGGAAAATGAAAAATTGTTTTAACTGAGAAATTTGCTAGCATAAAACATGAAAGAGATGACTTGGTGGTTGTAATTGTTGACTATACCGTTGAGAAGTTCAGTAAAGAAAAAGAGGCCTTAGTGAATAGAGTGACTGAAATTGAGGAGGGGAGAGATGATCTCTTGGTAATAATTACAGACTTGAGGGAAACTATAGAGGGACTAGGAATTAAGCCTAGACTTGGAAATTTTCAGAAAGGAAAACAAGTAGCAGTGAGGTACACATTAGGCTTGAAAACGAGTTGAAATATGTAAAAACTAGCCTATGTGTTAAAACTAAGAAAAACAAGCATCTCCACTGAACTGGAAAGAGTAAAAGATGATCTTGAAAAGTACCTTAAGTGGACCTAATCCTCGGAAGATATCACTGCCATGTATGTTAATAATGTGGAAATAAGCATGGAATAAGGTTTCAAAGGGAGAAAATCCCTTACAACCTCCATAGAAAATATGTTATTGTACCAGATAACTGGTTATGCCCCACTGTGGGAACAATGGGAATTTCAAGGAAAATTGCCAAGCAAAGGTCTAGTCAATTTCAGAAAAACAAAGTGTTTGCTGAAAATGTAACTACTAAAAAAGGACCAGGTTCCATCCATAAAAAACACATGTTACCTACATGGACTAAGAGAGCTCTTATTCATCCTCTTGCCTACTACAAGGTACCCAAACTTGTTTGGGTTCGTAAAACTAACTCTTGATTTCTTTGTGTAGGGAACAGGAAAAAGAAGCAGTCGGCAATGGTTCATGGATAGTTGATGTTCAAAGTACATGACTGGGAACACCATGGGCTTTCTTTCACTAAAATCCTTGCAAGGAGGGAGTGTATCCTTTGGCAATGGAAAAAGGGGTACATTCTCAAAGTTGGATAAGTCGATAAATCACTCACCCGCTCAATTGAGAATGTGTATTATGTAAATGGTGTTAAGTACAGTCTCTTGAGTGTCTCTCAGATCTGTGACAAAAGGAAACAAGGTGGAGTTATTGTCCAAGATATGCACAGTTACTAATCTGGTAACTGGTGAAGTGGCAGTTGTGGCCAAGAGATACAAGAACATCTATGTTACCGATTTCGAGTCTATACAAAGTGGTGATCTGAGTTGTTTGAAAGCTGTTGATGATGATGCTAAACTCTAGCATAGAAGATTGGGTCCCACAAGCTTCTCTCTTATGAATAAACTAATTCAGAAAGATCTGGTCCGTGGTCTGCCCATGTCAAAGTTCAAAATACAAAAAGTCTGTGATGCCTGTGCTAGAAGGAAGCATGTGAAGTCCTTATTTAAGTCTAAAAAGAAAGTCAGAACCTCAAAGCCAATCGATCTTCTTCATATGGATTTGTGTGGCCTTATGAGGGTGCAAAGAAAGGGAGGAAAAAGATACATCTTTGTGATAGTATATGACTACTCCAGCTTCACATGGACTCTGTTTCTTAGAACAAAAGATGAAACCTTTGAGGTATTTGTGGCCTTTGTGATGAAAATCCATATAAAGATGGAGTCTAGAATAGCATGTATTAGATCAGATCATGGAACAAAATTTGACAATGCCAAATTTGATGATTTCTGTAATGAAAATGGAAATATCCACAACTTCTCAGTGACAAGAACTCCCTGGCAAAATGGAGTTGTGGAAAGGAAGAATAACACTCTTGAGGAAATGGCAAGAACAATGATGATTGACACTGGGATTACAAAGAACTTATGGGTTGAAGCTGTCAACACTGCTTGCTACTTGGTGAACAGGTGCATGATCAGATCTCTCCTGAACAAAACCGTCTATGAGTTGTTGAATGGAAGGAAACTGAAGCTGACTACCTAAGAACATTTCGGTGCAAATGTTATGTTCTCAACAATGGAAAGGATCAGCTTTGTAAATTTGATGTCAATAGTGATGAAGGAATCATTTTGGGGTATTCTTCTCAAAGAAAATCTTACAAGATATACAACAAGAGGACTCAATGTGTTGAGGAAAGTGTTCATGTAATTTTTGACAAGTTCTATCCCTCATGTGAGAAAATTAACAAGGATGATCAAGATGGGAAACCCCTACTAGTTCTGGGTGAAGTCATTGACTTGACAAATGGAAAGGCGGGCATGATGAGTCAAGTAAAGGAGCCAAGTGGAGACAATGCAGCTTCTTCCAAAAGGGAACCAAGTACCTCAATTACAATCACTGAAGCTGAAGAAAGAATGGTTGATGTAGTGCAAGGTACTCCACAAGTAACTGAGAGAAGAACACAAGGGAATTGGTTGAATATACCCAGCTCCTCTACAAATGAGCCTCAAATGACCAACTGGAAACACAAAATCTTTTATCATGTTGACAAAATAATCACCTCTCTAGATTCTAGAGTGCAAATCAGATCAAAAGTCAGAAATTCACTTGCCTTCTCAGCCTTTCTTTCCCAAATAGAACCCAAAAACATAAAGGAAGCCTTAAAGGATGCATACTGTATTATAGCCGAAGATGAGTTGCATCATATCGAAAGGAACAATATATGGCACCTGGTGCCTAGACCCTCATATCGAACCATTATAAGAACCAGGTGGGTCTTCAGGAATACGCTTGATGAACATGGAAACACTATAAGAAACAAGGCTAGGCTAGTTGTTCAAGGTTATAATCATGAGGAATGAATTGATTATGATTAGACGTTTGCTACAATTGCTCGCATGGAAGCTATTAAAATCCTAACAGTTTTTGCATCTCATATGGAATTCACTCTATTCCAATAGATGTCAAAAGTGCATTTTTGAATGGACTTCTAAAGGAATAAGTATATGTAAATCAACCTCCAGGGTTTGAATGTCATGAACACCCTAAATATGTGTTTAATTTGGACAAGCCATTATATGGGTTGAAGCAGGCTCCTCGAGCTTGATATGAAAGACTGTCAATGTTCCTCTTAGAAAATGGTTTTACAAGAGGGAAAATTGACAACACCTTGTTCCTGAAGAAATGGGGAAGGAACCTGCTCATTGTTCAGGTATATGTATCTTTTTTGGGGCAACATCTGATTCATTGTGTGAAGAATTTGCAAAACTCATGGGAAGTGAGTTTGAAATGAGCATGATGGAGGAGCTAAATTTCTTCTTGGGTCTTTAAGTGAAGCATTCCTCGAAGGGTACATTCATTTGCCAGCAGAAATACATCAAGGAGCTCTTGAAGAGGTTTGATATGGAAGCATCAAAAGTGATAAACACTTCCATTGCAATGGCCACTCGACTGGACATTGATGGGTATGGATCTCCTGTGAATCAAGCTATGTATAGAGGCATAATTGGGTCTCTTCTCAATCTAACTTCCAGCAGACTTCATATTGTCTTTAATGTGGGTCTATGTGCAATGTTTCGGTTGAATCCCAAGGAATCTCATCTGAAGGGTGCCAAAAGAATTTTGAGATATCTTAAGGGAACACAAGACTTGGTCCTGTAATAACCCTCAAGTGACAACTTTAATCTTGTTGGGTATGCTAATGCTGACTATGTTGGTTATCTTGTGGACTGAAAAAATACTTCTGAAATGGCTCACTTTTTAGTATCTTGTCTCATCTCATAGGGCACAAGGAAGCAATACTGATTGACTATTTCAACAGCTGAAGCAGAATATGTAGCTGCAGCTTCCTGTTGTGTTCAACTACTATGGATAAAACAACAATTAGAAGATTTTGGGGTATTTGCTGATTATGTGCCTCTTATATGTGATAACTCAAGTGCACCCAACATGGCCAAGAATCCAATTCAACACAAAATAACCAAGCACATTGATGTGAGGCATCATTTTCTGAGGTACATTATGGAAAAAGGATATGAAGTTCTGCAGTACAGAAGACCAAATTGTAGATATCTTCACCAAAACATTGAGTAAGGAGGATTTTGAAAGAAATAGGGTGAATCTGGGGCTATTGAAGCCTACTTAAGAACCTGATTCCTATCAGCTGGATATGAAAATCACCTTTAGGTAAAATTAGCTAAAGTGTTTTTTGGACAAGTGTAACTTACTTCAATACCATTGTGGGTAAATATGCATAATGATTATAGAAGTTGTAGGTGCTTTGCATGGTTGGTGAAAGAGGATTGAAATTTTCAAAGACAGGTCAAGAACCTGGTTCTTGTACCAAAGGTTACTAGTCCTGTGCATTATTTAAATACACATCTTGAAAATGTACAAATATCAACGGCCATGTCATCCACCTTTTCAGACTCTGCTGTCACATCTTTTCATTTCAAATCCTTGCCATCTCCCTCTAGAATGTTTCAACTCCCCAAGCACTACTGCCATTTCAGAATCAGTTCTTGTCTCTCTCCTCATA
This sequence comes from Nicotiana benthamiana, assembly GCA_034376525.1. Lineage (NCBI taxonomy): Eukaryota > Viridiplantae > Streptophyta > Magnoliopsida > Solanales > Solanaceae > Nicotiana > Nicotiana benthamiana. The sequence goes on along the minus strand of CM067325.1, from coordinate 51,123,124 downwards.
ATTATCATTTCTCCTTGAAACCCTCTCCTCTCTTCGCTTATCATACTCCCTCATTAGACCTTCTAGATAGATTCTCAACTTTATCTCTTCAATGGCTGACAATATCTCCAAATTCCCTTCTTCAGTCGACACTAACCGAGAGAAAACCCTTGAGTCCTCCGTCCCGATAAATCCTGTCTCCATCCTATTCTTAACCACTGAAACCACCTCCAACCCAGATTTCCCTTCACCCTCCAGTTCTAAGGCAACTATCTCAGACCTCCCTCTCCCTCCAAATGATGATGACTCAGAAACCCCAAAAATCAATGATCATTCGTCTCTATCTTATGATATTCTCACCGACTAAGGCAAAAGTCGAGAACAAGGTAAAGATCCTAAGCTTGTAAAGATTTCTAGGCTAGGGTTAATCAACCTTCCGCCATTGTTGCTTCAGATTCTATGGTGGCTATGGTGCCTATCGAGGATGAAACTGTCGCGGATATTGCATGAGGTAATTTCTGGTGTACCCAGGTCTCATAGGAATAAGACATAAGGGCTAGTGGAAGAAGGATGCACGGTTCTTGTTGAAGGCTCTGCACCAGCAGAAACTATTGGGCCCTCCTGTGAGGTACCTAACTTCTCTCTAGAGAAAATATGTCAAGGTTCCCACTCCCAGGCCAATTCAGCTCCTGCACCTTCACATTTTGCTATTGAACCCTTAGATATTCTGGTCCCTAAGATGAGGTTTAACGATGAGGAAAATCAAGATCACAATGCTCTTGATGAACTTATAGTCAAGCGAAGGGTAATAATCACTCCTGGGTATTCTAGTAAGCGACCTACTACTAGGTTGCAAGAAAAGGTAGCTTATGACTCTGCCCTTCAAAAGAGCAGTAAGAAGAAAAGGAAGAGGCTGGTGAAAAACAATGAAGTTGTGTGTGATAAGGATGTCCCTGTGGTGGAAGTTGAGGAGGAAACAATAGAGGAACCTAGTTCCTTGGTAAAAAGGTCCCAAAAGAATAAGCAAATCTGCTTCAGTTGAGAATGTTACAAACCCCGATTCAAAATTGTAAGCTATTGTGAAGAGTAGAAAACTAAATGTTATTATGAATGAACCATCAAGTTATGATGAGGATGTTTTGATCAAGTCTAGTGGAAAGGAAAAATCAAGTGTTTAAAAGCCTGGCAAGAGAAAGATAGAACCTGCAAAGGAATATGTTTCTGGAAAAAGTGTGAGAACTGAAACTAGTTCTGCTTCAGAACGATTGAGGCACCAAAAGGTCTTGTTGGGTCGCACTTTTGATCCAGCAATTTCTGATATGACTGGCATGAGACAAGTCATGGAAATGGTTGAGTTTCAATGGTGGGGGAATTTATTCCAAATGGATGCACCCATATGAAGATGATGTTCAAATCTTCTATGTCGACCCCTTTCATGTTGATACCGACCATATTTGTGCCTTGGTTAATGGGGTAGATATCATGTTTGATGTGAGTCTGCTTGGGGATATTCTGAAAGTCCCTACGATTGGTGTGTCTATAGAGAAATATATGTATAGGTAAAACTTCCGAAATGCTATCGGGAAGGATAATGCAAACCAAAAAGAGGACCAGGTTCACAAGAAGGCCTTGCTCCCTGTTTATCAGTTGCTTTTCGAGCTAGTAAATAAGGTTCTGTTACCCATGCTGAGAGGAGGTGTATCAGTTGCTTTTCGAGCTAGTAAATGAGGTTTATCAGTTGCTTTTCTAACTTGTATCTAATAGAGAAATTAAATGGATTTACACCTGTGAGCTTGCCTGCCAACATGATTGAACATATGCAGAAGGTAGCAACTTTCAAGGATGGAAACCATGGTCTTCTTTATAGGTTTCTTCTTACGCACGTGTTAAGTTTTTCAAAGTGCCACTGGGACAAGGAAAAGTAGGGACCAAGAAGTAGACATTCTCTCAAACAACTTTGGAGAAACGTAAGTGCATTGATAAGAATGGGGGGATGGTAGGTAGTATATCGACAATCACTCTGCTCATCAATGCTCAAAACAACGCAAATAAGGAGATTCGAAGATTGAAGGTGGGAACACTATCCTAGAAGGCCAGCAGGCCCAAGGGGCCCCAGAGTCAAATGAGGAGGTAGTTAATTTGACAAAAGAAAATATTGATCTCGGGGCACAAGTGGAGAACCTGAAAGAACTTCTTATTGGGCAAAAGCCGCTGAATGCCCGAATAGACCTATTTCTCCAAACCCTTACTGCAGCTTCCAAGCCCTCTACTCCTAGTGCCCTCTAAACAACCCCTTCAGTGACCAGTTTCTGGATTTTCGATTTTTGTTTTAATAACTTGACAGTTGTTTTTGTTTCTTTTATTTTGATGTGGATGGGATGTATCAGTACTGCTCCCGATTTCAACAGCCAATCTTTGCCTTTGCTTTATAATCAAAGGCATATGTTTTATATATAAAAACTATCCTATTTTGCTATTTAAATGCTTATGTTCTCTATTTCTCTTTGCTATCATGTTGTGTGCACATATATGGCATGAGTTAGCTAGGCTAGACTTCTTTATACTGATTGCGTGCTTGTGTATTTTTAAAGATGCCAAAAGCGGGAATTATAATTAAAATAGGGATCTGATTAAGGAGGAAGCATAAAGTCAAGTGGGCTATTTCTGTTCTAAACATATGTTATCAATGCCTAAGTTTATCATTATCAGAAATGGGGAAATTAATGGGTTTTCAATATCTTAGCTTTATGTTTTGATGATCTAACAAACTTACTATCAAGAACCAGATAGGGAACCTGACACACTTGGTGTAAATTGCTAACCAACGAACTCCAGCTAATGTGAACTATTGCAACTGTAGAAGACAGAGAACCAACACAGGGACTTGATCCCTTGTGTGTCCCTGACAACAGTACGAAAGTCAAATATGTACAACTAGAAAGTGACTGTCACAGAAACAGTGCATCACAGTTATGCAGTCACTTATCCTTTGACCAACCAAGTGTTTACATCATTCAAGTAATATCATCAAAGGTGTATTTACAAGAGTATTATAACAAAATTCACTTGAACGCTTGAGAATTCACTTCAAGCATTCAAGCCTTCTGAAATAGTGAATTCAATTCTCAAGTGCCTCAAGAACAAAGTTTAATGCTACTAAGGACCAATTCCTAAATCTAGCATTTTGTTGTCCTTAGTTGAGTTGTAGCTTTGTAGTTGTTCTTGATTATAATTCCTAAATTTCTTAGCTAGAAGCGTTGCTTAGGGACCCTCTTGAAAAACCATAAATCCTTTGTGTTTGTGTTGTGACTAGAGTTAGTCATGAGTTGAAGTCTTTGTAATATGTGTATTGCAAAGTGACTTGTACTAGGTATATTACGAGTTAGTAAGCGATTAAGAGTTTAATTCCTAAATTGCATAGGTTGTAATCTAAAATTTGCTCATAGTGAACTTGAAATCCTACCAGCGTAGGTCCTGGTTTTTTTATCCCCTTGAGCGGGGATTTTTCCACGTAAAACTCTCAGTCTTATTTACTTACTGTTTTATTAGTATTCTCAGTGGAAATTCATAGAGGATCTGGTACTATATAGTTTGGTGGACTTATATAAACTATCATCTAGCAATTAGACCCAATTTTTATGATAATCAATAGCTAAACATCTAATAAAGGCGGTTAAAAGAAAAGACAAATTAAACAAAAAAAAAATACATAAAAGGAAATGACAATGGGACGCATATTTTAATGTTTAGCAATTTTGAAATCCTTAATACCGTGTTGATTATTTTCATATAATTATACAGAAACGTAAATTTATTTAGTTACAAAAGTAAAAAAATTACTACATATATATGTGAGTACAAGTTTTCAGCAAAGTGAAAAAAAGAGGCGAAAACCCTTCGAACACATATTTCCTAAGTTATTATGTAAAAGTAAAATTTGAGGTCTAATAGGATGATGCATTTTTCTCCCGTTAAATGATCTTATAGTCAAAACTTATTAAGTATTCGACAAAGACCAAAAGTGCTCATTTCTTTTTAAAGGACCTACAGTATAAAGGAGTATGTTTAATAGACTCCGTACTTCACCATACTTGTTTGATTCAAAAGATATCAAAATCTTTTTGAACAAATCAATCAAAGAAGATGGAAGGTAAATCGTAGTTAAGAATAATTAACTCTAGATCCGAGATCACTAATATGAGTAGAAGAAAATATAGCTAAGTATAAATGTTGGTAGTGATTATTGAGATATTTAATAGCATAAAGAAAGATGCCTAAAGTAACATTAAATGACAATAAAACGTAAAAAAAAAAAAGATTCACACAATCTTGAGTGAGACAGATCTTCTTTTATTTGATAAATATAAATGATTGACAAAAGCAAGAACCTGAGGTCCCTTTTTGGATCCGATGAAGGTATGGGATTACACATCCTCAAGAGAGGTGTGTTCACATATTTTACAGAGAGAGGGAGAAAGGGAGAGAGAGTCCCCCTTTTGGAAAGTCCTCCCCTCATATTTATCAGGGGGTATCCATAGAAAATCCTAAGAAAAGGTACAATTTAGAGGGAATATTTGATAGAATATTCCTTTCGAGTATTCCAAAGCAAATTAGTTATTTTATCACTGCCCGACCCCGTCCTTATTGGTGAGTGTCCGACTTGGAATGTCTGTCCTTGGCCAATTGATGGTTTTATGACCTCGGCTATTGATGACGGTCCTACCTCGGTCTGATGTTTGTTGACCTCGGCCTTATTACTCCACGTGCCAAACTTCTCTAATCTAATTTTGACTCATACAGTTAATCCTTCCGTTTATTGAGGTCGGCTCTTGGTCGAGCTAGGTGAGCAGACTTCATTAATCGTAGTTCGAGAAATTCGTATGGGAAGGTCGACTAGTGTGGATTGCGGTTGAGGGTGCTGATCTTTAGGTTAAAGAGATATCCCCGCGAGCTAAACTTTAGCAAAGTTTAATCGGGTCCAGTGACTTGAGTGATGAGTCTATTAAGAAGGTAGAGTTGGGAAAGGTCGTCGAGGCCGGGTAGTGGCATCGAAGGAGGTCATTCGCATTCTCGGATCTAGACGGGCGAGTAGGCTGAATATAAATTTGGAGGATGGGTCGTCGAATGTAAATTTGGGCGAGGTCATCGATTGTGAATTTAGACAAGGTCGAGTGTTGATTTGGTCGAGGCCGAATGTTGATTCGGTCGAGGACGAATGTTGATTAAGTCGAGGACTAATATTGATTCGGACGAGGCCGAAGGTTGATTCAGACGAGGCCGAATATTTATTCGGTCGAGGCCGAAGGTTGATTTGGTCGAGGCCGAAGGTTGATTCGGACGAGGCCGAATGTTGATTAAGTTGAGGCTGAAGGTCGATTCGATCGAGGCTGAAGGTTAATTCAGAGGAGGCCGAATGTTGATTCGATCGAGGTTGAATGTTGATTCGGACGAGGCCGAATGTTGATTCGATCGAGGTTGAATGTTGATTCGGACGAGGTCGAATGTTGATTACGACGATGCCCAATGTTGATTCGGTCGAGGCCGAATGTTGATTCAGTCAAGGCCGAACGTTGATTCGGATAAGCCTAAAGGTTGATTCGGACGAGGTCGATGGTTGATTCGGTCAAGGCCAAATTCTTCTTTTTAGCGATGGCCCTGTAGGGGTTCAACCTCCTCTTTTTTGGCGAAGGTCTTTGGACTTAAAGGGTGTTATTTCAAACTTACCAAAATGTTAACCCATCGTCGTTCGATCAAGATCGAACTCTTCTTCTTTGGCGAAGGCCCTTGGCCTTAAAGGGTGTTATTTCGAACTTAACAAAACGTCAACCAGTGATCATTCAATCAAGGTCGAACTCTTCTTCTTTGGAGAAGGCCCTTAGCCTTAAAAGGGTATTATTTCGAACTTATCAAAATATTAACCCGTCGTCGTTCGATCAAAGTCGAACTCTTCTTCTTTGGCAAAAGTCCTTGGCCTTAAAGGGTGTTATTTCGAGCTTATCAAAATATTAACCCATTGTCGTTCGATCAAGGTCGAACTTCTTTTTTGGCGAAGGACCTTGGCCTTAAAGGGTATTATTTCGACTTATCAAAATGTTAATCCATCATCGTTCGATCGAGGTCAAATTTTTCTTCTTTGCAGAAGGCCATTGGCCTTAAGGGTGTTATTTTCACTTATCAAAATGTTAACCCATCGTCGTTCGATCAAGGTCGAACTCTTCTTCTTTGTGGAAGATCCTTGGCCTTAAAGGATGTTATTTCGACTTATCAAAATGTTAACTCATCGTCGTTCAATTGAGGTCGAACTCTTCTTCTTTAGCGAAGGCCCTTAGTGTTATTTTGACTTATCGAAATGTCAACCCGTCGTTGTTCGATCGAGGTCGAACTCTTCTTTTTTGATGAAGGCCCTTGCCCTTAAAGGGTGTTATTTCAACTTATCAATATGTTAACCCGTCATTGTTCGATCGAGGTCGAACTCTTCTTCTTTGGCGAAGGCCCTTGGCCTTAAAGGGTGTTAGTTCGACTTATCGAAATATAAACTCTTCTTTTTTGGCGAAGGCCACTGGCCTTAAAGGGTGTTATTTCAACTTATCGAAATGCTAACCCGTCGTCGTTCAACCGAGGTCGAACTTTTCTTCTTTGGTGAAGGCCTTTGGCCTTAAAGGGTGTTATTTCAAATTATCGAAATATTAACTCGTTATTCACTGTCAGATTTTGGAGAACCGCAGGTCACCGTATTGTTCGCGCATTTGGGTGAATCCCAGCATACTCAATTTTGTTTTTACTGGAGAATATTAGGATCACTTGCCACTGTGACTTATTTTCTTCGTAGAACTATAAAGCGTGAGTCAACAATAATAGTTAACTATGTTTTACATATTACTGGCTGAATCTCTTCTACTAGAATCGGTACCAATAACAATAAAGTACGTCCATATAAAGTTGCTAAGCCATAAAAGCAAGTCATAGCCTGAGCACGACTATGAAAGATGGCAAATCGAATCAACAGCAAAATTGAGAATATAGCCAGCATGTCCAATATCTGGACAAGATATTATTGACAATCAACATGCGTTTTCCATGCAAGTCACTTCCCTATAGCAACAGAAGCAAGAATTGAAGACCAAGAAAACTATGGCATAAAATATCATAACTAGAACCCAAAAAGAAGGGAGTCCCATTTTTTCTTAGCTTCTTCGTTTCTTGGGTGAGTCCCAATTTGCTTAATTTTATTTGCGGTGGATAATACGATGCGTTCCCTGGGTGAGTCCCAATTTTTTTTGGAGAGTTTTAGGTATCCTATGGAGAGTCCCAACTTTGCTCAACCTCTCTGTTTCTTGGGTGAGTACCGGTTTGCTTAATTTTTCTTGCGTTGGAGGGTACAACGCGTTTCCCTAGTGATTGCTCCTGGTTCTATTCCATTTAGAGAAATAGTCAGTTAAAAAAATAAAAGTGTTTATTACCTTGATTTGGTCGGTAGACGAGTGGAAATGAGTGATCACGTTCCCTCCTCCGATTATGTTTTTAGTGGCCGCTACCAGTTTAGCAAGAAAGCTAATACGATGCAGAGTCGATTGGATTGCAGGGTACTCTACATTTTCGTTGGAAAATGTCGGTCTGACAATTTAAAAATTGACAATGATGATGATCCATCGAGCTTCGATAAAAGTGCTTCCTTTATATTGAAGCTAAATCTGTCCTCTTTGTAGTTTTCTGTATTTTACCAATCATTTTTCTGAAGCCCGTTTTTCAAGAATTGATGAGTAAGGGAGTGGTACTCACAAAATTAAAAACAAACACAGATTTGAGAAGACTTGTTGTTGCACCAAAATAAAGTTAATATGCTTAAAAAAACTGGCAAAGACCTTTGGCGACCTGGATTAGCAAGTTTACCTGCATTTGATTAATGAGGATGAAAGTCATATGGCACATGCATGACATGTTGCATTCCGAGCCCGAGGATGTAAGCATTCTATTTATGAATTGAATTTGAATCTAGCCATTTTGGAGGAAATGACAACGGAGGTATTCAACATAGCTACCATTAGACCGTCGATGGAAGAAGTCGTACGACAGTTAGATTGGAACAGACCAAGAAACCAGTCTGATTTGTGTAGCCCCGCTGAAACTAGGAGTGGAAGTGGTGCTCCCTTTTAAAGCACATATTGTTATTTCATATTATGCCTCCTTTTTTTCTAAATGAGAGAGGGCTAAATGGTTATAGCTTTATTACTCTTTGAACTATTTATCTTTGACTTTGCATTGTTAGGTAAAGTCTTTCCATAGATAAATTGACAATAGACAATATGTAATATTATATAGCAAATTTGATATTATAGTGTGCTTTTTTTATTTTTTTTGTTCCTACTACTAGCACATCTTCTCTAAGACAGTGATGCATAAGCAACTTTGAATGTGCTCCAAATTTTAGATTGTGTAGGGTCAAAAAAGATTTTATTTTCTCCTATCAATTCTATGAAATGATGATATTCCCTTAAATATAAAGCTGACTGGTTTAAGCTTCTAAAGAAACCACCACAAAAGTTAATCTAAGCTCAATACAATTGGATTCGCAGACAGTAAAGGGCCACTGGGGGACTGCATAAAAATAGCACGGCCTGGCCGTTTTTTGGACTGGTTAGTCATTGGATTTAATTGAATTTAAATATAGAGGAAACTAAAATTTTAACTAGAAAATCCCCACAGAAGGTCCAAATTGTTTGACTCAAAAGATATCGAAACTTTTTTGAACAAATCAATCAAAGAAGATGGAGGGTAAATCCTGGTTAAGGATAATTAATTCTAGATCTGAGATGAATAATATGAGTAGAAGAAAATATACCTGAGTATAAATGGTGGCAGTAATTATGGCAATATTTAATAGCATAAAGAAAGATGCCTTAAGTAGCATTAAACAATAATAAAACATAAATAAAGAAAAAGATTCACTCAATCTTGAGTGAGACGAATCTTCTTTCATTTGATAAATATGAATGATAGACAAATACAAGAATCTTAGGACCCTTTTTGGATCCGATGAAGGTATGGGATCACAAGTCCTCAAGAGAAGTGTGTTTACATATTTTCTAGAGAGAGGGAGGAGGAGAGAGAGAGAGACTCCCTTTTGGGAAGTCCCCCCTCCTATTTATAAGGGAGTAGTCATAGAAAATCCCAAGAAAAGGTACAATTTAGAGGAAATATTCGGTAGATATTCCTTTTGAGTATTCCATTTTATCACTGCCCGATCTCGACCTTATTGGTGGGTGCCTGGGCTTGGCATGTCCATCCTCGACTTGTCCGACCTCGGCCAATTGATGATTGTCCAACCTCGCTATTGATGACGATCCTACCCCGGCCTTATATCTGTCCAACTTCGACCTTATGCCTCTACGTGCCGAACTTCTCTGATCTAATTTTGGCCATACAATACTACCAAACATAAGGGACCATAGTCATTTTCACTATAATATTCACGCAATTTTATGTAGCGGTGCAAATTGACATCCCTAAACACACCCACAAAAATTGGACATTAATCATCGTTTGAGGTGAAAATTGAACTTGAGCACCATTGTTTTGCCACCTCCAATTTTGATTTTGTAATTAGCTCAAGTCTAGTTACGGATGCAACACAGTGACTTTAACCTGTCAAGTAATATTAGTAATCTTCAAATGTTGAGCCACTACAATTTTTAGAATTTAATTATTGCTTCACAACTTGCTAATGCTATAAATCATTCATTGTAACGAGTGGGTTACGAACAACTGCCTACAGCATCCAGATCAGAGCAAAATAAAAAAAAACTATACTCAATCATCAAAGAGAGCGGAGAAATTATTAGAATATATTTCTCTATTTTTAATTATTGATTTGAGCAATAAAAATAGAGAACATATATCTTGGATAGAAGAGCATTTTATCTTTTAGAGAACCCAAAAATAGAGAGGTTACAACAATAAAAAGAAGGAAAGTGTACATAAATTCTAAGGTAAAGGTATATAACAACTCAAAAATAACGAGGTTACAGCAATAACAATCCGACAAATTCAAGAAGCGAAATAGAAAGATTTTAAACAAATAAACAAACTGATACTTTTTTTTTCCAGAAAACGTCCAAATATGTCCTTGTACTATATAAAATTGGGTATATATTTTTATTAATATTTTAGCTCATATATATTCTTACTTTCACATAGTTAATTCATATATGCTGTTACCACCACATAATTGGTCCATATATTCCTTTTCCGAAATAAAATCCATCCAAACTAATTAGCTCTTTATTTAATTATATAAAGTATATTATAAACACTATTTCTTTATTATTAATACTTTTTTTCTTTCCCTTTCTCTTGTCTTTCTTCTTTTTACTTTTCTTTTGTTTTTTTCGTCTCCCAAAGCCGATTTTCGTCATCAAACACACGATTTTATTCCTAAAAATCAAACATCAAATCTACACCGCCAAAAGCTTCCCAGCAAGAAGACTCCGGTTCTTCTGAAAAAAAGGAGACTAAAATTATCAGATTTTTTTTGGTAGTATTAATTTGGCTAAAGTAGGATATGATTGTTCAGATTTAAAAGGTGTGGTTCAATGTGGAGCTTCAAATATGAAGGGAACAAGACCTTCAAAATCTGAATAACCATATTCTACCTTCACCTAAATAACACCATCAAAAAAATTCTCCGACAATTTTCATCTTCTTTAGGTCAGAAGAATATATATAGGGTTTGTGATAGCAAAATTAGCAGTAATTCATAAGTTTTGTCGAATGATATTAATGACAAAAATGAAGAAGGTATGGATAAAGAAAAAGGAAAAAAAAATATAAGAAAAGAAAAAAGGAAAAGAAAAGAAAAAGGTAAAGAAAAAGAAAGTATTAATAAAAAGAAATAGTGTTTGTAATATATTTTAATACAATTAAAAAAAATCTAATTTGTCTAGGTGGATTCTATTTGAAAAGAATTAATAAGGACCAATTATATAACGGTATGGATATATATAAGCTAAAATATTAACGGAAGAGAAATATTATTAATTTCGTATAGTACAAAATTATATTTGGTACCTTTTCATTTTTATTTTTCTTCCTTTTCCAAGCACGAAATCCAACCAACATCGACATTAGATGAAATACTTGGCAGAATCTGGAGCTATGTAGTGGTGGTGAGCTGAGATATCAGCACCTCTAATCTTTAATGACTCAATTCAAGAATCATCGGCCTGTGTGTGTAGTGATTTTGGTCTTCTTTATTAATGATTTACTGAGAGTGTCAGCATTGAAGACATCCGGTAAAGAAAGAAAATGTCGCTCCTACCTCAATAATAATAAAATAGAAAGAAACTGTTATGAAATAGAAGATTCTTACACTTCTATTTAAGGTGAATGTTTTTAATGTATTTAATTAGAGAGATTTTAGAGTCCTATTATTGGTAGCAAGATCTTCCTCCTCCCTATAAATAGAGGTGCTCTCTACCATTGTAATTCACCCCTCTCAACTCAATAAGAAGAACTCTCTCTACTCTTCTCTCTATTGCTATTGTTCTTGCATAATTGTTCTTGTCTTTACTTTAGTTTATAATACGTTATCAGCACGAGACTCTACCGTCTCAAGTACCACTCTCGAAAATCCAAGGTATTTTCCCTCTTCCTAATTTAATTTTCGAGTATGTCTGACATTATGAAAAGAAAGTTCGTTGCCCTTGAAATTTCGGGCAAGAACTATATGACATGGGTGTTGGATGCTGAAATCCACCTAGATGCTATGGGTCTCGGAGACACCCTCAAAGATAAAGAAAAAGCATCCACCCAAGATTGTGCGAAGGCCTTGATTTTCTTGCGCCACCACCTTGACGAAGGTTTGAAGATTGAATATCTCACCGTCAAGGATCCACTCGTTTTGTGGAACAGCTTAAAGGAGAGATATGACAACCTGAAGTTGGTCACTCTGCCACAAGCACGATATGATTGGGCCCATCTGAGGCTACAGGACTTTAAGTCCGTTTCTGAATATAATTCTGCTATGTTCAGAATTACTTCTAAACTGAAGCTATGTGGAGATAACATCTCCGATTACGATATGCTTGAGAAAACGTTTACAACGTTTCATGCCTCCAATATGGTACTGCAGCAACAGTACCGAGAGAAAGGCTTTACGAAGTACTCTGAACTGATTTCTTTCTTACTAGTGGCTGAGCGAAATAATGATCTGCTCATGAGAAATCACGAAAATAGACCAACTGGGTCTACACCACTGCCTGAAGCAGATATGGTGCACTCGCATTATGCCAAACATAAAAGGGACCATGATCACGGTCATAAACGGGGTCAAAGCCAAGGACGTGGACAAGGAAGAAATTCCAAAGAAGTCCGTCACCCCCCAAAGAGAGATAACCACCGAAAGCAGAAACGGGGTCCAGAAGATCCTAAGGCAAATAGTTCAGAAACTATATGTTATCGTTGCGGTGGAAATGGGCACTGGTCTAGGACTTGCCGTATACCAAGACACTTGGTTGACCTTTATCAAGCATCTCGAAAGAGAAAAGGCCCTGAAACAAATTTTGTCTATGACGACAATGAGGATATCACCCACCTGGATGTGGCAGACTTCTTTGAGCAACCCGATGGAAAAATAGACCACCTAATCGGCGATGGATCCGTGATGAAAGAAGATGGAGTTATTTGATTTTGTTCTACTTATTTGTATTAGTTAATAAACTAATAGTCACTAGCATTAGCTCGTATTAGTTAGTTCATAAAGCAATGTTAGCAGTAGTTCTTTAGAATATCTTCAATATGTTCAAATATCAATAAAACTTTTATTTTCCAGTGGGGGTAATCGACTAGCCTGAAAAACTAGTCGATTATCAACTATTTTCGCATTAAAATTGAAAAACAATTGATCAACAATCGATTGTCTTTGTCTAACAATCGATTGTCTTGAAACAGTAAGGTCTGGAATTTTTCAAAAATCATCCACAATCGATTGTCTATGCATGACAATCGATTGTCTTGAAACAGTGAGGTCTGGAATTTTTCAAAAATAGCCAACAATCGATTGTCTATGCATAACAATCGATTGTCTTAAGACAGTGCTCAAGTTTTTCAAAAATAACAAATAATCGATTGTGTGTGTTTAACAATCGATTGTCTATGTTCCAACAATCGATTGTGTGTGTTTAATAATCGATTGTCTTATGAAAAACGCTGAAATTTTCAAACTGCAAAGTAATTGATTATGGACAACATATCTGACACAAAAAGAATTGAACTTGCTTATTCTTATGTTCCTGTATTTCTTTTGTATGTCATACCATGGAAAGTAAATTGATCGAAGGCTCCGGAAGAGCCATTGTAACTCTGCCGAAGGGCACGACGTTAATCATAGAGAATACTATGTTCTCATCCAAGTCTATGAGAAATTTGTTGAGTTTTAAAGATGTACGCCGGAATGGCTACAATATTGAGACAATGGATGAAGATAATCTCGAATATCTCGTCCTCACTTCAAAGAATGTCTCCGGCCAAAAAGAGGGTTATTGAGAAATTCCCGTCTTTATCTTGTGGCCTGTATTGGACAAGAATTAGTGCAATTGAGGCACATTCAACAGTAAATCTAAAAAATACTGAGTCCAATACATTTGTACTTTGGCATGATCGACTGGGTCACCCAGGATCAACCATGATGAGACGGATTATAGAAAGCTCATATGGGCATCCGTTAAAGAATTTCAAAATTCTTTCAAGTAATGAATATCCTTGCACTTCGTGTTATCAAGGCAAGCTGATTATCAGACCATCCCCAACAAAGGTTGGGACTGAGTCACCCCAGTTTCTGGAACATATACAAGGGGACATTTGTGGACCTATTCACCCACCTAGTGGGTAGTTTAGGCATTTCATGGTCTTGATAGACGCATCCTGTAGATGGTCTAATGTGTGCTTGTTGCCATCACGCAACCTTGCGTTTGCAAAGTTAATGGATAATAGATGAGAATAATCTTGAATTCTTCATGAAAACGAGGCTGCCCATTTCGGTTTGGGTTCACGCCATTTTGCATGCAGCAATGCTACTTTGTCGGCTGCCCGCTTCGGCTTAGGGTCACGCCATTTCGCATGTAGCAATGCTAGTTCGTCTCTGACTGACGAATTATCACAAATATTCCCTATTGCAATTGGTTTTGGGTCATGAACCCAATATATCCCATTTAAGAAGCTTTGGATGCGCAGTATAGGTGCCTGTAGCACCGCCATCCCGCACCAAAATGGGTTTGCAAAGAAGGTTAGGAATATATGTTGAGTATGAATCGTCCTCCATTATTCGCTACCTCGAAACATTGACAGGAGATTTGTTCACTGCACTATTTGCAGACTGTCAATTTGATGAGACACTTTTCCCAAAATTAGGGGGAGAAGTCGGTGAAACCAAATGGGAAATTTTGTGGAAAAATGTATCATTATCTCATCTTGATCCACATACCTCTATTTGAAAGAAAGAGGTACAAAAGACTATCCATTTGCAAAGAATAGCAAATCAAATGCCTGACGCATTTACGGACTTGAAGAGGATAACGAAATCCCACATTCACGCGGAAAATGTTCCGATCCGTATTGAAGTCCCTATTGGACAAATATCTGGTGTCATATCCAATGAGTCAAATGCACGCCAGAAGCGTGGCAGACCATTAGGTTCCAAAGATCGAAATCCTAGAAAGAGGAAAAAGAACGATCTAAATGACACTATGAAAGAATCACATGAGGACGCTCATGATTTGATTAATTCCGAGATTCACGAAGAATCTATTGAGTCTGAGACTCTTGAAAATACGGAATGCAAGAATGTGAGGATCTCGAACCTCAGTCTGTGGTAGTACAAAATTAATTGAGAGCTCTCGAAGAGCCAATTATTACTATGTTGGAGAAACACAATTGAGTATTGTGCTATAGTAAGTCTCAAAGAAACTTATTCAGTTTCCAAAGTACACGCGTAAGCGATTGATTATATTGAGACTATAATAAAGGAAGGCTTTGATTCTCCTATTACTACAACTTGTAGCGGGGTAATTTGTATATGAAAAGCTACCCGCTTTGTTCTCCAGTTTGTACTACACAAACGAAAGAATGCCACAATAAAGTGGATATCTATTGGTATAAAACCCATGTCATAATAAACCCGAAGTTTATTGATAAGTGCACATGTCATGGTGTAAATTTGAAGTTTACCAATATTGATAATTTATTCAGTTGGCATTCATTTAGCCATCTCATTTTAAGTATGATGTGCAAATTCACATAGGTGAATATTAAAGAACTAGAAAGTTCTTTACGAATACTCTTGTATCACTTGTTCTCATTAATGAACGGACCAACTAAAGAGTTCGGGTTGAAGCCCATAAATTCTGGAAATATGAAAGGTGAGTATGGGCCCGTTCACCTGCCATGTATACCACATATGATGCATCTATGATATGGTTACATGCGCCATTGTTATTAACCCGCAGCCTGGCAGTGCTTGCGAGCTAAATCGCTCAGTAATCTAACTTCGAGCATAGTTTTCAGATTCTCTACTCAAGACAGTTCATCTTGATAAGTTGGTTTATATTAAAGTTGGTTTAGCAAGATAATTATTGAGTGCTTCCACTTAATAGCTAAACTGTTTCTTATAATTTGTTTTTTGGGAACTTTTTATATGACGAGGAGTAGGGGAAAAGAAGGAAGAAAAGAAACATTTGTAGTTGTAATTCTAATCAGCATATTGTAGACTCAACTCAAATAGGTACTGCTAATCTAAAAGTCTCGGTAAGCAATTAACATACCATATTCCTTCCCCTTTCATTTATTCCTTTAGAATAATATTTCCTCTTCTTTTTCTTTCAATGTATTTCATTGCCAAATTAAGGGATCTCTAAAGTAAGTAATTTATCTTATTAGAAAAGAAAGAAATTGAACTTAGCAAAAAACAAATTCAAATTTTGAAACTGTGTTAGTATTTTGTTATTTTAATATTAAAATAAAATATGTTAGAACTTTCACTACTCCCTAATGTAGAAAATAGTCATACCTTACATAACTTCCACGCTCCATGTCGTAAAAAAAACCACTTCATGTTGTAAAAAATGACCATAATTTTTTTATAATTTTTCTTCCATGTTCTACCGCAAATTGCATACTAATTATTCTTATTCTTCATGATTTCATAACTTATTACCCCACTTTCTTCCAACTTAATTCAAGGAAGAAAACCTACTCCTATAAATATGAGTCCTTCTTTCATAATATGGTGTGAAAAATAATTGTTGAGCGTTTCAATAAAGTGAGGTCAATATTATGAAAAAAGAAGATGAGAGATTTTACTTTTGTTGAAGGAAAGTGTTCATTTTGGTGGAGTTTTAGACTCATCAACTTGTCCAAAGTTTGTTCGAGTTATACATATGATCGGGTTGTTGTATTCCGAGGGAGACAAGTCAAGAGGTTTACTGTTGGACTGGTGAAAACTTTGCTGCAGTGGGCTTGAATATCCTTAAAAAGAGCAAGATATCCGCATCTCATCTTGAAAATATTTATTGTTTTCATTTTATTTTTCAACTGTAACTGTATTTTTACCAACAATTTTAAGGAGATTCAAATAACTATAGTTAAAAAATTTGGGGAAATCAAGGTGGAAAATCTTAACAAGCCATTCTGTTTCAACGATATTTATTTCAAGAGATGGAAGGGTAAAGTACTTTTTTTATTCGAGTCTTCTCAACGTTTCTTATGTTTTAACTGAGAAGAATCCAAAAAAAGTAAACAACTCTTTCATGAATAATGATAAGCTAATTGCCCTTCAAGAAAATATTAAAAATTACAACGATAATTCATACAGGTATCAATATTACCTTATTGTCTATCTGATAACTTTTATGATTATTAAGGTAGAACGCACGTACTGTAAAGAAAATTTAAAAAGCATTACAGTAAGTATGATACCGAGAAGGCAGGTGCAAAAAAATATATTGTTAACAGATTTTTTTGTTTTCAAATGATGGACAACAACACTGTAGTAGACCAAGCTCAAGACTTCATAATGATCGTTGGAGAACTCAGATATGAGGATATTAAAATTGGAGACAATCTTATAGTTTGTGGCATAACAGATAAACTTCCGCCTTCATGGAAAGAATTTCAAAAACTTATGCACCACAACCAAAAGGAAACTTTACTTGTGACGTTGATAATGCGGATTCGAATGAAAAAAGAGGCAAGAGGTCAAGAAGCACTCATGCAATCGGAAGAGAGCACTCTATAACACGTCATTATAAAGGTAAATTTAATTACTTTAAATAATATTACTCCTGAAACTCACAAAAATACTTCTTTGAAGCCAAATGAGAAGACTTTTAAGAAAAATCATGGTAGACCTCCCAAGAAGAACTATGGCGCAAATAACCAACCACAGAATCAACAAGTTTAAATTGTGAAACCATGCTTTGTTTGTGAAAAGAATGGGCATATTACCCAATTTTATAAATTTCAAAATACCACATGCAAATGTTACCAAAGAGCCATTTGTGGTAGTGATAACAAACATTAACATGGTTGAAAATATTGGTAGATAGTGGGCTGATTCTGGAGCAAACTGTCATGTTTGCTATGATAGAGATTGATTTAAAGTATATACTCCATTTGAGTAGCCCAAAACTATCATGCCTGGCAATTCTCACACAACACATGTGCTTGAAAATGGAGAAGTCGAGTTGAAGTTTACTTTAAGAAGAGTATTAACGTTGAAAGACGTACTTTATACTCCTTCAATGAGAAAAAAAATTTATGTCTAATGTTCTTCTTAACAAGGCACGCTTCAAACAAATTATTGAGAGTGATCAATAAGTTATAATGAAAAAAGATATTTTTATGGGTAAGAAGTATGCATGTGATGGGATATTCAAGTTGAATGTTGAGACTAATAATATTTCTTCTAGTTTTATTTATATGCATTCTTCGACTATCAAAGTTCTATTTTTTCTTTGAGCCACAATATTTGATGCAGGACTAATTTTTGCCATACTCGTTATGTGGGAATCATGACTAGTTTAAGATTAATCCAATTATTAAACAGAATTTTATAAAATATGAGGCTTGTAGTAAAGCGGATATAACTTAAAAGCCTCATTTTCAAGTTGAAAGAAAAACTTAATTGTTAGAATTAGTTCATGCTGATATTTGTGAACTTGGAGAAATTTTAACTCGTGGAA
Organism: Nicotiana benthamiana; assembly: GCA_034376525.1. Taxonomy (NCBI): domain Eukaryota; kingdom Viridiplantae; phylum Streptophyta; class Magnoliopsida; order Solanales; family Solanaceae; genus Nicotiana; species Nicotiana benthamiana. Next base: position 51,104,915 of record CM067325.1, on the reverse strand, counting down.
GAAATAGATATTTTATCAATTTTATTGATAATTTTTCTAAGTACACATATGTTTACTTGATGAAAAATAAAGTGATGCGTTTGAAAATATTAAAAATTATCTCCATGAGGTTGAAAATCAATTCGGTAGAAAGATAAAAAGAATTAGAAGTGATAGAGGTCATGAATATGAGTCTAATGAATTTAATTCTTTTGTTAGATCATTAGGAATAATTCATAAACTACTCCACGTTATTCTCCTGCATCAAATGCTGTGGCTGAAAGAAAAAAATAGAACTCTGGTAGAGTTAACTAATAACATGCTTATTGAGTCAAATACATCTTTAAAATTTGTGGGATGAGACTATTTTAACTGCATGTTATGTGTTGAAATAGGGTGCCTCATTAGAAAATAAAATTAACACCATTTGAGATGTGAAAAAATCACAAGCCAAATTTGAGTGATCTTAGAGTTTAGGGGTGTATAGCCTATGTAATACTAAAGGATCCTAAAATAACAAAATTGGATAAAAAAGTTACTACTTGTGCTTTTCTTCATTTCTAATAGTACACCTTATATATTTTTAAATCTTGAAAAGAATATAATTATAGAATTATATGATGCTATTTTTCATGAAAATAAAATTTTAATTTGAGTCTAAAAACAGTTGGGGTCAAATAGATAAAGATAAATCTTTATCTATGCCTAGTTCTTCTACTTCTATTTTACAAAAATAACGAAAATGATGCTTTTGAGTTAAAAAAAAAGTAAAAGTGTTAGAATAGAAAGAGATGTTGGTCCTGATTTTTATGTTTTTAATATTGAAAATGACCCTTACTTTATATGAAGTTTTATTGTCACCTGATGCTATTTTTTTGGAAGGAAGCTGTAAATGATGAAATAGAGTTACTTATTTAATAAAATTTAGAAGCTGGTTGATTTATCACAAGATTGTAAAACAATTGGGTGCAAATGAGTCATAAGAAAAAAGTTAAAACCGGATGGATCCGTTGATAAGTATAAGACTAAGTTAGTTGCTAAATGTTTTAAGCAACTAGAATGTCATAGAATATTTTCATACTTTTTCTCAGGTAACTAGAATTATATCACTAGTTCACTACTAGAAATTCGGCAAAAAACGATCAAGAAAAATTGACCAACTTTGCTCGGTAAAAGAGCAGGCCAAAAACCGACTTTAATTTTTTTTTTTAACGAAATCGATCAACTTTGTTTTGTTTTCTTTGGCACAAAATTACGGAAATTATTTTTGAGTCCCACAAAATTATTTTTTAAGAAACCGACCAATTTTAATCGATAATTGTAATTAAAATAAATAAAAATTAATATTAAAAAAATCGACCAACTTTTGTAAATCTGCCCGTCATTTTAAAAAATCGATCAACCTTGATCGGTAGTTTTATTTTTTTAATAAAATGGACCAACTTTGGTCGGTTATTTTCGTGCGAAAATACTATTAAAGAGTATAAATAAATAAAAAGACAATCTTAAAATAAAATGCACCAATGGTCTAGTGGTAGAATGGTATCCTGCCATAGTACACACCCCGGTTCGATTCCCATACAGAGTATCTTTTGATTATATAATTAAAATACCGATCAACTTTGGTCGATTTTTTTAATTATATTTTTATTTTTGAATTTAATTTACCAACCAACCTTGGTTAGTAATTAGCGACCAACCTTGGTCGGTATACTAAAACGACCATCAAAATAGCGACCAAGTGTGTTTGAACACGTTTTGATTGGTAATTTACCTAAATCGACCAACGTAGGTCAGTTTTTATGTTCGCTAATTATGGAATTTCTAGTAGTTTATCCATTAGATTTTTAATTGCTACTGCTGCAATAACTGATTTTGCATATTCATCAAATGAATTTAAAAATTACTTTTTTAAATAATGGGGACCTAAATGAAGAAATTTATATGAATCAACCTGGGGATTTTATAGAAGCAGGCCAAGAAAGTAAAATATATAAACTTACTATTTTCCTATATGGTTTGAAACAGATACCTAAGCAATGATATGAAAATTTTGATTTATGCATGATTGAAAATGGTTTTAGATCAAATGAGTGTGATAAATGCATCTATCATAAGTCTTGGAATAATTCACATGTAATTGTTTGCCTCTATGTTGATGATGTGCTAATATTTGGATTTAACATGAATATTATTGGAGACACTAAAAGCATGCTTAGTAGTCATTTTGACATGAAAGATTTGGGTAAGACAAATTCCATTCTTGGAATAAAAATTACTACATGTGATGGAGTTTTCGTTGATTAGTCATATTATGTTGAGAAAATTTAAAATATATATATAATATTATTAATTGCAAGCATATTGTAACCCTTTTTATTCAATTTTTCACTTATTTCCTGTATAAAGTGATAATAATGTGATAAATCAAAAGGAATATACTAGCTTAATTGAAAACTTGAGATATGTAACTAAATGTACTCGACCTGATATTGCATACATAGTAGGAGTACTTAGCAGGTCTACAAGCAAGCTAGGTAATGAATATTTGCATGTCATAACAAGAGTTATGTGGTATTTACTTGGTACAAAATCTATGTGATGGCCTATATGAATCTGCCAACCTATAGAGTACCCGATTCTCTATTATACTGATATGTTGAAAGCAGTAAAGACTGAATGTAAAGGGGGTCAGAGGTTTTTTCTACGTGAAAAAATCCCACACAAGGGGATTAAAAAACCATGACCTACATAAGTAGGCTTCGAATTCAACTAACTTGTAACCTCCCTATTACAAACCACTTTGTAAACTTCATTTTGCAAAGACTTCAAACTAGCTTGTGATGCACCACCACAAGTCACTCTCTAACTCTCCTAGTTACAGAGAATTCAACTTATGACTATTTCTAGTCACAACGTAAACCCCAAAGTTTACAGATTTGGTTTGTTTCCTAAAACAATGCTTCTAAGAAAGCAAAATAGGAATTACAATGTAAAGCAATTAACAAGATTACAACTCAACTATGGACATATAAAAGACTCGATTAGAAGCGGATCCTTAGTTGAGTTGTCTTCTTGTTCTTGACACACACAGTAACTTCAAATGCTAGATGAACTTTGTTTATCTTGAGAGAATATCACTGAAGTACACGCTTTGGTGTGTCATGCACCATGTTGTTTCATCACAAAGGATATCACATTAGATAGTGATGTCAACTATTAGTGTACTTCTTGTTAATGAGAAGTGACTGATGTACTGTCTGCACAACCACTTCTGGGCAGGTGCGTTCCAAATGGAGTTTGTGCTTCTGTCAGGACATACTAATGAACCAGGTTTAGGACATGTCAATAGACCAGGTCCTAGTTGTGCTCCTTTTCTAAACAGTTGCTTGATGGACTTTCTTCTACTACATTCAGCTGTGCACTTTGACTTGTACGTCTGTCAGAGAAATCCAAGGGAGCAGGTCCCTATTGTGTTTCTCTTTATCTTGAATGTGTACAGTCACTGACTAGTGCTTTTGTCCGAGAACCCTAAGGGACCAAGTCATCGGGTCTCTGCTGTGTTCCTCTATGTGGTCGTTCGTCCATTTGCTTATGTTCAAGCTTTGACCCGTTCATATGAGATGTGTATCTTGTGGAGCAGGTTCTCTATCTGGTTCTTTACAATAAGTTTCTTAGATCATCAAAACAATAGAAGTGTAAGGTTAAGTCAAACCCATCATAATGCTTATTTCATAAAGATTATTCAGATGTACTTGAAGGTTTTTCTGATGCAGATTGGAACACTTCCTCTTGTGATTCCTGTTCTACTACATATAATATTTTTTTACTTTGGAAGGTAGTGCTATTTGTTGGAAATCGGAAAAGCAAACAATAATTGATAACTCTACCATGGAGGTTGAGCTAATTGCTTTAGCTTCAGCTAGTGAGGAAGCGAATTGGTTGAGAAATTTATTATTTCAAATTCCTTATTTTCAAAAACAAATTCCTCCTATTTTAATTTATTGTGATAGCACCGCTGCAATTGGTAGAGTACAAAATCATTATTAAAACTATAAATTCAGACCTACAAGGAGAAATACAGTACTATGAGATCATATTGACAAGTAGTACCATAGATGTTGATTATGTTAAACCTTGTGATAATCTTGCAAATCCTATAACTAAGGCCTTAGCAAGAGAAAGAGTCTGGAGCACATCGAGGGGAATGGATTTGAAGCCCATAAACTCATAAGCAATACATGAGAAAATTCAATCTGGGACTAGAGGTCCTATAACCAAGTTCAATAGGAAGAACGAATCATATGATGGCTTGGTTTGAAATGCACTATTTTTATTATTGTCCATCCCTATGGCGTGAGTGAATTTATCCTGTAATAACTTGCAAGGTTGAGTTTTATTAACTCTTAATAAAAATTTGTAGCTCGTATGAGTTGGGTGTTAGAGTTATAGGAGCACCCTTGACAGATTTCACTTATGTGAGTGTGGAAGTAGGCCGCTTCCCATGAGAATTGAGCTTGTTCTTCAAAAGACTCATGAAAACCAGTATATCACAATGTCATAATATGTTGGCTAATAAAGATCATGTCAAAACCTTAATTATTATGTATAAACAATGATAATTTATTTTCCTAAAGTAGTCATAGTTCAAGTCTGAAATCACTACTGACTCTGGAATAAATATTGTAATTTTGCTAAGTGAAGGTTCAATACAAAGTACATATTCATTATGCGTGATAATCTCCATTCAACTGGTAAACTCTTATATATATATTTTAAACTAAAATGAATGGGGGAATGTTAGTATTTAGCATTAATAAAATAAAATATGCATAACTTTCACTACTCCATGATGTTAAAAATGGCAATAACTCCCACTACTTCATGATGTAGAAACTAGTCATAACTCTTTTATAACTCTTCTCCCATATCTACCACTAATGACATACTAATTATCCCATGTTCTCCATGATTTCATAATTTATTACCCCACTTTCTTCTAATTTAATTCAAGAAAAAGTTCCTACACTTATAAATAAGAGTCTTTTTTTCATAATATGGTGTGAAAAATAATTGTAGAGTGTTCCAATAAAGTGAAGTTAAAGTTAGTGAAAAAAGAAGAAAAGAGTTTTTTATTTTTGTTGAAGGAAGGTGTTCATCTTGGTAGAATTTTGCACTCAACTTATTCAGAGTTTGTTTAAGTCATACGACGTGATCTGACTATTGTATTCTCGGTGATACAAGTCAAGAGAATTATTTTTGACAATAAAAATTTTGCTGGAGTAAGCTTGAATCTCCTTAAAGAGAGTGAGATATCTACAGTATTTTATTTTTCGACTATAATTATTCTTTCACCAACACTATGCAAAGTGTTTCTCAAACGTGCCTGTTTTTATTTTTGTTTTCCTCAAAATATTTGAAGTACTTCAAAGAAAAAGAGCATTTTAGTGAAGAGTGATAACGGAGCAAATTTTCACTAAATTTTTTTTTTACCGCACATAGCACTCACTAAATTAAAGGCAAAAATTACAACTATCCAAGTACGTTTTGTTCAATTTTTTAATACTACTTCTGTTTATTTTTACTTTGTATGATACTAAAAATAAAATTTTATTTTTATTTATCATTTTATACATATTAAAAGAAGACAAAAAAAAATTTCTGTTATACCCATAATATTTTACTTATTTTAATTATCTTATCAAATCAAATAAAATACGTATCAATTAATATGAATATTATAATAAATTATACATTTAATTTATTATTTTTTAAGAAACTAAAAATAAATCAAGTAAAAGTAAACGAAAACAATAACATTTAAAAGAAAATTAAATTTGTCCAACGGACGAAAGTGCATATGTATTATGTTCAGTTCTCCACCTTAATTACAAGAAATAGAATCTGCCAAATTCTATTCAATTTGTTTTTTTCCCCTTCATTGCCAAGAAAAACAAAAATAAAACAAAGGAGAATTAAAAGCAAAGGAATAAATTCGGAAAAGGTTGAAAGCGCACTAGTCACTACGTTCCAATATCCCAAAGCCGGTTGCGTTCCGTCATCAGGGAGATTTTTCTATAGTAAAACTATCGACAAATATCAGCCCACACACAGACACATACTGTAGGGTGAGAAAAGAGCTGTGTGGATAAGGAGAAGATGCGGAGGTCATTCGGTGGTGGCGGCAGAGGCATGGGTGGAGGAGGCGGCAGCAGCAGCAGCGGCGGCAGCGGCATGTTAAGAGCGGTTCAAAGAGCCGTCAGGACAGGTGGCACCGTTAGCGGTGCCGCCCAAGAACCCTTCTCTCATTCAACGTCCACCACCGCTAAAACTACACGAAAAGCAACAAGTACTACAAGCCACGCCTTCAACAACAAAGCAAATACTACACTTTCTCTCTCCTCTTCATCACCTTTATCCACTCTCAATAACCAGCTTCCTTTATCTGCTACTGCTTTTGCGCCCGCTTGGGATTCTTCTACGTATAACACGGACGACTCTGAAGACTGGGAATGTTTAGAAGAATGTGAGGATGGAAGGGTGAATATTTTATTTGATGATTATATTCTGGGTACTGTTCCATCAACTGACGAGGTTCATAATGCAGTTTCTGCTCTTCAGCAGTGAGTTCCCGTGTATTCCTTTTTCTTCCATATCAGCTTCTCTTATTTGATCAAAATTTTGTGGTATTTTTTTTTTGAATGAAATGGCATTTCTTCTATAACTACTTCAATTCTAGTACAATGAGACCATAAACAAGTTTCTTTTGTTTTCTACAAGTACAAATGATCTGTCATATTTATTTGGTGTGCTTTAGTATCTATAGAAGGCAATAGTGGAAAAATCCTCCAGAGCAAAGAAAGATATTATTATCAAACCTCTTTGACTAAATGCGGGGAGTTTACTGAAGTTGGACATTATCAATGTGACTTTCTGAAGTTGGACATTCTTAATGTGACTTAAAAACTTTTTGACTGTAGTAAGTGATGATAATGTGACTAAATAACCTTGTTCAACTCTTTTCAAAGTTGAGTTGTTAGCAGAATTGTGCCAGATTACCAGCTATATGTACCCTGTTTTGTCGATCTAACATTGATGGATGACTAGATAAACGAGAGACGACCCTGCTCTCGGAGGCAGATGCAAATGGGTTCTAAGTTTTCAACTAAACCCAATATTTTTGGCACAAAAAGTATATTTGCGAAAACTAACTAAAATTTCATTTACTGTTAAACTCTAAGCTCATTATTTTCGAAGGGGAAGGGAATCCAAAAAAGAAAAAAACTCATTATTTCGTAAGTGTAAGGGGTTTAGTAGTAACATATAAAGATTGAATCCATTTAGTTTAAATCTTGGATCCTCCTTTGCCTGCTTGTTTGTGAGAACTGGTAACAGATATCCAGAATATATATCAGGAGCATCAGTTTGGCCCATATATGTCGAGCCTGTTTGTGGCAGTGAATTCGATGCTCAGTTAGATAAATATCAAGCTGTAAAGCATCTCCATGATTTTCCAATTGCAAGCTGCATGTCTTTTTGGTTGCCCATAATTCTAAAGTGCCATTAGTTGTAACTGAGTTTCTTATAAAATTATGCCTAAAGTCTTTCCCCCATTGAGCTCTCGACTAGAATGCAGATTTAACTAATTGTAGAATCTTGGTGTATAACGGTCCTGCAGACTGTCATAATAATTATGTCATGATAAGCTAACTTTGGCTGGCCTTTGCTCCTCTTCTTTATCTGAAGTACAGCCCGAGGAATTCACTAATATGAATTCCCGGGAACAAATAAGTGGGGACATTCCGTCCACATTAAAAGAGTACATTGAAGAGCTGTTTAGAAGTCTGCTAGGCAGTATCTTTAAATAGCTGAATGACTCACTCATAGTGCTACAGAAGTGTTCCAATTGTAATATCTTTCGTGATATCTCCCAATAATTTATTCTTCTCTTATGTAGCTGTAGATAAAAATCTTTATCTTTGTTGTTTCTATTTTGAAGATTCACTTGCTTTTGCTTAATGTTGTTGGACTTTCTAGGGTCCTTGAGCCTTCTTATTTTTCGTATTCCACCAACGACGGTCTTGGTTACAACTCAAATGAGGATAAAACAGATGAAATTACTAGTTCAATTAATCTGATGCGCGAAGTCTCTTCTAGTGGGTCGGTGTCCGATTGGATCGAACCGTCCATGCATATTTGTAATTCAAAACTGTTGCAGTCTTATGGAGCTAACCGAGTATTTGATGCTTTCCACATGCTGCAGACTGAACCTTCTATTCAGGTACCTTACTAGTGTGCCGTCAGGATTATTTTGAAACTGATTAATGGACACATGGATATCAGAAATAGTTGCTTAATATCATATCTTAATTTGATTGTTATTTTTGTGAAATAACTAGTAGTTTAGACTTTTCGAAATAAAATCTGAATCCTCTTGATGAGCTATTTTCAATAAATGAGGTGGTGGCTAAACAGACTGTCTCTTGGAAAAAAGTAGTTGAAGTAATTTCTTAGTTACAATTGTGTTAGAGTTCATGTAGCTTTTATTGTTCGTAACTTATTGGCTCACAAGATTTTGGAGGAAAGAGACTTAAGATATTGTCTGAATGGTACTAATATGGTTTGAGTATCCATCATTTCATTTCATGATCAGTTTATGGTGAACTGGAAATTCCCTCTTGATCTGCAGAAAATGGTCATTTCACTATCTTCCGATAAAGCAGTTTGGGATGCTGTTTTAAATAATGAGGCGGTTCGGGAAATCAGAGATTCTCTAAAGCAAGGTTTGTCTTCTTACAAAGGTATTGAGTACAGTACATTAGGATATTACTTATACATGTAATTGGAGTGAATAAATGATTTACCCAATAACACCAGCAAGAGAAATCCCCAGTCCCTGTTTATAGCAAGCCATAATTCAGAGTTGTAATAGTACAGTTTGATATATTTTGACCACTCTGCACTTTAATTGATGCAGCCGATAATGGCTTACCAGCTGGAAGTTCTGAGGAGGGTTTTGATAAGTGTGATACATCTGATGGGACAATAGATATAATCAGTTGGATTGTTGTGAACACTAAGGAAAAAGTGATGGAGATAGTTGAGAAGATCATAGAGTTTGTGAATGAGTGGTTTCTGCCTCCTGAAGAGGAGAAGACATCAGAAGGGAATAGTGATCCGTTTGATGAAAAGCTGAGAACTTCCTTCTTCCTTTCCGTCGTAGTTTTGCTGATTGTGGTTGTTGCTCGAGGCGCACAATGTGCGTAGTCATCACAATTAGACGACATGACAGTTGGTAGTCCCCCTTTCTCTACTTTTGAAAGCGGAGAGTTACAGTTTCAAGTTTTTATACTTGAGAGAAGAAACCAATATGGTTTTTTCGTGTGTAGAAAAAAATAAATGGTTTACTGGGAATTTTCATGCTTTTGTGTTCTCAAGGATTTCTTCAATTTTATTGTTCTCAGCACTGCCTCCCCCCACCCCCACCCCAACCCGTCTCCACCTTGTAAGTCGTGTGGTATTTAGCTCCTTCTCGTACTGTTAGTATGTGGAAATTTGGAAATTTGGATTAAACATTCAGGACTTACTCTAGCTGATTACTGTGTTGGTAGTCTGAGAATTACTGTCTGCCAAGGTAGTTGTAACTTGCTGAAGCCAGCTGCTGAAACCATTGATGCCATTGCCTAGAGAGCTTGGTGTCGTAGGCTAAGCTCTGCCTGGAGCATTGATTTCCGTTAAATTCATAATTTTTGAGCGAAGTAAAAATTTGTATGTAATAAAATTATAAAAATAATAGATATGAATCCATAACTTCTAATGCAAAAAAAATCTTAAAATTCAACCAGAGGATTTAAATCTTAGATTTCTGTGTTGATTTACCGTCGAGTGAATTAGCTCTTCTCTCGAGCACCTATATGCTGTGCACTTCCTCAACTTCACCTTGAGGTGCATTTTGTTGTCTTTACATGAGACTTTGGATATTCCCACTCTATGAAATGATGGATGTTAGCCTCTTTATTCCTTTTTGGGATTATGAGCTACTCTGGTTAGACAAGTGAATGACCTTCGGCATTATATCTGTTTGTCAGATGTTTTCTAGTGGCTAAAATTGAAAGAAGTGAATATACCCCCTTAGGCCTTAACATTAGCTTCAAAAGTATTTATGATGTCATAACCGCAAATAAATGTATGAATCCTTCTTTACTTATCAGCAAGAATGAATATATTTTATGCGTGAGAAGAAGAATCCCGAGACTGAGATCAAGCACCTTGTGTTCTCGTAGAGCCATGCATACTCTTACACACAAAAATTATGATGAAACGAGATGCTATACTTGGAAATGGAGTTCGCTCAAACTAGGATTTGCACCAGCAGTCGATTTTACATGTGCTATTCAAGTTATTTTAAGTATTTTCCAAAATATTCAACTTGTAATGAGCGTTGGGAGACTTACAAATTTCAGTAGTTATGCCAACTTTCGATATTCAAAATAGTAAATGACGTGCTCTTCTCTATACATAGCTTTTGGGGGAATGTCTTCATTTTACCATTAAGTATGTAAAAGGAGTTGATAGGCTATGTAAGGAGTATTTGTGAGGTAAAAATAAGGGACAGAAGAAAGTGTCTCTAGTTGCATGGGATAAGATGTGTTGTCCAAAGAACTTGGGTTTCTAAATATCAAAGGGTGTAAAGAGTGGAATATAGCCTCAGTAGGTAAATTGATCATGATATATGGGCTCATACGCCTCAGTTGGCATTGAATAAGGAATCCCTATGGTAAGGGGGGTCATGGTGTATGTATGAAACCTGATCATGATATATGGGCTCATATGCCTCCTACAAATAGTAGCTGATATTGAAGGAAGATAAACTCAATTAGTGAAGTGATGAAGGAATGGTATTCCCATGGCAGATATGCATTAATCTCAGAAGGGAGATACTCAATCACTCAAAGCTATCTTGCAATAATTGATCGACAACTGAAATTGAAGGTTGCAGACATAATCTGGACAACTGTAGCATAGCCTAAATACAGGTTCATTGGTTGGCTTGCAACACTTGAGCGGTTGCTAACTAAGTATAGGTTGATTGGGATGCAATTACAGGTTGATAATATAAACTGTAATTTGTGTAATAAAGATAAGCTGGAAACACATGACCACCTGTTTGTTGAATGCAACTGGATCAATGCAGTAAGGCAAGATTTAAACTTGTGACTAGGTCAAGCAGCGCAGGTTGAAGGAATTAAGCAAATGCTGGAACTAATCAAAAGAAAGCATTGGAAGCAATTCAAAAAGGAAGTTATAGTTGCAATTAGTATAGCAGTGATATACCATACATGGAGAGCTAGAAACATAAAAAAATTCAAGGAAGAACTGTAAATAGCACAGAGGTAGTTACACAAATTAAGAGGGAAATTATAGAAAGGATAAAATTACTTCCGGAGTCTAAGAAAACACAAAAATATAAAAATTTAGTTAGACAAATTACCTGTAATTAGTTGTTTTATGTGGTTGGAGACTTAAAAGTCTGTGATCAAATTTAGGTGCTGTAAGTGTAATCTTTTAGTATTGTCAATGGTAATATTCACATTGGTACCAAAAAACATAAAGTATAAAGTTATCAAACTTCACTTGAATATTTGAAGTGGGACTTCATTCAAGTTGACGTTCTAAATCAAACATATGAGTCTGAAGTTAGGTTTGCGTACATTTGAAGTTTTTTCAACTTCATCTTGTAGGTTCGAAGTTGATTCTCAAATAGCTAAATGTTAAGTAGGTCGTAATTTTTGGCTATATCTTAAATAATGAACATTCAAGTGGTTATCTGTGCCCTTACCCTTGGTTCGAGATGATGTTCGCTAGACTATATTTTAATCGAATTGTGAAACGTAGTAATTTGGTTGCGTCATTTAACTTTTACTTATTTTTTAAATTTTTTTAACTTGTACTCACTTTTTAAACAACTTCAGATCTTTTTATCCTCCTTCGTTTTTTTCTTCTCCTTCTTCTTCTCCTTCTTTTTTCTTTTCTTTTCGGGTGACAATAATTTTATATGGTGATTGTAAATATTTTTTAATGTAATTCTTACAAACAAAAACAAAATTGATTGCAAATGTCAATATTTCACCTTTTACAAGAAAATTGATTTCTCTTCTTCTTTTCATAATAAACATAGTACATAGTTGGGCAGCTAGGTGAATAAGTATTGGTGCAAACGTTCCACTGAATTAGAGTGCTTAATGTGAGTGATCAAAAGTGATAGTTCATTTATGACTAATAAAAAGTTGTTCATTTCTTGCAAACCTGTAAGAACAGTACAATGACAATTTGAAATATCAACAACATGTTTCAAAGACTAGATATCTGTTGATAATAATGTAAACATGAATATTCGTATCTTGCCCGCTTCTTCTGGACATAGCAATATTAGAGAAATAGATGAAATTAGTTCCAGTTGCTGCAATTTAATTTTTTAAGAACTCCTAAGAATACTGAAGTTCAGTAAATATAAACAAAAACTTCAGCTCATAGAATGCTGAAGTTCGGCAAATACAAAACAAACTTCATCTCCTAGAATGCTAAAGTTCAGCAAATACTAAACAAACTTCAGCTCCTGGAATGCTAAAGTAAAGCAATTACAAAACAAAAACTTCAGCTAAAATAAGTTGTAGTTTTATTGAACTGAAGTTTGTCATTGCACTATGAACTGAAGTTTGCATGATACATTTTGCAAGTCAGGCCAAACTTCAGGCAAAAATATCTGAAGTGTTGCTTTGATAAGGCTACACTTCAAGTAAAACATTCTGAAATTCAAACTTCAGACATAAATTTTTGCTATTTCGAACACGTATGTCTGAAGTTACCCAAAAATTAATACGCTTGCAATTTCTTTTATAAAACAAATATAAATTAAAAGGTTATTCAAAAATTAGGTATAGATGCAAGTCCCCTGAGGATTAATATTCACAAAAGAGAAGAACTTATTGCTGAACATTGAAAAATGGGAAGGTATCCAAGAACAGATATTAAGGCAGAAGTCAAGGGCACACTGGATTCAGTTGGGTGACAGAAACTCCAAATATTTCCATGCGTACATGAAATCCAGACAAGCCAGAAACAGGGTGAGCAGCATACTTAATGATAGCCAGATGAGGATCACAGACCCATATCAGATCCAAGAGGAATTCATTCAATTTTTCCAACAGCTCCTAGGCACAGCAGCAGACCACCTACCTGGAATTGATATCAATGTGGCTAGGGATGGCCCATGCCTATCACTGCACCAACAGCAGCAACTCCTCGCTCCAGTAACACAGGAGGAAATCAGTCGGACAGTCCACAATCTCCCTGATGATAAGGCCCCTGGGATAGATGGATATCCAGCAGAGTTTTTCAAAAAATTCTGGCCTACTGTGGGGGCAGAGGTAACAGATGCAGTGCAGCAGTTTTTTCAGAATGGGAAAATGCTGAAAGAAGTCAACTGTACCACTATTACACTGATCCCGAAAGTGAAGAATCCAAATTATGTTAAGGAGTTCAGGCCAATTGCTTGCTGCTCAACATTATATAAAGTCATTGCAAAAATTCTCACAAATAGGCTGAAAATAGTGGTCGACTACTTGGTTGGACAGGCACAATCACCATTCATTGAGGGGAGGAATATTTTGCACAATGTTATCATGGCCCATGAATTGATTAGAGCCTATTCCCAGAAGGCTGTCTCTCCCAGATGCATCATCAAAGTGGACATCAGGAAAGCATATGACTCTGTCGAATGGGGATTTCTGAGAGCAGTGCTACTGGAGTTTGGCATACCTTACAGGCTGGTCAATCTGATCATGGAATGTGTTTCCACAGCAAGCTTCTCACTGTTGGTAAATGGGGGCCTTACCAGCAAGTTTCCAGCAAAGAAGGGCCTAAGACAAGGGGACCCAATGTCCCCCTATCTATTTGTCTTAGTCATGGAATATCTCAACAGACAATTGAAACAGCTGAACAAGAAACCAGACTTCAACTTTCACCCCAAATGCTCCAAATTGCAACTAACTCATATTTGTTTTGCAGATGACCTCCTCATGTGTTGCAGAGGAGATGAAACCTCCCTGAGACTTTTACTGAAAGAGTTCAACAACTTTTCACAGATGTCTGGGTTACAGGCCAATCTGGAGAAAATTTCACTGTACATAGCTGAAGTATCACAAGAGACTAAAAATAGCTTACTGGCAGAATTCCAACTTACAGAAGGACAATTCCCATTCAAATACTTGGGAGTCCCCTTGTCAACTAGGAAAATCACAATTGCACAATGCCTACCCTTGGTGGGCAAGATAGTAGATAAAGTCAGATGCTGGTCTTCCAAGACACTGTCCTATGCTGGCAGACTTCAATTGATCAAGAGTGTCCTTTTTGAGATGCAAACATATTGGGCACAGGTATTCCTCATTCCAAAGAAAGTCAGCAAACTGGTGGAAGGTATATGTAGGAACTATCTATGGACAGGGAAGCATGAAGAAAGCCACAGGGCACCCATAGCTTGGGATACAGTTTGTAGACCATTGGCAGCAGGTGGCCTCAATGTGATATGTTTTGAACAATGGAACAGAGCAGCACTGTCCAAGCTATTATGGGCACTAATGCAGAAAAAAGATAGATTGTGGATCATATGGATACACTGCCATTACATAAAAAGAAAAGAGATGATCAACATGGAAGCACCAAAACATGCAAGTTGGTTGGTACGGAAAATATTTGGAGCTAGGGAATGATGGGCTCATGACTGGGCAGCACTGCAATCTTGCTGCCAGAAGGGGAAATACAGTATCAAAACTGCCTGTAGGTACTTCATCCCACAGTTCACCAAAGTTCACTGGAAAAAGTTGATAATGGTACCAGGCATTCTGCCAAAACAGCAATTCATGTTATGGATGACACTACATCGACGCTTGGCAACAGTAGACAGGCTAGCAAAATGGGGTATACAAACTGACCAGGCCTGCTCTTTATGTGACAGTGACAACACAGACACACATGATCACCTTTTCTTTGAATGTCCTTACTCACAAGCATTGTGGCAAGGAATACTAAGGTGGCTCAACTTCAATAGAATGTTATACAACTGGGAGTATGAAATACAATGGCTAACTGCTAGAGTAAACAGTAGGAATCCAAGGAAATCCATCCTAGGAGTGGTTTTTGCCGCAACTGTATATAATATATGGATGGAACGGAATGAAAGAAGATTCAGACAAACGAGCACGAAGGCTAAGATTAGAGCAAGAATGATTGCACAGCAAGTGCACATCACTGGCCGAAAGATACACAAATGGAAGCCTACTCTACAATACTTAAATAGCTACCCAATATGTAATTCTCGAATGTAGTCACAGTTTTGTAGAATAGACCTTAGTTTTTCAGCCCTCGGGTTGTATAATGGATACGTAGGTTTTTGAGAGGTGTTCTATAGTCCCAAAGAACACGCGATGTACAGTTTCATTGGTTAAAATACAATTTTTTATTTTGACCAAAAAAAAAATATTCACAGAATTTCTAGTACTTTACATTTATAAAAAGTCAACATCTCACAACAGAATCAATTATGGTTGGTTATAACATTTATACATTTTTACCACACGACATATATGTATTACGGTACTAATTGAATTTTTAATAAAATTGGCACAGTTCAATTTTCAAATTTTAGAAAAAAAAGTTGTACCCACTAACTCCAACAGTTTGCTTGTTCTTTATGTGCTTATGCTCGGTTTAAATTTTTTAACATGTTTCTACCATTAAAAAAAGGATATTTTTATTTTCAGTACTTTTTGAGAAGACTAAAATGATCGGTTTTAGTATGTTTAATTTAACCCCTTAATGTGTATATACCATAAGTCAATCGTAAAGAAAAGAACCATCCTTTTATTTGGTAATTAAGACATGCATTAAAAAAAATACTAAGAGTCATTACATAGTTCATTACAAACGGGATTGTTCTAGAACATAGAGTTCCTAGCTTATCCCTTTCTAGGATAGAATTAACAAAAGTAGGAGGACATTGAGTTTTTAGCCAGTGGTGAATAGTGTATTTATCGGGCGGTTCCGGAGGTAGTTAGATAAAACCAGCTTGAGCCAAAATAATTTTGGAGTGCTTGCATTTAAAGAATATGGAATATATCTTCCCTCTCAGTGCTGCAAAAATGGCAAGGTTGGAGAGTTGATTATATTTCTGCTGAAGAGCATTTTTGCCATTGGGAGCTTATTGTGGATAGCCGTCCAGAGGAAGAACTTTATGTTATTGAGAGTTTTTATTCTCCAGAGCCATTTATAGTCATTGGTGTCCCCCTCATCCTTTCCTTGTAACATTGCGTAGGCATATTTAATAGTGAAGGATCCGTTAAGAGTTTTTTCCCCAGCTGTAGTTATCTTGAATAGGGTTATCTTGCTTTATATAGGTGCGATATATCTTATTTTTAACTTCAGCGGGGAGTTGAAATGACAGGTTATTCAGATTGAAAGAATTGTTACTGATGATGTCCGCTAGCTTTTTCTATTGTTCATGCTTCATTAAGGGTCCTTGGATTTGGGTTCTTAGTGGTTCCTTTGTTCCTAGCCAATTTTCTTGCCAAGTTCTAATTAATTTCTCATCCCCAATTTCCCAATGTATGCCTGCTTTGCAGATTTGAGAGCCACGGACAATATTTTTTCAAATATGGGAGTCGTTTCCCTCTTAGAGATTCCAACTTTATTTGGTGTTTTTTTTGTCATACCTACTTTGTAGCACCCTACTACATAGACTATTATTGTCTTTTTTATATCTCCAGGCTAGGCCCGCATTAAAGGATTGGTTTTTCCATTTTGATTTATATAACCCCAATCCTCCATTTTTATTTTGTTTTGTGGCTGTTTCCCAATTTATCAGGTGACACTTTCTTTTTTCAGAGGTGCTACCCCATAAAAAGTCTCGTTGAATTTTGTCAATATTTTTTATGGTAGTTTGTGGGAGACTATAGATTTGCATTACATGGTTAGGGATTGCAGCTAGGGTAGATTTGATGAGAGTTGTCCTCCCTTCTATATTGAGGAAATTAATTTTCCATCCTTTAGCCTAGTATTCATATGATCTATAATGTACTGGAAGTCTTTCTTTGAAGGATTGGAGAATCCTATAGGGTACCCCAGATATTTCCCAAACTTTCTAGTGTGATTTATAGCAAGGTAAGTGCTGAAGTCATTCTTTAGGTTGGTGGGCACGTTATCTGAAAAGATGAGCCTTGATTTATTGAAATTGATGGATTGCCCTGAGTGATTACAGAATCTGTTAAGGGTATCTGTTATGGAATTGCAGCTTTTTTGATTAGCATTTGATAGTAGGATCAAATCGCCTGCAAAGAATAAGTGAGATAGAGGGGACTGGATGGGGAGATCTTAATAGGGTCCCATCTACAACAGTCTATTTTTCATGGTGAATTAATCGTGATAACATTTCCATACAAATAACGAAAATATAGGGGGATGGTGGATCGCCTTACCGTATACCTCTACTTGGTTGAAAGAATTCAGAGTTGGAACCGTTGACTATAATAAAAGTAGACGTGCTAGATATGCAAGACATAATTAGTTCAATTAACTCTTGGGGGAATTTTAGGGAGTTTAGCGAGTATTTTATAAAAGGCCATTCTAATTTATCGAAGGCTTTTTTCAAGTCTATTTTAATCAGCATTTTCCATTTTTGGCCTTTTATTTTTTTAAAGTGATTAAAAGTCTCATGGACAATGATAGCATTATCTGAAGAGCGTCGTCCTTTCATGAAACTGGTCTGAGTAGGGTGGATTATTTTGGCTAATAGAGGTTTTATTCTGTTAACAATGACTTTGGTAATTACTTTATATGCAGTGTTGCATAGGCTTATAGGTCAATACTGCTTTGTAGTTTCAACATTTTGGCATTTAGGTATTAGACATATGTAGGTGGTATTCATTCCTTCCGTCATTTTCCTTTCCTTAAACGTATTTTGGCAGAAATTAATTAGAGCATCATTTGTTTCATTCCAGAATTTTTGATAAAAGAATGGGTATAGACCATCCGGTCCCGGGGCTTTGTAGGGTTTAAAAGAGTCCAAAGCATTTTTAATTTCGCGGACTCTGACATTTTTGAAGAGGTCGTTTTGGTCTGCGCTATTCAGGGTTGAATATGAGGACATATAATGATTCATTTTGATGGACTTGTTATGGCTAGTGGTGAAGAGGTTGTTATAATAATTGTAGATTATAGATTTTACTTCCTTAGGTTCGTAAAACCAGTTGCCCGCTTCATCCTTTAAGCTAAGGATTATGTTTTTCCTTCTTCTCTGCATTATAGTAATGTGAAAGAATTTAATGCTCGCATCTCCCTCATTCAACCATTGGATTCGAGATTTGATTCTCCAAAATTCCTCTTCCAACTTTAGGACATCATTTAATTCTTTTAATAGATTTGTTTCAAGGTCTAAGAGGAATTGACTAGTTGTATAATTAGGAGAATTCTGGATCCCTTTAATTCTAGCAACTAGTATATTTTTTGTGAAAAATATTGCCAAAGGTGCTGATATTCCACTCTTTTACATTTTTAGTAAAGAATTCAATTGCTCCTAGAATATTATCTTGATTAATCCATGATTCTTTGACGAGATTTTTAAAGGTGGGGTGTGATAACCACATGGATTCCAATCTAAATATGTTATTGCTATGGGAGAAGTTCTTCAAAAAGGTCTAGTTTAATAGAACAGTGGTCAGAGTGTAGTCTAGTTAAGTGAGTAACATGAGCCTACTTAAAAAGGTTAATCCAGTTTGCGTTTGCTACGTATCTGTCTAGTCGTTCCATTATTAAGGTTCTAGTTTTTTTCCTTTTATTTGTCCACATGTATTTTGAGCCCTTATACCCTAGGTCCATAAGTCCGCAATAATCTAAACAATTTAGGAATCTTGAAACCCTAGGGTAGCTAATTGGAAGACCTACGAATTTTTCATTTGACTTAGTGACTTCATTGAAATTGCTCGTTACTAGCCAGGCTCCCTTAAAACTGTTTGCTACTGATTTTAGATTATTCCATAGTATAATTCTATCTTCTAATAGAGTGCTAGCATAAACAATAGATATAAGCCAAGGTTCTATGTTAGAATTATTTACCTTGATCATGGCATGAATTTCTTGGTCTGTTGTTCCAATTTGGTCCACCATAATGTCTCCTGCGTTCCACATCATGACCATGCCTCCCGAAGTACCTTGAGCTGCAACTTGTACCATGTTAGTGAAACCAAAACTGTTCATAATGGTTGTATGATCCGCCAACTTTGCTTCCAAAAGAGCAACTAGAAATGGCATGTTATAGTCAAGCATCGACCTAAAAGTTCTTCTACACTCCTCATTACCCGCTCCCCTACAATTCCATACGATCATACTCATTGGTCTAGATGGGGGTGGGGTGTTCTCCTCCGTTTGTGCATGGGGTGGACTTTCCACGTTCATGTTGGTGAACATCGTCGGAACCATTACTATCCCGTATTTGAAGATCGTGGGGGCTGTCAAGATCCTTATATTGATCGAGCACTTCCTCAAATTTAGCGGGCAACGTAAGATTACCCTTTTTATCTTCTTTCCTTGAAAATACCAACGTTTTTGGCGTGCATAACATGGTGTATTTCACTCTTCTTGCTGTTGATATTCCTTCCCTTTCTCCCTCCTCGTTCGTCAATGGTGCTAAGTTATTTTGGGCAGTAGGGTTTTTAGGTTGCTCGGCCATGGAGTAATTCATGCGAGGAGGGTTATTGTGGGTAGGGTTGTTGTGAAGCAATTGTAGGTTCATGCTTAAGGGAATGAGAGTGCTTGGGGTGTTCATATGCAGCCGGTTCCATGGGGATGGGTTGGCTCCCATGATTGGAAGTTGATGAAAGGGTTGGGGTTGTGGGTTCATGAGAGATAGCCATGGGTGATTGGCTAAATTGTCTAGCCCGATCCTTAGTCCCTCCATTACAATTTGTGCTAGGTAGCTTGGGTTCTCGATTTGGATTATGATGTTCCTCCCCTCTAGATGAAGATTCATGTTCAGTGAGAATCCTGTTAGGCCGTATTCCAACCATGATAGATGAGTGTGGTTCAATGGGATATGAGGAGTTGTATACACTATTGGTTGGCTTTGGTCTAGGGCTTGGTTGTTCATTGGATGGGTAGCTTGGTTGCGAGACCATACATTCCTCGTGTGATTCCTTTGATGCCTCATGAAGAAATTGTTGATTGAGAGTTTTGGCATCCTTGATGATTGCTTGAGGATAGTTTTGTTGTGTTATCTTTTGTTGTTTTTTGTTTCTATATATCATTGGCATATGGCTTTAAGTTGGTTTGTGTTCTTGTAGTTGGAGAGGTATGTCGTTTGGGTGCATGGGGTGTAATGTAGAGGAGTAGGGGTGTGGGGTTTGTACTTGGAGTGTTTTGTGTGACTTGATGTTTGGCTACTAAAGGATCTTGTATTTGCATATTCTTATTGTCACCCTTAATTGCTACCTTGACCTCTTCTTGGGTGGATCAAAGGTCAACTAGCATAGATGCCTTATCATGATTCATAATTCCCTTAGTTGTTACTGTGACTGCCGATATATTGGTACGAAGAGGAGCAATATCCAAGATTGGACTGTCAGACTTGTTTGGACTGTTAGGCAATGCGTTTTTGTTGGCGCTGACATGTCCAATTTCTTGTTCATTTATAGGTCTAGGTAATTGGTTCATAAAAGAGTGTAACAAAGTAGTGTGGCTAAGTGTCTGTTGGTCTTTGTCCGTAGGGTTTGGGGCTTGGGTTGAATTGATTGGTACCATATCCTTGTACCCTTGTTCCAGTGTATTCAATGCTCTGAAATGGTTGCTTATTCCAATATCCATGTTGTTTGTGCTATTAACCGATGGATTGTCACGCGTATCCTTCTTTCCAGGCTCCATCCGTTTGAGGCTTGTTTTGTCCATGGTTGTGTTCCTGCATGCGTTGTTTCTTTCTTGTTCATTTTCCTTGTTGGTAGCAGGTTTTGAGTGGCTTGAACTGCCCTGGCCTTGAGGTGGAGAATGAGTTCTTTCCATATGGTCATGCCTAGGTTTTGTTTTCTTATGTGTAACTATAGTCCATTGGTCGATCTCTTATGTTAAGGATTCGATCCCAGCTTCGTTATCTTGGTTCACTTTTGTTTCACTGCTTTTTGATCCTGAAGGCTGTGGGCAATTTGACAGTGTATGCCTAATCTACCACAATGTGTGCATAGCATGTTGAATCCCTCATAAGCAACTCTTTGGTAGTGACGTCCAATAATAATATGTGTTTAAGGGGTCTCTCTATAGGAACTAGTATGCATAACCTTGCATATTTGCGTCTAGTGGTTGATATCGTGCATGCGTCGATCCTAAGTAACTTACCTAGCTTGGATCCTATCCTTTGAAGTATTTCATAATCGTAAAATTCCGTTGGGAGCTCTGGTAACCTAGCCCAGATGACTGAATGGGTTTGCGAAGCGCTTGACGCTACAAACTTGGTTTCCCATTTTTGAACGGTAAGGAATTGGTTTCCAATGAACCAAGGTCCTCCATGGAGGGCTTTGTCATAATTTTCAGGGTTTATGAACTTAATTAGGTAGTAGTCGTTTCCTAGATCTATAAGAGTAATATGTTCTGTTGGTTTCCAAATAGCCGTTATTTTGGTTTGTAAGAAGACATGGCTTACTTTCCTACCAAATAGTTTAATGATAATGGCATTGATCGAGTTATTGTAAATCCTCTCCTTATCTGTTTGAGTAATGGAAATGAAATTATCGGACTCGTATTGCTTTTCAGATTCGTCAGAAGTGTTGAGGCCCCCTAACGACTTTTGCACTGCTATTTGGTTTCGATGTAGTGTTTCCACCATATTTCCTTTCAGTTTGTGCAAGAATGAGCTTGTTTATTCGTGTGTTTCCTTGCCTATTGTCTAGGGTTTGGAGATATTGTTGTTGGGAGGTTCAGTAGTAGCGTCGTTTGGCTTTGGTTGGTCTATCTCCACACTTGGATCCATCGTTTCTTTTGGTAGATGAGGGAATGGAGGTTGTGGTGAGGCAGTGGGGGAATAAGGTTTGGAAGAGGGAGTTATTTTGTTTATAAAGAGAAGCAAGAGCTTCTCTTTCTAACCCATTGGACTGTCTATAACTATACGAAACTGTAACATAGCGCAGGCAGATTAAGAAATAACCATCCACCTTTTATAAGTTCCGCACTATAAAAGAAATAAAAAAGACTTATGGACTCGAAAACAGTTTTATTTTATGTTTTTTTTATTTTTAAAGTGCTATCACATTAAATGCGCCACAGCAACAGAAGGATTCTTCTCTCCTCAGCTTCAGGTTGAGCATTTGTTGTGGCTAAAACTAGACTGAATTCGATATCAATCCAGTTGTGGCTTAGTAAGAAATGCACATGACATGCTTTCATTTGTCTGATAAAAATATCGTTATGGGTACGTTTTTTCTACGTAACAATTGACCCAACTCATCTGAAAACTTAAGAGTGAATACTTGCCGATGTAATTCACGCAACTTAGTACTCCCGTGCTCTTTACCTTGATTCCACCTCAGGTATGGCAACAACAAGGCTCAACATCTGTTACCTTGAAACACATGGGTAGTTCTCTGTCTTTTCCTCTCTGATAGTCACTCCTCTCTTTTCCTCTCTGATTAGTCAACCTCTCTTCTTCTTCTTCACCGTGCAAGTTATCTTAGTTCCAAGACTAGCATAAACATATACCACCAGTCTCGCGGTTCTTTTAAGCAGTGCCCAAGAACACGTGTTGCACATTTTACACTTCTGTTTATCTCTAAATTTCATTGCATCAATTTTTTTCATTTAAACGTGTGATGGAACTATCTTGCACCCTATCAGTGAAACAACATGTCTTAAGAGGAACTGAACTTGTACGCTATGAATACTTGGCCAGCATCCAACAATTTCAAGTCTGAAAAAGCTATCAGACCTGCATTGCTTATCCTCCGGTTTTGTTCACTCTTCCCTTAAAAGCCCTCGAAATAAGCAATACAAAAGTAGAAATGTAGATGTACAAGCTAATAGAATACCATTTTTTTGCTTCCAGACTTCCATTATACTCAGTGATAGAAACAGACAAAGAGAGCCAAATAACACGCAACAACGTTACCAAGTCTCTCCCAGTACTGACATAGCACTTGCCAAAGCACAAACAACGAAGCAGAAAACGATACTCTCACAAAACAATAATATCTTTTAAACTTAGTTACGAAATAATTCCTTTTCATCTAATGTTTGGTTTACCCCCAGAAAAAGGAAAACTTAAGTGAATACCTAAACACTAATAAACTTTGGACCGACGGTATGACCGCCAAAACAAAATAAGGACAAACATCTAAACCAATATTGAGTAGATTCCAAGTCATCAAAAGAAGAATGAAGGCAATAATTTTTTTTGATAGTTATGCAAAAAACAAATTGTATGACAAAAGATCGAGTTCAAATTCCAAAATAAAATGGCAAATGATTTCTTTAGAACTAGGTGCTGCTCTAAATGGCCTATGTACGCTTAGGGTCGTTTGGTAGAATATATAAGAATAATGCTAAATAGAATGTATGGTTATGCTGATATATTTTTTATTCATTATTTGGTTTGATGTATTAAAGTATTATACAAATTTTAAAAAATTTATTTAATTACAAAAATACCCTCATAACCAATCCATCACTTTATCTTTTTAAAAAAAACATATATTGAGAAATATTTTTTTTATGAAAAAGGTTATAAAAAAAATTATTTGATTCGCCTACCCAAACCCTAGAAGCCTTTCTCCTCTCTTCTTCTCCCCAGCAACCGCCGCCTCTCCCTATACAGCGGTGCCGCCCACTGGAGGTCGCCCACAGGTGGCGACCGTCCTCCAAACACCCCCAAATTACACCATTCATTTTCTCTCCTCACCCTCTTTCTAGATCCACAACCCATTTCCCCCAAATCTATACCAATAATCAATAAAATCAAACCCTAGTTGCGCCGTTACCACTGTTGTCGCAACCCGTCATCCAAACTACACCAAAATTGCACCACCTCCCCCTCTTCTGCCCTTCACCAGCTTGAATTTGACATGGGTGACGTCGAAAACGTTAACAGAAACGTCGGGGATGCACCAGTTTTCCCAAACATTGGAGTAGTGGCACCTCTTGTGCCAGAAGCTGCACTTTATGACTGGTCATAGCCTACATCTGACAACCTAGTTACTACCATAGTTGTGCCCCCAATTCAAGCGGAGACTTTCCAGATCACCAAAAACATAATGCATCTCCTGAAGAATAAGGGATTGTTCTCCGCTTCACAAATTGAAGACCCTCAACAACACTTGAAATATTTCCTATCGATTTGTGTGACCCAAAGGCAACCGAATGTGACCCCAGAAGCTATCAAGTTGTTATTGTTCCCCTTCTTTGTGATAGAGGAAGCTCATACTTGGTTAAATTCGCTCCCTGTTAATTCCATTGTCAACTTGGAGGAATTAATCAAGCAGTTTCTGAAAAGTTCTACTCGACCAACAAGACCGCAAGGCATATTGATAAAATATTGCAGTACAAGCAGCAGTCGACTGAGACCTTGCAGGAAACTTGGGAAAGATTCAAAGAAATGCTAGTGAAGTATCCTCACCGTGGTATTTCAAACCAGATGCTTAGTCAAAGATTCTACATGGGGTTAGCTGATTATCTAAAGGCCAATGTGGATGCTTCATATGGAGGTGCATTTTTTAGTAAGACATTCACCGAGTACAAAGTCCTTCTTGACAAGATTTCCCAAAATTCGAGATGGATGACCCGAGGTACAACAATGGCACCCATAGTGCATTTAGTTCCTCTTGAACCAAATAATTCCCATGCAGAAAACATAGTCATACTCATGACTCAGATGAGCATATTGACAAAGAAGATTGATGAGACGAGTACAAAGTAGGTGCATATTGTTGACACAACAAATGGAGGACTGTGTACACCATGTGTTAATCAGTCTTATGTGTATTTATGGAGTGGAGAAGGTGACAATCAAGGGGCAAAGGAAGACATGAATTATGTTAACAACTTTGGGGGTCATAGACAAGAAGGACAGTAATGGAGACCGACACCAAATTAGCAATACAGGCCAAACATGCAAAAGTCTGGCGGTATACAACCTCAAAGCCAAATGGTACCATATCAGAGACAACGGGATTATCCACAGTAGAATCAACAACAGTTGACATATCAGCCACCTCATTAGCAGCAAGATAACAACATGGTAGAGATCATAGGTACGCTTCTGCAACTCATTGGCACAAGTGGTAAGACGTAGAAAAAGTTGGTAGTGCATGATTCAGCTATAAAGAACATTGAAACTCAGCTAGGGCAGTTGTCTATAGCTTTAAACAACTGCCCCCAAGGAACTTTTCCAGTGGACACAAACATCAACCCCAAGGAGCAAAATCTGAATCAGCTGATGGCAGTAAGTCTCCAGAATGGGAGAGATTTAGACAAAGAGCAGAAAATTGCACAAGCCATCAAAGAGACCATGCCAGCCACTACAGTTCTACTAGAGGCGAATGAACCATTAGAACTTACTGAAGTGGTGGTTGAACAGGGTCAAGATGAAAATGGCAAGGCTAAGGTGAGTGACCAAGTTGCAAAACAGGTGGTACCTCGTGTGCCACAGAACCCAAACAGAGAGAAGCCATTGCACAAAGGGTGATACCTGCGCCATTCCCTCATAGATTGGTAAAACAAAAAAAGGAAGATCAATACAGGAATTCATGGAGATGCTGCGTTAAATTCAGTCGAATATTCCTTTGATGGATGCCTTTAGGGAGATGTCAGGCTATGTAAAGATGATGAAGGACCTAATGTCACGAAAGTTTGATTTTTAAGACCTATCCACAGTAACTCTAACGCAAACTTGTAGTGCAGTAGTGACACGGCCAATAGCTCAAAAGATGTTTGACCCATGTAGCTATACTATTCCATGCACTATCGGGCGCTATGCCTTTGCAAAGGCATTATGTGACTTAGGAGCCAGCATAAATTTGATGCCTCTGGCCATATACACCAAACTAGGTATTGGCAGAGCTAGACCGATTTCGATGTTGTTGCAACCGGTTGACCGCTCGGTTAAAAGGCCAACTGGGATTATTAATAATGTGTTGGTACAAGTGAGGAAGTTTGTGTTCCCTGCAGACATTGTTTCTGAATTATCAGGTAGATGAGGAGATACCAATCATTTTAGGGAGGTCATTCTTAGCCATTGGAAGAGCACTGATTGATTATGAGACTGGGGAACTTAAAATAAGGCTGAATGATGAAAAAGTCATATTCAACGTTCAATAATCCATGAGGAGGCCCGGTGAATATGCTAATTGCTCTTTAGTGGAGGCAGTAGATGTGATCTTGCACGAAGATGATGTGACCCTGACTGCTAAAGATCCATTAGAGGCTTGCATAACAAATTTAGAGGAGATAGATGGTGAAAGGTTAGCCGAGTGGGTCATGGCACTTGAAGGCCAAGGATTCTGGAAAAGGGAACCTCAGTTCGAGCCCCTTGAGTTAAAAAAATGGTTACTCCTCCTGCAAAGCCATCAGTAGAGGAACCACCTAATCTGGAGCTGAAACCGCTCCCGGCTCACCTCATGTATATTTTCTTATGTCTTGATTCTACTTTTCTTGTTATTTTATCATCAAGTTTGTTAGATGTGCATGTAGAGCAGCTTCTACAGGTACTACAGGAATGTAAGATTGCCATTGGTTAGACCATGACAGACATGAAAGGTATCAGTCCGGCCTTCTGCATGCACAAGATTCTCTTGAAACAAGGACACAAACCTTCTAGAGAACATCAACGAAGGCTGAACCCGAATATGAAAAAGGTGGTGAAGAAGGATGTGATTAAATGGTTAGATGAGGGAATCATCTTCCCCATCTTTGACAGCTATTGGGTCAGCCTTGTCCAATATGTGCCTAAAAAGGGGGGATAACAGTTGTGAAAATGAGAATAACGAGTTGATCTCAACTCGCACAGTCACAGGATGATGGATCTGCATGGATTACCAGAAATTGAACACAGCCACCAGGAAGCCTGTTCTTTGGCAATCACATTGCGAACCTTACAAAATTGTTTGAATAGGCTTCTGTTTGAACCCTTTTACCTTCCATAAGCACTTTAATGGCCTTGACATATGCAAAAGTTAAAGTGTGGGGTGGTGGTTTGGTTTTGAGTGGAGCCAATGAAATAGAGGAAAGGTGTAGTTTTGAGGAATAAAAGAAGAAGCTCCACGAAAAAGAATTTGTGAATAAATATAGTAGTTGATAATAGGTAGCTTGATACAAATGCACCTAAGAATACGATGTTATGGATAAATTGTGGGGAATGTCTGGTTGACATAATATGGAATGTTAATATGTTTTGTATTAAAAGTGCTTAGGGAGGTTAGTCACAATATCCAAATATATCCTACCCACCCCTTAGCCTACATTACAACCAAGTGAAGTCCTAATTGATCTTAGACTAGATAGGCTTAACTAGTAGAGCATTACACTAAGGGCAAGCCTATGGTGTTTCTTTGTGGAATGTGAATGTTCTTTTGGAGAGTGAGCGAATTTTGTCTATTTGAGTTCCTAATTGTGTTAACTCATATTATTTGTAGAAATACTCTCTTGTGTGTCGTGAGGGCATGTGATTCACAAAGGAAAGGTAAGTCTTGACTTTTGTGTAGAGTAGTTTGAGTAAGTGCAAATATTACATGGTATGAGAGATTCGACTTCTGAGACAAAGATTGTTCACTATTAGGTGCAACTTTGGTAAATTGTTCAAGGTGTGATTCGTTAAGGGTAAAGATTAGGGAATGAACTTTGATAGTGTATGGTGGATTGCTAGATGACTAGCAATGATTTAAGTGTGGGGTGTTGATATTAGGCTATATAGATGATATTTATACCTTAATATTACCATGCTCTATTATTGTTTTATAGGCGAATTGATAATAAAATGCTCTAATTGGTGTTCTTTTGCTTCTCACGGGATAATCTAAGTGAGGAATCACTATGGAGTGTTTTAGAGTCAATAATGCGAACAAAAAGGCCAATCAAGAAGTACCCGAGCATAAAGAAGCAAAAATGGACTGAGTGAATCCAACACGGCCATGGTGGAACCGCGGCAGATCAAGTACGCGAGGCAGAATGTTCAACATTCACTGCGGTCGTGCCGCGATTTTGCTGCGGCCGAGGTGAACTGTTCATGTGCCAGAAAATTGGGAACCAAAGTGTAATTCGGGGTAAACTTGTTCCAAACCTTATAAAATTTAGAAGCTCGCCCAAGACAGAATTAAGCTTGTTTTTAGAGTATTTTGGAGGTAAGAACAAGTGTGAGAAAATCAACCAAACATTAGAGTTTTTCTATCTCCTTTTAATTCTTGCAATTATTCATTATGAACAATTTTGTAGTTTTATCATATTTTGTTATGAGTAGTTAAACAATTATCTAGGATTGATGGAACCAATTATTGGTTGAAGTTTTGACTCAACTTGTTATAATCGAGCCATATTTATGATATGATTGTTCAACTACGTTTTGTATGTTGATTAATTGAATGGGCACTTGATTAATCGTGTCTAATCACCTCATATTTCTTGAAAAGAATATTAGGTTAGACTGCTGTTGAAAAATACCACTTTTGGGTAATTGAAGAGATTCATTACTTGAATTTAATGGTGTTAGATAATACGCTTAACGCTAGAGGGGGGGTGAATAGCGTTATAATAAAAATTAGCGTAAACTTGCGGAATTTAAAAATTGCAGGAAATAAATAAGTGTGATAAGTAAATAAATTAGAACAAACGCACCGATGTATCCTGGTTCACCACAACCCGTGGCTAGTCCAGTCCCCGAGAGACTCTCTCGAGATTTCCACTAACTTGTTAAGCTTACGGGTGCTCAACAAACTGTTACAACTTGAGGACACAAGCCTCAACAACCTTTGCTCGGAGATACAACACTCCAAGACTTCAACCAAGGAAACACAAGTTCCTTCTTACAACACAAGGGACTAACACTTCCCTTCAAGTGTACAAAAACACTTAGCACTCAAACAAGACACTCCTTTAAGAGTAGATATGAGTAAAAAGAATACGCTCAAGATCGCAACAACTTTCGACAAGAACTTGGCTCTCAAATGCTTATGTAATGAATATAAAATGATAAGCAATAAAGTATGCAAGCTTTAGCAATTGTATGATCAGTTGTTGTGTGTTGTTGTGCTTAAAAGACTGATTTGAAGCTGTATTTATAGTTGCAAAACCTTGTATTACCATTGCCTAATTGCCAATTAAGAATTGCTGATTTTACTCTGTGACAATCGATTGTCAAATTACCACAATCGATTGTTTGCCAGTTCTTCCAAAAATCAATCCCAGATTTTACGCATAACGATCGATTGTTTAAGACTCACAATCGATTACTGGCAACGTTCAAAAAATCATTTCCAGATTTTACTTAAAACAATCGATTGTTAGAAATCTACAATCGATTACTCAACAACGTTCAAAAAATCCTTTCCAGATTTTGATTAAAACAATCGATTATAAGAAATCAATAATCGATTACCTAGGAACGTTCAAAAAATCCTTTCCAGATTTTAATTAAAACAATCGATTATAGGAAATCAATAATCGATTACCTGACGGTATTTGAAAACATTTTGGCAACGGTCAGTTATACAATCGATTATATTAAGTTGACAATCGATTATATATCAGTCTTGAAAAATCAATTTAGACACTGCCTCTTGACAATCAATTGTTATAGGTTCACAATCGATTATTTGATAACTTTGAAAAAGTCTGGAAGACACTGCCTCAACACAATCGATTGTCATAAGTTCACAATCGATTATTTTGTGACTTTGAAAATCTGATGGACACTGTCTCTTCACAATCGATTGTCATTAGCTTCACAATCGATTATTTTGAGCTTTGAAAAACTTTGATGGACACTGCCTCATCACAATCGATTGTCATGAGGTTCACAATCGATTGTCATGCAGATTTGAAAAATCTTATGCGCACTGCCTTAACACAATCGATTGTCATAAGTTCACAATCGATTGTCAAGCAGCTGACTTAAACATAATCGATTATCATAAGTACATAATCGATTATCTTAGTCCAGATTTTAGAGGCATGTTTAAAAATCATTTTGACTAAAGTAAATATGCATTATTTAAAATTATTTTGCTCTAAATTAAATATGCATGATTTGTTAAAAATATTTTTACGAGAGAAGCCAGGTCTTGAGTTTAAGTTGTCGGATCAAGATCACAATTAAATACCGACTCATATAAAACTTAATCTCGATCTTTGTCTTGTGCTTGAATCTCGTTATATATCAATTTTGCGCTTGTGCTTGGACCTCGTCATATGTCAATTTGCGCATAGTTTGTCATTCATCAAAACCTACAAATATGAACACACGTTTAGTATAATGCCTTGAGAACGTGTTTCCAACAATTTCCCCCTTTTTGATAATGGCAAACTTTAAGCGGGATATGCATACGATTCAAGACAAGTAAAGATATGCAACAAGTATATAGATATGCAATTAGTTCCCCCTCAATATATGAATTCCCCCTCAATTTATCCCAATAAGTATTGAGAGTGCATACCCGTTATCTTCCCCCTTTTGCCATTAGCAAAAAAATATAGAATAATCAAAAAACTTGTTTATTTATTAAAAAAACGGTTACATAACGGGAACAATAAAACATAGAACAATAAAATAGAAAAACAAATAAAGAAATTATTCATCATCATTTCCCGCCTCATCATCCAGCACTGCTTCATAGGGAACAAGACCGGCATATGGATAATGAACATGGTCAAAATATCCATGGATCTCATGTGTCAATTGACCGACAGAGATGGTCAATGAAGCAATTTGGTTGGAAATGGATTGAAGAGTAGGTTCTTGAGGCTGACGCGATTGACGGGTTGGAGGAGGAGCAGGAGCTGCATGATCACCGTCATGGGGAAAGGAGGATTCTGAAATTTCCCACTTCTTGGTGCTCTTTTTGAGAGGACCGATGGAAGTGTTGAACCCGGAAGCTTCAAGAAAATTCATAATAAGGAGGGCATAGGGAAGAGGTCTATCATCTCCGATGGCATCAAGCATGTGAATCTTGACGAACTTACATTAATTGATGTGAGCTCCGGTTATAATGGCATGCATGAGCTTAGCGTCCTCTTGGGAAAGAGTGCTATGATTATGCTTCCGAGGCTTGAGGACTCGGGTTATGAAATAGAAAATCAAATGATACTCGGGGAGCATTCCCGTGATAGTAGGACGCCGAGTGGATAGATTAGGATCATAAGATGTAAGACCTATTTGGTTTAGGAGAATTTTCTCATCAAATAAAGCGTCGGCCTCTCTAATGTAGCGAGTAATGTTTTCGCCATTTCGAGGAAGATGGGCAATGAGATGCAAGTTTTCATTGGACAAAAGAATTTGAACACCATTAATATTTGACACAAGCTCACCATCGTCATCCTTATGAAGGTTTGAGTAAAACGCTTGAATCAATGGAGGATTAATATAAGGATAGGTAAGATATAAGAAGTCAAGAAGTTGACATTCTTTAAGAATGTTTGCAGCGGGGGCGTATGATTCAAGATATTTGCTTGTTGAAAAGCGAGGAGGAAGAATGTCACGCTTTTCGAATTTTGTCAAAAATCTAGTAAGCTCGGTTTCAGTATTGAATTGTAAAATAGACCCATCTTGATAAGGGAAATTTGGAGGTGGAGGAGCAGAAGAAGATGCACCTTGTCTACCTGAACGGGAACGTTTAGAGTGTCTGCCCGACATTTTCAAAAAGTAGTAGTGAACTTTGTAAGAAACTTGGAAGATTTTTGAAGGTTTGGGAGCAAAGATTGATGCTTGAGTGAATAAAATTGAAGACTTATGATGCATATCTATAATGGGAAGAATGACATTTCATTTATGATGAAAATCTGCAGAAATTTATGAGCCAAAACAGTCAGAAACGGTAAAAATAAATTGTACTGACCGTTAGACAATCGATTGTTGAAACGAAATAATCGATTGTTGAGCAGACTTTGACTTGAACTCGGAACTGACACAAAATCGATTGCAGGACCCAAACGGTAACAAATATTTGAATTACTGACAAAAAAATAATCGATTGTTGAATTATGATAATCGACTGTTGTGATACAGTGAGCACGGTGATTTTCTGACTCGGAAAATAATCGATTATATTTATGAAACAATCGATTGTTTTAGGAAAGCAGTACTGAATGGCTAAGACAGTAATCGATTATACAGTTAATAAATCGATTATTAAACACAAATGCATAATAAGCATCAAACATAAATAATCGATTAGTGATACTTGCTAATCGATTGTCCGCACAGTAAAATAATCGATTATTTGCTGTAACAATCGATTGTTCTATGTCATTTCTTTATAATTCCTCCTGCCTTTAGGGCGATACCTGCAAAAGAGAATTAGACGTCTCCGACGCTCAAGTTAGTAATTTGTAACGAAATAATGCAATGAGAACGTGATATCTTAAGAAGTGTGTCCTAAGGTGTTCTTAAGAGAGTTTCGGGTACTTACCTTTTCTCCGACGTCGCCAATTACCTGTTCGAGAGGGTGATCTTTGATTGTCCTCCACTCGTTAGGCATTTTCGTTTCTTTCTCCAATTGTGGCGTTTCCTCCGTTGATTGTTCCAAGATTTCATCTTGAATTTCCTTAGGAGTTTCCTCTTGTACTTTGTCTTTTAAACTATTTAGAATACCTGCAAGATCAGAACAAGAATCCTTTCTCGCCAAGCGAGCATTATTTTCGGAAAACACAATATGGGGGGATTCCTCCACAGTTTGGGTTCTATTATTAAATACCCTATATGCTTTGCTACGTGAAGAATACCCAATAAAAATTCCCTCATCGGATTTGGCATCAAATTTTCCCAATTGATCTTTTCCATTGTTATGAATAAAACATTTACAACCGAATACTCTAAAATGGGAGATATTTGGTTTCCTTCCCTTGTAGAGTTCATAAGGGGTTTTCATGAGTATTGGCCTTATGACTACTCTATTTAAAACGTAGCATGCGGTACTCACGGCATCCGCCCAAAAATGTTTGGGAATCTTAGCCTCTTCGAGCATGGTTCTAGCCATCTCTTCGAGACACCTATTTTTCCTTTCCACCACCCCATTTTGTTGTGGTGTTCGTGGAGCGGAAAAGGTATGCTCGATACCGAGTTCGTCACAAAAGTCCGCAAAGAGATTGTGATCAAACTCTCCCCCATGATCACTTCTAATTGAGGTGACGGTTGTTTCCTTTTCGTTTTGAACACGTTTAAGAAAATATTTAAAATTCTGAAAAGCATCACTTTTATGGGCAAGAAATAAAGTCAAGTAAATCTGGAATAATCATCAACAATAACAAAAGCATAACGATTTCTACCAAGACTTTCAATGCGAGATGGTCCAAACAAATCCATGTGAAGCAATTGCAATGGTCTAGTAGTTGAAATAATATTTTTCGATTTAAAAGATGCTTTTGTTTGCTTCCCTTGTTGACAAGAATCACAAATAGAGTCATTTTCAAATTTCAAATTTGGAAGACCAACAACTAAATTTTGTGAAACCAATTTGTTCAAAAGATGCATGTTGATATGAGCTACCCTACGATGCCATAACCAAGAATCATCCTCTTTGCTCATTAAACAATTCACATATTCGGGTGAAGAATTTGCAAGATCAACCATATAATGTTATCCATTCTAAAACCACGAAGGATAATTTTAAAATCGCTACGTCTAGAAACTAAGCATTCATCCGAATCAAATAAAACAAGATTTCCCTTGTCACATAATTGACTTATGCTCAAGAGATTATGTTTTAAACCTTTCACAAGTAATATATGCTTAATGGAAGAAATTTCATCCTTACCGACCGATCCGATGCCGATAATCTTTCCTTTGTTGTTATCACCAAAAATAACACTTCCCCCTTCCTTGTGTTCTAGTTGAAGGAATTTGGATACGTCTCCCGTCATGTGCTTGGAGCATCCACTATCAAGGTACCATAGTACACTTGATCCTTCAAACATACCTACACAACAGATTAATGAGTTTTAGGTACCCATGCCATTTTGGGTCCTTGGGGGTTAGGCAAATCATAGTGATGTGATTGAGTGTTATGTCTATGTCGTGTAAAACAAGCAGGAGCAATATGTCCAATTCGTCTACAATAATGACAAGTCACGTTAGGATTATGCATCCTTCTAGGTTGATAGTAATTGGACGGACGAAATTCATTTACTCTATTCTTGAGAATATAACTATTGCACAAATCATGAAAATCATTTCTCCTACCATTTGTTCTAGGATATGCATCATTTCTAGAATAGTTGTTTCTAGGTTGGAAGTCATTTCTAGGTGTTCTAAAAGGTTCAAAATTCCTTCTAGTGTTTGGCCTAGAATGTGCATTATTTCTAGCATGATTATTTCTAGGTTGCGATTGATGGAAACCATTTCTAGGTTTGTTGTATCTAGGATGAACATTTGTTTTATTTATCCTAGGTTGAGCCTTAGGTGGTTGAGGGTTGGCTTCAACTTTCTCTTTAGGCTCGTTTCTAAAACCTATGCCATGCTTGGTCGACTTCAAATTAACAAGCACTTCATTCAAATTTTTATGAGAAGAATTAAACTTATCTAAGGTGCCCTTAAGCCTTTCTACTTCATTTTTGAGATGCATGCAAGAAGTACAATTTCTAGAACTCTCGGGCTTGTCGGCGCTTCTCTTGCCAAAAAATTTGTCTTCCTCTTTCAACTTCTCATTTTCTAAAATCAGTTTTTCCAATTCCTTTTCTTTAAAAGAGAGTTGTTTTTGAAAATCTTTTTCTTTTAAAGAAGTATTTTCTTTTATACTCTTAACAGTTTTTGAAGCTTTAATAAATTCGCTATACAACTCATCAAAAGCATTTTGCATTTCTTCAAGGGAAAAGAAATTTTTGGAAGAAATTTGACATACCTCTTCTTTGTTGTCTTCTTGTGCCATAAGACAAAGGTTTGCGGCTTCGTCTTCTTCTTCCTCACTTGACTCGTAACCGGAGTCGCCTCCCCAAGATATGTATGCTCATTGCTTCTTGAAGGGTTTCTTCTCCTTTTTAGCATTTGGGCAATTTGATTTAATGTGCCCGGTTTCTCCGCACTCATAGCACTTTATTTGATCTCCTTGCTTTTTGCCCTTTCGTTCATACTCTTTTCGCATGAACTTTTGAAATCTCTTGATAACGAGTCCGAACTCGTTGTCTCCGTCCTCATCATTTTGAGGTTGACTTGTGCTTGCCTTGAGAGCAATTCTTTGCTTCCTTTGATCATCAACAAGAGGGTTAAGTATAGTAGATTCATAAGTTTTAAGATTACCTCTTAATGCGTCGATGGTGACATTTGAAATGCCAATGGATTCTTGAATCGCGTCGGCCTTGGATCGCCATTCCGGAGTGAGACTTCGGAGAATTTTTTGGACAAGTTCCTTATCCATGAAGGTCTTCTTAAGAGCATGTAAATCATTTACGATTTTTGAAAATCGTTCAAACATCTCATCGACCTTTTCGCCTTCCTTCATGTGAAACAATTCATATGCATGGGTTAGGAAATCAATTTTGGCTTCCCTTACCTGGTCCGTACCTTCGTACGTAATTTCCAGTTTGTCCCACATTTGCTTCGCTGTTGTGCAACAAGATATCTTCCTGTAATCATCAGCATTTACAGCACAATATAATAAATTAATAGCTTTAGCATTATTT
Source organism: Nicotiana benthamiana (assembly GCA_034376525.1). NCBI lineage: Eukaryota > Viridiplantae > Streptophyta > Magnoliopsida > Solanales > Solanaceae > Nicotiana > Nicotiana benthamiana. Next base: position 51,069,041 of record CM067325.1, on the reverse strand, counting down.
TGCACCTTTCGGATATCATCAGCATCGTATTCATCTTCGGACATTGGGACCCATTCATTTTCAACCTTCTTGGTTGGAATTTGTTCTCCATTCATTATGACCTTCCAAAGATGAAAACTATTTGATACAAATATTCTCATCCTCTCCTTCCAGTATGTATAATTTGTACCATCGAATAGCGGTGGTCGGGTGGAGCTTTGTCCTTCACCTATTCCTGCAAAAGAATCACGAGTAGAAGCCATGGATGTTTCTCTCAAACGGTTAAGTCTTCAGAGAGTTGGGCTCTGATACCAATTGTTAGATAATACGCTTAACGCTAGAGGGGGGGGGGGTGAATAGCGTTATAATAAAAATTAGCGTAAACTTGCGGAATTTAAAAATTGCAGGAAATAAATAAGTGCGATAAGTAAATAAATTAGAACAAACGCACCGATGTATCCTGGTTCACCACAACCCGTGGCTAGTCCAGTCCCCGAGAGACTCTCTCGAGATTTCCACTAACTTGTTAAGCTTACGGGTGCTCAACAAACCGTTACAACTTGAGGACACAAGCCTCAACAACCTTTGCTCGGAGATACAACACTCCAAGACTTCAACCAAGGAAACTCAAGTTCCTTCTTACAACACAAGGGACTAACACTTCCGTTCAAGTGTACAAAAACACTTAGCACTCAAACAAGACACTCCTTTAAGAGTAGATATGAGTAAAAAGAATACGCTCAAGATCGCAACAACTTTCGACAAGAACTTGGCTCTCAAAAGCTTATGTAATGAATATAAAATGATAAGCAATAAAGTATGCAAGCTTTAGCAATTGTATGATCAGTTGTTGTGTGTTGTTGTGCTTAAAAGACTGATTTGAAGCTCTATTTATAGTTGCAAAACCTTGTATTACCGTTGCCTAATTGCCAATTAAGAATTACTGATTTTACTCTGTGACAATCGATTGTCAAATTACCACAATCGATTGTTTGCCAGTTCTTCCAAAAATTAATCCCAGATTTTACGCATAACAATCGATTGTTCAAGACTCACAATCGATTACTGGCAACGTTCAAAAAATCATTTCCAGATTTTACTTAAAATAATCGATTGTTAGAAATCAACAATCGATTACTCAGCAACGTTCAAAAAATCCTTTCCAGATTTTGATTAAAACAATAGATTATAAGAAATCAATAATCGATTACCTAGCAACGTTCAAAAAATCCTTTCTAGATTTTAATTAAAACAATCGATTATAGGAAATCAATAATCGATTACCTGACGGTATTTGAAAATATTTTTGCAACGGTCAGTTATACAATCGACTATATTAAGTTGACAATCGATTATATATCAGTCTTGAAAAATCAATTTAGACACTGCCTCTTGACAATCGATTGTTATTGGTTCACAATCGATTATTTAATAACTTTGAAAAAGTCTGGAAGACACTGCCTCAACACAATCGATTGTCATAAGTTCACAATCGATTATTTTGTGACTTTGAAAAATCTGATGGACACTGTCTCTTCACAATCGATTGTCATTAGCTTCACAACCGATTATTTTGAGCTTTGAAAAACTTTGATGGACACTGCCTCATCACAATCGATTGTCATAAGGTTCATAATCGATTGTCATGCAGATTTGAAAAATCTTATGCGCACTGCCTTAACACAATCGATTGTCATAAGTTCACATTCGATTGTCAAGCAGCTGACTTAAACATAATCGATTATCATAAGTACATAATCGATTATCTTAGTCCAGATTTTAGAGGCATGTTTAAAAATCATTTTGACTAAAGCAAAATATGCATTATTTAAAATCATTTTGCTCTAAATTAAATATGCATGATTTGTTGAAAATATTTTTACGAGAGAAGCCAGGTCTTGAGTTTAAGTTGTCGGATCAAGATCACAATTAAATACCGACTCATATAAAACTTAATCTCGATCTTTGTATGGTGCTTAAATCTCGTAATATATCAATTTTGCGCTTGTGCTTGGACCTCGTCATATGTCAATTTGCGCATAGTTTGTCATTCATCAAAACCTACAAATATGAACACACGTTTAGTATAATGCCTTGAGAACGTGTTTCCAACAAAAGGCGGGTTTAGAGATATCAAAACTTTGATGGGATAATTTAGAGCTGCACATATTGTCAGCTAGAGTAGTTCAAGAGTACGCTCTAGTAACATATTATAGTTGATCAAGAGAAAATTACGATAAACCATAGCTCTTAATCCTCATAGAGTATTACGGCGATATTATAGCAAAAAATTCAAGACCCAACTAGCAATTGGGGAAATCACTGCCCTAGACCTTTTACCTTTGAATTACCTTTAATCTAGCATATTGTTATTTCTAATTTTATTTGTAGTAGTTAAACAAAATCCAAGATTGATTGATAAAAATCTTGCATCCAGAAATTGGTTGAGTTGATAATAGCATAGCTAAAGAGTTATAATAGATAGGTTGGTTCCCTGAGAATTCGACTCGGACTTAAAACTAGATTATATTTGCAACGATTGCTTTGTATTTTAGAAGGCATAGTTGTGCGTGATCAACAGACAAAGATGCTTATAGGGAACCTGGTTCATCGGTGCAACAGTCTATGGTAATTAAGGAAACTGCTAAGAAACAGAAAGGGTCATATGTGAAAAATAACTGCAAATCTAAACGGAGTCCAACTGAGCTAGCAGTGTCTGAAGACAATACTGTGGGGACAGTAGGCTGGAAAGGAAATTCTGCTGAATGAACTAGCAAACAAAAGAGGGAACTCGTTAAGGAACCTGGTTCTTTAAAGTGCTTGACCTGTGATGTTGTTCTGTGGCGGCAAAGGTTACGAACTCAAAAAGGTGTTGTGGGGCCGAAAATTTGATCCAACAATTTCGAAGATGGCAGGCATGAGACAAATTCTTGAGATTGTGGAGTTTCAACAATGAGAACACCTGTTTTAAGGGAGCATGTCTCTGGTATACGAAGATGTAGTGCTAACCTTCTATGCATCTCTTTTTACTGTTAAGGAGGATCATATCCGTGCACTTGTAAATGGAGTGTATATTGTACTCGACACCTCACTGTTGGGTAAAATTCTCAGAATTTTGTGTGAAGATGTGTCATCAGTAAAGGATGTCTGTGGAATAAATTTTCGGAGAGCCATCATGAAAGAGCAATCCATTCAACAGGGGGAGCAGGTCCATAAGAAAGTATTGCTTCCTAAGTATCATCTTCTCTTTGAACTGGTCAATAACGTACTCCTACCCCGCTCTAAGAGACGTTCCATTGCTACAAAATCATATTTGGTCCTGATAGAGGTGCTTGATGAGTTTGTGGCAATCAATTTGCCAGCAATCATGATAGATCATATGTAGAAGGTGGAAATTTTAAGGGTGGAAATCATGGGTTACCTTATGGATTTCTTCTCACTTAAGTGTTCAGATTCTACAAGGTCCCTTTAGGAAATCTTAGAGTGCGCACACGCAAACAAACCTTTTCCAAGACCACTCTAGAAGAATGTGAATGTATAAAAAAAGTTAGTGGAAGCATCTCGACCATTTCTCATCTGATAAACGCTAAAATGTATCCTTTAAGGAATTGAGAAGGGTGAGGGCTCGAAATGCCATACTGGAAACCCAGCTTAATCAAGCAGCTCAAGGACTTGTTTCTGCACATGAGGAAGTTTCCCAATTGAAAAAGGAAAATGATAGACTTCGGGCTCAATTACTTGAAGAACAACTGGCTACAAATGCTAGACTAGACCTGGTTCTCAAAACCTTTGTTGTCTCTTCCTCTAAACCTGCCTCCTCTCGTGTGTCCTAGAATTCTCCCTATAGTCTAGCTATTTTTGCTCATGTGGCTGCTATTTTACTTGTGTTTGCTTGTTTTTTTAATGGCATGTTGAACTTAACTATTACTGCTCCTAACTTGCTCAGTCCAATGTAAACATTAATAAAACAGCTCCCATTTTCCTACATGTACAACACTGTGTTCCTCTGGCTTCTATTTTCTATCATGTTGTGTGCACATATGTGGCATGAGCTAGCTGTGTTAGAATTCTTTATGGTTATTACCTGCTTGTGTTCTCCTTCCTAGCGGTTCTTTCTAATGATGCCAAAAAGGGGGAAAAGCACACATGGGTTGTGTAGGGATATCAAATATTAAGGGGGAACTCGTGTAGCTCTGGAATCTAAGTAAACACGGGTTGTTGTGTAGGGAAATCTAAAATTAAGGGGGAACTCGTGTAGCTCTGGCAGCTCATCTGGTTATTTTTGCTCGATGAACCAACTTCAGGCCTTGATTCGTCCTCCGCAAGGAAGGAACAAGTCGGTTCCCCTTTCCGTCTTTCGGTAGCATAAAGAAAATAGATTCAAATTGACAAACCACCAAAAGAGTGAGAAAAAGGGGGCAACTGTACATTAGGCCATGTGCAACAAACAAAGTACAAAGATAGCACCGTACCCTCATAGTCCTCAATCTTTGGCACATCTGGATCGGGATCGGCAGAAACTCACTCGGTCTGTGCGTCTACCGGGGCACCATACTTACTTTTTTCTTTATGATATAAGGAGTGCACGTATCTTCATAAAGAGTGAAACCAACGGTAGATAGGAACCGAGCTGTCTCACGACGTTCTAAACACAACTCACGTACCACTTGAATCGGCAAACAACCGAACCCTTGGGACCTTCTTCAACCCCAGGATGTGATGAGTCGACATCGAGGTGCCAAATAACTCCATCGATAAGAGCTCTTGGGAGTCATCAGCCTGTTATCCCCGGCGTACCTTTGATCCGTTGAGCGAGAGCCCTTCCACACAGGACTCCCGGATCACTATGGCCGACTTTCATCTCTGTTCGACCAGTCGGTCTCACAGAGTCAGGCAGGCTTATACCATTACTCTCACGAGCATAAGGTTCAGACTCAATCGGTTGTCCTCTCCGATTGGCGAACGTCGAAAGAGAAGGCGGAGGAAGGAACTGATTGCATTAGTCTCAGGTTAGGAACATAGCCATGTATTACAAGATTAGGCCGATTAGAGAATGCCAATTATTAATTAATAATAAAGCGACGCAAAACTGACATCGCCCAGTCGTGATAAGGCTTCAACAGCCTCTGCTTCACATAGTTACCTATGATGAACAGTCGTAGCTTACCCGGTCTAGGCTTTCTCAGGCCTATCCAGAAGTCTGAAGTTCCGTCTACAGAAGGTCAAATTCTAAGCTGAAGCTCTATTTATTGCCCTATACCTTTCCTGACCAAAGTCACTAAGGAGGGGCCGGGGCGGACTGCAATTCGTCTGAGCTTAGTGATATGCGGAATGAGAAACTGCAACAATTGCCTGACCAAAGTCTTACCTTTTCTTTCCCTTTCGACTGGCATTATCACACCGCCATCACCAGATTCAATAGCTGCTCCTAGCCCGATTCCAAGACCTGACCAGGTTTGAAAGTTCAAGATGGTGAACTGGGCGTACTATTTCCCAACCTTATGTGAACTTTTCTTCTCTTATGATTTCTGCTACTTCCTTTTTGATAGTATTGGTCTCGTTTAGAGTATCAGTCTAGTCACTCAACTAATCCACTCGTGGAGTGCGTTTGGCATAGTAGTAGTCTGGTAGTTGAGAGCTCCCCTTGCATGCAATGATGTGGTGGTAAACCTCTCATTCTAATTCAGTGCTCTCCGAACCGTGCGGGAAGGTTTCCCATCACACGGCTCACCAACTTGATCTTCCGCCACAAAGGGGGAGGGAGTCGACTGAACATCTCAGCCATTGGCGGGAATTTCGCCCGCATCCGATCCCCAATTCTTGTTCACCCCGGATGATCGTGTTGGGTGAATTGTGACCTCGTACGATCTTGTCGGCTGAGCAATAACCGTTTCGTTACAGTACTTACTTATGGGCTAACAGGTCACACTTTGGCCAAGTATCCTACAAAGAGACTCCCGAGAGCCAGAAGTATTAAAGGATTGCCAAAGCTCCAAGTGAACCCGAAATAGGCCATGGACTTGGATCTACCAAATGATAAGAATGCCTCTGAGATTCAATCATAAACCACTAGTGGAACAAGAAAGACATAGATCTATATTCAATACGCAATCAAAGGATTTCTCCCCAAAAAAGAGAAGAATTCCCCTTGGTTTCTTTTTGCTCCGTACATACTTAAGTTTGTCATCATAAAAAAAGGAAAAATTGATGGGTTTTACTTAACCTTATGCCTCTTATGTTTTGATGATCTAACAAACTTACCGTAAAGAACTAGATAGAGAACCTACTCAACAGGATACACATCTCATATGAACGGGTCAAAGCTTGAACATAACAAATAGATGAACGACCACATGGAGGAACACAACAAGGACCTGATGACTTGGTCCCTTAGGGTTCTCCGACAAAAGCACAAGTCAGTGACTGTACCCATTCAAGATAAAAAGAAACACAATAAAGACCTACTCCATTAGGGTTCTCTAACAGAAGTACAAGTCAAAGTGCACAGCTGGAACATAGCAAAAGAAAGTCCATCATGCAACTGTTACAGAAGAAGAACATAACTAGGAATTGGTCTATTGGTATGTCCTATGACCTGGTTCATTGGTATGTACTGACAGAAGCACAAAGTCCAGCTGGAACGCACCTGCCCAGAAGTGGCTATTCGAGACAGTACAACATCCACTTCTCACTGACAAGAAATACACCAAGAGTAGACACCACTATCTATTGATATCCTTTGTGATAAAATAACCTGGTGCAAGATACACCATCCGGTGTGCATTAAGTAATATTTTCTCAAGAAGAAAAAACATCCATCCGGTATTGAAATCACTGGTGTGTCAAGAACAAGAAGACAACTCTACTAAGGGTCAGTTTCTTAGCAAAGTCTTATGTACATCCATAGTTGAGTTGTAATCTTGTTAATTGTTCTACATTATAATTCCTATTTGCTTTCTTAGAAGCACTACTTTAGGAACAAACCAAATTCATAAACTTTAGAGTTTATGTTGTGACTAGAAATAGTCATAAGTTAAATCCTCTCTAACTCGGAGAGTTACAGAGCAGCTTGTGGTGGTTGAATCACATGTTAGTTTGAAGTTTTTACAATCGGCAGTATTGCAAAGTGGCTTGTAATAGGTAGATTATAAGTTAATTGAGTTAAAAGCCTACAAGAGTAGGTCGTGATTTTTTGACCCCTTGTGTGGGATTTTTCACGTAAAAAAATCTCTGGCCTCCTTTTACATTCAGTTTTTACTGCATTCTACGTATTAGTCTATGTGGGACAAGGTACTCTATAGTTTGAACGACTTATATAAGCTATTATAATTTAACTGTGTAATTATACTTGTGCCCCCAAATAGTACACTTGTAATTACTAGGGTGTATAACTATTTTCCTAGTAATTATAGCTAAGGGTGTTCATAAAAATCCAAAAATCGAACTAAACCGAAAATTGAACCAAACCGACTGAAAAGCGATACTTTTTAGGTTTGTTTGGTTTTGGTTTTAAATTTTAAAAACTGATCATATTTAGTTTGGTTTTGGTTTTAATAAAAAAATAACTGGAAAAAAATGTACCAAACTGATTACAAAAGTAGCTATTTAAATTTATTATTACACCTATATATATATGTATATTTTTATATAATGCGTCTAAAATTTTATGGTATATATCTGTCATTTGTATTTTTAGTCTAGTTCTTTGCTATTATAATAATCTAATTCTTTGCTTTTATATTCTATTTTGATTGATAGTTTTCTTTTGCTAAGTACAATAATTTATTTCATGTTAAAATATATCGATTTTTCATTGAGTACTTAAATTATTCATCACTATTTGTTTAAATTAACATCAATATATATTTGTAAATGATATACTTATCCAAGAGCAATTAGTTTAATAGCGTTACATTGAAAATGTAATCGTCCGAATATATTTTTGGTAGTGTTTAAGACACAAACTGATATATAACCAAATCCAAAAAAATTAAAAAAAAATCGACAAAAGCTGAATCGGTAAAAAATCGAATTAATTGGTTTGGTTTGGTTCCAATATTTAAAAAATCTACTTACTTAGTTTAGTTTACTTTTAGGAAAAAACCAGCCCAAACTGAACCATAAACACCCCTAATTTATAGGAGAAATTAAAAAATAGCCAGATTTACAATTGGTCGTTCAAAAATATTTCAATTTCAAAAGTAATCGAAATTTAGCCACTTTCTATATAAAGATAAATCTGAACAAAAACACTGTTCAAAACTCAGAAAATACTTCAGTATATTATGCTGGAGTTCCAGTATAAGTATACTTGAGCTCTAACATATTATACTGTAATTCCATAATAAGTATGCTGGAACTCTAGCATAATATGATTGAGTTCCAGCATAAGTACACTAGAACTCCGGCATAATATACTGGAGTTCCAGAAAGTATACTGGTCCAGTATAATATACCGGAGTCAGCACAGTATAATGGTCCAGCATAATATGCTGGAGTTCATACACAAGTGCGCCGAACACCAGTATATTATACTAGATCGGTCTCTATTGCAGTAAAATAATAGTTATTTTTTATTGACTTGGTAAACGCTCGCTATTTTTTATTAACTAGTTCGAAAACTGACTATATCATGCTATTTTTAACTAATCTACAGCCAATGGTAATTGCAGGTTGGTTGTCTAAACACCTCCTTAATGATTTAAGACGACCTTTATCGAATTGAATTTAGGCCTCATTTATTTTTATTAAGATTAAAATGTCTGATCTGAATACACATCTAAATATCAAGATGTGTATTAAGGTTAAGACAATCTAATCTTAATACATATCTGAATATATTAAGATGTGTATTAAGATCTGAATATAAATAATTAAGACGGTTTGATTTTTAACATCCGAATATATAAAATTTATCTTTGTTTGAAAATTAATAAATATAAATTCAAATGAAATACTAACTAATCTAACGAGTGAATGCCGACTAGAAGCGGTGATTGGTGGTAGTTTTGGTTGATGATGGTCGTTCATGTTAGTAGCTAATAGTGATTGATATCAGTCTAGATTATGATTGATGAAGGTGGTGGGTGGGTGGTGATAGTTAATAATGAGGTGGTGGTAGTAGTAGTTGTGATTGAGAAAGGTGGTGCATGGGTGGTGGTAGATTATAATAATAGGCAGTGTGAGCTGTGGTTGTTAATGATGAAGTAGTGACCAGTTATGGTAGTTAAGGTGGATGAGTATTGATTGTGCGTCAGAATGATATATGGTGGTCGGAGTGGTGGAGATAATGGGTGGTGATGGTCGATAATAGTAGCGGCTATGATTGAGTATGATGGTGGGGTGGTGGTGGTGGGGGGGGGTTTAAGTATGGTGGTAGTGATGGCATGGTGGTAATTGATAATGGTAGACGGTGATGACAATTAATAATGAATACATTGTAGCATCTTAACGAAATTAAGTCTCCGTTATACATCTTAATTATGCAAACATATTCAAATTCATTACATAATGTAAAATAAAAAAATAAAAAAACTTAATAATTAAAATTAAGACTTTAAAACAAACATAATTAATATTTGAAATCTGAATTATTAAGATTCAAAGCGGAGGCTTAGTCCATTTCTCCAAATTCGGCGTCCCCTATTTTGCAACACATTTTCCCTCTTTCCTCATATTAATTAGTTTTGTTATGAAATAATATAAAAGACAAGAACAATAACTCAAGAACAAGAGCAATAGAGAGAATAGAGAGAGAGAAGTATTCTTATTGATACTTAGAGAATGTTAGGAGTGATTTACAATGGTAGAAGACCCCTTTATTTATAGGGAGGGGGATGATTTATCTACCAAGAATAGAACTCTAGAATCTCTCTAATTATAGACATTCACCTTAAATAGGAGATTTCATAACACTCCCCCTTGAATGTCTATTTCAACAATGTGCCTCGTTAAAACCTTAAAACCAAAACTCAATGGGAAAAATTAAAGAAAGAAAAAAAGAGTACACATGTTTGAATATGCGCCTATTGGTTGCCTCGTTAAAAACCTCGCAAGAAAAAACCAGTGGGACAAAACCTTGTAAGGGAAAAAGAGTGCAACGCGCATTAACTCCCCCTACTGAGTACATCAATTTATATCCTTGAGCATTTGCATTCCAATCTTGTGCATCATCTTCAAAACGATCTTTGATAGAGATTTGACAAATCAACCATATTGACTTGAATAAGTATTCCGCACCTTGAAATCATCATTCTTGATAGATATGAACATCTTCATATAATGTCGTGGAATAACTCTTCAATATCTCCATAGATACATTCTCAATGCCATCATGCTTATAGTTATAGCAAGATTCATATGTACACAAATTGTACTTGGGATGTGGTACTTCAAGACCAAGAATTGCATATGCTTCAAGCAACTTAAATCTTTCAAGTTAAGTCATGTAAGTCATATAATAGACTTTAGATGCATATCAAGTTTTCCATGTCATGCTAGACAAATAAGATATCGAACACTGACTATACATACCTTTGACTTTATACTTTCAAGCATTTGAACTATAGGTTCAAAACTACATGTCTTTCATATGGAATCAATTCTTCTTGAATTGTATCTCTTCCATTTAGTTACTTTCTTTGTGTCAGCAAATGCGTATAGCATGCTTTGCAATATGTTGCAATTGAATTATCCCTTTTATGAACTTCAGGTTCATATCATGATATTCGGGGATATACATATACAAATGATAATTCATCCCATGTAACCTTTTCTCAAGTGTTTATCATGTCTCCCCCTCATGTTAGTAAAGCTAACTTGTTTCCTCAACTTTGGGAAATCATCTTTGTGCATTATCATGTCAATATACACGGCACATTAATAATAAGATGAAATTATTTGGTTCCTGACCATGAACCACTTGTGAGGGGAGAATATACTCTCGTATACAACTTATATCAAACTGATATATATAACTTTGTTCTCATAAGAAACAGTTTAGCTATTAAGTGGAAGCACTCGATAATTATCTTGCTAAACCAACTTTGATATAAACCAACTTATCAAGATGAACTATCTTGAGTAGAGAATCTGGAAATTATGCTCGAAGTTAGATTACTGAGCAATTTACCTCACAATCACCGGCCAGGCTGCGGGTTAATAACAATTGCGCATGTAACCATTTCATAGATGCATCATATGTGGTATACATGGCAGGTGAATGGGCCCATATTCACCTTTGATATTTCCAGAATTTATGGGCTTCAACCCGAACTCTTTAGTTGGTCAGTTCATTAATGAGAACAAGTGATACAAGAGAATTCGTAAAGAACTTTCTAGTTCTTTGATATTCACCTATGTGAATTTGCACATCATACATAAAATGAGATGGCTAACACGAATGTCAACTGAATAAATTATCAATATTGGTAAACTTCAAATTTACACCATGACATGTGCACTTATCAATAAACTTCATGTTTATTATGACATGGGTTTTATACCAATAGATATCCACTTTATTGTGGCATTATTTCGTTTGTGTAGTACAAACTGGAGAACAAAGCGGGTAGCTTTTCATATGCAAATTACCCCGCTACAAGTTGTAGTAATAGGATATATCAAAGCATTCCTTTATTTATAGTCTCAATATAATCAATCGCTTTCGCGTGTACTTTGGAAACTGAATAAGTTTCTTTGAGACTTACTACAGCACAATACTCAATTGTGTTTCTCCAACATAGTAATAATTGGCTCTTCTAGAGCTCTCAATTAATTTTGTACTACCACAGATTCATCAACATCCATGTGGTGAATATCTTTCTTAAAGAGAAAGTTATACCATTATGGTCATGTCAAACTTATATGCAAGATATGTTTCTTGCATTATCGTTGTCCTTTAATAGTCATATTTCCAAAATACTTTGGCGTACAATAGGTACGTGACCAACGATCATTCATGCCATATATCATCTCAAACCTCCTTCTATGGGTGAGTGTGGTATCATCTCAAACCTCCTTCTAGGGGTGAGTGTGGTATATTTAATACCAATTTCATGTTCATATTCTTCCAATAATGAATATGTATTCGTGAATCAAATGTTGTCACATTCACTTCGAGGATATGTGATTTTGTTATCCTTTTCAAATCTATAAATGCGTCAGGCATTTGATTTGCTATTCTTTGCAAATGGATAATCTTTTGTGCCTCTTTCTCATAAATAGAGGTGTGTGGATCAAGATGAGATAATGATGCATTTTTCCACAAAATTTCCTGTTTGGTTTCACCAACTTCTCCCCCTAATTTTGGGAAAAGTGTCTCATCAAATCGACAGTCTGCAAATCGTGTAGTAAACAAGTCGCCTGTCAATGTTTCGAGGTAGCGAATGATGGAGGGCGATTCAAACCCAACATATATTCCTAACCTTCTTTGCAGACCCATTTTGGTGCGGGATGGCGGTGCTAAAGGCACATATACTGCGCATCCAAAAATTCTTAAATGGGATATATTGGGTCCATGACCCAAAACCAATTGCAACGGGGAATATTTGTGTCAATTCGTCAGTCAGAGACGAACTATCATTGCTGTATGCAAAATGGCGTGACCCCAAACCGAAATAGGCAGCCTCGTTTTCATGAAGAATTCAAGATTATTCTCATCTATTGTCTCAATATGATATCCATTTTGAATGATATCCTTAAAACTCAACAAGTTCTTCTTAGACTTGGAGGAGAATATTGCATTCTCTAAGATAAACGTCATGCCTTTGGGCAGAGTTACAGTTGCTCTTCCGGAGCCTTCAATCAATTTAATTCCCATGGTTTGACATATAAAAGAAATATACGAACATGAGAATAAACAACTTCAAATAGTTTGTGTCACATAATATTTTCAAAATCTGCTGCTAACAGTTGACTAACAAAATCAGATATGTTATCCATAATTGATTACTTTGCAGTTTGAAAATTTCAGTTTAAGCATTTTCATAAAACAATCGATTGTTAAACACACACAATCGATTGTTGAACATTGACAATCGATTGTTAAACACACACAATCGATTATTTGCTATTTTTGAAAAACTTCATATCACACTGTCTTAAGACAATCGATTGTTAAACATAGACAATCGATTGTTGACAATTTTTGAAAAATTCCAGATCACACTGTTTTAAGACAATCGATTGTTGATCATTGACAATCGATTGTTTTGCAGTTCTTATGCGAAATATGAGATAACCGACTAGTTTTTCAGGTTAGTCGATTACCTCTACTGGAAAGTAAAAATATTATTGATATTTGAGCATATTGATACATTCTAAAGAACTAATACTAACATTATATCATGAACTAACTAATACGAGCTAATACTAATGGCTATTAGTTTATTCATTCACTAATACAAACAAGTAAAATAAAATCAAATAGCTCCATCTTCTTTCATCACGGATCCATCACCGATTAGGTGGCCTATCTTCCCCTCGGGTTGCTCAAAGAAGTCTGCCACATCCAAGTGGGTGATGTCAAAGTTGTCGTCAGAGACAAAATTCGTTTCAGGGCGTTTACTCTTTCGAGATGCTTGATAAAGGTCAACCAAATGTCATGGTATACGGCAAGCCTTTGACCAGTGCCCGTTTCCACCGCAACGATAATATATAGTTTATAAACTATTTGCTTTTGGATTCTTATCGTATCGTGCTTGTGGCAGAGTGACCAACTTCAGGTTGTCATATCTCTTCTTTAAGCCATTCCACAAGATAGGTGGATCCTTGACGGTGAGATATTCAATCTTCAAACCTTCATCAAGGTGATGGCGCAAGAAAATCAAGGCCTTAGCATAGTTTCAAACCTTCATCAAGGTGATGGCGCAAGAAAATCAAGGCCTTAGCATGGTTTTGGGTGGACGCATTATTTCTGTCTTTAATGGCGTCTCCAAGACCCATAGCATCCAAAATGGATTTAAGTATCCAACACCCATATCATATGGTTCTTGCCCGAAATTTCAAGGGCAACGAACTTTCTTTTCATAATGTCAGACATAAACCAAAATTACATCAAGAGCGTGTTCATCCTTACGGGCTCTATTACAATTATCACATTCACTTCAGGGAATGGATCAAAATCATGTGCTTTACACAATCTCATGTCAAATATTACTTTCATAAAGTGAAAGATTATTTTGAGAATCCTTATTGTTCTCATTACCACAATTATGACGATTATAACTTCGTCTATTGCCATGTGCACATCCATTGATACCTTTACGGTAATTAGTCTTCTTTCAGACTTATCACATACTGCTACCACATTCTCTAAAGGGAATGGAGCAAATTCAATTGGACGGAATTCTTTGCCACGTCCACATTCATTGATACCTTCATGGTAATATTTTAGTCTTCTTTCAGACTTATCATATACTGCTTCAACATTCTCTAAAGGGAATGGAGCAAATTCAATGGGACGGATTTTCAATTATTTGCCCACAATCATACATGAATTTAATCATGGCAGGACATAGAGATTTAACCACTTCATGTGGTTATAATTTCTTACAAACTCCATTAGAGTTATAATCAAACTTTGTTTGTATATTCAATCAAATCGTAGAATTTCAAGAATTTGAAAGGGAAAAGTAAATTACTTACCTTTAAGGTATACCAATTATATTTTCAATGTTTTCTTCCTTTTCTCTTTGTTTTTCGTTTCTTTTCCTCCCTTTTTTTTTCCGTTTCTTTTCCTTCTTTCTTCATTCTTTCTTTGAAGCAAAACCTTGCACAAACAAAAGTTAAGACAATCGAAAATTAAATTAGGAAGAGGGAAATACCTTAGATCTCTCGAGAATGGTTCTTGAGACGGTAGAGTCTCGTGCTGATAACGTGTTATGAAATAATATAAAAGACAAGAACAATAACTCAAGAACAAGAGCAATAGAGAGAATAGAGAGAGAGAAGTATTCTTATTGATACTTAGAGAATGTTAGGAGTGATTTATAATGGTAGAAGACCCCTTTATTTATAGGGAGGGAGATGATTTATCTACCAAGAATAGAACTCTAGAATCTCTCTAAAATAGGAGATTTCATAACAGTTTAATGTTTTTTTTCTTCCCAATTTTTCACTAACAAATGTTTCGCAGTTATGTATGTAGTGTAGCTAGTCAGTTCCTATCAAGGGGCACTCCGTATTCCATTTTTGAATCGTCCGACACCTCACTGAGAAAAACACTATGCTGTAATTTTCTGATTGACCCCTCTCCTTTTTCCAATCTTTGCATTTGTCTTCTTTTTGACAAGAGAGCAGCCCAGTTCCAATCGAGGTCGTGAGTTGCATTCAGCCAAGGTGGTAAGTTTTTGGGGAAGGATGCCGGGTCTATTTCAAAATCACGTACAGACTACCCTACCAGACCTCACTAGTGTGTTGTTGTTGATGTTGCATTTGTCTTCTTTTTCTTTCTTGATAGCTGGAATGGCTGAGTCAGCTTACGGTGATTTCTATTAATTTCACGGGTTACCTGTTACCATTATTGATCAAGCATAGTGTTTTTTTGCCTTTCCTCTATTGGGATTTGCATTTGTTTTCTTCTTCTTATCCATGTAATTTCTCCTTCACATTTCATGCTAGAGAAATTAGTACAAGTGTTTTTTCCCCTGAACGCATCAGCTTTTCATTTGGTTGAGGATATATATGATGTGATTATTATCCATAATATCGAAATAGAAATCTGTGTTTCTTTCAGTAGTATTAAACTTAAGAAGTTTCTAGGCCCTTGTAGATGTCCACTTTGATTGGTTCCCCATGATTAAAGCAGGGACTAAGAAATAAATTCACAATATATTCTGACAGCTGCTGTATCAGTATGATAGATAGGTAGAAAGATGCTACATAAGTGTGTAGATGTTAATTTGATTCATGGGGTATGCTAACTTTACTAAGACTATAATAAATGCTGTTAACATTGCTTTTGCACATTATGCAGTTGTATGCTGTACAATTTTGCCTGTTCATTACTTGTGTGGTTCTTCTTGGTCGAAGTTTACATGAGGACTGATATTTAGTGGTATTTTTGAATGATTATTGTCAAGCCACTTTTGCTCCCTTTCTTCTTTTTAATTTCATGTTTTAAAGCATCTTTTTATCTGCCAGTGTGGATTTACTGTTCTTTCTTGTAGTAATGTTTGCATGGCCATAGTAAGTAAGTTCTTCTTTTGACACCATTCTTCTTATGAAATTACAAACATTTCTATAATGTGATGACATAATCCCAATCGATGTCTGTCAAAGTATAAAAGAAATGAAGTTCTGTTCTTAAGACTTTAATCATGCTTGATTTTCGCTTTGAAATTGCATCAAGATAACCTCCAGATCAGAACTTTTTATTTCTTAGAGAACTTTGTAAATTTGCGAGGATTTTGAAGACATCTTGGATAAGAAATTAGAATATGTTAGGTGTTCAAGATCTTAAAATCTTAAACAATTGTGTGCTACAAAAGGGTAATGTAAATAGAATATATAGGAAACCAAATCTTGATTATCTGAATATAAAGTGAAGATCACATTGCTGAGAACTTGAACAACAAAGAGCGGACAAGCCCCTAAGTAGTGAATATTGAGTGTAGTTTATCTTGTTTAAGATTGTCTTCTTCCACGAAGAAAAGTACTTAAGACCAAGTTGCCATATATGTGTTTCTGGCTTTATCTATGTCTTAGGTAGGTGGTATCTTTATATAAAAACATCTTTCGTCATTGGTTTGAAGTTTAAAGATATCGCTCTTATTACCTTGCAGTGATGGATCTTCAAGGAGAGATGCTGCAAAACCCTTGAGTAGCTTGGATGGCCTACCGGTTGGGAGTAGTTGTCAAACTTGTAGGATGTCTTCTTGTTATGTAGTGGCAGGGGCTAAGTTACTGTACACAGTAATGCACATGGATAAATGGTAAGCTTAAACATTGATGTTCAAACCTTTTAAACTATTGTGCCATGCGCACATTCTTGCAAGCTGGTTATCAACTTGGTGGGGGAGAACGCAGTACTCCATGGGTGCATCTGATTTTGACTTTTGAAGAGGGCCCATTGCTGTGAACATTGGCTGTATCTGTTTGTCTTTGGCTTCAATGTGAAAGTAATATAGCTTTGGCCGGTATTAAATTGCTTGTTCTACCTACATCTGGAATGAAGGTGTGAGACTTCAGAATAGTGAATGTTGGACTTGTGATCACTCCGTGAGACCAATATAGTGGCTTATTGGGCATTTAAGTTCTTTTGTTTAGCAAATAACATTTTCTAGTTGGAAGTTTGATGAGTTGTACTATTTTTCGTGTCCTTTAATATTGTATTTTTCCTATTGTGCAGGCTTTGCTTGTATACTGGAGCTACTAGCAGCACCCTTTTACATCTTTTCTATCCTCAAATTGCGGCTGATAATTGAAAATGCAGCTACCCCTTCACGTAGCTTAACTATCTAGTTCCTCTTTGTAAAGCTACTGGCATGGTAACTAAATTTTCTACTGTTCTTTAGTTTGCTCTTTATCTTTATGTATATTAATGTTTAAAGTAAGGTCACACTTGAATGGAGTAATATTTATTTGAACACGAAGTATTTTCTTAATTTGTTTTGTACCTCAAAATTGGTGACTGCGACTAAATGTAGTTTGACTTTATCTCTTCTCGCAATTGGTTTTTTGACTGACTTAGCTACACACATTTATAAAGGATGAAAGGACCTTTGTATGCTTCCTCAACTTTCTCCATCTCCTACTTCCCCTAGAATGTTCTAGGATGCCTTGCCTTCTATTCTGGAAAACACCAAAAGCAATTGTGCTCTCTTCCTTCACTTGCTGGGTTCATGTTATTTGATTTTTTCCGACTCCTGATGCCAGCACAAGCCTGTTGAATCCTAGAGAATGTTGAGCAGCATCCTCGAGATGACTGTTTAGGCTAAACAACTTCAGTTTCTACACCATCTCTACCAATAGCATTAGGCAGCCTCTGCCTGTGGATTTTCTTTTGGTTCCTCTGAACAGCCTAAGGCCTAGCACATGGACTGAAGCCAATTTAATGCCTATTTTACCTTGACACATAAAGCTTTAGGTTAGCAGTTCAGAACAACTTTAATCTGCAAAAAACTGAAGAGGTTAGAAAACATAATTATCGTTGTAAAAGATGAAGTACTTATGATCGTTGAAGCATAAATGATAATAATGTAGGTCAGTGTGACCTCAACGCTATATGATATTGTAATAGAGCTATTTTCTAGATGGCGAACAGATTGTGAAGGTTGCAAATCTCAGTCTTTGGCTGCTACTTCGATGTGTTTGACTTTTAGGATTTAACTTTCTCTAGCCCCACTGCTCCATGTTAAAAGACTGACTCTACATATTCTTTAAAATTCGGAGAATGATGCAGCTATCCAAACCAGGGAATTCTCTGCGTTTTCTGATAAATGTTTGAAAAGCATGCTTTTAGCTCTTAACTCCAGCTGAGTTTGTTTGACCATCTGTATTTGTTGTGCCTGTCTTGGTTAATGTGCTAACCTTGTCGCCCAGTTTTCCAATTGATGAGTTAATCTGTTCAACATTTTGGGGGAAATAGGATCGTTAGCAAACATCTTTTTGTTTCAAATCCATTTTCAAGCACATCTTGTATAGTACACGGATTCTGGTCATGTACATTTTCTTGAATGAAGCTCTGGACAAAGCTTTAATAGCTTGGTGTGCCTTTCTGGAACCCAATAAAAGGGGCTAGCTTATGAAGCCAAGCCCCTGCCTTACCTAGCAACTCATCAAAAGGAAATGGATTTTGGTCACTTGTAGTAACAAGACACCTTTTTGCTGGAAATCTGGAATAAGATAAATAGTAACAAGCCACCTTTTGTGCTTGTGTTCTGAAGCTTAAGAATTTGTAGACCGATCAGGATGAGGCAAAATTCTTCGTCCTCTGAAGGACATCTAGGAGATGTCAATTATAATGATGCAAGTTGTATGGGTCAAAATCTAACTATACGACGGTTGTTCTTAAGGGGAACGACAAGGGGTCGACCAAACCGTAATCACGCCCACGGGGCGTGATAGCCAAGAATACCTCGGCCATTGCTGGGGTCAAATTGTCGGAAAGCTTATATCGCAGAACAAGCGTAGTGTTGGGGCGAGCGATGAATGGTACAGACATAAAAAAAGTACGTTGGTCAAAGACCATTGGAAAAAAGGAAAACTTGCCAATATATATAGGGGAAGTTGAGCCCAAATGAAGGGGGATGCTTCGATAACTGCCCTTATGGAATCAATAGGAGAAATCTCTTGGTCATTGACAATTCCGTCTCTTCTCCTTCATTGTCTCTACGGTTATGATACATACCTGTTACAGATGTAAGCCTATCATCCATACTTGTTGTATGATAATTATCTTAAGAAATGTTATACGTTCTTTTATTCTTCCTCGATGTTTGTACTCAATATATTTGTTGAGATTATTATGTTTGGCTAAGATTTACCTTTCTATATCTCTGATAATTAGTTCGACAAAAGGGTTTTATACTTTTTGGTCAAAGACTCTGGCGCCGTCTGTGGAGATTTCTTAGTTTCCTTTAGATTCAAAGCCTGCGAAATGTCACTACCCACTCGAAAGAGCGGTAAGTAAGCCTTCGAGACAACCGTACCGATCTAGGTCAGGTTGCTACATAAAGTAGACGTTATAACCAATGTCTATACAAAATCCACGTCTTCCCTGTAACGATAGGTTTGGCACGACGAATGCACGTTCAAAATAGAATCACGGTCATTTGGCATGACCACATCCCTATTTGACGTATTTACCATATATATTGACCCACATTCACTCCCCTTAGGAGAGGACGTCAGCTTGTTGCGCGGCCTTTCAAAAGAATGGGCATATCCTGCCTATTTTTACATTCCCCCATACATTAGATGGTGTATAAACGAAGTATGACATGTTTCCCTTGTTGTTGATACAAATTGGACGAGATCGGACCTGGACTCGATTTCAACACTTAAGCGAGTGAGGTGAGCCCAACCCATGCGAAGCCTAGATGCTGTTAACGGCGGAGCCGAATGCGGCTGCCAATTCTAAAACCACCATTTGAGCACCAGGCGTAGCGAGTAATATCACAACGCCACTCTTTTCACTGACTCGTCGGGTCGAGGTAACAAAAAATTTCATTCGGGTTCATCTTCACTCTTTTGTTAGTTCAAACAGGAATGCGAGCACTCGCGTGAGCAAGTGTGCGTTCCAACTAGAAACAATTGAGGGAAAATTACCGCAAAACAATTGGATTGTCGCCCACCTAAAATACTTCAACTTCTGCAAAAGAACACCCCTCAAGTCGTATCCTTTCTCCCTCATCCGGGTTTTGTCCCAATTTGGTCTTCCCGGGGAGATTTCTAACGAGGCGACATCTCGAAGTTCAAGTATGATTCATTGCCCTGCCTTCCAACTGCTTCTCCAGGTCGAACGATAAAGGGACTGGATACATGGAAACTTCTCCAATATATGTATGAAGTAAACATGTATATTATTCTCCGGTGAATGAAATAGGGCAACATTTTGTACTCTCCACCAAGGTATTCTCCGATTGGAAGCGAAACTAAGAAAAATGGGACTCACCCAGGAAGCGCACAAAAGCAAACTGGGACTCACCCAGGAAACGCAGAAGCTAAGCAAACTGGGACTCACCCAGGAAGCGCACAAAAGCAAACTGGGACTCACCTAAGAAACGTAGAAGCTACGCAAAAGCATGACTCACCCCGACATACGCATAAACATTACGGCGACCTGTAAATTCCTCCAAAAATCAGTGACAATGAGACAACGGGTTAACATTTCGACCGACTCGAAATAACACCCTTACGACCAAAGGCGATCGCCAAAAGAAGAATTTGACCTCGCTCGAATTACAACGGGTTAACATTTTGACCTTTGTGCGAAATAACACCCCTACGGCCAACGACCATTGCCAAAAGAAGCATTCGACCCTACTCGAATTATAATGGGTTAACATTTTGACCGACTCGAAACAACACCCCTACGGCCAAAGGCGATCGCCAAAAGAAGAATTCGACCCCGCTCGAATTACAACGGGTTAACATTTTGTCCTTAGTGCGAAATAACATCCCTACGGCCAACGCTATTGTCAAAAAAAGAATTCGACCCCGCTCAAATTACGAGTTAACATTTCAAACTTAGTGCGAAACAACACCTGTACTGCCAACAACCAACACCAAAAAAAGAATTCGACCCCGCTGGAATTACAACGAGTTAACATTTCGACCTTAGTGCGAAGTAACACCCCTACGGCCAACGACCATCACCAAAGAATAATTTGACCCTGCTCGAATTACAACGGGTTAACATTTCGACCTTAGTGCGAAATAACACCTAACGACTATCGCCAAAAGAAGAATTCGGCCTCGCTCGAATTATAACGGGTTAATATTTCGACCTTAGTGCGAAATAACACCCCTACGGCAAACGACTCGAAAGAAGAATTCGACCTCGCTCGAATTACAACGGGTTAACATTTCTACCATAGTGCGAAATAACACCGCTACAGCCACTGGCTTTCACCGAATCGATTACTTCCGATCATACTCAAAGTAACACTTCTACCGCCACCAACCATTGTCAAAATAAGGTCACAGTCCGACCTCGTACGGGACAATACCTTTTACTGCCGCCGGCTACAGTCAACTATAAGGAAAAGGTCGAAATCGTTCAGGTCAGAAATCGACTTCACCCATAACGACGACTTCAGATTCGAACTCGTTCAAATAAAGTCAGGACTGGGCCTCCCCCCAGGCGGTGACGCCAAACTCGACCCCGCTTGAGTACATATGAAAAAATTGATACCGCCTAAAGCGTCAAATCAGAAATCAATCCCGCCCGAATGTGTAAGTCCGAAGCAGCTCCATTCAGACTCACGCGATGAGACCCTACTCGACCCGGTCAAGGCCGGATTCCCAGATCAAAAATTCAGGGACTCGCCGGACAAAATCCGAAGGTCTACGCCAAAATAAAAAGATGTAACAAGCAAGGGAAGGGAAAGAAAATCAAAGGACATACAAAGGCGAAACAACTTTTTTATTTATATATACGTGCGCATGGGCTGCACCTTACAAAAGGCCAAAACAGGCCCAACAAAAAGACGAAAATGAACAAAAAATATTAACGCATCAACAACTTTTCATTCGGCATTATTACCGCCGTTCTCCCCACCATTGTCCTCAAGAAACTCCTCCTCAACGACAGCGTCCTCGTTGGCCTCCGGTGTCGCAGGGTTGTAGCCGCAGTTGACTCAAGTCTCTCGTGCCTTCACCCGGGCCTCTTCATAAGAAGCCTCAGAAACATTTCCCGTCTCCCACAAACCCTTGTATATATGTAACTCCCCGTAAATTCGGCTTAGGTATGAATGGGTTAAAGTAGTAAGGTTATATTTTGGACATGTGAAGTCCCATCGGGATGATTATGGGTAAAATAGTTGTTTCAAAATCAAGATGGAAAGTGAGGTGCATAAGATTTGACAAAATCGACTATGTTTGCAGAAGGTCTATCTTCCAGCAAGGTTTAGTGAAACTGTGTAAGTATTTGGGAAAACTCAAAGCATGAAAGTTGTAGGCCTTTGAAATAGCTTTCCAATGATATATTATAGAGCCTGAACGGATCTCTGTGCAAAAAGTTATGCATGTTTTATAGAACAATATGCGATATGCGCGCCGTGTAGCGCGCCTCTAGCGCGACCGAGCTTTTTTTGAGGCAGTGTTACTACCGTAGCGCGGCCAGGTCTCCAGGAGCGTGACCGCGCTTGTGGGGGGTCATTTTAAAGCTATATTTCATCCCCTACATCCCCATAACATAACAACTTGCTCTAGAAAGGGGAACCCTCAAAAACTAACTCCTTAAAGGTCCCTCCACCATCCAAGGTAAGTTCTAATGGTAATTCTAAGATAATTTCAATTTCTCAAGTTCTTATTCACATGGGTAAACCCTCCAAATCATAAGATATTCGACTGGGGCATCATTGTTGAGAGAAGAAACCCTAGAACTGGAATTCAAGATAACTGAATTTTAAAAAGGTAATGTCTTCATCCTCTAATTGATTATACTATTGGATTAATGATTATAAACTCGAGTTCATGAGATATGATTTGATGGGTTTGATAGAAAAGCATGAACGGTTATAGGTTTAGGGTGTTGATGGTTGATTATTGATTAAGGGTGTTGTGTACCTTATGGGTGATAAAGAATAATGTTGATTATAACCATTTGAGACTTTAGAATTTATCTAGGAGCAAGAGGATTGGTTATTGAGTGTAGAGACACCATTAACAAGGATTATGAAGTTTATGTTACTAAGTATTTAAGAAAATGCTTAAGTAACTAAAACATGAGAATTATTGCTAATATGGAATCTCTTTGACTTATATTGATATAGATTAAAGTTGAAAGGGCTGGCGAATGTTGTATTACTCTCAAGAGCAGGAAGTTAAGGTATGTGAAGCTAACTCTCTATGTTTTGGAATGTTAATGATTCTCCCTACACTACGTTTCTTTTACGATGCATCAATTGCCTCGGAAATATAGTTAAACCTAGTTGCTTGAATAGTTGTAGAACTTCTATTCTCTAGCTTCATAACTCGTTC
The DNA here is from genome assembly GCA_034376525.1 of Nicotiana benthamiana. Taxonomy (NCBI): domain Eukaryota; kingdom Viridiplantae; phylum Streptophyta; class Magnoliopsida; order Solanales; family Solanaceae; genus Nicotiana; species Nicotiana benthamiana. The sequence continues at coordinate 51,045,413 of CM067325.1, read as the reverse complement.
ATGACTTTTACTCTACGTTGTGAGCTCAATCCGTATTTAATATAGACTTGGGGTTGATATCCCTAAGTCTTAGTATAGCTTACTCCGCATGTCATAAACATTTGAAGCTTCAGTGTTCATAATCAGTTCAAGAATACCTGTATCATTCTAGTCCTATTCAGTATTCCAGTATTATGTAACTTAGAGTGATTCGGTATTTCACTATTATGTAGTGTAGTATGATTCTCAATTCCTAATTTTAAATCTTTGAATGTCGAACACCTGTATTTGGGCCCGAGGCCGCAGTTAATGCTTTATGCATCTTTAGGCCTGAGGCCGCAGTTTATGTTTTATCCATCTTTGGGCTTGAGGCCGCAATTATGTATATGTATATTTGGGCCCGAGGCTGCAGTTGTGCATATATATATATATATATGGATGGTCTGAGGCCACAGTTTAATATTCAAATAAACTGGTTGTTCATCATTCAGAAGAGGAGCATTCATATCCTTACTTCCTTTGTTCAGTTCAGTTATCATTTCAGTTTCTGTTTCAATAGTTATCATTTCACTATCAATTATCAATTCTCAGTTATCAGCTTAGTTTCAGTTTCAACATTTATAATTCTTTCTTTTAGTTGCTTTACATACCAGTGCAATTCAAATGTACTAACGTCTCTTTTGTCCGGGTCTGCATCTCACAATGCAGGTAATGATTTATAGGTTGATGATTCAAAGCGTTAGGATTCTTGTACCAACTATTTGGTGATCCCCGGCTCTTCCGGAGCATCATCATTACTTTACCGTCTTTCAATATTTACTGACAGTCAGTGTTTTCAGTACTTCATTAGAGACTTCATAGACTAGAGTAGCAGTTAGACAGAGTCTCAGGCTTTTCATGTTAAGCTATATTGGCTGCAAATACGTTTCAGAATTGTATTAGTATTTCCTCACTTTGATTTATATCATCCAGACTTTCCGTATATCAGCATGCGTTAGTTTATCTTCCGCATTCAGTATGTTATGATATCACATGTTGATTCAGCCAGCCAGTTGGTTTGCTCGGTCACATGTAGTCAGGCACCAAGTGCCGTGTTACGTCCAGGACCAGGTTCGGGGCGTGACAATATGTCTCGTTGTGCCTCGGCATGGACCCAAAGCTCATGCAAGTGACGAGGAAGGGCAGCATGGCCAGATTCAACTTGAGCCAACAGTTGCGCCCTCTCAGCCTCAAGTGCCACAACCCGGTCCCCTAGGCTCGAAGCCTCCCGATCAATCTCACCGATGCGCTCTTCGAGCCTCACCTCCCTTAGCATGGCTGTTGCCCTCTCGGACTCCTGCTCAGACTGAAGGACGTAGATAGTGTCCTCCAACGCCACCGCTCTTGCTAAAGCCGGCGCCCGAGCGTTCTTGGCATTATCCAACTCGACTACTTTTCTCTCCACCTCGGCTAACTTCCTCATCCATTCTGCACTCAAAGCTTCAATTCTGGCAGCATTCTGATCGAGTTCGGCTTGCAATGACAACACCTTCGCCTGAAAGTGCTCGCTCACACTCTGCAGCGACCCCCTTTCCCAACTCAAGTTCTTCGTCCTTAACATGAAGTAGCTCCTCGAGCTCACTACACTTGCGAATGGACTACATTAACTCTTGATTCATTTTTTCCAGCTCCTCCTCAAGAGATTGATTACCGGTGCTCGCTTTGAGCCACTCATGCATTCACCTCATTTGTTGCGATAACGTCGATACTTTCAAGCATCGTTAGAAAAATATTGGCCCGAGTCTCCGCCCTACGAGCACTCTCGATCTCCAGCATGTAAGACTAAAAACAAAGAAAAAATCCTTAGGGGTTGGCTTGGTGGCAATTGACTTGAGCCTTGGGGTTTGCTCCCTTTCAAGGTCTCTAGTTCGAAACCCACTGGGTGCAAACAATTTCAGAGGGACATCAGACTGGGTACAACCTTAATTAAATGTGGTGCACTTGCGGGAAACTCCTTGTCGAGGGCCTGTGCACCTCCGAGATTAGTCGAGGCTCGAAGAGACTCGGACACCATGTGCAAATAAAAAAATCCTAAAAACAAAGAAAAAGTTAGTGAAGGCCAAGGCCGCAAAAGAAAAAAAAAGAAGAAAAAACAAAGAGAAGAAACTTACCCTCAGGCCCATCGCGGCCACTTCATGCGATAATTTGACGTCACTGATGTCTGAAGAGCCTCACCACTCTGCGATAGAGCATAGAAGGTCGAACTACGGCACCAAATCCACCGTGTCTCGCAGAAGATTGAGGTCCGATGGAATCTTGAGTATCCGGGAAGGACCTTATGCCTTACCATAGTTCGGGTAAAGCCCTCGAACATCCTAACCTCATCAGGATCAAGGTCGGAGTCAAATTTGTAATCATCAACCACGACACCTTTCCCCCTCTCCGCGACGGAAGAAGAGGTGTGATTCGGTCCAGATGACGAAGGGCCGCTTTCCGCCACAATAATCTGTTGACCGCTCACAACGGGCGTAGCCTCTGCGATAGGGTTAGCACCTGTGTCGATTTCGGACACCGCCAAGGGAGGGCTTCCCCACGAAGATGCTTCGGCCGGAGGGGCCACTTCTAACACCACTCTTTGTCTCTTCGACGAGCCCTCTCCACTATCATCACGGGAAGATTCACCCGTTGAGCGTATGGTAGGAGCCAGAGTCTCATGTCGAGGAGTTGCCTCCGTGCACACGGCCCCGGCCGCAGGAGCAGATTGGGTAGTAGATCTCGATGTAGGCCGGGTGGCAGCCCTCGGCGTGGGCCGGGTAAGAGGCGCCGGTTGACGGAATGCAAGCGGAGGAGCCCTCGCCCGTCACACCCTCCCTGTCAGCAAAGAAAGACGTTCATACAACGACGAGATTGAACCATAAAGCAAAGAAAAAAGAACTGCAGCGGGCCGACTCACCAATAAGAGGCTTACGCCCATATCTCTCGTAGAAGGACGCCCACTAGCGAAACCCCACTGTATGGGGAAGAATGGCGTTTACCCACTCACAGATGCCGTCGACTGGCGGCGGAGATAGTCTCTCGGCTGCAAAAAGCTAAAACAAGTTGGCAATGTCATCTAAAGGAGAACGATCGGCGACCGCCTCGAGAAGGATCACAATAAATAGGAAAACGTACGTGCGAAGTTCCACGTCTCAAGGAACCCTGCGAGTCCGACACAAGGTGCTCTATCCGCACATAAAAATAGCTTTCCCAATTGTGAGAAAGCACGGGAGAAAAATATATATTGATATTAAACATGATACAATGAGCCCTATATATAATACACATAACCTAACCTACTCCTAATACACTTTGGATTAGAGTTCTACTATATTTACACTTCTAACACTCCCCCTCAAGCTGGTGCATAGTACCAAGCTTGTTACATATGTAGTTAATACGAGGACCAGTGAGGGACTTGGTGAAAATGTCTGCAAGCTGATCATTTGACTTTACAAACTTTGTAGCAATATCTCCCGAGAGTATCTTTTCTCTGATAAAGTGACAGTCAATCTCAATGTGCTTAGTTCTCTCATGGAACACTGGATTTGACGTAATATGAAGAGCAGCTTGATTATCACACACAAGTTCCATCTGACTAACATCACCAAATTTTAGCTCTTTGAGCGACTGTTTGACCCAAACTAGCTCACATGTCGCCATAGCCATTGCTCGATATTCTGCTTCTGCACTAGACCGAGCAACCACATTCTGTTTCTTGCTTTTCCAAGATACCAAATTTCCTCCTACTAAGACACAATATCCAGAAGTAGAACGTCTGTCAGAAGGCGATCCTGCCCAATCAGCATCGGAGTATCCAACAATCTGCTCATGGCCTCGATCCTCAAACAATAAACCTTTACCTGGAGTTGATTTTATATACCGAAGAATGCGAACAACTGCATCCCAATGACTATCACATGGCGAACCCATAAACTGGCTCACAACACTCACATGAAAGGAAATGTCAGGTCTTGTCACTGTAAGATAATTTAGTTTACCAACTAACCGCCTATATCTTTCAGGATCGTTAAGAGGCTCCCCCTGTCCTGGAAGAAGTTTAGAATTCGGATCCATTGGAGTGTCAACAGGTTTACAACCTATCATTCCTGTCTCTTCAAGAATATCTAAGGCATACTTCCGTTGTGAGATCACAATACCTGAGCTAGACTGTGCGACCTCAATACCCAGAAAATACTTTAGTGTGCCCAGATCCTTAGTCTGAAAGTGTTGAAAGAGATGTTGCTTCAATTTAGTAATACCATCCTGGTCATTGCCGGTAATAACGATGTCGTCAACATAGACCACTAGATAAATACAGAGACGTGAATCAGAATACCGATCGAATACAGAGTGATCAGCTTCACTCTGAGTCATGCCAAAGTCCTGGATAACAGTGCTTACTTACCAAACCAGGCTCGAGGAGACTGCTTTGGACCATAAAGTGACCGGCGCAAGCGACATACAAGGCCACGAGACTCCCCCTGAGCAACAAACCCAGGTGGTTGCTCCATATAAACTTCATCCTCAAGGTCACGTGTAAAAATGCATTTTTAATGTCCAGCTGATACAGGGGCCAATGGCGAACAGCAGCCATAGAGAGAAAAAGGCGGACTGATGCTATCTTAGCCACGGGAGAGAAGGTATCACTGTAATCAAGCCCAAATATCTGAGTATTTCCCTTAGCCACAAGACGAGCCTTAAGACGATCAACCTTACCATCTGGACCAACCTTGACTGCATACACCCAACGACAACCAACAGTAGATTTACCTGAAGGAAGAGGGACGAGCTCCCAAGTACCACTCGTATGTAGAGCAGACATCTCGTCAGTCATAGCCTGTCGCCACCCTGGACGAGACAATGCTTCACCTGTAGACTTAGGGATGGCAACAGAGGACAAAGAAGATAGAAAAGCATAATAGGGTGATGACAAACGATGATAACTTAAACCGATATAATGGGAATTAGGATTAAGGGTGTTCCGTATACCTTTCCGAAGTGCAATCGGAAGAGACAAGTCCGCAGTAGGAGCAGGGTCAGGTGCAGGAAGTGAATCAGCCGGGCCGGATGCTGGGCGAGGACGACGATGATATGTCAAGAGTGGAGTGTCTTGTGCAGGGAGTCTAGGAGGAGCCACATGAGATGGTCCAACGTTTGGAATGGGTAAGACTTCTGTAGCGGAAGGTGAAGGAGGAGATATAGTAGACTCCCTAAAGGCCGGTATAGGTAAAACCTCAGATATATCCAGATGGTCAGAATGGTCAGAAGAGGTAAAGAAAGGTTTAGACTCAAAAAATGTGACATCGGCTGACATAAGGTACCTACGAAGATCAGGTGAATAACAACGATAGCCCTTCTGAGCACGAGAATAACCAAGGAAGACACACTTGAGAGCACGAGGAGCTAACTTATCTTTCCCAGGAGCTAAGTTATGAACGAAACAAGTGCTCCCAAAAACACGAGGGGGAACAGAGTATAAGGGTGACTGGGGAAACAATACCTCATGCGGAATCTGATTCTGGATGGGAGATGAAGGCATCCGATTAACCAAATAACACGATGTGAGAACTGCATCGCCCAAAAAACGCAGCAGAACATGAGATTCAATGAGAAGTGTGCGAGCAGTCTCAATAATGTGCCTATTCTTTCTCTCTGCAACCCCATTTTGCTGAGGGGTATAAGGACAAGAGGTCTGATGAATAATTCCATGAGAAGACATAAACTGCTGAAATTGAGAGGATAAATATTCTAAGGCATTATCTCTGCGAAGGGTGCGAATAGAAACACCAAATTGATTTTTAATTTCAGCACAAAAATCTTGGAATATAGGAAACAACTCAGAACAATCTTTCATTAAGAAAATCCAAGTACATCTTGAATGATCATCAATTAAACTAACAAAATAACGAAATCCCAAGGTTGAACATACTCTACTGCCCCATATATCCGAATGAACTAAAGAAAAAGCAGACTCTGCACGACCCTCAATACTACGAGGAAAGGAGGCGCGGGTATGTTTCCCCAGCTGACATGACTCACACTCTAATGTGGATAAACTGGACAAACGAGGCACCATCTTCTGAAGTTTGGACAAGCTAGGATGTCCTAAACGACTGTGAAGTAGGTCTGGAGGATCTGCAACTAGACAGGCCTTAGAGGATGTTAGTGAGTTAAGGTAGTAGAGTCCGTCTGATTCAAGTCCTGTTCCAATCGTCTGTCCCGTACTGCGATCCTGCATAATAAAAGAGTCATCAATAAAATATATTCCGCAATGGAGGGCACGAGTCAAACGACTCACAGATGCAAGATTAAAAGGACAGCCAGGGACATAAAGAACGGAATCTAGAGTGACAGAGGGTAGAGGATTTGCTTGTCCAACTCCATTTGCTTTAGTTTGAGACCCATTAGCTAAAGTAACGTTGGGAAGAAACTGTGAATACGCAATATTTGACAAAAGGGATTTATTACCAGGGATATGATCTGAAGCAGCTGAGTCCACAACCCATTGTTCAAGAGGACTAGACTGGGAAACACAAGCAAAAGAATTACCAGCAACAGAAGTATCAGGCTGAGCAACAGTGGCTACATTTGGAGACGTCTGCTTACTTGCTCGATATTTAAGGAACTCATTATACTCCCTTTCAGATACAGAAAATCCTTGGTTACCTGTAGGCTCGGTCTGAGCAACATAAGCATTTTTTGTTGGTCGACCATGTAAAGAATGGCACACGTCACGAGTGTGACCAAGTTTATAACAATAAGAACACTTGGGTCTAGATCTTCCAAAACGACCTCCTCCTCGTCTATACTCCATAGTATGAGAAGCCCGATTGTCCACGGATTGGGAGACGAGGATAGATGAATCAAGTGTCTGTGATGAGCTCACTGGGTGACTTGGTGCTGCAGCAAGGTGAAGTAAGCGAGAAAATAATTCATCAACTGTGGGGACAGTCGGACTAGCCAAAATCTGATCGCGTACTGAGTCAAGATCATTAGGAAGCCCAGCAAGAGTAAGAACTAGAAACAGCTTTTGTCGTTGCTCTTGCTGCTTCGCGACGCTAGCAGAAACTGGCATCAACGTCTGAAATTCCTCCATAACTGCCTGCACTTGACCCAAGTAAGTAGACATATCTAATTCCTGTTTCTTTAAATTTGTCATCCGCGATATCACATCATAGAAACGAGATATGTCATTAGTGTATAAAGTACGAGCCTTTTCCCAAACCAAATAACATGTTTGGAATGGACGAAACAAGGGCATCAACTTGGAATCAATAGATCGCCACAAAATACTGCATAATTGAGTATCAATCTTCTCCCAATGTGCTTTGGCTTTTTCATCTCCGTCACTAGACTCCTTGGTTAGATGATCCTGAACACCTTGGCCTTTACACCACAACTCGACAGACGAAGCCCAAGCTAGGTAGTTTGAACCTCTCATTAAAGGTTCTGAGGTAATCATAATACCGGAACTGCCAGAACCCTGGTTTCTAGACCCGAAAGCATCTAGTCCCAAAGACATCTTTGGATTATCAACTGAAAACTCGCTGAAACTGAAACAGAGAACTGAAAACTGGCGCTGCCGGAAAACAGGAACACTGTAGCTGCCGGAAAAATTCAAAGTTGTCGGAATTGAAAAGTAAAAATATGGATAGGCTCAGAATTCAAGGTTGAGCAAACTGTCCTGAAGAAATTTTGGCCGGAAAGTACTGTAGCTGCCGGAAAAGTCAATAAAGTCGCCGGAAAAAATTGAATGTTGTCGGAATCGAACGAAAAAAGTATGGGTAGGGTCGGAATTGAAGGCCGACCAAACTGTCCTTTTGGAGCAAACTGAAAAAGTGGCCGAAAGGGCCCTCACGCGCCGAGGGTCTTGCCGGCGCGTGGTGGCGCGTGACTGGAGCTTTTCCGATGATTTTTTCTGGGGTTGGTCAGAATTCTATTCCAACAATAAACCAACAAAAAAGGTAGTTTCGTTACGAACAGCCTCTTAAGTTGCCGGAAAATTGCACGGCGACGAGGTCTTTCTTCCCGGAAGTAGCTGGAATGACGCACAGCTATAATATTCTCACCAAAGCTCTGATACCATGTGAGAAAGCACGGGAGAAAAATATATATTGATATTAAACATGATACAATGAGCCCTATATATAATACACATAACCTAACCTACTCCTAATACACTTTGGATTAGAGTTCTACTATATTTACACTTCTAACACCAATAGCGGCGGTTGGCCTTATCGTCCATTTTCACCACCAAGCTCTTGTTTCCTCGATGGCGTATGTGGGTCATCGTGCCACGAATAAAGTAAGGGGCAAAAATGTGCAGCATGTGCCCCAAAGCAATCCCTCGACCGGCGAGCTCCGCGTATATGAGGAGCATGATGAAGAGCTTGTATGCATACGGTGAGAGCTGAGCCGGGCACACTTCGTAAAAGGGCTGAAGTCTATCACTAGAGGGGGGAGAGAAAGCGTATACCCAACAATGAAATGGTACGCTTAAAATGTGCAGTACCCTGGGCGGTGCAGGTGTACAATATCTGTCCCCGTCACCGGCACCATTTCGATATGGTTTGGAATTCTCCATTTTGGTCTTGAGCGTCGCAATCACCACTTCATCCATGATAGAGGGTACATGTTCCGATTCATCTCCGACATGACTGTTGAAATTAGTCCATAATTTTCCCAGACAGGGTAGTATCTTAGCCACTTCGGGACCCCCCTCATCCTCCGTCAACTCCATTCCCTCTCCAAGAGGAGATACATTATTTTCCGGTACTGGAGCTTCGACGAATCTTTCAGACTGGGAAGAAGTACTAGCCATTTGTCCAAGTTTGATCGAGATAAACGAGGATGATGAAGGAATAGAGAAGATCGTCACATCAAATGTTGGCAAAAGCAAAAATATGAAATACTGAAGAAGATGGAATAAGATGGAGAATTTCTCAGGTAGATCGAAAAGCGTAACAATTGGATGGTGGATTCCCCATATTTATAGAAATACAAATGCCCTGAGCGGGAAACCCAAGAGCCGCCAATCAAAGAACTGAAAGGGCGCGAGAAATGATACGGTGCATGGGAATCGTGCGCCATAATAATGTATTATTGGTATCCATGATATCTCGAGGTGATGCAACGACTCAGCTCCAAACTGACGTAACGGTCCGACGATACAGCTGAAGCGTCACATCGCCACCTTGGTCTAAGGACCTCGTTCAACGCATAACGTTCAGATTTCTCCTAACTTTTAAATCGGCAGAATCTGCCCATCGAGTGGCGAGACCGACGGACGGATGGACTAACTGTATGGGTCAAAATCTGACCATCAGATGGTTGTTCTTAAGAGGAACAACAAAGGGTCGACCAAACAGTAATCACGCCCCGTGGGCGTGATGGCCAAGAACACCTTGGCCATTGCTGGGGTCAAACTGTCGAAAAGCTTGTATCGCAGAACAAGCGTAGTGTTGGGCGTGCGATGAATGGTACAAACATAAGAAAGTACGCTGGTCAAAGACCATTGGAAAAAAGGAAATGATCAATATATATAGGGGAAGTTGAGCCCAATTGAAGGGAGATGCTTCGATAACTGCCTCCTGGAATCAACAGGAGAAATCTCTTGGTCATTGACAATTACCTCTCTTCTCCTTCTTTGTCTCTACGGTTATGATACATACCTGTTACAGATGTAAGCCTATCATCCATACTTGTTGTATGATAATTATCTTAATAAATATTATACATTCTTATTCTTCCTCGACGTTTGTACTCAATATATTTAGATCTAGAGTTAATTATGTTTGGCTAAAATTTACCTTCTATATCTCTGATAATTAGTTCGACAAAAGGGTTTTATACTTTTTGGTCAAACACAAGTTCCTGTATATTTAAAGAAAGAAGCCTCCAATAACGAAGCCCCGTCTAACTTGGATTCTGAACCCCTGTCAATCAAGAAACTGTCTGGACGTCCTTGGAACACATGCTGCTGCAGCTGCCGCATTATGTAAGGATCTTTTTGGCTTCCAATTATTAGGGTTCCAAATCATACTGTTCAAAAATGATGTTACATGCTTGATAGTCTAAGAAATCTCTTTATGCCTTTTGAATAGCTTTCAGAAAGTTCTTTATTTTGTTCAAGTAGTTGGGTTCTCTAAATCAAGTACTCCCTCTGTTCCAATTTATGTGAACCTGTTTGACTGGACACGAAGTTTAAGAAAAAATAAAAACTTTTGAAATTTGTGGTCCTAAACAAGTCCAAAATAAGGGTAGAATTATAAGTTTAAGCTAAATTGTTACCAGAATTAGAAAGGGTTCTCTTTTTGGAACGTATCAAAAAGAAAATAGGTTCACATAAATTGGAAAAGAGTGAGTATTTATCTCGAAGATTATATCACTGAGCTTTTATGGGTTTCATTCTACAACATTGTGGATTATGCTTATTAGGATTTACTCAAAACGAACTAAAGTTTTTAATTCTGCCAGCCTTACTACTGGAAACTCTCTTAAGTTTGATGCTTTGTCTTTGGCGCAGGAAGGCCTGAGGCATTTCTGCATGCCGTTGCGATGAGAACCAATTCAAGCGCTCAAGTGATTTCTTGCTTGTTTTCTCAGCTATTTACCTAGTGATGAGTGTCAGTCTTATATGTTCAGCTGGTGCAATACAGTTGATTTGACAAATTCTTTAAGTATCCTCATGATATCTTTTAGTGTTAGGATTTGTTTGTTGCCCGAGTTCTCATGTACTTTTCTTTTCATTAAAAATTAGAAGAAATCATGATTATTGTTTGTGCATTAGATTTTGGTTCATAATTAGGGCCACTTCCTCTACTATGCGATCAATAAAACCGGTCTTATGACTCTGCTGAGTGATTTTCTTGAAGATTTCATATATCATATGTAGATCATTGGTTTCATCTGGCAGTGGTCATTCATTAGTAAAAAAGCACTGCCAGTATGTTGAGGAATTAGCTATATGAAGCATGGTTTTGTGGTTTTCACAAGTAGAGGAACATGTGAGTAGTGAAACTGACTCTAGTTGCTTCTCTTCATACTGTATTGCATTTGCAAATTGAGCTTACAACAGTGTAGATAATGTTGTTGCAGTCTCTTGTTCCTTGACTGATAGAAAGATATGACATTTAGGATCACTTACTCCATTCATCAGGAGGAGCTATTTCAGGTATATGCTTGTGAAACTTATTGTGCTTTTTGGCATGAAAGTGTAGAACTTTTGTTGATGTTCATGGAATGTAGAATTTTTAAAGATTAGAGAAGTCAAATAGTCCTTGGATGCAGACCATGATTATTTTATGGATTGTTTCTCCGGATTCACCCTCGTTTTCCTTTGATGGGTGCCTGCCTTCTAGTTGGACCATACTTCTTTCTGGACTCATCACTCTAGTCTCGGAAAAGATATTTCTGGAACACTTGTCTGTGGGAATAACCTAGCGGCATTTATAAGCAGAGGCTTAAAAACTTTATATGTCTGTGCCTGCTTAACTGGATTGATGCTATATGCATAGCAGTCTTCCCTCGCTAAATAGAATTCTTCTTATCCTATTTCGTGCATGAGTTCTTGAAGTCGCTGATAGTGTTATCTCTCTTGATCATCAGCTATTGTTATGAAAGGAGCTTCGTCAACAAAATCATATGTTTCGGGGAGCATGCTGACTGAAGAATAAAGTCACTCGTGCGAGTTCAATTTACCCTACCATCAATGCTCAGACTTATGGACGCTCTATCTTGAGGTTCACTTTGACATTGTACCTCCGAGTGCTGGTAAAACCGTGAGTTTAGCTAAAGCATGGTTAGCATTTATTATTTAAATGGTAAGATGGCAGTCCACTCGTTAATGCATATCATTCATTGTTTGATTGCAAATAGAAGTCAAGTTTTACTGGGTATGGGGGAATTTCTTCTTCTTTTTTTTTTGGTTCTTTTTCTGATGTCTTATTTACTGGTTCATTTTCCTTATATTTTTTAGCTTTAAGATTTGCTTAATGCTGCAAGCTGGTTTATTACTCATTTGGTTCCAGGACAAATTTAAGTGATGCTGGGATCCATGATATAATTATTCAGATTGATGAGTAGGCCCTTCTACAGTTCAGAAGGATGTAGATACTCAGATTACAACAACGACCTAGTGAAATCCCACGAGTGGAGTCTGGGGAGGGTAGTGTGTACGCAGACCTTACCCCTCTCCCGAGGGTTAGAAAGGCTATTTCCGATAGACCCTTGGTTAAAGAAGACGAAAAGATATAATATTTCAATACCATCAATAAAAAACATAGAAAACAAACTGCATCACAAGAACAAGAAAATAGATGAAAAGCAAAACAACTAACCAATAGATAAAGCCCGGTACTAAGAGAAACAAAAGAGTGGTGTGAACTCAATATTAATCACTAGCAGTCTAATACTAAATCCTAACAGACTAGCCTCACTCTGGAGCGCGGTAGAGATATGCACAACTACGTTCTAACCTACAACCTTAATGTTGGACCTCCACAACTTCCTATCTAGGGCCATGTCCTCGGTAATCTGAAGTCACGCCATGTCCTGCCTGATCACCTCTCCTTAGTACTTCTTGGGGCACTCTCTACCTCTCCTTGTACCCACTAAAGTCAGTCGCTCACACCTTCTTAGCGGGGCGTCTGGGCTTCTCCTTTGAGCGTGTCCGAACCATCTTAGTCTTGCTTCCCGCAACTTGTCATCCATGGGGTCCACACCCACCTTCTCTCGAATATCTTCATTCCTAATCTTATCCATCTTAGTGTGCCCGCATATCCATCTCAACATCCTCATTTCTGCTACTTTCATCTTCTGGATATGTGAGTTCTTAATTGGCCAACATTTGGTCACATACAACATGGCCGGTCTAACCATCGCCTCTATTGTACTTACCTTTGAATATCGGATGTACTTTCTTGTCACATAGGACTCCAGACGCTAACCTCCACTTCATCCATCCCACCCCTATACGGTGTCTGACATCCTCGCCGATCTCAACATCCCCGTATATCACCGACCGAAGGTACCTGAAACTGTCCATCTTGGGAATAACCTGTGATTCAAGCCTCAGGTCTACTCATGCTTCCATCGACTCGACGCTCAACTTCCAAGACTGCTCTACCCATACACCTCCAAAATTCTATCGGGATTTTGTCTTGCTCGGTGGCTCTACTCCTATTCATCTTACGCATAGCCTCCATGATCTCCTCGACCTTGATGCATCTATAATACCTAAAGTCGCGATGACTATCAGAGTGCCCAAATTCACCTAGCACAATATCTCGATCTACTTACTTATTCAGAAGTTTATGAAAGTAAGTACGCCATCTTCTTCGCTTCCACTTTACCTTGGACCACTTCATTCCACCACCAGACGTCTTTGTGCCTACCAGAGCAGCCGACGAGACCCCTAACACCTCTCTCGCTGCCTTCCTAATACAGTCCACCGTCGTCGACCACATAATACTCGCGTCCCCACTACTCCTCCGGACTCCCACAACCGATAACTTCCCTCCCAACACTTGAGCTTTATCGTCGGTCAAGGCACCTCACTTGATCCTCGTACTGACCTTTTCTTCCTCCTTATCAGAATATCAACGTCTATCACTAATAGCCTATGTTGCGTCACGAATGTCTCACCTGGGATAATGACAGTAAATTATTTATGACTTGACCCATTTAAAAGATATTTAAGAAGATTAGGTTAACTCTTTAGTTTACCAAGTACCAGTTTATTTCAAATCTCCTAATGTGGGCTGATGTTGAGTCTGGTGTTCTCTTTGCATTGACTGGAAGATCTATCAAATACAGTACTCCTCCATTCTAATTTATGTGAATCTGTTTGACTGAGCATGGATTTTAAGAAAAAATGAAGACTTTTAGAATTTGTGGTCCTAAACATGTCAAAAAGGGGTCCAGAATATTTGTGTTGTTATAAAAGCTTCTCATTAAGGGTTGAATTGGAAGTTTAAACTAAATTGTTTCCAAAAAGGAAATAGGTGCACATAAACTGGAACGGAGGGAGTAACTAAGTAACATAAAAGTAATTTGACTGCAAGATCCATCAAGTCTTTGACATTATTTTTAACGACAATTCAGTTTTAATCTTTGTACTGCTTTCATGTATTTCTTTTTGAACATTTGTTGAATTGCAGAAGTAACAAAGTGCTACTAAGAATGCTGGTTGCTACCTGGTGGTTTCGTTGCATTACTTTTCCTTTGTATTTTCGAGATCAAGCCGAGCTTTATGTAGCATCATTAAGGTGGCATCTAAGTGTAATTACTGTGTACTGATAACAGCAAATCCAATCCTTTTAAAAGAGAACCTGAATCGGAATATGTTTTATGTTTAAAAGTTAAATATGTTCATAGGCTTTACTATCGTTTATTTATGACCTAAAAGTGTTGTGTTCAGTAAAATAGGATGCTGCATATGTACATTTAGGGTCATCATGTATAGATTTTCATTGTACTCATCATGTCAATTCTCTTTTATCATTGCGCGGACTGTGTTCAGACGCTTTCTTTGGTTCCACCTGTAGATAAATTCTCGTTCCCACTTTATGCAACTTCATGTCTGATCCCCATAAAACAGTGAAACATGGTCAAATAGATAAGAAAGTAGAATACATTGGTCCAATGTCCAATCCCAAAGGAACCTAAGTATGATGGTATTCAAGTCGTGGAGAACCAAAAAAAGAAGGGAACAACTCAACGAGTGACCTGCAATGGCAGAGTTTATGATTATATGCTTTGAAAGCTTGAGCAAATAAAGTATCCAAAGTGGGAAATGAAGCTTATGATGATTAAGTAGACTAACGCTTAGGCAAGTATGCAAACGATAGAAAAAAGTGAACAAAGTTAAATTTTGTAAACATCATGATTATTCTTTTGAAGTTTTGCTCGGTAGGTTGGACTTCTTATTGTAATTCATGCAACTTTGCATCAAATTGCAGGTATTAGATGGATGCCATTAAAGCATTATGTGTCTTTTTTATTTCTTAAATCATAGTAATGAGAAGCATTACGAAACAATGGAGAAACAAGGAGGGGATGGGGAGGGTAAGATTTGCTAAAGAGACTAGATGGCAAGAGTGATAATGGCTTTTTTTTTTTGTCCTATGTATTTGTTTGACCACTTGAACCCTATAGAGGTATTCTGATGGTATACTAATGAGATTGTGCTGAGAGCTAAGTAGTATTTTTTACCCAACCTTTTACTATGGTGAAATTAAAAGTTTTAACTGCTATTGATTTGTACATAAAGCTGAAATCTGGTGCTATTACAAGATCAGAGAAGTCTTTAGTTTTATTGAAGTATGGTACAAAGGTATATCTAGGAAAAGAACTTATTACAAGGCCAGTGGACACTTTTGTTCTCCACTAACTATAGCTGCTAAAAGCTTCACTTGCTTATAGGGCTCGTGGTTTGAGCAATTATGTCTTTCCACATATATGAAAATGCTACCATTATGCATGCTATTAGACTTAATTATCCATCCTCAACTTCATCTGTTTAATAGAAAAAGATCACTTGTTTGAGTAAATGTTGAGAAAGACAAAAGGACAACTAAAGTCACCTCCCAAATATAATACATGTCGCGTAGGCAATGATTATAAATAGGAAAACAAGAACATCGTGATGCCTTTCCTTTTCCCTTAGCTAAGCATGTCAATTTGGAGTGATTCCCAATATTGTTGAGTTGTCCACATCGGAAGGAATTTGGGGTCCTTGGTCTCCTTATATGGCTTGGGCAATCCACACCTCATAAGCTAGCTTTTAGGGTGAGTTAGGCCCAAAGTCCATTCTTTTCATGGTATCAGAGCCAGGCTCATTCCAATTATTGTTATTGATGTTGGGCCCCCATTTATGTTGTCCACGCTCCAGAGATCTGGGCGTGAGGGGGGGTGTTGAGTTGTCCCACATAGGAGGGATTTGAGGTCCTTGGTCTCCTTATATGGTTTGGGCAATCCTCACTTCATAAGCTAGCTTTTGGGGTTGAGTTAGGCACAAGGTCCATTCTTTTTAAATGTCCTTTCAATTTAGTTTCCACCCCTTTTTATTTATACATACTTTAGAAGGTGTAAATCATTTGCTTGTCTATTTATATACTTTGGAAACTGATGGAGGTGGGATTTTCCACTCCAATATATCTTCACTTTAAAGCAACTTTATTTATGATATAACATGAAATGCAATGATATTTGCAAATAAATTTAAAAAAATGCAATGATATTTATGGGGCCTCCCTTGAAATCCCTTTTTCTTCTCATTCTTACCACACTCCCAACGTTCAAAATGGGTGATTATGAATATATTTGAAGTCACATGCATCCCTTAATTACCTTCTTTACCTGTCTAATCATCAAAAAGTTAGGTGTATTTTAGAGTAAATCATTATAAAACGGAGAACTTGATGGCCTTATTCCATTAATGAATTATTCAAGAACGAATTTAGCGAGACTAATGTATACAACAACAAAAACTATCCAGTATACTCTCACCAGGTGGGGTCTGGGGAGGGTAATATGTAGACGAGCCTTACCCCTATCCGAAGGGGCAGAGAGGCTGTTTCCAATCGACCCTCGGCTCATAGGATAAAAGGAAAAACAGCAGTAAAACAAAACAAAGACAAAAACAAAAATAATAGAGCATTAGTAACTCCCGCAGAAATAACATAAATAATTATCTAGTCATAAGAAACATAAATACAATCGACCTTGCTGACCCACACCCAACCCCGGGTGAGGCGTACGAAAAACTCTAGGAGCCCCTAACCTACAACCCTGATTCTAGACCTCCAGACTCAGACTAATGTATCTGAGTTGAAAATCTCTCAATGCCTCAACACAACTTCCGTTACTCTTTTCGTAATTTTGACTTGCTCTACAAATTTGAAGATTAAAAACTTCAAACCAAGAGAATGTGTTTTTCCTGTTTATTCATCTGGTATTTGACACCATTGCTCGGACAAATAATTCGCGTTACCGCTATGTAAAATATTTAGGGAAAAGTGTTTTACCAATAATTTTTTCATTCCTAATTAAGGCTCCAACATAAAATATCCGATTAAGAGTGAGATCTCATGATCTACTGTTAAATCCATCGGTGGTTGCTCGAGAACCCAAAGAAGAGGAGAAAAGCATTGCAAAATTGGAATCGTACGTACGTGTTTGCAACGCCCCCAAAATAGTCTTCGCCGAGGTAATATATATTAGGGCTAGGAAAATTTTCTTCGAGCTCGTTTGGTTTAGCTGATTTAGAGTACCTGATAAGTATTAGGTGCCAAAAAGTACTTTTAAGTGTTGAAGTTGATTTAAAAAATAATCAGTTACGTTTTCGGATAAAAACGCTGAAATTAATAATATGCAGCTAAAGAACTGGATATACGAAGAATTTGTTTTAAAAAGAAGTATTGTAGGGATTGAATAGTAAATATTTTAATCAAACTTAAAGTGCTTATAAGCTTCAATTTGATAAGTTGGGGGAGACCAACTTATGACTTTTACTTAACTTATAAGCACTTTTAATTTTAACAAATATATAAATAAGTCAAAAAATATTTATAAGCCACAAAACACCCTATTAAGATAGGGTCTCTCACATGCCAATTTTACTCGATCAGCTTCAAAGCCTTAATCATTTTGTCTTCCACTAATTGGCAAAGGAAAGTCATTATATGTGATAAATAAAGAGGCCCTACTACTCTCTACTTTGAGTGAATGTTTTCGCGTGGCCCCAAAGTTGAAGAGGTTATGACTGTGAAGTCAAAACATGACTTCAAGTCACCTTTAGTCATGCTTGCTATGCTGCACATTGATGTGGGTCGACTGAAGGCATAATCTCTCTTCTTCTTTTTATTGCACCCGGACGCGGCCCGATTAAATTCGGATTAAAGTTTCACATTAAAAGCTAAAATGGTTTTTAACAAAAATAATTTTATATTCATGGTTCGAATTCGAAATCTCTGAATAAAAATAAAGAATTACTGATTACCACTATCATCACAACCCATGTTGCGCCTCAACTTGGTAACATTTATTCAGATTACATGTAAATTATTTTTGGTTCTTCATTATTTGGTAGACTACCTCATCCCCCACCCCCCAAAATAGATTTGAACTCTTGCCACAATCTACACCTTTTTTCTCTTTATGCATAATATAATATTGTTTGGATTTTTCACATTATTTCTGATATTAACGAATTGGGTGCACTATATGCACAAAAAACAGCAAACATACTAGTTTTAAGTTTAAGACAAATAAACATAAACAATAAATTGGACCACACCCATCTATATATAGACCTCCCAATAAGGTACTCGTTGTTTCCCTATATTTGGGTTTGATTTGGTGAAAAAAAAGAAAGTGAAATATTTGTCGTTTAGTTTAAGTTGTATTAAAACAATTGTTAATTGGAAGTAAATTAAGTTTTACTTTTTCCTTTTCATCCTATAATGTAAGTATTAGAAAAGTTTTATGTCAAAGGTTAAAGGTTAATTGCACCTTGTACTTTCTACATCCCCTCGGACCTCCTGCAGCAGCGGACGTAGAGTATAGTTATTGGGTTCTCGGGAACTCGGTAACTTTTGCAAAAATTTTATATTCTTATTGAAAAATCTATTAAATATCTATAAATATGTAATTGTGAACACAATTATTATTGTATATTTATTTGAGATTACAATAGGAATTCCAAAACTTTAAATTCTGGATCCGCCTCAAACCTCCTATACTCGAGGTGATATTAATCTCACTTAATTTTTTGTAATGCTAAATTACCACGAGTTTTTTCAAAGCTCTTGTGTGTCCTTTCCTAAATACCTGTTGATAATTAAGTGGACAATTTTAGAGTACTGCAGTGGATTAACCATTTTAAGATCGATGTTTAGCTGATTAAGAGTTTGTTTCACCTGTACATAAATCATTAATGCTATAGAATCAAGGTTAATTAAAGATGATCTCTTACCTCTTAGCTTGGAATTGTCTTCTCCCAATCTTAAAGACATTTTTTCACAAACGCAGCTTCATTTTTTTCCAACTAATAGTTTCTTCAGTTGGTTCTGAGGAAGTAATTAGTGGTTGTATATCAATGATTGAACAAAGACTTGGCATATTTTCCCCAGTTTTCTTTACCTTTAATTCATTTATACGTGGGAAAATCTAGTAAGAAATTGGAAAAAGGTGTTATTATTCTTAATAAAACCTACTGTAATTGTCAACTAACTTTTAATCTATTTCCGTTTAATCTTTTAAACGTACTGTGTTTGTTGAAAAACGTACTGTAATAGCTTCCAACCAAGGGCGGATATAGCCATATAGAGGGCGATGGGGTTCACTCTTCGCAGAAAAATTATACTCTATATACATGGTAAAATTTATTTTATGTCTCTATATATTATATTTTGAACCTTTTTGACATCAAGGAGATTCAAAGTTTTTGTGAGGTTATGAGATATAATTCCCATTAGCTATAGCCTCTTTTAATATTTTAACTTTTTTCTTTTCTAACTTCCTTGGTGGATATCCTGTCTCCACCTGTGCAAGATCGGCCTCCTACTTATAAATATTTATGAGTTTCATACGGGATTTTGAAAACAAAGGCACTATTTCCTAGAAGGAAAAAGCAAAGAAAGACATAGCAGCAGCAAATAATATGGAAGAATATTCACTGAATGAGATGTGGTTCACCAGTTTGTACCCCCATTAGCATGCATTATCTTCTGTTAAGTCCAGCGTAAAGAAGGAAATAGAAACTCAAATTCCTTTGCCTGTCTTGGCTAGGCCTAGGTCACTGTGCCCACTCAATGAAAGAAAAAAAGAAGAAAGCAACAGGCGCTAGCGGATGCAAGCACATATTCCAGATTTAAATTTTAGTAGAAGGTTCGTTGCACAAAATATTCTATATTCACGTGGGATTTGTGAAATGGCCACATCTAAAATAGTGTAATGTAGGTATCCTATTCTGATGCAAGTATTGATCGTTGATTTCACGGTTCGAACCCGTGATTTATAGATTATACAAAGACAACTTGACCGTTGCTCCAAGTCTCTCCTTTAATATTTAAATTTTAGAGTTTAACATTTATGGTTCTCTAATCTTGAATACATTATATTTTTAGTGTTATAGTCTATTGCAAGGAATTAAACTTAAGTCCCTCACCGGTATTGTAATAATATTGTATAAGGTTTAAATAGTCTTTGAACTCTCCCAACTAAGTAATTAGCTTTTGAGATGTAATTTCATCGAGTTGTATCATGCAGAGGCATACCGACTAGCTATTTGATGCGATTTTAGTGAATTTATTCGCATAAAATTACGTTTTGCATGGAACGTAAGTTTAATGAGTGAATTTAAAACTGTTGAATATAAATATATAAAACTAATTAGAATGTTAGCAAATACTATTAAATTTGAATCCTGTTATAACACTATTAAAGTAAGGAAAAAGAGTACACATGTTTGAATATGCGCCTATTGGTTGCCTCGTTAAAAACCTCGCAAGGAAAACCCGGTGGGACAAAACCTTGTAAGGGAAAAAGAGTGCAACGCGCCTTAACTCCCCCTGATAAGAACATCAATTTATGTCCTTAAGTCTTCGCATCCCGATCTTGTGAACTAGCTTCTTGAAGGTTGACTTTGGTAAAGATTTTGTGAACAAATCAGCCATATTGTCGCTTGAACGAATCTGTTGAACATTGATATCACCATTCTTTTGAAGATCATGTGTGAAGAATAACTTTGGTGAAATATGCTTCGTTCTATCTCCTTTTATGAATCCTCCCTTCAATTGAGCAACATGCTGCATTGTCTTCATACAAAGTTGTGGGTAGTTTATCACACTTCAACCCACATTTGTCTTGGATATGATGTATTATCGACCTTAACCACACACACTCTCGACTTGCTTCATGAATAGCAATTATCTCGGCATGATTAGATGAAGTAGCCACAATTGATTGCTTAGTCGATCGCCAAGATATGGCGGTTTCTCCACAGGTAAACACATAACCCATTTGAGATCGAGCCTTGTGTGGGTCGGACAAATATCCAGCATCAGCATAACCAACAAGATCCGGGCTGCAATTCTTGCCATAAAATAAGCCTATATCGGTAGTTCCCTTTAAGTACCGCAATATGTGTTTGATCCCATTCCAATGTCTCCTCGTAGGAGCCGAGCTAAATCTTGCTAAGACATTAACTGAAAAGGATATGTCAGGTCTTGTAGTATTTGCAAGATACATTAGTGCGCCAATTGCGCTAAGATATGGTACTTCAGGACCAAGTAGCTCTTCATTCCTTTCTTGTGGTCGGAATGGATCTTTGTTCACATCAAGTGATCGAACAACCATCGGTGTACTTAAAGGATGTGCTTCATCCATGTAAAACCGTTTCAGTACCTTTTCTGTATAGGTAGATTGATGAACAAAAATTCCGTTTGCCAAATATTCAATTTGCAAACCAAGACATAGTTTAGTCTTTCCGAGATCTTTCATCTCGAATTCATCCTTTAGATAATCAATTGCCTTTTGGAGTTCTATAGGGGTTCCAATAAGGTTTATGTCATCGGCATATACGGCAAGTACAACAAATTCTGATGTTGTTTTCTTTATAAAAACACACGGGCAAATGGCGTCGTTTATATAGCCTTCTTTTAACAAGTACTCACTAAGACGATTATACCACATTCGTCCAGATTGCTTTAGACCATACAAGGACCTTTGCAATTTAATTGAGAACATTTCCCGAGATTTTGAATTATGCGCGTTTGGCATCTTGAGTCCATCGGGAATTTTCATGTATATCTCATTATCAAGTGAGCCATAAAGATAGGCAGTAACCACATCCATTAAGTGCATGTCAAGCTTTTCATGGACAGCAAAACTTATGAGATAACGAAAGGTTATTGCATCCATTACAGGCGAATATGTCTCTTCATAATCGACACCAGGCCTTTGAGAAAAACCTTGTGCAACAAGGCGTGCCTTATATCTTTGTACCTCGTTTTTCTCGTTTCTTTTGCGTACAAAGACCCATTTATAGCCAACAGGCTTAACACCATTAGGTGTTTCAACTATAGGGCCAAAAACTTCACGTTTTGCCAGCGAATTCAATTCTGATTGAATTGCTTCTTGCCACTTTGGCCAATCCTGTCTTTTTCGACATTCTTCAACAGATTGAGGTTCGAGATCCTCACATTCTTGCATAATGCTAGATGCTACATTATAAGCAAAGGCATTATCCACCACAATATCCACTCGATTAATATTTGCCTCAATATTAATTGGATTTAGGGATAGTTCCGTATTTTCCAGAGTCTCGGGCTCAATGGATTCTTCATGAATCTCAGAATTTGTTAAATCATGAGGTTCTTTCGTGGTGTCATTTTGATCGTTCTTTTTCCTCTTTCTAGGATTTCGATCTTTGGAACCTAATGGTCTGCCACGCTTCAGGCGTGCATTTGACTCATTGGATATGACACTAGATGATTGTCCAAGAGGGACATCAATACGGATTGGAACATTTTCCGCGGGAATGTGGGATTTCGTTATCCTCTTCAAGTCCGTAAATGCGCCAGGCATTTGATTTGCTATTCTTTGCAAATGGATAATCTTTTGTACCTCTCTTTCACAAATAGAGGTATGTGGATCAAGATGAGATAATGATGCATTTTTCCACAAAATTTCCCGTTTGGTTTCACCAACTTCTCCCCCTAATTTTGGGAAAAGTGTCTCATCAAATCGACAGTCTGCAAATCGTGCAGTAAACAAGTCGCCTGTCAATGTTTCGAGGTAGCGAATGATGGAGGGCGATTCAAACCCAACATATATTCCTAACCTTCTTTGCGGACCCATTTTGGTGCGGGATGGCGGTGCAATAGGCACATATACTGCGCATCCAAAAATTCTTAAATGGGATATATTGGGTTCATGACCCAAAACCAATTGCAACGGGGAATACTTGTGGTAATTCGTCGGTCTGAGACGAATTAGCATTGCTGCATGTAAGATGGCGTGACCCCATACCGAAGTGGGCAGCCTCGTTCTCATAAGTAATGGCCTTGCAATCAACTGCAGGCGTTTAATTAACGATTCTGCAAGACCGTTTTGAGTGTGAACATGAGCTACAGAATGTTCAACTTTTATCCCGATTGATAAGCAATAATCATTAAATGCTTGGGATGTAAACTCAGCAGCATTATCCAGTCTAATGGACTTGATTGGATTATCTGGAAATTGTGCTCGTAGTCGAATTATTTGTGCCATTAATTTCGCAAACGCAAGGTTGCGTGATGACAACAGGCACACATGAGACCATTTACAGGATGCGTCTATCAAGACCATGAAATACCTAAACGACCCACTAGGTGGGTGAATAGGTCCACAAATGTCCCCTTGTATACGTTCCAGAAACGTGGGTGACTCAGTCCCAACCTTTGTTGGTGATGGCCTGATAATCAACTTGCCTTGATAACACGAAGTGCAAGGATATTCATTATTCGAAAGAATTTTGAAATTCTTTAACGGATGCCCATATGAGCTTTCTATAATCCGTTTCATCATGATCGATCCTGGGTGTCCCAATCGATCATGCCAAAGTACAAAGGTATTGGAATCAATAACCCTTTGGTTTACTGTTGAATGTGCCTCAATTGCACTAATTCTTGTCCAATACAGGCCACAAGATAAAGACGGGAATTTCTCAATAACCCTCTTTTGGCCGGAGACATTCTTTGTGATGACGAGATATTCAAGATTATCTTCATCCATTGTCTCAATATGATAGCCATTCCGGCATACATCTTTAAAACTTAACAAGTTTCTCTTAGACTTGGAGGAGAACATTGCATTCTCTATGATTAACGTCGTGCCTTTGGGCAGAGTTACAATTGCTCTTCCGGAGCCTTCAATCAATTTACTACTTCCAGAGATTGTAGTAACGTTTGCCTTACACATATTTAGTTGAGAGAAATATTTCCTTTCTTTGAGTATTGTATGTGTAGTACATGAATCAACTAGGCAAATACTTTTACAGTTGGACTTTGATCCAAGTTCGCTTTGTGAGATATCCATATTTGCTATCCCATAGTTTGACATACAAAAGAGATACACGAACATAAGAATAAACAAGTTCAATTCGTTTGTGTCACATAATATTTTCAAAATCTGCTGCTAACAGTTGACTAACAAAATCAGATATGTTATCCATAATTGATTACTTTGCAATTTAAACATTTTCTTCAAACAATCGATTGTTAAACACAAACAATCGATTGTTGAACATTGACAATCGATTGTTAAACACACACAATCGATTATTTGCTATTTTGAAAAACTTCAGATCACACTGTCTTAAGACAATCAATTGTTATGAATAGACAATCGATTGTTGGCTATTTTGAAAAATTCCAGAACACACTGTTTTAAGACAATTGATTGTTAAGTATAGACAATCGATTGTTGGCTATTTTGAAAAATTCCAGAGCACACTGTTTTAAGACCATCGATTGTTAAGTATAGACAATCGATTGTTGGCTATTTTGAAAAATTCCAGAACACACTGTTTTAAGACAATCGATTGTTAAGTATAGACAATCGATTGTTGGCTATTTTGAAAAATTCCAGAACACACTATTTTAAGACAATCGATTGTTAAGTATAGACAATCGATTGTTGGCTATTTTGAAAAAATTCCAGAGCACACTGTTTTAAGACAGTCGATTGTTATGCATAGACAATCGATTGTGGATGATTTTTGAAAAATTCCAGATTACACTGTCTCAACGACAATCGATTGTTAGACAAAGACAATCGATTGTGGATGATTTTTGAAAAATTCCAGATTACACTGTCTTAACGACAATCGATTGTTAGACAAAGACAATCGATTGTTGATCAATTATTTTTCAGCTTTAATGCGAAAATAGTAGATAATCGACTAGTTTTTCAGGCTAGTCGATTACCCCTACTGGAAAATAAAAATATTATTGATATTTGAGCATATTGAAGATATTCTAAAGAACTACTGCTAACATTGCATCATGAACTAACTAATACGAGCTAATACTAATGACTATTAGTTTATTCACTAACTAATACAAATAAGTAGAATAAAATCAAATAACTCCATCTTCTTTCATCACGGATCCATCGCCGATTAGTGGTCTATTTTCCCCTCGGGTTGCTCAAAGAAGTCTGCCACATCCAGGTGGGTGATGTCCTCATTGTCGTCATAGACAAAATTTGTTTCAGGGCCTTTTCTCTTTCGAGATGCTTGATAAAGGTCAACCAAGTGTCTTGGTATACGGCAAGTCTTTGACCAGTGCCCTTTCCCACCGCAATGATAACATATAGTTTCTGAACCATTTGCCTTAGGATCTTCATGACCCCGTTTCTGCTTTCGGCGGTTATCTCTCCTTGGGGGTTGACGGACTTCATTGGAATTTCTTCCTTGTCTACGTCCCTGGCTATGACCCCGTTTGCGACCATGACCATGGTCCTTTTCATGTTTGGCATAATGAGAGTGCACCTTATCTGCTTCAGGCAGTGGTGTAGACCCAGTGGGTCGATTTTCATGATTTCTCATGAGCAGGTCATTATTTCGCTCAGCCACTAGTAGAAGAGAAATCAGTTCAGAGTACTTTGTAAAGCCTTTCTCTCTGTACTGTTGTTGCAGTACTATATTGGAGGCATGAAACGTTGTAAACGTTTTCTCAAGCATATCATAATCGGAGATATTATCCCCGCATAGCTTCAATTTAGAAGTAATTCTGAACATTGCAGAATTATATTCAGAAACGGACTTAAAGTCCTGGAGCCTCAGATGAGCCCAATCATATCGTGCTTGTGGCAGAGTGACCAACTTCAGGTTGTCATATCTCTCCTTTAAGCCGTTCCACAAGATGAGTGGATCCTTGACGGTGAGATATTCAATCTTCAAACCTTCATCAAGGTGATGGCGCAAGAAAATCAAGGCCTTCGCACATTCTTGGGTGGATGCTTTTTCTCTATCTTTGATGGTGTCTCCGAGACCCATAGCATCTAAGTGGATTTCAGCATCCAACACCCATGTCATATAGTTCTTGCCCGAAATTTCAAGGGCAACGAACTTTCTTTTCGTAATGTCAGACATAATAACTCAAGAACAAGAACAATAACTCAAGAACAAGAACAATAACTCAAGAACAAGAGCAAATAGAGAGAAGAGTAGAGAGAGTTCTTCTTATTGATACTTAGAGAATGTTAGGAGTGATTTACAATGGTAGAGGGCACCTCTATTTATAGGGAGGAGGATGATTTAGCTACCAAGAATAGAACTCTAGAATCTCTCTAATTAAAGATATTCACCTTAAATAGAAGTGTATTTATAACAAATCCATATATTTTTTAAAAAAAATGAAGTTATACAAGTTTAGTAGTGGAACCTATGAAGTTTAATGTTTGATTATTTGACCAGTATTCTATCTGACACTGTCATAGCAATTCTTTTATAGAAGGATCTGTTGTTTAGTCATGCTCAATCTTTCCTTTTTCTTCTTTTCTGGGTATGAATATTACATCCCTTTGTCCGTTTTGAAAAACCATAAATTTGAAGCTCGCTGTCATCAAAAGAGACAATTATCACCCTTTATAATTTGATCAGGACGGCTCAGTTCCTTTAGTATCACATTTACAAATAGTGATTTTTTAGTAAAAAGTAATTGGAGTAAGTTATGTCTAAAGTGTAGAAACAATGGGTATTACTTATTTAGGTAAATATTTGAATATCAATTTTTTAAAATACGAATATTACTTCTTCGGCCATTTTACGTGATATTTATTATGGCTAGAGACAGAAATGTCATAACGTATTTAAAATAATCTTAGTGTGTTGACTTCCAAATTATCAATTTATCTTCTTTTTCCTGCGTTTTAGCATCCAAGTGACAGTAATTATTCAAGAATCAAATATTTGTCAGAGTTTTGTTATTTTTCACATGTATATCTATACGACATATAAGAATTATAGAGTTTAGTTGGACCCGCAACTTTGAGGCTACATGCTCCACTGTTGATCAATCACATGGCTAAAAAGTTCTCTTCCCATTTTTTTTTTATAAAACTCTTGTACCAATTTTTACCTTAAGATATTAAATAATTCAACAGAAAATTAGTTATGCCACCTACTGTTAATATAATAATAATAATAGCGATCCAGTGAAATCCCACTAGTGGATCTGGGGATGATAGTGTGTATACAGACCTTACCCCTACCTCGAAGAGGTAGAGAGGCTGTTTCCAAAAGAATCTCGACTCAAGAGACAAAAGGAGACAATATCAGTATCACCACAGAAATCATATGAAAAATAAAAACAACATGGAATCCAGAAGAAAGATGCAAACCAAAAGCGATAGCTAGTAAATAGGTACCGCACTGAAAAGCAAAATAGTAAGATACGACATTGCCGCTAGCTATCTTAGATAAAAACCCTACCACACTAGTCTCACAAAGGTAGGAAGTAAGGCAAGACTCAAACTACCTCCTCATCTACAACCCTAATTCTCGACGTTCACAACTTCATATCAAGTGCCATATCCTTGGAAATCTGAAGCCTCGCCATATCCTTCCTGATCATCTCTCCCCAAAAATTCTTCGTCTTCCCTCTACCTCTTCTCGTGCCCTCCATAACTAGCTACTCACACCTCCTTACCGAGGCACCTGAGCTCCTCCTCTGTACATGGTCGAACCATCTGAGCCTCACTTCCCGGAGCTTGTCATTAATGGGAGCCACGCGTACCTTCTCCCGAATATTATCATTCCTAATCTTATCCATCCTAGTGTTCCCGCACATCCACCTCATCATCCTCTTTTCTGCTATTTTCATATTCTAGATATGTGAGTTCTTGACATGCCAACACTCAGCCATGTTCATCGTGGCAGGTTGATCACGCCCAACAAATCCTTATAAAAAGGACTAAGCGGTCGTCGCAAATATATAATCCGGTTTAGTCCGGAGACGAATCCCACATGGAACTAACCTATTCACTACAAATTTTACCACTGCTAATGACAAGTTCAAATAATTTTCGGATGCAAGATTTTTTATGGATAATGAGTAGAATTTAGTTAACTAAGGAAAAGTAGTAATGAAACTAGCAAAAATCTAGAATAGAGTTGAATTCAATGGTGAAATGGTCTAGGGTTATTGATTTTTCCAATTGTTGGATTAATTCCTGACGCGTTAGCTATAATTTTGCCGTAAAACTCTATAAGAAATATGAGTTCTGGGTTACCACAATTATCTCTCGATCAATTATGATAATTTAGTATAAGCATTCTCTCGAACTACTTTAGCTAACAATCTATGCAACTCAGAATGATTCAACCAAAGTTTCATTACCTCTAACCCCGCTTTTAAATTCAAGTAATTAATCTCTTAACTTACTCGAAAGTGGTGTTGTTAAAAAATAATCTACAAGTGTTCTTTCTCAAGCAACACAAAATAACTAGACACGATTAATTAATGGCCCTTTCAATTAGTCACAAAATAAAACGTAGTTGAACAATTATAAAGTAAAAACGGTTCAATTATACCAAAACATGGTCAAGACTTCATCCAACAGCTGGTTCCATCAACCCTAGATGAAGGGTTTAGCTACTTATACTATTAGATGAAAATTCAATAAATAAAGTCATAATCAACAAGTAAAAAGAAGAATAAAACTCTAAGGAAACTTTTCAATCTTTCTTCTGTGCTCTTGCCTTCAAAATCTCTCTAAAGACAGCTGTATCTCTCTTTGGACGAATTAGGCTTCATATAGTTTTAGGTTAGTCGCCCTAGAAATTACATGATTTACGCTGGATTTTTGGCTTTCGCATTCCCGTCTGCAGCCACGAATTTGACAATTGTTCTGTCCGCGGCCGCGGGTCTGACTGCGGACCTGACGACAAAGTTGGTCCTTGCTCTTCTTTCTCCTTTTTGATCATGCCTTCCTCCAATTGTCTTTCCACGCTCCATATTGACTCCAAAATACTCTTTGGCTTCCTCCTAGCTCAGAGTGGCTCTTGCAAAAATGAAAACTCTTAATTAGAGCATTTTGTTATCTTTTTACATTCAAACATTGATAAAATGCAGCCAAATTGGAGTGTAAATAGTATCTAAATTGCATATTATTTTCTACTATCAATACCCCACACTTAATTAACTTAATTATAATAGAGGCCTAACTTTACTGAGAGACTTCTCTAACTCGTCACGCCAAAAATATTCGATAAAGATTGGGTACATTAGTGTAACATCCACACCTCAATATTTGACTTTCGCGAGCCATGCAATATTCCTTACCGGCTTACTTACCCTAACTCAGAGGTCCAAACTTACCTCTCCTTTATGAATCAAGTGCCTACTCACAACAAAAGAGACCCATTCCACAATCAATAACATACACACACACCAAGGAACTTCAATATAAACAGAATTCAATAAAGGATATTCATATGCCACAAAAGACACACCATAAGCTTTCCCATATTGTACCACTATACTAATCGAGCTCATTCAGTCTAGGATAAATTAGGGCTTTATTTAGTTGTAATATAGGTTGTGTGATGGGTATGATAAATTTAGATATACGAGTGACTATACCTCCCTACGAAATTTAATACACGTACGTTAGCATTCAAAACCTCACACTTATGTCAAGCCAGAACTCCACCTTCACATCACTACATATTAACTCCCTTGTTCTTTAACCACAATTACATCAAGATCCACCACTTATTAAGGGATATTTTTAACAACATCAATACTATATATATATATATATATATATATATATATATATATATATATATATATATATATATATATATATATATATATATATATATATATTTCAAGTGGCTCTTGCTTCTTTCAAAACAGTGCACCTTTATCCTTATCTCATTAGTTCAATTCAAAAGCCAAACCAACAACCTCACTCTTTAACTTTTACAAAGTTCATACAATTTATGTGCTCATGAGAGGTGAAAAGGTTCGAAAAGATAGTTAATTCAAACAAATGGGTAAGGCTGATAGTGTGGTTGCCAAAGAAACATGATTACAGGCTCAACGAGGTTAACTATGATACGTAACAAATGGGTGGATGAAGTGTGTGTGTGTGTGTATATGTATATATATATATATGTAGTTCGACAAAGAAATGTCTATTTCACTTACCAGACTAAACAAGACTACTATTTTCCTTTGCAGACACATAAGGCAAGTTCTTAGCATCAAATGTCGTGCATAGAATACAACAAGCCTCACACATACGTGGCACATAACTCGGTCCAGATTGGGTCATCAGACACTCTAATCAGGGTACTTAGCTAAATTAGGAACATACATTTTAAGACATTCTTAGTCGACAACTGAGCATACGTGTCACACTAAAGTACTCCTTATATTTAAGGTATTAAGACTTTAAGATATCCTATTTCGTTTCCTCTTATATCCCACAAGTTCTTACTAACAATAACAAAAAACTAACTACGCCCGGTTCAAAATAAAACTCTGACAAAAGAATCGCTGCTTAAAGAAAAACCTAGGGGAATTGATACACTACTACAAAAGAAAATCTTTTTGTGTTTTTTGCGTAATTTTTTCATCGACTTTAGTCTCTCAAGAAACTCGTCGAATGATATCCATCGTCGCCACAAGTCAAAAATGATTTATGTAAATAAACTACAAAACTATGCTACATACAACATACCACAAAGCATCGCCCACCCCACACTTAAAAATGATGGCATGTCCCCATGTCATACAAAATGAAGAACTACGAGGTAAAGGAACTTCCCTGGAAGTTCACTATTGATCGAAGGCAGTGCATGGGTCGAGATGACACGCCTTCACCAGTGCACAAGCCAGCCCATGATTTTTTTTAGACTTTGAATTTTGGGTGGCTAAATTATCCACTCTAGTCCCCAATTCCATAACAGTGCGCAAGCGCTGCTATTTTCTATTCTAAGGCTGTCAACCGCGTACTCCGTCTGACTGCAGATAAACTTCACCCCTGATTTCATGTTCCCGTGGGGGCGAGGATAGACCAACTTGTTCCTGTGGGGTTGAAGAAGGCCCAACTTCCTCCTGCTCATCATCACTCCTCTCTGACTCTTCAAAATCATCGATATTAGTTGAACTGGATGCCACCGTGTCTTTCCCAACGGTCCTTTTGGATGCCCAAAACATTGTTTCTTTATTCACCTTGCCATCCACATTGGAGTTCTCTGACACCCCTACAACCCGACACAATCTAGTGACCAGAGATAGGAAGAAGAACTCATACCTCCTTAGTGAACGGATGGTCTTAGAGTGAATAAACTTGTCCACATCAAAATTGTGGCTACTCACGAAGCACCAGATCAAAGTAGCTATCGGTCCATTACCCTCAGTGGTGTTGTTGGAGTAAGCAGTCAATTATTTATATGTAAAACTAACACTTTCCTTCAAAGGTGAGTGAGGCGGAGTGAAACTTCCATCCTGGTAACACCCACACTACCTCCTTTTCTGGTTTACATATAGTTTGGAAAAATAATTGCCAATTTGTGAGTTCTCGCTTATAAGTATCATAGTAATCCACCTCTCTAGTAAATATGTGCAATCAATACACTCTCCTGATGGCTTCAATCGAGGAATTCACCCTCTTTTGTTGCACAGTGCAAATTTGATCCTCATGTTCAGAACAGTTGGCGTAGAATTCCCTAACAAGCAACAAGTTACCGTCCTCCCGCTCTTCAAAAAAGATGTCTAGCCTATGCCTAACCAGGTCCCTATACATATTGAGGTGCTCAGTCTGGAGGGCACCCCTATTAGCACCCATTTCTGTTATAGGCTTTTTAATAGCCTTCCAAGTGAAATGGTTTTGGGCAACTCTGGAGACAAACACGGTGCTATCAAATTGAGCCGAACTGGTAGATGTCCGTGCCTGGGTCGAGCCATTGATGGTATGTATATTCTTTGAAGAACACATGGTACCATAATAGTTCCAGGTCTGTGGACGGATCCGCGATCAAATTCACGGCCATGGATAAAAGATTTGCAAATTCTACGGTCTATCAGCGGTCAAATCTACAACCGTGAATTAGGCATCAAATTTCTTTTTTTGCTTTTTTTTTTTTGCATTTTTGCTTATCTCGGGATAATTTCGTTGCCCCTAGTTCTTTTGCTGCTCATGCTTTTATTCCTGTACCTTAGTAGATCGATCAATATTTTCACCGTGCAAAAATTAACTACAAAAAAAACAAAGAAAATTATGGGTTATTTCCCAACAAGCGCCTAATTTAATGTCGTGGCACGACTATTTAAAACAAACCATGGGTTACCTCCCAGGAACCGCTTGATTTAATGTCGTGACACAACACATTCTTTCATTATTACTCTTCTCCCATATATTGGGGATCTTCGAGAGATATCACCACTCTATCCCCCTTTTCTTCGACCATTCCAATGTAATATTTCAACCATTGCCCATTCAATTTGAACATGTGTATTCTATCTTCGGTTTCAATTTCTACAACCCCAATTGAGAACACTTGCAGCACTCTGAAGGGTCCTAACCATTAGGTCTCTGGGTGAAGTTTCGCTCTAGATTATGCTTATCATGCATAATTTTCATCCTTTCCTTGTACAATCTTGCATTCTCAAATGCATGGAACCTGAATTCATCAAACCTAGTGACTATATTGGTGTTGGTAGTCTCCATATCCAAATTTAACTGCCACAATGCCCAAAGGGCTTTATGCTCGAGCTCTACCGGAAGGTGATATGCTTTTCCAAACTCCAACTTGTATGGTGACATACCAATTGGAGTTTTAAATGTTGTGCAGTACACTTATAATGCATCATCCATCTTCTTCGCTTAATCAATCCTTGTCGCATTCATCCTCTTGGTTGGGACAATTTTGATTTCCCGGTCTGACACTTCAACTTGCCCGCTCGACTGTGGGTGATAAGGGGTGGTCACCTTATGATGAGCTTCATACTTTTCCACAGCCGTGCGAATGCTCTATTGCAAAAATGGGTTCCACCACCACTGATTATAGCTCTCAGGGTGCCAAAACATGTGAAGATGTTTTTCTTTAGAAAGCCTGTCACCCCCTTTGCATAATTAGTTGTGAGAGCTACAACTTCAACCCATTTGGAAACAAAGTCAACTGTCACCATTATGTATTTGTTACCATACGAGCTAATGAATGGCCTTATAAAGTCAATCCCACACATGTCAAATTTCACCACCTCTTGAATGGTAGTCATCGGTATCTCGTGATGTCGAGATATATTGCATGTCCTTTGGCACTCATCGCAACTCTTCACCCAAGAATGGGCATCCTTGAACAGAGTTGGCCAATACAAACTTGATTCCAACACCTTAGTTGTTGTCTGAATCGATCCAAAATGTCCATCACATGGTGAAGCATGGAAATCCTGCAAAATAAAAGATTGATCTTTCTCGGGGATACACCTCCGGATCATGTTATCTACACATATTTTTAAAAGTGGTAGTTCATCCCAATAATAAAACCAACAATCACGAAAGAAAATTTTCTTTTGAATTAAAAGTGTTCATAAGGTACAATATCGCTTGCTGAATAATTAGCAATATCAGCACACCATGGTGTCTCCTCCATTGTCACTGCTAGTAACTATTCATCCGGGAATGTCTCTGTTATATCTTCAACTTCTACCTTCTTTTTAGCTCCTTCCAACCTTGAGAGGTGGTCAGCTACCTAGTTCTCTATCCCTTTTCTGCTACGGATTTCCAGATTGAATTCTTGTAGCAAAAGAACATAGCGGATCAATCGTGGCTTTGACTCATTCTTTGCTACCAAGTACCTAATTGCTGCATGATCAGCACAAACAATAACTTTTGAACTAATCAAGTACAACCTGAATTTGTCGAATGCAAAAAGTATAGCCAGCATCTCCTTTTCAGTCACGATGTAATTGAGTTGTGCACCGCTTAGCGTTCTACGTACGTAATAAATTGGGTGCATCAGCTTATCCTTTCAATGCCCCAAGACTGCTCTGATGATATAGTCCCTTGCGTCGCACATGAGCTCGAACGGTTGTTCCCAATTGGCTGCAGTCACCAATCTCTTATTCAGTTCCTCAAATATTAACCTGCAATCATTGGAAACACAAAGGGTCGATCCTTTTCAAGGAGTTTTCATAAAGGGCTAGAAATCTTGATGAAATCTTTTATGAATCGCTGGTAGAACTCGGCGTGCCCAAGGAAACTTCTCACTACTTTGACCGAAGTGGCGGTGGCAACCTCTTAATCATATCAACCTTTTCATGGTCAACCTTAATTCCTTTGCTGGATATTCAATGCCCAAAGACTATCCCTTCGTGTACCATAAAATGGCACTTCTCCAAATTCAGCACTAAATTTGGCTCCACGCATCTTTAAAGCACTATTCTTAAATTGCAAAGACAGTCCTCGAATGAATCCCTCACGACGGAGAAATCATCCATAAATATCTCCATATTTTCTTCAACCATGTCCGTGAAAATGGCTAACATACACCGTTGAAAAGATGTTATGCGGGTAGGTGAAAGATGTTTTCTCTCTGTCTTCAAGGGCTATAGAGATCTGATTGTACCTCAAAAGTCCATCTAAGAAACAGAAGTGAGATTGCGCAGCCAACCTGTCCAGCATTTGGTCAATGAATGGTAAGGGAAAATGGTCCTTCCATGTGGTTTTGTTCAATTTTTGATAATCCATGGAAATACGCCATCCCGTCACAGTACGAGTTGATATGAACTCATTATTTTCATTTTGTACGGCCGCCATTCCTCCCTTCTTTGGCACACACTGAACAGGGCTGACCCAATTGTTGTTAGAGATGGGGAAGATGATACCCACATCTAACCATTTTATCACTTCCTTATTTTCCACCTCTTTCATATTCAGGTTCATCCTTCGTTGATGTTCTCCGGAAGGTTTGTGCCTTTCTTTCAAGAGAATCTTGTGCATATAAAAAGTTGGGTTGATACCCTTTATGTCTACCATGGTCCAATCAATAGCAGTCTTACATTCTTGTAACACTTGTAGTAGTTTCTCTACTTGAACAACTAGTAAATCGGATGATATAATAACAAGTAAATTAGAATTAGGCCCTAAAAATGTACTTGAGATGCACTGGAAGCGGTTTCATGTTCAACTATTGTGGTTCCTCTATCGATGGTTTCGCAGGAGGTGATGTTCTTTCTTCTAAGTGTAGGGACTCAAACTCGGGATCCCTTTTCCAAAATACTTGACCTTCAAGAGCCATAATCCACTCTGCCAACTCTTCACCATCCACATTTTCCAAATTCATCAGGCATGCATCCAGCAGATCCCTGACATTAATAGTCTCGTCCTCTTTTTGTAGTATCACATCTACAACCTCCACTAGCCGGTCCTTGCTCTTTTTTCTCCTTTTCGATCGTGCCATTCTTTAATTGGCCTTCTACGCTTCATATTTACTCCAAAACACTCTTAGCTTCCTTCTAACTCAGAATGGCTCCTGCAAAAACATAAAACTCTTAATTAGAATATTTTGTTATCTTTTTACATCCAAACATTGATAAATTGCGGCCAAATTAGAGTGTAAATAGTATCTAAATTGCATAATTATAGTCTACTATCGGCGGTCTAACCATCATTTTGTAGAACTTACCTTTTAGTATCGGTGGTACTCCCTTGTCACACAGGACTCTAGATGTTAACCTCCACTTCATTCATCATACCCCAATGCGATTTTTGACATCCTCTTCGATCTTCCCTTCCCCTGGATAACCGACCCAAGGTATTTGAAGTTGCCTCAAGCCTCACATCCACGCCCACTTCCCCCGCTCAGCGCTGAACTTACACTCCAGGTATTTCATCTTCGTTCTTCTCAGCTTGAAACCTTTAGGGGTCGTTTGGTATGATGCATTAGATAAAATAATGCGTGCATTAGCTTTATGTATTAATAATACCTTATTCAGTAGACATTTTGAACCTATGCATTAGTTATACATCCTATTTGACATATCCTATGCATAACTAATACATAGAAAATGATGATATTAGCAATGCATTGGGTTTTAAAGCATGCATTAGCTTAGTTAAAGACAAAACTATCCAATGCTTGACTAAAATATGCTAGTTATAATATTAATGCAAATTTAAAATAATCCAAATAGTGAGAAATAGAATTATATCTATAGTAAATAAATAAATACTTAACATATTTTCTTTTTTATAAATAAATAGTAGTTTTATATTACAGTATAGGTAGAAAAATCAAATGATTGTTTTAAAAAAAATTCATATAAAAACATTTCTCAACATATGTTTCTTTTAAAAAGTTAGAGTGATGGATTGGTTTTGAGGTTTATTTTGCAAACAAATAATTCTTTTAGAAATTGTGTAATATTTTAATACATCAAACCAAACAATGGATAAAAGATACGGCCGCATAACTAATACTAATTTTAACTAATGCAAGCATAACTAATATCGGCATTACTAATATACCATATTCAACATTATTCTTATGCACCCTACCAAACGACCCCTTAGATTCAAGAGTTTGTCTCCAAACCTACTGCCTATTGTTAACACCAGCTAGCGACTCATCACTACGGTTAATAATAATAATAAATATATAAATAAAAGGGGGACTAAAATTTGGGAGCTTAAAGTCTTTGCTTTATAGCTCGTTTGGCCAAGCTGCAAAAATCTGTTTATTTTGAGAAGTACTTTTTTTCAAAAGTGTTTTTCTCAAAAGTACTTTTGGTGAGAAGCATTTTGTGTTTGGCTAATTAGTTTGAAAAACACTTCCGAGCAGCAATTAGTGTTTGACCAAGCTTTAAAAAACTGCTTTTAAGTGTATTTTTCTCAAAAGTGCTTCTCAAAAAAGTGCTTTTGGAGAGAATCTATTTTTTTCTGCTTCTCCAAAACTATTTCAGCTT
The DNA here is from genome assembly GCA_034376525.1 of Nicotiana benthamiana. NCBI lineage: Eukaryota > Viridiplantae > Streptophyta > Magnoliopsida > Solanales > Solanaceae > Nicotiana > Nicotiana benthamiana. The sequence continues at coordinate 51,008,442 of CM067325.1, read as the reverse complement.
CTCATCAAAAACATTTTTTTTCCTTCCACAAACTTGGCCAAACACCTCAATTTTTTTTCGAAAAGTACTTTTGGCGCTAAAAAAAATACTTCTACCCAAAATAAGCTTGGCCAAACAAGCTATTAGTAGCTTTGGCTTTGAGACACTGTTTATTACTAACTATATAATGATTAAATACACTGATAATGAAATACTTAATTCGTTACATATCTTTTATTACGTGGTCGTACGAAACAATTTGACGCCAAGACGATAAAAGAAAACTTGGAAGCTGCAGTATGTAATGAACTAAAATAGGGTCCAATTAATGTGTATCATATTAACAACATATCAGCTTTACTTTAGTAATATTCAAATATTGCAAAACGTTACTATTTATTTCTACGTATATAAATACTTCTGTAGTTCGATAATTCTATATGTAACGCAATAAAAGAGAGAATGCATCTGTTGTATTGTTGTATGCAACAACCAAAAAGAAAGTGAAAAATACAACGGCATAGAGTTCAAGCGAGCGGATTGTGGTGTCACGCCATCATTCATAGTGGGGGGTCCAGCGGGGTCCTGCCGGTCACGCGAGCGACGCGTGAGTGGGCACGTGTTAAGGGAACAACAGAATAATATGATGTCAAAAGTAAAATGGGCCTGGTGGGTGTGAGGGAGACAGACTTTTTGTAGGGCCCGCTTTTTCTGGCCACCACCTTTTGTGTAAGGGATTTTTACTTATACATCCTATATAACAAACCTTACTACCATTATTGTGCATTGTTTGTTTATTACCCTCATATCTCATGTTTTTGTTATATAATATGTACCAAACAAGATAATTGCTGATTTTCCATCCTAAATTAACACTAGACAATTAAGGCTAATGATATTTGCTTATCTCTTCTTTTCACGCCAATCAGTTTGGAATGCCAATCAGCTTTGAATGTTAATAAATGTTTGATTTACTACCAAATAAATTTCCCTTACATTAAGGTAACATATTAAATGCTCCAAATATATCCTCTAAACTAAACCGATTAAGGTAACGGAAGATCCAGTGCATATTTTCAACAAAACTGTTTCAAAATTGACTACAGTAATTCCTCCAAACAGAATTCTTCAAAACTGTTTCGAGATACTACTCTCATTCTTCCATTTAAAATTCGACAAAACTGTTTGGAAATTGAATACTCTCATTCTTCCATTCAAAATTAGTTTTTATTGTTATTGAGTGATAGCCTAATTCCACCAGATTCTCTCTTATTTTTTCATATTTTGTAGTTATTCCGTGACTGGCAGTAAGGAGATTATACAATGTCAAAAATTCCGATAATGCTTAAATGTAATGGTTATTGGGATAACCATGGCAGCTTCAGAGATTTTGAAGTTGACGCCATTTTGGTTGATGAAACTGCAAGCTACGGAATTCTCCAATCTACAATTGCAGAACAATTATCGATTGATACATCTGATAAAGTTGTAGAAATAAAATACATTGTGAATGATAACTGTCCTCCGTTGCAGATTAGAAACGATATGGGCGTTCGTGTATATATGGAAACGAAAAAAGAGAATAAAAACTTAGGTTCGTATCCGTTATGTATTAGCATAAGAGATTTCAATATGGAATTGGCAATAACCAATGAACGCCCCATCAGTATAGGTAAGTTTGCGTCGAAACAGAATTCGGAGATTTTTGTGTTCTCTAATCAACTACAATTTGACGCTAATTATCTATAATGAATATACAATGTGAATGTTTTGTATGCAGGTTCTTCAGGATCATTAAGGTTATTAGAAATTCCATCTTCACCAGCTATTGAGCAATATCAAAGTGAAATAATAATTGAATCTTCTCAAACATGTATTGAGGAAGGTCAAGTGTACCAGGACAAGAAGACGATTGTTGCTGCAATGAAAAATTATGCAGTTATGCAGAAGTTCCAGTTCAGAGTTAAAAGATCAAGTTGTAGAAGGTTTGTACTTAGTTGTTCATTTTCAATGCTAAAGTATTATTTTTATCTATGCAGTTGTATACAATTGTAGCTAATGTATTCAATTGTAGTTAATTGTAGTTATATGTTGTCAATTGTAGTTCATTGTAGTCAATTGTAGTTGTTTGTAGTCAAATGTAGTTACGGAAAACCAGTTTGTCGGTATTTGTAGTTAGTTGTAGTTAAATGTAGTCAATTGTAGTTCATTACAGTATTTAATAAAAATGTTTGAAAATTGGATTTTTTTGTAGCTACTGGCTTGTATGTGTTGCGGAGAACTGTAAATGGCACTTCAAGGCAACATCTATTAATGATTCATCATTGTTCAAGATAAGAAGTTTTAGCCGACAACACACATGTTGCCGAATGGACGAAACATTCATAAAGCGCAAGTGTACTGCAACAGTAGTTGGTAGCATTGTCGTTCCAAAGTTTTGTGATCCTAAGACTGTTTACACGCCAAAGGACATACAAACTGACATGTTATCCGAACATGGAGTCAGCCTAAGCTACATGCAAGCATGGAGAGCAAAGGAAAAAGCATTACGGTTTCTGCGAGGGAATCCGTGTGACTCGTACAACAGATTACCAAAATATTTTTATATTCTTGAGAAGAATTATCCCAGTTCTGTTGTTAAATTGAAGAAGGCAGCAGATGATGCTTCTTGTATGCATTTGTTGCTCTTTCTACATCAATAAATGGTTGGCAACATTGTAGGCCGGTAGTAGTGGTTGATGGTACATTCTTAAAATCATCATACAGGGGTATTATGCTGACAGCAAGCACCATGGATGCAGCAGGTAACAGATGTAATAATGTTGTAGTTACAATGTAGTTACTTTGTATAAATCAATGTATTTTATATTGCCTAAATTATCCAAATATATTTGTATTTAATAGTTAATCTCAAGTTATGTCTACAAATTGTAGGTTCTATTTTTCCCTTGGCATATGCTGTTGTTGATTCTGAGAACGACGCATCTTGGAGGTGGTTCTTTGAACAATTCAAGGAGGCATATGGTGAAAGACCTTCTATGTGTGTTGTCTCAGACAGGCATGAGAGTATATCGAAGGCAACATCCGTAGTCTATCCTGGAATTGCACACTACTTTTGCATGTGGCATATATGGACAAATATAAGGTCAAAATTCAAGAAGTCACATCTACAATTACATGAATTATACTTTGCTACAGCACGGTCATATACTCTGGATGATTTCAATGAAAGAATGATGAAGATTCAGGAGGTAGACCCACGTGTTTCGTCTTACCTACATGATATTGGATATCATAGATGGTCAAGAGTACATGCAACGGCAAATAGAACTTTTACTATGACATCAAACATTGCAGAGTCGTTGAACGCTGTTACAAAAGAGGCAAGAGAGCTGCCAACATTTGATCTATTGGAGTATATGAGGACTATTATAGAACGTTGGACAAAAGACAAGTTATTGAAGGCAAAGGGTACTTTCACATTACTTGGACACAAATTCAACAAAGAATTGGAAGATAACACTCTATTATCCCAGAAACTAAAGGTAATATATTATTGTTTGGTGCATGAAAAAAAAACAAAAGAAGTAGTAGATGAAAATGTTGTTTCCAGAGAGTTTTTAAAATGTAGACGATTGTAGTTAAATGTAGTTAATATTTTCTGCTGCTTCCAGAGAGTTTTATAATGTAGACGATTGTAGTTAAATGTAGTTAATGTTTTATGAATGATTTCCAGAGAGTTTTTAAAATGTAGACGATTGTAGTTAAATGTAGTTAATGTTTTATGAATGATTTCCAGAGAGTTTTTAAAATGTAGACGATGTAGTTAAATGTAGTTAATGTTTTATGAATGATTTCCAGAGAGTTTTTAAAATGTAGACGATTGTAGTTAAATGTAGTTAATGTTTTATGAATGATTTCCAGAGAGTTTTAAAAATGTAGACGATTGTAGTTAAATGTAGTTAATGTTTTATGAATGATTTCCAGAGAGTTTTAAAAATGTAGACGATTGTAGTTAAATGTAGTTAATGTTTTATGAATGATTTCCAGAGAGTTTTAAAAATGTAGACGATTGTAGTTAAATGTAGTTAATGTTTTATGCCATTTATTTGTAGCTGATTTGTAGTTAACTGATTGTTGCTAACATAGTTAACTTATTGACACCTTATAATTTTCTTTTTGATCTTGAATTGTAGGTGAGAGCTTCAACCGATCATATACACACTGTGTTAGATGACGTGAAGAGGTACATTGTATGTTTAGAAAATAAGAAATGTAGTTGTGGACAATTCCAACTTGATGAACTTCCATGTGCACATGCTTTGGCATCATTAAGGCATAGGAATGAAAGGCCGGACAACTATTGCTCACCGTATTACACAACTAAGAGCCTACTACTTACATATGAATTGCCAGTTAATCCTCTTCCTGATGAAGCAAAATGGGATGTTCCACAACATATTTTGGATGATGTAATAAAGCCACCTGCTGGAGATAAAAGGCAGCCAGGAAGACCTCAAAAGGAAAGATATAAAAACTTTGATGAAATAAACTCAAAGAAGTACAAGGTGTCATGTGGCAATTGTGGAGGTGAAGGGCATAACAAAAGAAGTTGCAAGAATGTGCCGAAAAAGGCATGAATATAATGTAGCTACATAGTTATTCAAAATAAAGGGTAGTTATCCCAGATTATCGGAATTTAAGGTGTAACTGTAATATGTTTTTGACGATAATAAAGAAGTTTACTAATATACTTGCGTAATGTAAACTATTTGCAGATTGTTGTTATAATGTACTTTAAGTGATTTCGAAATGTGTTATCGACATAATAGATAAAGACAGAATGTTGTAGATAAAGAAAAAACGTTGTAGTTCATTTTCATGAAATCTAAGTAAGAAACATCATCATGTTTATCTGAAAACATATATTGTGCAAATGTACTGCAACAGTGCATGTAGCGTTGGACTTCAAACAAGTTGTAGTTATGTAATTGTATTTATATGCAGAATAAATGTGTAGTTATTTGTAATTGTATGTAATTGTAGTCACTACATTAATAATGTCTAATGTATTCATGAAGCTATTGTTCATTACAACCAAATGACTACATTTACAATACATATTGCCTTGAGGAGAAGATAATTGTAGTTTCCTTTAATACTGTTATCATTGTCAATATAGTTAACATATGTATTGAGGCAATTCTAAATCCTCGAATAGATTGACCTGGCTTCAAATTTTATTTCATAGTTTTTAGTTCAGACCTGTAAGAAAACCTTGGATTCCAATCCAAGAAGTTGGATAATGCAAGCACTGGAATGATAATGTTTAATGTATTCATGAAGCAATTGTGCATTTAGTTTGCATTTCTGAACCAAATATGTTCTAAACTGAAATGGGAGATCAGAGTTGTAATCAGAATAAAAACAATCTCACAACAAAAGTGAACATACAGTGCAACTAAATGCACAGATGAATCTCAGAAAATGGCAAACAGAAATGCAAACTTAAGGTTATTTTTCCAAAGCAATTGTTCAGTACAACCAAACTGACATAATTCTCCACTAACTACAAAATTGTTCAAGGTCCATGAAACATTGTGGGTTACAATCAAAGTTCATTACAACAGTACACACTATTTCCTCCTTCGTTCCACTTTAGTTCTCTCATTTTTTGGCGGTGGACCCCTCCTCCTTGCAAGCCTGCCTGTAACCTCGCTCTCACTGATTGAACCATCATTTAGATTCAACCAAATCTGTCCTTTTGTAGCGGACCATCTTAAAATACGGGGGATGGAGTCAGAGCACCGTATAGCAAGCTTGGTGCTGATAGAAGAACAGCACTCGTACAGCCACACTTGTAAGGCTAACGAGCATCCCCGTATAAGATAAGAATGGACGTTGGGACTGAGACGATGTCTGACAGACTCAAGAACTTGCTTAAAAGATTTTGTACCCCATGGGTACGAATCAAAATGACCACTCTCTATAAGAAAAAAAGTAAATTTGTCTATCAAACAAACATTGTCCTTATCAGAAGGACAAACAAAGAATTCCAAAATATACAAGACACACAACTGTACAGCATCCAAATCATTTGTCCAGGATTTGGATGTCACTACACTTCTCAAAAGCGATTTCTCTACCCGAGATTTGTCAGGGAAGTATTTAGTCATTAAATGGCTAACATAACTAGAATTGTAACCATGGTCCGATAAGCTATCAACACAGTTAAACCCAGTTATCAAACAAAAATCCCTCAAAGTAAAAATCAATTTTTGCCCATTTAACAGAACAGAAAAATAGTCGCCATTAAACATTGATAATTCATACTTCATTAGAAGATGAATAGATTGGTTCTGCATGCAAATAGGGGGCATATCTAGTAAATAACCAAAACAAGTGTTCTTGAAAGCACGTAATTGTGTTGGGGATAATAAAGACTTTATCTGGGATGGAATCGTTGCATCGCACATGCTATGGAACCGTATCACACCATAATCAACATTATGTTGTGCATAGTAAGGTCCATTCTGCAAAAAAAGTACATTAATGGTCGTTAGAATGAAGCTAGATTTCAGAATTACAATATATAATGTAACATATCATATAACTACATTTTAAACACACAAAATACATTTTTAACATACAAACTACATTTTTCCTACATTTTTCTGTATATTGAAACAGTGAGCCCATACGTATTTCAATTCTGTATATTTCATTTTACCTATATACAAATGTAGTTAAATATAATGTAGTTATAGGTAGAAGTACACTAATGCATTGTGTAGTTTAAATGCAATCTTTAGTGTTCACCTACATACCACTTCTCCAATATAAACATTTAACAGAGCATAGAAGTGGAAAGAAAACAGGAAGAAATCAAAATACAAATGCCTACAAATGACAACATTTAACCACTGTTCAATATCCAGTTATTGAACACTACAAATAACTACATTTAAATTACAAATAACTGTGTATAACAGCTGCAAGATACACATGAAACTACATTCAACCACAACAAACTACAGTTAACAGTACATATTTGATTCCACAGTATACTAAATCAATGAAATTTAGTGTTCACTTACATACCACTTGTCCAATATAAACATTTAACAGAGCATAGAAGTGGAAAGAAAACAGGAATAAATCAAAATACAAATGCCTACAAATAAAAACATTTAACCCCTGTTCAATATCCAGTTATTGAACACTACAAATAACTACATTTAAATTACAAATAACTGTGTATAACATTTGCAAGATACACATGAAACTACATTCAACCACAACAAACTACAGTTAACAGCTACATATTTGATTCCACAGTATACTAAATCAATGAAATTTAGGTCACCTACATATTTGATTCCACAGTATACTAAATCAGTGAAATTTAGGTCACCTACATATTTGATTCCACAGCTACATATTTGATTCCACAGTATACTAAATCAATGAAATTTAGTGTTCACCTACATACCACTTGTCCAATATAAACATTTAACAGCTACATATTTGATTCCACAGTATACTAAATCAATGAAATTTAGGTCACCTACATATAACTACATTTAAATTACAAATAACTGTGTATAACAGCTGCAAGATACACATGAAACTACATTCAACCACAACAAACTACAGTTAACAGTACATATTTGATTCCACAGTATACTAAATCAATGAAATTTAGTGTTCACCTACATACCACTTGTCCAATATAAACATTTAACAGAGCATAGAAGTGGAAAGAAAACAGGAAGAAATCAAAATACAAATGCCTACAAATGACAACATTTAACCCCTGTTCAATATCCAGTTATTGAACACTACAAATAACTACATTTAAATTACAAATAACTGTGTATAACATTTGCAAGATACACATGAAACTACATTCAACCACAACAAACTACAGTTATCAGCTACATATTTGATTCCACAGTATACTAAATCAATGAAATTTAGGTCACCTACAAATAACTACATTTAAATTACAAATAACTGTGTATAACAGCTGCAAGATACACATGAAACTACATTCAACCACAACAAACTACAGTTAACAGCTACATATTTGATTCCACAGTATACTAAATCAATGAAATTTAGGCCACCTACAAATAACTACATTTAAATTACAAATAACTGTGTATAACAGCTGCAAGATACACATGAAACTACATTCAATCACAACAAACTACAGTTAACAGCTACATATTTGATTCCACAGTATACTAAATCAATGAAATTTAGGTCACCTACAAATAACTACATTTAAATTACAAATAACTGTGTATAACAGCTGCAAGATACACATGAAACTACATTCAACCACAACAAACTACAGTTAACAGCTACATATTTGATTCCACAGTATACTAAATCAATGAAATTTAGGTCAATTAAAACACTACCAAATAATCATTGCATTATACTACATTAAACTACTAAAACGACAAAAATATACAATTTTTATTCAGCTGTGACATTGTCAAATAAAACACTACATAACACTACATTAAACTACAAAAACAAACAATTTACTACAAATTTTTTTCAACACTATATTCTGCCAAACAATTACACATTAACTCCGAATAATAAAAATTAACTACAATTTGTATAAGCAACCCTAACATGCAATAATACATTAAATTTTTACAAAAAAACTCTTAGACGACAAAAAAAGAATTGAATTCTAATTTTTTCCATAAAAATATTAAACTACAAAACATTGTAGATAAAAAAAAAATTGTTTACCTTAACCAAAACTTGTTGTTGAACCAATTTTGTGGGTTTTTTTGAGGGTTTCACCTTTTTTTGCTTTAAGGGTGAATGAGACACCTTCTGTATTTTTGTTTTTTGAACTTTGGGTGAATCGTCCACAAAATCATCATCATCCGCCATCAAGCTTTTCCCCTTTCGCTTTCGTTGTTTGTCGGCTTCAATTTCAACACCGGTTGCATCAACCTCGTGCAAGTGCTTTGTTCGAGTTTCAACTCGTATTTGTCTCGGCGATGCTGGAACACTTTCTTTTCCACTTGCATGGATAGATGGTTGTCTTTTTACTGAAGATTTAGGTGTTAAAACACCCAAATCAAATGATGGAATTTCGCCTATTTTTTGACGTTTGGGGTATTCTGTTTTTTCACCATTTTGACTATGGATAAGTTTTTCTTCACTAAAAATGTGTTTTCTTTGAAGAACTTTGAGGATTTTTGGCGACAGATGCTGCTAATGGAGAAGATGACAATGGAGAGAAAGTGAGAAACAGTGAACAGCAGAGAAAGAGGTAAAGGTAAAGGTAAAATTACACGGGGGTGGGGTGGGTGTAGTTTTTATTGGGAAATGATAGCGTTTTAGGGAAGATATATAAAAATTAACAAAAAAAACGTGGGGTTAATTAATACTTTTAAAAATCTGGTGGAAGAAAGAGAAAAAAATGGGGAAAGAAAATATGGAAATATTATTTTCTTCCACAAATAAAGCCCCTAATAAATGATTGGTAATTAAACCTTAAAATTTAATTTTGGTACATATTTTGAAATATGGTATACTAAAATGTAATAAATAGTAACCTTAAACATGAGTGGTAGTAAGGTTTGTTATATGGGATGTATATGTAAAAATCCCTTTGTGTAACTGGGTGATTGATGGGAATGACGCTAGAGAATTAATTACTTAAATAGTTATTTTATTATTTAAAATTATTTTTTAAAGTTATTATTTTTTATTTGTAATAATAGAGTTAATTAAATTATATTTATTGTACCTAAATTATTATTCAATGAGATTTTTTAAATTCTCTCTCTGTTTCATATTAAATAAATTACTTTTCTTTTTAGTCTTTTCTAAAATAAATGACATATTTTTAAATTTAAAAATAATTCAACTTTAAACTCTTCATTTTACCTTATTTGCGCTTAGTGAGAAGATTTTATAGCCACACAATGATATGACCCCACAAACTTTTTATCCCTTAAACTTTTAATACCACAAGTTTCAAAAGTCTTCTTCTTTTTTCTTAAACATCATGTCGAGTAAGACTAGCTCATATAATATGAAATGGAAGGAGTACCTATTTTACCCTCTAAAATTATAAAAATTTATCTTATTTTTAGTTGTTTAAAAACTTTTTAGTATTAACAATAAAATTTCAGAAAATTATTTACACAATTTAGAATAAAAGAAAATAAAGGTTGTAAAATATATATTTCATGCATATAATATAAAATAATTATTTAAATAAATGTATTTAATAATATACATTATATATTCTTAAAAATTATGCTTAACTGTATTATTATGTTTCTACAAACTTTCTGACAACACAAAGTTATATCGCTGAAAAGCAGAGGGCTATCTATACGGGGTAAATATGCTATGTTAAGTCGTGCATGGAATATATATAATATAACTGAGCATATTTTTCAAGAATATATAATGTATATTAGAAAATACCTTTATTTAAATAATTATGTATATATTACGTGCATGAAATATATAATTTAAAATCTTTATTTTCTTTCTTTTTGAATTGCGTAAATAAATTTTTGAATTTTTTTTATACTACTAAAATTGTTATTATTAACAAATTATTTTAATAAATTTTGTACTATGCTGAAATAATTTTTATTTTTTTAATTATAAATAATATTTAGTTATTCTATAGGTAAGTCCATAATGTAAATTAAAAAAATATATATAATATGAAAAAGTTTAAAATAATAAAAAGAAGATAAATGTTTGTAATTTATAGGGTAAAATACGTACTTGACAATCTAAAATTTGAAAAATCTAGTTGAGTGGCCTTATGTGCAATAGGCATAGTTTAGTGACTTTGTTGTTACAAACAAAAGAAAAATGACTATAGGAGATAATTTAAGATAATTGAGTAACCATTTAAGTAATAGACTCCCTTATTAGGGGTTTGTTTTTAACTATTGTCTTCATATCTTAATGATTTTGAAAAGAAAATTTTACATTACTACACACTATATGAAACTATATTACCCTTCATACTCAAGTTTTACTATAATAATATATTATATACCCAGTTATCATTTGTGTACATTTTATGAGAATTAATGATAATAATTAGTGTCTTACTCTAATGTATCCATTACTCCCCCACGTTTCTCTCTCCACATCCCACCCCTTGCCCCTTGCCCCATGTATATTGCACAAGAGAGCAGCAATTCCACCATTGACAACCACTATAAAGCTTTGAACCTTAAAATTCGAATTTTAATTTTTAAACAATATTATTTGATTGAATTAGATGTTGCAAAGAATTGGGAATTCTATCTTTCAAACCCTAATTTCAGTAATGTAAAGCAAAGGAAAAGAAAGCAGCAATTCCACTATTGACAGCCATTAAAAAGCTTTGAAGCTTTGAATTCGAATTTGGGTTTTCAAAACCATAATATGTTTGGATTGGGTGTTGTTGCAAATAACTAGGAATGTGGTTTGGAGTTTATACCTCAATTTTGGGGGTATTTTATGAAGATTAGACTTAATTTTGGCTGAATTTCAGCTTTAAACTCGAAGAAGAAGAAGAAGAAGTGATATATATATTATGTTTATGAAATTATAGTAAAATTATAGAAAACTTGTAGAAAAATTGTATTTTGTTTATATATATATATATATATATATATATATATATATATATATATATATATATATATATATATATATATATATATATATATATATATATATATATATATATATATATATATGTATAATTTAATTATTGAATGAATGCTGAACAATATTGTATAAAAATTATATTTAAGATGTATGATATTGTAGTTATATATAACTGAATAGAAATAATGCTTAAAAATTGTAGATAAGTTGTATAATATACAATTAATTGCATGAAATTTATTTTTACTATGTATAAATCATATACAAAATATACAAAAGACATATTGTATAAATCTTGTATAAAATTTATGTTTTAGTTGTATGTTATTGTAGTTAAATTTAATTGGGTAGAAATAATATGTGAAAGTTGTAGATAAATTGTAATATATAATTAATTATATGAAATTTATTTTTACTATGTATAAATTAGATACAAAATATACGAAAGATATATTATATAAAATTTGTATTTATGATACTTAACTATTACGGCATCACAACCCTTCAGGGGAACTTGGATAGTCGACTCCGGCAACTTCAAAATGGGAATGAGTTTAGCATAAAGAAGTTATATAATCGTCAAATTCCTCAATATCGCAAAGTCCAATGGAGAGCCATCATACTGCCGCAGCAACTCCGCCCGAGGTATAAATTTACTCTATGGCTGGCGTTGCACAGGAGATTATCTATTGTGGACAGAATACAGGAATATAACAGTCTGGTTCCGCAAGAATGTGTGTTCTGCGGAGTGTGTTGCGAAACTTTCGATCATTTATACTTTGAATGTTGTAAGACTAAGGAACTGTGGAATCGGTTATTAATCTGGTTGGGCCATAAAAGACTCATCTCCAATTGGGAATCGGAATGTGAATGGATTAACAAGCAAGCGAAACGGAAAAATGGAATAGCTGGAATCACTGTCTGTCTGTTTGGAACCATGGTTGCACTTATTTGGCGCGAGCGAAACAGAATGAGATTCCAGGGTGGACACTGGCAGACAGATAAAGTGTGCAAGGAGTTGGCAATACATATCCACGCGAGAGGCGATTCAATTCACAAGTGGAGAAATGTGATACGAACATTAAACCATTACCCATAGATTTTAATCTTGATTGGCTATGTACTATAGTTATATAAAATATCTGGAATAGATGGTCAACATCTATCATGTACTTGATTTGGGAGCTTTGGAACGAAATATACATTTACTTAAAAAAAAAAAGATACTTAACTATTACGTGATGATTGAATTCATCAAATCTGTATCGAATATCGATTATCTCCATTTTATTTCGCTTAGCAGACGAGTTCAAAACTAATTTGTGGTTGACAAGCTTTGATACCCAATATGTAAGACAAACAGAATGTGATTATCATTGCATTCTGTGAAATAGACACAGTTTATTTCTTCAAGTGCAGATGAAGAAACTGCTACGGAGAATCCTTGACCTATAAAAATGATAAATTTGTCCAAATTGAATATTCTGTTGAATTGTTCTGTTTTGAAATCGGTCGTCCAAATCTAGAAACTGATCCCAGTTTTTGTTGAACAAAAAACAATTGGTTTTGAAGAATTAAATGTCTTTCGATAAATTGCAGTTCGATCAGTTGGGTATTCTCTTGATTGAAGTTTCAAATAATGGATTGAGAATCTTTTAAGGTGGACTGTACATATTTTATAAAAAAGTTATTTATATCGGATAATTAACTAAACATAGATATTAAGAGTAATAAAGTTTTAAATTGTGTATAAAAATAAAAATTTCCTTGTGAAAAATAACATTTGGACTGTGCAACTCTTAATAAATTTTTCTATGTATCGATAGAAGTTATGCTATATTTAATTTATCTATATTACTAATTGTTTGCGCATTTAACTTGGTTGGTATAATTTTGCACTAGTTCAACTATTTATCAAACTCTATCAAATTTGTATGTCTTTGTGTTATCTACAATCGACATCCTTGTTGAATCATTCCATAATCTAGTCGATTCGTATAATATTTCTATTTTGCCCGATAAAACATTCTTCAAACTGGTAATTCTAATTTCGACCGGGCCATCTTAGATTTACTCCAAATGGTATTAAATTTGAAACATTAAGTCTCTAATATTAACATAAAAATTGTACTAGACGCCCTATTTAGTTGCCTCATTTAATTTGCACAAACATCTAAATAAATATATTATTTTAATTTGCTTAAGTTGATCCATCAAAAGGATCTACCAGTTGAAAGAAGACTGTGACGACCCAAAGGGTCATCACCTAATTTTTAATTCATTTCGTGCTTTCGAGGTCTTGAAAACCTCATTTATAGTCGCCTTGATTTGCGTCGCAGTCCAGGCGCGTAGCTGGAAAGCTTAAATGTGAAATTCTGTGAAAAATGCTAAATTTTGATATTAAAAACGAATAAATTGGACTTCGGTCAGCATTTTGGGCAAAAGGACCCGAACCCGTGATTGGACGGTTCTTGAGGGTCCGTAGAAAAATATGGGATTCGAGCGTATGCCCGAAATTGAATTCCGAGGTTCCAAGTCCGAGAAATAATTTTTTGAGTAAAATTGTTTTTCTGTAATTATTATGAAAAATTGAAACAAAAATTAATTAGAACGCATTGATATCGGGCCCGTTTTTGGTTTTGACGCCCGGTACGAGTCTCATATGTGATTAAGATATTTCTGTAATGTTTGGTTAAAATCGGACGTCGTTTAACGTGTTCCCGGGTTAAAAGAACCAAATTTAAAAGTTTATGAAGTTTGAAGAAAAACTGTTTATTTTGAGTCTTGATTCATTGTTTTGATGTTATTATGGCGATTTGATCGCATGATTAAGTTCATATAATGTTGTTGAGTTAGTGCATGTGTTTGGTTAGGAGCCCTGAGGGCTCGAAAGTGTTACGGAGGTGTTTCGGGCTGGTTTCAAACTTAGGAAAAATTGCAAATTTTGGCTTCAGCAGTTGCAGGTCCATCTGTTCTTCGCGTTCGCCACGTCTCTTCCGCGTTTGCAAGGCCCTAATTTTTTCCTTCATTGCGTTCACACCCCTGCCCCGCATTCGCATAGAGTTATTTGATCTTGAGGGCTCACTCTTCTTTTCCATTTTGCGTTCGCATGCATGTGACCGCGTTCAGATAGCCTTGCATTGTTTCCTCATCGCGTTCACGTGCCATCCTACGCATTCGCATAGAACAAATTTTTGGACCCCAACCTTTTGCTCAACGCATTCGCATTCACCAGCTCGCAAATGCGATGGTCAGTAAGTGCTACCCTTCACAAACGCGACCAGTCTGTCGCGAACGCGAAGGGCAATTTCGCCCAGTTATATTTCTAATTCCACAACAGTGTTATTGCGGGATTTTTCACAAGTTTTCACGAGCTCTTTCTTCTCCAAGGTCCTTAGGCGTCCATTGAAGTTCTCTTTTACCAAAACTTTGTGGCTTAGTAATTCTTAACTCGTTTCCTTCATTTTTCATCAACATCTGATGAATTCCTAAGCCTAAAACATGTAACTAAGGGTAGAAATTAAGGATTTGGGCAGAGTTAGGACGTTTTGAATTTTCTTGATTTAGACCTCGTTTTGGGGTCGAATTTGAAAATAAATTATATATTCGGGCTCGTGGGTGAATAGGTGATTTAATTTTGATCTGAACCTCGTGTTGACCAAGCGGGTCCGCGATCGATTTTTGGAATTTTGGAAACAATGATCGGAAAGTTGTAATTGAACATAGGAATTAGTTTGTTTAGCTCTTATTGATGGTATTGAGTCATTTATGCATAGATTCGATTGGGTTGGAGCCGGATTCGAGAGGGAAAGCGGTGATTGTAGATTGATTTGGCCGTGAAAGTTGAGGTAAATGTTTAGTTTAACCTTAGCTTGAGGAAATAGATGTTGAGTATTATTTGCTACTTGTTAATTGTCGAGTACGATGTATAGCATGGCGACGAGTATTTATACATTGGTATCTATCATGACCGTGAGTCCTTATATGGCGAATATATTAGTTTTGTTGTGACTTCCATGCTTAATTGGCGATTTCTATATGTTATAAAGAGCATGTGAAAGGAATTGTGAACTTTAAATTCGAGGAGCATTGGCTCGAGTTGAAATACAGGTTGTGAAGGTATATGAAATAATTAAATCCTTGGAGCACTAACCCGCGTGATAATGTGAAATATGAGATGAAAATAAAAGAAAGAAAAAGAGTTATTGGTTTATTCCCTTGCGGGGACGTTTTGCTATTTTATTGATATTCTCCCTTGCCGGGACGTATATAATTGCACTGTTGAGTTTTCTTGTCGGGACAATATAAATTATGGTTAATCCCTATTTGAGACTGTTGTCTTGATCATTGTAAGTTGTGTATTTAGATATTAGATTGGATAGGCTTACACGCCGTAACAGATATTATATTGGATCGGGTTGCATGCCGCTACAGGTATTATTGGATCGGGTTGCACGCCTCAACAGATATCATATATGAATCGGGTTGCATGCCGCAACAGCTATATATATATATATATATATATATATATATATATATATATATATATATATATATAGAAATATATATATAAATATATATGGATCGGGTTGCGCTCCACAATAGAGTTAATTGATAAGGGATCGGGTTGTGCGCCTCAACAGTAGTGGTTATTGAATTGTTACAGATCTTGTATTGTTCTTTCATATATCATTTTGATTTTTGTTAGGTTGATATCATTCCCCGAAGCATGTACCCCCCTCCTTTATAACTGCTTATTATTTGTTTATTTTTTTGCAATATATTACTTAACTGCACAGATTTGCATGGTAGTCTGGTCTAGCCTCTTCACTACTTCGCTGGGGCTAGACTAGGCACTTACCAGCACATGGGGTCGGTTGTGCTGATGCTACACTCTGTGCTCTTTTGCACAGATCCAGGTCTTGGATAACAACAACAGTAGCGCGGGAGCTAGCCTTCACTCCAGCAAGACACTGAGGTAGCCCTGCAGGCGTCTGCAGGCCCGACGTCTCCTTTATCCTTTATTTTAATCAGTTATCCCATTGTAGTCGAGACAAACAGTTATATTTTCTTTTAGACGATTGTATTTAGTACTCTTAGTAGTTCGTGAGTATTGTGACACCAGTCTTAGACTTCCGCTTAATTATTTATTTATTTTTGTTGTTTCCATGCTATTTCTGAATATTGTTAAAAAGCAGTATATTATAATGAAAATTTGATTAAGATTTGGCTTGCCTAGTTCCCATTAGTATGCACCATTACGACTCCCGAGGGTGAAAATTTTGGATTGTGACAAAAACAAACAATATTTTCATTGTTTGTCTCTCCAAATCCCCGAATGCTGCACATGAGCATTTCTATTCTCAATTGATGATAACCTTTGTTCCATTACTTTTAATTAGGTCAACAGACAATTGAGACTACTGCAGCTCTTTTGTAGAATATAAACGAACAAGATTGAAAATAGTATAGATTCTTCTTCTGCTCATCGTCGTCATTGTAGATGTAGAGAGTGCAGCAGTACATACTCAAGGGTTTTAAAAACTTCGCCACCAAAATTTCAGATCTAACATCTCTAGAGCTGAAGTATCTGAAGTTCGCGAGTTACAAAATAATTTCAACTCTAAAGCTGAAGTTCGCCAGTTACAAAAAAAAAAACTTCAGCTCTAGAGCTGAAGTTTATCAGTTACAAAACAAAAACTTCGGCTTTAGAGTTGAATTTTATCGGTTACAAAACAAAAACTTCAGCTTTAAAGCTGAAGTTCGCCAAAAATTTCAGCTCTAGAGCTAAAGTTCGTCAGTTACAAAAAAAAAAACTTCAACTCTAGAGTTAAAGTTCGCCAGTTACAAAATAAAAACTTCAGCTCTAGAATGCTGAAGTTTTACGTGATTGCCCTTTGCTACTTCAGTCCCGTATGTTAAAGTTATGTGAAAGTGAGTACGCTTGTAATTTTATTTTTACAAAACAAGCACAAATTAGAACGTGACATAAAAAATAGATATAAATGCAAATGCCCGAATACCAACATAGATGGTCCATAATCGTCAATTTAATGAATTAACCTCAAATCAAGAATACACACTTCATCTTCTTCAAAACTTTCTAAAGACCAATAAGGAAGTTTTGAGAGTTTTAAGCAAATTAATAAATTGATATTTAGACTAAACCTTTAAGTATAAATAATTAACAGTTAAAATTTTTAACATTAATTAACTACTATTTATTATAAAATTAGTTCAAAGTAATAATATAAAACAAGAAGATAGATAACAATGTAGCGAGAAAGAGAGGAGAGAATCTTATTTCTTCTATGTATTCAAGTATGTGCAATGTAATGTCCAAACCCACTATTTATAGGATGACATTGAGGTATACAAAGGGATATCATAAATATGATATTAACTATTGAGATCATGGAGATGTTACGGAGGTGTTAGAGTTACAACTATAATGGTGAGAAGTAGTGAGAGTTATCTACTTAATGGAGAAGAGTAGTGGGAGTAACTTCTTTAGGAGTTATAGATATCCACTACAAAATAATATTTCATAATACTCCCCCTTGGATGTCTATAGATAATGTGCCTCGTTAAAACCTTGCTAAAAAAAACCTTGTAGGAAAAAATCTTAGTGAAGGAAAAAGAGTACACATATCTTGTAATATGCATTATTTACTGCCTAATTAAAAACCTTTCCAGAAAAAACCCAGTGGGATAAAATCTTAGCTAAGGGAAAAAAAGTACAGAGCGTATTTACCTCCCCTTGATGAAAACATCACTTTATTCTTCGGAGACGATAAATTCCAAGCTTGTATGACAACTTCTCTAATATGGAGATCCTCAATGTCTTGTGAAAAAGTTTGTCAAATTATCACTTGAACAAATTTGTTGAAGAACTTTGGTGAATGTGTTTTGTCTCCTTCGATAGCCCTTCTTTCAATTGATATAAGCAAACAACATTATCTTCAGTATTATTGGAATTTTCTCTTCAAAGTCAAGTCACATGTCTATTGTGTGTTGAGCCCCTTGCTTTATCAGTTGCTTATCATGGAATGACTTGAATAAGTATCAAAAATTAACTGCCTTGTAAAATAATAATATAGCAGTACTCTCACATACAAATAGTATATTTGAAGAACGAACTTCAGGAAAATGCCTGCATTTGCATAACAAATAAATTATTGGCAATATCTGTTAGAATAAACAAAGCTACTCAAGTATTCCTTTTGAAATATAATACTAATTGTATTTCAGTATTTCCACATTGGAATAAAACTATATATTGCTAGCATATTGTTATACTCATGGTTCTAGCTACATATATTAGTGTACCAGTTGCACTAGACACAAAAATAAATCATGTACGCCATGACCGCTCTAATCTACATAAGGATCTGCCGAAGATTTATTTAATAAATTTCTTGGGAACCTTAATATGCTTCAGAAAAATTTAAATCATTCAATAATTTTTATTATATGCATATCAAAAGTATTGTCAGACTAAAATCTGAAATGACTCCATTCCCCACAGAAGAACATGTCTCCTAATACTAGGATATTTACTAAAATTTCGTGTTATAAGCCGTCTTTATGTATATCGACTTTATTTTTCATTTCACTTTCAGGTGTAGGGACTATTCGTCCAACTTCACATTTTTCAGTTGAAGTCAATTTCATTGCATATTTTTTATTTGGCCAATCACTTATCTGTCCAAATTTCATGACACATTTGAGCTCAAGATCCTCGTCAATATTAATAATATTGAGCGCTACATTATATTAACAACATCGTCGGCAATCATTTTACATCGGTTCCATCATCGCACAATAAAGACATAACTTATCGATATGTCATTATTTTTAGGTACCTGAACCTCTCCCACGAGGTCTTATAAAATGTTATGTCATGGTGCTCTTATAAAGCACTTGTCTCCTTATTATAACCATCTTGCATTTACTCTCTTCTTCTTCTAGAAGTTTTATCTTTGGAACCGATTAGCCTAATACGCTTCATGCTTCCCATAGACTATATCATGGACTTTATGCTGTTTGGAGCATTAACAGCTGAAATATAACATTTAGCTTTGGGTCAGCAAATATGCCTGAAAATATTTTAAAAATGAATTATCACTTGAACTTCAGGTTTGCATTTCTTGTACGAGGATCTAGGTGTACTATAATAATTCATTCCATGTATTACTTTTTTTTCAGCTGCTCATTTTCTCCCCCTAATATTGAGATCACCAACATAATTCTCAATTTTCTTTGGGAACCCATCTTTGTGCCTTATGGTAGGATAATTATATCATATCGCACATCCATATTTTAATATAGAAATTATTTGGTTCCTGACCCTGAACCAATTGTGATAGTGAGAATTTATCATAACTTGTTAGCTAGATGCGTACAAGTGCTATTGTATATTAAATAATATACCTCGTACCAAATTTCGATTGGGAGTTTTATTCTCATAACCAATGATTTAGCTAATTGGAGGCATATAATTTCTGCTAAACCAACTTTGATTTAAACCATCATTATCAAAATAAATTATCATAACTTATATTCTGGAACTATGATGTAATAACTTGAGCTAGCAACCGTGCAAAAGCCAAACTTCAAGTTGACAACAAACGTCCATGTGACCATACAATAAATGCATCTTTTAAAATCATATAATAGAAACGGTCCACATGGCAGATGATTGGGCATATATATATATATATATATCACCTTTTATTCGTTCCAGATCTTAAGGGATTCAATCCCAACCTTAGCTGGTATATCATGAGAATAAGCAGCACAAGAGAATTCTTGAAGAATCTTTTATTTCTTCAATATATGCCAATGTGAATTCTCAATTAATTTTCGCATCAATAAATCGGGATGGCCAACCTGTTCATGCCAACTAATATTTGTTTTAGTAAACCTCTAGTTTACATGTGGCATGTGATTCCATCATCATGCTTATACTTGTGTAGTACAAATAGAAGAAAAATTAGGTAACCTTCATATTTACCTGGTATGTTGTAGTAATATGAAGATAATCAATCTTCTTTTTATTTATAGTCTCAATATGCCAACCACTTTGGCTAATACATTTGAAACTCAAAAAGTTTCTTTTGAGACTTACTACCACCAATGCCATGAATAATTTTATTTATTCGGTAGTAACAAATTCGCTCTTTCAGATCTCTTAATAATTTTGTACTACAAGATCTTTTATACCACCATCCAATAGGTGAATTTTTCCTCCAATAAAAAATTATCTTATCATTGTCACAATCAAAATCATTATAGACAAGACTAATTTCTTGATTTACTTTTGCCTTTAATGACCTTTTATAAGGAATGAAAAGATATTTTTTGGCGTACCACATGTACACGACCAATGACATATTTTATGTAACCACATTGTAATATTCAATATCTTTATCTCTCTCAAACATCCCTTAAAGGTGAGTTGTGGTATTTATCTAATCTTGCATAAGCATATTCGTATGTATGATTTGAATCACATATATATTTCCACATTCACTTTCAAGAATGAGCTCGCATTTACAATGCATACCACAAGTCACATTCTCTTCAAGTGGACTATAATCATATGGGCGTGCTTATTATTTTCATACCACATTGACGGCAAACGTCACATTTATATTTTGAAAGAATATTTGAGAACCCTTATTGTTCTCATTTTTACAATTACCATAATGATAATTATTATTTTTATTGTCTTTGGCACGCCCATGTTCATTGGCCAATCACTTGTTTTCATTTAGACTTATTATGCATTGTTACCACATTCACTTCAATAATGGTGCAAATCAAGTGGGATATGCTTCATACTTTTTCATGAAAAATATATTATTTTTCTTTGGTCATTATTATATCTTCAATATGGCGCATTTGGGACTAAAACCCAATACCTTACCCATATAAAAATATGCTAGGCGATAATTATTTGGGACTTGAATCCACTGTCTTATCCTTAGATAATATTTATCACAAATTGTTTAATTCACTTCAAGGAATGTAATATAATTTTACATAGCCATAAATCAAAGTTTAGTAAGTTCAACATAGTAAACACTATCATAAAAATAAGTGAATTAAAAATAATAAAAAATATTATCAATGATCAGTTTTGGTCCAGTAAATACTCTTGTACTAATATACTATATGTAAACTTATCAAAACATATTATTTAGATATTGTACTGTATACCATGCACTACCATTTCAGTTACTATAAATTAATCCTAAGTGTAGTGAGATATATTCTACTCCAGAAAATAATCAAGCTTATTCAACGTTACTAGCATATTCTGTATTTACATAAAAGGTATCCCAATAAACTAGCCAGATATAAACCTATTCAAATTATTGGTTCATATATATGGAAAACAGTAAAGACTATTATAATCAAGATATAGTGCTTCGTGCAAATAAAAAGCCATGAGAACCAAATAACACATGTATATGACTAGTAATTTTGACTAAAAATTAGGCACTGATTTATATATGCTACTGTAAAATATCTTCTTTTTTTTTCTTCATATGTTACATAAAGAAGTAACCTTTGTATCACACATATGCATGCTCGGCTTTTAAGATTTACTGGCACCATTTCTAAAAATGAGAATAGGATTGCTTCTAAGTAAAAACTATCATTCTTAAAAATAATCTAATTAGATTTATAATTCATCACATGTCTATGAAAAGTATCATTGTTGCATGGTTCAAAATACAATCCTTTTAGGTTAATATTAATCTTAATTTTCATGAATTTGAAGCAAGAAGATATAACACTCGTCATCATATTGAATAAGATGATACATCAAACTAAGGTCAAGTAAATATTATCATTAATGAGACTGGCTTGATATCAATATGAGGTTAACTATGCTATTGCAGTATAAAATTTTACCTTTATCATCTTTATGCACATAAGACTAAATCAATGACACGACAGTGTCATCTTTAGTGCTTACCACAAAATCTTTATTAAGATGTAATGAAAGTTTTCCTTGGCAAAGCAGCAAAAGCAGTTGTAGCTTCCATGGAAGGTTTCACTTCTTTTAGGAAATATAAGCGAAAATAAAATAGCATTATGAAGGAAAAGAAAAACTCCAAATAAGTAGTAGCAACAAAATTACAAAGCAGAAACTTAGAGCTTCTAAGATTTTCACTAAAACGTTGATTTTAGCTTAGAAGACAAATAAGTAGTAGCAACAGAATTACAAAACAGAAACTTGTAGCTTCTACGATTTTCACTAAAACTTTGATTTTGGTTTAGAAGACAATTTTGATCGTTCCTGATAGATAGGAGTAAAACTTTGCCCATAAAAACTTCATATGAGGCCTAATTTCCTAGGATCAAAGAACAAAAACTATATATTATTTGTACTAGTATTAATGTATAAACCCTTACCATTAAGATCATGAATAAAGTTACTTGCATGCCAAAATGGTATGACCAGAATCGAAGTTAAAGAGCACCTACCATAACATCTTGACGTAGAAGAACATGAAATGAGCAATTCGTGTTGATCACGTGTTACAAAACTTAGCTCAAAAGTAATAATATAAAATAAGAAGATAGATAACAATGTAGAGAGAAAGAGAGGAGAGAATCTTATTTCTTCTATGTATTCAAGTTTGTACAATGTAATGTCCAAACAAAGAAATATCATAAATATGGTATTAACTATTGAGATCATGGAAAAGATCATGGAAAAATTATGGAAGTGTGGGAGTTACAACTATAATGGTAAGAAGTTGCGGAAGTTATCTACTTAATAAAAAAGAATAGTAGAAATAACTTTTTTAGTAGTTAGAGATATGCACTATAAAATAATATTTGATAATACTATTAACTTTTAATTTCAACCGCAGACAAGAGATTTAAGGTTCAAAAATTGAAGAATTAAGGTTTTCTTGGTGAAGAAGAAACGGAAAGGAGGAGTTGAATGGGCGAAAAGGCTGAGTCCATTTATTAGATACCAGTTAATTAAGAAAATATTTAACTAAGACTAGTCTCATTGGGTACACCCACAATTTTCTGCTTTCTTTCTACCTTTTATTAGTCCCTTGACTAACTAGGAATTTAGGAAATTAAAGATTACTATTTTTACATGTAAATCAATTGCTCCATTCTCTTTTACTTATTCAATTCGTATTTTGCATTTCTTTTTGGTAATTAAAAATTTTATTAATCACCAAAGATGTTGTAATACACTATCATAGTTCAGCTTATACGCAGCTGACTATCTCATCGTATCCGTTTAACCACAACTTACCTTATAACTATACCTTAACTATATTTACAAGAGAAATTTCTTCGTCTGTTGTCTAACTTTAGGAGTTCCTCTAACATTACAAATATAGGCTAGTTCCCTGAGTAAAGTATCGCTGCTACGAAAGGCATTCTCAAATATCCGCGAGTTTCTCTCCAGCCACAAAGCATAGCATAGTTCTGCAGTCGCCATTTTGAAAATGTTAGCTCTACAAGACTTTCCTTTAGCTTTGCTAGTTATCCACTGGAGGTACTGGTCCTAGTTCTGCATTCTGGGATGGTCCTCTTTAATCCAAGTCAGTGTTTGCTCCCTTAAATCTATTGAATATGGACATGTAAGGAATATATGTTCTCTGGATCCTGAATGGTTTTGGCACAGCACACATTTCTGGTCAACAATAATTCCCCAATATGTTAGCCTATCCTTGGTTGGAAGCCTGCCATAGAGTACTAAGCATAAGTTGAACACAGCTTTGGGTCTGGCATAGTTCTGAACAGTTAGATTCTCCCAAGGGACTCTCGGCAATTGACCAATCTGTAGTAGATAAATCTGTCTAATGGAACACACTTGCATATTAAGGCCTTGGTGTTGTTGCAGCACATCTCTTGCTGCTATGATCTTTCTAACCATCCAACTAGCTTGTCTGGGAATAGGCATGTTCAACAATTGGTGCAGCTTCATATAGACAACATGAATCCATTTTACCCACAGCCTGTCTTTCTTGTGAGCCAAATCCCAGCAGAGTTTAGCAATTGCAGCCTTGTTCCACAGAGATAAGTTAATGAGATTCATTCCACATGCTGATTTAGGAATACACATTCTTTCCCAAGATATATAAGCTTTTTTAGTGATGACATTTGATCCAGACCAGATGAAGCTTCTACAAATTGCTTCAATTAGCCTCAGTATTTTAGTTGGGATGATGAAGAGTTGAGCCCAGTATGCATGCATTCCAAATACCACAGATTGGACAAGTTGCAGCCTCCCAGCATAGGACAGTTTCTTGGCAGTCCATGATGTTATCCTAGCAGTGATCTTTTCCACTAATGGTTGCCATTGAATAAGTGACATCTTCTTGGTGGATAGAGGAATACCTAGGTATTTGAAAGGTAATTCTCCATGAACATAGCCAAGGTAACCAGTAATCTGCTGTTGTACTTCTTGTTTAACCCCTCCAAAATATACTGAGCTTTTGCCCAGATTAGCTTTCAATCCTGAAGCTTCAGTGAATTGGGAAAAATACTGGAACATGGCAATGACAGACTTGATTTCTTCTTTAGCAAATAAGAGCAGATCATCAGCAAAGCTTATGTGAGTAATGACCAGCTTTTTACATCCAGGATGAAATAGAAAAGCTTGATCTTTCCTTAGTTCAGCCAGTGATCTGCTAAGATACTCCATGACTATTGCAAATAAGAATGGGGATACTGGATCTCCTTGTCTGAGGCCTTTAGCAGCTTTAAATGGTTCTGTTGTTTCCCCAATAGTCAACACTGTATAGCTTACTGTTTGGACACACTCCATGATCCAGTTAGTGAACCTGGTTGGAAAGCCCATTCCCTCCATTACTTGTTGCAAGAAGATCCACTCAACAGAATCATAAGCTTTCTGAAGGTCAATTTTTATCATGCATCTGGGAGTCACATGGGCTCTGGTATAGTTTTTGATCAACTCATGAGCCAAGATGACATTATCTGCAATCTTCCTGCCTGGAATGAAACCTGCTTGAGCCTAACAAATGATACTAGGCATGATCTTCTATAGTCTTTTGGCTATGATTTTAGAGATCATTTTATATAGAACTGAGCAGTATGCAATTGGTCTATACTCTTTAACTATGGTTGTGTTGGGGACTTTAGGGATTAATGTAAGAGTGACACAATTTATTGGCTTATACATCTTGGTTGTTTGGAAGAACTCCTTGATTGCACTTATGATCTGCTTACCAATGATGTTCCAGGCTTTCTTGAAGAGTACTGCATTATATCCATCAATTCCTGGAGCTTTGTCATCCCTTATTGCCTTTAAGCTCTCCACAATTTCAAGCTCAGTTATATCAGCACTTAGCTCTCTTCTCTGTTGCTCTGCTAAGATAGGGCCATTAGCCATATACATTCTGTTTATGGCTGGGAGGGAAGTAGCTGATGAGCCCATTAATGACTTGTAGAAGTCACTGATCTCCCCTTTAATGTCTGCTGGTGTAGTAACTTTAAGACCCCTTGCTGTAGTAAGTTCTTTGATCTGCTTATATTGGTTTCTTTCTTTCAGGACAGCAGAAAAATACTTGTTATTAGAGTCTCCAAGTTGAATCCATTTTGCTCTAGCCTTCTATTGTAGGATACTCTTCAATCAAGGACCATCTTTCCAGCTTCAATACTATTTCTTTCTCTTTGTGCTGCAACTCATCATTGTATGCCAATGCCATTTGGTTCTGTATGTCTTTCAGTTCTTGTCTGCTGTGATCAATTCTCTGAGTAATGTTCCTAAATTCTTTAATATTTAATGACTTTAGGGGACCTTTCAATTATTTGAGTTTGGACCATACTGATTTCATAGAGTCCAGATTGTTACAGTGCCAGTTATCTTCCACCAGTTGCTGAAAGTCTTCATGTTTAGTCCATGCATTGAAAATTTTGAAAGGTATCTTACCTTTCCTAGTAGCTTCTGCCAATGTTACTATCATAGGATCACAGATTAGAGGGTGATCATATACTGTTTCCACATGGCTCCACTTGATCATCCATTCATAGTTACCAAATACTCTATCCAGTCTACTACATACTCTATCAGTTCCTGTCTACCTGTTTGTCCAGGTGAAGTAATCACCTTTCCAAGGTAGTTCTGAAAGCCCAGCCTGTTTTATGCATTGAGTAAAATCTTGAATCTCTGAATATTTAACAAGATTGCTTGACTGTCTATCACTGCCATATAACACAGCATTGAAATCTCCAGCAACTAACCATGCCTCATTTATAGATGCTGAGTAATCCTGCAGATGTCTCCATAAAGATCTTCTCTGGTCCACCCCATTATGTCCATATACCATAGTTAGATAGCAAGTGACATCCCCAATGTTGCTTGTGACTCTACGGTGTATCAATTGAGCCTTCTGGATACCAGTGACTGTGAGCAACTTTGTGTCTCATAAGATCCACACTCTACCATTTATAGAACCATTATAATTTGTTAGAAAACCCCATCCAAGAGCCAACAGCTTAGCAATTCTTCCTGCATTTTTTTCCTTAACCTTAGTTTCTACCAAACCAACAAGGTTTATTTTATTTCTTCTTATATACTCCCTAACTTCTTTTTGTTTGTACTTTTTTTTACACCTCTAATGTTCCAGCATAACCACTTCATTGGCAGTTGCTTGGTCCTCCTCTATCTCTTGGTGGGATCTCAACTCTACTATTGGAGACTGCTTCAAAACGATTGCTAACAACAATAAGGGATAAAAGTGGAAAGTTGATGAGGTTGAATTCAGGGCTTTGAACTTTCTTCCCTTTCTCTTCTTGTTTGGTCTTCTCTGTCACCAATATTGGAGATTCATTAGGATATTTATGGATATCATTCCTCGGACTTGTCTCATGTGTATCATTCTGTTGATGTGGTACCTTTTTCTAGTTAGTATCAGTTTGTACTGGAGCCTTGGTTCTCCATTCCTGAGTCACTTTAGCCTTCTTCACTTGAGTAGGTTGGTGTGTTTTTTGCTTCATTTAGGCCAAGCATCTATTACCAACCATTTGACATTTTTCACAATAAGAAGTTTTCCAGTCATAAACAACTTCTTGTAAAAATTCCCTCCCATTTGTATCCATTAACCATATTTCTCTCGGTAGTTCTTTAGTAACATCATCTCTATAAGCATTCGAGCATATGATACTCTAGTTTGTTTGGTTGTGCATTCATCCGCAAAAATAGGTTTCCCTAAGACACTTGCAATTCTTCTTAATGATCTCATTCCCCAACAAGACATGGGAAGTTTAGGGAACTTTACCCATAGAGGGATATCAACAGGGAATTTCTCTGTGAAGTCAAAGTCTGGCGACCATTGCTTAAGAATCATGAGTCTGTTTGCTATAGAGTAAGGTCCTGCACAAAGAATTTCTTTAGCATCATCAATTGTTCTGAACTTGACTATGTAGTATCCTTCCTCATGATAGAACAAGTCTGGCTCTGAAACATGTGTCCGATAGAAGTTTATGAATCTCTTCATCGCATTGAACCCAGGGCCATCCCCTAGGATATACACAATTAACGCACACTTTCACTTATTTTCTTCCTCCTCTACCTCTGATTTGTTCAGTTGCCCTATTGGTTGACCATCGACCATTCCCGGAGGTATGTATTCTAGAGCCATACCATTAGATGCAAATCTGTTTTTCTAAAAAAGGTTAGCCCAGTTCTGCTTTGGTACCTCTGTTTTGTTTGTAGTTTCCTCCGATTTCTCCGCTACTTCCTTCACTGGATTGGTTTGGACCTGCAGTGGCTTCTGCATGTCTGCAATTTCACTAGTTATCTTCTTCATCGGAGCTAAAGCTGCTTCAATCGAAGCTGGGTAGGTTCGATCCGTCTCCTTTAACACATTAGGTTGCTGCAATGTCATCCTGGTTGCCTCATTCTCACCTTCGTCTGAAGGATCGACAGTTTGCTCAGATGCGACCATGGTGGTTGCTTTCTCCATAGATGGCTGGTTTATGGTTGTTATCACTCTCTCAATTGTTGCAAGTGGAATCTTCCGGGGTCGTCCTCTACCTCTCCCTCTCCCTCTCGCCATTGATACGAGCTCAGCGTACGTTTACTAACATGCGCCGAGAGAAACGAAGAAGAAGGGGTCGTATTTTGCATTTTACTTACGAAAGCATCAATTAAGTGTTAATTTTATTAAATTATCCAAATAAGTGTTAATTTTATTAAATTATCCAAATAATTGGTACTTTGAATATTTAGATTCGGCTACCAGATACTTCAGTTAGTTTGAAAAATTATTATTTAATAATAAGGATAAATTTGACAATATAATTAATTTTCTCTTAATTTGATAAAATGGCGAAGTAATTTCTTTATTTAAAATGTTTTGAACACGTAAAAGTAAAAGAAGGGAGTATGTGCAAAGCATCAAAGTTATTTAGTGTGGCAAAAGTTATGTATTTTACTTTTCTTTTTTCAATAGAAGAAATAATTTTATATTAATCAGACAAGTTATGTCACTAAGAATAAAATAAAATATTAACATAATTACGAAAAAATAAAAATCATATCACATAATGCGGAGAGATATAGAATATTTGCCCAAGCTTCTCAAGAGGCCAAAAGTGTTTCCTTTTTTCTAAGAGGCCAAGCATTTTTTTGGGGAGGGGGGGAATGCTTTTTGGAAGAATTAGAAGCATTTTCATAGAAGCAAAAAAAAAAGGTTCTTCCGAGAAGCAGGAACGAAGCAGTTTTAACTGTTAAACCTAATTCTTACCAAAAATACCCTTATTAAAATATAGTATACAAAAATAACCGCTAAATCTAATTCTTAGGATATTAATGTATAAGTATTTCTTCTTATTTTTAGAATAGTTTTCTATTATATACTTCCTCCAGTCCAAAAAGTAAACTTTTAGCCTTTTTCTTGTGGCCCAAAATAAGTAATTTTTTTCAGATTTCAAAAATAAATTAATTATTTTTTTCCTACATTGTTCATGGACTAAATAGTGTTGGAATATGTGTTAGGAATGTTTATGTGCGATAGTAAAGGTTAATATGGTCAATTCTATTGCTAATTAATGCTAAAATGTGAATTTCTTAATCTGTGTTAAAACACCCAAAAAATTACTTATTTTGGACCGGAGAGAGTAACTTTATGAGTGAATGCTTTTATATTTGTTGAATAATTTTTAATATAATTAACTTATATTATTTATTAACTTATAATATTAGCTATTAAGTAAATATATTCATATTCTTATTCGTAATTTAATACTTAAAAATACTTGCTGAAAAACTTGGCCGAACACGAATTATTGCTTAAAATATTTTTTAAAATAATTAGTCAAATACCCACTAATTCTTTCTAAAAATACTATTTTCAAAAAAACTTCTGAAAAAACAGTTCTCAAAATGAGTTGATTTCTCTGATTTGACCAAACAAGATAATAGACTTGCGATTAATTAGGAGAAAATTGTAAGTTTTCCAAGTTTAGAATCGAAAAATGTTCAAGCAGAATCGATTGTTGAGTATTGAGCAAAGATCCAAGTTTAGATAAAGCAAACAAACAGAATGGGAAAATGTACAAGTAGAATCGATTGGTGACTGTTGAGCAATGCTCCAATACCCTATTTACGAGGCTGGCTTGACTCAAGTTTTCTTTCTCTGGTACCAAGACTCAATTAACCTTTTGTTTTTGACATTTATTTTTCGTTGCCTCAGGTCTACTATTACTTTTACATCTCACCTCTTGAGACAATTAATACTCGCATTTATATCATAAAAATACGCAATTCTTAAGTATTTGAGATTATCCAAGGATTAGTGAAAATTCTTATTTGGTTTTCTACACTGTATTTTTATGATCCAAAAAGGAAAAAAGAAGACAACTAACAGTGTAGGTAATTGATGGATTGAATAATAGTCTCTTTTGTTATATAAAGTAGCCGTAAATGATAAAATCTGCTCCTAAATTATGTAAAATAATTTAAGTGTCCTCCATTAATAGTTTATCTAAACAGGTTCTACTATTAAAAAATTGAGTCTATAAATGTCCTTATTGACTAACCGGACTTAATAAGCACTAGAAACTACGGAGGAGCAGAGAATCAAAATTGTCACTGTAATATGCACACTATATAGAAGATTTTACAAGAGTGCCTTTTTGAGATTATATTAATTCTGTTATGAAATAATAAAAGAAGAAAGAAGAATATTATCGAGAAAAGTAGAGAGAAAATTCTTATTGATTTGAGATAAATTACAATATAATATAACACTCTTATTTTAGAAGGAGAGAGTGACCTAGTCACATAGTAATAAACCCTAAAATCTCTCTAAATATAGACATTCATCATAAATAAAGTTCTATTTATAATACTCCCCCTAAATGCATATTCAATAGATAATGTGTCTCGTTAGCACCTTAACTAAAATAAAACACAATGAAAAAAAAGGTTCTAGAAAAGGAAAAAGAGTACACATATTTAATAATACGCCTTTTGGTTGCCTCGTTAAAAATCTTGCAAGGAAAACTCAGTGGGACAAAACCTTGTAAGGGAAAAAGAGTGCAACACGCATTAACTCCCCCTGATGAAATAATCAATTCACATCTTTGAGCTTTCGCATCCCAATCTTGTATACTAGCTTCTTGAAGGTTGACATCGGTAGAGATTTGGTGAACAAATGAGCTTTATTATCACTTGAATGAATATATTGCACCTTGAAATCATCATTCTTGTATATATGTAACAAGCTTCATATAATGTCGTGGATAGTCTTTTCAATATCTAATAGAGGTATTCTCGCTATCACATTACAATGCTTATAATTATACCAAGATATATATATGCATAAATTGCACTTAGGATGTGGTACTTCAAGATCAAGAATTGTATATGCTTCAAGAAACTTAAATCCTTTATGGATTGTCATATAAGTTAAGTCATATAAGCCATATTATAGACTCTAATTAAATGCATTCAAGTTTTCATGTCATGCTAGACAAATAAGATATCCAAAATTAATTGTACATGTCATTGACTTTATACTTTCAAGTGTTTGACTTGTAGGTCTAAAACAACATGTCTTTCATGTGAAACCAATTCTACTTGAATTATTTCTCGTGACTTACGATCCTCATATATATATTTAGCGTTATTATAAATGTTATTGACAAATATTTTATATCGGTTCCAACCTCCTTATTTTTTATAAAAATATAACATAGAGATCCCTCCTACTCTTCATTCATATATTCAGGTACCTGAATCATTCATGGGATTTTATCAAGTGTTATGTCATGTGATCTTATTGATCACTTGCCTCCTTTATAACGATCATTTTGATCATTTGCTCATCTTTTTTATCAAGAAATTTATTTAAACCCGAATGTCTACATGCTTTATGTTTACCATAGACTTTGTCCTTCTAGAATTTAATATGAGCATTTGCAATAAGAATATAGTTACTTTCTTTGGGTCAGCAGATGCGTTTGACATACTTTGTAATATATTGCAGACGAATTATCCTTTTTATGAACTTCAAGTTCATATTATCTTATTTGAGGATCTAGATGTACAAATGATAATTCATTCCACGTAACTTTTCTCAACTGTTTATCATGTCTCCCCCTCATGTTGGAAAAACTAACTTGTTTCCTCAACTTTGAGAACCCATCTTTATGCGTTATAGTGTTAATCAAAATATACACCGCACATCAATAATAATAAGATAAAATTATTTTGTTCATAACCCTGAACCACTTGTGAGTGGAGAAAATAATATACTTTCGTTTATAATATATGTTAAATTGATATACAAAAAAAATTCATAAGCAATTGTTTAGCTATTAAGTGAAGGCACTTAATAACTCATTTTTTCTAAACCAGTTGTGATGTAAACCAACTTATCAAGATGAACTTCTTGAGTATAAAATCTAGAATATGCTCTAAATTAAATTATTGAGCAAGTTACCTCGCAAATACCAGGTTGCTGGTTAATACAATTTGCACATGTAACCATCTCATAGATGCATCTTATGTTGTATACATTGCAAGTGAATGAGCTCATATTCACTTTTAATATTTCTAGCATTCATGGGATTCACTCCCAATTTTAGTTGGTCTATTAATTAATAAGAACAAACAACGTAAGAGAATTCATAAAGAACTTTCTAGTTCTTCAAATTTACCCATGTAAATTCTCTTTTATTTTTGCGCATCATACTTAAATTGATATGACTAAACAAGTTATGCCAACTGGATATCAATAAACTTTAAGTTTATTATGATATGATGTTTCTTTTTTATCAATAAACATCCACTTGATTGTGATATTCTTTTATTTATGTAGTATAAACTGCAGAATAAAGCGGGTAACTTTTCAAAAATATATTATCTCGCTACAAATCGTAGCAATAGAAGATATTAAAATTTTTCTGTATTTATAGTCTCAATATAACAAACTGCTTTCAGGAATACTTTAGAAACTCAATAAGTTTCTTTGAGACTTACGACAACACAATACATTGACTTGATAATCAATTGTATTCCTCCAAAGTAGTAATAATTTGCTCTTCGAGACCTATCAATTATTTTGTACTACCACAGATTCATCAATATCTATGTGGTAAATCTCCTTTAAAGAAAATGTTATACCATTATGGTTATGGTCAAAATTATATGCAAGATATGTTTCTTGCATTAATGTTATTCTTTAATAATCACATTTCAAAAATATTTTGACGTGCAATAGATACGTGATCAATGACCATCCATGCCATAATAATGACATTATTTTCTTATATCATTTCAACTCTCATTCTAGAGGTGAGTGTGGTATATTCACTACCACCAGCACATTCATATTCTTCCATGAATGAATATGTATTCATAAATCAGATGTTGTCACATTCACATTATGAATGGACCATAATCATCTATATGTGCTTACAAAATCACATGTCAAATCAATGATAAATATTACTTTCAAAGAGTGAAGATTATTTTGAGAATTCTTATTATTCTCACTATCACAAATATGACAATTATGATTTCGTCTATTTCCACGTCCATATCCATTGATACATTCATAATAATAATTTTGTCTTCTTTCAGACTTATTACATATTGCTATCACATTCTCTTAAGGGAATGCGAATTGGGCTAATTCAATGTGACGTATTTTCAATTCTTTGCCCACAATCATACAAGTTTGATCATGGCAAGATAGAGAAATTTTACCACTTCATGTGGTTGTAATTTCTTACAAGCTCCATTAGAGTTGTAATCAAACTTTATTGTCATTGCTTGTATATAAAATCAAATTATAGAATTCCAAAAATCTAAAAGAGAAAAATAAAGTAAAATACTTACCTTCAATCCAGCATTTAATCATAAACAAAGTTCATAGAACAACTGACAATTATTATGCTAAATCCTAAAGCTTCTACCCAATTGGTTAGAGTCTCGTGCTAATAACGTGTTATGAAACAATAAAATAAGAAGAATAATATTGCAGAGAAAAGTAGGGAGGGAATTCTTATTGATTTGGGATGAATTGCAATGGAATAGAACTATCTATTTATATAGAAGATTGTGACTTAGCCACCAAGTAATAAACTCTAGAATCTCTCTAAATATAGACATTCATTATAAATAAAATTTTATTTATAACAAAATCTTTAATTTCTCTCTCTTTCTTTCTTTGTTTTTATTTTTAAATTTTGAGTTAATTGACTATAACTTCTAATTGGCATATTTAAATTCTAATATAAAAGATTATGCTATTTTGTAACAAAAAGGTATGATTGTTCCAAACTACAAAAGGAAGAAAAAATATGATGGCGAGTTTATTATTTGTTCCTAATTTTTTATTCTGCTCATTTCTTTTTTTTTTATTTTTTATTAAACGCCATTAATTTATGTACTCAATAATATTTTTATCTTTTTCTTTTTAAACCTAAATTTTATTTGTTCTTTAGGTAAGTCAATACTATAGATTTAAAACAAAATTTGGGGATGTAAATGATTTATACCTTTTTCTTTAAAGCGTGAGTTTTTATGTTTTTAAGATATTTTAAACATACAAAACAATGTATAAAAATCACAATTTTCTCAATACTATTTCATCTTCATTATTTTTTTCAAATAGAAAAGTCAAAATATAACTCTAAATTATCCACGAATATTAGTCAACTCAAAAACTCTCTTTTCACATTGAGCTGGGAAGAGGAATTCTTTATGTGATGTCAATCGTTAGTATATTCCAGCAAAAAAGAATATAAATCCCATAACTAGTTTTAGTTTGGAGCAGTGGAGAGTGACGAAAGCATAACTCTCATATGCATTTTCTAGTACGGAATCGTTCTCTTTTTCCATTTATAATTAGAAACTTTCATTCTTTTCCTTTTCGTTGTTAATTTGTACGCAAGAGAAGTGCCACTAACCGTTTTCCTTGTGAGTTATGTTTGTTTGTTGGTTACATTTTTAATGAAAATAATGTTATCACTAGCTACCTTCCTTTGTCCTCCTCCCACATCGTTTATTACCATGAAATAAGAGAACTAATGTCACTTAGAACGAGTATCACTTTATCGTTGTTATTCTGCCAAGCAATCATTTGAAAGGACAATTCACTTGTTTTTGCCTAAATACTTGTATAGGTCAAAATTCACGTAGCGATAATAAAGATTGTATTGATTCTTATCAAAGAAAATTAATGGTCAAGGTCAAATATCAAGGATATAAGGGAAAAGATATATAATATTTATTATGATAAAAACACTTTTTGAGAAAAGGACTTTCTCTCTAAAAAAGATACAAATATTATCTTTTCATTAAGATTGTATCATTCATTATTTAATACTTTTCCATCATATCCGAGAATATATCCAAAATTCTAAGATTTGTTTGTCATTCATCAGTGTTAGAAAAAGGAATCATCCATCTCATTCAATATTGGGTGAACCATTCTCTTTATTTGCGTAATACCATCAATTGTTATTTGCTACTTGACATTTGTCTTTTGTTACCCAAACCATTTGGAATATTAAACGCACACTACATTTAGTCCCACATTAACACTATTCTATGTTATTTGTGTAAATTGATTATAAATCTAGAGATATTATCATTATCTAGGTTTAACCCCTTATTATATAATAATAATAATTAGTTTAACCCAAAATTTATATTTTTTGGTTAAACAATTTAGTGCCGTATGTGAGGATTTCCTAGTTAAATCTTCAGTATCTTCTAGATCTATAACTAGCATGGTTCAAAAAAAAAGAATCAACAAAACTCATTTCCTTGTACACACAGATATGATATGGCAGGTAATGGAGAAGAAAGAATGAAGGTAGTGGCTAACCTCACCACCAATCTTTTGAACACCATCAATATGGATTCTGAGACAGAACGCGAGGACATAACACCAAACGCTTCCCTATGCGTGGTGGGTCACCTCTCCCTCATGGGAGTATTACCATATCCCGCGGTAAATGAGGTTCTACGTCCATGATAGAAGAGACGCCGCCGGCAGTGAAAAGATTTTGTGAGACTTAGCTAACTAACACGCTAACCGGTATCCTCCACAAGCCTACCAAGGAGACGGTCAGAGAAGATACAAGAACTTGTATTACGCCAACAACAGTCGAGCAGGATAGTCCCTTTCCCCCAGTAACATGTATCACTCACACCATTAATAATGAAGGTGGCGACACACTCACATCATTTCTGAAAAGGATGAAGAAAATGGAAAATGAGAGCAAATTGCTTCGAGGCTAAATGAGAGAACACCTAGAAAGAGTCGACAAAATTACTTAGTGCCCCAAAACTCTTTCCAAAAAGAGATGATGGTCGGTTCATCGAGCAACCATACAGTGACGAAGCCACCATGCATGCCACACCAAAGACATTCAAAATGTTGATTTATCTAAAAATATACGACAGCATGACTGATCCCAAATATCATGTGACTTACAATGTCACTAATGTAAAAGGTAATGACCTCGCCAAAAAACAAGTTTCCTCTTTCTTGCGAGACCCTCACTAGAGGAGCATTAACTTGGTATTCACAACTGCTCGCATGCTCTATTGAAACATTTGAAAAGATGGCCGACAAGTTCGTAATGGCCCATACCAGAGCCAAAAAGGTAGAAGCAAGAGTGAACGACATATTCGCAATCAAACAGTTGCCCGGACAGGGATTGAGGGACTTCCTCGCTTGATTCAACCGAGTAAGAATGACACTACCAAATGTATTGGAAGAAATGGTCGTAGCAACTTTCCAAAATGCCTGAGCGGGAATGGTTCAAGAGCAA
Source organism: Nicotiana benthamiana (assembly GCA_034376525.1). Classification (NCBI taxonomy): domain Eukaryota; kingdom Viridiplantae; phylum Streptophyta; class Magnoliopsida; order Solanales; family Solanaceae; genus Nicotiana; species Nicotiana benthamiana. The sequence continues at coordinate 50,971,482 of CM067325.1, read as the reverse complement.
CCATAAAGTTATTAAGTCAGCTTTTGAAATATCCTCCAACTACTTGGAACGAGATCTGAGGTCTGTGCTGAGGTCTGTGCGGATGAGGACGATCTAACGCGCCAAGCCATCAGTTAACCTCAGTACGGGCTGAGTCCAGGAGGAATCAAAGAAACAGCGTCAGGAAAGATCTCACAGCTCCACAATCTAACCGAGAACGGCATCAGCCATACATTAGAAGCTCCATTATGCTCCCTTCACGCTGCGAAGACGGTCAACCTAGACCAAGGATAGGGACTCACCGGAGTGAGAAAGGAATGCCCTATTTGCTATCCACTCACAATTTTTATGTGTCACCTTCAGAGATAGTCTACGCCTTGGAGAGGCTCAGACCAAAAGTAAATTACCACTAAAGATGAGGTTAGATCACAACACTAGAAAGTCAGACACCCCTTGCGAGTTCCACCAAGAGCGAGGTCACAAAACTGAGGACTGCATCGCCCTAAGGCAGAAGGTTGTGACCATGCTTCACCAAAGACACCTCAAAGAATTTATGAGTGATCAGAGGAGGAATAACTTTGACCGAGAACGTGAGCAGCACCAAGGACCGCCATAACCACCCTCAACAACCTGTACCACTCAGATAATCAACAGGGCGAAGACGATATTTCAATTAACAACAAAGTTTACAGCAACCCACAAGCTCATGCGGTTGATTACTCACGAACAGTATGACAAACTCAAAGAAAGTATTATCTATGATAAGTCAGATACATATGATTTGGTTTTTCCTCATTATGATGTCGTTGTTATCACTTTGAAAATATTAGATACGTAAGACGCATTATGGTAGATGACGAGAGCAATGCATGCATCATCCACCCTTAAATTTACCTCTTAAGTATTTAAGACCCTAAATGTTAAATATCTTTTTGTTTAAGTTTCGTGCCAAATCAATTGTCTCGTCTACATTGAAACGGAGAAGGTACTTAATAAAATTAAAATATATTTTCATCATTATTAAAGTTGTCGTATATTTATCCCTTTCCTTTAAGGTGATAAGTATACCTTAACAAGAGGGGCATCACAGCCAAATGTCAAAGCAAAATTGATCTAATAATATGAGTAAAGGTGAAGTACAATACTAGGAGGTGACCAAAACTATTTAGCTATCAACAAAAGTACTCTTACATTCGAAGTATGGATTCTACATTTTGTCGTGTGGTAGAGGGAAAACACTAGAGAGAAGAGAATCATTGTGTATAAAGCTTTATTCTTTATCAATGAAGAAACATTAATGATACAAGGTAGAAATTGCCCATCATTTTAAATGTTTACGAAAGTCAAAATGGTGTAAAAATAGCTGGAATTTAATTGATGATGCCCATCGTTTCATGTCACCCATATCCTTACCATATTTTGTACATTTTCCAGACTTTGAATTACAACCTCGGTACAATGAAAATTTCCCACTTGAAAATAACAATATTAAATGTAAAACAGTTCCCAGTACTGTGCATGGCAGGCGTATCAAGATAAATACTTGGGGTACTTAGCAGATTTAATGAATCCCAATGTACAATCTCTAAAAAGGCCACACCTGTTCACATATAATACGATTTTCTTCTTTTTCTTTTGAAGGTTCTCTCTTTCATCTTTTTGTTTTTTTCTATATATGTAGTGTCCAAGCATCCGCACATTTAAAAAAAAATTTTGAATAAAATTTAAGGGTATTATAAGGCCATGATATTTATATAATTATAAAATTTTTCATTACGGATAAAATTAGTTAACAAAAAGTTAAAATCGAATTATTTTCAATTCTAGAAATATATATATTTTTTTAGAACAAACTAATATGATAAGTGTGTCATTTACTTTGAAACCGAAAGAGTATATAACTTTATCCATAAATGCTTGAACAGTCAGAAAGAAATTATCTAATGTTTTTGTTTTTGCAAGAATTTAAACCCGAGAACCTCATGATTCTCGACCCACCTGATTGAACTTTATTTTTTTTGTTTTCTTCCTTCTTTGCTTTGCTTTTAAGAAGAGAGTAGTGATCTTATACTATTAAAGTAAGTACTTGAATAATGGACTATTATAGATGTTGTGTATATACTTGTGACCACATGAAAAATGATTGACATTAATCATAATTAATCAAGTTAATATTAAGGCACCTGATGATTTTAAAAAAACATTTTGCATTTCCAATTAAAGATGTGGTCTCTCCTAGCATGACCCAATGTCACAATATGCTTTCATTTACTAGTTCAAAGTGGAAAAAAAGGAAAGAAACTAGAATTACAAAGAATAAAAAAAGAGAGAGCAAATTAGTTTAAAGGAATAATGTGGGGAAGTGGGAAATCAAAACAAAACTTTCTTGGATCCTGCGTGAAACATTGCCACTATACTACTGCACAAATTCTATTATCAAAATTTTTGGTTGGCTAAAGATAAAGGAAACAAGGAATGATGCAAAAGTGGTGGGGAAAAAATTAAAAAAGAAAAAGAGGAATGAAATCTAAGAAAACCAAAAGTATTAACAAGAGAGCAGAAAAAGTTGAAAAATACTGAGGAAAGAGAGACATACACAGAAAATTAAAGCAAAAGAAAACCAAATGAATTGTGAGTGTACTCTGTATGGGAGCTACAAACAGAAGTAGAAGTAGAAACTAAAGATCAACAAGAAGAAGGAATAGTACAACATTTATAGATTTTTGGACTTCTTTTTAAATTTTCCGAACTCTACGCATAATGGAAGCATAGTACATCGAGTATTTTTTATTTTATTTTTTACTTTTCATTTCCTTTTCTTTTCTCTCTTCACACCAAACAAAACCCACTGATGGCAAACTAAATCATGATGAAAAACTCTCTGTTTCTAGCACTCCAAAAAAGCAATTTCTAACAATCAAAACCTTCCCTTCCCTTAAATTTACCTCTCTTTTCACACCCCATTTCTCAACCATTTCCTATTCTACCATAACCATGAAACACTCTTTTTCTCTCTTTCTCACTACAGTTTTCTTCTTTCTAACAAGATTTTCACTTGTTTTCTCCATTAGTAGTTCAAATCTTCCTCTACAACTCATTTCTCTTTTGTCTTTAAAGTCCTCTTTTCATAACCCTCACAACAATTTCCATGACTGGGATCCTACACTTGCATTTTCAAGACCAAGTTCACATATTTGGTGTTCTTGGTCTGGCATCAAATGTGACAAAAAAACAAGCCAAATCACATCACTTGATCTCTCAAGGAAAAATCTTTCTGGTACAATTCCAGTAGATATCAGAAACTTAGTACACCTTCACCACCTTAATTTAAGTGGAAATTCCTTTTATGGTCCTCTCCAAACAGTCCTTTTCGAATTTCCTTTCCTTAAAACTCTTGACATTAGTCACAACTCTTTTAATTCCACGTTCCCACCTGGCATTTCAAGACTCAAGTCTTTAACACAATTAAATGCTTATAGTAATGATTTCATAGGCCATTTGCCTCAAGAAATTGTTCAGCTTCCTAATCTTGAATACCTTAACCTTGGCGGAAGTTATTTTGAGGGTGTAATTCCAAAAACTTATGGTAATTTTTCAAAGCTAAAGTTTTTACACTTGGCTGGAAATGTATTAACAGGTCCAATTTTACCTGAGTTGGGTTTATTGAAACAGCTTCAACATATAGAGATTGGTTACAACAATTTCAGTGGTGGTATCCCTGTTGAATTTTCCTCTTTGTCAAATTTGAACTATCTTGATATTTCCCAAGCCAATATTTCTGGTTTTCTACCTTTTGGGTTTGGCAATTTGACAAAGCTTGAAAATTTGCTTCTTTTCAAGAACCATTTGTTTGGTATAATTCCACTGTCTTTCGCCAACCTGAAATTGTTGAAATCGTTGGATTTATCCGACAATTATCTCACAGGAACTATTCCAGAAGGGTTTTCAGGATTTAAGGAGCTGACTCTTTTAAATTTGATGAATAATAATTTAACAGGTGAAATCCCACAAGGAATTGGTGAGCTTCCTAATCTTCAAATGTTGGCTTTGTGGAATAATTCATTCACTGGAATTTTACCACAGAAGTTAGGTTCAAATGCAAAGCTACAAAAACTTGATGTCTCTTCAAATCAATTATCAGGTCCAATTCCACCAAATCTTTGTCTCAGCAACAGCTTAGTTAAACTGATCCTGTTCTCAAATCAGTTTATAGGTGAGGTTCCTTCTTCCTTAGCCAATTGCACCGCGTTAACGCGGTTCAGAATTCAAAACAACAAGCTCAACGGCTCGATACCTTTGGGTTTCGGTTTCTTGCCCAATTTAACGTTCCTGGACATGAGTAAAAATAACTTCTCTGGTCCAATTCCGAATGATTTTGGGAATGCTGGGAAATTGGAGTATTTGAACATATCAGAGAATTCATTCAACAGTGAGTTGCCTGATAGTATCTGGAGTTCTACAAGCTTGCAGATATTTTCGGCAAGTTACAGTGGCCTAATCGGGAAAATTCCCAATTTCAAAGGGTGTCGAAGTTTGTACAAAGTTGAACTTGAAGGAAATAATCTAACAGGTAGCATTCCTTGGGACATTGAGCATTGTGAGAAGCTCATTTGCTTGAATTTTCGACGAAATTCGCTTACTGGAATCATTCCCTGGGAAATATCTGCAATTCCTTCTATAACGGAAGTTGATTTGTCTCATAATTTTTTCACTGGAACCATTCCTTCAAATTTTGCCAATTCCAGTACTTTGGAAAATTTCAATGTGTCGTATAATCAGCTCACTGGTCCTGTGCCTTCCTCGGGCTCCATATTCTCAAGCCTACATTCATCGTCCTTTGTTGGAAACGAAGGCCTTTGTGGTACTGTCATTCAAAAACCTTGCGGGACCAACGGGCTCGCTGCTGGAGCCCTAGAAGTCAAGCCGCAGCCTAAAAAGACAGCTGGCGCGATAGTCTGGATAATGGCTGCGGCATTTGGTATTGGGTTGTTTGTCCTTATTGCTGGGAGCCGATGTTTTCACGCCAATTACAGCAGGCGTTTTTCGGGCGAAAGAGAAGTTGGGCCGTGGAAGTTAACGGCGTTTCAGAGGTTGAACTTCACGGCGGATGACGTGTTGGAGAGTTTGACAATGACAGACAAGATCCTCGGAATGGGTTCAACAGGGACAGTGTACAAGGCCGAGATGCCAGGTGGCGAGATCATAGCGGTGAAAAAGCTATGGGGAAAACACAAGGAGACCATCAGGAAAAGGCGAGGCGTTTTAGCTGAGGTCGATGTTTTAGGCAACGTAAGACATAGGAACATTGTGCGATTGTTAGGTTGTTGTAGCAATAACGAGTGTACAATGTTGTTATACGAGTACATGCACAATGGTAGCCTCGACGATTTGTTGCATGGTAAAAATAAGGACGCTAATTTGGTAGCTGATTGGCTCACTAGGTACAAAATCGCGCTCGGGGTGGCTCAGGGAATTTGTTATCTTCATCATGATTGCGATCCCGTCATTGTTCATCGCGATCTTAAGCCTAGTAATATTCTTTTGGATGGTGAAATGGAGGCTAGAGTTGCTGATTTTGGTGTTGCTAAATTGATTCAGTGTGATGAATCTATGTCAGTAATCGCTGGATCTTATGGCTATATTGCACCTGGTAAGTTCTAGTATTAACCTTTTTATCTTGATTAAATTTTTAATTGATGGATTTTTTGTTTATTTTCTTGAGAAAATTAAATCTTTGTTTTGGATTTTTATCCAAAAAATATTTGTCAGATCCGTTTAGTTCGTTTTGTAGGGTGACGAAAAAGGGGTCACTTGCGTGCTAAGCGTGGTGTCATGTCACTAACATGATGCATTTTGTGTAAAAGCATGATATATCTTGTTGTTTTTTGTCCACTATCATCGTTAATATTCTTTGTCAAATTTATTTTTGAATTTGAGCGCCATAATCTGAAATCTCTAGATTTTACTTTTTATTAGGATAATAGTCATGTCCAGAAACGGATCTGGCTGATCCCTCTGACATTGGGTGTAATTCAACTTATACTTTTGACGTAGAATATAAATTTATGTTTAAAACTAACTAAAATTGCTACTACTATAGATCTGAACCCATAATATTACGACTATCGGTGATTCAATAATAAAACTCTTAAAAACTAATTATATAGTTTAAATTCTGAATCTGTTTACATATCTAGTTTAGTTTAAATTCTGGATTCGCAGTATGTTTCTTTTCTCATTTTGCAGTTTGAGCCACTACTTTGTAGTGCTTCAGAAGAATTGCGCACTAGTACTGCGCGTGAATTGCTCCCTTCTCCTTTACGTTTAACCCTTTTGCTTTTTGTTATTCTTTGGGCCCACCAAGATTTTGTCAAGCTACTCATATAAAATTGTATTTAATCCCTTTGATTTATTAGTACTAGTACTACATTCCCTGACTTTAAATATTCAAAAGTCAAACTTTTTTTGCGCTAGGAGACAAATTGATATGATAACAAACTATTTAATTCTTTTCTTTTCATTATTATAGACTTGACATCATAGTTATTACTATTATTAAACATGTTTATGTGTTCAATGATGCAGAATACGCGTATACGTTGCAAGTTGATGAGAAGAGTGACATCTACAGTTACGGTGTGGTGTTAATGGAAATTTTATCAGGGAAAAGATCAGTAGAACCAGAATTTGGTGATGGAAATAGTATTGTAGATTGGTTTAGGTCCAAGATTAAGACTAAAAATGGGATATACGATGTGTTGGATAAAAATGCTGGCGCTTCGTGTCTTTCAGTGAGGGAGGAAATGATGTTGTTGCTGAGGGTGGCATTGCTCTGCACGAGCCGGAATCCGGCGGACAGGCCATCGATGAGGGACGTTGTATCTATGTTGCAAGAGGCCAAGCCTAAGAGAAAGTTGCCTGGAGCTGTGGGTACTGGTGATAACAATGCCATTGCTGCTATTCCTTCGGCTCAAAAGGCCAATGTGGAGTGTTAATATAATTGGAGATTTGGGCTTGTTTTTCTTCTCTTCTCTTTGATTTTTCAACTTAGTTTGCTCTTTAAATAGTGGGGGGATTGGTATAGGTGAAGTTAGTACTTAATATTTTTCTTTCTTAAATTTTTGCTAACGGAAATTCTCAGGCTATTCTCTTTCCATTGTTCTTTGACATTAGAACGAGGCTATGACATGGGTATCTATCTTTGCTAACAGATCTTTGGATGAGCTCTCCCCATCGGAACCTTTACTCTTGACTCTCTCTCATTTTCTCACATGCCTCAAGCATTAACCTAAAAAAATTAACCTAAATAGCCGGTCATCCAATCACTTATATTAAAAATGACATACGAATGTGTAATAAATAAATCATATATAAAAGAAAATGATTACCCACATATATTATTTATTAAAATTTGAATTGGATAATGAACTTTTTAAAAATGGATTGAATATGGATGAGAGTGGAAATATATAACCAAATGGATAAAATGTGTTTAACTTTTACATTTATAAAGCCTCAAATTGGGGATTCTTCAAGTTTAGGAGACTAGAAATTCTCCCAAAATTAATCATATTCAAGAAGGCAGGGATAATATGGTTATTCATTTTATCTGCCGAATAATCCAGTTTTTTATCCGTAATAAATATAGGTGGATTTCACATTGCGATTACAGAAATAGCACAATTACGGTGGGAATTTTCAACTAAAATAATAGGAGTGTCACGGCGAAACAAAGAGAATGAAAAGCTGCTTTTCATACTCCAGCACTAATGCCCAAACAAGACCAAAGCAAAACAAAATGCAGCTACATTGATCCATTTATTGCTAACCTATGCCACGATATTCTGTTATTCCATTTATTAGAATCAAAATTAGTTGAGTGAACCTGTAATCAAAGTACACCTTGCTTAAACTCTCTTAGAAAGATAATAGAAATTTGGATATCTGATTCTAGTGAAAATCACAAACGCGATGTCCAACAAGTAAAACGACTGTGCAAGTTCATTTGTGTTGTTTATGTTTATGAACTGCAGAAAAGGGGATACAGAACTTGCATCATGAGGATCAAGCAATTCTTATAGTAGTACTATAATACCTACGCCCAAATCTCAAACTAATTGGAGTTGGCTATATAAATTCTCAGGGGCCATTCCATTCTATTCAGGCCCAACTGCTGCTGTTGTGACATTACTTCCCATAAGTTCCTCCAACCTGAGAGGAATATCTGAGAACCGGACATGAAGACTCGTTCTTTTGGACACATAATGCAAAGGTGGATCTAGAATTTCTAGATCGTTAGTGCACCACTTAAGAAAGAAGAAAAAAGAAGTATTAAGTGATAATTGATCCCTATTATTTTGGATAAATAACTGATTATTTAACCAAGTGCACCATTTTGCCTTTTTGGAGCATGAGCGCCAACATATAATATTAGACCAATTCCAGAAAATACATACATACATAGAATAAGTAGTTTGGCAGAGAGACCATGGATTCACATATCCCATAATCTAGCCTGTAAATCCGCCTGTCCTAACGGCAAAGAAATGCACATAGAGAGCTACTCAATCTCGCGACCTATCTCCAAATCTATAGGCTTCAAGTCCAATACTATAAGAGAGCATATTAATAAGGCAAACTACCAGCTATGTCCATTTGTATAAGAAAAAATGTGATATCCAGAGTTGTAACAATTATATGAGTACCAAATTACTGAGTCATGCGATTAAAGTTTGGGAGAGGTTGGTTGAAGTGAGGGTGAGGAGGATGGTGTCTGTATCTGACAACCAGTTTGGGTTCATGCCGGGTCATTCTACCACGGAAGCTATACACCTTATTAGGAGACCGGTGGGACGATACAGAGAGAGGAAGAAAGATCTGCAAATGGTGTTTATTGATATGGAGAAAGCGTATGACAAGGTTCCTAGAGAAATTCTCTTGAGATGCCTGGAGGCTTAAGGTGTATCGGTTGCCTACATTAGGGCGATTAAGGACATCCATGATAGGTCTAAGAAATCGAGTTAGAATAGTAGAAGGAAACTCTGAATATTTTCCGATTTTTATGGGGTTGCACCACGATTCTAAGCTCACCCCGTTTTTATTTGCCCTGGTGATGGACGCGTTAACACACCATATTCCAGGGGAGGTGCCATGGTGTATGTTATACGCTGATGACATAGTTCTGATTGATGAATCGCGGACCGGTGTTAACGAGAGGCTGGAGATTTCGAGACATACTCTTGAGTCTAAGAGTTTCAAGTTGAGCAGGACAAAGATGGAATACCCGGAGTATAAGTTTAACGCTGAGTCGAGGAAAGTGGATGTGAATGTGAGGCTTGAATCATAGGTCATTCTAAGTAGAGACAATTTCAAGTATCTTGGGTCGGTTATCCAAGGGGGAGGGAAAATCGACGAGGATTTCACACACCGTATTAGAGTGGGGTGGATTAAGTGGAGGTTAGCATCTGGAGTCCTGTGTGACAAGAGAGTGCCACCGATACTCAAAGGTAAGTTTTATATAGCGGTGGCTAGACCGGCCATGATGTATAGGGCTGAGTGTTGGTCTGTTAAAAACTCACATATCCAAAAAATAAAAGTAGCAGAGATGAGTATGTTGAGATGGATGTGCGAGCACACTAGGATGAATAAGATTAGGAATGATGATATTCGGAAGAAGGTGGGCGTGATTCCCATCGATAACAAGATGCTGGAAGCAATGGTCAGATGGTTTGGGTACATTCAGAGGAGAAGCCCAGATGCTCCGGTAAGGAGGTGTAAGAGGCTGGCTCTGGAGGACTCGACAAGAGGTAGAGGGCGGCCTAAGAAGTATTAGGGAGAGGTGATCAGGCAGGACATGGCGATGCTTCAGAATTTCGAGGACATAGCCCTTGATAGGAAGTTATGGAGGTCGAGTATTAGGGTTGTAGGTTAGGAGGTAGTTGAGTCTTTCCTTAGTTTGTACCTTTGTGAGGTTAGTTTGATAGAATTTTGTCCGAGACAGCTAGTGGCAATATTGTATCTTACTACTCTCTCATTTTTCATATAGCCGAGTCTATTTACTGGCTAGCATTTTGCTTTGCACCTAATTTTTGATTTTCATGATGTTGTTATTTTTTCTTATGGTATCTTTTGGTGGTACTGATATAGTCTCTTTTCTTTTCATCTTCTTGAGTCGAGGGTCTTTCGAAAACAACCTCTCTAATCCTCGAGGTAGAGGTAAGGTCTGCGTACTCACTACCATCCCTAGAACCCAAACGTAGAATTTTACTGGGCCGTTGTCGTTGTTGTTGTTGTCGTTGTTGTTGTTGTTGTTGTTGTTGTTGTTGTTGTTGTTGTTGTACCGGCTATGTCCATTTATAAGTAGTTTATTACAAAAGATGGTTAATTCATAAAATATTATTAATATTAGCCAATAAGCTATTTGGTGCCAAAAAAGGTCAAATTTTTTCTTTAATTTGAGCGAGTGTTATTAGAATGGATTGAGTACATCTTAAGGAATTTGAATTTCAGCTTTGGGATGATTTAGTAGAGTATTAAGGTGGATTGAATTGAAATTCGAACATGAATAAAATGATATGTGTACTATTTTTGCATCAGATGTGTATCATATGTATATTCATGTATACCTGTGTGTGATACATATTTAATACATGTATCACAGAAGAATTTTCGAAGTCGGTTTTAACTACGAATTTTGATACCAAATCACCTCAAATCTTTCTCAAATTTTGCATATTGACTCATCCATATGTTTTCAATGAATTTCAAGCATACCCATTGAAAAAGGTCTTTTTTTTTGCTTAGAATTTTGGAACCTTGTATATATATAAATATTTTATATTTCATCACCTTATTTGCTACCTCATCCATGAAATTTCATTTACGTATTGCATTTAATGTTGTTGATCACGCTTAACAATATGGAAAGAGATCTTTGCATGTGATTCTTGGAAAGAAATAACCTTATTTATTTGAGTTTTTAATTTTTATATGTGTTTGGCTAGTTTTGATAAGTCAATGATTAATGGCTAGAAGTTGGTAAGACGAGATTTATTTGGAACATTTATATAAAATTCACAGTTAACAGAGAAAAGATCTCAAATTTTGAACTGAAATAAATTTACAGAGAAAAGTAATTACAAGACAGACAACTATAAATTTACATACAAGAATAAGTAAATGTAAACGACAAAAGAACTTCAAGTTCATAGTTAAGAATTAGCCAAAATTCCCCACACTGAATCCTGATTATAGACGACATAACTAGACTTCAATGTAAGGATTCAGTAAACAAAAACCTTCTTCATTCTAGGCCTCCCTCTGTGGACTCGACAAGACAAAAGTTAGTTGAGCACCAATCATTAAAAGGAAAAGTGCACGGTTACCCATTATTTAAAAATATTTTTAACTTTTATTCATTATTTAAAATATATTTACTTTTTAATCAATGTTTAATATTTTTTATCCGCCCGAATAAAAATATCATTGTGTTAGACATGGGTACTATATAAATATTAAGGACATGATGTCTAAAACTTCATAAATGTTGTGTAAATATTAAGGATAAGTTGTCCTTAACTTCATAAATATTGTGTAAAATATTAAGGACATAATGTCTTTAACTTCATGAATGTTGTATAAATATTAAAGAGAAAGTGTCTTGTATTTACATCTATCGTTGTTAAACTTTAGGACATCATGTCTTAATATCATATATACAGTGTAAATGTTACGGCATAGAGTCATTAACTTCATGAGTATTGTATAAATAGTAAGGACATGGTTCGCTTAATATCCAAAAGTTAAAGGATATTTTGGAAACGTTTGTCCTCAATATTCCTAATTCAATATTTCGGGACGTTTAGAAAATTATTTCCTAACGTTTACTTATTTCACTTAATGTATAGAAGTTAAAGGACATTTTAGAAACGTTTGTTCTCAATATCAATTCTAGTTCAATATTTCAAGACAATTAGAAGATGCATAATTAGGAAAGCATTAATGATCCCTATGCAAAACTCAAGGTGCCAATGAAGTCCCAAAATAGATTTACATAAGTCACATCCCTCCCCTTACACTATCAAAAAAAAGTTCGAAACTAAAATGTGGTTCCTTTAAATTCAAAGTACACAAATAAATAAAAAAAGAACAAATTATATTTTTATATATAACATCACAATACCTGACACTATACAGTAAATATAATTGCACCGTTAATGTATAGCGCTAGGTATTGTGGCGCTATACTGCAAAAGTTGACACGGCGCTAGTATAACGCCATAATATCTGGCGCTATACCCCTTATTAAAATTAAAGTCCGGAACCAAAATGTAGTTCTTTTGGACTCAAAGTACACTAATAGGTGGTAAAAAAAAGTTACATTTTTGTATATAACTTCATAATACCTGGCACTATACACTGACAGTAACTGCACTGTTAATGTATAGCGTCAGGTATTATGGCGGTATACTGTAAGAGCTGACACGGTAAGATATAACGCCATAATACCTGGCACTATATATTAACTTTTATATATAGCACCATGTATTATGGCGCTATACTCCTTTTTCCTGGCCCACCAATAATTTCTGAGTTCAATAATTCAAAAGCATATAGTACCAACTTATTTGGCGCTATATATATATATATATATATATATATATATATATATATATATATATATATATATAAACTTTCCGGCTAGCCATTTCCTATATAAAGAGGTTAGAATCGCATAGAAATTCAATCAAAAAATTTTTTAACTCTTGTTGAAATGTCTATTGTTGTTAAATTCTCCAGCATTTTTTATTATGCATGAAGCGCGTAGGATAAGAGTTTCATTATATTGGGGGGCTGAGATTGTGATGGAGAATAACTCTGTGGGCTACAGTTTACCTCCTAAGTGTCATGTTAAATTGCCACTTACAATGGAGTATAAAACATTGATATCGTTGTTATGCAAAAAAAGAGTGTGAGAAAACGTTCAGTGATACCTAAAGTAACCGGCAGATATTTGTATTCCGTTACTCCGCAAGGGGTTACTTTTTACTCGGAGTTTACATCGACGATGATGAAACTTTGAGTGATTTCCTGAGGACTCCAGACAAATGCCGGGAAGTTCTTGTAATCACAACGTTGGAGATGTACGTGAAGGTCGAAGACGTTCCGAAAAACGAGGTTGTGCGTAGTAAAGATAACCCCCGGTTATCAGGTGGTTATTCTGGATCAGTTTTTGCCGGACAAGTTTCAGATAAAAGAGTTTTCCTTGATTTAAACTTATCACCATCGGCGAATGAGCAGCGAGAAAATAATTTATAAGTATTCCTTGATTTAAACTTATAATCGTCGGCGAATGAGCAGCGAGAAAATAATTTATACCCTACTTTCCATAATTCACTAAAAGCGTGGTAATCAATTTTCATTCCTATTAATTATGTATATTTTTGGCGTATTGAATTTGTATTAACGCTCATTTATTTAATAGGGGGTACCGCCCGGATATGAATTTTACAAATAGCCCATCCGGCAGTCATCACCTAATTGAAAACATCTATCATGGAATATCATCGCATTACAACTTGTAAGTAAAGATATATAGCCATATGGAAAGCATTTATTAATTCAGTAGCTTATATTTTTGTTGGTTCTGTAATGAAAACGAGCAAGTTGAACCGCATGTACTCACTTAATTGCCCAAAAATGACGTATTATATCGGGATCTAGCAGATGCACAGAGTGAGGAAGAGAACAGTGATTACAATAAGAATGCCGGTGAATCGGGAGATGAGACACCTTTTGCTCGTGAGGATGGTAATGAATAGGATGGGGAGGAAGGATCCAGTTTGAAGAGAGACCCCCTAGACGAAAAGTATACGAGTCCGAAGTGCCGTTTCATTCAAGGGAGATTCCTTACATTGATAACTTGCCAACCATGCCAGATGTGGAAGCTCTCACAAGGGATTTTGATAAAATCCGGACAACAATGTGGGATGAGTCTAAACCAACGGTGCTTGCAAAGAGGATGCTTTTTCTTGATAAAGTGCGCGTAAGCAGGGCTTGTAAAATGCACAACGTAAAAAAAGTGCCATGAGATGCAGGTATGGGAGTCAAGCCCGATAGTGTACAAGACTGTTTGCCGCAGGTGATTTTGGCCATGTAATTGGATGTTGCGTGCGACCAAGAAGAAGACAGGTATGTGAAAAGTGGGTAAATAAATTCCCACCTACACATGCGAAATGGACACATTCAATGGGAATCACTTCAACTTGGATATTGACTTGATATCTCTTTTACTTATTCCGCACATCGAAGCATCCATAAGGTATAAAATCAAAGAGTGCATTACAGCAGTCCACCAGGAACATGGCCATACAATTACTAAAAGAATGACATATCTCGGGCGGAAAATTGCATATCTGACTAGGTACATGGCTGCACTGCAGCAGTTTAACCCCGGGACGGTTGTTAAATGGAAGCTTGAGCGGAGTCTGGATAAACCATAATATATATTCAATTACGTGTGTAGGAGTTTAAGCCAGCAATTGATGGTTTTTCGCATTGACGGTCCGTAATATCCATAGACGGAACTCATTTATATGGAAAGTACGATATCAAGCTACTGATAGCCGTGGTGGTGGATGCTAATGGACAGATATTTCCTCTAGCTTTTGCTATTTGTGCCAAATGAAAGCGCAGAGACGTGAACGATGTTTTTAAACCACTTGAAAGAGCACATTGTCAAACAACATTCGGGTATTTGTCTAATATCTGATTGGCACGGTGGTATATTAAGTTTTGTGGAGAACTTGCCTACATGGAAAGAACCTTATGCATACCACCATTACTGTGTGAAGCACTTGAAGGCCAATTTTCAGAAGGCACATCCCAAAAAAGATCTACATGATTTGATGTGGATGGCAGCAGCAGACCACCAACAACATAAATTCCGGAGGCATATGGATTCTATCAAGCAAGAAGACGAGGCAGCCAATCGTTGGTTAATGCGACATGACCCTGAAAAGTGGACGTTGCATGCAGATGGTGGCAGACGGTGGGGAATTCTTACTACAAATATGTCAGAGTCTTTCAACGGGTTATTGAAGTCGGCAAGAGGATTGCCCATCACAACCATGGTGCGGATGTCGTTCAAGCAGATGGCGGAGAGGTTTGTTGAACGGTCTGCAGCTGCGACGGAATTGATGGAAAGGGGTGTTGAATTTATTCCCGTGCCTATGCAGAGATTTGAGAAATGCAAACGGCGAGCACATTGGCATTCCTTTTTGCAATATGAAAATGAAAAAGGTATTTTTGAAGTTTGCACCGCTATCCATAATAATTGGGGTAATAATGTACATACTGTAAATGAATCTACAAGGTTATTCTCCTGTGGGAAATGATCAATCTACCACATGCCTTGCTCATATGCCATCAAGTGTTGGTTATGCGGAGACCAACTACATTAATCAACAATATAATGTTTCCAAGTACCTAAGCACATATAGTGGTCAGTTGCAGCCAGTGGATACTGAGCATTATTAGCCCCCCGGAATCATTTAAAATAGTGTGTAACAAGTCCTATTTGCGTAAAAGATAGGTCCACAAGAGAACGTGTATACGGAACCAAATGGATGTTAGTGATACAGTATATGCGCGCAAATGTGGTATATGCTCGCCAATAGGACACGATTGTAGAAAAAATCCTTTGGGTGGCAACAGTTATCAAGCTCGGGGTGGGTATTCTTCTAGTGTACCTAACTACCCATCAGTTGATGTTGTAATAATTAGTTGTTATGTCTAAGTTGCATGATTTATGAAATAAAATTTCCCTGTTTGTTAAATATGATTTGTACTTTTCCATTTTACCTATTTAAATAAAATTTAATATAATTATCTGTATATTTATTATGTGTGTGTTGTCTTGTCGAACTAAAACAGCTGACCAGCTGATATAAAGTTGTCTTGTCAACATCATGATATTTAATACACAAAATATAGCGCCATTAGATATGACGCTATGTGTGTGTTGTCTGTCGAACTGAAAAAGCTGACCAGCTGACATATAATTGTCTTGTAAACATCATGATATTTAATACGCAAAATATAGTGTTATTAGATATGACGCTATGTGTATGTTGTCTCGCATATAAATAACGGGCTTATTTTAGTTATTTTGTGTCCTCAAAATTTACTAAAAGCAAATATTTCATTAAAAGTAAGGTTTTTTTTTTTACTAAAAGTCAATATTTCACAAATGACTCAACCTCTTCGTCCACCAATTTGCTATTGTGGAAAAGCATGCTTGATCCAAAATTATCAGGACGGTGGTGAAGTTCGACGCCGCTACTGATGATGTATGAACCAGTTCCACAAGGTTCCGGGCGAACCTATTTGTGATTTCGAGGAATGAGTTAATGAACCATGTTTTCAGGAGTGCTAGAGAGAACAACTGCAGCTTTTTCATAATATGTGTTTATGCCAACGGGAAATACAAAGAGAAAGTGATAGAATTATTGCAGAAATGAGGGCGAAACTGAAAGAGGTGGGAGAAGAAAAATGGAAAGCACAATAGAATTGTGAAGCATAAAAGGAACATAAAAAATAATATAAACATGAACTTGCAGAGGTGAAGGCAAAATTGAAAGAGGTAGAAGAAGAAAAAGAACAAATTGAAGAACGATTTAAGTGGCTGGAGCGGAGAATAAATGACAACCGGGACTAAACATTGGCATGTGTGTGTTTAGTATATTTTTCATATTTCATGTCTTTTAATTTTATTGGTCTGTTATATTTATGTTTGTGCTGTAGTAATGTTTTTCTTGTTTGTTGTACTAAATTTTATTTTAATTAAAGTGAAAGTTAAGTTTAAGTGCTTGTGTTGTTATATGAAACTGTCAAATGAATAGAGAACTATAAACAATAATGGGCATATTCGATTAAATATTGTTGTTAATGTATACAAAAATATTATTTACACCAAATAAAAAAAAGTAAGCCCGAATCAATGTGTCCCGCATCCGGTGTGTCTCAATGTAGCCGTACTTCTTAGGCGCATCACCTCCCTCCAGGGTACACTATCAGGATCATCATCATCTAGTCGTCTCCTTATAGCCGAATGCGGCGTAGGATGACATATATCGGTGGTGCTGTCAAGTTCAGTAGAAGGATACATAATAATATGAAACTTAGTATGAAAAAATACATAACAGTTCACAAAAAATTATATTGTATTACCATAATCTGGATCCTGAATGTAATCATCCATCGCAGCATCGCATGAAGCCAGAAAAATTAAATTAATAAAGTTGAAAAAATAAATAAGTTATAGTTAAAACAAATTCAAATTTATTACTAATAAACTAATACATGCGCATTTGATGAGGTTCCATAACTCAGTCGGCGCCCACTATAAAAATCACGGGTCGGTCGATCCTCATCAGTGATAGACTGGCCAAGGAAATAATTTTCCCCAATTCGCTTCTTGAAAATCCGAGCCAGTGATCAATAGTTGACCCGATGGGTCCACCTGCGATGGCAGTGGAGTGTGATAAATTCCAAGGCTGTAAGACGGAATGTCGGTCTCATGCATGCCACCTGCCATATCAACAGCCAGAGCCTCATCGCCCCCTTTCTGGGGACCACCTCCTTTCCGCCCACGATCACGTCATACGACACCAGCAGCTCATCGGGCAGCACCACCTCGTGGGATACCACGACCTCGCTGGTACGTGGCTGGGTCAATATAAACAGCCTCGTGTGCCAAATGCTGTCCTGATCGAGCTCACTGCAGTGTATGGGCAGCCACATCCATTAATCGATGACTATACTCATGCATGACCACATGATCATGGACATAACTCTACTTCCCCATACGATAGACGGTATGCAATCTAATCGCCTGCACAAAAGTAAAATATATAAACTACGTATTTGGCACGAAATTACAGGTATATAATTAATAATAACAAAAAACATACCAAGGCCTCGTGTCTCCCGGCGTTTGAGACGTACCGACCTTCTGCCTAATGAACTGGGTTCCCGATAAGAGTCGGGAAATAGTGCGGTACCATGCCATGTAACCTTCAATAGGAAAGTACTACGGAGGTGGAGTCAAGTCCCCTCGCCTGTCCCAAATACCCTACTGCATGTTAAGCCACGCAATAAATGTGCCATGCGCGCTGGACCGATCATCCCTATCATAATTAAAGGATGCCATGCGGGTAGAATCGGTATAGGCTGCGGCAGGACAAACTGATGAAATACCCGCTCTGAGGCATGATGCTCGACAATATCGACGCATGTGATATGCTGGCAGGGTAACTATCACCTCATCTTTGTTCGGCGTCCAATTGAACTATCAAATAACAACAGAAACCGCTAGTATGCACAACACTAAGTTAAACAATAACTGATAAGTTTAGTTAGATATTCACCTATGCGTCCTCTAGAAAATCCAACACATCCCTACAGAGGGGGAGATTATGATGGGCATCATACTCTCGTGCAAGTCTACGACGCATAACCCACCTACAAGCTAGAGGGAGATCCGGAATTTCTACATTAGCCGGTAGCTGTGATAGAGGTGGCCGAAGCTGCAAAAATCGCTCCCAGCCCCAAACCTAACATAGAAAGTTGACGTAAAGTATAAGATTAACTATAACTAGGTAGAATTATAACTAATGGATATTATTTGAATATGTTGTCACCTGTAGAAGCGGAAGAAAGCCACAAACGTCTCTCTGTGTGCCGATGCAAGCCCGACAGATCTGGCTTTACAAAAATGAGATGATATCACCACCCCAGCTGTAGCTGGATGTATCCTCGAACCGGGTAATATGATGCAGAAAATGGAGGCTCACTAGGTTCTCCGAAGTGTTTGAGAACAAGACCCCTCCAAATAAAGGAGCAACAACAGCCTCGTATATCGTTGTACATCCACCTCCGCTGACTCGTCGGTGATAGTATCGTCGATCATCAGCGGACATGCCATATAAAATCTCAGTCCTGGAGTGTGATGGTGGTCTCGCTAATGGGCAGATGGAAAGTGTGCGCCTGTGGTCGCCACCGCTCAATCAAGGCCGTGATCAAAGAATAGTCGAGCTGTATCATGGCAATGCTAATAATCCTATATAATCTCATCTCCTCCAAATAATAGACCACGCGGGGATGTAGAACGCGAGGAGGACTCAAAAACTCCCACAACAAAACCACTCTCCTGTCCTGGAAAGTCTGCGCAAGCAATTGTCCCTCCCATATATACTCAGATCTAAGTTGGGACTACAGGACTAATAGATACGACATCCGAGGGCCGGGATGTATAAGCTCATCCATGTCGTCAACTGTAAATTTATATATTTTTAATAACTTAACTGTAAAGATTATATATATATATATATTGAGGCTATGTGATACCAAACTATCATTAATAATTATGTATTTTTTTAATAATTTAAATTCATATTTTTAATAACTTCATTATATAAATTTTATATATATGTACTTATGGGTTGCAGGCTCGATATTTTAAGGCCTAGTGGCACCAAACTATCATTAATAATTTTATTATTTATAATTTAAATTCATATTTTTTAATAACTTAATTGTATGTATATATATATATATATATATATATATATATATATATATATATATATATATATATATATATATACACCTATGGGTTTCGGGCTCGATATTTTGAGGCCCTGTTCGGGCTCGATATTTTGAGGCCCTGTGGCACCAAATTATCATTAATAATTATGGATTTTTTATAATTTAAATTCATATGTTTTAATAATTTAATTGTAAAAATTACTAATTATGGTGTGTTGATACAATTATTAACTTAATTGTACAAAGTTTGCATGTTCAACTACTTGTATAAGTTACTTAAATAAAAGGAATTCTAAGCTAATATATCACACATTACTCGCTACAAGGCTCTAAATTTTACTACGCTAAAAGGGTCTACGTTTTACTACTCTAAAAAGGTCTAGATTTTACTACACTAAATATAATATAAACTAAATGTAAACAATAAATAAATTTAACTGCAAATAAAACACAAAACGACATGAAAACACACATATATAAATGAGGATATTAACAGATAAATTTATTTGACAAATTTATATTTATTTACAAAATACTAAAATTAAATCCGGATAAATTTAACATGCTAGTTTCGAAAAAAAATAAAAACCGAAATAGAACATTTACAAATCAAGTAATATGCATTATTATAAAAATTTTAACTTAAAATAAATTGAAATACCTCGATTTAGAATTTCCGAAAAAATAGATCAAAATTTTGATTCTTAAAGTAAGAATCAGCAATAACACGAAACTCTACTCGAATGTGGGACCTACGTTCTTCAAGTTTTATGTGCCGGGGGGGCCCAGAATTTTTTTTAAGAAGGTGGGCAGTAGCGGGTATGGGGGACCAAGAAGAGAAGTAGGAGTAAAATAATGGAGGAAATCAGTGGGCATGATAAAGAAGATGGTTCAATTTTAATGTAACTTGTTTTTTTCCCACCTATTTGTGTACTTTGAGTCCAATGGAACCACATTTTGGTTTCGAACTCATTAAAATTGTACCGTCTTCTTTATCGTGCCAACTGGTTTCCTCCATTATTTTACTCCTACTTCTCTTCTTGGTCCCCTCATACGCGCTACTGCAGACCTTCTTTAAATAACATTCGGGGTCCCCCCGGCACATAAAACTTGAAGAACATAGTCTCATATTCGAGTAGAGTTTCGTGTTATTATTGATTCACACTTTCGGAATCAAAATTTCGATCTATTTGTTTTTCAAAAATTCTAAATCGAGGTATTTCGTTTTATTTTAAGTTAAAACATTTATAATAATGCATATTACTTGATTTATATGTGTTCTCTTTCGGTTTGTATTTTTTCTTTTCGAAACTAGTATGTTAAATTTATCCAATTTTAATTTTAGTATTTTATAAATAAATATAAATTTATCAAATAAATTTGTCAGTTAATATCCTCATTTATATATATGTATTGTCATGTCGTTTTGTATTTTATTTGCAATTAAATTTATTTATTGTTTATATTTAGTTTAGATTATTTTTTAGCGTAGTAAAATCTAGACCTTTTTAGCGTAGTAAAATGTAGATCCTTTTAGTGTTGAAAAATTAGAGCCTTGTAGCGTAGTAATATATGATATTTTAGCTTAGAATTCCTTTTGTTTAAGTATCTTATAATGGTAGTTGAAAATGCAAACTTTGTACAATTAGTGTGTTGAATTAGTAATTTTTACAATTAAGTTATTGAAAAATATAAATTTAAATTATAAAAAATGCATATTTATTAATGATAGTTTGGTGCCCCAGGACCTTAATATATCGAACCTGAAACCTATAGGTATATATATAATTTATACAATTAAATTATTAAAAAATATAAATTTAAATTATAAAAAATATATATAACTATTAATGATAGTTTGGTGCCACTAGGCCTCAAAATATCGAGCCCGAAATTATATATATATATATATATATATATATATATATATATATATATATATATATATATATATATATATATATATATATATATATATATATGTATGAATTTTAATTATTAAAAAAATAGAATTCCTAATATGAATTAAGTTATACAATTAAGTTATTAAAATATGACTTTAAATTATTAATATATATATATATATATATATATATATACATAATTTTTACAATTAAGTTATTAAAAAAATATGAATTTACAGTTGACGACATGGATGCGCATATACATTCCGGCCCTCAAACGTCGGATCTATTAGCCTTACATCACCAGTATAGATTTGAGTATATGTGGGAGGGACATTTGCTTACGTTGATTTTCCAAACCAGGAGAATGGATCTATTGTGGGAGTTTTTGAGTCCTCCCCGCGTGGTCCATTATTTGGAGGAGATGTGATTATATAGGATTATTAACATTGGCCGGATACAGCTCGACTATTCTTTGATCACGACCTTGATTGAGTGGTGGCGACCAGAGGCGCACACTTTCCATCTGCCCATTAGCGAGACCACCATCACACTCCAGGACTGAGATTTTATATGGCCTGTCCGCTGATGGCTTGCCAGTTTTACTGCCTGCAACCATGAGATATTATCCGGCAGGCATATTGGGATATGCTGCACATGCTCACGGGTTTCATGCCGGAGGACCAAAAGATAGTGTTAGGGGTCAGTCGTATGCAGTTAGTCCTCATTAGAGACCACCTGCTGCAGATTGACGATACTATCACCGACGAGTCAGCGGAGGTGGATGTACAACGATATACGAGGCTGTTGTTGCTCCTTTTATTTGGAGGGGTCTTGTTCTCGAACACTTCGGAGAACCTAGTGAGCCTCCGTTTTCTGCATCATATTACCCGGTTCGAGGATATAACCAGCTACAATTGGGGTGGTGTTGTCATCTCATTTTTGTACAGGCAGATGTGCGGGCTTGCATCGGCACACAGAGAGACGTCTGTGGCTTTCAGCCACTTCTACAGGTGACAACATATTCAAATAATATGTCGATTAGTTAAAATTCTACCTAGTTATAGTTAATATTATACTTTATGTCAACTTTCTATGTTAGGTTTGGGTCTGGGAGCGATTTCTGCAGCTTCGGCCACCTTTACCACAACTACCGGCTAATGTAGAAATTCCGGATCTCCCTCCAGCTTGTAGGTGGGTTATGCATCGTAGACTTGCACGAGAGTATGATGCCCATCGTAATCTCCCCCTGTGTAGGGATGTGTTGGATTTGCTGGAGGATGCACAGGTGAATATCTAACTAAACCTACTAGTTATTGTTAAGTGTTGCGTATACTAATGGTTTGTGTTGTTATTTGATAGTTCATCTGGACGTTGTACAACAATGAGGTGATCGGTACCCTGCCAGCGTATTGCATGTTCAGCTAACATATTTGGAGGGATTCTGTCCCTCTGACATGCCTTGATATTGTCGAACATCATGCCTCAGAGCGGGTGTTTCGTCAGTTTGGCCTGCCGCAGCCTATACCGACTCCACAAGCATGGCATCCTTTACATTATGAGAGGAATGATCGGTCCAGGGCGGACGACATATATTGTGTGCCTTAACACGCAGTTGGGTATTTGGGACAGGCGAGGGGACTTGACCCCACCTCCGTAGCAATTTCCAATTGAATGTTATATGGCATGGTACCGCACTCTTTCCTGAATTTTTATCGAGAATCCACTTCATCAGGCAGAAGGTCGGTACGTTCTCATACCCCGGGAGACACGAGGCCCTATTATATTTTCTATTATTATTCATTATATACCTGTAATTTCGTGCCAAATACGTAGTTTATATTTTTTACTTTTGTGCAGGCGATTGGATTGCATACCGTCTATCGTATGGGCCAGCAGACGTAGAGTTATGTCCACGATCGTGTGGTCATGCAAAAGTATAGTCATTGATTCATGGATGTGGCTGCCCGGACACTGCAGCAAGCCCGATTGGATCAGCGTTTGGCACACGAGGCTGATTATATTGATCCAGCCACATTCCAGCGAGGTCACGGTATCCCATGAGGTGGTGGTGCCCGACGAGCTGCTGGTGCCGGAGGACGTGGTCGTGGGTGGAGAGGAGGAGGTCCACTGGAAGGAGGCGATGAGGCTCCTAATAATGATGTTGCTGCTGATATGGCAGGTGGTATGCATGAGACCGACATGATGTCTTACAGCCTTGGAATTTATCACACTCCAGTGCCATCACAGTTGACCTCATCGGGTCAATTATTGATCACGGGCTCAGATTTTTAATGAGCGGATTGGGGTAGATATTTCCCTGGCCTGTCTACCACTGATGAGGATCGGTGGATCCAAAATTTTTATAGTGGGCGCCGACTGAGTTATGGCACCTCATCACATGCGCATACATGAGTTTATTAGTAATAAATTTGAATTTGCTTTAACTATAATTTATTTATTTTTCTTTAACTTTATTAATTTCCTTTTTGAGGATTCATGCGATGTTGCGACATATGACCACATTCAGGATCCATACATGATTATGGTAATACAATATAAATTATTGTGAATTACTATGTAGTTTTCTATACTATGTTTCATATTAATTTATGTAGCCTTCTACTAGACCTGACAGCACCACCGATACATGTCATCGTGTGCAACATCCGGCTATAAGGAGACGACTTGATAATGATGATCCTGAGAGCGTACCCAGGCGGGAGGGGATACGCCTCAGGCCATCGGCTACATTAAGACACATCGGATGCGGGACACGTTGATTCGGCCTTCTTTTTTTAATTTAGTCTAAATAATATTTTTGTATACATTAACAACAATATTTAATCGAATATGCCTTTTAATTTTCTTAGTTCTGGATTTGTTTGATAGTTTCATATAACAACACAAGCACTTAAACTTAACTTCCACTTCAATTAAAATATAATTTAGTACAACAAACAAGGAAAACATTACTACAACACAAATACAAATATAACAGGCCAACAAAATTAAAATACATGAAATTCGAAAAATACACTAAACACATACATGCCAATATTTAGTTCCGGTTGCCATTTATTCTACGCTCCAGCCACTTAAATCATTCTTCAATTTGTTTTTTTCTTCTTCTACCACTTTCAGTTTCGCCTTCACCTCAGCAAGTTTCCGTTTATATTTTTTTACGTTCCTTTTGTGCTTCAAAATTTCATTGTGCTTTCCATTTTTCTTCTCTCACCTTCAATTTCGCCCTCATTTCTGCAATAATTCTATCGCTTTCTTTTTGTGTTTCCCATTGGCGTACGCACATATTATGAAGAAGCTGCAGTTGTTCTCTGCAGCATTCCTAAAAATATGGTTCAACCTATTCCTCAAAATCACAAATAGGTTCGCGGGGAACCTTGTAGAACTGGTTCATACAGCACCAGTAGCAACATCCAACTTCACCATCGTCCCAACAATTTTGCATCAAGCATGTTTTTCCACAGTATCACATTGGTGGACGAAGAGGTAGAACCATTTGTGAAAATGTACTTTTAGTAAAAAAACCTTACTTTTAATGAAATAAATATTTTCTTTTAGTAAATATTGAGCATGCGAGACAACACACATAGCGTCATATCAAATGGCGCTATATTTTGCGTATTAAATATCATGATGTTGGCAAGACAACTTTATGTCAGCTGGTTAGCTTTTTCAGTTCGATAAGACAACACACACATAGCGTCATATCTAATGGCGCTGCATTTTGCGTATTAAATATCATGATATTGATAAGACAACTTTATGTCAGTTGGTCAGCTTTTTTAGTTCGACAAGACAACACACACATCGTAAATATACAAATAATTATATAAAATTATTATTTAAATAGATAAAATAGGAAAGTACAAATCATATTTAACGAACAAGGAAATTTTATTTCATAAATCTTGCAACATAGACATAGCAACTAATTATTACAACATCAACTCTAGGTAATTAGGTACACTAGAAGAACACCCACCCCGAGCTTGATTGTTGTTTCCACCCAAAGGACATTTTCTACGGTCGTATCCTGTTTACGAGCATATACCACACTTGCGTGCATATACGGTATCACTAGCATCATTTGGTTCCATATATGCATTCTCTTCTGGACCTATCTTTTACGCAAAAAGGACTTGTTACACACCATTTTTAGATGGTTCCGGGGGCCAATAATTCTCAGCACTCACTGGCTGTAGCTGACCACTATATGTGTTTAGGTACTTGAAAATGCTATATTGTTGATTAATATAGTTGGTCTCCGCATAACCAACACGTTGAAAAAACTTGATGGCATGTGGTAGATTGACCATTTCCCACAAGAGCATAACCTTGTAGATTCATTTACAGTATGTACATTATTACCCTGATTATTATGGATAGCGGTGCGAACTTCAAAAATACCCTTTTCATTATCATATTGCAAAAAGGAATGCCAATGTGCTCGGCATCTGTATTTATCAAATCTCTGCATAGGCACTAGCATAAATTCAACATCCATTTCCATCAATTCCATTGCAGCGGCAGACTGTTCAACAAACCTCTCCGCCGTCTGCTTGAACAACATCCACACCATGGCTGTGACGGGCAATCCTCTTGCCGACTTCAATAACCTGTTGAAGGACTCTAACACGTTTGTAGTAAGGATTCCCCATCTTCTGCCACTATCCGCATGCAACGTCCACTTTTCAGGGTCATGTCGCATTAACAATGATAGGTTGCCTCGTCTTCTTGCATGATAGATCCATATGCCTCCGGAATTAATGTTGTTGGTGATCTGTTGCTGCCATCCACATCAAATCATGTAGATCCTTTTTGGGATGTGCCTTCTGGAAATTGGCCTTCAAGTGCCTCACACAGTAACGGTGGTATGCATAAGGTTCTTGCCATGCAGGCAAATTCTCCACAGAACTTAATAGACCATTGTGCGATCAAATATTAGACAAATACCTGAACGTTGTTTAACAACATGCTCTTTCAGGTGGCTCAAAAACATTGTCCACGACTCTGTGCTTTCATTGGCACAAATAGCAAAAGCTAGAGGAAATATCTTCCACTAGCATCCACTGCCATGACTATCAATAGCTTGATATCGTACTTTCCATAGACATGAGTTCCGCTATGGATACTACGGGCTGGCAATGCGAAAAACCATCAATTGCTGGCTAAAACGCCCATAACACATAATTGAATATATATGTGTGGTCTGCACATTGCTTGAGTCTGTAGGTGGATAGATTCTGCAGCTGCACAATTTGATCAACGACTGCAGTTCATCTTTTGAGACCGTACAATTCATGTGCGATCTGCACTCCAGGCAAGGCTTCAGTCTTGGTCATTTGGTGCACTCTCTGAACTTTTTAAATTCTTTTCAGTGCGACCATGTTCTGCGGCCGCACATATTGTGCGCGTTATGCACTTCTTCTTTAATTACTTCTGGGCTTCTACATCAGGTCTTCAACCATAGAGAGAAATATGAGGTCTGCACTTGCTTCTGCTGACCGCACTTCTAGTCTATTGTGCCCCTTCTTGCCATGTGAGTCAGAATACTCCTTTTTGAGTCGTATTTCTTCATGCGAGCCCAAATGTCCAACATTCCTACAATTTGTACACTTCTATTAGTTTTGGGAACATAACTCGACACTTTCAGACTAAAATAGAAGTAAAAAAGATGTAATAAGTGGTCAAAATCCGCACTTATCAACTCCC
The DNA here is from genome assembly GCA_034376525.1 of Nicotiana benthamiana. Taxonomy (NCBI): domain Eukaryota; kingdom Viridiplantae; phylum Streptophyta; class Magnoliopsida; order Solanales; family Solanaceae; genus Nicotiana; species Nicotiana benthamiana. The sequence continues at coordinate 50,944,255 of CM067325.1, read as the reverse complement.
CGAAACTTAAGTATTTGCTTGTCCTCAAGCAAATAGATTAGTTCCCACCTCCTCAAAGTGAAAGGTCATTTCATCGAGTCAATGGTAAGCCACGCATACTTAGTTGGGACTAGTAATTACTCATGATTTATCAACAAGGTGACAAGTCAAGTATCATGTACATATAGCCTAGTGTGACATTTGAGTTTCAAGAATTGACTTTACTCATCAAGGACTCTTGTTCTATCATGTAGATCATGGTGGACTCCAAACTCTTCCTCCTCTACTTTTCCATTTGCGAAGCTCACTTTAAAAGTTAGCACTAACTCTTAAGATTCATGAAAGGTTCACTCTTCTCTCACAAGAGAATGTCATAAGTACAGGTTAAGGTACCATAGGCTTGCCCCTCATGTAGAGCACCAGTAATGCAAGGTCACTAGGTTAGAAATCAAGTAGGACTTATTTCAGGCTATAATGAAAGCGTTTAGATTAGGTAAGGATACCATATGGCTAAGTGGTTACACCTTTCCTTAAGCACATCACATTTTCATTTCTTGGCTCACAATTACCAATTCTTAGAGGGACTTGACATCACTCTTTTTTGTTCATTTCATTCTTTTTCTCCCTTGATGCTCATGTTAGGGATCATTACCTCTTTTTCAATCCATCAACCTTTGCACTTATTCTTTTTCTTTTTGTTCTCTTTCTTTTCTTGCCTTCTCTTTTCATAGAGATAATTTTTTTTCTCTTTTTGTGCCTTGATACCTCTTTCAAATTCCTCAACTCCCTCCCCTCCCCCCAAACTTATGCCTTTAGCCACTTATTTCACAAGAATATTAATGAAGGTCCAGCTGCCAAGAGAGGATCGCGACAAAACGGGTAGAGGCTTATTACATGGTTCTCTAATGAGAAAGGCTAGAGGATCAAAGGGGGTTGACTAGGGATAATGACATTGGTTGGCGATAGGAAGCTAAAATGGTCAAAGGAAAGCCTACAATTATTTCTCAAACAAAGCAAAGCTTGGGATTTCACCTTGAAGCATATTCAGGCAAGTTCTAGACTATTCTCACAGATACATGGACTAGCAACAAATTATCTTACCCCTCACGCAACTAGACCGTAAAAGAGGATATAGTCGAGAGTCTACAACAACTACACTCAAGTTAAATATGACTATGGTCCAATAAACCACTCGATGATTACATAAGTCAACTCAAGAGTCTCAAAGTTACTAACTAGAGTTATTTTCTTTCAAAAACCTTGTTTCAAATCATAAGTACGTAATTAAGTGTGTTACTACCATATTAAACATGAATAACTCTTTTACGAGAATGGATTTATTAGGCCTTTTATTCATTACTACGACTATTATTATTATTATTATCTAAACACAAAAATGGTCTCATTCCTTTAAGAAGGTTGTTACGCCATCCACCGTTAGGACAAGTCACCCAATTCACACAAAAACGTGTGAAAAGAACCGTGGTATTAAAAAAATCAAAGGCTTATTATCTACAAAAGAATACAAAGAAGATACTAACAAAACAAGAACTAAAGGGGAAAAATAAATAAGCTAATGAACAACAACTACTAAAGATCGATAAACTATAAATAAGAAAAGGAATAGAATCGTCCAATTATTACAGTCCAAATATATCTAAAATGTGTCAATTAAATCAAATAAACTCCCCACATTCCACCCCCAACCCCCCGAATAAAAGTAAGCATTGTCCCTAATGCTTAGTAAAAAAAGAGTGAAAGGAGAGAGGGTGAAGAATACTCCCAAAGAATCCTTGGACATCATAGTGCAACATCATCACCCGTTGGGTTAGCCAATTGTATCTCATCATCATCATATCTTGGCGTGGCATGGTAAACATCGTACGCACTACCTCAGCAGTGTTGGCAGCAAGGTCTGGCTCCTTAGACAGGCAAGTTGGTGAAACTAGTGCAGATGGTGCCAATGGATCTGGGACGGCTGGTGCGGTTAAAGTAGCATATCAAAAGGTAGATCCATAGCCGTTGCAAGTCTAGTTACCTCCTTCTTGAGCTTGTCAACTAACTTTTTGCCTGTTGGGACTTCCTCATCTTCTTCACTTCTTTGGCTAACTCCTCAATAACCAACATGTGTTGTACCAGAGTGTCCATGATCATCTTCTGGTTGTCTGAATCACGCGTAACTATGCCTTATAAAAAAGACTAAGCAGTCACTGCAAATATAATCTGGTTCAAGAGCCAGAAGTCGAATTCCACAGGGAACTAACCTATTTAGTATATTTTATTAACGTTAACGATAGTTCAGACAAGTTTCAGATGCAAGATTTTATTTGGTAATTAACAAAAATTATTTAACTAAGGAAATATGACAATAAAAACTATTAATAAGCAAGAATAAAGTTGAATTCAGTGGTAAAAGGATCTAGGGTTATTGATTTCCTAATTGTTGGATTAATTCTTGACACATTCTCTATAATCTCGCCATAACACTCTATAAATATGATGAGTTCTTGTTTACCATAATTGAACCGTACTTGTCTCTCGATAAATTACGGTAATTTACTAGAAGCATTCTCTCGAACTACTCTAGTTGAAAATTTGTACAGCTCATAAATATCACACCAAAGCTTCGTTATCTCTAACCCCGCTTTTAAATTCATTTAATAATCTCTTAACTTACCCGAAAGTGGCGTTGTTTAACAACAATCTAATCAAGTTTTCTTTCTCAAGCAATACAAGATATATAGACACGATTAATCAAGAGCCCTTTCAATTAATCACAAGACAACTCATAGATGAACAATTATAGGGTAAAACAGTTCAATTATATTAAAACATAATCAAGACTTCATCCAACAATTAGTTCCATCAACCCTATATGACGGGTTTAGCTACTCATACTACTAGACGAGATTACATTTTTAAAAGTCATAACCAAAAATAGAATTAAGACGAAGAAGATAAAAAACTCGTAGATGATTCTTCGTCTTGCTCTTTTTTGTGTTCTTGCCTCCAAATTTCTTCTAAAAACGAGTCTCCCTCTTTTTGGGTGAGTTAGGCTTCATATAGGTCAAGGCTAGTCGCCTTTGGATTTAAAAAATCTGCCTTGGGCTATTTTTTCTCAAAAGCCCGTGGATGGCCGCGGATCAACCACAGATTGACTACGCATTTTGCCCGGAATTCTGCGTGGTCGCACATTGACCCCGCACCTGGAGGAGTTTCTTCCTTCGTTTTTCTTTCTTCTTTTTACGTGCGCTAACCTCTGATTAGCCTTTAATGCTCCATATTAACTTCAAAACACTCATTAACGTCCTCATAACCTGGAATTGCTCCTGCAAAGCATAAAGTTCTTAATTAGATCAATTTATTATCATTTAACATTCAATATCAATAAAGTACGGCTAAGTTAGAGCGTAAATAGTTGCTAAACTACATAATTATAGCCTACTATCAATACCTCACACTTAAACCATTGCTCGTCCCTGAGTAATCAAACCACACTGTACAGAGGCCTAACTTCACTAAGTGACTTCCCTAACTCGTCACACCAAGAATATTTCACATAGATTGAGCACGGTACTGTATTATCTTCATCTCAAGAGTTGACTCCCACGAGCCACACAATATTCCTAACTTGATCACTTACTCTAACCCAGTGGTCAAAAATTACCTTTCCTTTATGAATCAAGTGTCTGCTCACGACAGAAGAGACTCATTTTCCACAATCAAATAAAATTCACACATAATGAGGAATTTCAAAATCGACAGAATTCACTCACCCTCCATAACCATATTCTTGTGCCACGAAAGATGCTCCATAAGCGTGTCCGTAATGTACTACTCTAATAATCAAGCTCATTCAGTCTAGGATAATGTAGGACTTCATTTGGTTGTAATGTAGTATGTGGGTCGAATAGGATATATTAGGAAATAAGAGTGGCTATACCTCTCTAAGCACTTTAATACATATACTTAACATTTTAAGTCCATACTTATGTCAACCAACACTCCAACTTCAACACCACGTTTATCTCCCTATACTTATTTAAGCACAATTACATTAAAAGCTACCAAAGGGATATTATTCAGCACAATCCAACTATAATTTTTCTTCTCAATGTAAGTGGCTTTTTTAACACAGTGCGCCTTTCTCCTTATTTGATTACTTCCACTCAAAAGCCCCACCAACCAGCCCACACTTTAATCTTTACAAGTTCATAGCAATTCAAGTGCTCACGATTGGTGAAAGGGTACACATATATGGTTAATTCAAACAAAAGGGTAAGACTTATAATGTGGTTGCAAAAGAAACAAGATTACAAGCTCAACGGGATTAACTACGATACAAAATAATTAGGCGGGTATATATATATATATATATATATATATATATATATATATATATATATATATATATATATATATATATATATATATATATATATATTTGGGTCAACAAAGAAATACCTATATCACTTCCAAGACAGAGCGAGACTACTATTTCTCTTTGCAATCACACAAGGCTAGTTCTAGGCATCAAATGCAGTGCACAGAATACAACAAGCCTCACGTACTCATGGCACATAATTCACTCCAGATTGGATCATCAAAACACTTTTGTTAGGGTACTTACGCCAAATTAAGAACATACAATTTAAGGCTCTCTTACAAGAATCAACAATTGAGCCTAAACGTCACACTGAAGTACCTGCTATATTCATGGCATAACAACATTAAGAGATCCTATTTCCAGTTTAGCCCATAGATCATGAGTTCCTAACTAAAAAAAACTAACTACACCTGATTCAAAGGAAATACGTGGAAAAGTACCATGGACTAAAGAAAATCCAAGGGGAATTGATACACTACTACAAAAGAAATTTTCTCTTGTGTTTATTTGTTTTTATTTTATTTTTCTTCAACTTTAATTCCTCAAGAAACCCGTTGAATGATATCAACCATCGGGACAAACCAAAACTCTTTTGAAATTTTTTGTTTTTGTTATAATTATTAACTACAAAACTACACTAATCTACATACAACATACAAACAAGGTATACCCCACCCTACACTTAAAATGATGTCATATCCCCATGTCACACAAGATAAAAAAATGTGAGATAAAGGAAACTTCCCTGGTACATCAATCTTGATAAGAGACAGTGTCGGGGTCGAGATGGCATGCCCTCCCCATAGCACGTAGCTAAGCCATGATCTTCTTTTTCGATTTTGCATTTTGGGTGGCCAATACATTAACTCAAGCCCCCAATTCTGTGATAGAAGTTTGCAACCCTGCCATTTCATGCTCTAAGGCTATCATCCGCGTATTCTATCTGACCACAGATGTTCCTTCCCCCTCTGCAACTTGCTCATGTGTGGGTGACTCAGCCCCAACTTCTTCTTGCCTTTTATCTCCCTCCTCTAGTGCATCATAATCATCACTATTAGCACCCCAAGGTACCACAAGGTCCTTCCCAATGGTCACTTTCTCCGTCTGGAACTTTGTTTCTTTCTTCACTCTTCCATCCATGCTCATGTTCTCCGGCACCTGTGCTGCCTACTATAATCTAGTGACCAGGAAAGGGAAGAAGAACCCATACCTCACTGTACAACAAATGAACATCTCAGCGTGAATAACCTTTGCCATATCAAAATCGTAGCCATTCATGAAACACCAGATCACTGCAGCTTTGGGACCATTCACCTCAGTGGTGTTGGAGGAAGGCATCAGCAACTATTGATGATATACAACCAACACTTCCCTTCAAAGGTGACTGAAGTCGAATGAAACATCTTCCCTAGAGTAATCCACACTACTTCCTTGTTGGGCACACATATTGTCCTAAAGAACAAATTCCACGTGGCTGATGATATGCCATGGGTGACATAGTAGTTCTCCGCAACAGGATCTTCCCCAAACATTAGCAACCCATAAGCTCTTCGAATGGCCTCTATGGATGCATCCATATTTTTCTTTCGCAACGTGCATACATGGTTCACATGTTTCGGAATGTTCGCGTAAAACTCCATCACAATCATCAAATTAGCTTCGTTTGGTTCTTCAAAGAAAATATCCATCCTACGCCAGACCAATTCTCAGTACATATTGAGATAGTCATTTTGAAGGGACCCTATATCAATTCCTCTCTTCGGCATGGAATTCCTGGATGTATTTACACCAAAACATTTCTGAGCCGTGCTAGATACAAGCTTGGTACTGTCATATTGGCAAACATTAGCCAAAACTTGTGGCCTGGATGAACCAACGTGACCACTAGAGCGTCATACTACCTGAAACAAATACCCCCATCAGCGAAAAATAAGATATGTGAAGCAAGGATGGTTACTCCAATTTCACCCGCACAATTGATCATAAATTACATTCAAGACTCACTGTGACATTTAAACAAATACTTGATGTGCACATTTACCATAAATTTCTCAAACACCTAATTTGACCTCAATTCCACCACAAACTTAACAATGTCCAGTCCACTTAACAAAATCCATTACCCTCACATACCAACAAGTATATTCTCAACACAAAACACAGACAAGAACGACAATGACTTCTATAACCATACAATTAAAAAAGAAAAAGAAAAGAAAAAATTGGAAAAACTAAAAAAACTAAAGAAAAAGGAAAATAGAAGCAATTGGCACTTAACTAATGATCTTGTGAGGAATAGAGATTGGGGAGTGATTGAGTAGAGAAGAGGAAGAAAGAGAAGTAGGTTTTTGCTATGGGAATTAAGGGGGAAGGGAGAATAGTGTGCGTGGAGAGTTTTTGAGAGGAGGAAAGGGTTTTATTGTTGAAAGATTTTGGGGGGGGGGGGGAGAAATTATTAGTAGTAAAAAATTAAAAGCTAATGAAAAGAAAAGAAAAGAAAAAAATACTTTAACTAAACCTAAAACAGATCGCGCATTTTGCCTAGTGTTCTGCCTGACGTGTGCGGCCAGTGCGCGGCCGTGCATTGATCACGCACCTGGAGGAGTTTCTGCCTTCATTTTTCTTTCTTCTTTTTACGCGGTCTAACCTCTGATTCGCCTTCAATGCTCCATATTAATTCCAAAACACTCTTTAACATCCTCATAACCCAGAATTGCTCCTGCAAAGCATAAAGTACTTAATTAGAGAAATTTATTATCATTTAATATTCAAATATCAATAAATGTGGCTAATTAGAGCGTAAATAGTAGCTAAACTATATAATTATAGCATGCTATCATTGTCCATAATATTCTTCAACTTCTCATCAAGAATAAAGGAGACCCCGTGGTACATATGCAGATGACTGCGCTGCAATAGCACTAGATATGTCAGACAACTTTGAAGTAGTTGTCTGCATCCAGTTGTTAAGATTCGTTAATGTCTGGGAGACTCGCAGAGCGGGTAGTGAATCTGTAGGCATGTGCACTAGAATTGGAGCATGAGTAGAGTGCCGTGAGGACTGTTGTAGGATCTAAAGATGATGGCGGAGGCATAGTAGTAGCACGCAAAGAGGGCTCAACAGAGGTGGATGGAATGTCATCTATTTTAAAAAACTACTATTGTCGGCTTATCAGATTGGCTTGTGGTGGTAGAAGATTGATCTCTCTTCTTTGGGTTGGTTGCGTCCATCAATGAATACAAGTTAAATGGCTTCTTTGGCTTCACCTTGGTGTCATATGATCTTGGCTCTAGCTTTGCATTAGTGAGGTACTCTGTGATAGTGTTGGGATAAGGGAAGGTCGGGCTAGTCTGTTGTTCTACCAATGAAATATTGGCCGACATCACGACGCTCGCTTTAATTGGGTACCCGACCATGATAGAAGCCATAAGTACAGCCCGGGGGAGAGGCACATGAGTCTTATTCTCACACGGATCAAGTCTACTACAAATAAAGATATGTCATCCCTTCGCCTCGAAGCTCAATGTGGTATGCTAAATAGGAACCCCAACAGTGATCCATGGTGGCGGTGGCCCTGGTGGTGCTAAGATATCTACTAGCCAAGGTCGGACTTCTTCTTTCATTGCACACTTATCAACAAACTCCTTAATCTCCAAGTCCCCAAACCCTAAGTACGCATTTAGTATATGCTAATAAAACCTTACGTTGAGGTTGCGTAATTTAGTCACCTTCATCCCCTTCTTGATGTGAGAAACATTTGCATAGAACTCTCGGACGAGGTACTCCTTGTCATCCTCAACTCTCTTAGCAAACCACATCCAACCCTTTCGTGCTCCAAACTGCCTCAGCACTATTGGGTTGTATTTATCCATATCCTTCAATAGAAACTTCCACTTAAGTGTCAAGGATCTCACCGACCACTACATACGCAAAATAAGTTAAGGCAGCTAAGCAGATGAACCTATCCTCCCATATCTTATTTTTCTTTGATCTATCCACACCAGTGGATGTACCATCTACCCTTCTACCATCATCGAGGATATCCTGTAATATCCGACCCCTCGAAAGTGTTGTGAGATGAAGAGGCCTTATTTACAAGCTGGAATCGCCTCTGTGGCCTAAATTGTGTGGATATCTACTTTTTTTGAATAGAAGCTAACTCGCCCTTTTAAGCTTCCCCATACAGGACATAGGAACTAGACTCAGAGAGGTTTAAACCTCTCTCTCTCTGCCTGTTGTGGCCTTCTTCCTGATTGTTTTGGGCTGGCCAAGGGGAAAGTTACCTCTACTTCAACCCCTAGAAGACTCACCTCTTCCTTTTGTAGTATCGCCGCGGTCTCATGATAGAACTATTATTTGTATCAAAGCAATGAAGATTGTTAGTTTCCAGTAATCATTCAACACATTCATGACTTATGTAGGTAAGGGAGAACAATATGGACATAGTGAGATTATGACAAAAATAATAGGCTGCTGAAATTGGGGCTGCGGTCTGCAGATTTTTGAAATGCGGACCGTACAATTACAAGTGTGGCCTTACTTCTGCCAAATAATATCACATGCTCAGAAGGCCCTCTCTAAAGAAAGTGCAAATCCTGTTTTGTGACCGTAGGAGAAATCTGCGGTTCACATAATCCCAATTGCGGACTCCTTGAGGTTTATGCAGTCTGCACAATTAAAGTATGATCGTAATGCACTTGCTTCACTAGGTCGCCCAAAACATCTAATATGCGTACCGCACAAATTCAAGTGCGTCCGCAGATTTCAAAAACTATGCACATGCAAACTTTTCTAGTTAGATTTTTCAATTACTTGCACAAATTGATATGTCAACATGGCATTAACATGAAATCTTATTAATTCAACCCATGATAGACTGTATTATCAACTACCCAGTTCAGCACATGGATATATAGATGATCTCTAATAATAGATGGCCTAAAAATAAATAAAATTTTTAAAATTAAACTAGTACAAAAATTAAACATGAAATGAAACATACCATATAGGTCAAGTTCATTGAGTGTATAAGCATAGGTGGTTGTGTGCGGGGACAATGAAAATCTCTCAAGAAAGTTGCATAATAACGGTGATTTTTAGGCGAGCGAAAATGTAAAACAAACTCAAGTTTCCTATTTATACTAAAAATCCTAATCGGGAAAAGGGTCGAGTGCGGCTGCACATTTTCATTCGCGGTCCACACCGTATCACCTGTGGTAGACATCTCTGCTCTTGATGTGCAGTCCACATATATTTGGGTGCGTCCGCATATTTTCACTTGCGGTCGCACATTAGACTCCGCATTAAGAGGCTCAAACTTCAGAGAGTTATCATTTTTACACCTTTGTAAGATTCGAATTATGCAGTCTGCATGAGAAATGTGCGGCCGTGAATGCCATCCCACTGTGGCATACAAAAATGTGCGGTCAACACAAATAAAATACAGACCGCATATCTTTGAACACTTAGCCATTTTTTAGTTCTCACCCTTCTTGCAAGTCATACTCAACCTTGTAGCATACTTCAAATCAAGTTAGAACACATATAACACGTAACTACAAAAGAAAAAGGAAAATAAACATGGGTGGACTCCCAAGAAGTGCATGATTTAACATTGCGACATGACACAAAATACCCTCAAGTGAAGTAAATGACCCACCACGTAGCTATCTCGAAGCTTTCCCAAGTAGCACTTCACCTGGTGACTGTTGACTCATAATACTTTTTGCTTTTGTTCTTCAAGTCTAATGCACAAAAAGGTGTCACCACAATAATTTCAAATAGACCACTCTTCTTGGATTTTAGCTTCTCAGGAAACATTCTCAACCTTGAGTTAAACAACAATACAAGATCTCCCACCTTACACTCTTTGTTCCAAATGTATTTGTCATGAAGATATTTTATCTTTTCTTTGTACCAGGAAAAACTCACATATGCATGGTATCAGAACTCATACAATTTATTCAAATGTGCAACCCTCAAGTTAGCGGCTACATCCCAATCAAGATTCAACTTCTTTAAAGCCTACATTTCCTTGTGCTCTAGTTCCACTGGAAGATGACAGGCTTCTCTGGACACTAATTGGTATAGAAATATTTTGATAGGTGTTCTATAAGCCGTTTGATAATCTCATATCCTATCATCAAGTTTCTTGGACCAATTCATTCGATTAGCATTCGCCATTTTAGACAAGATACTTTTTGTCTCCCGGTTGGAGACTTCCACTTGTCCACTAGCTTGTGGGTGATAGGGAGTCGTGATCTTGTGAGTGACACCATACTTGCTAAGTAAAGTGTCATAATCTTTTGTTGCAAAAGCGTGACCCCTTATCGCTTATGATTGCACGTGGATTACCAAATCTTGTGAAACTATTCTTCTTCAAGAAGTCCACAACATTTCTCGCATCTTGGGTAAAGCTACGGCCTCAAACCATTTAGACACATAATCCACTGCAACCTAGATGTAGGTGTTTCCACAAGAGCTTGCAAAGGGCCCATGAAGTCAATACCCCAAACATAAAAAATATCAATTTCTAAGATGGTTATGAGAGGCATTTCATTTTTCTTTGAGATTCCACCGGCATGTTGACATTCATCACATCTTTTCACCAAATCACTAGCATCCTTATAAAGAGTAGGCCAATAGAAACCACAACTAAGCACTTTGGCCGCCATTATTGCTCCACCATGATGACCACCATATGGCGAAGAATGACCAACCCCAAGAATATCACCTTGCTCTTCTTCCGGCACACACCTCCTAATCACCCTATTTGTACAAATTTGGGAAAGGTATGGTCCATCCTAATAATAATCTTGACAATATCTTTTAAGCTTCTTCCTTTGGATTGAAAAGAACTTACCCGGAATGATTCCACACATAAGAAAATTTGCCATGTCCGCTAACCATGGCACCTTTTTCATTGAAATTACCAAAAGTTTCTCATCGGGGAAAGAGTCATTGATTTCAAGGCCATCATGCGACCTCCCCTCCTCCTCCAAACGAGATAAGTGGTCCGCCACTAGATTTTCACCGCCTTTCTTATCTTGGATGTCAATATCAAATTATTGTAACAAGAGTACTGTCATAACCCAAACTGATGGGCCGCAATGGGCACCTGATACCTTACTCAACCAAGTACCAACATAATGTATCTTTTCGTATCATACTGTCATAGGTAAATGAGATGGAAAGGCTGCCATAGGACAACTAGAATAAAACATGTAATACCAATTTATACATAAGACATACATGCCTATAAAAAATGATCACTCGTACAATAAACATAGGCCGATAAGACCATACAATCTTTTACGCACATGACATATGTCTACAAGCCTCTAAGAGTAGATAAATACCATAAAGGTCGAGACAATACCATTTGTACCAATCAATACATGTACAAATCATACTAAACAAATAAGCAACTCCAGAGCAAATGGAGAGAACCAACACCTTCCGCTATGCTGATAGCCTACTTAGAGGACTCTCAACATGTCTATCGGGACATGCGGGCATGAAACGCGGTTTTTCCATGCAAAAGGGACATCAGTACGAATAATGTACCTAGTATGTAAGGCATATAAATAAGTATATTAAAGACATAGAAGAAACATTGAGTAAATGACTTAACATGTAAGTCTGGATAATTGTAACTCATGAAATACTTAGAGTTTCATGCATATGCGTATGAATTTCATGTCGTGCATAGGTACATGCGTTCATAACATAATTAAACCTCTGAAGGCATCCCATTATATCATCTCGGCCACTATGGCGAAATTATCAACGTATACCAGCTGATCGGATGGTGGTGCGTATATGACGCTGCAACCTTCTCCCATATACATATAATATACATATATACGTGTATATAATGCCATCTGGTCATGGGTCAATGTATATGTATAAATGAATGCAATGCATAAGAAGTACGTCAATAAAATCTTTCGGCGTGTCATAATACTATTATGCCTTTGGATTTATATCATGAAGTAAATTTTATCAACTTACGTATTTTCTGAGACCCATGAACAGATGAAAGAATAATAGAACACATGGAGAATCAAGAATATAGGCACATTTAATACTTCTATGAATAGAGTCATTTATAGAAGTTATGCATTTCTAGTTTCGTTCTTGTCGTATAGATCATTCAAAAAAGAAAGAAGCGATAGACTTAACATACCTGGAGTACGGAAAAATCCGTATGATATCACCATACTCCCTTAAAATTGCAAAACTTATCTTTCCCTACCACTACTGAACTAATGGTACTTCAAGCTTTACTGAAATAGATTTATATTAGTTTGCTATATATGGTAAAATCAGAGGGTCCAATTTTCCGTCGTTGTGGTGCCTCGTAAGCATACTTCACAGGTTTGAGACTAGGGTCGAGGTTCATCCTCTAGGGCTATCGGCACTCTACCTCGGGGCGATGCAGACCAATGGCTATGATGGAAAGTGAGGAGTTCCCAAGGCGCATAACTAGAGCTGACAAAGTCTAGTGAGCTAAATTTAGACATGAATCATGACATCAACTGGCTATCATATCTCCATATCCTTGTAATAAATGTATTTGTACTATATTGGAATTTCCCCTCATATATAAATGGGATCTTTTTCATTTCGTAATCATATGTTACTCAATACTAAATACATAAGAACATTCTCTCTACTCTCTAATACATTCTCTTGATCCCATTTCTTCGTTTATTATTTATATTCATTGTATTCTATTTATTATTCTTTATTTACTGCTTATTATTGGATGTAAAGAGTCGTCATTGATTTATTTATAATTGTTAGTCTCCATCAACTACCCTTGTCAGCTCCCCTCCAAGCATCAGACTCAACCCCGAGACCCCTGAATAGGCAAGCTCGAGGCTCAATTATAACCTTTCTGTTTGGTTATTACCTTGCTCTCAAAGTCTTATCTCTTTTCTAAGTCTTTCACATAACATCAACAGCCTAAAAACTAGCATAAAAATAGATCACATATTTTTAGAATTCCATAATCAAATTTAATTGTTATTACCATTTTCACGGCAAACAGTTTGGCACCAACCGTGGGGCAAAAAATAATAGTGATTATTTTCTTGTTGGTTCAACTACATAACACAAGTTATCTTTCACACTTTTTCTTGTCCAAGATCTTTGATTCCGGGTCGAAATGTCTGACGGTAAACAACAACCTTAAGAACTATGGAGGGAATGGTGTCGATACTCTAGGTATTGGTTTACCACCGCGAAACCCTGAGAACGCGCTAGAACTAATTTCTGTGGATGCGGTCTCATGCGATGCCCATCACGTCGCTACAAGCTCCTACACTAACAAAAGCTCACACCGAGAGGCTCCTTAACATATCGTTCATATAATCATTGGGGGGGCTGACACTCCCCATGGACCCATGATCAAACGGAGAAAAATATCCGCTACGATAGAGGGACCGATCTGAGACCACATAACCAAAAACACTCTTGCATTCAGCGAGGAAGATATTGAGACCTTAACGCAACCACACAACGACGCACTGGTAATTTCATTTCTCTTAAATAACATACAAATTAAATGTGTGCTCGTGGATCCAGGTAGCTTGGCTAACATAATCAGGTTAAAGGTAATAGAATAGCTCGGTTTGCTCGATCAGATAGTACCTAACTCTAGGGTCCTCCACGACTTCAACATGGCCGGCAAAGTAAAGAAAGGACAAATCTCCCTCCCGGTTGATACGTTCGGTATAGTCTAAGACACCAAGTTCCACATCATCGGCGGTGACATGAGGTATAACGCACTGCTTGGCAGGCCGTGGATACGCAGCATGAGAGCGGTACTGTCAACTCTACACCAGATGATGAAGTTCGCACAAAAGACGGTATAAAAACCGTATATGGAGAACAACATGCAGCGAAAGAAATGTTGGTGGTTCACTAGGAGGCATCAGATACTATGCCTTTTACCTCGGACGAATCAGGAATTGTACATAACCCCGAGGGTGATGAGGAAGATTTCATCTCTCCTCGAACTTTTGTTGCCCCCGAAGAGTCGTATGCAACAAAATCGACTGTTGAAGAGCTGGAACAAGCTATTTTGATCGAGCATCTCCCAGATCAGAAGGTATACCTGGGAACGAGATTAACCCCTGAACTCAGGAAAAAGTTCATTCAATTCCTTATCAATTATATCGACTGTTTTGCCTGGTCCCACTTAGACATGACAGGAATCCTACCAGAGATAACCACCCATCGGCTAAGTGTCGACCCTAGATTCAAACTGGTGAAGCAAAAAAAAGGCCTCAGTTCAAAGTAAAACACACATTCATCAAAGACGAGGTAACAAAACTCCTTAAACTAGGGTCCACTTGAGAGGTAAAGCACCCCAAATGGTTTGCCAATGTAGTGGCAGTGCCCAAAGAAGGAAACAAGTTAAGAATGCGCATATATTATAAAGATCTAAATAAGGCGTGCCCCAAAGATTTGTTCATATTAGCTAACTCAATCGTTTAATCGATGCTACAGACGGCCATGAGACCCTCACTTTTGTTGACACCCACTTGGGGTATAACCAGATTCAGATGAACCCTGAGGATAGGGAAAAGACTTCGTTCATCACGAAGTATGGCACCTATTGCTACAATGTAATGCCATTCAAGTTGAAAAACACGGGGGTTACGTACCAACGTCTATTTAATAAAATGTTCGAGCATCAAATAGGAAAATCCATGGAAGTTTATATTGATGACATGCTAGTTAAGTCCCTATGCGCAGAGGACAATTTGACTCATTTGCAGGAAAAGTTCGACATCCTTAGAAGTTACAACATGAAGCTTAATCCCGAGAAATGTGCCTTCGTAGTAGAGCGGGCAAATTCTTAGGATTCATGGTGTCAAACAGGGGAATCAAGATCAACCCCAACAAAATAAAGGCCATCGAAGAAATCATGGTGATAAATAATGTAAAAGTCATGCAATGGCTGACATGGCGGATAGCGACTGTCGATAGACTCGTATCAAGATCATAAGAAAAGAGTCACCATTTCTTCTCTTTATTGAAAAAGAAAAGCAACTTCAAATGGACTCCAAAATTCCAATGCTCCTTGGAGGAGTTGAAGTGGTATCTGACTAGTCCACCTTTGCTGCACATACCAAAAGAGGATGAAATGTTATATTTACACATGGCCATATCTGATATTGCGATAAAAGGCATGCTTGTTCGAGAAGAGAAATGTATGAAATTCCCTGTCTATTATGTAAGTTGGACCCTAAAGGATGCCGAAACCAGGTATCCGTACCTAGAAAAATTAGCTCTTGCATTAATAAGCTCATCATGAAAATTGAAACCGTATTTTCAATACCGCTGTATTTGCATTTTAACGGCATCCCCCCCAAACATATTGCATAAGGCCAAACTATCAGGCCGATTGGCCAAATGGGCCAGCGAACTCGGGGGAAATGATATCGAGTATCAACCCCGAACGACTATCAAGTCCCAAATTCTGGCAAACTTCGTGGCTGAATTTTTGCCCTCCCTCGTGCCCAATGTAGAAAAAGAACTTTTGCTAAAAGTTGGCACATCTTCCAGGGTGTGGACCCTACTCACTGACAGCGCCTCGAACGTAAGAGGGTCGGACTCAATATATTCCTAAAGCCGCCTACGGGTGGCATATTACAGCAATCTATAAGATTGATTAACAACGAAGCCAAGTATGAGGCTATGATTGCAGGTCTAGAATTCACCAAAAGCCTGGGAGCTGAGGCCGTCGAAGAAAAATGTGACTCACTCCTGGTAGTAAGTCAGGTAAATAGGAGCTTTGAGATCTAAGAAGACAGCATGCAAAGGTACATGGACAAAATTCAAGTCAAATTACGCTGTTTCAAAAAATGGGCCATATTCCACATACCCTGAGAGAAAAATATTGAGACTGATGCCCTCGCAATCCTGGGATCATCTGTTTAAAAAGATGACCTACTCCCTAGGTTGTTGTCCAAATATCAAAATTAGTGGCCGAGTAAGGTCACACCGAGATTAATTCCCATGGCCTAACATAGGACTGGAGAAATAAATATATTGATTATTTGAAAGACGGGAAACTTCCCATGGATCTGAAGGAATCAAGGACCTTTTGAACCAAAGAAGCTTGGTTCTCGCTCGATGAAAATGGCATTTTGTATAGAAGAAATTTCGATGGCCCCATAGAAGTATGTTTTGAACCGAGAGACATAGAATATGTACTCCGATGCCAATTCCTTGGTCTGTAAGGTGATCAGGGCAGGCTACTACTAGGATAGTATAGAAAAAGACACCAACAAATTCATCCAAAAGTGCGACAAATGCCAGAGATTTTCCCCTATGATTCACCAACCTGTTGAACAACTACATTTGGTCTTATCACCATGGCCGTTCATGAAATGGGGAATGGACATCGTTGGACCTCTACCAACGGCACCAGGTAAAGCTAAATTTATTTTATTTATGACTGACTATTTTTCAAAATGGGTGGAAGAGCATGCCTTCGAAAAAATAAGAGAAAAAGAAGTCATCGATTTCATTTGGGAGCACATTATGTGCCGATTCGGTATTCCTTCCGGGATAACATGCGATAATGGGAGGCAGTTTATCGGAAGCCAAGTAACACAGTTCCTCGAGGATCACAAATTAAAAAGTATCTTGTTGACACCCTACCTCCCATGTGCAGACGGCCAAGCCGAGTCCACGAACAAAGCTGTAACCCAAAACTTAAAAAAGAAGCTGGAAAGCGCTAAGGGAAGATAGATAGAAATATTGCCCGAAGTGTTATGGGCATACCGAACGACTCCAAAATCAAACACATGGGAAACACCTTTCTCCCTGGTGTATGGTGCCGAGGCTTTGATACCAGTGGAGGTTGGGGAGCCAAGAGCCAAATTTTGACACACCACTAAGAGCTCGAACAGCAAGGCCATGACTACGGCCCTCGAACTTTTGGATGAAAAGCGAGAAGCCTTGCTGGCCCGAATTGCCGCCCAAAAGCAAAGGATCAAAAGGTATTACAATATGAAAACAAACTTCCAGCATCTCGGAGTCGGGAACTTGGTGTTTAGGGAAGCCACCCTCAACACCTGAAACCCTAATGAAGGAAATCTAGGCCAATATTGGGAAGGACCATACCTCGTCCTCGGAGTCATAGACAAAGGGTCCTACAAGCTCGGTACCATGGACGACGAATAGCTTCCAAGCAATTGGAACATATTAATGCTAAAATGACACTACTGTTAAGATGTCTAATGGAAGATTCCGAAACACCATCCAACTCGAAGACCTTAAGGATTCGAAGAACACGTTGCACTCTTTTCCTTCGATTGGAATTTTATCCTAGAAAGGGTTTTTCTCGGCCATGTTTTTAACGAGGCAACAACCAATACGCTATCATAGGAGCGCTCAACAAATGATTAAAGCTTCTTTTGCAATCAACCTTGAATATTGCGAGGCATCTCCCTGGAAGATCACCTTCTCGGAGAATCCAAGATGTGCCGAATGAGGTATTGATAGGAAAATAATATACCGGGGCAAGCGGTCAAACGAACCATGTCCGTATAGAATCACTAAGCCCTTGACAACGAAGTCATATATGATTATATCAAGTAATCAAAGATCACATCCCAAAAGCATTTTGTATTTCAAATAAACTCGTATTTTTGTAAAAAACAACTCCTCTGCCAAAAGCACCCAAACACTCGGTGACTGGCATCAACAATTCAAAACATGAATGACATCTGGGTCAGAGCTTCAAACTCATAAGACCTTAACAAGGCAATATCAAAGTCACAAAATGGCTCCAAAGCTGAAAGCTCCCCGAACACTCGGGGACTAGCGTCAATATCTCAAAGATCACACGACCTTTGGGTTGAAAACTCTGGAATTATAAGCCCCCAATGAGGCAATACCAAGTTTACAAGTAATGGCTCCTGATCCAAGGAACCTTCGATGACTCGAGGACTGTCGCCAATCATCACTTACCAAAAACACGAGGCTGTAAGACCCCAAGTGGGCAGCCTCAGTCTCGTAAGACCTGTATAAGGCAACAATAATAGCTGTAAGACCTCAAGCAAGGCACGAACCACATTTATACCAAGTGAAATATCTGTAATACCTCGAGCAAGGAATGAACCATACTTGTACCAAGTATCTAAAATTATAAGACCTCAAAGGCATGTAAAACTTGTAAGACCTTACTAAAGGCATAAACCCGATCTTAAAGTTAAGGCTATATATCAAACTTGTAAGACCCCTAAAAGGCATACCCTTGATATAGACCCTCAAACTACTTCACTCCAGACTAAAAATAGCTCCGGCCAAACACAATTAACTACGATCACAAGGTTGTACTAGCCAAACTAACACAAGTCGAAGACATCCGACCGTCACTACAAATTCACAGGCCTTCAATTACTTTGAATCAACTTTGAAAAGAATAGTTAAATAGGCTATTATTGACATAGGGAACAAAACTTCGACCATGTCAGCTACAAATTACAGGCTTTGAGATACTTAGCCTCCGAGCCAAACCTCCTGAGGTGCTCGATCATTGCCATATAACATCTCACAATCAAGTTTTTTATCAAACCGTCGAAGAGTCAAGAAAGGTTGCATCGACCCAAAGCGTAAGAGCCACTATCGTTAGCTCACATAAAAGGTCACACGACCAAAAGCCTGAGAGCCACTGTCACCAGCCCATACAAATGGTCGCATCGACCCAACATATAAGAGCCCACGGGCCAACTTAAAATTTAATAACTTGAGGGTCAAATGAGCTCGAGTCAAAACCAAAACAGTTAACTAAAACTCCTAAGAGCAAAAGCATAAGAGCTCAAACGCCAGCTTATACTAAAAGGTAGTACCGACCCAATGCATAAGAGACACTGTCATCAGCACTAAAATCAAAGGGTGTACCAACCCAATTCCTAAGAGACACTGTCTCTAGCACTAAAATCAAAGGCTGTACCGACCAAATGCATAAAATTCGAGGGTCTAACCCAAGATCTGAAATCTCGATCGATAATCAAAGAACATCACATATTATTTTCGAAAAAACAAATGGCTAAAGAAATGATAAAGAACGAAAACCCTTTTATATATATTGCTCACAAAGGTATGTTTACAAGGCTTGTAAAAACCTTTATAAAGAAGGAACCAGACAGAACCGTGTTGACACCCAATTTTTCCTTATATATTTTTCAATATACAAAATACTTTCAAATAGCATATAAATACATATATAAGTGTGCTCAAATGTATTATTATCTTTTGTTATTTTTTAAAAGTTTTTAAATCAATTTATTTCCCCTTTTTATCCATAAAAATCCAATAACCATTTCTAAAATTATTATTTGGGTAATTCATCCATTGGATTTATGCCAAAATATGCCTATAATAATTTTTTACATATTTTTACAAATGTATTTAGTATTTCTAAAGCTAAATTGTATATAATTACAATATTAGCTATTTTAAGGTTTAATTGTGTCTTATATCCATAAAATTGAGTCTGGTATTTTTAAATTGTTAATTATGTGTTATAATCATTTTATTATTTTTCAATTTATTTTTAGAAACCATTTACTACTTTTTATAAATTAAAAAGTGAAGAAGTGGCTATTTAACTCGTAGCCACATTTAGCTTTCAATTTTAACCCAAATCAGACCCCAGTTAAACCAATTTCCCCGGTCCAATCCCAATTAAACCCTGACCCAGTTGCAAATTGAACCAATCCATACCTAGACCTCTACCTACCCTCTCTAATTCGGGCTGTTGATCATTCAGATCAACAGATAGTACTCACCCTTACGTTAGTTAATTCCCTTACCTCGTTCATTTGGTACACTCCGCCGCCTTAAGATCCCCTTCTTCTCAAACTATCTCTGCAACACCACCCAAACCCTAGCCGCAACCGCCCTACTCCACCATAATACCTACCTAATACATGGCTTTCTGTGGTCGTTTGAGACCTGTACCAGCCTTCCGTGGCTTATATATGTTTGGTTCTATAGTTTTACGACCATATTTCAAAGGAGTTTGGTCCAGTCCTTGCTCGACTGGTATTCATTGCCTTTCTCTGACTATCCACGACCTTTCCTGGCCATTCATGGCCTTTCAAGGTGGATCCTTGACCTTTTCTGGTTAGATCGTTAACTTTCGAGACCTTTCTCATTTCTTTTGGGTTTTCTGAAACCCTAATTTCTAAAATATTTCTATTTCTTTCTGATCCACCTTAAATCCATGCTCACCATGAAGTTTTTAGCATTTTTTCTCGAAGGTTCTTTAACTTAGCTTTCAAAATGACTCTTTATCGTTTCCGATTAGGGTTTTCTCTTAAGTTATTTCAAGAATCTCTTCTCTGATTTTAACGTGTTTCTGATCTTGCTATGATTTTTTCATATTGTTCTTCTATCTGAGTTAGCATGTTGAAAACCCTAATTTCTTTTGGGTCTCATTCAAGTCTTGAAGCCATTTGTACTTGTTTAACTAAGGTCCTCGTTCTTGTTTGACTTATTTATGTTACCCTTCTATAAAACTCGATTGTTGTTGAAACCCTAGGTCTTTGGGGTCTGAAATTGCTTGTTTAGTGCTTGACTCTACTGAAAGCTTTTGTTTTAGACTCTGTTTTCAATATGTGACTTATCTGATTTTTTACTATCTTTCAAATCGACTAGGGTCGAAACACTAACTTTTTAAAGAATGCTTTTCTCACCTGCTACTGTGAAACCTTTGCATGTTTCCGATGCTCTGTCTTCTTCCCTGTTAATTCACTATGGCTTGACCTACTTGATTACTATGCTTCAAATGTTTGCTTTACTGCAAAACCCTAGATTTTTTCTGCCACTACTGCATGTTTGTGATTTTATCAATGAGTTTAGCCTCACATGTCTGATGACCTTGTTCACTTTATTTATATGCTGAAGTTTCTTCCTTGATTGATCTTCATCTTGTGACTGATTTCCAAATTTTCCCTTTTATGAACCCTAATTTCACTCACCCGTTCAAATTGATTTATTTTTTCTCCTTTACTATGATATTTTGCCTTACTGAATCTTTTCCAAAATAAGTATATTTTTGTACTTATACTTTATTACTAACTTAATTCTTGTACTACTTCTTTTATGGCAATAATCAGCTTGTCTCTAAACTGATCTCTTTCCTTATTTGAATCTGTTACTACCCATTAAACAGTGACCCCTTAATTAAAAGGAATCTCTTGTACAATTGATTCTGACTATTGATTGTTTCCATATTTGTACTAAATCTTACTTATTACCTCTCCTTCACTCATTTTTAAAAGGCTATAAATAACCTGCACCCCTTTTATTTTAAACACACGAACAACAAGGAACAAAACACTTGAGTTCAAAACACACTCCACAAAAAACTCTCTCTTTTCTCTGTTACTACTTGTGTTGCTACCTTCTCTCGCAGGCTGAAAGCCAAGGCTAGGCTGTGGAAATTTGCTTGCTTTTCTTTCTGCATTTGCTTCTTTACTGGTATGTTCTAATTAATCTTCAAGTATCAAAAACAACATTGTTTTCTTTATTGTTCCCTTCACTCTTTTCTATTTCCTGCTTGTGTTTAATCAAGTTTCACTCCTAAAGCATGTTGTAAATCAATATGTTTTCTTTATGAATTCTATCAGTCAATTATTATGACTTATATCCCAAACCCCCATATTCCCTATGTGTTTGTATTCTCTGGTCGGTTTGAGGGCATGTCAGCATTAGACATTACTGTACATGACACAAACCTGACCCTCCCTGGGGTCATATGCTCCATATCCTCTCTATTTGTTGTGTTCCCTTGCTAGTTTATGGGCATGCCAGCACCATCAATTATTGTGCATGCCCAAGCCTGACCCTTTCCTAAGGTCATATGCTTCCTGCAATGAATTCCCAAACCCCTAACCCCTTTTATATAAAAATGCTGATTATGTTAGCTTTACTACTACTATTTTCAATCACCCTTACCCCTCTCTATTCTCCACTCACTTTTAAACCTTTGTTCATGCACTCTCAATATACTATTAGACTTGGGTTCTGCCCCTCTTGTGTGAGCCTTGCCTTGGGACCCATGAGCTCCCTCTGAACCTGGACACATAAGGGTTGGCTCTTCCATGCTGCACTCATCTCTTCCTGGTTATGCAAACTTGGGTGTAAACACCGCCCGAGGTCCTTTGAGACCCTTAGGAAACATTGACTCACTCAGGTCCGAGAAAGGCTTTGAAACAAGTGGCATTTGATTCCATAACTCAGTGGGGAAGTCTGAATCAGGCTTCCCATGGTTGTAACTTCTTATTTTACATTTCTTTATATAATTCAACAATTGGTCTATAATAATTTGTAATGAACATTTGGGGTTGGTTAGTGAAAAAGGGCTGGGTAATTTCGCTTGCTTAACTATTAGAAGGGTAGAGAACATGTCTATGGGACCTGTTCTGCATTTAGATAGTATGTCTATAGGACTTGTTTCTCTTCTAGTCTGTATGTTTAACTCTGTATTTAGAGAACATGTCTATAGGACATGTTTTAAATTTTGCATTTAGATAATACTCCTATAGGATTTGTCTTAAATTCTGCATGTTTATTAACACACTTAGGTACCATGTTCGTAGAATCCAATTAGTTATAATCCGGTATCATGTCCAATAGATTAAAATCAGTACCTTTTCATAGAAATCATGCCTGTAGGAATTTCAAGCAAATCATGCCTTCTTCATTTCGCATTCAACTAGATATCATGGCTATAGGAATTAAAATGAGCAATAATAGTATCACTATCAATAGGAACTGAAATCAGTTTAGCTTAAAATCAACCTAACTCATACTGTTCTAAACTATTTTTAAACAACTCTATTTCTTCTTATTAATAAGGTTTAGAAATTATGTTTATAGGATCGTAAATCATTTATTCTAAAACTATTACTGCTTTTCCAAATTCTAAATCGGTAATAGATATCATGTTTATAAGATCTCACCCAAACGCTTAGGCAAGTCCTAGGTAATAACAATAAACTGACCCGCCTCTGTTAATTAGTAATTACTACCTGCAGGCAGGCCTGATTCAGACTTCTTATCTGAGTTATGTAATAAATTGATTTGCTTCAACAACTGAAACCCCCTTGCCTTAGTACTTTAGATTCAGACTTTGATTGTGTTTAAGTCATGCTATTTATGTGCCTTGCTGCCTTGGTGATAGATTTCATGATGCATCATATTCAAGGGGAGATTCCATGGTGCATGCTATTTGCTGATGACATAGTCCTAATTGACAAGACATGACATGGTGTCAACGAGAGGTTAGAGGTTTGGAGACATGCCCCTGAGTTTAAAATTTTTAGGTTGAGCAGGACGAAGGCGGAATACCTCGATATGCAAATTTTGGGCCGAGTCGACGAAAGCGGGAGTGGAAGTGAGGCTTGACTATCAAGTCATCCTTAAGAGGGGTAGTTTCAAGTACCTTGTGTCAGTTATTCAGGGGATTGGGGAGATCGACGAGGATGTCACACGCCGTATAGGGGTGGGTGGATGAAGTGGAGGTTAGCAACGGGAGTCCTGTGCGACAAGAAAGTGCCTCCGTTACTAAAAGGTAAGTTTTATTGAGCAGTGGTTAGGCCTGCCATGTTTTATGTGACCGAGTGTTGGCCGGTTAAGAACTCACACATCCATAAGACAAAAGTGGCAGAGGTGAGGATGTTGAGGTGGATGTGCGGGCATACAAGGATAGATAAGATTAGGAATGAAGATATTCGAGAGAAGGTGGGCGTGGCCCCCATGGAGGACAAGATGCGGGAAGCTAGACTCAGATGGTTTGGTCATATACAAATAAGGTGTGAGCAGCTGGCTGTGGTGGGCATGAAGAGAGGTAGAGGGAGACTTAAAAAGTATTAGGGAGAGATGATCAGGTAGGACATAGCACGTCTTAGGATTACTGAGGACATGGCCCTTGACAGGGAATTATGGACGTCGAGCATTAAGGCTGTAGGTTTGGGGGAAGTTGTGGATATTTAATACACTAGATTTGGACTATCCAGTTAGGAATTAGTCTTAGGATATTACTAATCAGCTACTGATGAACGCTTTATCTGTTGGATATTAATATACCTTCTATCTTTTTCGTATTTCATATATTTCTTATATTGCTGTTATTTTGTTATTTATGTTATGTATTATATATTTTTTATATTATTTCATTATAAGTCCATTGATAGTACTAATATATAGTCTCTTGTGCTTTCTTGAACCGAGGGTCTCCCGGAAACAACCTCTCTGTCCCTCGGGGTAGGGGCAAGGTCTGCATACATATTACCTTCCCAGACCTCACTTGTGAGATTATACTGGGTTGTTGTTGTTATTGCTTGAAGAGGTATACATGAGCCTTTAGTTGTTTACATGTTTCCCCTTAATGTGCAGTCCTATGTGTTTTCTTATGTCGCCTTATCTTTTTTCACCTTTTGAAACCTAAAAGTCAGCCTAATATCCTTCCCCTTTAGGAATAGTAACTCTAAGTTCCTCCGGGACTGCTGGAATGGGACGGGTAATAGCATGAAATAGTGGTCGAGACCAATCCGTGCTTTAATACCTCAACGATATGGGAATGGTACATATGGATGTGATGATCAGTATGCTAATATCACGTGTAGCTCCTCTATTGATGAGTGATTACCGGGTATTGCGTTGATGTGATCTATACTACAAATAAACCTAGGATCTCCCCCCCCCCCCATTCTTTCCTTTCCTTTAAATATTTATAGAATTATAACTTCTCTTCGAAATTCTCCTTCTAATTGTTTTCAAACTCTTATGTGTTTAAACTTAAATCCCCTACTATTTGAGCCTATATTTTCTTACTTGCTAATAGCACAAATTTAAAAAAAACTATTTGGCCGGGAACCACACTTGTGGATCCTGAGGGATGCCTAACACCTTCCCATTCGGATAATTTCAAGCCCTTACCCTATCTCTGGTTATCAAACAAACTTAGAAGTGAACCTTATAGTTGTCCTAATGCACCTTAAATCATTAGGTGGAGACTCTTCAAAATGCAAAACCCAATTCCTAAAAGCAATGAGTTGTCCTATACCCAAAAATGCCAAAATTCCATTTTTCGATGTGAAGCAGAAAAAAGGGGGCACGACAAACCCTAATCTATCACCGAGCATGCGTCTTAGATGGCTCCACTAGAGGTTGCACCCCAATGGTTCTAGCTCCAACTTCGGGTCCTTCAATGGCTTCTTCCTCTTCGGGGGCTCCACTTTCGTTCTTATCATCTCCTAAGCCGCTACCCGACACACCTCCAAAAGCAAATAAGCAACACCCTTCTTTTCTAGGATCTTCACCCTCTCGAGCTTGGCAAAAAATCTATTACCCCCTACTTGTATATCTTTGAGAGTCCACCTATGAAATTCTAACCAAGAATGATCCATAGCTCGAGTCAATTTCAACTCGGCCTCATCAGGCGCTCTCCCAGCTTGAGCATTTATTGTAGTGACATCCTCTTTATGCAAAGATATAAGCACCTGCGCTTTAGTTTTGATCCCAGATAGTGCAGCTACTAACTTAGAATGTAGGCCTCTATACTTGTCACTATCCG
Organism: Nicotiana benthamiana; assembly: GCA_034376525.1. Classification (NCBI taxonomy): domain Eukaryota; kingdom Viridiplantae; phylum Streptophyta; class Magnoliopsida; order Solanales; family Solanaceae; genus Nicotiana; species Nicotiana benthamiana. The sequence goes on along the minus strand of CM067325.1, from coordinate 50,918,275 downwards.
CCCTCGAATCATGAAGTTGATGATCGACTAAGGCTATCTTTTCCTAGAGGGTATCCCTCTTAAAAATTATCTCTTTCATGTACCGTTTGAGTTCGAGAACTGCAGAGTCTTTAGCTCGGAGCTCCTCCCTCAGTAGGGAACTTTCCTTCTCAAACTGCCAAACCAGATAAAAAAAGTCAAAATGCTGGGATCTGGAAAAATAGTCAGGCAATAGCAAACAATAACTAGGTAAACTGCTCAATAAGGCGAGTTTTCTCATGATCGTGACAGGCCACCTCAGCCTGAAGCCCGGCGAAAGTCTGATTATAAAGTGCACTAGCTTGAAGCATGAAAAAGACAAGTTAGAAAGATAAAGATCAGGATGACAGACATGATTTACAAGAACCTGCTCACAAAGCTTGTTTATCTTACTGAGGACGATCGAAGCCTTGAGCTTGGGAATTCCCTCAGAAGAGGCTTAAGGATTTTCAAGTGCATCTCTTCTTCCGATGGACACCCCGATATCGGAAATTTCTTCATTCTGGGCATCTTGTTTTCCCCTAGGAGGTAAGATCGTTCCCTGAGGAGAGTCACTTACCACGATAACATCAATAGGGCCAATTAAAGTCGCTTTTTGTCCCTGTAGAGCTCCGGAACCAGTTTCCTCTGAACTTCCTGCACAAATTCATCTCGTCTCGAGGTATATTGTGGCCATTGGCCGAGTCGGGAGCATCACCCCACACCGCCTCTATAGCCTCTCCAACCCGAAGTTGGACCGCAACGACATCAAGCTCCGTCTCGGGAGCCATCATCTCTATGGCATGAGGGTCAATCAGGTTTTCCTCTCTCTCGGATGCTATCAAGAAATCATATTCCCCTTGCCTTTCACTTGGGGACTTCTCGTTGCCACTAGAATTAGGGCTGATGGGTCAGCCTTAGTTTCTTCCACCTTGGTCTTCTTGAATTCTGAGGGTTCGTTCAACGGTTACCTTTATTTTTTCTTCCCTTCATCGGGACCGAGGTACCCTCTTCACCAAGTAATGCCCCTCTCATCAAGGGGATCTCCACCAATACTACACAAATGCAAGAGGAAAGAACAGGGAGTAGGGATGCTATCAATAATGATTCTGATTAAAAGGAACGACTGTCGCGGAAGTAAAGGCTCACCACGGTCCTTGACTTCCCAACGAGCTTGGGACATATCAGTCTACACTCGCTCAACTTATAGGCAAATCGAGTCCAGCCGATCGACCCAGCTCGAGAGGTCCGTGACCGCATCAGGGTAAATTGTTATAGCTGCTCCAACAGAAGAAATTAAGCACATGGTAAGATGTACCTAAAAAGAAGCAAGAAAATGCTAGATAGCGTATCTACTTACTTTCCATGTTACACCTTTCAGGGAACGACATCCTCTCCACCAGGATCAGAATTGAAGTCCTAACTCGGATAAAACGGCTTATCCACTCCCATTTCCTAACTTTTTCGATGCAAATAAAAAGGGACCTCGAAACTCGGCAATGGAGCTTAATCAGACAGCCATGGAACGACGGCTATACATCCTGATCAAGTGATCAAGGGTGAAGGGCATCCCCTCAATCATGCTCACGTAGTACCTGATCATGTAGACAATACGCCAGAATGAATGATGAATTTGGACGAGGGTCACTTGATACCGTTGGTAGAAGTCGAGAATCACGGAATCAATCCGAGGCAAGGATGGCCCTACCAGCCCAAGGGTAAATGGGTAAGTATATATACCAAGAAAATCGGCTTTGTATGTCGTTATATCCTCCTCCCGAGTAGAGATCTCCACAAGCACTGCATCCCCCAAGCGGTCATTAGTCCTCACCTTTTCGACGTCTGTTATTGAGCTAATATATTAAAACATAGGCTCACAACGCCCCGGTGTCGAAGAAGGTCTCTCGACCTTGAAATGGGAAGCTGTTGAAAAAAATCCTAGAATGCATTTCTCAGCACGAGGAGACATTTTCGCTTTGCCTTTAGACGTGAGAAAAGAGGAGGAGGTCACGTTTTCCTGGGAAACAGAGGCGGAATTTTTTGCTATTCCTAAAAGATTTCAGAAGAGAAAAGAAGTTGCATTTCGCAAAAAGAACAAAAATAAAGGCAGAAGGAACCTTTTTGGGGGCTTGGTGGTGAAGTGAGTTGTAAAGAATGAGAAAGGAAGTATTTACAGAGGCCCCACACGCACGTTAAAGGAGGTCAAAGGATAGCCAACCACCGTAATCAACGCGAAGGTTTTCAAGGGCTATGCGTGCACCGTCTTTTTGCACATTATAATCGCCATCGTGATGGAAGTACCAGAGGTGCAGGAATTCAATGTCATTTCTAATCACTTTCACTTTAAGAAATGTGGGGGCTATCTATATACGGTAAAATTGAAGGGTCTAATTTTCCGTCGTTGTGGTGCCTTGTAAGCATATTTCACAGGTTTGAGACTAGGGTCAAGGTTCATCCTCGAGGGCTATCGTCACTCGACCTTGGGGAGATGCAGACCAATGGCTATGATGGAAAAGTGGGGAGTTACCAAGGTACATAACTAGAGCTGATAAAGTCTAATGAGCTAAATTAAGATCCGAATCATGACATAAACTAGATGTCACATCTCTATATCTTTGTAATAAGTGTATTTGTACTATGTTGGGATTTTTTCTTATATATAAAGGGGATCCTTGTCATTTTGTAATCATCTGTAGCTCGTTACTAAATACACAAGAACATTCTCTGCTCTCTAATACATTCCCTTGATCCCGTTGCTTCATTTATTACTTATATTCATTGTGTTCTATTTATTGTTCTTCATTTACCGCTTATCATTGGCCGTAAAGAGCCGTCATTGATTTATTTAAAACTGTTAGTCTCCATCGACTACCCTTGTTAGCTCCTATTCGAGCATCAGACTCAACCCCGAGACCCCCCAATAGGTAAGCTTGAGGCCTCAATTATTAACCTTTCGGTTTGGTTATCACCTTGCTTTCAAACTCTTATCTCGTTTCTAAGTCTTTCAAATAACATTAACAACCTAAAAACCAGCATAAAAATAGATCACGTATTTTTAGAATTTCATAATCAAATTTAATTGTTATTACTATTTTCACAATAAATATTTGCTTTCCCTTTGAATTCTTGAAATTTTTCCTCCTAAGTAGCTTAGTGTATGTTTGTCCAGCCAGTTAGTGGAAATGGTGAAGCAGAGATGGAAATGGCATGACTCGATTAAGGGCTACCGCTATATGTAATAAAGGATCTTTTGGAAATTATAAGAAAGTATGATGGTTAATAGAGAGTAAAATGCCAGGTGAAATCCAAAAAACTTTTAATTACATGGCTTATCTTGGAATTGGTTGCCACCTAATTTAATATGACCAAGAGTCATTTGCTATCTTATGTTGCTAACTGCCACGTAGGGGTAGGAATTCTATTAAACCTATCCACAAATTTAAACTAGGTTAACAAATCCACTCAAATCAATAATTAATCAATTATCCATAAAATTAAGAATTATCTCAAATTACATAAAAAAATACTATTCCTTTTTAATATAATTATACATCATATCATCGTGTTCATATGGTACCTTGTATGACACTAGTCTATAAATACTGGATATTATGGCTCGGACCGTATTTTATCTAAATTGTCAAACTTTGACGAAATTAATTTTCTTCGATTTGCTTACCCTCTCTCCTTCATAAATTTCTCATCACTTGCTTGAAATTGCATAATACTTAAAATCCAAAATAATCTCATTTCTGAGCCTATGTCGATTAACTTACGATGAAATATTAACGTTACAAAAAGAAATGTCGGATCTAACATCTCACTTCCAAACTCTCATTAATTTATTTATGGCGTACTTTCATGTATGAAAATAAGGGGTGTAACAAGTACCCGTCTCATCAACCGACCTTTGGAGTACTTTTTTCTCATAAGATAACGAAGCGATGCATGGTCTGTGCGGACAATAACTTCAAATACAAGTGGAACTTCTGAATTCCAAACACAATATCAAGGAGCTATTTCTCCTCAATGGTATAGTCGAATTGGGCACTATTCATGATCTTACTAGCATGGTATACTGTATGAAAATCTTGTTGATATGTTGCCTCAAGACATCCCCAACCGCTATATAACTTGCATCACACATGAGTTCAAACCGCACACTCCAATTTGGAGCAGTGATGATGGGAGTAGTTGTCAACTTGAGCTTCAACAACTCAAATGCTCTCATGCAATCTTCATTTGAAGTTGAAGTTACCATCCCTCTCAAGGAGCTTTCACAATGGGTCCACCACTTTAGAGAAATTTTTGATAAAGCGCCGATAAAAGCCCACATTTCCTAGGAAACTTCGTACACCCTTCACCCAAGTTGGGGGTGGAAGCTTAGAAATCACCTCAATATTTTCCTTGTCAACTTAAATTCCATTTCTTGAGATTTTATGGCCAAAGACAATACCTTCCTTAATACAATCATCAAAATAATCCTCAACCACCGAGAAGTCATCCATGAAAACTTCAAAGTAGTCCTCCACAATGCCCGTAAAAATAGCCATCATATACCGATGAAAATTCACTGTTCCATTGCACAAACCAAATAGCATCCGCTTGAAATAAAAAGTACCATAGGGATATGTAAAGGTTATTTCTCTTGATCTTCCATAGAAATCGAAATGTTGTTGTAGCTCGAGTACCCATCAACAAAGTAATAGAAAACACGGTCGACCAATCTATTGAGCATTTGATCTAAGAAAGAAAGTGGAAAGTGATCCTTCCTTATTACTTTGTTGAGCTTGCGATAACTCATACACACCCTCGAAACCATCCTCGTAGGAATCAATACATTCTTATCATTTGTAACCACTGTCATGCCCCTCCTTCTTTGGGATATTGAACAGCAGAAGTCCATAAACTATCGGAGATGGGGTAGACAACCCCGGTATCCAACCACTTGATAATCTTCTTCTTGACAACTTCTTGCATAGCCTCATTGAGTCTTCTTTGATGTTCAATAGATGGCTTAGCTCCATCCTCTAACTTTATCTTATGCATGGTGGGGCTTATAACCTGAATAGCCTTCTTCTTCTTTTGTAATAACGCCAATGTGGAATATACATGCATATGAGTCAAATAAGAGGAAAGAATAATTGATAAAGTAGAAAAAGGGCCAAGAAGTTCATACCGAATGTGTGGAGGCAATGGCTTCTGCTCCAAGGTAGGTGGCTCTTCAATAGAAAGCTTTGTAGGAGGAGCCTTCCTATTTTCAAGATCTATAGACAATTTTCGGGATGCATAGTTGTATGACCCCATTCCTTGCAAATAGTTCACACATTCCATGTAACCATCCATCTCGTAATCATCGAAGTTGAGCAAGACGTCCTCCAATATATCACCAACATTGATAGTAGCACTTGTATCTTCAACAACGACATCGGTCACCAAATCGACAAAATAACACACCTCATTTCTATTTGGTTGCTGCATGGACTTACACACATGAAATACTAGTTTTTCATCACCAACCTAGAAAGTGAACTCTCCAGCTTAAACATCACAAAGAGCCTTACCCGTAGTAAGGAAAGATCTCCGATGAATAATTTACACTTCATAATAAACTTCACAATCTAGAATGACAGTCCTCCAGAAGAATGAATTTATCAACTCGGACCAATACATCTTCAATCACACCCAACGGCCTTTTCATGGTACGATCGTCCTTTTGCAATCATGTAGGAGTGGATCTGGTTGCGCAATCCCCAAAGTCCTGAAAATCGAATAGGGCATCAAAGTTATGCTTTTCCCAAAATCACAAAGAGCTTTAGCAAACTCGACACTTCTATTGTACAAGGAATAGTGAAAGCACCGGGATCCTACAACTTAGGAGCCATTTAATGAACAATCACACTCACTTGATGAGTGACTTTGATAGTCTCAAAGTTCATCGACCACTTCTTTGTCACAGGATCTTTCATAAAATTTGCATAATCAGGTAATTGTTCCAAAGTTTCTACTTATGGCACATTGATTGAAAGACTCTTCATCATTTGAATGAACTACTTGAATTGACTCTCACCATTTTTCTTGACAAATTGTTGAGGCTACGGAGATGGAGTCTCAAGCAATGGTGCTTTGCCTTCTGCACTACCAGCTCCAGCATGTCAATAATGTGTTCCCTAAATGGGTTAACCTCCTCTTGAGTTTCTTCCACACTATCAGTAATATCAATACGAACTTCCTTATTTGGTTGAACAATATTGTTCGAGATCTCTTCTTGTTCCATTATTTGGTCATCATCAACAAGTCGTTGTCCACTTGAGATAGGTGGATTCCTACATCTTTCACCTCTTGTGATAACTGCCATAGCATGCCCCCTATTTTTATCACCCTTTGATTTTACCACCATGTCACTTGGTAGTTCACCATTAGGACGCGAATTTATAGCTTGAGATATTTGACCCATTAGAACTTCTAGGTTTCAGATTTATGTGTTGTGTGAGGCAAGTTGGGAATCCGAATCAGCATTCTTTACCATCATTTTCTTGAACATATTTTCAATACGTCTCATCTCATTATTTGAAGAACTTGAACCATGGAAAGGATAAGGAAGCGGGTTACTCAGTTGTTGATACATTTGGGGACTTTAAAAACCCGACCTCTGGTTGTCTCGATTGTTACCCCAACAACTTTGGTTGTTGCCTCCCCAATTTCCTTGGTTGTTTCCACTCTAATTTCCTTGATTGTTGTTACACTGATTTCCTTAATTGTTAGAATTCCATTCCTATGATTGTTTTATGGTTGCCATTGTTGTTTGTTTGGGCCTTGAAAGTTGTTTCTCTGCCCTTGAAAATTTTTCGCATATTGCACTTCCTCCTCTTGCTCATATAAGAATAATCCTGATCAAAACCACCATCATTTTACACATAGTTCTCCACTCGAGTTTGTACTTGCGGACCCTTAGTCCTCCTCTTGTTTACCAAAATATTCACTCCCTTCATAGCATGAACTTGCTTAGGGGCTTGCACTTGATTAAGTTGCGTATTTTCTAATTGAGTCATGGTAGAGGTTAATTCAACATTGGCTTGCCCATTGTTTTGCAATTCTTTATGGAGGTGGATCATATCGGATCACCTTGTGGGACATTGGCCTGGGATTGCCAAGTCGATGACATTTCTACTATCTCATCTAAGATGTCACACGCTTCCCCATAAGGCGTAGTCATAAAGTTTCCACCGTCTAGTTGATTCAGTACACATTAGTTGGTTTTGTTAATCCCACGATAAAAAGGTTATTTGTATAATTTTTTCTGTCATATCATTGTTGGGACATTTATTAACAATTGTTCTATAACGCTCCTAAATACCGTGTGGTTATTTGGCTCGTTTAAATTCCAAGATCTCATCTCAAACTGTAGCCATGTGCCCGGAAGAGAAAAACTTAGCAATGAACTTGGCCACTAACTCATCTCGAATGTGAATTGAATGGTTCGGCAAATATTCCAACCAATCTAAAGCTTTCCCCCATACAGAGAAGGGAAAAAGCCTTAGCCTCAATGCATCATCGGAAACATTAGTTTGCTTGATTTCCCAACATATATCCACAATGCCCTTTTAATGCTTGTAAGCATTTTGAGTTGGTGCACCCAAAAGAAACCCCATTGCTCAAGCAATGTGAGCATCACAATTGTGATTTGAAAGTTTCCCGCCCTAATACGGGTAGGGACTATTTCACTAGCATAACCTTCGTTAAGCAATATCCGATGTTGATCGGCTCGTGGTGGAGGTGACAGTGGAACGGGCACGTTGTCTTGTGGTACCAGGCCTCTCTGATTGGCTTGTGGCTTTTCAGGAACCTCATCTACTTGTTCCTCCTTGCTATCCAAGTCCCTCAAAGACAAATTTCAGAGCTCATTTTTTGCTATGTTTGTACCTAAATTTTCTTAAACAAATTAGTAACATAGAAGAGAAATAAGATATTCCAAAACACACTCAAATATATAGCTAACATCGTTTAGCCTCCCCGGCGACGGCGTCAAAAATTGATCCACTCCCAATCCACACTCAACAATGAGTGGAAGATGTCATTAGAAGAATAGTACCAACTATGAATTGGGGTCAATTTTCTCAGGGAGCTAACAATGGGTGTCAGAGTGTATACTTGAGGCGTGAAGATGAAACAACTTAAATACACTTCTAATCAAGTCGGTTTTGTAAATTACTTCTATAAACTACACTATTAATTCTTAATTAGAGAAATGAAACTAGAAATTGACTAATTATTTTTGGTTGTTTTCAAATTGGTAAAAAGCCTAAGGATTTAACCTTCGCCTAGGTGTTCGCCTAATAGGTTAATTGCGTCAATACTTATTTTATTGATCGGGATATATTATAGCTCTCAGCTCTAAGTTACCCACTCAGCACCTCTTGGTCATAGAGTGACTTTGCTTAATTTGGCTTTCTCATGCCCAAATGGGTATCAAGCTAAATAGTTGATATGGCTCAAGTCGGGTTTTCCTATCTTTAGTTTAAATCCTTTAATTACGCGTCAAATGCTTTAATTAGGCTAGTCAAATCCTTAACTAGCCTAATTTCTTGTTAGCCAAGTTTTCCTAGACTAGGTCCCCCTTTCTCAAGTAAAGACCAAGTCAAAAAGGCATCATTTCAATATTTTGCAATCATTAATTCTAAAATTAAAGCATGTACAAGGCTAAATGACAAATACCCAATCATAAACAAGCATTAAATTAAATATCCATAAAGTTTACACACTAGAATTCAATCATAACCCTAGTAAATACCTAGCTACTCATAGTAGAAAATGAAGAAAACAAAGAAGAAATATAATTAAACCTATAATATAAAATTAAAATGATAAACTATGATGTTTTTGTTCCAAAATGATTACAAAATTACCCAAAATGGTAAATGATAACGGCTACAGCTTAAAAACACTTCAAAATTTGAACTAAAAATGTGATTCTCGTCTATTTATAATGACCCAAAATTTACTGACAAATATACCCTTCTAGAGGTTCTGAGGCCATACAATTCCATGTGCGCTCCATACATTTCTTGAGTCTGTGGGTGGATAGATTCTGTAGCCGCACAATTTGATCTGTGGCTAGAATTCAGCTTCTACGGCCGCACAATTCATGTGCGATCTGCACTTCAGGCAAGGCTTCAGTGTTGGTCATTTTGCATACTCTCTGAACTTTTCGTATTCTTGTCAATGCGACCATGTTCTGCGGACCGCACATATTTTTTACGCTTTGCACTACTTTTTCAATTACTTCTGGACCTCTACTTCAGATCTACAACCTCAAAGAGAATTCGACACTCCATATTTGCTTCTGCAACCGTAGAAATACTTCTGCGAACTGTACTTCTAGTTTGTCGCACCCCTCCTTGCATTATGAGCTGCAACACTCCCTTTTGAGTTAGATTTCTTCATGTGAGCCCAAATTTCAATCATTCCTGTAATTTGCACACTTTCATTAGTTTTGGGAACATAAATTAACACTTTCATACTAAAATAAAAGTAAAAATGTGTTAATAAGTGGTCAAAATCCACAGTTTTCAAATGGGGGGTTTGGTCCCCCATTCACTAGAATTGAGATGGATAAGGAGCTTACACATGATATGATGATATTTATAGTGTCACTGGGTAAGTTGAAAGCGTGGAGAGTGTCCCTGATAAAGGACCACATAATCCTACCAAAAGTCATTTTCAAGTCAATCTTTAGGATCATGTGAGGTATTTTGCCTCTCATTTTCCCAAAGTATCTGATGTACTCCTGGACAATTATAGCATTTACAGAAGCTTTCATGTTGGACAAGAAGCTAGCCTGACTGGGACTAATTATATGGGTCTGGTAGGTCTTAATTTTATTGAATAGGATTTTCTCACAGTTTTGTAGATAGTATTGCAGAGACTTACGGGCCGGAAGTTTTTAGCATGGGGCCTGGAGGCATTTTTGAATGAGGCATAAGAGAATCTCATTCATTTTGGGGTACATTATTTTGGATGAGAAGAAAACTTTCTAGAACTGGATAATATCTTTCCCCATAATATCCTAGTATTTTTGGTAAAAGAAGGGGTGCAATCCATCAAACACTGGAGCTTTGAAGGGCATGAAGGAAAAATTGCTCTTTTGATCTTACTGTCCCTGAGAGGTAGATCCAGACTGGCCTTTTGAATTGTGGACAGTGTATGACTCTGTGAGGTTGGACTAGAGGAAAAGATGAGGGCCTGGGTATGTGAAAAGGCGTAGAGAGCATTGAAGAATATGGTAATGCATTCTTTGATTTCATGGGGCTCATGTTGCCAGTTACCAGCCACATCTTTGAGCGAGATGATCCTATTTACCCTCTTTCTATTTAGAGTAAAAGTGTGAAAAATCTTATATTAGCATCACCATTAGAGAGCCAGTTAATTCTAGCTTTCAACTTCGAGAAATCCTCTTTATTTTTTAGGATTGAGTCTAATTCCTCGATTAAAGTATTTTCTAAATCTGGGGGAATTGACTAAATAAGTATCTTAGAGATTTTTGGATACCAGCAATTATTGCTACTGGTCTCTTTTTTTGTGGAATATATTGCCAAAGACGCGTTTGTTCTAATTAGTGACATTACTTCTGAACCTTTCATATGAGAGGAGTAAGGTGGAGTGAGTTGGGAAGGAGTCCTGAATGACGCTAGGGAAAGCAGGGTGACTGCACCACATGGCTCGAATCTGAAACGCCTATTATTACCATTTTGGGGGCCATTTTTTAAACTTAACTAGAATGGGGCAGTTATCGTAGTAGGTCCTAGGTAAGTGGGTTACAGAGGCTTCGAGGAATTCATTAATGTAGAAGTTATTATAAAAACATCTAACAATTCTTTCTAGGATTAGGCTAGTCCTGTTCCTAATCTCTTGTTTTTCCAGGTGAATTTACTACCTTTGTAGCCTAGGTCAACTAGTCTATACTAGTTAATGCAGTTTCAAAATAAGTTACTTTTGTTTGTGTTAATGTAGTTGCTACCAAACTTGTCTCTTGATTATAAAACTTCATAAAATCCCCATTCACAAACCAACTATCATTTATGCTATTAGAAATATCTATCAGATTTCTCCAAAGGGTTTTCCTATCCTCTAGATAGTTACTTGCATAAATAGCAAAGAATAACCAAAGAGGATTATAGGGTAATACCTTGACCATTGCATGGATATCTTGGGCTGTGACTATACTTCATCTACATGGAGGACATTTTCTTTCCATATGTTGACGATGCCTCCAAAGTGATCCACTGTTGGGAACTGAATATGCAAGTCAAATTGCAGTTCCTTTGTAAGCTTCTTATTGTTTTCCAACATAGTCTCGAGCAGCACTAACATGGTCGGCTTGTGAATTTTGATCATCTCTGAGCAGTTTCTCCTGAACTCTACACTGTTTGCCCTTCTAACATTCCATATTAAATTCATTATAGGGTTGTGGTTTGTTTGGGAAGCCACTACCGGTGCCTTTTTCTTCCCCTCGATATGCATCATTTCCTTTCCTCCTTGCTACTGGTATTTGTGATCTCATGACTGGGGTAAATGTCAACAGTCGTTTCAGCACTCCCTAACTCTGATGGGAACTCGGGCTCAATCCACAACTGGCAAGTGTTTTGGGGCAAAGCAGTATTAGGTTCCAACTGTAATCCACACTAAATTCCATTGCCCCTACTGCCTCCAGCCATAGGGAATTTGTCCTCAATGGACAATATGAGCTCTAGGTTTCCACCTCCTTGTTGGATTCTTGTCCCTTGAATATCTCTAGTGCTCTTGTTATCTCCTTCAGGATACTCCTTGGTGGTGGTGATTAATTTTTCTCCAGTGCTGAAAACGAAGGGTCCTACTGAGGCTATTGTTCCATTACTGAGAATTGTGGTGTCATTACTGGGTCTGAGAAAGAGGGGATCAAGTTGAAGATTTATTGCATGAGATTGTGCAGTGATGAAGCATCATAGGCTGGCTGCAATGGGTGGAAACTGCTCTGTAGAATCATTGATTGTCAAAGTTGGGTTCCATATGTCGCCAAACCCATGTTTAGGACCTCCGTTATAACCCTTTCTAGATGAGCCGGGTTTTGGATGATGAGGGTGATAAGCTGATTTCTCAGCTGAAAATTGTAGCACAGGCTCTGACTGTGGAGTGCTATCTCCAGCCAAGACGCTGGAGTGTAGTCTGATGGCGGAGAGGTTGAAGTCAAAATGATCGAGGATTTGGTAGGTTGGTCCATTTATAGTTTTCCATTTTTTGATCTGGAATTAATTAAGGGGTTTTGGGGCTAATCACTGATCATCATTGATATCGAGGTTTAATTATCACCCGTATTTTTTGTTTCATAAACTGTGTATAATACCTAAGATTTCGAATTAAATATGTATCCTATTGAGTTGACGGAAAGTGTCAAATCACCTTAGTTTTGGTGGTTTATCAGGTATGTCACTTAAGTATCTATGAAGGATTTTTTGTAGCATTGTTTGGTATGGTGATGTAGCTTTGTAGGGGCATCATCGGTAATGAGGTTCTTCGAGTGGGTATTGGACCCTATGACAAAAGGGATAATTAGGTCTTGATGGGTCGGGTTTTGTTGATTTGACAGAACCCTACTTGTTCCCTTTGGTTATGCCGTTCTGCTTACTCTTGGGGGTTGTTTGGACAATCATTTTTGAGTTTGTAGGTCCATTTTCTTTATTAAGAGTTGAGTCTTCACATGTTGCGCCTGCTTTCCTCTTTGTGCTTGTGTTGGAATGTTCCCCCATGGGCTATTCGTGGTTGGGCTGACTCTTTGAGATAAGGGTATTTTTCCTTACCCCATGATTTGTGTTGGTAGGGCATTCAGAATTATCCTGTACAAGGTTAGTTTAGAGTTATATCGGCGAGTTTTAGTTTCAAGAAATTTATCGGAGTTTGTATTGAAAATTCTGACATGGATACCTCAATTTGGAGTGAGTTTTTTCCTTCTTTTCCTATGGTGTTGTGGTTTGGCCTAATAGTGGGGGATGTCCTTGTTTTCTTATTTTGGGAAAGACAACTGTTTTCTATTCCTCTCCCTCGTCAGTGTTTATTTTTTAATATGAGCATGCAAGTTGTTCTTGGGTTGGGGTTGGGGACTTTTGTTTGTGAGTATACAATTTTAGGGTGTGCCATATCCTTTCACAACCTATACATAAGATGTTTTCCCCTTTGTATACCACCGATTTTTTGTGGTCCCCAATTGTGACAAATGTTTCTATTAGTGTTTCCACTGGTATTTGTATACGAATCGGCGCATATATGCACTTTAATGTACCTAATATGCACATACCAATTTTGAGTAGTTTTACAAGTTTCCTTCCAACCTTCTAGAGTATATCCTTGTCGTAAAATTCAGTTGGTAATTGTGGCAACCATACCCACATAGCAATAAAGGACAATGTAGCCTTTTGTGGGGCAAATTTTGGTTCCCACCTTCTGACTGAGAGAAAATTCCTAGATAGGAACCATGGTCCTTGGCGTACTGCCTCCATCAGCTTCTTTTTCTTTTCAAACTTGACTATAAATAAAACTTATCCTAAATCAATCAAGATTAACTGTTCGAAGGGTTTCCATAAATCAATCATTTTGGATCAAAGGACATGTGGCATTCGTCTACCAAAGATTTTGATAATAATAGAGAAACTCCATAGTTCATATAGGTGGGTTTTATCATCTTGCGAGAGGATGATTGGTCCTAGGTTTTCTAAGCCTTTTACATCACTTTCTGTTGTGCCAAGTTCATTTGCATAGTATTCCGTTACGGTTGTATCTTTTTTGTCTAATAGCATTTCTTTGTAGGAATGCGCTGAATTAGCATCTTTCTTCGTGGGGTTAATGTCCGGTAGTTCCGGGGAAGGAAGGGGTAGGTATATTGAGTGGTTTGGTTGTATTCTCCATACTATGTGTAGTGAGATGTGAGAATTTCTCACACTTAGTCAATTGTTCAATGACTAGTTTAGTATGTAGAAAATAATAAGGATAAATGTTCCATAATATGAAGAAAAAAAATTTGTTAATCGTCAATGATGATCTAACATTCTATCTTTTTATGAGGTGTTAGATAGTTTGCAATATATGTAAAAGGGGATTGTTCCACGTCAAACGCAAATATGAGTTTGATGGACTCGATGTTTTCTGTTTTAATTGAAATTTGAATTAAATTAAAATTTTAATATACTAAATACAATAATTTATTTGCTAGTAAAATAAGAGGATTTTATATTCTGAATACTTTCTTTCAATTCTATAAACTTGGACTTAATAAGTGCTAATGCAATTTGCGGTATATAGTGACTTTGTCGTATAATGAAGAAATTTGTTTGTATTTTTTAAAAATAATACTGACAATATCTTTTTAAGAAAATTTGCTTACACGCCTCAAAGTTTTTCTTCTTATATTATGTCATCTTATTTTCTAACATGTGACGAGAGTGTGAAGAATCAAATGACAGCTCTCCTTTACAATAGTAGGTTTTATGAAAATGGTTATTTTGGTGCTCGACGGGTGAAGAGATATCTTATTTAAAAAAGGAAACTATTAATTATATTTATTTATAAGTGACTCATATAAAAATTGGTTTATTAGTCAAATATTATTAATATTAATCAATTAGCTATTTGTAGCTCAAAAAATCAAATTTTTTGCTTTCTTTTGAATGAATGTTATTAAAATAGATTGGGTATATCTTAAGGAGGTTGAATGTTATTAAAATATTGAGCTGGTTTGAATTGAAAAATCAAAGCAAAAATTGAACATGAATTTTTTTGTGTATCACATAGTGTATCTTTTATGTATCACATATGTATCACATATGTATCATATTTGTATCAATTGTGTATCACATGCATATCCATATATACATATGTGTGAGATACATGCGTGATACATGTGTCACAGAAGAATTTTTGAATTCGGTTTAATTACGAATTTTGATATAAAACCAGTCCAAATCACCTCCAATCTTCCTCAAATTTTGTATATTAACTTATCTATATATTTTCAATAAATTTTAACTATACTCATTGAAAAATTTTCTTTTTTTGCTTAGATTTTTGGAATATTGTATTTTTTTTTTAAATTTCATCACCTTATTTGCTGCCTCATCCATAAAATTTCCTTTGCATCTTGCATCTAATATTGCTAATCACGCATAAGAATATGGAAACTGATTTTTGCATGTGATTTTTTTAGAGAAAGAATCTTATTTATTTGATTTTTTAATTTTTATATGTACTTGACTAATTTTGATAATTCTATGACTAATGGCTAGAAATTAGTAAATTGAGACTTATTTGGGACATTTATGTAAGTTTCCCTTATAAGAAATTGCATAAAATAACTAGTTGCAATTTAAATAGAAAAAACAATCTTATACAAAAATCTCTTATGATTTATATTATTGATTTTCTGTTAGACATTTGGACTTATACTACATACATATGGACAATATATGGATTAATTATATGTTATGTGCTATCTTTTGGTTTGGCCTATATTAGTGGTCTTATGGACATTATTGTTAAGGGGGCCAATACATTGTCATATAAAGTGTAGGACTAATGTATAGATACCCAAAAGAGTAACCTTAGTTAATGATGGACTAACTAAGGTTACATACATGTAACCAAGGTTACATTCTTGTGACCTTTGAGTTTCATAACTCACATATTATAATAAGGGGGGTTATGGTTCCCACAAGAATGCAAGACATTTTCTTCTTCTTCCTCCCACTGAGAGAGAGAGCACAAACTTGTTCTTGCATTCAAGTGGAAAACCAATCCTCACATTTGTCTTGGATATCAAGTGAAAGCCAAAACTTCAAGACAATCTTCAAGAAGGATCAAGGAGCTTCCAAAAAGGCAAACCTTGAACAATCTTCAAGAAGGATTAAGGAGCTTCCACTTATGGATTCAGGTACGCTTCCGCTTATGTTGTTATTCCAAGTAATTCGATATGAAAGCTAAAGTGTTTTATTTGGATTCATTCCAACAATTGGTATCAGAGACCCCTTCGTATTGGATCATTTGGAAGTTCATGAAATCCATGTTATAAAGCTTCATGATTAACTTAAGATAGAATTTTGATTATGAAATTCTAGTACCATAATATAGCATGCTTTCATGAATGATATGTTGATGATGAACTTTAGTATTTTGATACCATGTTATCTCTAGATGAATTGAAATGTTGAAATAAATTGCCTAATTTCGATTGTTGAACATGATTCCTTGTTTAAGCCTTTTGTTGAAAGCCCCATTAAGTTTATTATCGTTTTCAATACATAGTCGCCACTAATACATTTAGCGGCGACTTTTATGGGTTTAGTGGCAGCGTTCGTCGCAATGTTGCCACAAATAACCTTCAGTGACGGCAACTCCAGTTTCAATACATAGTCGCCACTAATACATTTAGCGGCGACTTCTATGGGTTTAGTGGCAGCATTCGTCGCCGCAAAAGGTCCTGGACAGAAACGTTTTTTTTAAAACGTTTTTCTGGTGACATTAATGAAACCATAATGCAAAATTAATTAATAGAAACGTTTTTCATTATTATTGAAACCGTTTTTTTAATTTAATTAAGATATTAGTGGAGTCATAATGCTAGATTAATATTAAAACATTAATCTTGCATTATTAATCATTTCAATTAATTAAAGAAACGTTTTTCATTATTAATTGAAACGTTTTTTTAAGTTTTCAGATTTTAATTGTACATTAATAATATGTCAATTAATATTCAGTTTTTTAATTATTAATGTTTTGTACATTAATATTCAGTTTTAAGATTAATTGTTTTTTTTTGTCCATCATGCTTCAGATTTTGTTTTGTACAATTAAGATTAAGTTTTTAATGTTCAGTTTTTACATGTCAAACATGTAACTTTTTCAGTTAAGGTTCAATATATGGCTTAAAGAACTATTTAGTTTTGCATCTAATATTTTAAATTAGTCCATTGAAACATTATGTTACCAAAGTAACCTCTTTTGTGTAGATTGATTGATTTTGAAGTATAAGATGACTGTGTATGTTAGTATTCCATGCGTTTAACACCGGCCCAAAGGAAGGTTGTTATTTGGCAGAAATTCGAACATGCTTGTGGTGATAAATATGTGACAATTATTAAGTTTTCCATGTGAATATTAAGTCGGCCCAAAGGAAGGCTTGATATTTGACAGGAGTTTATTGTCAATATTTGATTACTACACCAAGAGTACCACTTACAAGTTGATTTTCTGTCCAAAGACTAATATCAATGTTGTGCTAGGTATCTCGTAATGGGATTTGCCTATTTTGAATCTGTAAACTCCGGTTTAAAATTCAAGTAATTGTAAGCATGTATTAAGTTGTCCTTGTTCTATTTTCAGTGAATTCTTCAGCTGCTACAATATCTGCAAACATTAACAGCATCCCTGTGCTTAACGGCACAAACTTTAAGGAATGGTAAGAGAATATTATGATAGTTCTCGGTTGCATGGATCTAGACCTTGCACTTCGGATTGAGAAACCTGCTTCTCTTGAGGATACATCTTCTTCTGATGAAAAGAAGGAGATGGAGAAGTGGGAACGCTCAAATCGCATGAGTCTAATGATCATGAAACGTGCAATTCCAGAATCTTTTAGGGGCACTATGAATGATGAAATTAATGCCAAAGTTTTCCTTGAAAACCTTGAAAAGCGTTTTGCACAAAACGAAAAGGCGGAAACAAGTACTCTTTTGAGTAAACTTGTTTCCATGAGGTATAAAGGCAAGGGAAACATAAGGGAGTACATTTTGGAAATGTCTCATCTTGCTTCGAAACTGAAGTCACTCAAGTTAGAATTACCTGAGGAACTGCTTGTGTACTTAGTTTTGATCTCTCTTCCTGCACACTTTAATCAGTTTAAGGTCAGTTACAACTGCCTGAAGGAGAAATGGACTCTTAATGAGCTCATTTCACATTGTGTGCAAGAGGAAGAGAGAATAAAGCAAGATAAGACAGAAAGTGCTCATTTGGCATCCTCTTCTAAAGATAATAAGAAGAGGAAAAATAAGGAAGTTGCGGTTGCAAGGCCCCAGAAGAAGCAACATAAGGAACCTAAGGTTGAAACTACAGAATCAGGTTGCTTTTTCTGTAAGGGGACTAATCACATGAAGAAAGATTGTACCAAATACCACGCTTGGCGTGCAAAAAAGGGTATATCTCTTTCTCTTGTTTGTTCTGAAGTTAATTTAATTTCGGTACCTAAGGATACTTGGTGGGTAGATTCTGCTGCTACTACTCACATAAGTATATCTATGCAGGGTTGCCTGAACTGCCGAAAACCAAATGATGGTGAAAGATACATATATGTTGGTGACGGCAAAAGGGTTCAAGTTGAGGCTATTGGAAAATTTAGGCTGTTGTTTAAGACTGGTTATTATTTAGATTTGAATGAGACTTTTATTGTACCGTCTTTTAGACGAAATTTAATTTCTGTTCCCAAATTGGACATATCCGGTTATTCATGTTCATTTAGTGACAATAAAGTTAGTCTCTTTCAAGGTTCAAATCTTATCGGTACTGGTCTTTTATTAACATATGAAGCCTATATTTGGTTGACATGATAACCTCACATAATGAAACTTTGCATACAAGTTCAAGTGGTACCAAAAGAAAATTAACTAATAAGAATTCTTTATCACTCTGGCACAAACATTTGGGTCACATATCTAAACAAAGAATTCAGAAACTTGTGTCAGATGGAATTCTTGATTCTCTTGATTCCTCAAATTCGGATATTTGCATTGAGTGTATCAAGGGTAAACAAACAAACAAGACGAGATTAGGTGCTGAGAGAGCTTCCGATGTCTTAGAATTGATACATACGGATATTTGTGGGCCATTCCCTACACCTTGTAGAATGGTCAACAATACTTTATCACATTCATAGACGATTACTCTCGTTATGGGTACCTATATCTCATTCATGAAAAGTCCCAATCTATAGACGTGTTCAAATCATATAAGGCCGAAGTTGAAAATCAACTAAGCAAAAGGATTAAAACCGTTAGATCTGACCGTGGTGGTGAATACTATGGTAGATATGATTGTTCAGGTGAACAACGTCCAGGGCCATTTGCTAAATTCCTAGATGAGTGTGGGATCGTCCCTCAGTACACTATGCCAGGCAGTCCTACTATGAATGATGTCGCTGAGAGACGAAATCGGACACATAAGGACATGGTGAGAAGTATGATTTGTCATACTACTTTGCCAGAATCACTCTGGGGAGAAGCATTGAAAACCGCAGCATATATTCTTAATGAGTTCCAACTAATGATACAATCAAAACCCCATATGAACTTTAGACTGGAAATAAACCCAGTATTAAGCACTTACACATTTGGGGTTGTCCAGCTGAGGCAAGGCCTTATAGGCCAAATGAAAAGAAACTGGATGCTAAAACAGTTAGTAGCTATTTTGTTGGATACTCTGAAAGATCCAGGGGGTATAAGTTTTATGATCCCACTTCTAGAACTATTTTTGAGACGGGTAATGCTCGATTCTTTGAGGATATTGAGTTTGTGGGGTGGGGAGATAAAGTTGTTAGAGATTTTGTCTTTGAGGAAGAACATGTGTCTTTCTCTCCAGTTGTTGATCTTGGTCAGGGTGTTCTCATTCCTAACATGGATCACACAACTCCAGTTCAAGACAATCTCGAAAATCTCCCTAATCAAGTTCCTGATATTACTAATGAAAATCAAACTCAACAACCTCAAGAAACTGAAGTGCCATTAAGGAGATCCACTAGAGAGGGGAGAAATGCAATTTCAGATGATTATGTTGTATTTATCCAAGAACAAGAAAGTGACATTGGACTTGAGGAAGATGATCCAATCAACTTCCGTCAAGTCATTAAAGGTTCTAACTCTCAAAAGTGGATTGATGCCATGAATGATGACATGAAGTCTATGAGCGATAACGGCGTTTGGGAGCTTGTTACATTGCCCGAAGGTATTAAACCAATTGGTTGTAAATGGATATTTAAAACCAAGAGGGATTCAGGGGGCAATGTCATCAAGTATAAAGCTCGTCTTGTCGCAAAAGGCTACACTCAAAAGGAAGGCATTGATTATAAAGAGACTTTCTCTCCAGTTTCATCGAAAGACTCTTTCAGGACTATAATGGCACTAGTAGCACATTTTGATCTTGAACTTCATCAGATGGATGTTAAGACAGCGTTTCTCAATGGTGACATTGAGGAAACAATTTATATGGTGCAACTTGAAAACTTTGTTTCGGGAGACTCAAAAAAAAAGTTTGCAAATTAAAGAAATCCATCTATGGGCTCAAGCAAGCTTCCCCTCAATGGTATTATAAGTTTCATGAAGTCATTACATCTTTTGGTTTTGAACCGAATATTGCTGATGACTGTATATACCATAAGTTCAGTGGGAGTAAATATATTTTTCTGGTTTTATATGTTGATGACATACTGCTTGCCTGTAACGATATAGCATTATTGCATAAAACTAAGAAATTTCTTTCAAAGAAATTTGAAATGAAAGATCTTGGTGATGCCTCTTTTGTATTAGGAATTCAGATACAACGAGATCGCTCTAAAGGTGTTCTCGGTCTGTCACAAAAGGGCTATATCGATAAGGTTCTTAAAAGATTTGGCATGCAGGATTGTAAACTAGGCAACACCCCTGTTGCTAAGGGAGACAAGTTTAGTCTCAAACAGTGCCCAAATAATAATTTTGAAACTACGGAAATGGAAAAGACACCATATGCTTCGGCTGTAGGTAGTCTGATGTATGCTCAGGTATGTACACGACCTGATATAGCATACATTGTTGGGATGCTGGGCAGATATCTAAGCAATCCGGGAATGGACCATTGGAAGGCAGCCAAAAGGGTCATGAGGTACTTACAGAGAACAAAGGATTACTGCTTACATATCGGAGATCGGACCAGCTTGAGATCATCGGGTACACCGACTCCGATTTTGCTGGATGTCAGGATAGTCTGAAGTCTACATCAGGCTATATTTATATGCTTGCTGGCGGTGCTATCTCTTGGAGAAGCATCAAGCAAACTCTTACGGCCACTTCCACTATGGAAGCGGAATTCATGGCATGTTATGAAGCATCCAATGAGGCATTATGGCTGCGAAATTTTGTTAGTGGACTGCGCATAGTAGACAGCATTAAAAAGCCACTCAGGCTATTATGTGACAACAGATCAGCAGTCTTTTATGCTAACAATAACAGTAGTTTGATGAAAGCAAAATATATGGATGTCAAATTTCGGGTTGTTAAAGAAAGAGTACAGAATGGACAATTGTGCATAGAGCACATCAGTACAAACTCCATGATTGCGGATCCGCTCACTAAGGGATTGCCACCCAAAGTATTTCATGAGCATATTGCTTGCATGGGTGTCAAATCGGTTAAGGATCATGAAATTTAGTGGGAGTTTGTATTATACAATTATGTATTGTCCATTACATTCAGTAATTCAGTTTTATGGTTATATCTGCAGATATTCAGTTTTAAAGTTTTATGTACTCTTAAGGTTTATGATTGATCTCAATAAAGAGAACCAGTTGGAAATAGACATTCTATTTCAGACCACACTTTATGTTATTTCCATGCTACACACCTATACTTGATCCATGTCGTTGGTTATATTGATATACGTGATCTATGTTGGGTCTAGTTACGCAAGAGTAACTAAGATCTCTTAGATCCTATGTTGGTATGATTGATGGAGCGGATTGTTCATGACAATTTTATTATGATAGCAATTCTGAGCTCATAAAGTTATAATGTAACATATAATGCTAAGGTTTGTACATATGCATGAATGTATAGTCCAAGTGGGAGATTGTTAGACATTTGGACTTATACTACATACATATGGGCGATATATTTTAATTATATGTTATGTGCTATCTTTTGGTTTGGCCTATATTAGTGGTCTTATGGACATTATTGTTAAGGGGGCCAATACATTGTCATATAAAGTGTAGGACTAATGTGTAGATACCCAAAAGAGTAACCTTAGTTAATGATGGGCTAACTAAGGTTACATAAATGTAACCAAGGTTACATTCTTGTGACCTTTGAGTTTCATAACTCACATGTTATAATAAGGGGGGTTATGGTTCCCACAAGAATGCAAGACATTCTCTTCTTCTTCCTCCCATTGAGAGAGTGAGCACAAACTTGTTCTTGCATATCAAGTGGAAAACCAATCCTCACATTTGTCTTGGATATCAAGTGAAAGCCAAAACTTCAAGACAATCTTCAAGAAGGATCAAGGAGCTTCCAAAGGCAAACCTTGAACAATCTTCAAGAATGATTAAGGAGCTTCCACTTATGGATTCAGGTACGCTTCCGCTTATATTGTTGTTCCAAGTAATTCGATATGAAGGCTAAAGTGTTTTATTTGGATTCATTCCAACATTTTCTACGTCTTTAACTTAAAGATCTTCAATGTGTTATATAAATATGAAACTACTTGCAACTGGCCATATAACCATTCAACCTCAAACTTTTCTCTTATTACAGTTAATATGTGTTGTCCATAGCAATTAACAAAATAATCTGTTCTATGTTCCGTCCTGTTTCAATTTGGAACTGCGCTTGACGAGGCGTAGAAGAGAATGATTTTGGAATCGGAGATGATAGTATGAGTTATTAAATAGTAAATACTAATAAAAGGTTTCAATAGTTAAAAGCAACTATAATTATTAAAGCTGGTACCTACGCTGAAAATGAGAATCCCTCCTACCGCCCCCCCCCCCCCCCCCAAAAAAAAAGAAAAAAAATTTAAGTAGTCCTTAGGAAAAACAGTTTTTTTAACCAAATGTCAAGACCCTTTTATTTTGAAAAAACTAAAAACAAGTTGTTGACTTTTGTGTATAGCTAAAATCCTCTTTTAACAAAGTTCTTCAAAATTTAAACCAAATGCCACATTATTCTTGATATAGTTCTGAGAAATAAGAAGGAAATTTAAGGCCCTGTTTAACATATATGTTGGCAATATTTTTTCAAATCTTTTTTGAAAATACTGTTTGTTTATAGATTAATAATCTATTTTTGAAAATTTTCTGAAATTATTTTTCAAGTTCTCAAAATTGAGTTTAGAATAAATTTTGGCTAAAACTTGTTCTTCCACTTACAAAACTTCAATTTTTTTAAAAATAAAATACATATCCAAACACAATTTTAACTTTCAAAAATTATTTTTTAAAATTACTTCAAATATTATTTCAACTCTCAATTAAATTTATGTCCAAATGCTAGCTAAGAGAACTAAGCTAAGCTCGAGAAGAGTTGAGGATTAATTATTGATGCATTCCAAGTGGCTAATGCGCTTCAGTACAAATAGACCTTTCCAGCAGCAAAAACGTGAAAGAAGGGCCAAGACCAAAGTGTGAAGCGAAAAAATTTACAAAATAGGAGGAACTTTTACTTAGAAACTAATGGACTCAACTACTTCGTTCATTTTAATTTGTTTGTCGTATTGTAATTTGACTTGATATAAAATTTAATTAAAATATAAAGATTTTTAAAATTTATAATTTTAAATATATCATAATATTTGTTTGATTATATATTTTTTGAAGCATATGAGATTAAAAGTAGGGGTGTATTCTGGCTCGAGCCTAAACGGGCCGACGGGCCGGGCTTTGCGGTCTCGGGTTTTATGTGCCGGGCCTGGCGGTCCTGTAGGTTGAGACCAGCTCGTGACGGGCCTAAGCCCACAGTGGTCCTGGGCCTGACGGGTCGGGCCTGGCGGGCCTTACGGGGTTTTTTAAGGCAATATCTTGTATAGTAGTTATTAGTATAGTGTAGATGTATTTTTTATGTTGTACTAAGTTATTAATATAGTATATATAATATATATTTCATTGTATATTGTGTTGTAGTAATTAGTATATATTATATATTATGTATATATTGTGTTGTAGTAATTAGTATATATTGTATATTATGTATATAGTGTGTTGTAGTAATTAGTATATATTGTATATAATGTATCTCTTATTGTATAATGTATATATATATTCTCTTATATATATTGTATCTTATGTATATATGTTAATACTTATATATTTTCTTGTAGTTTAGGTTGTAGTTATGTATATATATATTCGTATATATTTTATTATAATATATATTGTATGTTATATATATATATATTCAAGGATAACATATCGAAGTAAAGATAAAGAAATATTGAGAAAAAAGATATTCAAGGATATGTCTTATAATTTTTATTGACCAAAATGGCATATCTTTCTTAGTCTTCCTTCCCCCAATGGAATAAGCACAACAAGGTACTAATACCACCATTAAAAGGAAACAAAATCTAAAATAAGATGTGTCAATGTACAAGTTACATCATAATCTATAATTCTACATTGTATCTCTAACAAATCTCATAAATCCGTCAAGGTTGGGAGGAGGTTGTGTTGGTGGTGGTGGAAACGAAGCTTGTTCATCACCCCTTCCGGGCGAAGCCGAATCCTCCGAAAGTTCCGCTATCATTTCTTCATAAGCTTCATCTATCGCCGGTTGCGATTCTGCAATTTCAAAGTTTCTACTTTCCGCGCGGATCCAATCTCTAAAAAGCACCGATTTTTCCAAACTCTCCCTCATCAACGCTCTATGATCACCGATTTGAAGTCTTGCTTGACTGAAAGCGCTCTCCGATGCAACAGTTGAAGCTTGAATTGATAAAACATCCCGAGCCATCTTTGCAAGAACCGAAAAATATTTTTCCCTTGACTTCCACCATTCCAAAAGGTCGAAACAGCCGTCTGGATTCTCCTTTTCAAGTCCTTGAGACAAGTAAACTTGAAGCTCATTTAGATGTGAAATTTCATCATAATTATTACCTTGAGAACCCCGGAACTCCGTCCAAGATTTAAGAGTTGTTAAGCCCGCGGCTCTTTTAGACGATTGTGAGCTAGACAAAGTAGGGGTTGGAATATTTGGCCTAGCATACTCTAACGCAACTTTATAAGCATTATAAACAGTTTGAGCAGTAATTTTAATTGATGCTTTTGCATCAGCAAGTGTAGCAATTTCCTCGTCTGAAAGATCTAAAGTCTTATAAATATTAGAATACCAAAGAACACAAAAATATATTATTAAAACGTAAGAGTTGAAACGAGTTTACCGGATTGACGAACAACTTCTTGAAAATTGAAAATCGTTGAACACTTGAAAACTTCAATTCAACAACTTCACAATTTTTCACGAATTTTTAACAATAAATTAAGCAATTGTAGTAGAAATATTAAAAGAGATATTGATGAATTGGTGAATAAAAATGAAAAAATGAGGGGGTATTTATAGTTGAGATATGGGAAAAATTATAATTATATAAAGTTAGAGGCTAAATTAAAGTTTGGGGGCCAAATGGATATTTTACAAAGTTCCAAACGGCTACTTTTGAAAAGAGCTGTTACTGAATTTTTTTTTTCAAAAAAAAATATTTTTTTAAAAAAGAGTCGTTAGACCCGCCAGGCCTGCCAGGCGGTCCCGGGCCTGGCGGTTCGAAGCAAATGGACCGGCCCGTCACGGGCTTAATGGACCGGCAGGCACAGGACCGCCAGAACCGGCCCACCAGGACCGCCAAGACGGCGGTCCTGATTCAGGCCCGGGCCGTTTGCATCCTTAATTAAAAGAGACGTAATATTTTTATGATTATAAGACTTCTCACTAAAAAATTATAAGAATATACTAATCTTTTTAAAGTAAACAAATAACGTAATAATATCAATTTTTTTTAATGGAGGCAGTATAAATTATAATATAAACTTATTAGCTAACTCAACTACTGCCTTTTCTCAATTCAGTACAACTCTCACAATCTTCATCAATTCTTTCCCAAGAATTTAAATAAGGAAATTTTATCTCATATTGCAAAGGTTGATATATTTATTATTATAAATAAATATTCTTTTAAAAAATTAATTCTATAGTTATTTTTTAATTTTGAGAAAATTTCACTTTATACCAATTAATTCTAAACTATTTACCATTTAATGCCTAGGCTCAAACTATTTACTATTCTTACACATGAGGCCCAAACTATTTATCCGATTTTTCCTTTTCTCTTCTTCTTCTTCTTATTCTTCTTCTTCTTCTTTTTCTTCTTCTTCTTCTTCTTCTTCTTCTTCTTCAGGGAGGCATCTGAAAATACATTGAAACAAAAAAAATCAATAAATAGAAAAGAAAGGTCGCCATGGATACGGAAGAAGGAAAACAACAACCCCAGCTAGTTCTTGTACACAAACTATTCCTTTTGACACAACCAGATGTCAATGACTTGGATAAAGTTCGCCTCAGAGAAGAAGACTTGGACAAACTCTTCCGTTTCACTTATATCCTTCTTCAAAAAGAAATTAGATCTAATTATCTGAGAAGTTGACCTCTCACAAGTTTTAATTCTGCTCCACTTTTTCTTGATTGTTCTTTCTCTAGCTCTTGCTCTTGCCTTGACCCTTGAATTTAAAATTTTATTTTGATGATTTCTCGTTTGATTCAAAGTGGGTGTTGTTAAATATTGATTATAGTATCTTCTGAGAGTTTATACTGAAATTTGATAGCATTTGGAGCTAATTTGATGTGATTGAGATCGAAATTTTCAGTTGAAAATCGAAGAAGAACACAGCTACAATATACAATATGCTGGGAGTATATAGCTCTACTGTAATAGTATAATATTATAGTATACAATATATTATTATAGTATATTATAGTAATATGCAATATATTGTAACAATATGTTGTAATAGTAAATAATATACTATAATTGTATATTTATTACACGTTAATTCACTTGCCTTTTCCTTTTTAATTTGCTTTAAGCTTTTGCCCAGCGTGAAAGCCAAATTAAAAAGTACAAAAAAAAAAAGAATTATAGTATGTTATATAATGTAATGGTATACTCTTACAATTAGATCCTTTTAGAATTTTTTGAAATTTTATTGACAACTGATATTATTTGAGTTTACTAATTAAATTAAAATTTTTAGCTCTTTGTGTACAATTGCATATCATGTTGGTATAACTATATACTATATTGATATCATATTTTAGTTGATATTCTTTTAGTTGTAATAGCTACGTTTAATTGGTACACGATTTAATTTTTATTGAGTAATAATATAAAAATCATTAAAAATAGTAAAAGCAGTAAATAAAATTAAATTACAAAAAGAGAAAAAGAATATAAAAAAGTAGTTAAATGAAATTCGAAAAGAAAAAAATAAAAAATAAGAAGAAAGCGAGAAAAAAGAAAAGGAGAAAAGAGAAAAAAAAGAAAGAAGTATAGAAATAAAAAGAGATTAGAGAGTAAAGAAAAAATTTCACACAAAACCTACTAAGGGTAAAAAATGTAACTAGTTTATGGGTAGAAAAACAAATGGGTAGGCAAGGGTCACTAGTTTTATTTTTGTGGGTAACTATGTCAAAATCCCTTTGTTATAACAAAAATATTTATTTATGGCAACTTCCTACCTCTAAGTCATTAATACGCTGTGTATGTTTTTGTCTCCCCCTCTCTCTTCCCTCTCTCCTCTCTTCTCTTTCCTCTTTCTTCTCTTTTTTCCCCGATTATTTCCTCCCTTAATTTTAGAAATCCTAGCAGGGACTGTGTTCTGTCAATGACAGATTCGGCTAGCGACCACTTCCCCCTTCCTTGTTGTGTCACCCTTAACCCCCTTCTCTAACCGGCGATACCTTATTCTTTTTATGTAGTGATGATTACATTAGAAAACCATTTGGTTTTCAAATGTGACGATCTAAAATAGTTGAAGCTGAAAAACTCTAAGATTCAACATCTTTCACGCCATTTTGAATGGAAAGTAGAGAAGTGATGTTTTGGTTAACTATTCGTTATTCAAAATTCACGGTCCAAACTAATTCAAATTCATTCTATGAGGTTATAAGAAGAAGATTTTGACAAGGTGAAGGAATGCGAAAATAAAATGACAAAAGAAAAAAAGAAGTAGCTGCTTTGCCTTGAAGAGTCTGTTACCTTTTTTCCATTGTATTTTGATGTATCTCGTCGTATTCCATGAATTTCATTGTATTCATTATCTTTTTTAGTTGTATTTCAATATATCTCGCTGTATTTCATGTATTTCATTGGATTCACTATCTCGTTGTATTCCAAGAATGTATTCATATATTTTTTTTATTAATATAATTTATGTATTCAGATGTATATATGTATTTAAATATATCTACAGTATGTATTCATATATTTTTGCACTGTAGATGACATGTTATACCTCATGTATTCAATATATTTTTATATATTTAACTGTATTTAATGTAATTATATAATTTTAATATATAAATCTATTTGTAAATATACCATTAAAAAATATTTTAGTAAAGATACCACTATAAAAAGAAAAGATTGATTGAATCTCTGAAGATTTCTCTGTTTGGGGGTTTTTCGATTGAGAACTTTTTCTATAACTGAAAATACAAATTTTGTGTGTTATAATTGAGTTTGGTAAGTTAAGTTATCTTATTAGTTGATTCACTTACCGTTTTTAAACAGCTTAAAATCTTTTTTTTTCACAAATTCCGTTACTATATTCATAAATACAACTCGTAAATACTGTCAAATATATTCTATGCTTAGCTAGACTCTCCTATAACAAAAATACATCAAATATAACAATTAAAAATATAACTATAAAAAGTAATTTAATAAAAGCTATAACAAACTAATAATCACTAAAATATATTGGTTTTAAACCATTCTTCTCTGAAAATTCTGCAGAAGTGAAAGGTGCCTAATCTTGGACTTTAGCACGTTAGCTAAAGACAAGGGAATTCCCCCAAAGTTGTATTTGTAAAAGTGGCCCATTCTCAAACGGGAAAAATGCCCAAAATTCCTGTGGTGGGCCCCATTTGCCCAAATTCAAATTCTTGGATACTCGAACCGACCCCACTTCTTAGAAGTCCGTTAGACTCAAATATCAAAGCTTTTTCGCTTAACATTTCACAGGAAAAGGTGAACAGAAAAACAAGAGAATAGGAAGATGAAGTAGTGGTAGTATTACAGATCTTAGCAGAAACGAGTAATTTCGCAAATACAATTTTAGCTGACAACAAAATGTGCAAGACAAAAATATATGACCGAGTGAAAGAAAACAATGTCGTGTTCACCTGAGAAACCAAATTTCAGGTCACCATTAAAAGGGCCACCATCTCCAAGCTGGACTGATCTATGGTTGAAGAACAGAAAAGCTCTCAATCATGTCCTTGTTACTATGCACCTTCAATCCCGTTCACAATCCTCCCCTTCACCACATCAACATCGCAAATCCCTAGATTTCACCCTTCCGTCGCTCGTCTCTGATCCAATTTCCCTTCTTTCTGATGAAATACTTCTTTACATTCTCTCTAAGCTTCCTAATTCCCAAAGGAATTTCAATTCCCTTGTATCTAAACGCTGGCTCTACCTCCAAGGTCGTCTTGTTCGCTCCATTAAGCTTCTTGATTGGGATTTTCTTGTTTCGGGTCGGGGTTTTATTCGGTTTCCGAATCTTATTCATGTTGATTTGGTTAATGGGTCGCTCATTTCACCTGGGAATTCAGGTATTTTTTGCTCTCACGAGTTGCTTTCCTCTCACGTGGATTCTAATAGTGACCCTAAAGATTGGGTTTTTAAAGAAAGATTTGTGTTGCCTTCTGATGAGATTGATAGGGGATTGAGAATTTTAGCTAGTGGATGTCCTAATTTGCGTAGATTATTGGTGGTAAATGCTAGTGAATTGGGATTGTTGAGTGTAGCTGAGGAATGTCCAACTTTGCAAGTATTAGAGTTGCATAGATGTAATGATCATGTTCTTCGGGGGATTGCAGCATGCCAGAACTTGCAGATATTGAAATTGATTGGAAATGTCGATGGGTTTTATAAATCTTCTGTTACTGATATTGGACTGACTATTTTAGCTCAGGGGTGTAAGAGATTGGTGAAGCTGGAGTTGAGTGGTTGTGAAGGGAGCTATGAAGGGATTAAGGCCATAGCGCAATGTTGTCAAATGCTTGAAGAGTTGATTCTTCGTGATCATAGAATGGAAGGTGGTTGGTTGCCTGCTCTTTCCTATTGTGAAAATTTGAAGACTTTGAGGTTTCTGTCTTGTAAGAGTATCGATCAATGTGGATGGTTTGATGAAGATGTGGGATCTTGCCCGACGCTTGAAAGATTACATTTGGAGAAATGCCAATTAAGAAATAAGGAGAGCTTGAGAACATTGTTTCTACTCACTCAAGACGTTAGAGAGGTTATTTTCCAGAACTGTTGGGGACTGGATAATGAAATGTTCAGCCTTGCCACTGTTCTGAGGTATTGGTTATCTTATCCTATTCTCGCTTGCCTTACTCACTGTCGCTGGAAATTTTTGTGCTACATTAGCATTTTGTTGTGCATTTCACATACATGAACTTGTTGTCATTAGGCATTTTCACTTTCAAATGCAGTCCTGTTATTTGAAAACATGAATTTTTTAGTGTAGCTTCAATTGTACCCATCTTGTCTAATAGACAACAAAATAAAGGGGATAAATTTGCAAGTTTAAGTGCATTTTATTTTGGTGATAGCATGCCCTTCGATCTTGCTCTAGAGAAAGCACATAGCACATTGATGACATGCTAGTTGTGTTTGATGACATGCTAGTTGTGTCTCAATTCATTGGTGATCCTTGAGTTCTCATGTGACAATATGCTATCCTGGATTACAAAGGATCCAGTTTTTATTTTTATATATACTGAACTTGCTCAGATGCGACTGGCAATTTAGCACCGTTGTATTTTGCATTCTATTCAACGGATGGAATGAAATCAACCTTATCAAAGGGGGTGTAATCAACTAAGTAACATTATGCTAAGAAATTTGGGTATTACAGCTTAATTTTTTGCTGTTATTTCAACAGGAGAGTGAAGTCTCTTTGCCTGGAAAGCTGTTCACTACTCACTACTGAAGGCCTTGAGTCTGTCCTCCTTTCGTGGAAGGAAATCCAGAGCCTCAAGGTGATTTCATGTGGCAATATAAAGGATACTGAAATCAGTCCAGCACTTTCTACCTTGTTCTCCGCACTATTAGATTTACAGTGGAGACCAGACACAAAATCTCTTCTTTCCACTGGTCTTGTGGGAACTTGCATGCGAAAAAGAGGCAATAAATTTTTCAAGAAGACGTGTGACTGGAAGTCACTTCCTGGTGCATAGATCAACTGACTTCCTCATCATGCATTCAGACAACTCTACCAGATTTAAACCTCCTCATTGCCCATACAAGAACTCTTAACCGATGATAGTGGCCAGTGTGTTAACGCTACTCCAATACTGTCTGCAATGAAGCCTTGATGTTATTAACTGTACTTGTACCCTTGTTTTAGTATGTCATTTAGGAAACTAGGAAGATTTGGCACTTTCTCAGGTAGAGATGGAGAAAGAGGCCTAAGTTTAATGTATAGAGCTCGATTCTGTATCCATATGAGCATTTGGCTAAGCCATGATATTTCCATATTGGAACCCCAGAAACTCTTAAAAGGGGGTTCTTCTATCTAAAATGCTTTAAAGAATTTTGGCACCTTTTATGCCATTGCTGCACTCGACCATTGCCTGAATGCTAAGTGGATGTGAACCATACCAGCTAGCATGTCATTCGTTGAGAAGACCAATAATGGGAACAATTTTCTGCATCGATGATCCTATCTCGAAATGCTTTTTTTTGTTATCTGGCACTTCCTCTTCGGTAATTAGATTTATAGATGATCCTAAGTTCATATCACAGTTTGAAAAACTCATTTACCAAGGAATTTTACTTATTCGAGTTGATTCTTTTTGAGTGTTGCCTCCAACTTATGTCCATTGAGACATGTAAGATTATTAAAAAATAATAATAAATAAAACTAAAAGAGTTTGTCTATCGGGGACTTTTCTTTTTGACATAAGGTACTTTGTTTTGGGTATAAGATGCATACATAATTTTATCCATTGAGAAGTATATCACATCCAGCTTCTACTTGAAGCACGATTTAAAAACTTCTCGGTCTTTTTCTTTCTCTTCCAGTTCTTCAATTGGCATGTTTTCTAAAGCAAACATCAGGCTAAAGGGCTTGATCTGGAATTTGCTCATTTTGCTGAAGGATCTGCATTTGTCTTTTCTTGTGTAAAACCCCCAACACCACCACCAACAACAAAAAACCCAGTTTGATCTCAATATATGGGGTTTCGGGAAAATAATCTGTACAACCACATGTTTAAAATTGTTTTTGATGAATGTGAGTTGAATCATGTGTGTTTGGACGAGTAATACTAGTCTATTATAAAAACAAAATGGTGTAAATTGGCTATGTAATCGCTTAAGTGGTGCTAGCATTGATTAATTAATTTACACATAATTTATTTTTGTAACTTCGTTCGTTAGTTCTTCACTAAGTTGCTCAGATTCGGGTGTGAAAGGTCGAATTATTGGTGCGAATTTAGAGATCAGTTTTTTCATGTTGTAAATGTAAAGATTCGAGAGTGTGCATCCAGATACTGATACGTGTGCGACACCATATATGAAGAGCCCGCGCATCTTAGGTCAACTTGATTCTGATATTTTAAGTTCAATCATAAGTAGCTATTGTTTGGGAGTCCGGAACCTAAATGTTGCTTTTTTGGACTCAAAAGACCGAAATAGTGGAAAAAAAATTAGTGACCAAACTATATAAAAGGCGGCTTTAAAGCGCCTTACTTTAACATCCGTTTTGGACGTTAAGGTAAAGCGTGTTTTAAAATCGCGTTTTACATAAAACGCTTTTATAAAATATGATTTACTTATTTTATGGGTCCACCAACAACTCTTCTGCTCTTAAGTGACATAACAATAATTTAAATATGTAAAAACACATTTTAAAAGGGCGTTTCCCTCAAAAAATTTGACCCCTCCGGATTGGGCATTACCTTATTTAAAGGCGTTACGGATTTTGAAAAAATTCATTCAGTAATATTCTCAACTCTGTTAAATTTTTCTTGTTGTTAAATTCTCAAGCATTTGTCATAATGTCTAAACAACGAAAAATAAGGGTTTCATTATATTGTGAGAGGGAGGGGGGAGAGTGAGGTTGTGGTGACAAATAACTCAAGGAGCTATAGTTTATCTCTATAAAGGCATGTTAAGTTGCCACTTACAATGGAGTACGATAGACTAGTATTCTTGTTGTGTAATAAAGTGAAACGTTTGCTGAACCTTAAAGTAACCGAAAGATATCTGTATTCTGTCACTTCGCAAAGGGTTACTTGTTACGCTGAGTTTAATATCGAGGATGATGTAACTCTGAGAGATTTTTTGGGGACTCCGTATGAATATCGGGATGTACGTGAAGGTTGAAGATGTTCCCAATAATGAGGTTGCGCAAAGCATGGATAACTAGGGTTATGCATTCGAATCGGTTTATCGATAAGTCGAATCAATTATTTGTTACCGGTTTATCAATATCGGTTTATCGATTTATCGATTCCGATTTCGAAATTTTCCATGTCAAGTTATTGATTTTGATTTTGATTTTGATTTGTCCTCTTTGGTTTATCGATTTATCGATAAACCGATAAGATATATTAAAAAGATAAATATACATTTATTTTATAATACTATTACTACCCTTTCTTTCACTTAACCCTATTATTTCCTTCAGCGCCGCTTGCCAGCTTCTCTCCTTTCTTCAGTAAGTGTGAGTCTTCACTTCAGTATTTTCCTTCAAATCGCCACTCGCCACCATCGAATCGAGATCTGGTTTGTCGGAAAGATAGTCTTCGTTGATTATCGTCGTTTCTGGTACTACTGATTATTTGTGTGAGTGGGGTTTGCAAAAGATTTTTGCTGTTACAGCTAGTTCAAACGATGTGACAGCGCAGAAGTTGTCTGACAAATTAGATGATTGAGGAACCAATTTCATGAATGGTAAATACCTTCACATGAGATGCATGGCTCATATTGTAATCTTATTGTGAAAGATGGTTTAAAAGAGTCAAGTATTTCTATTGCTCGTGTTAGATGTGCAGTCAGATACATTAGACAGTCTCCGGCTAGATTGAGGAAGTTTGAAGAATGTTGTGAAAGTGAAAATATTGTCAAGAAGTCTTTATGCTTAGATGTTCCTACAAGGTGGAATTCCACCTACTTGATGTTGAGCGGGGCCATTGAATATGAGTGTGCAATTAAAGAATATTCTGATCGTGATACCATCTTATCAAGTTATCTTATGTTTGATGCTATTTCGGATGGAAAGCTTGTAGGTTTGCTTACAAGAACTGATTGGGATAATGTAAAGAGAATTGTTTAATTTCTTGAAATATTTTATAATCTCACTTTGAAGGTGTCCGGATCACTTTATGTAACATCAAATTCCCATTTTCTTGAAATTGGTCAAGTTGCTTTTTAATTAAATAGATTAATAATAACTGAAGATGTACTTTTGAGTGACATGACATCAAGTATGTGGAAAATTTTTGAGAAGTATTGGGGTGAACCAACAAAAATGAAAAAAATAATTTTCATTGCTTGTGTTTTGGATCCTCGCTACAAGTTTACTACTGTTAGTTTTGTACTTACGAAGATGTTTGGAGATGAAGGGACAATTATTGAAAAAGAGGTTCATACTTATATGAGTTCATTGTTTAATGAGTATGTCTCTAAGTCTGTTTCAAAAGATACTGGTGGTAAAGTTTCTGCCTCTTTGCCAAGCTCTGTCATTCAGCACAATGCAAACTTCAACTCCTAGTTTAGGTGAACTTTTAGATGAAATAAGGAAACATAAAGCTTCAAGTGGAGGTGTAGATTCTAAAATAGAATTGAAAAAGTATCTTGCAGAAGATCCTGAAAATGAAAGAGCGGACTTTGATATCTTGTCTTGGTGGAAGGTGAACTCGCCTAGATTTCCTATTCTTGCTAAGATGGCTCGAGATGTGCTTGTTATTCCTATTTCAAGCGTGGCATCTGAAAGTGAATTTAGTACTGGAGGGCGTATTCTTGACCAATTTAGGAGTTCATTAACTCCTAAATTGGTTGAAGCTCTAGTGTGCCTTCAAGATTGGCTTTGGAGTGAATCACTTCCTGTAAATATTGAGGAAGATTTAGATTTTCTCGAGACACTCGAGGAATGTATGTATATTTTAATTAATTTTATTATATTGCCTAAGATAGTTAAATAATATATTAATCGCTTGACTTGTTAATATATTTTCTTATTAGATTTTACTAATCTTGGCAAAGAAGCTTCCACCAATGATGTTTGCTAGAGTTTTTTAGTTGTTGTGTAAGGTCTCCATTTTAAATAATATACTTGTAAAAGAATGTGATGTATTACACAGTTCTTAATATTTTTCTTAATTTCTTTCTGGTTTATATGTTAGGACTTTCAAGATTTGAAGAGAATGAGGCATTTTAAGAGTTGACTCAACTACCTCTGGAACTATGCTTTTAAAATACTGTTTGTTTTGTTAAACTAGTTTTGTTTTGTGGCCTCTGGAACTATGTATGTTTGTTTAAATGGTTATTGAATTAATATTTACATAATCATGCATTTTAATTAAGTTTCTTGTTACAGTGTCATGGCTGATTACATTGATTTCAATTTTCTAATTATCTTACACCTTAAATGAAGTATGTTTGAGTTTCACAGGGGTAGGAATTTTTGATTTACTTTGGTGCTTGTGCTAGTGAATTATCAATGTTAGAGTCCGCAACATGATTTAATAAAAGGCTATGAATTGCAGAAGCAACACTCAAATCAGTATTAAAGTTAATAGGCTTGAAGGGCTTGATACTATACCATTTGAAGAGTCATTTGCAGGTAGGATTCGGGCTTCTGCATCTCTATCCATCAATTGCTTTGCCCTGTCGAAAAGCACATTAGGCAGTTTTGTCCATTTTCATTCTGCAGAAGTATAGACTTGGACAGCAGGCCAAGAAGCAAAATGCAGTAGAACAGAACAGAGAGAATATTGGTAAATTCTGGACGATTTTGAGAACTCTTCATATTTGTTGGCCAGTAATATTGTAATGCTTGACAACTGTATAAAGTGTTATATTTAAAAATTTAAATGGCTTAACAAAGGCTGGAAATAGTATATTTTGTACTGTTTCTTCTAGAGGTTTAACATAATCCTTTTTTTGTTGATTGCCTTATGTACTGCTACCCGCAGCTTAAATTACCATAAGTTTTTATTGGTGTTATCGATAACCGAATCGATAAGCCTAAAATATCGAGACCATATTGAAATGATAACGATAAGCATATGTACAAATCGATAATCGATAAGTAATTATCAATAAGAGTCAAAGTCGAATCGATAAATCAAATGCACACCCCTAGGAATAACCCACAATCACCGGGTGGTTATTCTGGAGCAGTTTTAGCCGAACATGTTCCGACTAAAAGAGTTTCGCCAGATCTAAAAGGGCACTATATTACTAATCTTTAAGCAAATAAATAATATAAATCAGATAAAAATAACAAAAATATTTAATCAAAAAACATTCACGAAAATACATATACAACAGTAAAAAGTAACTTATTAATATTTTTTTAACAAGTAATAATGATTTCTCAATTGAAACATATTTTTTTAGCACACTAATATCTAAGTCCGGATAAAAATAACATACCAGTTTAATCACAAAAAAAAAACACAAACAACAAAGAACACATGTAAAATAACCAATATGCATTTTTTATACAAGTTTCGATAAAAACTAAATCGGAATACCTCGATTTATGTTTTTTGGAAAGTTGAAAAATTGAATATTTTAGTCCGAACGAGCAACCACAATAAGAGAAGGTCTTAGCTAAGATGTAGGACCTACACTCTTTACTTTTTATGGGACATGTGGGGTCCACTCATATTTTTTATCTCGTTAAGAGGGAGGAACCGTTAGGTCGAATTTTAAACCGGGGGGGGGGGGGGGGAGGGGGAATGATTCTGGTTTGAACGTAGATGAAAAGAGCGGTTTATTAAATCGTTCATATTTAGCGCTTTAACAAAGCACGTTTTAGATGAACGTCTTATTAGCTTCGGGTAAAGTGCATTTCATAAAAATATTTTATATAAAATGCGCTTTACCTTAACGTCCAAAACAGACGTTAAAGTAAAGTGCACTTTAAAATTGCGTTTTTATATAGTTTGTTCACTAAGTTCTTTCCCCACTTATTTCGGTCTTTTGAGTCCAAAAAGGTCATATTTAGGTTCCGGACTCTATTGTTTGGTGCAAAGGTTCAATAAACACTACCATTCATAATGGATGTGTCCAGATCGGTCAGGTCAATCAATAATCCATCATAATCATAAGCGTGACAGAACTACTTCTATCTTGGGCAGTAACACAAGTTGGCATCACCAACGGGAAACATTGCACAAAAGGGATCAATCCTATATTTGTGACTTGGTAATGCAACTAATAATTCTATTCATGACTGAGGATATCATGAGGCACGGACCTGAAAAACTCAGGTGCGTATGGTATCTATGGAAAGACAATAACTTGAGAGACAGCTAAAACCCTTTAGTATCAAAATCACATGTATATCGGGTTTCCTTAGTGTGTTCCTGGGACTTTGGCATACGGGTGATCATTGATCGAGATTTGAGGGGGATAGAGTGTAAGTTGTGGTGTGTTTTGAGGAGTGTGATAAGTGGTGGTTTGCAGATACTGGATTGGGTGATGGTGGCATTGTTGAGGGGTTTGTACTGGTGGTGTGTTAAAGTTATGAGGGGTTATGTGATTGTGATGCTGGTGCGTTGCGTGAGGATTTTGTGGAGCTATGGGTGGTAGATTTTGGACTTAGGTGTTTTGCGGTGATGCTTGGTTCTGAGTGGTTGTGTATTGCTGGTTGATGTCAAGAACATTTAGAGTAAGGAAGAGGTTTGCGAGATTTCAGACCTGCCCAAACTCACCTTGTAACTCCAAGATTTTTTGTTCCAAACATAAAACCAACTCATCCTATCCTGTCATATTTTTTTCATCCGAGGTTTCAACATTCTCTGCCATGGTAGCATTGTCTTTTTGATTTACCACTTAAATCATCCATCTTTCCTTTGCTTTTGTTTTTGCTTTTCGGGTCGCTAGGTGGAGAAGGAGGTGGAAGACCTCTGGATTTGGTGTGGTATACTGATAATTCTAGAATGTATGAAGCAACCTTTGGGAATGACAGTAATTAAAATAAAGAAAATAAGAGGTAACCAAGTCAGTAAGACAGGGTAAAAGAATGATTGTAACAAGTATCTCGTAAGGTCAAATAATCTGCATCCTAATTTGGGAACCTCATTGTGCCTGAGGTAGGCCTAAGCGACATGTAGACTTGAAAAAAATTTATGTCAACATTGCCCCTCATTCCATTAATGTGAAAATAAGCCAATTCAATCTTTCATTAAATTTTAATAATAATTATAAATTCACTAATGGCATTTATCCTTATTACATCGAAATCTAATCTAGAAAGCAGTAAAGAATATTATCTCCTAATCTACTTGGTCCCTGAAGGACCTTCTCCATGCTTGGCTCTTTTGACTCGATCAACCACATTTCCTAGATTGCGCATGTCGAGTAGCAAGTAAGCCATTTCCAGCTTCCCTTCGTCATGATCCATGCCTTGACAATCCTTACGCCTCTTTCTCATCTTCCCCTCTAGCTCCATTAATC
Source organism: Nicotiana benthamiana (assembly GCA_034376525.1). Lineage (NCBI taxonomy): Eukaryota > Viridiplantae > Streptophyta > Magnoliopsida > Solanales > Solanaceae > Nicotiana > Nicotiana benthamiana. Next base: position 50,879,545 of record CM067325.1, on the reverse strand, counting down.
CTTGTTCTGGATGATCTAACCTATCTTTCGACTTATTTGAAATCTCCTTCCATTCCATGATCCTCTCCATATCCACCTTATGTTGTTCCATATCCTTAGTTTTAGATTCAAGCCCTTTTACATAGCCACTTGTACTTCACCTGTGCCTCAACTACCTCATCTATGATCCTATCTTTCATGTTGACCCCCGGTTTGACGTTCTCGACTATGTCGTCTTCCAATCATAAGAGATAGTAGTATATATGACATGTGTGATACCTATCTGTCACAATAGTTTCTCCTTCCATGATGATCTTTTGATTCCACATGTGTTGGCTTCAAACTTGAATGAAATGACATCTCCGTTGAAATTTTCTTTATATTGAACCATATTGGAAACCCGAGGTTTTCCTAAAGGTTCCGCAGCCTTTCGAGGATAAGTACAGATGTCTCCGTACCAATCTGTGAGACTCTGCTAAACCTGCTCATGACTCGTGAGACCTAGTAACCTAGGCTCTATACCAACTTATCACGACCCAATCCCGGACACGGTCGTGATGGCGCCTTTCGTGGGAAAAGGCCAGCCAACTAAACCCAATTCATCCTTTTGAACAATTAAACAGTTCATAAGCAGTTTAAATATGATTTAATGATAATAATAATTAGCGGAAGTACTATCCAATACAGCCAAACTGGGGTGTCACAAGTCACGAGCATCTATGAATATATGAATACAACTACGAAGTCTGGAATATACAAAATAGAAGTGATAAACAAATGAAGAAATGCAGTGATGCTAACGCTGGCAGTGACCTCGCTAAACTCTAATAACTTAGCCTCCGATCAACCAAAAACCCGCTACCGGGTGAACAAATACTTGCATCTGCACACGAGGTGCAGGGATTAAAGTAAGTACTCAAACTCAGTGAGTAATAAAGGTAAATAATAGTTGAGCAGTAAGAGAATCACGTAAGGCAAATCATCATGTTGAATAGTAGTATAAAACCCCCCGAGAAAAAGCGATGGAGTTGTGAAATCTTTAGAAAATGTCTTAACCCAGTTTAAACCTCTTTTAAAAATGACCTTTTCAAACAGTTATGAATGCAAACAATTTATACTGATAAGCACAGAAATACGCCCCTCAGGCGCAACACTCACTCAACAGAAAATGCCAGGCAATATGGTAGATATCGCATAAAATAGCAACACAACAGATAATGGCAGACAAATAAATAAATAGACAAATGAAATACCACTGGTACCGCTGCAGCATGCAGATCGATCCATATACCGCTGCGGCATGCGGCCCAATCCATTTATCGTTGACGGTGCTCACTGGGGGTGTGCAGACTCGGGGAGGGGCCCCTTATGGCCCAAGCGCAATATCAAGCCATCTCGTGATATCAAATCTAGGCCCTCGGCCTTATATCAGTATCAATATATCATTGTTGCAGCGTGCAGTTCGATCCATAAGTATCCTCACAACACAGGCCCTCGGCCTTACTCAGTCAAAAATCACATAAACCCCTCGGACAACAGTAAAACATGATGCTCAACCCAAAAATATTGTTGAAAATACCATTTTAAGTGTTAAGGCAAAGTAAACTTGAAAAAGTTTTAGAAAACAGTGGAAAATACACGACCGTGTTCAAGCATAAAATCAAAACAGTGAGGAAATATCAACAATCATCCCCGAAGGTGTTCAAATGGCACGGAGCCCAATTATGGCAATCAGCCCAAGTCATGATGATAACAAATAAGTTTCTGTCAAATACACGGTAAAATCATCAATCAGGACGGACTAAGTCGCAACTCCAACGCTGCTCTACACGACGCTCACTATCTGAAGTGAAAGTTACCTTATCACTACGATATGCACTCCGGGGTCTCAAACTCTCAGAACATCATTTACAATCATTACTCACCTCGAACAGGCAAAATCTCTAGCTCGCGATGCCTTTCCCCTCAAGTGGGCCTCCACGAGCATCGAATCTATTCAAAATCAGAGTGGACACATCACAATATGATAAGGGAACAAAGCCCAAGCGAAAGCAATCAATAACGGGCATAAATCCGAAATTACCAAAACCCGAGTCCTGGGCCCACTTCTCAAAACTCAAAAATTTGTATATCAACGAGTTCCTTATCTCGCCACGAGTCTATGAGTATAAACAACACCAAAATCAGAATCCAGATGGCCTCTCAATCTCCAATTTAAAATCTCGAAATCCCAAGCCCTAATGCTTCCATTATGGGCTGAATTTCCAGGTTAAATTCACATAATTATTACGTTTTTAGTTCATAAAACTTACATTTAACCAATCCATCTTCAATTTATCCTAAAGAGCTCTCAATATGTTCCACAATAGAGGAAATATGACTTAGCTCGCGGAATAAAATGTTTAAAACCCTCTGCCAACTACAGGACTTTCTTCTATGCGAACGCGGTCAAACCCCCGTATTCGCGATGGACAAACTTTCCTTTACCAAAAATTACCCTTCGCGAACGCTTCTGTACACCTGTGAAGGCAAAGCTTTGAGCCTCTGAACCTACGCGAACGCGATACCTCATACGCAAACGCGAAGAACAAAATATGCTGGCCCCCAGATCCTCTTATGCAAACGCGGGCTTTACCATGCGAACGTGAAGATTCCAATTCCAATACTATGCGAACGCGACGCTATGGGCGCGAAGGCGAAGAGCAAAAGCTGTCACCCAGATTCCTGTTATGCGAACGCGGGGGACCTCCTGTGATCGTGAAGCATTAAAAACCTGCAACTGCTGGGATGAAAAATCCGCGACTCCAAAGTGCCAAACATCGTCCGATTGACCATCCGAAACTCACCCGAGGCCCCCGGGACCTCAACCTAAAGTACCAACATATCCTAAAACTCCATTCCAACTTGTTGCAATCATCAAAATACCTCAAACAATACCAAAACGATCAAATTACATCGAATTCAAGTCTAAGTTCTTCTAAAACCTCCGAAATATGCTTTAGATAAAAAAACTCGATACGAATTATCTGAAATTTTGCACACATATCTCAAATGAGATAACGAAGCTACTGCAACTCTCGGATCAAAATCTCACCTACCAACCAGAATTCGTCAAAATTTGATGAAAGTCAAATTCCACACCGGACCTCCAAAACCAATTCTGATCACACTCCTAAGTCATAGATAACATAATGAAACTAACCAAATCATAAAAATTCCGATCCAGGCTCTTACAAATAAGTTAACTCTTGGTCAAACCTTCAAATTCCAAGCTTTCAACTGAAACTATTCTTCCAAATTCATTCCGATTTTTCCTGAAATCAAAACCAACGATCTATATCAGCCATAATACATTACACGAGGAAAGTCTTGCTCGAGATTTAGCGATCAAAGTGCAAAAGTTCAAAAGGACCAATCGGGTCGTTTTATCCTCCCCACTTAAACACACGTTCGTCCTCGAACGTACCCAAGGTTGTTCTAGAAGCCAACCAATAGCTGAATAACTTTACCATGCATATACCCGAGGGTGATCCCACGCCACTCTATCTCATATAGGTCTGATGACACATTATAATTGAAATTACACAACCTAATCTAGCCCATAAACCATAGAACCACATTTACACTTCTGAAACCATCAATACGATCAAAACCTCACACCTATATTCTAAATAGGCCCAAACTAGCTGCAATAACCCATGCCTGCAACCTCAGGTGAAATTATATGATATACCACATAACTCAAACGCACGAGGCGATAACTTCCATTCACAGCAGCTGCACACAACACCCGAATACTGGTTGAAAAACTCTTATCAACTAAAGTTTCATTCCAACACTCTTATATACATGATGCCAATGATAACTAAAACACACGCAGTAAGCCATAACCATTTCTCATATCAACTATTCATGAAGCCACTTCTCCTTGGCAATTACCATAACGATTTTTCAAGCCGAACCTCGATATTACTCTTCTAATATGCTGAAATTGAATCCATTCGTGTTCATTAATTATCCTAACGATCTCTTCTAATCCAACCCACTACTCCGGTGACACATCAATACAGGCCTAAGCCAAAACTGGCATAATACGCACACCACTAAGCAACAGTCCGAACATACTCAAATCATGAAAATAACTCTAACGAAAGAGTTGTACAAGCTCACCAAAGACATCACAACACAAGGCGGAGAACCCGTCTCGCATCATAGAAATAGAACACACGAATCTAACCTGTAAGGTCACACCTCCACATAGCTTTGTTGTAGATGCGCTATCCCATGCAAACATTGTTCCACATGAAACACCTCAAGTCACTATGTTTGAAATCGACAACCACACACAATTTGATGTCTGGAACCAAGGCAAATGATTACACCCATGGCGAAACAAATAACATATACCACGCAACCTGACAGGACATAACCTTATGCCATTCATCGAACAACACTCAATTACTCTTCCTACTCGATTTCCACTATGAACCTCAATAGAAGCGGCCCATAACTGACAAATCACAACGCCTCGCAACATAGACATGCCACACCTAGATCTCCCTAAATCACCAACAATCTTGATAACGATCGATTCAACTATCCCTCAACAATACAATTCGGGGTTAACCAAGTCGACTCAAGCTAGAACACGCGTCCACTTTGGCCTGCTAACGAACTCATCATCAAGGAAGCCTGAAGCTATTACTTCCTCTACCATAACTCCTGCTGGTGCCATACGATACGGTGCAAGGCACCAAATCAATATCAAAATTAACAACCTAGCTCGATGACATGCCAGGCTATAAGAAACATATTCGATAAATCTTTCACCACCGAAACTGAATCAATATGAGGAGCCTCAACAATGACACTCATCACAAGGGACCAAGAAATAAGGACAATCCTTTCCAGCCGTCCACTGGGTCTTCAAAATATAAGAATCCCTAATAGGACATAATCTGTCGAACATCGCCACTCAATTCGTGGCATTTTCCAGCATAGCCAATAGAGTCGTCTTATCGCAATAGCCCAGAGTCACACAACACGGAGACAACCAGTCCAAAGCCAATATAACTTCCAAATCCAACATACCCAACATAAAAGATCCGCTGGGGACTCCAGACCTCGATAGTCGCTAGACAGCCGATACACGCCACTCACAACAACAATATAGCCTCAACATGAGAAATCCCAGTCTCCAATTCCATATAGCACACAATTCACCATACCTAACCCCGAATAAATATCACCTCAAGTACCCAATCATTCCACGAAAGGTACCTTGAAATTCCCCTATGCCATCAAGCAAACACGAATACCAGCAGTCGATCTAATCAAGAGAGCGCCGCAATACTACCGTAGTTCTATCTACCTAATCACATTGCCTTTATCTGAAACATATACCCTCATAAAATCACTATGATTAGCAATACCATTTCCGCAATCATCTGAATATCATTCACCCTAATCATCTGAAGCTTGTTTCTCCAATCACTAAAAATTGCCCATGCTGCCTAAGTATTTCATGACTTCCCATTCGGAACTGAACCGAAACCTTACACACGCAAATTCCAATCCTCCACAATATATAGCATATACTATACCATCCTAGGATAATATGAGAACTGCATCTCCCTTCCGAGCCACAACACGTATGTACTCAAGTAGTTAAGAACTTTCCACTTGGTCCTATCTAGAAGAAAAAATCACTGAACGTACCATGCTCTGCATGCCCATAGAAGATATACATCTCCAAATCATAGTAAAAACCATCAAGAACTCTTTGAGTTTCCCTTGCACTAATCAGACCTTCCAGGACTGAATCCTTCTAACTCGATCAGGCTAGGCAAGCTGTCAAAACCTATGAGCATTGCCACAAAATACCTATAAAAACTCATTACCTCGAACACACACAAGGAGCAGATCATATCTCTACCACACCAGTCCGATTGACTACCAAGCTATCCCCTGCTATCTGAATTTCCTTCTGGTTTATCTTCAACTCAATATCTTCTCTTTGATGTAGCACCACAATTCCTCAACTCAGACTTACATCACGGAACCAAGCCTAAAGCCATACTGTCTACGGCTCATAAGTTGCTACACACACTCTTAATTATTCTCAAAAGCACCACATTCCAAAACGTCTTACTCAAAAGAACTTCCTGCGAATCTAAATCTGTTACCTTTATCTTCCTAATACTAATACGTATAATCCCATAATTAACCTAGAAATACCACAAGTCTTGAACTCTTCCAATGAAAACCCGGTTTCTAATCACATATACCACTTTAAGATACCCAATTATTGCATGTAGAAACTTGAACACATTAGAACCATTCTCAAGAGTCATTCACTCTATTTAAACTGCAATTAGCCCGATCAAGCGAACAGAACCACCCGTGCCTCATTAGCACTCTGGCACCGCAGAATGAAATCCTCACCCCGATACAACCAAACATCTACCTGCTCAATGCATCGAGCATTCTTTACTAACAACACTTAAGACATTCTGAGGTTCTCTTACACCTATGAAACATGGCATAAACTATGTCAAAATTTTCCTTTACTCGAGGCATCCTCGATCTCAATCTCCATAAGCCATAACTAATTCACCAATACGCTTCAACCTGGAACTAGCATAGCACCTAACCGTGCAATCAACTAATCAACAGACTCCCCCACTTGGCTCGGGCCATAGATCAAAATACACTCGATAACTCATAACACATATACTCTATCACCTCTATAATACCATAGTGAGATTAAACTCAATCCTTCATAAGCTCGTGAAACCCAGATCATCTGGTACTTTAAATCTTCTGCAAATCTCGCATTCATCCTCAGAACAGTCAAGCTCACTCTCTTAGACGACCCAAATTTAAATTTCAACACATATTTTTCACTTGTAAAAAGATCTTCTAATAGACAACATAAAGCTCACACTACTTTAGAACACTCCGCAGGAGATAACCCACCTGCTTCGCGTTAATATAACATTTCTATATATCTTCTACTGTCATATACATTACACAGTCACTTAGTCTTCATGAGTCTGAACTTATACTGCAACATGAAATTTACTGCACTCCAACTGGAAGACAAAAAAAGATTCTTCACGTGCCCACAACTCGGGGCCATACATCCAACCACAATGGAAATCAAGCACTTAATAGTTCATCTATAATCCAACAGACCTTCCTTATTGTTAGATAATACGCTTAACGCTAGAGGGGGGTGAATAGCGTTATAATAAAAATTAGCGTAAACTTGCGGAATTTAAAAACTTGCAGGAAAAATAAGTGCGAAAATTAAATGCAATAAAGAACAAACGCACCGATGTATTCTGGTTCACCACAACAAGTGGCTAGTCCAGTCCCCGAGAGACTCTCTCGAGATTTTCCACTAACTTGTCAAGCTTACGGGTGCTCAACAAACCTTTACAACTTAAGGACACTAGCCTTAACACCTTTGCTCGGAGATACAACACTCCAAGACTTCACTGTTAAGCTTACGGGTGCCTAACCAACCTTTAAAACTTAAGGACACAAGCCTTAACACCTTTGCTCGGAGATACAACACTCCAAGACTTCACTGTTAAGCTTACGGGTGCCTAACCAACCTTTACAACTTAAGGACACAAGCCTTAACACCTTTGCTCGGAGATACAACACTCCAAGACTTCACTGTTAAGCTTACGGGTGCCTAACCAACCTTTACAATCTGAGGACACAAGCCTCAACAATCTTGCTCGGAGATACAACACTCCAAGACTTCGACCAAGGAAACACAAGTTCCTTACAACAAGAGAATCACAATTCTCTTCAAGTGTACAAAACACTAAACACTCAAACAATACACTCTTTTATGAGTAGATATGAGTAAAAGAAGTAAGCTCAAGATCACAACAACTATTGACAAGACTTTGGCTCTCAAAAGCTTTATGAAATGAATATAAAATGATAAACAATAGTATGCAAGCTTATAGCAATAGTATGATCAGTTGTTGTGTTTAAAACACTGAAATGAAGCTGTATTTATAGTTGAAAAACTTGGCATTACCGTTGCCGAATTGCCATTAAGAGTTGCTAATTTTACTGAATGACAATCGATTGTCAAGAAGCCACAATCGATTGTTTGCCAATCGTTCCAGAAATTAATCCCAGATTTTACGCGTAACAATCGATTATCCAAGATCAACAATCGATTATTAGCAACGTTCAAAAAATCATTTCCAGATTTTACGTAAAACAATCGATTATACAAAATCAATAATCGATTATCCAGCAACGTTCAAAAAATCCTTTCCAGATTTTAATTTCAACAATCGATTGTACAAAATCAACAATCGGTTACCTGATGGTATTTGAAAACTTTACGACAACGGTCAGCTTCACAATCGATTGTGCAATGTTAACAATCGATTATTTATCAGACTTTGAAAATCATTTTAGGCATTGCCTCTTGACAATCGAATGTTATATACTCACAATCGATTATTTAATAACTTTGAAAAAGTCTGGAAGACACTGCCTCAACACAATCGATTGTCATATGTTCACAATCGATTATTTTGTGACTTTGAAAAATCTGATGGACACTGTCTCTTCACAATCGATTGTCATTAACTTCACAATCGATTATTCTGAGTTTTGAAAAACTTTGATGCACACTGCCTCATCACAATCGATTGTCATAAGGTTCACAATCGATTGTCATGCAGGTTTGAAAAACCTGATGCTCACTGCCTTAACACAATCGATTGTCATTAGTTCACAATCGATTGTCATGCAGTCTTGGCTTAACATAATCGATTATCATAAGTACATAATCGATTATCTTAGTCCAGATTTAAGAGGCATGTTTAAAAATCATTTTGACTAAAGTAAATATGCATGATTTAAAATCATTTAGCATTAAATTAAATATGCATGATTTTGTAAAAATAGTTTTACGAGAGAAGCCATGTCATGAGTCAAGTTGTCGGATCAAGATCACAATTAAGAACGACTCATTTAAACTATAAAACTTTGTCTTGTGCTTGAATCTCGTTATCCACCAATTGTGCGCTTTTACTTGAACTTCGTCATATATCAATTTGCGCTTGTTTGTCATTCATCAAAACCTACACATAAGAACACACGTTTTAGTATAATGCTTTGAGAACGTGTTTCCAACAATTTCCCCCTTTTTGATAATGGCAAACTTTAAGCGGGATATGCAAATTAGACAATTCATAATGACGATTCAAGACAAGTAAATATATGCAACAAGTATGCAAAATTAGTTCCCCCTCAATATATGAATTCCCCCTCAATTTAAGCTTATAAATATTGAGAGTGCATACCCGTTATCTTTCCCCTTTTGCCATTAGCAAAAAATATAATAAGATACCAAGGATGAAATAAAACTTGTTTATTTATTGGAAAGAAAAAACAATTACATAAGGAGAGGACAATAAAGCATATCACAATAGAACCAAAAAAAACAAAGAAATCATTCATCATCATTTCCCGCCTCATCGTCCGGCACTGCTTCAAAGGGAACAAGACCGGCATATGGATAATGAACATGGTCAAAATATCCATGGATCTCATTTGTCAATTGACCAACAGAGGTGGTCAAGGAAGCAATTTGGTCGGAAATGGATTGGAGAGTGGGCTCTTGAGGCGGACGAGTTTGACGGGTTGGACGAGGAGCAGGCGCTGCATGATCACCGTCATGATGAAAGGAGGATTCTGAAATTTCCCACTTCTTGGTACTCTTTTTGAGAGGACCGTTGGAAGTGATGAATCCAGAGGCTTCAAGAAAATTCATGATGAGGAGAGCATAAGGAAGAGGCCTATCATCTCCGATAGCGTCACGCATGTGAATCTTGACGAACCGACACCAATTGATGTTAGCTCCGGTTATTATGGCATGCATGAGCTTGGTGTCCTCTTGGGAAATGGTAGTATGGTTATGCTTACGAGGCTTGAGGACTCGGGTGATGAAATAGAAAATCAACCGATAATTGGGATCCATTCCCGTAATTGTAGGATGACGGGAAGAAAGATTTGGATCATAAGAAGTAAGTCCGGTTTGATGTAGGAGGACTGTTTCATCAAAAAGGGCTCCGACCTCTCCGATGTACCGAAAAATGTCTTCACCATTATGAGGAAGACGGGCAATGGTATGAAGGTTTTCATCGGAAAGAAGAATTTGAACACCATTTATATTAGTCACAAGCTCACCGTCATCATCCTCATGAAGGTTGGAGTAAAATGCTTGAATCAATGTAGTATTGATGTAAGGATGGGTAAGAAGTAAGAAGTCAAGAAGTTGACAATTTTTGAGCATATTTGCAGCAGGGCCATAAGATTCAAGATACTTTTGGTTGAAAAGCGGGGAGGAAGAATGTCGCGCTTTTCAAATTTTGTTAAAAATCGAGTAAGATCGATGTCAGAATTAAAATATAGAACGGAACCATCTTGGTAGGGATAGTTTGGAGCAGTAGAGGAGGATGCACCATGCCTAGCAGAACGGGAACGTTTGGAGTGACGGCCCGACAGTTTTACTAAGTATTGCTGGAATTTGCAAGAGACTTGAAAGAGTTTTGATAGTTTGAGAGCTAAAATTGATGCTTGAGTGAATAAAAATGAACATATATGAAGCCTATTTATAGAGGGGAGAAAGGAATTTCATTAATGGAAGAATTCTGCTGAAAATTAAAAGCTAAAACGGTCAGAAACGGTAAAGAATAAATTGCACTGACCGTTTGACAATCGATTGTTGTAATGAGATAATCAATTGTCATTAAGATTTGACTGAATCTCGGAACTGACACAAATCGATTGCAGAACCAAACGGTAAAAAAATTTTGAATTACTGACATGAAATAATCGATTGTCAAAATATGGTAATCGATTGTTATGTTACAGTGAGCACAGAAATTTTCTGATTTTGAGAATAATCGATTATATTTTGAAACAATCGATTGTTTTGGAAAAGCATTGCTGAATGGCTGAGACGGAAATCGATTTTGCAGTTAAAGAATCAATTATTTAACAAAACTGCATAATAAACATAAACCATAAACAATCGATTAGTGATACTGCTAATCGATTTTCTGCACAGTAAGATAATCGATTATTTGCTTGGAACAATCGATTGTTTTGTGCCAAAATGTAATAATTCCCCCTACCTTTAGGGTGATACCTGCAAAATAGAATTATACGTCTCCGACGCTCAAGTCAGTAATTAAAATATAAATGCAACCTGAAATGTATGCATTTAGATCAACGTTTACCCGCATTCAATACTTCATTTGGACATGATTTATATTTAGCACAACATTAAACGCTAAATATTTTATCAAGTCTACTAGCAATAAGGTAAAGTGAGGAACGATCATACCTGTGTAGTTCTTGGTATTGCTCGTCTTACCTTTCACATTTCTGTCAAGATGGTCATCTAAATTCATTGAAGTGACCATTGGTTTGGTGTTGCTCTTTTCAAATTGATTTGGCAACTCCTTGCGACATTTAGATGGACAAATGAAAGTTCCCTCTTTCATTTGCTTAATTTGCAGCTCCAAGAAGAAATTAAGCTTGTCTATCAATGATATCTCAAATGCGATTTACAGATTCCTTGCATGACACTTATTAGTTGCTCCAAAGTAATACAAATATTTTCTAAGATATCATTTTCCACAAGATTTGGAATGCAAGATATTAGTGGTATGAGAGTTTAAAGAAAATAACATTGCCAATCTAGAGAGTTGTTTTGAGATTCTGTCATAAAAAAGATAGTAAACTTCATGCAATCTATTTCCCCTTAATCAGAAATATCAAGACATACCAACAAGACATAGATATACCAATTGTTATAAAACAATGATAAACCCATTTGTTGGATGACATAACAAGTGTACCAAAAGTTATTTTATTAACAGTGATACAAATTGTTATTTTTAGTAAAGCATATTACAAACGAGTGTTGACTGTTAACAGATCAACCATGCATCGAATTTTGAAGAACATACTGTTAGAAAATACGCTTAACGCTAGAGGGGGGGGGTGAATAGCGTTATAATAAAATTTAGCGTAAACTTGCGGAAATAAAAATTTGCAGGAAATAAATAAGTGCGTTAAATAAACAAAAAGGAAAGAACGCATCGATATATTCTGGTTCACCACAACACGTGGCTAGTCCAGTCCCCGAGAGACTCTCTCGAGATTTTCCACTAACTTGTTAAGCTTACGGGTGCTCAACAAACCTTTACAACTTAAGGACACAAGCCTTAACACCTTTGCTCGGAGATACAACACTCCAAGACTTCAACCAAGGAAACACAAGTTCCTTACAACAAGAGAATCACAATTCTCTTACAAGTGTGTAAAACAATTAACACTCAAACAAAATACTCCTTTATGAGTAGGTATGGGTAAAAGAAGTAAGCTCTAGATCACAACAACTTTGGACAAGAATATGGCTCTCAAAAGCTTTATGAAATTGAATACAAAATGATAAACAAAAGTATGCAAGCTTATAGCAATGTAATGATCAGTTGTAGTATGTTGTTGTGTTTAAAACACTGAAATGAAGCTGTATTTATAGTTGAAAAACTTGGCATTACCGTTGCCTAATTGCCAATTAAGAGTTGCTGATTTTACTCACTGACAATCGATTGTCAAACCCCAACAATCGGTTGTCTGCCAGTCAGATCAAAATTCAATCCCAGATTTTACGCTTGATAATCGATTACTTACAATCCATAATCGATTACTGGCAACGTTCAAAAAATCCTTTTCAGATTTTACCACAAACAATCGATTGTCCAGAATCAACAATCGATTACTCAGCAACGTTCAAAAAATCTTTTCCGGATTTTAATCAAAACAATCGATTATACAAAATCAATAATCGATTACCCAATAACGTTCAAAAAATCTTTTCCGGATTTTAATCAAAACAATCGATTATACAGAATCAATAATCGATTACCTGACGGTATTTGAAAACTTTACGACAACGGTCAGCTTCACAATCGATTGCACAAAGTCAACAATCGATTACTTATCAGTTTTTGAAAAACATTTTAGACACTGTCTCTTTGACAATTGATTGTCCAATGTAACAATCGATTATTTAATAAATTTGAAAATCACTGGAAGACACTGTCTCAACATAATCGATTACCATTAGTTCATAATCGATTATTCTGAGTTTTGAAAAACTTTGATGGACACTGCCTCAGTCACAATCGATTGTCATTAGGTCACAATCGATTGTCATGCAGGTTTGAAAAACCTGATGCTCACTGCCTTACTCACAATCGATTGTCATTAGCTCACAATCGATTGTCATGCAGTCTTGGCTTAAAACAATCGATTATCATAAGTACATAATCGATTATCTTAGTCTAGATTTTTAAGGCATGTCTAAAAATTATTTTGACTACTGTAAATATGCATGATTTAAAATCATTTGACATTAAATTAAATATGCATGATTTTGGAAAATAGTTTTATGAGAGAAGCCATGTTACGAGTCAAGTTGTAGGATCAAGATCACAAATGACTCAATTAAACTTATAAAACTTTGTCTTGAGCTTGAATCTCGTTGTATATCAATTGTGCGCTTGTTTCTTGAACTTCGTCATATATCAATTTTCGCTTCGTTTGTCATTCATCAAAACCTACACAAAAGAACACACGTTTTAGTATATTGCATTGAGAACGTGTTTCCAACAATTTCCCCCTTTTTGACAATGGCAAACATTAAGCGGGATATGCAAGACAAGCAATTTATATTGACGATTCAAGACAAGTATATACATGTAACAAGTATGCAATTTGTTCCCCCTCAATTTGAGAATTCCCCCTCAATTTAAGCTTATAAATACTAAGCTTATAAATACTGAGAGTACTGAGAGTGCATACCGGTTATCTTCCCCCTTTTGCCATTAGCAAAAATAATAATAATAAGATGCCAAAGATGAAATAAACCTTGTTTATTTATTGGAAAGAAGGCGTGATTATTTAAAGAGAGTATAATAGCTCAAATGATAGCATTACAATCGATTATTGATACGAGATAATCGATTATTAGATGACAGAAACAGATTTTTCTGAAGAAGACTCGATTCTTGCGCGTCATGCTTTATAATTCCCCCTACTTTTAGGGCGATACCTGCAAAAAAGGATTAGACGTCTCCGACGCTCAAGTTAGAAATCATGTAACAAAAAATGCAATGCATGACTTAGATCAACGTGGAGTCAAGAATCCCGAGTTCACTGCGAATTCGGAAGAAGGACTCTTTCTCTAAAAGCTTTGTAAAGATGTCTGCCAATTGGTTTTTGGTTTCAACAAATTCAATTTCGACATCGCCTTTGAGAACGTGATCTCTAATAAAATGATGTCTAATTTCAATGTGTTTCGTTTGCGAATGAAGAACGGGGTTCTTCGTCAAGCATATGGCACTAGTATTATCACATCTAAGAGGGATATGATCAAGACTTAGGCCATAGTCCAAGAGTTGTTGTTTCATCCATAGGATTTGAGCGCAACAACTCCCCGCGGCTACATATTCAGCCTCGGTTGTGGACAACGCAACACTTACTTGTTTCTTGCTAAACCAAGAAACGAGAGAGCTACCGAGCACATGGCAAGTGCCACTAGTGCTCTTGCGGTCCAATTTGCATCCAGCAAAATCAAAATCGGAGTAGCCAACAAGTTGGCATGAAGAGCCTTTGGGGTACCATAGACCCACATTTGTAGTACCAACAAGATATCTTAAAATCCGTTTTGCCGCAGTAAGGTGAGACGCCTTCGGACACGATTGATAACGAGCGCAGAAGCACACGCTAAACATGATGTCCGGACGACTAGCAGTAAGATAAAGAAGAGATCCAATCATACCTCGATACTTTTTGGTGTCGACTTCCTTACCTTTCTCATCTTTGTCTAGATGATCGAATGTGCTCATGGGAGTTGCCATTTCTTTTGCATTGTTCATCTCAAATCGTTTCAGCAATTCTTTGCAATATTTGGTTTGACAAATGAATGTACCTTCTTTCATTTGCTTTACTTGTAATCCCAAAAAGAATGTTAACTCACCCATCATAGACATCTCAAATTCGCTTGTCATTAGATCGGAAAATTCCTCGCATAAAACATTGTTAGTAGCACCAAATATAATATCATCTACATATATTTGAACTAACAAAATATCATTGTTTTTATGCTTAACAAAGAGAGTTGTGTCAACTTTCCCCCTAATGAAATAATTTTCCAAAAGAAACTTACTCAATCTTTCATACCAAGCTCGGGGAGCTTGTTTTAAACCATAAAGAGCCTTTTTGAGTTTGAAAACATGATCGGGAGATTTAAAATCTTCAAAACCTGGGGGTTGTTCAACATAAACTTCTTCTTGAATAAAACCGTTTAGAAAAGCACTTTTCACATCCATTTGATATAAATTGAAATTCATAGAAGAGGCAAATGCAAGAAATAAGCGAATAGCTTCTAATCTAGCTACGGGAGCATATGTTTCCTCATAGTCAATACCTTCTTCTTGATTATAGCCTTTTGCTACAAGCCTAGCTTTGTTTCTAGTGATTATACCATTTTCATATAGTTTATTGCGAAAAACCCATTTCGTATCAATTATGGTATGACCTTCGGGTCTTGGCACCAAATCCCAAACGTCATTGCGTTCGAATTGGTTAAGCTCCTCTTGCATTGCCAAGGTCCAAAATTCATCCCCAATTGCTTCTGAGATGGTTTTGGGTTCAATTTGAGAAACAAAAGCAGTATGTTCTAAGGTATTTTTGAGAGAGTTTCGGGTACTTACCTTGTCTCCAACGTTGCCAATTACCTGTTCAAGAGGGTGATCTTTGATCGTCCTCCACTCATTTGGCACTTTTGTTTCTTTTTCCAATTGTGGCGCTTCTTCCGTTGGTTGTTCCTCAGTTTCATCTTTATTTTCCTTGGATGGTTCCTCTTGTATTTTGTCTTTCAAGCTATCTAAGATACCTGCAAGATCAAAACCGGAATCCTTTCTCGCCAAGCGAGCATTATTTTCGAAAAATACAACATGAGGGGATTCCTCCACAATTTGGGTTCTTTTATTAAAAATCCTATATGCTTTACTACGTGAGGAATATCCAATGAAAATACCTTCATCCGACTTAGCATCAAATTTACCCAATTGGTCTTTGCCATTGTTATGAACAAAACATTTGCAACCAAAAACTCTAAAATGGGAAATATTTGGTTTTCTACCCTTATAAAGTTCATAGGGGTTTTTCATGAGTATCGGCCGAATTACTACTCTATTTAGAACATAGCAAGTGGTACTCACGACGTCCGCCCAAA
This sequence comes from Nicotiana benthamiana, assembly GCA_034376525.1. NCBI lineage: Eukaryota > Viridiplantae > Streptophyta > Magnoliopsida > Solanales > Solanaceae > Nicotiana > Nicotiana benthamiana. Next base: position 50,863,206 of record CM067325.1, on the reverse strand, counting down.
AATGTTTGGGTATCTTAGCTTCGTCGAGCATGGTTCTAGCCATCTCTTCGAGACACCTATTTTTCCTTTCCACCACCCCATTTTGTTGTGGTGTCCGTGGAGCGGAAAAGGTATGCTCGATTCCAAGTTCGTCACAAAAGTCCGCAAAGAGATTGTGATCAAACTCTCCCCCATGATCACTTCTAATTGAAGTGACGGTTGTTTCTTTCTCATTTTGAACACGCTTAAGAAAATATTTAAAATTTTGAAAAGCATCACTTTTATTGGCAAGAAATAAAGTCCAAGTAAATCTCGAGTAATCATCAACAATCACAAAAGCATATTTATTTCTTCCTAGACTTTCAATGCGAGAGGGACCAAATAAATCCATATGAAGCAATTGCAATGGTCTAGAAGTTGAAACAATGTTTTTAGATTTGAAAGATGCTTTTGTTTGCTTCCCCTTTTGACACGAGTCACAAATAGAGTCATTTTCAAATTTTAAATTGGGAAGACCAACAACTAAGTTTTGAGAAATCAATTTGTTCAAAAGATGCATATTGATATGTGCTACTCTACGATGCCATAGCCAAGTATCATCCTCTTTACTCATTAGACAATCAACATAATCGGGTGAGGAATTAGCAAGATCAACCATATAAATATTATCCACTCTAAAACCACGGAGGATAATTTTGAAATCACTACGTCTGAACACTAAGCGTTCATCCGAATCAAATAAAGCAAGATTTCCCTTGTCACACAATTGGCTTATGCTCAAGAGATTATGCTTTAATCCTTTAACAAGTAATATATGCTTAATGGAGGAATTTTCATCCTTACCGACCGAGCCGATGCCGATGATCTTTCCTTTATTGTTATCACCAAAGATAACACTTCCTCCTTCTTTGTGCTCTAATTGAAGGAATTTGGATTCATCTCCCGTCATATGCTTGGAGCATCCACTATCAAGGTATCATAGTACACTTGATCCCTTCAAGCACACCTACAAAACAAATTAATGTTCTTTAGGTACCCATGCCATCTTGGGTCCTTGGGGGTTAGGCATATTATAATGATGCGATTGAGTAATATGTCTATGACGTGTAAAGCATGCAGGAGCAATATGACCAATGCGTCTACAATAATGACAAGTCACATTTGGGTTATGCATCCTTCTAGGTTCATAGTAACTAGACGGATGAAAATTTCTTACTCTATTTTGAACACTATGACTATTTTGCATTTCATGAGAATTATTTCTCCTACTATGAGCTCTAGGATGGGCAGCATTTCTAGAGTGATTGTTTCTCGGTTGAAGGCCATTTCTAGGTCTTCTCAAAGGTTCAACATTTGGCCTAAAATATGCATCATTTCTAGGGTAACTATTTCTAGGTGGTAAGTCATTTCTAGGTCTCCTAAAATGTTCAACATTTTGTCTAGCATGCATATTGGTTCTAGGATTGCTATTTCTAGGATAAGCATTTGTTTTATTAGTCCTAGGTTGAGCCTTAGGTGGTTGGGGTTTGGCTTCAACCTTTTCTTTAACCTCATTCTTATATCCTATGCCATGCTTGGTTGATTTCAAATTAACAAGGACCTCATTCAAATTCTTGTGGGAAGAATTAAACTTATCTAAGGTACCTTTGAGTCTATCTACCTCATTTTTGAGATACAAGCAAGAAGAATAACTTTTAGTAGAACTTTCGGGCTTATCGGCGCTTCTTTTTTCAAAAAACTTATTTTCCTCTTTCAGCTTTTCATTTTCTAAAACCAGTTTTTCTACATCCTTTTCTTTCAAAGAAAGCTGTTTTTGAAAATCCTTTTCTTTTAAAGAAGCATTTCTTTTATGCCCTTAACAGTTTTTGAAGCCTTAATAAACTCAGCATATAATTCATCAAAAGCAGTTCGCATTTCTTCAAGAGTAAAGAAGTTTTTAGACGAAATTTGACATACCTCATCTTTGTTGTCATCTTGTGCCATAAGGCAAAGATTTGCTGCTTCGTCTTCTTCTCCTTCGCTTGACTCATCTCCGGAGTTGCCTCCCCAAGAAATGTATGCACGTTGCTTTTTAAAAGGTTTCTTCTCCTTTTTGATGTTTGGGCAATTTGATTTGATGTGCCCGGTTTCACCACATTCATAGCACTTGATTTGTTCGCCTTGCTTTTTGCCCTTGCGTTCATACTCCTTGCGCATGAACTTTTGAAATATTTTGATAACGAGTCCAAATTCGTTGTCTCCTTCCTCATCAATTTGCGGTTGGCTTGTGCTCGCCTTTAGAGCTATTCTTTGCCTCCTTTGATCATCAACAAAAGGGTTAAGAATAGTAGATTCATAGGTCTTAAGGTTACCTCTTAGTGCGTCGATGGTGACGTTTGAAACGCCAATGGATTCTTGAATTGCATCGGCCTTTGATCTCCATGCCGGTGTGAGACTTCTAAGAATTTTTCGCACGAGCTCTCTATCCGTGAATGTTTTCTTGAGAGCATGTAGGTCATTTACGATTATTGAAAATCGCTCAAACATTTCGTCCACCTTTTCACCTTCCTTCATGTGAAATAATTCATAAGAATGGGTTAGGAAATCAATTTTTGCTTCCCTTACCTAGTCCGTACTTTCGTACGTAACTTCTAGCTTGTCCCACATCTCCTTTGCCGTTGTGCAACACGATATTTTCCTGTAATCGTCAGCATTAACAGCACAATATAATAAATTAATTGCTTTAGCATTATTTTGAACCTTTCGGATGTCATCCGCGTCATATTCATCCTCGGACCTGGGAACCCATTCGTTTTCCACCTTCTTTGTTGGAATTTGGTTTCCCTTCATTATCACCTTCCAGAGGTGAAAGCTGTTGGACTGAATGAAGATCTTCATCCTCTCCTTCCAGTACGTGTAATTTGTACCGTTGAATAGAGGTGGTCGTGTGGAGCACTGTCCTTCATCAATTCCTGCAAAAGAATCACGAGTAGAAGCCATGGATGGTTCTCTCAAACTGTTAAGTTTTCAGAGAGTTGGGCTCTGATACCAATTGTTAGAAAATACGCTTAACGCTAGAGGGGGGGTGAATAGCGTTATAATAAAATTTAGCGTAAACTTGCGGAAATTAAAATTTGCAGGAAATAAATAAGTGCGTTAAATAAACAAAAAGGAAAGAACGCACCGATATATTCTGGTTCACCACAACACGTGGCTAGTCCAGTCCCCGAGAGACTCTCTCGAGAATTTCCACTAACTTGTTAAGCTTACGGGTGCTCAACAAACCTTTACAACTTAAGGACACAAGCCTTAACACCTTTGCTCGGAGATACAACACTCCAAGACTTCAACCAAGGAAACACAAGTTCCTTACAACAAGAGAATCACAATTCTCTTACAAGTGTGTAAAACACTTAACACTCAAACAAAATACTCCTTTATGAGTAGGTATGAGTAAAAGAAGTAAGCTCTAGATCACAACAACTTTGGACAAGAATATGGCTCTCAAAAGCTTTATGAAATTGAATATAAAATGATAAACAAAAGTATGCAAGCTTATAGCAATGTAATAATCAGTTGTAGTATGTTGTTGTGTTTAAAACACTGAAATGAAGCTGTATTTATAGTTGAAGAACTTGTCATTACCGTTGCCTAATTGCCAATTAAGAGTTGCTGATTTTACTCACTGACAATCGATTGTCAAACCCCAACAATCGATTGTCTACCAGTCAGATCAAAATTCAATCCCAGATTTTACACTTGATAATCGATTACTTACAATCCATAATCGATTACTGGCAACATTCAAAAAATCCTTTCCAGATTTTACCACAAACAATCGATTGTCCAGAATCAACAATCGATTACTCAGCAACGTTCAAAAAATCTTTTCCGGATTTTAATCAAAACAATCGATTATACAAAATCAATAATCGATTACCCAATAACGTTCAAAAAATCTTTTCCGGATTTTAATCAAAACAATCGATTATACAGAATCAATAATCGATTACCTGACGGTATTTGAAAACTTTACGACAACGGTCAGCTTCACAATCGATTGCACAAAGTCAACAATCGATTACTTATCAGTTTTTGAAAAACATTTTAGACATTGTCTCTTTGACAATCGATTGTCCAATGTAACAATCGATTATTTAATAAATTTGAAAATCACTGGAAGACACTGTCTCAACATAATCGATTACCATTAGTTCATAATCGATTATTCTGAGTTTTGAAAAACTTTGATGGACACTGCCTCAGTCACAATCGATTGTCATTAGGTCACAATCGATTGTCATGCAGGTTTGAAAAACCTGATGCTCACTGCCTTACTCACAATCGATTGTCATTAGCTCACAATCGATTGTCATGCAGTCTTGGCTTAAAACAATCGATTATCATAAGTACATAATCGATTATCTTAGTCCAGATTTTTAAGACATGTCTAAAAATTATTTTGACTACTGTAAATATGCATGATTTAAAATCATTTGACATTAAATTAAATATGCATGATTTTGGAAAATAGTTTTATGAGAGAAGCCATGTTACGAGTCAAGTTGTAGGATCAAGATCACAAATAAGAATGACTCAATTAAACTTATAAAACTTTGTCTTGAGCTTGAATCTCGTTGTATATCAATTGTGCGCTTGTTTCTTGAACTTCGTCATATATCAATTTTTGCTTCGTTTTTCATTCATCAAAACCTACACAAAAGAACATACGTTTTAGTATATTGCATTGAGAACGTGTTTCCAACACATACCAACCATTATCCAGACCAAAGGATGTGTTCATCAAGAGACGATTTTTAACAGAAGGATTTTTGTCAATTGTTAGAAACATGAGACATCTCAATTATTTTTCAAAACTGAGGATAGCATTCATCAAAAACGTGAGTGAAAACTTTTTGAAGAATATGCTAGTAGATAATACACACCACACAGTATACTAACAGTTATTTGAACCACAGATAGCAATTATCAAATCATGAATGAAATGATTTTATTAAGCTAACTGTTAATACATATCAACAGTTTTGATCTTTTAAAAGCAGATAACTAACAAGTAAACTAATTGACACCAATTGTCATTTAACAACACGTTTTCAACATATGAATCAACAAAGCTAATTGATATAGATTGTTGACAAGGATATCTCAATTGTTAACGCACATCAACTATTACGACTAAGCTTATCAAAGATTCAACAATAGGGGAACCAAATTAACAACAAATAAGTTAATATTGGTTGCTAGCACATATCAACAATTCGGTTTTTGTCAAAAAGGATAATTAACGGAAATTTCCTCTTGATGCAATGAGGTGTCGTGCTCGGTGCATCTACTACAATACTGTAGCCTTTCAAGCACACCTGCAAAACAGATTAATGATCTTTTGGTACCCATGCCATTTTGGGTCCTTGGGGGTTAGGCATATCATAATGATGCGATTGAGTGATATGTCTATGTCGTGTAAAACATGCAGGAGCAATATGACCAATACGTCTACAATAATGACAAGTCACGTTGGGGTTATGCATCCTTCTAGGTTCATAGTAACTTGACGGACGAAAATGGTTTACTCTATTTTCAGCATTATGACTATTGCGCGCTTTATGAACATCATTTATCCTACTATGAGCAGCATTTCTAGAATAATTATTTCTACGTTGGAAATCATTTCTAGTGCTCTAAAGGGTTCAAAATTCCTTCTAGTATTTGGCCTATAATATGCATCATTTCTAGGGTAGTTATTTCTAGGTGGTAAGTCATTGCTAGGTCTTCTAAAATGTTCAACATTTAGTCTAGCATGCATATTGGTTCTAGGATTGCTATTTCTAGGATAAGCATTTTTATTATTAGTCCTAGGTTGAGCCTTAGGTTGTTGGGGTTTAGCTTCAACCTTTTCTTTAGGCTTATTCGTAAACCCTATGCCATGCTTGGTTGACTTCAAATTATCAAGAACATCATTCAAATTTTTGTGCGAAGAATTAAACTTATCTAATGTGCCTTTAAGCCTTTCTACTTCATTTTTGAGATGCAAGCAAGAAGTACACTTTCTAATAGATCTTTTGGGCTTATCGGCGCTTCTTTTTCCGAAAAACTTGTTTTCCTCTTTCAACTTCTCATTTTCTAAAACCAGTTTTTCAAAATCTTTTTGTTTTAGAGAGAGTTGTTTTTCAAAATCTTTTTCTTGCAACGACAGAGTTTTCTGCAAATCTTTAATAGTCTTGGAAGCATCAACAAACTCACTATGTAATTTATTATAAGCATTTTGCATTTCTTCAAGCGAGTGAAAGTTGGACGTACTTACCTCTTCTTCTTCGTTTGCCATGAGACATTGGCCAGTTGATTCATCATATGAGCTGTCCGCTTTTTGAGGCATGCTTTCATACATTTCCTCCAGCTTATCCCATATCTCTTTGGCGGTTTTGTAGTGGTAAATTTTCTGATGGTCTTCCTGATTCAAGGCGATATACAACATATTTATTGCATTAGTGTTGTATTCACTTACCTTGGCTTCCCCAACTTTTGTTGTCATTTGATCACCATGCTTGATGATTTGCCATAGATAAAAGTTGTTGGCTGTGATGAAAATTCTCATCCGATATTTCCAATATAAATAATTATTTCCATCAAATAATGGGGGCAACATGTTAAAATCACCTTCACCTATTCCTGCAAAAGAGTCACGAGTAGAAGCCATGGATGGTTCTCTCAAACTGTTAAGTCTTCAGAGAGTTGGGCTCTGATACCAATTGTTAGATAATACGCTTAACGCTAGATGGGGGTGAATAGCGTTATAATAAAAATTAGCGTAAACTTGCGGAATTTAAAAACTTGCAGGAAAAATAATGCGGAAATTAAATGAAATAAAGAACAAACGTACCGATATATTCTGGTTCACCACAACAAGTGGCTAGTCCAGTCCTCGAGAGACTCTCTCGAGATTTTCCACTAACTTGTCAAGCTTACGGGTGCTCAACAAACCTTTACAACTTAAGGACACAAGCCTTAACACCTTTGCTCGGAGATACAACACTCCAAGACTTCACTGTTAAGCTTACGGGTGCCTAACCAACCTTTAAAACTTAAGGACACAAGCCTTAACACCTTTGCTCGGAGATACAACACTCCAAGACTTCACTATTAAGCTTACGGGTGCCTACCCAACCTTCACAACTTAAGGACACAAGCCTTAACACCTTTGCTCGGAGATACAACACTCCAAGACTTCACTGTTAAGCTTATGGGTGCCTAACCAACCTTTACAATCTGAGGACACAAGCCTCAACAATCTTGCTCGGAGATACAACACTCCAAGACTTCGACCAAGGAAACACAAGTTCCTTACAACAAGAGAATCACAATTCTCTTCAAGTGTACAAAACACTAAACACTCAAACAATACACTCTTTTATGAGTAGATATGAGTAAAAGAAGTAAGCTCAAGATCACAACAACTATGGACAAGACTTTGGCTCTCAAAAGCTTTATGAAATGAATATAAAATGATAAACAATAGTATGCAAGCTTATAGCAATAGTATGATCAGTTGTTGTGTTTAAAACACTGAAATGAAGCTGTATTTATAGTTGAAAAACTTGGCATTACCGTTACCTAATTGCCAATTAAGAGTTGCTAATTTTACTGAATGACAATCGATTGTCAAGAAGCCACAATCGATTGTTTGCCAATCGTTCCGGAAATCAATCCCAGATTTTACGCGTAACAATAGATTATCCAAGATCAACAATCGATTATTAGCAACATTCAAAAAATCATTTCCAGATTTTACGTAAAACAATCGATTATACAAAAACAATAATCGATTATTCAGCAACGTTCAAAAAATCCTTTCCAGATTTTAATTTCAACAATCGATTGTACAAAATCAACAATCGATTACCTGACGGTATTTGAAAACTTTACGACAGTGGTCAGCTTCACAATCGATTGTGCAATGTTAACAATCGATTATTTATCAGACTTTGAAAATCATTTTAGACACTGCCTCTTGACAATCGAATGTTATATACTCACAATCGATTATTTAATAACTTTGAAAAAGTCTGGAAGACACTGCCTCAACACAATCGATTGTCATATGTTCACAATCGATTATTTTGTGACTTTGAAAAATCTGATGGACACTGTCTCTTCACAATCGATTGTCATTAACTTCAGAATCGATTATTCTGAGTTTTGAAAAACTTTGATGTACACTGCCTCATCACAATCGATTGTCATGCAGGTTTGAAAAACCTGATGCTCACTGCCTTAACACAATCGATTGTCATTAGTTCACAATCATTGTCATGCAGTCTTGGCTTAACATAATCGATTATCATAAGTACATAATCGATTATCTTAGTCCAGATTTAAGAGACATGTTTATAAATCATTTTGACTAAAGTATATATGCATGATTTAAAATCATTTAGCATTAAATTAAATATGCATGATTTTGTAAAAATAGTTTTACGAGAGAAGCCATGTCATGAGTCAAGTCGTCGGATCAAGATCACAATTAAGAACGACTCATTTAAACTATAAAACTTTGTCTTGTCCTTGAATCTCATTATCCACCAATTGTGCGCTTGTACTTGAACTTCGTCACATATCAATTTGCGCTTGTTTGTCATTCATCAAAACCTACACATAAGAAGACACGTTTTAGTATAATGCTTTGAGAACGTGTTTCCAACACTTATCACTTCCAAGTCATATAGGTACATTTCACGGTACTAACATACTCATCACGTGGCTATCCAGTCGTCACTTACACCAATAGGGTTAGTACCAAACATATAAGTTCAAAACACTTACTCACATAGTCAGCACCTCGGTGCTCAAGCCATAGGCGAAGATCCGGCTTCAAATCCTTTAAACTGGCCTAATATCAAACTCATAAATATCACATCTCACCCCTCATCGGGGAATCACAAGCCATCAAGGCACATCTGATACTGAGCGCTCATGCACGCATGCGAATGCATGGAAAGAGTTTCAAGAGTTACCTTTCAAGCTGAATCAAGGACGCACAATAAGAATTCAAGAATGTGAAGTTTTCCTAAAGGTTCAGCAGCCTCTCGAGAATAAGTGCAGATGTCTCTGTACCGATCCGCGAGACTCTATTAAACCTGCTCATGACTCATGAGACCTAATAACCTAGGATCTAATACCAACTTGTCACGACCTAAACGCGGACATGGTCGTGATGGCGCCTCTCGTGGGGACAAGGCCAACCAACTAAACCCAATTAATCCTTTTGAACAATTAAACAATTCATAAACAATTTAAATATGATTTAATGATAATAATAATTAGCGAAAGTACAACCCAACACATCCCAAACCGGGGTGTCACAAGTCACGAGCATCTACGAATATATGAATACAACTACGGAGTCTAGAAAATACAAAATAAAACTGATAAACAAAAGAAGAAATGCAGTTTTGTGAACGCTGGCAGTCACCTCGCTGAACTCCGATAACTTAACCTTCGATCAGCCCAAAACTCGCTACCGGGTGAACAAATACCTGCATCTGCACACGAGGTGCAGGGATTAAAGTGAGTACTCCAACTCAATGAGTAATAAAGGTAAATAATAGCTGAGCAGTAAGAGAATCACGTAAGGCAAATCATCATGTTGTATAGAAGCAGTATAAAACCCCTTGATAAAAAGCGATAGAAAATGTCTTAACCCAGTCTAAACTTCTTTTAAAAATAACCTTTTCAAACAGTTATGCAAATGAATGCAAACAATTTGTGCTGAAAAGCACAGAAATCCGCTCCTCGGGCACAACACCCAGTAAATAGAAAATTCCAGGCAATCAGGTAGATATCACATGAAATAGCACAACAATAGATAATGGCACACAAATAAATAAGTAGACACATAAAACAACACCAATACAGTTGCGGCGTGCAGCCCGATCCATATGCCATTGCAGTATTGATAACGCGAAACTATGCCTTATCAAAAGACACACGCAGACGTAGCAAATATAGTTTGGGTAATTATGCCCAAATTCAAACCACCGAGAATCAACCTATCAACTACTCTTGTCGGACATAATAAATTCACAAAATCAATTTCCCCAAACTTTATGATTCACAGTTGATGATATATCTAAAAACTAAACTGAAAATAAATAACAGTTGAAAGTTAGATAAGCTTGCTTGTATATAATTGAATAAGGTCTAAGGTAATGGTTTCCCTCGTTGTTGATTTCCTTGGTTGAATATGTTTTATAATTGGGACTTAGTTGTCTCCATCAATCATGAAAGCTCCAGCTATCATAAATCTTTCTCAAGCAATTATGATAATTTACCAGACGCACTTTCTCAAGCTGCTCTAGCTAGATTCATATTACGGTTCACTTATATTGCACCCTAGGTATCCTTATCTCTAATCCAACCTCTAAACCCTCGGTTATGACTCTCGTCTATACTCCGGGAGAAATGTTGGTCATACAATCAGCTAAATATGCACTTTCTCTCAAGCAGATACATACTAAATAGGTACGGATAATTGGGGGCCCTTCCTACTAACCACAATCAAAACGTACATGAACAAATATAGGTTAACAACCAATTCAAAACTATATTAATATAACAACCAAGTCATCCCCAACGGGTTTCACCAAAACCTTAGGTTAAAGTATTTAGCTACTTATAACAACGGAAGATAAAACTAATAGATGATTCATAATGGAAGAGTTTCAAGAAAAATAGAAAAGATAAAGAACTATTATGTTTTGGATGATCTCTCACACTTGTTCCTTGTCCAAAAGTAATCTCAAAAAAATAATCCACTTCTATCTTGGGCGAGTTTCTACATCTTATAAGGGTTTTACAAAAGTTTCCTCGAATTAACACTTTGGCCCCCTGAATTTTCTAGGTTGTGAATAGTTCGCGGCGGCCACAGCATCGACCGCGATGATGAATGCGGGAGGCACTGCCTCAAACCGCGGCAGGGGCCGCGGTGGCGACCCCGGGAAGCACTGCCTAGGCTTTGTCTCCGCATTCCTCCTCTTTTGTTTTTTATGTTTGGGTACTTCTTGAGTGGGTATTTTCTTCACATTATTGCCTCCAAACACTTATGTTGCTTCCACACATTATATTCCATGCGAAACCAAATAGCACCAATTAAAGAATTTTATTGGCAATTTACATTATAAAACTACAACAAAGCATGGGCAATTACGGTGTAAATAACAACTATATAACCTATTATCAACACCCCACACTTAAATTATTGCTAGTCCTCGAGCAATTCACCACACTCTATCAAAATTCATTCCATATGCTTTTCCCTCAAAGACTCACACCATGAACATTTTACCAGAGTTACACCTAGTAGTGAACAACTTTTACCTCAAGAATCAAATCTTTCGTACTCAAACCACTCTACACAATAGTCAAGACGCACATTTCCTTTGTGAATCACATGCCCTCACATCACACAAGAGAGCAGTTCCATATATATAATGATAGTGATAACAATTAGGAACTCAAATAGACATAATTTGCTCACTCTCCACAAAGAACATTCACATGCCACAAAGATGCACCATAAGCTTGCCCTTAGGGTAGTACTCGACTACTGGAGCTCATTCAATCTTGGTTCAATTAGGACTTTATTTGGTTGTAACGAATGCTATGTGACGGTTAGGATAAATTTAGATATAAGAGTGGACACACCTCCCTAAGTACTTTAGTACAAATAATTTTAACATTCAAACCATATACTTCTGTCAAACCAAAATTCCACCTTCACATCAATGTAAATTACCACTTTCTTCTTTAAGCACACTTACGCCAAGAGCCACCACTTACCAAGGATATATATATATATATATATATATATATATATATGTGTGTGTGTGTGTGTGTGTGTGTGTGTGTGTGTGTGTTGTGTGTGTCTCTTCCTTTTTCTCAAAATAATGCACCTTTCTCCTTATTCAATTAGTTCCACTCAAGGCTTGTAATGTGGTTGCCAAAGAAAAAGGATTATAGGCTCAAAGGGGTTAACTACGATACATCACAATTAGGTGGGTCAAATATACATATCTGGCTCAACAAAGAAATGCCTATATTACTTCTACGACTAAATGAAGTTACTTTTTCGCTTTGTAAACACACCGAGCAAGTTCTAGGCATCAAATGTACAACATGGAATACAGTAACACTCACACACACATGGCACATGACTCACTCTAGATTAGTTTATCAAGACATTTTCATTGAGTATTCAAGTTAGGTACCAACATACAACTTTTAAGGCACTTAAATAAGATTCAACCCTTGAAGCTAAGCGCTACACTCTAGCGTCTACCGTGTTTAGGTGTGAGAATGCTACAGGTTTTTCTTCTTCAATTTTAAACTCATTTCCCATTAATCCTAACCTAGAACAATCTACCTATACCCGGTTCAAGCTAAACCCTTGGAAAAGAGCCGTGGCCCAAAGAAAAACCAATGAAAGTCACTACACTACCTAAAAAATAAAATAAATAAATAAATAATCTTTTTGGTATTTTCTGTAGACTAGCTTCCCTCAAGAAAATTGTCTAAAGGATATGTCATTAGGAAGAGTCTTTATATTTCAAAAAAAATTTCTCGACTTAGTCCCCAAGGACCCCGCCGAAAGAGATCCATCGTCGGGACGAGTCGTTTACTATTTTAACTTTCCTAAAGAACTGTTACTCTATTTCTAAAGCAATTAACACAAAACAAAACCAAGAATCAACAAACAGATACTTTTTACAAGTACAACATACAACGAAGTTTCCCCCACCCCACACTTAAAATGGAGACATGTCCCCATGGTTTGACGATATAAAAGGCAGTGAGGTAAAGGAACTTCCTTGAGGGGTCACTCTTGATCCGAAACTGTGTCTAGGTTCACATTGTAGGCGTGACCCAGAGCTCTCAACCATCCCATGAATTTCTTTTCTGACTTCACATGTCGGTCAGCCACTACATCGATACGGGTACCCAAGTTAGTCGCGGAGGTCCGCAGTCTAGTCATCTCCTGCTCCAAAGCAGCCATGCGAGTGCTCCAGTGTTGCTGTGAGGATCCTGCCTCGTCCCCTCAAGGAGGAGATGCGATCTCAACAGCCTCAACATCATACTCAGACGAGTTATCACTGTGTTGTACCGGCTCTCTTCCCACTAGTCCAACTTTTTTTGCTAGGAAAGTAGTTTTTAGAGGTAATTTCCCATCAACTCCTCCGTAGCTCATTAAACATATTGGGGCATTCTTGCACCAACGCCTTCCTATCGATATGGACCTCATGAAGTAACTTCTTTGCAACTTTCTGATTGTATCTTGTCTCTTCATCTTCAAAGACGAACCGAGTGCTATCAAACCGTGGTGCACTACTTTGGCCCCTAGCTCGTGAGGAGCCTCCTGGGCACTAGCAGAGGAACTGTTATTTCTTCTTTTACGGAATGAACTCATAGTACATGTCAAAACAGAGAAATGCGTATTAGGATGAGCCTAAGATGTGTGACTATGGGTGGTTACTCAGACTTCACCACAATCATGTCATAACATCTCCTTATGACTCCATTGAGGCAATTTCCCTAACACATTGTGGGCAAGGCAATTATTTTCACATTCATGGCCCAGAGGAACAAGAAAACTTCCCCAATTCAATTATTCACTACACCAACACACCCCACACTTGCTACAAGCAATGACCCACCAACAACACCCTTTCAATATTTACACAACTCTTTCACCAACATATCCAATAATAACGAATTTACACTACAAAAGAAAAAAAAAAGAAAACTAAATAAATATTCTAGCACTAATACTATATTATACAACAATAAACTAGCATACACACCATATATAGGAAGAAAAGAGAAGGGGGGTCGGAACTCATACCTTAGCGGAAGAGGATGATGGGTCTTGTGGAGGAAAAGGGAGAAGGTGAGAGTATGGAGGGTAGGGAGTTAGGGTTTAGAGAGAGAGAGAGAATGGGGATTTGTGGGGGAGGGGCGTGTGTTCTATGGGAAGAGGGGGAGTGTGTTGTGTGTTTTTTTAAAAGAATAAGGGAAGAAAATAAATGAAGAAAACGAAAACATTTAAAAAAAATTGACAAACATGGTACCCGAATGCGGTTCGTGCCGCGGTTTGAGGCAGTGCCTCCCGCAGTCGTCACCGCGGTCCTGCCGCAGTCGCTGTGAATTGTTGAAGCCCCCAGTTATTTCCGTGGTCGACACCGCGGTTAGCGCCGCGATTTGAGGCAATGCCTCCCGCAATCCAACTGCGGACCGTCTCGATCTCGCTGCACGAAATTTTTATTTTTTATTTTTTTTTGTCTTCTAAACATGAATTTATATATTACATTTTTAATACATTCTTGGGTTGCCTCCCACGCAACACCTAATTTAACTTCGCGGCATGACGCAAGTAGTTGAGCCGTCACTCCTTATTCGCGTACTGGGGTTCTTTCAAATTGATCACCACTGTATCCCCTTTTTCTTCAGCTATTCCAGGGTAAAGTTTCAACATTTTCCCATTTACTGAGAACTTGTTTGTCCCATCTTCTTACTTTATCTCACAACTCCACTTGTGAACATTTGCATCACTCTAAATGGTCCTGACAATCGGGACTTTAACTTACAACAACAACAACAACAACTACCCAGTATAGTCCCACAGAGTGGGGTCTGGGAAGGGTAATATGTAGACGAGCCATACCCCTACCCGAAAGGGCAGAGAGATTGTTTCCAATCGACCCTCGGCTCAGTGAAGGAAAGGAAAAACAAAAACAAAAACAAAAACAAAAGAGCATTATTAACTCCAGTAGAAATAGCGTAAATAATTATCTAAACATAAGAGCCATAAATAAAATAGCATGCAATAACATCATACAGTAACTACCATAATGAAGACACACTCCAAAACACAAATCATCTATGGATAGCCCTGCCAAGCCTCACCCAACCCCGGGTGAGGAGTACAAAAAACTCTAGGAGCCCCTATCCTACAACCCTGATACTAGACCTCCAGACTTTCCTGTCAAGAGTCATGTCCTCGGAAACCCACATTCTAGCCATGTCATGCCTAATCACCTCTCCCCAATACCTCTTAGGCCTCCCTCTGCCTCGCCGAACGCCGACAATCGCCAGCCACTCATAACTCCTCACCGGGGCATCAGGACTTCTCCTCGGCACATGCCCGAACCACCTCAGCCTCGCCTCTCGCATCTTCTCATCCACCGGGGCCACCCCCACCTTCTCTCGAATAACTTCATTCTTAATCTTATCTAACCTGGTGAGCCCGCACATCCACCTGAGCATCCTCATCTCCGCAACCTGCATTCTCTGAACACAGAGTTCTTCACTGGCCAGCACTCCGCCCCATACAACATTGCAGGTCTAACCACAACTCTATAAAATTTTCCCTTGAGTTTCTGTGGACCTTTCTTGTCACACAGGACTCCTGATGCAAGCCTCACTTTGACCACCCCGCTCCTATACGATGAGTGACGTCCCCGTCAATCTCTCCGTCCCCCTGAATCACCGACCCAAGATATCTGACACTGTCCCTCTTGGCGATGACCTGAGATCCAATCATCACGTCCCTGCCTACTTCGCTCGGCTCGGCGCTAAAATTGCACTCCAGGTATTCAGTCTTAGATCTGCTAATTTTGAAACCCTTAGACTCGAGAGTCTGTCTCCATTCCTCTAGCCTCTCAATAACACCAACCCTCGTCTCGTCTATAAGACTATGTCATCAGCAAATAACATACACCAAGGCACACCCCCTTGAATATGTCGGGTTAGAGCATCCACCACCAAGGCAAACAAGAGAGGGCTAAGCGCCGATCCTTGATGGAGCCCCATAACCACTAGAAAATGGTCTGAGTCGCCACCCACCGTCCTAACCCTAGTCTTAGCTCCATCGTACATGTCCTTGATTACTCTGATGTAGGATTCCGTCACGCTCTTCGCCTCCAAGCACCTCCATAACACCTCCCTTGGGACCTTGTCATACGCCTTCTCCAAGTTGATAAGCACCATGTGCAGGTCCTTCTTCTTATCCCTGAACTGCTCCACCAGCCGCCTGACAAGGTGGATAGCTTTTGTAGTGGAGCGACCCGGCATGAAACCAAACTGGTTCACAGATATAGATGTCATATCCCTCACCCTCGCCTCGATCACCCGCTCCCAGACCTTCATGGTGTGACTTATTAATTTGATACCCCTATAGTTGTTGCAGCACTGGATGTCCCCTTTGTTCTTGTACAAGGGCACCACTTTACTCCACCTCCACTCATCCGGCATCCTTTTGGTCCTAAAGATCGCATTGAACAACCTGGAGAGCCACTCCACTCCTGACCTACCCATGCCCTTCCAGAACTCCACCGGGATCTCGTCAGGACCGGTCGCTCGACCCCTACGCATCCTACGCAAAGCCCCCATGACCTCATCCGCCCTAATGCGCCTGCAGTACCCAAGGTCTCTATGTTGCTCTGAATGCCCCAACTCCCCTAGATCTATGTTACGATCCCCCTCCTCGTTAAGTAAGTCTCGAAAGTAGCCTGCCACATCTGCTTGACTTGAGATTCCCCCATTAGAACTCTACCATCCTCGCCCTTGATGCACCTAACTTGGTCAAGATCACGTGCCTTCCTTTCCCTTGCTTTAGCAAACCGGAATAGCTTCCTGTCCCCGCCTCTCTCCCCTAGTTCCTCGTACATGCGACCAAACGCCGCGTTTTTAGCTTCCATAACTGCTAGCTTTGCTTCTTTCCTCACCACCTTGTAGATCTCCCTGTTCGCTCTCCGTTCTTCCTCGCTTGTGCTCCCTGCCAACTTAGCAAACACCGCCTTCTTCACCTCCACCTTTCCTTCGACTACATCATTCCACCACCAGTCACCCTGATGTCTACCTGAATAGCCCTTGGCTACCCCGAGCACGTCCCGAGCTACCTCCCTAACCAAGTTCGCCGTCTCTGACCACATAGCGTCCGCTGCCCCAGAACTTCTCCAAGCTACGCCCTCAGCTAACCTCCTCTCCAACTCCTGTGCTTTCTACTTAGTCAAAACACCCCATCTAATCCGCGGTTGTCCCCGAGCACCCCTCCTCTTCCTCTTCACCCAGAGACCGACATCCATCACTAGGAGTCTATGAAGAGTCGAAATGGACTCTCCCGGAATAACCCTGCAGTCCTTGCACATACCCCTATCGCTCCTTATGAGGAGGAGGTAATCAATCTGAGTCCTCGCCGCCGAACTTTTGAAGGTGACCAAATGCTCCTCCCTCTTGTGAAATGTCGAGTTCGCAATCAGAAGCTCGGAAGCCCTGGCGAAATCAAGCAGTGACGTGCCTCCTCCGTTCCTAACCCCAAAGCCGAAGCCACCGTGCACCTCACCATAACCACCAGCATCAGCCCCAATATGACCATTAAAGTCTCCTCCAATAACTAGCTTATCAGATTGGGGAATACTACTTACCAGATCATCCAAGCCCTCCCAAAAGCGCCTCTTAGCCTCCTCGTCTAAGCCCGCTTGCGGCGCATAAGCTGATGACGTTGAGGACGCAAACCCCAATGACCAACTTAATAGACATTAACCTATCATTCACTCGCCTAACCTCGACCACGGACTCCCTTAGATCCCTATCTACCAAGATGACCACTCCATTCTTACCTCTCACGACCCCAGAATACCACAGCTTAAACCAGTCTACATTCCTCGCCTTCGACCCTTTCCACCTAGTCTCCTGGACACATGCTATGTTAATCCTCCTCTTCTGAAGAACTTTCGCCAACTCAATGGACTTACCCGTCAGAGTGCCTATGTTCCACGACCCAATCCTTAATCTATGAGCGTCCGCTACCCTCTTCCAACTCTTACCTCCCGCCCTACCCGCAGGACCACTTCCTGCCCCCTACTCACCCCCGCCACCGCCCCACCCCCATGACTTTAACTTACCCGGAAACAATCTCAACCTCGAATTATACAGCAATACCTTATCACCGGGTTTGAAATGTCTGTCCACAATGTGCTTGTCATGCACCTTCTTCATTCTTTCCTTGTATAGTCTCATGCTTTCAAAGGCTTGATATCTAAATTCTTCCAGCTCATGCAACTCTATAAGTCGATTTTGTCCAGCTGCATCAGGATCCATGTTCAATTGCTTTAGTGCCCACCACGCTCGATATTCTAGCTCTACAGGCAGATGACAGGCCTTCCCAAATATCAACTTGTATGTGACATGCTTATTGGTGTTTGGACGCAGTTCTATAGACCTAGAGTGCGTCATCAAGCTTCTTTGCCCAATCAGTTCATGTTGCATTCACCGTCTTGGTTAGTATACTTTTTATCTCCATGTTGGACAATTCAACCTGCCCACTGGTTTTCAGATGGTAAGAGGTGGCCACTTTGTGGCGTACACCATATTTTGTTAGTAGTTTCTTGAAGGCTTTATTACAGAAGTGAGTGCCTCCGTCACTGATGATCGCTCTTGGCGTCCCAAACCCGGTGAATATGTTCTTTTTCAGAAATTTTACCACCACTCTTGCATCATTAGTTGGTAACGCTGCAGTATCTATCAATTTGCAGTATACTTTTTAGAATCGCAAAATTTTACGTTTTCGGAAAAAGGATAAAAAGTGCTCCTGCTATAAGAAGCAGAGGAACCATTTCGACAGAAACGTAAATGCGGAGATGGTAACATCAAGAGTATTTATCGGTGTTGTTTCAGTATTATCCGTACAGTGCACCATCAAGTTTAAAAAATAGAATGATATACATACAACTATATTATGGAGACAATGTAAGAGGATTTTCGGAATCTAGAATTGTGAGAAATACAGAATTAGGATCTAATGTGAAAAGAGAAATTATCCGCTTTCTTGACACAGAAGAAAATGATGGTCTTATGTAGGAACTTGAATTCTAGAAATTTTATTTATACCAATATAAGGCATGTGGTGTCCTTTAATTATTAATTTGATTGACACCTAATCAAACTAGCTAAGGAGTCATTTGCTTGAGGTGTGGCTTGCTACCAAGTCGGGATGGGGCGGAAAAACTTAATCTTTATCTATTTATTAGGTAATTAGATAGTGTTAGCATTTTCTAGTAATTAGTTAATTACTCGTATAATTAAAAATTATCTTAGATTACTTAAAATTTTACTTATTTTAATACACTATATATACACTATATGACTTACTATCATAGGAATGTGAATTAACCTTGTCTGCACTACCACCTTAGTTTACTAGACCTTGGGAAATTGGCTAGTTACCTTCACTCCGCGTGGCAGCCTACCTACGTTTTGTCTTTTTCCTACGAGACCTTATAGTTTCCCAGCCTTTCTCCGCCTACATGCCCCCCGAAATCAGATTGGCTTTTTTCTTGAGGAAGGCCCATCCGCTTTTGTTTTCAAATAAGACTAAGGCGTGAGCGAGGGTCTCTTTGTGGTGGTACCTTATGTGGTACTAGTCCATAAATATTGAGTATTAACGTTTGGCCCGTATTTTATTCCAATATGTTAAATTTGGACGAAAATTCATTTTCTTCCACTTGCTTCCCCTCTCACCTTCACGAATCACTTGTTTGAAATAGTATAATTTTTATAATCTCCAAATAATCTTTTTCTTAGATTGATGTCAATTACCTTATGATAAATTTAACGTATAATACTACAGAGTGCAATACTTTCGTAATTTAATTATAAAGCGTAATATTATCGTAATGTAATATTATACGGCGTAATATTATCGTAATATAATACTAATTGACGTAATATAGACGTAATATAGCTTTAAATAACAGAGTTATTTACTTATCTATCAACTCCATCTTCTTCCTTTTCACTTTATTATTTTTTTAATTTTTACAGTCATTAGATCTTTTTACTATGGCTAAGCAAAGGTGAAGGTGAAAAAATTATGGCGAGCATGGTGATGTTAACGGTGACACTAGTTGTTGTCTTGCGGAGGAGTAAGAGTTGCTAGTTCTCGAAGAAGAAGTAAAAGAGAGGAGTAAGATGAGTTTAGGGAATGAGGTGAAATGTCACGTACGATTAGGCAGTATTTTAGATAATTTTAACGAATGAAAGATATATTTAGCTTAATTGTATAACAATAAGAGTATTTTTAAAAAGAAAATATAACGTAGAGTAAATTTAATTTTTTTCTCATAACAAAGGAGTATATTTGATCCTTCTACATAAAAAATTTACAAGAAATATTTACAATCGTAATTATTGCAGGATGATTATTAGGAGAAAAACCACAAACTACAAAGATGAGATCAATTTATTTTCCGATCAGTTTTCTTTTTAATTTTATATATACAAGAAATTTTTACTAACTATTTTTTTCTATTCAAATTGTGAAAGATTATATTGAAATATTTCCCAACAATTTTCATGAAATGAACATTTCTCAAATTTAACTTCTAATTTTTACAATTTGCCAAAAGATTAGGGAAGACCCCTGAAGCCAGGCGGAATCCCACCCACCGAGGGGTACACTCCCACAGAATTCGAAAAAAGCGACGAAAGTTTTATGTACCTTTCTTATTGGTGCAAACTGCAAACAAAAGCAGTTTATCAAGTAGATTGTTCAGATTCTCTGTCGCAATTACCGGCATCACCTTCCCGGCGGGCACGCTCCGAGAGATATGAAGAAGGATAAGGCGGTTTTAATAGAAAGCCCTAGCACAAATGAAGCAGACGAAAAACAAGATGATGCTGCCGAAAGTAATGCTCCAGCTCGTCGTTTCTCCACCCGAAATGCTTCTTCCAAATACGATTTCGTTAAGGTCTATATCGTTCTTCTGCTACAATTACAATTCTCATTCGATTAGTTTCTAGTTTATTTTGATACGCGTTTTGCTTGTGTTTCAGGTGAAAGTATGGCTAGGTGACAACGCCGATCACTACTATGTTCTCTCTAGATTTTTGCTCAGCAGAATGCTCACTGTCACCAAGGTGAAAACATCGTTCTTTTCTCCCTTGGAGGCAGTTACTGCTGCAGATTAAGTTAGTTGAATCACATGCAAAATCATAATCAGGAAGTAATCATTCTCTGAATTAAATCCGATTTATTTTCTACACTAACATAGTAAAATTTACTATCAACTTGGAATTACGAGATAATGGCCTTGAGCAACTTATCAGTTGTGATGTAAATAATGCAAAAAGTATCTTTGTAGGTATTGACTTAAGTTCCATTGCTTGCTCTAGTTGATTGATTAAGTTTGTTACTTACCAGCGTTGTTCCTATTCAGCTTCTAACATCAGAGGGAAAAATAATGATTTACTCTGCTGTTCCTAAAATTGGCTAATTGATTATTCATGCTGTCCCTTGTTAGTTTCCAAGGTTGGGATGACCTACTACTACATCTTCTTTTCTAGAAATCTTTTTCTATGAATGTGGAGTTAATATTTGCTGCTTCTCCTTTGCAGATACCAAATCATGTGGCTATCAAAATTGCGCTTGAGCTTAAGAAGCTTCTTGTTGACAACAGCCTACTCGATGTGTATGACATCAAAGTTTTATGTCTTCTTCTCATTGGGTTATTAGCCTACTTGATCCATTAAACTTAGTCACTTATTTCTTATGCAGCTCACAATCAGATTTGGAGGCAAACTTGTTCAAGGTACCACATTTCTTTCTCTCGGTTATGTTCCTCTTCCAATTTTTCTCAGCGGTTCAGGTTATGAATATTGAACTATCTAAAATAATCTGCTATGAATATAAATACAGCTATGCTCCCCCCCCCCCAACCCCCCCGAAGGCTAATGCTTATTATAGACTCTAGCGAGTAAGTGGATTTCATTACCAGTTGCAACTTGTCATCAAACATCTTCATTTTTTCTCTCCGTGTTTGGGAATTATTGTGAGCTGCTGCACTTTTATTGAATGAATCTAAGCATAAGCAAAATTGCTTCATTATTTCATCCATTAGGCATTTTGAGAAATTTCTATTTTAGGATCTTATTTGGTTGACATCTTTAACTAGCAAATGCACTCAAGGTGGTGGAAACAGAGTACTGATGATGATCCAGTTTAACCTGAGCTTTGCTTTTTTTTTTTTTTTTTTTTTTGATGAAGTAGCTTTGCTTTATGTCTTTTGGCAATTAACTATTCCTACCTAGTGGTCCCCAGACCCCACCTGGTGGAAATAGACTGGGTAGTTGTTGTTGTTGTATTCCTACCTAGTAGTGTCTAGAACTTATATTTGACACAACAATGTTCGTGTTTCAGATTGAATTACCCATGTAGGAGTGCTAATATGCACACAATATTATTTCACGCTTTCAATTAACTAATAAAAATGTTATGCTGTCAGGGACCAACCCTTTGGTTGGGGTGTTAAAGATCATTCATCTGTTGATTGTCTGATGAGAACAAACACTGCCATAAAAAATCTGTGCAGAACTTATTGCTTCAATCAAAAAAGTCATACAAGAAGAGATTTTCCACAAAAATATTTAGAGCAGATTTCTGTGATTTCCTTTTCTTAATTCTGTGAACATCTTATACTAGTTTGTGTAAAAGTTGACACTGTATTATGTGATGTCGTGCAGCTTATGGAGCGAAGAGGTTTTGGACAAGAGTATATAAAGCGTTATAAAATGATTACGAGGTAGTTGATATTTGCTTTGTCAACTTTCCTTCCTTTTCCTGTTGTGGTTTTTTTCGATTTATACTTTTTTTTGTAAAGGAGGGACTAGGGAGTAATGTGGAAGGGAGTGATTCAAACGGCCTAATTTAACATTTGATGTTGCTTACTCTTTTTTGTCTATCTTTAGCTTCTTAGATTGCACCATCTGAGAGTTCCTTTGGTAATTCTTGTTTGTGGTACTGCTTGTGTTGGAAAATCTACTATTGCGACCCAGCTTGCACAAAGGCTGAACTTGCCAAACGTCTTGCAGGTGTCTTCTTTAGTCCTCATACACTTACTGGTTCTGTTTCTAATTTATTCCTTTGGGCAAACACATACTATTTATCCTGGTTTGCTTATCTTTTATTGCAACTTTACCAGTTCTTTCCAGAAAATTCCATACTCATGTTTGTTCATGCTTAGCTAAAGATTGTCTGACAAGTGTGATATTATGGCACTCAAATACTTATGTACCATGTTATTTTTGTTAGCGCACCTTTGGCATCTTCTCCTGTATGGGGACGCGATTTCAGCTCACCAGAGGAGATAATAACCGAATTTTGCAGAGAATGCAGAATAGTATGGAAAGGTAATTGTTGGTGTAAATAACTGCTCTAGAACATAATAAGGAATTCAATCAGTATCTCAATATCTTTTGTAGGTTTGGCTGGTGATTTGAAGAAAGCTATGAAAGATGGAAAACCAATTATAATTGAGGTATTATTTGTCCTCCATAAACTGCATATTGTGTTTTTGTTGTTGCTTATTTGTCATGCTTAGATGTTTCTTCTTATGCTCTCCCTGTCTTTCTTAGTAATCCTCTTTTTCACATCTGATTGGAAAAGAAGCGTTGTGACTGGTCCCTGTAGAAAAATAAAAATAAAAAGGAAAAGAAAAAGAAAAAGAAAAAGAAAAAGAAAAAGAAAAAAAACGAAAGGAAGTAGCATTACGACTGGCAGAAAATGGGTCCTAAAGATAAGAAGTTTAAGATCATACATTAAGTCCCAGTCCAGTTAAAACTAATTGAATTTTGAAGGATAGGCTCGGAATTGAAAAATAAAAATATGGATAGGCTCGGAATTCAAGGGCGATCAGACTGTCCTGAAGAAATTCTGGCCGGAAAGTACTGTAGCTGCCGGAAAAGTCACTGTAGTCGCCGGAAAAACTCAAAGTTGTCGGAATCGAACGAAAATAGGATGGGTAGGGTCGGAATTAGTTGCCGACCAAACTGTCCTGAAGGAGTTACCAGAAAAAATGGCCGGAAAGAGGGTCACTCGCCGGCGCGTGGGCTCACGCGCCTAGGGTTATGTCGGCGCGTGGGGGCGCGTGGGGGCGCGTGGGGCTGATTTGGCCGGAGAAATTTCTGGGGTTTTGTCGCCGGACAGAGGCGAGTCTTTTGGTATTGCTGGATTTTGCACAGCACTGACCGAGACTGATTTTACTTGAAAAAGTCGCCGGAAAAGGGTTCCGATAACTGATTTTACTTCCCGAAATCGCTGGAATTTATGCACAGCGATTAATCTCTCACGATTGCTCTGATACCATGTGAGAAAGCACAGGAGAAAAATATATAATTGATATTATAGTACAATGAGCCCTATATATATATACACATAACCTATCCTACTCCTAATACACATTGGATTAGGGTTCTACTATTTACATATCTAACACAATGAGTGCAAGCGTGTGATGAAAGCTTTCTAATCTATCGCTATACGGAAAAAATGCTCCTCAACGAGTGTTACTAATAGTGGAATTCCTCCTAGGTGATGAAACTTTCATTTGATCTTAAACATGTTCCGCAGGGGGAGTAATGGTTTTGATGCATAAAGCTATGTATTACTATAATACATACAATGCCATCGTTGCAGATCTGATTCTTATTCAATTTTAAAATGTTAGCATCAATCCTCAAGTACTTCCTGCACCTCCTGAACTAGAGTCGACTGCCATCCTCCTAAATGCAGCTAGTCATGCAAGACGCTATTTCAATAGCGTGTTCTTGCAGCTAGCCAGTTAGTATCTGTAGTTTGAATCTAGGAGTCCATTTCTTTCAAATTCTATTCTTTATCCAGCTGAATTAATAGAACTAGAGGAAAGAAGGGGACCCCTAAATTGAGCATAGCATCCAAGTCATGGGTTTTAGTTCTCTATTGGCTGGTCTGTTCCTTTTCTTGTGTGATAATAGTGGAAGATCCAAAATGGGGAACACCAAAAGCAGAGTGCCAAAAAATGGAGAGTAGTATATTTTTCTTGTGGTCTGACGGATTTGCTGAGCAGTTCATATAAATTTGTCGAGTTATGGAAGTGTGATTCTTTTCTAGAATTCTTGATACTACATGGGACTGCATGCACTAAAAACCGAATTTAACGCATGTGAATTATGGACACAGCAACAACAACAACAACTACCCAGTATAGTCCCACAAAGTGGGGTCTGGGGAGGGTAATATGTAGACGAGTCTTACCCCTATCCGAAAGGGCAGAGAGGTTGTTTCCAATCGACCCTCAGCTCAGTGAAGGAAAGAAAAAACAAAAACAAAAACAAAAACAAAAGAGTATTAGTAACTCCAGCAGAAATAACGTAAATAATTATCTAAACATAAGAAACATAAATAAAATAGCATGCAATAATATAATACAGTAACTACCATAAATAACTACCATAAGGAGACACAAGCCAAAACACAAATCATCTATGGATAGCCCTGCCAACACCAAACTCTAGGAGCCCCTATCCTACAACCCTGATACTAGACCTCCAGACGTTCCTATCAAGGGTCATGTCCTCGGAAACCCGCATTCTAGCCATGTCATGCCTCTGCCTCGCCGAACGCCGACAATCGCCAGCCGCTCACAACTCCTCACCGGTGCAACAGAACTTCTCCTCCGCACATGCCTGAACCATCTCAGCCTCGCTTCTCGCATTTTCTCATCCACCGGGGCCACCCCCACCTTCTCTCGAATAACTTCATTCTTAATCTTATCTAACCTAGTGAGCCCGCACATCCACCCGAGGATCCTCACAACCTTTATTCTCTGAACATGAGAGTTCTTCACGGGCCAGCACTCCGCCCCATATAACATTGCAGGTCTAACCACAGCTCTATAAAATTTTCCCTTGAGTTTATGTGGAACTTTCTTGTCACACAGGACTCCTGATGTAAGCCTCCACTTTGACCACCCCGCTCCTATGCGATGAGTGACGTCCCCGTCAATCTCTCCGTCCCCCTGAATCATCGACCCAAGATATTTGACACTGTCCCTCTTGACGATGACCTGAGATCCAATCATCACGTCCCTGCCTACTTCGCTCGGCTCGGCTCGGCGCTAAACTTGCACTCCAGGTATTCTGTCTGACACTCCAGGTATTACAATAAAATAAAAGCACTGTAAAATTTTATTTGATTATAGTATGCAAGTTGGCTAAAAGAAATGAATTTCTTATTAAACTTATTAATTAAATAAAAAATAGAAAGTAACCATTTGTCAATTTCTTTTCATATCTGATACGTCTGAATCTACTTTTACCTACTACATCCTGTCTTTTGTGGTTTAGTTGGATTATTGATTTGACAAGAGGGGTTGCTCTGATGGTAAGCAACCCCCACTTCCAACCGAGAGGTTGTGAGTTCGAGTCTCCCCAATATCAAGGTGGGAAGTTCTTGGAGGGAAGGATGGCGGAGGTCTATTTGGAAACAGCCTCTCTACCCAAGGGTAGTGGTAAGGTCTGGGTACACTACCCTCCCCACACCCCACTAAGTGGGATTTGTTTTTGTTGTTGTTGTTGGATTATTGATTTGTTAAAATATAACATTCACAATTTATTTCTGATGAGGCTACATTCTTTATTAACAGGGTTTAACAGTTGTAAACATATCAGCTACAACTTTTCCACAAACATTGGATTGGCTGCACAACCATCTTCTACAGGTAATTTTGTCAGTGTGTCTTTTCCTGGGGCTTACTTTGTTTCGACACTGGGTCACTGCTGATTTCATCTGGGAAAGTCAAAGATCTGAGTTGCCTGATGTTATACACAGCTGAAACAGATGTTATGATATTAATCGAAGTGAAATTACTTACTTTTTCTTCTGCTTCTCAGTGTATCGAGCAAGGTACAGCACAAGTTTCTAGGGCGAACAATGAGCAGATAGCGAAAGACTAGATTACTGCCAGCCATATTTTTGATGAACAAGGTACTCAGCCAACTATTAAGTCCGTCTACTACATTTGCAGATGTATAAAGCTTTGCACTGCCTTGGTAGATCTATTTCACCTTTGCGTGAGCTGCACAGAAGCTGTCTCTACCATATGGTCTTTTGTGTAGTTCATTCAGCCAAGGGTAATCCTGCTCTGCTTTTAAAAGATTGACTACCTGTAAAGTCTTAAACTGTTAAAGAGTAGCATCATCTTGTATCTTCTGTTGCCTTTAAGGCGCCCATAATTTACATCTACCACCTGAATGAGGGGAATGTGTAGACAGTTTTAAATCGTACAACTCTTTTTGTTTCGTGTGATATAATTTCCTAACTCAGCAGATTTTGTCTGCTGCCATATCCAGAGGACGGCCCAACTGGCCCTAATCACCCAAGAAAAATAAAAAAAAGAAGGAAAAAAGAAACAAATTATTATTAGGACAGGATAGAAAATTGTCAAGCGGCTGATGTCCATTTTGAAAGAAGTTTAGATGAAAACCGCCCATTTAAATTCTAATATGGTGCGTTAAATAAAGTCTAATGGCCAAAACTGGAAATATTAGCAGAATATGGAGATGCCCGATTGTTTCTTGCCCGACTGAAGGAAGAGTGGTTTAGTGCTAAGGCTACCTATTTAATATTTGAAGGAAGTCTATATATTATTAGTGAAATGCTTAAACAGAAATTTGACCTTAATCATGGATTGAGGCAGAGGAGTTATTTATGCGGTGTGCCTAGCGGTCAAAAAAGAGTTACGCGAAATGTCCATTTTAAACATCAAAATTTATAGTCCCTGCTCCTTCCCTCCCCCCCGCCCCAAACCACCCCAAAAAAAAAAAACGTTTTTAGAGTGGCTATCGTTATGAGTATGATGTTGCGCATATGCGGGGGAGTATCTGGGTTTTAGGATATTGGTTCACGTTGTCATACTCTTCTTTCTAAATCATATATAATAATGTTATGTTTCTGCGAAATTACTTATATATATGAGCGTGTTTCTATGTTCAAAGACTCCTATGGTACAATAATTATTGGGTGCACCTTTACGAGTGAAATTGTCGGTTCAAATCTTACTTTAAATGACCTTATTTTTGGCATGGAATATAGATAATTTTAAAAGTATGCTGAGTTCATGCTAAGAGATTAAAGTTAAATACGTCAAATTTAAATTCTAAATTCACATCTTCATAGTAGTACACTCATTCTCTTAAAATCCTGTGGAAAGGGAGGAAATACAAAAATATAGAAGGGTCAGCCTTTGCGCATATGGATTAAAAGATGTTCATTAACACACTTCCTCTATTAGCTTATAGCCTATTAAGTCAACAATTAGAAAATTAATCGGAGCTCTTTCTAAGCAATCATGCTACCAGTAATGATCGTATCAGTTGGACCAGTAGTATATTTGTTGGAAATTAAATCAAAATTAATTAATATTTCTATATTGTCTAGGATTTGATATTTGATAGTTTATTTAATTATGTCTTATTAGGATTTGTTTATTAATTTTATATTAGAATATGTTTTTATTTTGTAGTATTATAATAAGGAGTGCTACTACATATTTTTATTGTGGAGAGGTAGCTAAGCTGTAGAAGGATTCAAGAGTTTATGAGTTGTGAAAAAGACTCCTACCAAATTCTCTCCATAATTTAATAAATTTTGTCTTATAGCTTTTGCTGTATTTTTTGCTTGTGCCTAAATCGTTCTTGGGGTATTTTCAATCCTTCAAATTGGTATCAGAGCCTGCGTGAGATCCTGTCAGAGTCGGTAGGAGATAGAAAAAAAAATGAATACTCTATACCTAATTGTCCTGTTTTTGTGTTTGAGGCAAAAGTAATTTTGAAACTTGGTATCAACATATGAAGAATTTTTTTAAGGATATTGGATTATGATCTATCATTGATGAAGGATTTGAGGAACCCCTAGATGGCACAACGTTGACGGGTGATGTAGCTACGCAATTGGAGAAGAAAATACATTTAGATTATAAGGCACGCTACTATCTTGCCATCAAATTCGATTTGTATATATCTAAACAATATTTGTATGCAATGTCATCAAAGGAGGCTTGGAGAATCTTGGTGAAGTCACATTGAAAAGTTGCTGACATAAAAAGGAGAAACTACAAAAGTTTAGGAGTCAATTTGAGTTGGCTCGTATGCGTCCAGCAGAGTCTATCAAAGAATTAAGAATTGAAGAAATAGTCTATGGTCTAAGGATCAATGGAGAAGTATTGGAAAAAGTTAAAATTATCGAGAAAATATTGCAGTCTCTCAGCTTAAAGTTTAACAACAAGAAAGTTATTCTTGAGGCTACCAAAGATCTTAACACTCTCAAACTTAATCGATGATTTAGAAGGCGAATTGGTGACATATGAGAAATCATTGAATCGACACAAAAATAAGACAATGGAGGATTCATCACAAGAAGATGATGATCAACCAAAAGAAAAAGAAGACACATCAAAACTTGTGGAGATAAATCAAGAAGGCCAAAAATCAAAAATGGAGGAGAAAAGAAAAGAAGGTACATGTAATTTATGTTGTGATAGAGACTCCATCGAAAGCGAAAAGAAGTAAAAAAATGTTCAAGTGGATCTGCCAAACATTTTTCCGGTTGTTAAAAAGGAAGATTTGGTTGCAAGGGACATTTGTCCAAAAGAGGTTGGTATTTTACAAGAAAAGTTATTTGATGGTACTGAAGATGAACCTAGTAACAAAAAAAACAAGATGGTTCATCAAGAGAAAGTCTCTGATGATCTGCACAAGATTGAGGTAAAAATAGCTTGGGAACCAGAACTAACACATGATTATAGATATTGAAGATGAAATAAATTTTGTGTCATTGTTCGAGATACCATGTTTCAAAGAGCAAGACGATATATCTATTTGTAGCATTATTCAACAACCTATAGAATGTTCAATTGGAGTTGAATGGATGTACAAGTCCAACTACGAGATAACTGGAGAAATAGATGATTTCAAAGTAAAGAAAAATTATGATGATATTTTGAAGGGATTTACCATGAGTAAAGACAATCATATATGAGAAATATTTAAGATAAATTGAAGTTAACTAAAGAGGATACTCGCGACTTTGAAGATGCAATATATTTTAGGAAATTGGTGAAGAGTCTAAGGTACCTCGCTTATATAAGGCTTGATGTTCCTCATGGCATGATCAAGTTTGAAGATCTTGGTTTGAGAGAGGATTTTGGAAATTAAACCAAGATTAATTAGTATTCTTAAGTTAGTTGTATAGGATTTGATATTTGATAGTTTATTCGATTCACGTCTTATTAGTACTTTTTTATCAATTTATATTGGAATATATTTTTTTTTTAGTATTATAATAAGGGATGCTGTTACATATTTTTCATTGTGGAGGAGATTCAAGAGTGTATGAGTTATGAAAAAGCCTCCTACCAAATTCTCTCCCTAATTTAATGAATTTTGTCTATATAACTTTTGCTGAATTTTTTCCTTGTGTCTAAATTGTTCTGTGAATATTTTCAGTCATTCAATATCACTACTTATGTAGTACTCATATACTTCATTTTAATGGAGGCGTAGACACCAGAGGCACACTCATGTTCGCACTAAGTTCCTCCCAATTTTGAAGCGCGTGCATAATTTAAAAGTACTGTTGCCTTCTTTTTAAAAAATTACTAATAAACCGTCGACCAGGAGGTGCCTAGGTTAGAGAGTGGAGCAATAAATTCGAATATTTCCTCAAGTATTTTGATAAGTGGAATTTCATAGTTTGATGGTTTCAAATGTTCATTAGAGCAAGAATATCTATGACCTAAAGTATAACATAGATAATCTTAAACATTTCCAATCATAGATTAGGAATAAATTTGAACTCTTTTTCTTTCATCAAAATATTATATATGCAAGTAGCAATACATTCATGCATGTTCTATATATCTTTACATTTAAAGTTAGTAAAAAGGCCAATTACATTGATAGAATTATATATCGTCATCCCAAAGTTCCCCGATGGTTCTGAAAGGGCTTGTAGTGTCATTGGATAGCCACTCTCCTCTCATGATCTTCCTCTCCTCCATCTTATTTATATTATGCAAATCCCATTCGTCTAATTTCAATTGAAGGGCTCCAATATTCTCTTTCATTCTTCGTGGATTGAAGCTTTTCACTATAACGCTTGATCCTTGGGACAACCCCCATCTTAGAGCAACCTAATAAAAGAAAAATTCTAACAATTAGTTATTTTTCCATATTGTAATGTAGTATATATTTGCACGTTTTTGTGTGTGTATGTGTGTCATTGTTTAGAGACGTTTCTTACTTGAGCTGGAGTTGCGTTATGTTTGAGGGCAATACATTGGATGATGGGATGATCAACCACAGCAGTAGTTCCCCAAGCATTTCCAGGTCCACCAAGAGGTGAATATGCACTTACATGAATCCCATATTCCCTGCACAATGCCTTCAGCTTTCTTTGCCTCCACATTGGGTGCATTTCCACCTGAACCCCATTTTAATTAGTATCAGATATCAAGCACAAGCACATGAAAAAAGAAGAAGAATAAAGGGTCAAGTTTAGAATCTCAATGTCTACGAGACATACCTGATTAACAGCAGGAGTGACACAAGCAAAATCCAGTAAGTCTTCAATTTTTCTAGATGAGAAATTGCTGACGCCAATGGACTTACACAGACCCATCTCTAAACACCTCTCCATGCCAGACCAAGTGTTCTCCATGTCTAATGTCTCAAAGTCTTCTTCTCGGGGAATTGGATAATCAACCCATGGTTTCAAAGCCACTGGCCAATGCACCAAATACAAGTCTATGTATTCCATCCCTAGCCTCCTGCAAACACAATAGTTTATTATTGTCAGAAGCTAACACCTTTGGTGGATCTTTGTGCTGCATGTTGGTTTTCTAGGAATACTGAAAAACAACTACCTCTATCCGTTTCAGTTTATTTGGCTGATTTTGACCGGAGACAGTTTTTTTTTTGAACTTACGGTTTTAAATTTGACTTATTTGATATAAAAATATGCTATTAAGAGTAGTAAAATAAGAATTTTAAAGTTAAACTGCTTCCGAATATAAAATATAACTTTTTTTAAAACATACTTAGGAAATAGTACCACGCAAAATGTAATTAGAAAGCATGCATATGGGGGGCTTTGTCACGGACTTAGGACTGAAGCTAAGAACGTGCGGCGCTAGATTGGACCTGCCGGCGGAAATAGGCAGTCTAGCAAGCCTTTTTGCCTAGAATCGTACTAAGGGAACGCTGGATAACGGCACAGAAATTTCAGGCGGGGAAAGAAGCTTTATTGCCTTTAAACAATGCTATACAATGCTTGAATTACAGATATGGATGGGTTCGAATGGATGCCTTACAATGGCTAAGTCCTAAGCTATTTATACACTATACAAGAGGGTAGCTAAACAGTCTTGGCTGGCTGCTTGGGCAGACAGGCATGCTGGTGCATTGATGCTTGTGTTGGGGCATGCTGGGGCGCATTGATTGCGGGCTGGAAGGTTGTGCAAGCATGCTGTGAAGCTGCTGGCAGACAAGGCATGCTGGCATGGGCAGACAAGGCTGGCGGGTATTGAATGTGGCATTGAATGCTGGAGCATGCGCGTGGTTGCGCGGATGCGGAGGCGTCGGACACGTTGGAGCGCTGATTCTGGCTAGAATTGGCGCGGGGCGTGTCAGCTTACTGTAAAGTTTGGTGAAGTGCAGAAACAGGATCATTGTGATCACTTGACCATAGCTTAGAGGTGATATGAATGGCTTCCCTCTCCACCACTCCTTCACAATGCTCTTCTTAATGCATTTCCCAGTGCCGGCTCAGAACCATATATTTTTGCTGTATCAAAATGCCTGTACCCCATCTGCTCGAAACAATGACCCAAATAAATTTCTATAAAAAATTACCATTAATATTATTAATGAAATCTGAAGAAGAAAAGTAAAGTATGTGCTAAAAGGTCATGCACTCAATTACCTTGAGCGCCATTCTAATGGATCTCTCTGTATTTTCTTTATCGTTTTCTCCAGAATAAGTCCCCATACCTATAATTGGTAGGGTTTCACCATTATTTAGCATTGTCTGATAGCTTCTCATCTTTCTCTCTTACTTCTCGTTTCTCAGTTTTTTCTTTCTCACTCACTTTAATTTGTAGTATATGCTAATGCTTGAAATCTCTGACTTTACACTCAGTTTATATATAGTTTTCTTTCCACCAAAAAAAAAAAGTCAAAACCTTCGGATGTGGCGGTGCAATACATTACTCAACAGATTTTGTCTGCCGTCATATCTGGAGGACGGCCCAACTGGCCTTAATCACTAAATTAATGTAAAAGAAACAATTTATATCAGGATAAAAGAGAAGGTCATGCCGCTGACTTCCATTTTAATATATGAGAGAAATGTAGTTTAAAACCGCCTGTTATATTTTAAAATAAGAAAATGGTGCGCTAATAAAGTCAAATGGCCCAAAACAGGAAATATTAGAAGAACAGGGAGACCCCCTTTGTTTTCTGAAGGGAGAATAGATGAACCAAAAGAGCATTCTAAATATTTTATGATTTGACAATAACAAGTTTGATTTATTAACTAATACTACTAATATAATGTTGAGTAAACAAAAACCTGAATTGACTCTAAACATGAACCTAGGCAGAGCTAATGGTCAAAGAATTTTTTTCCTTCTAGCACCGCCCTCCCTAGTATTTTTCCTTATATTTGGACGGCTATGGAGAGACCCGATTAAGCAGAATTTGCAACTTATCGGACATAATCTTTAATAGGAGAGTACCTGTCACATAATTTTCATATTTTTCTATACTTAAATTTTTATTATTACACGTTGTTTCTTTCGCTTTGGTCATCTTACCATCTTGTCTTAATGTTGTTATGTTTATTGTTATTGCTTATTTTTTTTCAGACCTTGACCTAGGGTCTATCAAATGGCCTCTTATTTATCTTTACAAGGTGATAAGATATGTATATATATTATCCTCTCAATATTTTACTTGTGAAATTATATTGAATTTATTTTTGTTATTATTGTTGTATATTGGATTGCTATAGAAGTAAAAATCATGAAGCAAAAAACTTTGCTACTCATCATCTTGTATATACTTTTCCACTCTAATTAGTACAACTATAATTTTATCAGTGTAATTCGTGTTTAAGTTTAATGCATTGACAAACATAAAATTGTTTGACCAAAATTGTGTATTTTGATCCAAGCTTATTTTTAGAAGTATTTGGGCTACTGACAATCAAGAAATTCTATATAATCTCAGTGATAAGAAAGAAAATTAGAATATGAGATAGCAAAAATATATAGCCAATAGTAAGTAAGAAATAATTGTATTCCAATAATAATGTGTCCTTACAAGTGAAATTCCCTTCTCTTATATAGGAATTTATAAGTACAATGTTTCTTCCCTTTTATGACTGAATTATTATAAATATTAATGACATTAATAAGACATTAGAATTGATGTTTGCAATTACATGTAAGAATTGAACCTCATCAAAATTGATGTTTTCTTTAAGAAACATAACTGAGAAAGTTTTCATTGAAAACGTTTTGCATTACTTAATTAGTTTAACTATTTATCAAATAATTTGGCTGTTATTGTGAATTTTTGGGTGATGAGTGAATCATGGATCACAACTTTTGGGTTGTTGATCTCTTTCTGATATGATAAATTTATGATATGGGTGGCAGAGTTTTTCATCCTTTTTTCTTGCCATACTTGTGACATATTATTTTAAACTGGTAATTTTATAAAGATTTGCCAAGAGCATTAAATTGAATTTCTTATTGCTTTTTAGGAAATAAGAATATCAGAGTGAGAATATCGTACATGCCTATCATTTCCTTGAAATTAACTTCTAAGGCGGAATGAATGGATCTTTAACTTTTATTATTTTATGCTATTGCGAATTTACTTGTACGCAAATATTTATGGAAAATAAATCTACGTAATAATTCTTTATAACTTTCACCTCTTATTTGTAAGACTGACAATTCCTATTAATTTAGATAGACTATAGAAAAGCAGTGCAATTTACCTTCTTATTACTAATGCACACCTTTAAAGAAAACAATACTTCTCATTTTTTTAATATATGTGTTTGTATACCACCATAGAACTACATTGTGTGTCACTATTATGAGATAGATAATTTTATGACTGTCAATGATTCTCCATCTAATTGAGGTTAGTTGTTGAATTACTAAGAGCTAGCTTGGTTTTTCGTTTCAAATATTTTTGGGTAGTTTAGAAGACAACATTTGTGATAAGACTTAACTGATGAGCAATGTTTTATTGTCGAGTCACTGAGAAGAAGCCTGCCAGATTATTGTGCTTCAACTACTTTATTTTGTTCGGCCTGTTTGTTTTTTGGTACTAAGATTCAAATAGCATTTTGGTCATCTAATATAGCTGATGTAGCATATCAGGGCTAGCTAATTCAACGTGGCCTCCACTCCTACATCGACGACTAGTTTTATTTAGATGTACGAGGTTTTATATTTTTTATCTTAGTAAAAGGTGCTTTAGATGCACGTGGTTCCAAGTTAATGCCAGATAAAAATGATTTCGGTTATAGTTTTCCATGCGATGGCCCAGGACGAGGCGGTACTTGTGATATTTCGGCATGGGACGCGTTTTATTTGGCAGTTTTTTGGATGCTAAATACTATTGGATGTGTTACTTTTTATTGGCATTGGAAGCACATCACATTATGGCAGGGTAACGTTTCACAGTTTAATGAATCTTCCACTTATTTGATGGGCTAGTTAAGGGATTATTTATGGTTAAACTCTTCACAACTTATCAACGGATATAATCCTTTTGGTATGAATAGTTTATCGGTTTGGGCATGGATGTTCTTATTTGGACATCTTGTTTGGGCTACTGGATTTATGTTCTTAATTTCTTGGCGTGGATATTGGCGGGAATTGATTAAAACTTTAGCATGAGCCTTGCTTTAGATACTTTCCCCAATTCTATACTTTTTGTTCTTATCCTTCTGCTCAATTTGATACAATCTCCAGGTTAGCTACTCATCTTTCTAGCCAGATCTTGTGAAAATATTATTTTCTCTCTCTTACTGTTAATCTTTAGTATAAGGTTTTCTTTGTTTCTAAGATTATGCTTTGTTATGTGGTTTTTCATTGTAGGTTGTCGGTTATACTTCTAGATTTTGATAGTTATCTTCCAATATTCTATTCAAATAAAGAAAATCCCCAGATTGTTCCTGCAAAATGTAAGTACTTTAGAAAGTTGTTGAATGGGAGTATTAAGGTATTACCCCTTGAATAGTATACAGAGTCTGAGGTTTTAAGATAATTAAGGTGATGAATAGGTGACTTTATTATTTAATCGTTTTACAGCTTAAGGGAAGAAGAAGAAGAAGAAATAAGAAAGAATTTATTCCCATCAGCTTGCACCTTAGATGTATTGAATTTTGCATCTCTTTTAATATGAATGAATGATGCTAGCTGCTACTTCCTATATTTGATGGTGTGGACAATAGACTCTGATATAACTGATAACTACTTTTTTGTGGACAATAGACTCTGATATAACTGATAACTACTTTTGTGTAATATTGATTGCTTGATGGATATGAGACAATAGTTTAAAGGCTTTCTTTTAACTGTGATTTTCTTTAAACATATGGAGAATAATTAAATCTCCGTAATGCATCCAAGAGAGTGTTGTTAGTGTTGGAAATAGGAGGCTATATATATATATATATATATATATATATATATATATATATATATATATATATATATATATATATATATAATATATATTATTTGTGGAAGAGGGGATTGATGATTTAGAAGCTTGATTGATCTTAAATGCTTTGCTTATTGCTTAATTACAAATGAGGGGTGATACCTCTATTTATACTACACAATGGAATAGTCTAGAACACTTCATCATCTACTAGTATCTAGATAATTCCTAAGTATTCTCATGATAATTCTAGACTTAGATATTTTACAAGATTATTCTACACACTTTGACTACTACATATTACAAGAAGTTTCTAGATAATGGACTACAATCTTGATCTAATATACTTGGATACTTGCAAGCCCAAATCCAAAACACATAACCCAAAATCAAGTTTATTTTTCAACAGCCCCCCTTAAACTTGATTTCGTCACTCCGAGCATATTCCATAATCTCTGAAACGTCTCGTGTTTTAGAGTCTTTGTGAAAATATCAGCAACTTGGTCAAATGACTTCGCGTACTTTATCTGCACTTCTTTATTTGTAACACACTCCCTGATGTAATGGTATTTCGTATCGATGTGCTTGCTTCGATCATGGAAGACTGGATTATTTGCTATAGCAATCGCAGATTTGTTATCCACATATATCTCTGTAGCTTCCTTTTGAGAAAACTTAAGTTCATTTAGTAACTTCCTGAGCCACATTGCATGACAGGTGCACGATGTTGTTGCTACATACTCGGCTTCACACGTTCGAACTCCATGTGAACACCGTATCTCCCATACAGAACACGAAACCACTCGTACTCTTATGATCATCTATGTCTCCGGCCCAATCACTATCACTGTATCCAACTAGCTTGAAGTGATCAGAAGGCGAATAAAACAAACCATTGACTGTACCTTTGATGTAGCGAAGTATCCTCTTTGCTGCCTTCAAGTGATTTATTGTAGGTGCTTCCATATATCGACTTACTAGTCCAACTCCGTAGAGAATATCTGGCCTCGTGCAGGTTAGGTACCTTAGACTTCCAACCAAACTCTTGTATTGTGTTGGGTCCACCAATTATCCTTCATCATCTTTTGACAACTTGAGATTGCAATCCACCGGTGTGTTCATCGACTTGCAGTCATTCATCTTAAACTTCTTAAGCACCTCCTTCGCATAACCTTCTTGGGATATGAATATTCCTTCTTTCTTTTGTTTCACCTCGATACCAAGATAGTAAGACATAAGTCCAATGTCGGTCATCTCGAACTCCCGAACCATTGCTTTCTTGAACTCCTCGAACATTTTGGGATTACTACCGGTGAATATCAAGTCATCCACGTATAGGCATACAAGCATAACATCTCCATCCTTGCTTACTTTGGTGTAGAGGGCATGCTCATGTGGGCATTTTGTAAAGTCACTCTGCTGGAAATACTTGTCTATCATGCTATTCCATGCCCGAGGCGCTTGCTTCAACCCGTATAAGGCCTTTTCAATTTCAGCACCTTATTCTCTTGGCCTTTCACGATGTATCCCGAAGGTTGTTCTATATAGACTTCTTCTTCTAAGTGGCCATTAAGGAACGCGGATTTGACATCCATTTGATAAATCTTCCAATTAAGCAGAGCCGTAAGTGAGATCATCAATCTTATAGTTTCTAGACGAGCGACAGGAGCAAATACCTCGTCATAGTCTATGCCGGCTCGTTGACTATATCCCTTCGCCACCAACCTTGCCTTGTATCTTTCAACTTCATCTTCGGAATTCTTCTTGGCCTTGTACACCCACTTTACACCAATAGCCTTATGCCCCTTTGGTAGAGTAGCGAGATCCCACGTATCATTCCTCTTGATTGCTTGAATCTCCTCGTCCATGGTATGTTTCCACTTCTCCCTTTTTGCTGTGTCTTCATAGCTTATTGGCTCACAATCGACAAGAAGGCAGAACAATGTTAGATCCTCCATAGGCTGAGTTAACTCGTACAACTCCTCAATGCTCCTTGTGCAATGTTGTAGCCTACTTGATTCTCCTCCTGATGTTGGTGTCGCTTCATTTGGTGTGGAGAGTGCGAAGATGGTGTACTAGAAGGTTCTTGAACCTCTAGATATTCTTCGTTCCTTATAGTACTCTCGAACGGATAAGGGAGAAAATCGTAGTTCTCCTCTTCGGGAACATTCCAATCCCATGTTGCTTCTTCATCGAACACCACGTCTCGACTTGAGATTACTTTACCGGTCTTGGGATTGCCTTCGAACTTGAGTCATAGCCCATGAATATGATCTTCTCGCTTTTATCATCGAGCTTCTCCTCTTCTGATCTGGCACATGAGCATATGCCACACTTCCGAACACTCGTAGGTGTGAGATGTCGGGCTTACTTCCACTCCAAGCTTCAATGGACGTTTTGTTCTTGACGCTTTTAGTGGGCGAGCGATTTGCTAGATAGATCGCACAGTCTACTGCCTCGGCCCAAAACTCCTTAGGCATCCTTTTGCTCTTTAACATACTCCGGGCCATATCAAGGATGGTCCTATTCTTTCTTTCTGCAACACCATTTTGCTGAGGTGAATACAGAAGAGTTAGAGGACGTCGTAAGCCATTGTTGTCGCAAAATTTCTTGAATTCCTTGAATGTGAACTCTCCTCCACAATCGGATCCCATCTCCTTTATGGTGAGACCACTTTGATTCTCCACAAACGCTTTGAACTTCTTGAACATTCCAAAGACTTCCGACTTCTCTTTTAGAAAATAGACCCATGTCTTTCGACTAAAATCATCAACGAATAGAAGAAAATATCTATTTTTACCGAAAGATGGTGGATGGATGGGTCCACACACATCTGTGTGAATAAGTTCTAGAGGTTTCTTCGCTCTACTAGAAGCCTCTACTGGAAAACTAATTCGAAGGTGCTTTCCTAGAAGGCATCCCTCACATATTTGATCCGGATGATTAATTGGAGGAAAACCCTTCACCATTCCTTTACTTGATAATAACTTTAAGCCCCCAAAATTTAAGTGCCCGTATCTCATGTGCCAAAGCAAAGAATTATCTTTGAGACATGATTTTAAACATCTTGGAATGTCATGTTGAATATTTAGCAAAAACATCCTATTCGTTGACATTGGCACTTGAGCAATCAAACCTCCTCTTTGGTCTCTTATAGAAAGACTACGATTTATCATGTGAATATCACAGCCTTTCTCTAAGAGTTGTCCAACACTCAGTATATTAGACTTCATATTGGGCACATAATACACGCTAGAGATAAATTGATGCCTCCACTTTTCATGCGGATGAGGATCTTACCTTTGCCTTTAACCGGGACTTTAGAGGAATCTCCGAAAGTGATATTTTCACTTATTGCCTCGTCTAACTCCACAAACATGCTTTTGTCACCGCACATATGGTTGCTTGCACCCGTGTCGAGATACCACAAATTAGATCCTCCGTTGTCTCCACATTTGCATGCTAGTAACAAAGTGTTTTCCCCGGCTTCGGTATCTTCTTGTGCAAAATTTGCTCTTTCTTGCACGTAATTGTTTGACTTTTCGCATTCCGAAGCATAGTGGCCAAATTTATGACAATTATAGCATTTAGTTTGAGGGTTGTCATACCTTGGCCTTCTACTTGTGTAGCCTCTCCCGCGACCTCTTGTCGAGTGAAAATCTTGGCTTCTTTCTTCATTTTTGTAAGAACTATAGCCTCCACGTTTGATATATCCTCGCCCTCGTCCACGGCCACGTACTTGAACACGACCTCGTTGACTCTTTTGATGAGTCTTTTCACTACTCTCTTTGTTGAAAGAGAGTTTTGCTTGTAAAGCTTGCTCCAAAGGTTCCTTATTTTTCTTATTGAACCTCTCTTCATGGGCTTGTAGTGAACCCATGAGTTCATCGATAGTCATTGATTCTAGATCTTTAGATTCTTCGATGGCTACGACTATATAGTCGAATTTTGAATCTAATGATCTAAGAATTTTCTCAATGACTCTTACATCGCTTAGAGTTTCACCATTCCTCTTTAATGATTGACAATCGCCATGGCTCTTGTAAAATAATCGGAAATTGATTCAAAGTCTTTCTTATTTAAGGATTCGAACTCACCTCGTATGGTTTGTAGTCGAATCTTTTTCACCTTATCAACTCCCTTGTGAGAATTCTCTATGATCTCCCATGCTTTCTTGACGGTGGTTGCACTTACAATTTTCTCAAAAGCTCCATCATCTACACTTTGTTGGATGATGGAAAGAGCCTTTTAATCATTGATCTTGTCTCGCTTTTCTTCTTTCGTGAGTGAGCCCTTGTCTTTAGGCTCCTCATAACCTTGCTCCACAATCTCCCGTAGGTCTTGTCCACCTAGGAAGGTCTTCATCTGGATGCTCCATCGATCATAATTATCCTTTGTGAGGCGAGGAAACGTGATGACATTGTTGGCCATCATCTTGTCAAACCAAGCACTAATACCAATTTGTTGGAAATAGGAGGCTCTATATATATATATATATATATATATATATATATATACATATATATATATATATATATAAATATATATAAATATATATATATATATATATATATATATATATATATATATATATATATATATTATATTTGTGGAAGAGAGAGTTGATGATTTAGAAGCTTGATTGATCTTGAATGCTTTGCTTATTGCTTAATTACAAAAGAGCGGTGATACCTCTATTTATACTACACAATTGAATAGTCTAGAACACTTCATCATCTACTAGTATCTAGATAATTCCTAAGTATTCTCATGATAATTCTAGACTTAGATATTTTACAAGATTATTCTACACACTTTGACTACTACATATTACAAGAAGTTTCTAGATAATGGACTACAATCTTGATCTAATATACTTGGATACTTGCAAATCCAAACCCAAAACACATAACCCAAAATCAAGTTTATTTTTCAACAGTTAGAACTTGATATTCTTACTTTATTTGTAGGATCTTATAGATTTGCAATGGAAAAAGATAATGCTTTCTATATTCGGTGTTTGAAGAGTTTTTCGAAAATAATTCTTGGAGAAGTTTGTGGAAATGTTTTGTAAGAATGTTTCTGGAAGCAATTCTTGTTTCGATGATTGTTATTGTAAAAATATTTTTGTCAAATTAACTATATTTGATTGGATGGATTATTAAAGAGCGTGAAAACTAAAATGCTACCTATTAGTTAGATGAACGTTTAATCAAAATTATAAATTTTAATCTCATGTGATAAAAATTTGCATGCAACTTCAACTGTATTGACTATTAGCATCTTCACTTACCTACTACACTAGATTTTTGACCATATTATCTTGCATAGTTGGCAGTACCTACCAACTATCCCATCAAAAGTTTGTTGCAGTTGATATGTCTTTTGGAGGAAGAGAGAAGACAAATCAAACATCAGCTAACGCAACAAGAAGTTCTCGGTTATTCAGATCTAAAAAAGACGCGAGCTCGGATGGGAGCTAACAAGAATTACAGAGAACTGCTACTTGAACTGCTTTATAAAGTCTACTTGATTGTTTTTACATAGAGCCTGATTGAAATTTGTAAGTTATTAAATTATTTTACGTTGTAATATATTTTTAAGGGGAGTTCTCATCAAATACTTAGATATACTTCGTTTCTTTCCCAAATTGAAAGCCATTTTTATTAATTTCCTAATGTGAACTTTTGATCTCTTCCTAAATTTGCTGCATCTTTTTCATGTGCATAATGTCTTTGTTTCTTATCAAACTTCCAACACCAGAGCCTATGAAATAAGAGTTGATAGGACTGCTTCTACAAACGATAATAAATCATTGACAGAAAATCTAGGCACCATGTTGGTTCTATTATCTTTTAAATGACTTGTGTCTCCATCCTTTTATATACTGATTAACCAAGTTAAATTTATTCAAGAGACTATTTCTTTTTTTCTTTGGTTGCTCCTATGCTGGTATTTGGTTTGTTATAAAGTTTTTGATGGTTCACCTTCTTCATACTTTCTAGATAAATGAATAGTATAGCCTTGAGGATTACAATGCTCCTCCAATCTACTACACGCTAATAATGGTCTTTTGGATTTCATCTCCTACAAAAATAGCAAGTGGTTGGCCGTTCGATCGAGTCCATCCCTTGAAGTCGTGCCCTCCCAGTATTCGTGAGTCTTCCGCTGATTGAAAGAAATGCCGGCCATAATTCGAGAACGGTCCATCCCACCATAATGGATCTCTCCTACATGTATCTCTAATTTATTTTTTAAAAGAAAAAAATAGTATTAGATATGCATTTGGAAGGAAAAGAATTTGTTCTTCCAGATGTATTTCTAAGGGGATTTGCCATTTTGAATTATCGCTATCGGTTATTTTGAGTTCTACTTGAGCTTGCATTACTCATTGGGACTAGTAATTTATGTTTATTAGTACATGGACTTCTACTATTTTAGAATATAATTTACATTAAAGATTAAAAGGTGAGCTAAAATATTCCATATTAAAGCCCCCGAGTTATGCTTGTCAAAGTCTTGTACTAGATGTAAATGTTTTGACCATTAATGGTAAAAAAAAACCTTTTGTATTTGTTCATACAAGTCTTGTGAGCCGTTAACTAAAAGAAAATGTTGGTCTTGATTATGTCCTTAAGTTAGACGGACTTTCAAATGTACTGTTCGTGTTACTATCTGCTCCTTGGGGTTCTGATATGCATTATTAAAGAGACAATGGATATCTATTTACGTACTGCAAAAGAATCTAAGGGCTTATATACTCTTTTTGGTATATGTTTGATTTGAATGTCGCCCGATTATTACTTACATTCTGTGTTACATGGCAGAGAAACAGAGAGATAGGCATAACTGAAACGAAAAATCAAGTCGTATCTACATGTAACAACTTTTAACTATGTTAGAAATCCAGGACTCGTGGTCAGTGAGTTTTTGGATCAACTCCAGCAGGTTTTCTCAAGTTTTCACTTTTGATATGATATGTCTTATCCTTAAATTATTGTAGAATGACTTCAGAATGTTGCTTCTCCAGGATAGTCGGGATAAACAAGCATGCAAGGAATAGCTAGAAGGGAGCAAATTTTTCTACGCTTGAATTCACATGTTATGAAATTGCTTCTTTTGTTTCTATATGTTAAACTGGCTATTTAGTGATGAGACTGTGCTTCAATTTTGTGCCTGTATATTACTAGGCTTTTTATTCAAGGATTTATTGTTATTTAGATG
The DNA here is from genome assembly GCA_034376525.1 of Nicotiana benthamiana. Lineage (NCBI taxonomy): Eukaryota > Viridiplantae > Streptophyta > Magnoliopsida > Solanales > Solanaceae > Nicotiana > Nicotiana benthamiana. The sequence continues at coordinate 50,819,397 of CM067325.1, read as the reverse complement.
ACTCACTTACATATTTCAGGTAGTTGTGTCAAAATTTAACACACTGACGCATGTTTCAATCCTAATTTTGTTGGAGTAACTTAAAAATGGAACTCTTTTGGAGAAGGTGTGTATGAAAAAACCGACAAAAACAAATGTCATTTGTACGGTTTGTAAGATATATGGATTTATATCAAGATATATGGACTTATATCTACACACATATGAACAATATATGAATAATTATATGTTATGTGCTATCTTTTGGTTTGGCCTAATTATGTGGTCTTATGGACATTATGTTAAGGGGGCCAATGTATTGTCATACTAAAGTGTAGGACTAATGTGTAGATACCCAAAAGGGTAACCTTAGTTTATAATGGGCTAACTAAGGTTACAAATGTAACTATGGTTACATGAATGCTTGTGACTCTTGAGTTTTGTAACTCTTGCAAGACATAACTCAAGACATAACTTTTGTCTTGTAACTCTTGTCTCTTGGGTTATGTAACTCCTAGAGTTATAAAGTGGGGTTATGGTTCCCATTCTAGTGCAAGACAAGTTCTTCTTCTTCCCATTGAATCAAGAACCATATTGTCCATTGTCTTGCAAATAGGGTGGAAAACCATAAGCCAAATTTTGATAATTGTCATAACACTATTATTGTGAACCTTTTCATATATTGTTGAGTATTGTGGATACATTCTTGTGGGAACAAATATACTTCAAGAAACTTGAAGGAAGGCTAAAGGAGTTCACAACAAAGGACAATCATCAAAAGGAGGCTCAACATTTCCACATATGGATTCAAGTTAGCTTCCGCTCATGTAGTTTATATATCTGAATTATTCAATATGAAGGTTGTTGTCTTTAGTAGGAATCATAATCCTAACACGGTTACCTTAGGGAATATGATTTGAAGATGGGACCAAAATTCATTATTCTTAAATTCACAGATTGTAAAATTGTATTATATATTCGAATGTAATATGTAGTCTTCTATGTTATACTCTAAAAATTAGAACTGTGTTTATGTGTGTGATATTATGATTGTTCTGAAACATTTACTGCTGTTTAGACATAGATTTTAATATGTCTTTGTTGGATGCAACTAAAGGCTAACAGAAATTATTGGACCGGTGCTTTGCACGGGCAAGAGTCATCTATTACCCAGAAAAACATCCTTGCGATTCTATGAATATGCAACACAAGTACGTTGATATTTCTTATTTGAAATTAATTTGTAGATTAAGTACAATGCCAAAAGGAAAATCCCTGAATTATATCTCGTCATCCCAAAGTTCCTCAATGGTCTTGTATGGACTTGTAGTATCATTGGCCAGATACTCTGCCCTCATTATCTTCCTTTCCCCCATTTTCTCTATCTCAAGTAAATCCCAGTCGTCCAATGTCAAATCAAGGGCTCCAATATTCTCCTTCATTCTCCTCGGATTGAAGCTCTTCACTATAACACTAGATCCTTGAGACAACCCCCATCCCAATGCAACCTGTGATAAATAAGCATATTAGCAATGCACAACAATAATTTCTTGGTCTAGCTAGTCAAAAAAATTGTAATCCTTCCGGTTTAAAATAAGTGATTTTTTGATATTTTTCTTGTGGTCTAAAATAAGTAATTTTTTCAGATTTCAATAACGAATTAATTATTTTTTTTCTACATTGTCCTTGAAGTAATAGTGTTGGAATATGTGTTAGGAGTGTTTATGCGAGATAATAAAGGTTAATATGGTCAATTTTATTGTTAATTAATGCTAAAAATGAATTTCTTAATTTGTATGAAAATGTCCAAAAAATTACTTATTTTGGGCCGGAAGGAGTACTATCTATGTGTGTGACCATGACGGAGCTAGAAGGTAGGCTACCGCCTACAAGTTTAGCTGAGCCCAATAGTTTTTAGGCTAGATTTTGTATTTCTATTATTAAATTCACTAAATATGTATAAAAATTAAAATCAGAACGCAGTTACTAATACCCAATATTGCTATCCTAAAATTTATTACCTGAGCTGGAGTCGCGTTGTGCTTGATGGCAATAGATTGAATGATGGAATGATCAACCACAGCAGTAGTTCCCCAAGCATTTCCAGGACCACCTAAAGGTGAATATGCACTTATATGAATTCCATAATCTCCACATATTGCCCTCAGCTTTCGTTGCCTCCACATCGGATGCATTTCCACCTGAAATATCATTTAATTAATTAGTATCAAATATTAATCATAGGCTAATGTGATATATACATATATATGTAACCAAAACAAGAGTCAATTGTCAACGCTGATAGAAATGATATTTATTTATTTGGCTTTGTAAGTCGTCAATTATTTACATAATTCTTTATGATGTGGTTTTGTGATAAACTTAATTAATTTCTTTGAATGACAGAGTTAGATATAGAGTCTTAAACGTACAAAGCAATCCGTGTTCTAATGATGCACAAAAGACAGTGTGTGGGGGCGGGGATTGTTTGGGGTTTTTTTTTTCCTTCTTATTTTTCTATTTTTGTGAGTTATATATGCCAAGAATAGTGATTGGGTTTATTAGCTGTCTAAAAATAAATTTGACTCGAGAAAAAGGATAAATAAATGAGTTTAGTGTATTATCTGTAACTATTTTGGGTGATGATAATGTAAAAAGAATTATATATATGGTTGATGTATAGTGTTTGATAAATTCAAGGGCATATTCTATTAAGGATTGAAGCTCTAGCTATACATAAGCTGACAATATAATGTTTTTTTATAATGTATTTTTACGTGGTTACTAAGTAATTGTAATTTACTTATATTTAGCTTATAAATATGATGATGGTGGGAATATCTTTTAAACCATTAGTGCATAAAACTCAAACCTGTTGCAAGATATACACCTGATTGACAGCAGGAGTGACACAAGCGAAGTCTAGCAGGTGTTCAATTTTTCTAGATGAAAAATTGCTGACGCCAATAGACTTGCACAAACCCATCTCTAAGCACCTCTCCATGCCAGACCAGGTATTCTCCATGTCTAATGTCTCAAAGTCTTCTTCTCTGGGAATTGGATAATCAACCCATGGCTTCAAAGCCACTGGCCAATGCACCAAATACAAGTCTATGTATTCCATCCCTAACCTCCTGCAGAAAAAATAGTTTAAGTACTATATATTGTCAGAAGCTAACACCTTTGGTAATTAAATCTTTCTGCTGCATGTTAGTTTTCTAGGAATAGTACTGTAAACATCAGCTCCCTCCTTTATTATATCATTCAGCTAGGGTAAAATGGTAAGTTTATAGTTAAAAAAAGTTGCAATATCGGTGCTTAGTTATTACTGCAGAGTTTGGTGAAGTGCAGAAACAGGATCATGGTGATCACTCGACCATAGCTTAGAAGTTATATGAATGTCTTCCCTCTCCACCACTCCTTCACCAATTGCTCTTCTTAATGCATTTCCTACTGCCGGCTCCGAACCGTATATTTTTGCTGTGTCAAAATGCCTGTACCCCATCTACACGTAGAGATGAAACCGCCAAATCAAATCAAATTTCAATGCAAGACTGAAGATTATTAGAAAGTACGTAAGAAAAAGCAAAAAAAAAAGCGATACGCGTTTAGAGTTCAGTTACCTTGAGCGCCCTTCTAATGGCTTTTTCTGTTGTTTCTCTATCGTTTTCGCCGGAATAAGTACCCATACCTATAATCGGTAGGGTTTCGCCATTGTTTAACAATATTGCCTGATAACTTGTCATATTTCTTCTCAATGTATTTCTCTCTCACTTTATGTATGCTAAATACTAATGCATGAAACCACTAACTTAAACCGGGGGTTTATATAGTTTATTTTCCACTAAAAAGTCAAAATTTCAGTTGACAGTTGATACGATGGAACCTCAAGGAACATTATAAAAATTTAAAAGAAAGACAGATAGAAAGAACCATAAAAAGATTCTCGTTATTCTTGTTAAATGGAAAAGATTCTCATATGTGCAATAAGTATACTCGAAGATGTGACGGTGCACTATAATAGAAAATCAAAAAGAATTCTACATACTCTCCTAGCTTCAATTTATGCGGCATAGTTTAATGAGTTTAATTTAAAAGGAAATAAAAACTTTAAAATTTACGGTATTAAATATATGTCTAATATAGTTGTAAGACGTTTGTAACTTTTGATTTTACAATATAACATTCGTGTGACTATAAGATTTTATTATTAAAGATAAAATAGTAAGTTCAAGAAAAGATATTTTTAAATGTAATAAAAAAGTACATTATTCTTTTAAAATAGACTAATAAGGCAAATATACTATAAAGAAATGGTAGAAGATGTTGAATATATTATTGAAGACACTGACGAAGCAACATTCTTCCACTGGAATTTAAGTTAATTGTAGTATACATTTTCTTTTACAACCACGTTTCTACCATTTGGCATACAATAAGAAGGTGTGATATAGTTTGCTAATACCTCAACAGATTTTGTTTGCCGCGATATCTGCAGGACGGCCCAACTGGCTCTAATCATCTTTTATTAAAGGCAAAAAGAAAAGGTCAAGCCGCGGACTTCCATTTTGAAAGAAATATAAGTTGATAAACTTCCATTTAAATTATTTTCTTTTTAAATGCTGCCCTCATAAAGTCAAATGGCCCAAAATTGGAAACATTAGCAGAACAGGGAGACCTCCTTTGTTTTCTTGCCCAATGAGTAGTCTACTTATTTTAATATTTGACAATAAATTAATAATACAGTCAAACCCCTCTATAACAATCTCATTTGTTCCGAATATTTTTAAATGTTATAATCAAGTACTGTTACGTAGATACCATAATATGAAAATTGATTCCGAAAAATTTATATTTATAGTAAAATATTATTATATAAAGATGATGTTATAAAAAGGTCTAACTATATATAGTACTAAAATATTTCTTCAACAAAATCTTAGTTTGACTTTAAACAAACAGTGGTGTATATGTTGTAGTGATACAATTAAGTTACTATCCTTTAATTTGCCTGTTAGAGATACAAGTGTTGGGGTTGTGCTGTATGCATCAGAGATTCAGATATGGGTGCATTCAATGGCATTAACCTTTGGGGTCCTGGATGGTTAGTGTTAATTAATCAGTTTCAGAGATGTTTATGTCAACGATTAAAATATTAATACAACTCTATCTAGGCAATCATTAAAGTTAATGATCGTATCAGTTTAGCCAGCAATATCATTGGATTCGGAAAATTTTATTTTGTGCCTCGTCCAATTGATACTAGTTGTATGAGGCATTTTTTTTGTCTCAAATTTTTATGGACCCAAAAATATAAGATTAGAGTCCACAAAATTACAAAAAGGATTCTCACACAACTAATATAAATTGTGTGAGACACACAATAAAACTTCTCATTGAATTCATTGTTTAGTAGCCATCACTACGAAGTGTCCAAAGGAATCGATCGAACTGAATTAAGTGGATTGTTTGTAGGCAGGGGCGGAGCCATAATGCTTTCTGTGGGTTCGGCCGAACCCAATAACTTTTGTTCAAATTTTGTATTTGTATAAAATTCAATGAACATGTACAAGTTATTATTTTAGAACCAGTAACTTAAAAGGATTATAATATCAAACTCATAAAGTTCAAATCCTAACTTCGCCTTTGTTTGTTGGTGTGCTTTTAAAGTGAGAAAATTGGACAGCAAAAAAATACTTTGACGCAAGTGGAACTTTTCAGAGAGCATATTTTTGTCAGGAGAGTTTGCACTGTCGTGCTGCGCCGCGCCTTGCGGCATCCCATGCGGCACGGTAGTGCGAAAAAAACAAAGAAATATTTTTTTACTTTTTGATATCCAAACTTGTTCCTCGACCCCGAACGTGATCCCGATGTAAATCCTTGGTCTTCTACTCACACTTCAAAACTTCAAATAATCCAATTTAGCTCCGGATTATCTTCTTAACTCGGAATCATCTCCTATAAGACATAAAACACCTAATAAGTGTAAATCAGCATCATTAAAGCTCAAACACGAATAAAGTGCAGCAATTAGTGTTAGATTCAGTGCCTTTATGGATTAATAAAGAACTTGGTTCGTTACCTTACTCCTTAAGCGTAAGCAAAATAAACAGTAAAGTAAGCATAATAATTTTACGTAAAAAATTACTCAGCTCAAAAGGTGCAAAAACAACGACCTACCACATAGAATTTTAGCTTCAACTTCACTAAAACAATGAGCTAAATATATAGATTATAAGACCTGTAACTCAATGCTCTCTAGTTCTCCTACTTCAACTATTTTGACTTACAAGTTACTCTAACTTGCAAAATCAAACGATCACTCCAACTCACTAATTGTATGTGACGCTTTGATTACAACTCGATTTCATAAAACACATTTACTAAACTGACTCATGAAGAAAATTAACACTAGTAATCATTTTGAGTATATAAAATGTAGTTCCTCAATTGATGTGCAAAAGGATAATCTCAGTAGTCCAAAAAGACAGTATTCAAACTCCTGGATTCCAAGATCTTTTAGGAGTCCTATGCATAGTCAGCTTCTCGTTTGATAGGATTCCTACTGCTCCAAGGAATCCACAATTCTATGCACTCTTGTCTCTCACTTATGCAAGCATTTCTTTTTTGATAACAACCCTTATCATATTTAGTAATCCTCTTCTGACGAACTCGGACTCGAGTAACTTTGATAAAGTTACTGCCTTGTAAGAACGTCCAATCATCAACCATGAAGACATAGTTCTTATAGCAGTTAAGTAGCTATGTAGGGACCTGATTCTTAGATTGTTCCTCTTAACAAGCATTGTTAATCATCAAAACCTCAATACTCAATAAATTCTCTCTTTTTGATGATAACAAACTTTGTGCATATAAAATCAGATAATCACCTTACATCACAACCATACAATGATCCTATAAAGCAGGTACACCATGTATACATCAGGAACACAACCAGGCACATCAACGTCAAACACCTCCAACTCTATCTTACCCATTTTGGCATCATCGAAAAAAACAAAAAGATGTTGGACAGACTAAGCACATGTAATGCAAGATTCATGGTCATTTAGGCTACAACACAAACTCATGAATTATCAAGACAAATAAACTAAGTTTTTGATATACCCATGTGCGAACCATTAAAATAGCATAAGAGAATTCATTTAGTAGTGCCAAATTAAGCCCATGGCCTTGGCTACAAACATTAGAACAAAATACATTGAAACACCTTGCAACCTACTCACAACTAGAAAGTAAAAAATTAAATCACCACTGGGTTAACAAAATCAGACTGAAGACATGGGAAGAAGGACGAGGATCAAGGGTGAGAGGAGGAGTGGGTCAAGGATTTCACAAGGGTAGCAATATGTAATGTCCATGTCGGTTGTTTTGAGAATCTCAACCCAATTCCCCCTACTTACTGCTCATTTTTTACATTATGGTTGTTATATAACTTGTCGGGTAGTCTGTCGGGTCTAGAGAGGTTTCGAAATGAATTGAGACACTTAGTCTCATGGGTGAAAGCTTAAGTTGAAAGTTGACCGAAAGTTGAATTATGTGTAAATGAATCTGAAATAGAGTTTTGATGGTTTCGTTAGCTCTGTTGGGTGATTTTGTACTTAGGAGCATATCTTGATGGTGATTTGGAGGACCATAGTGGAATTAGGCTTGAAGTGGCAAAAGTTTAATTTTTTGAAAGTTTGACCGGGAGTGAACTTTTTGATATCGGGGTTGGATTCCGATTCTTGGAGTTGGAATAGGTCCGTAAGGTCATTTGTGGTTTGTGTAAAATATTTGGGTCCAATCGGACGTGATTTGATAGGTTTCGGCATCGTTTGTAAAAGTTGTAATTCCTTAGTTTCAATAGGCTTGAATTGGGGTGTGATTCGTGTTTTTGAGGTGATTTGTGAGCTGACTAAGTTCATATCGTGTTTTAGGACTGGTTAGTATGTTTGGTTGAGGTCCCAGGGGGCCTCGGATGGAATTCGGGTGGCCTACGAAAGACTCACCGCAAGTGCGAGCTCGCAGAAGCAAGCTATCCATCACAGATGCAGCCAGGCATGGCCGGGGCTGAGATCGTAGAAGTGGCAGGTGGACCCCAAAAGCCGGTCGCACTTGCCGGAGTTGATCACAGACGCCCAAGGGTTCTTTGTGAGGCAGCTTTGTAGAAGCGGACTGGTCTCCATAGAAGCGTGAGTAGTAGCAGATGGGGCTAACTGAAGCACAGAAGCAGTTTAGCTGGCTAGAGTTAAAAATACAAGGGTTCGCAATTTTTCTTCATTTCAAACATTTTGAGCTCGGTCTAACGCGATTTTGGCGAGGATTTTCGAGGGGATTCTTGAGGTAAGTCCCATGTGCTTATTTTTTATCAATAATCTTGTTTTCCCTTTGATTTTACCACCTAGTTGGTGTGTATTTAAGTTGTAAATTGGGGGTTTGAAGCTAGGGATTTGGAGATCTTGATTTGGGGATTTGGGTGACAATTTGGTGTTGAATTTTGATAAGTTTGGTATGGTTAGACTCGTAGTTGATGGGATTCCGAGTTTTGTGACTTTTATCAAATTTTAAGACGTGGGCCTAGGGGACGGCTTTGAGCCGATTTTAGATTTTGATTAATAACTTCGCATTTTATGTGTCCTGTGACTGGTTTGGAGGTGACGCACATGCTAGGTAACGAGCGTATGGGTGTGCACAATAGGAATTTGTACTTGGTCAAATTCTATGGAACTATATAGTTGAACTTCTGTTGTTACCCATATATATATATGGATCAGGTTACACGCCGAAACGAGCCTTATGGATGTATACATGTAGATCAGGTTGCATGCCACAACGAGCTTTATGCTTATATATATTTTTGGGATCATGTTGCATGCCGCATAATATTTCATTGAGCCATGGCTGTCTTGATATAGTGCTTGGGCGAAAGGGTCCCCTCCGGAGTCGGTACATACCGCAGTGAGCGCGGGTACCTATTAATTACAAGTGCCAAGTGGTGAGTGGATGGGAGGACTGAGTGATTGTTGCCCTGGGGGAATGCTTTTGATTTCATTATAGTTAGAATTAGCTACCATGCATCACTGTCTTGAAAATTTCGGAAAGATATTACACTCAGTTACACTTAAACTTGTCATGAAGTGTCTGATTGGACTTAAATTGTCGAACTTGATGGGATGCCTACTTTCCTATATTAAAATTATTGGAATTTAACTATAATTGTAAAGCTCGTCACTAGTTTCAGTCCTTTATTTAGTCTTGTTACTTACTGAGTTGATTGTACTCACGATATTCCTTGCACTTCATGTGTAGATTCAGGTGTTTCTGGACACGGTGGGTGTTAATTCACTACGCAGTTGACCTTTCGGAGATTTTGAGGTAGCTACTCGGCATTTCGCATACCTTATTTCTCCTTCCATATCCCTCTACTTATTGTATTTAGTTTTGTATTATGATAGATAGTATTTTCCCAGACTTGTGATACTCAGATGCTTGTGTACTCTATGAAACCCCGATGTTGGGCGTTTCCGCATTATGCTATGATTTTTATATCCCTTTTATGAGAACTTTGAATACTACAACTACTTTAAATCATTTTTTTGTAAAAGTGTTGGAAATATTTTTGAAAAGTTGGCTTGCCTGGTACCACGTTAGGCGCTATCACATAATCTAGTTTTGGGTCATGACACAGTCTGTTGGGTATGAGCCTCTCTATCTTTTCCGAGCTCCTCCCTAAACTGCCTGATTTCTTTTCTCAACTCATCATTATCTTCTCTGAGCTTGGTGTTCTCCTCAAGAGTCAGCTCCAATCTTTTAGATAGCTCTGTTTCCCTGCTGCTACTAGCTAAAATAGTAGAATTTGTTGGTCTTCTAGCCTTGATCTCCTCATAGTCATACTGCTTGACAGTAACAGCATCCATAACATCATTGTGATTTCCAACCTTAAGCTCAGGCAAGGCTATATTGAGCTTGTCAAATATCTCAGTTAGCATGAAGCTATAAAGCATAGCATGCTTAGGCTTGGAAGTGGCTGCAGCCCTTGCCATATGCTGAATCATCAGGCTAGAAAGATTGATGGCTATACCAGTATCTAATAGTTCCATCACAGCCATGTCAAGCAGGGTGGCTTTATGCCTCATCTTATATCTCTACAATATAAAGAAGTTCAGAAAGTGAAACATCGGCTTGTAAAAAGGAGTCATATCAGCCTTTTACACCTTTTAGGGAGAATTTAGCTCAAACTTCTGAGAAAATTTCCTAGTAACCACAATGCCTGTATCCACATCATGTCTATGGTTTGCTACTTTTTCTTTAGATAATTGTCAAAACCTAGGGAAGGAATGTTCAGTAGCAGCCCAAGTTCTTAAGCATCAAACTCCATCGAAAACCCCATTACAGAACTCTTGACCACCTTGCCATCAAATTGGAAGTTACATAAAACTCCACCACAGCAGACACACACACAAGGGAGAAATGCCTTAACAAACATATGTCTCCATCCTTGTAGTTAAATCTTTTTAACTAGTTGAGCCATATCTTTCTCATTTCTGTTTGCAAGGATCTTCCCATTCAACACTTTTCTATTCTTAAATTCAGTAAGCATGTCAACCATAGCAGGTATAACCCTCTTCTTCTCTCCTTTATTGGACTTCTGACATGTGGTGTTGCCCTGGTGAGTTTACCATCCTTCCTCTTCTATGTTGGTTTCTTGGCTTGCAAATGAGGGTCAGACCTATCCTCTTCATCTAGTTCAGCTACAGGTTCAGAATAGGAACTAGCTTTCTTGTCTTCTTGGAACCTCTGGACTCTTTAATGATATGTTCATCAACAGCCTTTTTTTGCTCCTTGTGAGATAAGTCCTAGAATGAGGGGCCAATCTTTTTCTTGTAGGGAGAATAGATTTTGTTGCTTTCACAGGGGTATTCTTTCCCTTCTTTCCTATTGCAGACAATTGTAGATAATCCTCATCATTACTGACCTCCTCATCTCAAGCAAAAGGAGTTACCGAAGGCTCAGTTCCTTCTACCCTTTTCTTTCCACAAACTTCTTCTAAAGGGGCTATGACAGTGTTCCCAATAGCCATAGATCCTTCAGATTCCCCACTTTTATTTTCTTTCTCACTTTTGCATTCATAACTTTCACTTCCACTTCCCGTTTCTTCTTCAACACCTTCACTCTCAGAGTCACCTTCTTCCTCGCTCTCTTTTTCTTCTTCTTCTTCTTCTTCTTCTTCTTCTTCTTCTCCGAAATCTTCCACTTGTTCACCAAATTGTTATTTTGCCTCACTCCCTTTTACATTATGAAGAGCTCAAAATATGACTTAAAATTATGCTCGCTAATCAAATATAATACAGTATAACATTGTATCCACAAGGATTGAAGTTAAATAGTATTCTTGTAGATTAAATCTTGATTTCTATCCAAGATGATCATAGTTGAGTTTGATGTAATTAATACTAAAATTAACTACGATTTTTAAGCTACTGACTAATGATAATAGACACAAGGAATAAGCAAATAAAGATATTAATGGGAGAAGATAGGGTTTTGATATGATAGGTGCAAGATAATGTTTTGGGATCTAACTCTAAATAATTGACTTCTAATATACAAGGGAGTCTCTCGAATTCACTCATTTATTAGTGCAAATGTTTAGTAGAAACTCCTATCTCGATTAAGTCTCAACCTCACAAGATGAACCAATTTAAGCTAGGTGAAGATATGCAAGAATGTGTAATGGATTGGTGTTTAAGAGAACCTCTCACGATTATCCTCCTAACTAGGTTTAATCAACAGTTCAACTAGCCTCTTCTGATTACTAAGAAGAATTAATGAATTCGACTAACAATATATTGCAAAGATATCACAAGCTATGCCTCTATAAATTACATGAACAAGTGAACATAGATGCAACAATTAAATCATCCCAAATGATTCAATACATAAAACTAGAGTTATAATCCACAAACAAATATCAATGCACCAAATCAATCAAATCCTAAAGGGAACTTTTCAATAAATATAGAGTAATTCATCACAAATATGATAGAAAGATAGGAAAACATAAACTTAATCCAAACTCGGGTCTTGAGTGAGGAAAGAATGATGAAATCCTTGTGCTTTTACACTTACAACTCCTCCTTAGCCTCCTTAGGTAAATTATGTGTCAAAAGGCCAGAAAATAACATTTCTCCATGTATTTATACCAAATAGGGTCGGCTCCAAACAAAACTACCTTCTCCTAGCCGCAATAAGACGTTAACTCTGTAAAAATTACACATGCGCGCTGCATGTGGCGACGCGCCATGCAGGGCATTAGTGGACATCTTCAGGGAGCTCAACAATTCACAGGCAGCAAAAATTGCATATATAGGGCACTCCACGAACCTCCCCATGTACCAGGGTGTGGAGTTTTCTTAGAGTACGACTTTTTGCTTGATTTTTGATGTCCAAACGTGGTTCTCGGCCCCCGAACACGATATATGCTTTATCATTTGGGCTTTTCCTCAGACTTCAAAGGTCCAAATAACTCAAATTAGCTCCATAACATCTACATCACCCGGAATCACTCCTACAAGATATAAAACACACAATAAGTGCAAAACACGACCAATTAAAGCTCAACACAAGTTAAGTGCAGTGAATTAGAGTGCAATAAGCAACCAAATCACGTGATTATAGCCTACCATCAACACCTTACACTTAAACCATTACTTGCCCTCGAGTAATCACATTACACTTCATAGAGACACGTCCTTTTCAACAACTCTCGTAACTCATCACACCAAGAATATTTAAAATAGATTAAGCACAATACTGTAACATCTTAGCCTTAAAATTTGACTCAAAATCACCACGTTTTCTTTATAACATGCTCTCTTACTCTAATATATAGGTCAAGTATTACCTTTACTTCGTGAGTTAATTGCCCTCACACAACAATAGAGAGTAATTCCACACACAATAAAATTAAGAATAATTAGGAACTCAAGATAGAAAGAATTCACTCACTCTCAAAAACAATATTCATATGACACAAATACGTACTATAGGCTTGATCGTAGTGTAATATTAAACTAATCGAGCTTATCCAATTAAGGATCAAATAGGACTTTATTTGGTTTTAATGTAGGTTGAGGGGTGGGTAGAATACATTTTGATATAAGAGTGACTACGCCTACCTAAGTACTTTAATTCATACATTTCATTATTCAAAACCCCACACTTATGTCAAAATAAAACTCCACCTTCATTACATCAAGAGCCACCACTATCAAAGAATATTTCGCACAACAATACAACTATTTTATTTCTTTTCTTCTCCTGATTCTATTAGTTCCACTCAAAATCCAAACCAATTCCACATCAGCTTTTACAAAGTTCATACAAATTCAAGAGCTCATGAGAGGTACAAGGTTCAAATAGATGGTCAGTTTAAGCGAATGGGTAAGGCTTGTAATGTTATCGCCAACGAAATAGGGTTACAAGGTTAAAGGGGTTAAATAAGATACATAACAATTGGGTGGATAAAATCATATAACTGGCTCAACAAAGAAACGCCTATGTCACTTCCTGGACTGAATACAACTACTATTTTGCTTTGCAAACACACTGGGAAAATTCTAGACATCAAATGCAATACATAGAATAACACAAAACCTCGCATGCATATGGAACTTACCTCACACAAGATTGGACTATCAAGACACTCTAGTCAAAGCAGTTAAGCATATTCAAGATCATACAATTCAAGGTACCTATACAAGAGTCAAAACAATAAGCTTAAGCGTCACAACTAAAGCACTCAGTATTCTCAAGGCATAATATAGTCAAGAGATATTACCTTCACTTCAAATCATAGCACAAGGTTTTCTACACCTAGAAAAATAAATACTAACTACACCCGATTCAAATAAAACCCTTGAAAAAGAACCGCAGCCCAAAGAAAAATCAAGGGGAACTTGTTACACTATCTAACAAAAAAACATATTTCTGGCCTTTTTCCTTCAACTTTAATCCCTCAAGAAAGCTGTCAATGATATCCATCATCGGGAAAGATCAAAAATTTTAAATTTTTTATGGTTTTTCAATTTTTTTCTATCTCTAACTACTAAAACTAACAAAAGAAAAATAAAACCTAATATAGATAGATAGATAGATACATACATACATATAATATATCCCGCACTCCACACTTTAAGTCGTGGCATATCCCCATGACACACAATTCAAAACATAAGGTAAAGGAAATTTCCCTGAATATCTAGTCGGGGTCTGAGTCGAAGTCGGGCTCTAGTCCTCACACCCGAACTAGTGCACACAAACATGTAGATAGCTTTTTCTCAACATTTTTGGGGTAAAACCCACCCTTATCTTTCTCACTCACTGCAGCCTTCTCTTTTGAACTCTTCACTTTCCACTCAACACTTTCAACTGGTTTCTCCGTTCTCATCCCAATTGTTATATCCATCTCAAAAGTCACAGTCTCCTCACCCACTCTAAGCATGAGTTTTCTCTCGTGTATATCTAATATTGCTCTACCCATTACTAAGAGTGGTCTTATTAAGATGAGGGGGGCCTCCTTGTTCTCCTCCATCTTCACCACTATAAAATCCATAGGAAAGACGAACTTATCTACCCGACTCAAAACATCTTCCACCATCCCCTCGGGTATCAGAGTTATCTGGTCTACCAGCTGCAAAGATATTGGTGCTGACCTTATCTCGCCAGTATCATTCTCCATTTTCTTGTAAATAGACAATGACATTAAGTTAATTGAGGCACCAGAATCACATAAATACTTATCAAAATTTATAGTGCCTAAAGAGCAAGGTATAGTAAAACTCATCTCTATACTTTTATGGGAGTTATTTTTTTTTGCATGATTCTGTTGCAATGCTCCGTGAGCTTGACCACTTAGTTCTCTTCTATCTTTCTATTCTTTGTCAGGATCTCCTTCAAGAATTTGGTATAAGCTGGCATTTGTAAGAGCACTTCCGTGAATGGTAAATTTACATTAACCTGTTTCATTATATCCAGAAATCTCAAATTTCTTGTCTATCATTTCTCTATATATCTTTTGGGGAAAAGGTAAAGCACACATGTGCTTGCTCTCTTCATGTTCCTCACTTCTCAAATTCTCTTTCTTCTTCTTTTTTCAGCTCCCTTCTTCCCCTTCTTCTTCTTATCAACATCAATTTTTGGCTGCTTCTCACTTCCTTTTTCAAGTTCCACGTCTTTTTGGATAGGAGTGGGATCTTTAAACACTTGCCTATTTCTCAAGGTTACAACATTCATTGTTTCTTTTGGGTTTCTTTTAGTATCAGTGGGCAGAGTAGGTAGGACTCTCTCTGATAATATTGTTTTAATCTACCCCACTTGCTTCTCTAGATTTCGAATTGTTTCCCCTTGTACTTCAAGTCTATCTTCAATTTCCATAATAAAGGACTTTATGAGATCTTCTAGATCAGGCTAATTGCATTATTGAAGATGAAACTACTTCCTCTGTTGATTCACAAAAACATGAGCTCCTTGTTCCTGAAATTTGGGTTGTTTTGTTGCCATGCATTTGCAATACCCCCAAGTGAACTCTATGAAAGACTAGGGTGCTTTTGAACCATTGCATTGAAGTTAGAATTACCCACAACATTCACTTCCTCAGTTGAGGCTTGACACTCATGACTAGGGTGTCCTCTTCCACATATATCACAAGTTGCATAAGGTTCACTCTGTATCATAGCTAAGGTTAGCTTCTGTACTTTTTTAGCCATAGCATCAAGCTGTACATGCACAGATGTATTAGCATCAATCTTGTGAACATTGGTTGATCTTCTTCTTTCAGCACTCTTAGAGGGCCACTGATTAGCATTTTTAGATAACTCATCAAGAATTGTAACTATCTCCTTTGAAGTCTTCTTCATCAACGGGTCTCCAACTGCATTGCTCAATGTTCTACGCAAGGCCGGTTTTAATCCATCCTGAAAGTCCTAGAGTTGCATCCATAGTTCAATTTCACTATGTTGAAACTTTCTAATAATCTTCTTAAACCTCCCCATGCTTCAAAAACAGTTTCTGTATCTTTCTATCAGAAGTTATGGATTTCTCTTCTAGACTTGTCCGTTTTAGCTGAGGAGAAATATTTATCAAGAAATAGTCATCTCCTCACATGTTCTAATCGATTCCTGGGGCAAGATTAGAAGCTATTGCTTTGCATCATCTTAAAGTGAGAAGGGGAATGCCCTTAAGTACATTGTATTTTGTGACACCCCATTGTATTGAAAGGTGTTTATGATCTCCTTTATGTCCATCATATGTGTGTAGATCTTCGTTATTATTTTCTCTAAAGACACGGCAATACTGAATGCTTTGGAGAAACCCTTGCTTCAGCTCAAATATGTTAGCTACAATTGGAGATGGTCTAACACTTGATAGGCCTTGAATGTAGACCATTCTAGCATAATCTTCACGTGATATCCCAGGCTTAGGAGCTATATTTTTGAAATGTTCTGCAATTAAGGTTTGATTTTGAGAAATTCTCCAACCCTTATCTTCTTCGTAAGTAATATGTGCATCTCTAATAGTTTCTTCCTCAGCATACAGTGCAGCTTTTTCTCGTTGTTGGGCTACCTATCTTGCAGCCAAATCTACAATATCATGATCGACTCAGCCACAGTTTCTTTGATTGAGGATTGCTCAACCTTTTCTGACTTCTCAGTGAGATTACTTTCTTTCCTCAGCTGTCGCAGTTATTTTTCTATCTCAGACTCGTATAGTTGTACTTCTTTTATAGAAGTTCGAGTCATGCACCAATCTGAACCTATAGCATGCGCACAGTTAAAGAACACCAACCTTAAAAGGGAAAAACAATAAAAAGAGAAAAAAAGTTCCTGAATTAGCCAACACTATTGATTTCCAATTCCCAGCAACGGCGCCAAAATTTGACGAGCCCAAAACACCACTTAAAATTATGCTCGATAATCAAATATAGTATAATAGTATAACATCGTTTCCACATGGATTGGAGTTAAAAAAATATTCTTGTAGTTTATATTTTGATTGCTATCCAAGATTGTCATAGTTGAGTTTGATGTAATTAATACTAAATTAATTAGAAATTTAAAGCTATTAACTAATGACAATCAAAGCAATGAATAAGCAAAGAAAGATATAAATGGGAGAAGATATGTTTTTATAGGATAGGTGCAAGATAATTGTTTGGGATCTAACTCTAGATAATTCACTACTAATGTTCCAGTGAGTCTCTTGAATTCACTCAATTATTAGTTCAAATGTTTAGTAGAAACTCCTCTCTCGATTAAGTATCAGTTGTAACACCTCCTTTTTGGCCATCCATAGCCCGGCGAAGGGCGTAGATAAGGGAGTTTTTCCAATTAAAGGACAATCGAGACGGGACCCAATTATATAAGAGATTTCAGAGTCGCCACTTGGGAGATTTACGGTGTCCCAAGTCACCGGTTAAAATCCCGAATCGAGGAAAGAATGACTCTATTTAACAGTCCGCAAACCAGAAATCCGGGTAAGGAATTCTGTTAACCCGGGAGAAGGTGTTAGACATTCCCGGGTTTCGTGGTTCTAGCACTGTCTCTCAATTGTTATATTTGGCTTAAATTATCTGATTTTATACAATTATTAACCTATGTGAATTTTTGAATCTTTTAATCACTTTTATTATTATTTTTTAAAGAAAATTGCAATGGCTTTAAAACGTGCGGTGAACCACGTCACATAAATGCACCTGTGGTTTTGACACATTCTAACTTCGTTGGGATTTGGATTTGGGTCACATAAATGCGCACCCCTGTTTAAGGAGATAAAATTATTAAAGACGTGCCTAAAAGCGACTATCGAATTATTATCTTTGAGGGAAGACCGTGAAATTTGCTAAACGGTGTGTCCTTAATTCTCTAAATATTTTAATAAGTAATTCACAAGGGCCACACAATTTGGATTCTGTTTGGCGCGGCACGCCCCAATTGTTATTTTCAAGGAAATCCTTAAAATGAGCTACTACTTTTCGTACACTTTGTCTCTAAACTAACTTTTGATCAATTAATAAGAGACTCAAGTCTCCAATTCGAATCCAGATCATGGACGGGAGCATTGTGGTGCTCAGACCGATCGATGGGCCTGTAAGTCAGCCCAATGGGGAGGAATTTAACCAAATCTATTAACAGGTTACACATACTACTGCAAATGCACGCCTGGAGGTTAGAATTGTTCCAGATTTTTAGAAGAAACAAGCATTGTATCTAGTAGATATCTCATAATTTGTTACACGCTATTAGGGAATTAAGGTGTAGTATTGAACAAATGACTATCAACTATATCTGAAACTTCGAACCTATAGAACATCTGTAATAACACAAAATTGTTTTCACAATTTCAAGACCCAAATGCTAAGATGACATTGAGATTCACATATGGACTCTATTGCTACTGTAAAAGCTAATTCTGAAAATATATATAACACATGACTTGAACTAACTAAATTAACCTGATTAGCCTTAATACTAAACAGCCAGACATACATATTCAACAAGAGGTAGCAGTCCAACTTTACTAAGCATGCATACTAGTGGAATGAAAACCACAATTAGTAAAGGAGAGTCTATATAGTTCATGTATAAAGTCCTAGTACAATTGAGCTGGGCATTACATGCTATTCAATTCTTATATAGGTTACAAACACGAATGGAAAGCAAACAGAAATTAACAAAGATAAATTAAATATTCATCCAATGAAGTAAATGGGGTCGCTGATCTGATCCTTTATATATTAGAGCTGAGGAGTACCTGGTAATCAAATACAAATAGAAATAAGGAGTCAGCCGCAGGTTTTAGCGGTCAGCAGCTAAATGTGTAATCAACACAGCAATAACAACCAGATCCAAACAGACTAGGGCCCACACAGCCTTGAAAATGACTCAAAAAACTTGGAAATATACTCAAGAATCCCAGGAGTACCTGCGACTAAATTACTTGATGCAAACAACCCAAAACCAGATCAAAATTCCATGAACCCTAGCTGGACCTTTAATAGAACTGTGTTTTTGATTTCCTGCTGATCTTAGAGTCTTAAAAGCTCAAAGTTTTGAAGGAAGCTCTCTTAAAGGTTCCAACTAAACTAATATTTTTTATTTTTGTTATCATTGCAGGAATTGGAAAGGTTAATTTTTGGCTATTTGCTCGATATTTATACAAAATTGTTCAGACTCTCTAACCCGCTTTTTTGAATGACTTGGGGTCCCTTTTATAGCAAAAGGCTAGGGCAACCCCCTAATTACAATTTAACTACTAGTCCCTCCTTTGATTTTCAGATTTTAACTACTTGGTCCTTCATTCTTTGACTTGTTTCCCAAGTTACTACACTAAATTACTAATTTTTTAAACTTAACTACCCTTCTAGAAGGGTCTAAAAGATTCTAGCATTGGATTTTACTTGTATGATACCTATACTGCTCTTGTTGTATTCTAAAAACTACCAAAACTAAGTTAAAATCCTATATTACCCCCATTTTATTCAAAAAATTACCATAACTAGGTGGAAACCCTATATTACCCTTTTAATGCTGAAATTATTGTTTTTAACTAAGTCTTAAAATCACCTATTCACTAGCTATCAGCTATAACCAAAAACTAATTATATGAACTATTAATCAGGCAATAAAAATAGTCAAACTCAGCAATTAAGACACTACTGGATCGAAAATTCAAATTAACACTGAAATTAAAGGCAAACATGGAAGGCTGCTATTATACCATTTGGAATAATCAAAACTGAATCACAAACAGATCCCTATCAAACTACAAGTAATTATTTGATGAACATTAAACTAAGCTGAATCAATGAACATGTTCAGGAATTAAGACTAGATATTCAAAATATGGTTGGAGTCTAAGCCTAAGGGATTACTAACAAAACCAGAATAACAAAATGCAGGCCAACTGGTCACCAAAATCCCATTAATTTTGAACTAAACCAATCAGTACCTCTAATTAAACTAGTGGAGTATTGACAAGGAAGCAAACAACAAAAATAAACAGAAAGACGAAAAAAGAAACGACACTTACCAATTGCTCTTCGAAAAAACTTGATTGAATTTAATTTGAGCCTCCAAGCGGAGTCACAGGTTTGTTTTGGCCAAAACAAACATGCGAATCTATTTTTAAACCCAAACGGCCCTGAAGATTAATCTTCAAAATTAGGTCAGGCTGGATTTGGAAATTTGAGGGGTTTGGGAGTTATTTGAGAGGAATTGGATTTGTTTTTGGGTAGAGGAGGCCAAGGGGGTGGGTGGTGTTTATTTGGAAGCCATTGGCATCTGGTCACCGCTGTGCATGGCGGAGCTACCAAGTTCAAATAAATATTCGACATGCCGGGGTTATATTCGAGGGTGACCAATGATGGGGTTGGAAAGAGGGGAATGGGGGGAAGGTAAGGTGTTATTTTGGAAGCCATTGGCAACCAGTTGCCGCGGTGGAAGGCGTAGCTGCCAAGCTTCAAACAAATATTCGACCAATCTGGGTGAGTTTTGAGGGGTGATCTTAGGGGGGTGGAAAAAGGGGGCATGGGGATCGGGGTGTAATTTTGGAAGCCATTGGAGTTACGCCGCCGGCGGCGAACATTGGTGATACGGTGGGGCTGGGCAGCGTTACACCGGCAATTTTAGAGTTCATTCTTGGACAGGGTACGATTTTAGACTGGTAGGGGGAGTCTGTCCGACATATACATAGGGGAATTACCCTTGCATCTTGACCATTTGATCAAGGATGATCAACGGCTCAGATGCTTGAGCAAAACGATGTCGTTTTGTTTCTTGGGGTTTTGAACCGGGCAAGGCTATTGGGTCTGGGTTCATTTGGGTGGATTTGGTTATTTGAGCTAGGTTTAGAGCTAGACTTGGCCCAACATAAGCCAATATTGTACATTACAATTATTCTATTTTTTTTTGTATTTTGCTTTATTATTATTATGTACTTTATGTATATTTTTTCAGATTTTATAATAATAAAAATAAAAATAGCAGTAAAAATAGCAAAAACATATTCAATCCATAAATAAACTAAATAAACCCTTAAATTGTAAATTTCAAGGAAAATTGACCAAAATTCAACTCCTATGCAAAACACGCCATTTTGTTTTATATTTTATGAATTATATTACTTAAAACGTGCAATGTGCAAATAAACACAAAATCATGCAACTAATTCTTAAAATCAAAATAGTAATAGAATAATACAATAAACACAAAATCACTCAGATAAATCCTAAATTCAAATAATAAAAGGGAGAAATACAAATAGCACAAAAATCATGCAAATAAATCCTAAAATTCAAGTAATGAAAGACAAATCCTGATTTAATGAATTTATAGGAACATGTCAAGTGATGCAAAAATCACGTGCTCACATCAACCTCACAAGATGAACCAATTTAAGCTTGGTGAAGATATGCAAGAATACGTAGTGGATTGGTCTTTAGGAGAACCTATCTTGTTTATCCTCCTAACTAGGTTTAATAAACAGTTCAACTACCCTCTTCCGATTACTAATAAGAATTTATGAATTCAATCGACAAAATAATGCAAAAATATCATAAGTTATGTCTCTCTCGATATATGAACAAGTGAATATAGATGCAATAATTAAATCATTCAAACCGATTAATTACATAAAACTAGAGTTATAATCCATAAATAAATCTCAATATACCAAATCCATCAAACCCTATAGGTAACTACTCTATAGATATGGAGTAATTCATCACAAATATGATAAAAAGATTAAAAAAACATAAATTCAATCCAAACTCGGGTCTTGAGTTAAGAAGGAATGATGAAATCCTTGTGCTTTTGATCTTCCAACTCCTCCTTAGCCTCCTTAGGTAAATTATGTGTCAAAAATCCAGAAAATTATATTTTTCCATGTATTTATACAAAGTAGGTTGGGGCCCAAATGAAACACATTTTTCTAGCCAAAATAGAACATGGAATTTGTAATAATTGCAGAGACACGCCGCATAGGGCGACGCACCGTGCAGGCATTAGTGGACAACTTAAGGGAGCTCAACAATTCATAGGCAGTAGAAATTGCACAAATGCGGCGCCCCACGCACCGCCCCACCGCCACGGGTGTTGAGGTTTCTCAAAGTACGGCTTTTTGCTTGATTTTTGATGTCTATATATAGTTCTCGACCCCCGAACACGATCCCTGCTTCATCTTTTGAGCTTTACTTAGACTTTAAATCTCCTAATAGCTCGAACTAGCTCCATAACATCTACATCACTCGGAATCACTCCTACAAGGCATAAAACACATAATAAATGCAAAATACGACCAATTAAAGTTCAACACAAGTAAAGTGCACTAAATTAGAGTGCAATAAGTGACTAAATCACGTGATTATAGCCTACCATCACCTCACTAAATTCACCTTCATTATCACTCTTTTTCTCATCATGATCATGAGCCATTTCCTGAGATTGATGCTCCTCGGAACTAGCTACCTCTCCTCCTTCTCCATCAACTTCTTCATCGCCTTCATCCTCAGTCCAGCTTTAAGAGATACCATCAAAAACCTCTTTATTATATGGTTCTTCTTTTCCTTCCCCCTCAACTATAAGTATGACATTTGTGGTATCCACACTTTTCTCCTGAATTGCAACTTCTATTTCTCGTGTAGTATACTCTATTGGTATTTTGTCACTCATGGGCGGATCTATTTCTAATGGTGCAACTTCAGTAGCAGAAACCAGAACATCTAACTTTGATGGACGTAATTTTACCTGATCAGTAGTAGATGCAGATTCCCCCTAATCCATTACTTCCTTAACCACTTTTTCCTCCTTTGTAGCAATATGAATCACCACCATGTCACTCTTAACTTAGCTTCTTTACGTAGCCTTTTTCTTAGTGGGTTTAGAGGTGATTCTAGAAATAGACATAGGCGCATGGGAAGTTGGTTTTGTGGATGAAGGTTCTATAGAGGTGGAAACAATGGGTACAAACAGGAGCATAGGACAATGGTGTAGGTACGGTAGAGGGTATGGGTTGATAAGGAACAGGTGCGGGTGTGGATCCACTGGTTAACTTTTCATTTTTTCTTAGGCTTGAGTCTCAGGTTTTGGGGTTTTGCTTCAGCCTGTGAGGATTTTGCTTTAGAGGGAATTTGGCTTGATTTGGGCATGGTGATAAGAGAACAAGATTTATATGGGTGATGCTAACAGGATTAGAGAGTCTGAGTATAGTAGTAATTTCAGTTATTAAGTCCCAATGATTTAAGCCAAGATGGCACGTACTTGAGCCAAAGAACCAACTCATTTGCAACTCCTTACTCATTTTTCTAATAAAGCTTCAGCACAATAGATTAGTATCATAAGACATGGTTATCAACTAGACTTCTTTGGGTGAGTATGTGTTCTCAAGACAAGCACGAGACTGAATCAAGTACATTATCTTGACCATCTACATCTAATTATAATTTTTTTTCAAGCCAATAATTGGAGTTCAGCCTAGTTGGAAGTATTAATTAGCCCAGTTCCAGTCTTTTCCTTTTAAAGTGATCCCTACTCGCAGCCTTAAAAAAATATCAACAATTCGGTATTCAATTTTACATACGTTCATTGAGATATTTCCCTTTTCAACATTATCTCTAAGAAAGTGATGTCTAATATTAATGTTCTTGGTTCTCTTGTGTTAACAAGGGTTTCTAGCAACGTTTATGGAAATAGTGTTATTACCGAAAATAGGAACACAGTCAACAAAAATACCAGACCCTTAGTTGTTGCCTTATCCACATCAACTAAGTACAACAAGATGTTGTTACCACATATTCTGCTTCAGTTGTAGACAAAGCCATTGAGTTCTACTTCTTTGTTCCCCAAGACACCAGGCAAGAACCAAGAAAGTGTATTGTTCCTAAAATATTTTTCCTGTCAATATAAAACCTTGCATTGTCGGCATTAGCATAACCAACTAGATCAAAGTTGTACCCTCTTTGATAAAACAGACACAGATCAGGAGTCCTTTTATTTTAAGATATCTGGGTATTCTTTTGATAGCCTTTAGATCGGACTCTTTGGGTTTTGCTTGAAATCTTGCACACAATCCCACACTAAATAAAATATCAGGCTTGCTTGCTGTAAGATATAGCAGTGACCAAATCATTCTTCTATACATCTTTTGTTCTCCACATTTCCCTTCTTCATCAAGGTTCAACATTGTTGCAATGGCAATAAGAGTATCTACAGACTTAGAGAAGTCCATGTTTAATTTCTTCAACAGTCCCTTGGGGCTACACTTGTTATCTTTGGGGCTACACTTGTTGTTTGCTTGATTTGCAGACCCAGGAAGAATTTCAATTCAGCCATCACGCTCATTTCAAATTCATTCCCTATCATCTCAGCAAATTCCTTACACATTGCTTCATTAGTAGCCCCAAAGATAACATCATCCACATATACTTGTACAATCAGAAGATTGTTTACTTTACTACTCAAAAATAGTATGTTGTCCACCTTTCCTCTTACAAAGTTATTGGTCAAGAGAAATTTTGAGAGCCTCTCATACCAAGCTCTTGGAGCCTATTTCAGTCCATATAGGGCTTTGTCTAACTTTAATACATAGTCAGGGAACTCTTCAATCTCAAGTCCAGGCGATTGTTTAACAAACACCTACTCATTTAGGTAACCATTCAAGAATGGACTCTTCGCATCCATCTAATACAGGGTGAACTCCATGTGTGCATCAAAAGCTATTAGTATTCTTATAGCTTCCATTCTAGCTACAAGAGTAAATGTATCACCATAGTTAATGCCTTCTTCTTGATTGTGTCCATGAACTACCAGTCTAGTGACATTTCCTTGCTCCTCCAGCTTGTTTCTCAACACACATCTAGTACATGACAGTTTTGTCGTTGGGTCTTTGCACCAAGTGCCAGACCTTGATTTTTCAAACTGATTCAGCTCCTCTTGCATGGCTATAATCAAATCTGGATCCTTTAGGGCTTCCGTTATATTCTTAGGCTCAACATGTGAGAGGAATGTTGTAAGTGCACATAGGCTTCTTAGAGATGACCTGGTTTGCACTCCAGCATTAGGAAAGGAGATGATGTTCTCAAGGAGGTGTGAGCTTTGATGTTTCCATGGTCTAATCTACATCCCTAAAGATGGTTCAACTAAGGAGTGACCCAAAGGACCAGTGTCAGTAGTTACAGCTTCATCTATCTAGGTAGCAGTCAGAGTAGTTCTCTCTTCTTCTTGTTCTTCCTGAACACTTTCAACTTCTTTAGGTTCTCTTGATCCATTTTTAGAATTGGTGTTCAGGTTCTTTAGAATTTCCTTCATCAGTAAGCCTTATGTCATAGTCGTCATTGTGAAGACATTTCTCCGCCATGTTGTTTGATTCATAAAAAATAACATAAACATTTTCTTCTACACACATAGTTCTTTTATTAAATACTTTGTAAGCTTTACTATGTCGTGAGTAGCCCAAGAAAATTCCCTCATCACTTTTGTTATCAAACTTCCTAGAGCTTATTTTCTATTATTGTGAACAAAACATTTGCATCCAATAGCTCTTAGGTAAGTAATGTTGGGCTTCCTCCCTCGAAGTAACTCATAGGGAGTTTTCTCAAGAATGTGTCTGATCATGCATCTTTTTAGCAAATAACAAGCAGTATTGACTGTCTCAGTCCAAAAACTATTAGGCAGTCCCTTAACAATTAGCATGGTCATGCCTATGTATTCTAGATATCTATCCTCTCTTTCCACAACACCATTTTGTTGTGGAGTTCTAGGTGCAGAAAAGTTATGATAAATGCCATGTGTGCTACAGAACTCAAGAAATTTAGAATTTTCAATCTCAGTTCCATAGTATGTTCTTATACTTAAAATTTCATAACCCACTTTCTGTTAAATCATTCTGACAAACACAAAGAGAACATCAAAAATTTCATCCTTGGATTCCAGAAACAGGGTCGATCTGCACCTAGAAAAATTATCTACAATGACAAATACATACCTTTTGCTCCCCTGCTCCTCACTCTCATTGGACTACATAGGTCCTTGTGAAGGAGTCCAGGGGTTTAGAAGTGTTGATAGCCTTTTTAGATTTAAAAGATGACCAGACATGTTTCCCTTTGACACAAGCATCGCACATTTTGTCTAAGGTGAACCCAACTTTTGGTAGTACAAGGACCAGGTCCTTTGCTGCCAGCTTGCAAGTTGAGATAGACTGGCATGTCCCAGTCTTTTATTCCATAACAATGGATCATCTTACACTATACTTAAGAATGTGTTCTCACTCGGAGGGAAGAGACATAATGAATATCTTGTAGACATTATTATGTCTCTTATCTTTTAACACAATTTTATTAGTATCTAGCCTAGTGACAATGCAGATTTTAGAATTCAACTTTACCTTATTTCCTTTATCACACATTTGAGAGATGCCAAGAAGAGTATGTTTAAGACTTACTACATAATACACTTTATGAGAGACTGACTTACCAACCTTACCAATACCTGTTATCTGTCCCTTTTTCCCATTTCCAAATGAGACACTCTATCCTTGGAAGGTTGTCAGTAAGAGGAAGTTTTTCTTATTTCCAGCCATATATCTTGATTATCCACTGTCTATACACTAGTTTTTTTGTTTTCTCTCACTTTAGCCTGCACCAAAAATCATAAGTTAGTTTTGAGAACCCAGATAATCTTGGGTCCCTTTTTATTTGAAAAAATGATGAGTCGGATCCCTTCTTGCCCAGAAGAGAAGAGGAGTAACATTTCTTTTCTTCTTGACCTTAATCTACTTAGTTTGAACAAGGGGCTTGTTCTTCCTCCTTATTCATATTTTTTAGCAAGACTAAAGGTGTTCATAAACTGAGCATGAACTAAGGCGGGACAAGTATCTCTTAAGGGTCCTACCTTCCTATAGTGAGTGCACATCTTGTTATTAGGAATTCCTACATATTTGGATCAAACCTGGGTACAGTTTTTCAATAGCCAACTCATGATTTGTTAGTCTTTCAATTTTCATTTAGCCAATTTAGTGCATCTGAGGATCTATGCCACTTGCTTAGCCTAGAATAGTTCATGTTTTTCTTTTCAAGATTTTCTTGTAATACCTTATTCCTACATTCAGCATTACAAAGATTATCTTTAACCTCTTTTAGTTCCTTTTCAAGCTTATCTTGTAGATCACTCTTTTTTTACCATGTGTATCAGGCAACTTCTCATTTTTTGAAGTGAGCTCAAGAACGTGGATCTTAAGGTCTTTGAAATTCCCTTCAAGATCATCTTTGATAGATTCAAGTTCTTTGAGGTCAATTTTAATACATAAAATGTTACTTATTAACAGATCATTTCCAGCACTCATTTTGTGTATCTCACTCATCATGGTCACAATTATGGCCATTAGCTATTTTTTAGACATAGCATGAATACTTTCCTTCAAGTTAGAGATACTGACCTAATTTGTTTAATCTTTAGTCTCTGAATCACTCATGGCCATCATCCCTATCAATTCTTCTTCTATTTGACTTTGTTCAATTGCCATCAACGCGTCATCAGTGTTTTCATCTCCAAAATCAGCCTCCAAGGTCCTCCATATATCATGAGCATAAATGCAAGAGGACACCTTGTAGAGAATATTTCTTGGTAAACTTCTGTGGAGCATGTACTTTGCTTTGGCATTTTTTGCTAGATTACCTTACGATATTCATCATCATAATCCTCTTCTCTCTTGTCACATTTGTTTCCTTCACTGTCCACTTTGGTGGGGATAATTGGTCCATGATTGACAATTAACCATAGGTAAAAGTCAGTGTCATGAAGGAACGTTTCCATACGAATCTTCCATTCATCATAGTAATGTCCATCAAATAGAGAAGGTCTTCCAATGTGAATTCCTAGTTGTACTTGAAGGTCAGTCTCCACTGCTAGATGTGCATCAATCACAGCATAGAGACTTATGGCCTTGTCCTCTTTATCTACCTCTTTATCACTTCCACTAT
Source organism: Nicotiana benthamiana (assembly GCA_034376525.1). Taxonomy (NCBI): domain Eukaryota; kingdom Viridiplantae; phylum Streptophyta; class Magnoliopsida; order Solanales; family Solanaceae; genus Nicotiana; species Nicotiana benthamiana. The sequence continues at coordinate 50,791,385 of CM067325.1, read as the reverse complement.
CCTCATATGCTGCTAGAAAAGCCTACTTCATTGTTTCACTGAACCCTTTGCCTTGGATTTTCCCTTTGTTTTGACCCTTTCTTTTAGTTTTTCTTGTTTCTATTTTTCATCTCTTTCTTTATTCTATTAAGTTTCCCACATTAGGCAATCTTTGACCATGTGGTCTATCTTGTTACTCTTGTATCACCCATGATCTGAAGCTTTGTCAATCTAGCTAGTTTTACCATTATTTTCTCTCTTAGATGCATTTTTAATATTTCTCATGAACTTCTTGAACTTAGCAAACGTTGGTAGGTCAAGATCATCACTATCAAATTCATCTTCTTCGGATGCATTAAGAACCGAGGCATTATCCTTCTTTGGTTCTTCCTTGCATAGTCATGTCTTTCTCATCTCATGAGTCTTTGAGTTTCCAACCGACTCATCAGGTTATCCAACTCATATGTTTCCTAAGTAGTTGTGACTTTTGATTCTCATGAAGCTGGAAGAATCGTAGAACTTTGCTAACCAACTCTTCTGAAGTGAATACCTTTCCAAGTGATTTATTTTATTTGTTATTATAGTAAACTTAGTCATCATCTCCTGAATGGGCTCAGAATCCTTCAAGGAGAAGATCTCATAGTTCCTCATAAACAATTCAATCCTTGATCCTATCACTTGGTTTGTTACTTCATGAGTAGTTTTAAGAGCATGATATATCTCCTTTGCATTAAAGAAAGTTGATATATTGTTGTACTCATCAGCAACAAGTCCACATATAAGGATCTTCTTGGCCTTTGCATTCTTTTCCATAGTTCTAAAGTTGTTGTTACAAATTCAGAGGGATCTTTGGGCGGTTTTATTTTATCCATTTTTTTAGTAGGAACTTGATTCATTATGGTCCATATTTCATAGTCTTTAGTCCTCAGGAAATTCTTCATTCTTGCTTTCCATCAACTGTAGTATTTTTCATTAAACATGGGTGATCTAGTAGTAGACTGTCTTTCGTTAATGCAAGGTAGGGCACTTATTTTGCTTCCAAGATTTCTTTAGGTGTAAACCGTGTGTGGGATAACCCGCTATGATACCAAATTTAGATTGAGTACCTTAATAGATTACCAAAGAACTTGATTCATTACCTTACTCCTTAAGTATAAGAAAAATAAACAGTAAAATAAACACAATAATTTTACGTGAAATATCACTCGACTCAAAAGGTGTATAAAGCAATCACCTACTACATAGGATTTTAGATTCAAATTCACTAAAACAATTAGAAAAATGTATCGATTAAAAGACTTGTAACTCAATACTCTCCAATTCTCCTACTTCGTCTATTTGACTTACAAGTTACTCTAACTTGTAAAACCAAAAAATCACTCCAACTCACTTATACAAGCATACCTTCTTTGACAACCCTTATCATGTTTAGCAGTCCTCTTCCAATGAACTCGGGCTTGAATAACTTTGTGATAAAGTCACTGCCTTGTAAGAACGTGAAATTATCAACCTTGAGGATCTGGTTCTTAGAGCAGCTAAGAAGCTACCTTGAGGACCTGGTTCTTAGAGCGTTTCCTCTTAAAAAACTTTGTTAATCATCAAAACCTCAATACTCAACAATTAGAGTGCAAAATACCTGCTAAAACATGAGTTTCTAACCTACCATAAATACCTCACACTTAAACCATTGCTCGTCTCGATCAATCAAAGTATACTTCATATAGATACTGTTTTTAGGGGTGTTCAAAACTGAACCGAAACTGAAGCATAATGGCTTATTAGTATCGGGTTAACAGTTTAACTAACGGGGAACAGATTGAAATTTTTTTATTAACGACTTATCGGTTTGGGGCGGATTATTTAATTTTCTTACCAGATAATCCGTCAACCCGTTAAGAATATATATTTATATTCAATTTTCTTACTGGATAATTTGTTAACCCATTATATATATATATATATATATATATATATATATATATATATATATATATATATATATATATATATATATATATATATATATATATATATATATATATATATATATATAAAACCCTTTCACTTACAGTACTCTATTTTTAACGCCTAATTCCAAAATAATCGGAAACCCTAACACCTAAATTTTAACCAGCAGCCACCAGCAGCACTCGATCTCGTCAATTTCCAGGCTTCCAGCACTTTACCTCGTCGGTTCGTCGGCTCCCTCTCGTTGACTCACCTTTCCATCTCGTCGTCTCTCTTCTCCCTCTCGCCATAGCCAGAGCAGCCGTCAGCAGATCATAAGTTTCTTTTCTTGTTGATGTCTTTAAATCAAATAGCATCTCAATTCTCACTAGAGTTCTTAGTGCCCTAATATGAAAATCAAGCTCATATTTTTGCTTTCTAAATTGTAAATATGACTCTAGCACAGTCTTTGTGTTGATAATTAATATATTTTTACCTTTCTAAGAGAAATGAATAAGACACAAAGGGAAGGACGACACGTTTATTGTAATTTTGCTTCGTTTGTGCTATGAATAAATTAATAAAAGCTTAGATACCATTATATTTAATGAGCTAAACTACTGAAATTGTTCCTTTGCATCTAATCTCAGGCAATCACATAGTTATCTCAAAGAAATTTGATATCTTTGTATGATCCATGTTATAGCTAGCAAGAGTTACAGTGGCATATTCATTAGAATTACTTTTTCATTTTATAGATTAAGTTGTTGTTTGGACTTTGAAGCTGTAGAAATTCAAGAATTGTTAGGCGTTAGCTGCAGGACAAACATTTCTGTGTAGTCTACTCACTTATGGATTAATCATTTTGAAATATGTATTCTGGACTCACTTTCAATATAGACGGAAATTTCCTATTATGAATTTGTATGCTAGGTGTTAACACTAACAGACATATGTATGTCTGGACTCATGTAATGTAGTCTGCTTTGGAATTTAATGGTAGGCATTAACAGACATGTATGTTTGGACTCGTATATAGTCTGCTTTGGGATGTAATGTATCCTACAATGTGTTCTGCTTTTTTCACTCTACAACACATGACACACTACATTATTCTTATGTAGGCATTAACAGACATGTATGTCTGGACTCAATGTATAATTTTCTATTCTGAATTTGTATGCTAGGCTATCAGCAAATAATTAATGTACACAATATAGATTAAATTAGGTCGATAAACCGTCCGATAAGAGCTAAATCGATACCAATCTGCCCGATATATTATTGGGTGACTAGCGGATTAATACATTTAAAAGCCGATAACCGTTAAGAGTAAATAACCGCTCAATCCTCTCGATAAAAAGCCCTAATTTTTTTTATCAACAATCTCTCTAACTCATCATGCCAAGAATAACTAAAGTAAACTAAGCACTATACTGTAACCACTCAGCCTCAAGACTCAATTCACAAGCATCACGTATTTTTCAAAACCTTCTCACTTACTCTAACACATAGGCTAAAGAATTTACCTTTCTTTCGCAAATCAAGTGCCCTCACACTAAAAATAGAGAGTAGTTCCACACGCAATAAAATTCAAGAATAATTAGGAACTCAAGATAGAAAGAATTTACTCATTCTCATAAATAAAATTCATGTGTCACGGAAAACGTACCATAGGCTTGCCCGTACTATAATACTCTACTAATTTGAGCTCATTCAGTCAAGATATAAGTATGACTTAATTTTATTATAATGTAGGTTACGGGACTGATAGAATATATTTTGGATAAAAATAACTGCATCTCCCTAAACAATAACATTTCAAACCCAACACTTGTGTTGAGCCATACCCCAACCTTCACAAAAATAATAGCATCAAACTCTCAATTTCTTTATATACAAACAAGATAAGAAATACCGGTAGCAAAGAATTATTTTTTTTTCTTTGTAATACATACACAGACTCTCTTTTTTCTAAGTTCTTATTTTCTTTTTCCAAGCAAGTTCGCTTTTTTCCTAATTCATCACAAGTGGCTCTCACAATTTTTTAAGCAATGCACTTTTCTTGATTTTTCTTAGATCCATTCAAAAACTCAATCATATATCTACTTAGATTTTTAAAAACTCATAACAATTTTAAGTGCTAAAGAGAGTTAAAAGGTTCAAACAGATAGTGCATCCAAACAAAAGGACCGACCTTGTAATATGGCTGCTAAAGAAATAAGAGTATAGGTTCAACGGAGCTAGCTAGGATACATATAAATAGGTGGGTAAAAAGGCATATGTCTAGCTCAACAAGTCTCTATCACTTACTAGACTGAGCGAGACTGCAATATTGTATTGCAAACACAGGGACAAGTTCTAGACATCAAATGACATGCACAGAATATCGACAAACCTTAATTACACCTTGGCACATAACTTACTCAGCGCTGGATCTATCCTAACTCTTTAGTCAAAGCAATTGAGCATAATCCAAATCTAACATTTTAAGACTCTTATCTACAGGTCAAGAAAGGAGGCTAATCGTGACAACAAAGGTACTAAGTGCTCTTAAGGCATAATAAAGTTAAGAAGTATTGCTTCACATTAGTGCAATGACACTAGATATCCTACTCCTAAGAAAAGAAGAAAAAAACTAACTACACCTAGTTCAATTAAAATCCTTGAAAAGAACCACGGCACAAAAAAATCAAGGAAAAATTGTTATACTACCTAAAAAATAAAACAAAATAAAAGATGCAAGATTTTTTCAAATATTTCTATCTTTTCGGTATGTGTGTTCTGTCTTTAAATTCTTAAGAAAACTGTCTAGGAGATCCATTATCGAAAAAAGTCTATTTTTTTATTTTCTAAGAAAATGATGAAAAATATACCAAAAAATTATGGCATGCCTCCATAACACACAAATGAAAATAAGAAATAAAAAAACTCCTTTGAATTTTTTTCGTTAGAACTTATAAACCAATCCCTGATTTTGAATTTGTTCCTCCTTTTTGCTCCTTTGGATTTGTTATAGAGCTCACTAGGCCAAATTTATCAAATTATTTGTAAGATACGCTCTTTCTCTCTTGGTTGGACTTATTTTGAGCGGTAAATTATTCTTGCAGGATGATCCTCAACTTATTTTTACATTCTTTTACACGATTACTCCATGCATCTTTTTGTACATTCTCAAAAATAAGATCCACGTGATTAATGATAGAATAAGAAAAAAAGAAGAAGAAAGGTCACGTGGATATTCTTCTAGTATGTTTAGGACCATTTGTTTCGCATTCTCTTCTAATAAAGATTATAAATATGAAAAGGTGAATGGAGGTTTAAATTCTTCTTTTATTGCTTCACAATCGACCAAAGCCTCATTTTCAATCATCTCAATTGAATCATAGCCGTCTTGCATAGTGAAAACTTCTATCTGTAGATGCCCATCTTCTTGGGTAGGCTTATTGTTATAGGGTATCTCCTCTATATATTCACTGTCATCATGCAAAGAGCTTTCTTGAAAGTACACTTACTATTTGACTCACTTCTGTTGTTAGGTTCTTAATAGCTTCAAAATTTGTATAAGTCTCGCTGCAACATTATTCATGTACCTGCCTACACTATCATTCTCCTTTTAAGGTGGTTGACTCACTTCGCTTTTATTTCAGTCACAATAACGATATACGTTCCATCTAGAATTAAGATTGTGCTCATATGAGACCTCATATCTGTAAGGAGAAGAAACAGAGCGAGATTTTTCAAAAGATGAAATATAGGAGGAATACTTACCTACTTGACAATAAACCTATAGATAATTTTCACTACATTTAGAATATATAGCACACTTGTGATAATCTTCAATTGCTCGCTCTTCAACTATTTTTTTAGGCTGGTTGTATTCCACATCCAGAGCATTTAGAGTTCAATATTAAGAGTATTTTCTTCAAACCTTTCTTCCTAACACTTGTCAGGTATTATAAAAGAAATTTTGAAGACAAGTCAACTAATAAATAAATAAAAAATAAAGAGGAAAAAATTAAAAATAAAAATTAAAAAAATCTAATTCTCGAATTAGCAACAAAAAGAACACTATTGATTTACAATCCCTGGCAATGGCGCCAAAATTTGACGAGCGCAAAATACAACACAAAATTAATGTTTGCAACCAAAGATAGTATAGTTTAATTATTCTCTCCATGGGAATAGGATTTAAACAATGTTCAAGTAATTTCTATCTTAAACACGATTCAGGATGATTAGCACTTTGATTTGAAGTGATTACTTACTAAATTAACTACTAAATTAAGATTACTAATAATTTGACTTGATCATAGAGAATGAGTGTTGAACTAAAATGGTTTGTAAACAATAAAGGTTGCGATAAGATAGGTATAAAATAGCTATTCAAGAACTAGCTCTGGTTGAATTCACTTCTAAGGTTCTAATGATTCTCACGAATTCACTCGATAAGTAGCTTAACGTAAGGTCAATATTTCTCTTTCGATCAAACTCAGACTCTACAGAATAAGCTAATTTGAAGCACGTTGAAGATATGCAAGAATATGTTAACGGTGTAGTCTTAGAAAAATGTCTCTTGAAATTCTCTTAAATTGATTTAATCAATAATTCAGAAAGCTCTCCGATTTCCTAGATGAATCCTCAAATAAAACCAGCCCAGATAATGCACAAAAAATCACCAAGCATTCCTCTTTCTATTTAAATAATTTGGTGTACAAAATTGCAATAAATTCAGATCTTCATAAATGAATTCATGAAAAATAACTAGACTGAAAATTCAGAAATATCAATTAAAATACCATATTCATCAAGCCTAAAGTTAACTACTATATAATCATGGAGAAAATCATCACACATAGAGTTAAAGAATAAGAAAATATGAATTCAATCCAAACTCGAATGTTGAGTTTAGGAAAGAATGGTAAATTTTTGTACCTTAGAGTCTCCAATACGTTCCCAATATTATGTAGGTCATAAGTCCTCTAAAGATCATAATTTTGTGTATTTATTCCATATAAGGACGGGCCCAGACAAAACTATCCTTTCCAAGTTGAAGTGGAAAAATTAGATAGTGAAAACACAGGCACAACACGCCCTACGTCACGCCCTCCATCGCGCCAGTAGAACTTTTCAGATAGCAGATTTTTGTCAGACAGACCACTTTGCACTACCGCGCCGCGCCTCCCGGCACCCCATGAGGCGCGATAGTGCAAAACTCTCAGAGTTTTATGTTTTACTTTTTGATTTTCAAACTTGGTCCTCGACCTCCGAACGCGATCCCGATTTAAATCTTTGGGTCTTTACTCAGACTCCAAAGCTCCAAATCATTCAATTTAGCTCCAGAATATCTTCTTAGCTCAAAATCATCTCCAACAAGGCATAAAATATGTAATAAGTTCAAATCATCATCACTTAAGCTCAAACACTTATAAAGTGAAATAGTTAATGTGTAAAATACCGGCTAAAATACGAATTCCTAGCCTACCATCAGCAATCACCGTACAAAACATGGTAACTAATTTGAGCAGGCTAAAGTTGTTATGATTGACACATAAAAACAATATTCAAACATGGTGTTTCCTTAAAGTCATATGTATCATTTAATGATTATTATATTAAAATGATGAGGTTAAATTTTGCATTTTTTATTTATGGCTATGTTTAACCAAAAAATAAAATTTTAGTCAAACCTAGAATATTAGAAGAACTCGGGCTACTGATAATCAAAAAAATGTATAAAATAAATTAAATTATGTAGCAGAAGAATATTTCAAGGATAAAGCGAGTAAAGAAAGATATATTTCAATGATTTTTCCATGTTCTCAACTTATCAGATGTTTCTCTTTTTATAGGTGCTAGAGATATACGTTTTGCCCAAATCATAATGAAGCTATTATGAGTAATTAAAGACATTGAATGCTACGTTATATAATCATTACATTTAATATGAATTCCCTAACGTATGCTGTATTTAATGTCTGCTATATGTTGTATCTGCGCTCTTTTTTACTGTCAGATCCATTCGCTTGGGCTCTTGAACATAAATGACTCAACAGGTACAGGCGCTGAATTATTTGAATATCTACCCGTGCCTTCTCTTCTGTTATTAGCTCGTGTCTGTCGTAATTCATTCCTGCCATTGCTCGTGCCTCTTAACCGGCTGTCATCCCTTGACCATTCAATCATTCTACGTGTCATGACACGTTTCCTTAAATATAATTTTTTCAATATTGATAGTCCCCCCACTTTCCATTTATTCATCCATTGAATATTTGAGAAGTGGATTTCTTTATAAGAAAAATTTTTGTCACCATAAATGCTATGATAAAACTGACGCTTCAATTGTCAATTCCATTTAATGCTCCGTCAGGTGTCATTTTCTCATAGGTTTTGCAGTTTGCAACCTTTTTCAGGGCTTTTCCTACGGCTCCACTATTCTCGAAATGTCAGTTATCATTATTGTGGTTCTTCCATCATCATCTTTTTCCTTTTGCTGGTTGTTCCCCAATATAAATATAACTTCTTTCTTTGTCTTCTATCACATAAAACTTATGGAACACTCCTATTCTTTAAATCTCTATTTACTTCTTCTCCACTTCGATCTTGAACACCATGACTTCACCAAACCCTAACCCTAGGAGAACCCCATTTTAGATAGCTTCCCCAATGCTCCTGTTAGGCATAGAAGAGGGGGTAGACTCCGTAGATTGGGGTCTACTCGTGGTGGTAGCACATCTGCACCGTATCCTAGTTCTGGTTCTCTTTCCAAAACTAGAGGTTCTCTTTCTCAGAGGGCTTCTTCTAGGAATAAAGAACCCACTGAACCCTTGCGTGAGCCTCTAGTAGATGAAATGGTCCCTACTGAACTATTTTTTCATCATGATAAGGAATCTTTGAGGAACCAAGTAAATATTTTAGATCATGCCGATATTTTTCCTACTCAGATTACAGAAATCTGAGCTCCTATAGTTCGTAAGGACCGTCACTAGAGTAATGATTTTCCAATTATCATACCTAATCCAAATCATAGGATCACTTTCTACATGATTGGATTTCCTTTTGTCTATACATACCATTTCACTCTAGGGTTTAAACCAGCCATTGACCCGGTCATTCTGGATTTTTGCCATTTTTTTGATGTTTGTCTGGGTTAAATCGGTCAACTTGTTTGGAGGGTTGTCTCCTACTTGAGGCACCTTGCTAACATGGCAGATGTTGGCTTTACTTTCCCCCATTTAATTCACCTCTACTACCCTAGGCTTTTTCGCAATGGCGTTTTTACCTTAGCAGCCAGGAGCAAGAGGGTTTTAATAAGCCTGAGGACGACAAAGTCCGTGGATGGTATGCTCGGTTTGTTGATGCTCCCACTGCTGGTTTAGTGAGGGAAGTGAATGTTCATTTTCCTAAAAAGTGTAAATTTGCACGTAAGTATTACATCTTTCTTGCGCCTTTTTCTTTTAAGCTTATTGACTTTTCTAATGTCGCTTCTTTTTCTTTTTTCAGCAACCATGGGTGTTGTGGAGACCAACTTCCGTGGTTGGGTAGAAAAATTATTAAGGACCGCCACAATAGAGGGTAGGTCATGAAAAAACCTTTCCAGTCGTTACGGTTGGAAAGTGAAAACTCATGGTAGGAGTTTTTATTTTTTTTCTTTGTACGTACATAAATATTTTCTTTTATTGTTCTGACTTTTATCCTTTCTTTTATCAAGATTTTCCATTTGAGGGGTCACTGATGGAGCAATCATGGCTTCTCGTGACTCTTTAGGTACTCGTACCTCTTTTTCCCAAGAAATAGTCTTGGGTTCTTCCTCCAAAAGAAAATCTGCTGAAGAAGAAGACTCTGAGGAAGAAGGTGAAGGCTCCTTGGTACGAGACCACGATCTAGGAGACACATCGTCTCCGATGATGAGGCTGAAGTCTCTCCTCATTTGTCTCTTACCGAGCCTATTGTTGCTCCAGTTATCATTCCTGATGATGACATCTCTGCTCTCGATACTCGAGAGTCTATAGACCAACTTTTTGATAGTGGTTTTGGTAGTAGAAATATAGGACCTATTCTAGATGAACTTCCCTTATCTTCTTTTTCATCTCATGTACTTGTGATTGCTTCTTTACATGCATCAACCGTCTCTTATGTTCCTTCCTCTACTGTCTTCACTCCTTCCACCACTCCTCCTTTGACAATTCCCCCACCTATCATTCACCATAGGAAGGTGGGTTCTTCAAGTAAAAATGCAAATATGAGGAGCATAACCATTGAAGTTCCTGCCAACAATAGCCTCTTGAGAAAATCCTGCCAAGCTGATATTTGGCTCGAGCCTCTGATTGTCCCAATCGAGAAAGCCATAACAACCTGACCCTTATGAATGACATACTGCATGCCACTTTAAAGTTATTTTCTTTTCTTCTTCCCTTTGTAAAGATTTCTGACTCTGGGATTCTTATACTTCCCCTTTTTTATAAGGCCAATATTATTGGCACTGAGCTGATGAACAGAATCTCCCTTTTGGAGAAGGTTGCACGTGACTTGGAGAAGGCTGCTCAAGATGCAGAAAAGGTTGCTCGCGATTCTCAGTAAGAGGCAAACAACTGGAAGGAACAATTTGACAGTGCCTAAATTGAGGTGGAGGATTTACAAGAAAGTAGAAGTACCTTAGAACAACAAGTACGAGAATTAACTTTGGAAATGGTAGTTGTTAAGGCTTCCTTGAATCAATCTAAGAAGGACAAACAATGCCTTGAATCCTCCTTTTCAGAGCAATTATCTAAGGCTAACGAGGAGAATAGGGCATTAAAGGCTCTGTTGGCTCAACGGGAAGTTTACACTGAAGAACTTGTGCAAAATTTGACTCAACCACAAGAAGACCTTCGAGCTTCTGTTGACAAGGTACATGCTTTAGAGAGTTCTTATGCTTCCTTCAAGCTTCTCATAATTCTACCTTGGCCAAAAATGAAGAGCTTAAGATTGAGGATGCTGCTTGGGAAAAAGATTATGAGATCCTTGAAGAAAAAATTGATGTTGATAAGTTGGGCTTTTCTCAATTCATGTCGTGATACTCTGCTTGAAGTGCAAGAAAATTTTGACCTGGAACCCGAATTAGCTAAGGTCAATGAAACCATAGAACAAGCTCAGCAACCACAGGACTTCCCTTCTCCCCTGATTGAAGCTCCCGTGGTTGAAACTCATATGAGTATCACATCTTCTTCAAGCCCAATCAAACCCATTGCTGCACGCCCAGTTGAAACCACCTCTGTTGAAGACCTTACGTGAGTTGAGTCTATTGTTGTGAATCAAGATCAACTTGCAATCGATGATGTTCCTTCTTCAATTCCCACATATCTTTAGTAAAAAAATTATCTTTAAATTCCTTATTTATGTTGGTTTTTGGAACTTGAGTCCCCAAGTCATTTATGGGGCAACCTGTATAATATTAAAATTTTGTAATCAAGTTCGTACTTAATTTTAAGAAGTTTTTTATGTTAGACTTCTACTTATTTTATTCTTGCCTTTTTATTTTTAAGTACTTATAGAATAACTTGCATTTTTTTCCTTTAAAAAAGCTTCTGTTAATCTCATGATTCAATAGTTTTAAACATGAATTTTTATAAAAGAGGGCCCTTTTATATTTAGATACTTAATGAAGAAGACGTCTCAACTTTATAATGGTGTTAACATAAGATAAAAGAAATAGGAACACATATGTTTCTTAAAATAACATTGACAAGTTTTTATTTTAAACCTTGACAAGTTTAGAATAACATCTTACATGTATTTAAATTACATCTATAACTTTCTCGTAACTATTTTCCTTGTAGCAGATTTTTAAGAAAAAATCATAAACATGAGGTTTTCCTTTAAAACCCATTTTAGAACAATAAAAATGCAAGGTTTTTCTTCATAACATGCTTTAGTACATAGCTTTTACCCTAATTACAGTAAGGTTTTAGCCTTGACTCATGACTTCATGTGACTTTTATTACTTTGCACTTGACTTTTTCAGGATTGATTTTTCTTCAATATTCTTGATTTTTTCTTCAATCTTATTTGCTTTCTTATATACTTTTGTATAGTATTTAGTCCCACAAATGTTTGAGCGTTAAAGTATGAAGCCTCAAGCATTTGATAACTTCTTTCATTTGGTTCTTTTCCTGAAAAGGAAACACATACGGAACTCGGAGGTACGATTATAGATGAAGACTGCTTAACCCGTTTAGATTTCTATCAGAATAATTGTAACCCTAGGCAAGGATTTTAGGTTATTCTGTGTGCCTTATAGGTCGTGACTCATCATTTAGTACCGGCTAGCTTTTTGCCTATCATCTATAATCATTAGTAAAATTTTAATAATTCAAAAAATTAAATGCAAAATGGTGATACCTGACCGTGGGTATTCCTTAGAAGTAATATCTCTTCAAATGAACAGCATTCCAAAGTGAAGATAATACTTTACCATCCATTATCTCCAATTCATATGCCCCCTTGCCTGCAATATCACGAACTCTATAAAGTCCTTCCCAAGTTGGACACAATTTACCTGTATTGGCTGCCTTTGTGGATTGAAAAATCTTTTTAAGCACGAAGTTCCCAATTTTGAAGAATCTGAGGCGTGTTGTAATATTGTTCTATCATTTGTTTTTGTGATGCCATTCTTATTAATGCAGCTTCTCTCCTGCCTTCCAGTAGATCCAAATTGACATGCATCTCTTCATCATTAGATTCTTGTGTCTCTTACGTGTATCGTGTGCTTGGTTCTCCTATCTCAACTGGAATCAAAGCCTCAGCTTCGTAAACCAAAGAAAAAGTTGTTTTTCCTTTGCTCATTTTTATTGTTGTGCGATATGCCCATAAAACTCCGGGTAACACTTCAGGCCAGTTACCCATTGACTCCTCTAATCGCTTCTTTAAATTGTTGATTATAACCTTGTTTGTTGATTCTGCTTGTCCATTACCCACCGGATGGTAAGGTGTAGATGTAATCCTTTTAATTTGCCAACTCTCAAAAAACTCTATGATTTGAGCTTTGATAAATTGAGGGCCATTGTCACATACGATTTCCTTCGGTACACCAAAATGACATAATATTCTGCCAAACAAAGTCTTTGACTTCTTTTCTCGCACCTGTTTAAATGCCCTTGCCTCCAATCATTTAGTGAAATAATTAGTAAGTACGAGCAGAAACTTTACATGTCCTTTCGCTTGAGGTAATGGTCCCACTATATCCATTCCCCATTTCATAAATGGCCACGGTGCAATGACTGGATGTAATAACTCTGCGGGCCTATGCATGTTGTTATCGTACCTTTGACACTTATCACATTTATCCACGAAGCTTTCTGCTTCTTCTTCCATTTTAGGCCAATAGTATCTTGCTCTAATCAAGGTTCTTACCAGTGACCTTCCTCATGTGTGATTACCACAGTGTCCCTCATGTATCTCTCTCATTACATACTCCATTTGTGAAGGACCAAGGCATCTTGCTAAGGGACCACCAAATATTTTTCGATATAAATTACCTCGCTTTAAACAATACCGAGAAGCTTTTTTTCGCAGCGCATAGACTTTTTCTTATCATCGGGCACGGTACCATACTGCAAAAAAGCAACAATTTTGTTTCTCCAATCCCAAGTTAAATTATCAAAATTTACCTTATTTTTTTCAGGGTCAAAAACTGAATGAAATAAATTTATGACTGAGGCGTTTGAATCACTTGTCACGTCAGCTGCTGATGCGAGGTTAGCTAAAGAATCTACTTCAACATTCTCATCCCATGATATTTGTGTAACTTTCCAAATTTGAAATTGCTTTATCAATTCTCGTACCTTTTCTAGGTATTGATGCATCCTTGTTTCCCTAGCTGTATAAGTTCCCAGTATTTGATTAACCACGAGTTGTGAATCACTCTTGATTATAATCTGATTTTTGCCAAATTCTCGTGCCAGTTCCAAGCCTGCAATAACAGCTCCATACTCTGCTTCATTGTTAGTCATGGAATTATATTTAATTGCTTGTCGAATGGATTCACCCGTAGGTGCTACCAAGACAATCCTTAAACCCGCACCTTTTACATTAGATGAACCATCAGCGAATAAAATCCAAGTTCCTGGGTTAGCTCCATTTAACACTTGAAACTCTTTTTCTGCTTCTAATTGCATATCTTTACTAAAATCAGCCACGAAATCAGCTAATACTTACGATTTTATAGCAGTCCTAGGTTGATAGGTGATTTCGTATTCACTTAACTCAATTGCCCACTTAGACAATCATCCTGATAACTCATGTTTATATAATATAATTCGTAAAGGGTATGCAGTTATTACAGCAATAGGATGACACTGAAAATAAGGTCTCAATTTCCTAGATGCCATGACTAATGCAAGTGTAAGTTTTTCTAACTGAGGATGCCGTATTTCTATATCTAATAAAGATTTACTAACATAATAAATGGGAGATTGTTTACCTTGATCCTCTTGGACCAAAACAGCACTTACCGCTACTTCTGAAACAGCAAGGTAAATAAGTAGTCTTTCCCCTGCTTTTGGTTTTGCCAATAAGGACGGATTTGACAAATACTTTTTCAAGTTTCTGAGCGCCTGTTGACATTCTTCACTCCATTCGAAAGGATCTTGCTTTTTAAGGGTTGAGAAAAATTTAAAGCATTTTTCTGATGATTTGGAGATGAATATCCCCAAAGTTGCAATCCTTCCTGTTAACCTTTAAACTTCTTTCTTATTTGTACGTATATCAGATATTTCCTCAATGGCTTTAATTTGTGCAGGATTTACCTCAATTCCACGGTTAGAAACAAGAAACCCCAAAAATTTACCCGATGCAACACCCAAATGCACATTTCTCGGGGTTTAATTTCATATTATATTTGTGAAATTGAAAATGTATCAGATAAATGAGATATGTGATCCTTTGAGTAATGAGTTTTAACAAGCATGTCATCTATATATACTTCCATATTTTTCCCTAAATATTCTTGAAACATTTTGGTAACTAACCTTTGATACGTTGCACATGCATTCTTTAGACCAAAGGGCATTACCTTATAGCAATAAGTCCCCCTGTCTGCTATGAACGAAGTTTTTTCCTCATCTTCTGGATCCATTTTAATCTGATTATAACCTGAATATGCATCTAAAAACTTAATAGCTCATGACTTGTTGTCGCATCAATCAATTGATCTATGTGTGGAAGTAGAAAAGAGTCTTTAGAGCAAGCTTTGTTAAGATCACTATAATCTACACAAACTCGCTACTTACCGTTCTTCCTTGAACCACAACTGTATTAGCTAACCAGTTAGGATACTTTACCTCGCGAATAGAATCAATTTTTAGCAATTTTGGACTTCATCTTGAATCACGTGATTCATGAAAGTTCCTTGCTTTATTTTCTTTTGTTTGACCGCAGGATATGAGGGATCTTCATTCAGTTTATGAGTCATCACCTCTGGTGGAATCCCTGTCATGTCAGAATGGGACCAAGCAAAATAGTCCATGTTAGTTTTCAAAAATTCAACTAACTTACCTCTCGTTCCTTGGCTGAGATTAGCTCCGACGTAGACTTTCCTATCAGGCCATTGAACAAATAACATGATAGGCTCCAATTTTTCAATTGTGGTTTTGATATTTTCATTTTCCTCTAGGTCTTGAATAGTATCGGGTCTTGAATCTGCAACGGAATTGATCGCCCTAGATGCATGTTGATCTCCACGAATTTGATAGATTCCCCATGATGATGGAAATTTAACAACTTGATGCAAAGTTGAAGGTACTGCATCCATTTTATGGATCTATGGCCTCCCAACAATTATGTTGTAAGCTATCTCCATATCTACTACCTGGAACTTTGTTTCTTTGATGATACCTTCAGCGAATGTGGTGAGTGTTACCTCTCATTTTGTGACTACACTAGAATTGTCGAATCTAGATAAAGTGTGGGATTTTGGTATTACTTTGTCGTCGGCTTGCATTTCACACAATACTCTTAGCAAAATAATATTTACCGAGCTATCTAGATCAATCAAAACTCATTTTACATTAGTATCACATTACCCGTGCGTCGTTGTGGGGTATTAACACTCCATCCACATCTGCAACATTGAATGTAATGCTATCTTCTTCCACGATGTGTCGCACCCGTTTCCCTTGAGTGATTATTATTTTTGAACTCTTGTTAGCGGCGTTGAATGATATACCATTAATATCGTCACCTTCACTTATAACATTGACAGTCCTTTTTTGGGATGGCGGTTTTGGAGGCTCCTGCCTATTTTTCATATAAGCTCGCTTGCCTTTCTCGCTGAATAGCTCCGTGAGATACCCTTGCTTCAACAGATGATCAACTTCACTTTGTAGTAATCTGCAATCGGCTGTTTTATGCTCGTGGTCATTATGAAACTCACACTAATAGTCAGGGTTGCACCTATTTGGGCTTGATCTCATTTCTTTTGGCCATCAAACCTTGTCTCTCGTGCCTCTCAAAACAGCCACAAGCTCGAAGGTACTGACACTAAAGTTATAATAACTGAATCTTGCTTTTAAATTTGAATCATCATCCTGTGGCTCATGAATATTTCGATTGTTCCTAAATCTCGAGCCTGATTCTCTATTCCTTGATATGTGATCGTACCTCTGATTGTCTTGCTATGATCGTGAGTCTATTCCCGCAAGCCCCATGTAAAGCTCGTATTTATATTTTTTGGACCTTTTTTTAGTCTCCATACTTCTCGTACTTACCTTTTCTTCTTTTTGAAATCGCGGAACAGTATCTTCCTCAATTCTTAGCTTAGTCCTATATCTGTCATAAACGTCATTCCAAGTTGTAGCAGGGAATTCTCGAAGGTTCTCTTTGAGCCTCCTCGTGGCTTCTGAACTTTTTTCATTCAAATTTCTTGCAAAGGCTATAGCCGCCCAGTTGTCAGGTACACACGGCAATGTCATTCTTTCATGCTAAAATCTATCTACAAATTCTCTGAGTAACTCCAAGTCTCCTTGTTTAATTTTGAAAATATTTTCCATTTTTCTTTCACCTTCTGAGCTCCCGAATGTGCTTTGATGAATGAATCTGCAAGCTCAGCAAAAAAATTTGTAGAATTTTCAGGTAGAAGAGAGTACCATGTGAGCGCTTCTTTAGTGAGTGTTTCGCCAAATTTATTAACTAATACAGATTCAATTTTCTGTTTAGTTAAATCGTTGCCTTTCACTCCCGTCGTAAATGCAGTCACGTGGTCTTGTGGATCTGATGTTCCATCATATTTTGGAATATCGGGCAATTTAAAAGTTTTTGGAATTGGAAGAGGAGCAGCACTTGGCGTCCAGGGTTGTTGTGAATATTGGTCCATATCTACTCCTTTGACCACGGGTGGCACCCCAGGTATTTGCTCTATGTGCTCACCTTGCTCCTTGAGTTGTTTCTGCAAGGTTAGTACTAAATTTTGTAAATCAGAATTAACCACATTACCCGGTTTCCTTTCTTGTGATTCACTGGGAGTCCTTCCGTTGCCTGAGTTAACAAGTCCAGATCGAGGATTTTCCAAAGTTTTGTTATTAGGTGTTGGTCCAGGGGTTGCAACATGTAACCGGTTGACAAGTGCTTCCACAGCTTTGTTGACCTGAGTAGCGATTGATTTCTTCAAGGCATCATCCATGGTTTCGGCATTCACAAGTTGAGCATGTTCATTCATTTGAGACCCGTCAGGGGTTCCCTCTCGAGATTGTCGGGGAGAGCCTTGCGGAGTTGGAACCGGAGTGTTAATATCTTGTGGATCTCTCTAATTTTGTTGGTTTTCTTGGTTTCCTCAAACGTTAACATTGTTGTTCGACATGATTGATCTACAAGAAAAATTAATCGAGAAGAAATAGATTATCAGATTTCCGGTAATGGAACCAATTTGTTTAACCAAAAAATAGAATTTTAAAAGAACTCAGGTTACTGATAATCAAAAAGAATGTATAAAATGAATTAAATTATGTAGCAGAAGAATATTTCAAGAATAAAGCGAGAAAAGAAAGATATATTTCAATGATGTTTATGTGTTCTCAACTGATCAGTTGTTTCTCCTTTTATAGGTGTCCTAGAGATATGCGTTTTGCCCAAATCATAATGAGACTATTATAAGTAATTAAAGACATTGAATGCTACATTACATAATCATTACATTTAATATGAATTTCCTAACGTATTCCGTATTTAATGTCTGTTATATGCTGTATCTGCGCTTTTTTTACTGTCAAATTCATTCTCTTGGGCTCTTGAACATAAATGACTTCAACAGATACGGGCACTAAATTATTTGAATATCTACTCGCACTTTCTCTTATGTTATTAGCTCGTGCATGTCGTAATTCATCCATGCCATTGCTCGTGCCTCTTAACCAGCAATCATTCTTTGATCATTCAATTAGTCTACGTGTCATGACATATTTCCTTAAATATAATTTTTCTCAATACAGGCTAAAAGATAAATATATAAATAAAAGACATGCCTTCTTTTCTTTAATTTGATGTAGACACTGCAAACTAAGTGCAAATATTTTTTTAGTGATATCAATGTATTGTAATTTTACTCAAAAAAAGAAAGAATGTATTATAATATAATTCAAAATGGAAATATAAAACACGAACGAGAAGAGGCAAAAGAGATAAGGGAGAGAGGAGACAATGGAAACAAATGCATGTTGGGAGTCGGAAGTCTTAAAATCATAAACCATGTGATTTGGGATTTTCACATGTTATCGTAATCCTCTAACCTTGGGCAAATTCACCGGCCCCCAACCCCCCCTCCCTCTCGTTGACTCTTAAATCTTCTTCTTATTTTCAAATATGATAATGATACTTGTAACGCTGTCAATTCTATATCTCATCTGATCTCCACCTCCTCAAAATATCCACCTAATCTTTTACATAGGTTTCAGTATCCTAGTGATTAGTGTTGAATGGATTGAAATAGATATTCATCTCTTTTATCTCAATGTTCTAAAATTTATTGAGTCGTCTTTGATAGACGTCGTTACATTATGTTCATTCCGTGTGCCATATATAACTATATCTCCAATGTAATAAGTCGAAACGGTAACAATATTTACCCAGACACATTTAGGTATTCCATTAAAAATCTGTTGGTCATTTGGAATTCCATGTACCGAAATATCAAATAGCTTTCTAGCTTTGTTTTGGTTTCCCCAAATCCTATTTGTAGACCTTAGGTACTAATGATATTATTTCCACCTTTCCTGACACGAGTCCTAATGAGATCATTCTATCACCAACTTCATTTACTTCTATAAACTTATCCTCAAGTCATTGTTCCATAATAACAAGTAAACTTTAAAAACAGATTCCGAGTGGTTTCTTTGCGAGGTTATTAGTAGCAACAAACCCTTTTACCTATTTAATTCAATATTATACGTGAACAGTTTCCTAACATACGATCTTAGCATCAATGCAGGCTATCTTCTCAACCTACACTCATTCATCATACATGGTGTGAGAACCTGTGCTTATACTCTCACATCTAAGCAAGCCATGTAACAAAATCTAGTGACATGGTAACAAAACTCTACCAACAATCAAGTTACTTCATAATACTAGCAGATCCAAAATTTAAACTTGTTTCATTCAACCTTAAATATTTTTTAGCACCAACTCATTGTACTTTCACAATTGAGTTTTTGGTCTAATATTTATTTAACTTTTACTAGGTTTTCTAATATACAAATATGCTCCCACATTCAGATGAACCCGATGCCAAAAGCTGAATCCGCCAATGTTCATGACAAGGCACCCCATAATATTTCTTCTCCAATTTATCGTATATCTCATGCCTCGTAATAGTAATTGGATTACAGATGCACAATTTTAAGTAAAAGCATTTTGTCAGCAGCAAAGCAGATATAGCAGTAAACGACAATCGACTTCAAATTTCTGCAAGCTAATTATGCAACAAATATAGTGCAAGGTGTAGAGCGGGTGCGCATATTAACAACACTAGCATGTACGCTCACGTCAAAATGAGGAGTTATGCGTTTACTGGATATCTTATTACCAAGCTAAATTACTTGCATAAAACAAAATGCCACCTGCAAAATTAAATGATACAGAAATAAGCCAAAAATCGTCACATTTGCTACTCATTCAGAAAAGCTAGGGTGTTGGACAAGGTTACAAGCCAGCTCAGAGAGCCTACTGGGGAGAGTATATCAAACAAACAAGATAATTATAATGTATTAGGGATGATATTTTCTACATATTGGAGGGGAATCAGAATTTATACAGATGACGCCGAGCATCTGCAAATAGAAGAAGTGCATCAACATTTAGGACAGAAGTAAATGGGAGCATTTAGACATCAGAGAGAACTTTCAGCAGAAACATAACATGCAATTATCAAGTTACTGCAAGAAAAATTACATTCTCACCATCTTGTGAATCACTTGTTCTTAGCTGCAACTGTTCTCTGCACTGTTGAGACGCCATCCACAAATTTTGTTCGGAAGAGAACATTGGCATTGTTAAACATACCCTCTTTCAAGGATACAACAATAAACTGCAGAATCCAAAATAACAGATATCGAAAAAGGAATATTAGCAAAAGCTTCACAACAGTTGAAATTTTCCATCTGACAACTATTATGCCTTGGAGTTCTCTTCGATCTTTAGCCACTACTTATTCATGTTATGAACATTAACGACTGTCATACATTTCACTTTTCTACAAAAGCATATGTCAATGATATAATCTGTTCCTCTCCAGACCAAAAGAATTGGGCAAGAGATATTTGTCAAGATTCAATCATAGATAAACTGATGCACCTGAGAATGTGGAAAGTGACTCTTGATCATTCTTCCAATGTTCTGTGTGTGACTTAAATCAAGAGCTGCATCAACCTGCCAAGCAAGCACAGGCGAAAGATGCAAATTACTAACAAAGTTTGTAGGTAAGTATGGATCAGTCAAAAGGTTCAGCAACCATTCCATATGCACCACTTACTATCACCAAAGTTGGGTTTGCAATAGGAAATGCCCAAACACATCATAAAGCAAGAATAGAGCATAAAAACAAATTATTCAATATGTTAAGGTGCTCCTTTATATCTTACAAGATGAAAACATTTTGACATGACAAATATTCAGTAAGGCTAACTACCAATAGGTCAGTATTGATTATGCATATTTAGAATTCGGTCATAAATATGCAATATTTCCTAAAATTTCAAGTGAGCAGGACATGCAGATGGAATTTGAAGGAATATACCGCTGGTTCAAACCTTAAATAGATCCTCCATCCCACATTTATGTGACATCATTTGACGGGACGCAAAGGAGTAGTTGGTAATTAATTTTTTATTTAATAACACTAGGGGAAGAAAATTTTCAGGTTATTCTTTAAATGTTTGACGGAGAAAAAATCAAATTAAATATAAATTTGCCTATAACAACTATGCCTCAATTCCAAACAAATTGATATTGGCTTTATGAGTTCTCGCTGCAAAATTTCTTGTTTGATAAACATCAAATATTATCTAAAAATGGAGATCACATGGATGAGAAGACATATCGTCGAAGTCACCTCGTCTATCTTAGCTTCTTCTGCTATATGCTTCTTACAATTAAAAATATATGATAGAGGAAACCAAACGAACATCACATTGGTGCTTTCAGTCATTTTTTTCAAATAGATGTTTCTGTCACAGAATCGAAAGACATTCTCCTACGATTCACCGATAGAAATCCTTTCATTAATTCTAGGTAATAGACACTGCCATAAAACTACATGATGCATTCTGCCAAAATATTTACTCGCAGTACACACTTTAGGGATCTGGAGCTCATCACTGACATTACTTAGCATCTTATGAGTAGTGATATGATTAATGATCAAATACTCTTTCTTTATTATGTAAATCTCAGAGGCCAGAGCATGTTAGTTTAAGAAATTTTAAGTACCTCGTCCAGGATATAGAGTGGGGCTGGCTTGAAAAGAAGCAAAGCCAGAATGAGAGAGAGTGCAAGTAGAGATCTCTGCCCACCACTAAGCTCAGATAATGATTGTTTCCAAACTGCTCCGAATGCAACACGAACCTCCAAGCCATCTAAGAAGGTACCTCCTTCAGGAGGTTCTAACTTTGCCATTGTGCCAGGTAACAAAGTAGAAAAGATGGATCCAAAATCTCTGAAGAGGTATGAAATATCAAAGTGAGAATTGTAGAATCTGAAGAGTAGACACTTCAATCAAAGTAGAAATATATGTCAAATTAGCAGATCTTATGCCATCTCACAATGAACCACTATGCTACCTGTTAACTTTCTCCCAAGTAACTTTAAGTGTTTCCTTCTTCTTCTCATCAAGCTCCTCAATCACCTTTTTGATTTTTGATTTGTCATTCTGCAACAACACAAGATAAGTAAAACAAAAAACAGCAGAAAGGTATAGCTACACTGATTATACCAACCTCAATAATGTTCTTCTTTGACATTAAGTCATTGTACTCGTCTTCAGCTTTCTCAAACATCGACATAACTTTCTTATTAACCCTTTTCTCAAGCCTTCAACGGAGAGATAAACTTAGCAGCATTAGTTCTGGGAGGTAATGGAATGTTCTGCAACATTGGATATATATTTGTTAAATAAACTAGAAGGTTCTCACCCTGACTGATCGGCTTGAAGCTTTTCAAAAGTTTCCCTTGCATTACGGGGATCACAAGATCCAAAATCATAATCAGTACCGCTTCTTCCAAAAAGTTGCTTCTCAGATGCAATCCAGGGATGTTTCTCAATCAATTTCTCGACCTTCAAGGAGCAATCCTTTTGGTCCATCTCCATGCGCTTCACCTGTGACCAGGTTAGGATAAAAGAGATAAGTTTTCCCAATAAGGACATCAAGAAGAAGAACAAACAAACAGGGATAAACGGTCAGTAAACCTCATTTTCCATTCTCTTCTTCTCGAGGTTGGTCTCACTAATTTTATTCTGAAGTCGCTGCTGCTCCTTGAGAATGGTTGAGATTTGAGAATCACATTCCTTGATCTTCACACGAGCTGAGTTAAGTTCTGACTGGGCCAAACCATGATCATCTTTCAAAGAAGCAATCTGCAAGAGGAAGTCGAGAAAATTCACAACAGAAGCAGCCGGGAAAAAACATATAAATATTAATGTACTACATTTTAATTAGCAACAGAAGTAACTCTTCTGTTATATGTAGGTCGTCTGCAAAAATTACCTTTGCCTTTTGGGAGTCCACTTCAGATGCAAAGTCGTCAATCTGCTTGTTCAGAGAAACTAACTGACTCTCAAGGGATGCATGTTCCTGTTTGACAGCTTCCATCTCCATTACAAGCCTCTCCCTTTCATTGTCATGCCCCTTGAAGAACAAACAATCATGCCATTAGGGATGACAGATTCAGAAAATCTTCTTTTGCAATAGCCAAACTATGTCTGACAGAAGTGTCAACAATATGAAACTGAAGTATATCAGTCCTAGGATATCCTCATCTAGTCAGCTAAATTCCCAAACTGGTAAAATCTGAGACATTGTCCTTGTCCTCTGCTATTCAGATGAAAATCTTGCAATATTGTAGAAAACAAATAACTATTGGTTAATTAAAAGACCTTCAAAACTAATGGCTTTAAAACAAAAGATGCATCTAGAAGGAGACATTCAGGAAATAACTCTGGCTTCCATGAATGATATATATTGTCCCACTGCACTATTCCATCTCAGTATGACATTTCAAAATGTTCAGATATGCATTTCTGTTCATTATTTTGTTCACTTTTATATTTGTTTCTCACTAAGAAGCTGATGAATGGAGCAACATGAATAATAGGATTCATATAGCCAACCCACAATTAGATTGGGATTGAGGCACAGTTACGTTGTAAGAAGCTGGTGAATACTCAAGTGTTACAAAACTTTGAATTATACAAGTGATACCAAGCTTAGAATGAAAACCGTAAGACCTATCAATCATCATAAACTAGCAACAAACTGACAAACCAAAGATTGTGATGCTGAGAAGTTACTTGATTTTGAGGATAATAACTTTTCAACCAATATGTTTCTAGTCCTTTTCCTTATCAGTTATATTTTTCATGTAATATAAGTCTAACAAGAGGATAAGGAAAACCAAGAACTGACAAAATTGTTTAATATGGACATTCAAGACATCAATGATCAATCATTCTAGAAATTTGCTCCTAGTGCTTATAACTTTTACAAGTGCTGGAAACATTAAAAACCTACCTTTAGGTCCTTCAGTGCAGCCTGCATCTGATTTTTTATAGTCTTAACCTTTTTTTCTAGATCTTTCAGTCTGCTCGCCCTATTACCAGCATGATCATGAATTGACTTTTCAAGACATGACACTTTGGCCAGACAGCTTTCATAGACAAGTCTTTTCTCCTCAACAGCTGATTTTGCTTCTCCAAGCTCCTGCTCTAACCTTTTTACTAGTTCACCAAGCTACATGACAAAATAACATTTGCAAGAGATGTTACAAGCATTAATACTCTTATCTTTGAAGGGGAAATAAAGGCCATACAAGAAATAACAAACTACAAAGGAAACTGAAATACCGCTCTCTATGTTCTAAAAAATGTTATTGAATAGAATAAGGTGAACAACCTTGTGATGCTCGTTTTGCTCAGCCCTGCTCTGGGACAATGAAAGATCATATGATGCAAGTTCCAACTGAGCCTTAAGGTCTTTGAATTTTCTTTGAAGCGGAAGGAGCTGATTAATCTGAATGCCAGAAACAACAAAAGTTAAGTCCTCAAATGAAACCAAAAATAGACCCCAACTAATCCCACATGGGGGGGGGGGGGACTAAGGGTCAGATAATGGAGCTCAAGCTTGTCTCCGGAATTCCATTCTACACTGCCAGACTGATCATCGAAAAGAACTGCAGTACATGATACTATAACTGAAACCTACTTTGGCACATACTATCCAGCTAGTTCTGTATTAAGGGGATTGAAGCAATAGCTAATAAAAAAAGATGGTCATTGACTAATACTGAAGCAAGATTATCCCAAGAGAATCTTAATAAACCTTAGAAATTTCTCTTATTTGACAATGATTAAACCTTAGAATTTGCAATCTATCCATGCATCAAGATTCATCAACCCTAGCACATCTTATGGTTTCATGCGAAAAGCAAATGCATGTTACAAATGTTGACGAAAATTGCTAAGTGTTTCACATAGATCGAGGAATGGGATAAGGTCCATTGTCTTAACTTGATGTTAAAGCCAGGCGAATCCCTATCCTTTCTTGGTTTACCCAATGTTGGGTGTTGTCCACGCTCAACAAGCCCAGGGCATGGGATGGGTATTAACTGGCCCACATTGGTTAACGAATGGATTGTCATCGGGCAATCCTCGCCTTATGAACTAGCTCTTGAGCTTGAGTATGCCCAAGGTCCATTTTATTAAAACAATCTAATGACTACACCAACAGCATGACCTTGAAATTCACCTATATTGTGACTTCTCCCTTCCCCCAACCCAAAAGTATAAATGATTATTTTCAGGTGTGTACATGATTGGAAGAATATGATCCACCAACCTTAGCATCGATTTCAGAGAGACATTTTTGATGAAACGAAAGTTTTGATTCTGCCTCTGCCAAAGCATGAAGTTGCCTCAATAAATCACCACCGCCCCTGTAAAAAGTTTATATTACTTAAAAATTTCACATGTCATCATGAAAAGTAATGAGGTCCTCAAAACACTAGAGATATTTGAAAAGTTATTCCATAAAATGAATCAAAATTGACCATATGAAGCAGCAGATGATCGCGTACCTCCGACTACCACCAGTTAAAAGTCCACTAGGCTGAAAAATATCACCTTCAAGTGTCACACTGGGTATTCCAACTTCCCGACTAAAAGCAACCTACAATTCATTTTATAAAATACAGATCAGATAAGGAAGTACCAACATGAAGGAGGACAAAAACAAGTTCCACTTCCTTATTCCCATCACCGACAGATTCATCTTGCCAACGATATTATGTTGTTGTTAAGAGAGAATCAATGGGCATTGGCATGCATTGTGTCTATACTAAGACGCTGACCTAACGAGAAGAAGCGCCAAACTTGTGTAGCATCAAGTATCAGGACTAACGTGCACCTCAAGCGGGCCTTTAACAACATTAGTGGTAAGCAGTAACTCTCTGTTACTAATAAGTAAATTTACTTCAGAAGATATAGTGTTTCCTACGGTATTCTGGAGAATATTAGGAAGTATTCTCTATATTTTCCTGCTTAAATTCAATAAATCAAGACATATATAATATCACCAATTCCCTTTAACTTTTAACAGGCACAAAGCATCAGTAGTCTTTCATTAGTTGAAGATAATTATTGTCAGCAGTCTTATCTATACTTGTTATTCAGATTAAAACACAAGAAAGACAATTAGAAATACATATAACATAAAATCACCAATGTTCCAATAACTACATTGACACCTTACCTCTCGTGCTGCATCAATAGTTTTGCAAACAAATGTTGAACCAAATACGTACTCCATTGCACTCTGTCATTGACATAGCACTGAAAATTAGGCATGAAACAGATGAATCCAAAATTTTCCAAGTCAGAAACCAAAGAAGCCAAATCAATAATGAGATATCAAAAGCATGGTATCAGACTCAGAAGTTTATTTTATAAATCTGCAACTGCAAACATCAAAAACAAAGAGTTACTGACAAAGGCATAGGCATACTTTGAGTTCTTCATCATATCCAATTAGAGAAATTGCCACTTCAGCATTGCCCTTTCCAACCTGTAAAATAAACACTTGTGTTCTAATAAAAGCACCAATTGATGGTCACTTCGTATAACGGAAATTGCAGTGACTGACCAGTCTAGTAGCAGCATTTTGATATCTTGGTTGAACGGGATGAGTTTGAATTTTGTTTAAGGGTATAATGGTCACTCTTTTCCTAAGACCACCTTTCTGTAGAAGTTGCTTTCCTGTATCTTCTGTGTCTACCACAATATTAAACAGCTTCCCACCAGCAGCTACCTGCAGTAGATAAAATAGTATAATGCCACAACCCAACATACTACTCAGCTCAGTAAACCCTTATAGAATTAGACTATCAGATAACTAAACAAAATATCAGAATACATGCACAAACCTCTAGAGCAGTCATTGCAGAACTATCCTTCACTTTAATGAGTTTTGCAACTACGCCTTTCACCTTTGACCTATTAAAATTCTTCACTGGGTCACTATATGTGAAGTCAATATTGGCCAGACGAGAGGAAAGAACACGTATTTCATCTTTTAACTTTTGTATAGCCTCTACTTCAATGGCACGATCCTGATTTAAGATACAGCATCATTCAACAACAAGAAAAACATAACCGATTTAAATATACTGATTTTTGTATGAATATTTTAGATTTTAGTGGGCATCATCGAGAGACGTACACTTTGAAATGAATCCATCTGCTCCTCTTTGTATGAAAGAGATTCCAAAGCTTTCTGCAGTTTTTCCACTTGTTTCCTTCCATTGTTAAGCTCCTTTTCCACTGCAGCAGCTTCTTCTCGCTTTGATAATAGCTGAGTTTTCTTCCCTTTTAGCTCTTTCTCACAATGGTTTATTTTTGTTTGCAACTGTTTCAATTCCGTTTCAGCATTTCCAACTTCTACTTTGGCATCAGCTAGTTGTTCTTCGAGGCATTTCTCCTCATTCCCGCTACTCTTACCAGCAAGCACACCCTACAAGAGAATGGAGATCATCTGATTGAGATATGATAGGATTTGATATGTATTGTGCAATGATCCCCATAAAAGTCTCGTATACTTACCTGGTACTCCTTTTCATG
Source organism: Nicotiana benthamiana (assembly GCA_034376525.1). Lineage (NCBI taxonomy): Eukaryota > Viridiplantae > Streptophyta > Magnoliopsida > Solanales > Solanaceae > Nicotiana > Nicotiana benthamiana. The sequence goes on along the minus strand of CM067325.1, from coordinate 50,763,610 downwards.
CTCTTCTAGACTCATAGAAAGCTCCTCAGCTCTTTGCTTTAGGTCTGATGCTCCTTCTTCAGCCTTTCTTACAGCAGCAACTTTTTCTTCTGCTGATTGCTTCAATTCCTCAAGATTTTTTTCAACCTGCAACATCATTGCATGATTTTTTAATCCAAGAGACATAACACAGCTTAAGAAACTGACAAGTATCAGAAACATACAGTGAAATTTCTGGGAGGAAAGAAGTAGAAAATAGAAAAAGATAAGACTGGAAAATATGAAGCTCTGACCTTTACACAATTCTTTTTCTCTGTCTTTAGAATGTCCGCTTGATTTTTCAGGACAGATGTTTCCTTCACCAGATCACATGAAAGAGCATCAACCTTTTCAGTTAAAAGCTTTATCTCCCCACCCATGTTTGCCTCTTTCTCAGCTTGCAATTCTGATGCTCTCTTTTCCATTTCCTGTATCTCTTCATTCATCTTTCCCACATTATCATCAATTTCGGTAATCTTAGACTTCATACCTTCTAAACCCTGTACGGCATCAGCCATAATTTTTTCAGCTTCAACATACTCATAGGCAATGCAAAAGCGTTTAAGTCTGTCCAATTCTGCATTCCCATTCGCCCATTGCATATACTGCATCCTCTCTTTCCTCAGTTTCTCCAAAGCAGGAAGAATTTCCTGGTCTAAGAGCTTGTCAATCTCATCAACTTTACTTTGTTTCTTTTCAAGAGTTTTCAGGGCAGCTTCTTTCTTTGTCTCATACATTCTTGTACCAGCAGCTTCTTCAAGCATGGACAAGATTTCAGGGGGTTTCATGTTCAAGACTTTGGTGATTCGCCCTTGCATAATAAGAAAGTGTGGATTGTTTACATTTAGCTGCACGGAGTGAAAAAGATTCTGAACCCGACTTGGCTGTGCAAGGTGCCCGTTGATCAAATATTTGTTCCTTCCACCAACCACAATCTGCACGTGTACGATCAATTATTAATTTACATTATGTCAACAAATAAAAGCAGATACTTTTAGAAAAGGATATGCAGAATAAGAATTTCAGTCTCTGACTGCCTTGTTTATGACAATACCAGGTTGGATCTTGATATCCTCTATTTAATATAGAAATACTACCTACTGACAAATATTATATACAATAGTGAAACTATTTATAGGATTCTTCACCCATAGTCATAGTTAAGCCTGATAAGAAAGAGCAAAGCGAAGGAAAGGCAGATGGTTCATACTACAATGGGAACAATAGAAGCCCTAAAGATGTCCTGTAAACAACCCCAGAATCAGTCATGTAATCGAGTTGGTTACCTTTAAATTACTTGAAAATTCACTAAACAAGAGCAAATAATAAAAGCAGTGGCATTCATTCTTCCCGCAATCGAGATACACAATTTTGGTTTGCACCAATAAAAAATAAACATATTATTTATGCTTGTTATGTCCATGAAACTCTTTCGCACATAGTGGGAGCTTAGTGTACCAGGCCGCCCTTTTATGCCCATGGAACTCTTTCAATCACAATTATCCAAGTTCAACTTCAAAATGAAGATTTTCACAAGTAAGAATCCATTAGCCAGTTATAGGCACACAGGGGCAGAGCTAGCATTTCAAATTATAGGTTCAGCAGGACTAGTAGCTTTGGCAAAGACCCTGTATTTGTGAAAAAATATTCACTTAAAATGTATAAATATTTCGTCCAGATCCAGTGAGTTGCCTTTTCTATACTCTAAAACCCATAACCTTAAAATAATAGCTCCGCGTCTGTACGCATTTACTTTCCAAACACAGTAAAAGAAAATGGAATGTACCTGACGGGTAACAGTGATTTCGGTACAATCTTCATATCCCAAAGGACTTCGACTACGGTCTGAATTATCAAAGACAACGGACACCGTAGCCTTAGTGATACCAGCTTGGCCTTGCTTGTACACCAACTCCTGTAGATTAGAAGCCCTAACCTGCTGCAAATTCGTAATCCCTAAAACAAAGCAAATTGAGTCCAAAATGTTGGATTTCCCAGACCCGTTCAACCCCGTTATAGCATTGAAAAACGGGTCGAAACCTGAGACGACTGTTCTTGTTGCGTATGACTTGAATCCCTCCAAGCAAATTTCTTTAATATACATAGTGACTACCGAGAGCGAGAAGTTCCCAGAGAGGGTCGATATTAAAACCCTAGAAAATGGAAGTGGCAAATGGCTTTGGAGATTAAAACCCTACTGAAAGAAAACTCGAAGAAGATGAAATTTTGCTTTGGAGATGCGGGGTGATGAATTTAGTTCATTTTGGGAAAGCTTGTTGGACTTGGTGTAATTTAGGCGGGAAAACGGATTCTTTTCGGTACCTTCTCTATTTTGAATTTAAGGGGTACCTCAGTTTTAATTTCAACATTTATTTTTTAATTTCATAGGTACGTTATTATTTTATTCTAATACCTCTAAATTCTTTTCTTTTCTTGGGAGGGGAGGGGGGGTAGGGTCGACTCCTTTATGGGGATTGACTTTCTTTTTGTTTAAATAACTTCTAGTTATAGGGGTTAAGGAACGGTAAGGGCAAAAGGGCAGTGAGCGACAAATTAGTAGTAATTTTTTATTTTTTTAAAATATTCTATATATATGGAAGACGCTTGTAAGCAGGTCAGGGTCGTCAAGCCTGCTTCCCAAGGGCTATTTTAGTCTTTTCGTTAATTTTGCTAATGGTTAACACGTATAAAATAACTTTGACGGGTGGTGCGATATACGGCATTCCAGTGCCAGCACTTAATTCCTCCCTCTGTTCATCCTCTTTATTTCTCTACTTTATGCCAGCGATTAATTTCTTTCTCCTTTTATCTTTAGATTTTTTTCTATCTTACAGTGATTAATCTGCTCACGTGTCCCTTTGTTCGTCCTCTTTCATATTCAAATAAATTGAAGGTCTTTGAGTAGAAATCGGGTTCAAATAAGGAAATTGATAGATTAACAAATTTTGTGGCTGAATTGGTTAGGTTGCACTTCCTACTGTTCTTTCTCTTTATTTTATATTTTATTGTACTGGTTATTTATTCGGAAAAAATTAAAAATTGCTGGAATTTATGGGTGTTGTTGTGTATTCTTGTTTTTATATGCTTTACCTAAATTTTTTATTTGGCAACTCCATATGGTTTACCTAATTTTGAGCTATAAAGTTGGAGTTTAAACCTAATTCCTTTGGCTTGTGTTACACGATTGCAGGATCTCGATGGAACTCAAGGATCCTAATGTTGATTCAAGAAGAGCTTCGAGAATTCGAGGAGGAGGAGGAGGAGTGTAATTTCATATATGTCTATAATTGTTCATGACAATTGTATTTATACCTATTACAATTGATTGAGTTCCCCCTCTACACATTCTCTAACTAACGGCCCTACTCACAATTCCTCTAACTAACAGTAGGTAGTTATTCTAACTTTAACGACAACTTGAATTTCTTACTACGGCTCCTCTGCTCGACTCTTTATTCAAAATACGTGTATCAGTACTCCCCTCCAATAGAAGATCTTTGCCCACAAGGATCAAATGATGGAAATATGGTCTGTAAAATAGTAGCAATTTCCTATGTAGCAGCATCAGCAGGAAATCCTTGCCATTTAACTAAAACATGTGCGACAACCTTAATATCTCTTTTGATCATCCTCCTTTGCGATATTAACTCAGGGTCAGAACAGTAGGGGCTTGCCAAATCAACAACTGGGATAAGAGATTTGTGAAAGCACTTCATGATACTTTTTTAGCAAGGAAACATGAATTTTAGGATAAATTCTCACTCTAGCAAGTTGCAATAGAGTATAGGCAACTTAACCAATTCTTTTAATAATCTGAAATGGGCCATAAAATTTTGCAGCTAATTTTTGTGATGAGTGATTTGAAATTGTTGCTTGTTTGTATGGTTTGACCTTCACATAGACCCAGTCTCCAACTTCAAATTGTCTATTATTTCTATGAGAGTGCTTGTTGTTTCATCCTAAGATGAGCTCTTCTCAGATTATGTTTAAGCAGTTGTAGTTTGAGCTCTCTATTTATCAATGTGTTGTCAACTTCAGCAAAAGCTGATTCTCCTTATATATGGTAAATGCAAAGGGGTGATCTGCCATAGAATGCTTCACGAGGAGTAATTTGAATGGCATAATGGAAGGAAGTGTTGTACCAATACTCAGCCATTGGTAAACAGGAGAACTAGTTGGTAGCATCTGTCGAAGCGCCCTTTTTTTCTCGCGAAATCGGATTTATGACATTTGGGCCGATAACGCTTTTCCTTTTGGGAATTGGGTTTGCAATTTAGAAGAGTTGCCACCTAATGATTAAGTGTATTAGGATACTAAGAAGAAATTCAACTTAAAATAAGAAGAACCAGAGAATCGGTAAGGGCTTGGAATTCAACTGAAGTAAAAGAGCAAAGAACCGAGAGTCAGTATCTTTAAAAATTTCTGGAAAAAAGGAAAAGGAAATAAACAAGTGAAGAGGAATGGTGTCCTAAGTTTATAAATAACATGGATCACCTCACACAATATCCGGTAACTATTTATACACGTGGTGTTATTGCGTGGTTATCATATCCATGTCTACCCTTACCCGTCTCGTTAAGGTATTAAATCGCGGCGTGGCCTCGTTACTTATTACATGCTATTACCCGCCCAATTCTATCAATCCCAGAGGCAGCTGGACCACTAATCCTAAAAGGGAAGAGAGATTGGATAGAAGAATATAATTTTATATATTCCTGTAATTGTTCATTTTATCTATTACAATTGATAGAATTTCCCTTCTATAGATTCTCTAACGAACGACCTTACTGGCAGATCCTCTAACTAACCGTAGGTAGTTATTATAACTAACTCCAACTAACTCTAACGATAATTTAAATTTTTAACTACCGCTCATCTGCTCGACTATTTATTCCAAAAATGTGTATCAACTTATTCCAAATGGGTCGTGACATTTCTGCATCAACTCGACAAGAGGGGCTTGCTCTGATGGTAAGCAACCCTACTTCCAATCGAGAGGTTGTGAGTTCGAGTCTCCCCAAGAGCAAAGGTGGGAAGTTCTTGGAGGGAAGGATGCCGGGGGTCTATTTGGAAACAGCCTCTCTACCCCAGGGTAGGAGTAAGGTCTGTCTACATACTATCCTCCCTAGACCCCACTGAGTGGGATTATACTGGGTTGTACTTTTTTTTTTTTATCAACTTGTTCCCACGTCTAAGCATGAAATGAAACTAAACTAATCTCCTACTTAGAGAACGTACTCGCCCAGATCTTATTTCTAATTTGAGATGTCTATACACGTGATGGGAGCATGACAAAGTAGACTTCATAATATTAGAGTGGCCCTCTTTACTTTTGGGGTTAAGAGTGGTAACTCCAATAAAAAAATCCCTAAACTCGTTTATCTAATTCCTACTCGCTTTCTTCGATTAAGGTGGGTTGATTTTAGTTGTTCCGGTATTAATGTTATCAGTTTAATGTTTGATATTTATAGTTGCAGCCTTGCAGGTTATGTGAAGGTTTTAAATATTAGTTTCGAGTCACAAAAATGCTTTGATGTAAGCAATATTTAGTTAAGAAGAGCTTATTAAGAATTAATTATCTAAAAAGATAGTTGAACTGAATTTTAAGAGTCAAAATTCAAGGATTTGCGACACCATATTCTTCCGTGCTTAAGAGATACGATTCCCTCTAGATATTCTTTTTATTTGTTGCTATATTATCTTAATTATTATTAGGGTAAACAACAGAATTTCACAATATTTTCTTCTTAGTTTTTTCCCTGGTGAAGTAAGGCTTGAACAAAGTTATTTTGTTAAAGCCTAATTAAGAAATATCTCAGATAAAGAACATGCTTAATGTAAACTGGTAGGATCACATTAAATCTTGATAGAGTGACATTAATTTGCCTTCTCTAGTTAAACTATCTGACTGATTTAGGAATTTCTTTGCCTGTATTTTTCTCCCTTTTTGGGTGGAGGACTTAATTGAAGAAAGGAAAAAGACAACTAATAATTCAGTTGTTTATGTCTTCAGCCTTTACTATGGGTTTGTTGCAGCATGATGGAGTTGTTATCCGGTTTGTGATTTATAGTATGATTTGTTTCCGTAAGCTTAAAATGCAGAGATCCCTAATGTGGATGGTGCAAAATGAGGTCCTTGGACCATCTAATAGTTGTTGGCCACAATAACAGTTTTCGAACATATACCTGCAATGCCCCAGAGAAGAGGCAACAAGAAGCAAGTGAGTAATATAGCGAGTTGTATACCTTAATAACAAGCTGCTCCGAATAATTGGATCATGTATTATATGATTATCAAGAAGCAAATTATTGACTTTGTTCTTTTTCACTATTTGATTTAGAATTGAAATTAGGAATTTCTGTTTTCATATTTTGTTTCTATATTTTATTTGTTGGTTCCATCTCATTGGGTTTTTTCTTTGTCGTTGCTAGGTTTTAAAGCGCTACTTTAATATATTCTAAAAATGAAAATTCCTAGAATTACTTATCTCTGCAATACCGTAAAGCTTGCTATGCTGAAGACAAACGACAATGTTGCTCTGTGAGCCTGGATTTTTTTGTTCTTCTACACAGAAATTTTTGGAATGAGCAATGGTACTGACAGTTCTATTACTTTTTAGTGTCAATAGTTTAAAGGCATTTCTCTTATTGATTAGGAATTTGGCCCTCTGTATGCTAATAAGAAATATTTATTCATAGTGTTAGGCTCATGCTATTCAATGTATTCTTGCTTTTTTGGTACTACTTTGAATTTTCATTCTAAGAGCTTGAAACGCTGTCTTACATACCGGTAGCTAATGCATTTATTTTACCTCCATTCAGAAAAGTTACTTTATCTTCTTCAGTTTTTGGCGAATTCTCATGTGTAAATTTTGTGATGTTCTACGGGCTGTTTCTCAATATTCGATTGCACCTCTCTTTGTAATCACATTCTCGACAATAATAGATTCTATTTTTGGTGTAAAAATATTTCCAACTGATTTATATCTTGGAAAAAATAGAATTTCATAGTTCGTTATATAGTAGATCAACACAAAGCTGACGTGAACCTTCGATCCTCAGGATAGCTGAAACTTCGGTTAAATATAAATTGTTGCTTTTATAACCATACTAATTTCACAGGAGAGGAACGACAAAGCAAAAATATGTTTAATATTTCTTACAGACAACAAACAACATTAGATTGCAAATTGTTGGAATCTAGTACTACTTATATGTATCCCACGCTTGCGGAGAAAAATATTGTTATCGGTCTCCTATTTTGGTAAATTCTTATCTCAAACTAATTTTTAAGGTTGAATTAAGTTCAAGTTCATTTTTTAACAAAAATTGTATCAACTAACTATAGAGCCTTTTGGTTAATTACTCTGGAAAATATTGTCACGCCCTTGGTCGTTAACTAAGTACATGTGTGCCAACTGACAACTCGCTCAGGATCTTGCATAACTTGCTCGCATTCTTGTTATGCCAAGTCAGCCTTACTACACTCAAGATCACTAAAAGAATGAAAAAAGAACACATGATAATTGTTAAAGGAAGATTTGTATTAGAAAGAACTTGAATTGTTTGCTTGGTGAATTACAAATGAATGACCCCATTTATATACTAGTCTCCTAGGGGCTAATGTGTAAATATTAATTGTTACAAAACATAAGTCCTTAATATTTACAAGATAAGATCTTTCTCTAGAATTCTCTACAAGCCTAGAAGATTCCAAGGACTTTCGTAGCAAATCCATAGGGATTTAGGGTCTTCTAAAGGAAATGTCCATACTTCTCTAGAATCTTCTCACAAATGCTAGCTTTCCTCCTATGTAAGCTTCCACATGGAATTAATATATTCCAATTGGCACCTATGTGGCATGATAACATGGCGTGTCATCACACTCTCAACCACCTAATGTTGCGAAGATCGCGGCGCAATGCTGTTGCATAAACTCTAGGATTTTATATTTGAATTGCCATAAGTCTTCATATTGTTCACATGTGACCTCGTCCCGTGATTTCCCCTTCCAATGGATGAGAAACATAGCGGTGGACTTTTGCCCTTGTTTTTGCTGGCCTGGTAATCCATGATAGCCTCAATCTATCAATCATGCAAGGCGGAAATAGTAATAAGGTCTCGACTTGATTGGCCCCTAATCGGATCATCCATGTCTTCGTGATATGGCTTAACCATGCTAGCATAGAAGACATGGTAGATCTTAAGATATGATGGCATGTCAAGCTTGTATGAGATCTTGCCTACCTTGGCGACGATCATAAATGGCCAGTCATACTTGCGAATCTCATTCTGATGTGTGCCCTGTAGTGCCTTAAACTATCTTGGATTAAACTTCACCATGACCATATCCCCAACTCTAAAGTCCATGGACGCCGCTTACGGTCCACAAACAATTTTATTTTCTTAGATGCCTTATCTAAGTAGGACTTAGTAGTGTCAGGCTATTCCTCCCATCCTTTGGCCATATGATAAGCCCCAAACTCTTCCCCTAGAATGCGGCTAGTAATGAATATGGAGTTTGTGGTTGTTGGTCTGTGGCTAGCTCAAATGGTGTCCGCCACGTGGACTCTCTCCGTTATAAGTTATAAGAGAATTAAGCGATGTCTAGGATCCTTTCCCAATCTTTTTTATGCGCTCTTACATAATGCCTCAAGTAGCATTCTAGTAAAGCATTAACCATATTACGCCCCATGTTTTTGTACGTAAAAGTACGTCGTAAGTCAATTGATGTAAGCTTGAAAATGAGATCCTCTTTGAAAGTACATAATGTAAGTTAATTATGTCACCGTGGAGGTTACAAATATATAAGATCATGAACAACAAGTATCAAGATGGTTGGAAGGCTTATAAGCTAAACGAATTGAAGAAAATAAATTTCGTCGGAAGTCGAGAAGTTGGGAGTATTTTAACCCGTACTTTTAGAACGAGACTAGGGTGCTTAATATGATAAAGAGGTTTTGTTATGAGTTATTTCAAACGTTTGATAGTCATGTGATACGTTTTGAAGTTAAGCGAGTTATGGAACAAAAGTTGGCAAAGGCCATCACAAGTCATACTCATGATGTGCTAAAATTAGGTCAAATGTATCAGAGCTTTCCTTCCAATATACATGGAATTACGAAATGATTCACCTACCAAATTAAATATCTACGAATCTAGTTTCAAACAAATGAAATCGTTTATCGATACAGTATCAGAGTAGATAGATATTTGTATTTTCCCAAGACCGAGCAGACTGGTAGGTGACAAGTAGGTGTGTCACCTACTTGTTTAAATGAAGGGACCAAATAAATCTCCAAAAAAGGGCGATCAAGAGGCCTTTTAAGGGATGAATTAAACCAGTTCTTTCACTCATTAGAGTAAGAAATTCATATTGAAACCCTGCAACTCCTCCCCCAAAAATCCACACAAACCCTAGGTAATTTAGAGTGATACGACATGATTTTAGTGCCGAAAACCCCTGACAACTTACTAATTTTCCTTTTTCCTACTTGTAGTTGCGTTAGGCACTAGTTTTGGATGAAGAAGAACTAGGTTTCGTGTGTTCTACTCATTCCAAGGTAAATTTATGCTTCTCTTTCCCTTGTCTAAGCTTCTACGAGTTGTACCTCGATCTAAAGACTAGAACTTGCGAGTTTCGAACAATTAGTGTGCTCTTTGTTGTGGTGACACTGTTGGCTGTTTGTGAACAATAATTTTAAGTTGAACTCGTGGCTGTTTTGTATGATAAGAGGCTTAATTATGTACCATTGGTTGTGTTACTTGATTTGAAAGAAAATACAAGTCAGAAACGTGTTTTAGTAACCTGAAAAGTAAGTTTTGAGTAGCTGAATTTGTGGGATTATTATGGAATCGTTTTAAAGTTGCATTGTGACTTAAAAGTAGGGATAATTGAATATGTGGCGGTTAATATTGTTGATAAGTCCTGGAAGGAAGGAGGGGTTTAAAACTATAGTTGTTTACTCACAAACTGAGCTTGCCGCTCGTCGGGATTGTTAAATTGTTTTGAAAGGCTTATTATATATATTGGTAATGTTGTTTGGGCTATTGTTGGCTATTTTAACTTGTGGAAAGTCATACAAACAGAGAAGGTGCTATACATTTTATCATATAATAAAGTGTGTCATTCAAATGCGATAAAGTTATGGCATTCGTATTATGACGATAGTATTGTTCATTACTTGTAGACAAATGAGTTGCATGTTAAGTTAACTTGAGTATTGGACTTGATAATATGAGGAATTTAAGGTCTTTATTTCTTTCCTTTTGCATGATTTCATAAGTTACGTTGCCCTTATAAGGGATTCAAGAGGGCGAGTCTTTGTATAAATGCTATTCCGATGATTAAGGTCTGTTCATGAGTATAGTCATATGAATATTAAAATGGATTGTACTGGTCATAGTTTCATGTATTCTTAACGAATAGTTAGAGTCTTGTTTATAGATGTGTCGTGCACAATATTTATAAGCATGAGGCTACGGGGCATTCAGGATTGTCGCTCTCTTTTCTTAATATAGATCGTGTGGTAGAGCTCAGCTGTAAGAATTCAAATTCCTAAAGTTTATCTTATTCGTAATACGACAATACGCACATCCAGAAAGACGAAGGGAAGAGAGATAGATGTGGAAGAGCAGATTCAGAAGAATTTGATTTCTATATGATGCCTACGATAAGTAAATGTGAGGTCTTTATCAGGTCATGGGTGTAAACTTCCTGATAAGAAGCCTTAAGGCAAGAATGGCTATCCATATGGTGAATGGCTATGAGGGATTGAAAATATAAATATAAGTTTCAACAAGCAAAAAAAACAAGATGAAGAAAGGTACGAGGCGCCCAATTAATGAAGGTTAACAACATTTATAATTGAGGCAGAGGAACATAAGCTTTTTAAGTTATATTTAATAGTAACAGAGGTATATATAATTGGTCGACACCCATTCTAGATATGCCCTATAGGGGCTTAACAGAAGTAAAAGATATGATGGATGAATTGTTTGCGTTAGTTGACATTTTCTGAAGGATATTACAAATGTGCTAATAGATCTCTCCATGAGACACTCAGATGGTGCACTCTAAATAGTACAACTAGATATGAGTACTACATGGATAGGCACTGGAAGCCTTGAAGGGATAAATATTACCTTAGTATGGCTCTCGCCCCCAGTAAAGAAAGAATGTTAGGCAACTAGAAGAGCCAGGGGATGGAGCAAGGGGATCCAAAAAGAATTTTTTGTTCGAATTTTCAGAGTAAACCAGTAGAGATAGAAAATTAGTGGGAGATTAGAAGAGATTTAATGAAAGCATTATGAGTAAGATGTGATACACATATAACAATAGTAGTTCAAAAAAAAATAATGACAGCATTACATAGTTTATAGTCAAGTGAAGGAAAAGAGAAAAAATGACAGGCCTTGAGAAAATAAAAGAATATAGGCCATAAAGTCATATCCTCATTTCGAGAAAAAAGTTTGCAACTCTAACGTGATAAATAGAAGGAAAAATTAGACATCAGATTAAATAGAAATTAATATGGACCGATGAACAAGAAAAATTAAATATGAGTTAGGGACTAAGTAATTTGATAATAGTCAGCATCATGAGAACTTCATGTCGCATTCTGGCAATAATAGGACGGACAACAGAAGAAGGTTCATGAGAAATTCAGAGAATTATCATTCAGGAAGAAGCTTCCCTAAAGCAAGAAATGTTAGCAAAGTTAAGCTTAAGGGACTGTATGTACCAGTTACATTAAGTGTCACCCTCGCGAGTAAGGGAATTTGCCATCCTTGATACAGAAGGATTGCCATAAGGAGAGTAAGGATCATTGATGTTGTGAAACAACGCCAAAGTTGAAGAGGTAAAACATCTATAAGTAGATCCTTGTGGCTTCAGCTCTTAGTACACCCCTAAAGGGGGGAATATGGAGTGATGTGGTATTAAGTCAGAATTAATAGGTTCTAGTGACCATGGAATGGTAAAAGAAGAATGCGATAAGTGAATTAGGGATGAGATGACACTTATCCAAATCTTATGGATACACTACAATTTAAGAATATTGTGCAAGTACGACGTCAAGGAGAGTAAGTAAAGGTTCCTGCCCGAGCTATTATTAAATAAGGAGTCAGTGCGAGACTTAAGTTAAGAAAGGGAAATAACCCAAGAAAGATTACGAGGAATATTGATATGAGAATAGTCCAACAAGTAGTTACTAATTGGTCATGAAGATCCCAGTTATGGCTAAACAAGAGGTTACAGACAATTCTTCAGATCGTGTAAGTTTAGGCATACTAGGATCCAACATGGAGAATTCAGCCTCGAAAACTATCATTATAATACTTTAGATATATTCAAACAAGAGTTGGGGTAGTTAAAGGTACCGTATGAGTATTACAGGGATAAAATAAAGTACCACTGGGAAGACAGTCAAAATATATGTTCAGAAGCAACCGTACAAGCACAAAGGCATGGAAGTAAGCAACTACAGATGATTATATGCAAGTAAGGACATCAAAAAGGTCTGTAATAAGCTCACAACTTTAAGAAAGTCAAGGTTTCTCCCTAAGTACTACAACAAAAGACTAGATGAGGAGATAAGAAAGAAGGTTTCAACCTAAGCACAACGACCTAAAAAGGAAATGGTCGTGTAACAACAATCTCGCAATAATGTTGTAATCATTCCAAAGGAAAGTGGCACCTACCGTGGCTAATGAATGGAAAGTAAAAGTTAAAAGTAATATTCAAGATCATAGGAGTCGTATAAAAACTCTGGCAAGTGTGGGCACTAAGATAAGCTAAGTATGAACATAACAAGGGGCAAAAAGACCAGGAAAAGCAATAACTTACGTTGAAAGAAATCTAAGATGGAACGAAAGAATTATCTAATCAATGATCCAAAGTTAGTACGTTATGGATACACTCAAGATTTTGGAGCATTATCTAGCCAGCATATTAGTTAACAATCATACAACCATAGAAGACTCCGGATTTTAAGTAAGCAAGGTAAAAATAATATTTTACTAGGACTGATGTCAATTACCTTACGACAAATTTAACGTTCAATACTTCAGGGCGCAACATCGTGGTAACTTAATACTGTGAAACGTGATATCACTGTAATGTTTGGGTGCAATACTATCGTAATTTAATAATGCAAAATTTGACATCACCGTAATGTAATATTGTTGGGCGCAATACTGTTGTAACTTAATATTTGAAGCATAACATTATCGTAAAGTATTACTACAGAGGATAACATCATCGTAGTTTATCACCGTAGAGCATAATATCGACGTAATACTGCGAAAATAACATTATTCCCTATTGGAACATTCATCCTTAAATGTTGAGTGGTGCACTTATCATTTTCATAACTTATATCTTCTGAACACTTTAGAACTTCCCTTTCCATCTAGGCGACTATTCTGTAAATGAGTCCAAAGTCCATGGCATTCCCCCCCTTAAGCCTCCTTCTCACACCAAAACTTGTAGTTGAAATTCTTCCAATCTCGTAACTGTTGCTACATTTCATTATGTAGCATGTACAGTTTTGACCTTGTAAATATGCCCAATCTCTAGGCTTCATATGTAGAGCTTGATAAGATGTCCCTTTGGGCATTTATGAGTATATTGAAGTTCTTCGATTGGTACTTTGTTGATTCATGAATATTTATCTCATCGCGTAGGTCCGTTTAGCCATCCATATGAATTTACTTCCATAACTCTTATTTTAATTTGATCGTTGCGGAGGTCTTTTACTAAATCCCAGCTTACTCTTGTTGCTTATTCCATATGTATAAATTTAAGTCCTTTAATGCTCCATCATTACTGTTCATCTTTAGAATGATAGCCTAATCTTGTCTCATACTTATTGACTTTTGTCCATCCATTATTGATTCACCTCAATATTGATCTATGATATACCACTGATATCTAGAAATTCCTTAAGTAATTTTACCCCTAGGGCCTATGTCACATCAAGGAATATTCGAAGTGATTCAAATAATTGTATTTCATAGTGTCTCAATGTGATTCACCTTATGGAGATATCTTAATTTCGTGCTGCCAGCGAAATCTTTTTTTTTCTCAAATCATTATTCAAACAAAGGCCCAAACGTCATCCTTTATCTGTCACAATTATACCTTCATTTTATTACCAGGTTAGTGTTTTATTCATTCTAAATGCTATTAATCTTAGACTCCTTTGAGTTTATTCAGGCTATAGTGAACTTTCAATAACTTAGAGAAATCATTATCTCTCTTATTTCCATGGACTTAATCTCGATAACTTATCCATTATCATCACCTTTTCACTCGCCTTTCCTCATTCTTACTCATGTTTCATTAAAACTTTGTCGCTTTATCATACTTTAGCTTGCGACCTATACACGTCTATTTATACTACTCGCAACTTTCCTTTAACATGATTGCACCATAGATTTTCTTATGTTATTCTGGAACGTCAAGTGATACATCACATTGTCTCTAATTTTTCTCTACTCTCTTAACTAGATCTCTCATTACTTATGAACTATAGGCCGGAATACATGTCGCCGCAATGCCGCTATCATTCCCGGTTATTGGATCCCCGCACTTCTAGCCTTCTATCCGAAGTATGAACTATTTACAGCCTTTTGCATTTGAGTATCTCGTACATTGTTCAGTTTTACCTTGCTTACTTAAAATCCGGAGTCTTCTATGGTTGTATGATTGTTAACAAATATGCTGGCTGGATAATGCTCCAAAATCTTGAGTGTATCTATAACGTACTAACTCTGGATCATTGATCAGATAATTCTTTCGTTCCATCTTAGATTTCTTTCAATGTAAGTTATTGCTTTTCCTGGTCTTTTTGCCCCTTGTTATGTCCATACTTAGCTTATCTTAGTGCCCACACTTGCTAGAGTTTTTATACGACTCCTATGATCTCGAATATTACTTTTAATTTTTACTTTCCATTCATTAGCCACGGTAGGTGCCACTTTCCTTTGGATGATTACAACATCATTGCAAGATTGTTGTTACACGACCATTTCCTTTTTAGGTCGTTGTGCTTAGGTTGCAACCTTCTTTCTTATCTCCTCATCTAGTCTTTTGTTGTAGTACTTAGGGAGAAACCTTGACTTTCGTAAAGTTGTGAGGTTATTACAGACCTTTTTGATGTCCTTACTTGCATATAATCATCTGTAGTTGCTTACTTCCATGCCCTTGTGTTTGTATGGTTGCTTCTGAACAGATATTTTGACTGCCTTCCTAGTGGTACTTTTTTTTATCCCTGTAATACTCATACAGTACCTTTAACTACCCCGACTCTTGTTTGAATATATCTAAAGTATTATAACGATATTTTTCGAGGCTGAATTCTCCATGTTGGATCCTACTATGCCTATCTTACACGATCTGAAGAATCGTCTGTAACCTCCTGTTTAGCCATAACTGGGATCTTCATGACCAATTACTAATTACTCGTTGGACCATTCTCATATCAATATTCCTCGTAATCTTTCTTGGGTTATTTCCCTTTCTTAACTTAAGTCTCGCACTGGCTCCTTATTCAATAATAGCTCGGGCAGGAACCTTTACTTACTCTCCTTGACGTTGTGCTTGCACAATATTCTTAAATCATAGTGTATCCATAAGATTTGGATAAGTGCCATCTCATTCCTAATTCACTTATCGCATTCTTGTTTTACCATTCCATGGTCACTAGAACCTACTAATTCTGACTTAATACCACATCACTCCATATTTCCCCCTTTTGGGGTGTACTAAGAGCTGAAGCCACGAGGATCTACTTTAGATGTCTTACCTTTTCATCTTTGGCGTTGTTTCACAATATCAATGATCCTTACTCTCCTTGCGGAAATCCTTCTGTATCAAAGATGACAAATTCCCTTACTCGCGAGGGTGACACTTAATGTAACTGGTACATACAGTCCCTTAAGCTTAAATTTGCTAACATTTCTTTCTTTAGGGAAGCTTCTTCCTGAATGATAATTCTCTGAATTTCTCATGAACCTTCTTCTGTTGTCCGTTCTGTTATTGCCAGAATACGACATGAAATTCTTATGATGCTGACTATTATCAAATTACTTAGTCCCTAGCTCATATTTAATTTTTCTTGTTCACCAATCCATATTAATTTCTATTTAATCTGATGTCTAATTTTTCCTTCTATTAATCACGTTAGAGTTGCAAACTTATTTCTCGAAATGAGTATATGACTTTATGGCCTATATTCTTTTATTTTCTCAAGGCCTATCATCTTTTCTCTTTTCCTTCACTTGACTGTAAACTCTGTAATGCTGTCATTATTTTTTTGAACTACTATTGTCATATGTGTATCACATCTTACTCATAATGCTTTCATTAAATCTCTTCTAATCTCCCACTAATTTTCTATCGCTACTGGTTTACTCTGAAAATTCGAACAAAAAATTCTTTTTGGATCCCCTTGCTCCATCCCCTGGCTCTTCTAGTTGCCTAACATTCTTTCTTTACTGGGGCGAGAGCCATACTAAGGTAATATTTATCCCTTCAAGGCTTCCAGTGCCTATCCTTGTAGTACTCATATCTAGTTGTACTATTTAGAGTGCACCATCTGAGTGTCTCATGGAGAGATCTATTAGCACATTTGTAATATCCTTCAGAAAATGTCAACTAACGCAAACAATTCATCCATCATATCTTTTACTTCTGTTAAGCCCCTATAGGGCATATCTAGAATGGGTGTCGACCAATTATATATACCTCTGTTACTATTAAATATAACTTAAAAAGCTTATGTTCCTCTGCCTCAATTATAAATGTTGTTAACCTTCATTAATTGGGCGCCTCGTACCTTTCTTCATCTTGTTTTTTTTTTGCTTGTTGAAACTTATATTTATATTTTCAATCCCTCATTGCCATTCACCATAAATTTAATTAGGAATTCTTGCCTTAAGGATTCTTATCAGGAAGTTTACACCCTTCAATACACCCATGACCTGATAAAGACCTCACATTTACTTATCGTATGCATCATACAGAAATCAAATTCTTCTGACTCTGCTATTCCACATCTATCTCTCTTCCCAATCGTCTTTCTGGATGTGGGTATTATCGTATTAGGAATAAGATAAACTTTAGGAATTTGAATCCTTACAGCTGAGCTCTACCACGCGATCTAGATTAATAAGAGAGAGCGACAATCCTAAATGCCTCGTAGCCTCATGCTTATAAATATGGTGCACAACACATCTATAAATAAGACTCTACTAAACAGGGCTTTTAACTCCCTAGGACAGAACTGTTCTGATGCAACTTTTGTCACAACCCAAACCGATGGTCCGCGATGGGCGCTCGGTACCAAATTCAACCAAGTACCAACGTAACGTATCTTTCTTATAACATCGTCATCTACACGTGACATACGATCCTAATAGGCCAACATGAACATTTATACGTTAAAAAATACATAATAAATTTCACTGAATAAATAATGAAAATTTAACAATTTTAAATTTTTGAATATTCCCATAGACATCCCAGAACCCGGTGTCACAAGTACATGGGCAATTACTAGGGAATGAAATAAAATGCAGTAACTGTTCGGAATAAAAAGTGGACAGAAATGAAGATACAGTACAATACTCTGAAGAAGACTCTGCTGGTTGCGGGTCGTCTCGATAAGTGCAGCTCACTTAAGTCTTCGTATAAACAATGCTGCAATGCCACTGAGCCACCAGTCACACATAAACCTGTGCAACAAAAATGCATAGCAAGTGTAGTATGAGTACAAAAATAACGTGTACTCAGTAAGTATCTCGTCTAATCTCGAAGAAGTAGAGATCAGAAGTCGACTTCGACACTTACTAGTGGTCCAATAATGTTATACCAATAATATAGCAAACCGTGGATTTTTATTTATATGATTGTAATTCAATAGAATGAAGCAAGCAAACAATTTTTTTTAAAGGAAATTCTCAAATTCCTTTTCATCATTTATACATTTATTCCTAAGTGGAGAAGGAACACTATCACTTTAATAAATTCCATATCAAGCAATACAAGCATGCGCAAATCATTCTGAGGACGTACGAACCGATCCAACAATATTCAAAATGTGCACTGCCAGAGGGTCGAATGATGTGAACCATAGATCCATCTACCGAGGCGTTCGGCCCATTCCACAATAGATAAATACATTCAAACAATCTATCAATAATTCATCAAGGAGCAAATATTCAGGAAAATGCAAGTTTCTCTTTCAAAAAATAAAAAATGATATCTAGCCTTTTTAGAAATTTATATACACGTACGATATGTTTTAAGCATTTATATGTTTGTCAACAAGGTTTCAAGTATTACAAGTAAGCATGCCTTTGAGTCCTAAACTACCCCGACTTAAGCATAATAATAGCTACGCACGGAATCTCATCACCTAGTGCGTATGTAGCCCCCACACATAGGAGCTCATAACTAATTAACTCACCCATGTGGATAATTCCATCTTACAAGGTTATAAAGGAGACTCACATCGCCCCGAAATTTCCATAACCGGCTTCCAAACCCTTTCAACGACTCCAATTGATGCACAACGCCCCAAAATTATTCAAATAATAGGCAAACCAAAAAAAATTCACTCTAATACTTGTAACAATTCAAATTATATAAGTTCCCAACTCCGCTCAAGAAGTTGACCAAAATTCCTTCGGGCCCACGTGCCCGGATTCCAAATTTTCTCGAAGATAAATTCTACTCATAGCTTTACTGGCTCAAATATACAATTTGCTCTAATTTTCATGATCAAATTCAAGGTAAAAGTCCAAAATTCCAAATTCTAGGTCTTCCCCAAAAATTCCAAATTTATACTAATTTTCCATGTCTAAATCCATGTAAGATCACATATTTTACTCAAAAATAGGAAGAAATCACTTACCTAGTGTTGCTTGGTGAAAATTCCTCCTTGAGTTCTCTAAAATTGTCCAGTCCAAATGAAAGAAATGGTCCAAAACTCGTGTTTAAAACAATTTCCCCAGGCTTCATCGAGTTGTACCTTGCGCTGTGCAGGTTATACATCCTATTACAGTTTTCTTCTGCTGTACACCTTGTGTTAAAACACCCATAACTCCTTGTGGAAATATCCAAAGGACAAATAGTTTGAAGATTTAGAAACTAGACTCGACGATATTTCATTTGATAGGTTATACACTATATAATCTTTATATATTCCGAGATATGATCTTCTAAATTCGGCTCCATGCATCAGAAAAATCTGTTGAAACTGCTCCACTAGCCATCTTCAATTAACCATAACTTTCTGATAAAAATATCCAAATCATGAATGGTTTAACTTTTTGAAAACTAGAATTCAAGGGCAACAACTTTTATGTTTTGCAAATGTTCAGATTCCTGATAGATATTGAGATATAAGCCTCCAAATTTAGCTCCGCGATTGCACTAGTTGCTGTCAAAACAACTTTCTGCAGAAAATTTCATCAACTCTTTGGTCTGAAATTGATTCCGTTAACCTTCCGAAATCCACCCGAGTCCCTCGAGACCCTAACCAATTACACAAACATATCCCAAAACATGATACGAACTTACTCGAGGCCTCAAATAACATCAAACAACGTCGAAATCATGAATCGTACTCCAATCCAAACTTTATGAACTTTAAAATTTCAAACTTCTACATTCGACGACGAAACATATCAAATCACGTCCAATTGACCTAAACTTTTTTTGCACAAAATTCACATTTGACATTATGAACTTACTCCAACTTTCGGAATGCGAGTCTGACCCCGCTATCAAAAAGTCCACTTTCGGTCAAACTTCTCAAAAACCTTCAAATTTCTATCTTTTTGCCAAATGACTCCAAAATGACCCACATACCTCCGAATTCACCTCCGATCGTGCTCCCAACACCAGAATCACCATACGGGCTACTCCGAGGCTAGAAGTCCCAAACAAAATAACACTGGAATGCACTTAAACCCAAACTTATGAAATTTCTTCCAAAATGCTAACTTCCACAATATGCATCAAAACGCTCATGGGTCATACAAAACTCGATCCGGGCATACGCCCAAGTCTGAAATCATCATACGAACCTACTGGAACCTTCAGATCCCAATTCCGAGGTCATTTACTCTAAAATCCAATCTTAATTAATTCTTTCAACTTAAAACTTCCGAAATAAAAATTCCCTTTCCAAATCAACTCTGAATTCCCCGAAATTCAATTTTGACCATGCGTACAAGTCATAATGCCTGATGTCAAGCTTCTCATAGCCCCAAACTGCTAAACAACATACTAGAGCTCAAAATGACCGGTTGGGTCGTTACATTCGTCTAGGTAGAGTACCACAAAGTGATCAAGGTAGGGATGAAAAATCTTGTTCATAAAGGTGCAAAATGTGTCTAGTACATTTGATATGACGAAGGGAATCACCAACCACTCAACGACTCCGTATCTCGTCACACATGTTGTCTTTGCTCATCCCCTTCTGCAATGCGAACCTTGTAGTAGCCCTTACGATGATCCACCTTGATAAAGTACTTGGCTTGCCCAAGTCTATCGAATAAGTCAACAATGAGAGGGATCGAGTACTTATTGTGACCATATTAAGTTCTTGGTAGTCTATGCACAAGTGCAACGATCCATCCTTCTTCTTCTGGAAAAATACTGATGCACAAGACGCCTTTAATGAGCAAATGTGACCAGCATCTAGCAACTCTTTCAATTTTTTCCTGAGATCTTCTATATCAGGTGGTGCCATATGATATGGGGAAAATGATAGGCTTAGACCATGTCTACAACTCAATCTTGTGATCCACCTCTCGCCTAGGCGGCAAATGCTAACTCCTCGAGTATGTCATCTTTGTTTTTCTCAAGCAACTTCTCTATGCAAGGTGGTCTTGAAAACTCTTGTATTCCTCCAGACTTGCGATGGTTGCCACGAATGTCGGCTACCCCTTCTTGATTCCCTTGGCAACCTGCATTGCTGAGAGTTGTGCTTGGCTCTTTCTATGTAGCATAGTCACTGTAGGTACCATGCAAGATCCTTCTCACTCCATAACCTAGAGACATTGGAGGTAGGGGTCGATCAAAGTATGACAATGTCAAAAGAACTCTTAGCCCAGTATGATGTCAAAGATATCCATCGCGGCTACGATAAAGTTTTTCATACCTTTCCAAGTTCCTAATTTCACACCAACTCGATTAGCTACCCCAGTAGCATTTTGTAGCTCGGTATTCACGGTCTTGAAGTGAGAGTTTTTTGGAGCAAGCTTCAATCCTAGTCTCATTGCGGCAGCCTCAATCACGAAATTATGAGTTTCTCTAGTATCCACCATTGCACGAGCGAACTTGTTATTGATGGTGAGATCTACGTACTGATTGCAGTTCTCGCTAGGTTGGATAGCATACTTCATGAGAGCACCACATAATTCAATCATACCAACTGTGCGGTCCCCGAACTCTCTCCTTGTGACTGCTCCATCCGTTCACAGACCATGGCACTAAAGCTCTTAAGGCCGGGACAATTCCTGAAACAGTGTGGCCCTCCGCATACATAGCATCCCTTCTTCTCGGCCTGCACCTTCTAATTGATATAGCCCTGATGGCCACTCGGTTTTTTGAAATCTTGAGTCTTGAAGTACTATTGTTGTATCTCCTTGCCTTTTCCACAGTCTTCCCACCTATGAAACTGTTAACCTTTGACTCCTTGCCTTTGCTTTTGTTGTGCTTTTCATGCCTGAAATCCGTCACTGATTCGGCCTCCACTAGGGCTTGGTCTATATCCGCGACTTGCCGGCATTGCAACTCCTACACCAAGTTTGTAGATCGTCCATGAAGTGGATCAACAAGTCGTCATTGGTCAGGTTGGGTGTTTGAGCATAAGGGTAGTGAACTCCTTAACATAGTCATGTATGGTACCTATTTGCTTCAACTCCCTAAGCTTGCGCCTTGTCTCGTACAAGACATTGTTTGGAAAGAACTGTCGCTTGAAATCTGCTTTGAACTGATCCCACGTGCTAATATTACAAAGACCTTTATCCACATCAGCTATCTTCCTTCTCTACCATAGAATGTCAGTTTCTAATAGGTACATCATGACAATGTTTATCATGGCCTCGTCGTCCCTAACTTTGTCGTTCCTGAAGTAGTTCTCCAAGGGCAAAAGGAAGTTTTCGACTTCTTGTGTATCACGAACACCTACACCAGGGGTTTGGGAGCCTCTGTCTTAGCCCCCTAGTCACTACAACATTGTTAGCTACCTCACTCATGCCATCATCGACCTTCTCCTTGAGTGACTCTATCTCTTCCTTCATAGTATCGATAGTACTGAAAGCCTCCATGAGTCTTCACTTTAAGGCAGTGATAATTTGCCTTAGTTCCATCTCGGTCTGTGTACGTCCCTCCAAGTCATTTAAGATACTCTAAATATCTTCAAGAGTGTGCCCCTCAAAAACTCTAAGGGTGCCTTCTACCTTTCCCAAGAATTAGCCAAATAACTCAACGACGTCCATCCCCGCCTTCAACTTCATCACCCATTCTTTACCGACCGAGACGCCCTGGAGCAGTACCTCTACTCCATTCTCTCTTTCCTCAGTGGAAGATGGTTCTTGGGATGTAAGTCCTTCGTTTGACACAATCTCGGGTGGCATATCCTGGCTCTTGTTGGAGGCATTCCTTTTTTTTTGTTACGACCCTTCTCCCAACACATCTTGAATGACGTTGGATTAGGTATTGGTAGCATTAATTTCTCCGTCGTTCGTCATTCCCTTAGTTGCAACCTTTGCTCTAATATCACGTTGTCACGGCCTAAGTCGTTAACTAAGTACATGTGCGGCACTTGACAACTCGCTCACAATCTTGCACATCTTGCTCAGGTTCTTGCTATGCCAAGTTTTCATTGCTACACTCAAGATCGCTAAAAGAATGGTAGAAAGAACACAAGAAATTTGTTAAAGGAAACTTTGTATTAGAAAGAACTTGAATTGTTTGCTTGGTGAATTACAAACGAATGGTCCCCTTTATATACTAATATCCTAGGGGCTAATGTGTAAATTTTAGTTGTTGCGCAAGTCCTTAATGTTTACAAGTTAACGGATTCTCTACAAGCCTAGAATATTCCAAGGACTTTTCTAGAAAATTCATAGGAATCTAGGGTCTTCCAAGGAAATGCCCAAACTTCTCTAGAATATTCTCACAAATGCTAGCCTTCCTCCTATGTAAGCTTCCACATACATTAATATATGTCAAATGGCGCCTATGTGGCACGATGACATAGTGGGTCATCACAATATATACAATTTGGTATTACTCAACTCTTTCTCCCAAAATTTAACATTATATTCGAGATTTTATACATTTACAGATTTACTTAAGAAAGTGCAGATCATGAAAGGTACAATTTTGTAATTTCATTTACAACCGTTCCTATGCTCCATATTAGAAGATTTAATTATTTTTTCTCTATATCTATGTTATTTCTTACATGAAAAATATGATTGAAATTTCTTAAAAATTATTTATTTATTTGGAGCTTAGGATCTTGGTAGTAATTCTACACCTAAAGGATGATATTCTTTTCTTCTTTTTTTTCTTTGGCAAAATACTTGAATTATGGACACGTTACATACTTTTTGGGAACGAAAATTATTTTACATATTTAACCTTTTCAAAGTGTGTCTAAAACACACAACTTTTTTGTTGACCAGTTTTTCAATATATGTGTGACATCATGCACCAATAAAGACGTAACACGTGTCATAACTAAAAAAATACTTAATTAAAAATGCCACTTGCTGATAACATAGCATAAACAATAAAGTAAACGGTGACATGTGTCTGTTCTCATTTACTTTTTATTTTTAAATTTTTTCCTTCTCCACTCTTTTCTCTTTCGTCTCCACCTGACCCTATCTTTCTCTATCATAGGCCAAACTAGAATTTCTACCAAGTTAAACCTACATAACCACCATTAAAATCCCATGTTGCTCTTCCAAATAAACATAAATCCTCACAGACCAGCCATAAACCCGGCCACCGAAAAATGGAGAAGACAAGCACCTGAAAAAGTTTCGCCTAAACTAGAGAGAACACCAAAAAATTTTAATTAGAGATTTGTCGAACCTTCCCTTTGTCTTATCATTGACCATCTTTTCAAATTATAATTAAGTTTTTATAATTAATCCAGCTTGAGATCTTGTGAATGTATATTGCAGAGATAAAAGGTTTGTTCAGATTTACAGAGCAAATATCGCTGGACTTTGGCCGGAAAGCAATCAAAATCGGAGTTTCGGAGCCACAAATGAGACACAACCTCTACCAAACTCTCATTTCAGCGTGTCACGACTAGGGATTTGATTTGGGAATTGTGGGTAAAGGATTCTAGGGTGGGAGATGGCGTGATAATGGTTTAGTGGTGAGAGCAAAATAGAGTCGGAAGATGAAAGAGCTGGAGTTAAGGCTGTATTGTGCTCCGGGCCTATCCCAGGACCGTGAGCCCATATGGGCTTTGGGCTAAACGGGCCAGCTTGTATGGTCCGGTCCCAAGCTGTCCTAAGAGCTCACTGTGGGTCGGTCCATCATGGAGAGACCGCGAGTCCATCATGGAGAGACCGCGAGCCCTGGACCATTTAGCTTGGGACAGGTTGGAGGGCTTGGGATGATTCAATCGGGCCCAACAGGTCCAACGACTATTTTTCAATTTTATGAAAGTTTAAAAACTAGCCGTTGGCCTTCCAATTTAGTTGTTTGGCTTTTTAAAAAATAGTCACTTGCTTCTAAACTTTGTTTTAATCCCAAACTTTTTATAATTATATTTTTTTCCATATTCTCAACTATAAATACCCCCTCAATCTTTTATTTACTCACAAAATCATCAATATCTCTCAAACTTTCTTCTATAATTGTTTACTTTATTGCAATTTGTGAAAAATTGTGAAGTTGGTGAATTGAAGTATTCAAGTCTTCAATGATATACAATTTTTAAGAAGTTGTTCGTCAATTTGATAAACTCGTTCCAACTCTTAAATTTTTATATTATAGTTTTATTTGTTTTAGTTTGTATGATTACAATTAATATGACCCTTTCTTTGAAAAACTATTTGGTGGTAAAAAAAAATCTAAAATTGGTGAATCTAATGGCCAAGCTACTACTCCTCTGCCGTCTCCCCGACCCAGATATATTACCGGTCCTCCCCCACCGACTTGATAGTGACAACCGTTGTTTTCAATTTACCAGTAGTCAATTTTGTCATGATACCGCACTAGGTCAACAATTAAATGATGAATATATGAATGCTCTTTATGGTAATCAAACTATCGATGAAAATGATGATTTAGAAAAAATGCAACCGGATTTAGATGATGCACCTACTAGTCCTGTTGCTAACCCAACTGATAATAATTCAAATGATGCCCCGCCTGACCGTCCTGTAGTAACCCCTACTTTTAATAGACAACCTTCTAGACGGGGCGGAATATCTCTTGTTTGGCACTTTTTATTCAACTAAGAGATCAAAATAAGGCTAAGTGTAAAACTTGTGGGACTTTGATTGCTTATAAATTTACTGAAGATCGTAGTTGTACGGGTACTTTGACTAGACAGGTACAGACATACCCGAAAGATAAAGCTAGATTTCTTCAAATAAAAGCTGCGCAAGAGGGGACAAGTGTAACCCCAGTACCGAGTCAAATCTAGTTCAACCAGAAATTTACACTGTTACTGGTGACATATTATATTTCCCTCCAAATAAAGATCGTGAAGAATTTGCAAAAATGGTTACTGTTATGTGCTTACCCTATAGTTTTCCTTCTCTCACTTTGTGCATTATATTAGAAGAGTTTTTAATCTTACTTCTAAAGGATAGCCTCGCGCAGGCGTAAAGAGCGATATTTATAAATATAAACATAAATATGAACAATATTTGCGCTATTTATTTCCTCACATAAATTATCGCATTGCTATTACTACTGATATTGCTAGAAGTGGTAATGATTATGACTATCCTACTGTAACCACTTATTAGATTGATGAGGAATGGAAAATACAGAAGCGCATTATTGCTTATAGAATAATTAATTCACGTCACACAAGTAAGTTTATTGCTAACATAGTTACAGATATTTATAAATATTTTTGCTTTAGGGATAAAATAATGTCAGTTTTAATGGATAATTCTTCTAGTAATACTAATGCAACATGCTTGCTTACAACTACACTAAATCTTGCATTTAGTAATATTTTTCATGTTAGATGTATTTGTCATATTTATCATTTAATCGCCAGTGATGGTATTAAAATTTTAAATGTTGAAATTGAAACGGTTAAAATAACTCTTAATTGACTTTTTGTATTCAAACCGTAGAAGTTAACTTAGATAATATTTAAAAAATGTGATAAATTTGGCCTTAGAGAAAGAAAGGTTCCTAAACCTTGTCGGACTAGATGAAATTACATATATGAACAGTTTAGTTATTGCACATGAATATAGAAACCCAACAAACGTAACGTTTAATGCTAGTGTTGGTGGTGGTGATGATGATGATGATGATGATGATGATGATGATGAACACATTACAAATCATGATTGGACTAATGTTAAAATTCTTGTAGACTTTTTAGAATAATTTTATGTTGCTACAAATAAATTATCTCGGCAATATTATCCTATTATTTCTAACTGATTAGTTATATTGCAACATTTGCAGATTTGTTTACTCAATTTTCAGAGGGTGGGGTAATCTATCAACTTGCTAATAATTCTATGAAAGATAAATTTAAAAAATATTTTTTCCCTATTCCCCCTATTTTTGGTGTTGTTGCCATGTTAAATCCGACCACGAAATTAGGAGGTCCTCACTTTTGGTATACAAATATTTATAAGGCTTTATCACTTTCAGATGAGGAATTTGCTACACTTGCAGATGCAGAAGTCTCAACTAAAATAAATGCTCAAACAATTTATAATACTTATCAACCTGCCTTAAATCATGCTAGACCAAATGTTCCAACTCTTACTTCGTCTAGTTCGCAATCATCTAAAAGAACTGCGGGCCTAAAATCACTTACTTCTTGGACGCAATTCAGGGGTTCTCAAGGTGATACTATTGGTGATAGTTCACAACTAAATGAGCTTCGAATTTATTTGTCGCATGGACTTGAATAAGAGAATCCTGACGGCTCCTTTGATGTTTTGGAATGATGGAAGGACAAAGAAAAATACTATCAGATTCTTTCAAAGATGGCTCGAGATATTTTAAGTATTCAAGCTTCAACAGTGGCATCAGAGAGTGCCTTCAGTCAAGCGAGACTTTAAATCGGTGATCATAGAGCGTCTATGAAGGAGAGCTTGGAAAAATTAGTACTTTTGAGAGATTAGATCTGTTCAGAAAGAAGATATTTTGGATTTGATGAATCACATCCGGAGATAACGAAGCTTATGAAGAAATGCTAGTGGAACTTGCGGAGGATGCTGCTTCGCTCGGAAGCGATGATGAACAGGCTTCTTTTTCTCCACCACCAACGGAAGTTCCTTTGAACCTTGGCGGATTTATAAAATTTGTTAGAGATAATATGTAGGCTAATATGTAGCTTATATTTTGGCACATTTTCATTAGCTTTTTTCCCTTTTAATGGTGATATTAGCACCTTATTGTGCTCATTCCATTGGGGGGAGGAAGACTAAGAAAGATATTGTCATTTTTTGTTAATGTCGTAATAATAAAAACTATAAGGCATTCCCTTGAATATTTCTTTACAATTATTTTTGTGTTTAAATTTGAATTAGAAGATTTATATAATTTACAAGGAATTGCCTTAGATAAAAAAATTTGAAAAAATTAGCCTGAAACACTTAGGTCCGTGGGCCCGGCCCATTTAGCTCGAGACCATGTGGGCTTAGGTCCGTAGTGAGCCGGTTCCACCCTCTATCACCATTAAGCTCAGGACCGCTTGGGCCCAGCTAGTCAAAGCCCGAAAGCATTTGGACTATCTCATTTAGCCTATTTAGACCCAGAGCCGAATCATAATACAGCCTTAGCTGGAGTTTAAAGATCTGGTGCTTGTATGCTTGCGTTAATGAAGGCTGGAGAATGGTAGTGGATGATTTCTTTCCTACTTCCTCTTTTCAACTTAGGCGAATAAAATGTGGAAGGGATTGGGTAAAAAGGTAAGAAGAAAACAATGGAAAATAAGAAAATAAAAAAGGTTGGACACGTGACTTTAAGGTAATAGGTCAGAGTCAAAAAATTTAGATTATGTTATAAATAGAGGGATTTTACACTTCTATTTAAGGTGAATGTCTTTAATTAGAGAGATTCTAGAGTCCTATTATTGGTAGCTAAATCATCCCACTCCCTATAAATAAAGGGGTCTTCTACCACTGTAATACATCCCTAACAATCTCTAAGTATCAATAAGAATACTTCTCTCTCTCTATTCTCTCTATTGCTCTTGTTCTTGCATTATTGTTCTTGTCTTTATATTATTTCATAACACGTTATCAGCACGAGACTCTACCGTCTCATGAACCATTCTCGAAAAATCTAAGGTATTTCCCTCTTCCTAATTTAATTTTCGATTATGTCTGACATTACGAAAAGAAAGTTCGTTGCCCTTGAAATTTCGGGCAAGAACTATATGACATGGGTGTTGGATGCTGAAATCCACTTAGATGCTATGGGTCTCGGAGACACCATTAAAGATAGAGAAAAAGCATCCACCAAGACTGTGCGAAGGCCTTGATTTTCTTGCGCCATCACCTTGATGAAGGTTTGAAGATTGAATATCTCACCGTCAAGGATCCACTCATCTTGTGGAACGGCTTAAAGGAGAGATATGACAACCTGAAGTTGGTCACTCTGCCACAAGCACGATATGATTGGGCTCATCTGAGGCTCCAGGACTTTAAGTCCGTTTCTAAATATAATTCTGCAATGTTCAGAATTACTTCTAAATTGAAGCTATGCGGGGATAAAATCTCCGATTATGATATGCTTGAGAAAACGTTTACAACGTTTCATGCCTCCAATATGGTAACAACAGTACAGAGAGAAAGGCTTTACAAAGTACTCTGAACTGATTTCTCTTCTACTAGTGGCTGAGCGAAATAATGATCTGCTCATGAGAAATCACGAAAATCGACCCACTGGGTCTACACCACTGCCTGAAGCAGATAAGGTGCACTCTCATTATGCCAAACATGAAAAGGGCCATGGTCATGGTCGTAAACGGGGTCATAGCCAGGGACGTAGACAAGGAAGAAATTCCAATGAAGTCCGTCAACCCCCAAGGAGAGATAACCGCCGGAAGCAGAAATGGGATCATGAAGATCCTAAGGCAAATGGTTCAAAAACTATATGTTATCGTTGCGGTGGGAAAGGGCACTGGTCAAAGACTTGCCGTATACCAAGACACTTGGTTGACCTTTATCAAGCATCTCGAAAGAGTAAAGGCCCTGAAATAAATTTTGTCTATGACGACAACTTGGACATCACCCACCTGGATGTGGCAGACTTCTTTGAGCAACCCGAGGGAAAAATAAACCACCTAATCGGTGATGGGTCCGTGATGAAAGAAGATGGAGTTATTTGATTTTGTTCTACTTATTTGTATTAGTTAGTGAATAAACTAATAGTCATTAGTATTAGCTCGTATTAGTTAGTTCATGATGCAGTGTTAGCAGTAGTTCTTTAGAATGTCTTCAATATGCTCAAATATCAATAATATTTTTATTTTCCAGTAGGGTAATCGACTAGCCTGAAAAACTAGTCGATTATCTAATATTTTCGCATTAAAGCTGAAAAACAATTGATCGACAATCGATTGTCTATGTCTAACAATCGATTGTCGTTAGACAGTGTAATCTGGAATTTTTCAAAAATCATCCACAATCGATTGTCTATGTCTAACAATCGATTGTCGTTAGACAGTGTAATCTGGAATTTTTCAAAAATCATCCACAATCGATTGTCTATGTCTAACAATCGATTGTCGTTAGACAGTGTAATCTGGAACTTTTCAAAAATCATCCACAATCGATTGTCTATGTCTAACAATCGATTGTCATTAGACAGTGTAATCTGGAATTTTTCAAAAATCATCCACAATCGATTGTCTATGTCTAACAATCGATTGTCGTTAGACAGTGTGATCCGGAATTTTTCAAAATTAATCAACAATCGATTGTCAATGTTAAACAATCGATTGTGTGTGAAAAATGCTTAAACTGAAAATTTTCAAGCTGCATAGTAATCAATTATGGATAACATATCTGATTTTATTAGTCAACTGTTAGCAGCAGATTTTGAAAATATTATGTGACACAAACGAATTGAACTTGTTTATTCTTATGTTCGTGTATCTCTTTTGTATGTCAAACTATGGGATAGCAAATATGGATATCTCACAAAGCGAACTTGGATCAACGTCCAACTGTAAAAGTATTTGCCTAGTTGATTCATGTACTACACATACAATACTCAAAGAAAAGAAATATTTCTCTCAACTAAATATGTGTAAGGCAAACGTTACTACAATCTCTGGAAGTAATAAATTGATTGAAGGCTCCGGAAGAGCAATTGTAACTCTGCCCAAAGGCACGACTTTAATCATAGAGAATGCAATGTTCTCCTCCAAGTCTAAGAGAAACTTGTTGAGTTTTAAAGATGTACGCTGGAATGGCTATCATATTGAGACAATGGATGAAGATAATCTTGAATATCTCGTCATCACAAAGAATGTCTCCAGCCAAAAGAGGGTTATTGAGAAATTTCCGTCTTTATCTTGTGGCCTGTATTGGACAAGAATTAGTGCAATTGAGGCACATTCAACAGTAAACCAAAGGGTTACTGATTCCAATACCTTTGTACTTTGGCATGATCGATTGGGACACCCAGGATCGGTCATGATGAGACGGATTATAGAAAGCTCATATGGGCATCCGTTAAAGAATTTCAAAATTCTTTCGAATAATGAATATCCTTGCACTTCATGTTATCAAGGCAAGTTGATTATCAGGCCATCACCAACAAAGGTTGGGACTGAGTCACCCACGTTTCTGGAACGTATACAAGGGGACATTTGTGGACCTATTCACCCACCTAGTGGGTCGTTTAGGTATTTCATGGTCTTGATAGACGCATCCTGTAGATGGTCTCATGTGTGCCTGTTGTCATCACGCAACCTTGCGTTTGCGAAATTAATGGCACAAATAATTCGACTACGAGCACAATTTCCAGATAATCCAATCAAGTCCATTAGACTGGATAATGCTGCTGAGTTTACATCCCAAGCATTTAATGATTATTGCTTATCAATCGGGATAAAAGTTGAATATTCTGTAGCTCATGTTCACACTCAAAACGGTCTTGCAGAATCGTTAATTAAACGCCTGCAGTTGATTGCAAGGCCATCACTTATGAGAACGAGGCTGCCCACTTCGGTATGGGGTCACGCCATCTTACATGCAGCAATGCTAATTCGTCTCAGACCGACGAATTACCACAAGTATTCCCCGTTGCAATTGGTTTTGGGTCATGAACCCAATATATCCCATTTAAGAATTTTTGGATGCGCAGTATATGTGCCTATAGCACCGCCATCCCGCACCAAAATGGGTCCGCAAAGAAGGTTAGGAATATATGTTGGGTTTGAATCGCCCTCCATCATTCGCTACCTCGAAACATTGACAGGCGACGTATTTACTGCACGATTTGCAGACTGTCGATTCGATGAGACACTTTTCCCAAAATTAGGGGGAGAAGTTGGTGAAACCAAACGGGAAATTTTGTGGAAAAATGCATCATTATCTCATCTTGATCCACATACCTCTATTTGTGAAAGAGAGGTACAAAAGATTATCCATTTGCAAAGAATAGCAAATCAAATGCCTGACGCATTTACGGACTTGAAGAGGATAATGAAATCCCACATTCCCGCGGAAAATGTTCCAATCCGTATTGATGTCCCTGTTGGACAATCATCTAGTGTCATATCCAATGAGTCAAATGCACGCCTGAAGCATGGCAGACCATTAGGTTACAAAGATCGAAATCCTAGAAAGAGGAAAAAGAATGATCAAAATGACACCACGAAAGAATGTCATGAGGAAATTCATGATTTATCAAATTCTGAGATTCATGAAGAATCCATTGAGCCCGAGACTGGAAAATACGGAACTATCCCTAAATCCAATTAATATTGAGGAAAATATTAATCGAGTGGATATTGTGGTGGATAATGCCTTTGCTTATAATGTCGCATCTAGCATTATGCAAGAATGTGAGGACCTCGAACCTCAATCTGTTGAAGAATGTCGAAAAAGACAGGATTGGCCAATGTGGCAAGAAGCAATTCAATCAGAATTGAATTCGCTGGCAAAACGTGAAGTTTTTGGCCCTATAGTTGAAACACCTAATGGTGTTAAGCCTGTCGGCTATAAATGGGTCTTTGTACGCAAAAGAAATGAGAAAAACGAGGTACAAAGATATAAGGCACGCCTTGTTGCACAAGGTTTTTCTCAAAGGCCTGGTGTCGATTATGAAGAGACATATTCGCCTGTAATGGATGCGATAACCTTTCGTTATCTCATAAGTTTTGCTGTCCATGAAAAGCTTGACATGCACTTAATGGATGTGGTTACTGCCTATCTTTATGGCTCACTTGATAATGAGATATACATGAAAATTCCCGATGGACTCAAGATGCCAAACACGCATAATTCAAAATCTCGGGAAATGTTCTCAATTAAATTGCAAAGATCCTTGTATGGTCTAAAGCAATCTGGACAAATGTGGTATAATCGTCTTAGTGAGTACTTGTTAAAAGAAGGGTATATAAATGACGCCATTTGCCCGTGTGTTTTTATAAAGAAAACAACATCGGAATTTGTTGTACTTGCCGTATATGTCGATGACATAAACCTTATTGGAACCCATATAGAACTCCAAAAGGCAATTGATTATCTAAAGGATGAATTCGAGATGAAAGATCTCGGAAAGACTAAACTATGTCTTGGTTTGCAAATTGAATATTTGGCAAACGGAATTTTTGTTCATCAATCTACCTATACAGAAAAGGTACTGAAACGGTTTTACATGGATGAAGCACATCCTTTAAGTACACCGATGGTTGTTCGATCACTTGATGTGAACAACGATCCATTCCGACCACAAGAAAGGAATGAAGAGCTACTTGGTCCTGAAGTACCATATCTTAGCGCAATTGGCGCACTAATGTATCTTGCAAATACTAGAAGGCCTGACATATCCTTTTCAGTTAATGTCTTAGCAAGATTTAGCTCGGCTCCTACGAGAAGACATTGGAATGGGATCAAACACATATTGCGGTACCTAAAGGGAACTACCGATATGGGCTTATTTTATGGCAAGAATTGCAGCCCGGATCTTGTTGGTTATGCTGATGCTAGATATTTGTCCGACCCACACAAGGCTCGATCTCAAACAGGTTATGTGTTTACCTGTGGAGAAACCGCCATATCTTGGCGATCGACTAAGCAATCAATTGTGGCTACTTCATCTAATCATGCCGAGATAATTGCTATTCATGAAGCAAGTCGGGAGTGTGTGTGGTTGAGGTCTATAATACATCATATCCAAGACAAATGTGGTTTGAAGTGTGATAAATTACCCACAACTTTGTATGAAGACAATGCAGCATGTATAGCTCAATTGAAGGGAGGATTCATAAAAGGAGATAGAACGAAGCATATTTCACCAAAGTTATTCTTCACACATGATCTTTAAAAGAATGGTGATATCAATGTTCAACAGATTCGTTCAAGCAACAATATGGCTGATTTGTTCACAAAATCTCTACCAAAGTCAACCTTCAAGAAGCTAGTTCACAAGATCGGGATGCAAAGACTTAAGGACATAAATTGATGTTCTTATCAGGGGGAGTTAATGCGCATTGCACTCTTTTTCCCTTACAAGGTTTTGTCCCACCTGGTTTTCCTTGCGAGGTTTTTAACGAGGCAACCAATAGGCGCATATTCAAACATGTGTACTCTTTTTCCTTACTTTAATTTTTCCCATTGGGTTTTGTTTTAAGGTTTTAACGAGGCACATCATTGAATAGACATTCAAGGGGGAGTGTTATAAATAGAGAGATTTTACACTTCTATTTAAGGTGAATGTCTTTTATTAGAGAGATTCTAGAGTCCTATTATTGGTAGCTAAATCATCTCACTCCCTATAAATAAAGGGGTCTTCTACCATTGTAATACATCCCTAACAATCTCTAAGTATCAATAAGAATACTTCTCTCTCTCTATTCTCTCTATTGCTCTTGTTCTTGCATTATTGTTCTTGTCTTTATATTATTTCATAACAGATTCATCATTTCTTTTAGGTGTAAAACACGAGTGTGCCAACTGTAAAAAATTGTGTGTTGAAAAGGTTAAGTGTATAAAATAATTATCATCTACAAAAGGTATATAACAGGAATTTGGTTCATAATTTAAGGGTAACTTATGTATTTTACCTTTTTTTTTTGCAATGTTTTTCTGATTTTCGATTCTCCCTTATATCAGGGTTCCTGTACAGAGTATTAGGCAGTCAGATCTATGTTTGGTGTATGTTAGAGATTAGAAGGTGAAAATTTATAGGTATTCCCCCTGGTCATCCGTAAAAGTAGCAGTATGGAAGTTTCTCACACCACACGTAGAGTGCATATTTGGGTTGAAGCCTTGAAGCAATCAAAATCGATTTCCAGAGTATTTAATTATACAGAAAATGGCCACATATAATATTAAAAATAATTTAAAAATAACTTTCATTTCAATATTTAATTACTTCAAACCTTATCTATATATTTTCATTCAAATATAACCTTCAATTGGACGAACTGTCATGTGACTTCACATGATTAAAATGCCCATCCAATTTTTTTACCCTGTTCATTTTAATATCACCCATATCCGACCCATATTCACCCCCCCCCCCCCCCCAAAAAAAAATAATATACCCTTAAATTTAACCACTGTTTTATAGCCTCTTGCCACAGCTAACGTGCTTTATTTTACAGATTACACCCCAATTTTCTATAGACAATTAAATGTAGTTATCATCTAGCTGACCCATCAATATACAGAAATTAAACTCAAACTGTAGTAACAATCAGAAAAACCATTTGGGTCTAACTTCTGATTCCTCCTCTGTCAACTCCCTGTAGTCATACCACTGTCCTCCAGCTTTGCCAACTGGTAGAGGAGGTCGAACAAAAATCTCTACTGGCTTCGGAACATGAACAACAAAGGTTAGCTCTCCAGCTGTAACTTCTGGAACCGTATCAGATGTTCCGACTGATTTGTTCGCTGGTATAACAGAGAACCATCCAAGACCAGATATAGCCACATCGCAGGTAGGTCTATAGAGACACATTAGCAAAAAAATAAGCATATTAGACATCCAGATAGTGCCACAGTTTAGACATGAATGTGCTCACCTCTCAATATCTTCATACTTAATTGGTAATTGGCGCTTTGTTTCAAGTCCCATCCAGCCATCTGCCTTTTCTTTTCCTGTCGGCGGTGTCAATAAAATTCCTAGTTCTTTCTGCAGCAATGAGAGATGTTTCAAACGCAAAGTACATATAGAAAAAGGGTAGTGATATACCATGTTCTATATCAGTTGTACAAAATTTTCCAAAGGGATTTACAGATAATTGACTACTCTACCTATTGTTTAAGATTTTAAGTTAAATGCTCATGATGAAATCATCATGAATGATGAATGTAAGCAAGGGCCTGGCAAATGATACTGAAGTCTCTTTTTGGAACAAAAAGAATATGAAATCATGAATTCCATATCTCACTTTTCCTTTATGCAACACTCTTTTCGTTGAAAAGAAAATATATTAAAGGAACTTCCATACTGCTGCCTATCCTGTACTTGCTGGTGCAGTGCTCTTTTCTTTTTGTTTTACATTACTGTCAATATCCCGAAAAGGTCAAAGGTAGGTATAAAATATGAGAGTTTGGCATTACCTTGTAGAACTCATCTGCTTCTTCAGTAGGCACCATATGAAGTTGCAACGCCTTGGGTCCATAGAATGTCAAACAAGTCTCTGGGAGAACCTGAAGTAATATCAAAGTAACCATCAATAGACAATTACTGAATGGGACTGTTTACATGCCAAAGAGATAAGATCTTTATGAGAAACCTTCAAAACATCGATTCGCACGAGGCCTCCCCAAAATATTGATAATCCGCTCAAGCCACGTGATCTCACTCGGTCAGCTATCTGTAACTCCAAGTTTCGCCCAGAACTCTAGTTACATCAGAAAACCAGAAAAGAGAGGAAAATACTTAATTCGCATCCGTTTGGATACAAAAATCTCCTAAAGCAAATGTTGGAGAAAGAACATACTGGAAAAACTTGACCACGGAGACGACTTTGAGGAGCAAGAATGGGGAGATCTTCTGCGTGAATAACTGCAGCTTGCCTATGATGAAGGTGGACTCCAGGAGTATCATACACTTTCTATATTATAATAAGCGCATAGAAACTGTTAAAATTTCACTCATATTGGAAGAATTGTCAATCTATGAAGTACTCATCTTTTAACATTGAAAATAAAAATAAAAAGAGAAGAAAGTTAGGATTCATTTAGCAAAAAATTAAGGACAACAGCTATAATGACTTCGAGTAATGTCTTTATCTATTGTTACTCCTTATCATTATTTCAAAACTGATTTTGTGATCCCTGTCATCAGCCATGTGTAGGTATGGTTTCCCGGGCTTCGTTTGAGACTAGGTGGGAAGTTCTTGGAGGGAAGGATGCCGGGGGTCTATTTGGAAACCGCCTCTCTACCCAAGGGTAGGGGTAAGGTCTGCGTACATACTACCCTCCCCAGACCCCACTAAGTGGGATTATACTGGGTTGTTGTTTTCTAATAGAGTCTCACTGTTGAACTAAATACTCGAGCATTAGGGGGGGGGGGGGGATTCTTAATCACAAATTAATTTCCCACGAGTTTAATAAGAGTTCGATAGGATCTCTACCTCTTTAAGATTCAAGAACCACACTTTAACCCCTCCATTTCACTCAGTAATTCAAAAACCATATAAAAAACTATCACTTAAAGGAGTTGGATGATAATTTGCTAGAGTGAGATACACTAACCCCACCACCAAGGAAAGCATCAACTGGGATTGGACCCAGTGTAGTTCCAGGAACAGCTGATTGTATTGGTTTGTATTTTCGTGCAGTGGCTGCAACTGGGTCATTATATGACATCGTATCTGATTACACAGTTGTAGTAAGATAAATTAATTGCAGACAAAAAAGAAAGATCAAAGCAGCATTGGAAAGAGCAGGTTTAAAGAAGCAGAATGCATTTAAAATAAAAGACTGAAAGTAACTAGTTCCCAATTTGCCATATATAGGTAGCACATTAATACAGGTCAAAGCAAGATTTCATTGGAAAATTGAAGCAACCATTGCATGGTAGAAGTTTATATTAATAATCTATTAAATAAGAAGAAAATGATAAGCTAAAAGAATGCTGTTGGAAGTAATGGAAAAAGCACATCCAGATATGAGGTTATGATGTGTAGGCGAAGTAGTTGATTGGATCTTTCTAGTGATTCTGCAGAACATCATTTCCAACTCGAGATACATTCTAGGACCATAAATACTAGGAGCTGCTCTTGTTTAAAGTGACAGAGGAAAAAAAAAAAGAAAAAGCTGAAAATTACAGCACTAGCAACCAAATCTAAGGAATTATGCATTGCAACTCGGATACTGCAGTTGACCAAAAGAAGAAAAAAACATTATAAAGAACTAAACCTATGTATTAAATTGCACCCCGACAACCTGATGAATACATGAGTTCATAAAAGACTTACTTAACAGCGCATTGATGAATGCAGATTTTCCCACGTTTGCTGAGCCCTGAAAATTCAGTCTTAACATTTACATAAGTTGATTCTAAACCACTAAGAATCAAATTGAAGAATTCATAAAGACCCAGCACAACACAAGAAAAGGTGACTAATCATCACATTCCAAGTTTTGGATAAATCTCAGTCCAGTGGTTTGTAAACTAACTAACCAGAATGTATACATCCCTTCCCTGCAGGAAAATATCAAAAGAACATTAGTAAACCCTAAAATAACGTGAAAAAGCTAAAAGTAAGCCTATCATATGTTTGTTTACGCAGGAGAAAAGTTCCTTGACAAAGTAATTCAAACTAAAAAAGAGAAGGTTCACATATAAGCTGACAGAATAAACAATTAGGCTTGATGCACCATCCAGAAATACTGTATTGTCTAAGAAAAGACAAATTCAAATTGGATTTTGACTCTCCAAGTAATGAATAATGATCACAAGATATCTAATTTTATTAGAAAGAAATAACAAGCCATTAATGCAAGTTACTAGAAAGATGGATTGATCTTTTACTTAAGGAGATTGATTTGATTCCATAGGTGTCTCTATCACTACATATTCAGACACAACCTCTTTCCTAGTTAACTAATCCAGTCTCTGTCTAAAGAGACCCGTCAAACAGAATCACAAGAAATGTCTATTTATTTACAGCTTATCTAGTAATGAATGCACTAGCATAAACCATGATATAGTAGTTCCAGAAAATGTGGTTTTTCTTTAGAGGGATACGCACAAAACCAAGCCAGTTTTATCCAGAATAGAAAATTGAAATCTTATGTCTTCATAGAGAAGAAACTGACCTTTTTTTCTTTTTGGATTTCTGACACCACTCCAGCGATTCCAACCAATGACTTTGAACTGGTTAAATGAACGCTCAGAACACTGCAAAAAGGAGCATGCTATTTTAGATTTTATCTCATCCTTTTGTGCTCGGGAGTAGAAGTCTGACGTGACATTTACCTTAACTAGAACCACCAATTAAATATTAATATACATGAAGGTGATAATCAAAGTATTGCAAGTGAACATGATCTCCAAAAGGATGATGCAAAGCAATGCTGGTTATAGATGACTAACTGACAATTAGGAATCTCAAAAGAAGCACGCCAACTAACCCAAGCTGAAGCTATCTCCTATTGCACGTAAGCGACATACAAATCAATATATAAAGGATACTTAATACACCTCAAACTTACTTAAGCTTCTTCTTCATTGTGGCCTCCACAACCCAGTCACCAACACAATTAAGATCAGTTTCTTTTGGAAGAAGATCCACCTTAAGAAAGTGAAATAGAGAGAGATGTTAGTTGGAATTTACACCTAGTCAATATTGCTTCTACATTGTCAGCATTTTAGCAGAAACAACGGTAGCATAAACTGCATATTACTTAGTTGCTATTATTACCTTAGTTATAACCAAAATTATTGGATTTGCACCAGCAAGATCTCGGACACGAGCCAGAAAACTGCCATTGAAGTCTACAATATCAACCTACATGTGATGATCCATGAAAGCACATAGAACGCAAAAAAACACAAATAAACAAACGTTTAGTAGTCGATGACATGAACAGACAAAATGAGAGCCAACAACTACATTTCTTGGTTCCAACATGTAATCAACACCAGTGCGATCAATCTTAAGACTAAAATACAAGCTTTCACGAGGTTGGATGGTAACTCTTCAAGCCATTAGATAAGAGCTTAATTTCTAATACTGTTGATTGATGAAACCTTTCCATCAGTGACTTCACTGCGAGAAACTCACTTGTATGACTTAGATAAAGTTTAATATTTTTCATGGTGAACTACAATATCCATTTTTGTTACACGAAATATGCTACTTAAAATTGTTATTATCCGCCTATTGCTTCCTAATTTCAAGGTTGTCAGCTTCATCTAAGATTCCAAATAGTCCACAAATTCAATGCAGGACAAAGCTGAGTAACAGTATAATCATTCAAGTAAGGCAGTGAACATATGAATAAAGCAGTCAGGATAAGTTTTATCTGCCAACTGCTTGAAGTCTGAACAGAATATAGAAATAACATACTTAGATATTCAATCAACACATTATTTGAAACTACATTTTAAAACAGATGATTCAGGTTGAAGAACTCAAATTGATAATAGTCTGGCAGCATCGCAGATTACAACATCATTAAGAAATTACAAACAAATTTGTTAGGACTTCATAGGGAAGGAAAACGAGTAGTTTTTGAATGGTTACCAATTTAACAATCAAAGCTTTCTCATTGCATAAATAAGACAGCTTTTCTCGAAGCTCTTCTGCAGTAACAAATTGCTTGCCTCCAGAATAACCTCCATTTCCACCTACTGCAGTAATCATGTGCCCATGAGACAGTAGGCGACATCGTCCGCAAAGAACTTTTCTAAGCTGGTGATGCTTCTTTTTCTATATTCCACCAGAAAAATATAAGTTAGAAACCATCAACAGTAAACTCATACAATCCATATCTGGGAAACAACAGTAACAATCTAATAAATTAGTGAAATGATACTTAACAAGCTTAGAATCTTCCGGATGATTTAGTTCTGTAACGCCTCAAATTAAGGGTTTTGGTTATATAAACCAATAGCATAAAGAGTTTTTCTATCACTAATTATAGAAATTTACCAGTAATTAACTTATAAATGACCTGATTTTGTAAATGTCTTTTACACTGTTAGTTCATACACCTTAAACTCCAATTAAACTCCCAAGTCCCAAGATTAAACAGACCTTATCACAAATACATGGAATGCATTAGCAAACAAACTAGGAAATTTCAACCAAGTTATGATACCAAATCGTATGTCTCCTGGTCAACATGACCCGGAGCATCCACTTCCAAGGTGTGTAACGGAGCTCCACAACCGTAACAGCAAGGAGCCAAGTTGGAAATTTTGAAGATTTTATCTTTCTTCTTCTTTTTCTTCTTAGTTGTGGCTAGCACCGTTGAAGATGCAGCCAGGGCCTGTTGGCGTTGAAGATATATGTCGCCTCGGGTTGGAGCGCAAGCTCCAAAGCCGTCGGGTTCGGATTCTGAGACAGCCTGTGATTCTGTGGATTTGCAGAGGATAAGGTTGGGTTTAGGAGTGTGGAATCTGAAGATGTTAATATTGCTAGGACTAGAATTAGGAGTTGAAATGTGGTAATTAGGGAGACGGAATGGAGAAATGGAAGATAAGGAGGATAGAGCAAGGAGTTTAGGCGCCATTGTCGACGTAGACTGTCAATTGCGAAAGGAAGCTCGAAGAGGAGGACATTATTTGGTCATTTACCGTCATTTTTTTTTTTTGCCTTTTTACAAATTTATTTTAATTTTCCGATCCTACCTCTTTTTTAACTCGATTGACTTTTACATATTACTCTTTACAAATAAAATATTTAAAAAGATCATTTTTTTTAAATTTAAATTTATAAATGATCATAATGTACAAATAGCACGTATTTTTTTGGGGGAAATGTTATTTTTGCTATTTTAACTAATTGTCATACTACATAGCTGCTATAAAAGCATAATTTATTTTTGGGTCATAATATAAAAGCATAAATTTCACTTATCAAGGAGTAGGATAATGTCGGTCATAGGCTAATAATATTATTTGATATTAATAAGATGCGGGATACCAAAATTTTCTCACTACTGAAAATTTTAAGTAGGCGTTTAGACATAAAATTTGTAAATTTTGAAAAAGAAAACAATATTTTGAGTTAAATTACAAAATAATATTTGAAATTTGAAATTATTTTTTAAATATGCATTTCACTTCACAAAATGTTGCGTAAGTTTACGAGTGGGGAAAAAGATTTTTCTGAAAATTTTGAAAAGCTCATTTTCGACAAAAAAAAACTTGCAAAATTCTATAGACAACACATTTTTAAGTGGAAAACAAATTTAAAAAAATAAAAAATTATGAACAAACGGGCCTAAAAGGTCAACAGTGCGAAACAATGTAATTTAGATCAGTTTTATTGACACGATTAAATGCTCAATTCGATTTCATCAGAAGTTAGAAAATATTTGATCACTTTATTGGCGTGAAGAAGGATAGATGGCCGTGTTTATTGAGCAGGGATAATGAAGCTTTATTTGTCTGTGAATAAGATGTCGCAAGGCCATTTTTTATATAGCAAAATTGCTATGGCAGATGAGAGCCGGGGTCTTTCGGAAACAGCCCCTCTATTTTTTCCGACGTAAATGTAAGGTCTGCGTACACACTAGACTCCCTAGACCTCATTACTGAGTTGTTGTTGTTGCTGCTATGGCAGATGAAAAGATAGTAAAAGATTAGTAATATATAGTTAAATTGCCATAAAAAACTGGGAGTAACAAAAAAGAAATCTTGAATAATCTTAATTTGCCACAAACACAACTAACTAGACTATGATTAAGCACTAGTAGTTGTACAACAGAGAAGGCAACATCATTGTGTTATGCGGACTACAAAGAAGTAAAATACAACAAAGAGAAACTAAAAACTGCAGCACTTAAACAGCAATCCCACCACCTATTCCCCTCAAAGACTCAGTCGTTTGTGGAGGAAAAACCACATTATCATACAGAATTCCTGCAATAGCTGCGCCAATGAAAGGTCCAACCCAGTACACTGCTTGATTACCAAAGCTACCTTTGACAACAGCAGATCCAAATGAGTAAGCAGGGTTCATTGATCCACCAGTAAATGGGCCCGAAGTCATGACGTTTGCTCCCACAATGAGCCCGATTGCCAATGGCCCAATTGCTCCGTGGACGCAACGTCTAGGATCAGCAGCTGCATAAACAGTGTACACTAGACCAAATGCCATTACACCTTCGAGCACTGCTCCTCCAAAACCGGTCATGTCGTGCGGAATTCCATGAGTTTGAACTTGCTGCAATGAGTAAAAAAGAGATCAAATGTGTAACTTATCAGCAAATTAGAGAAGAATAAACAAGGCTACTCTAGTATGTTGCTGGAACTTACTGTTGCTAGTAACTAAGATTCGTA
Organism: Nicotiana benthamiana; assembly: GCA_034376525.1. Lineage (NCBI taxonomy): Eukaryota > Viridiplantae > Streptophyta > Magnoliopsida > Solanales > Solanaceae > Nicotiana > Nicotiana benthamiana. The sequence goes on along the minus strand of CM067325.1, from coordinate 50,720,679 downwards.
ACACACGTAAAGGGAAAGTATTTTGCAATCATATATTACCTGACTCCGATAAACTAATTCACGGGGCGAGAATTTCACACGATCTTATAAGGAGACAATCAATGGTGGAGCTAGGAATTTCACTAAGGGGTATTAAAATATAAAAAAGGTAAACATATGAAAAAGTTAAAGGGATTCAACATAGAATATATATTCATAAAATTAAAATTTTGACCTGATTACATAATGTAATTTTTCGTGTATGGATCAACATATGTCCTCAATCAATGTGGGACACTTATTGAAGGGGTAAAAGGATGAAAAGTACACGAGCAGGGAATTATCTTGAAATTGAAAGCTCTGAAAACTTACCTGATTAGTGCATTTCAGAACAAGGCAGGCCATGACAGAACCAAGCATCTGAGAAATCCAGTAGAATACGGACATGGGAATACTTATATGGCCTCCAATTGCCATTCCGAACGTGACAGCCGGATTCACGTGGCCGCCGGAGATATTGGCTGATATATACACTGCCACGGACAACGCAAATGCATTCGCAACTGCAACTGCCACTAGGCTAGATGGATCCGATGTCGCGTCAGGAGTCATTTTCCCTGTCAACATCCCATTATATATAAGTTACACAATTCAAACTACATTTTAACTCAAGACATCATACATTACATCTAGGATTGTAGAAAATCCTGGTAAGTACTCAAAGCATTTCTTGATGATCATTATGTTTTTTTTTAATAAAATAAGTGTTGAGTTGTCCCACATCGGAGGGATTTGAGGTCTTTGGTCTCCTTATATGACTTGGGCAATCCTCACCTCATAAGCTAGCTTTTGGGGTTGCGTTAGGCCCAACGTCCATTCTCATCATGGTATCAGAGTTACCGATGTTGGGCCCCCATTTATGTTGTCCACGCTCCAGAAATCTGGGCGTGATGAGGGTGTTGAGTTGTCCCACATCGGAGGGATTTGAGGTCTTTGGTCTCCTTATATGACTTGGGCAATCCTCACCTCATAAGCTAGCTTTTGGGGTTGAGTTAGACCCAACGTTCATTCTTATCAATAAGAGAGAAGAACTCACTGGTAGACATAGCAGCGCCGGCAGCGGCAAAGACGAAAATGAAAGTGGAGAGAAACTCCGCGACATAGGATCGGAGGGCATTGGGAGTGACAGAGTGCTGCAAGGGGAAGCAAGGGACGCCATTTAATGATGATGATCTAGAAGAATTAGAAGTTGAATTCAGTCTGCTCCAAGCGGAAACTTCTATTCAACTATTCTCATAGAAAATGACCAATGAAATGACGGTTGAGTGGTTTCCAAAAGGTTATATAGGAGTTAAGAGGGGTTACTACTTACTAGGATTTACTGGATGCAACGATTCCTGAAGGATTTCCATTCAAATATTAACCGCCAAATACAAGTGGCTCTTTCTGCTAAACTGCCGTTCTTTTCTCTCTAAATTATAAAATTGACCATTTTGGGGGGTGAGTGTAGCTAGTCATTCCAAGGATGCTATTTTGAGATTATTCAATGCGTATTTTGTCCTGAAATTTTAAACTAAAAATCTTAACTTCCGGACAATTCAAAATATTTTGCTCGGAAATTTGAATTTAATAACTAAAATTCAAGATGCATTGGTTAATTTCTAAATAACAGCTCATTAAAGTGGCTACCTGGTGTCATTTCTACTCATTTTGGGTACTTAGCTGTGCAAAAAATGGACCATCAAATTTTTTGTTTCACAGAGGCCATTAAGATTCAGCAGCTTCAGGAGGGAAAAAAGAAGAAGAGAGATACATCTTTTTACACTGACGTAACTAAAATAAGGATATGATAAATGGACATAAATACATTGGCAAGTTCAAATAAAAACGTCAATTAAAGAGATGACGACAGTAATTTAATGTCATAAGGTTTCTTAGTGTCCAAAATTGTGCATTAAATTAAATACGTGTATGGGATGGAGAGACAAAACGAAGAGCTCATCCCGTGGCGTATTGTGTTGCTATTGTGTGAAGAATTATTAATGTCCAAATTGTTATGTAATAATATAAAAGATAAGAATAATAACTCAAGAACAAGAGCAATAGAGAGAATAGAGAGAGAGAAGTATTCTTATTGATACTTAGAGATTGTTAGGGGTGTGTTACAATGGTAGAAGACCCCTTTATTTATAGGGAGGGGGATGATTTATCTACCAAGAATAGAACTCTAGAATCTCTCTAATTATAGACATTCACCTTAAATAGGAGATTTCATAACACTCCCCCTTGAATGTCTATTCAACAATGTGCCTCGTTAAAACCTTAAAACCAAAACCCAATGGGAAAAATTAAAGAAAGGAAAAAGAGTACACATGTTTGAATATGCGCCTATTGGTTGCCTCGTTAAAAACCTCGCAAGGAAAACCCAGTGGGACAAAACCTTGTAAGGGAAAAAGAGTGCAACGCGCATTAACTCCCCCTAATGAGTACATCAATTTATATCCTTGAGCATTTGCACTCCAATCTTGTGCATCATCTTCAAAACGATCTTTGATAGAGATTTGATAAATAAATCAACCATATTGACTTGAATAAATATTCCACACCTTGAAATCATCATTCTTGATAGATATGAACATCTTCATATAATGTCGTGGAATAACTCTTCAATATCTCCATAGATGCATTCTCAATGCCATCATGCTTATAGTTATAGCAAGATACATATGTACACAAATTGTACTTAGGATGTGGTACTTCAGGACCAAGAATTGCATATGCTTCAAGCAACTTAAATCTTTCAAGTTAAGTCATATAAGCCATATAATAGACTTTAGATGCATATCAAGTTTTCCATGTCATGCTAGACAAATAAGATACCGAAAACTGACTATACATACCTTTGACTTTATACTTTCAAGCATTTGAACTATAGGTTCAAAACTACATGTCTTTCATATGGAATCAATTCTTCTTGAATTGTATCTCTTCCATTTAGTTACTTTCTTTGGGTCAGCAAATGCGTATAGCATGCTTTGCAATATGTTGCAATTGAATTATCCCTTTTATGAACTTCAGGTTCATATCATGATATTCGGGGATATACATATACAAATGATAATTCATCCCATGTAACCTTTTCTCAAGTGTTTATCATATCTCCCCCTCATGTTAGTAAAGCTAACTTGTTTCCTCAACTTTGGGAAATCATCTTTGTGCATTATCATGTCAATATACACGGCACATTAATAATAAGATGAAATTATTTGGTTCCTGACCCTGAACCACTTGTGAGGGGAGAATATACTCTCGTATACAACTTATATCAAACTGATATATATAACTTTGTTCTCACAAGAAACAGTTTAGCTATTAAGTGGAAGCACTCAATAATTATCTTGCTAAACTTACTTTGATATAAACCAACTTATCAAGATGAACTATCTTGAGTAGAAAATCTGGAAATTATGCTCGAAGTTAGATTACTGAGCGATTTACCTCGCAAGCACCGGCCAGGCTGCGGGTCAAGAACAATTCCGCATGTAACCATACCATAGATGCATCATATGTGGTATACATGGCAGGTGAATGGGCCCATATTCACCTTTGATATTTCCAGAATTTATGGGCTTCAACCCGAACTCTTTAGTTGGTCAGTTCATTAATGAGAACAAGTGATACAAGAGAATTCGTAAAGAACTTTCTAGTTCTTTGATATTCACCTATGTGAATTTGCACATCATACATAAAATGAGATGGCTAACACGAATGTCAACTGAATAAATTATCAATATTGGTAAACTTCAAATTTACACCATGACATGCGCACTTATCAATAAACTTCAGGTTTATTATGACATGGGTTTTATACCAATAGATATCCACTTTATTGTGGCATTATTTCATTTGTGTAGTACAAACTGGAGAACAAAGCGGGTAGCTTTTCATATACAAATTACCCCGCTACAAGTTGTAGTAATAGGAGATATCAAATCCTTCCTTTATTTATAGTCTCAATATAATCAATCGCTTTCGCGTGTACTTTGGAAACTGAATAAGTTTCTTTGAGACTTACTACAGCACAATGCTCAATTGTGTTTCTCCAACATAGTAATAATTGGCTCTTCTAGAGCTCTCAATTAATTTTGTACTACCACAGATTCATCAACATCCATGTGGTGAATATCTTTCTTAAAGAGAAAGTTATACCATTATGGTCATGTCAAACTTATATGCAAGATATGTTTCTTGCATTATCGTTGTCCTTTAATAGTCATATTTCCAAAATACTTTGGCGTACAATAGGTACGTGACCAACGATCATTCATGCCATATATCATCTCAAACCTCCTTCTAGGGGTGAGTGTGGTATATTTAATACCAATTTCATGTTCATATTCTTCCAATAATGAATATGTATTCGTGAATCAAATGTTGTCACATTCACTTCGAGGATATGTGATTTTGTTATCCTTTTCAAATCTATAAATGCGTCAGGCATTTGATTTGCTATTCTTTGCAAATGGATAATCTTTTGTGCCTCTTTCTCACAAATAGAGGTATGTGGATCAAGATGAGATAATGATGCATTTTTCCACAAAATTTCCCGTTTGGTTTCACCAACTTCTCCCCCTAATTTTGGGAAAAGTGTCTCATCAAATTGACAGTCTGCAAATCGTGCAGTGAACAAATCTCCTGTCAATGTTTTGAGGTAGCGAATAATGGAGGGCGATTCAACCTCAACATATATTCCTAACCTTCTTTGCAGACCCATTTTGGTGCGGGATGGCGGTGCAATAGGCACATATACTGCGCATCCAAAAATTCTTAAATGGGATATATTGGGTCCATGACCCAAAACCAATTGCAACGGGGAATATTTGTGTCAATTCATCAGTCAGAGACGAACTAGCATTGCTGTATGCAAAATGGCGTGACCCCAAACCGAAGTGGGTAGCCGACAAACTAAAATGCTGCATGCAAAATGGCATGAACCCAAACCAAAGTGGGCAGCCGACGAACTAGCATTGCTGCATGCAAAATGGCGTGAACCCAAACCGAAATGGGCAGCCTCGTTTTCATGAAGAATTCAAGATTATTCTCATCTATTGTCTCAATATGATATCTATTTTGAATGATATCTTTAAAACTCAACAAGTTCCTCTTAGACTTGGAGGAGAATATTGCATTCTCTAAGATAAACGTCATGCCTTTGGGCAGAGTTACAGTTGCTCTTCCGGAGCCTTCAATCAATTTAATTCCCATGGTTTGATATACAAAAGAAATACACGAACATAAGAATAAACAAGTTCAATTCTTTTGTGTCACATAATATTTTCAAAATCTGCTGCTAACAGTTGACTAACAAAAACAGATATGTTATCCATAATTGATTACTTTGCAGTTTGAAAATTCAGCGTTTTTCATAAGACAATCGATTATTAAACACACACAATCGATTGTTTGAACATAGACAATCAATTGTTAAACACACACAATCGATTATTTGTTATTTTTGAAAAACTTCAGATCAGTCTTAAGACAATCGATTGTTAGACATAGACAATCGATTGTTGGTCATTTTTGAAAAATTCCAGACCTCTGTATAACGACAATCGATTGTTAGACATAGACAATCGATTGTGGATGATTTTTGAAAGATTACAGTCTAACGACAATCGATTGTTAGACAAAGACAATCGATTGTGAATGATTTTTGAAAAATTCCAGATTACTGTCTAACGACAATCGATTGTTAAACATTGACAATCGATTGTTTACTGTTTTTGAAAAATTCCAGATCACTGTTTTAAAGACAATTGATTGTTGATCATTGACAATCGATTGTTTTGCAGTTTTTATGCGAAATATGAGATAACCGACTAGTTTTTCAGGTTAGTCGATTACCTCTACTGGAAAGTAAAAATATTATTGATATTTGAGCATATTGATACATTCTAAAGAACTAATACTAACATTGCATCATGAACTAACTAATACGAGCTAATACTAATGGCTATTAGTTTATTCATTCACTAATACAAACAAGTAAAATAAAATCAAATAGCTCCATCTTCTTTCATCACGGATCCATCACCGATTAGGTGGTCTATCTTCCCCTCGGGTTGCTCAAAGAAGTCTGCCACATCCAAGTGGGTGATGTCAAAGTTGTCGTCAGAGACAAAATTCGTTTCAGGGCGTTTACTCTTTCGAGATGCTTGATAAAGGTCAACCAAAAGTCATGGTATACGGCAAGCCTTTGACCAGTGCCCGTTTCCACCGCAACGATAATATATAGTTTATAAACTATTTGCTTTTGGATTCTTATCGTATCGTGCTTGTGGCAGAGTGACCAACTTCATGTTGTCATATCTCTTCTTTAAGCCATTCCACAAGGTGGGTGGATCTTTGACTGTGATATATTCAATTTTCAAACCTTCATCAAGGTGATGGTGCAAGAAAATCAAGGCCTTAGCATAGTTTTGGGTGGATGCATTATTTCTGTCTTTAATGGCGTCTCCAAGACCCATAGCATCTAAGTGGATTACAGCATCCAACACCCATGTCTTATAGTTCTTGCCCGAAATTTCAAGGGCAACGAACTTTCTTTTCATAATGTCAGACATAAAACAGATTTATATCAAGAGCGTGTTCATACTTACGGGCTCTATTACAATTATCACATTCACTTCAGGGAATGGATCAAAATCATGTGCTTTACACAATCTCATGTCAAATATTACTTTCATAAAGTGAAAGATTATTTTGAGAATCTTTATTATTCTCATTATCACAATAATGACGATTATAACTTCGTCTATTGCCATGTCCACATCCATTGATACCTTTACGGTAATTAGTCTTCTTTCAGACTTATCACATACTGCTACCACATTCTCTAAAGGGAATGGAGCAAATTCAATTGGACGGAATTCTTTGCCACGTCCACATTCATTGATACCTTCATGGTAATATTTTAGTCTTCTTTCAGACTTATCATATACTGCTTCCACATTCTCTAAAGGGAATGGAGCAAATTCAATGGGACGGATTTTCAATTATTTGCCCACAATCATACATGAATTTAATCATGGCAGGACATAGAGATTTTACCACTTCATGTGGTTATAATTTCTTACAAACTCCATTAGAGTTATAATCAAACTTTGTTTGTATATTAAATCAAATCGTAGGATTTCTAGAATTTGAAAGGAAAAAGTAAATTACTTACCTTTAACGTATACCAATTATATTTTCAATGTTTTCTTCCTTTTCTCCACTGATGCAGACGGCGGCGGCTCCGATGCGGAGAAATTGACGGCGGCTTAATCTTCTTAAAGAGCTTCTTGAGACGGTAGAGTCTCGTGCTGATAACGTGTTATGTAATAATATAAAAGACAAGAACAATAACTCAAGAACAAGAGCAATAGAGAGAATAGAGAGAGAGAAGTATTCTTATTGATACTTAGAGATTGTTAGGGGTGTGTTACAATGGTAGAAGACCCCTTTATTTATAGGGAGGGGGATGATTTATCTACCAAGAATAGAACTCTAGAATCTCTCTAATTATAGACATTCACCTTAAATAGGAGATTTCATAACACAAATAGTATTTACATAGTGAAAAGTCTAGTTTTTATAAGGAGTAGCAAAGTTTCAAAATAGCAGGGCGAAAAGTGGCTATTTCTGCACTTCAGCAAATAAAAGGTTATGATTTGGGTCAAAGAGGCCCATTATATCATGGGTCAGGATTCAACCGGAGCGGGTCATTAGTATGAATGTCAAACAGGTTCTATAGATGTTCAATTTTTGTGCTATCGGAGAAAAATGGCAGCTGGAGAGGAAGTAAAACAACTGGAAGATTGCACAGTCGCCAAGTCAGTTTCCTTCTCTTCTTCAATATGGAATTTCTAGCTCCCTCTTTTTGTGTTCTGTATAGAAATTTGACGTTCTTGTATCTGGAAATTTTCTGAAACCATAGGCATGTTTCCCCCCAATACTTTTAGCCTGTTGGGACAATAGAAAAGTGATTTTTCTAGAAATTTTCCTATCTTAGGGATGTCAAATTGGCTAAGGGAAAACTTGGTAACAATTTCAGTACTCGATTTTCCTTCTTTAACATCTCAAAATATACTTGAGAATCAAATTAATAAACTAAATCCACAATGCTAAAACATCTTCCTCTCCGTTTTATTAAGTTGGACTCTAAAGTCATCACTAGAATTGCAACCAGGGCGTGACCTACTGGTCAATGAGTATTCCACATGAAGCTGGAACGAAGATCATGAATACTAGGGTTGAAATCCCGGCAGAGGCAGAAAATTTAGGTCATTTTTCCATCTCCCTAAACCTTAGTTGAATAGATGAGGTGTGTGCCACAATAACAAACCCAGTGTAGTGCAAGTTAAGTTATAAAAACATGTTTCACCAAAATTAAAAAGCAAACATAACGGAGTAACATACCTAAGAAAAATATTGAGGGTGTCAAGAAGAAGGCTACCTACCTTAAAATTAAGGGAAGTCGAACCTTGTTTTTATTTGGGAGAGAGATAGTTTTAAAGAGGCATTGAGGCTGTCCTTCCATTCCATTTCCTTTTTGGTCTGTCAAAAAGATTTGATCTATTTCCTTGTATGATTCTTTTTTCTTCAACGATTTCAACAAATATAAGCTAACCTATTTCATGTGATATTTTAGTATTTTACCAATGGATCTTCACTTTTTGACATTTGGTGCCACCATTTTAAACCCTTGTTTTATCGAACATATTACTCTGGATAAGCACATGGGTCTGAGTAGGTCATGCTTAGATGCAGTGGTAGTACCAAATAGAAATGCTTTTATTCAATAGGAAGATTTGCTTAATGCCAAAGAAAAGGGCAAGAAAGAACAATGCTATCAGTATAATTTGTTGTGTTGCATCCCCATTAGAGGAGCCATGAATTCAAACTAGGGGATAATTTTTTTTTTACAGGAATGTCACACCGGGATTTGAACTTATGGCCTAAAGCAATTTTTGATCCCCCTTTGCCAATGCACTACCATTTTCCTTACGCCAAGGGGATTCAACAGTTATATATGACAAAAGAAATTAATTGGGACGAAAGAGATTCAATTGAATCCCCTTGCGACCCCCTTGCTCCACCCCTGCACACCCTTCTCGTTGCCATATGTAGTTCCTGTGTAGGGTTAGCATGCCTTGTACTGCAGATGATAGCATTATAATTACATCATAGAGTGAAATGGTAAATTATGAGAAACCAGTATGGTGGATGGGATTTCTCCACACGTGATCTGGTCAAATATCTTAGGCAAGATACATAGTGTACCCATCAACCTCGCAGCAAAATTCCTGTTACACACCTCTCTTTCACGGGAAACCTTTTACCACTCAACCTTTCAAAAGTGTGTCAAAGACACACTATTTTTGACCAGATAGTACTTGTGTGTTTACACACAAAAAAAGCGCGTGAAACCCGTAAAAAAGATCCCATTTTCTGTCTCCCCTCCCCACGGAAACCTCCCCCCCTCTCCCTCCTGTCTTCTTCCTCACCACCCTCCTCCTCATTTTCTTTCCCAAATAGAATTTTTGAAAGAACATATTTTAGATCTAAAATTGAGCGGATTTTGTTGGTTTATCGTCCAAATATTGTGAGAATTATTTATTTGTGATAGAATTAAAAGCTCTAATAGTAGTATTGAAGGTTTGGTGAAAAAAATTACAATTTACCATTGTTGGGGTATCGAGAAAAACTTGAAAATTCAATTGGGCCTTGTTGATTATTGGATTATTGAACTCAATTTGTTGTTCGATTATTTTTTGTTACTTGTTTAGATAGTGGTTGAATTTTGATGTTGTTAGAAACTCTCACAAACAACAATGATGGTAGCAACAATGGTGCTTAAGATAGAAAATGGAAAGATGAATAAGATGGGTTTTAATTTTAATTTCTAATATTTATTTTTTGTTTTTAAAGTCAATGACACGTGTCACAACCCTATTAGGGCGTGACTTTCACGTTATTTGAAAAATTGGTCAAGCACAAAAGTGGTGCGTCTTAGACACACTTTTGAAAGGTTGAGTGTGTAAAAAGTTTTCCGTGAAAGAAAGGTGTGTAACGGGGATTTCGCTGCAAGTTTTATGGGTAAACTTTGTATTTTGATTATATCTTATGTGCTCTATCTTCCAAAGTGGCTATTGCTCCATTTTAGCATACATATGCATATCTTTCTTTTCTATCAGGCATATGTTATTTGAAAATAAACTTTCATGAGTTTCCCGTGATTTTCGTATTGTATAAAATCACAGTCACGTTCATCTTGTCATTTGAAGTATCCTTCTTTGATAGAATTCAGTCTCTCTTCCACCTTTCTCATTTTAAGTATTTTCTACCCTGAACATATCAAGGATTTTTTTCGGCCGTTAGGAGCTTGTGTGATGATTTTCTCCTAGGTAAACTTTTTGAAGGAAAAAGGTAAAAAGTTGGAATAGTATTGACCTCCATTAGGACTGCAGTTGTGGCATAATTTCTCATATGTATTAAGCAGTTATATATCCCTCTTCTGTTGTATTCTTAAAATCAACAACGGAAAATTCATTAGTCATCAACATCTCTGTGTATCTATCATGCGGAGAACTTGAAATTTGTGCTCTTAATAATTGTTTCTCTCCCTGGAGAACAGCATGTTCCAAACGTGAACGTATCTATCATGGGAGAAGATGAATTCGTGCTATTGATACTATATTTTATTGAAATTGGTATAATCATGAATGTTTATATATGGGTCGTGAGTTCGAGTCTCCCCAAGAGCAAGGTGGGAAGTTCTTGAAAGGAAGGATGCCGGGGGTCTATTTGGAAACAGCCTCTCTACCCAAGGGTAGGGGTAAGGTCTGCGTACACACTACCCTCCCCAGACCCCACTAAATGGGATTAAACTGGGTTGTTGTTGTTGTTGTTGTTGTTGTTGCTTGTCTTATTTATTCTAGTAGGAGTTTTCTTGTCTTGATATTTGAGTTATTGCAGTGCTTTGGGTACATGGGTTTTCTCTGTAGCCGGTGCATTGCTTGCAATTCCAGTGGGCATAAAACGGAAATCTTTGGGACCCCTTGTATTCTTTGGAACAACTGGTACGATGCTAGATATAATTATGGGAATCAATGCCTGTGAAAGAGAACATGCAGAACACCAAATGAAACTTTTGGAAGAAGCACAAAGATCTGCAGCCGTTGATCCCTTGGCTGATGATGCAACAGAACATTGATGGCATTTAGGTCGTCTGGACTTTGGCTTCAACGGTTGGCCATCAGTTTACGGTTTACCTGGCCTGTAACTTCGATATTCTCATTTGCTGAAAAGAGATCAAATAATGTATTCTATGTGGCTTCAAAACTATTTTCTCTTAGTAAGCTTCCTATTACCATCCATGTAGAAGTCCAGAGAACACTTCCTCACTGCCTGATGGTTTTCTAAGTTACTGTTAAATTGTTTTCATGCCTTGATTTTTGGTTTACATCCTTGTATTTGGGAGAGAAAAGAAGTTCATTGAACCTCTTACTCTATATTATCGCGCCAAATCGGGAAGTCAAATTAAACTGATTAAAAAGGTTTGGTTTGATTTGTTGGTACTTTTAAAACTTTCTATATTGTTAAGAAATATAGCTCAAAGTAATAATATAAAATATATGAAAATAGACAAGAATATAAAGAGCGAGAGATGAGAGATTTTTATTTATTCCATGTATTCAAGTGTTTTTCAAGTATTTACAATGTCACTTCTCATCCTCTATTTTATTGTATTACATAGAGGTATACAAAAGAATGCTATAAACATGGCATTAAGCATTTGATATTGTGGAGGAAGATTATGGAGTGGTTATGAAAGTATGAGAATTACACCATAAGTATTAGAATAATGTTAGTTATGGAGATAATAGAGAAGACTGAGTATTACTTCATTTTTGAGTTATGGACATCACCATTAGATAATTATTCATAATACTCCCCCTTAGATGTCTATAGATAATGTGCTTTATTAAAACCTTACTAAGAAAAATTCCGTGGGAAAAAAATTTAGTAAAGGAAAAAGAGTACACATATCTTGTAATGCGCTTTGTTTGCTGCCTCTTAAAACTTTGGTAGGAAAACTTAGTGCGATAAAACCTCAACTAAGAAAAAAAGAGTGCTAACACGTATCTTACTCCCCTTGATGAATACATCAATTTATTTCTAGGAAATGACGCATTCCAATCCCGTATACCAGTTTCTCAAATGTTGGGGTTGGTAATGATTCATTGAACAGATCCACCAAATTATTAATTAAATAAATTTGTGGAACATCTATATCACCAATATGTCGAAGATCATGTCTGGAATTTTTTTGGTGAAATATGCTTTATTTTGTCTCCTTCGATAGTCCATCTTTCAATTGAGCTATGCATATAATGTCGTCTTCAATGTAATTAGAATCTTATTAAATGTCATAATGTGATAATACTCTCATAGACAAATAGATTATCTGAACTACGAATTATGCCCTGCATTTGTATAAGCAAACCTTGACAATATTTGATAGAATAAATAAATTTATATCAAGGATTTCTTTTGTAATATAACACTAATCGTATTTTAATATCTTCAAATAGGAGTAAAACTATATATTGCAAACATATTGTTATACTCATGGTTCTAACAAGTACATTAGTGCACCAGTTACATTAAACACAAAAATAAATCATATACAGCATGATTGCTCTAATCCACATAAGTATTTCTGAAACTTTATTTAATAAATTTCTTGAGAACCTTAATATGCTTTAGAAAAATTTAAATCCTTAACATTTTAAACGCATATCAAATGTACTATCAGACCAAAACCTGAAATTACTGCATCCACTACAAGAGAGCATGTCTCTATATAATTTATGCCATGATATTTATAAATTTTTATGTGCCACAGGTCGGCTTTATGTTTACCGATTTGATTTTTCATTTAACTTTTCACACAAGAACATATGTGTATCTTCACTGGCTTTATACTTTCATGTGTTGGGACTATTCGTTCAACTTCACCTTTTTCAGATGAAGTCAATTTTCATTGCTTATTTTCATTTGGTCAATCATTTATTTTCTACAAATTTCATGACATATTTGAGCTCAAGATCCTCGTCAAAATTAATAATATTGAGTGCTACATTATATCAACAATCGCCGACGATCACTTTATATCGATTCTATTATTACCCAATAAAGACATAACTTATTGAAATCTCTTTATCTCATTATTTTCAGGTACCTGAGCCTCCCCTATGAGTTCTTATGAAGTGTTATGTCGTGGTGCTCTTCTTATAGCCATCTTGATAATTTGCTCTTCTCCTTCTTTAGGGAGTTTTATCTTTGGAACCGATTAGTCTATTACACTTCATGCGTGCCATAGATTATATCCATCATGAATTTTATTCTATTTGGAGCATTAGCAGCTTAAATATAGCATTTAATTTTAGGTCAGCATATGCCCCTGCAATATTTTGCAAATGAATTATCACTTGAAATTTAAGTTCATATTTTCTTGTACGAGAATTTAGCTGTACTCATAATAATTTGTTTCACGTATCATTTTTCAGCTGCCCATTTTCTCCCCTAATGTTGGGAGCACCAACACATACCCCAAACTTCTTGGGGAATCCATCTTTGTGTATTATGGTGGGATAATTAAATCATATAGCACATCTACATTTCTAGATAAAAATTGTTTTGTTCCTTACTGTGAACCAATTGTGATATGGATAATTTATCGTAACTTGGCAAAATGTATACAAATGCTATTATATATATATATATATATATATATATATATTAAATAATACACGTCACACCAAATTTTATTCTCATAACCAATAGTTTAGCTATAATTCGATGCATGTAATTTTGCTAAACCAACTTAGATTTAAACTAGCATTATCAAGATAAATCATCATAATTTACATTCTAGAACTGTGCTCTAATAATTTGAGCATGCGACCTTGCAAAAGTCAAACTGCAAGTTGATAATAAACGCACATGTGACCATATGATATATGCATCTATTAAAATCATATAATAGTAAACGGTCTTACATGGCCGGTGACTGAGCCCATATATGCATCACCTTTTATTTGTTTCAGAAATAAAGAGATCTAATCCCGACCTTAACTGGTATATCACGAGAATAAGCACCATAAGAGAATTCTTGAAGAAATCTTCTATTTCTTCAATATATGCCAATATAAATTTTTAATCAATTTTTGCATCATAATTAAACCGGGATGGCCAGTCGGCCATGTCAACTGATATTTGTTTCAGTAAGCCTATAGTTTACTTGTGGCATGTGTTTTCATTATCATGCTTACACCTGTGTAGTATAAATAGAAGAAAAATCGTGTAGCCTTTCATATTTACCCCACATGATTATAGTAATATAAACATATTTAATCTTCCTTTCATTTGTAGTCTCAATATGCCAACCACTTTGGCTGATATCTTTGAAACACAAAAAATTTCTTTCAAGACTTATTACAACACCAGTGCCATATAATTTTATTTATTCGACTAGTAATAAATTTACTTTTTCGGAACTCACAATAATTTTATACTGCAAGATCTTTTATAACACCACTCAAGTGGTGATTTTTTCTTCATAGAAAAAATTATATTATTTGTGTCACTGTCAAAATCATTATAGGTAAGCTTTTTTCTTGCTTTACTTTTGCCTTTAATAATATTTGATAACATCTGGCAAAATATATATGTCATACCATAAGTACGCAACCGATGACAGATTCATGTAATCACACGTAAAATTCATTATCTTTCTCAAGCCTCCCTTAGAGGTGAGTAGTAGTATTTATCCAACAATGAATGAGCATGGCCTTATCCATATTTTTTATAGCATATTTATTTTAACATTCATTTTCAGGAATGAGTTCGCATTTACAATGCTTATCATTCATATTTTAAAGGAATAGACTATAATCATCTGAACGTGACTTGTATTAACATACCACTTTGATATATATATTTCCTTCACCTTTGAAAAGTTATTTTAAGAACCTTTACTGTTCTCCGTTTTGCTATTACCAATGATGATTATTATTATTTTAGTCTTTCGCATGCCACATTTATTGGTCAACCAACTGTATTTATTTAGATATATTATGCACCGCTACCAAATTCACTTTAACAATAGAGCAAATCAAGTTGAACAAGCTTCATGTTTTTTCATGAAAAATATTTTATTTTATTTAATCAATGTTGTGCATTGAAACTCAAACCAATGCATTATCCATATAAAGGAATGTTAGACCATAATGAGTTGGAATTCAAACCATACTTTTATTATCATGGTACATCAAAACTTAAATCCAATATCTTATTCTCATGATATGTTTGAAACTTAAACCCACCGTCGTATCCTCTACATATTGCATTACAAGTCAAAGTGTTTGGGGACTCACCATCAAGCCTTTAAAAATATTGTCACTTCCTAATTTGATGCATAACAACAAGCACCAATATTAAAATCAATACATAATTGTAATAGTAGAGTAAAGACAATCAAACATTAAAAATGGCAAAAAATTAAAAGACTATCTCCAACAAGTCCTCCGTTGTGTGTATTCTTTGTAGAACTACAAGTTGAACCATCCAAAACATTACAAATGATATTTGTCGTCTTCAAATTTTCATTCTTAATATTATAATCAGTAAAATGTTACTGTAATAGATATACTGCAGTTTTTGAATGAAAATAACTTAGATTTAATTTAAAGATCTTGAACTGTTCAAAAATTAGTCACAACTTTTATAGAAGTTATAGGAAATTAAAAAATATATTATACTGAGAGGGCAAGATTGAAAATCCCAGTTTTTTTTTCTTTTAACAAGAAAGGAAGCTAGAAACCTTATTGAGAAACTTGATTGTTTGTGATAACGTGTTAATACGACAAAATAAGAGTTATATATGGTAATACTGTTTAGAAGATATTACGGACGAGTGTAAAACCAGTGTATAAAACATAAGTTTGCTAGTCAAAAATAGTATATTATTAAATTATCTTCACAGGGATTGATTTAAATAATATTTTAATAAATCTTTAGTTTAATACTATCCAAAAAATAAACTTTTGATTTAAGTTATTACCGATTAATAATAAGAAATAAGATTATCGATTATGAGAAAATAATAAAAATTTAGTGACCAAGTAATAATGATTGAATACCAAGGTGAGAAGTAAGGTTGTGACTAGATAGATAAAAACTTACCTACACTAGATGTTTACACTAAACTATATTGACTTACCATGATTAATAAATTTAATTAGACGAGAATGTATATAATTTACCATGGTTAAATAATTGAAGTTCATATGCAAGACACATGTCATATATATATTGGTTTGGTACAAATATCCGGTGGGGGTAAGTTTTTCCAACAAGATACTTAATCAACTATTATTCTGGGACTCCGTGCTAAATTCACTCTTAACTTCTATTGACTCTTTTAATTTCAATAGATGATTAGGCTCTCTTAAGTATTCTAATTCTTCTTTCGAATGAGTGAAAATTTTTGTTAACCAACCTAATGGCAGGTTCTATGAACATATGCAAAAATAAATTGAATGAATGGTGAAGGATGTCTCTCGACTATTCTTTTAAATTAGGTCAACTAATAACTTTCTAAGCTTTTTCTATTACCTATGAATAGCGTATAATCAACCCAAAACAAGATAAAACAATGCGAATTGTAGCAAAATTTCTCTTTCGATTAAAGTAAAATTACAATTGGCCTTGCTATTCAATTAATAACTCATGCAACAAATCCGTACAACTAATTGAAAGTAAACCCCCAAACAATAGTTAAATCACAATATTTGTCAATAACCCTAAGAAAGATTACTTCATAATGGAGAAGTTGTTTATCGCAAGAGTATTAGAAGAGCAAGAACACATTATAATTCCCAAAATAAAATAAACTTTCGTAATAAATGAATTGGATGAAGTATTTAGAGTCTCTGTTATTTGCTTGTCCTCTTCTCTCCAAAAGTTGCTCCCAAAATCCGAGATACCTGTTTTGAGAAGACCTAGACTTCATATAGGTCACATAGGGCCACCTCCAAATTTGCAAAAATAGGCCCAGGTAAAATTACCGAAGGCAGAGGTACGCAGTCGCCCACCTGGAGGTGTGATCGTGCTCATGGGTGTGCACCTCTGATAGAATACTTGTCACTTGTGCGCTCAAGTGCGCACTGGGGGTCTCTCATGCACGATCGTGCACCTAGGTTTTCCTCCTGCTCAATTTTTTTTCCTCCCATTAAGTACACTATTCGTTCATTAATCCCCTCCGCATCACCTATACTGAAAGACAACATATTAGACCCAAATTCGACCTAATCTCTCTCGAATCAGCCAAACAAAGATACAAAGTGGGCATAAATAATAGGTAACTTTAAGATCATCAATTACCTAACTTACCAACGACATGATTTGTCAACTTATCACTTGGCAAAATAGCAAAAGAAATTGTAGCTTCCATGAAAGGTATTCACTTCTTTTAGGAAGTGTTAGAAGAATATGACAATTCGTGCTGATAACGTGTTAAAAAACTTAGCTTAAAGTAATAATATAAAATAATAAAATGGACAAGAATATAGAAAGCAAGAGATGAGAAATTCTTATTTCTTCCAACTCAAGTGTTTTCCAAGTATTTTTCAAGCATCTATAATATCACTTTTCTATCCTTTATTTATAGTATTACATAGAGGTATATAAAGAATGTCATAACTCATAAATATGGCATTAAACATTTGGGATTATAGAGGAAGATCATGGGGAGGTTATAAAAATATGAAAGTTATAACCATAAGTATTAGAATAGTGGAAGTAATTGAAATAATGAAGAAGAATAGTGGGAGTTATTAAAATAATAAAGAAGAGTAGTGGGTATTACTCCTTTATGAGTTATGGACATCCACCATTAGATAATTATTTATAATATATATGATTTCCTTTTAAAAAATGTTAGAAAATATTTGTCATCCTCTCATAGGATGTAATATTTAACAGGATTATAAAATGCATCTATTTTATTTAATTTAAGGAGTGCTTTATCGTAGCGTGAATCATCACTTTCTTATTTCTTATCAAATGCTATTGAATTGTATTAATCTTTTTGTTTTTCAATATTCATATGTCAATATCTATTAAATTCTTAAATCTTTTTGAATTTGAAATGTTGTTTATCGGTAATTTTAAAATTTAAATAGAACATATCAACCATCTCAAATCTCAAAAATAACTCAGCGCGCCCAGATATCCGCTTACATTTAAGACTTTGGCATCGAAGATCAACATGGCAGCGCAGCTATACCGTAGTTTTGCAGTGAACTATAGTTAGAATCTGAAGTCTTTCTTGAGTATGAAAAGACAGCAGTGAGCTTTTAAGTCAACTCTTTCCTTGCAGAATAGCTTTCTTTACTGTTTAAATGATACTATAAGATTACCATTTGCACGAACAATCTTCCGCTTTTGTCCAGGAATTCGCCCTATAGTACCATTCAGGGCGTGATCAGTTCAAGTTTCCGTCAAAGGCCATAACTTGCAAACCTTTTATAAATATTGGAAATAAGTCGAAGTTCCGGCAAATAAATCTGGTGTTTATGCAAAAGCTTGATATGCTTTTGAAACCAACTTGTCTGGGAATGTTTTGTTAGAAAAAATTGGATGATTATGGAGAACAAAAGTTTAGCTTGACGCGCGTGAAGACAATGTCCGTAAGGATATTTTGCTCACACCAAAATAAATAATAATAACCGTATCCCCCAGATTTCAATAAGCTCTTCTAGTATAACTAGGAGCAAAAACAACAAAGCTTAAACACAATAAAACCTAATAATGAAATCAGTTTAGAAGAAGAGATTTACTTCTGTTTCATACACTTTTTTTTTCTTCCTTTCAAAGTGAATATAGAATAAATTATGTAGTCTAAAAATGGGCATAAATTAGTATCGGCACAAAAACCAATCCATTAAAATTAAGCCATTAATATTAAGTAAACATTATTTTGACTTTCAGCATAGTAACACGTAAATCTCATAATAATAAAGACTATTCAAAAGGTGATTTCAAAATGAAAGCCATTAAGACTAATCAAATAGTCATATTTAATTTATTATCTGTTACAAAAAATATTCAAAATAATTATTATGATAAAGACTTATTAATAAAACATTAAAAAAATAAATCTAGACATAAGGAGTATTTCTTTTTGAGATATCAGACTAATTTTTCTATCAATTCCCCACATATCTTAAAAAGAATATGAATAATAACAATAAAAAAATAATAACATAATTTATTGGGTTTCACAAATGAGCATAATGCATCGAATTCGGTGTCTCTTGGACTATGAACCAGACCTAGATAAAATAAGATTAAACTTACAGAACAAGTGATGAAGTTTAGAACTTCTATGAACCACAAATTCTTTTGTAAGTTTAGTGTCTTATCTATCACATTATACTCGCACACATATTGTGGTTTATCGCGATTTTGCGCTAATAGGCCATGCGCACGCCTGGTTTTCATGAGTGCTCTAGAATTTTCTCACAATTTTCATAAGAGCGGTTCCACTCCATACTAATATAGACCCATCAATCAAGTGTATTTTGCAGCACAATACACCACCTATAAAGGCTATGGATTATTAGATTAAGAGTTTAATAACTCAACTTCCCATTCCTTGCAGTTTTGCACTATATATATACACACACACCCCATAGGAAGGGACATAATTTAATAGTACACATTAGATCAACTAATGATTTGTTATTACCCATATGAACATACTTCATGGGATCTCCAATCACATAGGCTGGGTTACCATCTTAATTGATGTAACTCAAATTAGCAAAAGTCCTATTCCCCTCGATGTTTCATGTATTAATTTTCTTCCCAAAGGTTTAGTCAGAGGATCGGCCAAATTCACTTCTGACTTCACATAATCTATGAAAATAATTTCATCTTTTAGTAGCTGCTTTGTCACATTATATCTCAATCGGATATGTCTACTCTTCCAGTTAAAGGATTTATTTTTGGCAATGGCTATTGCATCTTGGCAATCACAATGCATCGACACAGAAGGTGTCGGTTTAATTCCTAGTGGAATACTCGCCAAAAGGTTCTTTAACCACTCGGCCTTATTGCCAGCTAATTTTAATGCCATAAATTTAGATTCCATGGTAGATCTAGCTATTATAGTTTGTTTAGCTGGTTTCCATGCCACAACACCCCCATCGATGGTGAACACATAATCACTAGTGAATTTTGTCTCATCTAAATCAAAGATCCAGTTAGCATCACTATATCCTTCTAGTACAATGGGAAATCCACTATATTTAATACCATAGTTCATGGTACCTCTCAAGTATTTCATTACTCTTACTAATACATTCTAATGATCATGACTCGGGTTTTGAGAATATCTACTCAATCTACACACAACATATGCAATATCAGGTCTAGTAAAATTCATCAAATGCATTAGACTACCAGCATCTCCATTATTCTTTTTTAATTGACTACTAGCATCATAAGGAGTGCTTACAGGTACCACATCAAACGTATCAAATTTTTTAAGAATTCTTTCAACATAATGTTCTTGAGTCAACATCAAACTATTGCCATCTCTTGTAATTTTCATGCCTAAAATAACACTAGCTTCTCCCATGTCTTTCATCTCAAAATTAGAAGACAAAAAAAAATTTGTTTATGAACCAAATCAAGGCTAAAACTAAAAATAACCATGTCATCCACATAAAGATAAATTATAATACATGTACCATCTACACATTTTGTATAAACACCTTTATTTACTTCAATTAATGAAAAACCATCATTAATCGATACTTGATCAAACTTTTCATGCCACTGTTTAGGTGCTTGCCGTAGACCATATAAAGATTTTAGCAATTTACATACTTTTTTTCTTGGCCAGACACTATACAACCCTCCGGTTGCTCCACATAAATTTTCTCTTCCAAATCACCATTTAAAAAAGAAGTTTTGACATCCATTTGGTGAATAATAAGTTTATAAATAGATGCCAAGGCAAGTAAAACACGAATTAAGAAAATTCTAGTTACATGAGCATAAGTATCAAAATAATCAATATTTTACTTTTGGGTAAAACCCTTTGCGACAAGTCTAGTTTTATATTTATCAATGGAACCATCCGGATTGAGTTTCTTCTTAAAAATTCATTTTGAACAATTGGAACACGTGTATTATCACTTGGAATAATAGGAGCATCATTCCCAAATTTAAAGGAAAAATATTTTCAAAAAATTCAGCATTTTTTGTTTCAACAATAATATTTTTTTCAAGTACATCATTTTTGACTACTAAAAATCTGTATGCTGCACTGTGTTCTGCATACCCAATAAACATACAATCAGATACTTTAGATTCTATTTTTCTTTTCTTAGGATCATGCAATATAACTTTAGCAAGGCAACCCCACACTTTCAAATATTTCAAATTCGGTGGATAGCCCTTCCACAACTCATAAGGAGTTTTACCGTTTTATAAGGAATTCTATTTTGTAAATGACAAGCAGATAAAATGGCCTCGCCCTAAAGATTATCCGGAGCACTAGAACTAACAAGCATGCTATTCAACATTTCCTTTAAGGTCCTATTTTTTCTTTCTGCTACACCATTTGATTGTGAGAATATGGCAAAGTTATCTCGTGAATTATGCCTTCTTCTCACAATAATCATTCAACAAAATAAATTCACCACCTCTATTAGATCTAACTCTTTTGATTTTCTACTTCAGATTTAAAAATTAAAAACTTATCAAAAGTTTCATCTTTATTTCTCAACAAATAAACTTTTGTATATCTAGAGAAATCATCTATAAAAGTCACATAATATTTTTTTCCTCCTCTAGTCATAGTTTGTTTCAAGTCTCCTAAATCAGTTATGAATTAAACTTAACAATTCAGATTCTCTAAATACTGAAGCACATGATTTCTTATTTTGTTTAGTTTCTGCACAAACTTCACACATATCAAAATTCATAAAATTAATATTTGAAATAAGACCTTCAGAATGCATTTTTTAATATAAGATAAACTAACATGTCCTACTCTAATATGCCATAAATTAAAAGAATCAATCAAGTAAGCAGAAGTACTAGTATTTTCATTAATAACATTGAGTACAAACAAGCCATGGTTATAATAACCCTTGCCAACAAAATTAATATTTTTGGTCAACACGACTTTATTAGATTCAAAAGAAACATTCACCCCCACTTTTCCTAATAATCCCAAAGAGACCAAATTGACTCAGATACTAGGAACATGTAACACGTCATTCAATGCCAAAATTTTGCCAGATGTGAGTTTGAAAAGAACTTTGCCTTTTCCAAGAACTGGAGTAGTCCTTGAGTCACCTAGATAGACAACTTCTTCTCCCTCTTCAACTTGGGTGTAAGACTTGTTAGCACATAGGTACCTAGTGACACTAAAATCTAACACCCAATCTTTCACATTGGCCACAAGTTCACTTGGAAAATAACCGCAACAATTATATCATCCACTTTGGCTTCAATCAGTTTTACTTTAGCCTTAGTGAGATTGTCATTCCCAACCCCTTTTAGGTATTGAACAATATAGTGGCCAGGTTTGCTACACATAAAGTAGTTGCCTTTTTCCTTGAAGATTTGATGGTTAGTTTTGGGCTTATTACCATTCCTTTTATCATACCTGTTACTTGATTTTCTTCGACAGTTGTTGTCCTCCACAAGACTGCTTTTATTAGCAATTTCTTTTCCTTTTTCAACAACAGCGTGCTTGCGGTAAAAATTATCTCCACCAAAAATCACAATTTTTGAAACGTCGGGAAAAAGTTTAGCATAGGTAATTGGTGATGGAACAATATAAACAATTGGTGCAAAAGATGTAATAGCATCAACAACAACATTAGCAACGTTATTCTCCATAATAACTACGTGATACATCCTTAAGATTGTTAGAAAAAATTGGATGATTATGGAGAATAAAGGTTTAGCTTGAGGCATGTCAAACACATTGTCCTTAAGGATATTTCGCTCACACCAAAATAAATAATATTAGGCGTATCCCTCAAGATTTATCAAGCTCTTCTAGTATAACTAGGAGCAGAAACAACAAAGCTTATTCACAATAAAACCCAGCAATGAAATCAATTTAAAAGAAGAGTTTTACTTTCTATTTCATACACTTTTTTTTTCTTCCTTTCAAAGTGAATATAGAATGAACTATATAGTCTAAAAGTGGACATAAATTAGTAAGCAACGGCACAAAACCAATCCATTAAGATTAAGCCATTAATGTTAAATAAACGTTATTTTGACTTTCAGCATAGTAACATGCAAATCTCATAATAATAAAGACTATTCAAAAGGTGGTTTCAAAATGAAAGCCATTAAGGCTAATCAAGTAGTCATATTTAATTTATAATCTGTTACAAAAAATATTCAAAATAATTATTGTGATAAAGACTTATTAATTTCTCTATCATGTTCTGCCCTTGGACTGGAGTAGTAGACCTTTAGCCACCATAAACTACATCACAAGGACCTTTTTCTTTGCATAAAGAACAAATGAACTCTACTGAAAATATTGATAATTTGATATATTTAAGAACTCCTATGGTAAGTTACCTTCAGATGTAAAGGACGGTAGAGAAACAGAGATCATCTCATACCTCCCATATTCGCAATCTCTTGTTGGACTAATAGTAACTTTAAATTTCAAAGGACTGTTATTCTCCTGTTGCAGTAGCAACTTCAGTAAAATTAACCAAACCAAATAGAGATTTGATCCTACATGAAATTTATTATTTTCTTTCAATTCCTTTTCCTCGTTGGTGCTTGATGTGACTGCAATACTTTCCCCAGCAGCACTATGAAGCACAGTCCTTTCAGCCGTGCCATTCCTTTGGCAAACTAAATTTGGAGCATGATCTTTTCCCTCCTTCAGCCTTTTATAGCAAGAGAGCACTTCCTCAGCTCTGATGTTTCCAAACAACACTTCAGCTGCCTTGTTTTTAACAAGAAGTGGAGCGTACATTGAAGCATCCCACACATATAGCTGCAACAATGAGATAGTAAATTTTAAAAAGAACTTCCAAATAAACAAACATAAACCAAGAATAAGAGGTTAGGTGCACTTTGGCACTGAAGCTAATTTCTGCTCCAAAGTAGATATCTCACCCCTGTTCATCATTATAATTGCGTGATTGAAATGTCAATGAATTTGAAAAATCATCTGTGATACAGGTGTCAGCTAGAGTGAAGTTTAAGTACCAGAATTAAAAAAAAAAAAAAAAACAGGTGCCAACCACCACGGTATGGAAGGAAAACCGCAATATAAGCAGTAAAGGGTAAAAAAGTTTTCTGGAGCTAATTTTTACAAGAACAGAGAATGTTACCAATTGAAAAGAAAATCTTACCATGAAAGGCCGATATATCGCGCTTACAACATGAAGGTGATTGGAACTCTCCTGACAATAGAGTGATGCGGCATTTTTAACACTGCCTAAACTGTGACAAACCGCGACGATATAGTAGTTGCTAAATGTTATAGGCATATCATCAGCATAGATATGAAAGGGGACTGGTAAGCTTTTCCTCTTACCTAGATTCGTAACTTAAAGGAGTACCACAGAGATGGCAGCCAGCAGTAATTAGATCGTCAGCCACGTCACAATCTGAGTGCATGTATAGTCTCTTGCTAATGAACATGCTTTCAGTAGCCGATTCAGGAAGATGTCTCCACGTGATTGGCAGATATACTTCACCGACAGATGCATACAAGGTTACCTTGGAGGAATCAGGAAGATTAGATAAATCTTTAAGAGAGACACAACCCTGAGATTTTGTCTCTTCGTGCACTTTCCAATTTATTGATGGCTGTTTCCACTGCGAGTACATGAAGCCAACATTCATATATTTCATAAAGCAAGCCCGATTTACAAATATCGTTCAACTGCAGTCACTTGACAAGAGGGGTTGCTCTGATGGTAAGCAACCCCTACTTCCAACCAAGAGGTTGTGAGATCGAGTCTCCCCAAGAGCAAGGTGAGAAGTTCTTGGAGGGAAGGATGCTGGAGGTCTATTTGGAACCAGCCTCTCTACCCAAGGGTAGGGGTAAGGTCTGCGTACACACTACCCTCCCCAAATCCCACTAAGTGAGATTATACTGGGTTGTTATTGTTGTTGTTGCAGTCACTTGACAACAGATGTGAATCAATACATGAGCATGCACCTATCACAGTCATATGGATATCAAACGATCTTGAATAGTAGCATTAAGAAAATACAAATCAACAATAACAGCCATTTAAAAGCCATAGGTTCCTTTGTTGAGCTACAAGATTATTTAGCTTCAAATCCCATACACATACATTGAGTTTTTGCTGTATATTTAGTGTATATGACTTGTATAGCAGGTATACTTTGTAGTTGGGCCAATCTGTATAGTTCAGCCCATTTGTTCTGGCTTTTATTCCGGGTTTTGTTCTCTGGCCCGATTTGGCCCATTTTATGTAATTATATACACTACCCCTTGTAAACTGAAGGGGCAGTCGGATATTATTTTCATTTCAATCAACATTATTTCTCTCTCTGAAAAGCTCTCTGGAAGCTTCTACCTAACCGACTCTCTCTCATCTTGTTCTTCGATTTCGTCTGGATTTCTTGATGTTTTCATTGTATCAGAGCAAGGACGATGATCCGACGATGCTTTCCTGTATCTTGTTATCTCGGTTGAAGTCTCGTTGGAAATTTTTGGGGGTGTTTCTAACGTATTTGGTCGATGACGATTCCGATCTAAATCGGATGTTGATCTGAGACTCTCATCGTGATATCTGGCTATATCTTCTTCACTCGAATGTTTTGGGTTATTTTTCCGACGTTCTCGAATCGTTTCCGGTGAGGCTTCGGATTTTAGGGTTTCTGCTGGATTTCTACTATTTGAAACTGGCATTTTTCTGCTAATCGAAGGCCGATCTTCTCCGGTCGCGAAGAAGGAGGGTAAACCTGTTCCTTTTTTGGTGTTATATGATTTGCATGAAGTTTTTGATACAACTTTAGTGTTTCAACATACTTGCAGAGACTATATTTTGATTTTGAACTCGTTATTCACGATTGCTAACATGAGTACTAATACGACTCCTGTTGACCCTACCAGTCCCTTATTTGTTTACTCCTCTGATGTTCCTGGTGTTTCTCTTGTGTCCACCCCCTTCTCGGGTAATGGTTATAGGGGTTGGAGAAGGAAAATGATTGTAGCGTTGTCTGCTAAAAATAAAATTGGCTTTGTTGATGGTATATGTCCCAGACCAGACACTAATGTGGCTGAACAAAAGTTGTGGGATAGATGTAATAATATAGTGATATCCTGGTTGACTGCTTCCTTATCACCTCAAATAGCTGAAAGTGTGCAGTATTCTGATATTGCACAGAGCATATGGGCACAGCTCGCAGCTAGATATGGTACTGCTAACAGAACTAAAATTTTTGAACTAAAAAGAGAACTCTCTCATACCTGTCAAGGATCTCTAGATGTAGCTTCATATTTTAACAAACTTAAAGGTCTATGGGATGAATTAGGAACAATGTGTGCAAATCATGGACAAGGATGCATTTGTCCTCCCAGAAATGGCATCATACAGGAAGATGATGAGAATAAGGTATTTCAGTTCCTTATGGGCCTTAATGAAGCATACTTGGGGGTGAGGAGTAACCTATTGATGATGCAGCCTCCTCCTTCCCTTGACAGTGTCTACAATATGGTTCTCAATGATGAGAAGCAGAGACAAGTCCAGTCCCCTTCTCAGTTTAATCAAGACTCTATGTCTTTCAATGCCCACACAAACAAGAATCCAACTGGTTTCAATAAGGCCACAGTGCCTAATTCTTCTCATTTCAGACAATGAGTTAACATTGACCAAGCAAGGGATTCTTTGTTCTGTAGATACTGTAAGAAATCTGGGCACTTAATTGATAAGTGTTACAAGATTCATGGGTATCCACAAAGTACAACATTTAACAAGGGAAGGAGACCTGCTGCTGCTCATCTAACTGCTGATGTGGATTTCTCTTCTTCTGAAAGAAATATGTCTGTTCCCCATGGAAATTCTCCTGACAGTCATCAACCTGTTCCACACACTGATGGCCAAAGTTCTGTGATACCTGGGTTGAGCAGACAACATTATGAACAATTGATGACCCTGCTCCAACAAACTCAGTTAGGGAATTCCACTGCCCAGTCTCCTCCTCCCATGTATGCTGCCAATTTTGCTGGTACTATGCTAACTGAGAGCCCAGTTTCTGATTCCAAATTATGCATGTTAACTCACATTAATTCTGCTACCTGGATAATAGATTCAGGAGCATCTAACCATATGACTTTTAACAAGGATTTACTCTTCAATCTCATACCTTTAACTGTACCCTATCTTGTTACTCTTCCCGATGGATACAAAGTGAAAGTGACATGCACAGGATCTTTTGCATTAAATCCATTCATCACTCTTCATGATGTCCTACTTGTTCCTTCTTTCAAACATAACTTGATTTTTGTCCACAAGTTAGTGAAACAGTTGCATTGTATAGTATTGTTCACTGCAACTTCCTGTTTACTTCACTTGTTACAAACCCCTTCTCTGAGGATGCCTCTGGATCTTGGTAAAGAGGAGGCTGGTCTGTACAAGCTTGTTTGGGTGCCACCTTCATCTTCTTCTAATTGCTGTTCTTCTGTTTATATATGCTCTTCTTCTTCTAATTCTTGTAAACCTGACTATTCTAGTAATCAAGCTGTTAGTTTGCCTTTGAATGTAAACAGTTCCATGTGTAATAATAATGTTGCCACTGACATGAATTACATTTGACACTTAAGGTTGGGTCATATACCTTTTGCAAACATGAAATACATTTCTGCTTTATCTTTTCCATTTGCCTCTAAACAGCCTTTTCAATGTTCTACCTGTCCAATGGCCATGCAAACTAGGCTTCCCTTTCCTGAAAGCACTACTAATACATCTAGACCTTTTCAATTGATTCATGTAGATACTTGGGGACCTTATCATACCCCCACCTCTTCTGGTTCTAGATATTTTCTCACAATAGTTGATGATTTTTCTCGGGGAACCTGGACACATCTGTTAGGGTCTAAAACCAATGCTTTCTGCATACTTCAATCTTTTCTCTGTATGGTCAAGACACAGTATAATGCAAATGTTCAAACTATTAGGAGTGACAATGCTTTAGAATTGGGTTCTAGCATTGCTGGCACATCCTTTTTTAACCAACATAGCATCATACACCAAACCACTTGCCCACATACTCCTCAACAGAATGGTGTTGTTGAAAGAAAACATAAAACTCTACTTGAAACCTGTAGAGCCTTACTCTTCCAGTCTAGTTTACCTATCTCTTTTTGGGGTGATTGCCTGTTAACTGCTACCTATCTTATTAACAGAATACCCTCTAGGCTCCTTCATGGTAAGTACCCTTATGAAATCTTGCATGGTAAGGCACCCACTTACTCTCATTTAAAGGCTTTTGGCTGCCTTGCCTATGCCACTGTCCCCATTCCTCAAAGGGATAAGTTAAGGCCTAGGGCCATTTCATGTGCTTTCCTGGGGTATTCTTTTGCTAAAAAGCGTTATAAACTATATGATCTAAGTTCCAAAAAGTATTTTGTGTCCAGGGATGTTATCTTTCATGAAACTTCTTTTCCTTTCAAATCTGACTCTTCTGTCATCTCTGTTCCTCCTGTTTTTCCTCCCTCTTTTCGTTCTATTCCTCCTCTTGAGCATTCCCCTTCTGAGCAAGACTTCTCTGTTCCAATCTCTTCCTCTCCAACTCCACCTCTTGTTCCATCTTCTCCTCCTTCAAATCCAATTTCCAGTCCTACTTTCAACCATGACATCTCCCCTCCTGCTTTACCTTCTTCCTCATCAACTGCTGTTCCCAGAAAATCTGGCAGACAGCACAATCCTCCTTAAGGATTATGTTTGCCACCTTCCTGCTTTTTCTGGGTCCTCTTCTTCTCCTCTTGAGACTGAACCCCTTTACTACTCTCAAGCTGCATCAGTTCCAGTATGGCAGGATGCCCGGAGAAAGGAGTTTGATGCTTTGGATGCTAACTGTACTTGGGACATTGTTCCTCTTCCTTCTGGTAAGAAACCCATTGGCTGCAAATGGGTTTATAAGATCAAGTATAAGGCTGATGGTAGTGTTGAATGACACAAAGCCAGACTTGTTATTAGAGGGGATACTCAAATTGAAGGGGTTGATTTTACTGACACTTTTTCTCCTGTGGTTAAAATGTCCACTGTGAAGTGTCTTATTGCAGTGGCTGTTAAGAAGCATTGGAAACTTTTCCAACTTGATGTTAACAATGCTTTCTTGCATGGTGATTTGGATGAGGAGGTTTATATGAAGCTTCCTCCAGGTTTATCTGTTTCTGTATCTTCTTCTGACTGTGTTTCTTCTCCATCTCCTCCTCTTGTATGTAAATTGAAAAAATCACTATATGGGTTGAGGCAGGCATCCAGACAATGGTATGCCTAGTTGTCCTCTGCCCTTTATTCCAGTGGCTATAGTCATTCCATGAATGATTATTCTCTGTTTATCAAAGGCAAGCCTGGCTGTCTGGTTAATGTAGCAGTCTATGTGAATGACATTATCATCACTAGGGATGACAATGATGAGCTATCTGCCCTGAAGCTGTTTCTGGATGATTAGTTCAGGATCAAAAACCTTGGGTCTTTGCATTATTTTCTGGGCATTGAGATGTCTGTAGTTCCTGGTGGGATGCTCCTTAATCAACATAAATATATTTTTGATCTGTTGCATCAGTTTGACTGTATGAATGTTTCTTCTGTTGTTTGTCCTTTGGATCTTAATGTGAAACTCCATGCTGATTCTGGTGACATTCTTTCCTCTCCTGAACAATATAGGAGCATTGTTGGTAAGCTCTTATTTCCGACTCACACCAAGCCTGACATCTGCTTTGCTGTTCAGCATCTGAGTCAATACTTGAAGTGTCCCAGAATCCCACATATGACTGGTGCTTTACATGTTTTCAGATATCTTAAAGGGTCTATGCATTTGGGTTTATTCTATTCTGACATTCTGATTTGTCTGTCCATGCTTATTCTGACAGTGATTGGGCTGCCTGTCCAGATACTCGCAGGTCTGTCACTGGGTTTTGTATTCTTTTGGGTGGCTGCTTGATTAGTTGGAAGTATAAGAAACAGCCTGTTGTCTCTTTATCTTCTGCTGAAGCTGAGTATAGGGCTCTCAGTAAGGTAGTTGCTGAACTGTCTTGGCTTTCCCGCTTGCTAACTGACCTTGGTATTTCTGTCTCTCTCCCTTTTTCTGTTTTCTGTGACAATCAGGCTGCTATACATATTGCCAAAAACCCTGTTTTTCATGAGAAGACCAACCATATTGAAGTAGATTGTTATTTTGTACGTGATTTGTTGGCTGCTGGACTTATTACACTGTCGCATGTCTCCACTTCTCGTCAGCTGGCTGATCTTCTCACCAAATCACTCCTGGCACCATTCTACATCCTTTGTTGTCCAAGTTGAAGGTGGTTTCCCTCTCCAACTTGAGGGGGGTGTTGAGCTACAAGATTATTTAGCTTCAAATCCCATACATTGAGTTTTTGCTGTATATTTAGTGTATATTACTTGTATATCAGGTATACTTTGTAGTTGGGCCAATCTGTATAGTTCAGCCCATTTGTTTTGGCTTTAATTCCGGGTTTTGTTCTCTGGCCCGATTTGGCCCATTTTATGTAATTATATACACTACCACTTGTAAACTGAAGGGGCAATCGGATATTATTTTCATTTCAATCAACATTATTTCTCTCTCTGAAAAGCTCTGTGGAAGCTTCTACTTAACCGACTCTCTCTCATCTTGTTCTTCGATTTCGTCTGAATTTCTTGATGTTTTCACCATCAGAAAAGGTATATATTGATGGACTACTTGGACCTCTCCTTATTTTGACAAACATCATAGACCTTTCCTCTTTAACAGTAAAAGTAATTGGCTTTAACTTCTCCATAACTGGACCATATTACTCACACGGTGATGCACCTCCGACAGAAAAACCCCAGCATAGCATAAGTATTGAACTCAAATCATTAATCTGGAACTTTATAAAAAATTCATTTTCATAATTAAGCTAAAATTAAAAAAAATCAAATCACTATTTCCTTTATTTCTTGGGTAGATACAATAGCAATTGGGAGCAAAATAGGAGCAAATAATTCAAAACATTTTTATTACATCATTAACTTTTAATGTCCTAGTAGAGACACAGAAATTTTCTATATAAAAAAAACTAGATTAGAGGAAAGTTTTTTAGATATAGGGGATGTCCATTTAGTTTGACTAAAGTAGAGTGGAGGTCCAAGTAATTCAACCAAAATTAATTCATTAATTAAAAAAAGAACAAAAGGCACTTATTGGTTGGTGCAAGATAAAGCAGCCCTGAACTACATAACAGAGGACAAGGGATTCTAAAAATAACTCCTTCTGTTGCATACATAAATCCAAAATTTGGTTCTCATCAGTGTGAAGACTGATTAAGGAGGAAACGAGAAACCCCCATAGGAAGGGCATAGGGAAGAAAGAAATTTGAGAAGGAGAAGAGGATGCTCGTTAAATAAACTCAGTCTCTGCTCAAGTGTTTGCAACTGAAAATTAGCACTGAAGTTCTAAGAGAAAGAGGAAACCTGATGGTTGTTTAATTCAACACCAGCCCCCTGTTGCAGCCATTTCACAATTTTTTGAAGCTTATCCTTTGCTGCCACACCAATTCGACAGCTGAGCAACAACTCGTCTACACCTGCAAAGACAATAATCATAATCTTAGCTAGGTCTGCCCCTGGAAAACTTTAGTTGAGCCGCTTATCTGAAAAGAGTAGTTTACAGCAATTGAGTGTCCAGTAATGTATCAATGATCCTCCAAAGGCAGACCATATCTACCAAAGACAATGCATAACAATCTCATAAATTCATCAAACTCAACCATATACTTATAGCTACAGAGTGCCCTGGGGGGAGAGAGAGGGAGGGAGGAGAGAGAGAGAGAGAGTAAGTACCTTTAGAAGCAAGCGACTTGTATGAATGGAGTACACATTGCAAAGTTGAGCAATGCACAGTTCTAGCCTCAATTAATCCACCAACTCTTGTAATCTTAACATCTGAAATTGAAAAAATAAATATTAAGGCACTACCTCTGGAGTCTGGAGCATCATCATTATTTGCAAGAACACACAAACGACATAGTCAACAGTATTTAAACAATACTGATCAGATAAACCAGTAAGCAGAGAGGAAAGAAAGCTATATGAGTCAATGAATTTAGAAAATCCTTTAAGGCAATGAAGAAGCAGTGAGCACCAATTACACAACAATCGAAATGAAACTTGTTATTATCAACGGGCTCTTCGTAAATCAATAAGAAATCCTGCCTATTTTTGTTTATGCTTAAAAGATCTTGTGAGTTTATTTCTGAAATCCAAATCCCATCTATATTCATGTTTACTGTTTATATGTTCAGTAGTAAAATATGCCACAGGAGACAAATTGCAACAGAATTACAATCTTGGATAGTGCAAGTTAGTTGGTAGTGAGCATTCTCATTGTTTTTGAATTGAACTACGTATACAGTCGAGCAAAAACAGAATAGTGGATGCAGTTGTAAACTTTTTCTTCTTTTTTTTTCTTTCTGAAATATAACTTTAAAATAAAAACTTACTTTGAAGCAAAATGACATAGCCAGCGACAAATTTGGAGGCCAAATGTTTCTGCCAAATTGAAACAGGAAAAAATGGGCGGGAGTCATCGCCCACTTGTACATCCGTCCTAATGACCTCTGCTCCACCTTTTCTCCATAACTTATACTGCAATATATCTCCCAATTTATCCAAAGTAGCGAAGGACATAAATAAACAACAGAGAGAAAGTGTACTTACCTGAATTGGGGTGATATTGTGAACCAAAACGAGGAGTTGGACGTACTCGCCGATGTGAACTGCTGCTTTAGAGAGGTCAATTAGAGGACCGTAGCATACTATTGCCGCCATTTTCTTCTATTTTGGTTTTTGCACATGTTTTCTTCCTCCCTTTTCTCTCTTTTGGGCTTTTCATGACCCGACCCGGTGTTGCTGTTATACATGGTGAAACGTCACGGGCTAGCATCCAAGAGTGAACTTTGGGCAAATTATACGTTTGGCCTGTCGGTCAAAATAACTACATCTACTAGTTAATTATATAAAAAAGTATTATTAATTTTGTACAAAATATGTAACAAAAGTGTTTCAATTCCTTGTCAAAAAAGGAGAATTGGTAGAATTTTGTTGACCCATTATGTATTTCAATTCATTTGTTCATTCTAAATATTCATGTTTTTTTATTGGTATAAGCAGTGTAGTGAGGATAATGCTAATTGAATGGGATAATTCTAGTATTGTACTTAAAACAGTTATATCTGATAGCTTATCTGTACTATTCGTCTTGCTTCATGTTCTGAAGACATTAATTGGCAAATCACTCTTTTGAAAAGTTAGTGCATAATGAATCCATTTATTCTGACAGATGGAATGGACCATAGGGCATCGATTACATTCCATAGGAGACTATTACATGGGTTGTATTTGTTGAGCTAAAAGACTACTTAGCATCTAAGCCTAAACATACATTGATGAGTGCTGTATTTTTATGTATCTTTATTGTATATTGTATGTATACTGTATATTGGCTGCCTGTATATTGGGCTGCTACTTTACTTTTGGGCCTGTTTTAGCCCATTCCATTTTTGTAAGACTGAACCAATGTGTTAGGGTCAGTCATATTGTTTATGTTGCCTTCTAGAGGCTTCCTGTAAGAGACAGAAAAACTGAACCCATTTTGTGAGAGTTCTGTAAAATGAAGGTTTTCTCTCTTCTCTCCATCTCCGATTCTCCATGTTTTCATGGTATCCCATTTAAGACTAGCTCATATCCCATTTGCAAACATGAAGCACATTCCTGCTTTGTCATTTTCTTTTGCTTCCAAACAACCATTTTCTTGTTCTATTTGTCCTATGGCTAGGCAAACCAGACTTCCTTTCCCTGACAGTTCAATCAGTACATGTAGACCTTTCTAACTTATTCATGTAGATACTTGGGGCCCTTATCACATACCCAACCTCATCTGGCTCAAGGTACTTTCTTACTATAGTTGATGATTTTTCTAGAGCAACCTGGACACATTTACTGGGGTCTAAAAGCAATGCTTTCAGCCTAATTAAGTCCTTTCTGTGTATGGTTAAAACTCAATTTAATGCTACTGTATAAACTATAAGAAGTGATAATGCTTTGGAATTGGGGTCTAGTCTTGATGGTACTTCTTTCTTCAACCAACAAGGCATTATTCATCAAACTACATGTCCCCACACTCCTCAACAAAATGGTGTTGTTGAAAGAAAACATAGGACCCTTCTTGAAGCCTGTAGAGCTTTACTTTTTCAATCCAAATTGCCCATCCATTTTTGGGGAGACTGTTTATTGACTGCTACCTACTTTCGTAATAGAATACCATCCAGAATCCTTCACAACAAATCCCCTTATGAAATATTGTATGGAAAGGCACCTACTTATTCACATTTAAGGGCATTTGGCTGTCTTGCCTATGCTACTGCCCCAATCCCACAGAGGGATAAACTAAAGCCTAGGGCTATTTCATGTGTTTTTCTGGGATATCCTTTTGCCAAAAAGGGTTACAGGTTGTATGACCTAACTACTAAAAAGTGTTTTGTGTCCAGGGATGTTATATTTCATGAAACTTGTTTTCCCTTTGCAACAGCTTCTGCTGTTACCTATGGTCCTTCTGTTTTTCCTTCTCCTTCTGTCCCTTCCCATGAGCATCCCTATTCTGAGATAGGTCTGTCTGTTCCCATTTGCTCTTATCTCCCTTCTCCTTCTGCTTCCAGTTCTGTTCCCTCTTCTTTTTCTCCCTCACTACTTTCTGATCTTAACCATCCCGCTTCCAGTCCTCCTTTCAATCCTGATACCTCTCCTCCTGCTATTTCTTCCTCTACTGCACCTACTGGCCACAGAAGATCTGGAAGGCAACACAATCCTCCCTCTTTTCTCAATGATTATGTTTGTCACTTACCTTCCTTTTTTGGCTCTTCCTCCTCTTCTTCTCCTTTGGAATCTGAACCTCTCTATTATTCTCAAGATGCATCAGTCCCAGTATGGCATGATGCCATGAGAAAGGAGTTTGAGGCTTTGGATGCCAACCATACTTGGGATGTTGTTCCCCTCCCTCCTGGTACGAAGCCCATATGCTGCAAATGGGTTTATAAAGTTAAATATAAGGCTGATGGTAGTGTTGAAAGATACAAGGCTAGGCTTGTTATTAGGGGTGACACTCAAATTGAAGGAGTTGATTTCAAAGAAACCTTTTCCCCTGTGGTTAAAATGTCTACTGTTAAATGCTTAATTGTTGTGGCTGTTAAGAATCATTGGAGTCTCTTTCAACTTGATGTTAACAATGCATTCTTGCATGGTGACCTTGATGAGGAGGTGTATATGAAGCTTCCTCCAGGTTTGAGTGTTTCTGCCTCTTCTGATCCCTCTGTTTCTGCACCCATTGTGTGCAAGTTGAAAAAAATCCCTTTATGGATTGAGACAGGCTTCCAGACAGTGGTATGTCAAATTGTCTCATGCTCTATACTCCAGAGGCTATACCCATTCTATGAATGATTACTCTTTATTGTCAAGGGCCATCTTGGGTGTCTTCTGGTTCTGGCAGTGTATGTGGATGAAATTATTATCACTAGAGATGATGCTGCTGAACTTTCTGCCCTCAAGCATTTCCTGGATGACCAGTTTGGGATCAAAGACCTTGGGTATTTGCATTATTTTCTGGGCATTGAGGTGTCTTCTGTTGCTGGTAGAGTGCTTCTTAATCAGCACAAGTTTGTATGTGATTTGCTGCACCAATTTGACTATATAGATCTCTCTCCTGTGGTATGTCCTTTGGACCTTAATACCAAGTTACATGCTGATTCTGGTGATCTTTTCTCCTCTCCTGACCAGTACAGGAGCTTGGTTGGCAAGCTCCTCTTCTTGACACATACCAGACCTGACATTTGTTTTGTTGTTCAACATCTGAGTCAGTTTTTGAAGTCTCCTAGAGTCCCTCACGTGTCTACTGCCCTGCATGTTCTTAGGTATCTTAAGGGCACTATGGATTTGGGGCTCTTCTATTCTTGCACTCCTGATTTTTCAGTTCACGCCTTTTCAGACAGTGATTGGGCAGCTTGCCCTGACACTCGCAGATCTGTTACTGGTTTCTGTGTGCTTTTGGGTGGCAGCCTGGTTAGTTGGAAGTCCAAAAAACAGCCAGTGGTCTCTCTATCCTCTGCAGAGGCAGAATACAAGGCCCTTAGTAAGGTGGTTGCTGAATTATCTTGGATTTCTCGATTGCTCACTGACCTTGGTGTTTTTGTTTCCTTTCCTTTTTCTGTTTTTTGTGATAACCAGGCAGCTCTACATATCGCTAAGAATCTAATTTTTCATGAGCGAACCAAGCATATTGAGGTCGACTGTCATTTTGTTCGTACCAAGCTCACTGATAGACTGATTTCTCTCTCTCATGTCTCCACTTCTCACCAGTTGGCTGATGTTCTCACCAAGTCTTTGCCTGCCATTGTTCATCATCGTCTTTTGGCCAAGCTGAAGGTGGTCTCCCCCTCCAACTTGAGGGGGGGGGGGGGTTGAGCTAAAAGACTACTTAGCATCTAAGCCTAAACACATACATTGATGAGTGCTTTATTTTTATTGTATATTGTATGTATACTGTATATTGGGCTGCTACTTTACTTTTGGGCTTGTTTTAGCCCATTCCATTTTTGTAAGACTGACCTAATGTGTTAGGGTCAGTCATATTGATTATATTACCTTCTAGAGGCTTCCGGTACGAGACAGAACAACTGAACCCATTTTGTTCCAGAGAGTTCTATAAAATGAAGGTTTTCTATCTTCTCTCCATCTCCGATTCTCCATGTTTTCAGTATTTTCAGGTTAATGATGGAGTACTAAATTTTTTTTGGATGAGTAATCTTGAGGTGTTTACTTGATTCAGCGTTAAATTAATATGGACGTACACATTTAAAGATTCCTATATTTCTTTAATGTATGTTTTTCTTTTAACCAATATAGTTAGCTTAGCAGATTTTGTAGCTAGGCGCTTCCTAAAATATCAACAAAAACAAGAAATTTTGAAAACCTAAATAGTTGATGATTTTGGTCTTTTGATATTTCTATATATGTTCGTAAAATTAAATTAGTTGATATATTCCAAAAGGTAACTAAGATTGGCTATTTATCTCATTCTCTATTTCCTCCAATAATATGACTAATAATTTATGTGTATATTAAAGTGCATAATCAGTAACTTTAAAAAAAAAAATTAGGTCCCTATAATGGATAAGGTAGTTTTTTGGCGTATAGTAAAAATCTTCGGTAATCTAGTAATATCTTAAGTATTTTACTAACCTTAAATCTCAATCTCAAGTAAATTGAGGGGACAAGTTAAGACTATTAGTTAGATAATTAGATTCTGTTTGAAGTATTATATAGATTCTCTTGTAATTTGGTTTGATGTAATATGTATAACCAAAAATCTTTATTATCTTCCGATATTTGTTCACCTTGGGCATTGAAAATGGATCTGCGGAGAAGTCTTTATATTTGAGAAACATAATTTTGTCACTGTTATAATTACTCTTGATGCTTGCGTCTTTACTGATTTTACTCTTTACTTTATATGTTAAGTTGCTAAATTCTAAACTCTTAAAGTACATTGAAGCAACATACCTAGCTAGTGTAAAGAAGATAGAAATAAGGCAACTTCTCCTACTCCTATTTTGTATCGTGTGAGAGTTTCAATATTGAGGTGAATGCCAAGTATTTCGTCTTTGAACCCAAAGACAAGGGATAGATCTGTAAACTTCAACTCATTTGTTCTTTTTCAAATATCTTCTGTTCCTAGGTTTTAATATTGCTCCATTGGCACCAAAATCCTTCAATCCATTGAGAGTTCAATAACATTTAGACTATTGTGATTTTCATGATTTCGTTGATCTTTTTCAAATAAATAGTTCTTAAGGAACATCTTCTGCTGGAGTTCTTAGGTTAAGAATGATGTTATAAATATACAACAAATTATTTTATTTGAATAAAAACATATGTGGAGAATGATTGGTGGTCTTTTGGGAAAGACAATAATATTGATGATTTCAGTTTCATGCACATGATTCTCTATAACAACAACAACAACAACTACCCAGTATAGTCCCACAAAGTGGGGTCTGGGAGGGTAATATGTAGACGAGCCTTACCCCTACCCGAAAAGGCAGAGAGGCTGTTTCCAATCGACCCTCGGCTCAGTGAAGGAAAGGAAAAAATAAATACAGAAACAAAAGAGCATTAGTAACTCCAGCAGAAATAGCATAAATAATTATCTAAACATAAGAAACATAAATAAAATTGGTGATCCAAATATTTTCTTTTCATGCTTATATGAATTAGCTGAACCACCATAACTCACTGGTACCTTATTTCATTTGAGCACTGTGCAGTATTTCATCCAAATAGAGAATTACTGAAAATGTTTTTTGTATAGTAAATTGTTTCATTTGGATTTATTTTCTGGTTGTATAGGCTAATAAGTGTTGTTAATATGTGCAGGCATAAGATAAATGTCTAAATATATCCAAACAACAAGGTGTGTTAGAACACAGAACCAACAAGGTGTGTTACAACACAGAACACGAAAGTTACTACCTCAATGGAGATATGAAAAATACCGACAATAGTAATTTACTTCGATAAACAAAGTCCACATCAAGATGCTACACCAACAAGGAATTTTGAAATGTGTATAGTGTGAATTCTAAGAAACATGGAGGATGTAAGGTATATGTCCCCTTGTATTTGACATGTAACTGAAATTTTCACCAAGGTCTTAGTGATTTAACCTTGATGAGTATATATATATTTGTATTGAGCTGATTATCATTGTTGCAAATTATATATTATTTTGGGGATAAATTGGATATGAGAGGCTTAGCAATCAGGTTTTTGGTCCTTAATAACTTTATAGGGCCAATACAAACTGGTCGCTAAATATATCTAGCACCAATTGTGGACCAGAAATATGGTTTGTAAAAGTGCTTTAGGACCAGAAGTGTACCGGTCGTAAACAAATCTTTAAGGACCAGCAACTCAACTCGTCGTTATTGACTTTTAGCGGCGGAATGTATAGCGACTGATGGCAACCAGATTTTACCAGTCACTATTAATCTTTGGAGACCAAAATTGCACTATTAGGGATCAATTTTCTCGTCCCTAAAGACCATTTTTTCCTATAGTGTTATGTATATAAATAAATTTCTTAAGGTCATTATAGGATTTAGATCAATGTTAATAGGTTCGGCAACCTCTAATTTAAAGATAGCCTTGCCCTTGGTAATAACTAATAACCCTCGTGCAGAAACTCGCAAATGGTTATAATCAATATATATAATTGGCTCTCACATGTATTTCTCTGAGATTATTTGAATGCTACAATTTCCCCTTTGTATAAGCTTAATTAGCTGATTGTAATTAGTTTTTCTCCAACTTTCTTTTTGGAAACGTATTAAAGAAATCAGACACAAGGTCGTTTTTTATCTAAGATAACGTCGTTCCTATTAAACAATTTGGTAGTACAAAGAAAGATCTCAACACCTAATTGCTACAGACAACATTAAAATAGCTGTACGCGTCTGTTACAAGAAGGGGAAGTAAAGAAGAATATTAGTCTTAATTAGTGCACGCTAAGTATAACTATTAACTATGACCAATTTAGCACTCTATTAGTCCTCTTAATGAATTCAATATTGTAAAATTATACATACAATTATATTCGCTCATAATCTCCACCTTCGGATTTCGAATAGGTTAGAAGTGATCCAAAGAGATTAATGATTGATTCAACACCAAATTAGAGAGAAAAAATTAAATACTAACACGCCCGTGCTTAGCACTTAGCATCACAAAGAATTAATTGTTTGTCCCAAACAAAGAAAAGTAGAAATAAAATTAACCCAAATTCGTATGACATTAATTAATTAGCTTGTTTCTTACACTATATATTGTACTTACATGAAATAGAAAGATGACAAAACGAAAACAAAAAGAAAGATCTGAGACATAGCGAGCTAAGCAAGTAGCTAGAGAGAAAGGTCAAGATTCACAAATTTTCTTAACTGAGATGGAAAAAACAAAAGAAATTATAAGGGTAGCCCCAGGTGGGCTCATTGAAGTGGCGGAAGCATGATTTTTATTGAAAGAATTCAAAAAATAAACATACGAAAAGTTAAGGGATTCAACATCTAATATATACATGAAAAAAATTTGAACTTAATATAAATAGTATAGATTTCAGCTGAACCCCCTCGTGCCTACCTAACTCCGACTCCGGGCTACTACTTGACACGTGAAAAGAGTTTAAAAAACTCGAAACACTGCAGAAAGCCGAGTCCTATGAGGCTGCTTCTCTGCTTTGGCTTTTTCTCTCTAACGAACTCAGCCATATCTTCCTTTGCGAAAAGTACAATATCTTCGATATTGCATCGTTCACAGATACTATATAGATGTTTATCATAGCAAGAATTACAGCATCTTGTACATGGACTTGTTGGTGGACTCACCAAAACCATATATCTTGTGAAAATATAAATCATATTTCTTGCGCTGCTCCAAAAGGATTGAAGGCTGTTATGTACCGCCATGTTACAAAGACACATATATACTAGAATCCTAGAGGGACAAAAAGTCTTATTGTATTTAGACATCATCGATCTGTAAATTATCGTGTCTCCCAATCCAAACATAATTAAGACTTGCAAACATCTCTACTTTCTCGAACATCGTTTTATTTACTTAGTATTAGGAGGGGAAGAAGTTTTCATGATATAATTATTTTTATTCTTACTATTATATTAACTATGATAAATTAATGTACTTTTTCATGGAGGTATTTTTGGGGGGAAAGAGAGGGGCAAGTTTAGTTAATTTAACTCTAAGATTCAATATTATGTATTGCATTGTATTGTGTTGACTACTATAATATTTTGCTTGATTATATTATTTTTTATCGTTTTATGATGTCACGCATCAGCAATACGAAGAATAACTTTACATTATTACACAAAAAGAAGAAGCAAAGTATGTTTAGAGTTATTATAAAAAGTGATAAAATATAATTATTGTTATGAAACAATAAAAGAAGAAGAATATTGCAAAAAAAAAGTTGGGAGAGAGAATTTTAATTGATTTAGGATAAATTACAATGGAATATAACCCTTTATTTATAGGGAAAACGTGAGCTAGCCACTAAGTAAAATCCATAAAATCTCTCTAAAATATAGACATTCATCTTAAATAGAATTATACTTATAATACTCCCCCTTGAATGTCTATTCAATAGATAATTTGCCTTGTTAAAACCTTAACTATAATAAAATTCAGTGCGAAAATAATTCTAGTAAAGAAAGAAGAGTAAATATATCTAACAATACACCTTTTGGTTGCCTCGTTAACAACCTTGCAAGGAAAACCCATTGGTACAAAATCTTGTAAGGGAAAAAGAGTACAACGCCTATTAACCCCCTGATGAGAGCATCAATTCACATCTTTGAACCTTCGCATTCCAATCTTGTGCACTAGCTTCTTGAAGGTTGACATCGGCAGAAATTTGATGAATAAGAAAGCCATATTAACACGAATATGCTGCATCTTGAAAGTACTTGCTATCACATTATCATACTTATAATTATAGCAAGATACATATGTACACAAATAACTCTTAGAATATGGTACTTCATCACCAAAAATTGTATATGCTTTAAGTGATTTAAATCCTTCAAGGATTGTCATATATTAAACTTTAATTAGCTGCATATCAAATTTTCTCATGCTAGACAAATAAGATTTCGAAATTGATTGCGCATACCGTTGACTATATATTTTCAAGTGTTTAAACTGCAGGGCCAATACTATATGTCTTTTATATGAAACCAATTCTAATTCAATTGTTTCTATAGACTTAAGAAATATATATAACTCTATCATAGATATAGTCGATGAACATTTTATATCGGTTCCAACCTTCTTATTTTCATATAGACATAACATAGAGATCTCTTCATTCATATATTCAGATACCTGAATCTCTCATGTGATTTTATGATGTGTTATGTCATGTGATTTTCTAGATCACTTGCCTCTTTATTATGATCATTTTGATCACTTGTTCATCTTATTTATCAAGAAATTTATTTGAAACTAATTTGTCTGTACGTTTTAATCGTAATATATACTTTGTCCTTCTAGGACTTATTCTAATAGGAGCATTTGCAGTGAGAATATAGTTAAGTTCTTTGCGTTAGCAAATGCGTCTGGCATGCTTTGTAATATATTGCAAATGAATTATTTTTTTATGAACTTCAAGTTCATATTATCTTATTCGAGGATCTATATGTACACACGATAATTGATTCCACGTAACTTTTTCTCAACTGTTTATCTTGTCTCCTCCCCATGTTAGAAAAAAATAATTTGCTTCCTCAACTTTGAAAGCTCGTCTTTATGCGTTATGATGTTAATCAAAATATATACCGCACATCAATAATAATGAGATGGAATTATTTGGTTCCTAATTTTGAACCACTTGTGAGGGGAGAATGTAATATATTTTCGTATATAACGTATATTAAACTGATAAATAGATAACTTTGTTCTCATAAGCAATAGTTTGGCTATTAAGTGAAGGCATTCAATATTATTTTGCTAATCTGATTGTGATGTAAACCAACTTATCAAGATAAACTTTCTTGAATGAAAATTATAGAAATTATGCTCGAAATTAAATTGTTGAGCAAGTTACCTTGCAGACACAGACAGACTGCGGGTTAATAATAGTCACAGATATAACCATCTCATAGATACATCTTATGTGGTATACATGGCAGATGAATGAGCCCATATCCACATTTGATATTTTCAGCATTCATGAGATTCAATCCCAATTTTAGTTAGTCTATTAATTAATGAGAACAAGCAATATAAGAATTCGTAAAGAATTTTCTTGTTCTTTAATATTTACCCATTTTTCTTTTATTTTTCACATCATACTTAATTAACATGGATAAATCAATTATGCCAACTGAAAAAATTATCAATATTGATAAAGTTCAAGTTTACACCATGACATGTGCAATTATCAATAAACTCCAAGTTTATTATGATATGAGTTTTTATATAAATAAACATCCACTTTATTATAGTATTCTTTTATTTGTGTAGTATAAATTGGAGAATAAAACGAATAACTTTTCACATACATATTACCTCGATACAAGTTGTGGTAATAGAAGATATTAAATCTTTTATTTATTAATAGTCTCAATAATCAACCGCTTTCGCGTATACTTTGGAAGTTGAATAAGTTTCTTTGAGACTTGCTCAATACAATACCTTATTGGTAATCAATTGTGTTTCTCCAAAATAGTATAATTGGCTCTTGCAGAGTTCTCAATTAATTTTGTAGTATCACATATTCATCAACATCCATATTGTGAATATCTCTTTTAAATAGAAAGATATACCATTATGGTCATGGTCAGAATACTATACAAGATATGTTCCTCGCATGACTGTTGCCCTTTAATAATCACATCACCAAAATATTTTGGCGTACAATATGTATGTGAGCAATGACCATTCATGACATAATAATGAAGTTATTTTCTTATTTCTTCGCAAACCTCATTCTAGAGGTAAATGTGGTATATACTACTAGCACGCTCATATTCTTCCAAAATTGAATATGTATTCAAAAATCACATGTTGTCACATTAAGGTTGTACTGTGGGCCGGGCCCAGCCTGGGACCGCGGGCCAAACGGGCCGGTCCCAAATGGTGCAATAAGCCCGTAGCGGACCGGTCCTACCCAAATAGCCCACGATCCCGGGACCGGTTCAACCGGGCTTAACGGGCCAAACGGTCCTCAACGGCTATATTTTATTTTATTTTTTTTAAAATGATCAATGGTCAGATTTTAAAATCTAGTCGTTGGCCATTAAAAAATAGTCGTTTGGGAGTTTAAAAAATAGACATTTGACTCCAAACTTTATTTTAACCCCAAACTTTTTATAATTACACTTTTTCTCAATTCTCAACTATAAATACCCCCCCCCCCCCCTCATTCTTTCACTTTTACTCTCAAATTCATCAATCCCCATCAATCTCTATCTAATTTTCTTCTATAATTTCTTACTTTATTATTGCAATTTCGTGAAAAATTATGAAGTTGGAGAATTGAAGTATTCAAGTCTTCAAGTTCTCAACGATATCCAATTTTCAAGAAGTTGTTCGTCAATTCGGTAAACTCGTTCCAGCTCTT
Organism: Nicotiana benthamiana; assembly: GCA_034376525.1. Classification (NCBI taxonomy): domain Eukaryota; kingdom Viridiplantae; phylum Streptophyta; class Magnoliopsida; order Solanales; family Solanaceae; genus Nicotiana; species Nicotiana benthamiana. Next base: position 50,676,090 of record CM067325.1, on the reverse strand, counting down.
AAGTTTAATATTATAATTTTATTTTTTTAGCTTGTATAATTATAATTAATATGGCATTTTCTTTGAAAAAAATATTTGGTGGTAAGGGAAAAGCTAAAATTGGTGAATCTAGTCGCCAAGATACTACTCTTCCCCTGGCTCCCCGACTCATACATGTTACTTGTCCTCCTTGCCTATTATTCTTGATAGTGATAACCCTTGTTTTCAATTTTTCAATAGTCAATTTTGTCATGATGTTGCACCAGGTCAACAAGTAAATGAAGAAGTTATGAATATTCTTTATCCTAATGAAAATATCTTTGAAAATGATGAGGAAAATGATGATTTAGATGAAATGCAACAGGATTTAGATAATACACCTACTAGTCCTGTTAATAACTCAACCGATGCCCCGTCTGACCCTCGTGTAGTAACCCCTGCTTTTAATAGACAATCTTCAAAACGGCTCGAAACATCTTTTGTTTGGAACTTTTTTACTCAATAAAGAGAACAAAATAAGGCTAAGTATAATACTTGTGGGGCTTTGTTGGTTCATAAATTTACTGGAGACCGTAGCGGTACGGTAGTTTAACTAGACACATAAAGAAACACCCTAGAGATAAAGCTAAATTTTTTCAAATGACAGTTGCGCAAGAGGGGAGAAGTTTAGATACTACAGTTAACCCTAGTACATGTTCAAATGTGGTTCAAACGAGAATTAACATTGTTACCGGTAGCATTTTATATTATGATGGCAAAAATGGTTACTGTTATGTGCTTACCATATAGTTTTCCGTCTAACCCTCATTTTGTGAATTATGTTAGAAGAGTTTTAAATCCTACTTATAAAGGATAGCCTCGCGCAACTGTAAAGAGCGATATGTACAAATATAAACATGAATATGAATAATATTTGGGCTATTTATTTATTTATATAGATTGTCGCATTGTTATTACTACTGATAGTGGTAGAAGTGATAACGATTGTGATTATCTAACTGTTACAAGTCATTGGATAGATGAGGAGTGGATAATGCAAAAGCGCATTATTGCTTATTGAATAATTAATTCACGCCACGCAGGTAAGTTTATTGCTAACACAGTTGCAGATATTTGTAGAATTTTTGCCTTAGAGATAAAATTATGTCGGTTTTAATGGATAATGCTTCTAGTAACACTAACGTTGTAGACTTGATTACAACGACACTAAATCCTGCATTTAGTTGTTGCATATGAATATAGGAACTCAGTAAGCGTAATGTATAATGCTCGTGTAGGTGATGATTATGATGATGATGATGATGATGATGATGATGATGATGATGATGATGATGATGATGATGATGATGATGATGATGATGATGATGAGCACCTTACAAATCAAGATTGGAGTAATGTTAAAATGCTTGTAGACTTTTTAGAATAATTTCATATTGCTATAAATGAATTGTCTGGCCAATATTATCCTACTATTTCTAACTGTTTAGTTTATATTGCAGCATTTGTAGATTTACCTACAATATTTTCAGAGGGTGGATATATTTATCAAGAAGCTATTAATACTATGAAAGCTAAGTTTAAAAAAATATTTTTTCCTTGTACCCCCTATTTTTGGTGTTGCTGCAGTGTTAAATCCTATAATGAAATTAGGAGGTCCACACTTTTGGTATTCAAAAATTTATAACGCTTTACCACTTTCAATTGAGGAATTTGCTACACTTGGAGATGCAAAAGCCTCAGTTAAAATAAATGATTAAACGATTTATAATGCTTATCAACTTGTTGTAGATCATGCTAGACCAAATGTTCCAACTCCTACTTCATCTAGGTCGCAATCATCTAAAAGAATTGCGGGCCTAAAAACCCTTAGTTCTTGGACGGAGTTCAGGGATTCTCAAGGTGACAATTTTGGTGATAGTTCACAACTAAATGAGCTTCAAGTTTATTTGTCACAAGGCCTTGAAAAGGAGAATTCGGATGTCACCTTTGATCTTTTGGAATGGTGGATGGACAAAAAAAATACTATCCGGTTCTTTCAAGGATGACTCGAAATATTTTAAGTGTTCAAGTTTCAATAGTAGTACCGGAGAATGCTTTCAGTCAAGCGAGATTTCAAATTGGTGATCATAGAGCGTCTACGAGGGAGAGCTTGAAAAAATCGGTACTCCTCAGAGACTGGATCCATTCGGAGAGAAGAAACATTGGACTTATAAAATCACAACCGGAGATAGACGAAGCTTATGAAAAAATGCTAATGGAACTTGCGCAGGATGCTGCTTCGCCCGGAAGCGGTGACGAATAAGCCTCTTTTCCACCACCACCAACGGAAATTCCTTCGAACCTTGAAGGACTTAGGAGATTTGTTAGAGATAATACATAGACTAATATGTAACTTGTATTTTGGCACATCTCCCTTAGTTTTTTTCCCTTTTAATGGTGGTATTAGTACCTTGTTGTACTCATTCCATTGGGGGAAGGAAGACTAAGAAAAATATTGCCATTCTTTGTTAATATCGTAATAATAAAAACTATAAGACATTCCCTTGAATATTTCTTTGCAATTTATTTTGTGTTTAAATTTGATATATATATATATATATATATATATATATATATATATATATATATATACTATATATATTTTATATGTATTATATATAGATATATATATATATATATATATATATATATATATATATACGTACATATACATATATAACGCAATATGTATATATAAGCTATAATGCTATATATTATATATAATGCAACATATAATTATATGTATACCCAATACACCCTTACCTTATACTATTATAAATCTATCTATATATATATATATATCTATATCTATATATATATATATATATATATATATATATTTATATTATATAGAACTATATATAAGTAATTTATATTAGTATATACATATATACTTTACAAGAAATTGCCTTAGAAAAAAATTATAAAAAATAGCTCGAAACGAAAAAAGTCTGTTAGGCCCGTGGGCCCGGTCCATTAAGCCCGGGACCATATGGGCTTAAGCCCATGACGGGACGGTTTCACTCATTGGGATCGTGAAGCCCGGGACCGCCTCTGCCCGGTCCGACTAAAGCCCATGCCCGTTCGGCCCGGGCCCGGACCACAATACAACTTTAAATCTCATGTCAAATCGATGACAAATATTACTTTTATAGACTGAAGGATTATTTTAAGAATCCTTATTGTTGTCATTACCACAATGATGACGATTATAATTTCGTCTATTGCGGCGTCCACATCCATTGATACATTTATAGTAGTAATTTTGTCTTCTTTAAGACTTATCACATACTGCTATCACATTTTCTTAAAGGGAATGAGTATGAAGCAAATTCAATGGGACGGGTTTTCAATTCTTTGCCCGCTATCATACTTGATTTGATCGTGGCAAAACATAAAAAATTTACCACTTTGGGTTGTTATAATTCCTTGCAAACTCTATTAGAGTTATAATCAATGTTTATTGTCTTTGCTTGTATTTAAAATCAAATTATAAAATTTTTAGAATTTAAAAAAGAAAAATAAAGTAAAATACTTACTTTAAATCTAGAATTTAATCATGAAGGAAGTTCATGGAACAATCAATCATTATGCTCAATCTCAAAGCTACTACTCAATTGGTTAGAGTCTCATGCTGATAACGTATAATAAAACAATAAAAGAAAAAGAGTATTACAACAAAAAGTCGGTAGAGAGAATTTTTATTGATTTGAGATAAATTACAATGGAATATGACCCCTCTATTTATAGGAAAAGAGTGACTTAGCCACTAAGTAAAATCCCTAAAATCTCTCTAAAATATAGACATTCACCTTAATAGAATTCTATTTATAACAATTATTAAATACTAATGAATAAGGGACAAAATAGAGTGAAAATAAGGTAACTACAATAAAATTTAAGTAACTATCAAAACAAACACTATTTTTAAAGTAACTATATGGTACAATATAATACAACGGGTATACGTTTTTATGAGCAATGTTAAAGGACAATTAAGAACTTAAGGTTTAACAACCTCTAGTTTTTAAGGTTATATCTTTCCTGAGCCGAGGGTTTATCGGTAACGATCTCTCTACTTATATATCATTCTTCTCAAACCCACTTGAGAGATTACACTTGATTTGTTGTTGTAATAGTAGTAGTAATATTTAAGGTTATGTTTAGCATTCATTTTCTATTTTTTTACTTTTTTGGGCTATTTTCCTTTTCTTGATAACAGTTCTTGTTGAACTATAAAGTGTTTAATACCATATATTCTATTGGATGTATCAAATGATCAAATCAAACAAGCTTCTTGAGTGGCATTATCTGATAAGTCTTACTACTGTTCGACATAACGTAAATTAAGTAGTCAAATCGTTTACATTCCTAATTTGCTATGTTTCAAGATGTGTAGATGTCATTATTAGGTCTCCCATACAGAATCGCGCAATCAGCTGAATTGAAACACAAGAAGTAAGTCATTGTACTATACATTAATGCTTCAACAACTTCCTATTCCTTTTACTGAAGGTGCACTGCTCCCCAATAAGTGAATAAGAAAAGCATATATACGCGACTTGTAAAAGTTAAGTGTAATGAAGTCCATTTCATTCGTGAATGAAAGTAAAAAAAAAATTATTTTACGAGATGCTCCACAACTTGTGTATTCATTTGGTACGTATGGAACTAAACACATGCGTAAAATCGCCAGAAAAGATCCATTTTACTGGAGTATAAGAATCTGAGATAAAAAGAACAAAAGGAGTTTTGATTACGAGTGGAACTTTGTCATAATGTAGTTCAACTACTTCTCAAATATAGTGCAGGATGTCTAGGCATTTTCAGCAGATAATAAAATACATTATAATGGCCTAATTTGTGCGTCTAAAAGCTCACCTTCCACTAACTCTTTTCCTGAACACTGAAAAACAACACGTTTGACCACAAAATTTTATATGCATGATGATATAAAAAGACTTGATTTTTCCATTTTGATCTGTATAAACATAGCTCCAGATCTGACTCTTCCTGTAGCAAAAAACACGCCCTGTTTGAACTATACCTGATTTAGCAATTTTACAGCACAGCGAATCACTTTCATAGAGCTTGCATCTCAAGGTTAGTTTGGTCGACCCCATTAGCAGAAGAAGGTCCAGATTCTTGGTTGTCGCCAGCAGCATTCATCTCCTGAACAGGTGGAGGGTTAACTATTGTCATTTGCATGGCAGCATTATCTGACAGACGACTCTTCATCTCCCGATGCTCCTGGCACAAGGCACACCAGTGCAGGCAGCAATGCACCACGCAGGGGTCGCAGGGTGAATTCTGCAACGTTAAAAGATTAGTATATAACACAAGGTACTAAGACAAAACAGCATGTTACTCTGACATTTACAATACTAGTCGTAGACATGAAATCTGTCTCATGCCCCAGCAGTAAGCAGGACAAACTGATGAGAGGTCAGATTACCTTTTTCTCACTTGAAAAACACTAAATCTAATGCGATGATATACTTAAAAATATGTCTTTTCTCGGATGCCACGAGAAATTACAGTTCGTTTGGGAGTTGAGACGGTACAAGTCCTAAGCCGATAAGGAATTTTTTTTGGAAATAGCCGACAAAAAAATACTAACTTGAAATTTGGCTAGAATGAAATCACAGGTTATTTTTTTGAATGCAAATCAATAACTGTCAATCAAATTAATCAAGGCCACGAGTACAGGAATTGAAGCCAATTATGCATAATATCGTGTATCAGACAGAAAATAAAGTGACTCTACCTTGAGATGATACTTCTTCTGCAGTGACTGCCGAACCAGACCAGTGTATATGCCACACATCCACCAACTAAATAATAAACCTTCACAAATGAGGAATGACGTCCTTGGATCAATACCATGAAATGCTGCTGTTGCAGCTGCAACCGCAATGCCACCCTCAATGAAAATGGCATGACAAATGCAAGGAGTAGACCAAGGAGTATCATCATTTCTTAGGCTCTCAACATTATGCCCAAACAAGACACATGGGCAGAAAAGTCCTCTCCAGCCTATATAGGTAATTAAACAATCAGTGTCAGAAGAAGCATGTGTGGTGCAGACTGACAAAAATGCATACCTCATAATTAAGAATGTTATGCAGATATCTATTCAGAGATGCTGGGGAATGTCAGAAATCAAGCCCCGCAAAATAGTAAACAACCACAACACTAGCTTAACAGAAAACAGAACTTTTGCATATTAAAAAGGTGTTCAAGCACCAGTTGAAGATTAATGTCTCTTTATTACAAAGAGCATGCTCTTTCAGCTTGTATAGTTTTGAATGCATTTCAGAAAATTTATTCAAAAGATAAACAAGCAGCAGCTTTAGCGCCAAGATTTCACCTCTTAAGACCAGTTTAATATGTACATAGTAACAAAAAACCAGATTGGTCATTAAGATCAAGGTAACATACCATACTCGTGCGGGACAGCCAGCCACTTACAAGACACACAAACCAACCACACTTGGTCAGCCACAATTGCATCTAGAGATTTAAGTTCAGAAAACCAACATTGTTTTTTCCCGATAGTGGTGTTGTCTGAGCCATGTATGCACCTCGATAATTTCACGAGGTACCTGCTACCTCCCGCTAGCACAGGTACCGGGTAATTCTGCCACCCAGGCTCAGGCGGGGGGAGAAGAAATCACCAAGAGTTTCTTGTCTCTGCTGGGATTTCAACCCTGTATTCAAGGCTGTCACCCACTTCATTAACCACTAAGACACACCCTTGGACGGGTGATCAGAGAAACCACCTTTGTTTTTGTTTAACAATATAAAAACAGGGAAGGAAAGTGTTCTGAATGAAATTATAGATAATGAAAAAAGACAAAGAATACTACTAGTTGTTTCAGATATCATCAATCATGAGCCTTTACAGCTTTCTGTAGCAGACAAGAAATAACTCCAACTTAGAGAAATCCACTATATAATACTTATAAGCGAGTAGATTCAAATATATATTGCACATAAACTGGGTTAAATTGGAATAACACAAAGATTAAAACTTCCTACTGCATAAACTGAAGACTACTTTATGCATCAAAGTTAGAGAAATAAAAAAACTTTTTAAGTTTGTTTTCTCTCTATAGATTTCTTTGTAGTTTTTGTATAGGAAGCGGAGGTTAATGGGACATGTTTTAAATAGGGCTTAAACTGGTGTTTGCCCTTGGTTTTGTACAGCTACTTTGGTAATTAATAAATTTTCTTTAATCGCCTAAAAAAAGATTAACACTTCCAAAGTTAAAAGACAAAATGGCAGTTTTAGATACCATTCATCATCTTTTCCAACGTCATTTCAAGCCGCAGGAATAGTGCAACAACTACATAGTAAACAATATCAGCAAAGACGGCCAATTACTTATGACGTGACCCTAAATAAAAAAAAGAACTTACAACTATCTTTGTCCTCTGCACATCCAAAAATCCCAGTTGTCCAAGGCTCGTCTGCAGGAGGCTCAAAACTCTCAGGCAACGGTTGTCCACACTCATGGCACTTCCGAACAGCTAACTGCCCAATGATGTGGATGACACATGACATTTGCAATAGAAAGCATGATAAAGGACCAAACAGCAGTACAAGTGACATAAAAGTTCTGATGGAGAAGTTTGTAAAAGGAACAATAAAGTCATTATTAAATAAACAACAAACAAACCCAGTATAATCACACAAGTGGGGTCTGGGAGGGTAGTGAGTACACAGACCTTACCTCTACCGTGAAAGTAGAGAGGTTGTTTCCAATAGACCCTCAGCAACAACGAGGAGAAAGGAACAATATGTAGTGATGGAAATCTAACAACAATAGAATACAAGACTAACACTAAAAACACTGGATATGTCAGGCACCATCATTATTAAATAAAAATCAACTAAACCCAGCCAATTTGTGATTTTTTTTATCAAAACTAAAAAGAAATACGTGTTCGATTGTTTCCTTAGGAAGAATAGGTACCTACAGCTTAGTAGCAAATACCTTTCTGTGTGTGATGCATATTCCCTAATATATTTTGATAAAACTTTCCAATCTGCATCTTATGACCCCACATATGCATACTCCCAGAATGGCAGCTGCATTTTAGAAGGGGTTTTAGTGATCGGTATGGGATGAAATAACTCAACTATTGAATTGTTTGTGGCGTATTTCTCCTTATGTCTAGATGGATTCTCAGTTTTGGTTAGCAAGCAACAATGGATGCTATTCAGTAATAAGCTGCTATGCTCTGCTGCAAATACAATCAAGGAACTGGAGATTAACTGGCTTGGAAGACACTATGGAAAAAAAGGCAATGAGTTTTCTGAGTGATACCCCCAAGATGTGTGAAGTCTACTTTCTTAGTGGCAGGGACAAAGAATTGAGAAGGGAAAGAAGCAAACGTGGAATACTATCCCATTATGAATCAAGGGGACCATATGGTTGGAAAGGTGTTAGACCTGCCATTACTAGGGTCTATAACCGCAGAATGAAGGTTGAAAATAAGGTTTTTATTTATTTATTATTATGTATATGTATTGATAGTAGTTACCTAGCAGTTCAAGCAGTTATTTTGTGCTATACTCAAGTCCACAATAAGTAACCAATTTGCCTTTTTATTTTGGTCCAAAATAAGTGTCCATTTATACAACAACAACAACAACACAACAACTACCCAGTAATGTCCCGCAAAGTGGAGTTTGGGGAGGATAATATGTAGACGAGCCTTACCCCTACCCGAAAGGGCAGAGAGGAAAAACAAAAACAAAAACAAAAACAAAACAAAAACAAAAACAAAAGTGTCCATTTATATAATCAAGAAAAAACTCAATATGTTTTTTCCAAAATTACCCTTATGTACGTATCCCTTCTTTTACTCACATTAAATTATGCTGCCATATTTAATTAAGGGTAATTTAGTTACACTAACTATTTTTTTCTAGAATTTAATGTTTCCTTAATGGGTATGCCTAAGACAAATTGGTCACTTATTATGCACCGCAGGGAGTATTATATTAAGAAGGGAAGACAAGCAGTTTATTCTGTAGTATTTTCTCTCGCAGATTTGGAGGTTAAGGTTCCTCAAACTACCTTGATTGTTGGGTGTATTAATGTTCTAATTGTTGTTTGTTTCTTTGTAGGACTTATTCTATTTGTTGGTGGCAATAAAGAATAGTTGAAGTGTTGTTCTTGTGAACATGCGATTTTTGCCCCATGTGAAAATAATTTTTCCCAAAGTTGTCTGCAATTTCATAGGATTTTTGCAGGATTTTATTAATTGTTTGCATTTTGGTGCACGTTTAATTTTGCTAAAAAATCATGAAAAAGTGCCCCCCAAAAAATGTCAAAAATACCATGCATCGCATATTAGATTTTATGTTCTTATTTTTAGGATTAATTGTTTAATTAATTGCATCATTAAAATAAAATCACAAAATATTGCTCATTTTTATATTTTAGCTTTTAATTTTAGATTAGTAATTTTCTCTTCTTTATTAGGATTAATTGATTTTTTTAAATATTATAATTAGATAATTAGTTTAATTTTGCAAATTAGATTAATTTAGGATTTTAATTAATTAAAGAAAAAGAAAAGAAAACAAAGAGAAAAGAAATTGGAAAAGATTTGGTCTTGACATATTGGGCCAAATTTTAATTAGCCCAATCAATTTCATCCCTAATTCCGCCCCGGCCCAATCCAATACCCGGTCCAAATCCCCCAATAAATAAAAAAGACACCATTTCACGCCATCAAATCCCATCCGTTAATCTCTTTTGATCGCACGAATGGTAACTAACCGAGCCCCCATGTTATATATGTCCTAACCGACCCCCCATACCCTAGAGACCCCCCCCCCCCACAGTTTCCCTGTCTCTGACCTAAAGCTTAAACCTAGCCGCCCTCAAATGCTCCCAATTTCACATGGCGTAAACCATAGCAGCCACCCGCCGAAAATCATTTCACGGCGACGGCCAGTCTCCAAACCACCCCAAAATTACACCATGCAATCCTCATCCCCCGTCCTTTCCAAATCCATCACTAGTTCTCCCTAAAACCCAGCCAAATTCACTTAATTTCGGATCTGAAACCCAAAAAAAAAGGCAGACCCTAATTTCCTTTTCCTTTTCTGATTTTCGTGCAATTCCGACTCGTTTTGACCTAAATCTCGTGTTAATAGATTGCTCTCAACAAGAGCAATCGATTGACAATAGTTTTGAGTCATTCTGAGATCATCAGATTCGGACAAGTTCGCCGGATTCCAACCAGAATTCATCAGTTCCATTCAAGTTTTTTATCATTACTTTTTCTGTCTCATCTCCCCCTTTCTTTAAGTACCAATTTGATTTCACCACTGATATTCCTATTTTGTTTATTGATTGTGTTTTCTTCATTAGCTCTATTTGCATGATAAGTAGATTTTCGTTTAATTTTAATCAGTATTGTTAGCATGTTTAGGTTAATTACAATCTGTCTTAGGTTAGTTTAATTGAATTTAATTGTTAGTTGATTGGTTTTGCTAATTTAGTTTGTACAATTTTACTCTGATTTTTGGGTTGTGGGTTAGCCAATGAAGGCCTGATCAGTCAAGGGCTAAGTTGTATTGGGTTTGGGCTTGACTTGGGCCATCGAGCCATGACTTGGGCCTGTCTTGGGCCATTTGGCCCGAGCCTAACAGGAAAGTTCTAGAAAAGTACCGGATGTCCAGAATTTGTTTAAAAAAGATGTTGAAAAATGGAAAACTGTACAATATTCTCTCTCACAGCATGTTGTACTCAAAGAATTAGAATAGAATATCCTTTGGATGCTATTTTGGATATACACTATAAAAAGAAAGCCATTCACTCATTCTCTCATACGCACTCATCAAATTTCAGAACCCTAAAAAAGCACAAAAAGATTCAGCTACTATTCTATTGTAGGATGGTTCTGTTTTCCTTGGATTTTTAGCAAAAAACTTAGAAAATTTTCCCTGAAATTAACCCTTAGGATTGGCCTGTTAGCAATTGACTTGAGCCTTATGGTTTGCTCCCTTTCAAGATCTCAAGTTCGAAACTCACTGGGTGCAAACAATTTCTGAGGGTCATCGGACTGGATAAAACCTGAATTAACCATGGTGCACTTGCGGGAAACTCCTTGCCGGGGCCTGTGCGCCCCCGGAATTAGTTGGGACTAAGGCTGTTTGGTGTCCCGGTTCAGGCCCGGGACCGGATCGGGACCGCGTGCCTGGAGGGCCTATCGGTCCTGCTGGGCCGGTCCCGGCTGTCTGGTCCTGATGTTCCCAAAAGCCCGTGACGAGCCGGTCTCACACCTCGAACCGTTAGGCCCGGGACCGGCTGGCGGGCCTGAGCCGGTCCTGGCGGGCCCAACGGCTATTTTTTTTAAATATTTTTTTTTTAAAATTCAGTAACGGCTCTTTGCAAAAAGTAGGCGTTTGGAAGTTTGAAAAATAGCCATTTGGCCCCCAAACTTTAATTTAACCCCAAACTTTATATAATTATACTTTTTCCCATTTCTCAACTATAAATACCCCTCATTCTTTCATTTTTATTCACCAATTCATCAATATCTCAATCTTTCTCAAGCTCTCTTTCAATCTTTCTAGTACAAGTGCTTAATTTATTGTTGAAAAATCGTGAAAAATTGTGAAGTTGTTGAATTGAAGTTTTCAAGTGTTCAAGTTCAACGATTTTCAATTTTCAAGAAGTTGCTCAGCAATCCGGTAAACTCATTTCAACTCTTACGTGCTAATAATATATTTTTGTGTTTTTTAGTTTGCATAATTCTAATTAGTGGCATTTTCTTTGAAAAAAATGTTCGGTAAAGGAAAAGGTAAAACCGGTGAAAGTAGTGGCCATAATACTACCCTTCCCCCGGCTCCCCGACCTAAAAAAGATAAGCAAGTTCAAAGTAGTAGCCAACCTAGACGTCCTAATCCGCCTCCCGTAATGCTTGATAGTGATCACCCTTGTTTTCAATTTACCGATAGTGAATTCCTACATGATGTTGCAGTAGGTGATAGATTAGATGATGATATTATGAATGCTCTTTATCCTAATGAACCTATCTTAGAGGAAAATGATGATGATGATGATGATGATGAAACCCAAGCACCAGATTTAGATGATACACCTACTAGTCCTGCTCATAACTTAGGTAATGAACCGGCACACCCACCTGTACAAACTCCCACTTTTAGTAGACAACCTGCTAAACGTAAAGAAACATCATTAGTTTGGCATTTTTTTACTCAAGTAAGAGAGCATGACAAGGCTAAGTGTAAAACTTGTGGGAAATTACTTGTTCACAGGTATACTGGAGACCGTAGCGGCACGGGTAGTTTGACTAGGCATATAAAATTACACCCTAGAGATAGGGCTAGATTTTTCCAAATGCAAGCGCAACAAGAGGGGGGGGGGGGGGGGAACAAGTGTAGATTCTCAAGTTAACCCTAGTAGTGGTTCAAATCTAGTTCAACCAGGAAGAAACACTTTCACCGGAGGAATTTTATATTACGATCCAAATAAGGATCGTGAAGAATTAGCGAAAATGATTACTGTTATGTGCTTGCCTTATACTTTTGCTTCTAATCCTAATTGGATTCATTATACTAGAAGAGTCTTTAATCCTACTTATAAAGGTTGGCCTCGCGCAACAGTTAAGGCCGATATTTATAAATTCAAGCATGAATATGAACAATATTTGCGCTATTTATTTACTCATATACCTAATCGTATTTCTATTACAACTGATATCGGTAGAAGTAATAATGACTGTGATTATCTAACTGTAACAAGTCATTGGATAGATGAGGACTGGACAATGCAAAAACGCATAATTGTAATAGAATAATTAATTCACGGCACACGGGTAGGTTTATAGCTAACACTGTTTCAGATATATGTAGATATTTTTGCTTTAGTGATAAAATAATGGCAATTTCTATGGATAATGCTTCTAGCCACACTGGTGCAATAGGCATGCTAACACAAACCCTTAATCCTGCATTTAGTAATATTTTCCATGTTAGATGTATTTGTCATATTTATCATTTAATTGTTGGTGATGGTATGCGAATATTAAACATAGAAATTGAAAAGGTGAGAATGGCTCTTAATTGGCTATTTTATTCAAACAGTAGAACTAGACTTAGAGAGTATTTTAAAAAATATAACGAATATGGCCTTAGAGAAAGAAAGGTTCCTAAACCTTGCCCGACTAGGTGGAATTACATGTACGAAAGTTTAGTAGTAGCGCATGAATATAGAAACCCAATTAATGCTACGTTTAATTCTCGGGTAGGTGGTGAGGATGATGATGAAATGCTAACTACCCAAGATTGGACTAATGTTAAAATTCTTTTAGATTTTTTAGAACATTTTCAAGTGACTACAAATGCTTTTTCTGGACAATATTATCCGACTATTTCTAACTGTTTAGTTTATATTGCCGCACTAGCTGATTTGTTTGTTGAATTTAGCGAGGGTGGGAATATTTATGAACTTGCAATAAATGAAATGAAACAAAAGTTTAAAAATATTTTTTTCCAATCCCTCCTATTTTTGGTGTAGCTGCTAAGTTAAATCCAACAATGAAATTAAGAGGTCCTCACTTTTGGTATTCTAATATTTATAAAGCTTTAGATCTTTCAGAAGACGAAATTGCTACACTTGCTGATGCGAAAGCATCAATTAAAATTAATGCTCAAACTGTTTATAATGCTTATAAACAGGCGTTAGAGCATGCTAGGCCAAAGATTCCAACCCCTACTTCGTCTACATCACAATCGTCTAAAAGAGCTGCTGGCTTAGCAACTCTTAAATCGTGGACGGAGTTCAGGGGTTCTCAAGGTGATATTTTTGATGAAATTTCCCATCTAAATGAGCTTCAAGTTTACTTGTCACAGGGACTAGAAAAGGAGAATTCAGACGGCTCTTTCGACCTTTTGGAATGGTGGAAGTCAAGGGAAAAGCATTTTCCCGTTCTTGCAAGGATGGCTTGGGATGTTTTGTCAATTCAAGCGTCAACTGTTGCATCGGAGAGCGCTTTCAGTCAAGCAAGACTACAAATCGGTGATCACAGAGCGTATATGCGGGAGAGCTTGGAAAAATCAGTGCTTTTTAGAGATTGGATCCGCGCAGAAAGAAGGAACTTTGGCATAGCAGAATCACAACCGGCAATAGATGAGGCATATGAAGAAATAATAGCAGAACTTGCTGAGGAATCGACTTCACCCGGAAGTGGTGATGAACAAGCTTCATTTCCACCACCGCCAACACAACCTCCTCCCAACCTTGACGGATTTATGAGATTTGTTAGAAATACAACATAAATTATGATGTAACTTGTACATTCGCACATCTTCTTTTAGTTTTTTTTTCCTTTTAATGGTGGTATTAGTACCTTGTTGTGCCCATTCCATTGGAGGAAGGAAGACTAAGAAAGATATGCCATTTTGGTCAATAAATATGCTCTTTATCATATCCTTGAATATTTTTTTTCTCAATATTACCTAGCCTTTACTTCGATATCAATCCAGTAATCAGGTAGTGTATTTTGGTACACAAATGAAATCAGGTCTAATTAAGGCCCTGACATTAAAGGCTACCTGGGTAAAATGATTGGGCCTAGTGCTGGCACATATGAGGTAGCCTGGTTAAAACAAGCCCATGTGACCATACTCTTGATTTCTTTCATTGTTGGGCTCAATTTTGAACCCAGTTCTCTTCAACAAATCTTTTATCCGTTAAGTTATTTCTGTTAAAATGTTATGAAATAATATAAAAGACAAGAACAATAACTCAAGAACAAGAGCAAATATAGAGAGAGAATAGGGAGAGAGAGAAGTATTCTTATTAATACTTGGGGTGATTTACAATGGGGTAAGACCCCTCTATTTATAGGAAGAGGAATGACTTAGCTTCAAGCTAAAACTCTTAGACATTCACTCTAAATAGACTTCTATTTTATAACACTCCCCCTTGAATGTCTATTCAATAATGTGCCTCATAAAACCTTAAAACCAAAACCCATTGGGAAAAATTAAAGAAAGGAAAAAGAGTACACATGTTTGAATATGCGCCTATTGGTTGCCTCGTTAAAAACCTTGCAAGGAAAACCCGGTGGGACAAAACCTTGTAAGGGAAAAAGAGTGCAACGCGCATTAACTCCCCCTAATGAGTACATCAATTTATATCCTTGAGCATTTGCATTCCAATCTTGTGCATCATCTTCAAAACGATCTTTGATAGAGATTTGATAAATAAATCAACCATATTGACTTAAATAAATATTCCGCACCTTGAAATCATCATTCTTGATAGATATGAACATCTTCATATAATGTCGCGGAATAACTCTTCAATATCTCCATAGATGCATTCTTAATGCCATCATGCTTATAGTTATAGCAAGATTCATATGTACACAAATTGTACTTGGGATGTGGTACTTCAAGACCAAGAATTGCATATGCTTCAAGCAACTTAAATCTTCCAAGTTAAGTCATATAAGCCATATAATAGACTTCAGATGCATATCAAGTTTTCCATGTCATGCTAAACAAATAAGATATTGAAAACTGATTATACATACCTTTGACTTTATACTTTCAAGCATTTGAACTATAGGTTCAAAACTACATGTCTTTCATATGGAATCAATTCTTCTTGAATTGTATCTCTTCCATTTAGTTACTTTCTTTGGGTCAGCAAATGCGTATAGCATGCTTTGCAATATGTTGCAATTGAATTATCCCTTTTATGAACTTCAGGTTCATATCATGATATTTGGGGATATACATATACAAATGATAATTCATCCCATGTAACCTTTTCTCAAGTGTTTATCATGTCTCCCCCTCATGTTAGTAAAGCTAACTTGTTTCCTCAACTTTGGGAAATCATCTTTGTGCATTATCATGTCAATATACACAACACATTAATAATAAGATGAGGTTATTTGGTTCCTGACCTTGAACCACTTGTGAGGGGAGAATATCTCTCGTATACAACGTATATCAAACTGATATATATAACTTTGTTCTCATAAGAAACAGTTTAGCTATTAAGTGGAAGCACTCAATAATTATCTTGCTAAACCAACTTTGATATAAACCAACTTATCAAGATGAACTGTCTTGAGTAGAGAATCTGGAAATTATGCTCGAAGTTAGATTACTGAGCGATTTACCTCGCAAGCACCGGCCAGGCTGCGGGTTAATAACAATTGCGCATGTAACCATATCATAGATGCATCATATGTGGTATACATGGCAGGTGAATGGGCCCATATTCACCTTTAATATTTCCAGAATTTAGGGGCTTCAACCCGAACTCTTTAGTTGGTCAGTTCATTAATGAGAACAAGTGATACAAGAGAATTCGTAAAGAACTTTCTAGTTCATTGATATTCACCTGTGTGAATTTGCACATCATACTTAAAATGAGATGGCTAACACGAATGCCAACTGAACAAATTATCAATATTGGTAAACTTCAAATTTACACCATGACATGTGCACTTATCAATAAACTTCAGGTTTATTATGACATGGGTTTTTATACCAATAGATATCCACTTTATTGTGGCATTCTTTCTTTTGTGTAGTACAAACTGGAGAACAAAGCGGGTAGCTTTTCATATGCAAATTACCCCGCTACAAGCTGTAGTAATAGGAGATATCAAAGCCTTCCTTTATTTATAGTCTCAATATAATCAATCGCTTTCGCGTGTACTTAGGAAACTGAATAAGTTTCTTTGAGACTTACTACAGCACAATACTCAATTGTGTTTCTCCAACATAGTAATAATTGGCTCTTCTAGAGCTCTCAATTAATTTTGTACTACCACAGATTTATCAACATCCTTGTGGTGAATATCTTTCTTAAAGAGAAAGTTATACCATTATGGTCATGTCAAACTTATATGTAAGACATGTTTCTTGCATTATCGTTGTCCTTTAATAGTCATATTTCCAAAATACTTTGGCGTACAATAGGTACGTGACCAACGATCATTCATGCCATATATCATCTCAAACCTCCTTCTGGGGGTGAGTGTGGTATATTTAATACCAATTTCATGTTCATATTCTTCCAATAATGAATATGTATTCGTGGATCAGATGTTGTCACATTCACTTCGGGGATATGTGATTTTGTTATCCTTTTCAAATCTATAAATGCGTCAGGCATTTGATTTGCTATTCTCTGCAAATGGATAATCTTTTGTGCCTCTTTCTCACAAATAGAGGTGTGTGGATCAAGATGAGATAATGATGCATTTTTCCACAAAATTTCCCGTTTGGTTTCACCAACTTCTCCCCCTAATTTTGGGAAAAGTGTCTCATCAAATCGACAGTCTGCAAATCGTGCAGTAAACAAGTCGCCTGTCAATGTTTCGAGGTAGCGAATGATGGAGGGCGATTCAAACCCAACATATATTCCTAACCTTCTTTGCAGACCCATTTTGGTGCGGGATGGCGGTGCTAAAGGCACATATACTGCGCATCCAAAAATTCTTAAATGGGATATATTGGGTCCATGACCCAAAAACCAATTGCAACGGGGAATATTTGTGTCAATTCGTCAGTCAGAGACGAACTGGCATTGCTGTATGCAAAATGGCGTGAACCCAAACCGGAGTGGGCAGCCTCGTTTTCATGAAGAATTCAAGATTATTCTCATCTATTGTCTCAATATGATATCCATTTTGAATGATATCTTTAAAACTCAACAAGTTCTTCTTAGACTTGGAGGAGAATATTGCATTCTCTAAAATGGATTCTCAAAACTCAACAAGTTCCTTTTAAACTTGGAGGAGAACATTGATATCATTAAAACTCAACAAGTTCTTCTTAGACTTGGAGGAGAATATTGCATTCTCTAAGATAAACGTCATGCCTTTGGGCAGAGTTACAGTTGCTCTTCCGGAGCCTTCAATCAATTTAATTCCCATGGTTTGATATACAAAAGAAAATATACGAACATGAGAATAAACAACTTCAATTCGTTTGTGTCACATAATATTTTCAAAATCTGCTGCTAACAGTTGACTAACAAAATCAGATATGTTATCCATAATTGATTACTTTGCAGTTTGAAAATTTTCAGCGTTTTTCATAAGACAATCGATTATTAAACACACAATCGATTGTTTGAACATCGACAATCGATTGTTAAACACACACAATCGATTATTTGTTATTTTTGAAAAACTTCAGATCACACTGTTTTAAGACAATCGATTGTTAGACAAAGACAATCGATTGTGGATGATTTTTGAAAAATTCCAGACCTCTGTTTCAAGACAATCGATTGTTAGACAAAGACAATCGATTGTGGATGATTTTTGAAAAATTCCAGACCTCACTGTTTCAAGACAATCGATTGTTAGTCAACGACAATCGATTGTTGATCAATTGTTTTTCAACTTTAATGCGAAAATAGTTGATAATCGACTAGTTTTTCAGGCTAGTCGATTACCCCCACTGAAAAATAAAAGTTTTATTGATATTTGAGCATATTGAAGATATTCTAAAGAACTACTGCTAACATTGCATCATGAACTAACTAATACGAGCTAATAGTAATGACTATTAGTTTATTCACTAACTAATACAAATAAGTAGAACAAAATCAAATAACTCCATCTTCTTTCATCACGGATCCATCGCCGATTAGGTGGTCTATTTTCCCATCGGGTTGCTCAAAGAAGTCTGCCACACCCAAGTGGGTGATGTCAAAGTTGTCGTCAGAGACAAAATTTGTTTCAGGGCGTTTACTCTTTCGAGATGTTTGATAAAGGTCAACCAAGTGTCTTGGTATACGGCAAATCTTTGACCAGTGCCCTTTCCCACCGCAACGATAACATATCGTTTCTGAACCATTTTCCTTAGGATCTTCATGACCCCGTTTCTGCTTTCGGTGGTTATCTCTCTTCGGGGGGTGACGGACTTCATTGGAATTTCTTCCTTGTCTACGTCCCTGGCTATGACCCCGTTTACGACCATGACCATGGTCCTTTTCATGTTTGGCATAATGAGAGTGCACCTTATCTGCTTCAGGCAGTGGTGTAGACCCAGTGGGTCGATTTTCATGATTTCTCATGAGCAGGTCATTATTTCGCTCAGCCACTAGTAGAAGAGAAATCAGTTCAGAGTACTTTGTTAAGCCTTTCTCTCTGTACTGTTGTTGCAGTACTATATTGGAGGCATGAAACGTTGTAAACGTTTTCTCAAGCATATCATAATCGGAGATATTATCCCCGCATAGCTTCAATTTAGAAGTAATTCTGAACATAGCAGAATTATATTCAGAAACGGACTTAAAGTCCTGGAGCCTCAGATGAGCCCAATCATATCGTGCTTGTGGCAGAGTGACCAACTTCAGGTTGTCATATCTCTCCTTTAAGCCGTTCCACAAGACGAGTGGATCCTTGACGGTGAGATATTCAATCTTCAAACCTTCATCAAGGTGGTGGCGCAAGAAAATCAAGGCCTTCGCACATTCTTGGGTGGATGCTTTTTCTCTATCTTTGATGGTGTCTCCGAGACCCATAGCATCTAAGTGGATTTCAGCATCCAACACCCATGTCATATAGTTCTTGCCCGAAATTTCAAGGGCAACGAACTTTCTTTTCGTAATGTCAGACATAATTGAAAATTAAATTAGGAAGAGGGAAATACCTTAGATTTCTCGAGAATGGTTCTTGAGACGGTAGAGTCTCGTGCTGATAACGTGTTATGAAATAATATAAAAGACAAGAACAATAACTCAAGAACAAGAGCAAATATAGAAAGAGAATAGGGAGAGAGAGAAGTATTCTTATTAATACTTGGGGTGATTTACAATGGGGTAAGACCCCTCTATTTATAGGAAGAGGAATGACTTAGCTTCAAGCTAAAACTCTTAGACATTCACTCTAAATAGACTTCTATTTTATAACATAAAATAAGTTTTAACTTTGAAGGTTTGTATTTGAGAAGTTGGGCCTGTACTGGCCCAAGCGAAAGCTGCCAAGACAAAACGGGGCTTGCTTGTTCCCTTGTCCTCCTTCTTGGGCTCAACTTTGAGCCCAGCCAGTACCAACCACATTTTTTCTTACAAAATTTTCCTTATATAGTGTAATGGGCTTGTTGCTGGCCCAATGTTCTCCAAAACAAAATTAAAGGCTACCATATCTACCCCAAGCGTACAATTGAATTTGTCCAAACACCACAATTAAACAAGAAAGGTAACTCTAGTCAAGGTGTGATAGGTAACTCCAATAGTTTTGGTGCCCATAAATAGTTCACAACCTCTGCAAAGAAAATCCTTCACTATCTATAACGAGCCTAACGTTGACAAGCGAGGCTTGCTTAGTTGGTAAAGCACCCCCACCTACGACCGTTAGGTCCTGGATTCGAGTCACCAGAGAGGGGAAGTGTGGAAGCACTATAGATCCTCCTAATTTGGGAGGGGTTTAAAAAATAAAAAAACCTAACGTTGGACATCATTTCCTATCCACTTCTCTAAACTGCAGATCCACACTTATCAGATAAAGTTGGATAAAAGTACAAGCAAAATTTGAAGTTACTACACACAGTACGAGCCTAAATAATCCAACCGTGGTGCGCAGATTTAGCCGACATAAGCATAACTATAAGCGACTAAAAAAATGTATGACGAAAAAAATGTATTGACTGAAAAATTCAAAGAGGAATTTCAAAAAAACTCGAAGAGATCATAAAGAGAATAAACCTGAGGGACATCAATAGGTTGATTGAGCTCGCCGGGCTTAATGTCCTCAAGAGGCGCTTGATCTTTTGTCAACTTCACATACCTCGACGGATTTCCTCCTTCCGCCATCTGAATCTGATCTGCAAAACTAATATCAAATTATTCAGCAACCAAATTGGTATTTAATAAACGTGAAGTCAAAAGAGAATTTGTTTTGGAAATTACGATTTCGTGGTACCTTGTAACAGTCGGTTGAGTGTTCGTCCCTTTCGAGAGGGGTCAGTCAAATGAGGTAAAGAGTAACTGCTAAGTATTAGTGAAGGCTGGGATTTAGTACGATCACGATTATCTTATCTTATTGTAAAACCTCCGGCGTTTATTACAACGGGAAAATCGCAGGTTCCTTCTTTTGGCGACTTTTCCTTTTTGTTTTGTTAAGGCTTGAGGGTCATGCTTATTGCTTAGTACGGCACACCGCCCCCTTTGCGTGTTTTACATACTATACATAGCCAATTTTTACTGCCACGACGCAGTTCTTTGAAGCTGTCACACCGCTGAGATCTCTCACTTTCTTTTCTGTTTAAGAATATTTATATAATCATATCAGTTAGCTGATATAAAAAAGAGACTTAAAAAAAGTACGATCCAGTACAATACCACTCAGTAGCCTTACCCCTACCCTGGGCTCGGTTGTAAGTGAGGGTTGGTTACCATCAGACAAAGTCCCTCTTGTCTAAAAAAGGAGACTTACAAAAATAAAATTATATGTAACTCCTAATATAATAAGTACTGATTGGTGATCTATAGTTCTGAACAAAGAAAAGTAAGTAATGTGTTATAATTAATCAAGTTGTATAGATGATGTAAGTTTACTTTATAATGTAAGTGATATAAGTTATAACAATCAAGTTATTTTAAAGATACTTAATAACTCATTAAATAATACTTTGCGGTTGTTTTGTTATGAAGTATAAGAAGGTATATGGGTGATAAAAAAATTTAATATCACATTAATATTTTGTTTGATTAGCAAACTAGGTATTAATACCGGAATAACTTATATCTTATAGAAGGTGGGGCAAACCAAGTATTAACACCGGAATAACTTATTCTTTATAAAAGGTTGAGTAATTAGCACTGGTATAACTTATACATTTTTCTTAGAAATTATACAATTGTCGTTTTAATTCAACATACCAAATAGTGAATAAATAACAATACCAGCATAACTGATCTTATCATAATTTATCCCAATATAAACCGGCATAACTTATATCGACATAAGCCCTATTCCAACCAAACGACCCCTTTAAGTATCAATAGTAACAATAAGATTTTATTGAAATATGTGATTAAATAACCCGTTACAATTGTCTATATATTTTAAATTTGCAGTTAAAATCGTTTATACTATAAATTGTAAAAGCTTACAAGTTTTTTTTTTTTTTTTTTGCTTGATTTTGCTCTCTCCTTTCCTCCTTAAGCTATTGGCGATCAGATGAGCACTTTTTTTTAAAATCAACGACCCCTACTTTATTCCTGCATAGTCTTAAAACTGGATACATTTGAGAAAGGGAACATAGTGCCTGACCCTTTCATAGTATTTGAAAACCTATGAGTGGGTGTTAAGAATTGCATAAAAAAATAAAAAATAAAAAGAAGAAATTGAAATTTCTACTTCTACTACTACATGCTGCTACTCTTCAAGGTGGCTCAGAGTGGATTTCCGAAGCTTTCATTTGCCTGATACGAAATGAAGCCAGTTCCCATTTGTACTGTTGAAAAAGTCCCCTAATTTACCTTGACGAACCAAAAAATTTCAGAAAATATTATACGATGCCGATGTATATGACTGATGGATGCCAATTTATCTGCGACCTTGTTAGCTTCTCTATAACAATGTTTAACCTTTGCTCTTTGTTCCGCACGATTCTCTTGATTTTGTCAACAATTTGAAGTATTCTCCATGGAATACCTGATTCCTCATTGACGGCAGATACCAACACTTTCGAGTTAGCTCCAACCTCTATTTTGTCAAATCCCCTTACTAGACACTGCTGTAATCCAAACAACATGGCTTTTCCCTCCACCCAATTGCTCGTCTCTGGCCCGAGGTAGACGGAGAATGCCATGATGAAAACTCCATTGCAATCTCTTATTCCTCCAGCCCCACAATTCCCTTCTACACAACTTCCATCGCTGTAAATCTTAAAATACATAGGAGGAGGTTCTGACCATCTCACAATTTGATAGATTCTTTGATTAATCGGTTGATCAACAATGCTTTGAAGTTTTTCCCATGTCGTTTCCATTTGAAGCTGGTCAAACTTCTGTTTGACCATACATGAAAGGTTAAGGTGTTGGACTTTAAAGCATTGGGAAACATTGGGCTTCAAAGACTTTAAGCATTGGGCTTCAAAGACTTTAAGCATTGGGCTCCAAAGTTTAAGAGTGTGAATTGGAAATGATGGAAAATAAAATGGAGGGGAAATGAAAATTTTGAATGAAGTGAGCTTTTATCTTGAACTTTGTCTCTCATTGGTGAGGGACAACAACATTTGTGTATATATATAAAGAATCACTTCTTAAAGCTCTTAAAAAGAGTTGAAGAGAATGAACCCTCGCGCCGTTGTCGTCGCTTGCTTGGCTTTGACTTCGGCTTAAGATTTGTCGATTAATAAGATTAAATAATTAATTAAATGTCAGTTAGCTAGCCGCTGTCCGGGCGTGACCGTGGTAGGACCGAGCCAGAACACTGCTGCAGAATATTCAGAGGACCACTATGGTCGCGGTCCTGGCGTAACCGCGCCAGAACACTACTGCAGATTATTCAGAGAGCTAGTCTAGCTGCGGTCCTGGCGTAACCGCGACAGGACGCGTAAACTTTTGAACAGATACCTTTTCCAGAACAAACATCACACATCTTTCAATAGTTGCATATAAATTCTGAGGCATGACTTCGTTTTTTAACACACTGAAAAATAACATAACTTCTTTTCCTTCTGAATACTGCATTCTAATTTGCAGTCTCTCTCACTTGTAAGTGTGATTTTGCTCCGTTCATTGAGTTCGTCGGTATCCTGCAGTTTGTATTGCCACTGTTGCAGAAAGGTTTATTCCGTTTCATCTTGGGAGGATTTAATCCATTACCTTGACAATGTGTGAGGAGGTTAAAATTCCTTAAGGATGCACAAGCAAATTGTGGACTCGAAATATTTCTTATTCTTTACTGTTTTCCAGTTTTGTTTATTCTTCTAACAGTTTTTCTGATTTTCTATTTTAACACAGTAGCCTTCACAAGCTTAAGGAATTTTATACTTACGTTTCTGTGTTAAAATATATATTAAACTATTATCTACATTCTGTATACTGCTTTGGAGACTAAAGCCTTCGTGCTTTCTTCTCCAATAATTGTTCTATCCGGTTTAAAGTATATAAAAACTTTGCCGGAATAATAAACATATGGGTTTGAAGTATATAAAAACTTTACCATTATTACGTGTTGTTTGTTTGATTTTGTGTTCAATTTGAAGATATCAAAACTTTACTGATTTAACAACGTTCTGTTTCGTTTCCAACTCTACAGAAACATTACGAATGAAAACCAAACTAATGAAAATGTTGCTGGAACGGGTGCTACTATTACGAGTGTTGCTGCCTCTTCAAGCCGTTCAACTCCTACTCATGCTATGGCACCGGCAGAAAAACCCGAAAAGTTTTTCGGTATTGACTTCAAACGTTTGCAAATGAAGATGCTCTTCTATATTACTACATTGAGTTTGCAGCGTTTCATGAAGGAGGATTCTCCGGTCCTGGCAGAAGGCACTCCGGATGATGAACGACTTGTTGTAACAGAAGCATGGAAACACTCTGATTTCTTATGCAAAAACTACATTTTGAGTTGTTTGGAAGATAGCTTGTACAATGTCTATAGTGTCATGGAAACTTCAAAAGCGTTATGGAATGCGCTTGAGAAACAGTATAAGACTGAGGATGCCGGATTTAAGAAGTTCGTGGCTGCAAGGTTTTTGGATTTCAAGATGAGTGACACTAGTCGGTCATAACTCAAGTCCAAGAATTACAAATCATTGTGCATGACCTCCTTGCTGAAGATATGACTCGAATCAATAATTTTATTAATAAGATTTATCTTGTTATTAATTATGAATTTGTTATTGAAGGTATGGTCATAAATGAGGCCTTTCATGTCACTGCTTTTATTGAAAAGTTACCTCCGTTGTGGAAGGATTTTAAGAACTATCTTAAACACAAGCGGAAGGAAATGCCACTAGAAGACTTGATTGTTCGTTTGAGGATAGAAGAAAACAACAAAAATGCTGAAAAGAAGTCACGTGGAAACTCGACAATAATAAGGACAAACATTGTTGAGGAGGCCCCACAAAATAATAAGAGAAAGAAGGCTTTTGGACCAAAGAATTACCCAAGCAAGAAAAAGTTCAAAGGTAATTGCCACAACTGTGGAAAATCTGGGCATAAGGTTGTGGATTGTCGTGCACCGAAGAATGATAAGAAGAAAATGAATCAAGCTGACATGGTTGAAAATGCTGAAGAAACGGAGGACTTGTGTGCCATGTTATCTGAATGCAACTTGGAAGGAAATCCGAAAGAATGGTGGATAGATTCTAGAGCCACCCACCATGTTTGTGCTAACAAGGAGTTATTTTCTTCCTATTCCCCTGCAGGACCCGACGAGACAATTTTCATGGGAAATTCATCTACAGCCAAAATTGATGGAGTTGGCAAGATTGCGTTGAAGATGACATCGGGAAAAATAGTGACTCTAAACCAAGTTCTCCATGTTCCAGAAATTCGCAAGAATCTTGTGTGTACCTCACTTCTTGTCAAGAATGGATTCAAGTGTATTTTTGTTTCTAATAGTGTTGTACTAAGAATGATGTGTATGTTGGGAAAGGTTACCTGAATGAGGGCCTTTTTAAGCTAAATGTAATAGCAGTTCCTATCAATAAAGTTAATGCTTCTTCTTACTTACTTGAGTCAAACACTTTATGGCATTGACGTTTAGGTCACGTAAACTTCAAAACATTGCGAAAAATGATAAATTTAGAAGTATTGCCAAAATTTGATTGCATTAATTCCAAATGTCAAATATGTGTTGGATCAAAGTATGCTAAGCAACCTTATAAGTCCGTTGAAAGGAATTCAAGTCCTTTAAACTTAATTCACACAGATATTTGCAACATGAAGTCAACACCATCTCGTGGTGGGAAAAAGTAATTATTACTTTTATTGATGATAGGACGAGATATTGACTTGATAGTAAAGATGAGGCAATTGATGCTTTCAAGCAATACAAGAGTGAAGTTGAAACACAACTAAACAAAAAGATTAAAATGATAAGAAGTGATAGGGGTGACGAATATGAATCTCCTTTTGAAGAAATATGTTTGGAAAATAGCATTATTCACCAAACAACTACCCCTTAATCTCCACAATCTAATGGAATTGCGGAGAGAAAAAATCGAACGTTGAAGGAGATGATGAATGCGTTACTAATAAGTTCTGGTTTACCACAGAACTTGTGGGGGGAAGATATACTTACAGCTAACCGAATAATCAACCGTGTACCTCATAGTAAAACATAGTCCATTCCGTATGAAAAGTGGAAAGGAAGGAAGCCCAGCTTGAAATACTTCAAAGTGTGGGGGTGTCTAGCTAAGGTACAAGTTCCTAAACCTAAAAGGGTTAAGATAGGTCCAAAAACAGTTGATTGTGTATTTATTGGATATGTAACCAATAGAAAGGCATATCATTTTCTAGTTCATAAATCAGAAAATACTGAGATTCACGTTAATACGATAATAGAATCAGATAATGCTGAATTCTTTGAAACTATTTATCCATTTAAACAGGAAAGCAAAGTGACCTACCAAAAGTCAAAACGGCCTCGGGAGGAAATAACAGATGGTATGCCTAATGAGGAAAATCCGAGAAGAAGTAAACGTCAAAGGACATCTACTTCATTCGGTCTAGATTTTCTGACTTTTCTGTTAGAAAGTGAGCCTCGTACCTTCAAGGAAGCAATGTCTTCCTCAGAAGCACAATATTGGAAAGAAGCTGTAAATAGTGAAATAGAATCCACATTGAGCAACCATACCTGGGAATTGGTTGATCTTCCTCCAGGTAGCAAAATATTGGGTTCTAAATGGATTTCAAGAAGAAAATGAAAGACGATGGTACTGTTGAAAAATACAAGGCAGGACTTGTTGTCAAAGGATTTAGACAACGAGAAGGTCTTGACTATTTTGACACATACTCGCCGGTAACAAAAATTACACCCATTCGGATGCTAATAGAGTTAGCTGCCTTGTATGGTCTTCAAATCCATCATATGGATGTAAAAACAGCCTTCTTAAATGGTGATCTAGAGGAAGAAATTTGCATGAACCAACCTGAAGGGTTTGTGATTCCGGAAAAGAAAAGAAGGTGTGTCGACTTGTTAAGTCCCTTTATGGACTAAAACAAGCACCTAAGCAATGTCATGTGAAATTTGACCAAACAATGTTGTCAAATGGATTTAAGATTAATGAATGTGATAAATGTGTTTACATTAAGAGCGTTCCAAATCATATAATCTTTGTTGCTTATATGTTGATGATATGCTAATAATGAGCAAAGACATTGCCGACATTCAAGTTACTAAGCGTATGCTTGCTAGTATGTTTGATATGAAAGATTTAGGAGTTGCCGATGTAATTATAGGAATTAAAATCCAGAGGACTTCTCAGGGTCTAGCTTTGTCTCAATCACATTACGTGAAAATAGTACTTGAAAAATTCAAGCACTTGGAATTTAGAAGTGCAAGAACTCCAATTGACTTAAACCATCATCTTATAAAGAATAAAGGTGAAAGTACGTATCAATTGGAGTATGCTCGTGTGTTGGGAAGCTTAATGTACATCATGAACTGTACACGACCTGATATAGCCTGTGCAATAAGAAAACTTAGTCGATTCACAAGTAATCCTAACAAACATCACTGGGTGGCAATGAAACGAGTTCTGGGATATTTGGAGTATACCCAAGACTACGCTTTGAACTAAAATAAATATCCTATGGTTATCGAAGGATATAGTGGTGCAAATTGGATAACCGGCTGAACAAAAACAAAGTCCACAAGTGGATATTTTCTTACTATTGGTGGAGGAGCAGTATCTTGGAAGTCTTCCAAACAGACGTGTATCACTCGCTCTACAATGGAATCAAAGTTTATAGCTTTGCATAAAACCGGTGAAGAGGCTGAATGGCTTCGAAATTTCTTAGAAGACGTTTCGTTCTGGCCAAAACTTTTGGCTCCTATTTGTATACATTGCGATAGTGAGGCTGCAATAGGACGAGCAGGGAGCGTTATGTATAATGGAAAGTCTCGTCATATACGATGAAGACATAACATTGTTAGGCAACTACTTTCTAGTGAAATTATCACTATTGATTATGTAAGATCAAAGGATAATGTGGCGAATCCGCTTACAAAAGGCTTAACTAGAGAGGGAGTTGAGAAATCATCTAAGGAAATGGGACTATGGCCGAGGACAAGTCAACATAGCGGTAACTCTACCTAGAATTTTGGATGTTCCGAGATCTAGGTTCAAGGAGCTCAAACAAAATTCTAGGTAGAGTTACCTAGAATTTTAATGTAACATATAGTTATGTGACATATAGTTGTCTAGGTATACATTAAAGTTTGACGGTTTAAAGATATCAAATCTACCGACTGACCGAGTATATCCGACATATGTTCACTACGGAAAGTTCAAAGGGAAACCTACTTATCCAGATGCAATTAATCCTTACTTGCAAATCACACAACTTTCATCTATGATCATTCTTGTTACAGCCATTCCCATTCATATGGGGATTGTTGGACTTTAAATCATTGGGAAACGTTGGGCTTCAGAGACTTTAAGCATTAGGCTTTAAAGTCTAAGAGTGTGAATTGGAAATGGTGGGAAATAAAATGGAGATAAATGAAAATTTTGAATGAAGTGAGCTTTTGTCTTGAACTTTCTCCCTCATTGGTAAGGGATAACTACATTTGTATGTATATATAAAGAATCACTTCTTAAAGCCCTAAAAAGGAGTTGAAGAGAATGAACTCTCGCGCCGTCGTCGTTGCTTGGCTCGGCTTCGGCTTTGGATTTGAATTTGATCGATCGATAAGATTATTTTTTGGACAAAATTTATTTAATTAATTATTTAATAATTAATTAAATGTCAGTTAGTTAGCCGCTGTCCGGGAATGACCGCGCCAGAACACTGCTGCAGAATATTCAGAGGACCACTCTGGCTGCGGTCCTGGCGTAACCGCGGTAGGACCGTGCCAGAACACTGCTACAGATTATTCAGAGAGCTAGTCTGGCCGCGGTCTTGGCGTAGCCATGACAGAACGCGTAAACTTCGGAACGTACACCTTTTCCAGAACAAACATCGCACCTCTTCCAATAATTGCCTATAAATTCTAAGGCATGACTTCGTTTTTTTAGCATACTAAAGAATAACAGAACTTCTTTTCCTTCTGAATACTGCATTCTAATTCATAGTCTCTCACTAAAATTCGTAAGTGTGATTTTGCTCCGTTCTTTGAGTTTGTTGGTATCCTGCAGTTCGTATTACCACTGTTGCAGGAAGGTTTATTCCGTTTCATCCTTGGAGGATTTAATCTATTACCTTGGCAATGTGTGAGGGGGTTAAAATTCCTTAAGGACACATAAGCAAATTGTGGACTCGGAATATTTCTTAATCTTTATTGTTTTCCTGTTTTGTTTATTCTTCTAACAGTTTTTCTAGTTTTGTGTTTTAACACAGTAGCCTTCACAGAAGGAAATCGTGGAAATAGCTCTGTGGATAGAAGGGGGCTCCACTCAGGACAGATCTATGTAGAGGGGAGGGGGTGGTACGCCACCTGGTTGCTCCGATCAAATTTTCATATTAGTATTGGTATTATACTGATATTTCAAGTTAAAAAAAACTATAATCAAAGCGTTTTGGCACACTGAGCACCAAAATTATGGTAAGTGCGATGGTCCAACTGCTTCCTGCCCGACTCCCCTCACACTCGTTTCTTAACAAAGCCTATTTTCTTTTCCTTGTTCCCTCTTTTCCAGAATTTTCTTTTCTTCTCTCTTAATTTTTTAATTTCATATATTCATCTTTCTATTCTCTCTCTATACAGATTCAGTTTTATTAGTTATCCAAAATAATAAAAGTATATTTATTTCTGTTTTCCTTTTCTAAATCTCGAATTTTAAATTTCAATATGCTTTTAATCATTTTTCTTTTGATCTGGTTAATGTTTTTTTAAGGACCAGAATTTTTTAGTTTGGCTATGTGTATCTATGCACCAAAAAGTCTTATAAAGTGAACCGGATTAATTAAAAAATGCATCGAACCGAATCGAATCGAATTGATTCAAAACTGAGCGAACTAGCCAAGTGTAGACCCTATATCGACCTCCTTAACTAGAGTAAGTTTATATTAAAGATAGTGGCATCCGTAACCATCAAATTCTAGAACCGCCTCTAAATATGTAGCATAGATTTGTAAGACAATTTAAGGAACATGTGAATATTAGTGTTGCTGGAACTACTTCATCTAAAAGGTTTCTTAAGGGGATAAGAGAAGTTGGATCACTAAGAAAAGCAAATCTATTGCACCAAAAAGTCTTATAAAGTGAACCTGATTAATTAAAAAATGATCGAACCGAATCGAATTAATTCAAAACTGAGCGAACTAACTAACTTTAGACCCTAATTCAACCTCCTTAACTAGAGGTAAGTTTATATTAAAGATAGTGGCACCCGTAACCATCAAATCCTGAATCCGCCTCTAACTCCGCTCCATATTTGCTTGCACATATAGACCTCCACAAATCTCATATTATGATATGTGGTAACACTTTAGTAATAAAATAAGTAAGTGTGTTTAACACTTTGATGTTCCACCATGAAGGTAGAAGATTTAACAACTGAGTATTCCTGCAATCAATACCAAAAGGAGAACAAAAATTAGCCCACACAGATTTTGCAAAAGTTTTCAAGCGAAATAAATTCGCAAAATACATAAGTTGGCACTTGAACTACGGGTTAAATCTCTGTTACATATTTTCTATGGGCAAAAATAATATTACACACTTAACCTTTTAAAAGTGTATTTAGTTCCATGATAATGAAATTGGCAGCTTCTTCTTGGAAAGGTAAGATTCCTTTCAAGTTTTTCAATGTATGGACTGAACATAAGGAGTTTTACCAGATTGTGGCCAATGTCTGGCATTTTGATAACCCAGGAAATATGAAGGCAGTATGGTTCAAACTCAAGGCATTAAAAGGTCCCTTAAAGACCTTAAATGTTAAGGAGTTCAAGACTATCCCTCAGAGGATAGAACTTTGCAGAAGAGAACTGATAGAAGTACAAGAGCAAATGACAAAGGCATATTCTGATGAGTTGCAGCAGACTGAGAAAGAGATAGTTTTGTAACTGGAAAAGTGGTCACTAATTGAAGAAAGTGTCCTACAGTAGAAGGCTAGAGCAATATGGATATAACTTGGAGATACTAATACCAAGTACTTTACTGCAGTCCTGAAAGAAAGAACTCACAATAAACAGATCTCAGAACTTATAAATGTAATGGGAGACAAAGTTACTACAGCAGCAGATATAAAAAAGGAGATCATTGGTTTCTTTAAGACTTTTATGGTATCATCAGCTTCTGTCCTTCCAGCAATAAATAGAATGTACATGGCAAATGGCCCAGTCCTAACACAACAGCAAAGAAGGGAATTATGTGTGGATGTCACTGAACTTGAAATTGTGGAGAGCCTAAAAGCAATCGGAGATGATAAAGCCCCAGGAATTGATGGTTATAATGCTGTGTTTTTCAAGAAGTCCTGGAACATCATTAGCAAGCAAGTTATCTGTGTCATCAAAGAGTTTTTCTTAACTTCTAAGATGTGCAGACCTATTAACTATGCCACCATCATTCTAATTCCTAAAGTATCCAAGACTAGTACAGTTAAAGAGTATAGGCCAATTGCTTGCTGCTCAGTCCTCTACAAAATGATTGCAAAAATCTTGGCCAATAGTCTGGAAAAAGTAATGCCGAGCATCATCAGTGAAGCCCAAGCAAGTTTTATCCCAGGCAGAAAGATAGCTGATAATGTCATCTTGGCACATAAATTAGTCAAAAGCTATACCAGAGCACATGTGACACCTAGATGCATGATTAAGATTGATCTCCAAAAAGCCTATGATTCAGTTGAGTGGATTTTTCTACAACGGATTATGGAGGAGATTGGCTTCCCAAGAAGATTTACTAACTGGATTATGGAATGCATCAAAACAGTGAGGTTTTCAATACTGATCAATGGAGAGGCAACAGAACCCTTTGAAGCTGCTAGAGGACTTAGGCAAGGGGACCCAATTTCCCCCTTCTTATTTGCACTTGTCATGGAGTACATGAGAAGATCATGCAATGAACTAAAGAAAGATTCAATTTTCCAGTTCCATCCTAGATGCAAAAAACTAGGAATTACTCACATGTATTTTGCTGATGACTTGTTACTGTTTGCTAAAGGAGAAATTGCATCTATCAAAGCCATCTTCAAATGTTTCTCACAATTCTCTGAAGCCTCTGGTCTGCAAGAAAACCTGAGCAAGAGCTCAGTATATTTTGGTGGTGTAACACTAGTAAAGCAGAAACAGATTATAGACTACCTAGGTTTTGTTCATGGTGAGCTACCTTTCAAATGTCTAGGTGTGCCTCTTTCCATCAAGAAGATTGCCTTGATCCATTGGCAGCCTCTAGTGGAGAGGATTACTGCTAAGATCACTTCATTGACTTCCAGGAAACTATCTTACACTGGAAGGATTCAACTAGTCCAATCTGTTCTATTTGGCATTCAAGCATACTGGGCACATATTTTTATTTTTCTTGCTAAAGTCCTTAAGATGATTGAAGCAATTTGTAGAAGTTTTGTCTGGTCTGGTCAAAACTCTATCACTAAGAAAGCCTATGTATCTTGGGACAGAATGTGCACTCCAAAATCAGCAGGAGGGATGAACCTTATTAATCTTATGCTCTGGAATAAAGCTGCAATTGCATAGACTTGCTGGGATCTTGCTCACAAAAAGGATAAGTTGTGGATAAGATGGTTCACTGCTTATTACATAAAACACAAGCTGATAGAAGACATGCCAATACCTACATAGGCCAGCTGGATGGTCAGGAAAATTATAGCCTCTAGAGATATTCTGCAGAATTTTCAACACTGGAGGAGCCAGGACTGTTCTATTAGACAACTATACCACTTGCAGTTAGGAGACCTACTGAGAGTTCCATGGAAGAATCTGATCATCAAAAATTATGCTAGACCAAAAGCAGTCTTCAATCTGTGGCTGGCTCTACAAGACAGACTACCAACTAAGGACAGATTGGCAAGCTGGGGACTACGTGTTGATCAGTAGTGCATACTGTGCTAGAGCCACAGAGAGACCAGAGACCACCTTATGCATTCATGCCCTTTCTCATCTGATCTATGGGAGCAAGTTATGCAGTGGCTACATGAGAGCCATCCTCAAACATGTACTTGGGATCAAAAACTACAATGGTTCATAAGTAAAGCAAAAGGGAAAACTTGTCGAGCCAATATCTTCAAAATGGTAATTGCTGAAGTCACATACGCTGTCTGAATGGAGAGGAACTCGAGAATTTTTAACAACACTTTTCGTAACTGTGCAATTTTACTGAGGGAGATAGCATACATTTGTAATGTTAGGGGTACCTCTAGAATTAGAAAAATGTTGCAGCAATTTGACATTTAGTATCATTAGGAGATATATTTGATTCTATGTAATGAGTCTTGACGAATTAGAGATAGTCAGATGAGTATAAGCTGGACTATGGTTTTGTAATGCATATACGTTGGTGATTAATAAAACTTTAATTACCAAAAAAAGTGTATTTAATGCACATCACTTTTTTCTTTATCACTTTATCAAAATATGGGTAATGTCAGGCACCAATAAGAACATGACACGTGCCATTAAAATAAAAAATATATTTAAAATTACGCATATACCCCCGTCTTCTTCAACCCTATCTCTTTCTCCTCCATCTCGTCCTCCATGGATCACCAGAAAAATCAGCACACATAATTCAACCCAAAAATTAAGAGTCCAAGTGATTTAATTCGAGAAAGAAATAAAAGGTATCAAAAGCTAATAAGCCATGGTTCACTAAATTGCGTATTAGCAAATAAATTGGTGATTTGATTTTTAATTTTAATAATTTCTTCCTCCTTATATCCCTTGATAGCTTCCTGCTCCTTTCACCTAAATATCAAAAATTTTAATTTCCACTTTTCCATGCTTGTGCATCTCTGTTCCTAGATTTTAGATACTACATAGAAAGAATCGCAAGAAACGAAGATAGCAGCACCGACATTAATGAATTTGCAAGATAAAATCACAAGGAATGAAAAAAAAGAAGAGAAAAGTGATAATTGGGTTGTTAATGTTCTTGATCAATTTGGTTAATATATTGGTTCCATATTTACTTTAACTGGTACATAGTAACTAATGAGTTAATACACTCAAATTT
This sequence comes from Nicotiana benthamiana, assembly GCA_034376525.1. NCBI lineage: Eukaryota > Viridiplantae > Streptophyta > Magnoliopsida > Solanales > Solanaceae > Nicotiana > Nicotiana benthamiana. Next base: position 50,641,722 of record CM067325.1, on the reverse strand, counting down.
GATGAAGTAGTTGTAGATGTCCGTAGAGAGACCATAAATTGATATTAGAAATGGCGAGTATATGTGGTGAAGATAGGGAAAGATGGAGGAAAAAATAAGTTTCTTGAACATGGTATGGAGGGGGAGTTTGGATTGCGGAACAAACGAAGAGATAGATACAAAAGTGTGGGGAAGATGAGGGATTCGCTGTAACGTGGCATAAATAAGTACTTAGATAATATTTTTATTTGACCTTCTGTCTTGGTGTTTTATACAAGTTAGGTCCTGGTCAAATAAGGTATATATTAGACACATTTTTAAAAAGTTAAATGTGTAGTATTATTTTCGCTCACATAAAGTGTGTAATAGGGATTTGACTTATAGTTCAAGTATCAACTTATGTATTTTGCCAAATGAATTCTTAGTAGTCTCCGGAGATTGGTGTCTTGTAGCAGGAACGCTTAGCTACTAGTGCAAAACCCATCCTGATGACTCTCATCCGTAGGTAATATACCATGGATAGCTCTCCAAGTGAGGAAAGCTATTTCAAAAGGAACTGCTCTATGCCATATCTTAGAATTCGTAGTTGAGATGCCCCTTCTTTGTCTAAATATGCCCCATGCAGATGAGATTGTGAATTCACCGATGCTATCTGGTGACTGTATTGGTATGTCAGGCTTGTCAGGATACAATTCTAAATTTACATTTAATAGTGCAATCTTGACCGCATCTCAACTTGAACTAGCACCTCCTTAGAAGATTCTACTATTGAAATCATATGCACAGGGAGAGCAAGGAGTATATATTTAATCAAAATCACTTTACCCCCCCCCCCCCTCCCCCGGAGATAACAACCTTGTACGCCAGCCTCTTATTCTGTTAGTTACCTTGCGAATCATCTCAGAGTAATAGGAAATCTTCTGTCGTCCGACAAATAATGGACACCCCAAATATTTAATTGAAAAACTTTCCTGTTGCATTCTAGTCCATCTAGCTATTCTGCTACCCATGTTGTCCAGAGCCAATAAGAGACAACGTTTGGCCTTATTTACTAATTGACCAGATGTAGCCTCATAGTTATCATATGTATTCATTAATAATTTGTTTGTTTTCTTTCTACCACTAGAGAATAAAATAATATCATCTGCAAATGCTAGGTGGTTCACCTGCGGTTCCCTTCCATTCATATAGAAACTAGTAAAATCTCTGTTATTATGTAAATTGTTCAATAGTATAGACAAAATCTCACATTGATAATAAATAATGAGGGTGAGATAGGCTCCCCCTGCCTAGCCATTCTCCGACTAAAAGAAACCATGTCTCTGGCCATTAACGATAATTGAATACCAATTGGATGATATATGCCTTCAAATCAAACCTATCCATTGCTCTGAAAATCCCAGTTTCCTTATCATTTAATAAAGATATTGCCATGATACTCTATTCTATGCCTAGGCCATATCAAGTTTCATGACAATGTTACCGCATCTCTGAGGATTTTGAATGCCACTTATGGTTTCCTGTGCCAACATTATGTTCTCAGATATCTGTCTCCCTTTGATAAAGCCTGACTGATTTGCTGAAATTATCTTTGGAAGCATTTGCACAAGCCTCACATTCAAAATCTTGGATATTATCTTACTAGTGTATTACATCAACTGATCGGTTTGAGGTTTGACAACTTCTATGGGAATTCAACCTTCGGTAGCATGACTAAGCAAGTATGAGTGAATAATCTACGCATAGTTTCCCCATTAAAGAACTCCAGTATAACATTGTGCACATCTTCTGTAATAATTGGCCAACACTTCTGAAAGAATAGAGCATTCAGCCCATATGGTCCTGGAGCACTAGTAGGATCAATGGAAAATACACTATCTTTGGTTCCTGGAAGGTCGGCAAGTAGTTGGCATCTCATTATCATCCACAGATAATTTTGGATTAATGCATTCTAGTACAGAGAAGTCATATGAGGTTACTCCATAATTTGCTTCTGCAATTAGTTTCTCTCCCTCTCTCCACTGCCCATAATCATCTTGTGTTTTCAATATGGATAATCTTTCCTTCATCCTTTTATATACTATGAAAGTATGCAATATTTCTGTCACCTTCCTCCAGCCATTGTGCCTTTGCTTTCTGTACTAGCACCTCTTCTTGTATTTTTAAAAACCTCACCTACTTCGCCTTTGCTTCATTTAGATTTGCTCTATGTGCAGGTGTAGTATCAATAATATGCATTGTATCTAGGTCATTTATTTGCTTTTCAAGCCTTTTTGGTTCCTCATATATGTCACCAAATGCTTGCCTCGACCATACACTCAATCTTTTACTCACTTATTTTTAACTTCTGATGTAGCTCCATAGAGCATTTTCCTGAACTGTCTCCTGCCACTCCTCAGTCACTACGGATAAGAAATCTTCATGTTTAGTCCAAAATTTAGGAATTTAAAATACTTAGGACACATTGTAGAAGCCTTTTTTCAAATTGATTAGAAGAGGTGCATGATCTAAGAAAACTCTTGCTAGATGCTATTGGGGTTTTTAAAGTATTAATATGGCTTAAAAGAGGGTGAATGGAAAATGGAGGGAAATAAAAATTTTAAGTGAAATTTTAGCCAGTGTTTGGCCATAGATCCCAAATTTATTTGAAAGTTTTGACTTGGGTGAAGTTTGGTTTGAAGATAAAAATGTGTTTGGACATACATTTTCAAAACATATTTCCCAACTTTATTTTGGAAAAACATGTATATAATTCCCAAGTTTTGAAATTTTGGCCAAAAATCAGTAATTGAGGTGATTTTAGAATTTGAGGTTTGGAATTTGGGATTTTGTCAAAGGGCAAAACTTATGGCCAAACATGAGTTTTGAAAATAAATCCCAAATTTATTTTGACAAACTCATGGCCAAACGTGACCTTAAGTTTTCCCTTAACAAGGGACATTGTCTCATATTGGAAGATGAAGAAGTTTTTAATGGGTACATAAGAATTGCTCTTCTTCTAGCTCTTAAAGAGTTGGGAAGAAGGCAAGCCTCGCGTTGTCCTCGTCGTCGCTCGGTTCGGCTTCGGCTTCAAATTCGGATTCGGTCAAATGATCGATTGATTCGTTAATTTTTTGGACCAAATTTATTTATTAATTGTAAATATTAACATAAATATTATTAAAAATATGTTTTAATAACATAATATTAACATGAAATCCAACCGTTATTTGTTTTCCATTTTTCAGTTATGTAACTGAACCTCTTCAATTCCCGGTTGATTATTGCATAAATTAGCCATTTATATTATGATATTTATGCTATGGCCTTTTGAATAAACAGTCATTTTAAAGAATTGCACCTCTGTAGTTTTCATCCAACATTAGATATAAATACAAGTCCTTTCTCTTAGAATTTTCACACGATTTTGCTGAGTTTCTCCTTCTTCTTCTGCATTGTTTTAACTTCAAAGAAAGCAACAGTAAGTGTGATTTACTACCAAACTTTGTGTTCGCTGAAACACTGGGATTTGAAGTACCACTATACCAGTGCATAATTCGTTCTATCCTGGAAGAAATAATCCATAACCTTGGGTACTAGGATGGGATTAAATTCCTTAAGGAAACACTGTGAATTAAGTTGGCTCGAATTAATTTTTGTTTCGCTTATATTTCTATATTTTTAAATTTTCTCCAAAATTATTTTATAAATATAGTATATTAACAAACTTAAGAAATTTTTTAATTTTTTCTGTATTTGTGTTATATTCACTGTTCTGGAGATTAAAACCTTTGTGGTTTTCTACTTCATTGGAGTTTAAAATCTATGTGATTTTAACATGTGCTTGTGTTATTCTTTTACAGAAATAACTAATAATAATAAAAACTAAGTTGTTCCGATGGTAACTGCCAATGCGTCAACAAGCTGAACACCGGCATTGTCACTGGCAGAGAAACCCAAAAAATTTCTGGGTTAGATTTCAAGCGGTGGTAGTAGAAGATATTCTTTTACTTGACTAATTAAGTCTAACGAAGTTCATTAAGGAAGATGTTCATGTTCTGCCTGAAGAAACTCCAGAAAATGAATGCTTTCTCGTGATTGAGGCGTGGAAGCATTCTGATTTTTTGTGCGAGAATTATGTTCTTAGAGGACTGTAGGATGATTATGTAAAGTCTATGGTGGTGTGGAGACGTCAAAAGAATTGTGGACTCCGCTTGAAAGAAATATAAAATTAAAGATGTCGGGTTGAAAAAATTCATTGCCACTAAATTTTTGGACTACAAAATAGTAGATAGCAAGTCTGTTATTATTCAAGTCCAGGAATTGCAAGTGATTATTCACGATCTCCTTGCTGAAGCAATAAGTTGAATTAATACTAATGTTGATAGTAGTAATATTAGTATTTCTACTAACAGAATTTTCATTGAAGGTCTTGTCATCAATGAAACATTCTAAGTAGCAGCGATGATTGAGAAGTTGCCTTCTTTGTTAAAGGACTTCAAAAACTACTTTAAACACCAACGAAAGGAGATGTTGCTTGAAGATCTCATTGTTCGGTTGAGAATCGAAGAGGACAATAAAGCTGCTGAAAAGAGAGGTCGTGAAAACTCAATAATAATGGGAGAAAACATGTTGAGGATACTTCTCAACATAAGAGAAAGAGGAAGAAGACTTTTGGACTAAAAAATAACCCAAGCAAGAAGCAGTTCAATGGAAATTACTACAACTGTGGGAAAGCTGGGCACAAATCTATATAGTGCTGTGCTTCGAAGAAAGACAAGAAGAAGGGTAAATCAAACATGGTTGAAAAGCATGAAGATGTTGATGGCTTGTGTGCTATACTTTTTGAATGCGACTTGGAGAGAAATCCTAAAGAGTGGTGGATTGATTCTGGAGCCACTTGCCATGTTTGTGTTGTTAGGGAAGCCTTTGCAATATATGCTTCTGTTGGACCCAAAGAGACGCTTTCTATGTGAAATGCTGCAACCGCCAAGATTGAAGGATGTGGGAGGATCTTTTTGAAGATGACTTCTGGCAAGGTGGTGACTTTGAATAACGTCCTTTGTGTTCCCGAGATTAGGAAGAATTTAGTCTCTGATGGACTTATTGTTAAGAATGGTTTTAAGTATGTTTTTGTATCCTATAAGGTTGTAATAAGTAAGAATGCAATGTTTATAGGTAAAAGTTACCCCGCTGAGGCCGGCCTTTTCAAGCTGAATGTAATGGTTGTTGAGAATAATAGTAAAATTTTAGCTTCATCTTACTTACTTCAGTCAAATGAATTATGGCATATAAGTTTGGGTCATGTCAACTATAGAACCTTACGAAAAATGATTAACTCAGAATTATTGCCTAAGTTTGAATGCGACAAATTAAAAATATCAAATATGTGTGGAATCTAAGTATATTAAACATCCTTATAAGTCAGTTGAAAGGAATTCAGATCCTTTGGACTTAATTCACACAGATATTTGCAATGTGAAGTCAATACCATCTCACGATGGAAGAAGTATTTCATAACTTTTATTGACGATAATACTCGATATTGCTATGTTTACTTACTTAATAGTAAATATGAAGCAATAGACACATTTATGCAATAAGAAAATAAAGGTGAAATGCAACTTAACAAGAAAATCAAAATGATAAGAAGGGATATGGGTAAGGCTGTACGAATAACGGTTCCGAATCGGAACCGTGACCGGAACCGCGGTTCTAAACGGTTCCGATTCCGCGGTTCCGGTTCCGCGGTTCCGGGCCGGTTCCACCCTTTAGAACCGTGGAACCGGAACCGCCAGAACCGGAACCGGAACCGGAACCAGACCGGTTCAGGCGGTTCTAAACGGTTCCAAACGGTTCCGATATTAAAAAATTTTTTTTTTTTTAAATTCGAACCGTTGGCGGAACCGTTTGGAACCGTTTAGAACCGCCGGAACCGGTCCGGTTCCGATTTCGGTTCTATCCGGTTCCCAACGGCCATTTTTAAAAAAAAAAATTTTTTTTTTAATTCTGAAAATCAGAACGTTGGTATTGCAGAAATAGCCGTTTGGCATTTTTAAAATTTAGCCATTTGACCCCTCAAATTTAATTTAACCCCAAACTTTATATAATTACACAATTTCTCATTTCTCAACTATAAATACCCCCTCATTCTTTCAATTTAATTCACCAATTCATCAATCTTACTCAATCTCTCTCAATCTCTCTCAAGCTCTCTTACAATCTTTCTGTGCAAGTACTTAATTTTTGTTGCATATTCGTGAAACATTGTGAAGTTGTTGAATTGAAGTTTTCAAGTGTTCAATTACAACGATTGTCAATTTTCAAGAAGTTGTTTGTCAATCCGGTAAACTCGTTTCAACTCTTACGTGCTAAGAATATTTGTTGTGTGTTGATATTTTCCTTAATTATAATTAGTATGGCATTTTCATTGAAAAAAATGTTCGGAAAAGGTACATCTAAATCCGGTGAAAGTAGTAGCCAAAATCCTACCCCTCCCCCGGCTCCCAGACCTAGAAAAGATAAACAAGTTCAAACTAGTAGCCAACCTAGAAATACTAATGAAAACTTAGGAATACTTGATAGTGATCACCCGTGTTTTCAATTTAGCGATGTTAATTTTCTACATGATATAGCAGTCGGTGATAGAATAGATGATGATATTATGAATTTGCTTTATCCTAATGCACCAATATAAGAGGGAAATGAGGGTGATGATGATGACGAAACCCAACCTCCGGTAGATTTAGATGATACACCTACTAGTCCTGCTCCTAATGACCCAGAACACCCACCCGTACAAACTCCCACTTTTAGTAGACAACCTCGGAAACGTACATAAACTTTATTAGTTTGGCATTTTTTTATTCAACTAAGAGATAAAGATAGGGCTAAATGTAAAACTTGTGGTAAAGAACTTGTTCATAGGTATACGGGTGATCGTAGCGGAACAGGTAGTTTAGTTAAACATATATATATATATACATCTTAGCGATAAGGCTAGATATTTTCAAATGAAAGCGGAACAAGAGGGGAAGTCAAGTCCTGATACTACAATTAACCAAAGTACTGGTTCTAACATGGTTCAACCAGGAATAAACACTGTCACCGGAGGTATATTGTACTACGATCCTAATAAGGATCGTGAAGAATTAGCTAAAATGATTACTGTTATGTGTTTACCTTATTCTTTTACTTCTAATCCTGATTGGATTCAATATATTAGACGAGTATTTAATCCTACATATAAAGGTTGGCCTCGCGCCACAGTTAAGGCCGACATTTATAAATATAAGCATGAATATGAACAGTACTTGCGCTATTTATTTACTCATATAAGTAATCGTATGTCTATTACAACTGATATTGGTAGAAGTGGAAATGATTGTGATTATCTAACCGTGACCAGTCATTGGATAAACGAAGACTGGACCATGCAAAAACGCATTATAGCATATAGAATAATTAATTCACGGCACACATGTAAGTTTATTGCTAGCACTGTTTATGATGTTTGTAGATATTTTTGTTTTAGTGATAGAATAATGTCAATTTCCATGGATAACGCTAGTAGCAACACAACTGCAATAGGTATTTTAACTAGAAAACTTAATCCTGCTTTTACAAATATTTTCCATGTTAGATGTATATGCCATATTTATCATTTAATTGTTGGAGATGGTATGAGAATTTTAAACATAGAAATTGAAAAAGTTAAATTCGCTCTTAATTGGCTTTTTTATTCAAACCGTAGAAGTAGACTTAGAGAATATTATAAAAAATGTGACGAAAGTGGCCTTAGAGAAAGAAAGGTTCCTAAACATTGTCCGACTAGGTGGAACTACATGTATGAAAGCTTAGTAGTGGTGTACGAATATAGAAACCCAATAACCGTTACTTATAATTCTAGGGATTGTGAGGATGAAGATAATGATATGCTAACTAATCAAGATTGGAATAACGTTAAGATTCTTTTAGATTTTTTAGAACATTTTAGTGTGGCTATAACTGCTTTATCTGGCCAATATTATCCTACAATTTCAAACTGTTTAGTATATATTGCCGCACTTGCTAATTTATTTGCTGATTTTAACGAGGGAGGGGAAATTTATGAAAATGCAATATTTGAAATGAAAAAGAAATTTAAAAAATATTTTTTTCCAATCCCTCCTATTTTTGGTGTGGCTGCTTTGTTAAACCCTACTATGAAAGCAGGAGGTCCTAACTTTTGGTATACTAGTATTTATCAATGTTTAGATCTTTCACCAGAAGAAATGGCTACACTATCTGATGCGAAAGCATCAATTACAGTGAATGCTCAAACTGTTTATAATGCTTATAAACAGGCCTTAGAGCATGCTAGGCCTAATATTCCAACTCCTACTTCGTCCACGTCACAATCATCTAAAAGAGTTGCTGGCTTAACAGCTCTTAAATCGTGGACAGAGTTCAGGGGTACTCAAGGTGAGAATTTAGATGATATTTCCCATCTAAACGAACTTCAAGTTTATTTGTCGCAGGGGCTAGAGAATGATAATCCAGACGGATCTTTCGACCTTTTGGATTGGTGGAAGACAAGGGAAAAGCATTTTCCCGTTCTTGCAAGGATGGCTCGAGATGTTCTGTCCATTCAAGCATCAACTGTTGCATCGGAGAGCATATTTAGTCAAGCCAGACTACAAATAGGAGATCATAGAGCGTCGATGCGGGACAGCTTGGAAAAATCAGTGCTCTTCCGAGATTGAATCCGCTCTGAAAGAAGAAACTTTGGGCTAGCTAAATCTCAACCCGAAATAGATGAGTGCTATGAAGAAATGCTAGCAGAAATTGCTCAAGAATCATCTTCACCCGGAAGTGGTGATGAACAAGCTTCATTTCCACCACCGACAACACAACCACCTCCAAACCTTGACGGTTTTATGAGATTTGTTAGAAATAATACATAAATTATTATGTAACTTGTACATTGGCATGTCTTCTTTTAGTTTTTTTCCTTTTAATGGTGGTATTAGTACCATGTTGTGCTCATTCCATTGGGGGAAGAAAGACTAAGAAAGATATGCCATTTTGGTCAATAAATATGCTTTTTATCATATACTTGAATATATTTGTCTCAATATTTCTTTGTCTTTACTTCTATATCAATCCTTGAATATAAAATATTTATATAACATATAATATATAACATACAACACATAATACTATTAATACTAACTACTACACAATATACATTATTTATATACAATATATACTACTTTACTACAACATATACTACTTATATACAAAATATACACTACTTATTTTGAATATATACTAATTTCCAAACACAATATATGCTATAGTAACAACATAGTACACCATATAAAAATATATTCTACAATATACTAATCACTACTATACAAGATATTTAATTTTAAAAAAAAAAAAGGTCGGAACCGCCTGGAACCGCCAGACCCGCGGTTCCGGAACCGCCAGAACCGGAATCGGGTGGTTCCGGAACCGTATGGTTCCGGCTCCGGAACCGCCAGAACCGGAACCGCCAGAACCGGGAACCGCCAGAACCGGAACCGCCAGAACCGGGAACCGCCAGAACCGGAACCGTTTACCCAAATAGACCCAGAACCGGAACCGGATACAGCCTTAGATATGGGTGGTGAATATGAATCTTCTTTTGAATAATTATGTTTAGAATACATAATTATTCATCAAACAATGGCCCTTTACATGCCCCAATCCAATGGGATTGCGAAAAGAAAAAATCGTTCATTTAAGAAGATGATAAACGCATTGTTGATAAGTGGTGGTTTGCCACATAACTTGTAGGGGAAAGTCGTTATTATGGCTAACCGAATACTAAATTGAGTACTCCATAGCAAAACACAATCCATTCTATATGAAAAATGAAAAGTAAGGAAGCACAATTTGAATTATTTTAAAGTGTGCGGTGTTTGGCAAAAGTTCAAGTTCCTAAACCCAAAAGGGTAAAAATAGGATAAAAAACAGTTGATTGTATTTTCATAGGATATGCGACCAATAGTAAAGCATATCAATTTCTGGTACATAAATCAGAAAATCCCGACATTCATAATAATACTATTATAGAATCAAATAATCTTGAGTTCTTTGAAGATACATATATCCGTATAAAAATGAATGTGAGTCGATTGGTGAAGAATCTAAACGACCTTGCAAATAAACAAAAGGAAGAACATATAATTAGGAGGATCCAAGATGTAGTAAACGTCAAAGAACGTCTACTTCATTTGGACCAATTTTGTGACTTTCTTATTGGAGAATGAGAGTCAAATATTTAAAGAAGTTACGTATTCTTTAGAATCATTTTTTCTGGAAAGAGGCAATCATTATTGAAATAGAATCCATATTAAACAACCATACATGTGAATTGGTTGATCTTCCTCCTGGAAATAAATTGGGTCCTAAATGGATTTTTAAGATGAAAATGAAAGATGATGGAAGTAATGATAAATTTAAGGCAAGACTTGTAGTCAAATAGTATAGACAATGAGAAGGTCTTGAATACTTTGATACATACTCTCCAGTTACAAGAATTACGTCCATATGGACGTTAGTAGCATTAGCTGCAGTGTATGATCTTGAAATTCATCAAATGGACGTTAAGAAGGTCTTGTTGAATGGAGATTTGGAGGAAGAAATCAACATGGAACAACTTGAACGGTTTGTGGTTCAAGGTAAAGAATAGAAGTTCTGTAAACTTGTTAAGTCCCTTTACAGACTAAAACAAGCACCCAAAACCAAACAATGTTGTCAAATGGTTTTAAGATAAATGAATATGATAAATATGTGTACATTAAAAATGTTCCAAATCACATAGTCATTGTTTGCTTATATGTGGACGATATGCTGATAATGAGTAATGATATTGCCAACATAAATTCTACTAAGTGTATGCTAACTAGCAAGTTTGATATAAAAGACTTGGGAGTTGCTAGTTTAATTTTGGGGATTAAGATCCATAAGACTCCTCAAGGTCTGGTATTGTCGCAATCTCATTATATTAAGACATTACTTAAAAAATTCAAGCACTTAGGGTTTAAATTTGCAAAGACTCCAATTGACGTGAATCTTGCATTAGCAAAGAACAAAGGCCAAAACATATCACAATTGAATTATGCTTGTGTGTTGGGATGCTTAATGTACATCATGAATTGTACATGACTATATATAGCTTGTGCTATAAGTAAATTGAGTCGATATGCGAGCAATCCATGTCAATCTCATTGGAAGGTAATAAAATGAGTTTTGGGATATTTAGAACATACATAGGGCTTTGCTTTGCACTATAGTGATTTAGGGATACTGTGATATAAATTGGATCACTGGTTCAACTGATTCTAAGTCGACATGTGGATATGTATTCACTATTGGTGGAGGAGAGGTATCTTGGAAGTTATCCAAACAAAATTGTGTTGCCTGCTCTACAATGGAGTATAAATTCATAGCTTTATATAAAGACGATGAAGAATTTGAATGGCTCTAGAATTTCTTGGAAGACACTCCATTTTGGCCCAAACTATTGGCCCTAATGTGCATATGTTGTGATAGTCACGCAGTAATTGGAAGGGATGGGAGCGTTATGTATAACGGTAGATTTGGTCATATACGATGGACATAAAACTGTTAGGTAATTACTCTCTAGAAAAATTATCACGGTTGACTATTTAAAGTCAAGCGGTAATGTGTCAGATCCACTTACAAAAGGCCTAACTAGGGAGGTTGTTGAGAAATCATCGAGGGGAATGGGACTATGGCCGAGAAAAAGTCATTGTGGCGGTAACTCTACCTAGAAGACTGGAGATTCCAGAATCTAGGTTCAAGGAGATCAAACAAAGTTACTAATGGCAGTTCAACATTGTTAACAAAAACTTTAGTCCATTCTCGTGATGAGACAATGTTCAGTACCAAGGATAAAACATTGAGGCTTTTTAATGATTTATAAATTTGATACGGGGTATATCAAATAATGTATCTATAGGATGACACGTTTAGGAATCACCTACGTAAGTGTAAAGTGTTAGTCGCTTCAAGGAGAATTATGTAAGGCCAGTTCTCTATGCACTTATGAAGCCAGGTGGTGTTCATGGCTGAAACGAACACAAAAATGAGAACCAAAGACGGTTAAGGGTTGGTTGTATGACTTATGGTTATCTAGGTATACACCAAAGTTCGACGCTTTAAAGATATTATATCTACCGATTGACCGAGTATATCAGTTATAAGTTCACTACGGAAAGTTCAAAGGAAAACCTACTTGTCGAGATGCAATTAATCATTGCTTGCAAATCACATAGTTTTTCATGTATATTTCTGTGAAATAGCTATTCCCCATTCATGTGGGTGATTATTGGGGGTTTTAAGCATTAATATGCTTAAAAAAGGGTGAATGAGAAATGAAGGGAAATGAACCTTTTAAGTTCCCCCCCCCCCCCCGACAAGGGACATTGTCCCATATTGGAAGAGGAATAGGTTTTTATTGGGTATATAAGCAATTGCTCTTCTTCTAGCTCTTAAAGACTTGAGAAGAAGGCAAGCCTCACGTCGTCGTTGTCGCTCGTTCGACTCGCTTTCGCTTCAGCTCCGGATTTGATCAATTGATTGATTAATATTTTGGATCAAGTTCATTTGTTAATAGTAAATATTAACAGAAATATTATTAAAAAGTTGTTTTAATAATAAAATATTAATATTAATATGAAATCCAATTGTTATCTGTTTTCCATTTTTCAGTTACATAACTGAACCTCTTCAATTCTCGGTTTATTATTGCATAAATTAGCCATTTATAATATAGCATTTATATTATGGCCGTTTTCCATAAACAACCATTATGAAGAGTTACACCTCTTCAGTTTTCAGCCTACATTGGCTATAAATCTGCCACAATAAGTCATTTCTCTTAGAATTTCCATTTGATTTTATGAGTTTCTCCTTATTCTTATGCATTGTTTTAACTTAAAAGAAAGAAACAGTAAGTGCGATTTGCTACTAAACTTTGTGTTCGCTGAAATATTGGGTTTGAAGTACTAACTACACCAGTGTGTAATTCGTTCTATCCTGGAGTAAATAATCCATTACTTTGGGTACTAGGAGGGGATTAAATTCCTTAAGGATACACTGTGAATTCAGTAGGCTCGGATTAACTTTTGTTTCATTTATAGTTCTGTTTATGTTATTTTATTTTCTATAGAATTATTTCACAAATACAATATATTAATAAATGCTCCTGAAGCTTTTGAAAATTCATCCGATCATTCAATATTAATTTCAATCTCTGGGGCAACACCTCATTCTCGTAGTTTAACGAACTTTCTCAAACAGCCTCAAACCTTAGCGGATTTAAAGATTTGGTGGATTCTTCAGTTTCAACAAAAGTCAATGTCTTGATGACTTACGCATCTAACGTGGACAAAAAATTTTCCATGCTAGAATAGACTATAGAGGTCTTGAAGAAATCTGTTGAAGACAGGGACCTTTAAATTGCTCAACTCATGAACAAATTGGAGGCCTATGCACTTGGAGAGTCGAGCCATGTCTCTCCTCGTTCACCCGTATTCACCTTCTAGAAAATAGTTGTTGAGGAATCATTTGCAAAGTTAATCATTCAAAAGGAAAAGCAATCTACTTCAGTTGTTGCGTTATCTATCCAAAAATTGCAAGACATGATAACAAACACCATCAGAGCTTAATATGGCAGACCATCACAAAGTTTGTTGTACTACTCTAAGCCTTATACTAAGAGGATTGATTGTTTAACTATTCCAACCAATTATCAACCACCAAAGCTGCATCAATTTGATGGCAAAGGGAATGCAAGGCAACATATTGCCCACTTCGTCGAGACTTGTAGCAATGCAAGAACACATGGTGACCTTTTGGCAAAATAATTTGTTCGTTCTCTGAAAGGGAATACATTTGACTAGTATATTGACTTGGAGCCCCAGTAATTGATAGCTGGGAACAACTTGAGAAGGAATTCCTCAATTATTTTACAATACTTAAAGAATTGTAAGGATGATAGAGTTAACATGCACCAAGCAAAGGAAGGACGAGCTCGTGGTGGATTATTTTAATCGTTGGAGGGTGTTTAGTTTGGGCTGCAAAGATTGCCTTTCAGAAATATCTGATGTGGAGATGTGCATTCAAGGAATGCACTGGGGCCTTTTGTATATCCTACAAGGGATCGAACCGCGAACTTTTGAAGAACTTGCAACACGAGCGCATGACATAGAGTTAAGCATTGCAAGTCATAGAAAGACATCTCCATTTGCTGATCAAAAGGAGCTCAAGAAAAACATCTTATTGAAAAACCAAACTAAAGAATCTATGGCGGTGAAAGAAACTTCCGTGAAAGTCACAACCAAGCAAAAGGAAAATGAGGATTAGACCCCAAGTCAATATCCCAAAGAGGAGAAACGTCATCCCACTTTGAAAGAATTAGAGGCGAAGGTTTATCAATTTAGAGATTTAGATGTACCCACAATCCTTGATGAATTGCTCGCTAAGAAAATCAGCGATCTCCCTGAATCAAAAAGGCTAGAGAAAATTGGTAAAGTTGGTGACCCGAAATACTACAAGTTTCATCGCGTCATTAGCCACCCTACAGAGAAATGCTTCATCTTGAAAGAGAAAATCATGACTCTTGTAACTGAAGGATAAATCATCATAGACATGGATGAGACTGCAGAAGCAAATCATGCAAGTATCGCGCTCAATGAAAATGAGTGTTCAAGGTGTTAGAACGCGTCAAGCGTTTCCTTCTTACAATTTGTAAATTTCGAGCCTGTTTAAGTTGATCTTTAAAGGAAAACTCTTGAAGGTTCACTAGATCTTGACACTCAGTCCAAAGACAAAGACGATAATGGTTGGACTCTAGTCACTCACAAGAAACAAAGACAACAAGAAGTTTTAAAGCTATCGCTTCCTAAGCCATGAGCAAAAATAAGCAATGTGGATAGGCTACAACCACCAAGAATTATCAAATATTCCGTTAGCAAGAAGATTAATGGGGCATTATCCCCGAAGTTTCAAAAGCCCATCACATTACATGAGTTCTTTCCTGGAAAATTCCTTCGTGGATCTCATATTAATGCAACTCATGTAGTTTCTGGTACCGACGAAACAAAGGAAAGCAACGATGGGCTTACTCCAATGAAAACACAAGAACATTATGATACAGAAAACTTATCACATGTTGTGCAACAACTTCCTTCACGGATGATGGCTTGCTGTCAAGATTGACGCTGACATCAAGCCTTTCACTGAGATGGATCCATACTATGCAGACGCAAAATTCTACATAGATTGTGTGAACCGAAAATAGAGTAACCATCATCAGTTGACGAAGCTGATATTAAGTCAGAAAAGGAAAATGAGGCTCAATGGACTACCACCAAGCTGCCTAAGAAGGGAATGGAAGAAGTATCCATTAAGCTATCATTATCTGAAGGTGACATACAGACAAAGACTAGGGAGCATCTCGTTTTTCGCTATGTTCCACGTGATCGTCGAAAGAAAAGGCAACCTTTGCTATAGGAATGTACTCCAAAGAAGCAAATTTTGAGTTACAAAGATATCCAACATTTGAAGGAGCATATGACTACCCCAGTTGCACAAATCCCATCCGTGACTTGTGAGTCTACTAAAGGTTATCTCCAAGCTGATAAATAAAAATGCACTATGATCCTAAGCCCTTGATACTACTTGAAAAGTCTGGTTATGACTTCTCCAATCCATCAAACTAGGAGAACTCAAAGATGAATTTACTGATGAAAAGATATATGGGCTCAATGAGTCCCAAATGAAGATGAGAAAATGAGGGAACTACGTCGGCACTCCAAAGTTTGGGTTGGGTTTAGTTTGGAAGAGCCTCTTTGAATTTCATCAAAGAGAAGCAAAGAGATAGCCTCATCAGAATACACCTCGGTAGAGGAGATGAAAGAAGTTAAGGGCAAGAAAATACAACAACGTTTTTTGGTATTTGATCCCGTTGGAGGCTCAACCTCTTTGGTCTCGGTGAACGTGTATCTTCCAAACATCTAAAAGAAGTTTTCACTACCTCAAAGACCTCTATCTTTGGTCGCCTATGTACCATAAGGAAGTCTCCATCTAGAAAGATACTGTCAAAACATAAGGAGCAAGTCCATGAGGAGCGGGATCATATTTAAGATGTTGCTGATAAAGAAATCTGTAGTGCTTTAACATCACGTATGAAGAGGAAGTCTATTTTGTCAATATCCACAGATGGTCCGCTAAAGGTGCAAAGGAGAACCATTGCTTACACTTTCCAACCTCATAAAGAAGAAGAGAAAGATAAAGAAGCCATGTAGACTATTCAAGGAAGCCAAACAGAAAAGTCAGACTTTGTGGAAACATTCTATCACATAACTGTGGAAGATAACCCATTCCTTGATTTTGATGATAAAGTACACGAGGCTCCCCCTCAACTAGAAGATGGAGGACAATCGACTGTGGATGAGCATAAGGAACTCAATTTAGGCACCCCGTGAGATCCACAACCCCTTCATTAGTGCGCTTCTTACGACTGAGGAGGAGAGGGAATACTCTAAGTTATTGACTGAGTACAAAGATGTCTTTGCTTGGTCGTATAAAGAAATGCATGGTCTTAGTCCTAAGGTAGTCGTTCCTTATTTGGGCATCAAAAGTGGAACACGCCCTATGAAGCAGTCACAACGCATGTTCCAAACTGAGCTCGTACCACAAATTAATGTCGAAGTCAACAACCTTATCAAGGCGGGATTTATTCGAGCGGTGAAGTACCCATCATGGATATCGAATATTGTACATGTTAAGAAGAAGAATGGTCAAATGTGTGTTTGTGTTGACTTTCTAGACCTAAACAAGGCATATTCGAAAGATGACTTTCTGCTGCCAATTATTGAACTCATGGTTGATGCTAGAACATGCATGAAGCTATGTCATTCATGGATGGGTCCTCCGAATACAATCAAATCAATCAGAATGTCTCCAAAGGATGTAGAGTGTACTGCTTTTCGAACTCCAAAAGGAATATATTGCTACAATGTGATGCCCTTAGGTCTGAAGAATACTGGTGCTACCGACCAACATGCGATGCAGAACATCTTTGATGACATGCTTCAAAAGAGTGTTGAATACTACGTCGATGACTTGGTGTTAAAGACTAAGAATAGGCGTTATCACCTTGAAGACCTTCGAATTGTTTTTGAAAGGTTAAGAAAATTTTACCTGAAAATGAATCTACTCAAGTGTGCATTTGGAGTTACCTCAGGAAAGTTTCTTGGCTTCATTGTGCGTCATCGTGTGATGTTGATCCTACAAAGATTGACGCCACTCAGAATATGACAAGGCTAAAGAACTTGAGAGAGCTTCAATGTCTCCAAGGAAACTTAGCATTCATCCGGAGGTTCATTGCTAATCTAGTCGGACGGTGTCAACCTTTCAATTATCTATTGAGAAAGTATATCCCTTTTCATTAGGATCAGTCATGTTAAAATGCTTTTGAAAGCATAAAAAAATACTTGTTCAATCCACCTATGTCAGGGGCGCCAATGCTTGGGAAGCCATTGATACTCTACATCGCGGCACAGAAATGTTCACTTGGAGCACTACTTGCTCAAGAGAATGAGGAAGGAAAGAAACTAGCCTTGTATTACTGTCACACCTCCTTTTTGGATACCTACAACCTGGCGAATGGCATAGATAAGAGAGTTTTTCCAATTAAAGGACAATCAAAATGGGATTCAATTATTTAAAAGAATTTCAGAGTTGTCACTTGGGAGATTTATGGTGTCCCAAGTCACCGTTTAGAATACCAAATCGAGGTGAAAATGACTCTGTTTAACAGTCCACGAACCAGAAATCTCGGTAAGGAATTTTGTTAACCCGAGAGAAAGTGTTAGACATTTTCGAGTTTCGTGGTTCTAGCACGGCCGCTTAACTGTTATATTTGGATTAAATTATCTGAGTTTATATAATTATGAACTTATGTGTATTTTGAATTTTCAACCACTTTTATTATTGTTTTTTTAAAGAGAATTGCAACGTCGTTAAAACATGTCTTGAACCACGTCACATAAATGCACCCATGGTTTTTAACACATTTCAACTTTGTTGAGATTTGGATTTGGGTCGCATAAATGCGCACCCATAATTAAGAAGATAAAATTATCAAAGACACGCCTGAAAGCAACTAACGTGTTATTATCATTGGGGAAAAATCGTGAAATTCGCTAAACGCCATGTCCCGAAATTCTACGTATTTTAATATAAGTATTTCGCGAGGGCCACGCAATTTTGGATTCCGTTTGGCACATCACATCTCATTTTTATTTTAAAAGGCCAATCCTAAAGTCGACTATTATTTTCTATTAGACATGCCTCTAAAGCTTAATTAATTCTCATTTTTAAACCAGCTATCCTACTCAAGGCCCAATCATATATATTGCAAATTAAATTGACAAGAGGGAGGTGCCCTCAATCTTCAGCAAATTAGGCTGTTGGGCCTAAGCTTGAAATTAGTCCAACCTTCATAAATGCCATCCAGCCCATATTAATGGTCTGAGGAGGCTATTAAATAAGATCCCAACGTGCTGGGCTTCCAGTTGAGCCCAAGATCACTAAACAAATAATTGATTTTTGGTAACAATGAACAAACAGATTTTTCCAGATTACCCAAACGAGATTTCATATACTCCACACTTTGATGGCACTGACACAATCAAAGAGGTTTTACACTAGCATAATATGAAACTAAATTGGTAGACTACAAGTGTGACAATTCATGCAATCTAGTCCGGGTATCAATTGAATACAAATTACAACTAAGCCCCCTTGATCTAATGTTCATCAACCATTACACTACTAATTACAATCACATAAAGACCCAAGTGAAGTGACAAAGAGCTAACTATGGTGCTACAGTTCAACTATCAGTCCAAATGTCCCATTTATGCAAAATATTGTCTTAGCTATCATATATAATAGCACTAAAAGCTGATACATGCAACACGAGGCTCAAATAACTACAAATGAAAGTTGATAAAATCATAGGAGGAAAAGATGGCCTTTGACTTCAAATCTTTTTAAATTTCAACATGCATTAGACTCAACATCACATCCCTTGGGAGAGAGAAGTACCTGGTAATCAAAATAAAAAAGGAGGGTAAGGAATCAACAACAATTCTTAGAGATCAGCAACAAAATTGTAAGCAAGACAGCAGTAATAACCAGATCCAAACAGAATAGGCCACACACAACTTTTAAAATGACCTCAAATCACTTGAAAATACGCCCAGAAGCTCCAGAAATAACCAAACTCAAACTAAATAGTGCAAAACCCCAGAAACAAGACCAAATCAACTCTGAACCTAGCTGGACCTTCGATAGAACAATATTTTGTTGAATATCTGTTGGTTGTAGAGTTCTAAATGCCCAGGTTTTGAAGGAAAAGCTTTCAAACATTCAAACTAGACTAACATTTTAGATTGTTTTCGCTTTGCATTAGGTTATAATTACAGGAATTGGAGGATTGATTTTTGACTATTGGTGGTGGAAATTTTCAGAGATTTTTCAAACTGTGTAACCCATTTTTTTTGAATAAATTGGGGTGCCTTTTATAGCCAAAATTCTATTTTAACTACTAGTCCCTCTTTCACTTTTCAGATTTTACCTAATTGGTCCTTTATTTTCTGACTTGTTTCCCAAGTTACTGCACTAAGCTATTATTTTTGGACTAAAGTCCCCTTCTAGAAGGGTCTAAAAGATTCTAGCATTGTTTCTTATTTACAGGATACATATACTACCCTTATTTTAATCCTAAAACTACCAGAACCAAATTAAAATCCTATACTGCCCTCTTTGTTCACTAGAATTACCATTTGCTAAGCTAAGTCTTAAACTAATTTCTAGCTAACAACTATAACCAATACCCTAATAAAATTTGAACCATTAATCAGAAAATTGAATTGAAAATCTAAGACTAATGACTCATTAACTAATCACTGCTACAAGCTAAAATGGATTCAAGTAAAAAAGCTAAAATTAAGATACTCAAAAAAAACCATGCACAACTACTATTACTGAAAGACTAATGCTAATCCATATCTATTATCAAATCATCAACTAAAACTGGAAAGTCACAGAATCAAGAATTGTAGCTAATCTAAAAAAACCTAAAACTAATGCGATAGAATTATCAAATGAAATATGTACAAACGGGAACAGAGGTTGGTTTTAATTATACTAACTAAAGTAAAAAATATAATTGAAATAAAAGGTAACCCAAAAAAAAAAGACCAAATCTGAATGGAGTTCACCAGTATTTCCAATTAAAGAAAATGACTAAAACAAGGCGAATTGTCAACAAAGAAGTAGAAAATTAAAAATAAAAATACAAAAAATAACAGAACAAGGGATTACTTACTGATTTAGTCTTCAATTAGACATTGACTGTATTTGATTTGAGTCTCCAAATAGAGTTACATGTATGTTTTTGGCCAAAACAAACATGCAACTCCATTTTGAAACTCAAGCGGCTTTGAACAATTCATCCTCACAATTAGGTCAAAACTCATATTGGAAATTCGAAGAGACTGGGGGTTATTTGAAGGAAGATGGACTTATTTTTGGGTAGAGGAGGCCAAAGGGAGTGTGGGGTATCAACTTGGAAGTTATTGGAGCCGGCGCCGCCCTGGACATCGGAGTAACCGCTTCTTTGGAAGAAGATCCGACAAGTTTGGCTGGGTTTTGAGGGGTGATTTTAGGGGGGTTGGAAAGAGGAGAAGACAGAGGTTAAGTGGTATAAATTTGGGTGGATTTGGGGTTACACCGCGGCCGGCGGTGGTGATACGATAGATGCACAGTGGTGGTGGGGTGGTGTTACACCGGCGGAATTAGGGTTTGTTTAGGACATGGTACGATGTTTGTAATAGGGGGGTGTTATACGACAGTTATATTGTGTGAGACCCCCTTCCTTTCGACCGTCCGATCAATGTGGATCAACAACTCAGATCTCCTTGGTGTAAAACGATGCCATTTTGCTTCTGGGACTTTTGGACCTGGAAAAGTATTGGGTGTGGGTTTATTTACTGGGTCAGGTAGTTTTTTGGGCTAAATTTTTCACTAGGTGGCCCAAATCTTGGTCTTTACAGACCCATATTATGTACAATCAATTTTTCTCTTTTATATATTTTTTATTACATTATCAGATTTTTACTAACAAAAATAAAAATAGTCAAAAACATATTTAACATGAAATAAACATAAATAAACTTCTTCAATAACCTAAACTCTAAATTTCAAATAAAATTAACCAATTTTGGCTATTTTTTTTTCTTGTTTTCAATATTAACTAATTAATAACCTAAAAATGTAAAAATTACATCCTAAATGCAAACATGCCATTTTTATATTTTTTATGAATTATATTAATTAAAACGTGCAACATACAAATAAACACAAAATTATGCAATTAATTCCTATAATTCAAACAATCACAAAATCACGCAAATAAATCCTAAAAATTCAAATAATAAAAGAAAGATGCAAATAAACACAAAGTCACACAACTTATTCCTAAAAATTTATATAATAACAGAAAAATCCTAATTTTCATGAATTTATAGGAACATTTCAAGTGAGGCAAAAATTACGTGCTCACAACTACCTTAGCTGAACTCTGATAGGAGCTCAAATAAACTATACGCCTATTGAGAAAATATGCTTAGCGTTACTTTATGCGATAAAGAAGCTAAGGCATTATTTTGAAGCATACACCATCAAACTCATCTCTCGAGTAGATTTCGTGAAGTTCGTGATGACTCGATCTGTTCTTTCTGGACGCCTGGCAAGTTGGTCCATATTGTTTAACCAAAGCGAGATCGCATACACACCTCAAAAACTGTGAAAGGACAGTCACTAGCCAATTTTCTGGCTGATCATCCTCTTCCGGTGGAATGGGAGCTTTTGGATGAGTTTCCAGATGAAGACGTTTTGTTCATCGAAGAGTTTCCACCATGGACAATGTTCTTTGGTGGATCTGCATGTCGTGATGGTGCAGGGGTAGGTGTTTTGTTGATCTCTCTAGAAAGACAAGTCTTGCCATTCTCCTTTGTTTTAGGTGAAACATGCGCCAGCAATGCCGAAGAGTACCAAGCTTTTATCATCAGTCTCGAAATGGCATTAGAAATGAAGATTCTATAGTTGGAGATCTACGGCGACTCTAAGCTGATCATCAACCAACTTTTGGTAATTTACGTGGTAAAGAAGGAAGATCTGTTGCCATTCCATTAATATGCTTCTAGTTTCTTGAAAAATTCGACCGAGTGTTCTTAAACCACATCCGAAGAGAAGAAAATCACAGGCTGATGCTTTTTGTAACTTGGCCACGACGATGGTACTTGGAGAGAATGAGCTAGCAAAGGTATATGTGTGTCATCGATGTGTTATTCCTAGACTTCTAGATCTTCAAATCATCGAAAGCTGTCATACGTCTGTTCGAGTGATTGAAGAAGAAGATTGGAGACAACCATTGATAGAGTACCTTGAACATGGAAAGTTACCTGAAGATCTGCGACAAAGAACATACATCAAACGAACATCACTATGATTCATATTCTATAAGGGGACATTGTTTTGCCGCTCTTTTGAAGGACTATTCTTCTGTCGTCTTGACAAAGAAGAAGCATGCCAAGCGATGGAGGAAGAGCATTTTGGCTCATGTGGAGCACACCAATCTGGTCCCAAGATCCATTTTCACATCAAGAGGATGGGCTACTACTGGGTGACAATGGTGAAGGAATGCATAAATCATGCCAAAAGATGTCAAGCGTGTCAATTTCATGCCAACTATATCCACCAACCTCCACAGCCTCTTCACCCAACTGTAGCTTCATGGCCTTTTGATGCATGGGGACTTGATGTTGTTGGACCACTTCCAAAGTCATCAAAAGGTTATATGTACATATTGGCTGTTGCAGACTACTTCTCTAAATGTGCGGAAGCTGTTCCAATCAAGGAGGTGAAAAAGGAAACTGTTGTCGATTTTATTAAGTGGTATATGAGTTTTAGGTACCGCCTACCAAGATAGATAATCACTGATAATGGAATTCCATTCACCAACAAGCTCGTGAAGAGTCTATGAGAGAAGTTGAGTTTCAAATAACATAAGTCTTCAATGTATAATGCACCTGCCAACACCCTTGCTGAAGCTTTTGACAAGATGCTTGGTAGCCTTTTGAAGAAAGTTGTTGCAAAGAACAAGAGAGACTAGCATGAGATAATTGGTGAAGCTTTGTGGGCTCATTGGAGCAACAAATTCTATCATTGCGGATATCAATCCAGGAAGGACTCATGTACGAAGAGAATGCTCAACTTCACCTAGCAGAGTTGGAGGCATTGTATGAGAAAAGATTGGAAGCGCAACAAAAAATTTTAATGTTAAGAAGCTCGACTAGCTAGAGTCTAAAACAAGAAATTGTGACCACGATCATTCCAAGTGGGAGACTTAGTCCTAGCTGTTTGACGACCCACAATCCTGAACAAACAAATAGGCAAATAGTTTACCTTAAAATGGGATAGGCCATATATTGTGAAAGGAACCTATTCAAGTGGCGCATACAAAATTGTCGATAAGGATGGTCTCAGAGTTGGTCCAATCAACGAAAATTTTTTGAAGCAGTACTTTCCATGAATGTCACCTATGCTCCTCGACATACGAGCCTAAATTGAAAGTCATGATGCTCCTCAACGTATGAGCCTAAGCTGCAAGTCATGACACTCCCTGACGTACGAGCCTAATCTACAAGTCATGATGCTCGTTGATGTATGAGCTTAAACTGCACGTTGTTACACTCCTAGCCCGCATGAGTCTAAACTCTGTATGGCCCCAAAAAATAGTCTACTAGGTTAAAAACCTCGAAAGAGGCGACCTAGTTAAAAAAAAGTTAGCTAGGTTGAAAGCCTCGCGAGAGGCGACCTAGACAAAATTTAGGACATAAAAAAAATCACCCCTTTAAACTACGTTATGACTTGATCCTCTTCACCGAGGTACGTAGAAAGCTTAGATTTTTTTTCTAAGTTCAGCCGCATGAGTTTTAGAAAAAAAAAAGTTTGGCGTCATCAGATCATTACATTAACCCTTCCAAGTGTAGAGGCACATATCTATGAGGAAAAGAGACAATTTGTTTTGAAGTAAAAAATATTTTATTGCTTCAATAGTACAAAAGTTGATACATCAAAAAAATATAGAGACAAAAGGAATTAGACGTTTTCCTATACAAAAGCCTAAGTCATAAAAATGATCGTAAACTAGGCTTTGTGGCCGACTCGTCTTGAATGCTTCTTCCAAGTCTATATGAAGTCTCCATATTTTAATACACTATCCTTAACGCCTCATATATAAGAATTCATATCTCTTGAAAAACCTTCAATCACCACGGGAGCCGCCATTGATAAACTTCAAGACTGTTAACAAATAAAGTGCAACAGTTGGTGAAGGGGTGACTTCGCATCTTGTATGATATCTCAGACATATATCTGGATTCGTTGAAATTCTTCGCAAGTCTGCATAAGAAATAAACAAAGAGATAAGATTCGTGATGATAGCCGAATTCATTACAGGGCTGTAGAATCAACTTCAAAAAATATTTGTTAGGCTAACTAAGAATGAATGGAGTTTCATCTTCAACAAGATAGTGACGTCGAAATTTCATAGGATCAGACTGTTGGTGATTTCGATGCTCCTAATTTAAGATACAGTTTCTCTGGCCGAAAGCACGTAAACCTGAAAGTTTCCTGCGGTCAGTTTGACTTTTAATATTTTTCTGTTTCTAGCCCGAGAAGAGTTTCGAGATGGAATTTTTATGTGTGGAAGATCTAGGAGTTTTCTTTCTAGCGGCACAAACACATTATAATTCCGATACTCCTAGCTCAAGATAGAATTATTTTCGCTAAAGGTATACAAATTTAAAAGTTCATTGCAATTAAGTTGATGTCGCAAATTTTCTGTTGATATCCTGAAAGGAGTTCTGACATAAAATTTATAGATACTTGAGTTCTATGAGTTTCTTTCTAACGGTGCAAACGGACTGTAATTACGACAGTTGTAGCTCGAGATATGAGTTTTTCCACCATAGCATGCAAAGTTGAAAAGCAATTTCGCGGACAGATAGGTCAAGATTAGAAAGTTTATGCGAACAATCCGCTTGGAATTCTTCTATGATATCTTGAAGCTTTCATTATCTCCGAGTCTTCTTTCTAATGGGGCAGACGGCTCGAGATTTGGACATCCTAGCTTGAGATATAACGTTTTGATGAAAACATAGAGTGTAGTAAAGTTAAAATGTAAGATATGTATACCAGCTTCAAAAGTCGACTCCGGCTAATCCCTAAGGAATTTATCCGTAAATTCTTTAAAGGATGCAACTTTCCAAGTGTTGATTCTTTGAAAGAAATAATCTTCAGATTTCATTACTCCGACATCAAGGAATTAATAATTTTGCAAAGGTTTGCCAAGTACTCAGCTCGCCAAGGATGAAATATGGTCGCTCGAGCTCCAAGCCTCTTTCTCACCAAGTTGCAAGGCTGAGATGTACCATGTTCTCGCTCGCTTGTTACAAAGTAGGGATATGGCTCATCGATCAATCTCGCTTATGAATACTCTAAATGTCTCCTGTCATGCTGCAAAAAGGGATGTACCAAGTTACTGTTGTACTCTCTTGAAAACTTCCAAAAATAAGAATTTTTTTGGAATCTTTGGTGCCAACAAGATGACGCTTTAGCAGATAAGGTGCGAGTAGCACGATGATCAGCTCGATTAACGGATATTGGTGCCATAGAACGGTGTTTTTGCTTTTACAGATATGATGCCAGTGATAAGAAGCTGTTGATTCCACATGATTGATTGGTGCAAATGACACAAAGCTTTGATTCAGCAGCAAGTACCAGTGTTAATGACAGACGCATCAATACGGATGGTAAGCATTGTGACGTGCACTTCTTCGTCAAATCTTGATGGATCATACGCTTCATGAACCTAAAAAAAATGAGTGGTGATCATTCCCTTCTTCTCATGATGCATATTGGAGAACTCGCCATGTATATCATCTCCGAGCCTGCAACAAAAAAAGGAAAAAAGACGTATGCTACCCGAACAATCCTCTCGATTTTGGCACTTGATTGTCAAAGATTTGTTGCGTCTGGATCAAAAGGGCTAGAGCTTCAACATTTATGGATGTTTTATCTCATTGAGTCTTCTTACCAATGGTGTAAACAGCTCGTAGCTGAGATGCTCCTACACCAAGATGCGAATTCTTTACACAAACAGGCAAAGCTGGAAACATGGGCAGATGTAGAGCAAAAGGTACGGGTTCCCGTGAACCCAATAACTTTTGCATAAACCCTGTACTTATACTAAAAAAATTCACTAAAAGTATAAAAATATTTATTTTGGAACCCAGCTCATTGGTTCAGGCTTCATGTAGATTAACTTGAGATTGTTATAGAAACTCATAATCTTAAAATTTGGATCCGCCTCTGGCTGGAAACTACTGAGAAAAAAAGAAATTAAGCCAAAGTTGTAAAAAGAGAAAGAAGAAAGAAAAACGCAAATCAGCCATGAACATCAATTTACACATTAGCCAAAACAATGGCAGTGGCTTCGACAAAGGAGTCAAAACAACGCAAAAAAGGTCTTCTCCTTTTGAATTTAGAAGACCGTTGATGCAAAGTAAACGCAAGATTCATTGTTGAATTGATAGCGAAAAAGTTGCTGAAATTTTCCTTATTTGGTTGCTCATATAATTGGGTTGCTTATTAAAAAAGGAGCTAATTCAAAAGGAAGAAAAAAAAAAAGAACAAGGTTTCGTATTTCCTTTTCCAAGAAAGAAAAGGATTCCTTGAATAAAAGGAAATTTCCTAGTTGACTTGAAATTTTTGGAAAGAATGGAATATGAAGTTCATTAAAGGCTACTTGTTGACTTTCTTAAATTGGGATCAATACCATACTGTGAGAGTACAAAAGTCAAGTTGATTACATACAAATTTCGAAGTCACGTGTCAATTGATTTTTGTTAGTAGAATCTAATACACACTTATATATGACAACATGCCTATTGTGAAGGAGTAACTCTCAAGAGTACTTGAAAGTTCACACGCGAAAAAAAATAGTTACTTTCTTCCCAGGATACTTCAGGACTCGTCTTTGACTTTAGACAAGCATATACTTGGCGAATCTTGAAGTAGAGGCATGTGTAGATATATAAAATTTATTGGGTCTAATTCATATAAAATTGGATTAAATTCAATTAAATTAAATAATTAATTTGGGCTTTACAAGTTAAATTAGTCCATTTTATTATTTTCAAGCCCAAGGTCCATTTTATCTTAAGACCTAGACTCATGCAATGTGTCAAGTGACATGACATATTTAGTCAAAATACAAGCCAAAAAGATGTTGCCACGTGTTAAATGATGTGGAATTCTAAGTCCAAAATCAAGAACCAACCACAGGTCGCCAAGTGGCTAAAATGACATGAGCCAATCAGAATCAAGCCAGAGAGTTCATATGTAGCTGGATTGTCCATCCTCTACAACTATAAATAGAGGGGTTACATAACTATCAGGGGACATTCAGAGTTGGATAAGAACACTCCACAATTGGTGAAGGCATCCACAAACAGAGAGATCAATCATCAGGTGCTTAGTTCTTCAATAAAGAAGTGATCAACGGATTCCTTCCTGGAGATCAACCCGTAACAAAAAAGTGTTGCTCGACGTTCTTGGTGATTAGATACATCACAAGAAGGTCTGCATCATCCTACATTCGAGAAACACGCTTCTCAAGCCCTCGAATCACGGAGAATTTTAGAGAGGAGAATCAATAAATACATAGAATTGTACTTGTTTGACTCAAAAGTTATGAAAACCTTTTAGAGAAAATCAATCAAAGATAGAGGGGTAAATATTAACTAAGTGTAATAATCTCTAGAGTGAAAGATAGGTTAAAAATAAGGACTGCTTGTTCGTATAAATAATATTTTCTTTCTCCCTCGGAGAGCCTCCTTACAAGATTATTACCCCCTTTTATATACAAGAAGTCAAAGTCTCTTAAGCAGCAAAAAACAAAGCGCGTGGAATATTTGAAAGAATATTCTTAATATCCCCTAATAGGACTACACCATTACAAGGGTTATGCAGACTTTCGCCCGCCTTTACGGCATCTCTTTTAGGACTTCGAATTTGAGAAAACCCATCCTTTGTCGTGCTCGTAACTAGTCGTCATTGGTCAAATTTGGACCCATACAGTTAGTCCCTCTGCTTGTCGGAGTTGCAACCTGGTGTATCCTCGATGATTGGACCAAATGCGCTCCTATGGATAAATTTGACCTTTCGAGACGTTACGACATGGATAATGGGAAATTATTAGTGTGTTTGATAAGACACCGAATAATACATTCACCGGGAAATGATGTCATACTCACGTACGTCATCATTGCGCATGTTTTCGAGGCAGGATTGATGGTTTGATGCTTCGATCCCTGCGCTACTCGATGGCCTTCCGCTTCGATTCTGGCACTACCTAATCCTATAAATAGATGGAGAATTTGTTTTTTGGGAGGTTCTTGGCCATTTCATTACTAATAATCTCTCATTTTCTCTCTGAGTTTGTTATGATATATTTTCGCTTCTTTTTCCCTTGCTCTTCATTCGAAGTCTCTTCTTCTTCCTTTTCTCTGCATCTATATCTCTTCAAACAAAGTCATGCCACGGTCACATCGTCCTCGTAAAGGTGTCATCGAGTCCACCCCATTGTCCGCAGCGTCCCCTCCAGATGGTGAGGATATGGGGATAGAGGAGGGTGATAGTCTTCCCACGGTAGAGGAGCTATTGCCCAGTCATCCTATGTCTCGTAGTGACTTCTTACAAAATCCTCCTCGTACTCCTACCCCCGTACTTTCTAAGATGGAGCAAGCTCACATTGATGCTCTTCGTATAAAATACAGCATTCCCGCTTACGTTGACAGGATTTCGGCAGGGAAGGACTTTGTAGACGTCTACATGCCAGGGTACTGCGCCTTCTATGAGTACTTTTTCATTATTGGATATGCTTTTCCTCTTTTCCCCTTAGCGGAAGAATTTTGTAGGTTCTACCACCTGGCTCAACTTTTGATGTATACTCTTAAAGTGCTTCAGTTGTTGACCATGTATGCAGAGTTGAAAGAGTGTAGTGTTTCCATTTACCATCTTTTGCTGTTGACCATGTATTCTCACCCATCTTTCACAGAGGTACCATGGTGCATTTGAGGCACCATGGCATGAAAGGTTGGTGGTTGGGACGGATGATAGAGCAAGTCGGAAGTTTTTGCACAAATACTTCTTCGTCAAAATCGAGCATATTGTTTCCGACTCTGCTGGATTCCCGAAGCGATGGAATGAAACTCGTAAGTATTGCGACTCTTTGTTTAACATTTCGTCTGTATTCATTATAAGGTTAGTTTGCTTTTTTTTTTTTGCAGCTCCAGGGTGTCTGCCCCGCCCTATTGTAGGCATAAGGGATTGGGTAACTCGCTTGTTAACCCATGCAGTGAAGACACAAGATTTTGTAAAGCTTTATGGCCCTAGAGTTCAACATGGTGAGTGATATATCATCATTCATTTGTTCTATGGCAGGCCGAGGAGCTTTTAGGTGAAGGGCACCAGTTCCCGCATTTCGACAGGCCAGTGCTGTTGTAGCCACGCAATTTGAATTGAATAAATCTATTTGAGAAGGTCATTCAAGACTTGTTCAATTATAGGGCCCTTCTCAAGTCTTGGTCGTGAAGGAGGAAGCTTCTTCGATGCTGGCTCCCCATCATTTGGATGAATCCTCCAATGGGGATGAGCTATTGTCGAGGAAAAGGAAAAATGGAGTTGGGGAAAGGTGTTATGGTTGACGCTGATAGAAATGGGGCATCGCAGATGGCACATGTGCCTACATTTATACCTGACGCTATATTATTGGGAAGATCTCCTCATACTGAGGGGGTTTACCTAGGGGCCTGTTCTGTATGCTCTGCCAAGTGTGGTGCATCTCCAACGTTGGAGGACGTCGCATCGAGGGTTGAGACTCAGGTTCAGATGTCTTTGAGGTCACCGAATTTGAGGGTCACCATACTCACGTGGAGGTTAGAGCAGAGGGGCTTGATCGCTGATCGCTGATCGCAACCAACTCTGCACTATAAAAGAGTAGCAAGAAAGGGTCGCAATAGCTTTTACCTGATTTTGGGTCAGGATCGAATCCACAGAGATCTAGAATTGGAGTTAAGTATCTATCTAGCTTAGAATCGTGAGTGTGTTCTTATTTGATCTTCTAATCATTTTTTTCTTTAACAATCTAATATTATCAACTACTAATTATAACTAATTATGCTAAGTGAAAATTGCTAAGAGTTGTATCTAATAGTTTAAAAGGCACTAGGGTAGTGACTTTCACCTAGGTGGCTAATTGACGGATAATTGCTTCTAAGGCACACTTGACATGATTGGGGAAATATGCTATAACCGTTGCACGATTTTAGCCACTCTCACACCTCTTGATAGAGAGAGTGATTTTTCCCAATTGACTTTTTTAAGACCAAATGGGTACGCAAATTTGCTCAAGCAACTAGGGTTCAAGTCAGAAAATTAATCTCTCGGGGTTTAACCCTTTAATTGGGACTATCAATTCTCTTGAGTCCATCTCAACTCCCTGTTGGGTCAATTTTGGAGACTTAGGCTCTCTTTTCTCAAGAAGAGCCAAGTCACCTAAGCTCAAACTAGTGTTTGCAACCACCAATTCATAAATTAAACCATAAAATTGACCCAAATAATAAACAATCATAGTCAATCTAGCCTTAAATTGCAGCACCCATCAATTACCCACACTAGGGTTGAACCACAACCCTACCTAGTGGGTTGAGCTACTCATGCTTGAAGAAGAAAATGGAGAAATAGATGAATATAAAGACATATTAATTAATTGATAAGCTAAATATAAAGATTCAATGATAAAAGCTAAGTAAAACTGCCAAAATGGCTACAGATGGTTTTCTCACGAGCGCAGCTGAAGTTCTAAAATGTCTGATACCCTAAAAATAGCAAAATATTCTATTTATACTTAGCTGAAAAAATTGGACAAAAATGCCCCTGCGTGGTTAGTGCGGGGCCGCACAAAATGGACAACAGCCGCACTAGGCTCTTGGACTTGCAATCTTGGCCTCTGAACTCAAGCTCTGTGGACCACGCATAATGGATCGTGGCCGCAGAGGTCTTCAACGCGGCCCGCACAATAATGACCACGGACCGCAATGACCGCAGACCGCACATTATGGTAGTGCGGCCGCAGAGCCTTCATCACTGACCGCATATAATGGAGTGTGGCCGCGTTTCTTGAAGCCTCAATTTCTAACTCGATGAATCTTTCAAGTGCAGACCGTACAAAGAATAGTGAGGCCACACTAGGCGTGTTCTCCTGAGTTTTGCCTTGTCTTAGGTACTTGAGCAGATTTCACTCTTTTTGAGACGATATTTGACATTTCGTCACTTTATCGATCAAACCTGCAATCAAGCACAATTCATGAGCCTTTTGGGACTATTTTATATGAATTTATAATCAAAGCGTAGGCAAGAAGGAGCATAAAACACGTCAAAATCCCTAGTTATTAACTCCCCCAAACTTAAGCTTTTGCTTGTCCTCAAGCAAACAAAATAAGACACACCCCTTAAAAGGGAAATCCAAAAAATTTCAGCTATCCTAAAGTATCCTCAACAAGTATAATTTGGGACTAACAATTGCCCTTAATACAACCGAATCATTAACAACATTTAACCTTTGAAAAACCATGGATCAAGTGTGGCACAAGAGCATCAAGAATTTACTCATTACATCAAAGAACTCTCTCAATTACTTTAGTCATTGTGGAACCCAAACTCACTTATCCTCAACTCTCCCTAAGAAAACCTCACCTTTAGAGTATTAGCACACAAACCGAGGACACTGGGAATTCACCCATCTCTCTCAAGGAAAGATTACAAGTCCAGCTCTAAGTACCATATGCTTGACCCTCATGTAAGTATCCACTAATGCAAGCTTCATTCAACTCAAGATCATATAGGGCTTTTTTGGAGTCATGGTAAAGGCTTCTGATCCAGGATAGGAAATGTTTTGGTCTAAGTGGGTTCCATCTTCCCTTAAGTACTTCTTTTGATTCATTTGGCACAATTCTCTTGACTCTTTGGGTCATTTCACCTCTTTCTAAGGGGTTAGAGAGACTCATTGTCACTCTTTCTTATGCATTTCAATTCTTTTCTCCTTTTTCAACTTTCCATATCTTTCTTTCTTTTACTTTTCTTGTCCCTTTTTATTCTTTATCTCATTGAGCATTCTTTTGTTTTTTTGCTTTTCTTTCATTTTCATAGCCATTCCTGTTCTTCATTTTTGTGCCTTGTACCACTTTGTTGTCATCCTCGTCCCCCAAACTTATACTTTTTCCGTGTGCTCAATCAAATATCGGGTTCAAGAGAGGGTATCTTTTATAAAGGGTGTAGGCTTGTAATATAGTTCTTCAAAGAAAAAGGTTTAAGGCTCAAAAGGAGTAACTAGGGATTATATCATTTGTAGGCCATGGAATTGTTCAATTATTATTTGGATCAAAGAGAGCTTATAATCACTTTTCAAGTCAAATTTCACATAATATTTCGCCTCAACAGACATTCAGGGCAAGTTTTAGCCCGTTGGCTCGGGACTTGGACTCGCAATTCAATTTCTCACCACACAAGATAAAGGATTGCTAAAGACCTAGAGTCAGGGGCCCACAACAACCTTAGATATGATTTGAATACACAATAGTCCCGAAAAGACCACTTGATGATTACTAGTCAACACAAGAGTCTCAAGGCCATAACTTTCGCCATCCTAAACACAACAATTTATCTTTGACCATGGGATCAAAGGCAAATGTGCTAGGCCCAAGTGAAGCTTTGCTTGAGGTACCCTTAACTACAACCTACCCAAAAAAATGGACTCAAACCCTTAAGAAGGTTGTCTCCCCATCCATTATTGGGAAGAGCCACCCGGTTCACACAATACTCCGCCTTTGAAAAGAACCATGTCATTAAGAAAACCAAAGGCTTATTAAAACGTCAAAAATGAAGCAAAAGAGCTACGAACATAAATAACAATCTAAAAACAAATTTTTTTGCTAAAATAGATAGAATATATACAATAGGGGATTTGAATATACAATGGGAAATGAATATATACACTGATGTAAATTTATATACATGCCAAATTAAATATAAAAAGTGTGATAAAAGTAACTAAATATAAGATTATATACAGACCAAATGAAAATCAAAAAAGGCATAAACTAAATCAATATATATGTATAATCATCCAAAGATAAAGGGTGCACCCCCTCCAAATAAAAGTTGGAATTGTCCCTAATGCCAAATAAATCAACTAAGTACCAAAAATAAAAAGAGAAAGGATATGAAGACTCCCTAAGAGATGTCCATCTGCATAGGATCATGGGTGGTCCACATGTCCTCTGTGTGCTCGAGAACCTCAGACTGGGTTCATGATATCCTCATGCTCAGCTGCTGAGACCTGGGACGGGACCTGTACTGACTCTTGTACATCCTGTGGATGACTGGAGGAAGCCTCGTGGGTCCGCCAACTGGATGATGGCATCATCTGCTCTAGGGATATTCCTCCTCTTCTTCTGAGGCCTTTGTGTCTGCTCCAGATCTGTGGCTGCTGCTAGAAATGCTGCTGGAGTTGGGTCCTCAAATAATAAGTCTAAAGGCAGGTGGTCTGCCTTCAGTCTTCCCACATCTGCTCATATCTCCTACACGGACTCCTTGGAAGCCTGTGTCTTGCGCATCTTCTTGTGCTCCTTGGAAAGCTCCTTCGGAGCCTTGCCATGTGAATCCACTGCCCTTGCCATATCAGCCTGCGTCTTAAGGATCTTTTCCTAATTCTCAAGTATCTTCTTCAAGGCATCCTCTACAGATTGTGGGACCTGTACTGGCTATGGTGCCGACTGAGCCGCAATGGTGGAGGCCAAGGTAGACAACTTGGATGAAGTTGTATACATCTAGTTGTTCAGGCTCGGAAGCATCTGACTCAATCGGTGGGCAATGATGGGATGGGCCTGATATGATGGGATCTCCGCGCCTACTGATGGGAAAGGGCTAGGAGGAATGGCTGAAGATGTAGAAGGGCCGGGAGGTAGGTCAACAGAAATGGAGGCAGCCTCACTAGGGGCCTCTACCACAACCGGCTCTTTAGATTGGCCAGTTGGGGTAGAGGCAAGTGCTTTGTAGTTCTTGTCGTTGGGTTTATCATTCCCCTTCAAGTTGTACCAGGAGAATGGGGCTATCGCCTTACCCTTGACATTGTAGGACTTCCTCTCTACCCCCAAATCCCGAAAATACATAGAGAGGGTGTTAGGGAAAAGGTAGTTCCTATCAGTCTCTGCTCCCACTAATGAGATAATGCGGGATATTACATTCCCCACATTTATAGGGTATCCCGCCATAATTGACACAACCAATACAATCCGATGGAGAGGAAGTGCCTGGTCATGTGTAGTAGGGTCCAACCGGCTGCAAACAAAAGTTACCCAACTTCTTGCCTCAAAGTTCAAGGTCCTTCACAGTATTTTGACCCCAGCTGTCAACCACTCCGGAATGGTACCTGCGATTTCCAGGTACTGAGCTAACCAGGGACGGACCTCCTCGCCCATCTCCAACTTTTCCAGATATAGAATCTCATCCTCTTCATTGAAGCTCAAGTACTCATTTAGTGACTTCTCGTCGAATAATACTTTTTTGTTATGAACCTTGGTCACTTTGGAGCCCTTGACAATGTGGGCTACATTGCAGTAGAACTCTTTGACCAAGTATTCATCTGCATCTATTCATTCATCCATGAAGTGTTCCCAGCCCACTATAGTTCTAAATTGCTTCTACACGTCAGGGTTATGGGGAAGTAAGTCTTTGTCAATGAAACTCCGCTCCGGTATCAAATGACTCACCGGCCACCACTCCCTGAATTTTTGTAGGCTTCTTGACTCACAAATCTGTCCTCCCAGACTTTGGGTTTCCTAGTACGAGCAATCCCTCCAACCTAAGTTTTACCCTCTCAAATACGTCCCCTTCCCCTTATACCTCCTCTTCACCTTCGTCTGCACTCTCCCCGGATAATGGAGCCATGAGGGAGGTGGAATACTCACTGGTGCTGGCTACTGAGCCCTCAGAAGACTCGGTGGGGACATGATCTGCTGCTTAGGCAAGGGGTGATTGAGGTGGAGTGTCATCAGTCAATCTCATTCGTCCAGGCCAATCAGGAACTTTTGCAGGAATAGAATCTGAGGAAACCCCCTGAGACGGCTCATACTCACTCCCCAATTTGTCAGCTTCCCTGTCAACATCTTTTATCAACTTTCAGGTTCTTTTTATGCTCTCCCAAACTTGGGGAGTGAGCTTGATCATCTTTTGCTCTCCACCACCGAAGGATTAACCTCTCCCGGGTTGTTTTGATCATTTCCCCCCTTATTGTTTAACCATTATCTGCAAGAACAAACATCTAACTTTGTTAATATAAATAGAAGCAATGAAACCTATGTGCATAATGAATTGCAGAAAAAAAGGCACACAAGTGCAGAGACAGTTGCATAATATGGCCTGTGCACAAAAAAGGGTACGACCGCACATGGACCACCGCGAACCGCAAAAACACGACTGCGGTCCGCACAAGTATGAGGCCCCAAAAACAATCTCTCCGAATCTCACCACTGCGGCCCGCACAAAGTAGCACCGCGGCCGCGGTGGGCCAGCACAAACCGCACAAAATGTAGTGCGGTCGCGCTGGGCAAGAGGTCAATCTTCAGAAACTCATCACTGTGGTCTGCACAAAGTGTTACAGCGGACTGCATTAGAGCACCACAGACCGTGGTCCGCGGAGGGTTCTTAGTCATTGCACTGAGTTAGGGTTTGGGATTTTGCATTTAGTTCAAAATTTTACCTAGTTGTGGTCCCTACTCATTTATCTAGTTCTTTTTACTCACCAAGCACACAAAGATTAACATTAGAAATAAACTAACCTAAAAATTAAAGAAATACGGGAGGAGAAGAACTACAAAACTAAAAGAAATGAAAATAAAATGAAATTAAACAACTAAAGTAAAAAAAAAAGTGATTGAACTGTTACCAGATATTGAGAAGAAATGAAATAACACAATGCAAATAAGCTATTACGATGAAGAGAGAAGATGAACGGTAGTTTTAGGGTCACTGAAAGTAAATTTTTTGAAAAGGGTAACAAGAGACCCTTGAGGTATATTTATAGAGAAACCTTTGGGACCCAGCCTCCAGCACGGCCACACAAAATGGACAGCGGGTCGTGCTGGGTTTATTTAAAAGAAGTTTGAGAAGGAAACCTCTATCCTTCGCACAAAACAGACTGGGACAACAGAGGTCCATCGCGGTCCGCACATAATGTAATGTGGCCATGGTGGCAAACTTCAGAGACTCCGTATATTGGCGCACATCCGTACGGACCGCACAAAGTAAAATGCGGCCGCCGTGGCAACTTCAGAGTTTGAACAATTTCTCCACTATGTTTTGCACTGCATGAACTCAATCCCTGCAACATCTCACAACTAATTAGCCCAAAAATCAAACCTAAACTACAAAGAAAATCAAAGATAATAAGAATAAAAAGACTTGGCTTTCCTGCCAAGAAGCGCCTAATTTAACGTCGTGGCACGACGCATGTTACCATCACTTGAGATGAATAAGCGCCACCATGTGGCTGTCATCAATATTTCCTAGATAATTCTTGACCAGGTTCCCCTTAAATCTGAAAACTTTACTATTTTTGTTCTTGAGATCAATAGCACCAAACGAGGTTACAAACACAACTTCAAATGGCCCACTCCACTTTAATTTAAGCTTTCTCGAAAATAGACGTAACTGAGAATTGAACAAGAGAACCAAATCACCAACTTTGAACTCCTTTCCACGAGCATATTTATTATGAAGGTACTTCATCTTGTCCTTATACAAGGACGAACTAGAGTATGCATGGAACCAGAATTCGTCAAGTTCATTGAGTTGTTCAACACGAAGATTGGCTGCAATATCCCACTCAAGATTAAGCTTCCTCAAGGCCCACATGGCCTTATGCTCAACCTCCACTGGTAGATGACATGCTTTCCCAAACACCAACCAGTACAGTGACATACCAAGTGGGGTCTTGTAAGCAATCTGGTAAGCCCATAGTGCGTCATCCAACTTTTGCGACCAATCGGTCCTATTAGCATTGACCGTCTTTGACAAGATACTCTTGATTTCCTAGTTGGAGACTTCCACCTGGCCACTTGCTTGAGAATGATAGTGGGTAGAAACCTTATGATTGACATCATACTTGGAAAGCAACGTGTCGAAAGATTTATTGCAAAAATAAGACCCCCATCACTAATAATCACACGAGGAGTGCCAAACCTTGTGAAAATGCCCTTCTTTAGCAATGCCACCACACTCCTAACTTCATTGTTGGACAAGGCCACGGCCTCAACCCATTTTGACACATAATCAATCGCTACAAGAATGTAAGTGTTATCGCACGAGCTCACAAAAGGGCCCTTAAAATCAATACCCTATACATCAAAGATATCAACTTCAAGAATTATGTTTAGAGGCATCTCATATTTCTTGGAAATCCCATCCGCTCTTTGGCATTCATCACATCTCTTCACAAAATCACCCGCATCTTTGAACACGGTTGGCCAATAGAATCCACAGCTAAGCACTTTAGAAGCCGTCCTCTCCCCTCCATTGTGGCTACTATAGGGAGAGGAATTACAAGCCCTAAGATATCCAATTGTTCTTCCACCGACACACATCTACGAATCACACTACTCGTGCAAGTCTTGAAAAAATATGGCTCGTCCCAGTAAAATTCCAAGCTATCCTTATTGAGCTTCTTCCTTTGGTTAGAAGAGGGCTCATACGGGATTATTTCAGTCACAAGGCAAACCATGGCATATCATTCACACTGCAAGGAGTTGCTCTTCGGGAAATGAATGATTGATCTCAAGGCCATCACAAGGCCTCCCCTCCTCCTCCAAACGGGATAAGTGGTCCGCCACTTGATTCTCACTACCTTTTCGGTCCACAATTTCTAGATCAAACTCTTAAAGGAGTAAAACCCATCTTATCAATCTTTCCTTCGAGTCTTTATTTGTCATCAAATACCTAAGAGCGGCATGATCGGTGTGCACTATAACTTTTGCCCCCATGAGATGTGGTCGAAACATTTCTATAGCAAACGCTATAGCCAACAACTCTTTCTCGGTGACCGCATTGTTCCTTTGAGCCTTATGGTCTTGCTTGCATAGTACACCGGATGAAACATCTTGTTCACATGTTGACCCAAGACTGCTCCAACTGCAACATTGCTAGCATCACACATGAGCTCAAAGGGCAAGCTACAATTAGGTGCGGTAATGATAGGAGTGGTGTTCAACTTCTGCTTGAGAAGTTCAAAGGCCTCCATGCATTTCTCATCAAACATAGACTTAGCATCTTTCTCTAGCAACTTGCACAAAGGGTGTACCACTTTGGAAAATTCTCTTATAAACCTCCTGTAAAAACCCACGCACCCAAGAAAACTCCTGACCTCTTTGACAGAAATAGGGGGAGGACGCCTCGAAATCACCTATATTTTGGCTTTATCCACTTCAATTCCTTGCTTTAAATTTTTTTGACCCAACACTATACCTTCTTCAACTATGAAATGTCATTTTTCTCAATTGAGTACAAGGTTTGTATGTTTACACCAATCCAACACTTTATCCAAATTACCCAAACACTCATCGAAGGAATCCCCAACCACACTGAAATTATCCATGAATACCTCCAAGATATCTTCCACCATATCAGTGAAAGTAGCCATCATGCATTGTTGGAAGGTCGCCGGAGCATTACCAATCCGAATGGAATCTGATAAAAAGCGAGTGTGCCAAATGGAGAGGTAAAAGTTGTCTTCTCTTGATCCTCCGGGGAAATTAAAATTTGGTTTTACCCTGAGTAACTATCTCGAAAGCAATAAAAAGCACGCCCGGCAAGACGTTCTAGCATTTGGTCAAGGAATGTCAATGGGAAATGGTCCTTTTGGGTCACCTTGTTTAGCTTCCGTTAATCCATACATACTCTCCATCCAGTGACCATCCGAGTAGGAATAATTTCATTGGTGTCATTGGGCACTACTGTTGTACCACCCTTCTTCAGTAAGCATTGCATCGGAGAAGTCCATGAGCTATCATAAATGGGGTACACAACCCCGACATCTAACCATTTGATCACCTATTTCTTCGCCACCTCTTGCAGAGCCTCATTCAATCTTCTTTGATTCTCCAAGGAAGGATTTGTATCATCCTCCAAGATAATTTCGTGCATGCAAAATGCGGGGCTTACTCCCCAAATATCAGCTAGTATCCATCCAATTGCCCGTTTTCGCTTTTAAAGCACCGCCAAAAGGGCCTCAATCTGCATATTAGTAAGGCAAGAATAAAGAATAACTGGTAAAGTAGAATTTGAGCCCAAGAATTCATACCTAAGGTGTGGAGGAAGTGGTTTCAACTTCAACACTGGTGGCTCCTCAATTGATGGCTTTGTTGGTGGAGTTTTTTGGTTTTCAAGATCCAAAGACAATTTTTTCGCCTCATAAGAATAAGAGCCCATCCCATATAGGGCGTTGAGGCACTCCACTCTTCTTGCATCATCATCGACATCTATATTTAATAGCACGGCCTCAAGAGGATCCTCTACGTTGATCATAGCACTGGTATCATCCCCAATCATAGTTGTGACAAGATCTACAAATTAGCACACCTAGGTGCTATTGGTTTGCTTCATGGATTTGCGAATATGGAATACGACCTTTTCATCACCCACTCGGAAAGTGAGCTCACCCGCTTCAACATCAACCAATGCCTTCCCCGTTGCAAAGAAAGGTCTACTTGAGATAATCGGAACCTCATAGTCTACTTCACAATCCGAAATGACAAAGTGGGATGACAATAATAATTTGTCAACCCGGACAAGCACATCATCAATAATTCCCAAGGGTCGTTTCATCGATCGATTTGCCATTTGAAGCCTTATTGAAGTTGGTCTAGGTTTCCCAATACCCAAAGTCTTGAAAATCGAGTACGGCATCAAATTGATACTAGCTCCCAAGTCACATAAAGCTTTGGCAAAGTCCATAATTCCAATAGTACAAGAGATAGTAAAAGCTCCGGGGTCTTCAAGCTTCAGTGCCATTGAAAGTACTATCGCACTCACTTGGTGAGCCATCTTTATTGTTGCACAATCCATCGACCTCTTCTTTGTAACCAAGTCTTTCATGAATTTTGCATAGCCCGGCAGTTGTTCAAGGGCCTCCACCAAAGGCACATTTATGGACAAGCTCTTCATCATATCAATGAACTTCTTAAATTGATTATCATTTCTTTTCTTTACGAGCCTTAGAGTATAAGTTAGAGGGGGCCTAGGCAAGAGTGCCTTGGCTTTTGGCACAATCGGCTGGGGCATGTCAATCACGTGTTCCCTAGACGGGTTCACAACATCTTGAGTTTCTACCTAGGCTTCATCTATGTCAATCCTCACATCATTATTCATGTTTTCTTCAACCACATCATCAACAATCAAAGGTCCTTCATCATCCCGCAACTCAATATCATCATCTACAACTTGCTTTTCTCTTGAGGCATTCACATCACCGCCTCTCCCACTTCCTGTTGTAACCGCCATCACATGATTGTTGTTCCATCCTTCGGGTTCACTACCTGTCACTTGGTAGAGCACCCTTGGGGCGAGTGTTCAAAGCTTGAGAGATTTGGCCTAATTATACCTCCAAGTTTCAAATGGAGGTATTGTGTGAAGTCAATTGAGCATCAGAATCTTGGTTCTTTTTCATCATTTGCTCAAACATACTTTTATTTCTGCCCATATCACTTCCAGAAGAACTAGGACCTTGAGAATAGAAAGGGGTCGATTGCTCGGTTGTTGGTACTTTGGGGGCCTTTAAAAGCCTTGCCCCCGCTTACCTTGGTTCCCATTGTTGTTCCACCAGCCTTGATTGTCATTGTTACTCCAATTATTGTAATTTCTATTCCAATTGCCTTGGTTGTTGTTTTGGTTATCCTAGTTGTTGTTTTGGTTGTTGTTGTTCCAATTTCCACCACCTTGTTATTGACTACCCCAATTTCCTTGGGGTTGCCATTGTTGGTTTGAAGGATTTCCTATATTTCCTTGATAGTTGTTAACATATTGAACCTCCTTGCTTTGGTCACTATAACACTCATTTGAAAAACCACCACCATCATTGTCCTATTGTTCACAATTCTCTTGAGATTGTTGTCCTCTTTGTCTTCTCTGAAGCATATTGACACCTTCCATGGCATTGACTTGGCGTGGATTTTGGACTTGTTGCTACTGCGCCTTCGCTAATTGGTTCATAGTAGTAGTGAGCTCGGCAATAGCTTGACCATAATTATGCAATTCCTTGTGCAAATGGATGACCGTAGGGTCACCTTGGGGCACATTTGCTCTACTTTTCCATGCTGAAGAAGTGTCGGCCATCTCATCAAGTACACTACATGCCTCATCATAAGAAAGTTTCATAAAATTTCCCCTGGCAAATTGGTTCACAATGCATTGATTTGTGGTGTTGATGCCCCGATAAAAAGTGTTGAATTATTGCCTCGGTCATATCGTTATTCGGGCACTCTTTCACCATGATCCTATACCGCCCCTAAATTTCATGTAGTGGTTCCATTGACCTTTGCTTGAAGGCTAAAAGTTCATCCCGAAGTGCCGCCATTTGACTCGGTGAGAAGAATTTGCCAATAAATTTATCCACCAACTCATCCCGAGTTGTGATGGAATGGGTGGGGAGTCTCTCAAGCCAATCTAATGCCTTTCCCCGAAGTGAGAACGGAAAAAATCTCAATCTCAGTGCATCATTGGACACATTCATCTGCTTGCTCCCCTAGTATGTATC
The DNA here is from genome assembly GCA_034376525.1 of Nicotiana benthamiana. NCBI lineage: Eukaryota > Viridiplantae > Streptophyta > Magnoliopsida > Solanales > Solanaceae > Nicotiana > Nicotiana benthamiana. The sequence continues at coordinate 50,599,640 of CM067325.1, read as the reverse complement.
TACGAACCCCTTTAGATGTTCGTAGGCATTTTGATCTGCAGCACTCGTGAAGTACCCACGCTGCTCAAGTAAGGTCAACATCATATTGGTTATTTTAAAATTCCCCACCCGGATTCGGGGAGGGACAATAGCACTTGCATACCCTTGATTTGACAATACTCTAGGAGCCGCTCTTGGAGGTGGCGGAGGAGGGTCTGGAATATTATCATTTTGAATAGCATTTGCATTGGCATTCTAGACTCTCCGTTGTCCTTGAGGTGCTAGAGGCACCTCATCTTGCTCAAGATCATCTACCTCCTCCCCCACTATCATGTTTCCAAGAGGGTTATTAGCATCTAAAGCCATTTGGTACCTGAATAATTGACATAAAAAAATAAGTAACAAAGAAGGAAAGAAGAATGACATACAAAACTAACTAAATAAATATCTAAAACCGTTAGCTCCACGGCAACGGCGCCAAAAAGTGATCGCAGCCAACTCCACACTACTAAAGAGTAGCAAGAAAGGGTCGCAATAACTTTTACCCGATTTTGGGTCGGGATCGAATCCACAAAGAGCTAGAATTGGAGTTAAGTATCTATCTAGCTTAGAATTATGAATGTGTTCTTAATTGATCTTCTCATCATTTTTTGGCTTTTCTTTAACAATGTAATATTATCAACTACTAATTATAACTAGTTATTCTAAGTAAAAATTTCTAAGAGTTGTATCTAATGGTTTAAAAGGAACTAGGGTAGTGACTTTCACCTAGGTGGATAATTTACGGGTAATTGCTTCTAAGGCACACTTGACATGATTAGGGAAATATGCTATAACCGTTACGATTTTACCCACTCTCACACCTCTCAGTAGAGAGAGTGATTTTGCCCAATTGACTTTCTCAAGACCAAATGGGTGGGCAAATTTGCTCAAGCAACTAGGGTTCAAGTCGGGTAATTACTCTCTCAAGGTTTAACCCTTTAATTGGGACTGTCAATTCTCTTGAGTTCATCCCAATTCCTTGTTGGGTCAATTTTGGAGACTTAGGCTCTCTTTCCCAAGAAGATCCAAGTCAGATAAGCACAAACCATTATTTGCAAGCACTAATTCATAAATTAAATCATAAAATTGACCAAAATAACAAACACCCATAGTCAATCTAGCCTTAAATTGCAACACCCATCAATTACCTACACTAGGGTTGAGCTACAACCCTAGCTAGTGGTTTTAGCTACTCATGCTTGAAGAAGAAAATGGAGAAATAGATGAAGATAAAGACATATTAATTAATTGCTAAGCTAAATATAAAGATTCAATGATAAAATCTAAGTAAAAATGCCAAAAATGGCTACAGATAGACTTCTCACGAGCACAGCTGAAGTTCAAAAATGTCTAATACCCTAAAAATGGCAAAATGTTCTATTTATACTAAGCTCGAATCCATAGAGAGCTAGAATTGGAGTTAAGTATCTATCTAGATTAGAATTGTGAGTGTGTTCTTAATTGATCTTCTCATCATTTTTTGGCTATTCTTTAACAATATAATATTTCAACTACTAATTATAACTAGTTATTCTAAGTAAAATTGTTAAGAGTTGTATCTAATGGTTTAAAAGGCAATAGGGTAGTGACTTTCACCTAGGTGGCTAATTGACGTGTAATTGCTTCTAAGGCACACTTGACATGATTGGGAAAATATGATATAACTGTTGCACGATTTTACCCACTATCACACCTCTCGGTAGAAAGAATGATTTTGCCCAATTGACTTTCTCAAAATCAAATGGGTACACAAATTTGCTCAAGCAACTAGTGTTCAAATCGGGAAATTACTCTCTCGAGGTTTAACCCTTTAATTGGGACTATCAATTCTCTTGAGTCCATCTCAATTCCTTGTTGGGTCAATTTTGGAGACTTAAGCTCTCTTTCTCGAGAAGAGCCAAGTCAGTTAAGCACAAACCAGTATTTACAATCACCAATTCATAAATTAAACCATAAAAGTGACCCAAATAACAAACGTCCATAGTCAATCTATCCTTAAATTGCAACATCCATCAATTACACACACTAGGGTTGAGCCATAACCCTAGCTAGTAGAGTTAGCTACTCATGCTTGAAGAAGAAAATGGAGAAATAGATGAAAATAAAGACATATTAATTAATTGATAAGCTAAATATAAATATTCAATTATAAAAGCTAAGTAAAAATGCCAAAAATGGCTACATGTGGTCTTCTCACGAGCGCAGCTAAAGTTCTAAAATGTCTAATACCCTAAAAATGGCAAAATGTTCTATTTATACTAAGCTGGAAAAATTGGACAAAAATTCCCTTACTGGGTCAGTGGGGGCTGCACAAAAGGACTGCGGGCGCACTAGGCTCTTGGACTTGCAATCTTGGCTCTCTGAATCAGGCTCCACAGATCGCACAAAATGGAGCACGGTCGCGGAGGTCTCTAATGCGGCCCGCACAATAATGACCGCAGACCGTGATGACTTGAACTTCGGCATATTTCATCTCTCTGAACTTCTCTTCTATGGACCACACATTATGGTAGTGCAGTCGCGGAGCCTTCACCGCAGACAACATATAATGGAGTGCGGCCGCGTTGCTTGAAGCCTTAATTTCTAACTCTCTGAATCTCTCTAGTGCAGATGCAAAAGAGTAGTGTGGCCGCACAAGGCCTGTTCTCCTGAGTTTTGCCTCGTCTTAGGTACTTGAGAAGGTTTCACTCCTTTTGAGATGATCTTTGACATTTCGTCACTTTATCAATAAAAACTTCAATCAAACACAACTTATAAGACTTTTGGGAATATTTTGTAAGAATTTAAAATCAAAGCGTAAGCAAGAAGGAGCATAGAATACGTCAAAATCCCTAGTTATCAATCGCCACATAGTTACCCAAGGGATTTTAACTTGTCATCAACCTATGAGCAAGTTGAATTCGTTTTGGCTCCTCTATGTGAGGCCCTGGGAAACGTGGTGCTCAGGGCAATGAGCGATGTGGAGTTGTCTCAAAATGTCTCTGGCATGGCTTTGCGGGTAAGTTTCTCTTACTCCCTTTTTGTTGTTGGGCTTGTGTAATGGTTATTGGCTATAATTTATTTTTAATCACTTTTTTTCCTTCTAGAACCTCATCATTGAGACCGAATGCAAGTCGAGAGAGAGAGAGAGAGAGAGAGAGGAAGAGGACGACTGTATATGAGAAGATGTCGTCCACATTTTAACAATATCGTGCCAAGCATCATGCGATGGCCGACATTTATACTCAGGACCTCCAGTTTCAGCTGTTTCGTGAAGGGCTTAAGAAGAGGGAGGACTAACTAGAGTGTAAGGTTGATTAGCTAAGGGAGAGGAATGAGAAGCTCATAAAGGTTGTCGCCTGAAATAGTGAGCTGGAGGCCTCCCTTAAGGTTAACGAGGATGAGCTTGAGTTGAGCAAGGGGTGATGGCTGAGAATGTAGACATATAAGAAAAGGTGGTAGACTTGACCTATGAGTTGAGTGATAAAGCAGCAAAGATCGAGGGGCTTAAGGGCGAGCTGGTCATTAATGCTGATAAGCTGGTGACAGTTATTTAAAACGGTATCTTTAGAAGATGCCATCTGTATTTCTAGGTCGGAGTTGAATGGGGAAAGGGAGGCCTCCAATCTTAAGGTTGTGAGGCTTAAACAGTGTGTTAAAGAGTTGGAGGCAGACTGCACTAAATGGGCAGGTGGCCTCACTGAGAGCAGATGATACAACATGAAGTTCTCAACCTTCCACGTCCCGCCCTTCAGCTGACCCATTGTACCTCATCGCTTGTATGAGTTGTGGGTTCTTGCTGAGGCCTGCTTGACGTGTATAAGACTTTTCATGTCGAAGATAAGGAAACCGAGGCAAAGCTCCAAACTGTTCACAATGAAACTCGTGCGGATCGTGAAGCATACGGGTACGACCCTCATACTCCTAATAGTGATGACATCCACTCGGATGATGCGAACCGTTCAACTTCAAACTCCTGGTATAACGATTCTTACCCTGCCAGGGATGATGTGCAGCCTTTTTCTTGTGTTTTTCTTTTTATTATGGGGCTTCTTTTATAAGGATTGGTATAGATAGTATTTTCTATAATGTAGGCTTTATTTTGTCGATGGATTGGTGCTCTTTGTAGTTTCTCTATCTGGCATACTTTTGAGCTCTTAGTTTTTGGGTGGCTAATTTTCCTCTTGTTTCTGCTTTTTTTTTATGGCCTTGGCCATTGGGATGTTGCTTCAAACTGTCATTGAATTAGTATCCCGCCGTTGTTCAAACGAGGTCGGACTCATGTTCAGTCAATATGGTCATTGGGATGTTGCTTCGAATTGTCGTCGAAGTAGTATCTTGTCGTAGTTCGAACAAGGTCAAACTCATGTTCAGTCGATGGCCTTGGCCATTGGGATATTGCTTCAAATTGTCATCGAAGTAGTATCCCATTGTAGTTCGAACGAGGTCGAACTCATGTTCTGTGATGGCCTTAGCCATTGGGATGTTGCTTTGAACTGTCGTCGATGTAGTATCTTGTTGTAATTCAAACGAGGTCGAACTCATTTTTAATCGATGGCCTTGGCCACCAGGATGTTGCTTCGAACTGTCATCAAAGTAGTATCCTGTTATAATTTTAACAAGGTCGAACTCATGTTTAGTCGATGGCCTTGGCCATTGGAATGTTCCTTCGAACTATCGTCAAATTAGTATATCATCGTAGTTCGAACGAGGTCAAACTCATATTTAGTTGATGGCCTTGGACATTGGAATGTTGCTTTGAAATGTCGTCAAAGTAGTATCCCATCGTGGTTCGAACGAGGTCGAACTCATGTTTAGTCAATGGCCTTGGCCATTGGGCTATTGCTTCAAACTGTCGTTGAATTAGTATCCCATCGTAGTTCGAGTGAGGTCGAACTCATGTCTATCGATGGCCTTGGCCATTGGGATGTTGCTTCAAACTGTCGTCGAAGTAGCATCCTGTTGTAGCTCGAGCGAGGTCGAACTCATGTTTAGCCGATGGCCTCGGCCATTGGGATGTTGCTTCGAACTGTCATCAAAGTAGTATCCCATTGTAGTTCGAACTAGGTCGAACTAATATTTAGTCAATGGCTTTGGCCATTGGGATGTTGCTTCGAACTTTCATCGAAGTAGTATCTCATCGTAGTTCGAACAAGGTCAAACTCATGTTTATTCGATGGCCTTGGCCATTGGGATATGGCTATGAACTGTCATCAAGGTAGTGTCCCGTCGTTGGAGATTTGATTGTATTCCCGCAAAAAGACACATGTCGAATTTATACATTCAATAGAGATTTGATTACCTTTTCAAAAGAACCACATGTCGACTTTGTACATACAATGGAGATTTTGACTATTTATATACAATCCCTTTATTACTCCGCATCAGAGATTGTATCAACGCCAAGGTAATGAATAGTACTCCAAACCTCGAGACATTTCCCTTGTCGCCTTGTTAAAAACCTCACGGGGAAAACCCGATTGGAACATAGCCTGGGTGAGGGAAAAAGAGTACGGCTTAGGTGACGTCTTCTTCAGAAGGGGAAAACCCGATTGGAACATAGCCTGGGTGAGGGAAAAAGAGTACGGCTTAGGTGACGTCTTCTTCAGAAGTGGAAGTATTTGAGATAGGTGACGTTCCAGTTGTTTTGGAGTAGTTTTCCCTCCATTGTTTCTAACTAGAATGCTCTTTTGGTCGCTGCGGCTGTGATTTTGTATGGTGCGTCCCAGTTTGTTCCTAGGTTTCCTTCATTAGGATCTTTTTCTGCTTGTGTTTTGGCCTTGAGGATGTAATATCCCACTTTGAGTGCTCGTATTTGGTCCTTCTTGTTGTATTACGTCTCCAGTTGTTTCTGAAGACCATCCTTATGTGGGCCATGTCACTCCATTCTCGGACTTCGTCCAGGTCTTGTAGCCTATTTTCATCGTTGTGCGGTCCGCTCTTGTTAGAGTATCTCAAGCTAGGATCTCTGACCTCGACGAGTATAATTGTATCAGTCCCATAGTCTAGTGAGTATGGCGTCTCACCCGTACTGGTTTTTGGGGTAGTGCATTATGCCCACAATACTTCTGGCAGTAATTCGGGCCATAGCCCTTTGGCGTCCTCGAACTTTTTCTTCAATATATTCAATATTACTTTATTGGAGGATTCGGCTTGACCATTACCGGCATGGTGATACGGTATGGAGAGTATTCGCTTGATGTGCCATTTCTCAAAAAACTCGGTCGTTTTCTTCCCGACGAACTGCGATCCGTTGTCGCAGCTAATTTCTTTAGGTTTACCGAAACGACATATTATATTCTTCCATATGAATGTTATGACCTCTTGTTCGCATATCTGTGTGTATGCACCTACTTCCACCCATTTAGAAAAATAGTCAGTTAAAACTAAAAGGAAACGTACTTTACCTCGTCCGGCTGGGAGGGGTACGACTATATCCATCCCCTCACATTATTAACGGCCATGGTGAAGTGACGGAGTGGAGGAGTTCCCCTGCTTGATGTATCATAGGGGCATACTACTGACACTGTTCACATTTCTTGATGTAGAATGCTGATTCTTTTTCATGGTGGGCAAGTAGAATCTGGCTCGGATGAGGCAGCGGATAAGTGCACGGTTTCCAGTATGGGTGCCGCAGTACCCTTCGGGAACTTCTTCCAATACTCGTCTTGATTGGTTTGGCCTAAGGCACTTGTTCATGGGGCCGCCGAACATTCTTTTATAAAGATCGTTGTTTACAAGGTTGTATTTAGCTGCCTGTATCCGAAGCTTTTTGGCCTAGATGAAAAATGGGAAGTCGCCCCCATCCAAATAGCCGCACAAAAGTAGCGCATCAAGAGGTACTACAACTGAAGAACCAATCTTCGCCTGTTTTGAATCGGGAACTTAGTTGTGAGAACAGTCACCCTCGTACTCGAGACCCAAATGAAGGAAAACTCGGCCCAAATTGGGAAGGATTGTATCATGTCCTCGGTATTATCGGAAAGGGATCTTACAAACTTGGCATGATGAACGACAAAAAATTTCCAAATAATTGAAACGTATCACTCCTCAAATGATATTATTGCTAAGGTTTGACCTTCTCCTTTTTCATTTGTGTTTGATGCTAACTTGTTGCAGGTGTTCGATCGAAGGCATAAAAGTTCTCTCCAAACACGACGTCCTTAGGTCTGAAAGCACGCGTTTCACTCTTTTTCCCTTCGAACGATTTTTATCCCAAATGGGTTTCTTTCGTCAAGGTCTTTGACGAGGCAACCATTGTTCATACTAGCTTAGAGCAATTCAATAATATCCGAGGCTTCTTAACAATAAAACTTGAATACTGGGGGGCATAACCCTTGGATTTCATGTTCTCAAGGAAAATATTTCGTATCAATAGGGTCTCGATAGGTAAATTTTGTAAAGGGCCATACGGTCAAATGAACCATGTCCATGTAGTTACTCGAGACCTAATGGCAAAATATGCACGAATGAATGATCTACTGAAAGAAGTATTTTTTCCTTTCCAGATATTCCATGCCTTAGTGAAATTTCTACTTTATAATTTCATACTTATGATCTATTGTAGAAACTAGCTCAAGTGCCGATCGCAACTAAAGTTCGAGCAATCAACACCGTACTCGAGGACTGCTGCCAAAAAATCAACATGCTCGAATTATTAAACTTCGAGATCATAAGACATTAAAAAGTAAATCCTCGATTTTTAGGCCAAGGTCGTCCCACTCAGGGACTACCATTTCGAACAAGTCGAAGTATAATTAGGAAAATAAGCCCAAGATGCAAATCCTAAGGCTATGCCCAAACTAATATGGTTCGGAGACGTCCTAATCCGTAATAAATAAAAGGCCTTTGAATACTTTTATAAACCGATTAAAAAGGCAACTATGGGCAAAATAAACAAAGGGTTTCGACAACATCAGACCTCAAAGACCCTAATGGGTATCAAACTATTCAAACCTTCGAAGAATTACGAAATAAAATTGTACTAAGGCACAAAAAAGCAAAGGGTTTCGATAACACTAAACTGCGTAAAAACCCAACGGGTTCAACTTACTTCGTGCTAAGGCATGATAAATTTTTATATGATTAAACCTTTTAACCCGAAAAGGGAAAAACCCCACTCTTTTGAGGACATATCGACCCAATTCAAGAGCCTAAGGGCCATTATAATTTTTTGAGTTCGAAAATCAACCCTCACTCAACTAAAACCTAAGGGTTTTTCTACTTCGAGTTCAATCAAGTACTCACTCGATTATAGAGACTATATTTGTCTGACTTTAACCAAGTTGCTTGAGTTTCGGATTCACAAATAAAATTTTCACAAGGCACGAAGTGAGCTGAAATTATCACAAGGTATAAACTGTATCAAAATTGTCATAAGGCGAAAAGCAAATCGAAATTTTCACAAGGCAAAAATTGAGATAATAAATGAAACATTAAATATATATATATATATATATATATATATATATATATATATATATATATATATATATATATATATATTGAAAATATTTACATGGATCGGTCAGGGTCCAAAATGGCTAATTTTCTTCAGGAGTTGCATCTCCATCATCATAATCGCCTCCATTCTCGGATCCTTTCGCGTTCCCAGAATCATCATCATCAAAAGAGAGAAACACTTTGGCTTCGGCCTCGAGTACTTTCGCATTCTTGATATCGATAGTAAGGTTAAATCCACGAGCATAAACCTCCTCGAGAGTCTCTATTCGAGACTGGTACTTGGCATGCTCAAAAACCCAGTATGATCAAGTCTGAGCCGTATCAACAACTTCTTTTGCTCGAGCTTGAGCAGCTTCGGCATCAGCTCGGTAGACAGCGACGATCGCCTCTTCGTCAGCCTTTATTTTTTCTACCTCAGATGTGGCCTTTGCAAGTATGGTAGCCAACCGAGCCTCGAGCTCCTCAATATTTTTGGCTCGGGCCTAGTATTCCTCCTTCATGCTTTGGAGTTGACATTCGGCCGATGACAGTTGGGCTCGAGCGGTATCTTTCTCCTAGGCAAGGCGGTCCATGTTTTGCTTCCACCCCAAAGTCTCTGCCTTCATCATGTTGGCATCATCATGAAGCTGCTCAATCTTTTCGGCCTTCTACTAAGCCTACAAGATCAAAGAATTAGTCGTCCTTCCTAAATTGACATATTGAGCTTCTAAAAAAACTTCATTACCTGCTCAATCAGGTCGGTCTAGTCTTTATGAGCTGTGGCCAATTCGGCTCAGAGGTCCTTGATCTCCTCTTCTTTTTGCCGGCTAAGAAGTTCGAAGTCATCTCTCTCCTCCATGAGCTTTTTAAGATTGGCCTCGTGCTAGCTCAACTCTGCTCGGGATATAGAAAATTCTTTTCGATGAAGTGTCAAGACCTATGAATAAAGAAAGAAAATCGGGCAAGAAGAAATAATACAAGCATAATATTGATGAAGGGAGCTGAGGCTTACCCGACTCAGAAGTCGTTGAGCCTCATCAAAGAGACTTGATGCATCACCTAGATCGGTAGCATCTTCGAATCCCGTAAAGTAACCACGGAAAAGGTCCTCCCCTTCATGGGCACCTCCCACATCAGGGGTCCTTATGGCCTAGCTTCCTGAATTTTCCCCTCGAAAAATATGGGGAGGGGCGGAGAATCACCAATATCCATTGCCCCGAGCAAGTCATTTGGGGCGTTCTCTTCATTTCGATGTGCCTCGAAACTGGACCCTTCAGGCACATCTGCCAATTGCTCATCACGGTGGGAGGCATCTTCAGCCTCCGATGATTTAAGGACTTTGCTCATGCCATCTTCCACAATCTCCTCGGTCCAAGGCTAAACGTCTTTGATCATCACCGGCTCAGCACCCTTTGGGGCCTCGGCGCTCCTCTTTGTTCGGGCTACTAGCTCGAAGGCTTCATTTTCCTCTTCTTCCTCCCTTAGTCACTGAACTACATCATCAGGAAAGACAACAATGTCTTTATTCGACCTGCGAGCCTTTTTTCTTCGGCTTTGGAGTATAGGAGGACGAGAGCCTTTTTATTTTCTTTTCCTTCGACGGCTTCGGGACCGGGGGCGAAACCTCCTCTTCCCCGGACGGGGGCCTCATGGTGGCATTTTTCCCGAGGCCTATATGAAAATAAATCAAGTGAGTATAAGAGGTAAACATTTCAATAAAAGCCATCAGATACGTAAAGAAAAGTATTACCATGATTTTTGGCCTCCCATCGGCCCCTTGCTAAATCGGGCCATGAGCGCTCAGCGTACGAGGAGGTCGAAGCAAGGGTCCGAACCCATCTCTCAAGGTTCTAAATTGCACCATGCATCCAATCGACCGCTATATCATAGAAAAGGATGTCGATGGGGAAGAGTAAAGGAAACAAAATAATAAATAAAAGTAAAAAGAAGGATTGAAATTATGCTTCATATTCCACTTCTCAGGAAATGGCATCTTCTCCGCCGGAATTAAGTCATAAGTCTTCACTCAAATGAACCGACCCATCCACCATTGATCCTTGCCTTCGTCTATTCTCAAGAACAACACCTTGTGGCCCGACACTAAAGCTCTATTAACCCACCTCGAAGGGGCCTATTCAACTTGATGAGGTGGTCGGAGGGTGGAAGAAGCCCCTATGGCTTTACTCGCAAAAAATTGAAATAGAATGACAATCCACCAAAAGGAAGGGTGGATCTGACCTAGGATTATTTGGTATTGCCAGCAGAAGTAGATGATGATGGGATCGACAGGCCCAGTGTGAAAGGGCAAGTGTAAACACTTAGAAACCCTTTCACGTGGGTAGTGATATCTTCCTCGAGAGTCGGAATCACCGCCTCTTTCTTCTCACAATGACAGTCTTTCTTGACCTATCAACGTCACTTTCAGTTATCAAGCACATATATCTCGACATCGGCTTGCACCGGCCATGGACAAATGAAGTTTTCTCGACTTTGAAGTTGGAAGTAAGATCACACCCCCTCGGGAATGCACTCCTCAAAGCGCTGCTCCACCGGTGTTTCATCACAGGCTGGCCGCGATGAAGAAGTGCCCTCCTTTTGTGGAACGATTTTAGATGTTTTTGCCATATCTGCAAGTTGAAAGAAGGAGGAGGGAATGAGGTGTGGTGTTTTGAGGGAAGGTTGATAATGAAACCTAGAGATTGTGTAGCATGAGAAGGCTTGAAGGAAGTGAAAAGCTTTGAAGATTAAGGCGGAGATTAAGAGTAAAGTTTGGACAAAAGAGAATGAAAGCACATTTATAGGAAGAATGAGACAATTCAAAATATAATGGCGGGTAGCAACTGACAGGCATTTGATGCCTCGATATACGAACCGATGGGATGTCATCGCTTACGTCATGAAGATGATGTCATGACAGGTCGAGGTACAAAATCGAAGGCTCAATTCGTTTCTTCTCATTGCACTTTAAGAAACGAGGGGACTATCTGTATACGGTTAAAACCGGAGCCTACCCGATTTTACTACTTGATTGAGGCTAGGGAATTGCGTCGAAGGTTGGCCTTACAAAGGACCAGACCAAGGTACAAGGATAAAGCGCCGAGTTCGAGGACCGAGGCACTTATCGAAGATCGAGGCCAGTAGCGATCGAGACCAAAAGAGACAGACATTGAGCAAAGTACAATAACGAAAAGACGAGATATCCGTGACTGGCCGAAGATCATGGCATAAATCTTGAAACATATTAAATCAAGGGCAGTTATTTAGTTAATCATGGGATTTACTTCCGTAATTAGAGTTGTACCATAAATAGGATTCCTCTACTATATGAAGAGGATCCTAATAATCTTGTAACTATCTTATATTCACGCATATTAAAGCAATACAATAGTTTCTAGCTTATATTCTTGTTCATAAGTTTGCTTCTTAACTGTTTTGGGCACCGATCAGTTCGAGGACACTTAAGCTCGAAGGCTAAACGATGTTTCAGGACTGGTTCGCTTTATCTTATTGTTAATTTTTACTACTACTTTCTACGTTTATCAATTAGTATTAGGTAAAATTATATGTTATTAAAATCACATTATAAGTTTAATTGTTAATCAATTTTTTTTAGGGTAAACAATATTTGGCTTTGCTTTTGAAGAGAAAGTCTACATTCAAAAGTTAAAAGATTTTTATTGTAAATATTCAGTTTAGGAATAGTTCGGTTCATCTAGTTTTACAACATGTCGAACATAAATAAGACGAACATACCTGATTAATTAAACAGTTGTAATCGTAAAAAAGATATAAAGCTAAAACCACTTTATGTGTTTTTAAGAATAAAAACGAGCTGGATTGGTTATAGTATATTCTAACATAACTGATAACAGTATAACAGGAACTAATTTTCACATACAAATACAACGGACAAAGTCAAAAATCCGCTTCCACCTTGGATTACTAGAAGAGAACGTTGAAAAGAAAGCTTCTAGTTATAATTTTCAAGATGGTATTCTCCTTGGCTACTGGTCTTTAGCGTCTTTAATTTGCAGTGAATAGATTTCGCTCGACAAAAATTGAAAGATCAATAGAAGAGTCAAAAGGATCTGGACGGCAACACATATTAGTGCAAGAGTTATAAAGGAAAATAAAAAAACAGAGGAGAAAGCAAAAAAGACAGTGCACGAGTTATAAGCAATTCTTCTTGAAAACTGAATACTTAACCTTTCAAAGCGTAATTGCATATACTATTAACTATGGGTTTGATTTAGATATAGTATTTATTATGAAATAATTATTTATTCAATTTTAATAAAATTTTAAATAGATTATATATTAGTCTGTGTCATTTGCTTATATAGTAGATGATTTAGTATATAGAGTTTAACTTATATATGGAAGATTAAATCATCAATTCTTATAAGTATAAAGTTTGAGTTCATAATTCAATGACAGAATTGGACAAATCATCGGGAATGAGTGTAGTACTAGATTAAATATAATTTATCTTGAGTATGAGAATGATTTAATTCCAACTTCCTTGTGCTAGTACATTTTGTATGTATTGAACTGATCAAGTAGAGATAAATATTTTATACTGGCTTAATAAAATAAATTCTCTAACTATTAAATGTATGTGTATTTTTAATCTTTATATAATATTATTAGTTGTGTATATATATATTTTGATTTATTAAAAAGCGAGATTCTCTCGTGGATCAATATGTCAGATAAATTGGATTATAAGAATATATATTGACAAAGTAATAGTTAGTTGATGGAATCCATATCTCGATTTAGAGATTAATGATACACCTTTATGAAAGCTTATAAATTTTCGTGTATAAATCCGGCCAGTGAATTTTGTATCTGACACATGAAATAAGTTAAGCGAAAATTTAAAGGAAATAATCAATAAATTTAATCGCCAGTAACTTAATTTAATTTAATTGATTAGTATCTGAATTTTAATATGTGGAGTTAAATAAGATTTTTCAGTGAAATAATTCGTAATTAATTATGGTTGATATTAGTTTCAAAAATTAAAAATTAATTTCGTAATTGGAAGCCTTGTTAATTAAATTATATGGTCCCTGCTATGCCTAAATAATAGAAAATAAAGGAATCATTTTTTTGGTGGAAAGAAAAACCTAACAGATTTTGGAAAAGGGGTTTTACCTCTTAAAACTTGTGCTCTAAATACATAAGGTTTTCTACTTAAAAGTAGTAAAGATGGTGGCCGAAATTTTCAACCATTTTTCCTAGAAAATTTTGCCCACATAAAATTACTATTTTTGAATTTTATTTGGGTAACACATTAGAAGACCATAAAATATTCGGGAATTGTGATCGTGTTGATGATGATGATTTCATTGAGTAGCTGTGGAGTTATAGGCTCGCGTGATAGAAGAGCTTTGTTCAAGTTTCAAGAGATAACCCGTAAAATCCTATTTATACTAGTTGTCTAGCTTACATGTGATTTTGATATTAGGATTACTTCCACTACATATAAAAATCCATCAAAGTTAATTGTATAATAGACAATGTAATGATCTTTTACATTATGATTAACGTAATATGTGAGTTTATTACTCAAATGGCCACTCAACTATCTCATAAAGTCACTTTCCTTTTGTTTGTAGCAACAGGGTCACTAAACTATGCATATTCCACTCAAAAAGTCACTCAACCAGGTTTTTCAAATTGTGGATAGCCAAATACCTATTTTACCCTCTAAATTATAAGCATATATATATATATATATATGCGTGGGGGTGTGTTTATAATTTAGAGGATAAAATAGGTATTTGATAATTTAAATTTGAAAATTCTAGTTGAGTGACTTTTGAGTGCATATGTATAATTCAGTAACTTTGTTGTTACAAGCGAAAGAAAAATGACTTTAGAAGATAATTTAGAAGAGTTGAGTGTCGATTTACTTTATATTTCAGGTTACCAACTCGTGCTTGACTTAGACAACTTTTTAAAAGTGAATTTTGACAGTAATGTATTGTAATTTAAATCTGAACTTTGCAGAATTCATGCAACAAAATCCAATTTTGAACAGCAAGAGAAAAGAAAGGCCTATTCAACTCTTACATGTATAGTAAATCGCAACGTTTCAGCTCCCGCTGATCATATATAACTGAAGTTTGTTACATTCATATTCTTTGAAAATCGCCATCAATCTGATAACTTATATATGTATGTTCAGGAGGGCCAGTTTCTATACCAGCCAGCCCATGCAGAAACTAAGCCACTAATGCCTAAAGTAACAGTATGGTTGCAGAATGGATTCGGTTCAATTTCAGCCAAGGCAATTATAAGGTCAGCCACATTAGCTGCCACAGCCATCAATCTCATAATTCTATCCATTCTAATTTTCTTGATTTCCCCTTCTGTTTCTTTGGACTCCTCCTCTTCATTCAAAAGCTTCGTTTCTGCTTTTAAGCCCCTTGTAATGAGAATAAAATCCGAGATAATGAAAAACACGTATCCAACAGACTCACCAAATGCAGAAATGAAGCTCATCTTTTTTGCATACTTAGAATCCATAACTCCGATTCGCGACAGCCAGAGAAAATGGTCAAAGAAGAAATAGACCATCTCTCCTGAATTGGCAAGAACAGCTAGCAACCTGAAACCTGCGGACGTGCCGGGGCTCCTTCGTAGGGCATTGAATCCAGTGAGGAATCGACCACTTCGGAAAGCTTTTCGACTGAGGCCAGACGCAACTTCCCATTGCTTAGCTCTAGTGGCAAATTCAGGGTACCTTTTCTCGACGTGCCAATTTACGAGCTTGGATACGTACTGGAATGTCTTGACAAGTTTGTCAATTCCATCTCTCTTCGCCAAGAAAATTACTAGCTTGTCAACTGTGTCATTCATTGCTAGCTAGAGGTAAGAGGAGCTGAAGTATCTTTTTTTTTTTTAGGTTGCTTTGCTTGGACAGAGAATTGAGTGGGCTATCTTTGATAGGAAAGAGTTGCTATTATTGTTAGCATTAGAGCATTTAAGGATGGCCACAAATTGAAGTTCCTGGATAAATCCAGGAATTTTTGTTTGGATATCATTGTTTTGCGTTCTACTGTTACTTCCTTGCACAAACCATAATTTTTATTTTTATTTTTATTTTTATATCTTTTTGTTTGGTAGTTATTTATGACGGTTACTGTTTAATATCATTGCATATTATTTTATTTATGGTTCTTATGTTTAAATAATTATTTATGCTATTTCTGCTAGAGTTATTAATGCTCGTTTGTTTTTATTTTTATTTTTGTTTTTGTTTTTGTTTTTCCTTTACTTCACTGAGCCGAGGGTCGATTGGAAACAGCTTCTCTGCCTTTTCAGGTAGGTATAAGACCCGTCTATATATTACCCTCCCCAGACCCTACTTTGTGGAACTATACTGGATAGTTGTTGTTGTTGTTATAATGAAAAAGAAAATTCGATTTTCAATCAATTGGCCGAAAAGACTACAAGGGGGACTCTCACTACCACCAATGGGTTCTTTTTTGGTCTCATCTAAGGGGTTATGAGTGTTCGATTAGCAATTTTGGACCAATTATTTTAGTATTTTGTTGTATCCCATTTTGTCTTCACCTTCAATTAGTTCCACCTTTATATAGAATTAACCTTCTACGTTATAGCTTTGATTATGTCATTAGTTGTGTAGTAGACAACACAACTTAATCTATCAAGGGTGTGCTAATTTCCTTCCACCTCTTCATTTACTGTACCTTCTTGAGAATCTTGACCTCGGAAAACAATTCCTTCATTATATCCCCGTGACACCTTCGAATAAAATAGTAACATATTATTATATAGAGAAATAAAATTAATATTTAATGCTAATAAATTAGTACATGTCAAAGGAGCATAGAACCCTTCTATAGAATTGATGTTTTAAAGTGAGATAGAATTGAAGTACTAAAAGGTTAAGCAATAAGAATTATTATTAGATCTGAAAAGGCTTAAACCATCCCCATCTTATGGTAAATGATTTATATATACCCTCATCTATCTATTCATCTGAAAATGTATGGAACATTAATTCTATTATCAAAATTATCTTCGCAACTAACGACAATATACGTAAGTCTCTCATTAAAGGATGTGACAACTTTACATTTGGCCACGTGGCTTTGTGGGACTAAAATTAAAATTGGGTATTTTTCGACCTATTTAAGTGATCCAACTCACCTTTTATTACTTGCTTATACCCACCTATTTCAGTCGTGTTCTTTCCTAATTTAGTTCCTAGATCATCAGGTATGCTCATATTAACTTCTTTCCCAAAATTTCTCTTTTTCAACTAATTAATTTTTGTCTTTTCCCTTCGCCGGGTCATTTTGATTGTGGTTTAATTGCAAACTATTTTGTGACTAATACTCCTTGAATGAGGGTTGTAGATTCTACAAATGCTCACATTTTGACAAGGAAGTTTCATGTGGTTTGTGAGAATGGCGAAATGAAGAGATGTCACCACATGTGTCGATGCTAATCAACAACTTGAATACTTCATTGAAGTCTGTGAAAGTTGAAAGGAATTATTAAAGAAGATGGTGGCAACTTGGAAGAGGTTGTTTCTGCTGAAAGACTGAAAATGGAGAAAATAACATAAGAGATGGAGGGAATTAATTCATCAAAATCAGAGAATGTGGATAGGATGGAGGATAAACTACAAATAATGAAGTGATGTAACGATCTGGGCAGTTGTTTTGAGATTTAAAGCTCTGATTCCCTATTAACTATATTCCCGATATCTATTTTTACTATTATGACTTGCCGAGAGGTTTCAATTTGATTTTTGGAAGTGTTTGGTGTCACGACCCCGGTTCACTCTCCATGAACATGTCGTGATGTCACCTAGTTCCTACAACTAGGTAAGCTTAACAATGGGGAAATGTGTATAACTTGCGGAAATATTTAATTAAATTAAGCAAAACTAGAAGAAAACGATATATAAGTGCCACTTGGCATATACAACTCCAAAAAAAAAAACGCGAAAGTCTACAATCTCATTCCAAAACCCAAAAACTCACGGGAACCACAGGCTAATAGAAATATGATATACTTCTCTAACTCCAGAATGTCTAAACAACTGAAATAAAAGGACATGGTAACTACGAAAGCTGGAACAGAATAGAGACTCCTGGTTTGCGGACGTGGCAGATAGACCTCGAAGTCTTCACTAGATCTCTCCGCCTCGATAATGGTATACTTGCGTGGCGGTACCTGGATCTGCACACGAAAAAACATGCGCAGAAGGGGTATGAGTACGCCACAGCAGTACTCAGTAAGTTTCAAGCCTTACCTCGGTCGGGTAGTGACAAGGAAGGTCAGGGCCCTACTGAGCTTAAATAATACAATAAGAATGCTGACAATAGTATACATTAAGAAGAAATAATGGAATACAACTGTGAAGAAGTCAGGTTACACAAACAACAACCAACATACCGAGGATAAGATAACACAGAGTAAAATAGTTCAATATCAGTGCTAATTACGAGGATCTCCCACGATAGCGTCATGTAGTCCATTTCCATATTAATACCAACAACGAGGATCTCCCAGGGTACTGTCCTATAGTCCATGTCCATATCAATACCCATAACGAGTACCGTCCTATAGTCCATAATATAAATGTGCAGGGGGATCTCCCGGGAATTTAACCCGTAGTCCCAAAGTAAATATGCAGGGGGATCTCCCGGGAATCTAAACCGTAGTCCCAAATATAAATGTGCAGGGGGATCTTCCGGTAATCTAACCCGCAGTCCCAAAGTAAATATGTAGGGGATCTCCCGGGAATCTAACCCGTAGTCCCAAATATAAATGCGCAACCAAAATCAGAGAATATTCATAAATAAAGTACAACAATACAAGCAACAGATAGTTCTAGCCTAACATGTCTCACGTAGTGCAGTTAAGGCAATTTAAGCAAGTAGGCAAGTTAAATCAATTAAATATGTCTTTCTAATCTAACACATGTTATAATTGCAAGTAAGATAAAGTAAGTACGAAAGAAACTGAGTCTCAATATCTTAAGTAAAAACCAGATTTTCAATGATTAGCTCAAGTACGCGCTCGTCACCTCACGAACAAGGCATTCTATTACCAAATAACATATCCTAGGGGAAAGGTCCCCCACATAAGGTAAGACAAGTCACTTACCTCGAACCGGCTCCAAAATCAACTCGAAATCACACTTTTGCCATTAGTATCTGACTCCAAATGGCCCAAATCTATTCAATTCAATTACATATCGTAAATAACATCTCAAACAATAGATTATACTATTGAATTCAAAGATAAGATGTGAAACTAGGAAAAATAACTAAAATGCCCCTCAAGCCAACGTCTCGGAATCGGATAAATTTTACATTTTCATAATCCTCGTACTCGCACGAGTCTAACCATATAAAAATCTCCCAAATCTGATGTCAAACACCCACTAAAAACTAAATAGTCTAGCCTATGAAACTTTACCCAATTTTTCCAATTTTTGATCCTCAATTCGAATTATAATGAAGGATTTAGCTATATATTGATGTAATATGACTAAGAAGGATTAAGAAAACGTTAACCAATGATCTTCTCTTCAAAACCCTCTCAAAATCGCCCTTTCCCGAGCTCAATTTGATTTTCTAGATTTTGAAAACTAACCCTCGAAATCTCTATTTTTGAACAGGAATTTTCACTTTTGAGAATAAGGGATCGCATCTGCGGTCCCGGTTTTGCGGAACGAGAGCCGCTTCTGCGAAAATTAAAGAAGCACAGGATATTGCATATGTGATGCCTGAGCCGCTTCTGCAGGAATGGAACCGCTTAGCAGTTTCTGAGGGAAAGGAGCAAAGCCGCTTCTGTGGCACCGCATCTGCGGTTCCCAAGCCGTAGATGCGAAAATACCAGAAGCAACAATGGTTCAGCTCTTGCAACACATCTCTTATCTTCTCGTTAACCACCCGAAATCACCCTGAGGCTCCTGGGACCTCAACCAAAAGCATCAATAACACCTAATACCCCATTCAAACTTGTACCAATCCTTAAACCACCTAAAACAAAGTCGAAAACTCGATTAATTCAAGGATTTGAGCCTAAGAACTTCTAATGTCATCAAAATGCACTTTCGATCAAAAACCCAACCAAAACATGTCCGAATGACCTAAAATTTTGCACACACAACCCAAATGACATGACGGAGCTACTGTAGCTTCCGGAATTCCATTCTGACCCCCGGGTCAAAAACTCACTATCGGACCGGAGACTTCAAAATTTCATACTTCGGCATTTCAAGCCTAAATGAGCTACAGACCTCCAAAATACATTCCAAACACGCTCCCAAACCCGAAATCACCTAACGGAGCTAACTGAACCATCAGATTTCCATTTCGAGGTCATCTTCACACTGTTCTGACTATGGACCACTTTCCAACACTTAAGCTCTCATTTAGGGAATATGTGCCCCAAATACTCTCTGAAACTCAATGTCGAACGTCCTAGCAAACCAAAATAGCATAAACAAACGTAGGGGAAGCAGTTAATAGGGGATCGGGGAATAATTCCAAAAATGACCGGTCGGGTCGTCACATCTTTCTACACTTAAACATTCGTTCATCCTCGAACGAGCATAGAGAACATACCTGAAGTAGTAAAGAAACGAGGGTATCTCCTGAGCATATCCCGTTCGGTCTCCCAAGTCACCTCCTCCACTGGTTGACCCCACTACTGAACCTTCACTGAAGCGATATTCTTTTACCTCAACTTCCTAACCAGCTTGTCCAATATAGCCACTGGCTCCTCAACATAGGATAGATCATTGTCCAACTGGACTGAGCTGAAATCCAATACGTGTGACAGGTCACCGTGATACTTCTGGAGCATCAAAACATGAAATACCGGATGAACTCCTGCCAAGCTGGAAGGTAAGGCAAGCTCAAAAGCAAGCTCCCCAACACGTCTCAGAACTTCAAAAGGGCCAATGAACCTCGGACTCAACTTCCCTTCTTCCCAAATCTCATAATGCCCTTCATAGGCGAGACCCAAAGCAGAACCCGCTCTCCGACCATAAATGAAACATCACAAACCTTCCTGTCCGCGTAGCTCTTCTATCTAGACTGGGTTGTACGGAGTCTATCCTGAATCACATTAGCCTTCTCTAATACATCCTGAACCAACTCGGTACCCAATAGCCTGGCCTCACCCGGCTCAAACCAACCCACCGGAGACCTGCACCTCCTACCATATAAAGCCTCATACAGCGCCATCTGGATGCTAGACTGATAACTGTTGCTGTAAGCAAACTCCGCCAATAGCAAGAACTGGTCCCAAGACCTCCAAACTCAATCACACATGCACGGAGCATATACTCAAGAATCTGAATGGTTCGCTTGGACTGTCCGTCCGTCTGGGGCTGGAATGTTGTGCTCAACTCCACCCGAGTACCCAACTCCTACTGAACGGCTCTCCAAAATCGTGATGTGAACTGAGTACCTTTGTCCGAAATAATTGAAACTGTAATACCATGCAGACGAACAATTTCCCGGATATAAATCTCCACCAACCGCTCTGATGAATAAGTAGTACATACAGGGATAAAATGAGCAGACTTGGTCAGCCGATCCACAATCACCCAAATTGCACCAAACTTCTTCGCAGTCCGATAGAGACCAGTTACAAAATCCATGGTGATCCTCTCCCATTTCCACTCTAGAATATCTATTTGCTAAAGCAACCCACCTGGTATCTGGTGCTCATACTTCACCTGCTGACAGTTGAGGCATCTAGCTACAAATCCAACTATATCCTTCTTCATCCGCCTCCATCAATAGTGTTGTCTCAAGTCTTGATACATCTTTGCGGCGCCCGGATAGATGGAATACTGCGAACTATGAGCCTATGCTAAAATCAACTCTCGAAGCCCATCAACATTGGGCACACAAATGCAGTACTGCATCCTCAATACCCCATCATCTCCAATGGTCACCTCTCTGAAATCACCGCGTTAAACCATGTCCCTGAGGACAAGTAAATGCGGGTCATCATACAGCCGCTCCCTGATACGATCGAACAATGAAGGCCGAGAAACCATACAGCCTAGAACCCGACTGGGCTCTAAAAAGACCCAATCTCACAAACTGACTAGCTAAGGCCTGAACATCCATCGCCATAGGTCTCTCTAAAGCTGGTAAATAAGCCAAACTCCCCAAACTCTCCGCCCGACGACTCAAGGCATCCGCTTCCA
This sequence comes from Nicotiana benthamiana, assembly GCA_034376525.1. NCBI lineage: Eukaryota > Viridiplantae > Streptophyta > Magnoliopsida > Solanales > Solanaceae > Nicotiana > Nicotiana benthamiana. The sequence goes on along the minus strand of CM067325.1, from coordinate 50,577,970 downwards.
CATTGGCCTTGCCTGGGTGATACAGACTAGTGATATCATAGTACTTTAGCAACTCTAATCACCTCTTTTGGTGCAAATTTAGATCCTTCTGCTTGAATAAATGCCGCAAACTCTTGTGATCAGTATAAATCTCGCAAGGCACACCATACAAATAATGACTCCAGATGTTCAAGGCATGAAAGATAGCAGCTAACTCAATGTCGTGGATAGGTAGTTCTTCTCATATATCTTCAACTGCCTGGACGCGTAGGCAATCACCTTACCATCCTGCATCAACACTGCCAAGGCCATCCCGTGATACATCACAATAAACTGTATAAGATCTCGAACCAGTAGGCAATATCAGAATGGGGGTTGTGGTCAAAGCTGTCTTGAGCTTCTGAAAGCTCGCCTCACAGTGCTTTGTCCACTGAAATGGAGCACCCTTCTGGGTCAACCTAGTCATAGAGGCTGCAATACATGAAAACCCCTCTACAAAACGACGGAAATAACCCGCCAAGCCAAGGAAACTGCAAATCTCTATGGCTGAGGACGGGCTGGGCCAACTCTTAATGGCCTCTATCTTCCTCGGATATACTTGAATGCCCTCGCTCGAAACCACATGGCCTAAGAATGCCACTGAATCCGACAAAAACTCACATTTTGAGAACTTCGTATATAACTTCTTCTTCCTTAGTGTCTAAAGCACGGTCCTCAACTGTTGCTCATGATATTCCCGACTCCGGGAATACACCAGAATATCATCAATAAAAATAATAATGAATGAGTCGAGATATGGCCTGAATACACTATGCATCAAATGCATAAAAGCTGCTGGGGCATTGGTCAGCCCAAATACATAACGAGGAACTCGTAATAACCATACAGAGTCTTGAAGGTAGTCATTGGGATATCTGGATCCCGAATCTTCAACTGATGGTAACATGAGCACAAGTCAATCTTAGAAAACACATGTGCACCCTAAAGCTGGTCAGACAGATCATCAATACGAGGCAAAGGAAAACGGTTCTTCATGGTAACCTTGTTCAACTGGCGATAATCAATACACATACGCATAGAACTATCTTTCTTCTTCAAAAACAAGATAGGAGCACCCCGCAGTGAAACACTGGGCCGAATAAAACCCTTATCAAACAATTCCTGAAACTGATCATTCAACTCCTTCAACTCAGGAGGAGCCATATGATACGGAGGAAGGGAAATGGTCTGAGTGCCCGACAACATATCAATGCTAAAATCAATGTCTCTATCAGGCGGCATGCCCGGAAGATCAGTTGGAAACACATCGGGATAATCCCGTACCACTGGAACAGAATCAACAGAAAGGGTATCCACATTGACATCTCTCACATAGGCTAAATTCGTTGCATACCCCTTCTAAACCATATGCTGAGCTTCAAGGAACGAGATAACTCTACTAGGAGCGTAATATAAAGTGCCACTCCAATCAATACGTGGAATACCTGGTATAGCCAGCGTAACGGTCTTGGTTTGACAATCAAGAATAGAATAATGGGGAGAAAACCACTCCATGCTCAAGATAATATCAAAATCAACCATGTTGAGTAACAATAAATCTTCCCTGGTCTCAAAACCACGAATAGTAACTAAACATGATCGATAAACGCGGTCCACAACAAGGGAATCCCCCACAAGAGTAGAAACATAAACGGGGGCACTCAAAGAATCCCGAGGCACATCCAAACGTAGAGCAATGTAAGAATACACATAAGAATAAGTAGAGCCCAGATCGAATAGAATTGATGCCCCTCTATGGCAAGCTAATATAATACCTGTGATTACATAATCGGAGGTACCTGCCTCGGCACAAGTAGAAAGGGCATAATATCTGGCTTGGCCTCCCCCTCGAGGGTGACCTATACCTCCCGGCCTCCACCCCTAGTTGGCAGAGCGGGTGGGGTGGAAACTGGACCCGTAATCATATCCTGGGAACACTACGGGCCACGCTGTGGCTGAGCAATCTGTGAAGATGTACCACTACCAAGTTTGGGGCAGTCCCTAACCATATGGCGTATATCACCACACTCAAAACAAGCTCTAAGAGGACGCAGTGGCTGTGACTGAATGGGGCTAGGTCTGCTGGACTGACCTTTGGAAATACCTGGCGCAGGGAGCGCACTAGAAACTGGAGGTTCATAGTAAGGCTCCCGAGGTATAGGCGGAACTGGAGCAATGTTGGCTGCTGGAAGAGCTGAATGGACGGGGCGATCCACAAAACCCCTACCATGACGACCTGTTGCTGGGGTACGAGCACCAAAATAGTGGCTCGACATTTGCGGCCTCTTGGCCTATCTCTCCTCTCGCCCCTTAGCGTGCATACTCTCGACCCTCCTAGAAACGCTCACTACCTGCTGATAAGGAATATCCATTTTTAACTCTCGAGCCATGCTAGATCTGATAGGTAGGATAAGAACCTCAATGAACCTGCAAACTCTCTCGTGGGCTATAGCAACCAAATTCGATGCATGCCTTGCTAATCTAGTATAAAGGAAAGCATACTTTGAAATGGTCATAGCACCCTGGAGCAAATGCTCAAACTCGGTGCGCCATGCATCCTTGAGACTCTGGGGGACAAACTCTTTCATAAACATCTCCGATAACTGGGTCCAAGTTAGTGAAGCAGCTTGACTGGACTATCTAGCTCATAAGTGCGCCACCAATCATAGGCGACTCCTTAAAGCTGAAAAGCAGTAAAGGAAACCCCAGTGGACTCTACTATGCCCAAATGCAAAGAATACAGTGGCACTCCTCTAGAAATCCCAAAGCATCATCTGTCGCTAATCCACTGAAAACCGGAGATCATACTTCTTGAACCTCTCCAACCTCTGTTGCTCGTCCTCATAAGCAGTTGCCTCATCTATGGGCTAACTGCCACTGCAGGCGGAACAGGAATGATCTCTGGGACCTGCTCAACCTGCACTCGCTGCTCAGGACTGCGGACAACGGGAGTCTGTGCTCCTCCCCCAGCCTGGGATATGTTGTAGCAAGGAGAAGCAACCCTGCCTGAGCCAAGGTGGTGTACATAGACATGAACTGAGCCAACATCTCATAAAGGGCTGGAGTAGTAGTGGCATTAGTAGGTGTGCCAGGTGTTTGGGCTCCGGCTGGATCTGCTAGTGGTATGTCAGCGGTAGCTCGTGTGGGTTCTCTGGTTGCACCACGTGTGCGTCCTCGACCTCTGCCATGGCCCTGGCCTCTGACGGCTACACTATGGGGCACGGGTGCCAGGTCATACTGAGTAGAGCGTGTCCTCACCATCTGTGAGAGAATAGAAGACAGAAGTTTAGATCCGATATAAAAAATAACGCATGACAAAGAAATCAATGAAGTGAAGATTTTTCCTAAACATTACATAGCGTCTCAGAGATAAGTACAGACGTCTCTGTACCGATCAATGAGACTCTAATAAACCAGCCTGTATTACATGACTCCTATGAATTTAGACCTCTGATAAAACTTGTCACGACGCCGGTTCACTCTCTATGAATATGTCGTGATGTCACCTAGTTCCTATAACTAGGTAAGCCTAACAATGCGGATATGTGTATAACTTGCGGAAATATTTAATTAAATTAAGCAAAACTAGAAGAAAACGATATATAAGTGCCACTTGGCATGTACAACTCCAAAAAAAAATGCGAAAGTCTACAATCTCATCCCAAAACCCAAAAACTCACGGGAACCATAGGCTAATAGAAATGTGATATACTTCTCTAACTAAAGAATGTCTAAACAAATGCAATAAAAGGACAGAGTAACTACTAAAGCTGGAACAGAATAGAGACTCCTGGTCTGTGGACGTGGCAGATATATCTCGAAGTCTTTACTAGATCTCTCCGCCTCGATGATGGTATGCTTGCGTGGCGGTACCTGGATCTTCAAAAAAACAACATGCACAGAAGGGGTATGCGTACGCCACAGCGGTACTCAGTAAGTTTCAAGCCTAACCCTGGTCGGGTAGTGACGAGAAAGGTCGGGGCCATAGTGAGATTAAATAATACAATAAGAATGCTGACAATAGTATACAGTAAGAAGAAATAATGGAATACAACTGTGAAGAAATCAGGTTACACAAACAACAACCAACATACCGAGGATAAGATAACATAGAGTAAAACAGTTCAATTGCAGTGCTAATTACGAGGATCTCCCAGGATAGCGTCCTGTAGCCTATTTCTATATCAATACCAACAACGAGGATCTCCCGGGATACTGTCCTGTAGTACATGTTTATATCAATACCCATAACAAGGATCTCCCAGGATACCGTCCTGTAGTCCATAATATAAATGTGCAGGGGGATCTCCCGGGAATTTAACCCGTAGTCCCAAAGTAAATATGCAGGGGGATCTCCTGGGAATCTAAGCCGTAGTCCCAAATATAAATGTGCAGGGGGATCTTCTGGTAATCTAACTCGTAGTCCCAAAGTAAATATGCAGGGGATCTCCCGGGAATCTAACCCGTAGTCCCAAATATAAATGCGCAACCACAATCAGAGAATATTCATAAATAAAGTACAACAATACAAGCAACAGATAGTTCTAGCCTAACATGTCTCACGTAGTGTAGTTAAGGCAATTTAAGCAAGTAGGCAAGTTAAATCAATTAAATATGTCTTTCTAATCTAACACAGGTTATAACTGCAAGTAAGATAAAGTAAGTACGAAAGAAACTGAGTCTCAATATCTTAAGTAAAAACCTGATTTACAATGATTAGCCCAAGTACGTGCTCGTCACCTCACGTACAAGGCATTCAATTACCAAATAGGATATCCTAGGGGAAAGGTCTCCCACATAAGGTAAGACAAGTCACTTACCTCGAACCGGCTCCAAAATCAACTCGAAATCACACTTTTGCCATGAGTATCTGACTTCAAATGGCCCAAATCTATTCATTCCAATTATATATCGTAAATAACATCTCAAGCAATAGATTCTACTATTGAATTCAAAGATAAGACGCGAAATTAGGAAAAATGACCAAAACGCCCCTTAGGCTAACGTCTCGGAATCGGATAAATTTTACATTTTCAGATCCCTCGTACTCGCATGAGTCTAACCATATAAAAATCTCCTAAATTGGAGGTCAAACACCCACTCAAAACTCAATAGTTTAGCCTATGAAACTTTACCCAATTTTTCCAATTTTTTATCCTCAATTCGAATTATAATGAAGGATTTAACTATATATTGATGCAATATGATTAAGAAGTATTAAGAAAACGTTACCCAATGATCTTCTCTTCAAAACCCTCTCAAAAATGCTCTCTCCCGAGCTCAATTTGATTTTTCTAGCTTTTGAAAACTAAACCTCGAAATCTCTATTTCTGAATAGGGATTTCCGCTTCTGTGGAGACCGCATCTACAGTCCCGCTTCTGCGGAACAATAGCCACTTTGGAGGAAATTAAAGAAGCACATGATCCCGCATCTGCAATGCCTGAGCCACTTCCGCGGCTCCGCTTCTGTGATGCCTAAGTCGCGTCTACGACTCCGTTTGTGCGGGAATGGCACCGCTTATGCGGTTTCTGAGGGAAAGGAGAAAAGAAGATTCTGCGGCCATTTAGCCGCATCTGCGGTGCCGCATCTACGGTTCCCAAGCCGCAAATGCGAAAATACCAAAAGCAACAATGGTTCAACTGCTGTAACACATCTCCAATCTTCTCGTTAACCACCAGAAATCATCTCGAGGCCCCCGGGACCTCAACCAAAAGCACCAATAATACCTCATTCAAACTTGTACCAATCCGTAAACCACCTAAAAACATCAAAAACTCAATTAATTCAAGGATTTGAGTCTAAGAACTTCCAATTTCATCAAAATGCACTTTTGATAAAAAAAACAACCAAAACATGTGTGAATTACCTAAAATTTTGCATACACAACCCAAATGACATGACGAAGCTACTGCAACTTCCGCAATTCCATTCTGACCCTCGGATCAAAAAAACACTATCAGATCGGAAACTTTGAAATTTCATACTTCGACATTTCAAGACTAAATGAGCTACGGACCTCTAAAATACATTCCAAACATGCTCCCAACTCTGAAATCACCTAACGGAGCTAACAAAACCATTGGATTTTCATTCCGAGGTCATCTTCACATTGTTCTAACTATAGACCACTTTCCAACGCTTAAGCTCTCATTTAGGGACTAATTGTTCCAAAAACTCTCTGAAACTCAACGCTGAACATCCCAGCAAACCAAAATAGCATAAAAAACTTAGGGAAAGTAGTTAATGGGGGATCGTGACATAAATTCCAAAAACGACCGGCCGGACCGTCACATTTGGGATACTTAGACCCTAAATGGGAGCTTAAGCCTTAGGAATTGAATCGTAGTCAGAACAATATGAAAATGACTCGTAAATTGAGTTTTGTTGGTTCTGTTAGCTCTGTTAGTTGATTTTGGATTTAGGCTCATATTCAAATTTTGTTTTGGAGGTCTGTAGCTCATTTAGGCTTGAAATGGTGAAAGGCAAACTTTTGGAGATTTGGATCGGTAGTGAAATTTGTTATATCGGGATCAGAATCTGATTCTATAAGTTGGAGTAGGTCCATACTGTTCATTATGCCTTCTGTGCAAAATTTGGTATCAATCAGACGTGGTTTGAAAGGTTTCGGCATCGGTTACAATTTTAAAGTTTCAAGTTCTTTAAGTTTGAATTTGAGGGTGATCCTGATTTTAGTTGTTTGATGTGATTTTAGGGATCAACAAAGTTCATATGGTGTTTTAAGATTGGTTGGTATATTTGGTTGAGGTATTGGGGCCTTAGGTATGTTTTAGATGCTCAACGGATCAATTTGGACTTTGGAAAAATAGTAGATTTTTTCTGGTGTTTGTTGCAGAAGTTTGTTCATCGCGTTCGCGAATAGGATCTCGTGTTTGTGAAGGTGTGACCAGTGGAAGCATTGCGAATATGAGGAGTATGATGCGTTCTCATAGAGGAAAAAATAGAACAGCTGGGACCCCAAGGGTTTGTTCTAGCATAGAGGAGAACGCGTTCGCGAAGGGTCTGGTAGGTGAAGCTACACATTCGTGAATGGACTCTCACGTTTGTAAAAGAGGAATTTTGATCAATGGACTTTTGTTCTATGTGAATGCGAGGAGATGGTCGTGTTCGCGAAGAAGGATTACTTATGTAGTATTTAAACATTTCAAAATCGAGAGTTAGCCATTTTTATTAAAACTTCAATTGGGAGCTTGGATTTGGGCGATATTTTGAGGGATTTTTAAAGATATTAATTGAGTAATGATTCATAACTTGATTTGGGTTATATCCCACTAATATATCATTTAATTTTGGATTTGGGGTAAACATTTGAGAAAATTTGAGAAGAGTTCTTAGACCAAATTTTAGGGTCGAGATTTTGATATCGCATTGAGTGAATTTGGTATGGTTAGACTCGTGAGTGAATGGATGTTCATATTTTGTGAGTTTTACCTAATTCCTAGACGTGGGCCCGGGGAGGTTTTTTGTGCGATTTTTCAATTTCTTGCCTTAGCTTTGATTTCAATAGCTAGATTAGTTTCTTGTAGTTATATTCATGTTATGTAGTTAATTTTGGATAGATTTAGGGAATTCGAAGTCAGATATTCGTTGAAAGAGCATTGTGACGGATTGATTGAGCTTGGTTCGAGGTAAGTGGCTTTCCTAACTTTGTGTGGGTGAACTCCACTTAGGATTTGGTATTGGGTGATTTATGAGCGCCGTGTACATGAGGTGACGAGTGTGCACACGGGCTATTTGTTAAAAAAACTACATTCTCATTAAGTAAAATATTTATTTTCCTTTAACTTAGCTTTACTAGCTTATGTAATTATCTTGTTTAGATTAGGACAACATGTCTATGTGTCTTAATTGCTTATATGAACTCTCTGCAGCATGCTTAGTGAAATTCATGTTTCTTTATTGACTTGTACTTAGTCTAAACTATAGGATTTTCGTGTGTAGTGTAATTGTATTGTTTGAGATGTATATTTGCTTTGGACTATGGAAAGGTATTGTGGGAGATCCCCATACACTGTATTTTATTTTGAGACTACGGAATGGTATTTCGGGAGATTCCCCATCATTACATATCTACTTTGGAACTACGGAACGCTATTCTAGGAGATCCCCCTGCAAATTTATGTTTGGGACTACGAGGCAGTTCAGAAGATCTCTTGTTGCTATTACTATGTTATGAGCTATTTTCTTTCATTTATTCTATCTCTGTTACTTTTGTGAATCTATTTTTTACTGTGGTATTTCATTCTACCTTATTTCATTATATTTATACTAGTAGGGCCCCGACCTGATCTCGTCACTACTCGACCGAGGTTAGGCTTGGCAGTTATTGGGTACCATTGTGGTGTACTCATTCCCTTTCCTGCACATGTTTTTCGTGTTCAAATTCAGGTTCATCTTACTAGTCTCATCAGTAGTTGCAATTGATGTTGTTTATTGGAGACTTCAATGTACATCTGCCCCGCGCTCGCAAATCCTCAGAGGCCCTATTTACTCCTCTATGTTCATTTTTATTTTCTTTATGTAGAGATGATGTATAGAATAGTGAACGTACGATATTTGGGGTTTTGGGAATTACTTGGTACATTTCAGAGGTGAATATGTCGAGTGACATTCAGTTGCTTATTAGATATTTATCATTGTTAAAAGTTAATGTTCATGCTTTTATTTTAGTTTTAGCAAAGTATTAGGCTTACTTAGTCGTAGAGACTACGTACTGTCACGACAACTCAGAGAGGGAGAAATTGGGTCGTGACAAGTGGTTTATTATTTTTTATTGATTTGTCTTTGTGTTGGTGCTAGTTTTCAAGATGATGTAGTGTAGTTAGATTATTTGGTTCACAGGTTGTAATTCTGCAGATTTTGTTGAATATTTTTTTATGTTTATCGATTTGGGATGTTGTAAATATTGATACGTCTAGTGATGCTGGAGTTATAACCGTCCTTTGTTGGTATGAAATGAAGTTTTTTGTTGATACCACAAGTCTCGCACATATTTTTGCATACAAGAAAAGTTCTTAATAATGGAATGGCGATATAATTAGTACATTATAAGAACATAATCATCTCTTATAGATAGATAATAAGAACATTGCCATTAATCGAGCAACAAACATACATTATTTCAATATTTAAGCCCAACAAAATTTTGCTATTAGATAAGTAAATGTGCGATCCAAAAACTTGTACCACTATCACAATATTTACTTGTCTAAAGACCTAGAACACGAACAAACATCTTGTAGTCAAACAGTCGTGCAAAAAAGGTAGAAAATGTATATTACATTCATCATTACTTATTATAGTACTCCCCCGTGTCCCTCTCATTGCCTCTTCTAGCTTTAAGTTTACCAATTTTTTTCTGTTTCACACCCGATACTTGAGTTGTTGTCATTGCCTCCTTTCCCTTCCAGGTAGTTCTCTTTGGGGAGTATGGCAATTTTTTTAGTTGTAAGCTACTAATGTGATCTCTTGTGAATTGTATCTTCCTAGTCCCAAAAGTTTGTTGATTCTTGTGCTGAAGTCTAGTAATGTTAGAGAAAACCTTAGGCCTCAAAATTGGATCAACTTCTGCACCGAAGTTTGCTTGAATAAGCCTTCTTTTAGTTTGAATATGCTAACTTGGCATCTGAGTTGTCTGGATGTATTGTTTGAATTTCTGACTTGTCATTTGAGTGTACTAACTGGAGTGCTGGCTGGATTGATAACTAGATAGCTTACTTAGTTGACTAGCATGACTTGGTATTTCTTGGTCTTGTACTGTAAAACTAGGATTGGGGACCATGAAAATTTTTGCTTATTGGTCTTGAGTTGTTTGAGTATGGTCTTGCACATTTTAGGACAATATTAATAAAATGCAGTGATGAATTATTTATTGGAATTTAAATTAAGAAAGTTAGGTATACCTTATTGGCTAATGGACATATTCTTTTATTATGGTTTGGCTTGCCACAAAAATCATAAGTTCATTTGAAGACCCTTCCTACAAGTTGACCATTCTTCTAACATTTTCCTAGAAAAATATTCTCTCTTGACCTCTTCACGTTTTGCTAGCCATCTTTTCTAATGGTGGTGGTTCCATGGCTCGGTTTGGCTCAATTTTTCAGAATTTTTCACCTCTACAGGTTGAAGTTTGAGCTGATACACCAACTGCCAAGCTTGTTTGGAATACCACTAGTGAATCCTAAGTGTTGGTCCAACTTCTTATAGTTTAATGCCTTGATAGCATGAGCACATGGTGTGAACACGTAATTTTTGCCCTATATGAATTACTCCCATATATTCAAAAGAAAATAAATTTATTTTCATTATTTGCAATTTTATGAATTTTTTGTTGCATTTTCTGTTAATTGTTTGTATTTTTGTCTGTGCATTTTAATTAGTGAAAAATACAAAATATATTTGCATTTATGGTCCTGCTTTGTATTTTTAGGTTAATTAGTTAATCAATTATGGCAAAATTTGAAAGAAAATAACAAAAATGGTTTATTTTGTATTTTCTTACTTTTAATTTTAAAATTTATTATAGTTTTCTTCTAAATTTAGGACTTAGTTAATTTTTGAAGGAGCAACTAGTTATTAATTTAATATTAGGATTAAATCAGATTTTGCTTACATTTATATTTGTAATTAACAAATTTTGAAAAGTGAAAAAAAAAGAGAAAGAAAATAAAAAGAAAAAGAAAAGGGGGTTATTAATAAAAGACCAAGTTTTGGGCCAAATCTGCAAGATACCCGTCCAAACCCACCTCCACACCCAGCCCAATCACTCAATACCTGGTCCAGCAACCGCCTTTACACAAATCGACACTGTTTAGCTTAGTTTAGATCTGAGCCGTCAAGGATCTTTGATCCAACAACTCTAAACTAGGGTTCGCCTGATATATTAGTGTCCAAACACCCCACCCCATCTCTCATCTCTCACACGAACCCCTCTCAAAGACCTCCCCTGAACCCTAGCAGCCAACTTTGAACACCCACCGCTTGAGGGTGGTGGCACCGCATCCAACCACCCTGAAGTTAACACCCCACACTATTACCCACCTCCACATCCCAAATCCTCCAACGCTTTCCCTCAAATCTACCCAGAACCCCTCGAATCTCCGCTCAAAGTTCCAAACCCTAGCATCGCCACAGTTTTTCCGATGGCAGCGCCACCTCCAATTAACCCCAAAATTACACCATAGGTCCTCCTTGACCCCCTCTCCCCAAATCTCAAACCAGCTCCCCTCGAATCTGTTTGGAGCTTGTAGAATGTTGAATCTAAAGTTCGAGTATGTGAAGCCAAAGCCAAAATTGTACATGTAGAGTGATTGCTCTAGTTATTATGAGTTTTAGGGTTGATTTTGTCACCAATAATGTTGTTCGCTTGTTCTTGACAAAGAACAAGCAATTGACGTTATTTGGGGATGAAATTAGAGCATCAAGTCCCAGGTTCGAGTTTTACTCGGTGATTTTTTCCTTCGTTTCTTTGTTCATCTCTCTTTCTTTTTTTTCGATTCAATTGAACTCGACTAATTTTCTAGTTGAGAGTAGGTTATATTCATGTGCTCTTCATCAGTTTTATTTTCTCAAAATTGTTTCTTGGACTTCTTTAGTCCATTAAGCATGATTTTTGATTGGCACCTATGTTTAATTATTCCAAACCCGCTTAGGGTTATTTCTGCTTTATCAATTTTGTTTTAATTCATAAAGGGTCAAGGTAATACTCAGGAAGGAAGCAATTTGGTTATTTTTGTTACTGTTATTTAGTTAGTTTAGTGCTTGGATCAAAACTTGAATTGTGAATGTTCATGTGGACTGTTCTAGAATCAACTTTGGGCTCTTTGAGTCATTTATGACCAGTTCAAAGATGCTCGGTTGTTTTGAGCCCAAGATCCGTTTGATTGGGGGTAGTAAAATCAAGGAAATTGGGAGTAATTTGGATAATTAGGCAGGAGAATCTTGTGAATAACATAAATACGAAGCTTCTAGTAGTGGTCTTTTGAATTTCAGACTTTAGCTTGGGTAACAAGTTAATAAATGAGGGATTAAGTAGCAAAAATAGGAATTAGAAAGGGACTAGGATTGAAGCAAAAATATGATAGTTGCCCTAGTCCCTTGCCTATAAAGGCACCATAGACTTGCTTTGCAAGGAAAAAAAGAGAGACCCGAGAGACCTAAGAGAACTAAAGAGGAAATTTTGAAGAAGAAAAAAACAAAACTGCTATCATTTCATTGGATTCCGAATTATACTCATTTTCATTTCATTTCTTGAAATTACTTGAACTTATTTGAATGGAAATGGATTATTTTTGGTAACTGAAACTTGAAAATCTGTTGGTTCAAGTTTTGCTAAGAATGCACTGTTCCATCGAATTTCATAAGTTGAATCTACTGTTTAATTGGTTGCTTTGGTGTTGATTTCTACTGTTGTAACTGCTGATGTTGTTCTGCTATCGATCCTTCATTTTTGTGCTATTTTTTCAATTTCTAGGTACACTTTACGTTCCACCTCATGTGAAGTTTTTCTTGATGAATAAAGATGGAATTCTAAGCTCAGACATGTTTTTTAGCCCTCTATTGCGAGTTCAGTTGTACCACTTTGCATTTATGTTTATTTAGCTTATCATTTCTCTTTTGTAGTTAGTTCTAGCCTGGATTAATATGTTGCTGACCCCGGCTTTATTTGGTTTCATTTTCCTAGGTTTAAGCTCAATATAGCTAAATAGATGTTCTGCGAGCTACCTCCCTCTGTGTTATTTTTCTTTTTGTCTTTATTAGCTCATTTGTGCTCTATGTCGTGGTATGTCAATCAATGATATACTATATGCATTGGAGACTCACTTTAAAGCTGCTAGTAGGGCTTTGTTTCCTTTGTTAAGCTCAGTGGTACTGATTTACCCTTCATGAGTTTAGATGGTTGCAGTGTTGTCATCTTCGTTTTCTTGGTAGCATTATTAGCATAATTGGTTGAAGAGCTTTATGAGAGCTAGGCTTATCAATTTAGTTTAAGGCTTGATAGTTCTCTGATTGCTCGAAGTATAAGAGAGTTTGGAGGTTTGCTATAGCAAATCAAGTCTCCTGAAGACCCTAGGGTGAGTTGAAAATGAGAACATGATGTGATTCTTCATTAAATATAGCTGAGTATATTGTTTAAGTAGTGGAACAGTCCAGATCACTTCAAAGTCGAGCTATGTATTGATTTTCTCATTTGTTTGTGAGCATGTCTAATTTTAAGGTTGAGGTCTGGGTTCACGTTTGTTGATGGACACTCTTGAAGCCTGGAAATTTTGAAAGACTAATTGTAGGATAGTATGGATTTTTCATGTGTTTCAAAAAGTTCGTTATCACGCTTGAAATGTTAATTAAGCTTAAAGTCAGGGTATCATGTGAGTGTGTTCAAATTTGACATGCGATTTGAATTTGTGCTATTTTACTATTAATTGGAATTTCAGCGGCTAGTCATTATTAACTGGGATTCCTTGGTAGTTTAAAGATAATTTCTCAGATTTATTGAGTTATATTTCATCGCATTGCTTAAAATTAGTTCGATGCCTAGTCTCATGCCTACAGCATGTCACCAATATTTAAGCTCTTTCTTGGGCCTGAACATTGAGGCCACTTCAATTTGAAATGGAGCCCATTGCATTTGGACAGCCTCATGTCTCTGAATATAGACTTTGATTAGCATTTGGGCCTGCCATCACACCTGGAGTCCATTGGGTAATAATCTAACTTTAGGTGAAGTTGCCATAATTCCCTAAGGTTTATTTTAACTGGTATAAATTCTTCGGAAGCGAGCCTTATTAAATAACATGAAATAGTTTATGGTCCTTTATAATTTAGTTTGAATATCGAGGTGCTTTGTGCCAAACAAAATAACGAATGTGTGTCCCTCGCTTAATTAACTTTGATTTAATCCTTAGAACTTGAGGCGCGTCATTTAGCAAATTTTTATGGCCCCTTGCAAAGTTGCCAACACGTAGTTGCTTTAGGCATATTATTTTAATAATTTATCTTCCTAAACTCAGGTGTGCATTTCATGTAACCCAAATCCAAATCTTAATAACCTTGAATAAAATGCGGGTTGCGGGTGCATTTCATGTGGTGCAGTCCAAAGACATATTTTAGACGACGTTAAATCTTCTCTAAAATAAATAAAAGTGGTTTTGAAGTAAAATGCACATAGGTTTAAAAATGTTATAAAATCAGATAATTATGCCAATAATAACAGTTGAGCGACTGTGATAGAACCATGAAACACGGGAATGCCTAACACCTTCTACCGGGTTAATAGAATTCCTTACCAGGATTTCTGGTTTGCGGACTGTAAAACAGAGTAAACCCTTTCCTCAATTCGGGATTTGAATCGGTGACTTGGGACACCATAAATCTCCCAAGTGGTAACTCTGAATCTATTAGTATATATAAATCTCGTTTAGATTATCCTTTAATTGGAAAAACTCCTTTAACTACGCCCTCGCGGGGGTATAGTGCAAAAAATGAGGTGTGACACATGGGACTCCAAATATGTCCAAAATCCTGCATATGCACCTTTGTTGCTTGAGAATAATTGTGTGCATGTCTTCACCTTCACTTATTTCGAAAATCCTATCTCCATTGAAATTTTCCTTGCACTTTGAAGCTATCTCTCTGTAATGATTGTATAGATCAATTGGATATGGGTTGTATTTATCTCTCCAACTACTAACTTCATTTGGCTTATCTTTTAGTTGATTCATCACCTTCAATTATCAATCAGTAAGTATGAAGAATAGTTAGTCAATAGTAGACAAATTAACAAGCAGTAACCATAAAAAGTAGGAAGACTTCACCTTCACTCTTATATCCTCAAGCATCTTCACAATTGGCTTATGTCTAGCTTCAAGAATCCAAAAGTTTAAAGACTCTGTAAAGTTGTTGTCCATCATGGGGTATGAATGTTAGCTATTGACCAGCTTACTGGTGGATAATTCAACAAGTCCTTGACCATATTCTCAGAAACTTCACCTAACTATTTCAAAATATCCTTAAATTGTTCCTCATATGTGCTCCAAAAACACGACCATATTAATTTTTCATCTCACCAGCCTTCCAATCACTACTCCAGTTTGCTTTAATATACCGTGCACAATAGGATTGTGGACACATATTCCTTACAACATCTAATAGACCATGTACGTGAAGTAGCATTACATTAATAAACTAAACAACATAATCTTGAATAAAAAAATTCTGAATTATTGCAATATACCTTCTACATATCTAACATGAATGTATACCCTTCATCATCTTTCAAGTCCAAAGAAGCCTCCAAGTTCTCCATGAACCGTTTCCATGTTTGTTTTTTGTTTCTTTATCCACCACAACCCAAGCTAGCAGATACGCATGCTTCTAAGAAGCTTAAGCAACAACAACTAACAACATCCTTTGGAATTTGCCCTTTAAAAAGGTTCCATCCAAATTTATAGAAGGTCTCAACCCTGTTTTGAAGCCATTCTTGAGGGTCTGGAAGCAGACATGCATCTTGAAAAATGTTCTCTTACCTTCGTTTATTACATCCTTGGATATGTATATCACCACATCAGTCCCAGGATTGCTTTCTCTCTAATCTTGAGCATATGCCTCTAACTTGTTGTACTCATCCAACTAGTTTCCCTTTAATTTCTCTAAAATCATTTTCTTTACCCTATTTGACTTTGAATCACTTACATTCAGGCTAAATCTATCCTCTAAATCAACCTTCATCTCTTTAACCTTAAATTTAGGATTATTCTGAATCTTTCCCTTAAAAAATGTGCTAAAGTAGCATGAGAAGCTCTTCTGTTCTCAAATACTTCACCACAATTATGTTCACCCCTCCAAGTTTTTATCTTTATCCATTGATATCTGTCATCCTTAGAATAATATCTTTAAAGAGACACCCAAACTGACACTTGTATGTAAGACTTATCATATCATTCTTATCTACTTGAAGGCCCATAAAAATCAATAACCTCCTTAAATTTAGCAAGATCCTTAAAAGACATACCTTTTTCTAATATTTTATATCTATCAAGTTGGTCAGTACTCTCAAACTTCTTTTGCCTCTCAAATAAACCTAGAGCATCACTGTCACGATCTGGAATTCCTACTATCGGGACCGTGATGGCACCTAACATTTCACTTATAAGGCAAGTTAACGTTAGAGATTAATTTAAGACAATTCTTATACATTTAAATAATTAATAGTAAATAAACTATAACAAGTTAAAATGAAAGTGTAAATTCATAACAGCATCAATACATATTTTACTACCCAGATCTAGAATCAAAGTTCATGAACTTCTATGCTTTCACTACAAGTAATTGTCTAAAAGAAATACAACTATTTTTGAAATGAAAGAAATAGTAAATAAATGCTTAAAAGGGGACTCCAGGGTCTATGGATGCCAGCAGATCTACATTGGGTCTCCTGTAGGATGGATCCAGCAACTAACCTCATGATTAGCTCAGGCCGGTACCATAATCACAACAAGATGTGCAGAGTGTAGTATTAGTACAACCGACCCTATGTAGTGGTAAGTGCCAAGTCAAATCTCGACGAAGTAGTGACGAGGCTAAGACAAGACACCTACAAATAAAATTGTGCAATATAAAAATATATATACCAATAATATCTATAAAAAATAAGACAAGTAATATTGGGAGGGGAGCATGCTGGAGGGATCACAAGATAAAGGATCACGACAGTAAATAAGCACTTTGATAAACCGATATACTTTAAGCAAATAGGAACAAGTAACCACGGTAAAAAATAATACGGCATCTCCCTTCGTGCTTTTACTCTCAACCTCACCATATGAATCAATAGAAACGGCACGGAAATGCCCTTTCGTGCATTAATTCTCTCATAATATGGCACGACATCACCCTTCGTGAATTAACACTCTTAATATGGTATGTTATCACCCTTTGTGCATTAACACTCACGAAACATAGCACAACATCACCTTTCGTGCATTAACACTCTCCCTCACCAAAACAATGAAAAATAACAACAAGAAGATAGAAATAACAAGAACAAGTCTTAAATTCACATTAGATTCCACATTACCAACCTCAATTTTGAATCAATATTTATTAGTTACCAAAGTCCATAAACACGATAAGAACGATCAACATAACGATTAACTAGTCTAAGCATGGGTAATATGATCATGGAAAGCAACAATTACATGAATAAGACTCACTCGCATGCTATGACTCGAGTACAATGCATAGGTAATCGTCACCTCATCTATATATTGTACTCAACATTCAAACACATAGCAATAGGAAAATAAGACCTAATCCCTCAAGCAAAGATTAACCATGATACTTACATCACTCTACGGTCAATTTAAAGCTCTATCGGAGCCTTTCCCCTAGAATCCTCCTCCAAACA
Organism: Nicotiana benthamiana; assembly: GCA_034376525.1. Classification (NCBI taxonomy): domain Eukaryota; kingdom Viridiplantae; phylum Streptophyta; class Magnoliopsida; order Solanales; family Solanaceae; genus Nicotiana; species Nicotiana benthamiana. The sequence goes on along the minus strand of CM067325.1, from coordinate 50,560,529 downwards.
TATTTATCTAGCCACAATTAACTCAATAACATCAAATATTGCTAAAGGAATCAACTACAATGGATAAATTTAGATTTTCCAAACTTTTCCCCAAAAAGTAAAAAAAGACCCCAGGCCCCTTGGTCAAAACTTGAGGTTCGGACAAAAGTTCATGTGCCTTATATACCCTCGAACCGAGATATATATATAATTTATGGAATCCGAACTCAATTTGAGGTCTAAATCTTCAATTTTCCAAATTCCTAGTTTCTACCCAAAACTCCCCAATTCTACCATGGAAACTCTAGATTTTAGGTTGAAAATTCAGGATAAGTAATGGGGTAATTGGAAGTAAGTAGGTTAGAATAACTTACCAACAATTTGGGGAAGAAAATATCTTGGGAGAATCGTATCTAGGCTTTCTAGCTTTTGAAAATTTGAAAGAATGGCCATATTCCCATAAACTGTCGCGTTCTTAAATAGCAGCGCCTAAGTGGCCTACGCGATCGTGAGTAACTGTACGCGTTCGTGAAGTTCTGTCCCCCCTGACCTCTGTATTCGTGAGATGGGGCTCACGTTCGTATAGAGTTACCTCAACTCCCCTACCCAGCCTAGCTAACGCTACGCGTTCGTGTGAGACGGGTCGCATTCGCGTACAATCACCCAGTGCTCCACGACCATGGTCTTGAATTTGCATAGTGTACAATCCTCCCCCAACCCATATCCCTTCGTGATCGTGAGAATGGCTTCGCGATTGCGAAGCACAAGACACCAAAACACCATCTGCAGCAAAAACACCAGATTATCCAAGTTCAAATAATCTTAAGCATAATTGAAACTCACCTGAGCCCTCGGGGCTCCAAACCAAACATGCACATAAGTCCTAAAACATCATACGAACTTTCTCGCATGATCAAATTGCCAAAATAATACGTAAGAACTACAAATTGAACAAATCAAATGAAATTTTCAAGAAAGCTTTAAAACTTCTATTTTTACAACGGGCCGTCCGAATCACGTCAAACCATCTCTGTTTCTCACCAAATTTTAAAGACAAGTCTTAAAAATTATAACGGGCATGCATCGGTATCCGGAACCAAAATATGGACCTGATAACAACGAGACCAATCATTAACCAATTTCTTAAAACCATTCTTTCAATTTTCACTAAAAACTCATATCTCGAACTAGGGACCTCGGAATTTGATGTCGGACATACTCCTAGGTCTCATATTTCAATAAAGACCCACATGGACCATCAAAACATAGGTCCGGGTTCGTTTACTCAAAACGTTGACTGAAGTCAACTAAAATTGACTTTTAAGGCAAATATTCTTGTTTTTATTAGTTGTTAGCATATAAGCCTTCTAGAAAAATATCCTGACCGCGCATGCAAATCAAGAAAGATTAAATTAAGATACTTAAGACTTCAGAACACATAATTTAGTTCTAAAACATGAGATAACATATCGGGTCATCACTTGTCCACCTCTAAAATAATTGTTCGTCGAACGGACATAGAAAAGTACCTGGGCCGGTGAAAAGGTAGGGATTCTACTCCTCATGTTCGCCTTAGACTCCCAAGTAGCTTTCTCGATGGGCTGACGTCTCCACTGCACTCGAACTGAGGGATAACTCTTTGATCTCAACTAGCAAATCTGTCAGGCTAGGATAGCCATCGGGTCCTCCTCGTAGGTCAAATCCTTGTCCAACTCGACAGTGCTGAAGTCTAACAAGTAAGATGGATTATCGTGATACTTCCGGAGCATGGACACATGGAACACTAGATGCACCGCTGATAAACTGGGTGGAAAAGCAAGTCTGTAAGCCATCTCTCCCACTCACTCAAGAATCTCAAAAGGACCGATAAACCTAGGGCTCAACTTTCCCTTCTTTCTGAACCCCATTACACCCTTCATGGGTGATACCTGGAGCAACACTTCTCTCCGACCATGAATGCAATATCACAAACTCTACGATAGACATAGCTCTTCTGACTGAACTTAGTTGTGCGAAGTCGATCTGAATAATCTTGACCTTATCTAAGGCATCCTATACTAACTCTATCCCAGCAACCGAGCCTCTCTTGGATCAAACCATCCGACTGGCGATCGGTACCACCTACTAAATAATGCCTCATAAGAAGCCTTCTGAATGCTCGACTGATAACTGTTGTGCTAGGCAAACTCTGCTAGAGGTAAGAACTAATCCCACGAACCTCCGAAGTGTGTAAAACAAGCACAGAGCATATCCTCTAATATATGAATAGTGCGCTCGGAGTACCTCTCCGTCTAAGGATGAAATTTTGTACTCATCTCAACCCGCGTGCCCAACTCACGCTGCACTCCCCTCCAGAAATATGAGGTGAACTACGTACCTTGATCAGAAATGATAGACATGGACACACCGTGAAGATAGACGATCTCGCAGATATAAATCTCTACCAATCATTTTGAAAAATAAGTAACTTCCATAGGAATGAAATGCATTGACTTTGTCGGCATGTCCACAATGAGCCAAGCTACATCGAACTTCTAAGTTTGTGGGAGTCCAACGGTGAAACACATAGTAATAAGCTCCCACTTCAACTCCAACCTCTAAACCAAACCACCGGGTCTCTAATGCATACACATTACCTGCTGATAATTTAGATACTGAGCCATATATGCAATGATATCTTTCTTCATTCTTCTCCACCAACAATGTTATCGAAAGTCTTGATACATCTTGGCGGCGCCTAGATAAATAGAATATCGAGAACGGTGGGACTCTTCAAGAATTAACTCACGAAGTCCATTCACATTAGGCACACAAATATGACCATGTATCCTCAAAACTCCATCATCTCCAACAGTAACCTGCTTGGTACCATTGTGCCACACTATGTCCCTAAGGACAAGCAAATAAGGGTTATCATACTGCTAATCTCGGATACGCTCCAACAAAGAAGATCGAGCGACTTATAAGCTAGAACATGGCTGGTCTCAAAAACATCCAACCTCGCAAACTGATTTTCCAAGGCTTGAACATCTAATGCAAGTGGTCTCTCACCAGCTGGAATGTACACAAGGCTGCCTATATTAGGTAACTTCCTACTCAAAGAATCAGCCACCACATTGGCCTTCCCGGGATGATACAAGATGGTGATATCATAGTCTTTCAATATCTCCAACCACCTCCTCTGCCTCATATTGAGCTCCTTCTGGTTGAACAAATACTGCAAGCTCCAATGATCTGTGAATACCTCACACGGCATGCCGTATAAAAGTTCCTTCAAATCTTCAGTGCATGAACAATGGTTGTCAACTCTAGGTCATGAACGGGGTAATTTTTCTCGTGAAACTTCAGCTATCATGAAGCATATGCAATTACCTTGACACCTTGCATCAATACTACGCCAAGTCCAATATGAGATACATCACAATATATCATATATGATCCTGAATCTGTGGGCAACACCAACACCAGCATTGTAATCAAAGTTGTCTTGAGCTTTTGAAATCTCGTCGCACACTCGTTTGACCATCTAAGTAGAGAACCCTTCTGTGTCAACCTGGTTAACAAGGTTGCTATTAATGAGAACCCTTCCATAAACTGACGGTAATAACCCACCAATCCCAAGAAACTAAGGATCTTTGTGACTGAAGCAGGTATAGGACAATTCTGAATTGCCTCAATCTTCTTAAGATCTATCTGAATACCCTCTACTGATACAACATGCCCCAATAAGGCGACGGAATCCAACCAAAACTTGCACTTTGAAAACTTATATAACTAGTTGTCTCTTAGAATCTGAAGTACAATCCGAAGATGTTGTTCGTGCTCCTCTCGACTGCGAGAGTAGATGAAGATACCATCAATAAACATAACTAGAAATAAATCCAGATAAGTCTTGAACACCCGATTCATCAAATCCATAGATGATGCTGGGGCAATTGTCAAGCCAAATGACATTAATAGAAACTCATAATGCATATATCCGAAAAACTATCTTAAGGACATCAGATTCCCTAATCCTCAACTGATTGTAGCCAGACCTCAAATCGATCTTCAAAAACACCTTGGCACCCTTAAGCTGATTAAATAAGTCATCAATCCTCAACAATGGATACTTGTTCTTGATAGTGACTTTGTTAAATTGTCAATAATCTATCCAAATCCTCATTGACCCACCTTTACTCTTCACAAAAAACACGGGCATACCCCAGAGGGAGACACTAGGTCTAATAAAGCCCTTATCAAACATATCTTTTAATTTCTCCTTCAATTCTTTCAACTCTAGGGGGGCCATCCGGTATGATGGAATAGAAATAGGTTGAGTGCCCCGAACTAAGTCAATATAGAAGTCAATATCCTTGTTTGGTGGCATCCCCCGCAGGTCTTCAAGAAATACCTCTGGAAACTCTCGGACAATTGGTACAGAACCCATGGAAGGAATGTCCGCACAAGAACTGCGGACATAAGCCAAATAATCTTGACACCGCTTATCGACAATACGTCGAGCTTTCATATAAGAGATAAACCTACTGGTAGAATGACCAGGAGTCCATCTCCACTCTAATCGAGGCAACCTCGACAAGGCTAAGGTAATCGTCTTGGCTTGACAATCCAATATAGTTATCAAAGTCTACCATATCAAGAAGCAAAAGGTCCACACTAGTCTCAAGACTCCCAATAGTAACCACACACGAACGATAAACGCGATTTAATACAATAGCATCTCCCACCAGTGTGGACACATATACGGGGGCACTCAAATAATCACGAGGCACAACCAAATATGAACCAAAATAGGAGTACACATATGAATAAGTAGAACCCAAATCAAATAGAACTGAAGCATATTTGCTGCAAACTGATACAGTACCTGTGATGATGGCGTCAGAAGACTTAGCCTCAGGCCTGGCCAGAAAAACATAACATTGGGGTTGGGCCCCAACACTCTGGACTGCATCTCTAGGATGGGCCCTAACTGGATCGCCTCCACCTCTAGAGCCTTACCTCAAACTCTGATGGCCTGACCACTACCTCTGTTTGCATGGACCCTACCTCTAGCTGGTTGAGCAGGCGTGAAGCACCCAGTGCTGGGACAATGGCACGAGAAACCTAATGCTGATAACTGCTTGATGCACGAGGGAAAAATCTTGCAATGTACCTTGGATCACCATAAGTATCACAGGATCTCTGCTGTTGTGATTGCCAACCCTAAAACTGACCCTGTTAGCTCGAGTAACCACCCGAAAAGCTCTAGAGCATAGGTGAACTAATAAGAGCTGGTGTTGTATTGTTGGCTACCTGGTTAGAATGATACATATGAGGGCCATGACGACTTGAGGCATCGTGGAATGCCTGGAGTGATGAATGGAACAACCTGTGAGGATGGCATCTATCAAAAGTATCTCAGCCTCCAGATGAGGCCCTACTAAATGCACCGGAGTTACGCGGCCTCTTGTTAAACCCCTGACCACTCCCTTGAGCTAAGGCCATCTCGACTGGCCTGGCAATATTAGCAATCGTCTGGAAAGAAATCTCACTCCTAGTCTCCTTAGCCATCTGCAATCTGATAGGCTGAGCAAGTCCCTCAATAAAACTGTGCACCCACACTTTCTCGATGGGAAGCATAAGAATAGTATGCAGGACAAATCCATAAAACGAGTCTCATACTGAGTGACGATCATACTGCCCTGCAAAGACGCTCGAACTGCCTGTGATAGTCCTCTCTCAGGGTAACATGATGGAATTTCTTAAGAAATATCTGAGAGGACTGGTCCCAAATAAAAGTAGGTGACCCAGCTGGTCTGGTCAATACAAAGTCATTCCACCATCTCTTGGTGGAACCAGCCATATAAAACACAGCAAAATCGACCATATTGGTCTCCACTATCCCCATGTTTCGTAACACCTCGTGGCAGCTATCAAGATAATTCTGCGGGTTCTCAAAAGGTTTACCACTGGGAAGAGATTGGTGAACTTGTTAATCTTAATAAACCCTCAGGAGTCATAGCATGACCATCACCGGTATGTGCCGCAACAGCTGGCTGAACTACTCCAATTGGCTGAGCTGCTAGAGTCTAATACTGGGGGGCCACCTGCTCCGGGGTGTGAGTAGCAGGAGTCTGTGCTCATCCTCCAGCCCGATAGATGGCTAGTGCCATGGGAAAAGTTCCAACCTAGACTACACTTTCCATAAGGCCCACCAAATGGACCAAAGTATCGTGAAGCACTAGGTGGCGATGAACCCCTCGAGGACTTGAGCTAGTCCTGTGTGGAACTGTCTGGTCTGGAGCCTCCTCATCAAACTCCACCTGATACTACACCTCTAATGTTGCTACTTGGGCTCCGGGTTGGGCCCTGCCTTATCTTCTGGCACGGCCTCGGCCTCAACCTCTACCCCTCGTAGGAGCTACCACTGGGGGCTCTAGCTGTTGCTCATCTGAGGATGCGGTACATGTTCTCGCTATCTATTTTCGCAATGAGAGAAAAATAATCGCACGACAGAGAAGAACTGAAGTGACATTGTTCCTATGCTTTGTAGCCTTTAGGATATGAGTAAAGACGTATCTGTACCGCTCCACCGGACTCTACCAAGCATGGTCGCGAATTATGAGGCCTAGGCAAACTAGTGCTCTGATACCAACTTGTCACGAATCAAAATTCCCACTGTTGGGACCGTATGGTGCCTAATATTTCACTTGCTAGAAAAGCCAATGTTAGAGATTCATTTAATCCAATTCTTATACATTACAATAATTAATGCTAAATAAACTATAACGAGTTAAAATGAAAGCAAAAATTCATAACATCCTCAATATATATTCTACTACCTGGATCTGGAGTCATAATTCAGAACTTCTAAGATTTCACTACAAGTAATTGTCTGAAAGAAATACAACTATTTTTGAAGTGAAAGAAACAGTAACATGAAATGTCTAGAAAGGGACTCCAGAGTCTCCGGACGCGGTAGATATACCTTGGGTCTCCTGTAGGATGGATCCAGCATCTAACCTCGCGATCAGCTTGATTCAGTACCAAAATCTGCACAAGAAGTGTACAGTGCAATATCAATATAACCGACCCCATATACTGGTAAGTGTCGAGTCTATTCTCAGTGAAGTAGTGACGAGGATAAAACGAGACACCTACAAATAAACTTGTGCATTAACAATATATATATATATACCAATAACAGCAATAAAAGAAACAAGACAAGTAATATTGGGAGGGGGACATGCTGAGGGGATCACAAGATAAAGGATCATGGCAGTAAATAAGCACTTTGATAAACCGATATACATTAAGCAAATAGGAACAAGTAACCACGGTAAAAAGATACACGGCATCACCCTTCGTACTTTTACTCCCAACCTCACCATATGAATCGATAGAAATGACACGATGTCACCCTTCGTGCATTAACTCTCTCATAACATTGCATGATATCACCCTCAAAACATGGCACGCATCACCCTTCGTGCATTAACACTCACAATATGATACAGCATCACCCTTCGTGCATTAACACTCACAATATGATACAACATCACCCTTCGTGCATTAACACTCACAAAACATGAAACGACATCACCCTTCGTACATTAACACTCTCCCTCGCCAAAATAATGAACAATTACAACATGGAGATAGAAATAACAAGAACAAGTATTACTTTACATTAGGTTCCAAAATAATAGCCTCAACTTTGAATCAATACTCAGTTATTACCAAAGTATGTAAAGGTGATAAGAACGATCATCATAATGATTAACTAATCTAAGCATGGATAATATGATCACAGAAAGCTACAATTACATGAATAAGACTAACTCACATGCTATGACTCAACAACAATGCATATGTACTCATCTCGCCACCTATACATTGTAATCAACATTCAAACGCATAGCAAATTGGCAAATAAGACCTAATCCCTCAAGACAAGTTTAACCATGACACTTAATTTCTTCACGGTCAATTCAAAGCTCTACCAGGACCTTTCCCTAGAATTCACCTCCAAACCCGTATCTAGCCACAATTAACTCAATAACATCAAATATTGCTAAAGAAATCAACTACAATGCGTAAATTTAGATTTTTCACACTTTTCCCCAAAAAGTAAAAAATAAATCCCAGCCCGCTTGGTTAAAACTCGATGTTCGAATAAAAATTCATGTATTCATTCACCCCCGATCCCGGATATATAATTAGTTTTAGAATCCAACCTCAATTTAAGGTCTAAATCTCCAATTTTTCAAATCTCTAATTTTTACCCAAACCCCCCAATTCTACCATGGAAACCTTAGATTTTAGGTATAAAATTCAGGAAATGTAATGGGTAATTGAAGAAAAGTAGGTTAGAATCACTTACCAACATATTGGGAAAGAAAGTATCTTGGGAGAATCGTATCTAGACTTTCTAGCTTTTGAAAATTTGAAAGAATGACCATAATCCCATAAATTATCCCTTACGCGAAGAGCAGGGGCCTAAGTGGCCTACGCGATCGTGAGTAACTGCACGTGTTTGTGAAGATCTATCCCCCAGGCCTCCGCGTTCACTAGATGGGGCTCGCGTTCGTATAAAGTTATCTCAACTCCCCTACCCAGCCTAGCTAAAGCTACGCGTTCATGTGAGACGGGCCGCGTTCGCATAGAGCAACCCCCCAGTGCTCCGTGTTCGCGACCACGTTATCACATTCGTATAGTGTAAATCCTACCCCCACCCCAGATCCCCTTGGCAATCGCGAAGCACAAGACACCAGAACACCATCTGCAGCAAAAACATCACATTTTTCAAGTATAAATCATCCCGAAGTCTATCCAAAATTCACCTGCCCTCGGAACTCTAAATCAAACATGCACTCAAGTCCTAAAATATCATATGAACTTGCTCGCGCGAACAAATCTCCAAAATAACACCTAAAACTACGAATTGAACATCAAATCGAATGAAATTTTCAAGAAAGCTTTAAAACTTCTATTTTCACAACCGTACGTCCGAATCATGTCAAACCAACTCTGTTTCTCACAAAATTTTATAAACAAACCTTAATTATTATAATGGACTTGTACCAAGTTTTCGAACTAAAATACGAACCCAATAACAATGAGACCAAACATTAACTAAATTCTTAAAACCATTAAATTTCAATCTTTCAATTTTCAAAAAAAATTAATATATGGAGCTAGGGACCTCAGAATTCGATTCCGAATATATGCCCAGGTCCATATTTTAATACGAATCCACTAGGACCGTCAAATACAGGTCCGAGTTCGTTTAATCAAAATGTTGATTAAAATCAACTAAAATTAACTTTTAAGAAAAAAAATCTATCTTTTTATCAGTTTTTAGCATATAAGCCTTCAGGAAAAATACCTGAATCGCAGACGCAAATTAAAAAGGCTAAATTAACATACTTAAGACTTCGTAATACAGAATTTAGCTCTAAAATATGATATGAACTATCAGGTCATCACAATGACTATCATAATCACTATCAAGACTTAATATATCTGTATCATCTTCACTACTATCATAATCATTAGCTACATCAACAAGTATACTATTTTTATCAGTTTACTCGGTAAATACATGAACATTTAGAATATCATCAAGAAGGTCAACACCAAGGAAATTTACATCACTGGAACCATCATTAATTAGGGCTTGAAGTTTCCTTGCCCCGTCATCCCTATCCAACAAAAAATACCTACCTGATGGGTCAATTAATATTAGTTGTTGTGCCTTAACAAATTCTAGTAGTTCAGTGCATTTTTTACACAAATTAATACAAGAGAGGTGGTGTACTTCATAACCATTCAGCATGTGCATATCTCTCTTAGTATAAGACAATGTACGTATCAATACCTATTCACTCCCATGATTAAAATACAAATTCAATATATCCACCATCATTTAGATAAAATCACATGCACAACAATAAAAACGTAAAATGGGATCACATAAGTACTATTTTACTTTGCTGATAATTTTTTGGGGCGACATACCTGAAATAATAATATAACTGAAGAAAATGAATTATATTATGATTTGATTAGAATTAATATTCAAAAACTCCATAATCCCTATGTTTTTTCATTTAAGAGGTTCGTGAGGCGATTGGTATATTTTGATTGGAAAGCCTCTTCAATTTAAATTGTTAATTCTTTTTTGTTTGTTGGATCAAACTTGAGAACCTGAATTGAGATTTTCAAATAATAACTTAGTAGTAATGTACCACCATACTATTAATTCAAGAGGGATGAGAAGGCAGTTGTAATTTGATCTGAAGCTTCTTGATGTAATTTTTCTTATTTTACTTTACAAATATGAACTTTCTAAATCAAATTTGTTCATTATTGAGATTTTAAATTATTGAATAATGATTAAGGGGAAATAGGTGGTTGGTGTAACTTGCCTGTGAACCTCTCACACCATTTGGCCTCATATTGTTTGCATTAAGTTGGACCGAAAAGTATATTTTGATCAAGTTATTAAAAACGGCTTATTTTGAATAATATTTTTGTTTAAAAATATTATTTGAAAAAGTATTTTCGCAAAATAGCAATTTATATTTGTCAAATTCATTTGGGTAGTATTTTTTGCAAGTTCATCGTATTTGGTCAATCTTTTAAAAAAGTACTTTTAAATATTAAATTACGAATAAGAGCAATAAAGGTTCAATTGCGATTAGTATTATTTAGAAAATAAATTAAATTTAAATATTTATTAAAAAGAATTCAATTAAAATATACAACATTTAAAGTAAAAATATAAATTAAAAATTCCAATCAATATAAAATATAATTATTCCAAAGCAATAATATTGAATGTTTGGTATTACATATTATTTGTGTGATAATTTAAGCATATCAAAATACATCATTCAGTATAAATTTAAAATCTACGCTTAGAAATAGGAGAAAGAATAAAAATGTGAAAATAAAAAAGAGAAGAAATGTATCGTAGAAATAAAAAGAAAAATATTAAATTAAGGGATAATTTAAAAAATACAAATTTATTATAAGGATTGTCTTGAAGAAATTTATTTTCTTCTTCTACTTATGTTTTTTGAAAGAAGCAAGATTTGTAACTTCTCCCTAAAAACTGAAAAACTTCTTTAACTACCGTTGTAGAATATTTTTTATTTTATTTTGACCAAACACCTTCAATTTTTTAAAAAGTACCTTTTGACAAAAAAAATACTTTGATCTCCTAAAAACTTGGTCAAATAAACTCTTAAACTAAGACACATTATTCTTCATCTAAATTAAACTAGACAAATGCATGGACAAAGGCAAAACTAGAGATGGATATGAAAAGTGCTAAAATTGCATTTGGGAATTAAATTCGTGACCTAGAGTACTTCTAATTTAGGTTTTCCACTTTACTAGAAGCTTTCATAGCATTAGTAAATTTCAACAATCATCACAAGCGAAATATAGATACATTATCTTGGGTCTTATATTCAGGGGAATGAAAAAACTGACGAGGATGTTACACATTATATTCGAGCGGGGTGAATGAGATGGAAGTTTTGTATCTGGTGTTTCGTATGATAGGAGTGTGCCACCAAAACATGAGGGCAAGTTCTACAAAGTGGTAGTTAGGCCGGCTATGTTGTATGGAGCCAAATATTAGCTAGTCAAGAAATCTCATGTCCAGAAGATGAAAGTTGCAAAGACGAGGATGTTGAGATAGATGTGTAGAAATACCAGGAAAGACCGCATTAGGAATGAAGTTATTAGGGACAAGGTGATTGTGGCTCATTTGTAAGACAAAGTGTGGGAATCGAGATTGAGATGGTTTGGACATGTGAAGAGGGCGGACATTGATGCCCCGCTGAGGAGATATGAGAAGTTGACCATGGTGGGGCAGAGGAGAAGTAGGGGAAGCCTAGGAAGTACTGGAAAGAGCTGATTAGGCAGGACACAACACTACTTTAGCTTACCGAGGACATGACCCTCGATAGGAAGGTATGGAGGTCGAGAATTAGGGTTGTGGATTGACAGGTAGTCGAGAGTCTCTTCTAGTCGTACTAGTAGTATTAGTACTTGTCTTGTATTCTCCTATGTAGAGTTCCTTGTTGTTTGACGATGTAGCGTTATTGCCGGTAGTTTTCTCACTATCTTATAACTTCGTATTCCTAGATATTTGATATTATATGTTGTGCTATTGTTTCCTTTATCTTATTTTCTTGCCACTATTATTGCTTGTTTATTTTGTTCTTTTCATTGTTCTTGAGTCGAGGGCTATCGGGAACATCGTCTCTTCCTTTATAAATTGAGTGTAAGATTTGTGTATATATTATTTTTCCTACACATTACATATGAGATTTTACTATATTTATTGTTGTTGTTGTTGTTGTTATCGTTGTAACTATATAGCCCATCAAACTTCGAATCAATTATCATAGGTATATTTTAACTTTTCAGAAAGATTAGTTAGATACCTCTACTATTTAGACTAATTTTAGATACGATATGTTATCGCTTTTCAATTTGTTATTCAAAATTATATAAAATTAAAGAGTTATTAATGAATAATCTTGATTAATTTTTATTACATAAAAAAATTTATTTTATTATACAAGTGAAGCTAATTGCATAACTAATGAAAATATACCGTGATACAAAAAGTAGATTGAGAGATAATAATATAAAGATTTCAATAGACATCTTACTTATAAAAATCATTAAATGATGGGCTTTTGAAATAAAAGGAGAAAAATGTTTATAATTAAAGAAGATAGAGTAGCCTAAATAACACCTCTATTTGTGCTACTTTATCATGTTGGTCTCCAAAGTTATTAATTTATTAAATGAACACTTACAGTCGTTCAAATTCTTGTATAAAAAACGCTTATGAGAGGTTATCAGTGTGTAATATAATCTTCTACACGTAGAATTCCATGTCATTTTATTAACCCACGTAGGCTCCACGTTATTTATTAGTACCACATAGGGAGAAAAAGGGAGAATTATACTTAACTCCAAACCCAATTCTCCCACCCCCCCCCCCCCCCTTATTTTACACTATTTAATTAGTTTAAGGCTTAGAAAGTATCGAGCCTCTTCCATCTTCATCTCTTCTACATCATTTATTTTGTTTTCTAAATTTCTGGGGTAAGTTTCTTCATTTTTTGTTCATCGTTTGTCTTATTGATCTTCATTTTCCTTGTTGATTTAGGGTTTTTAGGGAAAGGACGGGTTAGGTCCTTATTATTGTTTAAGTTTCCTTAATATATGGGGATTTTGCTATATTTTGTTACATTTTGAAGTGAGATCCCCTTTTTAATAGAATGTCATGCATGTAATGGCAAATTTGGTTATTCTATTTAGTTTTTGATTTTTTTTGTCAAATCAGAATTTTATCTTAGATTTATACTTTTTTTGTATAGTTTGTCGGGTCTCATTCTTGTTAGTGGTCACCATTGTATTTCTGTATATTAAAGGCTATTATGGGGACGAAAAATGAATCTTCGAAGCTTTTTTAAAATAATCTTATCTTTTTTGTTGGTTTGCTTATGGAGTTATGTAAAGGTGCAACTTTTGACAACCAATATTCATTGATAACATTATTATTTTTGTTACTTTGCATGTATGATAAGAATATGGCTTCAAGCCTAGTTAACCTACAAATACACCATAGTTATAATTTTGTATTGGACCCTGAGCTAAGGTATACTAATGGAAAAACTTGTCCTCATTTAGCTACAATTGATGTTGATAAACTGCATATTATGTTGTTTCACAAGTTTATTAGGGACTTAGGGTTTTTAGAAGTTGATTTACTTGGATGCAAAGTTAACAAAAGATGTGACTATTACGTTTTAAAATCAGACATTGATGTGTTAAAGTTTCTTAGTACATTAAAAGGTGGTAACTTGGTTGAAATATGTATTGTCCATATAATTAGTAATCCTATTCTTATTGAGGACATAACTAAACTGGACCCAACTCCACAAACAACTAGGCGTGGAAGTGGGTTAAATACTAGGGCTGATGTGTCACCGCCCACCGACGCAATAAATATGATTGATATGACAAAGATAAGGGTAAGGGGACAAGTATAAATAGAGAGATAGAAGAGTCGAATGAAGGTGAAGGTAATAACTTCTTGCCCGATCACCTTCAAACATCAGAATCCGATATTGATGAGGACTTTGAAAATTTTGAAGAGTCTGATTCACTGTTTGGTATAGATGAAAAACATTCAAGATTGTTGTGATCTGGAAGATGACCTAGCTAAACTTAGACTGTCTAAAATCAACAAAAAAATACCCAAGTAAATGTAGATGAGATACTATATGATCTTATTGGTATAGATTCTGGTTGTGAAGATATGCATAAGAACAAAAGGGGAAAATATGAAGAGAAATTAGGAGGGGATGATCAGTATTTTAACAGCTCGAATCTTGATAGTGAGTATAGTGATGATGAAAGAGAACCTGTTAGTCCTGATGAAGTAAAGGATGCACTAGCTAGGAATCAAAGTAAATGGGTCTACTTTGACACAAGTTGCAAAAAAATATTTTTTAAACTGTATATAATATTTGAGAATGTTGTATAGTTTAGAGAGGCATTGCAGACGTATTATATTCAAAAATCTGTGAATCTTAAGTTGAAACCTAATGAGAGAGAAAGGGTAAGTGTAAGGTGTACAAAGAAATATTGTCCTTAGCATATTCTTGGTAGCATATAAGGTAGCGCTATAAATTTTAGGGTAATTACATACAACCCTGTCCACAAATACTACAAGGAGACAATGAACAAGATGGGTAACCCATCATGGATTGCAAAAAACTTCAAAGTCAGAATAATCAGTGAGCCTCAAATTAAGCTTTCTCAAATTCAAGCCTTAATCGAAAAATCATATCGTCTGTATGTATGTAAAACTTCCTGCAAAAGGGAAAAAATGATAGTTATGAAGGAGAATATGGGTGATTACAAGAAAGAATTTTTTAAGCTTCATGATTATGCTGAAATGGTAATGTATACTAATCCTAGCACTACTATAGTGATAAGGACATTCAAGAACGCAGAGCCTAGCAATGAGGTATTTAGGGGCATTTATATCTATCGTGAATATTAAAAACTGGATGGTTAGAAGGGTGCAGAAACATAATTATCTTTGATGGTGCATTCCTAAAAGGATTATTAAACGTGAACTGCTTTCCTGCATTTCCAGGAATGGAAATAATCAAATATACTATGTGGCTAGGGCAGTAGTTGAAAAAGAATCTGAGGATACATGGTCTTGGTTTATCACATGTCTCAAGCATGATTTATAACTGACAGAAACTGAAGGAGAAGGGTTGACAATCATGTTTGGTATGCATAAGGTATGGTTTCTAACACTTTGTCTTTAAAGTGTAATTGTTTTCATTGATGTTTAAGTTATAACCCTATAATGTTATTGATTGTAGGGTCTTCATCTAGAAGTGACTCGGTTATTTCCAAACGGTGAGATGAGGTGATGTGCAAGACATATCTGGGCTAATTGGAAGCAAACTTGGCCTTGTGACGAAAGAAGGAAAAAAAAGATAGTGTGCAAAGCTACATTTGAAGTTTACATTTAGCAAGAACTTGGATGAAATGGACTTGTTGCGCGGAGATATTATTCAAGACTTATTGAGATACAACAAGAAGACATGGTATATGGTGTACTTTAAAAAGCATTATAAGTGTGATTTAGTGAAAAATAATATGTGTGAGACATTCAATAGTTGGATTTTGGTAGCTAGGCACAAATTTATCATTACTATATTAGAGGAAACTAGAATCAAGTGTATGGAGAGGATGAATATCATAAGAGAGTTTTCTGTAAAATAGGTAGGTGATATATCACACATGACTATGGAAGTACTTGGAGAGAATGCTCAAAGCACAACCAAACTTTAAGTAAAATTTAATAGTGAAACAGGGTATGAGATCCAAGACGAGCCATACAAATATGATTGACTTTAGGAGGTGTTTTTGTACTTTTAGGTCATGGAAACTCAAAGGAAATCTATGTGCACATGCAATTACTGCAATGCATTATAAGAACTATGAGGTTGAGCCATATTATTGACCATTGGTATACGAAAGACACCTACCTTAAGAGATACACAGATTAATTCAACCTTTAACTAGTATGAATTTGGCCAAAAAATCACACCGCCAGCTATTGAGATACATGTTATAACTGCAATGCCAGGAAGGCCAAAGAAAAAAGAAAAAAAATTGTTGATTAACCAAAGAAAAAGTTTGGGAAGGATACAAGGATAGGGAGACAAATAAGATGTTCTTTGTGCAAGACTCTTGAACATAACAAGAAAATGATGTCCAAATGTTGTAAGTATTAATGTAAATATTCTAATGTGCACATTGTCAAATGAATGTATTACTAATATCTGTTTTTATGTGTATGCAGAGAACCCGGGGTGTAAAAGTTGGAACTAGTTCGTAGGAGGTAAAATTGTTGAAAATGCATTATCAACAGGTGGAAGGGTTGAAACTGCTTTTATAATTGGTGAAAGGGCTGGAACTAGTGAGATAATAGCTGGAAGTGCAGCAACAACTTCAATTGTGGGAAATGGCACCTTCACTTAACCAAACACTGATTCAAGCACAAAACAATCAATTATTTTGCTGGATGTCCAAAAAGGAAACCCAATGAGCCTAGAAGAAGTGGTGCAATAAGAGACCAAAGGCAGCAGAATACTGTCTACCATTTGGTTCAAGTGGCACTGTGATACATGTAGTAAATATTTCCACTTAATCAGTGACAGAGCAGCACACAATTCATCTGCACTCATCAGTTCTGGCCCTACCAGCATTGAACTTAGGTTCAAACCTTGCGGTCGCGGACTAAAGTGGAAGGTTCAAGCTGCATCTATACAAAGGCAACTATATGAACAAAGTTATAGAAGGGCTAACTCTGCTACAACCACTCAAGCCACACCAAAGACACAATCCACACCAAGCAACCTAGCCACAACATGCATTAATTAAAGTAATCAATTGATATTTTGAAGACTTAATTATAGATATTTTTATTAACTGCCTATGGTAGATAATATTTTTTAAAGCTACTTCACTATGGATGTTTTTGTTAACTGCTTGTCTGCCTATGACAAACAATGATATTAGTAGTGGAAGTACTGTTTGTCACGACCTAAACCGATGGACTGCGACAGATACCCGGTACCTTACTCAATTGAGTACTAACATATCTTTTTCGTGTTATGCTATCATAGATAATTGAGCCAAAAGGCTGCCGTGAGATAAGTAGGGTACAATATGTGATACCAACTTATACATAAGACATACATGCCTATAAGGCCAAAATAATCACTCGTATATTGAACATAGGCCGACAAGGCCATACAATATTTTACGTATATGACATCCATTTACAAGCCTCTAAGAATATATAATTTTAATAAAGGTCGGGACAAAGTCCCGCCATACCAAATAATACACATCTAAATCATACTAAACAAACAAACAACTTCGAAGCAAATGGACCACACTGACATCTTTTGTTGATGGTGATAGCCTACTTTGAGGGCTCTCGACCTATCTATCGGGACATGCAGGCATAAAATGCAATGTCCCCATGCAAAAGGGACGTCAGTACGAATAGTGTACTGAGTATGTACAACACGTAAATAAGTACGTAACAAACATGGAAGAAATATTAAGTAAATGACTCAACCTGTAAGTCTGGAAAACTTTATAAATCATGAAATACTTATAGTGTCATGCATATGCGTATGAATGTCATGTCGTGTATAGGTACGTATTTTAAAACATCATCAGTCTCTGAGGGCATCCATCATATCATCTTGGCCACTGTGGGCAAATCATCAACGTATACCACCTAATCAGATGGTGGTACGTATATAACGTCATAACTTTTTTCGTATCCTATATAAATATATTATACATATATGCGTGTATATAACGACATCTGATCTTAGGTCAATGTACATGTATAAATGCATGAAATGCATAAGAAATACATTAATAAAATTTTCTTGGAATGCCATAAAAATTAATATAGCTTTCGGATAATTTTATCAAATATGTATTCTTTTGAGACCCATAAACAGAAGATATAATAATAATTAATATGGGGAATCAAGAATATAGACACTCATAGTATTTTTATGAATAGTGTCATTTATGAAAGTTGCGTATTTTGCTCGTTTTATCTGTATTACTTGGATAATGCCAAAAAGAAGAAGAGATAGCCTTAATATATTTAGAGTAAAAAATTCGTATGATATTTTGAAAAAGATGGTATAGTACTCTCTTAAAATCGAAATATTCCGTGCTATTATAATATAGAGCGACTATCGTCCTTGGCTTTGTACTCTGTATAATTCATTTGCCGAATGAACTTTAGTAATCATTCAAGATAAAAGTCCTTGGCTTGTATCTGTATAACCTACCTGCTAAGTGGGTTCTTGAATTTATTCAAGATACGAATTCTTGGATTGTATCTGTATAAGCCACTTACGAAGTAGATTCTTGAATTTCATTCAAGATAAGAATTCTTGGATGGTATTTGTATCAGCCACTTACGAAGTGGAGTCTTGAAATTCATTCAAGAATTCTTGGCTTGGCATTTTGTAAATTCACTTACCAAATGAACTTGGTATTATTTCAAGACAAATGCAGGGATAGCTATTAAGCCCTCTTTTTCCTTGTGCCGTCTTAATAGATTGCCCAAAGTCAAGTTATCTCCAATCCCCCTTTACTTGATGCCACGTGGGGAGGCTTTGTCCCCGCCTATAATTATCCACAAATTCTTAATTATAGTTAAATTTTTTTAAATCAATAATTAATTAATTATTCATTTAATTAAAAATTATCTCAATTTACTTAAAATACGGTTTATTTTTAATATATTTTGTACACCTTACTATCATGTCCTTGTAGTACATAGTATGGTACTAGTTCATAAATTTCAGATATTTTAGCGCGGGTCATATTTTATCCCAAAATATCAAACTTTGAAGAAATTCATTTTCTTTGATTTGCTTACCTGTTCTCCTTCACGAATTTACTCATCACATATTTAAAAAAGCATAATGCTTATAATCTCAAAATAATCCTGTTCCCGAACTTATGTAGATTAACTTACGAAAATACTATAATATGAAAATATGGGATGTAATATCTTATTTCCAAGCTTTCATCAATTTAATTATGGCATACTTTCATATACGAAAACATGGGGCGTAACATTGTTGCTGTAATGGTAAATTATAAATTTCGACTTGAATGTTCCATTTGTCAATATATTCCATGAACACAATTTTACATCAACACAAGATATGTAGCCTAAACCCATGAAATACCATAGAGCTATCAATTCTAAACACATAATATAAGAGCTAACATTAGAACAATTACAATTGGAATTATAATAGCAGCAACACTGACCTTCGACCTTTCTTGTCTTCTTTGACAATGGCATCGATCACTTTTTTTAATAAGACTCGCAAGAACAATCTTGTAATGTTCTTCCTCAATCGCAGGATCAACCCATCGAAAAATGCCACATCTTTTACCAATCTCATATCTTCGGTAGGCTAGGAACCTTCTTCCAAGACTGGTGGGTGTTCGTGACATTTTAAAATCTATAGCAACTTCACAATAACACAAAGGTTCCTTTTCTATTATTAAAGGGGAAGAAACGACAATAG
Organism: Nicotiana benthamiana; assembly: GCA_034376525.1. Taxonomy (NCBI): domain Eukaryota; kingdom Viridiplantae; phylum Streptophyta; class Magnoliopsida; order Solanales; family Solanaceae; genus Nicotiana; species Nicotiana benthamiana. The sequence continues at coordinate 50,540,853 of CM067325.1, read as the reverse complement.
CTATTATTTCTTGTCGGAGAAGGAAAAAATAGACATTTTAAAGAAAAGGAGATGGCAGAAATGGATAGGCAATGACTAATCCTAGCAAAGAGATTCAATTTTTGATTGTTGAAGTTAACACGAGAAAGAAGAAGGCACCAAATTTGGATAAAAATGAGCTTCTATCATGTTCAACAATGTATAATGTGGTAGAAAGAAGAAGATGGTTGTTAAAATAGGCCACAATATTACCGTTAAGGTTTTTTCACATGCCCTCATGTCCCTTACAAACGTGTGAATCACGCACTAAAGTCAAATATGACACATAGAATCAGCCTCTTGTCATAAGCTTTATTATTCCGATTCGAACAAGTGTAATTGTCCACTTGGCAAATTGATAAGTTCGGGGACCAACATGATAAAGTAAAACAAATATAGGTGTCATTTAGGTTATTCTGCCATTAAAGATTGAAAATGAAGTAAAATAAGAGAGGAAAAATGTTCATGGTTTACTATTCGAGGGGGGAGTATAATGTTTTACATTAAGATGGAGGACTAATTTTGAAAACATAAAACGTAAAGCAGACCCACAATTTAGGCCCCCTCCAAGGGAGAAACAACCTTTGTCCTCTGTTGGCTCGAAGTTGTCATCAAAGCTTCGATGAAACCCTAATTTATAGCACCCACCCTATAAAAGAACAGAATTCACATCCAATTTATGTAAAAGTCCTTCAATTGATTCCATTTATCCCTGATATTTTGCAGTTATTTTTCCAGTCATGGACGCTCAGAGAGCTTTGTTGGATGAACTAATGGGCTCAGGTATGCTTTATTCAACTAGTTGTTCCTATACTTATATTTTTTTATTTGCTATACGAATTATAGTTTTTGCTATGTTTATACAGACGAATACCAATTTTGATATTTTTGTCGTTTTTGATTTTGTAGCTCGGAATTTAACTGAAGACGAGAGGAGAGGGTTCAAGGAAGTTAAATGGGACGACAGGGAAGTTTGTGCATTCTATATGGTTCGATTTTGCCCCCACGATCTGTTCGTGAATACTAAGAGCGATTTAGGTCAGTTCCAAAATCTTACTCTCCTCGATTTGATTGATGAATACCAACTGTTTTTGGATTTTTGCCAAAAAAATTGTTTCTTTTAATCATGAATATGATATCTGGATAACTTTACTATCTGCGTTTTAGCTAGCGAATGGCGTCTTGAAACTACTCCTGATTGTTTTTGGCTTGTTGTTTTATATAGGAGCATGCACGAAAATTCACGACGCAAAGTTGAAGGAAAGGTAAGATTGAATCTTTCTTTGGTTCTCTGGGACTGACAATGTTTTTTTTGGGGGCTGAAAATCAGATATATTTCACGCCTTCATGCAGAAAATAAGTTGGCTTCCTTAGTTCCTTCAGCAACCAAATTAAAAAAGAACTGATATACTGTTATGCCAACGCAACTTGTGAGGTTTCTACCTCTAGTATTTCTACGCCAAGCACATGATGAATAGTTATTCGTGATAATCTTAACATAATAATTTGGGTCAAACAAGTTCATCAAGACACTAGGAATGATAAAAGGGTTGCTCCTTCTACCCCAATCTATATGGTACTATTATTTTTTGAAGAGTCAAATAGTCTTGGTTGATGATAGTGAAACCCTGCTAGAATTCGTAGCCTCTTCTGTATAGACACACTGTTTTTTGTGTGGTTATTTTCTGGGATGTAACAACAGCACTCTCTTAGCGCTGTTTTTTTAATATCTATAATACCTTACCGTTTCAAAAATAAAAATAAAATGGTCTTGGTTAACTACATCCTCTTTTCAAACATTTCAGATATCTTTTATCATAAAAGTTTGTGATTTTGGTTACTTCTTATGTAGTTCCCAACTTTCTATATTTTGAGAAGAATTAGAGTCATTTCTGAATTATAAATAAAATAAAGATTGTTCTACTCTAGTACCCCAAAACTTGTCATTGTTTTTAGGACGAAAAGAGTAGCTTTCTTAAACCTAGTGTCTTAACATGACGGAGGAAGAAACAGAAGTTGAAAGCTTGAACCTCAATTGGTGGGTACTCCTAGCAACCTCAAACTTTTTGAAGATGAATTGGTTTCCAAATGATTGAACTTCTTGTGAATATGATGGTATATACTTTCTTGATTCAAAATAAATATATTAGAAGTTATGCTGATACCTTCTTTATAAGGATTGCAAGTTGTTGGACGCTCGGAGCTTAACTTGAGTTAACCTGCAAATTATGTAAAGCAAACAAGACTTCAATATTGTGGTAATTAACATAAGCAAGATTCAACTTCTTGTATCCCCTAGTTTCAGCTAAGTTCTTTCCATAGTAAGATCATATTATCAAAAGTTTTGAATTAACATTTCAACAACCACAGTCGTTCAGTTATGTTGGAGTTATGGTAGTTGCATGACAGTAGCCATACTTGAGCTGTAAAGGGTGAAAAGGAATCCTTTAAACTAGTTTCATTGATTAGTAACCGTGAGCAGCAGTTGAATTCTGTACATGTGTTGAAAAGCTTCCCCATAAAGCTTTAACACTTCCATGCTCATAAGTCAGTACACCTGAAAAGGTGTGTCAAATCTGTAAAATCACGCAGAATGGTACCATGAAAAAGGTAAAAAAATGAATGTAAAACTGTGATAGGTTTATAGGAATTCTGTATGACTATTAACGAACAGCATCCTTTTGGTTCCAATGTCTTTTTCTTTAAAAGGTAATTTTGTTTGGGTTCTAATGTAGTGTCAAGGTCAACGACTTCCATATTTGTTGCTTTTATCGGCCAATCAGTGAATCCAATATTTTAGTTTATACTACGGCTTTGGTTCCGATGTCTTTTTCTTTAAAAGGTAATTTTGTTTGGGATCTAATGTAGTGTCAAGCTCAACGACTTCCATATTTGTTGCTGTATCAAGGCCAATCAGCAAATCCAATATTTTAGTTTACACTACAGCTTTGGTATTGATACATGTGCATGTTGACTGCGGAATTATAGTGAAGTATGACCTAGACTTTTTTCTTTGATAGAAGTCAAGTTGGTAGATTTTGATCGCTCTCCTTTATGAGGAAGTACCAGCCTATACCTACTATGGTTAGGTTGTACTTCATAACAATTTCATCTCTTAAATAATTTACTGGTGTATTAGTAATTTCTGTTTGAACGAAGACCTTCTAGTGCTGAAGCTTGACTGGTTCTACCTGCCTCTCCAGAAGTCGCTTATCTCACAGTTTGTGCATGCAAGAAGATTGTGAATTAAGCCGTTCTCATTTATGCACTCCTCTTTCATTGTTCTGAAAGTTCTTGTTTTCTTCTTCAGTTTTGAGAACTCTCCAAGACACGATTCTTATGTTCCCAAGTTTGAAGCAGAACTAGCCCATTACTGTGAGAAGTTGGTAGGTTTTTGACTGATGAGTTTCGGAGTTCTTTTCAACTTATTCTCTGAATAATATCCGGTATACTTAATTTGTTGTTATCATAGGTGATGGACTTGGATAGGAAAGTTAAGCGTGGTCGGGAACGCCTTGCTCAGGAGGTTGAAGCTCCCCCACCTCCTCCAATATCAGCAGAAAAATCTGAGCAATTATCTGTTTTGGAGGAGAAGATTAAAATCTTGCTAGAACAGGTGGAGTCTCTTGGTGAAGCTGGGAAAGTTGATGAAGCTGAAGCTCTCATGAGAAAGGTTTGGCTGATATTCCTCTGCTACTAATTCTTTCTTGTTTTGAATTTTGCAATATCATGATGGTAGAGTCAGTCAGTATCCGGACTTCTTGACATTCATGTAGGTGGAAATGCTAAACGTTGAAAAGACAGCCTTGACTCAGCAATCCCAGCATAACAGTGCACTAATGATTGCACAAGAGAAAAAGATGGCTTTGTGTGAGACATGTGGTTCCTTTCTTGTAGCAAATGATGTTGCGGAGAGGACTCAGTCTCATGTCACTGGCAAGCAGCATGTTGGCTATGGGTTGGTTCGAGATTTCTTGTCCGAGTACAAGGTACTTGTCACTAGATTTTCATTTTCTCTTTTCCTCACGAAACCACATAGTGCAACTTATATGTTTTCTGCCTTCTGTTGCAAAAGATATTCTATGTAATGGACTGTAATATTGCTTCCAGGATGCTAAAGAGAAGGCAAGGGAAGAGGAAAGATTAGCCAGGGAGAAAGAAGCAGAAGAAAGGAAAAAGCTGAGGGAGAAAGAATATGACAGCAGACGACGAAGAAGTGACTCATCTGACAGGGACAAACATAAAGATCGAGACAATGACAGGGAAGGGGATCGCTACCGTGGAAGAGATCGTGATCGTGACAGGTCCATTGACAGAAATGGCAGAGGAAGCCGTGATTTCGAAAGGGCGTCAGGTTGGAAACATGGGAATTCCAGAAATGGGAGAAACAGAAGCAGGGAGAGATACCGGGAACGTGATAGAAGCAGGTCACACTCTCCTATTAGACATGGTTCCAAGAGGTCCAGGAGTCCAGTTCGCAAGTATTAGAAGATTATAAACGTGATGTCTGAACTTTGAAATTTGAAGAGGTAGACATTTTTATAACTCACCAATCTTATGAATGTATGCTTTTGAATCGTAAGTGCCATTGTCATCATGTGTGAAACTGTTTTTGTTCTCACAGCTCTTTTGAGACTATATCATCTCCCTATCATCAATATAATTAGAGAAGGGTCGAGGTAGGTATAACTTCATTACCGTAACTCTTTAATGATCTATTTTGGTTTGACGTATTCAGAGGTTTTGATCCCTGCTCATCTGGGGTCACCAATTCTATGAAGTTAAAAAACAGATTCATTAGTTATCCATGGATACTGCTGCTAGAGGGAGATCCTTGCATGGTTATTCCTTAAATGAGGTAACAACTTTTATTAGATGCGGATTGCCGAATGACTTGTTGACCATCGTTGGTTTGGTTCCTTTATCTTTTGGTCATTCAGATGATAAAACAGAAGTTCTTTTCATTTGGTAATTCAGATGGCTCAGAGCAATTTAGTGCTAATTGTTATTGCATATTTGGCTTCATGAATATGAAAGACTCCATGTAACTTGTCTATCAAGTATCCTCCAAGCTCAGATAGGTAACCTCTATCCTGACATACTTACCATCCCTCTACCTTCTTGTGTGGAGCTAAATTCATGCAGGCAGCATTTTGGACATAAGGCGGCTAATGAGTCTAATGCGCAATCAACAACTGAATAGATAATATAGTTGAGAATATCAAACAAGTGCTTATTGTCCACTTGGATTAGTGGGTGCAGGCTTTGGCATCGTGTATAGGTATCTATCACTTTCTTAGACTTTTCCTCTTAAAGTATACACTATAGATTCCTCTTAAAGTATACACTATAGATTCCCTTCTGCAATTTATTCATTGCAAGGGGGTGCGAATTTTCAGCTCTGCCAAAGTTCTAGATTCTGCGGGTGAAATTATGGAAAATATAGCTATACTAGGTGGGCTAAGGCTCGTTCTCCCAGTATTGTGATTGTAATGGTGGTCAGGCATTGAATAGCATTTTGCAAGCTCTCTCTTTAGGGGAGCAAAAGTTAAAAAATCCGACTTTCACTGTAATGAAGAACAGATGATATAGTATCCATAATGACTTCAGTATCTCCATTGGAGTCCTTCAACAAGAATTACTGAGATCTAGCGTGAAGTTGAGCATCATGTTCCTCCACTCTGTAGAGAAAATGTATTAGCGAATTCTTAGAGTTTTGGCTAAAAAGCATTTTGTTGAAGGATTTCAGAGAAAAAGTTGACTCTAAAATCTTCCCATGCAAATCCTAAGGTTTATTATTATTTTGTTCATTTTTATCTTGATTGTCAAAAAAGTTGCTGACTAATAACTTTTTTTATCACTAACATATAGTCATTACGGCTAATAATTGAATTAATCACTGAATTTGTCAAACATAATCTTGTAACGTTCTTGGAACTTTATTTACGTGGTCTAAAGATAGCATTATCATGCAGCAGACATAGAATCCCCTAAATGCTCCGACCACATGGGCAAAAGTTCCATCATTTTCTCTCACAAGGATTGAAGTATGCACAGGAACAAGGGGTGGGTTTGGGCAGTTCGGATTGGATATGAAAATTTTGGTCTGGATTTTCGGTTTTCGGATTGAAGTTGACAATCTAAATAAGCTCGGATTGGATTGAATTTTTTAAGTTTGATTTTGTAGATTAATCGGTTTGGATTTTTGATTTTGAGCTTATAGTGGAGAGATTTTTTTCTTTTACAAAAATGAATATCCAAATGAAGTATTAACGTTAAATTGCATGAAAAGTTTTTCATTCTCAACGCAATTGTCTAAATAAAGTATTTAAGTAATAAAAATATTATTAATAAAATACAATAGAGATATTAATACGATTGATAAAAAGTAGTTATAGTAAAATTATGTTCAATTAGGTAGTATTATGACATTAACTTAGTAGTTAATACTGAATATGAGATAATATATAATGAGTAGGGTACTGAATGTTTTACTATTGACATTTGGACAGTGGATCAAATATAAAGTATAAAAATTCTGAATTTTTAGATATTCAAAAATTTGAAGTATCAAATCCAATTTACAATTCAAAATTTAAAATTTTAAAATTTAAATTCAAAATTCAAATAAAAAATCCAAAAAATAGATTTTAGGATTGTCCAAACTATGTCCACCCCTAATAGTAAAACTCTGTCTGACCAAAGCTTTTTGAGGCTAAAAATATTTTTTTGAATAAAAAAAGTACTTTTAAAAAAAATTGAGGTGTTTGGCCAAAACAGAAAAGTACTATTGAGCAGCATCAGGGGCGGCTCAAGTATATACGGGGTCTAAAGTCAGTTTAATATGAGGCCTAAATTTTTAAAAAGGAAAATTATAAGATATGTTTTTATTTGAAGTTTATTCTTCTAACTTTTTGAGATATAAAGTCGTTAATAATTTTTTTATCTCATTGATTTTCTCTGATAATTCTTGCTCGATTGATATATAGCCAACTTATCTAATCTTTCTTAAGATATTGTTGATCTTAGATAAGATTTTACAAAGCAATAGAAAGATAGAACTATTTGAAGCTTAAAAATATTTTTGAACACTTAGAACTAGTGAAATATTGGAGAAAGAAGATGGGTAATGAAATCGTGGAAAAAGACGGTAAGTAAGAATATCAAAGAGAAAGACAAAAAATATGTAAGGTTTTATGAAATATCAAGAGATTGGATTAAAAAAATTGACTGGACAAATTAAGAAAGAAATAGCAAAATTTTAATGGAGTAAAAGTTGAAAACTGAAGATTGAGAAAACTATTCATCTACCCATTTTTAAGTAAGTCAAATCACTACTTTATTTATATATCTAAAAAAAATCTTTTATATTAAAAACCTCTACTTTTGTGTTAAAGTACTACATATTTTTTTTTAAATACTTATGAACCTATTGTTTTTAAAAAATGTCCCTCCCTCCCCCTCAAACTTGGTCCCGAAGGCACGAGCAGTAATAGAAGCAGATTTTCTATTTTTGAAGAAGTTACAAATTCTAGCTTCTTTCAAAAGGTAAATATAAAAACTCAATTTATTCAAGACAAATTCATCTTTACTACGATCATACCTTTTTATAATAGCGTCTTTATATAACAATCATTCACAATAAAAATCAAATTTTCTTCATAATTGTTTTTCTAGGTTATTTTTGTCCTTCTACAATCGTTTTTTTAAACTTATAACAGCAACAACTATATTTTTACCAAAACACTCTTCATAAAATTACATCTTTATAACATTCATGTAAAATCTCTATGATTACTAATAATAATTCTAAAAACCTACACACAATCTTTTCTATTGAATACAGATTACATCTTGCATAATAAATATGATTTGAAGATCTGAATATGGTATCCTTCAAGGGAAATCTAAGATACTCTTTTGCTCAAAGTTTGGACACAAACTTTGTCAATTCAAAAGTTATATTGCTAATAAAAGAATGAAATCTATGAAAGAAACTACAATTGTAAAATTCTCCTATCAACATTGAGAGAATTTATTTTTATAGTATCTTTAAAATATGTACTTTAGAGTTTAAAGCTTTCTACGTAATTATAGATCTATAAATAATGTACTGGTGTTTTTTAATATTTAATTAGCGAAATATGCATATCTTTGAGATTTTTAATTAGAATAATTTTTATCTGTAATGTATAATAAAAGAGAATAGATATTGATATTTGGATAATTTTGTCTGTTTAACAACAAAAAGATATTTAAATGTCAAATGATATTATAAGAGAATTTGTATACAAAATAACGGAATAAACGATACTGTTATATAAAGGTTTGACTTGTATAAATTTATATTTTTCAAATTATTTCTCATTAATTTAATCTTTACTTTTTTGTATCTACAATCCCTTTATTCTCCTTTTCATTTTCATCGTATTTTATTCCTTCGCCTATTCCTCTTTGGAATAGTATGTATTATAAATAGGTCTCTTCTTTTGTATACAAGATATTAGATATTATTGTTTTGGATAATTATATTTTATGTGATTAAATCTTTAATATTTACATTTATTTTAATTTGATAACAAATTCAATTTTTATTTATCTATTTTAAATAATACTAATTGTAAAGCAAATTTTATTGTTATCTATTATTAAGTGACACTCAAAAATACTTTTTGAAAATATTAGCCAATAATTTTTTTTTCAAATATTACAAAAGGCACTTTACAATGAATTGACCAAATATGAATTATTACTATTCAAAAGTATATTTTCATAAAACACTTTTCAAATAAATAATTTTGACAGCCTTGCCAAAACGAGCTCTAAATGTTTGCACGGAGAACGTTGAGGGCAGTGGATAATTTTAAAAAGATTGTTCATTGCTTTTCCTTACACAGGTGAACTTACCGTACTTCACGCGGTCACAAAGGATCACGTTTAATTTATGGAATGGTCTTTTACTAATATTCAAATGTTTAACAAAATTTAAAAATTACGTCATAAAGAGAAAACTTAAAACTTTCTAGTTCTTTCGTATGATTTATTGTTTAAAAAGATGAATAAAATGGTAATAACAATTAAATTTGATTATATGGTTCTAAATATATGTGATATATTTTTATGCTAGTTGTTTAAGCAGTAGATGTTAAGTGAAAGATTTGGAAACAAGATAAGAGCAAGAGAGCAAGGTGATAACCAAACTGACTGTTTAATAATCAAGGTCTCGAGCCTGCATGTCCGAGGCCTTGAGGTCGAACTTGATGTCTCGCTGACGGTAGTTAATGGAAGACTAACAGTTATAATAAAATCAATAACGTCTCTTTATACCCAATAATAGACAATAAATGAAGAACAATAAATAGAACACAATAATATAAGCAATAAATGGAAGTAACGAGATCAAGAGAATACATTAAAGAACAGAGAGAATGTTCTTGTATATTTAGTATTGATCATCAGATCCCTTTACAAAATGAGACGAATCCCCTTTATATATGAGGGGGACTCCCAACATAGTACAAACGTATTAATTATAAAGATATGAGGCTCGTACGGCCTTTTAATGCCATGATACGGGTCAGAGCTAGCCTACTAGACTTTGTCAGCTCTAGTCGTGCGCCTAGGGAACTTTTCACTTTTCTATCATAACTGTTGACTTGCACTGTCTCGAGGTCGGGCATCGATGACACCTCGGGTGTAAATCTCGACCGTAGTCTTGAGCCTTCGAAAAACTTGCTAATAAAGCATCGTAATAGCCGAAAATTAGACCCTATGATTTTACCGCATACAGATAGTCCCCGCGTTTCTTAGAGCGGAACGATACGAAATGACTTTGATATCCATCTTTTCAAACTCCTCACGATAGCGATGTCATACTGATGATGTCATACTTATGACATAGGCCTTTGTGATAACTGAGCCCTCCAATCGGTCCTTCTTTCCATAATTATTTAATGCATTGCCGACTCTTATTCTCCAAAGCGATAATATTGCCGCCATTCTAGTTCTCAAAAACGTATTGATTGCGCCTCCTGATACGTCTTTCAAAGATATTGATGGCGTCGTCGGTTAAACTGCCACCCTTTCTATAAATAGGAGCCTCTTGGAACCAATTCTTCATTCAAGTATTCTCTAATAGCACTTCACCCTTTTTCTTCTCTTCATCCCCATCCGTTGTTATTTCCCATGTTTGTCCAACGGACTTAAGGTTACATGGCTGTGTTCTCATCAGTCATGCCATGGCCTTTTTCTAGGGCTTTCCCTTATCGAAGGAGGTTGCACTAACGTGTCGTTGTGGTTACTATTGTCGTCGTTGGCTCGAGGCGATGAGATAGGGGGCCAATTTCTTATGACTTAGGAAGATGTTTGGACTCTATACCGCTTCTCAGAAGGGCGTTCAGACTATACACCGCTGTTCATCTCCTTACTCCGACCTGGAATGGCACTTCATCCCTTTGCTTTCCGTGGGGTGAAGTGGAACTACCGACCGCTAACTTGCACGGCACAATGTCCTAAGAAGTGGACTCAAATTAGCCGTGCAGGTAAGGCCAGCACTCACCAAGTCTTCTACCAGGCCATGACTTCCTTGGCCTGGTAAAAGCTTTTGCTCTTTGGCAGGCTACGACTTCATCTTTTTCTGATTTTTCCGTATCACTTTACTCTTCTTCATCTTCTCCCTTGAAGATGCCATTTTGGAAGATCGAGATGAGGCTACAAAGGAGACGGTGCTCGAAGATACTATCACTGAGGATTCACCCCCGAGAATAGATTAGACAATTGGCTTCTATTATACATACACTTTTTTGCTTATTTATTTCTATGTAAGGACCCCTCATGCGTTGTTGTAATCATATCTCATAGGCTTTTGTAGTCATATGTAAGGACCCCTTGTGGGCTTTTATAATCATATGTAAGGACCCCTCGCGGGCTTTTGTAATCGTCGTTTATTAATGAAAAAGGTGTTTCTTCGATTTGCTTCTGACTTATGCTTTATTTCCCTTTGTCTGCATTTGTGAAGAATCTGAATGCATGACTCCACCGATTGGTGCGAATATCGAGCCAGGGTGCAAGTATCACTTTTGAATCTTGATTGATTAACATGATTCCCCGTAGAACCCTTTGCCGTTCCTTGGACCGAGCCCGGATCGAATTGGCAAACTCGAGTCGTCGAGACCCCCGACTTTTAGTTGAGTGAGAGTAGGGCTTCGAACTTTCAGAACGAGGCTTAGCCTTTATACCTCGCGATAGTACTTGATTGGGGGAGGGGGGTTGACCGGATGCCTCAATGCCAAACCCATATGAGTAGGTTCTTATAGCTCTTCTTCTTTTTGAGAGAGGTCCTCGAGATCAGATACTATCTCGGGACTTATAGTGATGTCATTGGCTTCCTGGAGCCTATCTTTTTCTTGGTGGAGGTCCTCGAGATCGGGTACCATCTCGGGACTTATAATAATGTCATTGGCTCCTAGAGTCTATCTTCTTCTTGGTGGAGGTCCTCGAGATCGGGTACAATTTCGGGACTTATAATGATATTGATGGATCCTTAGAGCCTTTCTTCTTTTTGGTAGAGAGAGGCCTTTGAGATCGGGTACCATCTCGAGGCTTGGCTGATGTGGGGGTCTGTGATCCCAAAACGTCATATGACAACGTCAAGTGTATGGCATGGTCATGAAATGACCTAGGTCCCCTCGGCACATCTTCTCAAAGCGATAAGAGCTTTAGCCAGTATTTTTAATTGGCCTTTGAGACATGCTAATAGTCGTCGCTTTTTCCATAGATAGGGTTGTCATCGCCCTTTTAAAGATTCCACTATTTCGAGTAGTTATCCTCTTAGGGTTCTCCTTTCCTATGTTAGGTCTTCCATCATTTCAGTTTTGACGCTCTTGCTCAAATTCGCACTCCAATTCTCTAGTTTTACCACAGTCATGACTGCTACATCAGGGTCCGCTCGGCAAGGAGAAAGGGGTTCCGCCTCTGGTTCTCGCCTGGTTGGTAGTGTACCATTAGTGCCAGGTGGGTTATCCTCTAGGTATTATATTTGGGGGGGGGGGGGAGGGGAACCTCCCGTCAGAAAAGTCTCCCAACGTTCAAAGTCATTGGGAGTATGCCTCAAAGTTTACTTCTTTAATAGGAAAAGAGCGCCTTGAGTCGGCAAGGAAGGATTGTGGATGGGGAGAAAAAGTTGCATTGCGGGTACCTTCCCCGAGAGAGAGCATTATGACCCATGTCGAGGAGTTTATGAACGTAGATACATATCATTTTACGTTGGGACCCCTTGACAGGGTTGTGCTCGACTTCTGTCGAAAGTACTAGGTTACCTCGGCATTGATTCATCTGTCATTTTGGTAGATAGTCTTGATGATGAGGTTCTTTGCGGAGAAATCAGGGCTTGAATTCACTCTTAGCCATCTCATCATGTTGTACCGGCCTTTTTACCATTGAGGATCGATAACCCTACGATGTCGCTACACCATGCCGTTTGTTGTTGATGAAGAGGAAGGCGGATATGGGAAGTGGATGAGCCGAATCATTCGAGTATAGACTGCCGATATTATCCCTGTGGAGTTTCTGCCACGTAAGTGTTATACTCGTGCCTTTGTAGTTTTTAAATATGGCAAAGGTGAGCTTTGTAAATGCGCCTATGTTTTCTTTTCTGCATCAATTCATGGATGCCGTGCGAGGTCCCTGACTTGCCGGATTGGCTCGGAAGTTGGCAATCGACTCGACTTATAATGAGCATAAATGGCGAGCTTTGTCTAGGGGTAGATGTCAGGGAAACCACCACGGTATGTGCTAGGTGATTTTCTCCCCTTTGAATGGAATTTTTCTTCTAATACGTACTAAATTCATTGTCGTAGGCGTCGGGTAGTCCTTTGAGGCGAGACCATGTCCTCTTGGATAGGGAAAAGGATCGCTAGCTTCTGGGCTAAAGATCGATAATAATATGCAAGAAAAGCCTTTGCAGGGCAACGATGCTCAAAGCAAGACGAATACAAATCGAGGGTTCGGAGAGGATGTATTGGCTGAGCCTGTTGCACCCGCGATCTCTGGCATTGGAAAAACGATTTCTGCTCTGCTACCATATTTTTTTCCTATCAAAGGTACTTCGGGGAATGGGGATTCTCTGCCGCCGATTCTTTCTCCCATTGAAGGTGCTTCGATGGATGCTCGAAGCCCGGGACTGTATATACAAAGCGATCGTGTGCCAACCGGGATCGACTCTTCTGTGGCTGCGGCAGCCAGACTAATAGATGTGCGCTCGACCTTTGAGGAAGCTCAGTGGCTGTACAAGAAATGGCGGTCTATTTGAAGGATGCCGCCGATGCTCGAGATAAGCTGAGAAGGGCTCCTGATCGCAAGAGCATGAGCAAGTAATATACTCGACGTAAATCTCGAAGGGAAACCTTCGAGGAGATCCATGCTAGGTGTTTTAGCTTCTCGAAAGAGGTGAAGCGGGGCAGACGAATATGGTGCTATGTCACTTTTGTTCGATGCCGAGGATAGCGAGGATGGGGCCGATAGGCCATTGTCCCAAGAGGGATGTAGATTCCCTTTTCAGGTTCTGTATATAATACTCTCAAAGTACGTTATAAATGGATCTTGTACTCTTTCACATATGTGTAAAGACGAAATCTTGTGACTTCATCTTTCATGTACTTCATTTTTCCTTGATATTTGTTAGTCGTTAGCCAGATGAATCAGTCTTCGATTTAAAAGGGGGTCCTTAGATTCATAGTATGGCTCTAGGGCTCATTAGGCTGGCCTGTAGGCTCTTACGCGCTTTGAACGATACGACCTCTTAGTATAAGCCGTCATTTGAATTATTATGATTTTTCTCTTAAGCATATTTAGTTAACTATTTCGAGTTTACTCTTCGATTCACGTTTTTGACTCGAGCTCATTTGACCCTCAAGTTTTTGAATTTAAGGCTAGCCGTTAGGCTCTTATGCGTTGGGTAGGTACAACCTCTAGTATGGGCTGTCGATAGTGGCTCTTACGCTTTAGGTCGGTACGATCTTTTATATGAGCTGGCGATAGTGGTTCTTACGTATTTGGTCGATACGACCTCTAATATGGGCTAGTGACGGTGGCTCTTACACATTAGGTCGATGCGACCTCTTATATAGGCTGACGATAGTGACTCTTATGCATTGGGTCGATACAACCTCTTATATGGGCTGGTGATAGTGGCTCTTACGCATTGGGTCGATGGGACCTTTATATTATTTTTCCCTTGTTAAGGACTTTTGAAGTTGTGTTTTCCCGAATCTTTGACTGTTTGATAAAACCTCGATTGTGATCCCTTATGTGGCGATGATCGAGCACCTCGGGAGGTTTGGCTCGATGACTGAGTATCTCGAAGCCTGTAGTTAGGAGCTGACATGGTCGAAGCTCTTTTTCCTATGTCGAGGGTATCTTGTTTAACCAGTTCTTTTCAAAGTATTTTTGAAGTAACTGAAGGCCTGTGATTTTATAGCGATGGTTGGGCGTCCCCGAGTCGCATTAGTTTGGCTGGTACAACCTTGTGACCGTAGTCATTTATGTTTGGTCGGAGCCTTTTAGTCCCCAAGTGAAGTAGTTTCTGCGTCAATATCGAGGGTATGCCTTTTTAGTGGTCTTACAAGTTCGATATATAGCCTTAATTTTAAGATCGGGCTTATGCCTTTAGTAAGGTCTTACAAGTTTTATATGCCTTTGAGGTCTTACAGTTTTGGCTACTTGGTACACGTATGGTTCATGCCTTGCTTGAGTTTTTACAGATATTGTCACTTGGTACAAGTGTGGTTCATGTCTTGCTTGAGGTTTTACAGATATTGTCACTTGGTACAATTGTGATTCATGCCTTGCTTGAGGTATTACATATATTGTCACTGCCTTATATAGGTGTTACGTGGCCGAGGCCGTCCGTATGTGGTCTTATGGCCTCAGGTTTGATAAGTCAATGGGGGTGGCGATTAGCGGCAGTCCCCGAGTCATCAAAGGTTTCTTAGCTCGGAGCCAGTACTTGTAAACTTGGTATTGCCTCACTGAGGGCTTATGATCTCGAGGTTTATGACCTGGAGGTTATGTGGCGTTGAGTTTTTGATGACATTACCCGAGGGTTCGGGATGTGTTTTGATAGAGGAGACATTTTTGCAAAAATACCAATCTTTGAAATGTGAAATACTATTGAAAGTATTCTTTGATTACTTGGTACAAGTATACATATTTTCGCTGTTAGGGGCTCTGTTATTTTATACAGACACGATTTATTCGATCGTTTGGCCCGGTACATTACTTTCCTATCGAGATCCTTTCAATACTTCTTGGCTTTTTCGAGAAGGTGATCTTTCGGGGGATGCCCCCCAGTATTTGAGGTTGATTGAGAAGGAAACTTTGAATACTTTTTGAGTCTTCCTTAGGTAGCATATAGGTGTTGCATCATTAAAAACCTTGCCGGTAAAACCCTTTTGGGATAAAAACCTGATTGAAGGAAAAGAGTGCAACGCATGCTTGAAACTTAAGCCCTTCCAGTTGGAAAGTGCTTCGAGCATTTTGATCAGATACCTGCACACAGGTTAGTATAAGATGTAACTGACAAAGTTAGATGATCATACCTTAGTGTCGACGGTGCTTCGGGCCCCGATGTGATTCAATCGCTTGTTATGAAGACTGGGGATGGTCTTTTGTTTTGTTTAGTAGTGCATTTCGGAGAATGTAGCTTGCTATCACTACTTCATTGTTTGCTTATCCTTTAGCTCCTTCAGTGGCAGAGGTATTGGTGTCGGTGTTCTATTGTGCATCACGAACATATCTTTTAGTGCATGCTTCTCCCTATAGACGATTTTTATCCCATCCTTTGCTGGAAATTTCATCATTTGATGGAGGGTGTATGGTACTACTCCCATGCAGTGTATCCATGACCTCCCGAATAAGTCATTGTATCGTATGTCTCATTCGATTACATGAAATTTGGCATCTTGGGTTGTGCCGGCCACGTTGACCGGGAGGGTGATTTCCCCTTTTGTTGTTTCGCTCGCCATGTTGAACCCGCTGAGGACTCGAGAGGCGGGTACGATTTGGTCTAGCAGTATGAGATGATCTACCACCATCGACCTAATAATATTGGCCGAGCTACCTGGATCCACAAGTACACATTTAATTTGAAATGTATTTACAAGGAAAGAAATTACCAGTGCATCTTTGTGACGCTGAGACAAGGTCTCGATGTCCTCATCACAAAATGGGAGTGTGTCCTCGGGTATGTAACCTCGAGTTTGCTTTTCTATGGTGATGGATATTATTGTTCTTCTGATCATGGGTTCTTGTGGAGCATCTATGCCTCCCAATATCAAGTGGATGACATGTTGTTGCTTATTTGTTTCGTTCTTCTTGGTTGCCTCCCTTTTCTAGAACTGATTTTTGTCCCGGTCGTTGAGGAATTCTCGTAGGTGACCTTTGCTGAGAAGTGGGGCTACTTCTTCTCAGAGTTGATGGAAATCCTCGGTCCTATGGCCGTGCGTGTTGTGAAATTTGCACACTAAGTTATGGTTCCTTTGTGAAGGGTCTGATTGCACGGACCTTGTCCACCCGGTGTCTCTGATTTTACCGACCACGAATACGATGTCTGAAACATCAATATTGAAGTTGTATTCCGACAAATGAGGTTCCTTTATTGGTCATGTGTGCCTATCAAATCCAGCTCTGCTGAAAAGTCCCTGAGGGTTCTGGCCTCGATCCATTCTTCGGTCATCGCGGGGTATGTTACGCCTCGAGGCGTTTCTTCTATCTTTGGTGTATGGTTGGTATCTCTCTTTATTTGGCTTTGACTCCTTTGCAGGAAGCTTGTTAGGATATTCCGAGCCTGAGAGGGCTTCTATTTGGTCGTCTTCGACCCTGATTATTGATTGGTATCAGTTGTGGACGTCCGATCAAGTCACGACGGGATATTTAACTAAGTTCTGCTTCAACTGCTTTGACGCTACCGAGCTTTACTCGTGCAAACCTTGAGTGAAGGTTTGCACTGGCCAGTCGTCGGAGACCGGTGGTAGTTCCATTTATTCCATTTGAAAACGAGATACGAACTCTCGCAGAATCTCGTTTTCCCTTTGCTTGATTTTTAAAATGTCGGATTTCCTGGTAGCTACTTTGATGGCACCAGCATGTGCCTTTATGAAAGAATCTACCAGCATAGTAAATGAATCTATCGAGTTTGGGGTCAGGTCATGTCACTTCTTTAGAAGCCTTTTTAAAGCGTCTCTTCGAACTTTTTCAGTAGGACGTACTCGATCTCATTGTCCTCAAGTCGTTGCCTTTCACCGTGCAACTGTAAGCAGTGACATGCTCGTTAGGTCTGAGGTTCCATTGTACTTTGGAAGGTCGGGCATTCTGAACTTCTTTGAGATGGGTTTTGGAGCAGCTTCCTACGGGAATGGATTTTGCACAAACCTTTTCGAGTCTACTCCCTTCAGGACCGAGGGTGCGTCTGGAATTTGATCGACCCTAGAGTTATAGTCTCTACCTTCTTGTCGTTGGCCTCTATCTTTTTCTCGCCCTCCTTGATCCTCCTTGTGAGGTCCTCGAGCATTTTTACGATGGCGGGGTGTCAACAGTCGACCCATTATTGGTTGATCTTTCTGGTACCTTCTCGTCTTAGGAGGCCGTTTCCGGTGCTACCGTGCAGGGGGTTTTCTGGTGACTTTGCAGCTGAGAAATCGCTGACTATTGTGCCTGTAACATTTCAAAAATAACGTGAAGGCTAACCTCATGTTCTTCCCTGGCTGGGGTTTGCTGAGCTTCTGGTTGGTCTCCTTGGTGTATGCTCTTGTTAGTACTGGAATCTTATTTCGACGTGCTAGGCATCGTGTGAGCCGCATCTGGGTGGATCAGCTCTGGCGCGCCTTCAAGGTTTAGAGGTGATGCGCCAATACTTGGAACGGCTATACCACTCTTTTCGTTGTTCTCAAGACCGTTGTTTTCACATCCATTTACTGAGTTAAATATTTTGAACTGAAATTGAAGATCTTGGACAAGAAAAAGTGTGAAAGATAACTTGTGTTATGGAGTAAACCAACAAGAAAATAATCATTATTATTTTTAGCCCCACGGTGGGCGCCAAACTGTTTACCGTGTAAATGGTAACAACAATTAAATTTGATTATATGGTTCTAAAAATACGTGATCTATTTTTATGCTAGTTGTTTAAGCAATAAATGCTAAGTAAAAGATTTGGAAACAAGATAAGAGCTAGAGAGCAAGGTGATAACCAAACCGACTATTTAATAATCAGGGTCTCAAGCCTACCTGTCCGGGGCCTTAGGGTCGAGTTTGATGTCTCCGAGGGTAGTTAATGGAAGACTAACAATTATAATAAAATCAATGACGGCTCTTTATGGCCGATGATAGGAAATAAATGAAGGACAATAAATAGAATACAATGAATATAAACAATAAATGGAAGTAATGGGATCAAGAAAATATGTTAGAGAGCAGAGAGAATGTTCTTGTGGATTTAGTATTGAGCATTAGATCCCTTTACAAAATGACCCAGATCCTCTTTATATATGAGGGAGACTCCCAACATAGTACAAATACATTAATTACAAAGATATGGGGCCGGTACAACCTTTTAATGCCATGATACGGGTCAAAGCTAGCCTACTAGACTTTGTCAGCTCTAGTCATGCGCCTAGGGAACTTTCCACTTTTCTATCATAATTGCCGATTTGCGCTGTCTCGAGGTCGGGCATCGATGATCCCTCAGGTGTAAATCTCGATCGTAGTCTCGAGCCTTCAAAAAACTTGCTAACGAAGCATCATAATAGCTGAATATTGGACCTTCTGATTTTACTGCATACAAATAATTTGTCTATTTTTTTATTCGCATAAAGGATTCATAGTATAGTTTGTTGGTTGTTTGGTACAAGTGCAAATGAATTAAAAGGAGCATAATTTTTCATCTTTATCTAATTTAAAAGTGATATAACATATATATATATATATATAGTCTTCCACTTTAGTTGTCTTTAACTTCCCAAAGAAAAATAATCCTTTAATTAGGTATCCTCCTCCTCCTCCTTCTTTTTCACCTTAGCAAATGATGATTTCAATTCATATATATTTTTTATTTTAAGCAAATTTCAATTTTTGTTATATCTCTTAATTTTAAGGTCTTATTTTTGGGATTAGATTTATTCTTTATTAGCACATTAATTAATAGCAATTAAAATTTGTTCGCAAAGAATATTTTTTAAGTAAATTTTTGATATTTCACTTGTCTATTCGAAAACAATTCATTCATGCTCTCATAAAAAGTCTTTCATCCCTTCAAGTGATAAGAGCAAGGAGAAGAAAATGTCAGCTTTACCGTGAAGTTATTTGTTGACCAAAGGAACCAAAATGTTTTTAATAAATAAATAATAAAACGTTCTAAAGAAAGAAAGCCTATTGTTGTTTGGGTGAAAACTAAACAAATGAAACACACATTATTTTTAAAAATACTTAGAAATTTCACCAACAAAATATTCTCAAAAAGCTGTCGAAGTACTAACAATAGTAATTGTCTCAAAATGGTATTTGAGAAAGTGAAACAAACATTAGCATCTGTTAGTTTCCGATAATTCTTCATCTGTTATAAAATATTCTATTTTAGGTGAATGTTCATATTTAGAGAGATTCTAGGGTTTACTTCTTGGTGGCTAAGTCACCACCTCCCTATAAATAAAGGGGTTCTATTCCATTGTAAACCATCCCAAAGTATCAATAAGAATACTCCTCTCTCTACTTTTCTCTCTATTGTTCTTGTTCTTGTATTATTGTTCTTGTTCTTATATTATTTCATAACACGTTATCAGCACGAGACTCTACCGTCTCAAGAATCTTCTTGAGAAAATTAAGGTATTTCCCTTTTTCCGAATTTGGTTTTAATTATGTCTGATATTATGAAAAGAAAGTTCGTTGCCCTTGAAATTTCGGGCAAGAACTATATGACATGGGTGTTGGATGCTGAAATCCACTTAGATGCTATGGGTCTTGGAGACGCCATTAAAGACAGAGATAAAAGCATCCACCCAAGACTGTGCTAAGGCCTTGATTTTCTTGCGCCATCACCTTGATGAAGGTTTGTAAATTGGATATCTCACAGTCAAAGATCCACTCATCTTGTGGAAAGGCTTAAAGGAGAGATATGACAACCTGAAGTTGGTCACTCTGCCACAAGCACGATATGATTGGGCTCATCTGAGGCTCCAAGACTTTAAGTCTGTTTCTGAATATAATTCTGCAATGTTCAGAATTACTTCTAAATTGAAACTCTGCGGAGATAATATCTCTGATTATGATATGCTTGAAAAAACGTTTACAACGTTTCATGCCTCCAATATGGTACTGCAACAACAGTACAGAGAGAAAGGTTTCAAAAAGTACTCTGAACTGATTTCTCTTCTCCTTGTGGCTGAGCGAAACAATGACCTGCTCATGAGAAATCACGAAAATCGACCCACTGGGTCTACACCATTGCTTGAAGCAGATAAGGTGTATTCTCATTATGCCAATCATGGAAAAGGCTATGGCTTTAATCATGGTCGTGGTCGTAATCGGGGTCATGGCCGTGGACGTAGACAAGGAAGAAATTTCCCTGATGTCCGTCACCCCCCAAAGAGATATAACCACCAAAAGCAGAAACGGGATTATGAGGATCCAAAGGCAAATAGTTCAGAAACTATATGTTATCGTTGCGGTGGGAAAGGGCACTGGTCAAAAGCTTGCCGTGTACCAAGACATTTGGTTGATCTTTATCAAGCATCTCTAAAGAATAAAGGCCCTGAAACAAATTTTATCTCTGACGACAATTTTGACATCACCCACCTGGATGTGGCAGACTTCTTTGAGCAACCCAATGGGAAAATAGACCACTTAATCGGTGCTGGATCTGTGATGAAGGAAGATGTAATTGTTTGATTTTATTTTACTTATTTGTATTAGTTAGTGAATAAACTAATAGTCATTAGTATCAGCTCGTATTAGTTAGTTTATGATTATGTTAGTATTAGTTCTTTAGAATGTTTCAATATGCTTAAATTTCAAAGATATTTTTATTTTCCAGTAGAGTTAATTGATTAACCTAACAGTTAGTCGATTATCTAATATTTCGCATTAAAACTGGACTTTTCCGCAAGCTAAGTTAGTCGACTATCTGATTTAGTTAGTCGACTAACCTGATGACTGTTTACTAAGTTAGTCGACTATCAACTTAGTGTTAGAAACTACGCTTAACGCTAGAGGGGGGGTGAATAGCGTTTTAATGAAATTTAGCGTTTTCTTGCGGAATTTAAATTTTACAGGAAGTAAATAAGTGCAATAAAAATAACTTACACAAGGATATATCCTGGTTGGCCACAACAGTGGTTAGTCCAGTCCCCGAGAGACTCTCTCGAGATTTTCTACTAACTTGTTAAGCTTACGGGTGCTTAACAAACCTTTACAGTTGCTCGGAGATACAATCTCAAAGACTTCACTTGCTCGGAGGTTCCTCACCTCAAAGACTTCACTTGCTCGGGGATACAATCCCAAAGACTTCACTTGCTCGGGGATACAATCCCAAAGACTTCACTTGCTCGGGGATACAATCCCAAAGACTTCACTTGCTCGGGGATACAATCCCAAAGACTTCAACAGAGGAAGCACAAGTTCCTCAACACAAGAGAATCAAAATTCTCTTACAAGTATTTGAAATACTTGAACACTCACTTAACAAAGGTACTCCTTGATGAGTAGATATGAGTAAAATAATACGCTCAAGATCACAACAACTTTGAACAATAATATGGCTCTCAAAAGCTTTATGAAATGAGTAGAAAATGATGAACAATTGAATGAAAGCTTAAAGCAATGTAATGATCAGTTAGTGTATGTTGTTGTGTTTAAAACACTGAGTTGAAGCTGTATTTATAGGTGCAAAACTTGGTCTTACCGTTGTCTAATTGCCAATTAAGAATTGCTGAATTTACTCAGCGACAATCGATTGTCAAGACCGAACAATCGATTATCTGCCAGTCAGATCAAAAATCAATCCCAGATTTTACGCTTAATAATCGATTACTTACAATCCATAATGGATTACTGGCAAAATTCAAATTCAGATAATCGATTATACCAAATCCATAATCGATTACTTCAGCAACGTTCCAAAAATCATTTACAGATTTTAATCAAAAACATCGATTATAGCAAATCAATAATCGATTACCTCATTAACGTTTTAAAAATTATTTCCGGATTTTGAGCAAAACATCGATTACAGAAAACCAATAATCGATTACTTTGAGGTATTTGAAAATCATTTGACAACGGTCAGCTTCAACAATCGATTGTCCCTTGCAACAATCGATTACTTGTCATTTTCTGAAAATCTCAAATCACACTGTTTCAAGCCAAAGTTTTTGCGACTAAGTATAAACTTTGACAATCGATTGTTGGACATAGGCAATCGATTGTTAAACCCAGTTAACTCAACATAATCGATTACTATTAGTTACTAATCGATTACTTAAGTAATTTTAAAATCACTGGGAGACATCAACTCAACATAATCGATTACCATTAGTTCATAATCGATTATTCTGAGTATTGGAAAACTTTACCTCATCAATAATCGATTGTCATTAGTTCACAATCGATTATCTTGCAGATTTGGAAAAACCTGATGTTAACTGTCTTATTCACAATCGATTATCATTAGTTCATAATCGATTGTCATGCAGTCTTGGCTTATAAACAATCGATTATCATAAGTACATAATCGATTATTCTTAGCCCAGATTTCTGAGGTATGTTTAGAAAACATTTTGTCTAATGTAAATATGCATCATTTGAAATTATTTGATACAGAAATAAGTATGCATGATTTTGAAAAATAGTTTTATGAGAGAAGCCATGTTATGGAGTCAAGTTATAGGATCAAGATCACATTTAAGAATAACTCAATAATAACAATTAAAAACAACGTCTTGAGCTTCAATCTCAACATTTGTGCTCTTGTATTTGAACTCCGTCATATATCAATTTGTGCTTTGTTTGTCATTCATCAAAACCTACAAAAGAATACACGTTTAGTATATCGCATTGAGAACGTGTTTCCATCAATTTCCCCCTTTTTGATAATGGCAAACATTAAGCGGGATATGCAATTTTGACAAATAATATTGACGATTCAAGACAAGTAACAAGTATGCATATTTGTTCTTGTTCCCCCTCAATTAAAAAATTCCCCCTCAATTTAAGCTTATAAGCAATTAAGCAATTTAGAGGTGGTGCAATTTAGCAATGTAGAGGTGGTGCATACCCGTTATCCCCGTTATCTTCCCCCTTTTGCCATTAGCAAAAAAAAAATAGTAAGGAAAGATACACAAAGACGAAATAAAACAAGGTTTATTTATTGAAAATTAAAGGGGTATAGCAGAGGGACATCCAACAATACAATTAAAAACAGAAAAAAAACAATACAATATCAATTATCTCCGTCACGATCCGCCTCGTCATCCGGCGCAGCTTCAAAGGGAACGAGACCCGCATAGGGATAATGGACATGGTCAAAATAACCATGGATCTCGTGTGTCAACTGAGAGAGCTGGTCGGATATAGTTTGGAGAGTGGGCTCCTGAGATGGACGAGCACGACGGGCAGGACGGGTAGGAGGAGGAGCTGGAGCATGATCACCATCATGATGGAAGGATGATTCCGAGATTTCCCAGATTTTGGTACTCCTTTTGAGAGGACCATTTTCAGTGACAAATCCGGATGCTTCAAGAAAATTCATGATGAGGAGAGAATAAGGAAGGGGCATGTTATCGGCGACGGCATCGAGCATGTGCATTTTAATGAGCCGACACCAATTGATCTTGGCTCCAGTGACAATGGCATGTAAGAGCTTGGAGTCCTCTTGGGATATGGTGGTATGATTGTGCCTACGAGGTCTTAGGACACGGGTGATGAAGTAGAGGAGAAATCGATAATTTGGGTCCATGCCCGAGATGGTAGGACGACGAGAAGAAGCTTGATCATAAGAGATTCCGGCTTGGCGGAAAAGAATGGATTCATCAAAGAGAGAGCCGGCCTCATCAATATACCGGATAAGATCTTCACCATCGTTTGGAATGCGGGCGATGGTGTGAAGGTTCTCGTCAGAGAGGAGAATGTGAATGCCATTGATGGAGGTGACCACCTCACCATCTTCATCTTTGTGAAGATTTGAATAGAATGCTTCAACTAAAGTTGTGTTAATATGAGGATGGGTAAGGAGCAAGAAATCATAGAGTTGACACTCTTTGAGCATGTTGGCGGCAGGGGCGAAAGGTTCAAGGAGCTTGCTTGTTGAGAAGCGAGGAGGAAAAATAAATCGCTTCTCAAACTTGGAGAGAAACCTAGAAAGTTCAGCTTGAGTTTCGAAGAACAAAACGGACCTGTCTTCATATGGGAAGTTTAGAGGAGGAGGGACTGTTGAGGCTGAGGCACCTTGCCTGGAACGAGAACGTTTGGAGGAGCGTCCAGACATATTGGAAAATTTTTACTGCTGAATTTTTGAGACTAAGATGCAAGGAATTGACCTTTGATTTTTAGAAATGGTGCTTGAGTGAGTGAGAATGATCCTATATGAGGGCTATTTATAGGAGAAGGAGTGATCAGCCATTTACTAAAGATACCTGCTGAAAATTGAAAGTTGGAACAGTCAAAAACGGTAAGAAATAAATTTACTGACCGTTAGATAATCGATTATTTGGCAGAGATAATCGATTGTATTTACTGTTGGATTGAATTTTGAAACTGACAAATCGATTTAAGAGACAAACGGTAAAAAAAAATTTGAATGAGATAATCGATTATCAACACAAAATAATCGATTATGGAGCATTTATGTCCTGACAGCAATCGATGTTGGAGCCAAACGGTAACAAAGTTTAAACAAGAAATAATCGATTGTCAATTTTGGTAATCGATTATTATTGAAATATGGTTGATACAGAGAACTCGGAGAATTTCTGAATATGACAACTAATCGATTATAGGAAGAAATAATCGATTGTCTGGAAAAGTATTGCTGAATGACTGAGACGGAAATCGATTATGCAATATAAGGAGTTAACAAATTAAACACATTTGCATAATAAAACTAATCAGTCGAAACAATCGATTATTGATACTGATAATCGATGTACTGCACAGTAGATAATCGATTATTTTCTTGGGATAATCGATTGCGGTGTGCTAAGACTTCATAATTTATCTTACCTTTGGGGAAGTACCTGCAAAATGGAATTAAACGTCTCCGACGCTCAAGTCAGTAATTTATAGTGACGTGAATAAATTACACTAGTGTTATCAAGTGATATCGTGAACTCTTAAGAATTGTGTCCTAGAGTGTTCTTAAGAGAGTTTCGGGTACTTACCTTTCCTCCGACGTCGCCAATTACCTGATCAAGAGGGTGATCTTTGATCGTCCTCCATTCATTTTGTTCTTTTGTTTCACTCCC
The DNA here is from genome assembly GCA_034376525.1 of Nicotiana benthamiana. Taxonomy (NCBI): domain Eukaryota; kingdom Viridiplantae; phylum Streptophyta; class Magnoliopsida; order Solanales; family Solanaceae; genus Nicotiana; species Nicotiana benthamiana. The sequence goes on along the minus strand of CM067325.1, from coordinate 50,515,330 downwards.
CAAATGTGGAGCTTCTTCCGTTGATTGTTCCACAATTTCATCATTGATTTCCTTCGATGCCTTTTCTTGTATTTTGTTTTTCAAATTGCTTAAAATATCAACCGATCTGAATATGATTGTTTCCAAATATGACGCTTCCTCCTTCTTTGTGCTCTAGTTGAAGGGATTTGGATTCATCTCCCGTCATGTGTTTGGAGCATCCACTATCAAGGTACCATAGTACGCTTGATCCCTTCAAGCACACCTACAAAACAAATTAATTTTCTTTGGGTACCCATGCCATCTTGGATCCTTGAGGGTTAGGCATATTGTAATAATATGTTTGAGTAGCATGTCTATGACGAGTAAAACATGCGGGAGCAATATGACCAATGCGTCTACAATAATGACATGTCACATTCGGATTATGCATTCGTCTAGGTTCATAGTAGCTAGATGAATGAAGGTTGCTTACCTTATTTTGAACGCTATCATTTCTCCTACTTTGATCTCTAGGATGGGTAGTGTTTCTAGAGTGATGATATCTAGGTTGAGGACCATTTTGGGGTCTTCTAGGAGGTTCACAATTTTGCCTCAAATATGCATCATGTCTATGGAGACTATTTCTAGGCGGAGGGTCATTTCTTGGTCTAGCATGCAAATTTGTTCTAGGATAGCTATATCTAGGATACACATTTTTGTTGTTGTTCCTAGGTTGAGCTCTAGGTTTTTGAGGTTTAGCATCAACCTTTTCTTCATTTTTAAAACCTATTCCGTGCTTAGTTGATTTTAGGTTATCAAGAACAACATTCAAGTTTTTATGCGAGGAATTAAACTTATCTAGTGAGCCTTTAAGTCTACCTACTTCATTCTTAAGGTTCACACAAGAAACACAACCTTTAGTAGAACTTTCAGGTTTGTCGGCACTTCTCTTTCCATAAAACTTGTTTTGTTCGTGTAGCTTCTCATTTTCCAAAACCAGTTTTTCTAATTCCTTTTCTTTTAAAGAAATCTGTTTTTGAAAATCCGTTTCTTTTAGAGAAGCGTTTTCTCTTAAGCTAGTGACAGTTTTTGAAGCCTTTAAAAATTCAGTATATAACTCATCAAAAGCATTGCGCATTTCATCAAGTGAAAAGTTTTCAGACGAAATTTGACGTACCTCATTTTGGTTGTCTTCTTGTGCCATGAGACAAAGGTTTGCAGCTTCGTCGTTTTCTTCTTCACTTGATTCATCTCCGGAGTCGCCTCCCCACGAGATATATGCCCGTTGCTTTTTAAAGGATTTCTTCTCCTTTTTGATGTTTGGGCAATTTGTTTTGATGTGTCCAGTTTCTCCACATTCATAGCATTTTATTTGCTCACCTTGTTTTTTTCCTTTGCGCTCATATTCCTTGCGCATAAACTTTTGGAATCTTTTAATGACTAATCCAAACTCGTTGTCTTCTTCCTCTTCAATCTTTGGTTGGCTTGTGCTTGCTTTTAGAGCAATCTTTTGCCTTCTTTGATCATCAACAAACGGGTTAAGAATAGTAGATTCATAGGTTTTAAGATTACCTCTTAGTGCGTCGATGGTGACGTTTGAGACTCCAATTGATTCTTGGATAGCATCGGCTTTGGATCGCCATGCCGGTGTGAGGCTTCTAAGAACTTTTCGAACAAGTTCTCTATCCGTGAACGTCTTCTTGAGGACGTGTAGATCATTTACTATTGTTGAAAAGCGCTCAAACATCTCATCTACTTTTTCTCCTTCCTTCATATGAAACAATTCGTAAGCATGAGTAAGAAAATCAACTTTTGCTTCTCTTACCTGGTCAGTCCCTTCGTAAGTGACTTCTAATTTGTCCCACATTTCTTTTGCTGTTTTGCAACATGAAAGTTTCCTGTAATCGTTAGCGTTAATAGCACAATACAATAAATTTACAGCTTTATAATTATTTTGAATCATTCTATTGTCCTCTGTGGTGTACTCCTCTTCGGATTTCGGAATCCATTCGCCTTCCACTTTCTTGACTGGAATTTCATTTCCCTTTGTGTACACCTTCCAAAGGTAGGGACAATTTGACCGAATGAAGATTTCCATCCTCTCCTTCCAGTATGAGTAATTTGTGCCATTGAATAGAGGAGGTCGTGTAGGGCATTGTCCTTCTTCAATTCCTGCAAAAGAATCTAGAGTAGAAGCCATGGATGGTTCTCTCAAACTGTTAAGTTTTTCAGAGAGTTGGGCTCTGATACCAATTGTTAGAAACTACGCTTAACGCTAGAGGGGGGGTGAATAGCGTTTTAATGAAATTTAGCGTTTTCTTGCGGAATTTAAATTTTACAGGAAGTAAATAAGTGCAATAAAAATAACTTACACAAGGATATATCCTGGTTGGCCACAACAGTGGTTAGTCCAGTCCCCGAGAGACTCTCTCGAGATTTTCTACTAACTTGTTAAGCTTACGGGTGCTTAACAAACCTTTACAGTTGCTCGGAGATACAATCTCAAAGACTTCACTTGCTCGGAGGTTCCTCACCTCAAAGACTTCACTTGCTCGGGGATACAATCCCAAAGACTTCACTTGCTCGGGGATACAATCCCAAAGACTTCACTTGCTCGGGGATACAATCCCAAAGACTTCACTTGCTCGGGGATACAATCCCAAAGACTTCAACAGAGGAAGCACAAGTTCCTCAACACAAGAGAATCAAAATTCTCTTACAAGTATTTGAAATACTTGAACACTCACTTAACAAAGGTACTCCTTGATGAGTAGATATGAGTAAAATAATACGCTCAAGATCACAACAACTTTGAACAATAATATGGCTCTCAAAAGCTTTATGAAATGAGTAGAAAATGATGAACAATTGAATGAAAGCTTAAAGCAATGTAATGATCAGTTAGTGTATGTTGTTGTGTTTAAAACACTGAGTTGAAGCTGTATTTATAGGTGCAAAACTTGGTCTTACCGTTGTCTAATTGCCAATTAAGAATTGCTGAATTTACTCAGCGACAATCGATTGTCAAGACCGAACAATCGATTATCTGCCAGTCAGATCAAAAATCAATCCCAGATTTTACGCTTAATAATCGATTACTTACAATCCATAATGGATTACTGGCAAAATTCAAATTCAGATAATCGATTATACCAAATCCATAATCGATTACTTCAGCAACGTTCCAAAAATCATTTACAGATTTTAATCAAAAACATCGATTATAGCAAATCAATAATCGATTACCTCATTAACGTTTTAAAAATTATTTCCGGATTTTGAGCAAAACATCGATTACAGAAAACCAATAATCGATTACTTTGAGGTATTTGAAAATCATTTGACAACGGTCAGCTTCAACAATCGATTGTCCCTTGCAACAATCGATTACTTGTCATTTTCTGAAAATCTCAAATCACACTGTTTCAAGCCAAAGTTTTTGCGACTAAGTATAAACTTTGACAATCGATTGTTGGACATAGGCAATCGATTGTTAAACCCAGTTAACTCAACATAATCGATTACTATTAGTTACTAATCGATTACTTAAGTAATTTTAAAATCACTGGGAGACATCAACTCAACATAATCGATTACCATTAGTTCATAATCGATTATTCTGAGTATTGGAAAACTTTACCTCATCAATAATCGATTGTCATTAGTTCACAATCGATTATCTTGCAGATTTGGAAAAACCTGATGTTAACTGTCTTATTCACAATCGATTATCATTAGTTCATAATCGATTGTCATGCAGTCTTGGCTTATAAACAATCGATTATCATAAGTACATAATCGATTATTCTTAGCCCAGATTTCTGAGGTATGTTTAGAAAACATTTTGTCTAATGTAAATATGCATCATTTGAAATTATTTGATACAGAAATAAGTATGCATGATTTTGAAAAATAGTTTTATGAGAGAAGCCATGTTATGGAGTCAAGTTATAGGATCAAGATCACATTTAAGAATAACTCAATAATAACAATTAAAAACAACGTCTTGAGCTTCAATCTCAACATTTGTGCTCTTGTACTTGAACTCCGTCATATATCAATTTGTGCTTTGTTTGTCATTCATCAAAACCTACAAAAGAATACACGTTTAGTATATCGCATTGAGAACGTGTTTCCAACACTTAGTTAGTCGACTAACTAATATTTCGCATTAAAACTGGACTTTTCCGCAAGGCAAGATAGTCGACTATCTGATTTAGTTAGTCGACTAACCTAATGACTGCTTCCCAAGATAGTCGACTATCAACTAAGTTAATCGACTACCCTCAGCAGATTTTGAAAATATTGTTTAAATGTGAAACAAACGGATTGAATTTGTTTATTCTCATGTTCGTGTATTTCTTTTGTATGTCAAACCATGGGAAAGCAAATATGGATATCTCACAAAGCAAGCTTGGATCAACGTCCAACTGTAAAAATATTTGTTTAGTTGATTCATGTACTACACATACGATACTCAAAGAAAAGAAATATTTCTCTCAACTAAGTATGTGTAAGGCAGATGTTACTACAATCTCAGATAGTAGTAAATTGATTGAAGGCTCCGGAAGAGCAACTATAACTCTGCCTAGAGAAACAATATTTATCATAGAGAATGCAATGTTCTCCTCCAAGTCTAAGAGAAACTTGTTGAATTTTAAAGATATACGCCGGAATGGCTATCATATTGAGACAATAGATGAGAATAATCTTGAATATCTCATCATTACAAAGAATGTCTATGGCCAAAAGAGGGTTATTGAGAAATTCCCGTCTTTATCTTGTGGCCTGTATTGGACAAAAATTAGTGCAATTGAGGCACATTCAACAGTAAACCAAAAGGTTACTGATTCCAATACTTTTGTACTTTGGCATGATCGATTGGGACACCCTGGATCAATCATGATGAGACGGATTATAGAAAGCTCATATGGGCATCCGTTAAAGAATTTCAAGATTCTTTTAAATAATGAATTTTCTTGCACTTCTTGTTATCAAGGCAAGTTAATTATTAGACCATCACCAACAAAGGTTGGGACTGAGTCACCTACGTTTTTGGAACGTATACAAGGGGACATTTGTGGACATATTCACCCACCTAGTGGGTCCTTTAGATGTTTTATGGTCTTAATAGACGCATCCTGTAGATGGTCTCATGTGTGCCTGTTGTCATCACACAACCTTGCGTTTGCAAAACTAATGGCACAAATAATTCGACTACGAGCACAATTTCCTGATAATCCAATCAAGTCTATTAGACTGGATAATGCTGCTGAGTTTTCATCCCAAGCATTTAATGATTATTGCTTATCAATTGGGATAAAAGTGGAACATTCTGTAGCTCATGTTCACACTCAAAACGGTCTTGCAGAATCTTTAATTAAACGCCTGCAGTTGATTGCAAGATCATTACTCATGAAAACGAGGCTGCCCACTTCGGTATGGGGTCACGCCATTTTGCATGCAGCAATGCTAATTCGTCTCAGACCGACGAATTATCACAAATATTCCCCGTTGCAATTGGTTTTGGGTCATGAACCCAATATATCCCATTTAAGAATCTTTGGATGCGCAGTATATGTGCCTATAGCACCGCCACACCGCACCAAAATGGGTCCGCAAAGAAGGTTAGGAATATATGTTGGGTTTGAATCGCCCTCCATTATTCGCTACCTCGAAACATTGACAGGGGATTTGTTCACTGCACGATTTGCAGACTGTCAATTTGATGAGACACTTTTCCCAAAATTAGGGGGAGAAGTTGGTGAAACCAAACGGGAAATTTTGTGAAAAAATGCATCATTATCTCATCTTGATCCACATACCTCTATTTGTGAAAAAGAAGTGCAAAAGATTATCCATTTGCAAAGAATAGCAAATCAAATGCCTGACGCATTTACGGACTTGAAAAGGATAACAAAATCCCACATCCTCGCAGAGAATGTTCCAATCCGTATTGATGTCCCTGTTGGACAATCCTCTAGTGTCATATCCAATGAGTCGAATGCACGCCTGAAGCGTGGCAGGCCATTAGGTTCCAAAGATCGAAATCCTAGAAAGAGGAAAGCAAACGATCAAAATGACACTACGAAAGAATCTCATGAGGAAATTTATGATTTAATAAATTATGAGATTCATGAAGAATCCATTGAGCCCGAGACTCAAGAAAATAAGGAACTATCAATAAATCCAATCGATATTGAGGCAAATTTTAATCGAGTGGATATAGTGGTGGATTATGTCTTTGCTTTTAATGTCGCATCTAGCATTATGCAAGAAAGTGAGGATCTTGAACCTCAATCTATTGGAGAATGTCGAAAAAGACATGATTGGCCAAAATGGCAAGAAGCAATCCAATCAGAATTGAATTCACTGGCAAAACGTGAAGTTTTTGGCCCTATAGTTGAAACACCTAATGGTGTTAAGCCTGTTGGCTATAAATGAGTCTTTGTACGCAAGAGAAATGAGAAAAACGAGGTACAAAGATATAAGGCACGCCTTGTTGCACAAGGATATTCTCAAAGGCCTGGTGTCGATTATGAAGAGACATATTCGCATGTAATGGATGCCATAACTTTTCGTTATCTCATTAGTTTTGCTGTCCTTGAAAAGCTTGACATGCATTTAATGGATGTGGTTACTGCCTATCTTTATGGCTCACTGGATAATGAGATATACATGAAAATTCCCGATGGACTCAAAATGCCAAACGCTCATAATTCAAAGTCCCGGAAAATGTTTTCAATCAAATTGCAAAGATCCTTGTATGGTCTAAAGCAATTAGGACGAATGTGGTATAATCGTCTTAGTGAGTATTTATTAAAAGAAGGCTATATAAATGATGCCATTTGCCCGTGTGTTTTTATAAAGAAAGCAACATCGAAATTTGTTGTACTTGCCGTATATGTCGATGACATAAACCTTATTGGAACCCCCATAGAACTCTAAAAGGCAATTGATTATCTAAAGAATGAATTCGAGATGAAAGATCTCGGAAAGATAAAATTATGTCTTGGTTTGTAAATTGAATATTTGGCAAACGGAATTTTTGTTCATCAATCTACCTATATAGAAAAGGTACTGAAATAGTTTTACATGGATGGAGCATATCCGTTAAGTACTCCGATGGTTGTTCGATCACTTGATGTGAATAAAGATCCATTCCGACTGCAAGAAAGGAATGAAGAGCTACTTGGTCCTGAAGTACCATATCTTAGTGCAATTGGCGCACTAATGTATCTTGCAAATACTACAAGGCCTGACATAACCTTTTCAGTTAATGTCTTAGCAAGGTATAGCTCGGCTCCCACAAGGAGACATTGGAATGGGATCAAACATATATTGCGGTACCTAAAAGGGACTACCGATATGGGCTTATTTTATAGCAATAATTGCAGTCCTGATCTTGTTGGTTATGCTGATGCTGGATATTTATCCGACCCACACAAGGCTCGATCTCAAACGGGTTATGTGTTTACCTGTGGAGGCACCGCCATATCTTGGCGATCGACTAAGCAATCAATTGTGGCTACTTCATATAATCATGCCGAGATAATCGCTATTCATGAAGCAAGTCGGGAGTGTGTGTGGTTGAGGTCTATAATACGTCATATTCAAGACAAATGTGGTTTGAAGTGTAACAAACTACCCACGACTTTGTATGAAGACAATGCAGCATGTATAGCTCAATTGAAGGGAGGATTCATAAAAGGAGATAGAACAAAGCATATTTCACCAAAGTTATTTTTCACACATGATCTTCAAAAGAATGGTGATATCAATATGCAACAGATTCGTTCAAGCGATAATATGGCTGATTTGTTCACAAAATCTCTACCAACGTCAACCTTCAAGAAGCTGGTTCACAAGATCGGAATGCGAAGACTCAAGGATATGAATTGATGCTCTTTTCAGGGGGAGTTAATGCGCGTTGCACTCTTTTTCCCTTACAAGGTTTTGTCCCAATGGGTTTTCCTTGCAAGGTTTTTAACGAGGCAACCAATAGGCGCATATTCAAACATGTGTACTCTTTTTCCTTTTCTTTAATTTTTTCCCATTGGGTTTTGTTTTAGTTAAGGTTTTAACGAGGCACATTATTGAATAGACATTCAAGGGGGAGTGTTATAAAATATTCTATTTTAGGTGAATGTCCATATTTAGAGAGATTCAAGGGTTTACTTCTTGGTGGCTAAGTCACCACCTCCCTATAAATAAAGGGGTTCTATTCCATTGTAAACCATCCCAAAGTATCAATAAGAATACTCCTCTCTCTACTTTTCTCTCTATTGTTCTTGTTCTTGTATTATTGTTCTTGTTCTCATACTATTTCATAACATCATCCTTGTTCTTAGAATTTTCAAACATTTTCAATAATCTTTTCAAACAGTAATATATGAAACAAATATTATCGTGTATTTTTTATACTCATGTTAGTTTCCAAACACTGAGTATCTAGTTTCTTGCTCCTTGTTCTAATGTTACTTTTGGTTCTTCATTTTCTTGTCTTCCTTTTCCTTTTTTCTTTTGTTTCCTTTCTTCTAGCTTTTCCTTACCCATTACTTACTCAACAAAAACTAAAAATCATAACTCTAAATAGAGGAAAAACCCCTTTTCCTCCAACAATCGGACCACTGCCACCAACAACAACAACCCAATATAATCTTACTTAGTTGGGTCTGGCGAGGGTAGTATGTACACAGACCTTACTCCTACCCCTTGGGTCCCTTGGGTAGAGAGGCTGTTTCCAAATAGACCCCCGACATCCTTCCCTCCAAGAACTTTCCCACCTTACTATTGGGGAGACTCGAACTCACAACCTCTCGATTGAAAGTGATGTTGTTTACCATCAGAGCAACCCCTCTTGTCCTTCAACAATCGGACCAACATTCTAAAAAATTCCCTACCTCATAAATCCATCTATACCTATCACATTTTTTTGGCCACCTTTTTCCTTAGAAGACACGTAGAAGAAACAAAAGAAAATAAAAATAAAAGTAGAATATTAAACAGTAGAGAGTAAAATATAATTTTCCGATTCAGTTCGACCAACATTTAAATGAGTTTTCTTCTTGAACTAACTCATGATATTCATGTTTTTAAGATGACATTTTTTTACTTGTTGTCCCCTCAAATAATCACTGAAGGTTCTTGCACAATGAGATAATTGCCAAAAAAAAATTTATATCTTACAAAATTTAATTTCATTGAAGTGACAGTGTGAATGTAAAATTTTCTTACTTCTGGAACATTAAGTTAAACCCCAAATTTCAAGCAAAAATTTAAAAATTATTTCCCAAAGAACATCAACAAATAAACTACACATAGTGATTGATAGATTTAACGAAAATAAAGAAATAAAGGCAACTTTATCACGCTCAACATGAATTTTTTTTATTCGACAAAATAATATTAAAATAAGAAAAGATTAATTTTTAGAGAATATACTGCCTTCAAGCAAAACCATATCAACAACAACCCAGTATAATCTCACTTAGTGGGGATATGGGAAGGGTAGTGTATACGCAGATCTTACCCCTACCCTTGGGTAGAGAGGCTGTTTCCAAATAGATCCCCCTATCCTTCCCTCCAAGAATTCCCCACCTTGCTCTTGGGGAGACTCGAACTCACAACCTCTCGGTTGAAAGTGGGGGTTGCTTATCATCAAAGTAACTCCTCTTGTTAACAGAAACTTAATAAATGCAAGTTTAAGCGAGGCTATATATAGTATTAGAAATAAATGAGACTAATAAAAGGTTAATTGTTAGAAAAACTTGGGTTGTTGCAGGGATCTTTGAAGGGATAATGGCAATCTCTTGAAACACGAGCCGATGCAGTTTTCTGAGAGAATTGAAGAAGCTGATTGCTTCCTTAATCCTTAGGAACATTACATGCCGGTTAATTTTGGTTATTGAAATATCTTTCAATTTCATTAAAGTTATTTAATTAATTTTTATCGTTTAAAAGTAATTATACTTTATCATTATCATTCAAAAATTATTGTCTCAAATATTTCCCATAAATGTGACATAGCATAAATTTTAATAAGAAAAATTTTAAAAAAATGCCACATAAGCTTAAACGGGTCACAACCACTTTAAATCCATGTCTTCCTTAACATGACTTGATACAAACTCCAAAAGGGTCCCAATTAACTTTTTTTAAATTCCACATTAGTTTAAAATGATTATCTTTTACTATAAAATTTTTGCCTTCTGTTACGATTTAAATTGTTTTAGTATAGAATAATTATGAATGTGCATTATGTTACAGAAAAAAAGCAAAAAATTTATAGAATAAAATAATCATTTTAAACTAATGTGAAGTCTAATATCTTTTTTTTAATTGAAATCCATTTGGAGTTTGGGTCAAGTCACATTAAGGGAGACATGAATATAAAGTGAGTATAGTCATTTAAGCTTATGTGGCGTTTTCTTTGAATTTTCTTTATAAAAATTTATGCCATGTCATATTTATAGAAGATGTTTGAGGCAAAATAATTTTTTAGTGATAATGATAAAGTATAGTTACTTTTAAGTGACAAAAAATTATTGAACGATTTTACTGAAATTGAAAAATATTTCAATGACCATCAGTGAAATTAACTCCGTTACATGCCTTTGGAAGCATACCAATTGCCATAAATATTTTTTAATAGTCACCTAGATGTGACTTTTGGTGAATGATTAATTCGTTTTATTATTAGTAGGGCTGTCAATGTATATTTAAAAACCGATTAAACCGACTAAATCGTACCGTATCGAATTGACTTTTTAGGTTCTTTTAATAAAATCGTAGGTTTTTATATAAATCTATAGCGATACCGATAATTAAAGTATATTTTTTTTATTCTATGAAAATTAACTGAAAAAATACTGAACGTGCCGAATAAATTTACAAGAAAAAAATATTTATACATTAAACTTAAAAATAATAATTTTTTTGGGGTCTTGAAATTATGAAAACGGCTGCAAGGCCAACTAATTCCCAAACTATTATACTTTTGTTAAAATTAAATTATTTTCAGCATATTGATTAGCAACACAGAAGATATTCTAGCTGTTATAAGTAACAATTGAATATTTTTCTTTGGTATAATTCAAATTTATGGATTTTATTCTTGAGTCCCAACTTACTTAATATATTTTTACTAGTGTGATTTATATTTATATATATATATATATATATATATATATATATATATTAGTTTCTTTTAGGCTAGCGTAGAATTAGTAAAAATATCTAGATAGTTTTGATAAGTTAAATAAAAATATGTATGAAATTGAGGCCTTGTAGTAGCACGTGTAATGCGCTTATTAAGGAATTTTGTGGCCAACATAGCATCTTGGATGGGTTTGATGTTTTTGTAGTGGCTATTGGTGCTGGAGTATCACCAAGTTTCAGTTGTTACAATAGGTTAGTGGATGGTTTGTGCAGTCGGGGGTTCTTAGATGAGCCACTCTATATGTTTGATGTAATGTGTGAGAGAGGGGTGTCACCCAATGTTCATTTGTTTAAGACATTGGTTCTTTCGTTGTGTAACAGGGGTCGAGTCGAGGAAGCTGAGTTGTTGAGCATGGATATGGAGTCGTATGGTTTTGTTCTGGATAAAGTCATGTACACAACTCTCATTAACGGGTATTCGAAGAACAAGAAAATGAAAATGGCTATGAGGGTGTTTCTTAGAATGTTTAAGTTGGGATGTGCACCGGATAAGTATACTTACAACACGCTGATGCACGGGTTTTTTAACTTGGGCATGTTGGACAAGGCTTGGGTGCTACATCAGCAGATGGCTGAATTTGGATTAGAACCTGATGCAGTAAGTTACCAAATCATGATTGGCAAGTATTGCAAGGATCAGAAAGTTGATTGTGCGTTGATGCTGTTAAATAACATGATTCAGTGCAACGTTGCTCCCAGTGTGCACTCTTATACTGCTTTAATTGCTGCGCTTTATAAAGAAATCGGTTAGCAGAAGAGATGTCTTGTACAATAAGATGTTGGATAATGGGTTGGTTCCTGACCATGTTTTGTTTTTTACCTTGGTCAACAATCATCCAAGAGGGTCAGAGATTACTCTAGCACGCACCTTTTTGCGGGCAATTGCCAAGAATGGTTGTGGTATTGACTTGTCTAACATCCCTAGCCCTACCAGTCGAAAAGTTATTACAGACATCATGTCTGATATTGATCATCTCTTGGGAGAAATTGTGGCAAGAAACTTACCTCTGGCCAATGTTGCTTTCAATATATACATGATTGCTTTATGTTTAGGAGGAAAAGATTATGCTCTTCTTTGCATGGACAATATGGCAAGCTTATCTCTTCAGCCTTCACTGTCAGCTTATAACTCTATGATCAAGTGCCTTTACCAAAACGGATTACTTGAGGATGCCAAATCCTTTGTTGAAGTTATACAAGATCAAGGTAAGTTCCTAATCAAGCAACATTCTTGATTATGGTGAATGAATACTGCAAACAGGGTGACATACAATCAGCATTTGAAGTTCTGGACCTAATGGAAGAGAGTGGATTGAAGCTAGCGTTGCGATATCTGACTCCATCATTGGGTGTTTGGGCAGGCAAAAGAGAATAGATGAGGCCCTTGAAGTTTTCCGGAGAATGCTTGAGGTAGAATTTGTCCTGATGAAACTATGTTTGTGACAATGATTAATGCTCTATCAATAAATGGACGAGCTATTCAGGCCCATGAGCTCTTCGACAAAATGTTGGAAGATGGAGTTCAACCAAGCCACTATGCTTATACTGCTCTATACATGGGTTAGTTAAGAAGAACATGATTGAAAAGGGCTGTGTATACCTTGATCGAATGATAGAAGAGGGTTTCGTGCCAAATACTGTTCTGTATATTTCTCTAATAAAACAAATTTTAAGGAAAAGAGAGTTCGAATTTGCATTTAAGTTGGTTGATTTGATGGAAAGAAGTGAGATTGAGCGAGACCTGGTAACCTATATTACTCTGGTCAGTGGCGTCTCTAGAAATATTAGGTCGCTTCATGAGGATTGGCTTGTTCCGCAGAAACAGTATGAAAAATCCAAGGAAATGTTTCGTCTACTTCATCAGAATGCTATGTTTTCTAGGGAAAAATGTTTGAATATCTCAGTTAGCTCTCAGGAACAAATTAAATTTCTTGCACTTAGGCTGATAAACAAAGTGAAGAATACTTCCCTAATGCCAAATTTGTACTTGTATAATGGCATAATTTCAGGGTTTTGCTGGGCAGAGAAGATGCAGGATGCATATAAGCACCTGGATATGATGCAAAGTGAGGGCGTCCAACTCAATCAAGTTACTTTTACTATTCTAATTGATGGGCATTTCGGAAGTGGCGAAATTGATCTTGCTGTTTGTCTCTTCAACAGAATGAATGCGCAGGGTTGTTCTCCTGATAAAATTATGTACAACACTTTAATAAGAGGTCTATGCAAGCATGGAAGGCTCATTGATGCTCTTTCGATCTCATACACAATGCTCAAAAAAGGATTTGCCCCTTCTAAGGCATCATATGAGAATCTTCTCACTTCGCTTTGTGCTAATAATTGAGTGTTCATGCACTGAAGATATGTGAAGATATGCTAGCCCATAAATATGTCCCTTGTGGCCACAATCTTAAATTGTGAATTTGTATGCTAGATGAAGAAAATAAGTCGCATGAAGCTCGTATTATGAATGATTTGCTCCTTAACAAAAGACGGTTTATGATGTACACAAGCTAGAGGTTGGTTATGCAATCTCTCTGATATTTCTGGGCTTCATCCCCTTACTGGTCCGTGTGCATGAGCAGGATATGGACTTTTCTGTGGAGCTATACCTTGTAAGTTGAGTACCCTCGGAACTCCCTTTGGTAAACTGTTTTGAGCCACTGGCTACGTGTATGTCTTAACTCTTATTTTTGTTTTATGTTTCTAAGTAGTCTGGTATTCTCTGGATTCTAACGTTGAGTCCTTGATGACTTGGTGGTTCTCAGGTGTGCATAATCTTATTTGAAATGCATTCGTAGCAGAACTCGGGAGGTAATCTACCTTATTATGCTCCATAGCCAGCCACTCTACTAAGAGGATTGTTACCATGCCTTATTTAAATTCTTGGTACCTTCTTGTTCCAGCTGAAAATGAACTGTGCGGTTGTTCTTGGCGGACTTGTAAGTAACAGAACAGTGCATAAACAAGTGCTTGTTGGTTTTACATTCTACAAGTGATCTGATGAATACATGTGTGCTCCTTCTTTGTAGATTATCTTGAGTCAGTGAAGCTTCTTAGATACCAGCCCCACAAAACACAAACTTTGACAGATGCATTAGCTTACCATATCTACTTCCACGGTCCCAAGTAGTCTGATTGGTATCTTTGAGAGGTATTCTATATCAAGATTTAACAGTGAAGGAGCCATTTCCTCGACCTTTCCAGATGAGCTTATCATCACTGCTGTTGAAACCTTTGGAATGAGGAAAGCTGAAAAAATCAGAGATTCTTCCCATCTCCGAATCAGTGAAGGTCCTCCTGAAGTTTATGTTCCAATTGTTGTTTTCTCTGCTTTGTGCCAAGGTGAGAGTAGTATTCCGTGACAGATTGTAAAGTGAGGGGTATTGGTCTTTAAGAGTGGAGTAATATTTCCTTACATCTTCTGTGCATTAGTTTGACGTCAGTCCTTGGTAGTTGGTTGTGCTGTCTCAATACCAATTCCCTTCTTGGCTGCCCCAATCCCTTCCTATGATTATTCATATCCTTGCTTCTATCCTGTTCCTTCCACAAAAATAGTTAAACCTGATCATCAAAAAAGTTGTCTCTGGATGTTCTGAGCAAAAGTCAAATTTTGTCTAAACATGGAAGAAAAGTTTGTTTCGTACTGACTTTTTGGTCTTGTACTCATTCACTGTCAACAACTCTCCATATTAGAGGCCTACCTTTTATGCTATATAGGTGAGAAAGCCTTTCTAGTTCACTTTCTTTTCTTTCAATGTCATTTCAACTTATTTAGTATGAAATTTTCTCCTGATATGCCCTGTATTGATGGAAATACCTCCTCTTTTGCCTCCAGCAGAGAGGAGTGACTGCTTGTCAGCCTGTTTCTTTAAAGCTGTCGTGGTTTTTTTTTTCAGTCAGTGTCTTATTGGTTCCGAAAGAAGTGCTCTGGCAATTTTTAGTACAAATTCTCTGCCGTTAGTGACTATAACAGCCAGAATATAGAGTTGTTGCATAAAAATCTGCTTCAGAAGCCACTTCCATATAGAGCCTAGTTAAAAATCATAATTCTGCGGATGCAATTTAGTTTATCATGTGTAAGTCCAACATCTTCCTTATACATTTTTTTGTGTGTAGCTATTATGCAGGTATGAGTGCAAGTCAGTGCTCCGATTCTTGGAGACTTTCGAAAATTATAGGGTGGAACTCTGTTTGCATTTATGCCGGGAGTATGGAATTGTGGATACAGCTTCTTTCTTGTTAGAAAGGGTTGGTGACATTGGAAGTGCCCTTTTGCTTGTTATATCTTCACTTGATGAAAAATTCATTAGTTTCTTCTAATATTCTTCTTCTATGATAAGGTTTGCCTTGGTGTTCTTTCAACATCTTATTTTATTGCAGGTCACTGACATGCGAGATATTTTGCGCACTTATATTGGACTGTGCCAGAGGATCAGCCACTCCTTTGGACACCAATGAAGCAGAGAGTCTGTGGTTTCAATTTCCTCCCTTTTTGATAGTAACTGAAGAAACGAAACCAAGTTCTTCAATTCAACTGAAATCGGTAGAAGGGGGTGTGTACACTTATGAATGGTCTTGAAGAAGCAGCTTTGTTGTTGTGAAAAGACTTGGCAATTTGTAGCAGAGGTATAGCTCTGCAGACAGAGGTATATCAATTTGTAGCAGATGTTTCATGTGCAATAATGAGGAGGCAAGTAGCGCATATATCTTTTGCATTTTTTATTTTGTAGTTTAGCTTCTTTATTAGTGTAAATCTTGCTTTCCTTAACTGCGTTTACTGGCAAAATGTGCATTTCTAATTGCCAAAAAAAGTGTAATTTCTGCACCGCAGTTCCCTACTTAAAAAAACAAAATATGCCAATTGACGAGAGATCGTGGTTCAAATTGTGGGGCCTGTGCTAGCACGGCTGGCTCATCTAGTTTTAATTTATTTCAGGCTAATGTTGACATTAGTGAAACTATTGACTATGGTTCATTATTGAACATTGCAGCATTTCATTTTTTATACAAGGATAGAAGTGGTCAAACAGAATGTCTTAAAAATTGGGATTTGGCCTGTGCTCGCTGCTACTGTTTACCTTTCATTTTGGAATTCAAAACAAGTAATAATTCCTCATATGGTATCTGGTGTTTGAATTTTCAATTTCACTATCAGTTCCTCATTGAGAAACCCAAATTTGTGGAAATCCTGAAGAAATACCCTTTAAATCAATTCGAGAGTATTATGGACTACCTAATTAATGTTTATGTAAGAAGATTTAACACTTTAAGTTGAGGTATGTAATTTACTTTCAAACTATTATTGTCAATCCTGTCCAATTTAACGAAATCATTAGTGATATGTAGGTGTGGCAAAATGGTTAAAGAAAACCCAGTTAACCACCCATAGTATCCGCTAAAATATGGGTGGATATTGAACATTATAAAAACGGATTAAACATGAATATTACCATATTATCTATATTTTAAATGGTTAACCACTAGTTATCCATGGGTAATAAAGTCAAAAGCTCCCCAAAAGCATTTTCGCCCCCTTTTACCCTAATTCTCCCACTCTCATTTTCTCTCACGCAGTCGCGCTCAGTTGCCTCCCTTCCCCCCACCCCCAGTATTAAGTTTAATTAGTTAGAGTATCCAATAGAAAAGTGACACCTGGACAATTAAATTAGTTTAAAATTTCTTTTTTTTACCTCACACGAAATGAGCTACACTTTTCATGTCAGGTCATCAATGGATCTTTTTCTCACTTCAGTTTACCGCTAACTCTCAAATTGCTCAATAGATAAATGATGTTGTAGGCTATGGCATGGAGGGCAGTTGATTAATGACTGAAATTTCACTTCTTTTCTTTCTTCCATATTGAATTTCGTCACAGATTAACGGTGCAAAAGGTACCAACTTTCTTATATTTTTGGGGTCCATTTTCTATGGTAAGATATGGGCGATTCCCTGCTACACTTGTTATTGGTTTCATCTTTTAGAGTTAAATGTAAAGATTGAGAAATTTCTTTAGAGTTCTATTCTCTGTTCTTTTTCATCACTATGTGATTGAATTCTATTCATATGTTTGTTTTAATCATTATGCAATTGAATTCTTTTTATTTCATCTTTAGGTAGAGATGTCAATGGAAGATATTGATGATTCTTTTAAACAAAGCTCTTCAACTATGTAAAAACGAGCAAAAAGACAAACATCTACTGTTTGGGATTCTTTTGTTAAGGTAGTAGAGCCTAGTATTTATAGTGATGGAAAGACTAAAGTCAAATGTACGCTTTGTGAAAAAGACTATATATACGATTCTAAATTTGGACATCGAATTTGAAGCATCATTTGATTTTAAAACATCCATTGGATAATACAAAAGAGGGACTAAGTGCACCAGTAGATCAAACAATTTATCGGGAGAAAATTTCATTGGCCATAGTCAGGCATAACTATGCTTTCAATTTGTTGAACATAAAGGCATCAGGGACCTTCATTTATATTTAAATCCAGTTGTCAAGCACATATCAAGAAACACAGCCAAGTTAGATATCGTGAATATGTATGCATGAGAAAAAGAACTTTTGAAAAGTGAGCTTGCAGTTATTCCTACTAGAGTATGTTTAACATCAGACATGTGGACTTCAGTAGCATCTAGTGGGTATATTTGCGTTACGGCCCATTATGTAGATTTAAATTGGGTTCTTCAGAAGAGATTGTTGATTTTTCGTCATTTTCCTCCTCCACATTCGAGCGCGGTTTTAGATCCCTTATTGATTAGCTTTCTTAAAGAATTGGGAATCGAAAAGAAAATCTTTACCCTTACTTTGGATAATGCTACTTGCAATAAAGGTGTAGTGGATAATTTAAAAAATCATTTGTCTTTGATGCGTTTACTAGTTTGCGAGGGAAAGTATCTTCATGTCTGTCGTGGGAATCACATTTTGAACTTAATTGTTAAGACGGGCTTAGAGAAGGCTGATGCAACTATTACAAAAATTAGAGAAGGTGTTAAGTATATCAAGAATTCAGAAACAAGAATAATGAAATTTGTGGAGCGTCTGAGTATCTTCATGTCCGTCGTGGGAATCACATTTTGAACTTAATTGCTAAGACGGGCTTAGAGAAGGCTGATGCAGCTATTACAAAAATTAGAGAAGGTGTTAAGTATATCAAGAATTCAGAAACAAGAATAATGAAATTTGTGGAGTGTCTGAGTAATCTTGTTCTACCATGTTCTAAGAAGCTATGCCAATGCTGAGACAAAGCTATGTACTATGAATTAGGTTTGTGGAAGAAAAGGTAAATTAATCTTCTTGATTTATTTTATTTTTTAATAACTAATAAGCTGTAATATCTTATTTTTTTCTTCTTAAATTGTTTAAGATCTTGATGATGGATCCGACTCTGTTGAAGACGATGAGATTGTTGTTGATCTTCAACCTTATCTTGCGAAACTTAGAGGTAAAACCTTATCAGGCTTGGGACTTTAAGCTATTTCTCTTTCTGGGAACCTGAGCTTTGAAGTGATTCCTTCTGGTGAGTTTTGTGTTTTCGCTCCTCTCTCTTTTGTTTTTTCTCGGTTTGCCATGAATAAAGATTGAAATCGCTGCATCATATACTTTCTTTATTGTGGTGGTTTTTCTTTATGATATCACCCTTCTTTTGGCTCAATTCAAGTCACTCTATTTCTGGGATATTACATTTGTGTGCTTGTTGTTTCAGTTGCTGCTCCCATTAAAGCTTTTACTGTATGGTTAAGTCATTTATTTTCTCCAGGATTTAGTCTATACTGCTGCGCAATGGTTTCATCTGTGGGATGTACATTAGATAATCTATCCTGATATCATGGTAATCCTAGACTAAACAAGGCTGAAGGAACATATTTGCTTTTCCTTGTTTTCTT
Source organism: Nicotiana benthamiana (assembly GCA_034376525.1). NCBI lineage: Eukaryota > Viridiplantae > Streptophyta > Magnoliopsida > Solanales > Solanaceae > Nicotiana > Nicotiana benthamiana. The sequence goes on along the minus strand of CM067325.1, from coordinate 50,496,257 downwards.
GATTAGGAGATATAATCAAATATCTTTTCCCGGTTTTCTCGATTGGTTTGTCTAAAACTAAAGAAGTCAGATATAATCAGTACAAGACTAGTTTTTCCGTAATGGTTTGGTGAATTGATTGATGCACACGGCGACAGGTTGAGTATCATGTTAATTTGCTATTTGAGGTTTCAGGTTTCCCAAACAAATCTCCATAATAGCGCGAATCATATTAGGGAAAACATGATATTAAGGGTGATGCTTGTTGCTAGTTCTTGTTTGATGGTAATATCTGATGTTGAAGCTATCCTTCAAATTTCTTAGGTACTATTTGTGGTCAGCTTCATGGATTCTCCAGTCTGTTGTATCACCATTTAAGGGTTCCTTTGTTTTTGCCGACGAGAAGCAAAGCAATGTTTTGTGAAACTGCAGATTATGTTGGATGAACACTCAGATACATGGTCAAAGTTCTGCTTTCTGCCATAAGTTGCATCGGCTACCACAACATTTTTATCGTCTTCAAATGACTGTTGTCAACTGGATACACTATTACAATGTCCTAAGGGTTTACTTTTGTGCATTTTGCTTTGTAAACACTTTATAAGTATTTTGCCGGTGGTTAAAATATATTCTGCTGGTACATTCTGACGTATTTTGCTGGTGTATTTCAATGTATGTTGCTCATTTGCTGCTACCTCTACTGACGAAAGAAAGAGTTTGATTCACTGGTTTTGCTGTAGTTATAAATATGTGAACCATTACAAACTGTTGGAAAAGTATTTTAATTTTTAGTAAACGCAGCTTTATAACTTTTCTAGGTGAAATCTTGGATCCTTTTTGTTCCAGTGGAGTCCCTATGCTATAATAGAATTCTTCCAAATTAGCGTGCCTAAGTACTGGATGGTGCCTTAAAGGAACAAATGTTTGCATATGGCAGGAAATTCACATTAGAGGTTGAGGCTAATGTGAAGCCATACACGGATAATACGGTTAACCGTTTTATCCACCGATTAGCCCGTTTTTTTAAATCCATATTAAATATCTTTCGGGTCGGATATTTTATCCGGTTTTAAATTATTCATGTTTTATCCAAACTGTATCCAACCCGACCCGTCAGTTTGCCACCCCTAGCGATATGCAAGGAAGTCAGGGCAAGAGTTCTTGCAATAGTCAAAGTCCATGTCTATTCACACCAGACATACTGCAAATTTAAGCTGACAAAGTTAATTTCTATTAATTTCATGGTCTTTATCTGAATTTGAAGTCAAATTTTGAATAAGATCCGATTGTACTAAACGAAGGAGGCTTCTTTTAGACGAATCCATCAGTTTTTACAACGAGCTGTCATCTTTCCATTCTAATATGCAACAATTAATAAAATAAATAATTATTTATTCGTAAAAGTTAGTATTATATGTTTCAGCACGAAGAGCTAAGCGCGAAGGTCTTTAGTGCTTTTATGTTATATATCATAAATTTTTCATTTATTGAGGAAAAAGATCATTTTAATAAAATTGCACATACTACTTAAATCCATATCGAAAAAAGTTATGCAGCTATTATACTTGCACTTTTGAAATCTCCAATAGAGTAAAGGAGATCTAGGACTTTTTCCAATATATGTCGTTGCCTGTTGAGCATTAGGTTACAACTTACAAGAGTATCTTTGCCTCAAAAAGAGATTGGGCTGAACTTGGGTTCCTGGTTTTCAATTGTCAATGCTCCTTACGAGACTAGCATGTTTTCGTAAAAATAGCTCGGCCTAGCCAGTTTTCGAATTGGTCATTTAAAAGTAGCTAGCGCTTGCAAAGTTATTAACAAATAGCCAGTATTTTGCTGGAACAGAGATCGGTTCAGCATAAAATACTGGAGATCTGTGTACTTGTGTATAAACTTCCAGCATAATATATTGGAGATTGAACACATGTATATGAACTTCCAGTATATTGGACTGGTATATCTTATTAGAACTCTAGTATATTATGCTGGAGTTCCAGTATACTTATGCTGAAACTCCATTTTATAATATGTTGGAGTTCTAGTATACTTATGCTGGAACTATAGTATAATATACTGGAGTATTTTTCGGATTTTGGACTATGTATTTGTTCAGATTTATCTTTACGTGAAAAATGACTAAATATCAATTACTTTGAAACTGTGACTATTTTTGAATGTATCACTTTTAAATCTAGCTATTTTTGAATTTATCCCCCTGTTTTCTCAAGCATTGACGACTGTGCTCTAGCCAAATCCATTGCAGCACTTCATCTTAGTAGAAATTAATAAAATAAATTATATTAATATTCTTAACAAAAAGAAAAATTATAGTTGTTCAAAAGTAGGCAAATAATATAGTAGAAAACAAAAGACAATGTCCAATATTTTAAAGTTAGTAATGAAGGCAAGTTGAGATGTATTATTTAGGAATGAGCAGGACATAGACATTTATATGGCGAGATAAAAGAGGTTGAGACCCTACAGGTACATATATTCAAATAATGGAATAATCCCTTAAAAAAACTGGAGACAATCATATATTCCAATCGTATCCCTTGAGTTGCATATTTCCTTTTTTCGTAAGCACATTTGTTTATTTTCGGACATCCTATTACACTTGGAATTTATCAAAAAGTAACAAGTATTGTCTTGAGTCCTATGAAATTCATCCATTATTAGGATAGCCTCAATATGGAAAAGATAAGAAGTAGAAACAACCATAATGAATAAGGAGATGTCTTTTTCCACCATTTTGAATGAAAGGGAAAGGGAAAGGGAAAGGGAAAGGGAAAGAAGTATTTGGATAATTGTATTTCAGACCACAAACTGCTTGTTACAATGTCACCACTTGATATTGCAACAAAGAAAATGCCGACAGCGATCTACTAGACTTGTACTGAAAGAGCCAGAACTGATCCTAAGGCCCATATCCTTGCTGATTTTTAATGGCGTGGGGATTTTGGGATAAGGAAAAATAAATCTCTGCCAAAAAGCCCAAACTAAAAGCGAAGCAAAGCAAGCATCCCCGAAATTTCCGATCCTTTTCCTCAATACCATTCAATTATTTCAAAGGAGAATAAAATTATTAACACTTATGTCATTTTGGCCCTAGGCACCTGCAAATTATTTTTCTACACGACATAGTAGTTCTTTTGGAGCGAGCCTTGGAGCAACATTGCCGCATAATTTATAGGTCACGATTTCGAGCTGTGGAATCAGTTCGTATCAGAGTAGCTTGCCTATATCATATCCTTTAGAATGCGGCTCTTTCCCAAATCCTGTATGAATACGAAATACTTCGTGCACCAAGCTGTCCTGTTAACCCACATAGTTCTTTTGGATTTTTCTTCCCTTATTTATTTTTAATTTATTAGTGATCCTCCTTAACAACTTGTTTGGATGATTGTTACATGTTGTATTGTATTATTATTTTAAATACAATATTTGTTTTGATTGTTACTTAAATTTTATTGTATGGTATCGTTAAATCCATCATTACGTAATAACTAAAAGTGTCACTTTATGGAACGACCGATTGAAACCTTATCTTTTTCTCTCATCCTGCGCTTCCTTCTTAATAAATTAATCATCTGTATCCTACCTTTTTGTAGTAATTCTACTCCGTAGCTTGCTTTTTCTGTATAATACTAATTGCAAGTTTATTTTTCATAGAGTTAGTGCATGACACCATAAAACTATGATAAATAATATAATTTATTTAAATATTATATATTTTAAAATAATATAATACAATACAATACAATACAATATAAATATATGGAACAATATATCAAAGGCGTAAGCTTATTATTTACATTCAACGTCTTTCAATCCTTCTAAGAAATGTTGTGTAAACTCGATCCCTCTGATTTTAATATCTATTATGCTAAAATCTAAAGTAGTTTATGTTTGGTTATGATTTACCCTCTATTTTATCTTTAACTAGTTTAACTAAAAGGCTTAACACTTTTTGGTCAAATAATTTTGCTGTGGGATGCGAGCGGAGGAGCCCCCGTCCTTCGTACCCTCCATGTCAACAAAGAAAGACAATCATGTAACGACAATACTAAACTATAAGGCAAAGAATAAAAGGAAAAAACTGCAGCGGGCCGACTAACAAGTGAGAGGCTTACGCCCATATTTCTCGTGGAAGGACGCCCACTCACAAATCCCCATTGTATGGGGGAGAATTATACTCACCCACTCGAAGATATCGTTAACTAGTGGTGGAGGTAGTCTCTCGGCTGCAAAAGCAAAAATAACTCCTTAGCAATATCACCTAAAGAAGAACGATCGACGACCGCCTTAAGAGGAATCACAAAATAAACAAAGGAAAACTTACAAGCGAAATCCCACATCTTAGGGAACTCTACCGAGTCCACCACAAGGTGCTCTATACGCACATACAAGTAGCTTTCCCAGAAGCAATGATTAGCCTTATCTTCCATCTTCACCATTAAACTCTTGGTTCCTGGATGACGCATGTGTATCATTGTACTCCGAAGAAAATGAGGGGCAAAGATATGAAGCATGTTCCCATAGTAATCCTTCGTCCGATGAGCTTCGCATACTTGATGAGCATGAGGAAGAGTTTGTATGCATACGGTGAGAGCAGAGCCGGGCACACTTTGTAGAAGCAGTAGAAGTCTACCACCAGAGAGAGGAGAGAAAGCGTATACCCAATAACAAAAGGGTACGCGTAAAATGCGCAATATCCTGAGCGGTGCAAATATACAATGTCCTTTCCCGCCGCCGGTACCATTTCGATATGATTTGGAATCCCCTACTTGGTCTTAAGCTCCGTAATCACCACTTCATCTATGGTGGAAGGGACAAGCTCTGGTTCGCTTCTAGTAGGGCTGTTGAAGTTGGTCCTTAATTTTTTGGGATGGGGAACTATCTCATCCACTATCAAAAATCCCTCGTCTTCCATCACATCCATCCCATCTTCAAGAAGCGGAACTTCATTTTCCAGCACCGCATCTTCGATAAATCTATCAGTCTGAGAAGAAGAACCAGCCATTTGTCTGTCTTGATCGGAATAAACAAGAACAATGAAAGAAAAGAGAGAATGATCACGTCGAATTTCGACGAGAGAAGCAATATGAAATATTGAAGAATGTGGGAGTTTGTAAAAGTCTCTCAGTTAAATTGAAAAGCATAACCATCAAATGAGGGGTTCCCTCTATTTATAGGAACACAAATGTCTTGAGCGGGAAAACCAAGAGCCGTCGAACAGCCACGTCAAAGAGCTAGGATGTCGAGTCCGTACCGAGGTAGACATCGATTGCGACCAGAAAGAGGCAGACATCGAGTGACATTGGCATAGCTTAGTAACAAAAAAGGTGAGATATCCGCGATTGGTCGAAGATCGTGGTGTGAAACTCAAAACGGACCGATCTATAACAGTTAATTAGATGTTAATATGATTTCCTACTATAATTAGAAGTATACCTTATTTAGGACTCTTTTATTATATTAAGAGGGGTCCCATTCATTTGTAATGATCATTATTCATTAACAAGAATGTACGCACTCATTGCTTTCCTGCTATTTCACTTTTTATTCATGAGAGTTACATTATCATTTACTAGTCTTACTATCCCACCTCGAGCCTACCTCAAGTCGAGGTCGAGACCTGACTAGCATACTAATTTGATTTATTTTAATCTCTAATTTATCCATTTACTTTCTTGCTTATCAATTAGTATTGGACGAAATAACATATCCTTAAAACCATAATATAAGTTTAACCGTTATCCGAATTTGAGGGCATACTATTTAGCGCCCACCCTGGGGCTAAGGATAATAGTAATTGTTCGGTGCTGATTCTAATAACATACATTATTTTATGCTTTTTTTGTCAAATATATTTTCTCTCAGGTTAAAACATGTCAAACTCACAAAACAACTGGTGAAGATAGTCTCGGGTTTCACCGGGAAAACAATAATGTAATTGCTTCAGGAGCCGAGGTGCCATAGACTAATCTCGGGGGAGCACCGGTTGCCATTCTAGTCGATGTTAGTTCACACATTGCTTTAAATGTAGACCTAGAAATGGACCCCGAAGGGAGTGTACATAGAGAAGGCCTATTTGGTAGCCAAGGTACATAGAGTAGAGGATACGTAGGAGTTAGTCTCCAGGTGATATTCTGTAACGACCCAGCCGGTCGTTTCGAGAGTTATAGTCCGTACTCCTAATTTTCTTCTTCATTTTTTGTTCGTCAACTGTATTTGATTGTATCGTGTTAGTTGGTTCGGGTTCAGAGTGGTTTTGGGGAGAATTGAGATGTTTAGTCTTTCTTGAGAAGGCTTAAGTTGGGAAAGTTGACCGGATGTTGACTTATGAGTAAACGGCCTCACATTTGAATTTTTATGCTTCCGTTAGCTATTTTAGGTAATTTTGGACTTAGGAGAGCGTCTAAAATGTGATTTGGAGGTCTGTGATAGAATTGGCATGATGGGCGAAAGTTGGAAATTTGGCAATTTCGATGGGCAGTGGAAAAATTGATATCGGGGTATGGAATTTCAGAAGTTGGAGTAGGATCGTAGTGTTATTTTTGACTTATGGGAAAAATTTGAGGTCATTCGGACGTGGTTTGATATGTTTCAGCATCATTTGTGGAATTTGGAGACTTAGAAGTCCTTAGGCTTGAATCCGAGTGTGATTTGGTGTTTTGATGTTGTTTTGAGTGTTTCGAAGGATTGTCTAAGTTGGAATGATGTTATGGGATGTGTTAGTATATTTGGTTGAGGTCCCAAAGTCCTCAGATGAGTTTCGGGTGGTTATTAGATCACTATTTGGCTTAGGGAGTTGGAAAATACCTGATATGTCGTGTTTTGGAAGCTGCAGGTTTCAGATCATTGGAAGTGTGTCCGTGATAGTAAGTTCGCAAACTATGGTAGAAGAATGCGGCTACGGTAGAAGTTTGCAGACCACAAAAGGGAAGATTTCAGGATTGGCGGCCACGATGGAAATTACATGGACATCTGTAATGGTTGCACAGCTGCGGTGAGGAATATGCAGCCGCGGGCTGGAAGTTCAGAGAGCTATATAAACGAGGTTTTGGGTTTTATGTCACATTTTAGACTTTGGGAGCTCGATTTGAGGCAATTTTTTGGGAGCTTTCAGGGAAATCATTGGGGTAAGTAATTCTAATTCGGTTTTGGCTAATCATCATGAATATATCATTGATTTCATCATTTGATTAGTAATTTGGGATGGAATTTGGAGGAAATTTGTGGAACTTCATAAAATGAAACTTTTAGATTTGGAAGGTGATTCAAAGTCAGAATTGAGTGAAACTAGCATGGTTAGTCTCGTAATCGAATATGTTGTTCGATTTTGTGACCCTAGAGATATTCCAAAATGTGGGCCTGAGGCCTATCTTTTGAGTTGGCTTTTTTACTTTTGGCCTAAAGCTTAGTATTTTCTTATGGGATTGAGTCCTTTAGCTTGTGTTGATTGTATCGAATAGTTTATGGCTAGATTTGGAGCATCCGGAGGTTGATTTGAGGGGCAAATACATCACGGTGTAGGATTTTGGCTTGGTTGAGGTAAGTAACGCTTCCAAAATTGGTTATGAGGGTTCGAGAACCCAAACTATGTGCTATATGATTGTATTAAGCTGACGCACATGCCAAGTGACGGGTGCGCGGGCGTGTACGGCAGGAATTGTGGCCTGGTTCATTCCATGGCACCGCTTAATGATTCTTTCTTGTTGATATTCTTGTTTCTATCATGTGATTAAGTAAATGCATTGTATATTATGCTAGCTATCCTGTTAGGGTTTCACACCAATATTGTTCTTGTTGTCATTTCATTGGATTCAATGATATTATGTACACAGTCGTATTCATGCACACCATATCATGTCTCAGCCTCAGTTGTTATTATTTGGAACATCATATTATAGTTTCGGGCTAGTTTCATGGCATTGTGAGCCTGCGTGTGTGAGACTGGAGAGTGATGCCTGAGTGAGGCTGTAAGCCTGATTATGAGTGACAATTATGGGATCGAGCTGCACGTCAAATCGGTTATGTTGATGGTTATGATGGCGCTTGGGCTATACGAGACCCTCCGGAGTCTGTAATACCCCCAGTGAGCGCAAGTGATATTTTCAGGGATGGATTTCCCTAGACATGGATTTTTTCGAAGCATTGATATCTGGAGATGGATTTCTCCACAGGGTTGGATTTTCGTTTTTCCTCAGTACCGAGTGACTTAAAGTCAGCGGTGAGTATGTTCCAGGATGGATTTCCCTGGGCCACGTGGCCATATGCGGTAACGAGTGGTTGAGTGTATATATATATATACACACACACACATACATATATACATACCCGGAGATGAATTTTTCCTCCGAGTTGGATTACCTTTGTTCCTCGCTACTAGTTGACTTGCAGTCAGTGTTGTATATGTTTTGGGATGAATTTCCTTGTGTCGAATGGCCGTATGCAGTACTAAGTGGTTGAGCACTTGAGAATGGGAGCACATGGTGCATTTTATATATTCGGTGCATTGGCATGTAGGGTTAGCTGAGTTTTATATCTCACATTGTTCAAATATGTATTTATTGTACTATTTGAGTTGCATTCCTGGATTGATAGCATGCCTACTTTTCTACACAGTTTATTTCCATTTCCTGTTGAGGTTACGTTCGTCACTACCTATTAGTCCTTAAGTTGGACTTGTTACTTACTGAGTTGGTGAACTCATGTTATCCCCTGCACCTTGTGTGCATATCCAGGTACCTTCGGTCCAAATGGCAGTCGTTGATCGAGGTTGTAAGCTTTGGAGATTGTTGAGGTATATATGCACGGCGTTTGTAGACCTTAACTATCCTTCTCTAGTCTAGTTGTCTTTCAGTTGTATTCAGTAATCATTTTATTAGACTATGCTATTTCTCTAGATGCTCATGTACTCCGTGACACCCTGGTTTTGGGCTAGTTGTATTGTATTATGAATTTTGTCTTATGTTCTAAATAGTTTATTTAATCGATAAAAGGGTTTCTACAAATGTTTTAAATTCTACTATTGTGGATTGGATTACGTTGAGTTGAGTCTGGCCTAGTTCCACGATAGGTTCCATCAGGACGGGTTGAGTTTTGGGTCATGACAGATTCGAGATGCTACAAGCTTAACATGCCGCTATTGCTCAGTTACAAAATCAACATAGAACTCCAAGTGGGGTCGAGCCAGAAATCACTCTTTGTATCGAACCAATTACAGAAATTCGAATGGCACCACCAATTCCTGAGTTGATCAGATACCAGGGCACCACCAATCTTGAAAGGGAAGGATTTAAAGAAATTTATACAAAAGCCGTTCCCTTAGAGTGCTGCTCTGAAACCAGTTCCAAAGAAGTTTCGTATGCCGGACATACTTAAATACAATGGGACCACCGACCTAAAATGTCACTTCCTACACATGCGCCATCAAAGGTAACGGTTCGGAAGATGATGAGATCAAATCTGTTTTATTAAAGAAGTTCGGGGAAACCCTATTGAAAGGAGCAATTATTTGGTACCACAATCTACCGCCAAATTCCATCGACTCGTTTTTTGTGTTGGCAAACTCTTTCATAAAGGCACGTCAATCGAACCTTTTCAAAGTAAGACAGAGGGATAATGAAATGTTAAGGGAGTCTGCATCCGATTTTAAATGGGACGCATCAAATTGACATCGGTCTCATACGATTTGGACATCAAGCTTTCACTCAGGGTTTGAATGAATGAATTTTGATAGCATCACGTCAGCTGAAGCAAAACCTTATTGAATATCTGGCTATAACTTGGGCAGATATACGCAATCGGTACCAATCGAAGATTAGGGTCTAGGATGACCAATTAGGAGCTCCTTCCGGTTCAGTACACCCGAACAGGTTAGCCGCTGAAAGTCAGAGGGACATTTATAGAGAGACAAGATCAAATAAAGAGCGATATCAACCATACACCTCAGATCATAGGAGTGGTCCAGGGTGCAATCACGCTCGAAACGATCAGAGAAGTGATTGAGGATAGAATTCTCAGGGACTCATGGGCAAAAAATTGTTTTGACAAGTATGCCGACCCCATAGAGGTGCCTCTATTATCAAAGTGTAATTTTAGTATCGAGTCATCAGGTAGTGTATCAACAATTGGAAGAATCAAACACATTAGATGGCCTAGGCCCATACGGACCGATCCTTGTCAAAGGAACCCCAATCTGACATGTAAATATCATGGCGTTCATGGTCACATGATCGAGGATTGAAGGTAACTGAGAGAGGAGGTAGCACATTTATTCAATGAGGGCCAACTTTGAGAATTCCTAAGTGATTGAGCCAAGAATCATTTCAGGTAAAGGGACGCCAATAAGATAATTGAACAGGAAGAACCATAACATGTAATTCATATGATAATTGGAGGGGACAATATTCTAAAAGGTCCCGTGTTCAAACGCACTAAGGTATAAATTACTAAGGAGCAACAGAGCTGTGAATACCTTCTAGAAGGCACCGTATCATTCAACAACAAGGAGGCAGAAGGAATTTCTCAGCCTCACAATGATGCTATGGTAATCTCTATCATATTAAATAAAGTTCAAGTTAATCGTGTTTTAGTGGATCTAGGTAGCTCAACAAATATCATCCGATCGAGGGTCGTGGAGCAACTCGGACTACAAGATTAGATCGTGCTTGCAGCTTGGGGCGTGAACCCTTTCAATATGGCCAGTGAATCAATTAAATGAGAGATTATCCTACCGGTGAACGTGGCTAGAACTATCCAAGATACCAAGTTTCAAGTGATTGAGGGAGACATGAGGTACAATGCCCTACTCGGGAGGCCTTGGATCCACAACATGAAGGCAGACACTTTGACTCTCCACCAAATGATGAAATTCCCAGCGTCGGACGGGGTAAAACAGTGTATGGGAAGCAACATGATACAAAAAAAAAATCATGGTCGATGAGGTATTATCGGTTTTAGCGCTATCAACATTGGAAGGATTGGGTATCAAAGGTTAACAGGATGCCAAATAATAATCACCACCACCAGCCTCGACCTAATCGGAGAAGCAAGAAATAGAAGAGGAAGAGGAAAAGGATGATTTTTGACCTCTTTTTTTTATTCCCAAAGATTCCGATGCCACCAAATCAACAGTCGAAGAGATGGAACATGTTATATTGATTGAGCATCTACCCGAGCGAAAGGTATACTTAGTGAAAGCCTATATGGGAAGAAATATACAAGTTAGGTTAAAGGGGGAAGAAAGAAAAGGAAACTACAAAAATGGGGATTAGTACTTACTCGAGATAAAATGAGTTGGGCCTCTTCAAAGAGGGTAGACGCATCATTGAGATCAGCGACATCATCGACCTTGGTAAAACAATTCGTGAAGGGATCCTCTTCACTAGGGACTCCGCCTACTAATGGGGTCTGTAGAGCCCGAGCATCTCTTCTAACCTCCTCAAAAAAAGACGGTAGAGAGAGAGTGACCTACTGTCACAACCCTGAGCAAATTGCTCGGGGTGCCCTGTTCATCTCTAGGAGTCTCAAAACCGTCCGCTTCCAGTATGTTCGTTGATTGCCGAGGGATAACCTCAACGTCAGGTGATTTGGGGGCTTTGCCCAAATCTTTCTTCGATTTCTCCTCATGATGAGGCCGAGTCTCAAATATCGCCTCTGGCTTGGAAGGCTTGGCGGCCTCGACCGTCTTCCTCACTCGAACTACTAATGGCCTGTCATCGCCCTTATTTTCCTCTTATTCTTTCCCCAGATGGCGGACCGACTCTATAGTCAAATGGATGGTATTTCTCATGCTTCTTTGAGCTGGAGCCTTTTTAGGTTTGGGTCCTCCGACTCCGAGACCCTCTTCCTCTTCTTATCTTTGCCCGAATTTGAAATTGGAGACTCAGACTCTTCCTTAGGTGGGGCCGGTCTCATTTCAGTAATGTCTCTAAGGCCTGCATAAACGAGAGCCAAGTATAAATAAAAGGAAGCGTTTTAGAAAAGGCATCAAAAGCATACACGATAAGCTTACCATGATTCTTTGCCTCCCATCTTCCCCTTGCCAAGTGGCGCCAGCAGCGCTTGGCATGGGAGGGAGTCGAGGCCAACTTCGAACCCAGTCTTAGATGTTGGAAACACGTTCTCAATGCAATATACTAAAACGTGTGTTCTTTTGTATAGGTTTTGATGAATGACAAACGAAGCGAAAATTGATATATGACGAAGTTCAAGAAACAAGCGCACAATTGATATACAACGAGATTCAAGCTCAAGACAAAGTTTTATAGTTTTATTGAGTCATTCTTAATTGTGATCTTGATCCTACAACTTGACTCGTAACATGGCTTCTTTCATAAAACTATTTTCCAAAATCATGCATATTTAATTTAATGTCAAATGATTTTAAATCATGCATATTTACAGTAGTCAAAATAATTTTTAGACATGCCTTAAAAATCTGGACTAAGATAATCGATTATGTACTTATGATAATCGATTGTTTTAAGCCAAGACTGCATGACAATCGATTGTGAACTAATGACAATCGATTGTGAGTAAGACAGTGAGCATCAGGTTTTTCAAACCTACATGACAATCGATTGTGAACTAATGACAATCGATTGTGACTGAGGCAGTGTCCATCAAAGTTTTTCAAAACTCAGAATAACCGATTATGAACTAATGGTAATCGATTATGTTGAGACAGTGTCTTCCAGTAATTTTCAAATTTATTAAATAATCGATTGTTACATTGGACAATCGATTGTCAAAGAGACAGTGTCTAAAATGTTTTTCAAAAACTGATAAGTAATCGATTGTTGACTTTGTGCAATCGATTGTGAAGCTGACCGTTGTCGTAAAGTTTTCAAATATCGTCAGGTAATCGATTATTGATTCTGTATAATCGATTGTTTTGATTGAAATCCGGAAAAGATTTTTTTGAACGTTATTGGGTAATCGATTATTGATTCTGTATAATCGAATGTTTTGATTAAAATCCGGAAAAGATTTTTTGAACGTTGCTGAGTAATCGATTGTTGATTCTGGACAATCGATTGTTTGTGGAAAAATCTGGAAAGGATTTTTTGAACGTTGCCAGTAATCGATTATGGATTGAAAGTAATCGATTATCAAGCGTAAAATCTGGGATTGAATTTTGATCTGACTGGCAGACAATCGATTGTTGGGGTTTGACAATCGATTGTCAGTGAGTAAAATCAGCAACTCTTAATTGGCAATTAGGCAACGGTAATGCCAAGTTTTTCAACTATAAATACAGCTTCATTTCAGTGTTTTAAACACAACAACATACTACAACTGATCATTACATTGCTATAAGCTTGCATACTTTTGTTTATCATTTTATATTCAATTTCATAAAGCTTTTGAGAGCCATATTCTTGTCCAAAGTTGTTGTGATCTAGAGCTTACTTCCTTTACTCATATCTACTCATTAAGGAGTATTTTGTTTGAGTGTTTAGTGTTTTATACACTTGTAAGAGAATTGTGATTCTCTTGTTGTAAGGAACTTGTGTTTCCTTAGTTGAAGTCTTGGAGTGTTGTATCTCCGAGCAAAGGTGTTAAGGCTTGTGTCCTTAAGTTGTAAAGGTTTGTTGAGTACCCGTAAGCTTAACAAGTTAGTGGAAAATCTCGAGAGAGTCTCTCAGGGACTGGACTAGCCACGTGTTGTGGTGAACCAGAATATATCGGTGCGTTCTTTCCTTTTTGTTTATTTAACGCACTTATTTATTTCCTGCAAATTTTAATTTCCGCAAGTTTACGCTAAATTTTATTATAACGCTATTCACCCCCCTCTAGCGTTAAGCGTATTTTCTAACATTAGAGGCCGGGGACCGCATGAGGCATCTAAGCAACCACTGCATAATAGATGAAAGTATTATAATATATCAAAAAATAGAGTACGGAGACTAATGGGTAGTACGTTACTTACAATCGGGGTTTCGCTTCTCGAGGAACTACAATTTCTCCTCCAAGATGATGTCGGAGGTCCTTACCCGCACGAACTGACTCATCCAACCCGATCCCTGTCCTCATCGAATCTCGTAAACAAGGCATTCATCGCTCGGAGTTTGAGCTTGATCAACCCTCAAAAAAGTTGAGGTCAATATAACCGCATACAGTGGCTTAGAGTGAATTCTAGTCCCTCGGCCTTGTTGGAAAATAAGCAGAGCATGATCACTATACTCTAGAATGAGGGGTGAACCTGGCCGAGGGTGAGATAGTATCTATTGCAAAAGTCGACAATGACTGGGTCGAGAGGACCCAATGTCAAGGGGTAAGTGTAGACACTTAGAAACACTTCCACATAGGTGGTAATGCTCTCTTTAGGAGCGGGGATTTGTACCACGACCTTGGTCCCTTGTTACAGTTTCTATTTATAGCCTCGAAATGGCGTGCCGTTATCGAGCAGATGTATCTCGACACGTGTTCACATCGGCCAGGAATCGATAGAGCATTCTCGACTTTGAAGTCGGATTTTAAGACACAAGGGTCGGGAACATACTCGTGATGGAGCGATTCCAACAATGTTTTTTTACCGGGTGGCCGAGAAGAAGAGGAAGAAGCTTTCTCCTTTTACGAGATGATCTTGGAGGTTTTTGCCATTGATTTAGGTAGAAGGAAGCGCAAAGAGGTGAAATTTGGTTTTTTGGTACTAACGAAGTTTACTCAATGAGTGGTGAAAGAGAAGAGATCGTGAAAGTAAGAAACTTAGAAAACTTGGTGGAGGTGAAAGTAAAATTTTGATTTAACCAAAGAGCCTCTATTTATAAGTTCACGATGACGGTTCAGTGGTACTAGTGACCGACCGTCCACAAACAAGCATTAAAGATTTGGAAAAGTTTACCAACGAGACGTTTCGGTTACCTCGATCACTTGCGTCACAAAGATGATATCATAATCAGGGTCTCTATAAAACCGAGGCTCAAGTCGTTTCTTATCGAGTTACTCTAAGAAATAACGGGACTATCTGTATAAGGTAGTAATCGGGGATACCCGATTTCATTCTTTGGTCGAGATCGGAATAGGACGTTAAGTTCGGACCGAGGTAGACATCGATTGCGACCAGAAATAGGCAGACTCCGAGTGATATCGACATATCTTGATAACGAAAAAGGCGAGATATCTGCGATTTGTCGAAGAACGTGGCATGAATCTCAGAACGGATTGATATACAACGGTTAGTTAGATGTTAATATGATTTCCTACTACAATTCGAATTGCACCTTATTTAGGACTCCTCTATTATATAAAGAGGGATCCCATTCATTTGTAATGATCATTGTTCATTAACAAGAATATAAATACTCATTACATTCCTGCTATTTCATTTATTGTTCATTAGAGTTGCATTATCATTTACTATTCTTACTATTCCATCTCGAGACTACCCCAAGTCTTGTTCGAGACCTGGCTAGCACACTGGTTTGATTAATTTTAGTCTCTAATTATTCATTTACTTTCTTGCTTGTCAATTGGTATTTGACGAAATCACATATCCTTAAACCACATATAACTTTAATTGTTACCCGAATTTGAAGGTAAACAGACATATACCAAAAATTATATATAAATAACGGATCGCAATTTAATACGGTCAATTTGATTATATTAGAAAAAAGAAAGAAAAAGATAGATAGTCTGTGGTTCATCAATGGATCAATATATTTGTCATGGGAAAAGGGTGCTTGCGTTTGTTAATGACCTCGCAAGCTAAACAAGGTTTATATTAATGAAGCAAAATATTACAGAAAAGAAAATGATGCTGAGGCAACCTACAAGCCATTTTATTCAGATAGAAACAATAACAACAACCCTAAAATTTCACAAGTAAAATCAGGGAAGGATAAAATATAAGTAAAATTTATTTCTATTCTGGAGGAACAGAAAAACTGTTTTCAAAAGACCATCAACTTAAAAAGATGCAAATAGACAATAGAATTCGTAACTACATTTACATGAAAATAAAGTAAATTTTAAAAGAATTTTGCAAACTCAACTTACATGAACTGTAACTTTATTTAGGCTCCGTTTACCCATGAGTTTTGTCAAAATAAATTTGAAATTTATTTTGAAAACTTATGTTTGGCCATAAATTTTGTTCATATTTTGGCCAAATTTCAAATTCCAAATCCAAAATTCCAAATTCAGCTATTGAGCTGATTATGGGCCAAAATTTCCAAAACTTGAAAATTATATACATGTTTTTTCATAATAAAATTGGAAAATATATTTTAAAAATATATCCAAACACATTTTCATCTCCAAATAAAACTTTACTTAAATTATAATTTTTAAAATAAAATTTAAATTTATGACCATACGCTGGCCAAAAACTTTCGTCAATGATTTTGTTTTGGTTTTCCGAGAGTTTTATTCAATTTATTTACGATTGTCCCTACTTGATGAAATTGGCATGCATGGAATGCCTAGTTGTCCACATACAAAGACCTGTCTTGAACTATAAGGACAAGAAAGTGCTTCAGAGGCCCATATTGTGGTGATATGTTATAATATTATTTTTATATCATTAAAATTATTTATGTTTATATCCGTAAAATCATAAAACTATTTTGTGTATATAAAAGTGATTGAATTATGTGTTAATTCTTAAAATTACATCTCATCGGTAATTTGTATCAGCAAATATTTAACTTTTTGGTCCGTTGTATTAAAATTGTTAAACTATATGAAGTAAGAGAATATTTTAATTGACTTTTAAGCAGATGAAATTAACTTTTAAGCTCTTTTTAACTTTTCAGGTGAGACCCAATGGTCGAGTGTAATATGATACATTAAACTATGAGTAGAATACCATAGTTTGTACACTAATGGCAAATAAAGGTTAAACACATAACTAAAGAGCAGATAAAATGCACAAATTAGGGAATATTTATCTTTTCGCACTCTAATGGATTCAGTTATTTTCTCTTAACTTTCATTATATTTTCTAATTGTTTTTTTAAAAAATTTCCTCCCCCCTTTTTGATACCGTACTTTCTGATCAAGGTTTATAATTAAGCATGAAATTCCTCTATCTAAAAGGGTTTTGAATTAGAAGAAAACTCGTCTCGGGCAACCCCTTCGAAATTATCTTGCCAACTTTAATTTTTAATTCATTTACCAATTCAAATATCTGATATATAAAAGGTATAGTACTGCTATTGATGAGATTATACAATATCCTCTTTTATATATATATGTATATATGTATATACAGTGATATGCTATTGTTTAATACAAAATATTTTAATATATATGGGATATCACATATATTGGTATACGAGAAAGACAGGGTATCATATCAAATTATCAATTCAATATACAGGATTATACATTAATTTTTTTAGAATATAATCATCTTTTCTTCAACCGTATTTTATACATAAACATATTTGGATAATAATATTTTAAGCTAAAGTAGGAAAGGAAAAATTGTAGTTCTTATACCTGATTCCCTCAGTTGATTTAGCAAACTATTATGGTATTGTTAATATTAGTTGTCACAATAGATTCCGAAATACGCTTGTATGAAGTACATGGAGGTAAAGGAGGGGACAAGAAGTTGTACATGCTAGCTAAGGTGTGAGAAAGGAAGGCCCATAACCTGGACCAAGTAAAGTGCATCAAAGACGAGGAAGACAGTTTTGTTGACAAGGCACTTATTCGACGGAGATGACAGACTTACTTTTATAAACTCTTGAACAAAGAGAGAGAAAGGAATATTGTGCTGGGTGACTTAGAACATTTCGAGAGTCATTGGGACTTTGAGTATTGTAGGCCTATTAAGGTTGCGGAGGTAGAGGGGGCTATGCGTAAGATGAGTAAGGGAGAGAGACCGGGTCAGACGAGATCCCGGTGGAATTTTAGAAGAGCGTGGGAAGGGTGGGTTGGAGTGGCTCACGGAGTTATTTGATGTCATTTTTAGGATAAAGAATATGCCCGAAGAATGGAGATGGAGGATGATGATCCCGTTGTATAAGAACAAGGGGATATTCAAAATTGCAACAACTATCGGGTATCAAGTTAATAAGCTATATTATGAAAGTCTGGGAGAGAGTGGTGGAGCTGAGGGTAAGGAGGATTGTATCTATTTCTAAGAACCAATTCAGATTTATACCGGACATTTGACCGTGGAAGCTATTTACCTTGTTAAGAGGTTGATGGAGCAGTGTAGGAAGAAGAAAAGTGATTTACACATGGTGTTTATTGATTTAGAGAAGACTTATGATAAAGTGCTGTAGGAGGTTCTGTGGAAATATTCATGTTGCATCCATTAGGGATATTAAGGACATGTATGATGGAGCTAAGGCTCGAGTGAGGACATAAGGAGGGCACTCAAAACACTTTTGTTGTGATGGGGTTGTACTAGGGGTCAGCCCTCAGCCCATTCCTATCTGCCCTGGCGATCTATGCACTAACATGACACATTCAAGGGGAGGTGTTGTGGTGCATGTTATTTGCAGATGGAATTATTCTGGTTGACAAGATATGAGGTGGTGTTAACTAGAGGTTAGAGATTTGGAGGCAGACTATAGAGACTAAAGCTTACAAGCTGAGCAGGACCAAAATAGAATACTTGGAGTGCAAGTTCAGTGGTGCGAGAGGTAGTGGATGAACACGAGAGGCTTGACTCACAAGTTACCCCTAGAAGAGATAGTTTCAAGTACCTTGGGTAAGTTATACAAGAAATGGAGAGATCGATGAGGATGTCACGCATCGTAATCGGGCGGGATGGATGAAAGAGAGGCTCACTTTTGGTGTTCTATGTGATAAGAATGTGCCACCGAGACTTAAAGGGAAGTTCTATTGAGTGTTGGTTAGAATGACTATGTTTTATGCAGCATAGTATTTTCCAGTCAAGAAATCCCATGTCCAAAAGATGAAAGTGACTGAAATGAGAATTTTGAGATGGATGTGCGGGTGTCACAATTCGGATTTTCCACCCTCAGGAGTCGTGATGACGCCATGTCGTGAAAGCTAGGCAAGCTGGGAGTTACCAACTTTATTACCCTTTTACTTAGCGTTTTAACAGTTTAATTTAATAGGTGATCAACAACGGAATAACCATATTAATGTAATAAACGTAGAAGAAGAAATTTGATAATATCACTAAATACAAATACAGAAGTCCAAAATATAACTCTACCCATAATTGGTGTCACAATGTCACAGACTATCTACGAATACTACAAACAACGGTCTGAATGTAAAATACAAGTCTGTCTCTAATATACACAAAGATAGAATGGAAAAAGATAAAGGGCACACCAAGGCCTGCGGACATATGCAGGATTACCTCGGGTCTCCGCCGCTGGACTGAAGGCAGCAACCTCACTGTGGTGCAAAAGCTACAACACCAAAATCTACACACAATGCAGAGTGTAGTATCAGCACAACCAACCCCATGTTCTGGTAAGTGTCGAGCATAACCTCGGTGAAGTAGTGACAAGGCTAGGACAAAAATATCAAATAAACCTTTGCAGTTATATCAAATACAACAAATAAAAATAGCAAAAACTAATAGTTAAAGATGAAAAAGGAAAAAAAATATGCTCGGGGGAATATCATATTCAAGCAGAAATTCAGTAAAGAAACTTAATGAACACCCAAAATTCAACTATAAGGAAGAATAAGGAGAACAATAATAAGTGCACGGCATCACCCTTCGTGCTTTTACTCTCGCCCTCACCATAAGAATCAATATATTCGGCATGGCATCACCCTTCGTGCTTTTATCTCACGTAATCATGGCACGACATTATCCTTCGTGCCTTATCACTCATATCATAGCACGACATCACCCTTCATGCTTTTACATTTACAATACCGGCATAGCATCACCCTTCGTGCATTAACACCCACTCACAAATATCACGTACGGTATCACCCTTCGTGCTTTTACACTCTTCCTTATCTAAGCAACAATCACAAAGCAATTCGGGCAAGGGAATCAATAAAACCACAGTAGAATCCCGGAAAGGGAACAATGGCATTATAATAATATCCTAGCAAAGGAAACAATATCATAAGCAATAACATCCCGACAAGTGAGACAATATCATATGCAATAATATCTCGGTAATGCAAACAATATCATAAACCTCTTCTCTTTTCCACAATTACTTCACAACTCAATTCTCAACTTGAGCCAATGCTCTAAAATGCTTAATTACAAAAAATACTTCCATGAGCGTTGTTCAGCATTAGAAATCATCATATTAAGCATGGACTACACATAAGGGAGTCACAACAATCATAGTATAAAGACTGACATGCGTGTTTGACACCGACGTATAGATACTCGTCACCACACCTATACGTCGTACTCAACAATTAACACATAGCAAATAAGACCAACGCTCTTATTCCCTCTAGCTAAGGCTAGACCAAATACTTGCTCGAATGCCACGAACACAATCAAGCCTCAACTACCACTTTACCTCTTGATTCTTCCACCAATCCACTTGTATCTAGTTAAAATTTACTTAACAATATCAATAAATACTAAATAAACCAATTCTAATGCATGAAAATAGGTTTTCTAGTATTTTCCCAAAAAGTCAAAAATCGACCCTGGGCCCGTTTGGTCAAAACCTGAGGTTCGAACCAAAATCCGATCAACCATTCACCCACGAACTCAAATATATAATTTATTTTGAAATCAGACCTCAAATTGAGGTCCAAATCCTCAAAATTTGAAAATTCGAAGTTCTACCCAAAATTACCCAATTTCCAATGAAACCCCCTTGATTTTGAAATGAAATCATGTAAAAAGATGGATTAGATTAAAAGAATGAGTTAGAAATGACTTGCCAATGATTTGGAAGAGTATGTGCCTTTGAAAATTCGCCTAAGATGTTTTAGGGCTTGGAAAATGGGGAAAATCCCGTCAGAATTTCATTTAGCATGTCTTAGTTGTCGCATATGCGAAACTTTGGTACCTGTTGTCTTCGCATTTTTGAAGAATTAGACGCATTTGCAACACAACCCTTTTCGCATTTGCAATCAAAAGGGTCATATTTGTGATCAAGGCCTGCCCAGGCTAGGTTTGCATTTGTGACACTTGGGTCGCAATTCCCATGCTTGAGGACTTTGCAATTGCGAAGCCCGGTCTCGCAATTGCCAGATCAGAGGCGTGTACCAGATACCAGCAATCTTTCTTAAGTACAATTTCACTCCGTGGCCTATCCAAAACTCACTTGAGCCTTTTAAGGCTCCAAACCAAACATGCACGCAAGTCCAAAAATATCATACTGACTTGCTCGTGCAATCAAATCCTCAATAACATCAACAACCATGAATTAAACCTCAAATTCATAACATAACTCAAGAAGATTAAATTCTATTTTCTCAACTATACGTCCGATTTATACCAAATCAATTTTAATCTTTACCAAATTTTACAGATTCAACTTAGTTATTATTTTAAACTTACACCGCGCTCCAGAAACAAAGATAGGGGCCCGATACCATCAAGAAATCATATCAATTCACTTCTAAAAACCTTTATATTTTTCAAGCAATGATTTTTAAAAAAAAAATTATTTCTCGGTCTTGGGACCTCGGAATTCGATTTTGGGCATACGCCTAAGCCCATATTTTGTTACAGACCCTACGAGACCGTCGGATCACGGGTTCAGGTCTGTTTACGAAGAATGTTGACCAAAGTCAATTTTTATCAATCTTAAAGGCCAATTTACTTATTTTATGTAGATTTTACATCAAAGCTTTCCGGAAATGCGCTCAAACTGCACACGCAAATCGAGGTGAGACGAAAAAAGTTTTAAGGCCTCGAAACACAGAATTAAATTTTACAATGAGTGATGACCTTTTGGATAATCATATTCTCCACCTCTAAAACAACCATTCATCCTCGAAATGACATAAGAAAAGTACACGAGTCGGATAAAATATGGGGATATCGACTCCGCATATTGGACTCGGACTCCTAGGTTGCTGTCTCAACAGGCTGACCTCTCCACTATACATGAACAGAAGGGAAACTCTTCGATCTCAATTGAAGAACCTCTCGGTCTAGAATAGCTACCGACTCCTCCTCATAGAACAAGTCCTTGTCCAACTGGACAGTGCTGAAGTCTAATACGTGGGATGGATCGTCGTGATACTTCGGAAGCATGGGCACATAAAACACTAGATGCACATTTGATAAACTCGTTGGCAACGCAAGTTTGTAAGCCTTCTCTCTCACTCAATCAAGAATCTCAAACGGGCTAATGAATCTAGGGCTTATCTTGACCTTCTTTCCGAATCTCATCACGCCCTTCATAGGTGCCACTCGAAGAAACACCCACTCGCCGCCATGAATGCCACATCACGAACCTTGTGGTCGGCATAACTCTTTTGCCTGGACTGAGCTGTACGAAGCCTATCCTAAATGATCTTAACCTTGTCCAAGGAATCCTGTACAAGATCCGTACCCAACAGCCGAATCTCTCTTGACTCAAACCACCCAACCGACAACCGACACCGCATATCATATAAAGCCTCTTAAGGAGATATCTAGATGCTCGACTAGTAGCTGTTGTTATAGGCAAAGTTCACTAAAGGAAATAATTGATCCCACGAGCTTCCAAAATCAATAACACAAGATCAGAGCATATCCTCGAAAATCTAAATAGCACGCTCGGACCTTCCATCTGTATGAGGATGAAATGCCATACTCAACTCGACCTGTATGCCCATCCCATGCTAAACTACCCCCCAGAAATGTGAGGTAAACTGCGTACCTTGATCAGAAATGATAGACACAGGCACACCATGAAGACGAACAATTTCCCAGATGTAAATCTCTGACAACCGCTTAGAAGAATAGGAAACCGCCACAAAAATGAAATGTGCTAACTTGGTTAGCCTATCAACAATAACCCACACTGTATCGAATTTCCTCTGAGTCCATGGAAGTCCAACAACGAAGTCCATAGTGATACATTCCCAATTCCACTCAAGAATCTCAATTTTCTGGAACAAACCACCAGGTTTTTAATGCTCGTACTTTACTTACTGACAATTCAAACACTAAGCCACATATGCAACAATATCCTTCTTAATCCTCCTCCACCAATAATGCCGCCGCAAATCCTGATACATCTTAATGGCGCCTAAATGAATAGAGTACCAGGAACTATGTGCTTCCTCTAATATCAACTCTCGAAGTCCATCCACATTAGGCACACAAACTCGACCCTACATATTTAAAACTCCATCATCTCCTAATGTAACCTTCTTGACATTATCGTGTCGCAAAATGTCCCTACGGACATACAAATGAGGATCATCATACTGCCGGCCTCGAATACGCTCAAATAATGAAGAACGAGCGACTATACAAGCTAACACACGGCTGGGCTCAGAAATATCCAACCTCACAAAATTATTGGCCAAAGCCCGAACATCCAAAGCGAGCGATCTCTCACCGACCGGAATGTATGCAAGACTACCAATACTGACTGACTTTCTACTCAAAGCATCGAACACTATATTGACCTTCCCCAAATGATATAAGATGGTGATATCATTGTCTTTTAATAGCTCCAACCACCCTCTCTGCCTCAAATTTAGCTCATTCTGCTTGAATAAATATTGTAGACTCTTGTGATCCGTGAACACCTTATATGATACGCCATATAAATAGTTCCTCCATATCTTCAGCGTGTGAATAATGGCTGCTAACTCCAAATCATGAACTGGATAATTATTTACATGAATCTTCAACTATCACGAAGCATACGTAATGACCTTTCCATCTTGCATCAATACGGCACCAAGTCCAATACGAGATATGCCACAATACACCATATATGACCCTGAACCTATAGGTAATACCAACATCGACGACGTAGTCAAGGCTGTCTTGAGCTTCTAAAGCTCGCCTCACACTCGTCCGACTATCTAAACTTGGCACCCTTCTGAGTTAACTTGGTCATCAAGGCTGCAATAGATGAAAGCCCTTCCACAAATCAACGGTAATAGCCCGCCAAACCCAAGAAACTCCGAATCTATGTAGCTGATATGGGTCTAGGCTAGTCTTTGGCTGCCTCTATCTTCTTCGGGTCCACCTGAATACCCTCTACTGATACAACGTGACTAAGAAAGCAATTTATCCCAACCAAAACTCGCATTTCAAAAACTTAGCACACAACTAACTGTCTCTCAAAGTCTAAAGAACAACTCTCAAATGCTTCTCATGCTCCTCTCGGCTGTGGGAATAGATCAAAACATTATCAATGAAGACTATCATGAATTAATCCAAGTAAGGCTTGAACACTCAGTTCATCAAATCCATGAAAGCTGCTGGGGCATTTGTCAACCCGAATCATTACCAAGAACTTATAATGCTCGTACCGAGTACAGAAAGCTTTGTCTCTAATCCTCAACTGATGGTAGCCGTATCTCAAGTCAATATTCAAAAATACCTTGGCACCCTAAGCCGATCAAACAAATCATCAATACTCGGTAATGGATACTTGTTCTTGATCATAATCTTGTTCAACTGCCGATAATCTATACATATCTTCATCAATCCGTCTTTCTTCTTAACAAGCAACACTGGCGCACCCCAAGGCGAGACACTAGGTCTAATAAAGCCCTTATCAAGCAAGTCTTGCAACTTCTCCTTAAATTCTTTCAACTCCAGCAAGGCCATATGATACAGCGGGATAGAAATGGGATGAGTTTCCAGAGCTAGATCAATATAGAAGTCAATATCCCTGTCGGGTGGCATACCTGACAGGTCTGAAGGAAATACCTCAGGAAACTCACGAACAACAGGCACAAAATCCATAGAAGGAAACTCGACACTAGAATCACGAGCATACGCCAAATAGGCCAAACATCCCTCATCAACCATACGCAGAGCCTTCATATATGAGATAACCCCACGGGTGGAATGATCAGGAGTCCCTCTCACCTCCATACTAGGTACACCTAAGGTCAGAGTCTTGGCATGATAGTCCAAGATAGCATGATATAGTGATAACCAGTCCATTCCCAATATGGCAGCAAAATCAACCTTATCCAAAAGTAACTGATCTAATCGAGTCTCAATACCCTCTATCACAACTTTACATGGACGATGGGCAAGATCAACCACAATAGAATCACCCACCGATGTAGATACATATACATGAGCACTCAAAGAGTCACTAGGCATTACCAAATACGGTGCTAAATAAGACGACACATAGGAGTACGTAGATCCTGGATCAAATAGAACTGAAGCATATCTACTACAAACAAGAACAACACCTGAGATAACTACATTAGAGGCCTCAGCCTCAGACCTGGCTGGAAGGGCATAACATCGAGGATGGGCACCACCACTCTGAACTACATCTCTGGATGGCCTCCTGCTGGCTATCCTCTATCTCTAGCGGCCTAATCTCCACCTCTAATAGCTCTGCCTTCACCTCTAGCACCTATACCTCCACCTCTAGCTGGCTAAACGGGCGGTGGAATACTCGGTTCCTGAACCATAGCACGGGAACCCTGATGCTGAGAGCTGCTCGGTGCTCAAGGAAAAAATCTAGCAATATGCCTCGTATTGCCACAAGTATAACAAGCCCTCAACTGCTGAAACTACTGACCCTGACGGTCTGAATAACCCCCCTGAAAACTCTAGAGTGGAGGTGCATTGATAGGAGCTGGAGGTGCACTGTAGGTCAGCTGCTCAGAATACTGCATATGAGAACCACAATCACCTGGAGCACCGTAAGAAGCATGAAGTGCTAAATGAAATGGCTTGGAAGGATGGCCCTACCAAAAGAATATCTACCTCCAGATGAGGCACAACTAAACTACCTGAATGATGAGGCCTCATGTCACACCCCTGACCACTCCTCTGTGATAGAACCATCTCAACTCTCTGGGCCACATTGGCTGCATCTTGAAAAGAGATCTCGCTCCTTGTCTCCTTAGCCATCTGCAATTGAATAGGCTAAACAATTGACTTAATGAACCTCCTTTATCTTTCTTTCCCTTAGTGGTAAGTATAAGAAGAGCATGACGGGCAAAGTCAATGAATCTGGTCTCGTACTGAGTAAAAATCATATAACCCTTTCGGAGATGCTCAAACTGCTTCCAATAGTTCTCCCTCTAAGTGATAGGAAGAAACTTCTCTTGAAATAACTGAGAGAACTGATCCCAAGTCAAAGCCGGTGACCCAACTGATCTAGCCAAAAAATAATCTCTCCACTAAGTCTCAACGGATACAGACAGAAGAAAAGAAGTAAAGTCGACCCTATTTGTCTATATTATCCCCATGTTATGTAGAACCTCATTGCAACTATCCAAAAATCCTGGGGATCCTCAAAAGATGTACCACCAAAAGAAGTAGTGAAAAGCTTGGTGAACCTGTCTAACCTCTACAAGGCATCATCAAACATAGTTGGACCTTTTCCGGTCTGTGCCATAACACCAGGCTGAATTACCCCATCTGGCTGAGCTGTTGGAGTCTGAAACTGGGGTGCTATCTGCTCCGAAGTGCGAGTAGCAAGAGTCTGGGCTCCTCCTCCATCCTGAGAGATGGTTGGTGCTACAAAAAGCAAGCATGTCTGGCGACACTCACCATAAGGCCCACTAGACGGACCAGAGCATCCTGAAGTACCGGGGCGACGATGAACCCCTCTGGACCTGAGTTGGTCCTGTTGGAGCTGTCTAGGCATGAAACTCATTGTCAAACTCCACATGAGGCTCCGCCGCTGGTGCTACTGCTCGAGCTCTAGGCTGAGCCTTGCCTCTACCTCGGGCCTAAACACCGCCTCGGCCTTTGCCTCTCACATGAGCTGCTATTGGAGGCTCGGGCTGCTGGTCAGCTGATGAAGCAGTATGTGTTCTCACCATCTGCGAAAGAACACAGTGGAAGTTTAATTAGTTGAGAAATCAAGTCGCACGACATGAAAGAATAGATGTGAAGTTCTTCCTAACTCTGTAGCCTCTAGGGGATAAATACAAACGTCTCCGTACCGATCCCTCAGATTCTACTAAGCTTGTCTATGAATTGTGAGACCTAGGAAACCTAGAGCTATGATACCAACTTGTCATGACCCGGATTTTCCACCCTTGGGAGTCGTGATGGTGCCTACTCGTGAAAGCTAGGCAAGCCGAGAGTAACAAATTTTATTACCCTTTTTACTTAGCCTTATTACAGTTCAATTTAACAGGCGATCACATCAGAATAGCCATATTAATAGAATAAATGTAGAAGATGAAATCTGATAATATCACTAGATACAAATACGGAAGTCCAAAATATAACTCTACTCAGAATTGGTGTCAAAATGTCACGGACTATCTATGAATACTACAAACATCGGTCCGAATGAAAAATACAAGTTTGTCTCTAAAATACATAAAGACAGTATGGAAAAATATAGAAGGGGATGCCAAGGCCTACGGACGTCTGCAGGACTACTTCGAGTCTCCGCCGCTGGATTGAGTAAACAACCTCACTGTGGTCCAAAAGCTACAACACCAGGATCTGCATACAGTGCAAAGTGTAGTATTAGCACAAGCGACCCCATATGCTGGTAAGTATCGAGCCTAACCTCGGCGAAGTAGTGACAAATCTAGGACAAGAATACCAAATAAACTTGTGCAGTTATATTATATACAACAAATAATAACGGCAGAAACTAATAGTTAAAGATGGGACGGGGAAAAAATGCTCTGGGGAATATCATATTCAAACTAGAATTCAGTAAAGAAACATATGGAACACCCAAAATTCATTTATAAACAAGAATAAGAAGAACAATAACAAGTGCACAACATCACCCTTCGTGCGTTTACCCTCGTCCTCACCATAAGAGTCAATATATTTGGCATGACATCACCCTTTGTCCTTTTACCTCACATAATCATGGCACAACATCATCTTTCGTGCATTATCACTTATATCATGGAACGACATCACCCTTTCATGCATTTACGTTTAGAATATCGGCACGATATTACCCTTTGTGCTTTTACACTCTTACTTACTCAAGCAACAATCACAAAGCAATTTGAGCAAGAGAATTGCTAAAATCATAGTAGAATCCTGGCAAGGGAACAATAGTATTACAATAATATGCCGGCAAGAGAAACAATATCATAAGCAATAACATCCTAGCAAGGGAGACAATATCATAAGCAGTAATATCCCAGCAAGGGAAACAATAACATAAACCTTTTCTCTTTTCCACAATTACTTCACAACTCAATTCTCAACTTGAGCCAGTGCTCTAAAATGTTCAATTACCAAGTATACTTCCATGAGCCTTGTTCAACATTAGAAATAACCATATTAAGCATGGACCACACATAATGGAGCCACAACTCACGGGCATGCTTGACACCGATATACATGTGTTCGTCATCACACCTATACATCGTACTCAATAGTTAACACATAGAAAATAAGACCAAGACTCATATTCCCTCAAGCTAAGGTTAGACCAAACACTTACCTCAACGCCATCAAGCCTCAACTATCACTTTAACTTTTGATTCTACCACCATTTTGCTTGCATCTAGTTACAATTTACTTAACAATATCAATAAATGCTAAATAAACCAATTCTAATGCATGAAAATAGGTTTTCTAATGATTTCTCCAAAAAGTCAAAAATCGACCCCGGGCCCGCTTGGTCAAAACCGAAGTTCGAACCAAAACCTGATCACCCATTCACCCATGAACTTAAATATATAATTTATTTTGAAATCGAACATCAAATCGAGGTTCAAATATCCAAAATTTAAAAATACTAAGTTATACCCAATTTCCTAAGATGCGGGCTCGATGCTATTAAGAAATTACATAATTCACTTCTAAAAACCTTGATATCTTCGAGCAAATAATTTTCTTTAAAAAATTATTTCTCGAGGTTGGGACCCCGAAATTCGATTCTGGATATACAACCAAGTCCCATATTTTACTACGGACCTTACGAGATTGTCGGATCACGGGTCCGAGTTTGTTATTAAGAATGTTGACCAAAATCAACTTTAATCAATTTTAAAGGACAATTTCCTTATTTTACATGGATTTTACATAAAAGCTTTCTAGAAATGCGTTCAGATTGTGTACGCAAATCGAGGTGAGACAAAAAAGGTTCTTAATGCCTCAGAACACATAATTAACTTTCATAATGAGTGATGAACTTTTCACATCGGGCATACCAGTTTAGACAAAATTAGGAATAACGTTATTTGGGACAAGCCAGGCGTGACCTATGTGGAGGACAAGATGCGGGAGGAAAGACATAGATTGTTGAGGCATGTGAAAAGGAGAAACACAGATGCACCATTAAGAAGATGTGAGAGGTTGGCATTTGAGGGAAAGCGAATAGGTAGAGGCAGGTTGAAGAAGTCTTTGTGGAGAGGTAATTAGGAAGGATATGGCATTGCTCCAGCTTACTAAGGACATAAACATGGATAGGAAGGTGTGGAGGTTGAGAATTAAGGTAGATGGTTAGGTAGCCATGTATTTTCCCTGTTTATTGCAGTTGATTTAGTACATCACTGAGTGTCTTTCGTATATTTTTTGTATTTCTAGACTTCTGGTATTACATGTTGTTGCCTTCACTTAAATTTTCTAATTTCACAACTTAGTATTATTTTTGTGTATTCGCTTGGTTTTTTGATTGGTTTGCTTGTCATTGACCCTTCCTTTTATCACTCGTGAGCCGAGGATCTACTTAAAATAGCCTTTGTGCCTTCTTAAAGATAGAAGTAAGGTCTGCGTACACACTACCTCCCAAACTCCACTTGTGAGGTACAATAGGTTTGTTGTTGTTGTGTTGATGTTGTTGTTGTATAATAGATATCGAAACAACTGAAAATGATGTTAAATTCATGCCATTTTGTTAATTATGGACTATTACTATGATGATAAGTTTTCTAGAATAATGTGTACTTTTTTTTCCTCAAACTATTGGGCCAACCAAGTATCACGGTCCCAAAACTCCATCTTAGGTTGGCACGACCCTAAAATCGACCCGTTCTTGATGGCACCTATCACGAAACTAGGCCAGCTGACACAACTTTCGAATTAATCATTGAATCAATAATAATTATTTTTTTGCCTTTAATTAATCTGATACCTCATAATGTTAGTCTAAATGAACAATGTGGAATAAAAATACAAGCCCGACATCAGGGTATCACAAATAACGAGAGTCGAAAATTGTACTAAATATAGTCTAAGGAAGACAAGTGGGAGAAAAGCAGTGTAGCGAATATTGGGCAGCTACCTTGCTAACTCCAATGACTCTGCCACTAGGCAATAAACACCCGCTACCGGGTTTAGAAATATCTAAATCTGCACACAAGGTGCAGAGAGTAATGTGAGTACGCCAACTCAGTAAGTAATACAAGTAAATGAAAGCTGAGTAGTAAGAAAACACGTAAGCCATGTCAAAACACTACAACAAATACAGGACATTCCAACACAATACCGAAATCATTTACTTTGTAAATCAAGCTCAGATTAAGTAGAAAACCTTTTAAAAAAATTCGATAGTTTCAAACGAGTGATAAAATAGTGGGTAAAAATGATAGAAATGTAAACAGCTAACTCGGGCAAAACATGTACCATAAACTGCCCCTCAGGCATAACCTCAACAGAACCATCCCCTCGGGCTACCTCACAATCACTCATAATCAGCCCCTCAGGCATATCATGAAATAACAACAGCCCCTCGGGCTACATCATATTACAAATATCGGGTACTTGTGCTCACTGGGGGTGTACAGACTCCGAGAGGGGCCCCTTACGGTCTAAGCACAATAACAAGCCATCTCATAGTATAATCAAACAGGCTCTCGGCCTCACATCAAGCCACCTCATGGCGTAACAAATCAGGGCCTTGGTCTCAAAATTATGAATCAGTACAACACCACTAAAATGCACAGCTCGATCCCACAGTATCCTCAAAACACAATCCCTCAGTATCACTTAGTCAGAAATCTCTCAAGCCACTCGGGCAACAGTAAAACATGATGCTCAATCCAAAATATCATTCAAAATATCAAAAAGGTGTAAATATGGTTGAGTTATGAAAACAGTAGAATACAACATGAATGGGTACAAATATAAAGTCAAAACAGTGAGGAATAGTAGTAAAAAAATTCCTTAAGGGTCCAAAACTGTTGGCTCGAGGCCCAAATATAGCATTCAACCCAAAACATGATTATACTTTCCAAAACACAATGATAGCAAACGGTTTACAATCAAATACACAGTTTAACAGTCATATGCAGCGAACAATGTCACAATCCCCAACGGTCCACGACCCCACATTCGTCATCCAGCGTGTGTCACACCTCAAAGTAGCACAACGATGTGAAATTCGGGGTTTCATACCCTCAAGAAAAATATTTACAATTATTACTTACCATAGTATGGTCCAAACTCTAGATCGCGATGCCTTTGCCTCTCGACTCGGTTTCCAAATGGTCTAAATCTAACTAAATACATATTTATACCATCAAAAAACGCTAAGGGAGAAAAGACCACTTGAAAATAACCAATTTACATCAAAATCCTGAAATTGGCCAAACCCGACCCCCGGGCCCACTTCCCAAAATTAGATAAAAATCATATCAATAGAATCCGTATCCTCTCATGAGCCTATACATACCAAAATTATCAAAATCCAACATCAAATGCCCATTTAAATCCTCAAAAGATTGTCAAACTTTTCTTCCATTTTCCCCCAGTTTTCACTCTAATTTCTCAAATTAAATGATAAATTCAAGACTAAATCATGGAATTAAACCAAATATAAGTGAAAATTACTTACCCCAATTGCTCCACTGAAAATCTCCTCTAATTTCACCTTCTCCCGAGATCTTCAATGTTTTTTGTGATATTTGACTTAAACCCTAGATTTCCAAATATAATATGTTTGCCCAGATATTTTCTTCATCATGAATGCGGCAGCACCCTCGCATGCGCGAAGCACGAAGCTTCACTGACCAAAATTCCTTTTACGTGAACATAAGGACCCTCTCGTGAACACGATGCACAACTGACTCACCTCTTTGCGAATGCGTAGAACACATGCCTTAGGGGTCCCAGCTATTCCACTTCCTCTATGTGAACGTGGCCAAACCCTCACGAACACGATGACCACAAACCTCACCACGAACGTAGGACCACCTTTGTGAACAAGAAGTCCAACTCCATTGTCTCAAATCCTAACCCTTCGCGAACGGGCGACATCCATCGTGAATGCGAAGGTTAAAAACTTGCAACACCAACAACAATTTTTTTTGCAACTTTTTCCAACATTAAATGATTCGTTCAACCATCCGAAACTCACCCAAGGCCCTAGAGACCTCAACCAAAGATGCCAAAATATCCTATAACATCATTCAAACTTGTTGTAATCTTCGGAACACTCAAAACAACATCAAAACACCAAATTGTCATCGAATCCAAGCCGAAGAACTCCAAAAACTCTCAAATTTCTCTTTCGATCGAAAAATCTATCAAACCTCATCTGAATGACCTGAAATTTTGCACACACATAAAAATGACACTACATGCCTACTCCAATTTCCAATATTCCATTCCGACCCCTTTATCAAAACCTTACCTATTAACCGGAAAATGCTAAAATTCTAATTTCACCAATTCAAGCCTAAGCCTTCCACGGACCTCCAAAATACATTCCAATTACGCACTTAAGTCCCATATCACCTAATGGAGCAAACCAAATCATAAAATTCCAATCCGAGATTATATACTAACAAGTCAAAATTTGGTCAAACTTTCAGATTTTAAGCTTCAAACTAAGAATTGTTCTTCCAAATTCATTCTGATTACCTTGTAAACTAAATCGACGATTTACATAAGTCATAATACATCACACGGGGATAGCCATGTCCGAGAACTGGTAAGCAAAGTGCAAAAGCTCAAAACGACCGGTTGAGTCGTTACATAGATAGTCATGATGGTACCTAGTCACCGGAACAAGGTAAGCCTAACAGATGCTAACAATTAACATAATCTAACCAAATTAACTGCAATACATAAATTAATAACCAAAATAACATTACTGAATCAACATCAGTCATATAGTCCAAAAATCGTTAGTACAAAACCATAAGTTTTTTCTAGTAGTAACTAGTAATATCAAGTATATCATTGTCCCAGAATAATAGTTAACAATGGAAAAGAAAGACAACAGAAGGAGACTCCAGAGCCTGCGAACATTAAGCAGGTATATCTTGAAGTCTCCAGCTGGGCAGACATAAGTCTCAAAATCAATAACGAGCGCAAAATCAGTGTATTACTTAGACTCGCTAGTCAAAGATAGTATAATTATTAAATCATCTCCACATAGATTGCTTAAATATTATTCAAATAAATCTTCAGATTAACACTATTCAGGATAATACACCTTTGATTTTGTATTATCAACCAACTCAGAGTAAAAATAAAATTATCAACTATGAATGATTATTGAAAATTGGGTATCTAGATAGCAATAATTGAATATCAGTAAGAGACATAAGGGCATTGACAAGATGTGTGCTCCATTCTTATTCAGGATATAACTCTGTTCTAAGTTCACTCTTAAGTTCTATTAGCTCTTTCGATTCCAACAGATGATTAAATTATCATATGGATTCAAATTCTTTTTCAGAACGAATAAGCGATCCGTTAAAAAACCTAGTAACAAGTACATGAATATATAAAAGAATACGTTGAATGAATGATCTTACGAAGAATGTCTCTTAATTGTTCTTCCAAATTGGGTCTATTGATAACTCTACAAGTTCTTTCAATTACCTATGAGGGTCGCCAAATAACCCCAATTAAGATAACACAATGCGAATTGCAGCAACACTTCCCTTCTGTTTAAGTAAAATCACAATTAACCTTGCAATTCAATGAGGAGCTCATTTAACAAATTTAAGCAACTAACATAAATTAACCCCTCAAATAATAATTATGTCACAACATCTGTCAAATACCCTAAGAAAGACTACTCCATATGGGAAAAACTATTAGACACATGAGTATTAAGAGGAAAAGAAAATATTATAACCCACAAATTCAAAACAAACTTTTGTATTGGATTATTCAGATGAAGTATTCAAAGTCTCTGTTGTTTCTTTGCCTTCTTCTCTCCAAAAGTTGCCCCAAAATCCAAGATACCTAGTCTCGGACAAGCTTAAGCTTCAAATAGGTCAAAGGGATTGCCCCCAATTTACAAAAATAGGCATGAATAACATTTTCTAGAGACATAAGTGTGCGGTCGCGCACTTTAGAAACTTGGGCGCGCATATGGGTGCGCATCCATGGCAGTGTCCAGTAAAAATACCCTAACTTTGTGTAGAAGAGTCGAAATGACCAGCCGTTTGAGCTGATGGAAATTAGACACAAAGGTCTACATTTCTCCGAAAGATTCCTGATAAAAATCATTGTAGATCGGGAGATATCATCTATTGAAATTGGATCATGTGTTTCTAGAGAGAAACTTTAGATCCAACCTCTAAATCCTACTATTCATCGCTTGAATCTTCCTTCCTTGACACCATTTGACTTTTAAAACATCGTATTCAATCATCAAAAACTCTCCTTTTCTATCTTTGTATATTCTTAGACATTCTTACCTTTTTCTTCTTACATCTACACTTAGAACTTGCCTGCACATCAACAAAATACGAATGTGAGTTTTCTAAAGACAATTATCACCAAATTACTCACCAAAAATCAAATTACCACCCAAAATATAACTTAATAAAAACCTCAATATTAATATCATCAACCAAATCGACCAGAAGTATCTGAATTTGTACAAAAAGTGCAGAAGATGAGTACATCATAGTGGTACCTAGTAAATATCAAGCCTAACATCGGTAGAGCAGGGACGAGGCCAGGTCAAGGTACCTACTAGACATATAAGCCTACGCAAGATATAACATAAAGTTAACAATAGAAGGAACATAAATGTAAGACTAACAGCAGAAAGGTTTTGATTTACAACCAATAGTGAAAATAATAGAAGCACAAATAGCAGCAAAAAGTAGACTGGAATAAAGCAGTAACATAATCAGAACACATAGGAAGTATGAATGAGGAAAATAGATGAAAACTTAATTAATCATATTGTTCCGAATGTCATGGACATGCAACAAGAATTACCGTGAGGCACCACACCTCGTACCACAAATCATGAGTCAATTTCCAAATCCTCACGTCTGGAACCTTGTGCCCACAACAATAATCACCTTCACACGGCAAGGCCCACTTACTACCATGTACTTTGTATCCATGTCAAATATCAATTAAAGTGATCGAGAAATATATTTAAATCGAAGTAACCATAATAATAATGTAGAATAAAGCGAGGCATCAAATGAGATACTGAGTTTATTTTCGAAATCGAATAAAGTAAAATAAGTGCAAGTTATAAAAAATAAAATATCAGAGAGATTTAGTTTAGAAACCACTAAAATAATTAAAAATATCGTGTTTAACCAAAGTAAAACACCCGTTAAATTGACGAATTAGATATATAATTTGTTAGAAGTAAAATGTGATGACAATTTTCAAGTACAGTAAACATCAAATAGGGTGATGAATATAATTTGAAAATCCAATTAAAGTAAAAATATGATAACCATTTATAGTAAAGCACCAAGTGAGATAACGAGTTTTATTTTGGAAGTCACATAGGTAAATCACCTTAATAATTCATTTACCAAGAAATAACAGAGGCATAAATTGACATGTTAAAGCAATACAATAAATTAGGTAAAATGCATGACTCACCACTATCGTCCCATTACCAAAATATTGACAGTCAACCTAATATGATCAAAATACAAGTGAAATGATTTAAGAACAACAATAATCTTTCAACCGATAAACTGTCCCAACCTAGAATGTACCATAAAAATTACAACCGAGAATAGCTTTACTATCACAAATAATTACAACATATCGATATGTTGTTGAGTGCAACCCGATCTCACGTGTATCATATCATCTATCCTTATCGCTCCATATCATATCTCCATATCATTTCAATACCGTTTTGACATGCAACTCAATCCCCAAACAATATGAATAAAACAAATAAACTACAACAAACTACGGCATATCACAAATAAAACGAAATGAAGAAACTAAACAAAGAAGGTCACAAGTGGATAAAAATTACATGATGTCACATAAAGTCAAATAGCAAGTACCGACGATTCATAAGTAAAGACATGATTACCAAGAATCAATTAATTATTAAGGCACGTAATAGATAAGACATGAATTCAATAAGTAATTGCAGTTAAACAATTAAAGCATATAAGAGTAAACTTGACAATAAAAGATAGAATATGTACTAACAACTTCAAGTAAGGCAGGCACGTAAGAGTATGCTTATCATTGGAAGATACAACATGAAATGACAACTTTAATAAAATACATGAAAGAAGCCTAATAGTTTAAAATAACTAAATACCATAGATAAGTCTGTGCACACACTTATCACCTCATGTACACGTCTTTCACATAATTTAAATAGTACCATCAATCCAAATCCTAAGGGGTAGTTTTCTCCACACAAAGTTAGGTAAGATGCATACTTCAAGAAGACAAAAAAAATACTCAAAATAACTTCTTCGTTTAAAATCCACCTCCGTTTGGCTCAATCTAACCAAAGACAACAATTATATCAAACAATGCAAGAAAAATCAATTCCAACTAATAAAGTTATGATCTTTATATAATTTCTTAAAAGTCAACAAAAGTCAACCCCGGGCATGATCGAGCAAAAATCGGGTCCAAGGTAGATTCCGACTATCCATAACTCCATGAGTCCATATATGTATTTCATTTCAAAATTTGAGTCCAAATCGACTCTTAAAACTCGAATTCTCATTTTTCAAAACTTATACAAAATTTCTCAGAATTCACTTTGATTCTCAAAATTTTGACGTTAAATCTCATATATAATCATGTTATAAAATTGAAAATTGATCAAAATCACTTATACAGTAGTTTGGTATGAAAATATCTAAATAAAATCGCCTCTTATCGAGTCTAGGGTTCAAAATATGATAAAATGAAGGTAAGTCCCGAAACACTCAGCTATAAACAAGCTGCAGATATCGCGTTTGTAACATGGTATTAGCAAATGCAAACTCCACAATTGTGGAAAATTGATCGTAAAAGCGACCACTGATTAATTTTTTACGCTGCAAATGCGACATAAAAGATCGTAAACGTGAAGCTGGGTACCTTTCAAAAGCGATAACGAGCTCAAAACACAATACGAAATTGATGCTCGCTAGCCAAAGATAGTATAGTAAAATTATCGTCTCCACCGGGAGTAAATTTATACAATGCTCAAGTAATTTCTTATGTAATTGCTATTCAGGATGATCAAAACTTGAATTAGAATGATTTCGAATTACGATTAACTACTAAAGTAAAGCAATTGATACTTGACTGCAAAGAACTAGAGATTAGCAGAGCTGGTTTGTTATCAATATGAGGAATAAGTGTCATGACATGATAGGTGCAAGATAGCTATTTGGTTTATCCCTAGTTTAATTCTCTCTAATGTTCTAATGATTTTCACGAATTCACTCGATGATTAGTTCAAATGTTTTGTCAAGACTCTTTTCTCAATTAAGTCTTAACTCTACGAGATGAAATAATATAAGCACTATGAAAATATGCAAACATGCGTTAATGGATTGGCTTTCAGGAAAATATCTATCGAATATTCTCCTAACTTGATTTAGTAAACAATTCAACAAGCTCTTCTGATTACTTAAGAGAGTCGCTGAATTAAACCAAACAAAATAGTGCAAAGATAATAACCAACATATTTCTCTTTCGATTAAATAAACCGGTGAATAAAGTTGCAACAATCAAAGCTCCAGAAACGAATTCAAGCAAAGAACTAGAGTTAAAATTCACAAATATTATTCAAAATACTATATCCGTCAAGGCCTAAGGGAAACTACTCCATAATCACGGAAGAAGTCATCACAAATATAATTAAAGAGTAAAAAATCATTAATCAAACGTTACAATCAAAACTCGTGTATTGAATTGAAGGGAAAATGATAAAATCCTGTGTATTTTAGCCTCAAATGCTCTTCCAAAGCTTCCATGGTCAGAAGTCCTCTAAAAATCCTGATTTTGATCTATTTATACCATATAGAAACGTGTCCGGACGAAAATATTCTTTCCAAGCTGAAGTGGAAAAAGTTCAGCAAAATAATACATTACCGCGACACACTAGGTGGCTCACCATGCGTTGCATAAGTGGGAAAGTTCAGAGGCTTATTTTTTCATTCTGCAGGAATTTTTCACTAGCGCCCTGCTACGCATAGGGCAACACGGTAGTGCAATTTTCTCT
Organism: Nicotiana benthamiana; assembly: GCA_034376525.1. Taxonomy (NCBI): domain Eukaryota; kingdom Viridiplantae; phylum Streptophyta; class Magnoliopsida; order Solanales; family Solanaceae; genus Nicotiana; species Nicotiana benthamiana. Next base: position 50,457,876 of record CM067325.1, on the reverse strand, counting down.
GAGTAATTGTTTCCATCACTTTTGACATGCAGACTTGGTCCTCGACCCCCAAACGTTATTTCAACTTAATTCCTTGGGCTTTTACTCACTTCAACCCTCCAACTTGTTCAATTAAGCTCCCAATTATTTTTTTAACTCAAAATTTTCTGCAAGGCATAAAACACTTAATTAGTGCAATACACTAACATTCGAGCTCAAACACAATCATTCGCTCCAAGATGCATGACAAGACCTATAAAATGCAGTGATTAGAATGGAAACTATGACTAAAATATGGGTTTCTAGCCTACCATCAACAACTCACACTCAAACCACTGCTCGTCCTCGAGTAATGACACTGCACTTCACTAGAGACAACCTTATTATCGGACAACTTCCCTAACTCATCATGCCAAGAATACTTAAAATAGACTAAGCACCATATCATAAATCCTAGCGCTAAGACTCGACTCAAAAGCACCACTCATTTTCAATACCCGCTCACTTACTTTAACATATAGACTTTACCTTATCTTCGCAAATCATGTGATCTCGCAGAAACAATAGAGAGTAGTTCCACACAAAATAAAATTCAAGAAAAATAGGAACTCAAGATAGATAGAATTAACTCACTCTCTGGAATAAGATTTATGCACCACATAAGATAAACCAGAGTCTTTCCCGTAGTGTAATACTCTACTAATAAGCTCATTCAGTCAAGGATCGGGTAGTTCTTAATTTGGTTGTAATGTAGGACCGTGGAACGGGTAGGGTACATTTGGATATAGTGGCTACACCTTTTTAAGCACTTTAATACATACAATTTCACAAGTTAAATCCTACACTTATTTTGAACCAAACCCCAACCTTCACACATAATAGCATCAATCTTCCAATATCTTAAAGCACAAACAATATGAGAACCACCAGTAGGAAGGAATCCATTTTTTTTCTTTTCTAAGTTTTGATTTTTTTTTCAAGCAACTCACTTTTTTTTCATTCAATTCCCTACAAGTGGCTCTCACAGTTTTTCAAACAGTGCACATTTATCCTTTTTAATGTTTTCACTCAAAAACCATATCATACACGAACTTAGCTTTTACAAGCTCATAACAAATTCAAGTGCTCAAAAGAGATAAAAGATTCAAACAGATAGACAACTCAAACAAAGGGTCAAGCTTGTAGTGTGGTTTTCAAAGAAATAGGAATAAAAGATCAACAGGGCTAACTAAAATATACATTAATAAGGTGGGTAAAGGCATACAATTGGCTCAAAAAAGAAATGCCTATATCACTTCCTAGAGTGAAGAAGCGCAAAATAATTTTCACTTCGCAAACACATAGGGAAAGTTCTATATCATCTGACATGCACAGAATATAAAAAAAAACTCACCCTCATATTGGCATATAGCTCACTCAGGATCGGATCTATTCCGACTCTCTAGTCAAAGCAGTTCAACAAAGTCACAATCAATCAATTTAAGACACTTATACACGAGTCAAGAACTGAGCCTAGGCATCATAATTAAGTCACTCACCAATCTCAAGTCACAATAAAGTCAAGAAGTCATCTCCATTTAATACATAGCACAAGACTTTACTATTCCTAATAAAAGAAAAATAAACTACATCTGGTTCAAACAAAACCCATCAAAAAGAATGGCGTCATAAAAAAAAACTAAGAGGGGAATTATTACACTACCTAAGAAAATAAAAAAAATAAATGATAAATTTATTTTTCTTCTACTTTAATCCCCAAGAAGACAGCTGAGGAAATCCATCGTCGGGAAAACTCAATTTTATTTTTTTCCAATCAAAATAAACAAAGACAACACACATATACACATTACATTCCCCACACCGCACTTTAAATTGTGGCATGTCCCCGTGATGTACAAATAAAAAGTAAGAGGTAAAGAAATTTTCCTGATTCATCTAGTCGGGGTCAGAATACAAGTCGGGATCTCCTTTGCACAACCGAACTAGTGCACATATCTATGTTGAGACCTTCTTTTCTATATTCTTTGAGAGCTTATTTTCGGTTGTATTTGGATACACCCCACACCTATCATTTTTACTCTATCCAAGTTTCTCTTTTAGGGTCCCGCTTGTTCTTTCCATTTTGAAGATCACCGTTTCCTTCCCCACTCTGAGCATGAACTGCCTTTTCTGATTGTCTAAAATTGTTCTTTCAGTAGCCAAAAAGAGTATTCCTTGAATCAGAGGGACCTCCCTATTCTCCTCCAAGTTCACCACAATGAAGTCCATAGGGAACAAAAATTTGTCTACCCGAACTAGCACATCTTTTACTATTTCTTCAGGTATGATTGCGGTCAGATCTGCCGGCTACAAGGAAACATGTATCGACATGATTTATCCAATCTCTCCTTCTAATTTCTTGAAAGTAGTCAAAGGCATAAGATTAATAGAAGCACCTTAATGACATAAATATTTTTCAAACTTAGTACTTCCTAAAAAGCAACCTATAGTAAAACTTTCGGGATCTCCACACTATTGCGGGAGCTTGTTTTGCTGAATGGCACTACAATGCCCTGTCAAATTGACAACCGATGCCTCTTCTACTTTTTGCTTTTTTGACAATATATCCTTTAAAATTTTAGCTTAAGCTAGCATCTGTGATAACACCTCTGTGCAATGTGTATTCACATGCACTTGTTTGAGTACTTTTAGAAAGTGCTCGAATTGTTTGTCCAGCTTCTCTCTTCTTTTCTTCTGCAGGAAAGGTATAGCATGCATATATTTACTTTCTTTAGTCTCCTAATTTATTTCATTCTCATCTTTATTCTTCAGAGCTCTAGTCTTTACCTTCTTCTTCTGACCATTATCCACTATCTTTGCACCTTCTTGAAGGTTGTTATTTTTCTAAACTCCACAATCTCCACTTGTTTTTCAATCAGCTTATCCTTTTATTTTACCCTAAGATCCTCCACTGCGTGACCACTCCTCAAGGACACTGCATTTTTTGTCTCTTTTGAATTTCTTTCGGTATCAGTAGGGAGAGTTCCTAGAACCCTCTCAGACAATAGATTAGCTAGTTGGCCCACCCGTCTTTCTAATTTCATATGGTTGTGCCATGGGTTTCAAGCCTCTCATCTATCTTAACAATAAAGGCCTTCATCATATCTTTCATGTTAGACTGATTAGAATATGGATGATAATATTGCTACCTTTAGTGATTTTGAAAACCTGGAGCTCCAGACCCTAGGTATAGGGAGCTCATGGAGTTAAAACTATTTCCACTTTGGTGAATTACTTCTCTTTTTTCAATTGTCACCTACGGATTGTATGGAATCCACTCTTTTAACAAAGATCGAGTCATACACCAGAAAACTCAACCTATTGCCGGCACACGGAAGAGAAAACCCATGAAGAATAAAATAAAATTAGTGCCTAAATTAGCACCAAAATTATTTTGAACACTATTGGTTGTCAATCCCCCGCAACGATGTCAAAGTTTAACGAGCGCAAAACGCAACACAAAATTAATGTTCCCTAGCCAAAGATAGTATAGAAATTATCTCTCTCAAGGATTGAATTTAAATAATGCTCTAGTAATTTATGGTTTAACTGATATTCAAGATGATCAAAACATGAATTGGAATAATTTCGAACTACGATTAACTACTAAAGTAAAGCAATTGACACTTGACCGCAATGAACTAGCGATTAGCAGAGTTAGTTTCTTATCAATGTGAGGAATAAAGGCCATGACATGATAGGTGAGAGAGAGCTATTTAGGATTTAACTTTAGTTTAATTCACTCTAATTTTCTAATGATTTTTACGAATTCACTCGATGATTAGTTCAAACGTGTAGTCAAGACTCCTCTCGCGATTAAATCTTAACTCTATGAGGTGAACTAACATAAGCATTATAAAAATATGCAAGCATGCGTTAATAGATTCCCTTCAGGAAAACGTCTCTCAAATATTGTCTTAACTTGACTTAATCAATAATTCAACAAGCTCTTCCGATTACTTTAGAGAATTACGGAATAAAACTAAACAAAATTATGCAAAGATTATCACCAGCATATTCCTCGTTCGATTAAATAAAACGGTGAATAAAGTTGTAACAATTCAAAGATCCATGAACAAATTCAAGCAAAGAACTAGAGTTAAAATTCATAAATATTTATCAAAATACCATATCGGTCAAACCCTAAGGGAAAATACTCCATAATCATGGAAGAAGTCATCACAAATATAATTAAAGAGTAAGAAAGCATCAATCAAATGTTACAATCCAAACTCTTGTATTGAATTTATGAAAAAATGATGAAATCCTGCGTCTTGTAGTCTCCAATGCTCTCCCAAAGTTTCAAAGGTGAGAAGTCCTCTAAAATTCGTGATTTTGATGTATGTATACCATATAGGAATGAGTCTGTATTAAACTATCCTTTCCAAGCTAAAATGGAAAAAGTTGGGTGAAAAAATACACTATCGCGACGCATCGGGCGATGCACCATGTGTTGCACTAGTGGAAAAGTTCAGAGGCTTATTTTTTCATTCTACAGGAATTTTGAACTAGCGCCCCGGTACGCATGGAGAAGCGCGATAGTGCAATTTTCTCTAAGTAATTTTTCCCTCACTTTTTGGTGTCCAGACTTGGTCCTCGGCTGCGAACGTGATTCCAACTTAAGTTTTTGAGATTTTACTCAGACTTCAATGCTCCAACTTGTTAGATTAAGCTCCTGATTACAACTCGAACTCACTTTCTACAAGACATACAATACATAATTAGTGCAATACAATAATATTAGAGCTCAAACAGAAGTAAAATTGTTACATCTCGCGTTTTTCATAAGTTAAAGTTTCGTCTTCAATTAATTGACGAAGACTTTGGAAGGAGATTATCTGGAAGTTAGCATATTTATGCTATTTATAACAAGCAATAAGTAAGTGCCATGAAGGAAAGGGTACACGAATTAAAGAAAATGAGTTTTGTTGAAGGTTGTCGATTTGGAATAAAATATGAACCGAGCGTTAATACTCGATATTTGTAGGCTAGTACCACACAAGGTACCATATGACCATGGTAGTAAGATATATAAAGTATATTTAAAATAAGTAAAATTTTAAATAATTTAAAATAATTCTTAATTATATGGGTAAGTAATTAAGTACTAGATAACGAAACATTACTTGATTCTAATAAGTGATAAAGATTAAAGAAAACCCCACCCCCAACCCATGTGGCAGCAAGCCACTAGAAATTAAGCAAAACACCTCCTACTTTAAAATCTTCAAAGCAAACCTTGCAATTTCATTTTCAAAGATTTCAATACCAAGACCAAAAACATATTCATTCTTAAAACTCTTGTGAGGGCATTAACAGAAGGGGAAGAACGTAATTACTCTCAAAATTGCACTCTCAAAGAACGCTCCCAAACGAGATTTTAGTCATTGTAGCAGCGTACGTCTTCAATAGCTCAACGAAGAATTTTAGAATATTAGCAACGCAAAATTTTGTAGTTCTAAAGGAGTACAGTATAACCTTTTTTAAGAATATTATACGGATTTTTTCTACTCCAAGTATGTTAAGGCTAAGTTCTTCCTTCATTTTGCATGATCTCGTAATTACACAAGTTTGATAATGAGTCATAAAAAAAATTCTTATCCTGGAATTTACGTATATTTTGCTAGTCTCGCGAGTTACGTATATTTTCCTAGTTTTATAAGTTGATATTCTCCTTATCGGGAGTTCATATTCAATTGAGTATTTCCTTCTTCCCATCAAAAGGGTAGAGAATTTATATATACAGTATTAAAGTATTTTCATTACCATCGAGCTATAATCAATAGGCATGCCCCTATTGGACAACCTCTGATCATATGGTAAGTTATACATCGAGCCTATTATGACCAAGCGCCTATGAGCAAGCACAATTGGCCGAGATACAATGTCTTGTATGGCCGGGCGCCTATGAGCGAGCCTACTATGGCAGAGTAGTTATATATATATATATATATATATATATATATATTTATATACCGAGCCTTATAGGGCCAGACAATAATTTTACTTATTATATTGAGAGAATTGAGTCGGTATCAGCAGGTAAGCATATGTTCAAGTTATCAGTTCAGTTTTAGCTTTCAGTATAATGCTTTAAATACTCGGTACATTATTTCCTACTGACGTCCCTTTCTGGGGCGCTGTATTTCATGCGTGCAGGTTCAGACAGACAGATGGGAGACCTCCTCAGTAGGTGTTTGTCCGAGTTCAGCCTTATCGGTAAGCTCCCTGTCTTTCAGAGTTGACGGGTCTAGCAGTTTGGTATACATCTTGTGCATATATGTAGATAAGTTATGGGTAGGTCCGGGACCTATTCTGATTACAATACATCTATCAGTAGAGGCTTGTAGGCATATCTATGAGTTAATGTAGTATGTTGGGCTTGTAGGCCCTGTACATATATTTTGTTGGCTTTTCAGTTGTAGTACATATGACAGCCTTGCCTGCCCAACTTTATGTTGACGTTTAGTCAGCGTTAGTCTCTATTCAGTTTTATATTTTGAATAGTACATTATCTTATTTAGGTCTATTGCTTATGTCCGATTTAGTGAGACTAGCTTGACTTCACTCACTTCAGAGAGAGAAAAAAAGAATAAGAAAGGAGCGTAGCAGCCAGAAAGTAATGTGGCCCATGACCAAAGTATAACATTACATGTTTATAGTCTTGTAGTCGCAAGTGGTACGCAAAGACAGGTAAGAACTGGGTGCCGGTCTCGCCCCCAGGCTCGGTGCGTGACAAAAATGCAGTGATTATAGTGCACACTATAACTAAAATACGTGTTTCTAGCCTACCATCAACACTCCACACTTAAACCATTGCTCGTCCTCAAGCAATGAAACTTCACTTCACATAGAGACAACCTTCTTATCCGACAACTTCCCTAACTCATCATGTCAAGAATAGTTAAAATAGATTGAGCACCATATCATAAATCCTAGCATCAAGACTCGACTCAAAACCATAATGCATTTTTACAACTTTCTCGCTTACTTTAACACAGAGGTCAAAGACTTTATCTTACCTCCGCAAATCATGTGCCCTCGTAGAAACAATATAGAGTAGTTCCACATACAATAAAATTCAAGAAAAATAGGAACTGAAGATAGACATAATTAACTCACTATGTGGAATAAGGTTCACGTGTCACATAAGACGTACCATAAACTTTCCCGTAGTGTAATACACTACTAATGAGCTCATTCAATCAAGGATCAGGTAGTACTTAATTTGATTATAATGTAGAATTGCGGAGCGGGTAGGATACATTTGGATATCGTAACTATACCTCTCTAAGCACTTTTATGCATACAATTAACAATTTAAATCCCATGCTTATTTTGAACCAAACCCCAACCTTCACACATAATAGCATCAATCTCCCAATATATTTAAGCACAGACAATGTGAGAACTATCACTAGAAAGGAATTCATTTTTTTCTTTTCTATGTTTTTATTTTTTTCAAGCAACTCCCATATTGAATTGATGGAAAGATGTTGAAATCCTGTGTCTTTTAGTCTCCAATGTGCTCCCAAAGCTTCCAAGGTTAAAAGTTCTCCAAAATTAATATTTTTGATATATTTATACCATGTAGGAACATGCATCGACCAAACTATTATTTCCAAGCCCAAGTGAGAGAGTTGGGTGAGAAAATACACTAACGCGGTGCATCATGCGCCGCATTAGTGGGAAAGTTTATAGGAATATTTTTGTACTCTACAGGAATTTTGCACTAGCGCCCCTTGCCTCGCTACGCATGGTGTGGTGCAATAGTACAATTTTATCAGAGTAAATTTTTTCTCCTTATTTTTTGAAATCCAGACTTGTTCCTCATCTCCCGAGCACGATTCCTTCTTATTTTTTTGGGCTTTTACTTTGACTTCAATGCTCCAACTTGTTCGATTAAACTCCCAATTATCTTATTAACTCGAAATCACTTCCTGCAAGGCATAAAACACGTAATAAGTGTAATACGCTAACATTCCAGCTCAAATACAAGTAAGATACAATGATTAGAGCACAAACTATGACTATAACACATATTTCTAGTGTACTATCAAGCGACAAGAGGGTCGGCAATGTGAAAAAATACCATGCCTGGGTGCCATTGCAAATGCGATCAACTTGTTCGCAAATACAAACTCAACAGTGCCACCCCAACTCAACTTGTTCGCAAATGCAAACTCAACAGTGCCACCCCAACCCCGCAGATGCATAACCCTCCTCGCAAATGCGAGGTTCGCAAATTCGAACAAAATCTGCATTTGCGAGACCTGAAGCACCAGACGAAAACAAGCAAAATTGAAGCTCTTCCAAACACTCTGAAACACGTCCGAAACCTACCCAAGCCCCTAAGGCTCCACACCAGCACACGAACTCGCTTGCATCATCAGCACACTAAAATAAAATCTAGAACCACGAATCAGACACCAAAATACATGAAGATCATAATGAACTTTAAGACCTTCTAGAATGCAACCAAGCGTCTGAACCACATCAAACCATCTCCAAATAATGTCAAATTTTGCAAGCAAGTTCCAAATGACGAACATGCCTATTTCAAGTCCAGAATCAAAATCCGAACCCGATATCTTTAAAGTCAAACCATGATCAAACCTAGAAAAATTCCAAAACTTCTAAATTGCCAAGTTCCACAAAGTGGTGCAGAAACCTTCTAGGAAAATTCAAATACGAACACGGCATACGCCCAAGTCCAAAATTACCATCTGGACCTATCGGGATCATCACAACTCTGATCCGGGGTCAAATACACAAAAGTAAACTTGGTTAATTCTTTCAACTTCAAGCTTCTCAAATGAGAGTCATCCTTCAAAATCAATTCTGAACCAGTCAAAAACTAAATCCGGCAATGCACGCAAGTCATAATATACTACGTAAACCTACTAATGACCTCAAACTGCCGAACTGGACGTAATTACTCAAAACGATCGACCGAGTCATTATACCTAGTGTCATCCCATGGGTCAAAATACAACCTAAATCCAAACTTACAAAGTTAAATTGGAAAACTAAGAAATATGTAAATGCGAAAGAACTCAAGCTATTAATTTAAGAACAACGTATTTACTTACACTTTTCTCGAAAAGACAAAATTTAGGGGAGGTCGAGTTATATTGGGCTGGTTGAGTTATAATTCACTATTTAATCTCCGATTGAGTTATGACCCATTATTTGTAAGTATATCTAGATTTTGAGAAGAAAATAATTGATGGGATGCTTTTGGTTATTATGGGGAAGGTTGCATCTGGAGCTGGAAAAGGGTAGTTTTTATCTTCTTAGATCTAGAATTTCCGGCGAGGGAATTTGTTCAGTACAGTTTTCGGCTAACATTTGTTATTATTTTTAGACTATGATTTATACGAGTCAATTTATGAATTATCGAATACTATTTATTTTACTCGATGAGCTATAAATGAAGTTCTCTCTTTAATTTATTTTCGTTCAACCCGTTTAGATCCAAACCAATTTTAAAAGATACCAATTATGATCGTTTAGTGATTCGAACCATTTTTTACTTCTTATTTTGGATTTTACGCGCCATTTGTACCAACACCAAAGACCTATTACCTTCGCGTGAAACACATAGGATCTAATTAACTGATTTTCTGCTGAAATCAATTCCTCAGCTTTACCTTTGAATACCAATGATTGTTCTATTTTCAGTATTGATCTATCGTTTTTATTTTAAATTATTGTACATAAATTATTGAGGACTCTAATACCATCTCAAACAAGTTACGCAACTTATTTGTAGGAAAAATGATGAAGTTTTTTCCACCGTTTATGATGTCACATTACCTACCGTCTTATGCTATTGGTGCAATTAAAAATGTAATTTTGCTTGATTAGACAACCATTAACCATAGAGTCAAATATGCCCTGTACACGCGTTTCTAATATTTTAGTTATTGTAGAAGATGGTGAAAACAAACTGGCCAAGAGAAATTCCATGTCAGCCACTTCCCGCATTACCAGATTTGCCACGTTGGAACGTGTGGGACCGCCCAAGCTGGAGAATAATCAGAGAATATGCACACTGCACGTAAGGAATTATGCTTACGGTGTATGCGAATATCCGTTCTCGCAGCCATCCACGACCCCACTTTTTCTCGATTTCAAATATAGCCGTGAAGCCGGCTGATCTAATGACTAAAATACCCCTGAAGTTGGTCGAATTCAGACTGGTAGTCCTAGTGATGTGACGATTATATTTACAAAAGTGCCCTCTCCATAATTATGTGTAGGAGTGTTTATCGGGCGGATTGGGCGGCTTTTTACTCTTAACGGTTTGTCTTAACGGTTATCGGCTTTTAAATGTATTAATCCGTTAACCACCCGATAAGATATCGGGCGGATTGGTATCGGGTTAGCTCTTATAGGGCGATTATTGGGCGCCTTATCGGCCTAATATACATGTTTACTAAATATCTCTTATTCTCCTCGTCATAAAAATAATGAATTGCCATAAAAAAATATTATTTTAGAGGCAATATGATGCATTCAATTTTCTTTGCAGAGCCACTCAATTTGATTCCCGTGATTAGGAAATTAGCTTTACCATCTCCGGCATGTTGCCAAATATGAGGATTACAATCAAAAATAAATTAAAAGTAGAACCAAAAAATTTCTAAATCCCGAGATTAAAAATGCTTAGAAGTAGAAATAAACTTTTGTTAATCATTTTCAAGGGTTTTAGTTTTTTTATATTTAATATATATAAATAAAAATAAATTATATATATATATATATATATATATATATATATATATATATATATATATATATATATATATATAATATTTATATTCTTAAGGGGTTAACGGATTAGCCGTTAAGAAAATTGAATAATCCATCCCCAAACCGATAAGCGGCTAATAAAAAAAATTCAATCAGTTCCCCGTCCGATAAGCCGTTACCAGTAAGCCGTTAAGCTTCGGTTTGGATAGGTTTTTGGTTTCGGATCGATTTTGAACACCCCTAATTATGTGCCCCTCCCGTAGGATTAATACAATTTAATGGATCTCTCTCTTTCACACATACACACATATATACATATATATTGTAGATTAAAATTTATTGTACTTTTAGAATTTATATTCAAACTTTAGTATTTATTTAGATTTGGTGAGTTAGTTCATGTTATGGTGATAATTCACACATGAAGCAAAATCAACCTCCTAAATCTGGATGAATAAACTCCAGCATTAATTACTAATGTTGCGCTTGCATATAATTATTAGGCTTAACATCTAAAAACTGAAACCAATATTTTGAAGAATCTTAATATATCAACTATACTACATTATGGTAGTGTGTATGAGTTTAACATCAATAAATAAGACTTTACTTTATATATATTGCCGGCAGTATAAATTTTTTTCGCGAGTTTTTCAACTGTTTTAGATGGTAATCCGTATTATCAACTTTTTAGCGACTAATTCCACTTTTATGAACTGGTAAATGTAGTTACGATTTAAAAATTTTGATAGTGTAATTTTTTTAATGCTGTCAGTATTCATTCTCAATAAGTAAATGAAAAAAAATTAATCCATTATTCGTATATAGGAGAAAGTTCAAGTCAGCGGTTGCTTATGCTTCGATTCATCTCTAATTAATATTTAATAATGAAGGTTTAGCTAAAATTTTAAGTTCATTACTCATTCCCAATGGGATCACTTAGGAAAACCAATAACGTCCAACCAATAAAATGTTGGGTATGGTAGATGACGCTGACGAATGCAAAAGCAAGTGTACCTAATATACTAGGGTCTAGCTAGGCACCAACCAGCGCGGATCCAAAACACTAGATTAATCGCAAAACATATTTTAACTGTCTTTGGTTTGCGGGCTGCACCCTTCAAATACAGCGTTTATCGTATCTTGTGGTCACATTAGATATTTCCAACTCAAAAGCTTTTTAGAAAGAAATTACTATTTGTCTTACTTATTATTTTTCTTTGCGATGATCTTTTAAGTAACCTATGACGAGGAAAAAACTTATACTAGTATATCATAGTCTCATTCCATTATAAGAAAAAAATGACCCAATTTAGGGAATGAAAGTCAAGTCATATAATTTTTTATTTTAATTTGAATGTGAATTCTTTAATTTAATATTTTCTTTTATATAATTTGAAGATACATAACATTGATATAAGTCTTATTTTCATACGAAAGTGATATCCAAATAAGTATATTTGTGTCAAACAAAAATATTACGGATTAATAATGTCATAATATTTACCTTGAAAATAGCAATTACAATTAAATTTAATTTTGTGGTTCTAAAAATATGTAATTTATTTGAATGCTAGTTATTAAGCGATAGATGCTAAGTGTGAGCTAAGAAAATAAAATAAGAATGAGAGGAACGTTGTTACTTAAATCGAATGACCGTGAATCGGGTCTCGGAGTGGCCTAAGCTGGGCCTCGAGGTTGAGCTAACGAGTTCGACTAGAGATGGTCGACGAAGGACTAACACTATCAAGGGCCTCAATTATGTCTTTTTACGATCAATGACGAGTAATAAATGAGGAAATAATTAATGTAACACAGTTAATACAAGCAATAAATAAGAGAAAAGACAATGGAAAGCGTTTAAGTTAGAGAGCAGAGAATGTTCTTCTTCTTGTATTAAATATCATGTGTGCAAAAATAATAAGGGTTCCTTTTATATATGAGGGAGAATCCCAACATGGTACATGTATAATTATTACAAAGAAACGCAGCTGGTACATCTACTTAAAGGTCCGATACGGACTTGTACTACTCTTGCAGGCGTTTTCAGCTTTTACCGCGTGCCTAGGGAGTTTCCCGGTTCTTCCATGATAGGCACCGATTAGTTCCGACCTGAGATCGAGCATAAGGAGCCCTCGGGGTCGCACCTTGAGTTGTGCCTCGAGCCTTCTAAAGACGGGCTATGGAATATCATAATGATCCTTAAATCGGACTCTTCAATTTAGCCTTATACAGATAGTCCCCGCATTTTTTAGAGTGAAAATGATAAGAAACGATCATGAATTCTTGCCTCCTCGACACCTCCGTCATGACATCAACTGCGCTATATCAAGTGATTGATGTGATAAAAAGGACGTATAAAGGTCGTGTCCATACGACTCTTGAAAAGCCTTTGAATTGATTACAACGGTTGGCCATTTTTTGGTCTGCCCCAACGTACACGATTGGCTTCTATAAATACTTTTTCCTTCGCCCCTTTATTTTTCATTGTATCATCAAGCCTTCAAAAGAGTTCTTCTTACTTCTCTCTTGTGTTCTTTCTCTGATTTTATTTTCTACTCTTTGATTTCTTTTTCTTCTCTCCTCTAAAATATTTTAACAAGAAAGGGGAAGACTTTCACCTCTGTCCCTCAAGAAGATGTGCATTTCTCTTCTTCATGCTCGGCTAAGGGCAAAGCAAGATTACCCTTTCATCTTGAGGAATGCATCCCAAGATCCTTCGAAACGATCTCCGATTTCAAGGTCGACAAGCCTTCATTGAAGCCGCGACGAGGTAAACCCAGGTCCTTATTTATTAGCTTAGTAGCAGACGTTGAGAAGGTAAAGATGAACTGCCACTAGGGGGATACGGTGCTGGTGCAGATTCCTTCTCAAGGAGAGGACATCACGACGTACAAAAACGACTTCCTTAGTGTGTATACCTATCCATTTACTCTTAGCCCGATGGAGCCATCCTCACCTTCAATAGACCCTGTGATCCTCGATTTCTACAAACGATATCGTGTGACTCTCTGCCAAATTCATCCCTCATTTTGGCGTATTGTTTACATGACCAGATATTTTTCGAACATGATTAAGGGGCATCCCTTCACCCTCGACCACTTGATTAGAATATACATTCCCCGACTCTTCCGTGGGGGCCTAATTAAGATCCAATTTTGAGCCTAAAAAGCATTTCTTGCTTGTACTGGCGATGTTAGGGATATAGGGTGGATGAGCCATTTTGTCCGAATTAGGACCCCGGACCTGATTCCAGTGCAGAAGATATTGTTCCTTGAAAGGTGGAACACAAAATGTAAATATGCTAATTAAGTATGTTTTTCCCTTTTGATCAAGTTCCCCACGAACTGACTTCCTCCGTCGATATAGCTGTCGTGACGTACCCTGACGTGGTTAAGGATATCTCGGGCTGGGTTAGCCAACTAGATTCGATTTACCCATATGTTGAGCATGTGTGGAGCGACCTGTCTAGGGTTTGATGGGAGTCCAAGAACCACGGTGAGCCTTCACTTCAGCTGTAATTGAATCTCTCAAAAGGACTATCATCGATTGCACCCTCATTCCCTGTGTTCATATTTTGCATTTATACAAGTCTAGGAGAGACCTCCTTGATGAGGGAAGCATTTCTTGGGGAAGAGGATACTCCGAAACTCGACAAAGAGAAGAAAATTCAAAGGAAATCGTCGACCGAGTCTTCAAGATCCAAGAAGGCCAAAGTGGAGGAACCTAAGACTAATTCAACAACCTTAACTTCAAAAGTATCGGGGAGTCCCCGAGCTGAAGGCAAGGGCAAAGATGATTCCTCCGTAACACCCGAGGGAGGAAAAAACTTGATCATCTCATATATTGCTGAGCCGACGGCTTCTAAATCAAAACTCGATGCTGTTGTAGTCCTGCCTCGAGCTGAAAAAGCCTTCGAGGCTGTATCAGGTAATATCCCCGAGCTGGTTGATGGCTAAAATATTCCTCAAGTTGAGGGGCATTCAATAGGCGGTCTGTATGAGCCTAATTCCGAAACTCTCTAAAAATAAGAGACGACTCCGATTAATTCAGTCGGGGTTATTAAAGTGAGCAATTCCCCTCCAGGATCAGATTTTCTTTCGAGGGAGATGCATGATTCCTAAAACAAAGGATTTTTCAATGTCGAGGCACCCATCGGAGATAAAGATGCATTTAAAAAACTTTTAGCTGCGCCCGAGGAAAACCCTGAGCTTGATGCACACTTATTTGCAGTGAGATCGATAGGCTCTATGAGCAAGTAAGTTTATGTAAATTTCTCTTAGTTCCTTGATCTTTTTCTGTTTCCTGGTTCCAGGCCAATGTGCTTTATAATCAGACCTTTTCCAGGTTTCAAGCTGAGTTGACTCGCTACGAGGGTGAGCGCAGAAAGCTCATCTCGAAAGCCGATGATCTTAGAGCTCTTTTTACCTATATGGAGGAGGAATTATGTGGCCTTCGAGATTGTTTGGAGGTGGCATCCCGAGAGAGGACTCATATTATTGGGCATGTTATATAGCTTCAGATTGTTTTTTCTACATATTTACTTGACTTCAACGTTTTAACACATTTGGGCCGATTTTTGTAGCTTGAGAAGAAATATGACCTAATGAGGGAGGAGCTCCGCGCTAGAGACACTGAAATTGTCAAACTCAAACGGCACGTGAATGAGATAGCCTCTGAAAGAGATATCTTCCTAGGGAAGGTGGTATCAATCGGACATCAACTTCATGATATGAGGTTGGAGAGTAATAAAGATAAAGATCTTCACATTGAGTTAGTTGTTGTGCTATGTGGGGCTAGGGCCGAAGCCGAAGCGCTCATATCCTCGTACAAAGAGGATGTTGTTACTGCAAATGCTCAGGCCAGGAAGGTGTCCGAGGCAGCTGAGATGCAATTGGCCCGAGCACTGAAGCATGCTCGGTTAGAACCCCGGAGGCGGGCTCTCGAGGATATACATGTAGGGGGCATCGATTTTGTCTAACGAGATCGAGACAGTGAAGACCCTAGAAGAGGAGGCTGCAGCCCTGCTTACTTCTGAAGGTGAGTCGAGCAGTGGCTCGGAAGATGATGAGGATGAAGGCGAAATCCCCATAGGGGAAGAGGTCGTTAAAGACCCGAGATCCGTGGCCAGAGTTGTTGAAGGCACAACCTTTGAGGGAGCTGTCAAATGCATAACCCCGATGGAAGATTATGGTTTTATTTGCTCTCTCCCTTGCAAGGGCTTTAGGCATAAGCCTTGTAAATGCACCCTTGTGAACTTTCAATATATATGTAAAAGCATTTCGTTTTCATCATTTCTCATCCTTTCCTTCCTTTGATTTTTAGGAATAAACTGTGACGCTTTATGATAATTGGTCTGAAATTTTGGACCTTAAATTAAACCCATAGGTTCTTGCTATTGCTGAAGATTTGTAACGGTCGAAAGTTGAACGTTTGGGGCTTAGTCCCCCAATCAAGTTTCGACTCGAATTCATCGGCCTTTAGGTCTGAAAGTTGGACCTGAGGCTATTTGAACTGGCTCTTAGGCTTTTATATACTGAGTCAGCATGACCTCGAACATAGGCTGGCGCTTAGGCTCTTACTCGTTGGGTAGGTATGACCTCTAACATAGGTTTAATTTTTCCCTCGTTAAAGACTTTTTGAAGTTTTTATGTTCGTCCGACTCTTCCACGGTTTAATGAGAACCTCGATTGTGAGTCGTTATGTAATGATAAGTGAGCACCTCGGGAGGTTTCGCTCGATGGCTGAATTTTTTCAAAGCCTTTCCATTATTTAGAGCTAATATAATCGAAGACCTTTTGCTTATGTCAAGGGTAGCTTGATTAACCGATTCTTTTAGAAGTATTTTTGAAGTTATTGAAGGCTTGTGATTTATGGGGATGGTAAGGCGTCCTCGAGCCACGTTAGTTTGGCCAGAGCCTTGTGACCGTAGTCATCGTATTTGGCCGTAGCCTTTTAGTACCCAAGTGAGGTAGCCTCAACGTCTATATCGAGGGTATGCCCATTTAGGGGTCTTACAAGTTTGAACATATAGCCTTGACTTTAAGATTAGGATTTGCCTTTTGTAATATCTTATGAATTTTGGACGTGCCTTACTTGAGGTCTTACAGATAGGTTACTTGGCTCAAGTACATTTTATGCCATGCTTGAGGTATTACAGATCTGCCATTGCCTTATAGAGGTCTTATGAGCTCAAGGTTGCCTTATGGAGGTCTTATACTATTGATAATTTCTCACAGAGGTCTTACATTTTCTAGCATTACCACATGGAAGGCTTTCGAACTCGAGGTTACCGGCTTAGAGTCTTATAGCCTCGAATTCCTGATAGCTCAATGGGGTAACGGTTGACGACAGTACCTAAGACATCAAAATTTTTTGGCTCTGGAGCCGTTCTTTATAACTTGATGTTGCCTCATTAAGCGCTTATGATCTTGAAGTTTCTGGCCTAGAGGTTTTATGGCTTCAAGATTTGGATGTCAGTTTTTGAGTGTTCAGAAATTTCTGGCCTTGGAGCCGTTTCTTGTAAAATAGCAAACTTCTTTGAAATGCAAAGTGTTTTAATGGTAAAAACAAAAAATATTTGTCGATTACTTGGCGCAAGTATACATACTTTTCGCCATTGAGGGTTCGATTATTCTACGCAGACGAGGTTCTTTCGACAGTTTGGCCCGATACATCATCTTCCTATCGAGACCCTCTTTGGCTTGTTTTAGATCTTTCTGATAAAAACATCTCCCGGGGGATGCTCCCCTCCCCCAACTATTTGAGGGTAAGTGGAGAGAACCCTTAAATACTTGTTGAGTCCTCCTTGGGTAGCATATATATGTAGGCTTATTAAAAACCTTGTTGGTAAAACCTTTTTTGGGAAAAGCACCAATCGAAGAAAAAGAGTGCAATGCATGCCTTAAAATCCAAAGCCCTTGAATTGGACACATTAGAAGTGATAACGTTTAAGCATCAATATGTTCCAATTGTGGAAGTTGTTCTCCTTCCATGGTGCCGAGCTTGTAGGACCCTTTTGCCGATCACTCAGAGGACACAGTACAGTCCTTTCCAGCTCAAGCCTAGCTTCCCTTCATTAGGGTTTTGATTGTTTAGGGATATTTTCCTTAGGACTAAGTTCCCAACTCCGAAATGTCGGAGATTTGTTCTCCTATTATAGTGCCTTTTGATTCGTTGTTTTTTGGGCAGCCATTAAGAACAGTGAGGCTTCCCACTTTTCATCTAATAGTTTGAAGGCTGCAGTTATGACCTCGTTGTTTGAGCTTAGTGGCATGCTAAAATCTGGCGCTTGGCCCTTCGACCTCGGCCAGTATCAAAGCCTCAGACCCATACACCAGAGAGAAAGGCGTCTCTCCCGTGCTCGATTTTGGAGTTGTTCGATATGCCTACAGCACCTCGGGCAACATTTCCCTCCATTTTCCTTTCGTATTTTCTAAATTCTTTGTCAAGTTTTGAACTATGGTCTTGTTGTGGACTTGGCATGACCGTTTGTTCATGGGTGGTAGGCTATTGACAAGATCCTTTTGATTTTATGGTCCTCGAGGAAATTAGTTATTTTGCTTCCGATGAAATCTTTTCCGTTATCACATGTTATCTCGTAGGGAATCTCGAACCAACACATAATATGATCCCAGATAAAGTTAATGACTTCTTTTTCTCTTATCTTCTCGAAGGCCTACGGTTCCACCAATCTTGAGAAGTAGTCAGTCACAAATAAAATAAATCTAGCTTTTCCTGATGCCGTTGGTAGGGGTCTGACAAATGTCTATCCCCCACTTTATAAACGAACATGGTGACAAGACTGAATGCAAGTGTTCACTGGATTGGTGAATTGTTGGTTCAAATCTATGGCATTTGTCGAATTTTCAGACGAATTCTTTAGTGTCTTTCTTCATGTTGTCCCAATAGTAGCCTGCTTTAACTACCTTTCAGACTAAGGAATCGGCACCAGAGTAATTTTAGTAGGTGCCCTCGTGGATTTCTCGGTACACGTAATCTGTGTCTCCCGGTCCCAAGCATACTACTATAGGCCCATCAAAGGTTCTTCTGTATACAGTTCCATTTTTGTCGAGTGAGAATCGGGCTACTTTTGTTCGCAGGGCCCTCGACTCTTTTGGGTCCGTGAGTAGCTTCCTACTTCCTAGATAATTGATATATTTATTTATTCAATCCCATTTCAGGCTAGTGGAGTTGATTTTGGCATGGCCTTCTTCGATCACTGCTTGGGATAGCTGAACAACAGCCTCGGGGAGTATGTTATCTTCCTTTACAGATGATCCCAAGTTAGCGAGGGCATCGACCTTGCTATTTTACTCTCGAGATACGTAGACCAGAGTCCATGCTTTTAAGCGGCGCAAGGTGACTTAAATCTTGTCTAAGTACCTTTGCATCATGTCTTCTCGAAACTCGAAGTTCCCATTTACCTGATTTACCACCAGAAGGGAATCACATTTTGCTTCGATGACTTACACTCTTAGGCCCTTGGCCAATTCCAGAATAGAAATCATAGCGTCATACTTGGTTTCGTTGTTAGTCCAATTTATAATTTTTATAGAATTCCTAGTAATGTCACCCGTATGCGGCTTCAGAACTATGCCGAACTCGGACCCTTTCACGTTCGAGGCGTCATAAGTGAACAAGGTCCATACCCCTGTAAATGTGCCCGCATTTAGTAGAAGTTCTTTCTCTACCTCGGGCACGAGGGCATGCGTAAAGTTTGCCACAAAATCTGCTAGGATTTGGGACTTCATAGCCTTTCGGGGTTGATACTCGATATTGTACACCCCCGAGTTCGATGGTCCATTTGGTCAGTCAGTCCAATAATTCAGGCTTATGCAATATGCTTCAAAGATGATATGTCGTTAAAACACAAATATCATGGCATTGAAAATAAGGCTTTAATTTTTGAGATGCGCTTACCAGAGCAAGAGCTAGTTTTTCTAGGTGCAGAGACCTGATTTCGGTATCTACCAGGGCCCGACTTAGATAATAGACAGGGAATTTCATACCTTGTTCTTCTCAAACCAACACACCACTTACCACTACCTCGGATACGGCCATGTATAAATACAACGTTTCGTCCTTCTTTGGGGTGTGGAGTAAAGGTGGGCTTGTCAAATATCATTTCAACTCCACTAAGGCACGTTGGCATTCCGGAGTCCGTTCAAAGCTGTTTTTATTTTTGATTAAGGAGAAGAAATGGTGACTCCTGTCTGATGACCTTGATAAGAATTGGCCCAAGGCTGAAATCCGCTCGGTCAGCCGTTGCACGACCTTCACATTGTTTACCATCGTGATTTATTTTATGGGTTTGATTTTGTTGGGGCTGATCTTAATCCCCCTGTTTGACACCATGAAGCCTAAAAATTTGCCCAGACCCACTACGAAGGCACATTTCTCGGGATTGAGTTTCATGTTGTAGCTTCTAAGGATGTCAAATGTTTCCTACAAATGAGTCAAATGGTCCTCTGTGTGCAGGGACTCAACTAATATATCATCAATGTAAACTTCCACGAATTTGCCTATCTTGATGTTCGAACATCTTATTAACTAGGCGTTGGTACGTGGCTCCTATGTTTTTTAGCCCGAAGGGCATCATGTTATAGTAGTACGTACCGTACTTCATGATAAGCAAAGGTTTTGCCCTATCTTTGGGGTTCAAATGAATTTGATTATACCCCGAGTAGGCGTTGAGAAAGGTGAGGTTCTCGTGGCCAGTCATGGCATCAATCAAACTATTGATGTTGGACTACGGGAATGGATCTTTAGGGCATGCTCTATTTAAGCCTTTATAATCTACGCACATTCTTAACTTATTCCCATTTTTGGGAACTACCACCACATTGGCCAACCATTCGGGATATTTTACCTCTCTAATAGAACCTATTTTGAGGGGTTTTGTTATCTCGTCCTTGATCTATGCGTGTTTTAACTAGGACTGAGGTCTTCTTTTTTGCTTCACCGATTTGAACCTGGGGTCAACACTTAGTCGATGGGTGGATATTTCTAGCGGGATCCCTGTCATATCTAAATGGGACCAAGAAAAGAAATCAATGTTATTAATAAAAAATCGAATGAGTTTTTTCTTGAATTCGGGTGTTATTCCCGTTCCTAGGTATACCTTCCGATGTTGGAGATGCTTGATCAAATTAGCTTGCTCCACCTCTTCAACTGTTGATTTTGTCACATACGATTCTTCGGGGGAAACAGAGGTTCGGGGAGCGAGGAAGTCTCTTCGTCGTCCTAGGGGGTCTGTTTTCCCTCCGGCTTCTCCGGGGCAGAGGGTATGGAAGTTGGTGCCTCCATGTGGACCACGAACATTTCCTTCACTGCATGTTGTTCTCCATATACTATTTTTATACCGTCTTTTGTTGGAAACTTCATCATCTGATGAAGAGTTGACGATACCTCCCTCATGTTGTGTATACATGGCCTTCCAAGGAATGCATTGTACCTTATGTCACCTTCGATGACATGAAATCTGGTATTTTGAATTGTACTGGACATGCTGATCGGGAGGGTGATCTCCCCTTCGTTGCCTTACCGTCCATGTTGAAGCCGTTGAGGACTCGGGAGGTAGGTATGATTTGATCGAGCAATCTAAGCTATTCTACCACCTTTGACCTGATCACGTTGGCCGACATACCTGGATCCACGAGCACACATTTAATTTGAATGTTATTTAAGAGAAATAAAATAACTAGTGCATCGTTATGTGGATGAGAGAAGGTCTCGAAATCCTCTTCACTTGAACGCAAGGACGTCCTCGGGCATGTGACCTTGGATTTGCCCTTCTTTTGCAGCAGAAAATTTTGTTCGCTTGATGATGTGTTCTTGGGGAACGTCATTTCCCCTATCGATCGTATGAGCGATGTGATGAGGTTTACATTTCCGTTCCTCATATCTGCCTCTCTTTCCTCCTAGGATGGAGTTTTTCGAGTTTCCTGTTGGTTTTCTTGGCGTATACTCCTGTTAGTGCTGGAGCCTGTATCAATGTGTTGGACGTTGTGTGAACCCACATCCACGGGGATTGGCTCTGGTGCGTCCTCAAGGTTTCGCAGTGGTGCGCCGGCAAACAGCTCTACCATTTTCTCTATAATCCTTAGGACCACGTGCATTTATTGAGTTAAACATTTTGACCTAAAATCAAAGATTGTTGGACAAGAAAAAGCTTGAAGAATAACTTGTGTTTTTAGTAAACCAGCATGAAAACAATCACTATTATTTTTAGCCCCACGGTGGGCGCCAAACTGTTTACCTTGAAAATGATAATTATATTTAGATTTGATTTTGTGGTTCTAAAAATTTAGTCTAATGCTAGTTATTAAGCGGTAGTTGCTAAGTGTGAGCTAGGAAAATAAAGTAAGAATGAGAGGCGGTGTTGTTATTCAAACCGAATTACCGTGAATCGGGGTCTCGGACTGGCCTAAGCTGGGCCTTGAGGTTGAGCTAACGAGCTCGACTGGAGATGGCTGACAAAGGACTAAAAGTTTCAAGGGCCTCAATGATGACTCTTTATGATCAATGATGAGTAATTCAGTAAATGAAGCAATAAATCATAGAAAAGACAATGGCAAGCGTTTAAGTTAGAGAGCGGAGAATGTTATTCTTCTTGTATTGAATATCATGTGTGCAAGAAATAACAAGTGTCCCATTTATATAGGAGGTGAAATCTGTACATGTATAATTATTACAAAGAAACGTAGCTGGTACAGCTACTTAAAGGTCCGATACGGACTTGTACTACACTTGCAGGCGTTGTCAGCTTTAACCACGTGCCTAGGTAGTTTCCCGTTCTTCCATGATAGCTACCAATTTGCGCCACCTCGAGATCGAGCATTGGGAGCCCTTGGGGTCGCACCTCGAGCCTTTTAGAGTCGGGCTATGGAACATCATAATAATCTTAAAATCGGACTCTTCGATTTTAGCTGTATACACATATAAATAAACCGTTGGAAGTAAAATTATTTTATGTCGTTGAATATCTACATATTATGCTTAAATGCAGAATTTAATACATCATAAATATCTAGTAAAACTCGCTTAGCCAACCATTGAGAGAAGCAAGTGAGAAAACGTGTAAACTGTGAGTCCATTTTCGTAAAAAACTACCTTCAGTTTGTTTTCGTAAAATGTTAAATGTTATATACTGACTTTTATTTTTTATTTTACTAGCAATAACTTAATATAGAAAAATATGAAGGAAAAAGAAATACTGTGAGAGCAGTTTGAAAACTCAACTTAACTCGTGCGCCACATTTATCAAAGAGTAATGACGGATGAAGATATTCCAAGCCAATAATATATAATTAAATGTGTAAGCAATCACGTCCCCTTTTTTACTCTACGTAACGTTTTATTTATTAAAAAAATAATTATTCGCACTCCGTTGTTGAACTCCTTATTTACATTACTCAAACTTATCATGGATAGGACTGCCCTAAACATAATTATCCGCACTCTGTTATTTTTAATAGATTAGTTGATTGCAACTCCCAAGACATGTGTTTTACGTATAGCATTTTATTATTTAAATGATTTCTTTTTGTTAGTGTTAACACCACAAACTAGTAAATATTTTTCTTGACTTCTCGCACCCAGTATGTGCCTTTTAATTTCTTTTTTATTTACTTTCTTTTGTGATCTAAAATATTCTATATTTTTCTTCCAACGCAAAAGGAGTTTTTGTTTCACATTACTTTTTTATTTTATTTTAATATTCTCGAGAAAGATATTAGATGACTACAGGGTATTTGTCATGTAAAACTAGAATAAAAATGTCCTATTTCAACCTTAGTATCACATTAATCGTATCATGCTTTAACTTACTATTAAAGAAAACTTGACTGATTTCTTTTTTTAGTTCTCTCCCAAATGAGGTAATCCGAAAACTTTATACGGAAAATTAGTTAAGTCAATTTTTTGGAAAAAGAAAAGAAAACTTACAAATTAATAAAATACAGTAATGGTGTGGTCACAATCGTTTACTCTATAATAGCTACCTTGAAAATTCGGAAGAAAGGAGGTGTCAATTTAGTAATAATCCCATTAGTGGGCAAAGATGTCAATTGACACATAATAAAGTACAGAAGTTAAATGCAGCTAAAAAGTTAATTTAGGGGTAATATTGTCATTTGCTAATTCAACTTTTTATGTTATCGTCCGCTTTAAATGCAGCAACTTCATTTCTCTAACTCACTCTCAGCTTTGCTCAACCATTTTTATTGCTAAGCAACTGATATTCGAAAATACTTTATACAACAAATTCAAACCACATAGATTTTTCTGTTTATGAAAACAGAAACATTCATCTAACTCACATATACAAGGTTAGCTTTCTACTTGCTTCAAATTATGCTTCGATTTTCTCGACCTTCTTTCGTATTTCAGTTACAGTTTTGTTTTTCCTCCAGATTGTTAGCAAATTATCTATCTTTTTTATCCTTTTATTTGAGTTTTTGATATTGTCAGAGTTCTCGGGTTGTATTTTTCATATGAAAATATTTTCTGAACTTTGTTTGTTTCACGTAATCTTCTTTTAATTGATTTGGTTGGTGGGTCTTGTTCTCGCAGAAATTAAACACTTTTTCCAAATTAAACAATACTATTTCACCTTTGGGCTTTGAGTAACTGAATCATCAAATTCCAGGAGAGAGTAGGAGATGAAGAAAGAAACATAATTGGATAAGATTGTTACGGTGATATATGATTTTTATGTTTGAATTAGCTTCTTATTTAATTCCAAGTAAATTCTATATTTTCCATTAGCAGAAATTTAATAAAAGTAGAATGCTTTCTTTAGAGATTTTCTTTGATATCCTTGTGTTCTGTTTTCTTTTTCTGTTAAAAGTTTTTGGTCTGACAAGATTTACATTTAGACAACACTAATAAGCATTAGTAGTTGAATACTTAAACCTGAGATAGTTGGATTCTGTTTTCTCAATTTTTTTTGATCTCTGGATTAATTTTTGATTAATAAATAATTGAATCACTACTATCCCCACCTCGTCCCACAGTCTTTTCATCAAATCTTTTACTAGCTATTTAAGTTTGCCTATCAAAAGAGGGACAATTTTGAAGCAGTGAATTTATCTAAAGAGGGAAAAGTTTAATCTTAAATTTTGTCTTGTTTGTCTTACTACAGGTTGTTTTCTTGATTTACAAAAGAGGGAAATTTTTATTCTCTTCCCCTTCATCAACTTTTTTGAGTAGCAATTGATGGGGTCTCTAGCAGAGCCAGTCATGGAAGAAAATTACAGCAAACCCCCAGGAATCAGGTTTATGGAGAGGGCAAAGAAGTCAAGTCTCTCTTTCAAAACATATCAAGCCATAGTCCTAATTGTAACTTTTTTAGCATATGCAAGTTATCATGCTACTAGAAAAACTACTAGCATTGTTAAAAGTGCACTTGATCCCCAAACCCCTGATGTTGATGGTTTAAAGTTTCCATGGCAAAGGCATACCACTCAAGAAAGTTCAAGACTTTCTTGGATGCTTAAAGATGGTTGGTTGCCATTTAATGGCCCCGATGGTACGGCTATGCTCGGTCAACTTGATGTGTCTTTCCTTTTTGTATATGCCATGGGAATGTATTTCTCCGGGCACGTTGGCGATAGGATGGATCTAAGAATATTTTTGACAATAGGAATGGTGGGAACTGGTTTATTCACTGCACTTTTTGGAGTTGGATATTGGGCAAACGTACACATCTTTTATTACTATCTAATAGTCCAAATGATGGCTGGATTGTTCCAATCAACTGGTTGGCCTTCAGTCGTCGCAGTTGTTGGTAATTGGTTTGGGAAAAAGAAGAGAGGACTTATAATGGGTATTTGGAATGCTCACACATCCGTCGGAAACATTACGGGTTCTTTGGTTGCTTCAATATTGTTGAAGTACGGATGGGGTTGGTCAATGGTTGTTCCTGGTAGCATTATTGCTTTCATTGGCGTGCTGGTATTCCTTTTTTTGCCAGTTCATCCCGAGTCTGTCGGAGCAAATGAAGATGAAGATGAAGATGAAGATGAAGATGAAGTGTTCTCTCCTAGAAAAGAACACGAGGAAGTAACAGAGCCTCTGTTGAGATCAGATAGAGAAGAGGAATCAGCCGTGGGTTTTATAGAAGCATGGAAAATTCCAGGGGTTGCACCTTTTGCCCTTTGCCTTTTCTTTGCCAAGTTGGTAGCATACACATTTTTGTATTGGCTGCCTTTCTACATTAGCCATACAGGTATGCAAACTGTTACGTGTTGTTACGACAGATTTGCAGTCTTTTTATATCAGTATATTTTATCACCATATTAGCTGAAAGTTTCTCTGATTTCTTTGTATCCTTTGATATTGCTTCAGCTATAGATGGAAAGTATTTGTCCAATGAGGAGGCTGGAAACTTGTCGACGTTATTTGATGTTGGAGGGGTAGTAGGTGGAATCCTAGCAGGTTACATATCTGACCGCTTAGACGGTAGAGCTATAACCGCTGCCAGCTTCATGTACTGTGCTATCCCGGTTCTCTACTTGTATCGGAGCTATGGACATGTCTCCATGACCATAAACATCATCCTCATGTTGATCACCGGAGTGTTCGTGAATGGGCCTTATGCATTGATAACAACTGCTGTTTCGGCTGACCTGGGAACACATAGCTCTTTGAAAGGCAATTCCCGAGCGCTTGCAACTGTTACTGCCATTATTGATGGCACTGGCTCAATTGGAGCTGCCATTGGACCACTGCTAACAGGTTACATATCAGCTACGAGCTGGAGTGCTGTTTTTACAATGCTCATGGGAGCAGCTTTTATAGCTGGTCTGCTTCTAACCAGGCTTGTTGTAGCTGAAGTGGGTGCAAAGATTCATCAATTAGGGTCCCAGGGGTCACCTAGATCAAGGTCCCCTGACCTTGAAGTGTGAAAACAAAAACAAATGGTATTCTTTTATTGCTTTTGTGAATGCATTTCCAAGTCTCAGGTCGGGTATTAGCCCTCCGGTCACAGAGATGTAGAGGTGGAGATGCTAAAATCTAAATCAAGATTTCAGGTGGCATCTTGTATAAAGTCAAAAAATGAGAGGGTTTTATTCTCCTCTATAGTCTGTGGGAGTGGGTTTAAAAACTGCTGATCACTCCCTTTCTTTCATGAAATACCATTTCATTTCCACATGTACATTTTTGTGTGCCAAAAAAGGATCAAATACAGCATTTAGTGTAGTGGGAGCCTGGGTTATTGAAAGTTTTGTACATCATTTTCTTTTTTGGATTGAATAAAGCCAGTGCATCCTCCCAAAAGTTTGACTGTTAATTTACTGATCTTGGACAAGTAGAAGATCAATTATTGAAAGTTGTATCCACCTAAAGTTATGGCTACGGTGGGACAACAACTCACTGAATTTCTTATCTTTTAATTTCATATATTCCTGATTGAACAGCTACCCAATAGTAATGCTCTATTTCTCTTAATTAGTGAGAAAGCGTTCGTCAAGTCGTACTCTGCCGTGGAAATTATTGAAGCTTTCACTCTTAATAATACGCAACTGTCCACCTGATCTAAAAGTATGAAAAATAATGAAAATCTTTTAAAGTATTTTTCTTAATTATACTCTCTGTAACACCATTTTAAATTTTTTTTTTTTTTTTTTTTGCACTTTTTACTCTCAACTTTAAAAGTGAAATAATCTCCCTTTTAACCTTTTTAATTCTCATATCAAATTCACAAATATCTCTCAATCCCTCACAACTTTCATTCTCTCGAGCTCTCAATTTAAGCTCCCTCGTTGGTTATTCAAAGGAGAGGAACATATTTGGTTGTAATACTGAATCAAATGTCTCATCAAAATCTATACTCTCTCTTATTATAGCCTTTGGTTACCACGCCAGCTTTGTAGCAATTGTTAATCCCATTAGACTTGGACTTTTTCTTGTATAATCACTTGCAATCTAATACTCAAATTTCAAAATAAAAATTAGCAGGAAAATAGGGTATGTAGCCCGCCAGAATGTGTGCCTGTAGCTAATGCAGGATAAATCATAGATATGAAGGAAATAGTTCCCTCTGGTAGTAAAGTCGTAGGAAAATTGATTTGGATTCGATATCTACAAGAGCACCACTCACTATCAGTAAAAAGGTTACACCGATAAGGTTTATGATTTCTTTTTTGGTTAGGGGATTGGGGTGTTGACATGGACGGAGCTAATCCAAACATTATATTTGTCTTAAAAAATTATACGCACAAATTATTAAGTTAGAATTTGATACTTTTAAAAATCTAGAATTCCGAACCCATAAAATCCAAAATTTTGGCTCTGGGTGTTAAAGAGTTGAGATTATGTAAAACATTCTTTAAATTGGTAAACTTGCTGACCAGCGGAAAACCCCGACATTGAGATTTTCTGTTCTATTCAAAGTACAAAATACACTTAATCTGAAAAGGTAGACCATGTCGAATTATTACTACAATAAAAACAATTTACCTTTTGTTGCAGAATCGAATGCGCACGTAACAATCTTAATATTGTAAGATATATGGATTTATATCTAGATATATGGACTTATATCTATACACATATGAAATATACATGAATAATTATATGTTATGTGCTATCTTAAGGTTTGGCCTAATTATGTGGTCTTATGGACATTATGTTAAGGGGGCCAATGTATTGTCATACTAAAGTGTAGGACTAATGTGTAGATACCCAAAAGTGTAACCTTAGTTTATGATGGGCTAACTAAGGTTACATATGTAACTATGGTTACATGAATGCTTGTGACTCTTGGGTTTGTAACTCTTGCAAGACATTACTCAAGACATTACTCTTGTTGTAACTCTTGTCTCTTGAGTTTGTAACTCTTGCAAGACATTACTCAAGACATTATTCTTGTTGTAACTCTTGTCTCTTGGGTTGCATATTCTAGAGTTATAAAGTGGGGTTATGGTTCCCATTCTTTAACAAGACAAGTTCTTTCTCTACCCATTGAAGTAAGAACCATTTGTCCATTGTCTTGCAAATAGAGTGGAAAACCATAAGCCAAAACCTTGATCATTGTCATAATACTATTTTGTAAACCTTTCATATATTGTTATTGTTGAGGATTCATTCTTGTGGTAACATACAAACCACAAGTCATTCTTGAAGAAATAATCAAGAGGTTCATAAGCTCAAGGACAATCATCAAGAAGGAGGCTCAACTTTTCCACATATGGATTCAGGTTAGCTTCCGCTCATGTAGTTGTAAATCCGATTATTCAAATGAAGGTTGTTGTCTTTAGTAGGAATCATAATCCTAACAATTGGTATCAGAGCCGCCCTTCATTTTGGATAATTTGGATGATCATAAGGTTTATGTTATTTAAGAAATCATGTTTAAGTTTACTTAGAACTTTGTTCAAGAAATTCTACTATGAAATAGCATGATCTTATGATTGTTATGATGATGATGTATTTGTTTATTATATCATTGATTCAGCATGATTTTAGTAGGTTGACAACATGTTTATTATTTTTAAGATCCATGTTGAAAATCATGTGTTATTCAGAAAACTTTTTTTTTTGTCACAACTAGTCAGACAATCGATTGTCAGGCTAGACAATCGATTGTCTGAATCGTTTAAAAATTCTGGCAGTTAACTTTTGTGAGTTGAAACGTTTCCAGACTGAAAAATTTTTCCAGAAAAAATTCAAACAATCGATTGTCTAGCCTGACAATCGATTGTTGGATGATCCACACTTAGAAAAATTTTTCCTTGTCAATTACAGAGACTTAAAAGTTTTTCAGAAAAAACCAAACAATCGATTGTCTGGTTTGACAATCGATTGTCTGGTCTAAAGACAGATTTTTTTTTCCAGAAAACGTCAAACAATCGATTGTCTGTTTTGACAATCGATTGTCTGGCCCAAATGACTTAGAAAAATTTTTCCTCGTGACTTCCAGTGACTTAAAAATTTTTCAGAAAATGTCAGACAATCGATTGTCTGTTTTGACAATCGATTGTCTGGTCCAGTAATGTTTAAGAAAAATGTTTCAACTCTCTTAAGTTTCAGTGAATGTTAATTGTTTAATAGTCCATCAATTCTTATATATCTAGAATTGTCCTATCAAGCAATCAACAATTAATATTCAAGTGTTACACATCTAATCTTGTAACACATTAAGTTGAGATTCATAAAATGGCTTAAGGAACTAAAATTTATAGCATCTTATATTTTAGTTTTTCAATTGAAGCATTAAGTTGCCAAAGTAACCTCTATTGTGTAGATTGATTAATTTTAAAATATGAGATGACTGTGGATGTTAGTCTTCCATGCGTTTAACATCGGCCCAAAGGAAGGTGTTATTTGGCAGGAATTCGAACATTCTTGTGGTGGTAAATATGAGACGATTATTTGGTTTTTCATGTGAATATTAAATCGGCCCAAAGGAAGGTTTAATGTTTGACAGGAGTTTATTGTCTATGTTTGATCACTACACCAAGAGTACCACTTGCAAGTTGTTTTTCTGTCCAAAGACTAAAAGCAATGTTGTGCTAGGTATCTTGTAATGGGAATTGCCTAATTTTGAATCTATAAAGTTAAAGTTCAAGTTTATGTAAGCATGTATTTAGTAATCCTTTTGTTCTATTTTCAGTAAACTCTTCTGCTTCTACGATCTCTGCCAATATCAATAGCATCCCAATGCTAAACGGCACTAATTTTAAGGAATGGAAAGAGAATGTATTAATCGTTCTCGGTTGCATGGATCTTGACTTATCCCTTCTGATTGAGCAACCCACTCCTCTTGAGGATACATCCTCTCCTGATGATAGGAGAGCGATGGAGAAGTGGGAACGCTCGAATAGGATAAGTCTCATGATCATGAAGCGTGCAATTCCAGAGTCATTCAGGGGCACTATGAATGATGAACCTGTTGCCAAAGTTTTCCTTGATAACCTCGAATAGCGTTTTCTTCAAAACGAAAAGGCGGAGACAAGCATACTATTGGGTAAGCTTGTTTCCATGAGGTATAAAGGCAAGGGAAACATTCGGGAGTACATTATGGAAATGTCTCATCTTGCTTCAAAACTTAAGTCACTCAAGCTGGATTTTCCTGAGGAACTGCTTGTGTACTTAGTTTTGATATCTCTTCCTGCACACTTTAATCAGTTTAAGGTCAGTTATAACTGCCTGAAGGAGAAATGGACTCTAAATGAGCTCATTTCACACTGTGTGCAAGAAGAGGAAAGGCTGAAGCAAGATAAGGCAGAAAGTGCTCACTTGGCATCTTCTTCTAAGGCATCCTCTTCAAGGGTTTCTAAGAAGAGGAAAGGTAAAGAAGTTGCGGTGGCAAGGCCCAAGATTAAGCAACATCAGGAACCTAAGGTTGAAATCACTGAATTAGGTTGCTTCTTCTGTAAGGGGACTAACCATGTGAAGAAGGACTGTACTAAGTACCATGCCTGGCGTGCGAAAAAAGGTACATTTCTTTCTCTTGTTTGTTCTGAAGTTAATTTAATTTCAGTACCTAAGGATACTTGGTGGGTAGATTCTGCTGCTACTACTCACATAAGTATATCTATGCAGGGTTGCCTGAACTGCCGAAAACCAAATGATGGTGAAAGATACATCTATGTGGGTGATGGCAAGAAGGTGCCAGTTGAAGCTGTTGGCAAATTTAGGCTGTTATTTAATACTGGTTTTCATGTAGATTTGAATGAGACTTTCATTGTACCGTCTTTTAGACGGAACTTAATTTCAGTTCCCCAATTGGACATGTCTGGTTATAAATGTACATTTGGGGATAATAAAGTTTGTCTCTTTCAGTGTTCAAATCTTATTGGTACTGGTGTTTTATCAACGTTTGATAGCTTATATTTGGTTGACACAATAACTTCAAATAAAGAAACTTTGCATACAAGTGGTACTAAAAGGAAATTAACTAATGAGAATTCCATTTCACTCTGGCATAAACGTTTGGGGTCATATATCCATTCAAAGAATTCAGAAACTCGTGTCAGATGGAATTCTTGATCCTCTTGATGCCTCAAATTCGGATATATGTATTGAGTGTATCAAAGGAAAACAAACAAACAAGACTAGATTAGGTGCTACGAGAGCTTCGGACGTCTTAGAATTGATACATACGGATATTTGCGGGCCATTTCCTACTCCTTGTCGGAATGGTCAACAATACTTTATCACATTCATAGACGATTACTCTCGTTATGGGTACCTATATCTTATTCACGAAAAGTCCCAATACATAGACGTGTTCAAATCATTTAAGGCTGAAGTTGAAAATCAACTAAGCAAAAGAATTAAATCCGTTAGATCTGACCGTGGAGGTGAATACTATGGTCGATATGATGGTTCCGGTGAACAACGTCCAGGGCCTTTTGCTAAATTCCTAGATGAGTGTGGGATCGTCCCTCAATATACTATGCCAGGAAGTCCTACGATGAATGGTGTAGCTGAGAGACGAAATAGGACCCTTAAGGATATGGTAAGAAGTATGATTTCTCGTACTTCTTTGCCAGACTCACTCTGGGGTGAAGCATTAAAAACTGCAACTTATATTCTTAATAGAGTTCCAACTAAAGCTACAATCAAAACCCCTTATGAACTTTAGACTGGGCATAAACCCAGTATTCGGCATTTTCACATTTGGGGTTGTCCAGCTGAGGCAAGGCCTTATAGGCCAACTGAAAAGAAACTGGACGCTAAGACAGTTAGTAGCTATTTTGTTGGATATTCTGAAAAATCCAGGGGTTTTAAGTTTTATGATCCCACATCACGAACTATTTTTGAAACGGGAAATGCTAGGTTCTTTGAGGATATTGAGTTTGGGGGGTGGGGAGATAAAGTTGTTAAAGATTTTGTCTTTGAGGAAGAACATGTGTCTTTACCTCAAATTGTTGATCTTGGTCTTACTGACTCGGATCATACAACTACGGTTCAAGACAATCTCGAAAATCTCCCTCATCAGGAACCTGATATAACTAATGTAAATCAAACTCAACAACCTCAAGAAACTGAAATGCCATTAAGGAGATCTACTAGAGAAAGGAGAAATGCAATTTCGAATGATTATTATGTATTTCTCCAAGAACAAGAAAATGATGTTGGACTTGAGGAAGATGATCCAATCAACTTCAGTCAAGTCATTAAGTGTTCTAACTCTCAAAAGTGGATTGATGCCATGAATGATGAGATGAAGTCTATGAGCGATAATGACGTTTGGGAGCTTGTTACATTGCCCGAAGGTACGAAACCTATTGGTTGTAAATGGATTTTTAAAACCAAAAGGGATTCAGGGGGCAATGTTATTAAGTACAAAGCTCGTCTTGTCGCAAAAGGCTACACTCAGAAAGAAGGCATTGATTATAAAGAGACTTTCTCTCCAGTTTCATCGAAAGACTCTTTCCGGACTATAATGGCATTAGTAGCACATTTTGATCTTGAGCTTCATCAAATGGATGTTAAGACTGCTTTTCTCAATGGTGACATTGAGGAAACAATTTATATGGTGCAACCTGAAAACTTTGTTTCGGATGAATCAAAGAAAAAGGTTTGCAAATTAAAGAAATCCATCTATGGGCTCAAGCAAGCTTCTCGTCAATGGTATTTTAAGTTTCATGCAGTCGTTACATCTTTTGGTTTTGAACCGAATATTGCTGATGACTGTATATACCATAAGTTCAGTGGGAGGAAGTATATTTTTCTGGTTTTATATGTCGATGACATACTGTTTGCCTGTAACGATATAGCATTATTGCTTGAAACTAAGAAATTTCTTTCAAAGAAATTTGAAATGAAAGATCTTGGTGAAACTTCTTTTGTATTAGGAATTCAGATTCTGAGAGATCGCTCAAAAGGCGTTCTCGGTCTGTCACAAAAGGGCTATATCGATAAAGTTCTGAAAAGATTTGGCATGCAGGATTGTAAACCATTCAACACCCCTGTTGCTAAGGGAGACAAATTTAGTCTCAAACAGTGCCCAGACAGTACTTATGAAATTTCGGAAATGGAGAAGACACCTTATGCTTCGGCGGTAGGTAGTCTGATGTATGCTCAGGTGTGTACAAGACCTGATATAGCATACATTGTTGGGATGTTAGGCAGATATCTTAGTAATCCAGGAATGGACCATTGGATGGCAGCCAAACGG
This sequence comes from Nicotiana benthamiana, assembly GCA_034376525.1. Lineage (NCBI taxonomy): Eukaryota > Viridiplantae > Streptophyta > Magnoliopsida > Solanales > Solanaceae > Nicotiana > Nicotiana benthamiana. Next base: position 50,423,963 of record CM067325.1, on the reverse strand, counting down.
GTCATGAGATACTTACAGAGAACAAAGGATTACATGCTTACATACCGGAAATCGGACCAGCTTGAGATCATTGGGTATACCGATTCCGATTTTGCTGGATGTCAGGATAGTTTGAAGTCTACTTCAGGCTATATTTTCATGCTTGCGGGTGGTGCTATCTCTTGGAGAAGCATTAAGCAAACTCTTACAGCTACTTCCACAATGGAAGCAGAGTTTATGGCATGTTTTGAAGCATCCAATGAGACATTATGGCTGCGGAATTTTGTTGGTGGACTGCGTATTGTTGATTCTATTCAGAAGCCACTTAGGCTATTATGTGATAATAGATCAGCAGTCCTTTATGCTAATAACAACAGTAGTTTGACGAAAGCAAAACATATGGACGTCAAATTTCGGGTTGTAAAAGAAAGAGTACAAAATGGACAATTGTGCATTGAGTACATTAGTACAAACTCCATGCTTGCGGATCCGCTAACTAAGGGATTGACACCAAAAGTTTTTCATGAGCATGTTGCTTGTATGGGTGTCAAATCAGATAAGGATTATGTATTTTAGTGGGAGTTTTGTATTGCACATTTTTGTAATTGTTCATTATATTCAGAAATTCAGTAATTCAGTTATATCTGCAGATATTCAGTTTTAAAGTTTATTGTACTCTTACAGTTTCTGTTTGATCTCAATTAAGTGAACCAGTTGGTAAATAGACATACTATTGACCACACTTTATGTTATTTCCATGCTACATACCCACACTTGATCCATGTCGTTGGTTATATTGATATACGTGATCTATGATTGGTTCTAGTTATGAATGAGTAACGACGAGCCCTTAGGTCCTATGTTGGTATGATTGATGGACCGGATTGTTCATGACAATTTTATTGTGATAGCAATTTTGCGCAACTAAGGTTTGTAACTTATAATATCAAGGATTGTACATATGTTTGTATATCTCGTCCAAAAGGGAGATTGTAAGATATATGGATTTATATCTAGATATATGGACTTATATCTATACACATATGAACAATACATGAATAATTATATGTTATGTGCTATCTTAAGGTTTGGCCTAATTATGTGGTCTTATGGACATTATGTTAAGGGGGCCAATGTATTGTCATACTAAAGTGTAGGACTAATGTGTAGATACCCAAAAGTGTAACCTTAGTTTATGATGGGCTAACTAAGGTTACATATGTAACTATGGTTACATGAATGCTTGTGACTCTTGGGTTTGTAACTCTTGCAAGACATTACTCAAGACATTACTCTTGTTGTAACTCTTGTCTCTTGAGTTTGTAACTCTTGCAAGACATTACTCAAGACATTATTCTTGTTGTAACTCTTGTCTCTTGGGTTGCATATTCTAGAGTTATAAAGTGGGGTTATGGTTCCCATTCTTTAACAAGACAAGTTCTTTCTCTACCCATTGAAGTAAGAACCATTTGTCCATTGTCTTGCAAATAAAGTGGAAAACCATAAGCCAAAACCTTGATCATTGTCATAATACTATTTTGTAAACCTTTCATATATTGTTATTGTTGAGGATTCATTCTTGTGGTAACATACAAACCACAAGTCATTCTTGAAGAAATAATCAAGAGGTTCATAAGCTCAAGGACAATCATCAAGAAGGAGGCTCAACTTTTCCACATATGGATTCAGGTTAGCTTCCGCTCATGTAGTTGTAAATCCGATTATTCAAATGAAGGTTGTTGTCTTTAGTAGGAATCATAATCCTAACAAATATAACCCTGCATTTAGTCTTGCGCTTAATTCTGCATTTAAAGGTTAGTGATCTCGAAATTTTGCCGATATAGAGAGGATTTTTATTTCGAACTGGTCAACTGATGGATGACAATTGTATTACCATAAGCAAAAGTTAGCGTAAGACCAATATTAGGCTATTTTAAGGGATTTTTACCTAAACATCCAATATAGCAAACCTTATTACCATTATTGTGCATTGTTTGGTTATTACCCTCATATTCCATGTTTTTGTTACATAATATATTCCAAACGGAATATTTGCTGATTTCCCATCCAAAAATAACGCAGATAATTAAGGTAGAAAATAGATTCTTAATAAAGTGTAGCCTAAAATAACGCCTATCTTAATGGCTTCTAATTAATCACTGATTTTCTACCAATTAAAGGTGAAATCAGTTAAGGTAACATATTAAATGCTCCTAATCTCGCCTCTACACTGAACCGATTCTCTCCTCCATCCTGCAACCGAAATCTTGCTCTCATTCCTCCATTGAAAATCATGTATAACATGGGTGTAATAACTACGAGGAAAAGCTTAGCTGTGTGCGGGAACTTATCAGTTTCATCCTTCTGCCGGTAAGTGTGCTCTATATTCCATATTAAGCAGTTCTATGTGGATCAGAAAAGGCTCTAGCGCACATATCTTCCAAGCATAATCAATCATTCTGCAATTCTTTACGGATTACTAATTGAGACAATCTACACTTGAATTTCAGACATCATCTTGTATTGTATTGTCGCTGAGGATGTTTACATTCATCTATTTTGTAGTTCCTCCGTGATTGCCATTAAGGAGATTCTACAATGTCAAAAATTCCGATAATGCTTAAATGTAATGGTTATTGGGATAACTATGGCAGGTTCAGAGATTTTGAAGTTGACGCCATTTTGGTTGTTGAGACTGCAAGCTACGGAATTCTCCAGTCTACAATTGGGCACAAATTCAACAAAGAATTGGAAGATAACAATACATTATCCCAGAAACTAAAGGTAATATATTCTTGTTTGGTGCAGGAAAAAAAAAACAAAAAAAGTAGTAGATGTTGAAGTTGTTTCCAGAGAGTTTTAAAAATGTAGACAATTGTAGTTAAATGTAGTTAATGTTTTATGAAGTATTTCCAGAGAGTTTTAAAAATATAGATAATTGTAGTTAAATGTAGTTAATGTAGTTATGAAGTATTTCCAGAGAGTTTTAAAAATGTAGATAATTGTAGTTAAATGTAGTTATGAAGTATTTCCAGAGAGTTTTAAAATGAAGATAATTATAGTTAAATGTAGTTATGAAGTATTTTCAGAGAGTTTTAAAAATGTAGATAATTGTAGTTAATAGTAGTTAATGTTATATGAAGTATTTCCAGAGAGTTTTAAAAATGTAGTCAAATGTAGTTAAATGTAGTTAACGTTTATATGCCGTTTGTTTGTAGCTGATTTGTAGTTAACTGATTGTTGCTAACATAGTTAACTTATTGACACCTTATTATTTTCTTTTTGATCTTGAATTGTAGGTGAGAGCTTCAACTGATCATATACACACCGTGTTAGATGGCGTGAAGTGGTACATTGTATGTTTAGAAAATAAGAAATGTAGCTGTGGACAATTCCAACTTGATGAACTTCCATGTGCACATGCTTTGGCATCATTAAGGCATAGGAATGAAAGGCCGGACAACTATTGCTCACCGTATTACACAACTAAGAGCCTACTACTTACATATGAATTGCCAGTTAATCCTCTTCCTGATGAAGCGAAATGGGATGTTCCACAACATATTTTAGTTATTCCAGATTATCGGAATTTGATGTGTAACTGTAATACGTTTTGACGATAATAAAGAAGTTTACTAATATACTTGAGTAATGTAACCTGTTTGCTTATTGTAGTTATAATGTACTGTAAGTGATTTCGAAATGTGTTATCGAATAATAGGTAAAGACAAAATGTTGTAGATAAAGAAAAAATTTCCATGAATCTAAGCAATTAATTACAATATTTTTAGTTATATGAACTTTGTATTGTAGGTAATTGTAGTTACCTTTAAAAATGTTATCATTATCAATAGAGTTAAATTCTATACAGAAGATTGGTAGTAAATATCCAAAACATTTACCGTTAAAGCTCCTCAACTATTAATCCACTTAATTCATGAAAATAATATTCAATTGAAATGTATCTTTGTAGTTGAGGGATAAGTTCTGCCTACACACTATAAATACTAATAATAATAATAATTAAACCTCAAATCCTAACAATTTGGAATAATTATATGAATTTTCAATGTCCATATCGCTTCGTTTAAATTCATTAATTTAACACACAAAAAAACAACAGAAAATCATTTCTTTTAATTCAAAAGTATCAAAAATTAAAAAGTTCTAATGTTTTTACACAAATTAGAGCCAGTTCTCCTCCCTCTCACTTCCAACCCGCCACAAAGCAAACGAAGAAAAGAAGGAGAAATTTTGATATCGCCTAATAAGAATTAGCAAGCTTGATAATTAATAAGATTAAAAATCTATTGGAAGAAAGAGAAAAAAGTGGGGAAAGAAAATATGGAAATATTTTGTTCCACAAATAAAGTCCCTAATAAATCATTGGTAATTAAATCTTAAAAGTCAATTTTGGTACATATATTGAAACATGGTATACTTAAATGTAATAAATACTAACCTTAAACATGAGTGGTTATAAGGTTTGTTATATGGGATGTATATGATAACGCATATGGGCATATATATGCATTTTGACGAGACATTTTATTCGTATTTTACATTTGCTTCTTTAAGATAGCATTGCACGCTTCAATTTGAACCCAAAATTAGAAAACTAGGATACTGTTGGTGGTACGATTTCCAGCCCTACAAGAAAGCTCGTATTAATAATATTAAAGTGCATGATTTTTTATGCGATAGCGATTATAAATTGACAAGAAAAAGGTAAATTACTTTTGTGTAACTCATGAAATCACTAATATCATCATCTACTACTAAGTACTAATTACCCACTAAGCATTAAATTTTGTAACCGCCAATCGTATTTTATAATTTTATTGTAAAATATCTTAAATTATCCTTAAACTTGGCTCAGATTATTAGTACCAAGTTATGCCCGATCTTAATTACCCCCCTCAACTTAGTCTTTTGAGAGTCATTACCCCCTAGACACTAATGTGATAAAATTGTGGGTGCACTCACCTGCCACGTGGATTTTTCTATCTATGTGGTATTTTTTTTAAAAATAAATTAATTTTTTTACCTTTTGAAGAATATTACTTTTTTAAATAATTTTTTTCGAATACAATTTACAATAAAACTTGGATAGAACTATATTATTTTGGCTAAATATTTTTATTTGTTCAATATAATAAAATTTTAGTTAATATTTTTTGAATTTGACCTAAAAATAAAGATTTATACAATTGAAATAAATAGTCAAGGCATCTAAAAGTTATAAAAAATACATAGTCGAAATAAATTACATCAAAAGAAGAAATAAAAAGATTGTCAAATAAAATTGCACTTGTAATTTCTTGCTATTGTACACTCTTTTTATTTCTTCTTTTGTTGCAATGACTATTTATTTCAACTGTGTATTTTTACTTTTTTAGGTAAAATCTATATAAAATAATTAGAGCACCGTAATTTAGAGCTATAAAAGAAATTATAGCCAAAATAATTAATTTCAAACTATGCATTTTTTATAATTCTTTTGATAGTTGACTATTTATTTTAATTGTATAAATCTTTATTTTAAGGTCAAATTCAAAAGAACGATTAATTAAAATTTATTATTTTTGACCAAGTAAAAATATTTAGGCTAAATAACGTAGTTCTATCCATGTTTTATTATAAATTGTAGTCAAAAAAAGTTTATCTAAAAAGTAATATTCTTAAAAAGGGAAAACAAAAAAAAATTATTTTTTTTCAAAAAAATACCACATAGACAGAAAAATTCACGTGGCAGGTGAGTGCACCCACACATTTTGCCACATTAGTGTCTAGAGGGTAATGACTCTCAAAAGGCTAAGTTGAGGGGGGTAATTAAGACCGGGCATAGCTCGGTATTAATAATCTGAGCCAAGTTTAGGGGTGATTTAAATTATTCTGCCTTTTATTATCCCATTACTTTAATATTTATTATATGGAAGAAATTCTACACTTATAAATTCTGGTTTTTCTTTCTTGTGTTGTAGATAAAAAATATAGTAGTGTGTATAAAAAAATGAACTTGGTGTAGTGAAAAAGAGAGTTAAGAGAAAGAAAAAATTTACATCCTGACCACTTAAACTTATACTCCTTTGTAAAGCCGATACATAAACTTACAATTTTTCTATTTGGATACACCAACATGACAGAATGAGTACTAATAAATATATTTAGTGGAGCGCGTGTATCACTTGCGTTTATATGTACAACACGCCACATGTTAAATTATTTATTACTTGACAAGTATTATTTATGGGTCCTATTTTCAAGTATTAAAAAAAAGGAGAAAAAAGGAGAAAAAAAGACGTGACACTTCCTTCTTTTCTGTTCACCTACCTCCCTTTCTTACCTTATTCTCATTCTTTCTTCTCCTCTCTCTTTTCCTTACTGTTCCGTTCTCTCTTATTCTGAATCAATTTCACAACTCTATGATAGGATTGTTTTGGCAAATATATGCCCTTTTTTGCTGTTGTTTTGACAAAGAGATTAGATAATAGGGTTTTCTTCAGGCACTGGTATTTAGAGTGGTGAGTATTTTGACCACCATAAAACTTAAATGGCTGTCACCTTCACTTCGGTGGCAACCAATCATAACCCCATCTTTTCTAAAACTCCAAAATCGTAAGATAAAAGTAAAAATACACTATCTTCATACCGAAGTTTAGCTGGAATTAAAGTTTCTGATATTCTCTCTCCTCGCTTAAGTCGAAGAAAAGAAAGAGAGCTAAAATCAGTACTAACAGGCTGGGGTCATTTTTTCCTTTTCTTTTTTATTTTTTTTATTTTTTTCTATTGATTATTGTATTTTCTTTAATCAGATTGTTGCATTCACGCGCATTTTATGCGTGATTAATTCGTATTTTGTCCACATCACTTATGTCATTGCTACATAAGAATAGTCAATGGTAAAAGTGGTTTATTAGTACTCATTTTATCAAGTTGGGGTGTTCAAATGGAAAAACTATAATTTTATGTATCGGCTTTACAAATAGATACAAGTTTAAGTGGCTAGGGTACCATTTCGCCAAAATTTAGGTCTCCAACTTACTCTCTACGAAAGTGAATATTATTTTTGTTGAAGGAAGATATTTATTTTGGTGGAGTTTTGGACTCAAAAACTTGTCCAAAGTTTGTCCGAGTCATACGACGTTGACGGGCTATTGTATCCTGGAAGGGACAATTGCTGAAGCGGTGAAGATGCTACTGCAGTGTGCTTGAATATCCTTAAAGAGAGCAAAATATCCGTGCTTCAGCCTGAATATATTTTATTTTTCAACTGTACTTATATTTTTCACCTACAATTTTATGGAGATTTAATTTTTATGCAGTTGAAAAAATAGCAGATATCAAGATAGAAGATTACTCTTTTTATGAGATGGAAAGATAAAAGATTTTCTACTTGTTTAGCTTTCAAGTAGAAAAAGTAAAGCCTTTTTACCTTATATTTTAATGACTAAGATTATATTATTGATGATATAAACAACAACAACAACAACTATTCAGTATAGTCCCATAAAGTGAGATCTGGGGAGGGTAATAGATAGACGAGCCTTACCCCTACCCGAACGGCAGAGAGGCTGTTTCCAATCGACCCTCGGCTCAGTGAAGGAAAGGGAAAGACAAAGACAACAACAAAGGGGCATTAGTAACTCCAATAGGAATAGCGTAAAGAATTATCTAAACATAAGAACTATAAATAAAATAAATAAAATCCATAAATAAAATAGCATGCAACAATATCATACCGTAGCTACCATAAATAACTACCATAAGGAGGACACAATCCAAAACCCAAATCATCTATGGATAGCCCTGCCAAGCATCACCCAACCCCGGGTGAGGAGTACGAAAAACTCTAGGAGCCCCTATCCTACAACCCTGATACTAGATCTCCACACTTTCATATCAAGGGTCATGTCCTCGAAAACCCGCATAGTATCCATGTCATGCCTAATCACCTCTCCCCAATACCTCTTAGGCCTGCCCCTGCCTCGCCGAACGCCGATAATCGCCAGCCGCTCACAACTCCTCACCGGGACATCAGGACTTCTCCTCCGCACATGCCCGAACCACCTCAGCCTCGCTTCTCGCATCTGCTCATCCACCGGGGCCACCCCTACCTTCTCTCGAATAGCTTCATTCTTAATCTTATATAACCTGGTGAGCCCGCACATCCACCTGAGCATTCTCATCTCTGCAACCTTCATTCTCTGAACATGAGAGTTCTTCACTGGCCAGCACTCCGCCCCATACAATATTGTAGGTCTAACCACAACTCTATAAAATTTCCCCTTGAGTTTCTGTGGAACATTCTTGTCACACAGGACTCCTGATGCAAGCCTCCACTTTGACCGCCCCGCTCCTATACGATGAGTGACGTCTCCGTCAATCTCTCCGTCCCCCTGAATCACCGACCCAAGATATCTGACACTTTCCCTCTTGGCAATGACCTGAGATCCAATCATCACGTCCCTGCCTACTTCGCTCGGCTCGGCACTAAACTTGCACTCCAGGTATTCTGTCTTAGGTCTGCTTATTTTGAAACCCTTAGACTCGAGAGTATTTCTCTAGACCTCTAACCTCTCATTAATACCGACTCTCATCTCGTCTATCAAGACTATGTCATCAGCAAATAGCATACACCAAGGCACATCCCCTTGAATATGACGGGTTAGAGCATCCATCACCAAGGCAAACAAGAGAGGGCTAAGCGTCTCCTTGATAGAGCCCCATAACCTCTGGAAAATGTTCTGAGTCGCCACCCACCGTCCTAACCCTAGTCTTAGCTCCATCCTACATGTCCTTGATTACTCTAATGTAGGCTTCAGGCACGCTCTTCGCCTCCAAGCACCTCCATAGCACCTCCCTTGGGGCCTTGTCATACGCCTTCTCCAAGTCGATAAGCACCATGTATGAGCAAAAATTAATTAAATCAAGAAGTATAATAAGTGTATCTATCGTAAATTTTTGGAATAATTCACATGTTATTATTTGTCTCTATAATGATGGTCTATTAATACTTGTTTAACATGAATGTTATTGGAGAAACTAAAAGCATGCTTAGTATCTATTTTAACATGAAAGATTTGAATGAAGCAAATATTATTCTTGAAATGAAAATTTAATAATATGCATGTTTCCTTGACCAGTCACATTATATAGAGAATATTCTGAAAAAATATAATTTTATTGATTTCAAGATCATGTTGTAACTCCTTTTGATTTAAATATTCATTTATTTCCTGTACAAAGTAAAAATAATATGATAAATCAAAAAACATGCCAGCTTAATATATTGGAAGCTTATGAATATGTGACTCATTACACTTGACTTGATATTGCATACACAGTAGGAGTACTCAGTAAGTTTACAAGCAAACTAGGTAATGAACATTGGCACATGCCATAACAAGAGTTATGAGGTATCTATTTCGTACAAAAATCTATGACTTATTTTATAAAAAATATCATGTTGTACTCAAAGGCTTTTCTAATGCAGATTAGAATGCTTTATTTGGTGATTCATGTATTATTACAAGTTATATTTTTTACTTTGAAAGGTGGTGCTATTTGTTGAAAATTTTAAAAAAATTTGATTTAGCTTCAGCTAGTGAGGAAGCGAATTGGTTGAGACATTTATTATTCAAATTTCTTATTTTGAAAAATCTACTCTTCCTACTTTAATTCATTACTATAGCACCATTATTTTTGGTGGAGTACAAAACCGTTATTACACTGATAAATTCAGACCTATAAGGAAAAAAATATAATATTATGTTTTATTTGAAAAGTGGTAAATTGATGTTGATTATGTGATAATTTTACAAATTCACTAAATAAGGCCTTGGCAAGAGAAATGGTTTGGAGTACATCGAGGGAATGTGATTGAAGCCCATAAACTCATAAGCCATCAATCGGGGACTAGAGATCCTATAACCAGGTTCAATAGGAAGAATGAGTCGTATGATGGCTGGGTTTGAAATGCATTATTATATTTATTATTGTTCCATCCCTATGGTGTGAATGCGTTTATCCTATAATGCTTGCGAGGTTGAGTTTTATTAACTCTTAATGAAACTCTATAGCTCGTACGAGTGGGGCGCCAGAGTTACAGGAGCACCCTTGATAGATTTCACCTATGTGATTGTGGAAGTAGGTCTCCTCGTATGAGAATTGGCCTGTTTTCAAAAACACTCATGAAAATTGGGATAGCACGAGGTGGTAATGTGCTAGCTAATAAAGCTCATGTCAACACCTTCATCATTATGTTTAAGTAAAGTTACTTTATTTTTTAAAAGCAGTCATAGTTCAAGTCTCAGACCACTACTACTCTGAAGTAGAGATTGAAGTTTTATTAAGTGGAGATTCAATGCAGATTACACCTTCATTATGCATAATAGTCTCCCTTCAACTGGTAAACTCTCTTATTTTAATATTAAAATGAGTGGACGAATGTTGATGTTAGTGCATAGTGCATTGTTTCTTATGAGATAGTGATTATAAATTGATAAGAAAGTGGTCAATTACTTTGGTGTAACTCATGAAACGACAAATGCAAATACTACTCCATGAACGAGCAGAATGAAGATTGCATTAATGATAAAGGTCTCTGAAAAGGATCTACCACTAATTATCCAATAACTATTAAATTTTATAATCACCAACCATGTCCTACAATTTAATAATCCCACTATTTTGATATTTATCATATGGAAGAAATTCTATACATGTAAATAGTGGCATTTCTTCTTTGTACTGTAGATGGAAAAATATAATAGTGTGTATGAAAAATGTGAATTTGATGTAGTGAAAAAGTTAAGAGAAAGAGAAAATTTAAGAGGGTGTTTGGCTAGCTTATAAGCTAGTCAAATTGGCTTATAAACCCATTTTAACTTACCTATACATTTGATAAATAGCAAAGTGCTTATAAGCTAAAATCAGCCATAAGTCATAAGCCGGTCATCCCTAATTCATGGCTTTCAGCTTATAAGCACTTTTAGTTTGACAAATACTTTACTTATTTATTTTTAATAATATTTTCTAGTTCACAAAATTCTTTTCCTAAAATAATTTTTTGACTTTTACTACGTTCGTAGTTGTTGCTAGTTATTTTCTTTACAAAGAAAATTTTCAATTCATAATATTTTGAAAATATTCATCGGTGTTTTAGTCATTTTAACAAAAGAATGGCTTAACAATACTTTTTTATTAAGCACATTACCTGCTTATTATCCGTTTCAACACTTCTATCTAAACATGTAAATACTTATTTTAAAAATGAATTAGAGCACTTAAAAATACTTTTCAACATTTCAAGCTTATCAACTATTTACAACCAGCTAATCCAAACGAGCTCTAAGTCTCTAACTTATTGTTTACAAAAGAAAATATTATTTTTGTTGAAGGAAGGTGTTTATTTTGGTGAAGCTTTGCACTCAACAGATTGTGCATAGTTTGTTCGAGTCATACGACGTTGTCGGGCTGTTGTATCCTGGAGGTGACAAGCCAAGTGTATTACTGTTGGACCGGTGAAGATACTACCGCTGTGGGCTTGAATCTCCTTAAATGAAGCGAGATATCAGCCCCGCAACCTGAAGATATTTTATTTTCTTCTTTTTATTTTTCAACTGTAGTTATATTTTTCACCAACAAATCGAAACCAAAAAATTGTTGGGCAAGTTAAAACAACTCAAAGATACTCTTGACATAATGTGATATGTTCGTTTTGGGCCAATCTCGTACGGTGTTTTTCAAACGACCTCAAACTATTAATAATATCCAATTCTTTATAAGTAAAATCTTTTTCTTTTTTGTGTAAGACTTTGTTCATACACCCAATAAAAATATAATATACCTGGTTGATGGTGCTCTTCATTGGTTGGAGGAGTAGAATGTAATACTCTCCGATACAAACAATATTTAATAGCGATTAGAGTATTTGTTAGTGGGGATCACTCTATTCAAATTCGTGGCCAATTGTTCACAAGCAACAATTTGATACTCGCGAAAATAAGACGTGGAAATCGAATAAAAAATATAGCTTTCAGCTTACTGCAGCAATATATTACAATAATTGTATTTTGTTAATAAAGCAAGGACCACGCTGATCTTTACTTGAAGAGTTAGAATTTGGAAAAAATATGTTCACGATTTCAAAATGAGGGGACCGCTCTTTTTTCAATTCTTTTCTTGATTGTAAAATAAATTTTATGGGTGGTCATAAGTCATTTAGCTTTGTGCTCATTATAGACATTTTTTTATCACATAAAAATTATTTAATTTTGTATTCATATTCAAATATTACTTTTTTAGTTACACAAAAATATTTTGTTCTAATTATCACAATAGTTATATTAGCCAGATTTTGTAATACTTTTACATAAAAAGTCTATTATGCCATTGGTATTATAAATTCTCCCATTTATGTAATACCTTCTATATTATATATTATAAAATATATCTTTACCCAGGTAATTTACTTATAATTAAAATATTTTTATATTATTTTATTTATTAATTTTTATAATATACTCATACACTTAAATTTTTCATGACATTTGATTTGTTTAATCATATTCAGACATGAACATATATTCAATTAAAAGAATAACAACAAATATTTAACTTTTAATATCTATTTAAAATAATAAAAATAAATTGTTTATTGAATGACTTTTTATATTCAGTAAAACTTTAAAAAAATTCATATATATATATATATATATATATATATATATATATATATATATGATTAACATTAAATTTTTTAAAAGCTTTATTTGTTAATATTATTTATTTAAAATATTAATCCGGTGTGTCAGTGTTCTAAATGCGAGTTTTTTATTTATTAGATTAACGAATATGGCTTGTTAATAAATTTGTGACCATTGATTTTTATGATTTTCATTAAAAAACATTTTAATAGGCATGACTAGGAATGTTAACATGAGATTTGTTCACAACAATGTCACTAACAAATTTGACAACACTACCTATATATCTTGAAAATCAATGTTAAGAAAAATTAAATGTACGAATATATTATAAAAATAATATAAATTTATTTTTATTATGAATAAAATACTAGGTAAAAATATATTATATAATTTATCAAATAGAAGGTATTACATAAATAAGAGAATTTATTACGTCAAGGTCATAATAAACTTTCTAGGTGAAAAATTTATAAAATATGGTCAAAATAAATATTGTGATATTTAAAGCATATCAAAATGATATTTCTATAATAAAAGAATAAAAAAGTGATTTTGAGTAATAAAATCAACGTTAAGTAACTTTTACGTAACGAAAAAAAGAAGCAATTTTTGAATAATTAATACAAAATTGAATAACTATCTATAATATTTTTTTATCCAACTCACCATAATCATTGGTGGTTAGTCTCATGTAGCTAGTGACAAGCGAAGAAGATGACCTTTCGTAGTAGCTTATAAACGGGTACGTGTGTACAGTTATAACCAAGCTTCAAGTTGTTACTAAGGTAAAACAATGAATTCTTGTACAAAAATTGTCTCTTCAAATACATCTTATGAATGACATTGCATAAACACTTGGTAACAGTTGACAGATTAGCTAAATGTGAAATTCAAATTAATCAATCCTGCATTTTATGTGGAAAAGATATTGAAGAAATACATGACCATTTATACTTTGATTGCTTATACTCCCAAGCACTGTGGCAAGGTATGTTACGATGGTTGAAGTATCAAAGAACGACAGGCACATGGGAAACAGAAGTGCAATAGTTAACTGCTAATGTTAACAGCAGAAACCCCAGAAAAACCATCCTAGGTGTGGTGTTTGCAGCAGTAGTTTACAATATCTGGATGGAAAGGAACAACAGAAGGTTTCGACAATCGAGCAAGAGATGCCAAAGATCGAGCAAATGAGATTACAATTCAAGTGCACTTTACTGGAATGAAGCTACCTAAATGGTCACCCATTCTACAGAACATTAATAGTTATCCTTCGTGCGAGTATTCACAATGTAACAACACTCATTCTGTGATAGGATATTAGCTTAACAACAATAGTTGTAGGTTTTTAATTGATTGTACTTTTGAGATCTGTTCTAGAGTCCAAAAAAACAAATGATGTAAATTTGCCAAATAGTTGAAAAACAACAAATTTTCTTCTAAAAAAAAATTGTCTCTTCAAAGCAGAAACAGCCAGTTTTGCTAGCTCCTAATCTAGTTACATATCAATCATAATGATACATATATGATAATTGACATTATTTCTTTTTATTTTTATGTCAAGGGCCCAAAAAGTTCCCTGGAGATAATGAAAACAAAAATCTCCGCATAAAAAATTATAGAAAATAAACTGGCAACAACTAGAACGGCTCCAACTGAAACAGAAGAAGTATTAAACGTTTATATAGCTGACCTAACTATTTTGAGATGAAAGTCTGCAATTTGTCATTGCTGTTTTTGTGAAGATCGAGTGATGTTAGAAAAAAAAGATTTTGAAATTTTGACTAAACTAACAGTAAGATTAGTGCATTCGGACAAAGAACGACTATGATTACGAGATAAGTAATAGTATTTGGGTTTTGATTTACAAGAAGAGTTAAAAAGAAAAGGAAATTGCGAGTAATGGCTCACAGTGTACTACACTTGCATAAACTGCTTTTGAAAACGAAAACAGTACTAGATGGTAATCACACAATTGGTTTTGGCCCAACTCAAAGAAACACAAAAGACAGATAGGGAATACAATCTATTGGACTCTTTCTATAAATCCATGAACTTTAGTCATATGCAGCATAAGGAAGATCAACTAGATCACATGCCATTTTGATTTGAACAACTATATTTGGGCAGAACTAGAACGAACACCACGAATTCAGTCAGCGACTATAGCCCAGTTGTGAGCACATGATTTTTACCTGATTGAAATAACTTCTACAGGACTCTCAAAAGTTTGGGATTTTTCTTTAAATATTTTTTTAGAATTTTAAGTTTTAGAATTTAATTGCATGCACGTGTTCATCAATTCATATTTAAATTGATTAGGGTTTAATTGTTAAATAAGTTTGTTTTACAAATTAAAATACAAATATATATATATATATATATATATATATATATATATATATATATATACATATATATTTCCAGTATTTTTAATTATTTTTGGTTTAATTTCAATTTGTTGCATTTTATTTGTGTTAATTAGGGGTTTTTGGTTTTTAAATAAAATGAGGAGTTAATTAAAATAAAAGAGAAGACAAATAATAAGAAATACGTATATATACACAGCCACTCAGGCTGGCCACAATTGGGCCAGACCTGAGTGGCCCAAACCTGTTTCTCCTTTAAAAACACACAACCCAACCCAAAAAATCGACCCCGGTCCGGTCCACACAAGACCAACCCAAACGACACAGTTTAGAGACCAGCCATCACAAACGTTGATCTCAGATCATCCAACGGTCATCAAACCCCATACCAAACCATATACATATGTCTAGGGGTGTTCATCGGGCGGATTGGGCAGCTTTTTACTCTTAACGGTTTGGCTTAACGGTTATCGGCTTTTAAATGTATTAATCCGTTAGCCACCCGATAAGATATCGGGCGGATTGGTATCAGGTTAGCTCTTATAGGGCGGTTATTGGGCGGCTTATCGACCTAACATACATGTTTACTAGAATTTGATAGATCTCTTCAGGCAATTATAAATCAAACACCTATTCCAGTATACCTTCATATGAGCTAGCTTGTTAATGTCTTTTCAGGGCATTCATTTTATCCCTGAGGTAGTATAGCTTTGCCCTCCTCACTTTTTTCTTGTCCAGCACCTTCATCTCCTTTATGTTGGGCGAGTACCTGCAAATCATCTAGATCCCGAGATTAAAAATGCTTAGAAGTAGAAATAAACTTTTGTTAATCATTTTCAAGGGTTTTAGTTTTTTTATATTTAATATATATAAATAAAAATAAATTATATATATATATATATATATTTATTTATTTATTTATTTTCTTAACGGGTTAACGGATAGCCGTTATGAAAATTGAATAATCCGTCCCCAAACCGATAAGCCGTTAATAAAAAAAATTCAATCCGTTCCCCGTCCGTTAAGCCGTTAAGCCGTTACCAGTAAGCCGTTAAGCTTCGGTTGGGATCGGTTTTCGGTTTCGGATCGGTTTTGAACACCCCTACATATGTCCAAACGTCTCTAATACACTCAGAGACCAAACTCCCTCCCATTCCTCATACCATCTTCCCCGGTGTAACACCGCATTTAACCGCCCTTTGACCACCCCTTGAATACCCCATGACCACCATTGACCACCCGCCTACCACCCTAACGCCGCCACTGGAAATCGCCTCATGGCCGCGGCCTGTCACCAAACATCCCCAGATTTACACCACCAAACCACCACAACCTCCTATATCCCGTCCTATAATTAGTTCCCGTCGAACAAGTCCCCTCCATCTCGAATATTCAAAATAAGGTCGCCGGAACCACCGTATCCGGCGACCTTGTTCCAAAATTTCCCAGCTTTACACTATAGGGCCATTAGAACCTCCCCTTCCTCGTCCTGTAGTCCTTCCCCTTCAAATGACCCCCTATCGCTCAAATATTCACTGAAAGGTCGTCGGAACCCCCATCTTCGGCGACCCAACTCCAAACCCCTCAAACTTACACCCCTGAAACAGCTTGATCTCCTCTTTTCAACCATGTGTGTCACACCTTCGAATCTGCCTGAAATCTTTTGAATATTGATTCGAAGCCTAACCCTAAAATTCAATCCTGCCAGAATTTGGTCAAATGCGTCCCAGGCACTCCCTGACCATCCCTTTCCCCAACCACGCTACCCATGACCCCCAAACAACACTAGTCATTGAAGGAATTTAGATAAGAGACCTCACTGGGGTCTCAGAATCATAAAAGCCCTTGCCTAAATTCCTAAACCTGTTATACATCATACCAACGTTCTAGGAGGATATAAAACCTCTACAAAAGTCAGGAACCAACGGAACGGTCCCAAGTGGATTTTGCATAACAAAAGCTAAGTATTCTGCCCTTGCTTGTATATATTGGCTTCATCTTTGATTAATTGCTTTGATTTCTTGTTTGCTTTTCTACAATCACATATGAAATAGTTTCAGTAGTTATATGTCTTTGGTTGTTATTACTGAAGAAAAAATCCCTAGATGAAGGTCAACAAAAATAGGAGCCACACTACTGAAGAATCAACCACTAGGCTTTCAGAATCAAGGAGCCAAAATGAGGGATCATTTGAAAAAAAAAAACTGAAAAGTAACTCAGGGACTAAAGGAAAAACAAGGGAAAAGCTGATGCCCTAAGGCTCCATTGTAAAAGAAATCACCTGAGCACATTTTAAAGGATCCGAAATTTTTCTTTTGAAATTTAGAAGAGATAAAAATACATACTAGCTCTTCCTATATCCGGGAGATACCATCAGTGCTGTTTGAATCATATTTGAAGACTTAATTCTCTCAAAAAACTTTGCTGAAGTCCTGGATACACTGTTTGATTGGCTACTATTTGCTTAGGTGGTTCATTACATTTAATCATAGGCCTTTGCTTTCTGCTGAATTACAGGTACCTTCAATGTTCATTGATGTATTGAAGCTCAAGTAAAATGCATTCTTAGTATGAAGATCTGTTTCTATTTTTATTTTTGTTTTAAAAGCTTATTAAAAAGGTTCATAGGTGGTCGTTTAACGGCCCACGAATATCTCTTTCTCAATTTCTATTCCTTCTCTTCTCAAAGGGGAGTATAAGAAAAAGAAAGTTTAGTCAAGCCGACAAAGAAAATCTCCTTTTTTCTACAGTAAGGTTTGTTCAAGAACAAGCCCCATTTTAAGCTTGTTTTGTTTAGTGGGAGCTGGTTCAGTTAAGTGAGTTACTTTCTTGATTAGTTATTGAATTGTCGGCATCACTATATCTTATTCCCCGTATAGGCTCTACTATAGTAACGGGATATGTGATCTCGCCATACCTTACTGTCTGTCTCCTACTCTCCCTATTAGATATGTTAAAATAATATACGAATTTCCTGGAACGAAATCCCTAATCCCCACCCTGTTCTTCCCCTCCTTTAGTGTTAATATACTCACCTTGTTGTTATTAGACATTTGAACTATTTCATTCTGTAATAACTGAACATTAGAGACTGATTTATCCTGACGTTCAAACTATTATGTCAGCATGTATAACTGATAGTACGATTAGCTAGTGATGTGTTTGTTTAGGTGTTCACTTCCTGCTTTGTTTAGAAATGAGGGATTCAGGGAAATGTTAGCTTCATAACTATTCAAAATCCAAACATTGTGTATCATTTCAATTCGTTTAGGTTTCAATACATTGGCAATGCTTTTTTCAGATCTATAAGTTACAATTGGAATCACAATTGAATTTTAAAAGCTGGATTCATATACTCCGACTGACGAGTATGCGAATCATTAAGTTCAAATCTAATACTGAAAGTTGATATAAAAATGATCGTTAGTGTGTAAATTCAAACCAAAGAAACGTTGTTGAGAATTGGACTCTTTCGTTCAAATCAACACTGGGCCCATTTGAGAGGCTCAGTACACACCAGGGAATTGTAACACTACGTGTTTCTGGGCTGGATGAATAAAAGTCCCAAGCCAGTCACAAACCGAGCCCAATAGCTATCAGTCGCAGCAAAAACAATGTGTGTCCTGGGCTGGCCCAAACATGAATCCCGTATGTGCAATTAGCCATGAATGAGGCTAAGATGCAAGAATCATTTTCCAAAATATATTGCCTTACTGTAAATAGTTAGAGCATCTAAACACCAGCAATAATAGAGAACTTAGTACGCATTAGAATGCCCTTATAAAATAAAGTGAGCCGTATTAATCCAATAAAATACCATGCGATGGCTCTTTAATACATTAAAACACATAAAAATAAGAAGTGTTGCTTAGCAAATTTCATGGCCTTCTCCTGAATTTTGAAGACAGTTGCTATAGGCATGAAGTTATTAATAAAAAATACCTTCCTAAATTTGGGTGTGCATTTATGTAACCCAAATCCCATTCTCAATGGAATTAAAATATGTCTAAAATTGCAGGTGTATTTATGTGACGTGATTCCTGACGTGTTTTAATAACATTGCAAATTTTCCTAAAATATATCTTAAAAGCGGTTAATAACTTAAAATTGCATTATAAGTTTAAACAGGTATAGAAAATCAAATCTCTAGCCACTTATAATAAGTTTGAGCGACCGTGCTAGAACCACGGGATCTGAGGGTGCCTAACACCTTCCTTCAGGTCAACAGAATTCCTTACTCAGAAATTTCTGGTTTGCAGACTCCAATCGGGCAGTCAAAATTTCCTCGATTTGAGATTTTAAATAAACCGGTGACTTGGACACCAAAAGCCAAACCTACCCCAAGTGGCGGATCTTAAAATAAATAAAATGATCCCATCTCGAATAATGTCACTTTAATTGGAAAAACTCCTATACACGTGGTCATCTTTCGGGGTAACCACGTGTAAGCAAAAAGGAGGCATGACAGTTCTGGCGACTCTGCTGGGGATGAGAACCCAGAATCTCTGGTTCAGAGTTCAAGAGTTCGAGCTTACAATAACTGTTATATTTGGCTTCTTCTGATTTGCTTACATGTTCTGTGCTAAATTCCACATGTTTTACCGCTTTGATATTATATGAACTGTATACATAAACTGCTACAAACCCTTCACTTCTCACCTCCGAGGATGTGCTTACTGGTTGAGACTCCCTATTCTGTTAGTGTCTTACCCTGAAATAAGAAAGAGGACGGACAAGTTACAAATCCGGACGATCTCGTAGGTCCACGGTACGTAGCCCCCTCCGCGACTCGAGTTGTCCATTCGGGTACACAGTCTAGACCCTATACCAAGGTTCTCAATTTAGTATAACATAACTTCATGCCGAATCCCTAGTAGGAATATTTATTTGCATCATGCATTTTTGACTTAGGGGACTCAACACATGGGTTGCGTCCGTCTAGGATAGGTGCCCTGAAATAAAAGACCACCCTGATGCATTTTTATGTGCTACTTGCTCATTTGTCTGCCTTGGATTAGCATGCTGACCGGCCTGTAAATAAAAGGAATAAATTAAGAAAAATAGCAGTGCTAGGGTTGTCACTTTTAAAACTAATGCTCAAATAGCAACGAAGTGATGCATGATTTTTCTGAAAAAAAGAGAGGGAATAAGCGGAAAGAAACAAACGAAAGTTGAAATAAATGCCTGAATGACGCATGCGACTATGGCAAGCATATAGAAACCCATTATCTGTATAGGTGCATCATGCTCAACGTGTGATTTCCTGTTTGTCATCTACCCCGAACTAACTACGTTTTTTAGTGCTACGGCCCATGTGTTTAGAACATTGGTTTGTTTTGTGGTAAACTAGATTCACACGGATACTTCACTCGGTCAAAGGGAAATACGGAGATGTCAACTGAGATGAATCTACCCATTGTCCCTATTCCAGAGGACATCCCAATCACAGGATTACCAGCCGCTGAATCTGCAGCAGCTGAAGAGAACAGGATCCTGCGGCTCTGAGTCATGGAAATGTGGGATGCCTGGACCAATGGGAAGGAACCTCCCAAAGCTGTCCCTGGATTTCCCGAGCTATTTCCAAGGTCAGGGGGTACCTCTACTATCCATATCAGTCACCCAAGCATTCTCCTTGGGGAGCCCACCATGTCAACCAATTTAGTTGGGGCGCCTTCTGAAACTCACCCTCCAATGTTTGCATCCGGGCCAGTTCCCAACTTCTTCACGGCCCCTCCGTGCGTAGTTACTACACAGCCTGCAGTACCGAGAACCGTGTTTGACCCCACAGCCTTTACATTCCAAACTCCTAACTACAAAAATGAGCCTCCCCCGTACCCTACATACAGCTACCCTCAGCCAACATATGAACGTACCCATGTGCCAGACAAGACTTCCAAATTGCCCAAGTACGATGAAATCACAAGGAGAATGAAGAGTCTTGAGCAAAGCTTGAAGAATATGCAAGGGCTAAGTGGTCAGAAAAGTGTGTCTTATTCAGACTTGTGCATGTTCCCCCATGTACATCTTCCTTTGGGGTTTAAAATGTCGAAATTCAAGAAATACGATGGCCATGGCGACCCCATCGCCCATATAAAAAAGTATTACAATCAATTACGTGGAGCCGGGGGAAAGGAAAAACTCCTGATGGTGTACTTTGGGGAGAGCTTAGTGGGTATTGCATCCGAATGGTACATATATCAAGACATTACTCGATGGCACATGTGGGATGACCTCGCCCGGGACTTTGTAAGGCAATTCCAGTACAACATCGACATCGCCCCGGATAGGAATTCCCTAGCCAACTTAAAGAAGAAACCTGCTGAAAGCTTCAGAGAATATGCTATTAAATGGCGAGAGCAAGCGTCAAGAGTGAAGCCTCCTATGGACAAAACCGAGATGGTCACCGTCTTTCTGCAAGCACAAGAGGCAGACTATTTTCAGAACATGAGGGGCAAACCATTCATGGAAGCAATAAAGATTGGGGAAATGGTGGAGAATGGCCTCAAAACAGGGACGATTCTAAGTCAATCTACCATAAGAGCCACCTACCAGGCCATACAAGAAGGGACGAGAGGAATCCCAAGGAATAAGAAGAAAGAGGAAGCATCCATGGCAGCCTCCGGGATGAGGAAACAACATACTCACATGCATGCATTCTTTGAAAGAGCGCCTCAACATTACTATCCTCACCGAGACATGCACTATGTCCCTCAACCCTACGCGGTTATGAATGCTCAAACCTTTGCCCGACCTCAACAACAGACCAAAAGAAATCAAGCTTCAAGAAATCAACTCCCTCAGAATCATTACAACCCCCGCTCTTAGCAAAATAATTATCGTCCCCGGGAGCCACCCAGGAGACAGAACTTTACCCTAATAGGAGAATCCTACGCCAGCATGTTCCCAAAGCTGGTCCACATGGGTCTCCTCCAGCCTGTACCCCCAAACAGACAGAATCCTGAGTCACCGTCTTACCAAAGAGGCGTGTGTTGTGCCTACCACTCTGGGGCAGAGAGACATGATACTGAAAATTTCTTGACCTTAAAACGAGCAGTGGAGGACTTGATTGATCAAAAGAAGATAGTTCTGAGAGATGAGGAGGTCCCAAATGTAACTGATAACCCGTTACCGGCTCACAACAACGGGCCGGTCATCGGAATGATCTGGGAGGACAAAGAATTTGATCCCACTCTGAAAGCCATCATAGCCATCCCCGAGGCAGATGGAAAACCAAAAGTCACCCCAAAGAAGATGGAAGTAAAGAAAATGAATGAAGCCAAATGCCCCGAGATAGAAAAGAAGGATGAGGTCGAAGCTGAGACGACCCTTACCAAAGAAGTAATACTCTACATCCCACGGGGACGCAAAGAAAAGTAGCCCAGTTTAAGCCCTCCAAAAAGGTTTGAGCCGAACAAAACCATGTATGTGCCCAAGAAAGCCTATGTGGTACGGGGATCGATTAAACCACGGGTGCTGAATAAGCCCGTGGTTATCGGTCGCGCGCCACAGAAGCCCATGACCAACCCTTCAGATGTTCCTTGGAATTTTCAGGAAACCATCGTTACAAACAAGGGTAAAGAAGTCCTCGGGGAAGCTCAAAAATATTATCCCATGAAGGAATACGCAGACATGGAAGAGGTGAATGCCGCTACCAAACGACGATTTCCGCCAAAGAGGCCAGTGAATGCTGAAGAAGCAGAAGCTTTTTTCCAGAAAATGAAAATGCCGGAGTACGAAGCGGTGGATCAGCTCCTAAAATCCCCTGAGCAGATTTCTTTATTGTCACTCTTGATGAAATCTCCCGAACATCGGCATGTATTGGCCAAAACTCTGAAAGAAGCTTATGTACCGGCTGAGACCTCTGTAGAGCTACTAGAGAAAATGGTGGAGATATTCTTTGCCGTTAACCAGGTATCGTTCAGTAAGAATGACTTACCACCGGAGGGAGCTAATCACAACAAGTCTTCGCACCTCACTGTCAACTGTGAGGGATACTACATCAAAAGAGTGATGGTCGACGGAGGTTCCAGAGTAGACATATGCCCACTGGCTACCTTGCAGAGAATGGAGATCGGGATAGGGAGGATCCGTCCTAACAACGTATGTGTTCGAGCCTTCGATGGAATAAAAAGGGATACTATAGGTGAAGTCGATTTGGTGCTCACTATTGGTCCAGTCGACTTCGAAGTAACATTCCAGGTGTTAGACATGGACACCTCCTACAACTACCTCCTACGTAGGCCGTGGATTCATGCAGCAGGGGCAGTGTCTTCTACCCTGCACCAAATGCTGAAATTTGAATATGAAAATTAGGAGATTGTAGTTCATGGAGAGGACGAACAATTGATTTACCGGGACCCCTCTGTTCCCTGTCTGGAAGCCAAGGAAAGCAGTGAACACATAGTCTATCAAGCTTTTTAAGTAGTAGTAGCTGATCAGGATGAAGAGGGCAAGCCGCTCCCCTAGCCTTTTCTGTCAAATGCTTCAATTATGGTAGCAAAGGAAATGACGCGCCAAGGTTTCAAGCCAGGCAAGGGACTCGAAAGCTCACTACAAGGCATAACTAAACCGGTCACCTTACATGCCACAGAAAAGTTCTTTCGATTGGGTTTTCATCCAACCCCAGAAGATATCAACTGGGCTAATCGCAGAAAGCACAAGGGATGGGCCTTACCACGACCCCTACCTCACTTGTACAAAACCTTTATAAAACCAAAGTATAGTGAAGAGGATTAAAGAAGAAACCTTCACGACAGAAGAAATTGATGAGATCTGCGGTGCTATGAGGGAGTTGATCTATGAAGTAAACATGGTCCAACCGAGAGAAGGTTCAAGCATCGCTGAAGTGCTTTATATGGGGCCAGATGCTAAACTCCAATACTGGAAGGCCACACCTTTTCCGGTTAAGCGGGATACCCGGTAGTCTCGCCTTGCTACCTCTTCCCACATCACGAGCTATTTCAGGGTGTAGCTCGGTTGTTTGGTTTCCTTTTAGCACTTTAAATCTCAATTGTAAACCCTTTTATCTTATAAGTTCAAAGCAATAAAATCAATATTTTATCATCCACACCTCTTTTTCTTTCTCTGATTTTGTCTTTCTTTTATTTTTCATCTTTTCTTTCAGTCCCAATAATGCGGCTTGAAATAAAACGACATGCTCCCGGACATCTTGCCACGGCCCAAACTCACTGCCTGTCTGCGAAATAATGAACTAGGAACCAGGATACAATGAAAAAGAGGCTTTTAGGGAAATCATTCAAGAGTTGGAACACTTTGAGAACAAACCTAAGCCTAACTTAAATGATATTGAACTGGTTAACCTGGGCTATCTCGGTGAAATCAAAGAAACTAAAATAAGCATCCTTGCAAATAAAGAAACACATGATTCATTGGTTCAACTCCTGTTGGAATTCAAAGACGTATTTGTGTGGTCCTACGATGACATGCCTGGTTTTAGTATGGATTTGATGATTCATAAGTTCCTTCCGTACCCTGAATGCCCTCCAGTAAAACAAATATAAAGAAAGTTCAAGCCTGATGTCAGTGATAAAATCAAAGAGGAGATTACAAAACAGCTTGAAGCGGGGGTAATCCGGGTAGTGCGGTACACCACTTGGCTGGCTAATGTGGTCCTAGTGCCGAAGAAGGACGAGAAAACCCGAGTGTGTGTGGATTATTGATATTTGAACAAGGCGATCCCCAAGGATAATTTCCCTATGCCCAACATCCACATCATTGTCGATAATTGTGCCAAGCATGAGATTCAATACTTTGTAGACTGCTACGCAGGGTATCACCAAGTGCTGATGGATGAGGAAGATGGTGAGAAAACCGCCTTCACCACACCTTGGGGAACATATTATTATAGAGTTATGCCTTTTGGATTGAAAAACGCCGGGGAAACATACATGAGGGCTATGACCACCATCTTCCATGACATGATGCATAGAGAAATAGAGGTATACGTGGATGACGTGATTATCAAATATAAGACTCAAGGCGATCATGTAAAGGATTTGAGGAAGTTCTTTGAAAGGCTCCATCAATATAATTTGAAATTTGATCCGGTAAAATGCGCATTTGGAGTTCCGTCGGGCAAACTTCTGGGGTTCATCGTCAGCCGAAGTGGCATTAAATTAGATCCAACCAAGATCAAATCCATTTGGGAGCTGCCCCTGCCAAAGACCAAAAATGATGTGATGAGTCTACTGGGAAGAATGAATTACATCAGCCGGTTCATCGCCCAAATTGACTTCAACATGCGAGCCCATATTTAAGCTAATGAAGAAAGATGCAGCAGTTAAGTGGACGGCCGAGTGTCAAGAAGCTTTTGATAAAATCAAACAATACTTGTCCAATCCACTAGTTTTAGTTTCGTCGGAACCCGGAAGGCCATTATTTCTCTATCTGACGGTCTTGGAAGGCTCTTTTGATTGTATTCTCGGGCAGCATGATACCACGGGAAACAAAGAGCAGGCCATTCATTATTTGAGCAAAAAGTTTACCGGCTACGAGGCCAAGTACACATTGTTAGAGAGAACGTGTTGCGCCTTGACATGGGTAGCTCAGAAATTAAGGCATTATCTGCAAGCCCATACTACGTACTTTATAATGGATCCAATAAGGTACATATTCCAAAAACCAATGCCTACATGGCGACTGGCTAAATGGCAGATCTTGCTCACCGAGTTCAACTTTGTTTATATCACTCGTACGACGATGAAAGCTCAAGCATTGGCAGATCATCTAGAAGAGAACCGCGTTGATGACGAATATCAGCCTCTAAACACTTACTTCCCTGATGAAGAAGTGAACTCATTGGAAATAGCAGCTGAGGACACCCCCGTTTGGAAAATGTTCTTCGACGGGGCATCAAACGCAAAGGGCGTAGGGATTGGGGCAATTTTGATCTCACCCACAGGCCAGCATTATCCCGCTACAGCCAGACTCCGGTTCTTCTGTACCAATAATACAGCTGAATATGAGGCTTGCATTATGGGCATGAACATGGGTATTAACCAAGATGTCGAAGAGTTTCTAATCATCGGAGATTCCGACCTAATAATCTGACAAGATCAAGGAGAATGGGAGACAAGGGACATTAAGATCCTCCCATATAGACAGCATGTCGAAGACCTCAGCAAACGGTTCAGGTCGGTACGATTCAGGTACATTCCCCGTTGCCACAATGAGTTTGCAGATGCAGTTGCAACATTGGCTTCCATGCTGCTATACCTTGGGAATGCCTATGTTGATACTTTACAAATCCAAATCAAAGAAAGACATGGGTATTGAAATGCCACCAAAGCAGAGCCTAGCCTACAGCCTTGGTATTACAACATCTTGAGATTCCTAAAAACACAGGAGTACCTTGATCAAGCCACCGGAGAACAAAAGAAAACCATCTGACGGCATGAGAGCAATTTCTTCTTAAGTGGTGACACTTTGTATAAAAGGACTCCAGATCTTAATTTGTTGAGATGTTTGGATGCCGAAGAAGCCGGGAAAATTATGCACGAAGTACATGTGGGCATATGTGGGCCTCATATGAATGGCTATGTACTGGCAAAGAAGATACTCCGAGATGGCTATGATTGGACAACCATGGAGAAAGACTGCTTCAGCTTTGTTCGAAAATGTCATCAATGCCAGGTGCACGGTGATCTGATTCATGCACCACTAAATGAATTGCATCCTATGTCAGCACCCTGGCCATTTGCCGCCTGGGGTATGGACGTCATTGGACCGATTGATCCAAAAGCCTTGAATGGGCACAAATTTATATTGGTCGCTATTGATTATTTCACAAAATGGGTTGAGGCCATCACCCTCAAGTCTGTTACCAAGAAAGCAGTAGTGGATTTTGTGCATTCCAACATCATTTGCCGCTGCGGGATTCCTGCCACTATCATTACTGACAATGCAGCTAATCTAAATAGTCGGCTGATGGGAGAGTCATGTGAACAATTCAAGATAACACATAGGAACTCCACTCCCTATCGGCCCAAGGCTAATGGTGCGGTTGAAGCAGCCAACAAGAACATCAAGAAGATCTTGAGGAAAATGATTCAAAGCTCGAGGCAGTGGCACGAAAAGTTTCCTTTCGCATTGATGGGATACCGCACCACAGTGCGTACATCAGTAGGAGCAACCCCCCATTTCCGGTCTATGGTACTGAGGCTGTTATACCTGCCGAGGTAGAAATCCCTTCGTTCCGAGTGATTGTCGAAGAAGAAATTGAAAATAGTGAATGGGTCAAAACCCGATTAGCGCAGTTGGCATTAATCGATGAAAAAAGAATGGTTGCAGTATACCACGAGAAGTTGTACTAACAAATAATGGCCCGTGCCTACAACAAGAAAGTGCGCCCCAAGAATTTTGAAGTCGGGCAGCTGGTTTTGAGACGGATACTTCCCCATCATAAGGAAGCCAAAGGAAAATTTGCTCCAAATTGGAAAGGCCCATACATCATCAGAAAGATATTGCCAAGAGGAGCATTGTACCTAGGCAACATTGAAGGAGACAAGCCCGAGGCAACGGTAAACGCAGACGCGGTAAAAAGGTATTATGTTTAAATCCGCTGCAGCAATTACCCCGATAGATTGGAATGACGAAGACTTTACTCTCCCGCTATCCCCACCCTCTTTGTAACCCAAAAAGAAAAAGAAAAAGAAAAAAAAAGAAAAAAAAAGAATACAAACAAAGTTAGTTTAGGACCAAGTTTCATGAACTACGTCCCATTTGATTCCGAAAGGATACGTAGGAAGCCTCTCCCTGAGGTTCTGGCACATCAAAATAAAAACCCCATTTACCCAAGAGAATCAAAACTGGGGAAGAAATTTATTGGTTAGGTTACAAATCCGTCCGAATGGTTATAAAGTTATAGATCTCTAGGGACAACAAAAATACCATTCTTGGAATTCGGCACCAATCAAATTTGTGAGAGAAATAAATGAGAGAGTCTTATTGGTGAAAATCTCAGGGCACCATAAGGCGACGACAAGCAGAGAAAAACAAAAATGAGAGAGTCCGTTTAGCAAAAACTCGCAAAGAGCGCTATCGGGCGAGGGGAGAAGAGAAATGAGAGAGGCCGATTGGCGAAAATCCGCAAAGGGCGCCGTCGGCCGAAGAGAGGAAATATGGCTGCCTAGCTTGAACACGTTTCTTTGGTTTTGGAAAGTTGAAGTTAGAAAGCAGAAATGGATTTGGGTCGGGTATCCAGTCCAAGAAGCATGTCGTCGCCATTTAAAGCCGGCTTATATTTCCAGATAAGTTCCCTCTTTTCCTTCAAAAGAACATACCTCTGTAAATTCATAATTTACTCATTTCCACTTTAATTTTGATGTCCTAACCATTCCTTAAGAAAGGTAGCAGGGCCAGCTTCGGGGTTTTCTCCTGGCAAGAATTAAGGGAATGCCTGACATCGTCAAGCGCGCTTAGCCAATCCCGTTTGACCATGAGAGTTAACGTCCCAAAAGTAAGGAAATAAAAGAAAGGAAATTCAAAGTCAAAGAGGCAGGAAGGTGAAGCAAAATCGGAGTTTTTTTTTTTAGCCAAACAGGATGTTGATTCTTATCAAAAGTCCCAAAAATAAGCCCAAAATCAAAGGCGGGAGAAAACTCACAACCCAAGGCCCGAGAAACAAAGACCAAACCGAAATGAGGACACCCTGGACAATCAACAAAGCAAGGATTGAAAGCCAAGGGTTCACTTTTGAACACAAAGAAATTTGAAATCAAGCGTGTTAAGGCCGCAAAACCAATCACTGTTCAAACTAACAGTTTGTTTTGTTTCTAAAATAGATGCAAGTGCAGTATGGAAAAACAAAGGGAACATGAGGGCAAAAAAAACCGAAGGATGGGCATAAGGACCAAAGATAGCGGTGCGTCAATGATGAAAGGGAAGTTTTCTTTTCATTTTTCTGCAAGCTCGTAAATAAGCATGATAGCACGAGACTCAAATCCTTTAGTTTCCCCTTGTGTAGCTTGTGGGTTTCCTAGGCATTGCCTAAGGATCGCATTCCGCCCCTTCCAACATAAACCGAGGAAGCTTTCCTCCACATCCCCAGCATAACCTGAGGATACCCCCTACACTTTCTATTCCCTAGCGTAGTCTAGGAGCTAACGCTCCCCTACCCTTAGCATAACCTAAGGGTTGTTCCTTTCCTCCTCCATCCCCAGCATAGTCAAAAAGATCTCTGCGGTCCTCCACTACCTTGCTTTCTCCCAGCATAACCTAGGATTTTTCATTCATCCCGGCATAACCAACAGATTCCCCTGGCATAACCCAGGATCTCTTTCCAATTCCGGCATAACCCGCGGATCTCCCTTGCATAACCTAGAATTTATCATTCATCCCGGCATAACCCGTGGATTCCCCTAACATAACTCAGAATCTCCTTTCATCCCGGCATAACCCGCGGATTCCCAGGCATAACCTAGGATCGCTTTCCAATCCCGGCATAAACCGCGGATCTCCCTAGCATAACCTAGGATTTCTCATCCAATACCGGCATAACTCATGGATTCCCCTAACATAACCCAGGACTTTTCATTCATCCCGGCATAAGCCGTGTATTCCCCTAGCATAACCTAGTGTTTTTCACTCATCCCGGCATAACCCGTGGATTCCCCTAGCATAACCTTGGATTTCTCATCCAATCTCGGCCTAACCCGTGGATTTCCCTAGCATAACCTAGGATTTCTCATCCAGTACCGGCATAACCCGTGGGTTCCCCTAGCATAACCTAGGACTTTTCATGCAATCCCGGCATAACCCGTGGATTCCCCTAGCATAACCTAGGACTTTTCTTGCAATCCCGGCATAACCCGTGGATTCCCCTAGTATAACCTAGGATTTTTCATTCATCCCAACATAACCCACGGATTCCACTGGCATAACCCAAGAATTTATTCATAACCCATCCTCAGCAGGAACTTTCCTAACCCGGCATAACCCGCTGATCTTTTCTTTCCATCCCCACAAAGACCTTTTCATTCCTATCCCAAAATAACCCGTGGATTCTCATCCTGCTCCCAGCAGGAACCCTTTCTCTTTCCCAGTATCACCTGGTGGTTTGTTTAAGGGATATACAAATCCAATTTTTATTGTTTCAATAAAGAGTAGCATAGATGTGTGTTGCAAATAACTCACGAAATTTTCCAGTGAAAACTGGGGCAGAAAATTTTGTTCGTTTGACTGTGTTGCTATCTGAGCAGGTTCCACCTTAAGGCACAAGATTCGGCATGATTGAAAACATGAGTGTCAATTCATAACAGAAGAAAAGAAAAGAGACAAAAGAAGTGAACTCAAAGTGATGAAGCAGACAAAGACGCGGACTGCTCAAAATATAATCAAAGTCACAAGCTTCGCATGTCCCGCTTTATTTAAAAACCGAAGTCTGAGCCTGTGATTGCAGCTAGCAAGCGTCAAGATTCAGATCGGAGGCTGCCACAAAAGATAGCCAAGACTTAAGATCAAGCTTCAAGAGACTCATAGATAGGAATCTTGTAAGTTGTAGTTGTCAGGCTTAGCTAGCATAACTTTTGATTTTCTTTTGGTGTAATAAGGAGCTTAGCAAGAAGAAACAGCAGTAACAACAGCCAATCACAATTTTTCGGTAGTCCCAGCTACCAAAACTTCCAAAACTACACTGACCTAATTCCTTTATTGCCAAGGATAGGTAGGCAACCTTTGAAGCTGGGTTCGGTCAGAAGTTTTCAAAATGCTTCATATGGAGTATTCAATCGGACGGAAATCGTTCATACTTGCTCATTTATCTTTGCACGAAAATATTTCGTGTTCCAGCACAAAGAGGGGCAGCTCTGAGCACATGATTTTTACCCGGTTGAAATAGCTCCTACAAGACTCTCAAAAGTTTGGGATTTTTCATTAAATATTTGTTTCTAGGATTTTAATTTTTAGAATTTAATTGCATGCGCGTGTTCATCAATGCATGTTTAAATTGTTTAGGGTTGAATTGTTAAATAAGTTTGTTTTACAAATTACAATACAAATATATATATATATATATATATATATATATATATATATATATATATATATATATATATTTCTGGTATTTTTAATTATTTTTTGTTTAATTTCAACTTGTTGCATTTTATTTGTGTTATTTAGGAGTTTTTGGTTTTTAAATAAAATGAGGAGTTAATTAAAATAAAAGAAAAAAGAAAAGACAAATAATACGAAATACATATATATACACAACCACTCAGGCTAGCCCCGATTGGGCCAGACCTGAGTGGCCCAAACCTGTTTCTCCTTTTAAAACACACAACCCAGCCCAAACAACCGACCCCTGTGCGGTCCACACAAGACAAACCCAAATGACACCGTTTAGATACCAGCCATCACAACCGTTGATCTCAAATCATCCAACAATCATCAAACCCCCTTCCAAACCATATACATATGTCCAAACGTCTCTAATACACTCAGAGACCAAACCCCCTCCCCTTCCTCGTACAATCTTCCCCGGTGTAACACCACCTTTAACCACCCTTAACCACCCCTTGACCACCCCATGACCACCATTGACCACCCGCCTACTACCCTAACGCGGCCGCTGGAAATTACCTCACGGCGGCGGCCGGTCACCAAACATCCCTAGATTTACACCACCAACCCACCACAACCTCTTCTATCCCGTCTTGTGATTAGTTCCGGTCGAACAAGTCCCCTCTATCTCGAATATTCAAAATAAGGTCATCGGAACCATCGTCTCTGGCGACCTTGTTCCAATCTGCCCCAACTTTACACTATAGGGCCATTAGAAGCTCCCCTTCCCCGTACTGCAGTCCCTCCCCTTCAAATGACCCCCCATCGGTTCAAATATTCACAGAAAGGTCGTCAGAACCCCCATATCCGGCGACCCAACTCCAAACCCCTCAAAACTTACACCCCTAAAACATCTTGATCTCCTATTTCCAACCATGTGTGTCACACCTTTCGAATATGCCTGAAGCCTTTCGAATATTGATTCGAAGCCTAACCCTAAAACTCTATGCTGCTGGAATTGGTCAAATGCATAGCAATCTGTGGACATCCCTTTCCCCAAGCACACTACCCATGACCCCCAAACAACACTAGTCACTGAAGGAATTTAGATCTGAGACCTCACTGGGTTATCAGAATCATAAAAGCCCTTGCCTGAATTCTTAAACTTGTTATACATCATACCAGTGTCCTAGGAGGTTAGAAAACCTCTACAAAAGTCAGGAACAAACGAAATGGTCCCAAGTGAATTTTGCATAACAAAAGCTAAGTATTCTGCCCTTGCTTGAATATATTGGCTTCATCTTTGATTAATTGCTTTGATTTCTTGTCTGCTTTTCTACAATCACATATGAAATAGTTTCAGTAGTTATATGCCTTTGGTTGTTATTAGTTTGAAATCCCTTCCTCCCTTGAATAAGTTGATACCCTGTTAATTTTGGCTCCTTGATTCTGAAAGCCTAGTTGTTGATTCTTCAGTAGTGTGGCTCCTATTTTTGTTGACCTTCATCTCGTGATTTCATTTGTTTTGTTTCCTGATATTTTGATTTGTTTGGTTAGTTGTTCATACCATTAAGTGTTTGATTTTCAGTACTGGTATTAGTTTAGGTTGATTTGTTTGGTTGGACCTTTAATTGCTAATGTTAGCTTTATTTTTCTAATTTGATTCTTGAATTAAGAGCTCACATCCTGCTTCTCATTTCCAAGATCTATGAGTACTTTAATTGGTTTGTTTGCTAAGTGTTGAGGGATGATTCCTCCCTTTTGGGCATTTTTATTTATTATTGAATGATCATACTGTATATTGTTTGGTTATTGCAAAATCACATTAAGGCACTTGTTTTAAAACCTGACTAGTTGTGGCTAATTTTGAACTTTAAACAAGCCTGTTAGTCCAAGACCAAATTTGACCCAACTTGAACATAATTAACTTAACCAGATAAATGACTAAGGTTAAAACCTCAGGCTGGTTATATAGGAAGAGGAATAGGGTTATAAGGGGTATTTGAACTTTAAAGATCTGATAGTAATCCCCTAGAACATTCTAGTGAGGGACTAAAATACAATTTCTGCCCTAAACTTGAGGTAGAAGTCAGGAAATGAGGGATCATTTGGAAAAAAACTGAAAACTTACTCAGGGACTAAAGGAAAAACAAGGGAAAAAGTAATGCCCTAAGGCTCCACTATAGAATAAATAACCTGAACACATTTTAAAGGATCCGAAACTTTTCTTTCACAATATTAGAAGAGATAAAAATACATACTAGCTCTTCCTATATCTGGGAGATACCATCAATGATGTTTGAATCATTTTTGAAGTCTTAATTATCTCAAAAAACTCTGCTGAAGTCCTGGATACACTGTTTGATTGGCTACTATTTGCTTAGCTTGTTCATTACTTTTACTCATAGGCTTTTGCTTTATGCTGAATTACAGGTACCTTCAATGTTCATTGATGTAATGAACCTCAAGTAAAATGCATTCTTAGTATGAAGATCTGCTTCTATTTTTATTTTTGTTTTGAATCCCCACCCTGTTCTTCTCCTCCATTAGTGTTAATATACTCACCTTGTTGTAATTAGACATTTGAACTATTTTCATTCTGTAATAACTGAATATTAGAGACCGATTTATCATGACATTTAAACTATTATGTCACATGTATAACTGATAGTACGATTAGCTAGTGATGTGTTTGTTTAGGTGTTCACTTCCTGATTTTTTTAGAAATGAGGGATTCAGGGAAATGTTAGCTTCATAATTATTCAAAATCCAAACGTTGTGTATCATTTCAATTCATTTAGGTTTCAATACATTGGCAACGCTTTGTTTCAGATCTATAAGTTATAATCAGAATCACAATTGAATTTTAAAAGCTAGATTCATATACTCCGACTGACGAGTATGTGAATCATTTAGTTCAGATCTAATACTGAAAGTTGATATAAAAATGATCGTTAGTATTTTCTTTGTGTATGTGTAGATATTCAATTTTGTGTGTAAATTCAAACCAAAGAAACGTTTTTGAGAATTGGATTCTTTTGTTCAAATCAACACTGGGCCCATTTGAGAGGCCCAGTACATACCAGGGAATTGTAACACTACGTGTTTCTGGGATGGATGAATAAAAGGCCCAAGCCAGTCATGAACTGGGCCCAATAGCTATCAGTCGCAGCAAAAACAATGTGTGTCCTGATCTGGCCCAAACATGAATCCCGTATGTGCAATTAGCCATGAATGAAACTAAGATGCAAGAATCATTTTCCAAAATATATTGCCTTACTGTAAATAATTAGAGCATTTAAGCACCAGCAATAATAGAGAACTTAGCACGCATTATAATGTCCTTATAAAATAAAGTGAGCCGCATTAATCCAATCAAATACCATGTGATGGATCTTTAATTCATTAAAACACATAAAAATAAGAAGTGCTGCTTAGCGAATTTCACGGCCTTCTCCAGAATTTTGAAGACGTAGTTGCTATAGGCGCAAAGTTATTAATAAAAAATACCTTCCTAAATTCGGGTGTGCATTTATGTGACCCAAATCTCATTCTCAATGGAATTTAAATATGTCTAAAATTGCGGGTGCATTTATGCGATGTGATTTGCGACGTGTTTTAGTAACATTACAAATTTTCCTAAAATATATCTTAAAAGCAGTAAATAAGTTAAAATTGCATTATAGGTTTAGACATGTATAGCAAGTTCGATCTCTAGCCACTTATAATAAGTTTGAGCGACCGTGCTAGAACGACGGGATCTGAGGGTGCCTAACACCTTCCCTCGGGTCAACATAATTCCTTACTCGGAAATTTCTGGTTCGCAGACTCCAATCGGGCAGTCAAAATTTCCTCGATTTGGGATTTTAAATAAATCGCTGACTTGGGACAACAAAGGCCAATCCTATCCCAAGTGGCGACTCTTAAAATAACTAAAATGATCCCATCTCTAATAATGTCACTTTAATTTAAAAAACTCCTGTACACGTGGTCATCTTTCGGCGTAACCACGTGTAAGCGAAAGAGGAGGTGTGACAGCCTAGTGAAGCTGACAAGTGATTATGGATGATGTTTTTTATTTTTAAAGGACAGCTCGATGCACAAAGTATCCTGCGTTCACGTTGGTTCCAAGGAAGTATCGTATGCCTAAGGGGTGTAATATAGGTATTGTACCATGATACAAGGATCAGTCGCTGATTTCACACTCGAACTTGTGATCTTATTGGTCATATGAAAACAACTTAACGTTACTCCAAGGTCCCCTTCCTATTTTTTCTTTTGACTATGCTCTAGTTAGCAAATATAGGAACCATCTCACAACACCATGTATCGCATCAAGTCACTGCTTGGTAATATAAAGTAATTAACATGACATGCACATACTTTTTTGCATTGAGGTTAAATGTAACATTCGAGCCTGTACTGTACATTGTTATCTGTACTTAATGTATTGAAAAATTTCTAACATCTCTCCCGTCGCTTCAGCATATTTCCATATTTACATTTTTCCCTCATAAATGTGACAGTTTCCATTTTTTTAATCTCTATCATCTGCTGGATAGGAAGGAACCCGCAGCATAAGATCTTGTATGTCTACCCATCAAGAGTTAAGATATATAGAAACTAGTTATTGTATACGGTCAAAATAGGTCTTGTGCTTTTTTGTATGACTAATCAAGCTTGGAACATGGAAGGCAAGGTTCGATCCCATGTTATATCGAACTATGATTTAAATTTAGATTGCGGTTCTCGTGATCCACAGATCGATCGAGATCCGCCAAGATCGAGACCAAGCAGGATAGAGATTGAGAAGAATCGAGGGATGCTTACCGAGCTCAGCAACAGAAAGACAAAATGTCCACAATTGGACGAGGATCACGGCGAAAATCTCGTCACATATCAAGAAGAGGCCAATTAATTAGCTAATTATGGGATTTTTTAATGTATTTAGAATTGTATCAAGAGTAGGATTCCCTACTATATAAAAGGGATATGCTCATTTCTAAAAGGCATCACCTTCACGCAACACAAAGCAATATACTACCTTTCTCTTAAACTCGCAATACTCTTTTACTTTGTTCATATTTTCCAGTAGAATATTCGCTTGGTTCGAGGGAGACCCAGCTCGAGGGCCAAAGCTATACATTCCCTTCATTTTTCTTATATTTCTATTTACAGTCAATTTCAATATCTATTTACACATTTTCTCAGTTCGTGCTAAGTAAAATCACGTGTTCTTACAATCACGTATAAATTCAATTGTTATCCGTTTTTTGGGTAAACAGTTTGGTGCCTACCGTGGGGCTAAGGATAATAGTGATTGCCTGGTACTAACTTTCGTGACACACACTATTTTATACTCCCCATGTTCTAATTTATGTGAACCTGTTTGAATGGGCATGAAGTTTAAGAAAAAAATAAAAACTTTTGAAATATGTGGTCCTAAATAAGTCAAAGGGGGTCCAGAGTATTTGTGTGGCTACGAAAGCTTCTCATTAAGGGTAAAATTGGAAGCTTAAGCTAATTTTTTTTTCAAATTTAGAAAGGGGTCATTCTTTTTGGAACGAACCAAAAAGAAAATAGGTTTACATAAATTGGAACGGAGGGAGTACTTGTTCTTGTGGGAATCTTTGATTCCAGGATCAACATGTCAAACTCTCAAGCAACACCCACTCACACAGACAATGGCATCGTCCTCTATGACGAAAATGACAACATAGCCTCCCTAGGGAATGAAGTGCCTCCAGTTGACCTCTACAAAGTACTGACCGACCCAATCGACGTTAGTTACCATGTTACCATTAACGCAAATTTGGCCGCCGATCATGAGAGTAGCGTCTGCAGAGACGTTCGATCAACCAGTCAGAACTTATAGAGCGGTGAAGAAGGCGGGATCATCTTTTGTAGGCTTAGAAAGCTGCAATAGCACAACTCCAAAATTAGAACGATGCACCAAGCAAGATCGAGTCCGAGCCATCACAGGAAGTTATTTGTACGAATCGGTGTTAAAGAGATCGAACAAAAATGACCCAGGGACTGATCCCAGCATTATGATGATGCTGGAGGAACTAACAAAGCATGTTGAATCGGGGAGAAGAAAATTGAAGAAAATAACAAGAAGGTGGAAGCCTATAATTCCAGGGTTGATCAAATTCTATGGGAACTACCAATTTTGAAGGGTTTAGATTCAAATAAATTCGTGCAAAAGCCTTCCCCTCTCAAGCGCAGCTCCTTTTCCTAAGAAGTTCCACATGCCTGAAATTCCCAAGTATAATGGAATGATCAACACCAACGAGCATGTCATTTCTTATACATGTGTGATTAAGGGGAATGATCTGGAGGACGATGAGATCAAGTTCGTATTGTAAGAAATTCGGGGAGACCCTGTCTAAGGGAGTGATGATATGGTACCATAACTTTTCACCCAACTCTATTGATCATTTTTCCATGCTTGTAGATTCCTTCATTAAAGCACACACTGGAGCTATAAAGTCGAGACTAGGAAGTCGGACCTCTTTAAGGTAAATCAGAAAGATAACAAGATGCTCTGAGAGTTTATGTCTCGGTTAAATGGAACGTATGGATCTACCATCAGCTGCGGATGATTGGTCTGTTCAATATTTCACCCAAGGACTAAAACGTACGAAGCTCGATAGTGTCATAACAACTAAAGTAGAACATGATCGAATACCTAGTTGTTACCTGGCTGATGCGCATAATCAGTATTAATCAAATAATAGGGTTGAGAACGATCAACTACAGACTCTTTCTGGGTCCGTTTATCCTACCAGGCCCATCGACAAAGTCAAAAGGTACGTCAACCAAGAGCCACGATTGAATAGGGATCGCTATCAACCATACAATGAATATCAAAAAGGCAACGAGCCCAGGCGCTGATCTTTTCCAAGTCACACCTCTATTCGAGGTTATGAAACAGTCGAAACAATAATAAAACCTAATTGATAGTCGTGGTCGAATTCTACAGGGAGCTATATTGTCATGACCCGGATTTTCCACCCTCAGAAGTCGTGATGGTGCCTACTAGTGCGAGCTAGGAAAACCAAATCTTTAATTTAATTACTTCATTTAAACAACTATTTTTAATAGGTATAAGGCGGTAACATGATAACATCGAAAATTCAAATTTAAGCGGAAGACATCAATAAAATATATGAAAACTATATCTATTACAAACAACTAAACCTTAACCTCCCAAAACTTGGTGTCACAGTGTCACAAATGGTCTAAAGTTTACTATATACAAAATTCTGAAGAAATAAAAGTACACTGTCTCTAAATAAAGGGAAATGAAATAGGAAATAGGGATAGAGGGAGATGCCAGGGCCTGCGGGCGCCTACAGGTCTACCTTGGATCTCCGCGTGGACTGAAGATAGCCTTCACACTATGGTCCAAAAGCTGCTTCGGGATCTGCACATAGTGCAGAGTGTAGTATCAGCACAACCGACCCCATCTGCTAGTAAGTGACTAGCCTAACCTCGGTGAAGTAGTGACGAGGCTAGGACCAAACTACCAAGTAAACATGTACAGTTATATAATATATAGAAGGAAGAAAATCAGAATAAACAAATAGTGATGGGAAGAGGAAACATGCTTCGAGGAATAACATGTAAAAGCATAATATCAAGAGGATTATATGGAACCAAAATCCAACTGCTAATAAAGATAAGGAAAATAAGGGCAGATTTCACTTTCAGTTCACATCTTGTTGCAGGAGTGCAACCCGATCCCATTTCCTGTATCTCGTGGCAGACGTGCCACCTACTCCTATTTCATTTATCTTGTAGTAGGTGTACCACCCGCTCCTATTTTATTTATCTTGTGGTAGGCGTACCACCCGCTTCTATTTCATCATATCTTCTGGTAGGCGTACCACACGCTCCTATTTCATTATTTCTTATGGTAGGCGTACCACCTGCTCCCTTTTTATTATATCTTGTGGTAGGCGTACCACCCGCTTTCATTTCATTATATTTGTGGTTGGCGTACCAACCGCTCCCATTTACAAGCCAACAATAATCACAAGGAACCGACAAGGGAGCAATAATACCAAACAAACATCCCTGCAAAGGAACAACAATATCTCAACAATATCCCGGCAAGGGAACAATAGTATCAAACGAACATCCCGGCAAGGGAACAAGGATTCCTCAACAATATTCTGGCAAGGGACCAATGATAATAATAACATGTGAGGCACAATAAACCACAACGGAGTCATAACAATTTATAACACAAGGCTCACGGGCATGCTTGACACCGACGTATAAATACTCGTCATCATGCCTATACGTCGTACTCCATAATTAACACGTAGCAAGTAGACAAAACTCATAATCCCTTAAGCTAAGGTTAGACCAAACACTTACCTCAAACTTCCATGGCTAACTCAATCCTCAAACACCTACTTTCCTTTTGAATTCGGCTCCAACTCAATTGTATCTAGACATAATCGATTTAATAACATCAATAAATGCCAAACAAGCCAATTACAATACTTAATTATAATTTTTCAATCATTCTTCCCAAAATCCCAAAAATCGACCCCAGGCCTGCTTGATCAAATCACAAAGTTCGGACCAAAACCCAATCACCCATTCACCCACGAGCCTGAATATATAATTTGTTTTGAAATCCGACCCCAAAACGAGGTCAAATGCCCAAATAATCAAAGACCCTTAATTCTATCCAAATCCATAATTTTCTACCCTTAATCTCCCATTTAAGCCTAGAAATCTAATGGGTGATGATAAAAATGGAAGAAAACATGCTTAGGATTACATACATATGGAGTTATGGTGAAGTTTCTCTTCAAAAATTGCCCCAAGAGGTGTGGAGAAGATGAAGTTGTGAAATTTTTGTGAAAAATTGGTCTATGCAATCACGGACAATTGATTGCGATCACATAGGGTAAAGGAGGCTGAGCACTGCGATCGTAGAAAATACCATGCGATCACATAGAGGAAAGTGAAGGCTGGGGCTAAGACATTGTGATCGCGAAGGAAACAGTTCAATCGCATAGAACAAAAATGGAACTCTCAAATTTAACTCTAAGCGATCGCGGAAGGAAGTATGCGATCGTATAGGACAAAATAGAATATTTGAAAATTACACTATGGGATTGCAAACTTAGATATGCGATCGCATAGCACAAATGCTTGGACACCAGCAGACAACAGATTCTGTAATTTCCTATGACCAAAAACACTCCGACGCCTATCCCAAACTCACCCGAGCCCTCGGTGCTCCAAACCAAACATACGTACTAACTCAAAAACATCATATTAACTTAGTGCATCAAATCGCCAAATTAACATCAATAAAACTAAATTAAACCTCAAAATCAATGAATTATTTCAGACTTCTTAAAATATCAAATTTGCAATTAAGGTCTGAATCACGTCAAACGGATTCTGTGGGCATACACCCAAGTTCAATATTTTCCTACGGACCTTTCGGGACCGTCACATCACGGGTCTGGGTCTATTTACCCAAAATGTTGACTGAAGTAAAATTAACTCATTTTATAGTCAAAATTTATCAATTTTCACAGATTTTCACATATAAGCTTTCCGCTACGTGCCCAGACTGCACAAGCAAATCGAGGTGATGCTAAATGAGGTTTTCAAGGCCTCGAAACATAGAATTCAATTAAAAACATGTGATGACCTTTTGGGTCATCACATATATGAATGAGATTTAGGAGTATATATTGTGGTAAATGAGTTTGAACAATCTTAGATTGCACATCCAATAAATTAAACTAAGATTGCAATACAAATAATTAAAATTAAGAGATTGCATTTTTGTTGTTATTTTCAAATATTGTTAAAGGCCTAGAGCTATGACCTTTACCTAGATGTTTGCCTAACATGTTGTAAAATTTAAAGCTTGTTTTGTTGGCCGAGGTGTATTATGGCTATCAACACTCAATTACTCACTCAATACCTCTTGGTAAGAGAGTGATTTTGCCAATTTGGCTTTCTTAAGTTCAAATGGGTATTGAACCAAATAGTTGATAAAATGCTCAAATCGGATTTTACAATCTCTAGGTTCAACCCTTTAGTTGAGACTATCAATCTCTTGATTTCGTCCCAAAATTTTTTCTAAAATACGTCTCTCTTTATCAAGTAGTTAAATAGGCATGAAATAATATTTGCAACCACTAATTCTACAATAAAAAGTAAGAACAATACTAAGTAATAAATACCCAACCATAGACAAGCCATAAATTAAACACCTATTTGGTTAATACATTAGGTTTGGGTCACAACCCTAGCTAAGATTCTAGCTACTCATAATGGGCATGTAAGAAAACGAGGTAGAAAAGATGATAAAACTCATACGAAGCGAATAAAAGATAAAAATCCAATGTTAATCACCAAAGTAAGCTAAAGTTTCCTAAAGTAGTAAGGAAAAATGGCTACAGGAGTTTCAATATTCAAAACTTGACATAATTTCGTGAAACTAATATATTTATACATTGCTGAAAATTTCGAACAAAAAGGCCCTTTCGGAGGTTATGCGGACGTCCAATTCCATGTGCGGCTGCACTTTTCTTCAGACTTGATTGGAGTGGAATCTGTTTCTGCATAATTATGGAATACATCCGCATGTCTCATGTTCTAAAATCCTCACAAATATGGGTGCGTCCGTGTAAGGCCCTTCTATGGACCGCACAATTTTGAGTGCGGCCACGTGGCTAACATTTGTGGCCACACAATAATTGTGCGGTCTACACTTCTTTTGAACTTGATGTGAGACTTGTCTAAAACTTATCTCTAGCATAGCTTCTACGGCTGCACAATAATTGTGCGGTCCATAATTTACACTTGGTCTCTAATGGATTTCCTTCACAAGTTACGGTCGTGATGGAAATCTGCGGTCCACATTTGGGCCTTTGTGCCTAATTTTTATCTTTGAGTTCAGATCACTCCTTTTTGAGTTGGATTTTATCTTTGTGGCTCATTCTCCAATACTCCTACAATTAAGCAAATTTTACCAGTTTTAGGAATACAATTAAACACTTTTGGTCTAAAACGAAAGTTAAAAGGCGTCAATAAGTAGTCAAAATCCCTACTTATCAACTCCCCAAACTTAAGCTTTTGCTTGTCATCATAAAAATAAGGTAATTCCCACTTCCACAAGTTAAGAGTTATTCTATCCAATCTAAGGTGTATCAAAACCACATCAATTGGCACAAGTAGTTCTATGTGAGACTTGAGTATCAAGACTTGACTTTATTTATCAAGGAAGCTCACTCTTTCATGTAGGTCATTGTGGATCCTAAAATTCTTCTCCTCTACTCTCCATTAGCATATCTCACTTAAGAATGTAGCACTCAATTCAATGATTTTTTAAAAGTTTGCTCATCTCTCTCAAAAGAACGCCACAAGTATGACTCTAAGTACCATATGCTTGTCCCTCATGTAATTTACCACTAATGTAAGTTCACTCGCCTTGAATTCATGTAGGGATTTTTCAAAATGTAATAAAGGGTTTTTGGACTAAGGTAGGAAATGTTGGAATATAACGGGTTCATCTTTCCTTAAACGCTCCATTTTCTCTTTTCGGTTCATGTTTTGCCGACTCTTTGAGTCATTTTATTTTTTCTTAGAGGAACTAGAGAGACCTTAACATCACTCTTTCTTAGTCATGATGTTCATTTTCTCCTTCTTTGTTTTCTCCATGCTTCGCATCTTTTCTTTTCTTTGAATCCCTTCGACTCTTCACTTTATTCACTTTCTTTTGTTCTTTCTTTGTTTTTCTTTTGCCTTTCCCTTTCTTCATTTCTTTTCTATTTTTGTGCATTGATACTACATTAAAACTCGTCGTCTCTCCCCCAAACTTATGTTTTAGCCAATTGTTTCTCTAAAAGTGTTATGAAAAGCTCGGGTGCTAAGAGAGGGTCACTACAAAATGGGAAAGGCTTGTAAAGTAGTTATCAAAGAGAAAGGCCTTAGGCTCAAATGGGTTGATTAGGGATAACAACATTGGTGGGCCATGGAAAATTTCAAGCAGGTCAAAGAGAACCTAAAATCACTTCTCAAGCCAAGCAAAACTTAGAATTTCGCCTAGAAACACATCAGGGGCAAGGTCTAGACTATTCGCACGGGTACTTGGCCTTGCAACAAAAAATCTCACCCCTCACACAGCTGGATAGTTAAAAAGTAGAGTCGAGGGAACATGACAATCATATTCAATATTGAAGATCATGAATGGTTCAACTAAACCACTTGATGATTGCATATGTCAACATAAGAGTAAAAAGGTCACTAACTAGAGCTATTTCTTTCCAAGAACTTGTTATTAATAATAAGCCCGTAGTTAAGTGTTTTGGTACTAAGTGAAGCATTCTTGACTCTTTTAGCTCTACTTAATTAGGTCCTCTTAATTATTTATAATATTATTACCTAAACGTAAAATATGACTCAATCCCTTAAGAAGGTTGTCATGCCATCCATCGTTAGGAAGATTCACCCGGTTCACATAAAAACCACCTTTGGAAAAAAAATCATGGCATCAATAAATTAAAGGCTTATTTATCACTTAAACATGAAAAGAAACTACTAAATCAAAAAGAAGCTATTGAAGTAAATAAGAATTTATTAGACTAAACATTGACTACGAAGAAAATAAAATAAAGAAGCTATAAGGTAAACTACTGAAAGCATAAATGAATATACAATATGAGAGAGGGAGAAAATAAAATATATGCATAAATAGAGAGAGAAGAAAATGTGA
This sequence comes from Nicotiana benthamiana, assembly GCA_034376525.1. NCBI lineage: Eukaryota > Viridiplantae > Streptophyta > Magnoliopsida > Solanales > Solanaceae > Nicotiana > Nicotiana benthamiana. The sequence continues at coordinate 50,380,122 of CM067325.1, read as the reverse complement.
AAAATGAAAATAAAAAGAGAATGTTATCCGTACAAGCCAAATTTCATATATCATCAAAATCAAATAAACTCCACTCCCGGATAAGAATAAGCATTGTCCCTAAAGTTTAATAAAATAAAAACAAGGAAGGGAAATAGTAGATAAGGCTCCCTATGTGGTCTTGGGAACCTCTGTGTCCATAGCAATGTCACCGACCTCAGGCTCATCTAGTTGGATCTCATCATTCTTTCCTCGGGGAGTAGTTGGGTTGGCAAACATCTATCGCACCACCTTAGCAGTGTGGGCAGCGAGTTCTGGCTCCTCAGACTGGCCATCTGGTGGTATTGATACTGATGGTGCTGCTAGATCCACAAGTCCTAATGGAGCCATCTCCATCAGCAAGTCAAATGGAAGATCCCCAGCGATTGCTATCTTTGTGACCTCTTTCCTCAATTTTTATGATGACTTCCTAGATGCATGTAATCTTCTCATCTTGTGTACCTGCTTCCCAAGCTCCTCAATTGCTCCCTATGTTCCACCAAAGTGTCCATGATGGTTGTCTGGTTCTCCAATATCTTCTTCGAAGTGTCCTCCAATGTCAAAGAAATCTGAGGTGCTACACAACTTTGCAGTATTTGTTTGCATCCAGTTGTCGAGACTCGCTATCTGGGAGACTCGTAGTGCAAAGAGTGGATATGTAGAAGATGAAGAGACTGATACTGATGGCCTTGAAGATGTAGGTGGCGGCATGGCAGTTGTACTGCTAGAAGGCGCGGCTACTGTGGAAGGTATGACTGTTGAATATATAACTACCACTAACGGCTCATTAGATTGGCCCATGTTAGTAGCTAGTTGAACATCATTCTTAAGGTTCCTTGGGTCCTTCAAAGAGTATCACGTGAAGCGCTGCTTCACCCGAACCTTTTTATCAACACCCTTTGACTCCACTCGCGCATCCGTAAGATATTTCGTGGTAGTGTTTGGATACAGGTAAGAGCTCTCACCCTGCCTACTGCCCGGAGACATATTGATTGACATGATGGCACCCACATTTATTGGGTACCCGTACATGATGAGGAAACTAGGACTGCCCTGGGACTGTGAGATTGTTTTCATTCTGTCTTGGATCTATTATATTGTACACAAAGGTTTGCTACCTTTTTGCCTCAAAGTTTTGGGTGTCTACTGAATAGCAACCTCTACTGTGATCCATGGTGGCGGTGGTTCTAGAGCTGCCAAAATCTCCGCTAGCCAAGGGCAGGTCATATCACCTATTTGAAACTTCTACAAGTATTTTAGCAACTCCACATCCTCGAGACCCAAATATGTGTTCAAGGAGGTCTGGTCAAATCTAACTTTTAAATTCGACACTTTAGTTACCTTAGTCCCCTTCTTGATATGCACCACATTAGCATAGAATTCCTGGAATAATCTTTCCTTGGAATCCACCATAGCTTGATTGAAGCATTCCTACCTTTTTCTCTCTCGAAACAGTCTTTCCATTATCGGGTTGTATCTATCTAAAGCTTTGAAAACAAAATGGCGCTCAAGTGTGAACGATCTCTGAGGTCACCACTCTCGGAACTTGTTGAAAGCAGTCATGCTCACGAATATATAATCCCAAACCTCCTTCTTCTTTGACCTTCCAAGGCTGGAAATTCTAGTATCACCCCCTCTACCATCATTAAGAATATCGTCATTATCAGTAACTGTACTGGTATAGTGGGGGCATGTGTAGAAGAGGGCTCTAAACCCTAGCTGTCATCTCTCGAACCCTTGGATGTGCTTTCTTAGGAGGAGGGCTCATCTCGGAGATGATATCTCCCGTGAAGTTGTTATGGTTGCGATTGAGCATCAGCTAACTCTTCTACAGAGTTCCTCGGTGAGGCTTCCCCAAATAGGATATATGAGCTACACTCAGCAAGCACTAGAGCTCTTCGGGTTGTTGGGTTTTTGGTTATTACTCTTTCCATGGAGAGTGGCACGGTAACCCTGCCTCGGCTTTGGGAGGGTTTATCCCTCCCCTTAAATATATCTCCTCGTCCCTGAGATCTAACCATAGTCTTCATTACATAGTAATAGGAATTAGTTAGAGTTCAAATTTAGAGTATCAGAAGTTGTAGGTAAAATATTATGCAGGATGAGGGAAGTGAGGTCTGCACATTTTTGAGTGCGGCCGAAGATACGTTTGTGCGGACCGCACAATTTTGTAGTGCGGCTGCAGTGGTGCTTCTGCGTCCGTAAAATTTCAAGTGCAATCGCACAATTGAAATGCAAACTGCACAATATTGAGCGCGATCCGTATAATTTCAGCTTCAAACATACAACTCTCTGATAACAACAGAGAAATGCTCGATCTACGACTGCACACACTTTTCTGTGGCCGTGTTTCAATTTCTGCAGACCGCACAATTTCAAGTGTGGTCCGCACAATTAATTCACACCAACATCCCTAGCCTATCAATCTGCAGACCGCTCAATTTCTTGTGCTACCGCATAATTGCTTTCGCGAACGCACAATTTTTTGTGCGGCCGCGCAATTAAAAATCATACGGCTGAACTTAGGGTTTCTAACTTTGCACATAAATAGTAGCGATTTTGACACGATAACAGTATAACCATCCCTATATAGCAAGTATAAAGTTACCCACACAATTTTAAGCTCACTTGATGATGAGTTTTGACATTAGGTTTAAAAGGAACTAAACTACTTATGAACAAAATTAAGAAAATTGAAAAATGTTAAAGATGAATTGAATATATCTGTAATGAAGTGATGCTAAGGACGAATCAAGATGATGAACTGATTGACAAGTGCATGAATCAGATGAGTGCACCGTACTTGACTTTTTGTTAAGTTTTAAGAGATTGTAAAGTTTTAAGTGTAGAATAACGGCTTCTATTTATACATAACACAATGGACTATTCAAGAGATGAGTGTGGTCGCATAATTTTGTGTTCAAGAAATGGACTATACATCACTTGAAATGAATCACTGCCATGACATGACCATCACCAAAATTTCCATGATAATGTTCAACCGATGGCCATTGACTCTAAACACTTCATTGGTTTTGTTCTTCAAGTCCAATTCACCAAAAGGTGTCACACCCACAACCTTGAAGGGGCCACTCCATTTAGATTCAATTTTCCCAAAAACATCTGTAACCGAGAAATGAACAACAACACAAGATCACCTTCTTTAAACTCCTTGTCCCGAATGTAGTTATCATGAATGTACTTAATCGTCTCCTTGTGTAGGGATAAACTTGTGTAGGCATGGTACCAGAATTCATCTAGCTCATTCGATTGTGCCACCCATAAGTTTGAGGTGACATCCTACTCAAGATTTAACTTTGTTAAAGCCCATATGGCTTTATTCTCAAGTTCAACTGAAAGATTACAAGATTTTCTGAACACCAACCTGTATGAAGACATTCCAATCGGTGTTTTGTAAGCTGTCCTATAATCCCATAGAACAACATTGAGTTTCTTGAACCAATCTGTCTGGTTTGCATTCACCGTTTTGCACAAAATGCTCTCTATCTCCTGGTTGGAGACTTCCACTTGACCGCTTTCTTGAGGATGATAGGGGGTCATCACTTTATGAGTGATGCAATATTTGCTCAGTAAGGTATCAATAGTTTTTTTAGCAAAAAATGTGATCCCCCATCACTTATGATAGCCCTTGGAGTACCATATCTTTTAAAGACATTCTTCTTAAAAAACGACACCACTCATTGCTTCATTGTTGGGCAAAGCAACAGCTTCAACACATTTGGACACATAATCAACTACAACCAAGATGTAGGTATTTCCACAAGAACTCACAAAAGGACCATGAAGTCAATGCCCCGCATATCAAAAATGTCAATCTCCAAAATGGCGATGAGGGGCATTTCATTCTTATTTGAGATTCCCCCCGCCCTTTGACATTCATCACAACGCTTGACAAGATCACTTGCATCTTTGTAGAGAATGGGCCAAAAAAACCGCAACTTAAGACTTTTGTTGCCGTTCTTGCTCCACCATGGTGACCACCATAAGGTGAAGAATGACAAGCCCCAATAATTTCAACTTGTTCCTCCTTCGATACACATCTTCTAATCAGTCAATCAGTACAAATCCGGAAAACGTACGATTCGTCCCAATAATAGTCTTGGCAATCCCGTTTGAGTTTCTTCCTTTGGTTTAAAGAAAACTCAACCGGAACGATACTGCTCACAGAATAGTTAGCTAGATGTGAACCAAGGTACCCTTTTCATAGAAATAGCCAAAAGTTTCTCATCGAGGAAGGAGTCACAGATTTCAAGGCCATCATGCGGCTTCCCCTCCTTCTCAAAACGAGATAAGCGGTTCGTCACTTGATTTTCTGACAACCTTTTGCATGGATTCATTGAGTCTCCTTTGATTTTCAATATATGTTTGGAACCTTCCTCCAAGTTAATCTTGTGCATGCAAAATGCGGGGCCGATCCCTCGAATATCTGCCAAAGTCCATCGAATAGATTTCTTCCTCTTTTGTTGCACTTTTAAAGTAGAATCTACCTGCACGTTAGTTAAACAAGCGCAAATGATAACCAGTAAAGTAGAAGAAGGGTAAGAACTTCATACCAAAGACGTGGAGGCAATGACTTCAACTCCAAGAAAGGAGGCTCCTCGATTGAGGGTTTTGTTGCAGTAGCTGTCCTATTTTCAAGATCCAAGGACAATTTTCGGGGATCATAAGTGTACAACCCCATTCCGTACAAAGAGTTCACACATTCCACGTAACCCTCCATTTCTTCATCATCACAATTGAGCAAAACGGGCTACAAAAAATCATCAACATTCATCACGACACTTGTTTCATCAATAATCACGCCGGTCACAAAGTCCACGAAACAACACACTTCATTGCTATTGGGTTGCCTCGTAGACCCACATGGAAAACCACTTTTTCATCACCAACTTGGAAAGCAAGTTCTCCAGCTTCAACATCAACTAGCGCCTTCCCCGTAGAAAGGAAATGTCAACCATGAATAATCAGTACCTCATAGTTAACCTCACAATCAAGTACAACAAAATCTACCGGGAGAATGAATTTATCAATACGAACTAACACAACATCAATTATACTCAACGGTCTCTTTATGGTACAATCTGCCATTTGTAATCTCAAAAATATGGGTCTTGGTTACCCAATTCCCAAAGTCTTAAAAATTGAATAGGGTATCAAGTTGATACTTGACCCAAGATCACAATGAGCTCTAGAAAAGTCAACACTTTCAATGGTAGAAGGTATTGTAAAAGTACCAGGATCGGCCAATTTATGGGCCATTGAATGCACAATTGTACTTACTTGACAAGTCATCTTTATAGGTTTCACAATTCATCAACCTCTTCTTTGTCACCAAATCCTTCATGAGCTTTGCATAAACGGACATTTGCTTCAAAGCCTCAACTAATGGCATGTTGATAGATAGACCCTTCATGAGCTTTGAATTGGTTCTGGCCATTGGCAAGCCTTTGAGGATATGGTGGAGGAGGCTTATGCATTGGTGCCTTGGCCTTTGGGACTACCAGTTCCGGTGTGTCAATAATATTTTCCTTAGAAGGGGTCACTTCCTCTTGAGACTACTCCACATTGTCATCAATCTCAATTTGCACTTTATCATTTGCTTGCACCACATTATCCAGAATCTCATATTCTTGTACCACTTGATTATCATCCACAAGTTTCCTTTGATTTGAGATGGGTGCATCCCCACATTTTCCACTCCTCATAGTGATGGCCATGGCATGTCCCGTGTTGTTCCCACCCTTTGGGTTCACCACTGTGTCACTTGGTAGTTCCGCTTAGGACGAGTGTTTGAAGCTTGGGAGATTTTCCCCAATTGAACTTCCAAATTGCGAATTGAAGTGTTGTGAGAAGCAAATTGGGCATCAGAGTCGGAATTCTTCTCTATAATTTGTTTAAATTCATAATTCTTTGGAAGAGCTTGTTCATGGGAAGGATAAGGAGACAGGTTGCTCGGTTGTTGATACATCGAGGATCTTTAAAAGCCCGATCCCAGATTGTCTTGGTTATTGTTCCAACCCCGTGGTTGTTGCCTCCCCAATGTCCTTAACTATTTCCACTCCAATTGCTTGGTTATTTTGAACATTTCAATTTTCTTGATTATTTTGATTGTTTCAATTCCTTTGCACTATAACAAAAAGGCTTATTAGAGATCAATACTTAGTGACAAGTTTTATATATGGTCTCTAAAAGTATACTTATAATGATGAGATTTAGTTGTCTCTAATACCCAAATTGTTTTCTAAATACATGATTAGAATTATCCTGGTCTAAAAAAAATTTTAATACCTGGTCTCTAATACTCGATTTTAGTGGGATAGAGGCGGGAATCTGAAACTAAAGCAAAAAAAACCCCAAAAAAGATATTTTTACTGTAAAATCCCTCCAAAAATTCACTTTCACCTAAACTCTCTCCCGAAAAATCACTTTCACGCTGTAATCCCTAATTAAACGGCAACTTCAATTGTGTTCAAAGCTCAGAAGGTTGCAAATTTCATGAGTCAGAACTCAAAAGGTCGCAAAATTCATCACCTCAAACTCAGAAGGTTGGGGTCAAATTTCGATACTTTACACAAACTCTATCATTGGATTATCTGTTTAATCAAGAATAAGTTAAATTTCTTTCTCTTTTATCTGCTTCGTTTCCTTTTTTCTTCTTCTTGTTTTTTTTCTTCCGATTGAACTAGAAATCAAATTTTGTTTCTATAGTTGTTTTATGCAATTGGGTTGTTTAGAGTAGTGATAGTTATCGTGTGAGTGATAAAAGTGAGAATATTGGTTTAAAGATGGGGCTCGCAGGTCAATGAAGAGAAATTTTAGTTTTTCTTGTAGAATTTTGTCTCTGCGATAGTTTTCTCCTTTGAGATTTGCATCATACAATTCTTTTGGGGACTTGCTTGAAGGGTCATGAGTTTGGCTCCCAGTAGCGTCGCCGCTAGCAGCTGCCCTACCTTCAAAAATTTTATTATTCCATAACTTCATAGTTATGGGCTTATTCAATAAATAAAACCTGCAATTTAAAGAAAAAGATGAATACTTTAGTTTAAATTCAACTTTTGGTCAAGAGAGGATGTCCCTTTTAACTAATACAGGAAAATAAAAAATTTCTGCAAAACAATTACATGAACACACACTATGGTTTGTGTTGTAGCAGTCTTTTTGCAAGCTATTGTGGTCCATCCTTCCACCATATTTTTTTTTTCTCGTTATTCCCCAATTTATAGGAATTCAATGTAGCTATAGGTGCACCAATATTCCCATCAGAATCGCTACTGGAATTTGCAGCAATTTGAACACTTTTATGTCCAGATTTTCCCTTTCATATTGCATCAACTACTAGTTTTTGAACTTGCTGAACATCTGCCTCATTACCTATAGAAATTGTATCATCTAAAACAGCCACGACAGTTATATACACAGCATTAACAACCTTCAAACTTGAACACCCATCATTTGAAAACTTCATCGCAGTAGTAGGACTTTGATTTGTGACTTCACCAATGCTGCTACTTTCTTCACCAACTGATGATCTTGTAACTCCTTCACATTACCAGATGCCCTAACCAGTTGAACCATATCAGGTTTGTTTGAGGTATTAGCTCGATCAACCGCAGCCTACAGTGCACCAGCAATAGCTGTGTGTATCCTCGTGAAAATCGTACCAGCAAGAAGGTGAATTTAGCTTCATTCTTTTAAAAAAGTTCCTCAAATAATTTGGATAAATCATACTTAGCATAAAGGGAAATGATATCAAATGCATTCAAGTTTGGAATCCTAGCCACTTTTTGCTTTTCCTCTGCACTTGGTGAAGCTAGATCCTAGCCATTTAGTTTTTATACGGAGTGTAAATAAATTCATTAAAATTGATAGTTCATTAAAATTCAAAAACTGGTACATGTAAGGAAAGCTTATCAGCAATTCAATCTATAATTACATCTTCGCATCTTCGCATTAAAAGGAAATGCAATTGATATTTCCCTTTGCCTTGTCCCTCTTTCTCAAAACTATTCCTTATCTGCTGTCAAACTCGTCGGACTGCTCATTGACAAAATGATAATAGCTTCCGATGAAGTATTTATCTATTTAGACAACTATTTTTCTTATCCTTTGTCCTTATCTTTCTTTTTTGCCTTTTTTCCTTTTTGCATTCTTGCATTGTATTTTAACTCTGCAAATATTTTGTTTTCCTACTATTCTCGGTTGATGTATAAGTCTTTTATTGCTTTTTTTTGTGCTAATATAATAATGACATGCCTTTTTGTTTGTTTTGATGGAAAAACATCAGGAAGTGATCCTTTGTGACCATGGGCACCAAATATCCCAATCGACCAACCTTCCTAAAGGCCTGCTACTACACCTTTTGGTGTTCCATAGAGTGCAAGTCCTTTTCAATAATCTGTTCCAGTAGTTGGATATGATGCTCCTGCTTTTCGGCATGCTCACCCTGCTTCTTTTCCAGTTATGTCATCTCCGTCTTCACCTGGCCCCATGGTTGGACCAGGGATCTCTATGTTTAGACTGATGCAGCCCGGTATGCCTAATGATGCACAGAGGCCACTTCCAACATCAGCACCTCCATATGGGCCGAGGCAGCCTGTTTTAACACCCCCCAGTTAGACCTGTTTCCGGTCTCCACACCTCTTGCTGCTATACATTTCTATTAAATTTGAGCCCTGAAATGGAAGATAACCTGCCAACAACATGAATAAGGCAATCCTACATGACCAAATATTAGTTTTTGCACCATCATAGCCTTTTCTATTGAGCACTTCCGGAGCAACATAGGCTGGAGCCCCGCACGTAGTGTGTAGGAGTCCATCTTAGTGCTTTGACTCGACAAGAGCACTTAAACCAAAATTTGAATTTTAAGTATTCATCGTTGTTTAACAGTAAGTTTTCAGTTTCAAATCCCAGTGATTGACACCTCAGCTATGGCAAAAAATCTACAGCATTTATCAACTGGATGATCAACTGCTGATTTTTGAACTTGTTGAACATCTGCCTCATCACCTGTAGCAAGTGCACCATTTAAAGCAGCCACACCAATTTTATTCACAGCATAACAGCCTTCAAACTTGAACTCCTATCCTTTGAGAACATTCATCGTAGCAGTAGGACTTTGATTTTGAGACTTCACCAACGCTGCTACTTCTTTCACCATCTTGTAACTCCTTCACATTGCCAGATGCCCAACATGCTGTTGAACCATATTAGGTTTGTTTGAGGTATTAGCTAGATCAACAGCAACCTTCAATGCACCAGCAGTAGCTGTGTACATCCTCGTGAAAATCGTAGCAACGGGAATATCTTTCAACCTCCTATCCTCTTCAGTTGGCTTTTTCTTGACCTGCTCCACATCTACACCCTCAATCTTTTGCCCGCTTTAACTTGACTTGAAGTAGCAGTAATGTCACCTGAAGCAGCAGTATCCTTCAACTTGTGTTGGTTACAAGAAAAAGAATTTTTTTTCTTTAGAGGTTTTTTCTAGATGTCCAGATAATATCTTTTGATGACCACTTTTGATGACCTTCATCACCTCTCTTTTGATGACCACTTGTCCTTTGAAATTATTTGTGCAAAATCCCAGTACATATGCTATCCCATTCTAACCCGCCCTAATAGTTTTCCCTTCATTAGAGTTATTTGGTGCAATTTTATCTATATTACTCTCACTATTCTAGCTTAGTGTCACTTTCTAATAGAAATTATACACAAAATTTATCAGTCGAGAATAAAGCTTATCACCACTTTATAACTGTATGGGATATCCTGATATTTACGCCAGAATCTGATGTTCATCTGAAATGGCCTCTCTATCGTCATAAGGTAAAGGTGTGCTTACACTTTATCCTCCCCACTCCAGTTCTGAGATTTCACTAGATCTGTTTTGTTGTTATTGTTGTTGTTTGAATCTGACATTCATATAAATATCCCTCAGATGATGGATATAAATTCTTTTTCTCATCTCCCTAAAGTGAGTCATCTTTGATGCTTCATAAATACAACCAGTATTATTTCTAATGTTCCAAGATTTGTTGGTATATACTTGGACATTTAACTCTATTTAATTAAAACTCCTCTAGTTGTCTTGTAAATTATCCGTGGAGTAACTCTACCTTGGTTTGAACGCAGTGCTCTTGAATTCACGACATTAGAGTTAGTTGTTATTATATCATCTCGATTACTCTCACTCTTCTAGCTTAGTGTCACTTTATAGTGGAAGACTATATGCAAAATTTATCAGACGACAAGAAAGCTTATCATACTTTAGAACTATATGGGATATTCTGATAGTTACATCAAAATTTGATATTCATCCGAAATATCCCTCAGAAGATAGATAGAAATTCTTTCTCGTCTTCCTAATGTAGCCATCTACGGTGCTTCGATATATCTCAGACGCATGATAGAAAATCCTTTTCTTATCTCCCTTAAAAAGAGTCATCTATGGCGCTTTACTATACGACCTGTTACTCTTTGATTTATTCCAGGCTTTGAAGGTGAACACTTGTACTTTTATTGTAACTTCCTCTGGTTGTCCTATAAATTATTTGTGAAGTATCTTTCCAATAGCGTTGATGCACTAATCTTGAAGTCATGGCCTAGTTATGTAAAAATTATTGTTGTAAAACATTATTCAGTTGTCTCTTGCATAAAAGTTGCAAAACTTCCAACAAAAATGTCACTTTATCAGGTGTACTGATCTTATTACTTTTTTCAAAGTAATGTGCATCTTATACTTTTGTTATATTAATTGTTTAAATTTTTTTTTGTTATTTCCTATTCAAGGTTAAGGCACCAAGTAAGCAATGGATACAACTTGTTAATAACCGACTTGGCGATACCTATTTAATTGGGGTGCAAATATTTTTGGATTATGCCTTTAGAAGAACATGAGAATTGTATAAAATACGTTGTCCGTGCGTCAAATGTTGTAACACAACATTAGGTACACATGAGACAGTCGTGATAAATTTGAAAGCATATAGAATAATTCGAAATCATACCTTTTGGTATCATCATGGTGAAATTTTAGGTGGGCCACAGTCGGAAGGCGAAGTTGAAGATGATAATGAAGTAGAAGATTATGAGGATGAGGATGAAATACCTGAAATGTTGAGGGATTTATACCCTAATAATGATGGAGGCACTGTGGACATTCGTGATAATGATTTACTCGGAGATGAACCGAACGTTGAAGCCAAAATATTTTACAGCCTAATGAAAGATTTCGAATACCCACTATACCAAAATTCGAAATTTCAAAGCATTCCACTTTGATTAAACTGCTTCACATAAAAAGTATGGGTCATTGGAGCAATGAGTCATTTACAATGTCATTAAAAATTTTGAAGGATGAGTTGTTGCTTGATGGAGCGAACGTGCCAAATTCATATTATGAGGCAAAGAAGGTGATTAGGGACTTTGGGTTGTCTTACCACAAAATTGATGCTTGTATAAATGATTGCATGTTATATTGGAAGGACGATAACTTACTTGATTCATGTAAAGTATGTGGTGCATCTAGATGGAAAATAGATAAACATAGTGGGGAAGCAAAAAATAAGAATGATAAAAAAATAGCATCAAAGACTTTACGCTATTTTCCATTGAAGTCTAGGCTTCAAAGGATGTCTATGTCTACAAAGACATCTTCTCTAATGAAATGGCATCATAATGAAAGAGTTGATGACGGAAAATGAGACACCCAGCTGATTCATTTGCATGGAAATCATTAGATGAACTTCATCCCTCATTTGCGGCCGAGCCTCGAAATGTTCGACCTGGGCTTCCTAGTGATGGTGTCACGACCCCAGTTCGCCCTCCGTGAACATGTCGTGATGGCACCTAGTCCATAGAAGTAGGTAATCCTAACAATACGGAAAAAAATAAATAATTTGCCGAAATATAACTCAAAACCAAGATCTATCAAAATGGAATGCGAAATGTAGAATACCTCTTGGCACATACATCACAATTTCTCAACAACTGCAACACTATCCGAAAACTCAGAAACTCACGGGAACACAAGCTAACAGAATGTAATACACCGCTCTAACTCCAGAATGTCTAAAACAACAATACGAAAAAAGCTAAATACTAAATCTAGAATAAGATATAGACTCCTGGTCTGCAAACGCGAAAGATGTACCTCGAGGTCTCTGCTAAATCTCTTCGCCTTGAGGATAATAAGCCTGGGTAGAGGTACCTGGATCTACACATGAAAAACATGCGTAGAAGGGGCATGAGTACACCACAGCGGTACTCAGTAAGTGCCAAGCCTAACCTTGGTCGGGTTGTGACAAGGAAGGTCAAGACCCTACTAAGAATAAACATAATAATAAATCTCTCACAGTATGAAATAACTAGGAATAATGAGTACAACTCTGTATGATAGGTTATACAAGGCAACAAATAACACACAGAAAATAAGGTAACACGGAGTAAACAATTCAATACCAGTACCAACATGAGGAACTCCTAGGATACCGTCCTGTAGTCCATTTCATCAACTATCCAAGGATCTCCCGGGATACCATCCCATAGTCCATCATATGTGTATATCTGAAGGATCTCTCGGGATACCGTCCCGGTAGTCCAACTATCAATGCGTGGGGATCTACCGAAATCCGAACCGTAGTCCCAAAGTAAATATCCAGGGGGATGTACCGAGAATTTAACTCATATCCAAAGTAAATATGCAGGGGGATCTACCGGGAATCTAACCCGTAGTCCTAAAGTAAACAACAAGGGGGAGCTACCCGAATCCCACATCCGTAGTCTCAATATAAATACGCATTCACAACAAGAAGATATTTAGGAATAGGGTGCAACAAGTAAGCAATCGAAGCAACACGTAGTACAATCAAAGCAACTTAAGTAAACAAGCAATTTAGGTCAACTAAGCATGCTTTTCTAAACTAACACATGCTATAATTACAAGTAGAATAAGCCAGGTAAGAAAGAAACTCGGGCTAAATATTTGAAGTAAAACCGAGTTTTCAACAATTAGCTCAAGTACACACTCGTCACCTCACGTACAACGCATTCAATTACCAAATACCATATCATACGGGGAAGGTTTTTCACACAAGGTTAGACAAGCAACTTACCTCTAATCGACTCAAGTCAGCTAGAAATCACGCCTTTGCCACGAGGATCCGACTCCAAATGGCCCAATTCTATTTAATTCAATTACATATTGTAAATAACATCTCAAACAACTGATTCTATGATTAAATTCAAATCTAAGATGCGTAATTGGATAAAATGACCAAAACACCCCTCAGGCCAGCGTCTCGGAATCATAGGAGACTTATATTTTTTGAAATCTCATACTCTCACGAGTCTATACATAATAATAACACAAAAACCAAAGTTCAAATGACCCGTCAAATCCCAGATTAAAATTTAAAAATCTCAAGCCCTAGTTCTTCCATTTTTGTTCAAGTTTCCATAAATTCCTACGTTAATTTAACAATAGAATCACGTTTTAGTTAAAAATCTTACTTCCAATCGTTTCTCCTTGATTCCCTCTTGAATCTCCCTCAAAGAAGCTCTCAAATGCTTAGCTATGGTGGAAAATAAGGCTCAAATCGCGGATGAAATGTTCTATAACTTCACTGCCTAGGTATTTAATGCATCATGAATGGGGAGAAGGTCACGCGTTCGTGACGAAAGAAAATGAAGGCTACCAAAATTCCCTTCGCGATCGCGAGGAACAACATGTGAACGCGAAGCCTAGGCTGACAAAGCTACGTAAACGCGACACAAGGAATGCGAACGCGATGAAGTAAATAGGCTCATTCCTCGGAACCAAATGGAACTACGCGACCGCGAAGGGAGAAAAGATGAAGCTTCACAAACACGGCAAGCTTCATGCAAACACGTAGGGGGAAGAGGTTAGAGCTTCGCGAACGTGGGATAGGTGACGCGAACGTGAAGAAGGAAATTGGTCTGCAACAGCTGAGGAGTTTCTGCAATTTTTCACAACTCCAATTCCGTTAAGCATCCAAAACACACCCGATGCTGTTGGGACCTCAACCAAACCTACAGACATATCCCTTAACATCATTTAAACTTGCACCAATCCTTAAACCACCTAAAATAATGTTGGAAACTCGAATTAATCAATGATTTAAGCCTAAGAACTTCAAATTCTCTCAAAACACGCATTCGATCAAACCTAACAAAACCACGTCTGAATGACCTCAAATTTTACACACATATCCCATATGGCATGACGGAGCTACTGCAACTTTTAGAATTCCATTCCGGCCATTGGATCAAAATCTCACTATCGAGCTGGAAACTTTAAAATTTCGAACTTTGGTATTTCAAGCCTAAATTAGCTACGGACCTCCAAAACACATTCCGAACACACTCCCAACCGTGAAATCACCTAATGAAGCTAACAGAACCATTATATTTTCATTCTGAGGCCGTCTTCACATTGTTCCGACTAGGGAAAACTCTCCACAGTTAAGCTCTTAATTTGGGACTATATGTCCCAAAACTCTCCGAAACTTAAAACCGAATGTCCCGGCATATCAAATAAACAGAGATAAACTTGGGGAAAGTAGTTAATAGGAGATCGGGGCATTAATTCTAAAGAGGACCGACTGGGTCATCACATCCTCCTACACTTAATCAATCATTCGTCCTCGAATGAGCATAGAGACATACTTGAAGTAGTGAAGAGATGAGGGTAACAACTGCGCATATCCTTCTCGGTCTCCCAGGTCGCCCCTCCGCCGGCTGACACCTCCATTAAACCTTTACTAAAGCAATGTTCTTTGACCACAACTTTTGGATCTGCCTATCCAATGTAGCGATTGGCTCCTCAACATAAGATAGATCATTGTCCAGCTGGACTGGACTGAAATCCGGAGCATCGAAACATAGAATACCGGATGAACCCCTGCCAGACTGCAAGGTAAGGCAAGCTCATAAGCAACCTCCCCAACATGCCTCAATATCTCAAAATGGTCGATGAACCTCGGACTCAACTTCCCTTTCTTCCTAAATCTCATGACCCCCTTCATAGGTGAAACTCGGAGCAGAGCCCGCTCTATAACCATAAAGGAAACATCATGAACCTTCCGGTCCGCGTAGCTCTTCTAATATTGCATTCCACGTTTGCTACAGGGATTCATGAACCATTAATCTACTTGGGATATTGAAGCTAATCATGAAGTAAACAAGTTTAAAAAAACATCTAATATACCAATCCATCATAATTTTAAAAAGAGTCCAGTATAGTCCAAATTATTTACAATCAATCATTATAAAAATAAACCTAGACTTATTACACGTGAAGCATTATTGTCATTTGGCTCCACTTGAGACATATAGTGAGAGCTCAAAAAGGTACTTGGAATGAAGCAAAGGGAAAGACCTATGAGTAGGCAGTCAAGAGAACAATAGCAATAGCAGCAACAAATCTTCAGCAAATGCAGCAAATAGAGTAAGCTCAGTTCCCAGATTCGAAAAGAAGGAGTTGTCAAATAAATTGGGATATTAATATTGAGTAGATAATCTCAAGCAAACCAACCCAAAGACCTTGAAAATAACCTTAATATACTAATATTACTCAGAATTGCATCCAACCAAGCATATGGGATCCTAACACCCCAAAACACACATATTTCAAGTCTTTTCAGCTGATTCAGATTAGCAGTTCAAATTGATTGTTGAGAGTTGGAATTAATTATGAGGAAAATCACTCCAATGAAGTAACATTTGGGAAGTTGTAGACTCTATACTTATTTCAGGATTTCCTGGGAATTTTAGTGAATTTCTATATGATCTTTTCTTAAGAGTGCAGAAATCTTGGGAAGTTTTCAGGGATTTTTTTCTTCTTCCAGCCTCAATTGGGATGCCCTTTTAATATCCAAATCTTAGGGAAACCCTTTTGTGTTATGTTTACCCTTTATCCCCTCTTCCTATTTTCAGATTTTATTCACTTAGTCCCTGAATTATTAACTTGTTAGCCAAGTCATTGCATTGGAGTCATAGAATTATGACTTTAACATTCATCTAGAAGGGTCTAGCATTTTATCCAATTCCAAGTACCTAAATCACCCCTGGACCTATTGTGGAATTACAAACCCAAATATTAACTGAACATCCACCCATTTAACCTTGATTTACAATAATCAGCTATAACCAAACGTCCTAAGGTCTGAAACAATGGACCCAAACAACTCTAAAGGACTTGAATTAATCAACTAAAGTTCATATCAACAAACACTACTGACGATTCAACAAAATCAATTCAATTATGCATCAAAACTAGTCTATCCAAACAAGACTACAAAAGATCAAAACAAAATCAAACTAACAAAAATTAAAATTAAATAATAAATATGGATTAACTTCCAACAAATAGACTTAAGCTAATAAAATCAGTCACGATAGAATAATCAGAGAAAGAAAGATAGATGATATTCAAGAGAAGAACGAACACAATGGGAATATGTATTTAACCAAAGAAACAACTATGGTTTACAAACTCATACGAACGTGATTTTAATATACTATAGGCCTACCAAAACAACGAAACATGGACTTAACGAAACAGAACAAGAAGGAAGAGATCATGAAGACTAAAAACGTATTAAACTAAATAGAAAATGGCTTAAAAATTATATTTAATTAAAATTAGAGAGATTAGAGGACTTAACTTATATTTAATTAAAATTATATTTAATTAAAAGTTATATTTAATCTGCATGCGTTGTTAAACGGGTTTTGGATGATTTTGATTAAAAATTCGAACCAAATAGGGACGATTCGAGGGCCATGGGTCAGCAATTTTGGACGAGGAAGGCAATGGGACTATATGGTGTTGATTTGGTGTATTGTGGATGGTGGATAAAAATTCGAGAAGTTTTGGTATGATTCGAGGGATACTGGTGTTAGATATGTGATGAGGGGGGAGTCTATGGTGTATTTTTGGTAACCATTGTAGCCGTCGCCGCCGTGGACGGCGGACCTGTCGTTCCTTTGGACGAAGATTCGACAAGATTGAGAGACATTTGAGGGAAACAAGTGGTGGGGTTGGAAATGGGAGGGTTAGGAGGTGATATGGTGTAATTTTGGGGTTTACTGAAGCTACGCTGCCGGCAGAGACGATTTCCAGCCGGCGGCAGACGGTGGAGAGATGGAGGTTAAACAACGACGTTACACCGGAGAGGTTAGGGTGTTTGGGAGACGGTTCGGAGGGGTGGGGGTGTGTTTGGAAAGTTTTATACTAAACCTAGATCAGTTCTGGACCGTCTGATCTACTGAGATCAACGGTCCAAATCAATTAGCGGAAAAATGGTGTTGTTTTGAGAGAGGATGGGCCTAGATCAAGTTTGGGGAACAGGTTTGGGCTGAATGAGGTGGGTTTTAAGGGTAATATTTGGGCTGGATCAGAGTTCGCCCAAATGTTATACAAAACCATTTTCTCTTTTCATTTTCCTTTATTTATTATCATGTTATACAAAACCGTTTTCTCTTTTCATTTTCCTTTATTTATTATCATTATTATATTTTTTTAGTATATCTTTTAATTACCTTATTTCAAAATTAAACTAAACACAAAACTAATCCTAAAAACTAAATTAAACTACCAAATCACATAAACTAATCAAATATAAAATTAAATGAAAAATTAGTAGATCCAAAGCTACAATTTAAACAGTGCCAAAATAAACTATTTTTGTGATTTTTTAATATATTTTTGTAAGACTCCTAATAACTAATTAACTCCAAAGTAGGTAAATTTAAACCCTAGATGCAATGCGTATTTTTTATGCGAATTAAAATGCACTCAACATGCAAACAAACACAATATTTATGCAATTAAATTCTAAATATCACAGAGGTAAAGAAAAACAATCTTAATTTTAATGAATTTATAGGAGAAATTTAGGTTACGCAAAAATCACATGCTCACAGCTGCCCCTCTTTGCTCGGAGACACGAAGGATTTTCGGGCAAAGATAACTGAGTGACCATGAGAGATTTTTTCCTTCCTGACACTCCATGAGAAGAGTTTTAAAAAATCTTGACCGTACCCTACTTCAGAGGTTGCCTACATATCCTCGGCTAAAGAGGAATCGGGTCAGTGTAGTTCAGTAGTGTTCGGTAGCTGGGACTACCAGGAGCTGTGATTTCACTACTGCTGCTGTTGCGCTACTGCTACTGTTACTGCTAGACCCCCTTATTACACCTTTTGAAAAATGAAGAAGCTAAACTAAGAAACGAACTACGGATTACAAAACAACCTATCTACGTCTTCAATCTTACTCTTGATCCTTGTTGCTTTGCTTCCTTGTATTTCTTCCTGCAAACTCCTTATTGCCTTGTTGACTGGTATTTCTTCCTGAAAAGCTTCTTGTTGCCTTGTTGACTTCTTGTTTCTCTTTTTCTTTGTCAAATTTTGAAAAATATTCCCTTATTCTAACAGGTGGGCGCCTGATTACCAAACTTGAATCTTGAAAATATTCCCTTATTCTAACAGGTGGGCACCTAATTACCAAAACTTGAATCTTGAAAAGTATTCCCTTGTTCTACAGGTGGGCGCCTGATTACCAAAGCTTGAATCTTGAAAAGTATTCCCTTGTTCTAAAGGTGGGCGCCTGATTACCAAAACATAAAATTTTGAAAAATAATCCCATTGTTCTCCAGGTGGGCGCCTGATTACCAAACTTGCATCTTGAAAAATATTCCCCTGTTCTACAAGTTGGCACCTGATTACCAATGCTTGAATCTTGAAAAGTATTCCCTTGTTCTCCAGGTGGGCGCCTGATTACCAAAACTTGAATTTTTGAAAAAATATCCCCTTGTTCTCCAGGTGGGCGCCTGATTACCATACTTGCATCTTGAAAAATATTCCATTGTTCTACAGGTGGGCGCCTGATTACCGACACTTGAAATTTTGAAAAATATCTCCTTGTTCTCCAGGTGGGCGTCTGACTACCAAACTTGCATCTTGAAAAATATTCCCTAGTTCTACAGGTGGGCGCCTGATTACCGAAATTTGAAACTTTGAAAATATTCCCTTGTTCTCTAGGTGGGCGCCTGATTACCAAAACATGAATTTTGAAAATTATTCCCTTGTTCTTCAGCTGGGCGCCTGATTGCCAAAACTTCAAATTTTAAAAATATTCCCTTGTTCTCCATGTGGACGCATGATTACCAAAACTTGAAACTTGAAAAACATTCCCTTGTTCTAACAGGTGGACGCTTGATTATCAAGACTTGAAATTTTGAAAAATATTCCCTTATTCAGGTGGGCGCCTGATTACCAAAACTTGAAACTTGAAAAATATTCCCTTGTTCTAACAGATGGGCGCCTGATTACCAAGACTTGAATTTGAGAAATATTCCCTGAAACTCCTACTTGTGTACTTGATCACAACAAAACAAATAAAACACAGAAAAATCTTTCTGCCCTAGTTTGGTGTTGGCCGAATCTGTGAGTGTTAATCAAATCTCCTTACCCAAATATCTCTGAATCTAAGCTAAGTCCCATTATCCAGGAGGGTCCTGACGATTTTTAACTGATGACAACTTTAAGATTATGTTATGTTTCTCAAAAGGTATTATTTCCACTAGTCTTGTTATGAGTTATATCTGCTAGGGATCTGCTGGTGACTGGTGATTAAAACTACTTCCCATTATCCAGGCGGGTCCTGACACCTCTTAATTTGATGCCAAAATGTGTTTGCTGAGGGTTAGTATTTAAAGCTACGTCCCATTATCCAAGGGGTCCTGACAACTCCTAGGACTAAATCCCATTATCTCGGGGGGTCCAGACGACTCTTATTGACTCTTTTTTGGGAAATATTTGAGCCCACCCATGTTACCCGACTTTTTGTATTCCAAGCTATGTCCCATTTTCAGGAAGGCCCTGACAACCTCTAACTGAGCCCTATGCAAGTCACTTTACGCTATTTGTTATCCATGACTACCTCTATCCTTTAAATAAGTCCCATTTTCAAAGAGGTTCCTATGGGTTCCTGCTCAAATGCCAACTCTAACTTCCGGTTGTTTCTGCTAGTGATTATTGTCTAGGAGGGTTTCTACGACTCTTACTGGTGAGGTGTTGGTGCTTGCCCATGTTACCCGCGCCTGTCTGAGTTTTAAACTGCGTTCCATCTCAATTTTCATGCCTCTTTTAACCTTCAGTTGTTCCTGTTGGGGTTTGCTAGTTAAAGTTTGTCCCCTTGTGCTCTTTGCTAGGGGAGGATATTTATGATGGATTATGTCCCTTTTGAGTTTTAAGTGAGTCCCACTTCCAAGCGGGCCATGGGATTTTGATCATACCTGCTATGTGCCTGCCTTTTCCTGCGGATGGCCCTCCCCCTTGGGTTCTTCCAGAATTTTTCTGCCCCTGTGTCAATCAAAGAGAACTTGTTAGTTTGAAAAGAGGTGGTTAGCTTGCGGCATTCTTGGTGAAAGCGGCCTCCCCACTATCGTGTTCCGTTGTCCATTTTCCATGTTGATGATGAGTTTCTTGAGCTGCTCAGTTGACTCCTTGAACCTTTACGACTTTACTCTTCTCCCCATCATTGTGTTACATTTCTAACCCTTTTTCCAAAATCCTTGCACCTTTCTCGAGATTGCCAGTTCGATATATTACGCTTGGCTGGCCCTCTGACCCTTGTAACTTTACTCTGTTCGTCATCTTTTTGTTGCCTTTCCGAGCCTTTGCTAAAAGTCTTACATCCTTTCCTGAGATTACACGGTCAGTTTATAATGTTTGGCTGACCCTTGACCTTTGTGTCTTTACTTTGCTCTCCACCTTGTGTTGCATTTCCGACCCTTTGCCAGAATTCTTTATGTCCTTCCCTGACGATTGATGAGTTAATGTATTATGCTTGGTCAACGCTTGTGACCTTTCCCATCTTTGTGTTGTGCTTCTGACTCCTTTTGCCAAAATCCTTGCATCCCTTCTAACATTGCCTGGTCAGTGCGTTATGCTTGGCTGACCCCCGAACCTCTGTGGTTTTTCTTTGCATCCCTATCTTTGTGTGGTGCTCCTTCACTTTGCCAACTCTTGTCTCTTCCATCAATTTTATCATTGAAGCTATTGTAAATCCCTCCCCCTGCTGTTTCAAACTTTGCTGCCTTTGTTACATTTTGGGTGGCATAGGCTTTGTCACTTTTGGAGTTGATAATAGGCTTTGAAAATTTTTCCGTTTGCTTAAACAAGAGACTTTAGAAACTTGAAAGAAAAATGAAATGCAATGATTCAGAACTGTATTTAGGATAAAGAATTCCCTATTCAGTGACTGTTGAAAAGGAAGAGAAAGGAAACTTATCTGAGGAAAAGCAACAGGTTTTTCGGTGATCATGACATGAACTTCGGCCTAGTCGATCCAGTCTGTCGCAATGATCGGTCTTCTGTTGCCACGCTTTCGTTGCTTTGACCATTTCCAACTCGATTCCTTCAACCAAACCCTAACTTTGCTTGCCTTACGATGTTCTGAATGGATCTCCGCCAACTGCCCCTTTTTGATTGTTGCTTCTTGCCTTGCATTCGCCTCATGGTGCCCGTGAGTGTTTTCACCAATGAGACTATCTCATTTTATTTCTCTCGACTCACATCGCGTTATGGTGCCCGTGATGATTTTCACCAATAAGACTCTCTCATTTTATTATTTTCTGTAGGAACTAGAGTTTCGTCCCGAGGTATGGTTCATTTCTCCTTGCTTGCCCCTGCATTGCTTACAAATTGATTAATAGGTCTTTCTTTGGAATGTAATGTAGGCTTTAGATATGGTTAGAAAGAAGGAGCGTGCAAGGCTCAAAAATCGCTTCTATGGGTTCAAAATTTCAACTTTCGGAATCCAAACCAAGGCAACTTCTGCCCCAGTTTCTTGCTTGAGGCCTTTGGATTTTATTTGAATATAACCGATCTGTGAGGCTGCCTACGTATCCTAAAAAAGAATCAGGTCAAACGTAATTCCTAATGATTCCTTGTTTTTGTTGTTGTTTTTTTCTCCCTTTTTCTCTTTTTTTTCTTTCTTTTCTTTTCTTTTCATTTTTTTACTTTGTCTCTCTTTCTTTTGTTTGCTTCTCCTTTCTTTCTTTTTTCTTTTTCTTCCTACCTTTATTTTGCTATACTTTCTCTTTTCATTATTGTCTGTTTGCCGTCTTTTATAATTGTGTTTCTAAATCTCGTTATTGATTCCTAAAGAGGGGGTATGAAAAGAAAGATAACTGAAGCTTAAAGGGGTTAACAAAGGGTAAAGTATTTAGATAGCTAAATAAAATGCCTTCATCATTCCAATCTATAAAACATGCCAAATACAAACAAACGCCAAGTGTAAATAATGATTCGAACAAAAGAAAATCATACATAATATCTTTTGATGGCATCTGAATTGATATCCATTTCTACACATTTTCCTTCCACATATGTCAGATACAAGGATCCATTAGATACAACTCTTGACACGACCAACGGTCCTTGCCAGTTTGGAGTGAACTTTCCCTTTGCCTTGGCGTGGTGAGGGTGAATGCGTTTCAACACTAATTGTCCCACTTCAAACTTTCTGGGATGCACTTTCTTTTTATATGCTCTAGCCATCCTCTGTTGATATAACTGGCCGTGACATACCGCTGCCAATATTTTCTCATCGATCAAACTCAATTGCTCCAGACGAGTTTTAACCTATTCTTCGTCGTCGATTCCTCCTTCAACCACAATCCGAAGGTAGGGCATTTCAATTTCAGACGGGATTACTACTTCTGTGCCATATACCAACATATATGGGGTTGCCCCTACCGAAGTGCAAACGGTAGTGCGATAGCATAACAATACCAATGGTAACCTCTCATGCCACTGCCTGGACCCTTCCACCATTTCACGTAGTATCTTCTTTATGTTCTTATTGGTTGCCTCGACCGCTCCGTTCGCCTTGGGGCAGTATAGGGTGGAATTTCGATGTGTGATCTTGAACTGCTGACATAGTTCTCTCATTAAGTGACTGTTGAGATTTGCCCCATTGTCAGTGATGAGAGTCTTGGGGATTCCGAACCGACAAATGATATTTGCATGCACAAAGTCGACCACGTTCTTCTTGGTCACTGCCTTGAAGGTTTTGGCTTCAACCCATTTGGTGAAATAGTCAATAGCAACCAAGATAAATTTTTGTCCATTAGAAGCTGTTGGCTCACGTCAAGGCACAGTAGGTCCTTTCAAGATGAGTATACTTAACCTGGTAAGCCATGAATTTCTTGCTGAGGTAGTGTATGGCCTGCTCTTTTCTCCCAGTAACATTGTCCTGACCCAACACGCATCCAAATGAGTTGTCCAAGACTTTCAAATATAAAATCAAGGGCCTTCCTGGTTTTGGCGGGACCAATATGGTGGGTTCGACAAATATTCCTTTATCTTATCAAAAGCCTCTTGTCACTCTCCCGTCCATTTCGCCACAACATCCTTTTTCAATTGCTTAAAGATGCGCTCGCAGATGGTTGTGAGCTGAGAAATGAACCGATTGATGTAATTCAATCTTTCCAATAGACTCATCACCTCTGTTTTGTTCCTCGGTGGCGGTAATTTCTGCATAGCTTTGATCATTGTGTTCTTTGGGAACGGTACTATGAAAAAAAATTTATAGCGATGCTTTTCAGTTCCACCTTATTTTCCCTCCTACCTTTAATTTTCCCAAACCTAGCTTATGTCCATCCAATATAAAAAGGAAAAAGTAAAGAAAAGACCTTTAAATTTCTCAAAACCATTCTTGCCTCGAATACGTCGAACCTTAGCTCCGGCGAAATCAGTTCCACTACCTCTAGCGAAGGCATCCCTCCGACGAGGCTACATATCTGGCAAGGCGTAACCTTTCCAAGGCTTGCATTCGTTTCTCTTTGCTAAAACCCTAATGGATTTCATCCCTCCGGCAAACAGAGAAGATGCCGAGCCATGAACTTGCCCAATACCTCGAGGTCATCCTCCTTTTACATACTCATGGAATCTGGTAAGCATCTCCAATAAATAAAGAAGACCCCTGAGGTAGCAATTGCTTCTTAGATTGTCCGATACCCTCGTTACTAGGACCTAGGGTACAAAGGTCTCTTTCTCTATCAAGGGTAATAGAGTAGCTCGGACTGCTAGACCAAATCGTGCCCGCCACTCGAGTCCTTAATAGATTAAACATGGTGAGTGAAATAATGAAAAAGAGATAACTCTCCTAGTCAGCGTGGCCGGCATGACCCAAAATGTCAAATTCAATGTCATTGAAGGATACATGAGATAAAATGCCTTATTCGAGCGATCGTGGATACACAGCACGAAAGCGGTACCATCCACCCTCCACCAAATGACGAAATTCCCGACAAAGGATAGGGTTAAAACCATATACAGGAAACAACATGCGGCTAGGGAAATGTTTGATTTGCATGATGTTGCGCTGGCACCAATATCTTCACTCTCGAAAGAGCGAAAGGATAATCAAACTACATCTTCGGGTAAGCCCGAATAAACACTGGGGAGGAACATACCGAGTCCTTGCTATGAGCAACAGGGACACATCAGACCTTAAAATATCACTGGTGCATCCCACAATAAAGTACAAATAATGATACTATTTTTTACTATATCATGATCATTTTAGGAAAGTATCACACTAAAACAACATTAAAATCCATCGTTTTAATAAATGTTTCAATTCCTTCTGTAGTTTCCTTTTTATTTTTGTCCTAGATTAGTTTATTTTCACATCATACAACTTTTTCTTTGTTGAACTTATGTTGTCTTTATCAAAGGCTCTTTTAATTAATTGAAGAGAGCTCCCCGCTGCGATAAGGTGTAATGACCCACAGTCGTTTTGAACTTTTTTACATTACTCGTTAGTTCTCGGGTAGGACTTAACCCGTATGATGTATCATGACTTATGTAAATTGTTTTTTTGGGTGTTAGGGCAATCGAAATGAATTTGGAAGAACAGTTCTCAGTTTAAAGCTTTAAATTTGAAAGGCTTGATCAAGATTTGACTTGTTTGTATATAATCTCGGATCAAAATTTTTATGATTTAGTTAGCTCCGTAAGGTGATTTGGGACTTAGAACCACGATTGGAATGTATTTAGGAAGTTCGTGGAAGGTTTAGGCTTGAATTGGCAAAATTGAGCTTTTGGCGTTTTTCAATTCATATGTGAGATTTTGATATAGGGGTCGAAATAGAATTCCGGAGTTGCAATAGCTCCGTTATGTCATTTGTGTTGTGTGTGCAAAATTCCAGGTCGTTCAAACGTTGTTTGGTTGTGTTTTTTGGAATTCTTAGGCTTGAATTCGATGAGAATTTGGTGTTTAGATGTTGTTATGAGTGTTCCGAAGGTTGGAACAAGTTTGAATTATGTTATAGGATATGTTGGCATGGTTGGTTGAGGTCTCGAGGGCCTCTGGTGAGTTTCGGATGGTCAATTAGACCATTTCATGTTGTTGAGGTTGCAGAAAACTACTGTTGGGTGTTGTAGACGACTGGCCTTCACCAATGCGAGGCTGATTAGCAGATGAGACTAGAGTTTTGGCCCTCGCATTCACGAAGCAAGCTTCGCATTCACGTAGGGCTGGGAGTCTGAGCATCGCAGTTGCAGGAGTGTAGTCGCGTTCTCGTAGAAGAAGTGGGCAGCCGAGCTTCAAGGTAATTTAATTCATTGCGTTCGAAATAAGGGGAATGTGATCGCGAAGGTCTGGTGAGTAAAGCATCCCGTTTGCATTGGGTTGGTCGCGATCGCAAAAGAGGAAATCTTGGTCAAGTCATTTTGTGCTTCGCGAATGCAAGGCTCTGACCATGTTCGCGAAGAAGGATTTTAAGGACTGGGCAGAATGTTTTAAAAAGGCTATTCCAAAACTTTGATCCTAAACACTATTTTTCAATGGGAAAAGAGATTTGACGCGATTTAGAAGAGAGGAAAGCATTATTTTTCATTGAGGTAAGGATTTTGGATCCTAAAACTCGATTATTTGTGATTAAGGAACAAAATATCAGTGTTTAATTCATGAAAATCAGTAGAAAAAGATGGAGTTAGGGCTTGAGATTATGAGATCGTCTAGGGATGATTAGATTGGTCAAATGCCGATTTTCGAGTTCTTTATATGTAACAGACTCTTGAGATGATGAAGAACATTTTAGTATAAAGTTTTCCAGTTTCGGGACGCAGGCCCAGGGGTCAGGTTTCGACTGATTTCAGGTTTTGTGCTTATAATTGATATTTTTTCAGTTGGAATTCATTCATTTAGCATACTTTGATGATAAAAATCTGAACTTATTGTGTTTAACATGATTTTATATTGCACAGTCTTCATTTATTGTTATTACTCATTGCATTCACTTTTACTCTTTGTAGCCCTATTTGGAGATTCGGGCGCTACAGGTTCTGCTATTGAGGGTTGATAGTTCCAGTAGATCTTCGGATATTACTAGGTAGCTTCTTGGCGTTTTGAAGCCCAGCGCATTCTCCCTCTATTTTATTTCCTTTCTAATTCAGTTATGTAGTAGTGGAATAGACTCTTAAAATTGTTGTGTTATTTTAGATGCTAATGACTGGTGACAACCCAACGGGCTGTGTTGGTTTTTATCTCCACAAATAATACTGTTAAATGCTTATTTTGGGATTTAATTTCTAATTAAAGACTTAGTAATTATTATTTTAATTGTTTAAGGTGAATTGGAGGTGTGTCGGCTGGCCTTGTCTTCACGAGAGGCGCCATCATGACCGGGTTGGGTTTAGGATCGTGACAAGTTGGTATTGGATCCTAGGTTACATAGGTCTTAGGAGTCATGCGCAGGTTTAGTAGAGTCTCGCGGATCGGTATGAAGACGTCTGTACGTATCCTCAAAAGGCTACAGAACCTTAGAAAAAACTTCACATTATTGAATTCTTATCGTGTATCCTTGATTCAGCTTGAAATGTAACTCTTTGAATTCCTTCCACACGTTCGTAAGCACGCATGTGTGAGCACGTGTTTTTGCACTTATATGTTCGTTAGTGTCCTTATTAGTAGAAATGATGGTTGGATAGCTATGCAATGAGTATGTTATGACTACAAGATATATTCATATTATTTGGAAGCGTTGATAAGGGTCTACTAGAGAGTAGAAGAGCTATTAGGCGCGTGATTTCCTTTGTGATTTGAAGTATAGCCTCGAGTTATGGGTGTATGAAGAATATTTTCATGTTTCCAAGCTGGGAGTTAAGTAAATTTCATTTTGCAGAATGAGTCCAATAATGTTTATAATTGTGGAAGGTGTATAGAAATGTTAGTTGGAGGAAAAGCAAGTGGATTATCTCTTGCGTAGTGTTCCGAGGTTGTGTGATCCTTATGTGTTTGCTAGAAGATCTCGTTTACAAGTAAAATATTTGTCTTGAAATTTAAATTTGGGTCGCTTAGGAGAGTGGGCTTGAATGTTGCAATGATGAATGCGAGATTAAAAGTAGATTGAAAGTACCAGATTGTATGTGTTTTAAAAGCTTATGAAGGATTGAGTTTAATCTCACTATGGTATTATGTCAGCAATGAGGTGTATGTGTAATGAGTTATTGTGTGTGTTTTTTGTATATGGCTTCGAGCCAAGTGGGGGAGTCTACTATTGATTAGGAGATTGCACGGTTAGGTGATATGTTGGTTCTAGTTTAAGGCATGCTGGTGAATCAGTTATGGATTATGGAGATTGAGACAGAGGATGGCTCGAGTAAAGGAAAATTTTGACAAATTTTATATTATGCTTCATAGGTGTATGAGAATCACAGAATGTCTCGAGTGGTTATTGGTAAGAGTGTGCAGTGCATAGAATAGGAAGTTGCTTGGTTGCATTAAGTTAACGTTACATTCTGCAGTGTTGGAATGCTAATGAGGCACGGGTTACTCGGTTCATTTGATCAGTCTAATTGAGGTTCAAGTAAAGTAGAGAATTGTTCTAATGTGTTCAAAATTTTACATATAATAATTGGAGATTTTCAAGTTGTACTTTTGGCTAGAAATTAAGGTTTTGCATTTAGAGGGTGTCAACAATTGTGGCATTTCGATATCAATTAGGGAATTCTATGTACATCACCATCAGTAAAGTGAAGATAACGGATTTAGATTCGCATAAAGTCTCTTCAGAGTAAAGTATTTTGGATGTGGTGCTTTTGGGGATATTTAAGAGGGTATTCTGTAGATTATGAGCCTTAGATAGTGTGGTTTTATGCTTGGGTCCAATATGGTGAGTCTGGGTTGAGGGAGTGTGGTGTTATAGCAAGAAAACGTTTCAAGTTGAAGGTAAATCAGAAGGAAAATTGAATATAGGGGATATCTTGGTAGTAGTCCAAATCAGTATGGTAAGGATATGATTAGTTCTTTGGGTGCTTAAGAGGTAATAAGTTCTTATAGGTGTTTCACGCAATGCTCTTGGGTTCTAGTGGCCTACGTAGCTTAGTTGAGTTTGAAGGATTCAGTCCTAACGGTTAAATCTTGTGCAAGTGAAATTCGCAGAGTCATTGATGATTTCTACTGCGGTTAGAGATGCGTAGTTTCTATGAGTGTGAGAAACAAGGGATGTGTGGTGATTTTCTCCTGAGTGGGATCAATGAAAAGTTCATGGTTGGTTGAGTTCATAGTTGCTTGTGGCACGGAAGGGATATGAAGTTCTCATGTTATCCTAGGATGGTATGGTATATCTGTTATGCTGTGGAGGATTAAGATTGCATGTGTAAGGTTATGGTTCAGTTCAGAAAGGAAGGTCATAAAACTCATAGGTAGCGGGAAGCTTTAGATGATTAGAGAAATAAGCTTCAGATGATTAGGGAAATGATCTTCAGATAACTAAGGAAATGTTATTGCTAATTGGAGTGATTTGGGGAGGGTATATGTTTCAGAAAAGGCAATGTTATTAAGTTGATGGTACTTGGGTAGTGTTGCGTCTCTTTCTTGTTAGATCAACTGTTGATAATTGAGTTTGCTTGGTGGCACAAAAGAATTTTTGAGCATCTCTCATGGAATGATGGGGTATTAGAGATGTGTTATGTATTCAGACGGTGGAATTTCGATCAGGTATGGTGATTCGTCTGTTATATGGAGTTGGAGACGGGGAATTCTTATATTTAGGCTATGTTGTGGTTGTAGGTCGTGTATATCATTTGTTGCTTGGTATGTTAGATTTTGGATGTGATATTGGGTATAGACTGGTTGTCTCAATGTTGTGTCATTCTGGACTATTGCGCTAAGGCGACAATGTGGGCTATGCCTGGAATGTCACAGATTGAATGTCGAGGTTTGACAGATTTTATGTCCTAGTATGGTGGTTTTATGTTCCAAGACCCAGCGGATGGCTATGAAGGATTTGTCTTTCTTATTTGGGCTTTCATGATGGATGTCAGTGCAGAGACTCCTACCACCAATTCAGGTCCAGTTGTAAGGGATTTTTCGAATGTGTTTCTTATGGCCGGGCATGTCGCCGAGCAAGGTTGTTGATTTTGACATTAATTTGATGTTGGTCACTGTATCCTACTGGCACCGGTAGAGTTAAAATAGTTGAAGGAGTAGCTTAGGGTTTCCTTGATAAGGGGTTCGTTGGCAGGCCAATATGGATATGTGTTCTAACTTGAGTCGGACTGGTTGGCTTCGAGTTGTAGTGTTTAGGGTTGTGTTGATTCGATTGTTATTGAGCTATTAGTAAATCTGAGGAGATCTATGAGTTACTTTTCTTCTGTTGCAAGTCACTATAATTTGTTGGTTGTAGGCACTCATGGTACGGTTCCATTGGGGTATCATAGTGAAAGTTGAGATAGCAGAGCATTGAATATTGCCCGAAGGATAGTGCATCGTTTGTGCCCTTTCGGTTTTGTGTATGTTATGTCAATTGCTTCGCAGTGGTTATGATGATTGCTTTGGTTTTAGGCATCATATTGCGCATGGTTGTTGATTTTGATCATAGTGACTTGAGGTGTTTCGTGTGGACTAGTGATTGGATAAGTTTGCGCAGTGGAGCGGGGCTATGTGGAAGTATGATCCTGCAAGTTAAATTCGTGTGTTCTATTTCTATGATGTGTGACGGGTTCTCAACATTATGTACGGTGATACTAGCAAGCTTGCGGTACAGGTCTTTCATTTGAGTCATTTTCATGATTTGGGTATGTTGGGGTTGTGGCTTATTGGTGCGCCAATTGCACAAGTTCTGGCTTTAGCCTATATTGATGTGCCATGTCACCAGAGTAGTGTGTTGGATTAGATGAGATTGCTGTGATCATTAATGAATACGAATAGATTCAATTTCAGCATGTTGGAAGGATAATATCGAGGTTTGGCTCATAAATTTGCTATGATCTTCGCCAAAGGAGAAGTGGCTTCATGAATGGTTGAGTTGAGAAATAGTTATGTCTTACTACGTATTTCTTTGTCATTGGCAGTTCATGAAAGTGTTGAAATGATACTTTAGTTGATAAGAGGTTTCTATCTGTATTCGATTGTCGTGTGCAACTGCTGTGATTAGAAGTTATTGCTACAAATATTTGAGTTATGTGGTATTTCATGTAATTGCACCTGATGTTGCAGGTATGGGTTATTACAGCTGGTTCGGGCTTATTCAGAGTACAGATGTGAGATTCTGATCTTATAGATGATTTCAGAAGTGGAAATGTAGTTCTAAAGTTTATGGGCTAGGTTGGATTGCGAAATTTCAGTTATATTGTGTTATCAGACCTATATGAGATAGGGTAACATGGGATCACCCCCGGGTATATGCATAGTAAGGTTATTCAGCGATTGGTTGGCTTTTGGAACATCTTTGGGCACGTTCGAGAAGAAACATATTTTTAAGTGGGGGAGGATGTAACGACCCGATCGGTCGTTTTGATATTTTGCCCTTTGCTCGTCAGTTCTCGGTCATGATTACCCCGTATGATGTATTGTGACTTATGTAAATTGTTGGTTTTGGTTTTCAGGATAATCAGAATGAATTTGGAAGAATAGTTCTCAGTTTGAAGCCTGAAATTTGAAAGGTTTAACTAAGATTTGACTTGTTTGTATATGATCTCGATCAAAATATTTATGATTGGGTAGCTACATTAGGTGATTTGGGACATATGAGCATGATCGGAATGCATGAAGTCTGTGGAAGTTTTAGGCTTGAATTGGCGAAATTGATATTTTGACACTTTTTGTTGATAGGTGAGATTTTGATATAGAGGTCAGAATAGAATTCCAAAAGTTGTAGTAGCTCCGTTGTGTCATTTGTGACCAATATGCAAAATTTAAAGTCGTTCGGACGTGGTTTGGTTGGGGTTTTGATCAAAAGCGTAATTTAGAGATTTGGAAATTCTTATGCTTGAATCCAATGAGAATTTGGTGTTTTGATATTGTTCTGAATGTTCTGAAGGTTGGAATTTGAATGATATTATGGGATATCTTGGCATAATTGGTTGAGGTCCCGGGGGCCTCAGGTGTGTTTCGGGTGGTCAATCAGACCATTTCATGTTGTTGAGAGTTGAAAACAATTATTAGTGGGTGTTGCACACGATTGGCCTTTCTGTTTGCGAGTGGGGCCTCGCGTTCGCAAAGCGTTAGTAGGTAATGCTAGAGTTTTGGCCCTTCGCGTTCGTGAGGCGGGATCCACGTTCGAGGAAGGCTGGGCGTCCCTGCATCGTGTTTGCGGGAGTGTAGTCGCATTTGCATAGAAGAAGTGGGAAGCTACACTTCAAGGGAATTTAATTCATCGCTTTAGCGATTGGGGGAATGCGATCACGAAGGTTTGGCTGAGTAAAGCATCGCATTCGCGTTGGGTTGGTCGCGATCAAGAAAGAGTAAATATTGGTCAAGTCATTTTATGCTTCAAGAATGCGAAGCTTTGGCCGCATTCACGAAGAAGGCTTTTAAGGCCTGGGCAGAATGTTTTCAAAAGGTTGTTCTGCGACTTTGACATAACTTCTACCATTTTTGAAAGGGAAAAGAGCTTTGAGGCGATTTTGAAGAGAGGAAATCATCGTTCTTCATTGAGGTAAGGATTTTGGATCATAAAACTCGATTATTTGTGGTTAAGGAACAAAATATCAGTGTTTAATTCATGAAAATCAGTAGAAAAATGTAGAGTTAGAACTTGAGATTTTGAGACCTTCTTTGAATGATTTGAGGGGTCAATTGAACTCTGATTTTCGAGTTCTTTATATGTGCGATCTCGTGAGATGATGAAGAAAATTTTGATTTAAAGTTTGTCCAGTTTTGAGATGCGGGCTTAGGAGTTGGGTTATGATTGATTTCATATTTTGTGCTTAAAACCGATATTTTTCTATTGAAATTCATTCGTTTAGCATAATTTGATGATAAAAATCTGAACGTGGTAGATTTGGAGCACTCAGAAGTTAGTTGGAGAGGCAAACGTGTTGCGGCATAGCTTTTCGGGCTAGTTCGAGGTGAATAATAATTTTAAATGATGTTCTGAGGGTATGAAACCCCGGATTATACAATGTTCGAATGTGCTGAGGTAACACACATGCTAGATGACGAGCGTGGGGTCGTGCACCGTTGGGGATTGTGAGTTAGTCCTTCCCAAATGACTATTTTATTGTGTATTTGATAGCTAATTGCTTGATATTATTATATTTTGGGCTAATTGTCATATTTGGGCTTCGTGCCAACTATTTGAACCCTTAGAGGATTTTTACTGATATTTTTCTCACTGTTTGATTTCATACTTGTGTTTAGTCATGCCATATTTATACTATTTTCAATACTCAACTATGCTATTCGATTTAAACACCTTAAATGACATTTTTAAAGATATTTCGAACTGAGATTCATATTTTACTGTTATGAGATTCTGACTGAGTAAGGCTGAGGGTCTATATTGTGAGGATACTTTTGGGTCAGGTTGCATGCCGCAGCAGTGATATACTGAATATGATAATGAGGCTGAGGGCCTGGGATTGTACGCCATGAGGTGACTTGTGATTAATATGAGGCCGAGAGACTAATTATGATGTCACGAGATGACTTGATATTGCGCTTGGATCGTAAGAGGCCCCTCTAGGAGTCTGCACACCCCAGTAAGCGTGGGTACCCATGTGATATGAGATATAGCTCGAGGGGCTGGTATTGTTTTTTTATATTGCCCGAGGGGCTGATTCTGATAATTATTGTGCCTGAGGGACAATTCTTGTGTGTTTACCTTTTCTAGTTGATTTTCCTTTAATTGGTTAAATGTTTAAAAGGTGTTTTATGTGATTTCACTGTTTAATTATGTTTTACTGATTTTGTTCTGCCTCTTATAGCATATTTTTGTGTTTAACGTGATTTTATATCGCTTGTTCTTCATTTATTGTTATTACCCACTGCGTTGGAGTACTCACTTTACTCCATGCACCCCTGTGTGGAGATTCGGGCGCTACAGGTCCTGCTATTGCGGGTTGATAGTTCCAGTAGATCTTCGGAGATTACTAGGTAGCTTCTTGGCGATTCGCAGTCCAATGCAGTCTCCCTCTGTTTTATTTCCTTTTTGATTCAGTTATGTAGTAGTGGAGTAGACTCTCAGACTTATAATATTGTTTTAGATTACTGGACACCCCAATATTGGGCTGTGTTGGTTTTTGTTTTTACAAATTATACTGTTAAATGCTTATTTTGGGATTTTAATTTTTATTAAAGACTTAGTAGTTATTATTTTAATTGCTTAAGGTGAATTGGAGGCATGTCGGTTGGCCTTGTTTTCACGAGAGACGCCAACACGACTGCGTTGGATTTTGGGGTTGTGACATAAGGCTAATGTGAAGAAGGGTCATAGTCACTCGAATAAGATATCAAGCTAAAAATTTTTATTGAAAAATATATAATCAAGTATTTTGAGTAGCACATTCTATTATGTGACCTATTTAATACCTAATTTTTAGCCAATAGATAAAAGAGGACTCGTTATGCCATTCAAAAATTTTCTTCACATAATGATATATCAAGCTCAGATATTTTACTGGAAAAAATAATTAAAATCAAATATTTTAAATAGTACGGGGCATATGCAAATATCTCTTACATGATTACTTATTTGTCAGTCAATAGATTAAAAAAAAGAGTCATTTGTCAATTCAATTCTTCATTTCAATGATGAAATTTAAACTCTAATACTTATTAGTGTATTAGCTAATACATATTATTTGAAGGTGTAGAGGAAAAATATGAAAATTTTATGCATGACATGTGTGTTTGAAATAGAACAAAGGAGGGTTCAATATTTCATAAACGACCAACCAATCTTGAGAAAATGATTATGTCAATACGCAATTGATACTGTTATGGTTGAAGGATATAGAGAAGATAAAGTTTGTCAAAGAAAGTCATTTCCAGCATCACCTATTGGAGCAATCAATTTTCATATGAGTGATGTAAAATTCTTGTATATCTAATTATCTACTTAACCTAATCAAATATATTTCAACTATGTATGCCTATAAAAAATTTATAATTATTTTTTAGCATTTACTAAGAAATTTATATGAATATATGTGTAACGCACGCACAGAGAAATTAGTAGTTTAGTATAAATATTACTGTCTCGCTCCTCCAATTTTATACGACGTTATTTAAGTGGACATGGAATTCAGCATACTAACTTAATTGTAAAATATTAAAATAATAACCGAAAAATTAGTCTAATCATATCAGAGTTTAAAATTTGAATACTTTAATGAAATCGATTTTTTGTAAGTTAAATCAAATGAGATCAAACACCTCATGACGTCTCAAACCAAAAAATTAATATAAATTTTAACACGGAAGTGTCCTTTCGTTTTATATAATTTCTGAACGTCATATAATTCTTATTATGATAATTAACAACAAAGAAATCACACTCAAAAAAAGATTATGTCTAGCAATGAATCAACAACTATCCATCGCCTAAACCTTTTACTTATCCTGTTATACGCATATTCGTGTATTTTTGAAAACCTACCCACGGAAAGTGAATATATTTAGTGAAATCAATGCAATGTAAGATATAACATAATGATATGTGACAGCTTTAATCATGCATAAGATGAATTTGCCTGTAGGAGCCCAGAAATTTTCGCATGCAGCAAACAAGGATTAACCTTATAATATACACTAGAGGTGTACAAGAAAATACAACCAATACAAATATTATGAATGAGTAATCTTTACTAAATCCTTAGAAATTCTTGTTTGAAAATTGCATATTATTCTATCTTGTATATGTTATTAACATTTGAATAAACTGCACCACCATGTAGTTGTTTTAATTTAAAAAAATAATAATGTGAAGAAAAATATGAGGAACGGGATTACCAGTAAGTATATTGACATTAAAGTTGTTCGAATTATTATGAGGAGGTTAATTTGTTAAGTAGTGGAAACAGGAAAGGGGCATCAGGCATGGCTTAAAATATATGTCATGCAGATTTCAAAATCACGGGCATCAGTAATGTATCCCTAGCTATTAGCTATGAAAGCTAGTGGAGGAGATGTAATTAATCAATAATAATGTGATAATTTGGCTCAAGAGTAAAAAATTTTCTTTCTTTTGAGAAATTATTTTCCATACAACGCACCACACGCATTACTAGTTTAATATCTCCGTAAACTCTCCACTTGCAGTATAAATACCCTGCATTAGTTCCAGACTTGTACCATCTCATCTTTGCAATTACTTCTCTTTACAATTTTTCTAGGAAGTACATTCTGCCTTAACTTCCTTATAATATGGCTTCCAAAACAAGAGCCTCAATTGCTGAAAACATGCACAATATCGAAGAAACTTAGAGAGAGAAAGTAGAGAGAAGGGAGAGCATCGAAGAGTCTCGAAGAAGACTCAGATATTATTTCTGAGAAAATGACGCCTCGGTTATTACAAACGACCCCTGACCCCTTATATCAAAATAACCCCTTTTACAGATATAGCCTATTTACATGACTGGCCTAATTGCAAGTATAGCCTATTTACACAACTAGTCTAATTACAGACATAGACAAACAAATTATAAAAATAGCCTAATTGTAGAAGTAGCCTATTCGGCTATTTACATATCTCAACACCCCCCCTCAAGTTGAAGGGGGGAAACCACCTTTAACTTGGACAATATAGGAGAAAGAGCAGTCCCAGATAATGCTTTGGTCAACGGATCAGCCAGCTGCTGAGAAGTGGAAACATGGGAAAGCTTTAGGAAACCATTGTGTAGCAAAGTGCGAACATAATGACAATCCACCTCAATATGCTTAGTACGTTCATGGAAAACTGGATTATTAGCAATGTGGACAGCAGCCTGACTATCACAAAATACAGAAATAGGAGAAGGAACAGATACCCCAAGATCAGCAAGTAAACGAGAGAGCCAAGTTAGTTCAGCAGTAACCTTGCTCAAAGCCCTGTACTCAGCTTCAGCAGAAGAAAGAGACAACTGGTTGCTTTTTCGATTTCCAACTTATAAGACTGCCACCCAACAATACACAAAAACCAGTAACAGATCTTCTAGTGTCAGGACAGGCTGCCCAGTCACTATCAGAGTACCCAGTCACAGAGTAATCAGCAACATCAGAGTAAAAGAGACCCAAAGAAGAAGTGCCTTTAAGATACCTCAAAACATGCATAGCAGCAGACATATGGGGAACCCTTGGGCATTTAAGATATTGACTCAGACGTTGCACGGCAAAGCATATATCAGGGCGAGTATGGGATAAGAACAACAATTTGCCAACAAGACTCCTGAACTGGTCAGGAGCGGGCAAAAGGTCACCAGAATCAGCATTCAGTTTGAAAGAAATGTCCAGAGGGGAAACAACAGGAGAAATAGATACTCAGTCAAAAGCATGCAACAAGTCATTAACATACTTATGCTGATTCAGATGTATCCCACCAGGGACATGTTTAACCTCAAGACCCAGAAAATAATGCAATGACCCCAAATCCTTGATTTTGAAAGTATCATCCAAGAAGGCTTTTAAGCCAGCAATCTCATCACAGTCATGCCCAGTTACTATAATGTCATCAACATACACAGCCACCACAACAAGGGAATCAGGGGTACCTTTTAAGAACAAGGATAATCATTCAAAGAGTGCCTGTAACCTCTTGAATGAAGAGCAGATGACAGCTTAGCATACCACTGCCTGGAGGCCTGCCTGAGCCCATATAAAGATTTCTTTAGTTTACAGACCAAAGGAAGAGAAGAAGAAGAAGAGGTAGAAGAAGAAGAAGGAGAAGCAGAATCAGATACCACCAAACCTGGAGGAAGTTTCATATACACTTCCTCATCCAAATCACCATGGAGGAAGGCATTGTTAACATCAAGCTGAAACAATGGCCAGTGGTTTTTAACAGCCACTGCAATAATGCATTTCACTGAAGTCATCTTAACAACAGGAGAAAATGTGTCTGTAAAGTCCACACCCTCAACCTGTGTATCATCTCTAATAACCAACCTTGCCTTATATCTTTCAATAGAGCCATCAAATTTATATTTGATCTTGTAAACCCACTTACAGCCAATAGGTTTCTTACCTGGAGGAAGATGCACAATGTCCCAAGTATGGTTAGCATCCAATGCATCAAATTCCTTCCTCATGGCATCCTGCCAAGCTGGTACAGAGGCAGCTTGAGAGTAAAACATAGGTTCAGATTCCAAGTTGGAGGAAGAGGAACCAGAGAAGGCTGGATGTTGGCAAACATAGTCTTTGAGGTAAGGAGGGGGAATATGTTGTCTGGTGGATTTTCTGGGCAAGGAAACAGGCTGAGAGACAGGTAAAGTAGGAGGAGAAGTATCATGATTGAAAAGGGGAGAAGGAATGGATACAGGAGAGGCAGGAGAAGAACTAAGAGGAGAAGAAGGGGAAGAATCACTGGAAGTTGGTAGCAGTAAAGAATGGTCAAGAATGTCATCAGAAAAGGGAACAGGAGGAGGAGGAGAGGAAGATGGAGGTGCAGTTTTAAAGGGAAAGTGAGTTTCATGAAAGACAACATCTCTAGAAACAAAACATTTCTTAGAATTCAAATCATACAATTTGTAGCCTTTCTTACCAAAAGGGTAACCAATAAAAACACAAGAATGAGCTCTGGACTTCAGTTTATCCCTTTGAGGGATAGGGACAGCATCATAAGCCAAACAACCAAAAGTTCTTAGGTGAGAGTAGGAAGGGGGAGAACCATGCAATAATTCATGAGGTGATTTGTAATGAAGTACTCTGGATGGCAATCTATTAATGATGTATGTTGCAGTTAACAAACAATCACCCCAAAATGATATAGGCAAACCAGACTGAAAAAGAAGAGCCCTACAAGTTTCAAGTAAGAATCTGTGTTTTCTCTCAACAACCCCATTCTGTTGAGGAGAATGAGGGCAAGTTGTTTGATGCACAATCCCAAGTTCACTGAAAAAGGAAATCCCTTCTGCACTGGAACCCAGTTCCAGGGCATTATCACTCCTGACAACCTGGACCATGGAATTGAACTGAGTCTGAACATAGGAAATGAAAGATTTTAATAGAGGGAAGGCATTACTTTTAGAACCCATCAAATGTGTCCAGGTGGCCCTAGAAAAGTCATCAACTATGGTGAGAAAGTATTTACTACCAAGGGAAGTAGGGGTATGGTAAGGGCCCCAAGTATCTACATGTATAAGTTGGAATGGTTTAGTAGTGCTAATGCTACTATCAGGGAAAGGCAGTCTGGTTTGTTTAGCCATAAGACAAATAGAGCAAGGAAAAGGTTGTTTAGCAGCAAAAGAAAAAGGTAAGCCAGAAACATGTTTCATATTAGCAAAGGAAGTGTGTGCTAATCTCAAATGCCAAATATAGTTCATATCAGCAGTAGCAGCATTATTACAACTGGGAGATTGTACAATTGAGCTAAAATGTTTGCCATCAGAAACAACATCATCATTACAAACATGTGAAACACTATGCTCAGGAGTAGAAGAAGACTTGGAAGAGGCAAAAGAGGAAGGAGGTGACCAAGAGTACTTGTACAGACCAGCCTCCTCTTTACCAAGATCCAGAAGCCTCTTCAGAGAAAGGTCCTGTAACAGGTAAAGAAGACATGATGTTGGTGTAAACAAAACTAAACAATTCAATTGTTTCATCACTAGTAGAAAGAGTCTGTTGAATTAAGCTCACAATCTGATCACATTGCTGTCTGCTCAACCCTGGTATCACAGGTTGACTGGCAATAGGATCCCCTAGAGGAACAGACAGACCTGAATTTCCTGTATCAGCAGACACACAATCAGTACTAGTGGAAAGATGAGCAGCAGATTTCCTTCCCTTGGTGTAAGAATTGCTTTGAGGAAAACCATGCAGCTTGAAACACTTATCAATTAAGTGTCCAGACTTCTTGCAATATCTGCAAAACAAGTTTCCTCTATTTTGCTCAAAATTGACTTTAGGTCTGAAGTTAGAACCAGACAATTTACCCTGGTTGAACCCAGCAGAGGGCCTGTCAGTGTGAACATTAAAAGACATAGAGTCTGGGCTCATATGGGAGACAGACTTGACTTCTCTTTGTTTTTCATCATTGAATACAATATTATAAACACTGTCAAGGGAAGGAAATTGCTGCATCATTAACAAATTACTCCTTACACCCAAATATGTCTCATTCAGTCCCATAAGGAACTGATAAATCTTGTTTTCATCATCTTCCTCGATAATACCATTCTTAGCAGCACAAGTGCACTTCTGTCCATGGTTTGGGACCATTGTCCCCAATTCATCCCATAAACTCTTGAGTTTATTAAAGTATGAGGCTACATCAAGGGAACCTTAGGATGTCTGAGAGAGTTCCCGTTTAAGCTCAATGATTTTTGTTTTATTGGGGGTACCATATCTCTTCTCAAGTTGAGACCACATGCTTTGAGCAGTGTCAGAATATTATACACTATCAGCTATTTGAGATGACACAGAAGAAGTTAACCATGACATAACGAGCATGTTACATCTATCCCACAACCTCTGTAAGCTCACATTATTACTAGGTCGGGAAAAAGAACCATCAATGAAACAAATTTTATTTTTAGCAGATAAAGCCATTGTCATCATACGTTTCCACCCTCCATAACCACTACCTGAAAAAGGAGTGGGAACAAGGCATGCACCAGGCACATCAGAAGAATGTACAAACAAAGGATTGGAAGGATCGATAGGACCAGAGTTACCACCAGAACCATTACCACTCGTGTTACCAGCCATGTTCAAATGAATGAAATCTTTTACAAATATCACCAAAAATCAATATTCACAATCTAAACAACCAGTACTCACAACTCAAATAGGTTATTCACAGATAGAATCAAATAATCGCACAAGCAGTCAAAGAATCACAACCAAAGAATAGGAACGAGGTTACGGTCCTTCTTCGCTACCGGAGAAGATCGGCCTTTAACAACAAATGAAACCCTAGGTATGAACCCTAGAAGTAACCGTCAAAACTTTACCGCAAATACCGTCAATGATGTCGCAACAGAAGTGACAACAACCAAAACCTCAGCAAAATGAGTATCAAACCACCGGATGGCAATCAAACAACCGTTTTGACCACCAGAAAACCCTAGAGGTTGAAAACTCACCGGAAAATCTCCGAAAATTTCACAATAAACGATTGAACCATTCAATAGTGAAGGAACAGTCACAGATCGTGAAGATAGAGGCTCGAAGGAACCCTAACAGAACCAAAAAAATCATCGATCTTTCGATCTCAGAAAAACCTCGAATTTTTATCAGAGAATGGTTCAAATGAATCATTGATTCACACAAGAGCATCATCGGATCATTATACAAAGCTTTGATACCATGAAAACATGCACAATATCGAAGAAACTTAGAGAGAGAAAGTAGAGAGAAGGGAGAGCATCGAAGAGTCTCGAAGAAGACTCAGATATTATTTCTGAGAAAATGACGCCTCGGTTATTACAAACGACCCCTGACCCCTTATATCAAAATAACCCCTTTTACAGATATAGCCTATTTACATGACTGGCCTAATTGCAAGTATAGCCTATTTACACAACTAGTCTAATTACAGACATAGACAAACAAATTACAAAAATAGCCTAATTGTAGAAGTAGCCTATTAGGATATTTACATATCTCAACAATTGCCCTTTTCCTCTCCTTCAATCTCCTTTTCTTTGCCATAGCTAGTGGAACAGATTGTGGCTCATGTCATTATAATACTCTTAGCACCGGTAATGGTGGTGGCAATAGTGGTAATACTGGTGGCTCGGGCAATGGCGGCGGAGGTGGCAATGGACAAGGCACGTGCCCGATAGATGCTCTAAAGTTGGGTGTATGCACAAATTTAGTTGGTGAATTGGTGGGCGCGGTAATTGGGAGTCCTCCAACGATGCCATGCTGCAGCTTGATCGCGGGGCTGGCAGATTTAGAGGCGGCAGTCTGCTTGTGCACAGCCATAAGGGCGAACGTGTTGGGAATAAATCTGAATGTGCCACTCTCTCTTAGCCTTGTTCTCAACAACTGCGGAAGGAATCCTCCTACTGGCTTCACCTGCTAATCCAATCTCCCCAAATGCGTATTTCAGCCTTTTGCTATGTCAGTCATGTACTCATGTTGTGTTTGCATCAATTTTCCTTTATGATCATTTGTTTGCTATGTTGTGCCAATTTTTTTTTTAAATAGTAATTTCATTTCATCACAAATCAGAATAATACATATTTGACCCGCAGTTATTGACTGGCTACTGTCCCCTCTCATTCTACTATGGAATCACTTCCATTCACTATAAATACATTAAATACATTAAACTAGGAAACGTACAAATCTTCACATCTTCCTTAGGGATAGTGATCCTGTCTTCGCAAAACACTCGCCCATTTAGCAAGAGAGGTTCCTTGTGTATGCACGTGGACTGCTATCTCCTTGCAAGTATCATTTATAACAACGTTTCCACTTTGGAATCTTAGCTTGTTCCTTTCTCTCCAAATACAGTATATCAACATTTC
Source organism: Nicotiana benthamiana (assembly GCA_034376525.1). Taxonomy (NCBI): domain Eukaryota; kingdom Viridiplantae; phylum Streptophyta; class Magnoliopsida; order Solanales; family Solanaceae; genus Nicotiana; species Nicotiana benthamiana. The sequence continues at coordinate 50,338,149 of CM067325.1, read as the reverse complement.
AAACACACTAGTGGTTATTTCAGCCTGCCCATTTTGCCTTTTTGCAATGCTGCTGATCCACTCTATTTCTCCGTTCCAGTCGCATATGGTTCTCTGGTATCCCAGCCATATGAGCAATCTATTCCACAACCCCCACGACACCGGGCATGTAAAAAATAGATGGTCAAATGATTCATCTACCTACTTGCAGAAAACACATTGTTGTGGCAACAGTATCCCAAAGTGCAGTAGTCGCTCCACTGTTGTCAGTCTGCTCTGCAAAGCTAGCCAGACGATAAATTTGTATCTTGGGTGTAGTTTCGGCTGCAGAACTATGCTTTTCCATTGTACTTTTGGGATTTGAGGGAGTTGGAGTCTGTATAGCTTGTTTATGTTGAACAGTTGTCCCCTTTGTAGCTGGGTCAATCGACATTTTAGGTCCCACAGTCTGCAGGCTCGTTATCAGTGATCTGGTTTCAAATATCTTCCTCACAGCCCATGCTGCTATTTTAGGTGTCGGTACATCCTGAATTGGTTTATTATTGATGTAGTACGTATGCACCCATTTGATCCATAGGCTGTCCTTCTTCGTTGTTACTGCCCACAGATGCTTCGCTACCGCTGCCTTGTTCCAGATTGGTAAGTTCAAAACATTTAGGCCCCCACCACAGTTTGGTTGACATATAGTTTCCAATGCAACTAACGCCTTTTTGGATACATTTGCTTCACTAGTCCATAAAAAGGATCTGCATATTGCTTCGATCATCTTCATTATCTTTTTTGGAAGCAGGAATATTTGAGTGCAGTACGATTGCATACCAAATAATACTGTCTTAATCAATTGGAGCCTTTCTGCATAGGAGAGAAGTCTGGATGTGCAGCAGCTTATTTTCTGTGTTATCTTCTCTACTATTGGCCAATACTGTGCGACTGTTAGTTTTTTGGAGCTCATGGGAACACCAAGATATTTGAAGGGAAGAGTCCCTTCCGGGAAGTTCAGTTCGTTCAAGATTTCCTCCTTTGTCCAGTTTGATACCCCTGCTATGTAGACTGCACTTTTGTCTGCATTTGCCTGCAATCTTGAGGTTTTCGCAAAGTTTTGGAGCGTCTGTTTTATAAGTCTGACGGATTGGGTATCAGCCTTGCAGAATAGTAGTAAATCGTCCGCGAAACAGATATGCGACACTCCTAGCTTCTTGCATCTATGATGAAAGTTGAAATACTTACTTCCCATCATAATCTTGAGTTCCCTGCGCAAATATTCTATGACAATCACAAAGAGGTATGGTGATATTGGGTCGCCTTGTCGTATGCCTCTTTTACCTTTAAAAGGTTTTGTCAGCCCTCTATTGAGACTTCGTGAATATGTGACTGAAGAGATGCATTCCATTATCCAGTTTGTAAACTTGTATGGGAAACCCATATCCAGCATCAGTCTCTCAATAAAGCTCCATTCCACTGTGTCATAAGCCTTCCTCAGGTCAACTTTCAATACACGCCTAAGGGACACACCCTTCCTGCTGTACCCTTTTAATAATTCCTGGGTGAAGATAATGTTGTCTGTTATGCTCCTTCCCTCAATAAAAGCTGATTGTGAATTGTCAATTAACCCTCCTATGACTGTTTTGATTCTGGTTATGAGAACTTTGGTAATTATTTTGTAAAGAGTTGTGCAACAAGCAATTGGTCTGTAATCACTGACAGTAGTAGGATTTTGGACTTTGAGAATTAATGATACTGCTGTGCTACTAACACCTGTATGCATCTTTCCAGTTGTAAAAAATTCCAGCACTGCTGCATAGACATCCTCTACTACAGTATTCCAGTGTTTTGTGAAGAATTCAATTGGGAAACCATCTACCCCTGGTGCTTTGTCATGTGGCATATCTTTGATTGCCAGAGAGATTTCCTCCTTAGTAACTGGCCTAACCAGTGACTGTTTCTGTTGATTATTTAGACAAGGTCCCTGTTGAATTGTGATAGTGTTTGGACATGTACACTCAGGGAGCTTTTCTCCCAGAATCTTGCTGAACTTGTCAAGGAATTCTTCTTCCACTTGTTTAGGATCAGACAGTCTCACCCCAAAGTCATAGTAGATGGAGCCAATTGCATTTGTATTAGTCCTCTGCTTCAGTTGAGCATGGAAGTATGTGGAGTTTGAGTCCCCACATTTGATCCACTGAGCTCTTGATTTTTGGTGCAGGATCTGTTCTTCAATGCTACTCCATTTCTCAATTTCTTGTAATGTTGACCTTTCTTGATCTATCAACAGTTGGTCCAGGTTGTGCCTAGTCAGTTCACATTGTATAGTTTCTAGTTTTTGTCTTGCTGCATTAAGATGAGTTCTGTAGGCAGCTATGTGCATATTGAGTGCTTTCACCTCCCATTTCACCTGTTTGAGCTTTGTCCATATCTGGTGCATGCTGCCAGCTTCCTTAGTTCTGTTATGTTTCCAGACCTTGTCCACAATTTCAGTAAAGTCATCATGCTCCATTATAGGTTTGTACAATTTAAAAGGTTTGGGATGTAAATTGTTCCTCTGGTTTCCAGTAGTACACTGCATCTATGTTGTGCCAATTGTTATTACAATAAGCGATCGAGCTTGCAAAATGAAACAGCAGGTTCATGATGTAGTTGATTTTACATTTGTACTCAAAGGTTTATTAATATATCGATAAATATATATCTTGCTGGATATTTTTTTAATGCAGTTATCCAGATTCATATTTGGATGGGGTTGTATTCACAAAAAGAGTATATCGACGGGGGCTAGACCTTACCTCAAGAAATAAAAACTAGGTGACATAATCACCTAAAGCCAGTTGGAAGGAAGGAAACCTAGTAGAAAAAGCTCCTCGTAAATTATGTGAACCTATTTCTTTTTTTGATCCATTTAAAAAAGAATGAATCATTTTTAAATTTGGTAACAATTTAACTTAAGCTTATAACTCTACCCTTAATGAAAATCTTTTATAACCACACAAATACTCGCGCCCCATTTGAACTTGTTTAGGACCAAAAATTTCAAAAGTTATTATTTTTTTCAAACGTCGTGGTCAGTCAAAGATGTTCACATAAATTAGAATGAAGGGAGTACATGCTAACTGACAATGAAATTGGTTTTGTCATATTTTGATCGAAAACTAGGAAATTGCTACTTATCTAAATAGGAACACACTTTTTGCTACAGCAGGTAGCTGTTGAAAGTTGTGGCGTAATAGTCTCGGACAGGAAGAGGAAACGACTTTGGCTATGCTATCAGCTACCAAGTTGCCTTCTCTGAATTAATGGTTTACTCTTGTGTTTGCCTCGCCAATATTTCTTGATATCTTGTCAAAAATCTGCTTGATCTTAAAGTTGTTAGTGACCTTGTTGATTTCCATATTGACAATGATCAAGGATTCAAGTTCGAGAATGAAATTTGTGTATCCCTATTGTTTGACCTATCTAATAACCTTGCTTCTGCTTGCCGCTAGCGCACCTCTCCTAACTATTGCCTCACTCCAAACTCAATTGCTAATACTTTTGTCATGTTGTTTCTTGTACTAGTAACTGGGACAGAGAAGGCCATGATTTAATCACCTCTGTTGTCCCTTACAATACCTCTAATTCCTGCTCTACCACTCTCTTTAATAAAACTTCCATTAGTGTGTGGTCATTGGAGGAAATTCCTAGATGACTTGCTTCCAAATTCGAATTGGTTGCAATATCTTGATCTTTTCACATAGAGCAGGCCACGATAAACCTCTCTCTATTTCTGGCAGCTTGCTTATCAGCACCATCTTTAGGGTCCAAATGCGTTGATACTTTATAATATTGGGATGAAAGTTGTTAGTTTCCATATCTGCATAAAGTCCATTCTTTCTATATTTCCCACCAAATGATAATAGGTGTCACTTGCAGGACCAGTTTATGAATTGTATTGTTAGTATTCATCTCTCACCATCTTTTGGAATTACAAAGATGATGGGAGATAAGAGTAGGATGAAAATTTATTTTCTTAAAAAATATTTCATACTCTCTAACCAAACACTAGAAAATATTTTTTGAATTTATTTTTTCACTCATCAATCAAAGAAAGAAAAATAAGTAATAAAACTATTTTTCATAGAAAATATTTTCCTTCGTGTCAAACACACCCTTATGTGGATTCCCCAATAATACTGAATGAACTTTCCCCTTTGACAATTTGTTACTCAAGTACGTACCACATGAATTCCACTCCATATTTGTTTTAGTAGGAATGTTTGTAAGCAGCATAAATTTTTATGCAGTTCCGCTTAAATGAAAATGAGATATTTTTGTAATTTATCAATCTGTGGTGTTAGACTTATTTAGCATGAACATTTCTAGCATAAGGTTTGTCTCATTGAGAAAATAAAGTATGAACGATTTGAATTGGTTGCGAAAGTTGCACTTATATACGTAAAGTATAATATAACACAAGAAAAGAAACGGACTAGGATTAAACATGTTGATTGGTCCAGGAAGTGGGTTTGCGGATAATGCTGAATGATGGCCTTTACATTCCCCAGTTGACATGGGAATCGAAGATTCTTTTGGACGCTGAAATCGCTCTCAGTAACAAGCTTAACACTCAACCACACGAATTCGACTCCATAATTTGTTTTATTACTACTGTTTCAAACAGCATAAAGTTTTTATGCAGTATCGCAAATAAATCAAAATGAGAGAATTTTTCTAATTTATCAAGCTGTGATGTTAGACTTATTTAGCATAATATTTGTCTTCAATAAGAAAATAAAGTATGAACGGTTTGAATCGGTTGCGAAAGCTGCACTTATATATACGTAAAGTAAACCAAAAGAGAAGAAGCGGACTGGGATTAGTATTGGGGATCGAAGGATCATTTCATTCCCACTGGAAGCCCTATTCATTAACTTCGGTGATGACGTCACATGGCTAGTTTTTAAAACTCCTTTTCCTATCTTATTTAGGATGCATCATGTATTATCATTGTTGAGTTCTTTGCTAAACTCTGATGATAGGATCTACGTAATTATCAAAGTTTATGCCTTTCATTCTGTAAGACCTCATGACATTTATTTTTCTACAATATATATATATATATATATATATATATATATGCCTAGTGGATTACTAAAATTAGAAATAATCCACCTTCAAGAAATTACAAAAATAAGAACACGATTTGTCAAGACTTGACTTCGATGAGAAAGAATAATGTTTATCAAGTTGGTTCACGAAGAAACTCAAATCATAGAGTAATCTTTAGTAATCCTAAGAAATTCTTGTTTGAAATTTGCATATTGGATCTAGTCGATCTTGTATGTTATTTATATTTTAATAAACTCCACCAATATATGTGGTGGTTTTAATTTAAAAAAATAATACTAATGTGAAGAATAATGTAAGGAGGAACGATATTAGCAGTAAGTATGTTGACAATGAAGTTGTAGTAATTATGGGGAGGTTAATTTGTCAAGTAGTGGGAAATAGGAAAGCTAGGGACATCAGGCATGGCTTAAAATATATGTCATGCAGATTTCAAAATCACGGGCATCAGTACTGTATCCCTAGCTATTAGCTATGAAAGCTAGTGGAGGAGATGTAATCAATCAATAATAATGTGATAATTTGGCTCAAGAGTCAAAATTTTCTTTCTTTTGAGAAATTATTTTCCATACCACGCACCACACGCATTACTAGTTTAATATCTCCGTAAACTCTCCTCTTGCAGTATAAATACCCTGCATTAGTACCAGACTTTATACCATCTCATCTTTGCAATTACTTCTCTTTACAATTTTTCTAGGAAGTACATTCTGCCTTAACTTCCTTATAATATGGCTTCCAAAACAAGAGCCTCAATTGCCCTTTTCCTCTCCTTCAATCTCCTTTTCTTTGCCATAGCCAGTGGAACAGATTGTATCTCATGTCATTATAATTCTCCTAGCACCGGTAATGGTGGTGGCAATAGTGGTAATACTGGTGGCTCGGGCAATGGCGGCGGAGGTGGCAATGGACAAGGCACGTGCCCGAGAGATGCTCTGAAGTTGGGTGTATGCACAAATTTAGTTGGTGGATTGGTGGGCGCGGTAGTTGGGAGTCCTCCAACGATGCCATGCTGCAGCTTGATCGCGGGGCTGGCGGATTTAGAGGCGGCAGTCTGCTTGTGCACAGCCATAAGGGCGAACATGTTGGGAATAAATCTGAATGTGCCACTCTCTCTTAGCCTTGTCCTCAACAACTGCGGAAGGAATCCTCCTAATGGCTTCACCTGCTAATCCAACGTCCCCAAATGCGTATTTCAGCCTTTTGCTATGTCAGTCATGTACTCATGTTGTGTTTGCATCAATTTTCCTTTATGATCATTTGTTTGCTATGTTGTGCCAATTGTTATTACAATAAGCGATCGAGCTTGCAAAATGAAACAGCAGGTTCATGATGTAGTTGATTTTACATTTGTACTCAAAGGTTTATTAATATATCGATAAAATATATATCTTGCTGGATATTTTTTTCAATGCAGTTATCCAGATTCATATCTGGATGGGGTTGTATTCACAAAAGGAGTATATCGACGGGGGCTAGACCTTACCTCAAGAAATAAAAACTAGGTCACATAATCACCTAAAGCCAGTTGGAAGGAAGGAAACCTAGTCAAAAAAGCTAATGTCCTCGTTAACTATGTGAACCTATTTCTTTTTTGATCCGTTTAAAAAAGAATGAATCATTTTTAAATTTGGTAACAATTTAACTTAAACTTATAACTCTACCCTTAATGAGAACCTTTTATAACTACACAAATACTCTGCGCCCCATTTGAACTTGTTTAGGACCAGAAATTTCAAAAGTTATTATTTTTTTCAAACTTCGTGCTCAGTCAAACAGGTTCACATAAATTAGAATGAAGGAAGTACATGTTAACTGACAATGAAATTGGCTTTGTCATATTTTGATCGAAAACTGGGAAATTGCTACTTATCTAAATAGAAACACACTTTTTGTTGAAAAATAAACTTGATTTTGGGTTATGTATTTTGGATTTGGGCTTGCAAATATCCAAGTATATTAGATCAAGATTGTAGTGCATTATCTAGAAGCTTCTTGTAATGATCAATTTTCTTGTATGATCATTTGTTTGCTATATTGTGCTAATTGTTATTTCAAATAAGCGAGCAAGCGAGCTTGTAAAATAAAAAAGCAAGTTCCTGAAGTAGTAGTTAATTTTACATTTGTACTTGAAGGCTATTAATTACTATATATATATATATATATATATATATATATTGTAGGATTGCATATAGGTGTTCGTAACACGTAGTGGAAGACAATAACAATTCTAGGTAGATTTTTTTATGTTTAAAATTTATTTACGTGTCAAAGATCGGATCTAAGACGTACCTAGTGAAGAGAGTTCATTTTCAAAATTTATTCGATAGTGCGAAGACTCTATGTGTATCCACACCGGGACCGATCCTTGCTATCAACTCTTTGATCAATGAAACTCGCGAACAAATTAAACGAAGAATATTGTGTTGAAATTTTTCTCAAAAATCTCAACTCAAATTAGAAGAACAAGAAACACTTTTCTTGTAATTGTATTTTATCTCTTGGCTTTGTATTGCACTCTCACTTTCACAAAGTAAGTTTTCTTCTCAAGAAAAATAAAAACTAAAAAACTTTGCAAATTTTCTCCATCACCCTCTATATAGCATCACCTACAAACTCTTTTCCTATTTGACTGAGATAATAATTTACTTAGGGTAAAAGTTTATTCCAAAAATAAACTTATGGAAAAAATAAAATAACGTTTTCTTTCCTTAAAAACATGACTGGTGAAGAATTCTTATGGAAGTTTCAAAAGTCCAATTCCAAATTGGATTGAAACTTTCCTTCCTTTCTTTTTTTTTTTATATTAATATAATATTTTTCTATTGAAAATATTAATCCCATTTCAAATAGGATAAAATTTCAATTAATAATTTAATTCAAAATTAAATTTATTAACAAGCCTTTATTAATATTATATTTTATATACATCTATTATATAAAATAATATTAATTATATATATTACATATATTTCAACCAAGAGATATTATTTAATTTCTATTCCAAATAGAAACTTCAATTTATTCACAATATTAATTATAATCTTTGTGCTAGCAAAGAATATAATAATATTTCATTTGGACTGATAACAAAATTTATTTGACAAATTAAATTCTTAAATTTAATTATCAAATAATAAGTTAATTAATCCTTTAGCAAAGATCAAAACACTCGTTAGTGTGCGACCCCATAGGTTCAATACTAAACCGGTAGTAAATTGATCATATCAATATACAATCAAGGGTGACGTCTAGCAACACTTCTTAACGACCGGATAGCATGAAGTATACAATTTACTCTCAAGAACCAGTAGAAGAATAATGTAGTAATTCCTTCTGTCCTTATAGCTCTGGATCACCCCAAGGATATGGTTCAACTGTCAAATCCTAATAGGCGATCAACTATGTGTTCACGTCAAATATAATCGACCATTGAATGACCTAAGAAACTCATTTCTTCTTTCATTCAATTTCCCTGGCCAAGGTCTTAGTTTGGTCGTTTATAATTTATGACAACATGGAGCTTAAACGCATTACCAAGAGTTGACAGATTCCGTCTTGATCAATCACTAATTCTACAAGTATTTAATCGTACCCAATATTCTTTAAACTATCGCCCTAGGGCCATAGGTGTCTAGTATCAAAGCACAATAAATAACTTGTCAATTACTATGACGATCTCAAGTCAAAGGAAACAGTTACATCACATTCTTCATGAAAATATCCTATTCACAGTTTATGGTAATTCTAACCATTAGGAATTATCCAATGAGTCGGTTCAACGATCATATCTCTATATGCATCATCTATCTATGTGATTTAATTTATGAGATCAACTAATCTTTATCCGATAGAGACGATCACATAAATATTGATCTAACCGGATTACTAATGTCCAAATTAATAATCCTACGATCAAGAACAAATTTAGATTAAATTGTATAAGACTTTGCTCTCATTATCATGATCTCTATCACGATGACAAATCTCAAAATTTAATCAAGGACCTTATCAAAATAATCAAACAATTGATAATAATGATAAAAGAATATCAAATGCCATATATTTTATATCAAATGACATTCACAAAAATATGTTAAATTTATCAAATATGATATTGAATCTAGGGCATATCTACTATATCCCGAACAATCTCCCACTTGCACTAGAGGCAATCGCTCTTGTACTTCATCCCCAATTTCCACTTGTGCTTGTCAAACTCCTTTGTGCCAAGCGCTTTAGTGAATGAGCTGCAGCATTTTCCTTCCCACAACCTTTTGAATCGCGACGTCTCCACGTTCAATGATCTCTCTTATCAAGTGATACCTTCGCAGAACGTGTTTGGACTTTTGGTGTGATCTTGGTTCTTTTGCTTGAGCAATGGCTCCAGTATTGTCCCACAATAATGGAACCACACCTTCCATTAAAGGAACCACACCAAGTTCAATTAAGAAATTTTTCATCCATACAGCTTCCTTAGTAGCTTCACTAGCTGCTATATATTCTGCTTCAGTCACTGAATCAGCTACTGTAGCTTGTTTGGAACTTTTCCAACTCACTGCACCACCATTTAAGGTGAATACATAGCCAGAAATAAATTTGCTATCCTATCTGAAGAGAAACTTGCATCAGTATAACCTTCAAGTTTCAACTCAGAATCCCCATAGATGAGGAATTGGTCTTTAGTCCTTCTTAAGTACTTAAGAATGGTCTTCACCACCTTCCAATGTTTCTCACCAGGATTTGCCTGATATCGGCTAGTCACTCCAAGTGCATAAGCCACATCAAGACGTGTACATGTCATGGTATACATGATAGCTCCCACTGCACTAGCGTATGGGATCCCACTCATGCGTTCTCTCACTTCAGGTGTTTTAGGACAATCCTCCCTACTGAGAGAAATTCCAGTGCCTATCGATAGATAGCCTCTTTTGGAATTATCCATGTTATACCTCTTTAAGATAGTATCAATGTACAAAGACTGGGAGAGTCCAAGCAGCTTCCTAGATCTATCTCCATAGATCTTTATTCCTAATATATAAGCTGCTTCTCTTAAGTCTTTCATGGAAAACTGTTCAGATAGCCAAATCTTGGTATTTTGCAATGCCGGTATGTCATTCCCTATGAGCAATATATCATCAACATACAACACTAAAAATATAATTGTGCTCCCACTAACCTTTTTGTACACACAAGGTTCTTTTTCGCATCTAACAAAATTGAACTTTTCAATTGTTTTGTTAAATTAAATATTCAAACTTCGAGAAGCTTGCTTTAATCCATAAATAGATCTTTGTAGCTTACAAATTTTATTATGATCAGACGAAGATGTGAAACCTTCAGGTTGTGTCATGTACACATCCTCTTCTAGCTAACCATTAAGGAAATCTGTTTTCACATCCATTTGCCATATTTCATAATCATAGTATGCTGCTATAGCAAGCAAAATCCGAATAGATTTGAGCATTGACACGGGAGAGAAAGTCTCGTCATAGTCGACTCCTTCTTTCTGACGATATCCCTTGGCAACAAGACGTGCTTTGTAGGTCTCCACCTTTCCGTCTGCTCCAATCTTTTTCTTAAAAACCCATTTACAACCTATAGGTTTTATATCCTTTGAAGGTTCAACTAAAGTCCATACTTTATTTTCCTTCATGGATTCCATTTCGGATTCCATGGCCTTTTGCCACTTCTCATAATCAGAACTTTGTATACCCTCTTCATAGGTCTTAGGGTTATCATCATTATGATCAACCTCATTTGATAAATCATCTTGTACCAATAAATTTAATCTAGTTGGTACATGACGTTCTCGTGTAGACCTTCAAAGAGGTACTTGTACAATCTGTTCACCTTGTGTTGGATTTCGTTGTTGTTCAATTTGGTTTGGAACTGGTTCATTAACCTGTTCTTGAACTTTATTTAGTTCTTGAACTTCAACCGTTGAAGATGACAATTTCCTTGGCAACTTCAAAACATCCAATAAAGGTTCTTCAACTTTGGTCTCATGATCTTTATATTGTGATGATTCATTAGTTTCTTGATCTTCATCAAGTTCTATCTCTACATTATAATTTCCTTCCAAAAGGAATTCCCGTTCCAAAAAGGTTGCTCCTCTAGCCACAAACACTTTATGGTCAGAAGGGTGATAGAAATAATATCCCCTTGTTTCCTTGGGATACCCAATGAACCTAAACTTATCAGATCTTGAGTCAAGTTTATCAGACTGTAGTCTCTTAACATAAGCTGGACTACCCCAAATCTTAATATGTTTAAGGTTAGACTTACATCATTTCCATATCTCATATGGTGTTGTATTGTAGAGACTGACTTAGTGGGAACTTTATTAAGTAAGTATGTTGCTGCTTCCAAAGCCTATCCCTATAAATTTATTGGAAGATCAGTGGACCCCATCATAGATCTCACCATATCAAATAAGGTTCTATTTCTCCTTTCAGACACACCATTGTGTTGTGGTGTTCCTGGAGGTGTCCACTGTGAGAGAATCCCATTCTCTTTGAGATATCTGGTAAAATCTTCACTAAGATATTCTCCACCTCTATCAGACCTTAGTACTTTGATACTTTTACCAGTGTGCTTCTCAACTTCACTACGGAATCTTTTGAATATTTCAAAAGATTCAGACTTATGTTTCATAAGATATACAAATCCATATCTTGACATATCATCAGTGAATGTGATGAAGTAAGAATATCCACCTCTAGCTTGAATTTTCATGGGCCTACAAACATCTGTATGAATTAGTCCCAATAATTAAGAAGCTTTTTCTCTACTTCCAGTAAATGGAGATTTGACCATTTTTCCTTTGAGACAAGATTCACAAGTTGGATTTGATTCAAAATCATACTTGTTAAGGTACCTTTCCTTGTACAACTTGTTAATTCTTTTCTCTCCAATATGACCAAGCCTACAATGCCAAAGGTATGTTTGATTTACCTGATCATCTCTTTTCCTCTTAAGACTTGAAACATGCATAATCGAATTAGCATTCACACTAGTAAGACATAAACATCATGTTGGAGATAGTCATTCACATATAAATTATCACTATAATAAATAGAGCAAATACCATTGCCTATATTAATGCGAAAACCACGTTTGTCTAGCATAGAAGCTGAAATTATGTTCGAAACAAATTTAGGAACGTAATAACAATCACCCAACATAAGTACTTTGCATGTAGGCATTATTAAAGAAATTGATCCTAAAGCTACGGCCGCAACTTTTGTACCATTTCCAACTTGTAGACTAATTTCTCCTTTCTTTAGCCTCCTACTTATCTTCAACCCTTGCAACATATTGCAGAAGTTATAACCACTGCCAGTATCTAATACCCACAGTGAAGAATTAGTAGTAGCAAAGGAAACCTTGAAAACATTTTTCATTAATGTCTCACCTTGTTTCTTGTCCTTTAGAGTTGCAAGATACTCCTTGCAGTTTTTCTTCCAATTATTTATGATAAACCTTGTTGCCTTGAACATCATTCTCTGGAGGGATTATCTTTGCAGGCTTATCGATCACATCCATAAGCTTTTCACGCATGAGAACAATTCTCAAATTTCTATACCAGTCATCAAAGTTTGGTCCTACCAATTTGTTGGTCTCAAGTATTTCATACAGTGATATAATAGACATATTGGGAAATCTAAAATATAGAAAAGAAAAAGCAGTATTATAAGAACATATTTGCATATATCATAAAGACATGAACTTTTATCTAAATGATATTTCCACTTATTATTTTAAACTATTTACCCTCATTATAATTTACGAAATCTTTATTTCTTTTAGTGGAGTAAAGGAATCCTTTAACAATATGTATGAGCCCCTTGGAAATCAAGTCGTTTCTCACATATATTTTAAAGGTAGGTACTCTTACCAATTGTATCCCCATACAATTTCCTTAAATAGCTCTATGTCAAATAGTCCCCTGGTAGTCAGGTCGATCCTATTGGCATAGTTGAGTTCAACCATCATGATAGCAAAGAAATTATTAAATTTTATACTCCCCCGGGTAGTCCAGGCGTCTAGTGTAAAATTGAATAATTCTTTCAATCCATACATCTAATGCAATAAATAATTTTAACATATTCTCGAACTATAAGTCTCCTGGTAGTCAGGCCGCTCCTTATAAACAAGAAATAAGTAAAATTAATTACCTTGATGGATAGCTCTATAATAAAATATCTTATATTTTATTATTTAAAGAACTCAAATTTTAGTAAGAGGGAATTGTTACAAAAATAATTTTTAATAACACGAAGATCGAATCTTTTATAGCATGTGAATTTAGTTCAAGTTGTCTACATGCTTAGCCCTAAATTAATTTACATCACATGTAATAAATAATTCAAAATTATGTAATGAGCAAGCAGATGGCATAAAACAAAATTCAACATCCTCTAACATATTTATCTTATATATCACATAAAAAGAATTCATGCTAGAATATTATTATTAATTAACATCTCATGAACTAATAACAATTAAATTAACAATAGAATCATGTAACATATTATAGATTCCCATTGTATCTAATACAAAATTTCAAATTTAAGTTATGAACGATCTCAATAGTTACATGAATGCATATTTTATCCACAATAAAATAATATCAACATTCAAACGATTTGACTATTGCACAAGGTACATCTATTATGGCTTAAACTCATCAAATATAATATTAAAATATTTTATAAATAAACTTTAGACACAATAAACCACGGCTCTGATACCATTGTAGGATTGCATATAGGTGTTCGTAACACGCAGCGGAAGACAATAGCAATCCTAGGTAGATTTTTTCATGTTTAAAATTTATTTACGTGTCAAAGATCGGATCTAAGACGTACCTGGTGAAGAGAGTTCCGTTTCAAAATTTCTTCGATAGTGCAAAGACTCTATACGTATCCACACCGAGACCGATCCTTGCTATCAACTCTTCGATCAATGAAACCCGCGAACAAATTGAACGAAGAATATTGTGTTGAAATTTTTCTCAAAAATCTCAACTCAAATTAGAAGAACAAGAAACACTTTTCTTGTAATTGTATTTTATCTCTTGGCTTTGTATTGCACTCTCACTTTCATAACGTAAGTTTTCTTCTCAAGAAAAATAAAAACTAAAAAACTTTGCAAATTTTCTCCATCGCCCTTTATATAGCATCACCTACAAACCCTTTTCCTATTTGGTTGAGATAATAATTTACTTAGAGTAAAAATTTATTCCAAAAATAAACTTATGGAAAAAAATAAAATCACGTTTTCTTTCCTTGAAAACATGACTGGCGAAGAATTCTTATGGAAGTTTCAAAAGTCCAACTCCAAATTGGATTGAAACTTTCCTTCCTTTCTTTTTTTTTTTCTTATATTAATATAATATTTTCCTATTGAAAATATTAATCCCATTCTAAATAGGATAAAACTTCAATTAATAATTCAATTCAAAATTAGATTTATTAACAAGCCTTTATTAATATTATATTTTATATACATCTATTATATAAAATAATATTAATTATATATATCATATATATTTCAACCAAGAGATATTATTTAATTTCTATTCCAAATAGAAACTTCAATTTATTCACAATGTTAATTATAATCTTTGTGCTAGCAAAGGATATAATAATATTTCATTTGGACTAATAACTAAATTTATTTGACTAATTAAATTCTTTAATTTAATTATCAAATAATAAGTTAATAAATCCTTTAGCAAAGATTAGAACACTCGTTAGTGTGCGACCCCATAGGTTCAATACTAAACCGGTAGTAAATTGATCATATCAATATACTAATCAAGGGTGGCGTCTAGCAACACTCCTTAACAACCGGATAGCATGAAGTATACAATTTACTCTCAAGAACCAATAGAAGAATAATGTAGTAATTCCTTCTGTCCTTATAGCTCTGGATCACCCAAGGATGTGGTTCAACTGTCAAATCCTAATAGGCGATCAACTATGTGTTCACGTCAAATATAATCGACCATTGAATGACCTAAGAAACTCATTTCTTCTTTCATTCAATTGCCCTGGCCAAGGTCTTAGTTTGGTCGTTTATAATTCATGATAACATGGAGCTTAAACTCATTACCAAAAGTTGACAGATTCTGTCTTGATCAATCACTAATTCTATAAGTATTTAATCGTACCCAATATCCTTTCTACTATCGCCCTAGGGCCATAGGTGTCTAGTATCAAAGAAATTTAAATAACTTGTCAATTACTATGACGATCTCAAGTCAAAGGAAACAGTTACATCACATTCTTCAAGAAAATATTCTATTGACAGTTTATGGTAATTCTAACCATTAGGAATTATCCAATGAGTCGGTTCAATGATCATATCTCTATATGCATCATCTATCTATGTGATTTAATTT
This sequence comes from Nicotiana benthamiana, assembly GCA_034376525.1. Taxonomy (NCBI): domain Eukaryota; kingdom Viridiplantae; phylum Streptophyta; class Magnoliopsida; order Solanales; family Solanaceae; genus Nicotiana; species Nicotiana benthamiana. The sequence continues at coordinate 50,322,662 of CM067325.1, read as the reverse complement.
ATGAGATCAACTAATCTTTATCCAATAAAGACGATCACATAAATATTGATCTAACCGTACTACTAATTGTTAGGCTTTATGCCCGTCACTAGAGGGGGGGTGAATAGTGCGGCACGAGAATGTCGATAAATTTTGGGGAATTAAAATTGCAGGAGTAAAGTAAGTGCAGTAATTAAAAGAGTAAGGAGAGGACACACCGAATTTATACTGGTTCACCACAACGTGTGGTTAGTCTAGTCCCCGAGAGACTCTCTCGAGTTTACACTAACTCTGTTAAGCTTACGGGTGCCTAACAAACCGTTACACTTTCTCGTAGATGTACACTCTACAAGACTTCAACTTGCTCGAGGATACCTCACCTCAAGACTTCACCTTGCTCGTGGATCCCGCACCACAAGACTTCACACACTAAGATTGAAGGTACTTAGCAAACCCGACAATCAATGAGAAGATATGGTCTTCTTCAAAAACCTTTCTCTTTTACAACAAGAACTCTCTAAGAAGAGTAGATAAAGAGATACAATATAAGCTCTATGAACAATCACAAAGTTGTCTCTCAAATGGCTCAAAAAAAGCTCTAAATATGATGTAGAAATGTTATCAATATGTTCAAGAATAATGAGAGATATTGTTCATGTGAAATCAGCTCCAAAGACCTCTATTTATAGGGTGTGGAGATGATATAGCCGTTGCCCAACATTTAAACAATAAATCTGATTTTCCAACAGAATAATCGATTATTGACTTTGCATAATCGATTATGTGACTTTAACGTTCAAAAAACTAGTCGTTGGAAGCCAACGGACATGAGAATAATCGACTATTGAAACTTGATAATCGATTATCCTACTTCTCTGGAATTTCCAGCAAAGCTGGAATATACCAGAATCAAAGCTGGAATATACCAGAATATACCAGAATCGAAAACTTACTTCAAAAACCATTTTGGTTAAAATGAAAACGTTAAAATCATTTTGTTTGAAGTATATTAAAAATGTTTTTGATATATATGATTTAATAAAATAATTTTATTCATATTAATGATGACCTATGTTGAGCCAAAAGACGAGATAACTTAAATGTTGCTCTTACATTGGTTCTACCTAACGACCTACGCCTTGGGTCTTCGGTCTTGAACTTTTGAGCTCGTCTTGGCTTGTCTAAGAAATCCCTTCATCAATATTCTTCTTGGCATCCAATCTTGACTGTTTGATTCATCATCATTGATTCGTCAACCATCTCGATTGTTTGCTAATGCATCTTCATCGTTTGTCATACAATATCGTTGTTTGACAATTGACTTCATTGTTTGTCATTCATCAAAACCTATACCTGGAAATCATGCTAATACAACCAAAGCACACATATCAAATATATCAATGATTTCCAAACGAGATTAAACGAGGTCTTACAATTTCCCCCTTTTTGATAATGACAAACAATAGGAGATATGCATATCGGATTCCCCCTAAAGACATGCTATATCTCAACATATAAGTCATGCAAAATATTCCCCCTTAATTGAGTATTCCCCTTCAAATAAGGCATACTAAAAGGTAGAGACATTCCCCCTTATTAGATGCATATCGCCTAAGCTCTTCCCCCTTTTGGCATTAGCAAAAATATTATACAAAGCCTACTTCCCCCTTTTTGACACTTCCCCCTTTTGGGTATACCAACTGTTAGTGTCAAAAATAAAATAGGAAATACAATGAGGAATATACATGATGACGATTTTCAAATAATTAAAAATCATACCAACATAAAATGATACCAAATGTTAGTAAAGACATAACAACCATATTAAAGGTTATTTTTAGCAAATCATATTACTTAAAAACATATCAACTGTTAATTTTTAACAAACCAATAGTTGTATTAAAAACATGAATCATTTATTTTTCAAGAATATACCAACTGTTATTCAAACCAAAAATAATATTCATCAAAACATGAATCAATCATTATTTTTAACAAAAATAATTGATACCAATTGTTATTCAAAATAAAAGTTATCAAAACATGAATCAACAAAAATAATTGATACCAATTGTTAACAAAGACATATCAATCGTTAACACATATCAACTATTACGTTTTTATCAAAAATATGATAACTAACCGAAATTCCCCCTCGATGCAATAAGGTTTCGTGCTTGGTGCATCTACTACGATATTGTAGTCTTCAAGCAAACCTGCAAACATACCTAAAAATAGGTTTTAGGCACCCAAACACTTTTGGGTCCTTGGGGGTTAGGCAAATAATAATCATAGCTAAAAGATAAATCCCTATGTTTTGCAAAACATACGGGTGCTATGTGTCCTACCCGATTGCAATAATGACATATAATATTCGGATTGTGCATATGTCTTGGTTGAGCCAAAAACGTTCTAGGTGATCTAAAGTCATTATTCCTAGAAGAGTTGAAATTCCTAGAGTCATTTCTAGGTGGTCTAAAATGATTCATTCTAGACTTATCAACAAAATTCCTAGAATTATTTCTAGGTTGTGCAACACCATTTCTATCATGATTCTTATTCTTTTTAGGCCTCTCTTCTTAATTTCTTCAACAGTTTTAGGATCTTCTACACTTTGTTTTTCTAGTGTGTTCCTAAGTTCTATGTTCTCTAATTTCAAAGAATCACAAGATGAACAATTAGAATTTTGATCAATTGAAGAAGTTTCATTCATCTCCTTAATTTTATTTCTAAGATTAATATTGTCATTTTCCAAAAATTTATTTTTCTCTTCTAAAACTTTAATTTTAGCCTTGGCCTCTTTGGAGATTTTTGAAGACTTTTTCAATTCATCATATAATTCTTGAAAAGCTTCTTGTAATTCTTCAAAAGAGTAAGAGTTAGAAGTACTTACCTCTTCTTCCTCGTTGGCCATGAGGCATAGGGCGGCAGTTTCATCACCCGAGCTGTCCGAATCCCATGTCACGCGCCTTTGGTGTTTCTTCTTCTTCTTGTCCTTGGGTTTTGGACAATGTGAATTGGTGTGGCCAAGTTTTCCACAATTATGGCATGAAGGACTTGGTTCTTCCTTCTTCATTTCCTTCTTCATAAACTTATAAAACTTTTCAATTAAATCGTTGGAAATAGTATCATCATCGCTTTCCGAATCACTTACTTTTACTCTTTTAGAAAATGAGGCTTTGAAGGCAATACCTGGACTTTTCTCATCTCCAAATGAATGTTTAAGAATTGTGCTTTCATAAGTTTTGAGGTTACCTCTTAGTCCATCAATTGTGACGTCCGTGATTCCTATCGGCTCTTGGATGACATTGGCTTTGGAACGCCATTCGGGAGTGAGACTCCGCAGGATTTTTCGAACAAGATCTTTGTACGAATATACTTTCCCAAGAGCATGGAGATCGTTGATGATCATTGAGAACCGTTCAAACATATTATCGATGCTTTCCGGCTCCTTCATTCTAAAGAGTTCATATTCATGTGTTAGAAAATCAACTCTTGATTCTCGGACTTGAGGCGTACCTTCATAGGTGATTTCAAGCTTATCCCACGTCTCCTTGGCGGTTGTGCAGCAAGAAATCTTTGGATAGTCATCCGGATTCACCGCACAATATAACAAATTGACGGCCTTTGCGTTATTTTCAACCTTCTTGATGTCCTCGGCATTATATTCATCTTCCTCCTTTGGAACCATGGTTTCCCCAATTTTCTTTGTTGGCATTTGCTCACCGTTCTTGATGATTTGCCACAAGCGAAAGTTATTTGATTGGAGGAAGATTCTCATCCGCTCTTTCCAATATGTGTAATTTGTTCCATCAAATAGTGGAGGCCTAATGGTAGAGTGTCCTTCGCTCATCATACCTGCGTTCAACATTCTACAAAAAAATATATATCGTTCTCTCAACCGGTTAAGGCTTTCAGAGAGTTAGGCTCTGATACCAACTGTTAGGCTTTATGCCCGTCACTGGAGGGGGGGTGAATAGTGCGGCACGAGAATGTCGATAAATTTTGCGGAATTAAATTGCAGGAGTAAAGTAAGTGCAGTAATTAAAAGAGTAAGGAGAGGACACACCGAATTTATACTGGTTCACCACAACGTGTGGTTAGTCCAGTCCCCGAGAGACTCTCTCGAGTTTACACTAACTCCGTTAAGCTTACGGGTGCCTAACAAACCGTTACACTTGCTCGTAGATGTACACTCTACAAGACTTCAACTTGCTCGAGGATACCTCACCTCAAGACTTCACCTTGCTCGTGGATCCCGTACCACAAGACTTCACACACTAAGATTGAAGGTACTTAGCAAACCCGACAATCAATGAGAAGATATGGTCTTCTTCAAAAACCTTTCTCTTTTACAACAAGAACTCTCTAAGAAGAGTAGATAAAGAGATACAATATAAGCTCTATGAACAATCACAAAGTTGTCTCTCAAATGGCTCAACAAAAGCTCTAAATATGATGTAGAAATGTTATCAATATGTTCAAGAATAATGAGAGATATTGTTCATGTGAAATCAGCTCCAAAGACCTCTATTTATAGGGTGTGGAGGTGATATAGCCGTTGCCCAACATTTAAACAATAAATCTGATTTTCCAACAGAATAATCGATTATTGACTTTGCATAATCGATTATGTGACTTTAACGTTCAAAAAACTAGTCGTTGGAAGCCAACGGACATGAGAATAATCGACTATTGAAACTTGATAATCGATTATCCTACTTCTCTGGAATTTCCAGCAAAGCTGGAATATACCAGAATATACCAGAATCAAAGCTGGAATATATCAGAATATACCAGAATCGAAAACTTACTTCAAAAACCATTTTGGTTAAAATGAAAACATTAAAATCATTTTGTTTGAAGTATATTAAAAATGTTTTTGATATATATGATTTAATAAAATGATTTTATGCATATTAATGATGACCTATGTTGAGCCAAAAGACGAGATAACTTAAATGTTGCTCTTACATTGGTTCTACCTAACGACCTACGCCTTGGGTCTTCGGTCTTGAACTTTTGAGCTCGTCTTGGTTTGTCTAAGCAATCCCTTCATCAATATGCTTCTTGGCATTCAATCTTGATTGTTTGATTCATCATCATTGATTCGTCAACCATCTCGATTGTTTGCTAATGCATCTTCATCGTTTGTCATACAATATCGTTGTTTGACAATTGACTTCATTGTTTGTCATTCATCAAAACCTATACCTGGAAATCATGCTAATACAACCAAAGCACACATATCAAATATATCAATGATTTCCAAACGAGGTTAAACGAGGTCTTACACTAATGTCCTAATTAATAATCCTACGATCAAGAACAAATTTAGATTAAATTGTAAAAGACTTTGCTCTCATTATCATGATCTCTATCACGATGACAAATCTCAAAATTTAATCAAGAACCTTATCAAAATAATCAAACAATTAATAATAATGATAAAAGAATATCAAATGCCATATATTTTATATCAAATGATATTCACAAAAATATGTTAAAATTATCAAATATAATATTGGATCTAAGGCATATCTACTATATTCCTAACATATATAAATACTCTACCCTTTTCTATGTAATATAAGCATCTTTCTGAACTTCCGTTTGACTACGATGGCTGGCAAGCCGAATTACACATTAGAAAAAAAATGAAAAATATAATATCTTATAACAAAGAAAATGGAGAAGAGAACTTTCTCTAAATCCCTAGAGATAATTAAAGTGTGCAGTTGTTGGCAATATTAATTACTTCCAGAAATATCATCTTTGTGATTGTTTGGTAGTAATTATTTGTAAGTCGATTCTTCTAAAGAAATGTTGCAATATTCAGTATAAGCTGATTCACAAGAAGAGTTAACTCTTCTTGGTCACTATCCAAGAGTTGAATGGAAAAGACCATGTTCGCCAATGCAACAAGCCCAAAAGCAAGGTTTACAATATGGCTAATGATGCATCGAAGATTACTGACACTGATAGGTTGAGCAAATGGGACTAAATGTAGATACGCAGTGTGTATTATGCCAACTACAGGACGAAACAAGGTGTCACAGACGCGTTTTTATGTCACACAATAATAGTTTATGCGGTAGCTAAGTCTCACACTTGACTTTAGCCTACTTAACACTTAGCTAAAATTTCAACAATTTTGGACTTAAAATATTTTAAGCATCTTTTTAGCATAGTAAATTTAGGACTGATTTAGACAACAAAAATAAGTAACAGCAAAAGAAAATTTAGATGACCACAAGACACAATATACAGAAAACTCTTTTCTCAACTTTGTATTAAACTCGAACATACAAAAAAACTCAACTCTAGGTAATGCCGTGTAGAAAAAAGATCATTCTTGACCCTCAAATTTTTTTCACAAAGACTACTCTTAGACTTCACATTTTCACTCTTAAAAATAGAATTAGGAACTCTTTCCTTACTCAAAATCATGCAGTCTCGCGTTTTTTTGTGTTATCCCATAAACATAAAAGGTGTTGCCGTTTATAACACATGAATCAGCCCTTGTTCTTACATTAGTTGCCTTAGGCTTAGAGACTTGTCCCACATAGCCCATTATTTAGCCTAATATAATTGACAACCACCAACTACTAGGAACATGTAATGATCATGCCAATAATAATGGAAACATGGCTAAAAGCGTGCTAACTCCCATCTGCCAGCATTTTGAAAAAAGTCAATTGCTGCCCATGTGCACAACATGTGCCGTAACCGCTCTTGACTTAGTCAATCTGAAGCTTGGTTCCTATTTTCGTGCCTTGGCTGGAATCGGGCGCAAATCACGAATTATCCATCTTTATTGTATCCATATTTTCCTATGCCATTGCCTACGAACATGGCCCTTCGCAGCGCCCCAATGTCATGACAAGTTTGTCCCGCGCGCTGCCTTCCGTTGCACTTATTCCTGCCTTTCTCACTTTGTTTTTTTGCCTTGCCTTCGTATCACTGCCTCATGCCTTTATGCGTTTTCCATGATCAAGTGTCACCCTTAGCCAGCAACTCAGTCCATAACTTATTGTCAAGCCATTGCCAAGCTGCCTTGCCTCCGTCAAAGCCTTGGCCAGCACTTGTCCGTTCCCCTTTTTGACTTGGTGCTACTCGTGCACCTGCCTTGAAGCACTTTTGCTGCCTCATGACAACGCCCTCGTTGTCAATTCAAGCTCAAAGTGTCAGATGTTTATCAAACGACCCACACCCTTTGAAACTCGACATACTCGTTGAGGTTAGCTCAATTTATGAGTCCTAAGGGGTTATCAAGCAAGGCACATTGGCCTCCCTTCTCTTTAGCTACAATTGCATTCACTCAGCCACTTGTTTATCGCTACCCATTGCCTCTAATGAAGCCCTCTTGTTCGGGGTAGTCATAGCATTTAACACTGCCTGCTTCGGGCAGTCCCTTGTTCGATGTGGTCTATCACAAAGGAAAAAACCACTGAATTTCATGCCCTTCTCCTTGCTCTTTGAAGTTCCAGCCTCATGCTTTCCCTTCCCATCTTCATTTGCATTATTATTTTCACATTTCTTCCACTCCTTTTCCTTGTCCTTATTTATGTCGTTGGACTTTGAATCAGAAATATCGTCATTCAAGTGAAAATTTCCCAAAGCATTAGCCACAACCACATCACTTGCGAGGTTTTGAATATTCTGCCTGCGCAATTTCAGTTGTGCCCGCTGTTGCAGCCCGCTCATGAAGTTGCGCAATTTTTCTTCTTCCGACATATTGCTGATGCTCAACATCAAAGAAGTGAAATTTTTGACATATTCTCTAATTGACTTGGGTTGCCTCAACTTTTTCAGTTTTTCCTAACAATCTAAGACATATTTCTAGGAAGGAACTGATCGTTCTATTCCTTTTTAAGCCGCTCCCACGACTCAATCTTTCATCTGACCAAACTTTCATCTTCAGCCATACGAGTGCACCACCATGACTTAGCATCTTCACTCAAATAAATGCTAGTCAAGGTTAATTTCTCCTTCTCATGTTGCACACGAACATCATGAAAGTACCGCTGCATATCCCAAAGAAAATTCTCCAATTCACGTGCAATCCTTGCACAACAAATTAAGTTCAGGAATTTTCACCTTGAGACGATCAACACTATGTTGAGGAGCATCCTCGCCCATAGCACGTCGCAATACCACTATCTCGGCTTTCAGATCTGAGTTCTCTTGACTTAGCCTTGCGAATTTCGCCTCAAGGTAGGCATGCCTTGTGACGAGAGTCTGAATTTATTCACTTTCAGGAACATTTCCCACCAATGCCTCCGGTTTCATTAGCCTTTCCCACAGTTTCTTATTACCACCGGCCATGTTCTCAAACAAGACCACGAAATATGCCAATGCCTGCCATGTCTCATCACGAACCTGCTTCGCTCTAATACCAGTTATCACAGGCGCATTTTATGTCACACAAAAATAGCCTGCAAAAATCAAGTCTCACACTTTACTTCAACTTGCTCCAACACTTAGCCAAAATTTCATCAACTATGGACTTGAATATATTAGCCAACTTTTAATGTACTATGTTTAGCACTGGTTTTTGGCAACGAAAATAAGTAAGGGCAACAGAAATTTTAGATAAACACAAGGCACAAGATACATGAAACTCTTTGCCTAACTTTGTTTTTAACTCGAGCATATAAAGGAACTCAACACTAGGTACAGCCGTGTGCAAAAGAAGATCACTCTTGACCTCAGATTTTTCTCAGAAAGACTACTCTTAGCCTTCACGTTTTCACTCTTGCAAACAGACGTAGGAACTCTTCCTAATTTAAAAACATGCACCCATACATTTTTTCTCTTATCCCATAAACATAAAAGGTGCTGCCCATTTATAACACATAAACCGGTCATTTTTCTTACATTAGTTGCCTTAGGCTTAGACACTTGTCCAACAAATCCCATTATTTAGCCTAATGTAGTTGACAACCCCTAACTACTAGGAACATGTAAAGATCATGCCAATAATAATGTAAACATGGCTAAAAACGTGCTAACTTCCATCCTCCAGTATTTTGAAAAAGCCAATTGATGCCTATGTGCACAGCATGTGCCGTAATCGCTCTTGACTTAGTCAATCTGAAGCTTGGTGCTCATTTTTGTGTATTGGATTGAATCAAGCGCGACTGCCATTGTATCTGGCTGCATATAATCCACATTTGCCTATGCCATTGCACACGAACATGGCCCTTCGTCGCGCCCCAATGTCATGACAAGTCTATCCCGCGCACTGCCTTCCATTGTACTTAAAACTGCCTTTGTCACTTTGTTTTACCTTGCCTTGGCATCACTGCCTGATGTTTTGATGCCTTTTCCATGATCAAGTGTCACCCTTAGCCCGCAACTTATTGTCAAGCCCTTACCAAGCTGCCTCGCCTCCGTCAAAGCCTTGTCCATCACTTGCCCGTTTTCCTTTTTGACTTCGTGCACCTGCATTGCAATACTCTTGCTGTCTCATGATAATTCTCTCATTGTCATGTCAAGCTCGAAGTGGCGTAGGTCTAACATAAGGAAACACCTAGATAAAATAAGATTAAACTTACAGAACAATTGGTGAAGTTTAGAACTTCTATGAACCAAGAGTTCTTTTGTAAGTTTAGTGTCTTATCTATCACATTATACATGCACACACTTTGTTGTTTATCACGTTTTGTGCTAATAGGCCATGCACGCGCCTTGTTTTCATGAGTTCTCTAGAAATTTTGCGACAAATTTAATGGAAGCGGTCCCATTCCACACTCGTATAGGTCCATCCATCAAGTGTATTCAGCAGCACAATACACCACCTATCAAAGGCTATGGTTATTAGATTAAGAGTTTAAAAACTCAACCTCCCATTCTTTGCAGTTTTGCACTATATATACACACACCATAGGAAGGAACATAATTTAATAGTGCATATTTGATCAACTAATGACTTTTTATTACCCATATGAACCTACTTCATGAGATCTCCAATCATATAGTTAGGCTACCATCATTGATGATATAACTCAAATTGGCAAAAGTCCCATTCCCTTCGATGTTTCAGATATTAATTTCTTCCCAAAGGTTTAGTCAGAGGATCGGCCAAATTCACTTATGACTTCATATAATCTATGAAAATAATTATATCTTGCAGCAGCTGCTTTATTACATTATGTCTCAATCGGATATGTTTACTTTTCCTATTAAAGGATTTATTTTTACCGATGGCAATTGCAGCTTGGCAATCACAATGCATCGACACAGAAGGTGTCAGTTTTATTCCTAGTGGAATACTTGCCAAAAGGTTCTATAGCCACTCAGCCTCATTGCCAGCTAATTCCAATGTCGCAAACTCATATTTCACGGTAAATCTAGCTATTATTGTCTGTTTAGCTGATTTCCATGCCACAACATCCTCACCGAGGGTGAATACATAACCACTGGTGAATTTTGTCTCATATGAATCAGAGATCCAGTTAGCATCACTGTATCCTTCTAATACAGTGGGAAATCCACTATATTTAATACCATAGTTCATGGTATCTCTCAAATATTTCATTGCTCCTACTAATGCATTCCAATGATCATGATTTGGGTTTTGAGTATATCTACTCAATCTACACACAACATATACAATATCATGTCTAGTAAAATTCATCAAGTGCATTAAATTACAAATAATTTGAGCATATTTATTTTGATCTACCGCATCTCCCTTATTCTTTTTTAATTGACTACTAGTTTCATAAGGAGTGCTTACAGGTACCACATTGAAATTATCAAATTTTTTAATAATTCTTTCAACATAATGTTCTTGAGTCAACATTAAACCATTGCCGTCTCTTATAATTTTCATGCCTAAAGGAGCACTAGCTTCTCCCATGTCTTTCTTCTCAAAATTAGAAGACAAGAAAAATTTAGTTTTATGTACCAAATAAAGGCTAGAACTAAAAATAAGCATGTCATCAACATAAAGGAAAGTAATAATATATGTACCATCAACATATTTTGCATAAACATATTTATCTACTTCAATTCATGCAAAACCATCATTAATCAATATTTGATCAAATTTTTCATGCCACTATTTAGGTGCTTGCTTTAGACCATATAAAGATTTTAGCAATTTATATACTTCCTTTTCTTGGCCAGGCAATGTACAACCCTCAAGTTGCTCCATGTAATTTTTCTCTCTCACCATTTAAAAATATAATTCTAACATTCATTTGGTGAATAAAAAGTTAATAAATAGACGCTTAGGCAAGTAAAACACAAATCGAGGAAATTCTAGTTACAGGAGCATAAGTGTCAAAATAATCAATATTTTAATTTTGGGTAAAACCTTTTGCAACAAATCTAGCTTTGTATTTATCAATGGAATCATCCGGATTGAGCTTCTTCTTAAAAATCCATATACAACCATGGGTTTAGCTCCCGGAGGTAAATCAACTAAAATCCAAGTTTTATTTTGTAAAATTGAACTTAATTCTACATCAATAGCTTCTTTCCAAAATAATGCATCAGACGAAGAAATAATAACTTATAGACATGATATCTAGATGTTGAATTTTATTTTATGCCTATGAACATGATATCTAATTGAAGTTGATTCATTTAAGACCTATGAACATGATTTCTAGATGGGGAATGGATATGCAAGATTCAGAATGACCTATAGGCATATTTCTATATGCATATGCAGAATTGAGATTTTTAAAAATACTTATGGGCAATATATCTATGCAGAATTTAGAAATGCCTATAGACATGATATCTATATGAGAAATGACGAATTTAGAAACCCTTATAGACATGATATCTACCCTTTGTGTACATAGTTACCCGCCCTTTTTCACTAGCCATACCTGGAGTTTATTAAAAATTATCATAGCCCAAAATAAAGTAAAAGAATACATCAGAAATTGAAATTACAACCAAGGAAAGCCTGATTCAGACTTCATGTCTGAAATATGAGGTAAACCAACGCCAAGAGATCATGATCCAAAGCCTTTCTCCCATTTGAATGTATCAAAGTTCCCTAAGAGCCTTAAAGGGGACTCCGGGCTATGCTTACGGACAAGTGTAGCATGGAAAGGCCCGCCCTTAAATGTCCAAGTTCAGAGGGAACTCAAGGTCCCAAGGCAAGGCTCACAAGAGGGGGCAGAACTTAGAGACAAAGAGAGAGTGCAAGTGAAGAAGCAGAATTCCGAGAGGGGAAAAAAGGAAAGGAGAGTGAGATAAGTACACATAAGGGGTTCATGGAATAGGGAAATTGAAAGAGGCAAAGGGCTGGTTGTGGGCATATCCAGCAATGGAGAATGCTAGCATAACATAAGGTTGTCCAAACACACATTAATAGAGGCTAGGATCCCAAGGGATGCGTTTTGGTTCGTGGGCAATAACTTACATATTACCATGCTCCAATCCATCTTAAACACACAAGGGGTGGGGAATAGGGATTCGTGATGGAAACATACAGAAACAAATCAGCATGCTAATTTGACAGTTGAACTATATAGAAACAGTAAGTAGACATAGATAAAGCAGTAAATACACATATTGTTGTGATGCTTAATGCTTAAATCAGGACATACCAGTTTCAAAGAAATAAAATAGAGAAAAGCAGTAGGCCTTGTAGGCTGACCACAATGCAGACAAGAAGAGATGAGACTATTGTGTTTAAGTGTGAGTTTAAAAAGACTGTGTATGTTGGTTTGTGAAATAGTCGTGTATTTATTATGTGAAAATCAGGCAGAAATAAGGTAAGAAAATAGATAAGGAACTGATTGTCAAATAAGAATCAATTACTCAAGACTTTCTTTAACTAAGGAATTCATACTCAAACGTTAAAAGTTATTTAAGGAAAGAAATCAAACAAGCTTCTTTTGTACAAAGTAGGTAATTCAGGGCAAATACATAAAAAGTTATTTAAGGAAAGAATTTTTGAATACATGGTTGTACAAATAAGGTAAGAAAATCAATTAATAGCTAGTAAATCAAGAGTCAGAGATTTTCTAATTACTGGTCCATGAATGAATCAAGTCAGAAAAGCTGAGAAAGGTTTTAACTTAAGTTGAGTCACAAGGAAATCAACAAACAAGGAAAGAAACCAATCAGACCTATTTAGAAGGAAGTGTTAACTAATCACAAATTTGAAAGACATTTTAGAGTAAAGTTTATCACATATAAATGGGATTCAAAAATGTTAAGTTGAAAGAAAATGTCGTGCCTTTGCAAAAATCAGTAGATAATAGACTACAGGAGCATGATTGTAACATAGGTCATCAATGTAGAACAGAAGTAGCATCTAGTAACATGTAAAAGATACAGTGTAGAAGACCTTAAAAGAGTTTAGAAAAGGTCAGAATCACATGAAAAGCAAGGATTTCAAAACAATTTTTAGTGTTTGGCATTGCATAATAAGTTACATTCCGAAATAGCCTACATATTGTTCCCTGTGGGATTCGACCTCGACTCATAGTTGGGTGAATTATATTGCATGTGACTATGTCCATTCACTTTTTAGTGGGGGATTTGGACGTCATCTCCCACGACACAAGCAAAAGAGCTTCGACCATGTCAGCTCCAAATTACAAGCTTTGAGCAGCTCAGCCACCGAGCCAAACCTCCCGAGGTTCTCGATCATCGCCATACAATGACTCATACTCGAGGTTTTTATCAAATCGTCGAAGAGTCAGGAAAACACAATCTCAAAAATCCTCAATGAGGGAAAAATAAAGCCTATATAAAAGGCCGCATCGAACTAATACGTAAAAGCCATTGTCACCAGACCACATAAAAGGTCGCTTCGGCCCAAGGCATAAGAGCCATTGTTGCTAGCCCACATAAAAGGTCGCTTTGACCCAAGGAGTAAGAGCCAGTATTGCTAGCCTAATGAGCCTCAGGGCCACAAGTGAAAGGTCGCCTCGACCCAAGGAATAAGAGCCATTGTCGCCATCCTGATGAGCCTCGGGGCCATGTCACGAATCTAAGGATTCTTACCAACTCAAAGGACAATTGATCTATCTATAATCTACGCAAAAAGAAGCCTAGAAAATACAAAATCGCGAAGTTTCCCCCATATACAGACGTGTAGTAAAATACTAGCTCCATTTATAGCATACTACGAAAGTAGTACTATATAAGAAGACAGAGAAAGGAAATAAACATCCCCCTTGGGGACTATGGCCTAACGGCCCCATCCTCGCCATCTTCGGCATCAGACAGAAGGAACTTGGCATCATATTCCTCCGCCTTGTCTTACTCGATCTCTTCCGAAAGATCGAAGCCCCTGCCGTGAATTTCCTCGAGAGTTTCCCTCTGAGATTTGCACTTCGCGTACTCTTTACTGTTTCTTGCACGACCAAGAGTACTCCTCAACTTAGCTCTAACAGCGGCAGTGCTCTCCAATCAGGCCACCAGTTTCTAGTCTACCCCAGTGCTGCTTATTACAGCCTTAGCCCGGGCATTCACCACCTTAGTTTTCGCCTTCGAATGATTGGACTCGAGACTTCCGATCATGTCCGCTCGAGTAGAATCATTCGCACGAGCGGTCCGAATTTGCATCTTAAAGGTGGAAGCCTTAGCCAAAGCACTCTTCTTGGCCGCAGCTTGGGCATCTACATGAGCCTACAGCTCGTTAAACTCGCGTTTGGCCTGGCCAACTTCGCCCCAAAATTGTTCCAGCTCCTCCATTTTGCTCTCCAACTGGAATATAAAAACATTAATCTCAGATAAAAGGAGGAGCATACGTCAAAATGAAATACATGATTCCTTTCTTTTAGGCGGCTCACAAAGCTCCGGCATTAATCCGCCTCACACCGCAGGGATACTAGCTCACTTTCCTTTCTCGCTCAAAGAAGCTTCAAGGATTACTCCCTATTCAAAACTTTCCACAGCCTAGCCTCATAGCGAAGCAGCTCGGATATAAGTTTGTCAGAGGCCTACGAAAGAAAATTGAATGAGAAAGGAAGAGTGTGAACCCGAAATAATCCTTTGCCGGCTACCAAAGCTTACCATAAATCCGAGTCGTTGATCCTCCTCAAGAGTCCAAGCCAATGTCTGATGTCTTCGTGTCCCCCGAAGCTCCTTTGGTAGGAAAAGAAGAAGGCACCATGTGCTCCTCTGTTTCAAAGTACCCTCAGCATAAATGAGAAATATTCTTTCAAAAATGAAGGCCTCTAAAGCCGGATGATCGGCCGAATTGCCTCTTTTGAACCTCTGAGAAGGACTCACCCCACTGCAATCCTCCTCACACCCAGAGACCTCTTTCATTTATCATCAACCCCCGACCCCAAGGTCATCAATATCTCCTCCTCCCCTGGGGGGGCACGGCCTCATTTTGGAAGAATCTCCAATACCTACACCGACTAAATTAGTACGCTAAAAACAAAGGTATAATTCTACGGAAATAAGCCACCAAGAACCTACCATGATGCTTTGCATCCCATGTCCCCCTGGATAGGTCTTGTCACCTGCATTTTTTGTAGGTCGAACAAGCTGCCAGCTTAGGGGAGAATACGGCCAAATCAGGGACCTCGCTCGACAACCAAGGAGTTGCTACAAAAATAATGAAATAGAAAAATGTCTCTATGAAGACCGCCTCCAGCCAAAGTGATAAAAATATATGTACGACACTTACGTGTGAAATTCCATTTCTCAGGAAAGGGCATAAATTCTCCAAGAATGATATCGGTCGTCCATGCTCGAATGAACCGGCTCATCCATCTTCAGTCCTCGCCCTCTTTGCCATTAATGGCAGGAGATCGGGTGGATCGATGCTACAGAGTAATCAAACCCCGATAACACAGCAGCCAATATAGCCTCACAAGATGACTGAGAGTAAACTCGGATCGTGCCTTATCTACAAAATATATTATCATCTACACTATCTTCCAAAGGGATAGGTGAGCCGGAACCAAGGTAACCCGATATCTCCGACAGAACCTAAGCACGACCCAGTCGTGGAGGGCCGACGTAAAAGTATGCGATATACACTCCAAAACTCCTTGACGTAGGTGATGATACTCTCCTCAGAGGAAGGTACTTGCAGTACCACTCTTTCTCCCCATCCGCAATCTTTATTGATCGTTTCGAGGTGTTCCTCCCCTACTGATGAGATGAAACTTGACACGTGCTCCTGATGTCTTTAAAAGTTGTGTGGTCTCTCCAACATAAAGTCTCTCCTCGAGACTAAACACCTCGAGGCTCACTCACCGGGCACTGGCAGTGTGCCACCGATTGGACGTGGAACAGAGGCAGAACTCCCCTCTCCTTGATGGGTGGATGCTGACGTAGCAGTCATGGCTACGATAAAATAAGCGGAGATGGTATAGATTTGGGAAAAGATTTTGAGTTGAAAAAATGGAAGAACTAGCACAAAGCACCAAGTTCAATAGAAGATATGGTTACACAGAATAGCAGAATCTCCACTTGAGAAGCAAGCGAACTAATATATAGGGAAAGCAACGACTGCTCGCCTACCTAGAGGGCTAATTAATTTTGGTTATATTAACATCACCTTTTTCTTGGGAAATGTATTGGCATGACCACCCCAGGGTCCCTTTATCAGATCATATGAATGCTATTGTCCTGCTTAATTCGAGAGGTATTGAGACCTCGAGGGTTTCTCGTTATCATAAGCATCAGCCCGAAAGGAGCTACGACCAAATTTCAAGACAGGACCCGATTTCGAGATCTATATCGCTCCAAGTACCGGCTCCAAAGATTTAATGTTAAAATCCAAAGGTTAACACTGCAAGAGCGGTAAGATATAAAGAATGGAAAGACTTGGAGCAAAAAAACCTTTTGCATTGCCAAGAATATATATTTACAAGGGGCGTCCTTAAAAGACTCATTCCCACGGGAGTACATACACAAAAAAGAAAAGGGGGGGGGGGAGAGGGGGAAGAAACACAAGATCTACTCTTCAGTGCCACTATCCTCTGAACCATCACCAGGATCCTCATCTGGAGAGATCAAGAGCGCCAATTTTCTCTCCAACTCTCGGGCCTCCTCAATCTCGACTGAAAGTTTGTCACCTCTAGATCCGACCCCCTCCAAGGCTTCCCTCATCACCTTTGCTCTAGCATGATCGATAGTTCGAGCTAGTTTTCAGCTCGGCCTCTTCGATATGCCATGGGCTATTTGAATTTGTCGTGGCTACGTCCCGCAGATAAGTAGCAACTTTTCCTTCAATCTCGGATCTGGCCATAGTCAACACAGCAACCTCCTAACGAGCATTTTGGATAAGACCATGGGTTGATGCCAACTATGAGGCCACTACATCGTTTCGTTCCCTAAGCTTGAGGATCTTATTATTCTTTTGCTCGATCAGCAAATCCCTTTGCCCGATTTGCGAAGGGAAAGGTAAGCCTGTTAATGTCGAATTATAGGAACAAATGGTGTACGATGGAAAATACCTACTCGGTGAGGTTGGTTTTTTCCCGGAGCGCTCCTTCTAAAGTAGCTCGGAGCTCGCCTAGTTCTTTCTCCTTTCGGGCAGAGTAGGCCTCCGACTCTCACAATCCTGAGGTAAGCCTCTCAAGCTATTTTTCACGGCATGAAAGCTCCTCATGAAGCCTGGAGAGGGCATAGTCGTACATTTCATTACACTGTGGCATGATAGAAGAGTTAGAAGAATGAAGAATAGTGCCTGAGACTCAAAGAAATACACATAAAATAGCTATCACGTGCTGTAGGAACCTCTCTGCTGCCTTCACGGTGCCAGGAGCATCGAGATCTATGTTATTGCTAACATCGTCAAGATGTCCTAGATGGGATACTCCTGCCCCTGGAAAGCTTTAGGTCCAGACCCTTCAGGACCAGCGGCATGGTCCCCCCGATGGAAACTGCACCAAATCTGGTCATGAGATCCGGGACCATATTGATACCCTCCTCGAGGGTCTTCGATGCACTGGACCGATTTAAGTCATATGTTCTTGATAAAGTAGCCTTCAGTCAAGGCACCTACGAGAATCCTGGGCCCGACCTTGTTCTCTTTACCAATCAGCACTCGCCCTCATCATCATCTCATCCTCAGCGCCGAGGCTTATTCAATAAATTGATGTTGATGTCCTAGTGGCAGCTCGAGGCCCGCGTGACTTCGATTTCATTGCCACGGGAGGATCGGCAGCCGCCTTTCCTTTCCTTTTCTTGCCTTTGCCTTTTGCATTTATAGGAGCTTAATAGGCAGCGGAAGAGACGAAATAATAGCGGTTCGAGGGCTTCTCAATAGTCGTATTTGATGGAGACCCTTGCACGATTTTCTAGGCATGAGATTTAATGCTCTGATAAGCTGACGTCACAGTGATGATGCCCTCGGAATAGGAGCTCAAAATCGTTTCCTATCACTTTGTTCTAGGAAACGCGGGGACTATATGTATACGGTAAAATCGAAGGTTCTAATTTCTTTTCATTAAGGCACTTCAAAAGATCACCTCGAAGGCTCGAGCTCGTGGCCAAGTATACTCCTTCGAGGGTCGTCGACATTGACCTCAGGGTAATAATAATCACGGCAATGGTGGAAATGTGGAAATTCCCTAGGAGCGCGGCTAGGGCTGACAGTCCCTAGCGGACTACTCTAAACACGAATCAGGATGTCATCTAGTAGTCTCATCTTCATATCTTTTTAATTAATGCATTTTGTACTATGTTGAGATTCCCCTCCTATATAAAGGGAATCCTTGTCATTTTGTAAATCCTTGTTGCTTCAGAGACTCCATACAAAATATACAAGAACATTCTCTCTGCTCTCTAACATATTCTATAGATATTATTGTTTACATTTACTTTCTTCATTATTTTCATCATTTATTGCTTATCATTGGCCATAAAGAGCCTTCGTTGATTTTATTCTAATTGTTTGTCATACCTCTACCATCTTTCGATAGCTCGCAGCCAAGCTTCGGAATCGACCTCGAGGCCGATCGACAAGCTCGAGGCTCTGATTGCTAACCTATCGGTTTGCTTATCACCTTATCCTTAACTTTTATTTCGTTTCTAAGTCTCACATGCATAGCATCAACTGATTAATAACTAGCATAAAATAGATCACGTATTTTTAGAGCTCCATAATTAAAAGTACACATTCGCATATGAAAAGAAAATGCATACATTTGCATAGGAAAAGATCATTCTTCCCATGTAAATTTACATGCAACTCCTACTTTACATTTAAGAATTTCGTTGCCGGTTTAACAGGTTAAAATTTGCTCATCTTGGTGTATGTTGATATTAATTTTAGATTTTTCAGCATCATAAATTTACAGGAAAATGAGGCTCGGACAAGCAAATCCATTTCTAGGTGAGTTGATTTTAGTATCATATTTTTCAAGAAATTTTTATTTTTGTACATAAGAGATTTGAATATAAAATAGAAAAAATATTTGCAAAATTATTTTTTAATATTCAAATCACAAAAAGTTATGTTGAACCATTTTCTGTTTCTTACAAAAATATTTTCTCTCTCTAGAAGGACAATCAAAAGGAGTAAAAAATTATTCGCACTTGGTGACTTGGTATATATGGTAAATCAATAAATATGTGACACATATTTTCATAAATATATGAGTAAAAATTTACCCCCATTAGGTGTTTACACAAATAAACAGTTGACACATATCACTTTATTTAACTACAATATTAATATTTCAACCATAGTTAACTATTATATGTTTTGCACAAATAATATTAAAAATACTTAATAGTCGTGCAAATCTCTGCTATGTTCTTAACCTTAACTTAACGTATAGATATTTTTTTTACACATTGTATACCACCCTAAGGCCATCACTGGCCAATGGACTGGTTTAAACAATTAAATAAGAATTCTAATAGACTAATTTGTCTTTGGCAAACTTAATTATATTTGGGGTACCGTTATCTCTAAGACCTAACTAAATAATATACATTACTCCCTTTATTTATCACTTAACCATGATAAATAAGTACTATTGGGAGTTGGGGTATTGCCTTTTAGCAAATGTGGCGGTTTATTTCAATTTCCCCATTCTCTAATTGCAACATACTAGTAGATCCTTTTTCTTCCCTCGTACGGGCTATTATTAGATCAGAAAACACAAAAAAAAAATGTTGCTCTAATATTCACGACACAATTCAAAGGAAAGAGAGAGGAGGGTTCCTGCTGCATAACCGTCTACTGAACCGTCGTGACCCATGATGAATATTTACAACTCAAAAAACTGATAAAAAGAACCTCTCAACCCCAGTACCCCAATGAGAGGTGCATGCAGAAATATGACGAAGAGATACGCAATACTGCGGAAGAAACTCCAAAAACTCGAATCCGACCTCAACTTGCTCTTCACATTCTCACCGGATACAGCAACCCACGAAATCCTCTCCCACGACATCGAGCAACAGTTGCTGTTCTTGAATCATCTGTTGGCTGCGGAGATCGCTTCATGCCCTTCGAAGCCGCGCCACTTGCACCACATTGCCCGCAGGCTCGACGAACTCGAAACAGCCTTTCGCCACTGGGACGATTACCACTCGCAACAGTCAGCCGCGGTTCACGGCAATATCAATGACGATGTTGCTTCGGTTTGTTCCTGCAGCGAATCGTGTCTGAATGATGACGGGGAAGCGGCTGTGGCTGATTTGAGTTCTCCGGTTAATTATGACGTTCCAGAGGAGGAGGATTTTCCTGCTGGAGAAATGGCAGAAGTTAAGGGTGTGGAGGAGAAGGAGGATGCTGTAGAGATTGATGGAGGGGAGAAAGGAATATGGGGTAATAATATTGGGATGTATATCGGAATATTGGGTTGTGGGATGATGATCGGAGCAGTTTGCATGGGAGTTGTGATGGTCAGGTTTTCTAGTTGTTTTTTTGTCATTCAGCCATTGGGTTTTCTTACTCCTACTTAGTTGAAGACTTAACATTAGTGCATTAGGTTGGATATTTGTTTCTTTTCTCGCGTAAGGTCTTGAAACTCAGTGATTAATAATTCCGACTAAAGTATGAACTATTTATTTGTAGTTATTACTATAACCCATTGTTTCTACTGCATTACTCAACTACTAGTGTAATTGTTTTGGGGTGAAACTGGACACACTATACTAGAATTAATAGATTAATGACTCAATCAAAATAGAATCTATGTCAGCACAGTATCTATATGTTATCCCTCACAACTTGTAGATTCTTATGTCTTGTAGGTAAACCTCGTTTGACCTTTGAAAATCATGAGGTGCTTTTAGATTTCAACTTCTAATTCTTTTAAACAAATTGAAGGAAAATGTTTCAGCTAGTTATCTGCTAATAACTGTAGCTGGATGGATAATGTAAGTATATCAAAGGTAAAACATATTTTCTTTACCTTAAATTATTTGATTTGACGTAAACAAAATGTGTTTTACCTCTGATCGATGTTTGCCAAATATGGGATCGCATTTAGCATGCAATGCTTCCACAACTATTTTTTTGTAATCACCTCCTTTTGTGATGCACGACTTTCTAGTAGATCAACGGGGCACCTCACAAACGTCCTCTATGTACATCTCCTGAAGAGGAACCTATCTCTTTTTGTCTCGATAATGTGATGAATATCCGTATGAAAAATGTAGCCAACGTTGGTTCTAGTAGGGATATTAATATATTAATCATTGGTGGGATCAATTATTTTTTTGTAATGTTGAATCCCACCAGCTTATGCTCCTTGTAATACTACTTAACTTTTAATATATATCTCTTTTATTGACCCAAAAAGAAAAATTTAGTAGTTACAAATTAAAGTAAGAATGCAGCGTGTAAACCTAGCTACTCCATTATTACCTAGCTATTACTTGGCACTTTTCGTCTTCCATATGGATTTGCAACCCTTTTTTTCTTAATCAAAATTTTAATCTTAACTCGTTAATTTTTCTTATATATATACGTGTGCCTGTTGTTTTGGATTATCATCTTGTGCATATCACAGCAAATTTATCGTGTAGTTGCTACATTCTACCAGCAGCGTGGGAGTCATGTAACTCCTCATCATATTTTAGACCGATGGAATTATTGTCTATTATAATTGTATCATATTGGTTTTATGATGTCTTGTGTGTATAGATTCATGTTCTATCGAACATCTTGTGCTCTTGAAAACAAATATACGCTAAAGAACAGATTTCTCTAGTTACTGGTCATGCAAGTCCTGAACGGCCGAGACCAGAAAGTGTTAATATAAGTTCATCTGCCGTCTCATCTTTTTAATCATGGTATACGGCAAAAATCGGCCCATCCGATTTTATTATTTTATCGAGGTCAGAATGAAAAGATCGAAGATCGATCCCGTAATGGGTCAGATCGAGGCGCAAAGACTAGGTACCGAGTTCGAGATTCGAGATGCTTGTTGAGATCGAGGCCATTAGTGATCGAGATCAAATAGGACAGACAGGGGGCAAGATCGATGACAGCATAATAATAGAAAGGAGAGATATCCGTGACTGGTCGAAGATCATGGCGGAAATTTCGGAACAAATCAAATCAAGGGCGGTTGTTTAGACTAATCATGAGATTTACTTTTATAATTAAAATTGTACCACATATAGGATTCCTCTACTATATAAAGAGGGTTCTAGTCATTTTGTAACCATCTTACATCCACGCATATTAAAGGAATACGACACTTTTTGTCTAGATTATATTCTTGTTCATCAGTTTGCTTATTTCTTAACTATTCGGGTACCAACCAGCTCGAGGGATGAATTATGTTTCAACACTCATTGTTAATTTCTATTATGATCTTCATATTCATCAATTGGTATTACGTGAAATCATGTGTCCTTAAAACTACATTATAAGTTTAATTGTTATTCAATTTTTAGGGTAAATAATTTGGCGCCCACCGTGGGACTAAGGATAAATAGTGATTGACTGGTATTAATTTTCATAACATACACTGCTTTACGCTTGTCCTCGTCAGTATCTTTAATTTTACGAATCAACATGTCAAACTCTCAAGTAGTACTCACTCACACAGACAACAACCTTGGTCTTCACAGCGAGAACAAAAACATAGCCGCCCCGAGAAACAGAGTACCTCCAGTCAACCCCGACGGACCGCCGCTATTGACCCAGTTGATGTCAGCTCACACATTACCATTAATAGGAATTTGGGTGTCGCCATGAAAATAGCATCCGCAGAGATGCTCGAGGAGCCGATCAGAACGCACATAGCGCTGAAGAAGGCAAAATTAGCCTTCGAATAATATTCGAGATGTTGCAGACTCAACAAGTTGCGATAGCACAACTCCAAAACTAGAATCAAGCACCAAGTAGAATTGAGCTCGAAACATCACAAGAGGTTATTCATAGAGCCGAACATGTAACTATACTGGAGAAATAGAACACTAATAAATTAGAGACTGACCCCACTATTATGAAAATGCTCGAGGAACTCACTAAACGGATTGTATCAAGAGAAAATAAAATTGAGGCTAATAACAAAAAGGTAACAATGTACAACTCCAGAGTTGACCAACTACCAGGGGCACCACTGATTCTAAAGGGTTTGGATTCGAAGAAGTTCGTGCAGAAGACTTCCCCTCCAAGTGCAGCTTCGAAGACCATCCCAAAGAAACTCTGCATGCCATAAATTCCCAAATACAATAGAACCACCAACCCTAATGAGCATGTAACTTCTTATGCATATGCAATAAAGGGGAACAACTTAGAAGATGATAAGATTGAATACGTTCTATTGAAAAAGTTTGGAGAAACTTTATCGAAAGGGACGATGATATCTTACCAAAATTTACCACCCAATTCCGTCGATTCCTTTTTCATTCTTGCAGATTCCTTCATAAAGGCATACGTCGGAGCAATAAAGGTTGCAACTAGGAAGTCGGATCTCTTCAAATTGACACAAAAGGATAATGACATGTTAATGGAATTCATATCTCGGTTCCAGATGAAACATATGGACCTACCCTCGGTCATAGATGATTGGGTTGTTCAAGCTTTTACTCAAGGTTTGAACGAATGAAGTTCGATAGCATCGCAACAACTAAAGTAGAAATTAATCGAATATTTAGTTGTGATCAGGGCAATGTACATAATCGATACCAGTCGTAGATCAGAGCTGAGGATGATAACCTAGGAAACCCTTCTAGTTCCGTTTACCCAAATAGGCCTGTTGGCATAATTCAAAGAGACATCGATAGAGAACCTCGATTGAGCAGAGATTGGTATCAACCATATAGCGTAAATCATAAAAATAACAGCCTAGGACGTAACCCCAATCAAAACTATCAAAGAAATGATCAAGGATAGAGCTCCCGAGGCTTATGAGTAAAAGTGGCTTTGATAAACATGTCGATCCCATAGAAGCACCATGTTTATCAGAATATCAGCCATTGGACAGATCAATGATACTAGATAGCGAGACCCCTATAGATTGATCCAGCTCAAAGGAACCCTAATCAAATATGCAAATACCATGGTACCCATGGTCACAAAACCGAAGACTACAGACAGCTTAGGGAGGAGGTAGCATGTTTATTCAACGAGGGTCGCCTTTGAGAATTCTTGAGTGACTGGGCTAAAAATCACTTCAGAGACAAGGATGTAAACAGGAAAAACAAAGAGCAAGAACCATAGCATGTGATTCATATGATCGTTGGTGGGGCCGATATCCCTCAAGGACCGGTATTTAAATGCACCAAGGTGACAATCACAAGGTAAAAGTTAACTCGGGATTGCTTACCAGAAGAAACATTGTCTTTCAACGACGAGGATACAGAAGGGGTCGAACAACCTCACAAAGACGCATAGGTAATATCTATCCTTATGAATAAAATTCAATTTAAACGTGTGTTGACTGATCCAGATATCTCGGCAAATATTATTCGATCGAGGGTCGTAGAGCAACTCGGCCTCCAAGATCAGATTGTGCCAGCAGCTCGAGTACTTAACGGCTTCAACATGGCAAGTGAACCACCAAAAGGGAAATCATCTTGTCAGTAAATGTGGCAGGGACTATCCAAAAAATAATTTCCATGTGATCGAAGGTGACATAAGGTACAATGTACTGCTCGGAAGACCTTGGATTCATAACATGAGGGCAGTGCTCTTGACACTTCATCAAGTCTTGAAATTCCCAACATCAGAAAGAATCAAAACGATGTACGGTGAACAACCCACCGCCAAAGAAATGTTTGCAATCAATGAAGTAGTACCGATATCGGTGCTTTAATCAATAAAAGGGTCATAGTCGAAAGGAAAGAAATAAGTCAAATAGCAACCACAATCATCGGCCTAGGCCCCGACGGAGAAGCAAGAAACTTTCGAGAATGATGATTATATGATACCTCGAACCTTCATAATCCCCGATCACAAGGTATACCTGGGCACGAGATTAACCCCCGAGATTAGGAAAAAACTCGTTCAATTCCTTTTAAATAACATGGATTTTTTTGCTTAGTCCCACTTAGATATGACAGGGATCCCATCGGAGATCACTGTCTATCGATTGAGCTTGGACCCAAGGTTCCGACTGATAAAGCGAAACAGAAGCCCATAATCTGAGGTTAAACATGCATTCATCAAGGACGAGGTAGCTAAACTTCTCAATATATGGTCCATTCGAGAGGTAAAATATCCGTGAATGGCTAGCAAACGTAGTCGTAGTCCCTAAAATAGGGAATACTTAGAATGTGTGTATACTATAAGGATTTAAACAAAGCATGCCCTAAAGATTCCTTTTGTCGAATATCGATTGCACGATCGATGCGATTGCCGGCCATGAGATCCTTCTCTTTTTAGATGCCTACTCCAGGTGCAATTAAATATAAATGAACCCGAAGGATCAGGAAAAGACTTTGTTCATCACTAAATATGGTACCTATTATTATAACGTGATGTCGTTAGGACTAAAAAATGCTGGTGCTAATTATCAATGCCTAGTAAATCGAATATTCTAAGAACATATAGGTAAATTAATGGAGTATTATATTGATGATATGCTAGTTAAGTCCCAACTAGAAGAGGGTCATTTAAATTATTTGCAAGAGACCTTCGACATACTAAGAAAGTACAACATAAAGCTCAACCCGGAGAAATGTGAATTTGGGGTCGGTTCGAGCAAGTTTCTC
This sequence comes from Nicotiana benthamiana, assembly GCA_034376525.1. Lineage (NCBI taxonomy): Eukaryota > Viridiplantae > Streptophyta > Magnoliopsida > Solanales > Solanaceae > Nicotiana > Nicotiana benthamiana. Next base: position 50,296,601 of record CM067325.1, on the reverse strand, counting down.
GACTTTATGGTATCAAATTGTGGGGTCGAGATCAATCCCGACAAAATCAAGGCAATCGAAGACATCAAAGTCGTTGATAATGTAAAGGTTGTGTAGAGGTTAACAAGGCGCATACCCGCCCTAGGTTGATTTACTTCAAGGTCCTCATATAGGAGCCACCAGTTCTTCTCACTACGTAAGAAGAAGAGAAATTTTGCATAGACCCCGAAATGTCAACAAGCCGTGGAGGAACTCAAATGATACTTGTCGAGCCTAACAATGCTTCACACCTTGAAAGTGGACGAGCAACTCTACTTATACTTAGTAGTCTCGAAGATAGCAGTAAGTGGGGTCTTAGTTCGAGAAGAGCAATGTACACAATTTCTTTTTTACTATGTTAGTCAGACTCTAGGTACGGCTGTGACCTAGTACCCACATTTAGAAAAATTGGTGCTTGCTTTAATAAGAGCCTCTAGGCAATTGAAACAATATTTTCAATGTCATCCAATTTGTGTTGTGACTACCTATCCCCTTCACAATATTTTGCATAAGCCCAAACTCTTGGGTCGATGGGCCAAATGGGCCGTCGAGATCAGTAGATATGATATCGAGTATCAACCTCGAACGGCCATCGAGTATCAAATCTTGGCAGACTTCATAGCCGACTTTACACCATCCCTTGTACCCCAGGTCGAAAAGCAACTATTATTAAAATCGGGTACATCATGGGGGGTGTGGACCCTCTTACACGTCTCGAGCTAGCTAAGAGTTTGGGATTAAAGGTCATCGAGGTCAAATGTGACTCCTTGCTTGTGGTAAACCAAATCAACAGAACTTTCAAGGTTCGAGAAGATCGAATGTATAGGTACTTGGACAAACTACAGGTGGACCTATATCGATTCAAAGAATTGACCCTGAAACACGTACCTCAAGAGCAAAACGGTAAGGTCAACGCTCTTGCGAATTTAGGGTCATCAGTCGAAGATGTCGAGCTTAGCTCGGGGAGTGTTATACAATATTCGAAGTCAGTAATCAAAGGACACACCAAAATAACTCCAAAAGCCTAACTTGGGATTGGAGGAATAAGTATATCGAATACCTAAAGAACGGGAAGCTTCCATCGGACCCCAAGTAATCGAGATCTCTACGCACGACTGCCATACGGTTCATATTGGTCAAAGATGAAACATTGTACAAAAGGATGTTCGATGGACCGTTGGCAATATGTTTTGGTCTCGGAGATACCGACTACATCCTACGAGATCACGAGGGCACTTGCGAAAGTCATTCAGGTGCCGAATCATTGGTTCACAAAGTCATCAGAGAAGGATAATATTGGGCCAATAGGGAAAAGGACACTAAAACATTTGTTCGAAAGTGCGACAAATGTCAAAGGTATGCGTCGATGATCCACAAACATGGAGAGCAACTCCACACGATCTTATCCCCATGGCCATTCATTAAATGGGGAATGGATATCGTCAGACCTCTACCATGGGCCCAGGTAAAGCTAAATTCATTTTGTTTATGACTGACTATTTCTCAAAATGGGTTGAAGCATAGGCCTTCAAGAAAGTCAGAGAAAAAGAAGTCATAGACTTCATCTAGAACCATATTATATGTCGATTCGGGATGCCTGCCAAGATTGTATGCAACAATGGAAAGCAATTTATTGGCAGCAAAGTGACAAAGTTTCTCGAAGACCACAAAATAAAAAGGATCCTATCAACAATGTATCATCAAGTGGGAACAGACAGGTTGAATCAATAAACAAGACCATCATCTAAAATCTAAAGAAAAGATTCAACGACACTAAAGGAAAATAGAGAAAAATATTGCCCGAAGTCCTTTGGGCGTATCGAACAATGTCGAAATCCATTACGGGGCAACACTGTTCTCTTTAGTCTATGGTGCCGAAGCTCTAATCCCGGTCGAAGTTGGGGAACCTAGCTTCAGGTTTTGGTATGCAACGGAAGACCTTACAAAATTTTCCCTACCGAGACCTTGTTGGCACGAAGTATCTTCCTTGTAAATTTTCTAACCAAATTCGGTTAGTTATGCAATTAAAAAATGCATCGTCTGAGTCGAACCAGAGTATGTACTATGGCAGGATACTATTCTACCACGAAGACTATTGGTACATTTTGGTTTAAGACACTCGTTAATTTATATGTACTCTTTAATTGTATTTTCATGCGAAAATAACCTATCAATTTTTGTCAGTTTTATTAAAAATATAAAATTACTTACCAAACTAAATCGCTTTTAAAAATGACTGATTGAAATAACCGATCAATTTTGGTCGGTTTTTGAATATTAAATTTTAATTTATTTTATATGAAAAACTTACCGATTTCGGTTAATTTTTAAAAAGTAAATTTTGCGGGATGCTAAAATAGTTTTTTGCAGTTTGCCCAAAAAAACTCGATCGAAGTTGGTCGATTGACCGAACTAATTCTTAAAATCGAGTTAGAGGATAAGTCATTTTCATAATATCTCTTCTGACTTATACAATAACAATAACCAAATATAATTTTATAAGTGGATTCTGACAAATACAATAAGTAAAATAAGTAAAAGAAAAAAAAAGAAAGCATGTGATAAGGTATTATTTAGTAATATTAATTCTGAAATATCTGGGTAAAGAAAAACTAGATGCACATAAAAATTTAGAATGATTTCTTGGAATTTGGTGGCCTAGTTAAGAAATATTTTGCCGTTTTAACTGTTGAAGCGCAATAAATGGTGTTGATTATTACAAAGATAGAATCTTTACAATGGACTGAATAAAGTTGTCTCAGTTCATATTTAGCCACGAACAATTTATGCTTATAATCTCCTATATTTCACTTTTCAGTATGGGACTGAATTTCTCCTCATTTTTTTCTTTTTGGGGCAAAAAGCCGCTCCACGAAGAGGATGGTGTGTAAGTGTGTGACAAACTGATATTAAAACCATACTAGTAACTTAGAACAGTAAATCCACTTTAGGTGCCGTTTGGTTAGAAATAAATTATTTCGAAATTAGTTATTTCACTCTTTTATAAAAATAAAAAATACTATAATTCCACAATAACTAATTTTGGTATTAGGTATATCATAATTTTATTACAATAACATAAGATAAACTCATCTTAAATGTAATTACGGAATGATCTCTTATTCCTCGTACCAAACGAGCCCTAAGAGGTTGCAATTCCCTTAGAACCATCATACCTTGACTCTGTAGATAGGCCAAATTTTAGTAAAAATAGTATGTGGTATCACTATTAAATGTGGTATTTATTTTTATCCAACAATTCTAATGTTATTTAATCACTATTTTATTAAAATTAATATGAAAAAATATTTTTACCATTTCTTCCTCGCTTCTCTTTGAACTTCAATTGAGATGGTTTCGTCGTCTCAATCGAAAAATGCAAACACTCTTATGTTGAATCTCTTTACTACACAAACACTTTACAAGGAATTTAAAAAATTTGGCCATTTCGCCGTTGTTTTCTTATGTTGCTTTTTTTCTTCTTTTTGCAACAATTCTGCTGCTTCATTGTTCCCGCAACAAACCAATTATATTTATACGATCGAAATCGGAGAGCTCGATCTCGAATATTTGATTTTACCCTAAGCTTAAAAATTAAGAATAATAGGTCCTGAACTTAGGCTAAGAAGTTTAAAAGTTAAGGACAATAGGTCTTGAAATTAGACTAACAAGCTCAAAAGTTATGGACACTTGGTACGGAACTTACAATTACAAGTTCAAAAGTTCATGTAGTCCTAAAGTTCTGAAGTTAAGTTCAAAAGTTAAGTATATGAGCAAAAGAGTATTTTCGTCGGACAGTTAAAATTTATTAAATAAGTGAGCAAAAACTAAAGATATTTTCAACAATAATTTAAAAATAAATACATGTGTTATTACTAGGTGACCGCACACTTCTCCCAAATTTTATTCACGCAAATCTCCATTTTGAAATGAACATATATTAATTAAGTATTAAACAGGACAAAACTCCAAACTCTATCCCACGTGCGATCCTATTGCCATTTGCCACCTACTACACTAAAGCAAAACAAAAGCCCATTGGCAACAAAGACAGCTGATTCAATATTAGGATATGAAAATCAAAAGTTCCAAAATCTAAAGCTTACTCCACTTAATTTGTCTCATGAAATTTCATTGCTTATCAATCATATCCGCTTCTCTTTAACAGCTACAAGTAAGGCTGGAAGAATAACGGTTCCGAACCGGAACCGTGACCGGAATCGCGGTTCCGGCGGTTCCGCGGTTCTAAACGGTTCCGGTTATACGGTTCCGGTTCCGCGGTTCCGGGCCGGTTCCACCCTTTAGAACCGTGGAACCGGAACCGCCAGAACCGGAACCGGACCGGTTCAGGCGGTTCTAAACGGTTCCGCCAACGGTCCAAACGGTTATTAAAATTTTTTTTTTAATATCGGAACCGTTTGGAACCGTTTAGAACTGCCGGAACCGGTCCGGTTCCGGTTCTATACGGTTCTATCCGGTTCCCAACGGCCATTTTTTTTAAAAATTTTTTTTTTTTTTTAAATTCTGAAAATCAGAATGTTGGTATTGCAGAAATAGCCGTTTGGCATTTTTAAAATTTAGCCATTTGACCCCTCAAATTTAATTTAACCCCAAACTTTATATAATTACACAATTTCCCATTTCTCAAATATAAATACCCCCTCATTCTTTCATTTTAATTCACCAATTCATCAATCTTACTCAATCTCTCTCAAGCTCTCTTACAATCTTTCTGTGCAAGTGCTTAATTTTTGTTGCAAATTCGTGAAACATTGTGAAGTTGTTGAATTGAAGTTTTCAAGTGTTCAATTACAACGATTGTCAATTTTCAAGAAGTTGTTCGTCAATCCGGTAAACTCGTTTCAACTCTTACGTGCTAAGAATATTTGTTGTGTGTTGATATTTTCCTTAATTATAATTAGTACGCCATTTTCATTGAAAAAAATGTTCGGAAAAGGTACATCTAAATCCGGTGAAAGTAGTAGCCAAAATCCTACCCCTCCCCCGGCTCCCCGACCTAGAAAAGATAAACAAGTTCAAACTAGTAGCCAACCTAGAAATACTAATGAAAACTTAGGAATACTTGATAGTGATCACCCGTGTTTTCAATTTAGCGATGTTAATTTTCTACATGATATAGCAGTCGGTGATAGAATAGATGATGATATTATGAATTTGCTTTATCCTAATGCACCAATATCTGAGGGAAATGAGGGTGATGATGATGACGAAACCCAACCTCCGGTAGATTTAGATGATACACCTACTAGTCCTGCTCCTAATGACCCAGAACACCCACCCGTACAAACTCCCACTTTTAGTAGACAACCTCGGAAACGTACAGAAACTTCATTAGTTTGGCATTTTTTTATTCAACTAAGAGATAAAGATAGGGCTAAATGTAAAACTTGTGGTAAAGAACTTGTTCATAGGTATACGGGTGATCGTAGCGGAACAGGTAGTTTAGTTAAACATATATATATACAAAAAAGAAATTTAAAAAATATTTTTTTCCAATCCCTCCTATTTTTGGTGTGGCTGCTTTGTTAAACCCTACTATGAAAGCAGGAGGTCCTAAGTTTTGGTATACTAGTATTTATCAATGTTTAGATCTTTCACCAGAAGAAATGGTTACACTATCTGATGCGAAAGCATCAATTACAGTGAATGCTCAAACTGTTTATAATGCTTATAAACAGGCCTTAGAGCATGCTAGGCCTAATATTCCAACTCCTACTTCGTCCACGTCACAATCGTCTAAAAGAGTTGCTGGCTTAACAGCTCTTAAATCGTGGACGGAGTTCAGGGGTACTCAAGGTGAGAATTTAGATGATATTTCCCATCTAAACGAACTTCAAGTTTATTTGTCGCAGGGGCTAGAGAATGATAATCCAGACGGATCTTTCGACCTTTTGGATTGGTGGAAGACAAGGGAAAAGCATTTTCCCGTTCTTGCAAGGATGGCTCGGGATGTTCTGTCCATTCAAGCGTCAACTGTTGCATCGGAGAGCGTATTTAGTCAAGCCAGACTACAAATAGGAGATCATAGAGCGTCGATGCGGGACAGCTTGGAAAAATCAGTGCTCTTCCGAGATTGGATCCGCTCTGAAAGAAGAAACTTTGGGATAGCTGAATCTCAACCCGAAATAGATGAGTGCTATGAAGAAATGCTAGCAGAAATTGCTCAAGAATCATCTTCACCCGGAAGTGGTGATGAACAAGCTTCATTTCCACCACCGCCAACACAACCACCTCCAAACCTTGAAGGTTTTATGAGATTTGTTAGAAATAATACATAAATTATGATGTAACTTGTACATTGGCATGTCTTCTTTTAGTTTTTTTTCCTTTTAATGGTGGTATTAGTACCATGTTGTGCTCATTCCATTGGGGGAAGGAAGACTAAGAAAGATATGCCATTTTGGTCAATAAATATGCTTTTTATCATATACTTGAATATATTTGTCTCAATATTTCTTTGTCTTTACTTCTATATCAATCCTTGAATATAAAATATTTATATAACATATAATATATAACATACAACACATAATACTATTAATACTAACTACTACACAATATACATTATTTATATACAATATATACTACTTTACTACAACATATACTACTTATATACAAAATATACACTACTTATTTTGAATATATACTAATTTCCAAACACAATATATGCTATAGTAACAACATAGTACACCATATAAAAATATATTCTACAATATACTAATCACTACTATACAAGATATTTAATTTAAAAAAAAAAAAAAGGTCGGAACCGCCGGGAACCGCCTGGAACCGCCAGACCCGCGGTTCCGGAACCGCCAAAACCGGAACCGGGTGGTTCCGGAACCGTATGGTTCCAGTTCCGGCTCCGGAACCGCCAGAACCGGAAACCGCCAGAACCGGAATCGTTTACCCAAATAAACCCAGAACCAGAACCGGATACAGCCTTAGCTACAAGTCTGAAACCCCACATGCCTTGCTCGCAAATCGCAATCTAAAGATTCTCTTGTCTATGTTTTTGTAGTTTGTACGGCGCAACTTCCTAACTTTTTCAGGGATATATTCGTAAATACAATATCCGTGCGCGGCGATATTATCCGTTTTAACGAATCAACTAATCGTCCCTACAAAGTACTCAACCACTTGCTTCCCACTAATCTCCACCAAATTCCAATATTACCCCTCCTGTCACTCTCTTCTTGACTCTCTTCATCTCTTTCTCCTTATAAACCAAGCTCTGCGTATTCTATCCTCCATCTTTATCACTCTTTTTCCCTTTGTGTTGCTAGATTCAAGCGAAAATGAGCCGTTTCAGGAGATTTGACCTTATTGACTACTCTCCTTCTCCTTCTTTCTTCCTCAAAGAATCCTCATTTCTCAGCCCCAAAACACTACTCCTAAACCCCTCATTCCACATTGAAGATGAGCTTGACTCCACTCTCGATCTCCTTTGCCCCACACCCACTACCCTCCTCGATCTCACCTACCCCTTTGACGACTTTGATACCATCACTGATCTGATCCAAATCGAAAGAACCCCTTTTTATACCTCCACTCGCCGGGTTCATCGCCGGGTCGGACTCGGTACTGAGTTGCAGAGTCTGTCTGATCGAGTCTCTGAACTCGAGCGGCTGTTCATTGAGGAGGAGAAGAAGAAGAAGAACAAGAACAAGAAAGTTTGTGAGAGGAAGTACACGTGGACGGCTGAGATCAAGAGCCCCGAGAAGGACGGGGTTGATCGGAAGTACAAGTGGATTGCTGAGGTTAAAGATGGTAAAAAGAAGGGTGCTTTGGATAAAAGTTACAAATTTACTGCTGAGATCAAAGGGAAGAATGAGGATTCGCGTACGTACACTTTCAAAGCATCAAATGCCGGCGGAGATGATTCTGAGAGTGAGAAAAAAGAGAAGAAAGATAACAAAAAGAAGAAATGTGAAAAATCTGAGGGTTCTGCACGTATAGTTGAGATTGAAGAGCCATCCGATCATGGGGCCGTCGTCTTAAGACAGGTTAACTTTTGATAATTCTTAATATATGTGAGATCGTTTGACTGAACATGGAATTTAGAACATTTCAGAAAGAAAAGATAAGATTTTTAACAAGACATAGATAATTGTGCGGCTATAAATCATTTCATTAAAGGTAAATGTTAGTAGGAGTAATTTCTAAATATAGAAAGATATTTAGATCTTTTTTGGACAGATCATAATTTGAAATGGATGGAGTAGGATTTTGTTGATCAATGTGGGTTTCTTACATTTTGTTTGGTAATTGTTTTTTGTGATGTATAGGTATTTGCGAAGAGGGTGGAGAAGAGAAGAGGGAAGAGGAAGGAGATATCACCACAAGATGCAGCATTGGCGATTCAGATGAGCTTCAGGGCTTACTTAATTAGGAGGTCGCAAGCACTGCGTGCTCTGAGGGAACTGGCCATTGCCAAGACTAAATTGAAGGAGCTAAGGGCTCTATTCAACAACTTCACTTACCGACGTCGTGTTGCTCGGGATGCTGAGGAGCGTCAGAGGTTCTCTGAGAAGATTATTGTGCTGCTTCTCACTGTTGATGCCATTGAGGTATACATATTTCGTGTTATCTTTCCTGTAGTCGGACTTCTCATTAAACGTTTATACATAGGTTCTTGTTGCTGGTCATTTGAATCAATTAGCTTTTCGGGTTTTAGCTGTCTAAATCGTGCTTACTCTGGTTCTTTATATTTTATATCGTGATGTATGACTTGATACTAAATTAAGGACGTTGATTTGAGTTAGTTTGTTACATTAGTGACTGTGGAAGAAATTATGAAGTAATAGTTGAAGAGTTACTCTGATAGAAAACATCACATCAAATTTTGTAATTTGAATAGTTAGATGTATTTGGGTTTTCGAAAGCTGTGAAAATTTTATGAAATAATGTTAATTGAGTTGTGTCAAACATTTTGGAACGTCTCAAACTGAAAGAAATCAGTAAATTGGAGTGGATAGAATACTAGAATTCTGCAACTTTGAAGTGGTTACTTTCTATAGTTCTCAGATGTTTATCAGTTGTTGCATGGTCTGATCCCCGGAAGTGGCCTTTCAACTTCCCTGTTTTTTAGTGGTTCTCCATTCCCCGTTCTTTTTCTTTTTCAACTCTGTTGGAATTGGGGGTTTCTGATGGTTTATCAGTAGAAATAGTTCATAAATAAGAGAGGCATTAGATAGGAATTCTGGGTCTGACTTTGGAACAACATAAACACGAACTTTGGTACAATTACTTTTTTAGACCAGTTTGTGTTTCTATTTTTGTTATTCATTTTCCATTTTAGATTTTCCTGGTAACATCAGAATGTACATTTTTTGCTTTATCTGACTAGATAGGTAATGGTAACGAATTATAAATAAGGATGCAGCTTATTTATCACTATGCTGCTGTCTCCTTGAATCGAAGCCGGCAAACAAGTATTTGCTGACCTCTCAGCTAGTTGTGCTTTAGCTTTCTCAAATCCGCAAAATTATTTTGGGTCTGTATTTTGATAGATGAGCATGAAATGATGCCTACTGCAACCAGAAATATTATCATCCACTATATTTATTTTATCTACAAATATGGAGTTTGTTGACGACATCAATTGTCTGCATATAACGAAATTGCATTTTCTCCATATTTGCAATGTGTTATGCAGGTCTTTGGCCCTCAACCATTTTTTGTGTTGTTGCTTTTATTCCAAAAATGCATTTATCATTCTCTTTTCCTTCTGTATTAGGGTGCTGATATAATGGTCCGATCTGCAAAGAAGTCAATGGTGGATGAGCTAGAAGCAATGCTTGATGTTATCGACCCCCAACCTGGGGGGAGGCCTATATCGGTTGCTAGGAGGAGAACATTTGATATGCCTGATGGTGCCATTCAGAAGGAACTTGCAGCTGGTGTTGCTCAAGTTGTTCAAATGCTTGACGAGTCCAAGGCTGCTGAATCCTTTGAAGCATGTTTATGAGTCCACTATGACATGTGAGATTCAACTGGTCTTTGGGGTTGCTGGTGTTGTATGTTCTAAGTAGGACTGACGACGGTGTGAAACTACTACTACTACTGCTGCTGCTACTGTTGTTACCTTTATTTTATTCTGGATAATGGAGATTATAGCTAGTATGTGATTTTCTGGTATGAAGTTTTCCCTTGGCTTAAGTCTTCCCACTTGTAGGGATATTGTTGATGCATGAATGATCATATCAATTGTTATGCTTGATGTTTCCTTACATGCATCTCAATATCTTGTGCTCCTACATTCAGCTTAGCTATAGCCTATAAGTTGTAAGCAAATGATTGGGTTTGTGAAAATGGCTAATTAGTATGGGCTTTTAGACAGGCAATACCACTGTTGATTAGAAGGTGAAAATATAAGTATTATTTTGTGAGTTGGGGTTGCATCATGCATGTGCAGAAAACATAACAAGAATATGAATCACCTTTTATTGCACTATAATTTTGTATCAGAATTTGGTCCCTTTTTCTTCTGGTAAATAGAACAGTAGTTGGGAAATGATCTGAAGCAGATGTAGAAATTCTACAAATACTATTTGCTGAATTTGCGTATAATATTTATTGTGCATACTTCTACTGGTTTTTTTGCCTTTTGAACAAGTAAGGTAAGTTATTTCCCTCCTTGGTAGAAAATAATTTCCTGTTTAAAATATGTCTGGCAATCAATTACCTTTTTTTTTCTTTTTTTTGGGAAAAATATTCAACTCCATAATATAACTCAGGATTTGTCAACTAGTGTGCTATAACGCTGTTCATATTTTCCTCTAGCTTTGGCAAGAGTCTAGGACCAGCTAACGGCAAGTAGTCCATTGTCTTATAATTCAAACAGAGGAAAATGGCCTGTAGGATCACTTCTGTTAATTTGTAATTTCCTACGAAACCAAATTTGCCTAGAATAGGAGAAATTAAGAAACTGCCATATTTCGAATCGATAGTTGCAAGTTAGCTGCATATTCAATCTACGGTTAATGGTCAAATATATCCTTGTACTATTAAAAATAGGCTATATTTATCATCCGTTTGAATTTCTTATCAAATATATTCTTACCGTTATACATTAGGGCCATATATATCCCTCAGTCATTAAAACACTCTTCCATATTTTTTAGTAGCACGTGGCATCTTATGATTGGACCAGACGACCCGTCTCATTCTTTTAATTAAACCTGCTCCATTCCTTTAATTAAACCCGCCCCATTCCCAAAGTATTGATTACCACCTGGACATGTGAATGGGAGCCTAAAAGGCGAAACAGATGTTGTTGAAAGGTTTTACTCTGTTTGAGATCGAAGCGCATTCCAGCATACATTTCAGAGTTGTCAACGTTCTTCATCATCAGTTCAATCTCTTTAAGCAACCTTTCTGCCTCATCTTTTATCTGAAAATAAACAATGGACTCCATATTCCAACTGTAATTCATCTTTATGCCCAAGGTTCAAATTAATGTTGGGCTCTAGTAATTTAAATACTGTTTGAAACAGCTAATAATGCAGCAACTCACTCTTGTGTTCTGGAGTTAATATATACCTGCAAGTGTAGTACTTAAAGTACAAAAGTCAGTAGCACACTGAAGTAGCTTTTCAGCAACAAAATGCGTTTCTCATTATCTGCAAGTATCTATGAAGCCTGCTTCTTGTAAAAGTAGATTTTGACTTGTATTTGCAAATAAGTTTTCTGGTAAACCATCTGAAAGTGATTAAGAGGATTAGAAATTTCTAGAGAAGTGTGAAAATAACTTCTTGAGGTCTGTAACTTTTTATAGGGTAAGCTATGCTATCCAGTAAGCAAACTATTGGGTCGGGACGGGTTTAATTAAAGGAATGGGGCGGGTTGTCTGGTCCAATCATAAGATGTCACATGCTACAAAAAAACATGGAAGGATGTTTTAACGGCTGAGGGATATATATGGCCCTAATGTATAACGGTGGGGACATATTTGATAAGAAATTCAAACGAAGGATAAATATTGCCTTTTTTAATAGTACAAGGATATATTTGACCCTTAACCGTTCAAACTAATCAAGATGTAGTCACTTTTTAGGCGAAGATAATATTTGGACAAAAGTATCCCTACTCAAAAAGCGGCAAAAACTCACTTTTTTATTTTCTCTTTTTACTTTTTTGAAACTCCAACATAACATGATGAATTTCAACTTGTAAACATTTGAAATTCTAGCATGTCATGCTAGATTTCACATTACATGGAGTTCCACCCTAGCATATTATGTTAGATTTTAATATACAAGAGGTTCGTACTCTAATGTATTATTCTGAGTTATTTTCGTATTTTAGATAAAGGAATTTTCTTTTCTGCACTAAATAATGGTTGTTTTTCACTTATTTTGCAAACATTGACCGTTTTTCAATTACCGGTCAGTTGATCCTATTTTTACTAAAAGAATGCTTCTTTTATTTTCAAATTTATATCTCCACCGAGCAGGGTCGAAGCCACATTGTCCTAAGGTTACTCAATTGATTACTCTTTACTGAAAAATTATATTGTGTATAGGTAAAATATTAGATTTTAGAGGTATATAACATATATTGAACACACTTTATCGGAAAAAAAAATTCACTGCTTTCAAATTTGAACATTCATAAAGAAACTTCTGCCTTCGTCACTGCTATCGAGGCTCCATCAATGTATAAACACGGCTATGCACAGCACAATGCTAGTCAATTGGTCTGCTTGACGCTTTAATACATTGTTGTTACTCTATTCGGTGCTATTGGAGGGATTTGCATCTATACTCGCTTTTTAGGTTACGTTTTAATTTGTGTCCGCTTTGCAAATAAAGTTATAACTCGCTTTTTCACATTAACTTTAGCATACGGGTTGAAGTAGCAAAAGCAATCACGTAAAACTTCATCATTCTAGTAGACCAGCCTAAAATTTTTATTTGTAATTGCTGAGCTTAAGCATAGTAACTGAAATTTTGTTTTCTATTTGCTGAAGTTTTGTTTGTAGCTGAAATTTTGTTCTCTATTTGCTGAAGTTTTATTTGTAGCTGAAATTTTGTTCTCTAACACTTAGGTTTTTGTTTATAATTTGCTAAACTTAAGCATATAGCTGAAGTTTTGTTCTCTAGCAGCTGAAGTTTTATTTGTAATTATACTAAATAAGCTGAAATTTTTTTGTCCTAAATTCATAAGTTGTCATTAAGATTTTTCAAAAACTTCAGCAAAAGATGATGACGTTATTTAGTTCATTTATAAAAACTTCAGCACTAAATAAGCTGAAGTTTTTTTGTCCTGGATAAGCTTTTTCAAAAACTTCAGCAGAAGTTGCTGAAATTATTTAATTCATTTGTAAAAACTTCAGCACTAAAAGCTGAAGTGTTTTTTGGACCTGGATTCATTAGTTTTGTCATAAAGCATTTTCAAAAACTTCAGCAGAAGATGCTGAAGTTATTTAGTTCAATTATAAAAAAAACTTCAGCACTATATAAGCTGAAATTTTTGAAAATACTTTCTAACATACCAGATAAATAATTAGATTGACAACAGTACCTAAATCATAAATTTTGGAAACAATAAACGTGAAAAGAACAGAATTATCATTGTCTACTAACTTACGTAATTATTTATAATTTATTGTTAAATAATCTGATAAACATATTAATGACAATCATCTCATGAACTGAAATTTACCAACAGCAACAAAAGAAAGAATAGGAAGAAGAAGAAGGAGGAGGAGGGGGAGGAGGAGGAGGGGGAGAAAGGGGGTTAAAGTTGTTTAAAAATAAATACAAATTAAAAAATTTTAAAAAAATAAATATAAATTAAATGAAAGGGACCAAATAAAATTACCCATGTATTTTTATGTGTTACTGCTACATGGTTCTCTCATTGGACTCTTTTCACTTTAGTAAAGCCTACTCGAGATGACTTCAACGTAGAGATTTCTCCAAAGCCTAAATGGATTGGGCTTCAAGTTTAACCCAACGTAGATTATCTTTGGAACTTTTCTTTAATAAACTAATGGGAAGATATTACAAGAATTTTCCTTTCGAGGGTTTTGGCCGGGCATAACAATATATTCATAAAATTAGCAAAAAATAGCTTTAGTTATAGATATTGGTATCAAATAGCCAATAAATATATATTACAATAGTATATATATCACAAGTTTTTTCTTCTTTGTGACAAGAAAATCCCACACAAACTAAAGGGGAAATTCTACAGAGCCGTGGTTAGACCTGCAATGTTGTATGGGGCGGAGTGCTGGCCCGTGAAGAAATCGCATGTTCAGAGAATGAAGGTTGCGGAGATGAGGATGCTTAGGTGGATGTGTGGGCACACCAGGCTGGATAAGATCAAGAATGAAGTTATTCGACAGAAGGTAGGGGTGGCCCCGGTGGACGAAAAGATGCAGGAAGCGAGGCTGAGGTGGTTCGGGCATGTTCGGAGGAGGGGCTCCGATGCCCCGGTGAGGAGCTGCGAGCGCTTGGAGATTGTTGGTGGTCGGCGAGGGAGAGGGAAGCCTAAGAAGCATTGGGGAGAGGTGATTAGGCAGGACATGGCCAGAATGCAGGTTACCGAGGACATGACTCTTGATAGGGGAGTCTGGAGGTCTAGAATCAAGATTGTAGGTTAGGGGCTCATAGGTGATTAGTGTTTTAGTATGGTAGTTCCTGCTTGATATTACTGCATGCGACTGTATTTATGTTGCTTATGTTTTCATAACTATTTACGTTACTTTTGTGGGAGTACCTGCTTTATTATTTGATTTTGTCTTGCTTGTGTTTCTAATTTTATCTTTGTTTCTTAATGCAGCTTTCCCATTTTTACTCTACTCGCCGAGGGTCGATTGGAAGCAGCCTCTCTGCCCTTTCGGGCAGGGGTAAGGCTCGTCTACATATTACCTTCCCCAGACCCCCAATTGGTGGGAGTATACTGGGTAGTCGTTGTTGTTGTTGTTGTGTATCGACATAGATATTAAAATTTTATCTGCATGCTTTGTATACCAAAAATATAAATTTATACTTATAGTTATTGCTGTCTTTATATCGATGTATATCACAATAAAAATATTGCATTATTTGTATATCACAATGTATAACATATAATAATGTGTATATTAAAAAATTATTAAAATTTTATTTTCCTTCTTCGTATAACACATTTTAGATTGAAAACTCAAGTTCAAGAAGACTCCACATGTGTATCCCCTATTGTAACTTGTGTATATCTTTATGTACATCAGTGATATCTCGTGTATATTATGTGTGTCTATGTATATCCATAAAAATTTGTGTTACATATACGATATGCAATGTGATATACACATGCATCCATAAATAAATTGTGTTGTATACAAGATATACAAAAGTGAGATACACAGACATCTTCAACAACTTATGTGTGATATGTACTGATGTACACGATATACAACGTGATATACACATATCTTAGTTGGATTTTTAGATCTGATTTTTTTACTTGAAATCAGTCTAAATCAATTCTAATCTTGCTCAAATTTTTTGAATAGCCTCGTTTCGATATTTTCAACCAATTTCAACCACAGCCACTCATTCAATCCAACCAAAAAAAGGAAGCGAGAAGAAAATAAGTGTGTAGTTCTTTTTAGGGAGAATATAAAAGTGAGTACTTTTTTTAAGATTTGGCTATGTTATGCCATTTGTCCGGGGCTATCTTTGCCAAACCTACTATAAGGCAAAAAAATTACAATTTTTGTAATGTGTTATTATAGTATGTCAATTTTTTTTCTTTTTCATAAAACACTATAGTTTAAAGCCTAATAACTGCAATTTGCCCAATTACCATTCATAGTACTGTTCAAATGTTATTAACTTGTATCACTTGTATCTAATACAATAATATTAACTATAACCAAGGCGAAATACAAGGGTGCATACAAATGATACAACTTCTACCAACTGAATATCGGGGTAGGCGAAATATAAAGGTGTATACAAAGCATATAACTTGTATCAACTGTTATGGGGTATATCAAAGGATACAACATATCGACTGTATTTGTTCACGCAACTAATAGAACTAAGGCAAAATATAAATAATACAAAAAAAAAATATTCTTGTTGAGATTCGAACACAAAACCTTTGCTAGCTAAACCGGTGGTCTAACCAACTGAACTGTAGAAAAATAAGATGTTTTTGTTGAGATTCGAACTAAAAACCCTTTGCTAGCAAAGCCCACATTTTAACCAATTGAGCTACGAGAGCTTATTAATATCTTATTTCAGTTCAACATGGTAAGGATTAATCTCTGCTATAAAATTCAAATATCACTACAAATAGTAAATTTGCATAAGAATTAACCTCTTTGCTATAAAATTTAAATATAGCTACAATTGATAAATTTACTAAAAGTATAGTTACGACTAATAAATAAAGGGTAAATTTGATGTGTCGCGTAATTTTCCCATCTAATTTCTGCATCAATTGTCCTATAAATTAGAAGGATTGCAATCTTTTTCACCAGATTTTTATTGACAAAATCTCAAAATTTTCTTTGCAAAAACTCTACCAAGTTTTCCCCCCAATACTATTTGCAGAAATCTCCCGTCACTTTAATTTCAATAGAGGATAAAATTATACATGAACCGAACTCTGCAAAACAAGAATATAATTATATACTATTAATTTACCAGATAATTGTGAAATATTTTGTTGTTAATATACAATGCAGATACTTAAAAGTGCTACACGGTCTAAATTTTTTACTTGGAATTAGTCCATAACCAAATAATTACAAACCTTTTTCAAAACAAACATCCTTATATTCCCTAGCATGTTCCTTTCATAGGTATAGGTTGCATAATTTCCTTGCCCGAGTATTAACTTCCACGAAATGCAGAATTAATAGAATATATCAATTAAAATTAAAATAAAGTTAAGGAGTTAGGGCCGACCATTACGTGTGGTTTATAGGTCTGCTAATACTACTACGCAATGAGTTCCATAAAAATAATAAAAATAGCTGAATATGGGCCACCACCTTTCTTCTGCCCCCTATTATATTTTAATTTCAAGAGATCTTCTCAATCTTTCCAATTTGACCTGTATCAAAACGACCTTTATTTTTATTCTTTTTATATATCATTCAATTCCCCAAGCTAATTAAATAATAATAAGTTTTGAATTTGTCGCATAGAAACACATGGAATACTAGTTTAAATGTTGCAGTTTGACGACACGAGATATAGGAAAACACGACGTAGAA
Source organism: Nicotiana benthamiana (assembly GCA_034376525.1). Lineage (NCBI taxonomy): Eukaryota > Viridiplantae > Streptophyta > Magnoliopsida > Solanales > Solanaceae > Nicotiana > Nicotiana benthamiana. Next base: position 50,279,338 of record CM067325.1, on the reverse strand, counting down.
AAATGTTGTGTATTTAAGTTAAGAACATTAGCGAATGTTTCTAAAGTACAGAAGTGTAAATATGATAAAAGAAATTAATTAGTTTAATAACAACTAAGAAGAATGTCAAAATATGTTTAGCAGCCTATGAATTAACATACCCTAGCTGCAGATCACGTTTCATTTTTACGTATTTTAGGTTGAATTTTCTAAATTTTATAAGGCTAGGTTAGGTCGCTTGACCTTCCCAATGTTTTAATTTGCTCCGTAAGTAATTTCTTCTTTTTTTCCTATTTTTTGTTTTTGCTTTATTATTTTATTCTGTCTTTTTTTTCTGTCCGCTAAACTGAAGGCTCAAACTGGAATTAGAAAATCTAAATTTGTTTCGATCTCTGAAGAAATTAAATATCATTTTGCATATATTTAATAATTAAACTTTTCTATGATATTTCTTAAATGTAGCGCCAATTAAGAAAACCCTATTTGATTTACTTCTAGCTATCCTTTTTTCAGGCTGCTGTCTTCACTTAAAAAGAAGTTAAACAAATAAGCATATGTTTTGTAGTAGGAATTATTTCTGACCTTTTTATCTTTTTATGGATTCAATAAGCTAAAGTAGATTTGATAAATCAATGATTTTCATGGTTCTTATTGATAAATTTGTTTGTTCAACTGTCCGTATTACTTGATGGAAACATTTCTCTAACATTAGTTTTGGTATTCTGAAAATAGTTATTCCACAAAAGTAAGTTGATTACATGTTTAAACATTTTTTGATTTTTTTTTTTTGCTTTATTCTTACTCAAGTTGATTTGAAGTAACTTACAACCAAATAACTTATATCCAACAACAACTCAGTATAATCCAACTTACTGGGGTCTGGGAAGGATAGTGTGTACGCGACCTTACCCCTATCCTGGAATAGAGAGGCTGTTTCCAAATAGACCCCCGACATCCTTCCCTCCAAGAACTTCCACCTTGCTCTTGGGGAGACTCGAACTCACAACCTCTCGGTTGGAAGTGGAGGTTGCTTACCATATCCAACATAAAAAAAAATCATGGTTTCTCAAAATCTTGATTGAATATATTTGTATATCCACCATCCCCACACTGTCCAAACAATGTGTGAATCTACATAATGTTATGGCCCCAAGCATAAGTAGTGACAGATTAGACAACTCAATAAATTAATTCCAAAAAATAATCAATCCCTACCACATCGAAGTGTGACTATAGTACGCTGTATTTGATTCATAGTTTATGAGGTTGGATCCCTCACACGTTTCTTTCCTTTTCATTGTAATGTAAAATCATACTTTATGCAGAGTCTCATGATACCAAAGTGTTTGTCCCTTAGATTATGTTTGGTCCACCATCCCTACCAATCTCTCCATTGGATTCAACGCACCCTAAATTAAGAAAGTTTTCCCTAGTTTGGTCCACCGTTCCAGCCAAATGTCAATCGCACTCCCTTGGACTCTGAGTTTTTATACTAACGCTCGTGTTCGGGGGCTAGTTTATGCGAAGTTCAATTATCGGGTCATTTAGTATTTTTGTTTTGTTTTATGTTATAAGGCATTTTATGGCGAACCTAGATACCCAAAAAAAAATACGTACTAATGCGGAATACTGGTGAGCGCAAGTTTCGTGTATCATAAGTCCTAGTTTTTTGATATTTGTCGAGGCGTAAGACCCAACGTTCTAGGTAAGTTAAAGATATAATTAAATAAATACAAGTTTAAGCTTTTGGATAAAATGATTATATACTAAGCTTTTGGATGAGATGATCACACGCTTCAATGTAATATCAGAGCAGACAACGATCCTGGGTTTGAGTCTCAGCGTTACCTAATATCAAAAAGAGTTTTCACGTGTTTGGCACATCAAAAAGAATCAAGCTCTGCACGTGAGGGGGCATGTTAAAAACATAATTAATAAAATAAATAAAAATATGTTCTTTCTAACATCTTAAACTTTAAGATGAGATAGTTACACACTTTAATAAGACGTTTATTTGGGCATAAGCTTCAAGAAATTTGAGTCAAAATTGCCGAATAAATTAATTTTTAATACTTAAATATTCAAAGTTAACTCATATAAATTCAAACTACAACATCTTAAATGTCAAAGGTCTTTTTATATTCCAATTAACTCATAGTAAATTCAAACTACAACATCTTAAATGTCAAAAGTCTTTTTTAATTATTTATTCTCAATAAAGAATTTCTCTTAGTAACAAATACTCCTTAGACCTAAAGTTAAAAAGAATGGACCTTGGGCCTAACTCAACCCCAAAAGCTAGCTTATGAGGTGAGGATTGCCCAAGCCATATAAGGAGACTAAGGACCTCAAATCCCTCCGATGTGGGACAACTCAACATCCCCCATCACGCCCAGATCTCTGGAGCGTGGACAACATAAATGGGGGCCCAACATCGATAACAATAATTGGGATGAGCCTGGCTCTGATACCATGAAAACCTTGAGATTAAACTGAAGAATCATGAAGAATATAGTGAGAGAATTTAGAGAGGAGGAGGAGCGTTTAAGAACTCTCTAGAAGAGAGAGAGAGTTTATTAATCAGAATAACGAAACAAAATGAAGTCCGCTCCAAAATATCTCTCCTACCTAACCTATATACACTTTGCACTTGGATCGGGTCGGGTGAGCCGGCCCAGAATTAAATAACTGTTGGTTGGGCTCAGATACACGGTCCAATCGTCACAGCCCAATAAAACATCCCATGAGTATACAGTGAATATACAGTGTGTATACAAAAAATATACAAGGCTATACAAGGCTATATCATATATTTTCTCTTATCTGGACAAAAAAGTACAAACTACAAAGTAAAGAGTTTTATCCTCCAATTTTTACTTTGCTTTTGCGCTTGCATCTTAATTTCTTCTCTATGCTTCATTTTGTACAAGACTATTTTCGCGTTCTTTAATTTACTTTTTCAAGTTTTTTTTTTTTTTTTTTTTAGAACTTCTCTTGGTATCGCTCTAGTTTAAATATTGTTTTGAAGACTCTATCCAAAATTATAGTGAGTGTGTGACTTATTATCTAGTTTTAGATTTTCAAATAATAACTTTATAGTAATGTCATTTTCGTCTTTTGAATTATTAGAAATCAGAGTATGATTTTTACAACTCTAAGTATATTCCATCATAGTCATTTTATAGTGTAATATGTATGCCTTTACGTGTTTTACTTTTCAAGTAAGAAAAAATATTCTTTTGTAAAGTTCAAGCACATGTTAGCTTGTTTCTTTTGTATGCCTCGTTCCCTATTAGATAAAACGTCTTTTCCATACCACCACATCTATAAAACTTAAGTGTTATCTTCCACCAATATAGGCATCAAAAATATGTTCATAGAAAAAGGATATGCATCAGAAATTATTTATATTGATAGTTAAAAGTGTATCAAATTTTTATAATTTTTGTATATAACAAATTAAATATATATATATATATATTCGATTATTATTTTGAAAATGGTTAAACAATTTCATTTTTTCGTCAAAAAGAATTGGACAAATCGGAGCTAGTGGCTTTTGTCTGTTATGATTTGCTGTAGTCTACTTCCTGTGATTTGTATGTAGCTTTGGTTTGCATTTATGATTTTATTCAAACACGCATTGCAAGAAAGACCTTTTTACGTTGTGATGCCTCATTTAAGACTCAGAATTGTATGCATTCAAGTAAGCAACACGCATGCATTAGTCTTCCTAGTCACTTGGATCAAGTTCTACGTTTTCAGACCCCATTGCAATTTTTTCAAAGTTTTCTTCTACACTATTGCATTTAATACCCAATAAATTTTTTCTCTGGACTTTCTTACCGATTGATAAGTGAATGACATTGCATGTAAGACATATTAATCGGTGTTTTAAAAAGTATAGACATAAGGCGAAGCGTGATATATATATTAGTGAGACTTAAGTCTCGAGGCGCACGGTATAAGTCACATAAGTATTTAATTTTTAATATTTCTAAAATAATATAATTATAGTAAATATTTATAAACATATAAAATTATATAAAAATAAAGAAAACTGTAAATATGTGACACACAAAAATACACACATATATATATGTGCATTTCATCACCACAAAAAAACTAGTGAAAACAGTCTACTACACACTACTTAAAAGCTCAAGTAACTTGAGTCGGAAAGAACAAAGTTTTCTACATGAAGGAACAAAAAGGATGACTAACCTGCAATTTGAACTTTGAACTTATTGCTATAAAGGAGAATGGAGTTCGCATTGTATTTGCAAAAAAAAATTGAATATTCGTTGCTTCTGGGAGCTATTAGCAGACTAGAGAACAAGATAAATAATTGGTAAAGACCATGAATTGGGGCTTCAATCGATAAAAAAAAGTCTTGATTTTAAACTTTAATATATTACAGTTCCTTTTTAAAACTTTTGAGTAATTACCAAGTTGAATTTTGATAATTTGGGTATTATACGAATGATTTATCCAACAAATTTTATTTTAATTTGAAAAGATTTCTAGGACATATGCCCCAAACACCTGGGCGTACGCCTCAAATTACTAAGTATACGCCTCTTAAAACTTTCGCCCTACACCATCGCTCTGGGGCATTTTTTGTGCCCCTCACCCTGAAAACGCCTTTAAAACACTGATGTGAATATGTCATTTTTAACTTGATGCAATTTAAACTAAGATGGTACCCACTTATTTTATTTTTTGTCATTTTTCACTTATTTAGTTAATGATTACTAACTAAACTATTTCTTAATCTTTCCAAATAGGCTCTTAAAGTTCTTGCACACTCCTTATGATTTTTTTTTACTGTCTTAATCATAATATTTCTTTAGAATGATCTTTATCTACTTCTTAAATGTTTCGCTTAATCAACACCCTTTTTGAGAAATTAGAAATATTTATTCATTAAATGCTAAGTTAAAACAGTCGTTTGATCCATTGGACCATTACATACTGACGATAGGCCTTGCATGACACTGAGGTTACCAAACTTAGCTGATTTTCTACATACATTAACAACACGAACTTGACATAAACTTCACCAGCTTTGTCCGCCAACATCCTGGTCGTGACATAAGGTGGTGGTATAACTAGAAGACTAAGTTTATTGATACTTGAATGCCTTGATGCTTCTTTGACCAAAAGATGTGCTACTTCATATTCTTGACGGAAGTTATGTCTGATCATCAGCATGACCATTCTGGATACCAGCCACCTGCAATTATTAATAAGAGTGTTATGAGTGGCATAGCCATGGTTTATGAAATTAATTACCTGGATTGCATCTGTTTCCACTTCAGATGGATAAAGGCTTTGTTCCCATGCTAGTTTAAGGCCATGGAAGAGAGCCTGTAGTTCAGTATGGATGTGTGATTTTGAATGGGTTTTCATTTGAAAGCCCATCACTCAGTCCCAATTGTTATTTCTAAACATGTCCCCAATTCCATCGTGTGTGTCACCATTTTTGAAGGTTCCATGTATATTGAGTTTATATCATCCCCTTAGTGGCCGTATCCAACTAATTTGGATGGGAATGTGTTTAGTAAGGTTACCTCGCTCTGTCATTAAGTTGTATTCTAGAACAATTGGTTTAATACAAAATTTAGAGAAACAACCTTAGTTGTGTTATTTATGTTATTATTTAGTTGTGTTATTTATGTTATTATTGTTCCTCTGTTAGGGATATAGTAGATATGCCCTAGATCCAATATCATATTTGATAACTTGAACATATTTTTGTGAATGTCATTTGATATAAAATATATGGCATTTGATATTCTTTTATCATTATTATTAATTATTTGATTAATTTGATAAGGTCCTTGATTAAATTTTGAGATTTGTCATCGTGATAGAGATCATGATAATGAGAGAAAAGTCTTTTACAATTTAATCTAAATCTATTCTTGATCGTAGGATTATTGATTTGGACAGTAGTAATCCGGTTAGATCAATATTTATGTGATCGTCTTTATCGGATAAAGATTAGTTGATCTCATTGACTAAATCACATAGATAGATGATGCATATAGAGATATGATCATTGAACCGACTCGTTGGATAATTCCTAATGGTTAGAATTACCATAAACTGTCAATAGGATATTTTCTTGAAGAATGTGATGTAACTATTTCCTTTGACTTGAGATCGTCATAGTAATTGACAAGTTATTTATTGTGCTTTGATACTAGACACCTATGGCCCTAGGGCGATAGTTGAAAGGATATTGGGTACGATTAAATACTTGTAGAATTAGTGATTGATTAAGACGGAATCTGTCAACTCTTGGTAATGAGTTTAAGCTCCATGTTGTCATGAATTATAAACGACCAAACTAAGACCTTGGCCAGGGAAATTGAATGAAAGAAGAAATGAGTTTCTTAGGTCATTCAATGGTCGATTATATTTGACATGAACACATAGTTGATCGCCTATTAGGATCTGACAGTTGAACCATATCCTAGGGTGATCCAGAGCTATAAGGACAGAAGGAATTACTATATTATTCTTCTACTGATTCTTGAGAGTAAATTGTATACTTCATGCTATCCGGTCGTTAAGGAGTGTTGCTAGACGCCACCCTTGATTAGTATATTGATATGATTAATTTACTACCGGTTTAGTATTGAACCTATGGGGCCGCACACTAACGAGTGTTCTGATCTTTGCTAAAGGATTAATTAACTTATTATTTGATAAATTAAATTAAAGAATTTAACTAGTCAAATAAATTTAGTTATTTGTCCAAATGAAATATTATTATATTCTTTGCTAGCACAAAGATTATAATTAATATTGTAAATAAATTGAAGTTTCTATTTGGAATAGAAATTAAATAATATCTCTTGGTTGAAATATATGTGATATATATAATTAATATTATTTTATATATTAGATGTATATAAAATGTAATATTAGTAAAAGCTTGTTAATAAATCTAATTTCGAATTGGATTATTAATTGAAGTTTTATCCTATTTGAAATGGGATTAATATTTTCAATAGGAAAATATTATATTAATAAAATTCAAAAAGTCAAAAAAAAAAAGGAAAAGAATATTATAGTCCAATTTAGAATTGGACATAACAAAATCCAGGTGAAAAGGAAAAGGAAAATTGGATTCAAAAATTTCAATAAAATTTCGTCATTAACAGAGAAGTAAATTTTGAAATTTCCTTACAAAATTTTTCAAAGTTCAAATAAGGAATGTCAGCACTCTCTCACGGTAAAACAAAGAAGGAAATTGGAAATTTTCATACAAAATTTTCCATAAGTTTATTTTTGGAATAAACTTTTATCCTAGGAAAATTATTACCTCAACCAAATAGGAAAAGGGTTTGTAGGTGATACTATATAAAGGGTGATGGAGAAAATTTGTATGGTTCTTTTTTGTTTTTTTTATTATTATTCTTGAAAAGAAACTCACTTTGTGAGAGTGCAATACAAAGCCAAGAGAGAAAATACAATTACATGAAAAGTGTTTCTTGTTCTTCTAATTTGAGTTGAGATTTTTGAGAAAAATTTCAACACAATATTCTTGTTCAATTTGTTCGCGGGTTTCATTGATCAAAGAGTTGGTAGCAAGGATCGGTCTCGGTGTGGATACGCATAGAGTCTTCGCACCATAGAAGGTTTGAGACACTTAGTCTCTTTTAAGAAAGCTTAAGTTGAAAAAGTTAACCGAATGTTGACTTATATGTTATAGGGCTCGGATGTGAGTTCCGATGGTTCGAATATCTTCGGGAGAAGATTTGCGTTTTAGGAGCTTGATCAAAATGTGTTTTGGAAGCCCGACGTAGATTTAGGCTAGAATTGGCGAAATTGAGTTTTTGGTGTTTTCCGGTTGATATGTGAGATTTTTATATAGGGGTCGGAATGAAATTTTGAAAGTTGTAGTAGCTTCATTGTGTCATTTGGGCTGTATGTACAAAATTTCAGATCATTTGGACGTGGTTTAGTACACTTTTTGACCAAAAACAAAATGCGAAAAATTTTAGAGCCTTAGGCTTGAATTCAATCTGTTTTGGTATTTTTGATATTGTTTGAGGTGTTTTAAAGATTTGTATAAGTTTTAATGGTAGTATAAGACTTGTTTGTGCTGTTAGTGGAGGTCCCGGGGTACTCGGGGTGATTCCGGATGGTTGACGGAAGGTTTGGAATTGAGTTTGAAAGCTGAAGACTTTTGGTTGCTGCCATAACCGCATATGCGGTTGAAGGATCCCAGGTGTGACCTCGCAAATGCGGGCAATAAGTCACTAATGCGGAAGAGGCCTAGGAAGTATGTGACCGCAAAAGCGGTTGATTGACCACACCTGCGATGGCACAGGTGCGGAGCGGGTGTCGCATATGCGGTTTAGGGGACGTTAACTGAAACTGCAGGTACAGCCATTGGGACCGCAGAAGCGGTCACGCAGGTGCGAAAAACCTGGGTCAGAATGTTTATATTTTCTCCTTCGCGATTATCATAGGGTTTCACTACTTTGAAATACGAATTTTGGAGCCTTGGGCGATTTTGAAGTGAGAAATCAAGGAGACATCATTCAGGTAAGGTTTTGGATTATGAAAACTCATTTTTATGGTATTAATTCAAGGATTAGAGCTATCATTAAGGGTAAAATTAGAGAAACTAGGGCTTAGAAACTTATGTCTTTAATTGAGGATTTGAAAGACCATCTGTGGTCGGATTTTGGAACTTTTTATATGTATGAACTCGTGGGGAGATAAGGAATCTAAAGATGTAAAATTTATCGAATTTCGCAATGTGATCCCGGGGTCGGGTTTTGGTAGTTTTGGGACTCACGTTGTTTTTCAATTATTTTCGAGTGAGCTTGTTCACTTTAGCATATTTTGATGATTACGTTCTGATTTTGGTAGATTTGGAGCGTCCGGAGGCCAATTCAAGGGGCAAAGGCATTGCGAGCTAGAGTTTGAGCCGAATTGAGGTGAATAATAATTTTAAATGCTTTCCTCAGGGTATGAAACCCCGGATTACACAATATTCGGCTATGTTGAGGTGATGGACATGCTAGATGACGAGTGTGGGGTCGTGCCTCGTTAGGGATGGTGACTTAGTCCATCCTGAATGATTGTTTTACTGGGTACTTAATAGTAAATTATTTGATATTATCATGTTTTGGGCTAAATGACACATTTGGGCTTCGTGCCAACTGTTTGGAACCTTCGGGGATTTTACTGATATTTTCCCTTTTGTTTGATTTCATACTAGTGCTCAGTCATGCCATATATTTACTGTTTTCAAAACTCAGCTATGTTATTTTGTTATAAATACCTTAAATGATATTTTTAAAGATATTTTGAGCAGAGATCATATTTTACTGATGTCCGAGGGGCATATGAGATTCTAACTGAGTAAGGCCGAGGGCCCGTATTGTGAGGATACATTTGGATCAGGCTACATGCCGCAACAATGATATACTGATTATGATGATGAGGCCGAGGGCCTAAGATTATATGTCGCAAGGTGGCTTGTGATTGGTATGAGGCTGATAGCTTGTTTATGATACCACAAGATGGCTTGATATTGCGTTTGGTCCGTAAGGGGGCCCTCTCGAAGTCTGTACACCTCCAGTGAGTGCGGGTACCCATTTTGATATGAGATATAGCCCGAGGGGCTGGTATTGTTCTGTGATATTGCCCGATAGGATGATTCTGTTGTTGTTGCTAAGTCCGAGGGGCATTTCTTGTGTGTTTATCTTTCTAGCTGCTTTTCCTTTAATTATTTAACTGCTTAAACGATGTTTTATGAGATTTCACTATTTAATTGTATTTACTAATTTTGTTCTGCCTCTTATAGCTTATTGTTGTGTTTAAGGTGATTTTATACCGCTTAGCTTTATTTATTGTTATTACTCACTGAGTTGGAGTACTTATTTTACTCCCTGCACCCTTATGTGCAAATTCGAGCACGACAAGTCCTGCTACTGAGGGTTGATAGTTTCAGCAGATTTTCGAAGATTTACTAGATAGCTGCTTGGCGATTAGCAGCCCAGTGCATTCTCACTCTGTTTTATTTCCTTTTTCATTCAGTTATGTAGTAGTGGAGTAGACTCTCAGACTTGTAGTATTGTTTTAGATGATCATGATTGATGACATCCCGATGTCGGACTATGTTGGTTTTTAATTCCCTAATAGCTAAGGCTGTTTCATTTTTGTTAAGAGGGTCAGTGACATAATTTCTGAGGATATTATTATTTGAAATCTATTTATAGTCCCAAATATTTAAAGAGGATTTTTGGTATATGGACTATATAATTCCTTATTTCACATAGCCCAACCTTTAAGAATGCTTCTGCAGCAAAAGGGACAATTGGAGATTGGCAATTTAAATATTTCTTATCGAGTAGGTCTGCCCAAAGGGTATGAGGGTTGTTTATGAGGGGCCAAAGTATTTTTTTAAGGAGAGCTAATTTTTTTGATTTTGCTTTCTTTAAGCCTAATCCCCCATTTTCTTTATTGTTTGTAACAACATCCCAACTAAGTAGATGCATTTTCTTTTTTGACTCAGTTATTCCTTATAGAAAATCCCTCTAAATTTTGTAAATAGTTTTTAGTGCTTTGGCGGGCAATAAAGTGTATTGCGTGTAGTAGGTTGGTAAACTAGCAAGGGTGAGTATAGCTAAGGTGGCTCTTCCCGTTATATTCATGCAATGTATTTTCCAACCAGAGAGTTTGTTGCGTGTGTTATTGATTATGTATTGAAAATATTTTGATTTGGGATGACCTTGAAGGATGGCAAAACCTAAGTAATTGCCAAAGGAATTACTACTTTTGATGCCAAAGTAGGTAGAGGTGTTACTAATACAATATTTTGAGCAATTTTTCGAAAATATAATTGGATTTAGCATAGTTAATATTTTGTCCAGACAGTTCACAAAATAGATTAGGACCATTTCGAATCGTGGAGCATGTTTTATTATTTATTTTTATAAGGTCGTCAGCTAGGAATAGATGGGTTAGGGCAGGACCTTTGGTGCATATATTAATTGGGATCCATCGCTTGATATCAACTTGGTGATTAATATATCTTGAAAGCATCTCCATACATAATATGAAATATATACGGATATAAGATCTCCTTGTCTGATACCTCTACTAGGGTTAAAAAAGTTTATTGTTGAGCCATTAACTAGTACTGTAATGGTACTAGTAGTAACATATGACATAATAAGTTTTTTCATATTAGGAGGAAATTTAAGAAATAGAAGCTTTACCATTCAAACTTATTAAAATCGTTTTCTAGGTCTATTTTAAGTAACATACTCTCAATTTTTCCACTTGTTTTTTTTTTTTTGAAACTAGAGATAATTTCCTGGATAACAATAGCATTATCCCCATCCCTTCTATTTTTCATAAGTTTGATTGATATGGACTGATTAATTTGTCTAGGAAATATTTAATTCTTTTTGCGATAATTTTGGTGATGATCTTATAAATTGTATTACGTAGGGCTATGGGTCTGAAATTTTTTAGATTGTTGGTGTTAAAACTCTTGGGGATTAGATACAAGAAAGTGATATTAATGTCGGGAAGGATAGAGTGTTTGTCGAAAACCTTATGACAAAGGGTACGTATTGAGTTTCCTAATATGCCAGTATTTTTTGAAAGAAAAAAGAGTGTAAACCATCCGGTCCCTGTACTTTGAAAGGTTTAAATGAGATTCCTATAATATGCCAGTATTTTGAAAGAAAAAAGTCTATAAACCGTCTAGCCCCGATACTTTGAAAGGTTTTAAATGAGAATAAAGCTGAATTTATTTCACTATCATGGAGTGGTTTGTCAAGAGAGTAGAGATTCATATTATCAAAGCTTGGCTGAGAATTTTTAATACTAAGCCAATTTGATTGATTACGATTAGTTGTGAACGTATCTTGATAGTAATTCTCTGTGCGTGTTAATAGGTCAGTGTGTTTGTCTACCGAGTTTCCATGCTCATCTTTGAAAAAGCTTATATGATTTCATCTTTTCCTATTAGAAACACTAAAATTAAAAAATTTATTATTTGCATCTCAGTCATCGATCCAAATAGTATGGAATTTAAGTTTTCAATAATCCTCGTCTAGTATTAGGAGGTTGTTATATTCTATCATGAGGCTTTGTTCAAGATTTTGTAGAAAATGGCTATGGCCACAATTTATAGAATTTTGAATATCATAAAATTGGGCTAACAACCTTTTTTTATTCCTAAAATATTTTCAAAGGTTGATTTCCCCCACATTTGTACTTGGTTGGTGAAGTTTTTGATATTTACAATGAAATCTTCATTGTGCTAACAAGCCCTTACTGTATTAATAAAATCCGTGTAAGTGCATCAAATATTTTCTTATCTAAAAGGTCTTATGTAATTTTGATTCACATAGTTTAATTTGACTAAAATAGGATTATGGTATAAATATATTTTTGGAAGATGGGTAACTATTGTGTTGGAAAAAATTTGCAACCAGTTTTTATTAGCAAATAATATGTCTAATCTTTCTATGATCAAACCTTTATTTTTTCTTCTATGATTAGACCAAGTAAATTTATAGCCTTTAAAACCTAAGTGTATTAACGTGCACTTGTTAATTTAATTTCAAAGCTTAGAGGATCTATTAGAGTGAATAGGTCTACCACCCAATTTTCAGACGAACTAACTATATCATTGAAATCTCCTCCTATCAACTAAGGTCCTTCATAATTTTTTGATATGGAAATTAGGTTCCTAATAGTGTCTCTATTATTCTGGTTTGTACTTACCTAAATAGAACTAAGTAGCCAAGATTATCTAAAGGGTCATACCTCTAACGATGCATGAATTTCTTGTTCTATCCTACTAAAGTGTTGAATATTAATCACATTGTGATCATATAGAAATGTTATTCCTCCAGAAAGACCCTTAGCGGGAATGTCATTCATCTCTGAGAAGTTAAAGTCATTAAGAAGAGTTGCATGGGAGGTGATCCTAGTTTCTAATAATGTCACCATGCATGGTCTATGAGTATCTCTGATTTCCTTAAAGTTCCTTCGAAAATCATTGTTATTTTCCCCTTGAATGTTCCAGAAAATTATAGGAGTGGCTCTATTCATTGGAATTGTTTGTTGTGGTTGGTTTTGGTCTCTACTTTCACAAGGTTGTTGTGGTTCCTTCTTATAGATGGTATTAGAATCACTGCATGCTTCCTCGTTGTTGGATCCTGAGGGGGTTGTATGTGCATGGAGCATTGAACATTACAGTTGGACAATTGAAAATGTACTTCTTGCTCCACATTCCCTAAAAGAATAATATTTTTACCTCGTTTAGGTTTAAAATTTTCACACCTAGTTCCATACCTAATGGAGGGATTTCTTCTCCTTCTCCTACTAAATTCTATTCTTGTTCTTGAGCATTATGTTAGGGATTGGGTTTTGGGTATTGGGTTGTTGTTTACCTCCTGGGCTTGTTCTTGTTTTGTATGCAGACCTCATGGCATGGATATTAGGTTTAGATGAGCGATCTCCTCTGGTAGGAAGAATGAGAGGTTCATTGGGAGATTTAGAGGCATGTGTGTTGGGAATTCATGGTAGGTTCCAGTGGTATTGCAATGTTCAACTTAGAGTGTGGTTTATTGTTGGGGCTCATGGGTGGAGTATTTTGTTGATCCACATTTGATTGGTATAGTTGTTCATGGCTAGCTGCATCCACTCAAAAATTAGTTGGTCTAGGTAACTGGTGTTCTAAATAATTATTACTATCTCTTGACCATTGATTTGTATGTTGAAAGTGATTGCATGGCGTAGTGTGTTGGAAACACGTTCTCAAGGCATTATACTAAACGTGTGTTCATATTTGTAGGTTTTGATGAATGACAAACTATGCGCAAATTGACATATGATGCGGTCCAAGCACAAGCGCGAAATTGATATATAACAAGATTCAAGCACAAGACAAAGATCGAGATTAAGTTTTATATGAGTCGGTATAATTGTGATCTTGATCCGACAACTTAAACTCAAGACTTGGCTTCTCTCGTAAAAATACTTTTAACAAATCATGCATATTTAATTTAGAGCAAAATGATTTTAAATAATGCATATTTACTTTTGTCAAAATGATTTTTAAACACGCCTCTAAAATCTGGACTAAGATAATCGATAATGTACTTATGATAATCGATTATGTTTAAGTCAGCTGCTTGACAATCGATTGTGAACTAATGACAATCGATTGTGTTAAGGCAGTGAGCATCAGATTTTTCAAATCTGCATGACAATCGATTGTGAACCTTATGACAATCGATTGTGATAAGGCAGTGTCCATCAAAGTTTTTAAAAGCTCAAAATAATCGATTGTGAAGCTAATGACAATCGATTGTGAAGAGACAGTGTCCATCAGATTTTTCAAAGTCACAAAATAATCGATTGTGAACTTATGACAATCGATTGTGTTGAGGCAGTGTCTTCCAGACTTTTTCAAAGTTATTAAATAATCGATGAACTTATGACAATCGATTGTCAAGAGGCAGTGTCTAAATTGATTTTTCAAGACTGATATATAATCGATTGTTAACTTAGTATAATCGATTGTATAACTGACCGTTGCCAAAATATTTTCAAATACCGTCAGGTAATCGATTATTGATTTCCTATAATCGATTGTTTTAATTAAAATCTGGAAATGATTTTTTGAACGTTGCCGAGTAATCGATTGTAGATTGTTGACAATCGATTGTTTTACGTAAAATCTGGAAAGGATTTTTTGAACGTTGCCAGTAATCGATTATTAATCTTATATAATCGATTGTTATGCGTAAAATCTGGGATTGATTTTTGGAAGAACTGGCAAACAATCGATTGTGGTAACTTGACAATCGATTGTCACTGAGTAATTTCAGCAACTCTTAATTGGCAATTAGGCAACGGTAATACAAGGTTTTTCAACTATAAATACAGCTTCAGTTCAGTCTTTTAAGTAAAACAACATAGAACAACTGATCATACAATTGCTAAAGCTTGCATACTTTATTGCTTATCATTTTATATTCATTACATAAGCTTTTGAGAGCCAAATTCTTGTCAAAAGTTGTTGCAATCTTGAGCGTATTCTTTTTACTCATATCTACTCTTAAAGGAGTGTCTTGTTTGATGGCTAAGTGTTTTTGGTACACTTGAAGGGAAGTGTTAGTCCCTTGTGTTGTAAGAAGGAACTTGTGTTTCCTTGGTTGAAGTCTTGCAGTGTTGTATCTCCGAGCAAAGGTTGTTGAGGCTTGTGTCCTCAAGTTGTAACGGTTTGTTAAGCACCCGTAAGCTTAACAAGTTAGTGGAATTCCTGAGAGAGTCTCTCGGGGACTGGACTAGCCACGGGTTGTGGTGAACCAGGATATATCGGTGCGTTTGTTCTAATTTATTTACTTATCGCACTTATTTATTTCCTGCAATTTTTAAATTTCGCAAGTTTACGCTAATTTTATTAAAACGCTATTCACCCCCCCCCCCCCTAGCGTTAAGCGTATTATCTAACAATTGGTATCAGAGCCCAACTCTCTGAAGACTTAACCGTTTGAGAGAAACATCCATGGCTTCTACTCGTGATTCTTTTGCAGGAATAGGTGAAGGACAATGCTCCACCCGACCACCGCTATTCGATAGTACAAATTATACATACTGGAAGGAGAGGATGAGAATATTTGTACAATCAAATAGTTTTCATCTTTGGAAGGTCATAATGAATGGAGAACAAATTCCAACCAAGAAGGTCGAAAATGAATGGGTCCCAAAGTCCGAAGATGAATACGATGCGGATGATATCCGAAAGGTGCAAAATAATGCTAATGCTATTAATTTATTATATTGTGCTGTAAATGCTGATGATTACAGGAAGATATCTTGTTGCACAACGGCGAAACAAATGTGGGACAAGCTGGAAATTGCGTACAAAGGTACGGACCAGGTAAGGGAAGCTAAAATTGATTTCCTAACCCATGCATATGAATTGTTTCACATGAAGGAAGGCAAAAAGGTCGATGAGATGTTTGAACGATTTTTAAAAATCGTAAATGATTTACATGCTCTTAAGAAGACCTTCACGGATAAGGAACTTGTCCGAAAAATTCTCCGAAGTCTCACTCCGGAATGGCGATCCAAGGCCGACGCGATTCAAGAATCCATTGGCATTACAAATGTCACCATCGACGCATTAAGAGGTAATCTTAAAACTTATGAATCTACTATACTTAACCCTCTTGTTGATGATCAAAGGAAGCAAAGAATTGCTCTCAAGGCAAGCACAAGCCAACCTCAAAATGATGAGGACGGAGACAACAAGTTCGGACTCGTTATCAAGAGATTTCAAAAGTTCATGCGAAAAGAGTATGAACGAAAGGGCAAAAAGCAAGGAGATCAAATAAAGTGCTATGAATGCGGAGAAACCGGCACATTAAATCAAATTGCCCAAATGCTAAAAAGGAGAAGAAACCCTTCAAGAAGCAAAGAGCATACATATCTTGGGGAGGCGACTCCGGTGACGAGTCAAGTGAGGAAGAAGAAGACGAAGCCGCAAATCTTTGTCTTATGGCACAAGAAGACAACAAAGAAGAGGTATGTCAAATTTCTTCCAAAAATTTCTTTTCCCTTGAGGAACTGCAAAATGCTTTTGATAAGTTGTATAGCGAATTTATTAGAGCTTCAAAAATTGTTAAGAGTATAAAAGAAAATGCTTCTTTAAAAGAAAAAGATTTTCAAAAACAACTCTCTCTTAAAGAAAAGGAATTGGAAAAACTGATTTTAGAAAATGAGAAGTTGAAAGAGGAAAACAATTTTTTTGGCAAGAGAAGCGCCGACAAGCCTGAAAGTTCTAGAAATTGTACTTCTTGCATGCATCTCAAAAATGAAGTAGAAAGGCTTAAGGGCACCTTAGATAAGTTTAACTCTTCTCATAAAAATTTGAATGAAGTGCTTGTTAATTTGAAGTCGACCAAGCATGGCATAGGTTTTAGAAACGAGCCTAAAGAGAAAGTTGAATGCTCATCCTAGATACAACAAACCTAGAAATGGTTCATCAATCGCAACCTAGAAATAATCATAATGCACATTCTAGGCCAAACATTAGAAAGAGTTTTGAACCTTTTAGAACACCTAGAAATGACTTCCAACCGAGAAATAACTATTCTAGAAATGATGCATATCCTAGAACAAATGGTAGGAGAAATGTTTTCATGATTTGCGCAATAGTTATATTGTCAAGAATAGAGCAAATGAATTTCGTCCGTCCAATTACTATCAACCTAGAAGGATGAATAATCCTAACGTGACTTGTCATTATTGTAGACGAATTGGACATATTGCTCCTGCTTGTTTTACACGACATAGACATAACACTCAATCACATCACTATGATTTGCCTAACCCCCAAGGACCCAAAATGGCATGGGTACCTAAAACTCATTAATTTGTTTTGCAGGTATGTTTGAAGGGATCAAGTGTACTGTGGTACCTTGATAGTGGATGCTCCAAGCACATGACGGAAGAGGAATCCAAATTCCTTCAACTAGAACACAAGGAAGGGGGAAGTGTTATTTTTGGTGATAACAACAAAGGAAAGATTATCGGAATCGGATCGGTCGGTAAGGATGAAATTTCTTCCATTAAGCATATATTACTTGTGAAAGGTTTAAAACATAATCTCTTGAGCATAAGTCAATTATGTGACAAGGTAAATCTTGTTTTATTTGATTCGGATGAATGCTTAGTTTTTAGACATAGCGATTTTAAAATTATCCTTCGTGGTTTTAGAATGGATAACATTTATATGGTTGATCTTGCAAATTCTTCACCCGAATATGTAAATTGTTTAATGAGCAAAGAGGATGATTCTTGGTTATGGCATCGTAGAGTAGCTCACATCAACATGCATCTTTTGAACAAATTGGTTTCACAAAATTTAGTCGTTGGTCTTCCAAATTTGAAATTTGAAAATGACTCTATTTGTGATTCTTGTCAAAAAGGGAAGCAAACAAAAGCATCTTTTAAATCGAAAAACATTGTTTCAACTACTAGACCATTGCAATTGCTTCACATGGATTTGTTTGGACCATCTCGCATTGAAAGTATTGGTAGAAATCGTTATGCCTTTGTTATTGTTGATGATTATTCCAGATTTACTTGGACTTTATTTCTTGCCCATAAAAGTGATGCTTTTCAGATTTTTAAATATTTTCTTAGACGTATTCAAAACGAAAAGGAAACAACCGTCACTTCAATTAGAAGTGATCATGGGGGAGAGTTTGATCACAATCTCTTTGCGGACTTTTGTGACGAACTCGGTATCGAGCATACCTTTTCCGCTCCACGAACACCACAACAAAATGGTGTGGTGGAAAGGAAAAATAGGTGTCTCGAAGAGATGGCTAGAACCATGCTCGAAGAGGCTAAGATTCCCAAACATTTTTGGGCGGATGCCGTGAGTACCGCATGCTACATTTTAAATAGAGTAGTCGTAAGGCCAATACTCATGAAAAACCCATATGAACTCTACAAGGGAAGGAAACCAAATATCTCCCATTTTAGAGTATTCGGTTGTAAATGTTTTATTCATAACAATGGAAAAGATCAATTGGGAAAATTTGATGTCAAATCCGATGAGGGAATTTTTATTGGGTATTCTTCACATAGCAAAGTATATAGGGTATTTAATAACAGAACCCAAACTGTGGAGGAATCCCCTCATATTGTGTTTTCCGAAAGTAATGCTCACTTGGCGAGAGAGGATTCTTGTTCTGATCTTGCAGGTATTTTAAATAGCTTAAAAGACAAAGTACAAGAAGAAACTCCTAAGGAAATTCAAGATGAAATCTTTGAACAATCAACGGAGGAAATGCCACAATTGGAGAAAGAAACGAAAATGCCTAACGAGTGGAGGACAATCAAAGATCACCTTCTCGAACAGGTAATTGGCGAAGTCGGAGAAAAGGTAAGTACCCGAAACTCTCTTAAGAACACCTCAGGACACACTTCTTAAGAGATCACGTTCTCATTGCATTATTTCGCTACAAATTACTAACTTGAGCGTCGGAGACATCTAATTCTCTTTTGCAGGTATCGCCCTAAAGGCAGGGGGAATTATAAAGAAATGGCATAGAACAATCGATTGTTACAGCAAATAATCGATTATTTTACTGTGCGGACAATCGATCAGCAAGTATCACTAATCGATTATTTATATTTGATGCCTATTATGCATTTGTGTTTAATAATCGATTTTTTAACTGTATAATCGATTACCGTCTCAGCCATTCAGTACTGCTTTCCTAAAACAATCGATTGTTTCATAAATATAATCGATTATTTTCCGAGTCTGAAAATCACCGTGCTCACTGTATTACAACAATCGATTATCATAATTCAACAATCGATTATTTTTTGTCAGAAATTCAAATATTTGTTACCGTTTGGGCCCTGCAATCGATTTTGTGTCAGTTTCGAGTTCAAGTCAAAATCTGCTCAACAATCGATTATTTCGTGTCAACAATCGATTGTCTAACGGTCAGTGCAATTTATTTTTACCGTTTTTGACTGTTTTGGCTCATAAATTTCTGCAGATGTTCATCATAAATGAAATGCCATTCTTCCCATGATAAATAGGCATCATAAGTCTTCAATTTTATTCACTCAAGGATCAATCTTTGCTCCCCGAATATCGTTTGATTTTCTATTTCATCACCCGAGTCCTCAAGCCTCGGAAGCATAATCATACCACTCTTTCCCAAGAGGACGCTAAGCTCATGCATGCCATTATAACCGGAGCTCACATCAATTGGTGTAAGTTCGTCAAAATTCACATGCGTGATGCCATAGGAGATGATAGACCTCTTCCCTATGCCCTCCTTATTATGAATTTTCTTGAGGCTTCCGGATTCAACACTTCCATCGGTCCTCTCAAAAAGAGTACCAAGAAGTGGGAAATTTCAGAATCCTCCTTTCCCCATGACGGCGATCATGTAGCTCCTGCTCCTCCTCCAACTCGTCGATCGCGTCAGCCTCAAGAACCTTCTCTTCAATCCATTTCCGACCAAATTGCTTCATTGACCACCTCTGTCGGTCAATTGACACATGAGATCCATGGATATTTTGACCATGTTCATTATCCATATACCGGTTTTGTTCCCTATGAAGCAGTGCTGGATGATGAGGCGGGAAATGATGATGAATAATTTCTTTATTTGTTTTTCTATTTTATTGTTCTATGTTTTATTGTTCCCGTTATGTAACCGTTTTTTTAATAAATAAATAAGTTTTTTGATTATTCTATGTTTTTTTTGCTAATGGCAAAAGGGGGAAGATAACGGGTATGCACTCTCACTCAATACTTATCGGCATAAATTGAGGGGGAACAAATTGCATATCTATATACTTGTTGCATATCTTTACTTGTCTTGAATCGTCATTATGAATTGCCTAATATGCATATCCCGCTTAAAGTTTGCCATTATCAAAAAGGGGGAAATTGTTGGAAACACGTTCTCAAGGCATTATACTAAACGTGTGTTCATATTTGTAGGTTTTGATGAATGACAAACTATGCGCAAATTGACATATGATGCGGTCCAAGCACAAGCGCGAAATTGATATATAACAAGATTCAAGCACAAGACAAAGATCGAGATTAAGTTTTACATGAGTCGGTATTTAATTGTGATCTTGATCCGACAACTTAAACTCAAGACTTGGCTTCTCTCGTAAAAATACTTTTAACAAATCATGCATATTTAATTTAGAGCAAAATGATTTTAAATAATGCATATTTACTTTTGTCAAAATGATTTTTAAACACGCCTCTAAAATCTGGACTAAGATAATCGATAATGTACTTATGATAATCGATTATGTTTAAGTCAGCTGCTTGACAATCGATTGTGAACTAATGACAATCGATTGTGTTAAGGCAGTGAGCATCAGATTTTTCAAATCTGCATGACAATCGATTGTGAACCTTATGACAATCTATTGTGATGAGGCAGTGTCCATCAAAGTTTTTAAAAGCTCAAAATAATCGATTGTGAAGCTAATGACAATCGATTGTGAAGAGACAATGTCCATCAGATTTTTCAAAGTCACAAAATAATCGATTGTGAACTTATGACAATCGATTGTGTTGAGGCAGTATCTTCCAGACTTTTTCAAAGTTATTAAATAATCGATTGTGAACTTATGACAATCGATTGTCAAGAGGCAGTGTCTAAATTGACTTTTCAAGACTGATATATAATCGATTGTTAACTTAGTATAATCGATTGTATAACTGACCGTTGCCAAAATATTTTCAAATACCGTCAGGTAATCGATTATTGATTTCCTATAATCGATTGTTTTAATTAAAATCTGTAAAGGATTTTTTGAACGTTGCTGAGTAATCGATTGTAGATTGTTGACAATCGATTGTTTTACGTAAAATCTGGAAAGGATTTTTTGAACTTTGCCAGTAATCGATTATTGATCTTATATAATCGATTGTTATGCGTAAAATCTGGGATTGATTTTTGGAAGAACTGGCAAACAATCGATTGTGGTAACTTGACAATCGATTGTCACTGAGTAATTTCAGCAACTCTTAATTGGCAATTAGGCAACGGTAATACAAGGTTTTTCAACTATAAATACAGCTTCAATTCAGTCTTTTAAGTAAAACAACATAGAACAACTGATCATACAATTGCTAAAGCTTGCATACTTTATTGCTTATCATTTTATATTCATTACATAAGCTTTTGAGAGCCAAATTCTTGTCAAAAGTTGTTGCGATCTTGAGCGTATTCTTTTTACTCATATCTACTCTTAAAGGAGTGTCTTGTTTGAGTGCTAAGTGTTTTTTGTACACTTGAAGGGAAGTGTTAGTCCCTTGTGTTGTAAGAAGGAACTTGTATTTCCTTGGTTGAAGTCTTGGAGTGTTGTATCTCCGAGCAAAGGTTGTTGAGGCTTGTGTCCTCAAGTTGTAACGGTTTGTTAAGCATCCGTAAGCTTAACAAGTTAGTGGAAATCTCGAGAGAGTCTCTCGGGGACTGGACTAGCCACAGGTTTTGGTGAACCAGGATATATCGGTGCATTT
The DNA here is from genome assembly GCA_034376525.1 of Nicotiana benthamiana. Taxonomy (NCBI): domain Eukaryota; kingdom Viridiplantae; phylum Streptophyta; class Magnoliopsida; order Solanales; family Solanaceae; genus Nicotiana; species Nicotiana benthamiana. The sequence goes on along the minus strand of CM067325.1, from coordinate 50,257,266 downwards.
GTTCTAATTTATTTACTTATCGCACTTATTTATTTCCTGCAATTTTTAAATTCTGCAAGTTTACGCTAATTTTATTAAAACGCTATTCAACCCCCCCCCCCCTCTAGCGTTAAGCGTATTATCTAACATAGTGTTGAAGTTACTTCTCATTTCTTGCTTTAAATTCTAACATATTGGTATCTAGAGCCTGCCATCTTGAGGGACTTGTGAGTAGATAGTGAACTAAATACCGGTTCTTCCACACAAAGTACATCACAATACATCCTTAAACTATTATCTTAAATAGTTTATAGAAAATGGATTTTGAATCGAGCTTCTTAACTCCACCAGTCTTCAATAGTGAGAATTATCAAGCTTGGGCAATTAGAATGACAGTTAATCTTGAAGCACTGGATCTCTGGAAGCATTAAAAGAGGACTATGAAGTAACTCCTCTGTGAAATAATCCAACAATTAATCAGATAAAAATTAACAGGGAGAAAAAGACAAAGAAAGCCAAAGCCAAAGCATGTCTTTTCTCTGCAATATTACCTTCAATTCTCACTATAATTATGCAAATGGAGTCTGCAGCAGCAATATGGGAGTATCTCAAAAAAGAATATAACGGAAATAAAAGAGTGCAGAATATGCAAGTGATGAATCTAATTCGAGAATTTGAAATGAAGAAAATGAAAGAATCAGAAACTATAAAGGATTATTCAGACCAATTGCTCGACATAGCCAACAAAGTAAGATTGTTTGGTAAGCAATTTAATGATGAATAATTGTTCAAAAATTCTTGTCACGCTGCTTGAGAAATATGAAGCCACGATCTCTTCTTTAGAGAATTCCAAATATCTGTCAAGTATCACCTTGGCTGAACTTGTTAAAGCTTTGCAGATATTGGAGTAATGGAGAATAATAAGGAAGGAAAAGTTCTGTCAAAGAAGCTTTTCAAGCTAAATCACAGAACACTGATTCAAACAAAGGTAGAAAAAAGAACAGGAAGCAAAGGCAAAGCAATAACAATCAGGGAGGAGCTCATCCACCCTACCCTCATTGCAAAAAGACAAATCATCCTCAACAAAACTTTTGGTGGACACCAGATGTCAAGTGCAACAAATGTGGTCAACTAGGCCATATTGAGAGGGTATGCAAGTCACAACCACAACATGAGGAAACCACTGCTGCAAATCAACATCAAGAAGAACAGTTATTTGTAGCAACTTGTTTTGCCTGCAACAACAGTTCTGAAAGCTGGTTAGTTGATAGCGGATGCACAAATCATCCGACTAATGATCAAGAGTTCTTTCGAGAGCTAGATCGCTCTATCATTGGCAAAGTCAGGATTGGAAATGGAGAATTTCTCGATGTGAAAGGTAGAGGAACCGTCAGAATTGAAAGCCTTACTGGTTTGAAACTTATAACTGATGTTCTTGTCCCCGATCTTGATCGAAACCTCTTAAGTGTTGGGCACCTACTTGAAAATGGTGTCAAGTGTTGGGATTTTGTTTAAAAATGAGAATGGTCATTGTCCCACATTGGATAAATGTTGAAGAGTAGCTTGGAGGCTTGCCTATATAAGGGGGCTTATGTTATGTCTTCAAATGTACCAAACCAAATGTATTTCTAACACTTTTTGTTAGGAGAAAGTACTAAAGTTTATGTGATTGTAAGAATTTTTCACATAGTGGTCGGTTGTCGGTTGTATTTTTTTCCCGGTTTTGGGTGTCCACGTTAAATTCTTGTGTTGTTTTTATTTCTCAATTTTTCTCTTTACAAAAGGGGCGGAGATCTCGGGGTTTACGGGAAAGGGTCAATTCTTTTTTCCCCAACAAGTGGTATCAGAGCGAAGTCACCTAGCTTGAGGGGGGAATCTTAGTATGTTCTGTGGCCGCAGCTTTGGCTGATCTTCCACATCAGAAAAGATTTTCTGGTTCAAGAAGCTTGTAGGAGGGGAAGTTGGTGCAATTGGAGTATCGAGGCTTGTGGTGAATTCTGGAGGTTAGAATCAAGTGTGGAGGTACATGTCTAGGTAAGCTCTAGCTAGGAAAGACTTGGTAATCAAGTGGTCACGCCGGACCTACCTCTCTTTCCTGGGAACTTACCTGGTGTGTTGTTCACGAGCTATAGACGAGGTTCTAAGCAAGTGTTTTTCATCCATAGATATTGGTCAGCGATACGGTTACAATGGGAAACATCAAGTTTGATATTGAGAAATTTGATGGAAGAATCAATTTTGGCTTGTGGCAAGTTCAAGTCATGGATGTATTGATTCAATCAGGTCTACACAAGGCCCTGAAGGGAAAACCAGAAGCAGGTTCTAGCGATGATTCATCAAGCAAGAGAGATGAAGAATGGGATGATTTGGATCTAAGAGCTGCAAGTGCGATACGGTTATCATTGGCAAAGAATGTCCTTGCAAATGTGCATGCAACAGCGACGGCCAAGGAGCTATGGGAAAAGTTGGAAAAGCTATATCAAACAAATGGAGTCTCAAATCGGGTGTACCTGAAGGAACAATTTCATACATTGCGTATGGGTGAGGGTACTAAAATCTCGGATCATTTGAGTGTTCTCAATGGGATTTTCTCTGAGCTTGAAGCTATTGGGGTGAAGATAGATGAGGAGGATCAAGCCTTAAGGCTCGTCTGGTCTCTTCCTTCGTCTTTTGCACACATGAAGCCAATATTGCTCCATGGGAAGGAGCAGGTGGATCTTTCAGAAGTTATCAGCACGCTCATCTCTGAAGAAAGAAGACACAAAGGAGATTGGAGGGATACTTCTTCTGGAAGTGTGTATATGTGCTACGGGAAAGGAAAGGAAAAGAGGAACCCCATGAAGCGGAATTTTGTTTGCTGGAAGTGTGGAGAGCCTGGACACATGAAGAAGGATTGTCCAGCAGGTGGAGCAGGTTCGGCTACAGGCTCCAAGTCAAGTGATGCTGTTAATATGGTCATTGATAGGGACCCGTATGACCTTATATGACCCAAAGACATATACATCCTTATGGTATACCGCTATTTTCCATGGTGAAGGATGTGAGATTAATAGTGGAATTACACAAGGGCATTGGTTTGGCAGGAATGCAAGGTGTGTGATGAAACAATTATGTCGATAGCTGATGGACTTCCAAGGAGAGCCAATAGTGGAGGTTGCACCATAATAATCAGCAAGGTGTTTTTGCGACATGAGCCGAAGTGAAAATTCTTAGAATGGTTTATTCTAAGTGGCGATACTCTTTATGGTGGAGTATGACAGGTGTCCAGCAATGTGGAGCATGACGGATAGCTGCTGTTATGATCATTTTTAATCAAGGTGGAGTTTGTTGGGATTTTGCTTAAAAATGAGAATGGTCATTGTCCACATTGGAAAAATGTTGAAGAGTAGCTTGGAGGCTCGCCTATATAAGGGGACTTAAGTTATGTCTTCAAATGTACCAAACCAAATGTATTTCTAACACTTTTTGTTAGGAGAAAATACTAAGGTTTATGTGATTGTAAGAATTTTTCATATAGTGGTCGGTTGTTGTCTTTTGACAATGATTGTGATTTTTTCCCGGTTTTGGGTTTCCACGTTAAATTCTTGTGTTATTTTTATTTCTTAATTTTTCTCTTTACAAAAGGGGCGGAGATCTCGGGGTTTACGGGAAAGGTTCAATTCTTTTTTCCCCAACATCAAGTTGTTGTTTGAAGATAAAGCGTATCCGATCAAGGATGTCGATAACAAGGAGTTATTCAAAATCAAGATGAGAGACAAAAGCTTTTCCTTGAAACTGCTGGAGGAGGAACAAGCTACAGTTGTCCAGTTAGTCAATAACTCAGAACTATGGCACAAGAGACTTGGACATTTCCATCATGATGCAATACCTTTCATGAAGGAAAATCACATAGCAAAAGGTCTTCCAAGCATTGAGAAAAATCTACCTGCTTGTGAATCTTGCCAGTATGGAAAACAAACTAGGCTTCCTTTTCAGAAGTCATCTTGAGGGCAAAATGGAAGCTGCAACTTATTCACACAGATGTAGGTGGACCTCAAAAACACCATCTTTGAAGGGCAGTAAGTACTACATTGCCTTTATTAATGATTGCACCAGATATTGTTGGATTTATTTTTTAAATTTTAAATCTGAGGTTGCCGGTGTATTTTGGAAATATATGGCTTTGGTGGAAAATCAGAGTGGCTGCAAAATTCAGATGGTAAGAACAGATAATGGAACCGAGTATACTTCAGAAATGTTTAACAAGTTTTGTGATGAAGCGGGAATTGAGCATCAGCTAACGGCGCCATACACTCCTCAACAAAATGAAGTAGTGGAGAGGAAAAATAGGACCTTAATGTAAATGACAAGATGTTTACTACATGAAAAAGGGTTGCCTAAGAAATTTTAGGCAGAAGCTGCAAATACTGCAGTGTTTTTGCTAAACATATTGGCAACCAAAGATTTGCAGAAGAAGACTCCCTTTGAGGCTTGGTTTAGTTACAAACCAATGCTAACAAATCTGAAATTTTTTGTTGTCTTTGTTTCTCTTATGTACCTCAAGTGAAAAGAGATAAGCTAGATAAAAAGGCTGAGCCTGGAATTTTTGTAGGATACATCAGCATATCAAAAGCTTACAAGATCTATCAAACTCAAAAGGCCAAAGTCGTCGTTAGCATGGATGTCAAGTTCTTGGAGAATGACACCTGGAACTGGAAAGATGGTGAAAAACAGAAAAATCCTGTCCGAGGCACAAGACCACTTTCTAATATATACCAAAGGTGTAATTTTTCTATTTTAGAACCTGCAGGATTTCCAAAAGCTGCAAAAGATGAGAAATGGAGGAATGCAATGCAGGAGGAGCTGAAAATGATAGAAAAGAACAAAACATGGGAGCTGGTTGATAGACTATCACACAAGAAAGCTATTGGAGTCAAGTGGGTTTATAAAACCAAGCTCAACCATGATGGTTCCGTAAACAAATACATGGCCAGACTAGTTGTGAAAGGGTATGCGCAAATGTTTGGAGTGGATTTTTCAGAAACTTTCACTCATGTTGCTTGCTTGGATACAGTGAGAATGCTACTAGCTTTATCAGCTCAACATGGATGGAAGATCCACCAACTTGATGTGAAATCTGCTTTCCTCAAAGATCACCTTGAAGAAGAAATCTTTGTAGAGCAACCTGAAGGTTTTTATGTGAAAGGTAAAGTAGACAAAGTATATTTACTAAAGAATGCATTATATGGGTTGAAGCAAGCTCCTAGAACTTGGTATAGTAGGATTGATGTTCATCTTCTCAGTTTAGGATTTTAGAAAAGTTTGAGTGAATCCACACTGTATATCCGGAAGGAAGAAACACATTTAATTATTATCTTACTATATGTTGATGATTTATTAGTTATAGATAGCAGTTCAGACATAATCAGTTAGTTTAAGACTGAAATGAAGGAGGTTTTTGAGATGACAGACCTTAGCGAGATGTTCTACTTCCTTGGGATGGAAGTTCAGCAAAAACAAAATTGAGATTTTTATATGCCAGCGGAAATATGCTAAAGAAATACTTAAAATTTTCAAAATGGAGGATCGCAAGCCTATGACAACTACTATGAATCAAAAGGGGAAGTTTTGCAAAGAAGATGGAGCTTAAAATATTGATGAAGGACTTTACAGGAGCTTGATAGGCTGCCTGATGTACTTGACTGCAACGAGGTCAAATATTGTTCATTCTGTGAGTTTACTTTCGAGGTATATGCATTGTGCCAGTGAAATTCATTTTCAAGCAGCTAAATGTATTATTAGATATGTCAAAGGTACTGTTAATTTTGGCATCATGTTCAAAAGAGCCTTAGAGTTTCAGTTTCATGGATATTCTGATAGCGATTAGGCGTGCTGCTTAGATGATATGAGAAGTACTTCAAGTTATTGTTTTAGTTTTGGTTCTGGTGCATTCTCTTAGTGTTCAAAAAAGCAAGATGTAGTTGTTGGAATGAATCCAAATAAAATACTTTAGCCTTCATATCGAATTACTTGGAACAACAACATAAGCGGAAGCGTACCTGAATCCATAAGTGGAAGCTCCTTAATCCTTCTTGAAGATTGTTCAAGGTTTGCCTTTGGAAGCTCTTTGATCCTTCTTGAAGATTGTCTTGAAGTTTTGGCTTTCACTTGATATCCAATACAAATGTGAGGATTGGTTTTCCACTTGATATGCAAGAACAAGTTTGTGCTCTCTCTCTCAATGGGAGGAAGAAGAAGAGAATGTCTTGCATTCTTGTGGGAACCATAACCCCCCTTATTATAACATGTGAGTTATGAAACTCAAAGGTCACAAGAATGTAACCTTGGTTACATGTATGTAACCTTAGTTAGCCCATCATTAACTAAGGTTACTCAATTGGGTATCTACACATTAGTCCTACACTTTATATGACAATGTATTAGCCCCCTTAACAATAATGTCCATAAGACCACTAATATAGGCCAAACCAAAAGATAGAACATAACATATAATTAATCCATATATTGTCCATATGTATGTAGTATAAGTCCAAATGTCTAACAATCTCCCACTTGGACTATACATTCATGCATATGTACAAACCTTAGCATTATATGTTACATTATAACTTTATGAGTTCAGAATTGCTATCATAATAAAATTGTCATGAACAATCTGGTCCATCAATCATACCAACATAGGATCTAAGAGATCTTAGTTACTCTTGCGTAACTAGACCCAACATAGATCACGAATATCAATATAACCAACGACATGGATCAAGTATAGGTGTGTAGCATGGAAATAACATAAAGTGTGGTCTGAAATAGAATGTCTATTTCCAACTGGTTCTCTTTACTGAGATCAATCATAAACCTTAAGAGTACATAAAAAACTTTAAAACTGAATATCTGCAGATATAACCTTAAAACTGAATTATTGAATGTAATGGACAATACATAATTGTATAATACAAACTCCCACTAAAATTCATAATCCTTAACCGATTTGACACCCATGCAAGAAATATGCTCATGAAATACTTTGGGTGGCAATCCCTTAGTGAGCGGATCTGCAATCATAGAGTTTGTACTGATGTGCTCTATGCACAACTGTCTATTCTGTACTCTTTCTTTAACAACCCAAAATTTGACGTCCATATGTTTTGCTTTCGTCAAACTACTGTTATTGTTAGCATAAAGGACTGCTGATCTGTTGTCGCATAATAGCCTGAGTGACTTTTTAATGCTGTTTGCTATGCGCAGTCCACTAACAAAATTTCGCAGCCATAATGCCTCATTGGATGCTTCATAACATGCCATAAATTCTGCTTCCATAGTGGAAGTGGCCGTAAGAGTTTGCTTGATGCTTCTTCAAGAGATAGCACCACCAGCAAGCATGCAAATATAGCCTGACGTAGACTTTAGACTATCCTGACATCCAGCAAAATCGGAGTCGGTGTACCCGATGATCTCAAGCTGGTCCGATCTCTGATATGTAAGCATGTAATCCTTTGTTCTCTGTAAGTACCTCATGACCCTTTTGGCTGCCTTCCAATGGTCCATTCCTAGATTGCTTAGATATCTGCCCAGCATCCCAACAATGTATGCTATATCAAGTTGTGTACATGCCTGAGCATACATCAGACTACCTACAGCCGAAGCATAAGGTGTCTTTTCCATTTCCGTAGTTTCAAAATTATTATTTGGGCACTGTTTGAGACTAAACTTGTCTCCCTTAGCAACAGGGGTGTTGCTTGGTTTACAATCCTGCATGCCAAATCTTTTAAGAACCTTATCGATATAGCCCTTTTGTGACAGACCGAGAACACCTTTGGAGCGATCTCGTTGTATCTGAATTCCTAATACAAAAGAGTCATCACCAAGATCTTTCATTTCAAATTTCTTTGAAAGAAATTTCTTAGTTTCATGCAATAATGCTATATCATTACAGGCAAGCAATATGTCATCGACATATAAAACCAGAAAAATATATTTACTCCCACTGAACTTATGGTATATACAGTCATCAGCAATATTCGGTTCAAAACCAAAAGATGTAATGACTTCATGAAACTTATAATACCATTGATGGGAAGCTTGCTTGAGCCCATAGATGGATTTCTTTAATTTGCAAACCCTTTTCTTTGAGTCTCCCGAAACAAAGTTTTCAGGTTGCACCATATAAATTGTTTCCTCAATGTCACCATTGAGAAATGCTGTCTTAACATCCATCTGATGAAGTTCAAGATCAAAATGTGCTACTAGTGCCATTATAGTCCTGAAAGAGTCTTTCGATGAAACTGGAGAGAAAGTCTCTTTATAATCAATGCCTTCCTTTTGAGTGTAGCCTTTTGCGACAAGACGAGCTTTATACTTAATGACATTGCCCCCTGAATCCCTCTTGGTTTTAAATATCCTTTTACAACCAATTGGTTTAATACCTTAGGGCAATGTAACAAGCTCCCAAACGCCATTGTCGCTCATAGACTTCATCTCATCATTCATGGCATCAATCCACTTTTGAGAGTTAGAACCTTTAATGACTTGACGGAAGTTGATTGGATCATCTTCCTCAAGTCCAATGTCACTTTCTTGTTCTTGGAGAAATACAACATAATCATCCGGAATTGCATTTCTCCTCTCTCTAGTGGATCTCCTTAATGGCACTTCAGTTTCTTGAGGTTGTTGAGTTTGATTTTCATTAGTAATATCAGGAACTTGATTAGGGAGATTTTCGAGATTGTCTTGAATATCCGTGTCAGGAATGAGAACACCCTGACCAAGATCAACAACTTGAGAGAAAGACACATGTTCTTCCTCAAAGACAAAATCTCTAACAACTTTATCTCCCCACCCCCCAAACTCAATATCCTCAAAGAATCGAGCATTACCCGTCTCAAAAATAGTTCTAGAAGTGGGATCATAAAACTTATACCCCCTGGATCTTTCAGAGTATCCAACAAAATAGCTACTAACTGTTTTAGCATCCCGTTTCTTTCATTCAGCCTATAAGGCCTTGCCTCAGCTGGACAACCCCAAATGTGTAAGTGCTTAATACTGGGTTTATTTCCAGTCCAAAGTTCATATGAGGTTTTGATTGTAGCTTTAGTTGGAACTCTATTAAGAATATAAGCTGCAGTTTTCAATGCTTCTCCCCAGAGTGAGTCTGGCAAAGTAGTACGACAAATCATACTTCTTACCATGTCCTTAAGGGTCCGATCTCGTCTCTCAGCTACACCATTCATAGTAGGACTGCCTAGCATAGTATACTGAGGAACGATCCCACACTCATCTAGGAATTTAGCAAATGGCCCTGGACGTTGTTCACCTAAACCATCATATCTACCATAATATTCACCACCACGGTCAGATCTAACGGTTTTAATCCTTTTGCATAGTTGATTTCAACCTCGGCCTTATATGATTTGAACACGTCTATAGATTGGGACTTTTAATGAATGAGATATAGGTACCCATAACGAGAGTAATCGTCTATGAATGTGATAAAGTATTGTTGACCATTTCTACAAGGTGTAGGGAATGGCCCACAAATATCCGTATGTATCAATTCTAAGACATCCGAAGCTCACTCAGCACCTAATCTCGTCTTGTTTGTTTGTTTACCCTTGATACACTCAATGCAAATATCCGAATTTGAGGAATAAAGAGAATCAAGAATTCCATCTAACACAAGTTTCTGAATTCTTTGTTTAGATATGTGACCCAAACGTTTGTGCCAGAGTGATAAAGAATTCTCATTAGTTAATTTTCTTTTGGTACCACTTGAACTTGTATGCAAAGTTTCATTATGTGAGGTTATTATGTCAACCAAATATAGGCTATCATATGTTGATAAAAGACCAGTATAAGATTTGAACCTTGAAAGAGACTAACTTTATTGTCACCAAATGAACATGAATAACCGGATATGCCCAATTTGGGAACAGAAATTAAACTCCGTCTAAAAGACGATACAACAAAATTCTCATTCAAATCTAAATAAAAAGTAGTCTTAAACAGCCTAAATTTTCCAATAGCCTCAACTTGAACCCTTTTGCCGTCACCCACATAGATGTATCTTTCAACATCATTTGGTTTTCGGCAGTTCAGGCAACCCTGCATAGATATACTTATGTGAGTAGTAGCAGCAGAATCTACCCACCAAGTATCCTTAGGTACCGAAATTAAATTAACTTCAGAACAAACAAGAGAAAGAGATATACCCTTTTTTGCACGCCAAGCGTGGTATTTGGTACAATCTTTCTTCATGTGATTAGTCCCCTTACAGAAAAAGCAACCTGGTTCTGTAGTTTCAACCTTAGGTTCCTTATGTTGCTTCTTCTGGGGCCTTGCAACCGCAACTTTCTTATTTTTCCTCTTCTTATTATCTTTAGAAGAGGATGTCAAATGAGCACTTTCTGTCTTATCTTGCTTTATTCTCTCTTCCTCTTGCACACAATGTGAAATGAGCTCATTAAGAGTCTATTTCTCCTTCAGGCAGTTGTAACTGACCTTAAACTGATTAAAGTGTGCAGGAAGAGAGATCAAAACTAAGTACACAAGCAGTTCCTCAGGTAATTCTAACTTGAGTGACTTTAGTTTCGAAGAAAGATGAGACATTTCCAAAATGTACTCCCTTATGTTTCTCTTGCCTTTATACCTCATGTAAACAAGTTTACTCAAAAGAGTACTTGTTTTCGCCTTTTCGTTTTGTGCAAAACGCTTTTCAAGGTTTTCAAGGAAAGCTTTCGCATTATTTTCATCATTCATAGTGCCCCTAAATGATTCTGAAATTGCACGTTTCATTTAGACTCATGCGATTTGAGCGTTCCCACTTCTCCATCTCCATCTTTTCATCAGAAGAAGGTGTATCCTCAAGAGAAGCAGGTTTCTCAATCCGAAGTGCAAGGTCTAGATCCATGCAACCGAGAACTATCATAATATTCTCTTTCCATTCCTTAAAGTTTGGGCCATTAAGCACAGGGATGCTGTTAATGTTTGCAGATATTGTAGCAGCTGAAGAATTCACTGAAAATAGAACAAGGACAACTTAATACATGCTTACAGTTACTTGAATTTTAAACTGGAGTTTACAGATTCAAAATAGGCAAATCCCATTACAAGATACCTAGCACAACATTGATTTTAGCCTTTGGACAGAAAATCAACTTGTAAGTGGTACTCTTGGTGTAGTAATCAAATATTAACAATAAACTCCTGTCAAATATCAAGCCTTCCTTTGGGCCGACTTAATATTCACATGGAAAACTTAATAATTGTCACATATTTATCATCACAAGCATGTTCGAATTCCTGCCAAATAACAACCTTCCTTTGGGCCGGTGTTAAACGCATGGAATACTAACATACACAGTCATCTTATACTTCAAAATCAATCAATCTACACAAAAGAGGTTACTTTGGTAACATAATGTTTCAATGGACTAATTTAAAATATTAGATGCAACTAAATAGTTCTTTAAGCCATATATTGAACATTAACTGAAAAAGTTACATGTTTGACATGTAAAAAACTGAACATTAAAAACTTAATCTTAAAACTGAATATTAATGTACAAAATATTAATAATTAAAAAATTGAATATTAATTTATATATTATTAATGTACAATTAAAATCTGAAAACTTAAAAAACGTTTCAATTAATAATGAAAAACGTTTCTATTAATTAATTTTGCATTATGGTTTCATTAATGTCACCAGAAAAACGTTTTTAATAAAAAAAAGTTATCTTTATTAAAAAAAAACGTTTCTGTCCAGGGCCTTTTGCGGCGACGAACGATGCCACTAAACCCATAGAAGTCGCCGCTAAATGTATTAGTGGCGACTATGTATTGAAACTGGAGTTGCCGTCACTGAAGGTTATTTGTGGCAACATTGCGACGAACGCTTCCACTAAACCCATAGAAGTCGCCGCTAAATGTATTAGGGGCGACTATGTATTGAAACTGGAGTTGCCGTCACTCAACGATAATAAACTTAATGGGGCTTTCAACAAAAGGCTTAAACAAGGAATCATGTTGTTCAACAACCAAAATTATGCAAATTTCAATATTTCAATTCATCTAGAGATAACATGGTATCTAAATACTAAAGTTCATCATCAACATATCATTCATGAAAGCATGCTATATTATGGTACTAGAATTTCATAATCAAAATTCTATCTTAAGTTAATCATGAAGCTTTATAACATGGATTTCATGAACTTCCAAATGATCCCAATACGAAGGAGGCTCTGATACCAATTGTTGGAATGAATCCAAATAAAATACTTTAGCCTTCATATCGAATTACTTGGAACAACAACATAAGCGGAAGCGTACCTGAATCCATAAGTGGAAGCTCCTTAATCCTTCTTGAAGATTGTTCAAGGTTTGCATTTGGAAGCTCCTTGATCCTCCTTGAAGATTGTCTTGAAGTTTTGGCTTTCACTTGATATCCAAGACAAATGTGAGGATTGGTTTTCCACTTGATATGCAAGAACAAGTTTGTGCTCTCTCTCTCAATGGGAGGAAGAAGAAGAGAATGTCTTGCATTCTTGTGGGAACCATAACCCCCCTTATTATAACATGTGAGTTATGAAACTCAAAGGTCACAAGAATGTAACCTCGGTTACATGTATGTAACCTTAGTTAGCCCATCATTAACTAAGGTTACTCTTTTGGGTATCTACACATTAGTCCTACACTTTATATGACAATGTATTGGCCCCCTTAACAATAATGTCCATAAGACCACTAATATAGGCCAAACCAAAAGATAGCACATAACATATAATTAATCCATATATTGTCCATATGTATGTAGTATAAGTCCAAATGTCTAACAGTAGTTGCTCAATCTACAGCTGAAGTTGAAGCAGAGTATGTTGCAGCTGCATCAGTTGTGAATCAGGCTCTTTGGGTTAGGAAACTGCTGGCAGATTTGTACATGGAGCAAAAGAAAGACACTAGAATCTTTGTTTATAATCAAGCTGCAATTTCTATTGCAAATAATCCTGTGTTCCATGGGAAGACAAAATATTTCAAGATCAAGCTTTATTTCTTAAGAGAAGTGTAGAAGAATGGAGAGGTAGCTTTAGTATATTGCAAAAGCGAATTTCAAATTGATGATATTTTAACTAAGGCTCTACCTAGATCCAGATTTGAATTTCTTAGACAAAAACTTGGTGTTGCTGCTCTTGAGTCTAGGAGGAGTGTTGAAGTTACTGCCTCAACAGCTGGAAATTTTGCATAATTGTTGAAGTTCAAAATCTGCTCAAAGCAAGGAAGTTGTTGAGATAAATAAACCTTGTAACTTTTAGCGGAATCTTATCTTTCTGTTGCTATTTGTTAGGATACATCTTAGGGATAATCTGCAGCTGATTTTATGTTTTTCATTAGAGCTTTTCAGTTATAAATTCTTGTATAAATATGGCTTTGATTATTGAATAAAATATGATGAGCAGCATATTCATATCTTATTTATTCCTTTACTCGTTTCTTGCTTTAAATTCCAACACCTAGCAGACCTACTTCGAGCTAAGATATTGGTTGGTAGTTTTGCGGTGGTGGGGGTGATGTGAAGAAGAAAAGTTGGTTTTGTAGTTGAGGAGGGAATGGAGGTAGGTTGTCCATGTTTTGATTTATGTTTTGTTGAAGAACATAGACTATCCGGTATCTCCTTTTTGTTATAAATGAAAATCTGGGTATTCTCTTGGCCAGTGATATTTATAACTTGGGTGGAGTAAGACGAAGTAGTGGAAGGGCTGGGATTATTGTTATATTGTAGTAGACTCTATTTGCATGGGATTTGATTGGAATAGCCTATGGCGTTTATTCATATCTTTGGTAGATATGCCTAGAGCCAAGTGTTCTATGTTGTTTGTCATGTGGCAGTCTTGTTCCTCCTGTTTAGAGTGCAAGTTGTGTAGACAATTGGAGGTTTTGGAGTATTGTGGCAAAGAAGTATTGTTAGTAGTATTAGAAGATATTATGGTGGCTTTAGTAAATTTTTTCCTTTACGTTATTATCATTGGGGTAGGCCACAGTATTTTGTTTTAAAATATTATGATCCAATGATTGTGACTCCATTAACCAAGCTTTTCTAGTGTCATCCACGTGTAAATTAGTCTCTCTAAGGTGTCCATTGTAGTGTGCATGCATTGGTTGTTCACTATGTTTTTTACCCGTGGTTTGATAGTTTCATCTAAAACCATGGGCAAGTTCTTTGATTGAGAGAAATGGTTAGTAGTAGCAGAATTGTTTTGTGAGTACCTCTGGCATTCCGAGATCTTTGGTTGTTCTTTTTGTCTATGTCAGATAATTTATGGGACTCTTTTCAATATACCTAAGCTTTTGGGTGTTGAAATACTTATTCATATCTGAATCAAATATTCTGACATTAATACCTCTTGCAGGAGGGTTACAAATTGTTGGAGACGTTGGTCGTGCAGTGTGTGTCCTCTTCTTTGCGAAGGAAACTGCTTTTCATTCATCTTCCTCTGGTCTTTCTGTCTTGGATTCTAAATTTGACCCTTGTATATTTGTAATGGAAGGTTGTGAACTTAAATGCTGACATTTTTGGATGTTGTGACCTAGTCTATCCCAATTTTTACAGAAGAAATTATCTCCTTCATATAAAATTTATTGTTGTAGATTACGTGTCCATATGGGTAGAAGTTGCAACATTACCCACTAACAATATAAGGGTGGTGGTAGGATTTTTGAAGAAGAACATATTCACCCGTTTAGGATCCAGGAAATTATTAGTGACGGAAGCACCCACTTATGTAATCGAGCCTTCGATAAGTTTCTAGCGAAGTATGATATACGCCACAAGGTGGCAACACCTCATCACCCGCAGACCAGTAGACAGGTGGAAGTGTCTAATAGAGAGATGAAGAGTGTATTGACCAATACTTTAAATGCCACAAGAACTGATTAGGCGAAAAAGCTAGATGATATACTCTAGGCTTATAGAATTGCTTTTAAAACACCAATTGGTATGTCACCATATAAGTTGGTGCTTGGGAAGGCTTGCCACTTACCAGTGGAACTTGAACATAAAGCTTGGTGGGCACTAAAACAGCTGAACCTAGACATTGAGGCTGTGGGCACAACGAGAATCACCAAATTGCATGAGCTTGACGAGTTTCGATATCTGGATTTTCAGAGCACAAGGTTGTACAAGAAAAAAATGAAAATATTGCACGACCAGAACATTGTTGAGCGATATTTCAGCCCCGGGGAAAAGGTATTGCTCTATAATTCAAGATTAAGGCAATTCCTGGGTAAGCTTAAGTCACCACGGTCTGATCCATTTTAAGTGGTCGAAGTATTCCCTTCAGCAGCTGTAGCGATTGCCTTGGCTTTCACTTGGGCTTCGATTTAGCTCAAAATTGACCCCAAATGATTGTTCTTGTCAATAACAATCTATTTGGGGTGAGTTTCAAACTACTCAAATGAAAACATCACGAAGGAATAAAACATGCAAGAAAAATTGCTTTTTGGTTTTTCAGATTTGGTATTTGACTGGTTTGAGAAGGGTTTGGGGAAAATAAATCATGGATTTGGAAAGGATGGGTAAAGGTGGTTGTAGGGTGAAGATTTGGAGGTGTTTGGAGAGTTGTCTCCGCCATAAAATGATTTTTGGTGCGCGGCGGCTAGGGTTTGGGCCATGTGAGTTTGAGAGAAAAACAGTGCGGCTAAGGTTTGCAGGTTATAGACAGGGGGTCAGAAATGAAAGGTTTCTTTATGGTATGGGAGAAGGTTAGAACAATTACATAGGTAAAGGTTGTTGAGTTTCCGACCATTGGATCATCAGAGATCAACGGTTGGGATTGAAGAAAGCCAAACGACGTCATTTGGTTTATTGGGAGTCTGGACAGGGTAAGGGATTGGGCTGGATAATTCTAGGGTCTAAAAGAAAGGTTTTGGCCCAATTTTTGGGTCCAAATCAGATTTTCTTTTTATCTTTCTTCTTTTGTATTAATTTCTTTAAATTTTCCATTTTAAATATTAATAACTTAATTAAACCTAAATTAAATATTAAACCAAACCTAACAATACAAAATTAACTTAAATTGTCTATTTTTAATACTAAAATAATTAATTGATTTTAGATCTAATGAAAGAAAAATACTAACACTAAAAAAATGGAACAATGTATTATTTTGTTGATTTTGTTTTGTTGACGCGATTAATTAACAATTAAACTAAAAATACAACTAATCAACCTAAAAATATAGCTATCAACATAAAAATACAATGCATGGAATATTCTTGTAAAAAAAATATTAAACAAGTACTAAATGCAACAAACAATTATCAAGATATTCCTAAATATTCTATATAAATTAAAATAAATTAGAAAATTGATTTTGTGACTTTGTAGGAGTATTTTTGTCGGGCAAAAATTATGTGATCACGATGTCAAGATGTATTCGGTGTTTTCCATTCCCAAGCATATGACGAGTGGGTTATTGAATGTTTTGTACAAAGTACCCTCAAACAAGCTAAACCTGGCCGCCTTTGTGCACAGAGCTCTCAAATCTTTCAGATCCGAGGTAAACTTTACATTCCTCAAGTAGTCTATATACTTATTTCTCCAGTCCATAGTCATACTTGTTGAGTTTATTTCAACGTGGCCTTCTTCCGCTACCGATTTCATGATTGTACGACCGTTCCTGAGCTGAATTCGTCATCATCAACTGATGACCCTAGGTTAGCCAGAGCATTTGCTTCGCTATTTTGATCTCGGGGTACGTGATATAGGGTCCATTATTTGAATCGATACATCGTTACATGTAATTTGTCCAAGTCGCTACATATCCGTTCCTCTTTTACTTCGCATGTCCCATTGACTTGATTTACCACAAGAAGGAAGTTGCACTTAGCTTCGACCACTTCGGCCGCTAGGATTTTGGCTAATTCAAGACCTGCAATCATGGCTTCATATTCGGCCTCATTGTCAGTCAATTTCACAGTTCTAATATAGCCAACCAGCCTGAAAGCTACGGTCCATTTAGCCAGCCGGCCTGACAGTTCAGGGTTTGTGAATTATGTTCATTAGTGGGTAAGAAGTTACAACGCATATGGGGTGGTATTGAAAATATGTTTTTAATTTCTTGGAGGCTCTTAGCAAAGCGAGCGCCAATTTTCTAGGTGAGTATACCATGTTTTTGCTTAGCCCAGAGTTCTACTAACATAATAGACAATAAATTGTGTACCTTTCTCTTCCCGGACAAAGACTCCACTTACCACTATCTCGGATACCATCAAGTACAGGTACAAATGATCGCCTCTCTTCTAAGTATGGAGCAGGGGTGGATTCGAGAGATACCGTTCGTGTTCTTCCAAAGATTTTTGGCACTCTGAGGTCCATGAAAAGTTACTCTTCTTCTTCAGTAATTAAAAAAACTGATGGCTCTTATAGGAGAACCTTGATATGAATTGGTCCAATGTGGCTATGCGTCCGGTTATCCTCTGAACGACCTTGACACTGTCCACCACGGTGATGTCTTCTATAGCCTTGATTTTTTGGGATTGATCTTGATCCCTCGATTGGACACCATAAATCCAAGGAACTTCTGGAATCCGACCTTGTATGTGCATTTCTCCGGGTTCAACTTCATATTGTATCTCGGCAGTATGTTGAAAGTTTTCTGTAAATGTTTCAAATGGTCATTTGCTCGCAGGGACTTAAATAACGTGTCGTCAATGTAAACTTCCATTGATTTTCCTATTTGTTCTTCGAACATCTAGTTTATTAGGTGTTGATAGGTGGTACCGGTACTTTTAAATCCGAACAGCATTACGTTATAATAATAGGTGCCAAATTTAGTGACAGAAGAAGTTTTTGCTTGATCGGCTGGGTACATTCGAATTTACCCGAAATAGGCGTAACAAAAGGTGAATATCTTGTGCTTGAACATCACATCGATTACTCGATCGATGTTAGGCAAAAGAAAAGAGTCCTTACGGCACGGCTTGTTCAAGTTTTGTAGTCTACGCACATTCTCAATTTATTTCCCTTTTTTGGCACTACCACTGCGTTATCTAACCAATCCAGGTACTTAACTTATCAAATGGAACATATTTTAAGGAGTTTGGATACCTCATCCTTGATGAATGCATGCTTGACTTTGGACTAAGGCCTCATCTTCTGTTTAACCGGGTGGAACTTCGGTTCCAAGCTCATCTTATGAGTGGTTATTTCCGACGGGGTCCCTGTCATATCAAGATAGGACCAAGCGAAACAATCTATGTTAGCTATAAGGAATTTAATAAGTATTTTCCTGAGCTCGAAGGGTTAACCCCGTGCCTAGGTATACGTTTCGATCGGGCAAGTATTCGATTAGTACGACTTGCTCCAGCTCAGTGATCGTTGACTTGGTGGCAAAGGAATCGTCAGGGGCGATGAACGACCCAGGAACTCCATAATCATCATCCTTGCCTTCCTTTCGCTTCTCCGGTTGGTCAAGGCCGGTGTCGGTAATTGCTATTTAGTTTCTTCCTTCCTAACTGACTTCGGTTTCTTTGATGTTGAGAGTGGGGACATCGGGATCACCTCATCGATCGCGAACATTTCTTTTGTGGATGGCTACTCTTTGTAAGTTGTTTTGATCCCTCCTGATGTGGTGAACTTCAATGGCTGGTGTAGTGCCGAGGGTATTTCCCTCATGTTGTGAATCCATGGCCTTCTAAATAAAAACATTATACCTCATATCCCCCTCGATGATGTAGAACTTTGTTTCCTAAATTTTCCCAATAGTGTTCACTCGAGGAGTTATCTCCCCTTTAGTAGTCTCATATGCCATGTTGAATCTTTTTAAGACCCGGATTGCATGTACTATTTGGTTTTGTAAACCTAGCAGCTCTACGACCCTTGATATGATGATATTGGCCAAGCTACCTAGATCAATCAACACATGCTTAACCCGAGATTTATTTATGAGTACAGAAATTATTAGGCAACGTTATGCGGTTGTACGATGCCTTCATCGTTGAAAGAGATAGTCCCCTCCGGTGCGTAATCTCGAATTTGTTTTTCCCTTGTGATAGACACCTTAGTACATTTTGGCATCGATCCCTGGGGATATCTGCTCCAGCAATGATCATGTTAATGACATGCTGAGGTTACTCTTGCTCGGTCTGCTTGTTGGAGTCCTTATTTCTGTGGCAATTTTTGGCTCAATCACTCAAAAGTTTCCACATGTGTTTGTTATTGAATAATCAGGCTACTTCTTCTCTTAGTTGTCGACAGACTTTAGTCCTGTGGTCATGAGTTCCATGACACTTGCACATCAGATTGGGGTCTCTTTTGAAGGATCGGATTGCAATGGCCGCGGCCACATGGTATTTTTTATGCGTCGGATGGCCGCACGATTCCTGCAGCATCGATATTGAAGTTGTATTCCGATAACCTCGGTGCCTCCCTGGCCCTGAGCGGCGTGTCAAAACCGTTTTTGCTCGTGAGTCCCCGACTATTATGAACTTGATCGCTTCTTTTTCATTCCTCGCAGGATTACGTCCGGATCCGTTGCCCCTATGATCTCCGTTATATGGTTTATATCAATCTCTACATGGTCTTGGTTCATGATCGGCGACTCTTTTAGACTAGTCATTAATTCTGATGGGATATACGGACCCAGAAGTGGCCCCGGGTTGATCGTCATCGAGTGTGATTTTTATTGGTACCTCTTATCGATGTCGGCCCAAGTTACCATTGGGTACTCTATTAGATACTATTTCAGTTGCTGCAAATCCAAGGAGCTTTGGGGGATGAGCCCTTGAAGGAAAACCTAAGGCCCAATCATCTGCAATTGGGGGAAAGTCTATTCGTTCCATCTAAAACCTCGATACGAATTCCCTTAGAATTTCGTTATCCATTTGTTTTACTTTGAAAAGGATTAAGTTTATGGTCTTTGCCTTAATGGCCCCAGCATAAGCTTTTACGAAGACATCCGCAAGCATAGAAAATGATTCAATTGAATTAGGGGGTTAGTTGTGATACCATATCATTGCTCCTTTAGGGAGGGTTTCTCCAAACTTTTTTAGTTAAACTGACTCGATTTCGTCGTCCTCTAAGTCATTTCCCTTGATGGGACTTGTGTAGGAGGTCACATGTTCATTTGGATTTGTGGTCCTATTGTATTTTTGAATTTCGGGCATATGGAACTTCTTTGTGATCGGTTACGGAGCTGTACTCGAAGGGAAAGGTTTTTGAAAAAATTTCTTGGAATTCAGGCCTTTCAATATCGGGGGCACTCTTGGGATTTAATCAACCCTCGAATTATAAGCCTCCATTCTTTTGTTATTGGCTTTGGTTTTCTTTTCTCCTGATTCCATCCACTTTGTCAGTTCCTCAAGCATCTTTATTATCTCAGGGTTGGTTCCATGTTCAACTACACCCGACTTTCCGTGGCCGTTTCATTTCTGCGGGTATTTTCCTGGGAAGTTTCAGGCTCAACTCTGCTGGAGGCGTGGCTTTGATTCTGCAACTGGGCTATCGCTGCATGTTGAACCTTTAACATTTAGAAGATCCCCCGCAAATTGATCCTGTCACCTTTGTCGTCGTATGTACTCCGGGCTATCGATTGGTCTCCCTCGGGAATGCTATTTTTGGGGTCTATAGGTAAGTTTCATCGATAGCCATATGTGGATTAACATCGATCAGGTCAGCGACTGGAAGTTCATTAGGGTCAAAAAGTGGAACCTCATGGTGGCCAGACTCAGCATCAATGTTCAAGTGAGCAGATTGAGAGTTCGACATTTTTAACTTGACCTAAAATTGATATCTCAAATAACAAGTGTAAAATATAGTATGTTATGGAAGTCTTTATCAAATTATTACTATTATCCTTAGCCTCACAGTGGACAAATTATTTTACTCTTAAAAACTAGATAACAATTCAATTTATATGTGATTTTAAGGATATATGAGCTAATTCAATACAAGTTATTAATGACATTAGATTAAAAAAAATAAAAGACGTAATAAATGGCCAAACCAGTAGTAAGGGTGATTCTGAGCTCGGTTAATGGCTCAATGAAGAACCTTTGCTCGATTCCAAGCTTGCACTTATGAAGAGCTTAAGAACAAAAATAAAAACTTTAAACAATAAAATGAATTGAAATAAATTTCTTTGATAAGCGTGCTACAATGTGGCCATAAATAATAAGCTTTCCTCTTTATATAGTAGGGGAATTTTACCATATGTACGGTTTTAAGAAATATAAAAACATTTTGTTTCGCTAATCACTGATTTTATGCTGATACGGGCCAAGATTCACGTTGTGATATCCGATAGGGAACGAACATCACGCTCTTTTTTAGTCCTATGCAGACATTGTAATGCTCTCCAAAGTCTTTATCCTTGAACCAGACCTGGAGGGCATGACCCTAATATCCCGATGGTAGGTGTTTTTCTCGATCCCCGATGTGAGGGGCTCCTCGCTCTGACTTCGATTTATTACGGTGATGTTCCTGCTCCGTTTGACTTACTGGAAAAACAAGGTGTTCGGTAGACCCGATTTTACCCGTATACACTTCATATTTTATTTTTAGTCCAAGAAACCAAACATCTATTAATAGAAATACATCTACTAAATAATCTTATTATTATTCCCTCCTTTTCAATTTAGATAACGTAGTTTGACCCGGTATAGAGTTTAAGAAAAAAAAATTTGAAACTTATGGTCTTAAAATCTTAAGGGGTATAAGCTTTGCGGGACCATAATATTTTTATGATTATAAAAGTTTCTCATTAGAGATAAAATAAAAAATTTAAAATTAAATTATTTTAAATTTAAAAATATATCATTTATTTTAGAACAGATTAAAAGAAAAATAAATCATTTACTTTAAAATAAAGGGAATCATTATTAATATCAAATTGACTGTTTTACCAATCAAACGTCCTCAATTTGTATCGGGTCAAATGTGACGTTCGGCGCAAAATCACCAAAAAAAGATGGGTCGTTTGTTTCCAAAACAACCAAACTTCAAAGGATCTTTCGGCAGACCCCACCTGTACTTGTGTACCAAATCTCACTTTCCATTCTTAGCCCTTTGTTTCTATTTCTCTTGTATTTTCTTAACCTTCTGTTACCCTCGTTTGACCAGAGATTACCATTTACGACTCATTGCCAGCTCGGATGGGACCCACAATCAAAATATCAAATCCACGGCAAAGGTTTCATGTCCTATTATTGATTAATCCAACTTGAGTAAACATTTAAGGTGTTGATAATTGTTCGGACAGGATCTTTTGGCTGGGAAATAAATTATTTTATGATTAATATTTTTAATTGAGTTATATTACAATTTAAATATGAAATAAATACATTTTAAATTTAATCGCGAAATTGATTATCTCTTATTCCTTATATCAAACACGCTAAGTATGTTCCACATATTCTTAAGGTATTTGCGCTAAATTTATTTTGCAATTTGAGTACCAAAAACTATTTTCTTTATAGAATGTCCTTTTGCAATGTTAATATATAAGGAATTGAGAAGTTCAATTGTACAACAATAGTATAAAGTCGATAATATCTGAAATCACATTTGCAGTTTAACTTATAATCTTTTAGTAAGTGAAATGTGCCAATTAGCTAGTATATGCTCGCAAGACCAACAGTCAAGTGCCAGTAAAATGAGGGGGGAAAAGAAGTTCCATTAAACTGTAACTTGAGAAAGACAAAAGATAAGCAAAATAGTAAATTATATTTTGACAA
Source organism: Nicotiana benthamiana (assembly GCA_034376525.1). Lineage (NCBI taxonomy): Eukaryota > Viridiplantae > Streptophyta > Magnoliopsida > Solanales > Solanaceae > Nicotiana > Nicotiana benthamiana. Next base: position 50,234,561 of record CM067325.1, on the reverse strand, counting down.
ATTGGTAAGAATTAAGCAAGAGTATTGTATGGTCCAAATTTGGATGACCATAGCTACTGACAAATACGACAAGAGACAAGATTCTTATAGTACGGCGACCTATGGCCATTGAGGACGGTAACGATTGACAACGGTTAGAAGATGCATGACTTTAGTAATGTAGGCACAATAGGAGGCAGCATGAATATACTTTCAAATATTCTCTACGCTATATGTTTTAGGGTTCAAGAGGGATTGTCCCTTATAAATAGGAGGGACTTTTAGCTAAGAGCATCCATTATAATATCTTCTACATTCAAAATTGCCATATGTATGCTTAATCATTCGGTTTCATGGCATCAAGAAATATTATTCATCTTATTCATCCCTTATACCTTTAATCTAGAGTTTATAATATTTGGCTGAGATTTACCTCTTCATCTTCTTTGATTGATTTAATAAAAAATGTTTCAATATTTTTTGGGTCAAATAATTTGGTGTTGTTTATGTGAATTTCTTTGGCTAAGATTTTAGTTTCGTCTAGACTCCTCAAAAGGAATAATCACCTCTTCCTAACTTGGTACAAACCAATAATGGCAGGGAAAGGAGATTTGAGGCAAAAAGCAATAGTAGAGTTCACAACCAACCTCCTGGACACGATCAACGAAGATAGCAGAGAGGATAACGAAAATGAAACACAAAACACCACACCCCGGGTAGATGATCCCTCGTGCAAGAGCGTGACTATTTCGCGCGAGAGGGAAGCCTCCACAACTACAGAAGAGAGGCACCACTGGTCGTAAGAAGATTGATGGAAGAATAGCTAACAAGTACTCTGAACACCATACTTGATAAACTTGCCCAAAGGGATAATAGGAATGTCGCGCATGCAGATGTTATGATAAACACTGATGAGCAAGATGACCTCCGTACAGGTAACACTTACGTTGCTAATGGGCACAGGTAATGATGCACTTGCGGTCGTTTTAAAGAAAATGAAGGAGATGAAAAATGAGAATAAGGCACTCCGTAACCAAATGAAGGAACACCAAGAGATGGTTCACAAAATACCAGGCACTCTAAAGTTGCTGCCAAAATGCGATGTTGGTCAATTCATCGATCAACCATACAGTAAAGAACTAACCCCCTACACCATTCCAAAGACCTTTAAAATACCGCCCTACTTAAAGATATATGATGGTACTACCAATCCAGAAGATCATATCATCCACTACATTACAGCTGTAAAAGGTAACGATCTTTCAAAAGAGTAGGTACCATCGGTGCTATTGAAAAAGTTCGGTGAAACCCTAACAGGGGGAGCCTTGACATGGTACTCTCAACTACCGGCATTCTTGATGGCAACGTTTGAGGAAATGGCAAACAAATTGATCACCGCCCATGTAGGAGTCAAAAAGGAAAAAGCTAGGGTAAATGATATATTTGCCGTAAAACAGATGCACGACGTGGGACTCGGGGACTTCTCGATCGCTTCAATAGTGTGAGGATGAGCTTGTCGTATGTGTCAGGAGGAATGATAGTAGCAACCTTCCAGAACAGATTAAACAGAAACAGGTCGAGAGCGACCAGAAAATTGCTAAGCAGGCTCATGAAATACCCTCCAACTACTTGGGAAGAAATCCATAACGCCTACTACGCCGAGGTAGAAGCGACAAGGATGAATTAACGGTTCGACCCAACGGCTGATGTCACTTAAACTGAAGCACAAAAAGATCGTCATAACGATGGTCGAAGAGACTAGTTAGGGCCCCACCTCTGTCAAGAGAGGTATCAACCCTCCGTCAGGATGTTTGCGCCGCCTCCACCACGGCACACGGATACTCCTCCTCGACATATATTACCATATCGACAAGAGAAAGGTATGCCTCCACTCCTATCCGCTCACAGTTTTCTTGTTTCTCCTTCAGAAATTGTGGGTGCCCTAGAGAAACTCGGTCCAAAGGTGAAATATCCACAAACGATGAGGCTAGACTCCGGCACTTGGAAATCGAGTGCTTTCGGCGAATTTCACCAAGAAAGGGGTCACAAAATTGAAGATTGCAAGGACTATGATAGGAAGTAGTACGAATTCTATTCCAGGGACATTTTAAAGAATTGTTTAGCAATCGATGAGGGGCTAACTTCGCCCCCAGAATCGAACAGCCCCAAGGACCTCCAAAACCGCCTTCTCCCGCTCAAACTATACAGATGATCATCGGAGGGTCGATGACACAACAATCAATCATGTCAAGTTTACCATCACACATAAACTCAAACGATCAATCACTCATGAACGGTATGATGACCTCGATGATAGTATCATCTTCGATAAGTTAGATATCGTCGGTTTGTCTTTCCCTCACTATGATGCTTTTGTTATCACTTTACGTATTGCAAATACTTATGTAAATAGAATAATGGTAGATGGAGAGAGCGGCGCATGTATTATCCATCCTCGAGTCCTCGTGCAGATGAGACTCGGAGACAAAATAATACCACGGTAATAATTTTAATAATGCAGTTGAACGGACTTCTGGAGAGACAGTGCTAGGGGTCACCCTAGAAACGACATTTCACATCATAAATCATGAAACAACTTAAAGTTCCATCATAGGGCACCTGTGGATATACGTTTACGAGTGATTCCTTCCTGTCTCTATCAAGTGATCAATTATCCTATCCCATGGGGAATATTCAGCATTCGAGGAGAGCACCGCACGGCACAAAAATATTATTGCATCGCACAAGATTGCGCACATACTCAACAACTCAAATGAGTGAATGCAGAAGCATATTAGTCAGTGGTGTCGGGAGCCAAACTTGACGTACAGACAGACCTTATCAAGGTCCCCAACATCGTGGAAGCATCCGTCAATAATAGAAAATCTTGATTCAGTCTCGCCAGATGGAAACGACACCATAAAAAGGCTTATATCGGGCACAACCTCGCGGAACCAACTAGGTTTCATAAGTTCTTGACTAAATATGCCAATATGTTTGCCTTCTCCCATGCAGATATGCCAGGTATACCAAAGGACATAACCACACACAAGTTAAAGGTTGAACCCCTTGACCCGCCGGTACGACAAATAAGAAGGAAATTCAACACCACGATTAACGAAGCCATCATCGATGAAGTTGATAAGAAGCTCGCAAATGGCTCCATCCAAGAGTCAAAATACCCTCAGTGGGTCACCAATGTGGTTATGGTGGAAAAGAAAAATGAAAAGTGGTGGGTGTCGCGTAGATTTCACGGACCAAAAGATTCTTTTACACCAACTCATCGATGCAACAGCAGGACACGAGTTGCTATATTTCTTTGATGCCTACTCGGGTTACAACTAGATCCTCATGGAAGAAGAAGACCAGGAGAAAACCACTTTCATCACTCACCAAGTAACATACTGCTATAAGGTTATGCCGTTCGGACTAAAGAATGCAGGGGCAACATATCAGAGATTGGTCACCAACATGTTCAAAAGCCAATCCGGTAAAACAATGAAAGTCTGCATCGACGACATGTTAGTCAAGACGAAAAGGAAAGAAGATCATATCAATCATCTAAAGGAAGCCTTCGACATATTAAAACAGTATGGCATGAAATCAAACCTCGAAAAATACACTTTCGGCGTAAGCTCAGGAAAGTTCCTCAATTTCCTGGTATCACAAAGAAGCGTCAAGGTCAACCGAGAACAGATTAAGGCCATCTAAGGAATACCCGAAACACTGACCAGCAAAAAGCATGTATAAAAATTGACAGGATGGATAGCCGCCCTATCGACATTCTTCTCACGGTCATCATATAGATGACAAAAATTCTTTAACATATTTAGGAAAGACCATGGACTTTAGTGGAATTCAGAATGTGTCGACGCCCTAAGGAAACTAAAAGCATGTTTGTCTTCACTACTCGTACTTGCCAAAGTAGATCCAGGCGAGTGCCTCCTAGTCTACCTAGCCGTATCCAAAGCCACAGTAAGTCCAGTTCTAGTTCGAGAAAACAAAGGTATGCAATCTCCAATTATTATATCATCAAAACCTTAGTTGACGCTGAAATAAGGTACTCCCACCTTGAAAAGTTGGCTTTATTGCTAGTCGTAGATTCACGAAAGCTTAGATCATATTTCACCGCCACCCCATAAAGGTGGTGACAACCTTTCCTCTCAGGAGTATCCTGCACAAATCCGAATTACCGGGTTTCGGATGGCCAAATGGACCATAGAACTAAGCGAGCACAATATAATTTATCAATCGCGAAATGCAATAAAGTCGCAAGTACTCATCAACTTCGTCGCCGATTTCAACATAGAGATATTGCCCGAAGTCGAGCAAGAAACGCTTCACACTTCATCTAAATTACCCTACCTCTGGGTCCTCTACACCGATAGCGCGTCCAACGCATCGGGATCGGTACTAGGACTAGTATTCGAAGTCCCAATGGGAGAAGTAATTCGACAATCTGTACGATACCCTGAAATGACTAACAATGAGGCCGAGATGAGGTCGTAATAACGGGATTGAAATTGGCCCTCAAGTATGGTGCTCGTCATGTCATCCTCCGCTGCGACTCTCTATCACACCTCCTTTTTGCCACTACACCCCCGAAAGGGCGTAGAAGGGAGTTTTTCCAAATAAAGGAGAACGGGATTTATTTAATTAAAATTTTAGAGTCGCCACTTTGGATAAATTATGGTGCCCCAAGTCACCGGTTTAAACCCGAATCGAGGAAAGGGTTGACTCTATATTACAATCTGCAAAGCATAAATCTGGGTAAGGAATTCATCTAACCCGGGTGAAGGTGTTAGGCATTCCCGAGTTCTGTGATTCTAGCACGGTCGCTCAACTATTTTTATTGGCCTAATTATTTAATTTTAGTACATTTAAACCTATGTGTAATTTTAATCTTTTAACCATTTTTATTCATTTTTAGGAAGATTTCAACATTATACAAAACACGTCTTTGGATCACGCCACATGAAATGCACCCGCGATCTGCGACATATTTTATTTAATGTTGTTAGGATTTGGATTTGGGTCACATGAAATGCACACCCGAGTTTAAGGAAGTTAATTATTAAAATAGTACGCTAAAGCGACTATGCATTTTAGTTTTATGGGGGCCATAGAGATTTTCTAAATGGCACGCCTCGAGTTCTAAGGATTTAAGAGAAGCAATTAAATGAGGTCCACACATTTGGGATTTATTTGGCGCGGCGCACTTTTATTCCAATTATAAAAAGGAAATTAAACTAAATTTCGAAAGGGCAGTAACTATTTGTGTCACTAATATAGCTCACCTCAATTAATTAAAGAGGAGACTCAACTATCTAAACATCACTGAGCCAAGACTATATTATGGTGTAAACTAACAAAATATACCTTTGAGGGAAAGAATTAATGTTTTAAAGTTGAATTTGGGCCCACTATGAGGCCTAATTGACTGTAGTGCCCTTTTGAACTGCAAATGACCATCAGTCTAGGCTAGGGTCCACGAGAGAACCCAAATTGAAGTAAGCCAACAAAGAAGTTATTGACTCAAACCCACGCATCAACACAAAGGCTAATTTTTCATCCAACTTTGCAGCCCACATCACTATTTACGTTTCAATTAGCAACTACATAAAAGTTAAATTGAACTTTTGTTCTTCAAGTTTGAAACTATTGATTGAATTTACGAACCCACGAGTTCCAATTACACCTGTATATGATTAAACTAAAGTGAAACTAAACCTATTTTTGAAATACTATGGATCATTTTTCTTAAATCACAATATAATACCTAGAAGTCCAAGAACACATTCTCCTTAAATCACAATATAATACCCAGAAGTCCAAGAACACATTCAGCGAAACTAATGGGTGAACATATGAGCAACTGAATAGGATTAACATATTTCCAAACTAAAAGTGACTCAGCAGCTAATTTCAGCATGAAGCCAATTACAATTATCAGACTCTTTCATCATACGTGTATACCAAAACTGTCTACTCAGTCTTACATAAGTCCTAATTCGATTACAAATGAAGTTATCTACTTAACACAGAGTTGAATAAACATGTAAAACATGCTCAATAAGGTAAGAAATCCAAAATGAAATAGGATGGAACAAAGGACAGTTGAAATGAGGCTTTCAAATCCTTTTTCTCATTTTTATTCTTCAAATCCAAAGTTCACAATCCATAAAGCTTTACAGTGTGTACCTGAAATAAGATAGAAACCAAAAACCAAGCAGGATCAGTAGCTAGCAGCTAGTAGCACAGCAATTAGGTTCGAGCAAAATCAGCAAAAACCCAACTCAAAACAAGTGACACATCAGCAGACCCCCGAACCCAATTTCGAACTAGTTTCCAATCCCAAATCACTTCATCTCAACCTCAAATGAACCAGAAATGCTTCAGACCTTTGTAAATTCAAAAATCAAAACAAGAGACCGATGGAACAGTGAAAACTTCAACACAAACTGAACCCAAAGCCTTTCCAACACGAGATCAAGGCATTTTTACTCAGAAAGGATTCAGGAATCGTTTTTTTTGTAATCAAAGAGAAACTTTGAAATTCAGGGCAGAATTTCAATAGAATAGTGTTTCTTCCTAAATTATCAGCGTTTGTGTTTTCTGATTTTCTAGCTCTTCCAATCTGCCTTGAAAGGCAAGAAAAGATGCCTTCATAGGCAAGAGAGTAGAGCAGCCTCAGGTTTTGATTTTTTGCACTCTGCCCCTTTGTGAATTTTCTTTTTTGCTTAGCTATCCCTAGTTAATTTTTAGTTTATTAAAACAGTCCCCTACCCCAGTTTCTAAGAAGCTTCCTAGTTAGTTATTTGGAGATTCCTTCACCTAATTAGCCATAGTGCCCCCTTAGAACCCTATTTTTTTACCCTAAAAACCTACCCAAAACGGGTCAAAACATGACCCAATGAACCAAAGCAAATCGAATGGGCTGCTCTTTATCAAATGAATTAGAGGCCGCAGGTGTGGGCGATGTCCGCTTTGAATGACCACGACTACGAACGAATACGACAAAAGACTAGATCCTTACGATATGGCGTCCTGTGGCTGTTGAAGACAGCGACAATTGACAGCGATTAGAAGATGCACGACTTTTTTAGTATTGTAGACATAACAGGAGGCATCATGAATATACTTTCGGATATTGTCTATGCTATATATTTTGGGGTTCAAGAAGGGGTTGTCCCTTATAAATAGGAGGGAAAGAATTTGTAAGGGGAGGGACTTTTGGTTAAGAGCATCCATTATAATATCTTTCTATATTCAAAATTATCATATGGTCGCTTAATCATTCGGTTTCATGACATCAAGAAACATTATTCATCTCATATATCTTTCAATCAAGAGTTTATTATACTTGATTGAAATTTTCCTCTTCATTTTTTCTAATTGATTTAATCAAAAGGTTCTAATATCTCTTGGGTCAAAGAAATATAGAAAATAGACTTTGGAACCAATTGAGAATACTACTCCTAGTAGTTTGTTTTAGAAGATTTTAATTATCTCGGTGTTATAAAGGTACACTTAACTAGGGGTGGGCATACTTTGGGCAAACCAAAAATCCCAATCGAAATTCGAATTTCTTAGATTTTTGGTTTAGATTTTCGGATTATGAATTGAATTTTGGATTTAATTTTTAAAATTTTTGTATTTCGGATTGGATATTGGATTTGGTACTTTGAATTTTGGATATCCGAAAATCCGAAATTCTTATACTTTATATTTAGTCAATTATCATATGTCAATAATAATAAGTTCAATACCCTACTCATTAGATATTATCATATATTCTCTTTGTTCCAGTTTATGTGAATCTATTTCCTTTTTGGTCCGTTCCAAAAAGAATGAACCATTTCTAAATTTGGTAACAATTTAGCTTATATTTACAACTCTACCTTTAATGAGAAACTTTTATAATCACACAAATACTCTGGCCCCCATTTGGACTTATTTAGGACCATAAATTTCAAAAGTCTTTATTTTTTTTCTTAAGTTTCGTGCCCAGTCAAACAGGTTCACATATATTGAAACGGAGGGAGTATATTCAATATTAATTACTAAGTTATTATGAGAATATGATATTTTTATCTCTACTTCTTATATGTCGTATTAAAGTCTCTATTGTATTTTTTTATATTTTTTATATAACAATTTTATTACTTTAATATAGTATTTTGGATGATTGCGGTGAGAGTGAAGAACTCTTCATGTAGTTTAACATGAGTATTCCATTTGGATATTTATTTTTGTAAAAAGAAAAAACATCTCAAGTGATAAGCTCAAAACCGAAAATCCAAAATATTTAAATTGATAATCCGAAACAGAATTTAAAAAATCTAATCCAATCCGAACTTATTTAAATTGAAGTTGGATTATCATTTTGTCAATTCAAAAACTAAAAAGCCAAACTAAAATTTTATATGTAATTTGAACCGCCCGAACATTCACCCTACACTAAACCGAATTGTTTCATGGAATTATTAGAGAGCAGCCAAAAAAATGGAATTGGCCGGTAATGAAAGGACAATGCTAAAATGAAGGAAAATAAATATTTACCCAACAAGAAAGGAAAGTGAATGATATTCACAAGAGAAATTATTTTAGTTCTAGAAAATAAAAACAAGGCTGACTTTCTTTTCTTTGTAGAACTTAGGGTGTTAATGAAGATTTGAAAATCGATTAAATTGGTTGAATTGTACTATATTAAGTTGATTTTTAAATTTTTTTTAAAGAAATTATAAATTTTTTATATAAATATATAACCGTATAGATAATTAAGATAGATTTTTTATTTTATAAAAATAAATAAAAAAATATTGAATCGTACCGAATAAATTTTATATGTGAAAAATATATTTATATAGTAAGCTTAAAACAAACAAAGGCGTTAAATTTTTCATTGGGCCTTGGAATTATAAAAACTATTACAAACTAACAAGTAATTAACCTCAAAGTACTAGTTCCTAAAACATATTATCCTACTTATACTTAAACTAAGTTATTTCAAGTATCTTTATTAGCAAGACACAAAGTATTCTAGCGATTATGAGTAGCAAACTATAATGTATTGAATATGTTTCCCTTCATATAATTTAGATTTATCTTTTTAATATTTAAAATAGACTTTATTCTTGAGTCCTGCTTGGTTAATATCTTTCTACTCGTGTGATTTATATTTTCTTTGCTTTTATTTGGTTTCTTTTACATTTTTGTCGAATAGTTGATGTATCTATATTCTAGCCTTCTTTCATGTTTTTTAATTCATTAACTTTTAAACCAAATATCTAGAGAGTTTTGCTAAGTCCTATAAAAGAACATATGTTATTTCATTCTATTTTTAGTGGTGAATTTTACATGATATTTAAAAATATACCAAAAATTAATCGAACTATATCGATACCTAAGTGAAACTAATACGATAAAATGGTTTTAAAAAATCTAATTTTGATTATACATAATAAAATAACTAAAAAATAATATAATATAAATTTTATAAAATAACTAGCCGAATTGAATTATTGACATCCCTGATAAAACCATTTGATTAGTTTGAGCTAATTTTGTCTAGAGGAGTATTAGTGGAAAATGAGAGGAATTCAATGTGGGATCTGATACATAGGAAATTCAAAAATGTTTGACATTGTAACAATTATTTTGTCGATTTTTCTTAATTTTTTTCCTTTACAATTTAAGATAATCATCTGTAGTTCATGTTGGACAAGGTTCAAACTAGCCCACACAATATTATTTTAATTTCACAATAATTTCGTATAGTTTATTGGGCAAATTTGAAATTTTGAACCTTTCCTTTTATTTTGAAGAAAAAGATATTATTACCCTTGTACTATTGTAAATAGTTTTGTCTTTCATTTAACTTTATATTCAAAACTCACCCTATTATCAATAAATTTGATGGAACTGTCCCTAACTTTAACGGATTGTCAATGTCATAGCTGACTAATTTTATTTTTTTCACATCAACTGCCAAGTCACTTATTTACTTAATTAAAAAATAAATTAAAAGATATCCCCCAACCCTACTTCCTTCGGGCTCCCTACTTTTTCTTCTTCCATGAGTTCTTCATCTTTCTTTCAAATTTTTCAATCCAAACTAGGACAAGTGTTTTGTCAACTGACTCAAGTTGCAACCATAATTTCTCAACATTAATATTCTCAACAAATTCTTGCTAACATTTTACTTAAACTTCACCAAATTAGAATACCCATTTTATGTTCTCAAGCATTCTTACAAATCCTTCAATAGTAATGTTTTTCTTTCAAATTCTATAAACATCAGTGTTAATATTTCCGTTTTAAGCTCTAATTTTTATTTTTATTTACTTGATTTTAGTAGGAAACAAGCAAGAATTTCAGATTCTTGAGTCTTTTTTCAACTTCAAATTTCGGCAACCCAAAAAATGGAGTACAAACTTGTTCTTCACTTAAATCTACGAAGTTAATATTTGATTCAGGATTATAAGCTCCAAACAATAAATCGAATTGTCAATTTCAATTTTTCGACACCCAAAGAACACGCTATAATGAGTTTCGAAATTCTCACCGCTAAATTTTTAAACTTGACACAGAGATTAAAATGCACGTCCAAAATACTATAGCAACAACACAATTGAAAATTTAGTAACAATAATTTCAACAATCCAAAATACTATAGCAACAACACAATTGAAAATTTAGTAACAATAATTTCAACAATCAAAGACGTAGTATGTAACAAAAAAGAGCAATCGAGAAAATCATGGGTCAGATACAGAGAAACAATGAAAGTGTGTGCGACACCAAATCAGGGTCAATCAGAAGCAATCGACGAAACATACCAGTTTCACAATAGAAAAATCACAGCATTAGGCTAACGAGCGACTTCCAAAACAATAGGGTCGCCGGAAATTTAGCAGCCATCGAAGTTCGTGTATTCCGGGTAGATTAAGAGAAAAGAAAGGCCACCAAAATGACATACTGATCATATCCGTTCAGATCCAACCTGACCCAAAGGATCGGATGGACCTTTAACGATATGGAGCTTTCAGTGATAGAGGTTCCATCGGTTTGATCGCTGCTTTCATCGTAATTCAAGAAAAAAGACAAAAAAAGGGGGAATAATTGAGTGAAGACTAGGCTAACTTGACAGTTGACATAGAAAAAATGAAATGAATCAGTTGCCATATTGACGATCCGTTAAATTTAAGGACAATTCTATCAAATTTATTACTAATAAGATGGATTTTAGACGTAAAGTGAAATAGAAAATAAATGTATACTATTTACAATAATATAAGAATAATAATGATCTGTTTCCCTTATTTTAAAGACGTCGGTGAGTTTCATTGTCTACTTTCCCCGTTCTCATTTTCTTTGTCCCACCGTGTAATACCAAAAAAAGGTAAAGAAATAATAAAATATTTAAATCTAAATATTATCAAAACATTCTGAATGTAACTCGGATTTTGGCATGCCCAGTGATACTGATGAGTCGGGACAAAAAATGGGTACAACAGCTTGCAACCAAGCAGCTTGAGGGCTTGATCCCAGCTGGCATGAAAATGACCACACTAACTCAGATGATTCCCCTTGGGGCCCCGCAACGAACGTAGACACGTCATCTCTGACACAACCACAGGTGTCCTTGAGCTTCAACGCCATTGAAGTCTCCATTCCACGTGTCTTGCATATTTTTTCAAAGAGCCTCGAGTGAGGAGCCCTGGTTAGTTTAGCAGTTTTTCCCAATGTTTCTATAAAATTTTCTCCATTCCTTTTATATTATCTGTCTGATTTTCAAATATAAATATCTCAAATTATTTATTATTTTAAAAGTTAAAAAAGAATTATTTTAGTCTTAATAGATACTTATTTTTGAAAATGGAAATAGAATATAAATAGAATAAATATTATATAAAAAGAAATTATATTTTTAAGACATAAATAAAAGTAAAATAGTCTAAAACCCTTTTTCATTTTCTTAAGTGTTATTAAAAAATATGATAAATAATTTAAGATAAAAGCAGTAAAATTATATGCCTATGCACAAAGCATCTCATTCATTTATATAGAATTTGTGAAAGAACGTAATCAATTTGTTTAATCAAAGAATAAATTTCTTAATTAAAGTTTATTTTTAGAAAAAAATTAAGTTACTGATGACCAAGTTTTATTTCGCTTTCACAATAATATCTAGGAAAATAATAAAAATAATATAAAAATTTGACAAGAGCAACTTCGATAAAGAAAAAAAGTATAGAATGTATTTCAATAATGCTTGGAATTTGTCCTTACGATAAAATTTTGTATCCTTATATCTTATATAAAAGTGTACAATCATAATGATTTTTTTACATAGTTCGGGTTTATTATAAATGTTGCAACAGTTATAAATGTCGTATAACAATTTCGATTTTTCTTCTTTATTTATTTTTGGTTCATGTATTTTCCCTTTTTTTTAATCTTTATTCATCCAGTCATCGCCTCTTCTTTGACAACAGTCAGGCCCAATGCTTTTCTCTGTACTGTCTCGTGGGTATTTTTTCTGTGTCTTTCTCGCTTAATTAATTTTATTAATTGAGAATGTCACTTTGTCGTTATATCACTGCTTCATGAGTCATGCTTCGTCAGCATACTAATATTTCACGTGTAATATCTTTTTCTTACCAATAATTCATATTATATTAACATTCTATCCGAATACAAATATTAATAACTATTTTTATAACTTAAATCATAACTTATAAATTATACAATATTAATTTTACCAGTATTTCAAAGTTGCCTTTGTAAAGTTCATTATGTAGAGCTAAAATATTAATGGTCAATTCAAAAATGTAAAGGCAGGATAATGTTTGGGGCGCTTCAGCTAATGATATGAATTTCAGGGTTGCAAGCAAAGCCTAAGAAGGGAAAGTCTCATGTCATGTTTCATGCATCAATTCAACTGTATTCGTTAGTAAAGCGTTGTACTACATAAAAGCATATCATGGTAAATGTAATTTATTTGGCTAAGTTCTCAAAATCACTTATTTTTTATCAAAAGTATTTTTTAAAAATACTTTTGAAGACAAATTATTCGTGTTTACTTAATTAATTTGAAAAATATTTGTACTGATATTAAAGTAGCAATCTCAAAAGTGCTTTTGATAAAATAAAAAAAAGTTACACTTATTCAAAATCACTTATTATTTTTTTTAAAGCTTGATCAAATAATTTGTTAAAATAATATTTCTTTCAATAAAAAATATAAACTTGGCCAGACATAATATAACTTTTTATTTAACCGATTCATTGACAAATCATGATAGTGACTAATAACAACAGTTAAGAATAATGTTTTAAATGAAAAAGTTGAGGTACTTTACCTACTGTAGTAAAAGTTAGCTTAAGGTACCTTCTGTTATAAATAAAAGTAATATAACAAGAATTATCTAATTAATTAGGATTAATAATAAAAGAAAATGATAATATTAGAAAAGATGATTTATTTCTTCATTTTAGAGAGTGAAATAGGTTCATAAATGAGCCTATTTATAGAAATATTTCGTTATTACAAAATCAATCCAAAATCTATTATGAATACATAACCAATTTAAAATCAGTTATGGATACATAAACAATTCAAAATCTATTATGGAAGACATCCATCGTTGCAAGTGGATGGATCCATTTGCAGGATTTGTAATACTCCCCCCTCGAATGTCCACTAACAGATAACATGCCTCACTAAAACCTTACTAAGAACAATTCAATGAAAAATTCTTAGTGAAGGAAAAAGAATATGCATATCTTGTAATACACATAAAGAGTTTCCTCATTAAAAACCTTACCAGAAAAATCCAAATAGGACAGAACCTTGGTTAAAGAAAAATAAGTACAAGTGTACAACGCACATTTCTTCCCTGATAAAAACCTTATTTGATATCTTGGAGACAACACATTCTAATCTTGTATCATAACTTCTCAAATGTTGATGTCGGCAATGCTTTAGTGAACAAATCTGCAAAATTATCACTTGAATGAATTTTTTGGACTTCTAATTCGCCATTCTTTTGAAGACCATGCGTGATTTTTTTGGGTGAAATATGCTTTGTTATGTCTCCTTTAATATATCCCCCTTTTAGTTGAGCTATACATATAGCATTGTCTTCATATAATGCTATTGGGATATCCTTTTCCCATGAAAGACCACGTATCTTCTGGATATGTTCAGTTATTGACCTTAATCAAACGCATTCTCTATTCGCTTCATGAGCGTCTATTATCTCTGCATGATTTGAAGAAATAGCAATCATAGTTTGTTTTGTTGAACGCTACAATATGCAAGTACCTCCACATGCAAATAAATAGACTGTTTGTGATCGACCTTTATGCAGGTTAGACAAATATCATGCATCTGCATAACCAATCAGTTTTGACCTAGATTCATTTGAATAAAATACTTCCATATCAATGGCCCATCACATATATTTGAATAGATGATTAATGTCATTCCATTGACTTTGTGTTGGGAAAAAATTAAATATTTCATACAAAAAAAAAACTGGTCTAGAATTATTAGCAAGGTACATCAATGCTCCAATTGCACTAAGATATGACACTTCAGCACCTAAACATTCTTCATTATTTTCATGAGGACGAAATTGATCTTTATTCATATTAAGAGATCTCACAACCATCAAGGTACTCAATGGATGTGCTTTATCCATATAAAAGCACTTCAAAATATTTCGGTGTACTTTGATTAATGGACAAATATTCTATTTTTCAAATGCTCAATTTGTAAGACAAGACAAAAAAATTTTATAGGATCTTTCATTCTAGTTCTTTTTTCAAGCATTCTATTGCCTTTGGAAGCTCTTCAGGAATTTCAATGATATTTAAGTCATCAACATACATAGTTATTATGACAAATTCAGATCCAGATCTTTTTATAAAGACATAAGGACAAACTGTGTTATTCTTGTACCCTTCTTTTAATAGGTATTCATTGCGGCGATTATACCACATGCGTCCTGATTGCTTCAATCCATACAAGAATTTCTGAAGCTTTATCGAATAAGTTTTTCGAGAATCTTTGTATGTTTCAGCTACTTTGAATCCTTCAAGGATTTTCATAAAATTTTGTTGTCCAGGAAGCCATATAAATAGGCGGTAACAACTTCCATAAGATCCATATCAAGTTTTTTCATGAATTGTTAGACTGATAAGATACATGAATGTGATTGCATCCACAACATAAGAATATGTCTCTATATAATCAATGCAAGGATATTTATGAAAAGTCTTATGCTGCAAGTTGTCTTTATATCTATAGACTTAATTTTGCATTTTACTTTTGCACAAAAACATATATTTACCTCCACTAGGATTTATACTTCAGGTGTTGCGACTATATGTCCAACTTTACATTTTTCAGATGAAGCCAATCTTGATTGCGTAATTTTTATTTTGGCCAATTATTTATCTGTCTATATTCCATAACATATTTGAGCTCAAGATCCTCGTCAATATTAATAATATTGAGTGCTACACTATATCAATAATATCGTCGATGATTATTTTATATCAATTCCACCATCACTCAATAAAGACGTAACTTATCGAGAACTCATTTATTTTAGGTACATAAGCGTAAAGTGTTGTATCTCGATGCTTTATAGACCACTTGCCTCCTTATTATGACTAACTTGATCATTTGCTCCTCTCCTTCTTCAAAGAGTTTTATTTTTGAAACCAATTAGTCAATTGTGCTGCATCTGTGCCATGGACTCTGTCCTTCATAGACTTTATCTTTTTTTGAAGCACTAGCAGCTGAAATATAATAATTAGCTCTGGATCAACAATTGTGCCTAGAAATATTTTGCAAATGAATTATCACTTGAACTTGATATTCATATTTTCTTGTGTGAGGATCTAGATGTACTCATAATAATTCGTTTCGTGTTATATTTTTTCAGCTGCCCATTTTTTTCCCTAATGTTGGATCACCAAAACATATCCCAATCATTCTTTAGGGATCATCTTTATGTATTATGGTAGAACAATTAAATCATGTAGCACATTCACATTTCTAGATGGAATCTATTTGGTTCCTGACCCTTAACCAATTGTGGTAGGGAGAATTTATCAATAGTTTATTGGCTAGATGCGTACAAGTGCTGCTATATATTAAATAATACATATCATACCAAATTTTATTTTTTGGGAGTTTTATTCTCATAACCAATTGGTTAGCTGTAGTTGGAGGCATATAATTTATACTAAACCAACTTGAATTTAAACCAACATTATCAAGATAAATCATTATATTTACATTGTGGAAATGTGCTCTAATAATTTGAGTAAGAAACCTTGCAAAAGCCAAAATGTTAAGAAATTCACATGTGACTATACAATAGATGCATCTATTAAAATCATATAATAGTAAATAGTCCACAAGTGACTGTGCCCATATATATATCACATTTTATTTGTTTCAGAAATCAAGGGATTCAGTGTTTTAAATGTAAATGATATCCCAGTAAAAATAAAAGAGCTAAATGTAAATTATGCTATCTAGAAAGATGTATTTCATGTATAGAAAAAAGATTTTGAAATAAAATAAATAAAGAAGAAATCTATCAAGAGACAAATAATTCTATTGTAAATCTAAGAATAATTACATTATAAAGTAGAATAAATGAATTAGTTTTGCAAATACATGCTTAGATTTTTACAAACCTAGCTATAAGGTAGATAAAATTTGGGTAAAAGATTTAAATATAAACGTAGATTTTGTATTAGGATTGAGCTTTATATTACACAATAATGGTAGTTGTTTGCTTAGTAGAGATGGGGTAATATTCTTTAAAAATATTACACAAACACTAGTACAAACAATAGAATCCGCAAGTAGGATAAGGTCAAGATTGAATGAAAACAAGAAAACCCTGCAAGAAAGTGAGAAAGAATGTTGTAAAAAATGTAAAGATAACAAAACCTGCTGTAGGACTAAAAAAGAAACTATAACTTTAATATTAGAAGAAAACAAAGATAGAGATATACTGGAAAAGGACTATACATTAATAGACATCGAAACAGAATTATACAATTTCAAAACAGGATTACAAAGAATACGAATAATAAAGAATGAAAAAGATCTAGAGAATATAATAAAAATTCTAGATGAGATAGAGATAATCGAAGAAAAACCTTTAAAGCACTCGGAAAATAATAAAGTGATGTGTAAATTAGACATAATAAACCCAGAATATATAATTAAAATGGCTTCAATAGAGGCTACAAATGAAGGCCTTGAAGACTTTAAAACTCAAATTAAAGAACTTATGGACTTAGGTATAATAAGGAGATCTACTTCTAAACATAGGTCAACAGCTTTTATGGTTAGAAATCACATTAAAATAATAAGAGGAAAAACGATAATGGTAATAAATTATAAAAGACTCAATGATAATACCATAGCAGATAATAAATAGAATACAAGGAAAAAGGATATTTAGTAAATTTGATTGTAAATTAGGATATTGGCAAGTAAAAATGCATGAAGAAAGTATCAAATGGACAACATTTACTTGTCCAGAAAGGCATTTCGAATGGTTAGTAATGCCGTTCGAATTAAAAATAACTCCACCAATTTTTCAACGAAAAATTGATAATATATTTGGAGAATATAAAAGGTTTGCGTTAGTATATGTAGATGATATATTAGTATTCAGTAAAGATATTAAAGAACACTTAGGACATCCATAGAAAATATTTAGATTATTTGTAGATAATGGAATAATCATTAGTAAAAAGAAAATGAAATTATGTAAAAATTATATAAACTTTTTAGGAGTAATTCTAGAGGATGGGAAGATTAAGCTACAACCCCATATAGCTAAAAAAGTTTTAGAAATGCCAGATAAATTAGACAATATTAAAGAACTACAAAAGTTTCTAGGAATAGTAAATTATGCAAGAAAATTTATAAAAGACTTGGGAAAAATAGCAGGACCTCAGATTCTTATCTAACTATGCCATTAGAAACTAGTACAAAATAATTTAATACAGAAGATATTAAATTAGTAAAAAAAATGAAAGAAAAAATAAAGAATATTCCTGATCTAATTATGCCATTAGAAACTGACTATTTAATTATAGAAACAGATGGAAGTTTTGAGGGATGAGGAGCAGTTTTAGAAGCAAAACCAACTAAATATAGTGATAAGAATACAGAAAAAATATGTGCATTTCAAAATGGCAAATATAAAGAGAAGGAAATATAAGCAATATAGACGCAGAAATTTTAGCCGTAATCTATGGATTAAACAATTTTAAATTGTATATATTAAACAAACAAGAAGTAATAATTAGAACTGATTGTGAAGCTATTATCAAATTTCACCAAAAGATAAATGTAAAAAATAGTAGTAGAAGAAGATGGTTAAATTTTATTGATACAATATCAATATATAATTTAGTTTTTGAGCATATTAAAGGAAAAGATAACAAATTAGCAGACCATTTAAGTAGCTTAATGAGACCAACAGTTTCAAAGACTAAAGACAAGTGAAAAGGCGTTCAAGCCTCACCCTCAGACAAATACTTGCAGGCAGTATTAGGTAACCTTCATTTTAAGCCACAACCCATTACAGAACAAAATAATATATAAAGGATAATTTTTGGAAAGCATAATTTAATATTTTTTCCACCATCAAATATGTTATTTAGAGTTTTACCAGAATTATAGATAGACCCCGGAGATTTTTAATTGATAACCTACGGATAGCATATAATAAGAAAGATACTAAATATTTTATAGCAGTTTTTAATGCCTTGGGCAATATTTTACAGATGAAAAATTAAGAAAAAAGATTTAAATACTATGTGGTTGTACACGGTAAGACCAATGGTATTTTTCAAACGTAGATAGAAGTATTAGACTCTGTTAAAGACATACAAAAGCTACTTTTTAAAGGTTTTAATGATTTTACTGAAGCACTAGATTACGCAAGAGGAATACTATGACCAAATTACTATATTTCCCCAGCACTCAGACAAACCTAGAAAAAATTCAATACAACATCCAAAAAGACACAGATAAAATAATATTTTGCGACCACTGCTCATCAATGACTGAAGCTTTCAGAAGGTTAAACCAGAAGAATGAAATCTTAGAGAAAGAAAAAACCAGACTTATGGAGCAGGTAAAGGTTTTAGAACAACGAGTGCATGCTTTAAAATTTGAAATAACGCAATCTCAGACTCAAGTGGTTCCTCGACAAGATACGGATATGAATAGTCCGAAGAAGAGTTCTCCATCTCAAGAAAAAATGGATGAGAAGGGTGTGCATTTTCCAATGAATGTAGAAAAACTCACTGTACCGGATGATAATACAGCTAGTCCGGTTCAAACGGTGACCGGTAAAGACAAATCAAATCCGTTTATGGCTATCACTTTGCCAAAAAGTGAAGAAGAAGGCTCATCAAGGTGAAAGCTACCCAGAACATTAACGCATGGAGAAACATTAAAGAAAAAGAGTACAATTGTTAAAAAGGAAAAAAAAAGAGAAAATAGAAGATGTAATTAAACAGACACTAGAGAATTTCTTTCAAGAAAAGGAAAAACAAGACAAACATATGATAAAAAATCCTAGTCCCAGTCCAGAAAGGTCAAGGTCCAGTCCAAAAAGGTCTCAAAGCTCAGGAGGAGACGATAATGAAGACTACCTGAATTATCAGGATACTCAAGATCCAAATGAAGACTACGATTCGGGGATGAGTTTTGATTCAATAGCACTACATAACTTAGACACGTGAAAAAGAGTTATTCCTCAGAAACAATGAATCAAGAAAAGACAAAGAATAATAATGGTGGAGACAACAGGTAGGGACCATACATGACATAAAGAAAGATGTGATAGAAAGTAAAAATGTAAGTGGAAAGAAAAACATGGACGACTAAATGGAATCTCTGCACAAACCATGTGAAGATGGAGCCCAATGGAGTACCCTACAAGGCTAGAAGACAAAGATTTCTAAAAATATTTGAAGTCCATATTTCAAATCCACTTCAAAGTTCAACTATAAAAGCAAGACAAAGTAGAAGAAAGTATCATCGAGAAAAAGAAGGAAAAGAAAAACACTCTGAAAAAAAAGAGCCTACTCAACCAACCTTTCCATAAACCAAAAAAAAAAAAACCTTTCACAAATCACTTTGTAAAATATTTCCCTTATGAATATCTTAGTAGTTCCTCCTCTAAGCTTGTAAAATAAATAAAGATTGTATGATTATGTGTGATCGTTTTCAAATCTCGAAGTTCAGCAAACTCTTTTCGGATTTCCCGAAAGGGAAATCCCATCTCTTGTAAACATGTAAGTTACTTATATTTATCTAAGTTAGGTTCTAAGATATTACCCCTATTTTTTTATATGCTAATGATATTATGCATAGTTTTTATCATTCTGTAAATAATTAAATCACTCTTAGTATATGGTTATCTTTTAAATTTCTTAACAATTTTGATGATTAACCTGTAAATTCCTAGGAAAAAACTTGTAAGATAAACCAAGTGGTATGTGTGCTTAACCATGACCAGGGTGATGTTAAAGAAAAAAAAGTTAAGAATGAATTTAAATATATAAATAATTGGAGAGAAGAGATGAACAGAGTAAAAAAAAAGTATGAAAGGGGTAATCAATACATAATAATGATTACAATGTAATGTTATAAGTTTACAGAAAAAGAGAGGGAGTGTACCGAGTAGGATTTTACAATATAAAAAGTTTAAAATATTTTTACTACACTGTTAATGTCTGGTAACCGTAACAACTACACCCACCCAAAAAATTTTGCTAGAAGCCTTACCTCAAGTCTAGGAAAATTTATATTAGACAAGACACCAAATTTTATTCAATAGTAGATTACACTATACATTTTATTTATATAACGGAAAATTATGAAATCTGTGTAGCTATATATATATGCTTATCACAAATACCAATAAAAGAGAATGAAAAAGGCAGCAACTCTCATTTTGGATTTCAAAGAGATTAACCAACGTGAAAAACCAATTGTTATTTGTAAAAATACGTCAGTAATTACATAATAGGCTTGTCAGGCAGATAGTCATGTTCAACAATGACATACTCAAATAGCTATGACCAACTTACAAGTGTTTCGAGTATAATTGAACAAGGCAGAACATGTCAACAATTAAGATTTTCATACTTTATGTTTAAGAAAATTTAATATGCCTTTACGTTGAAAATTAAGTTTTTATGCAACAAAAGTATGAGAATATAGTCTACTTAAGCCCTTATGCAAATTTAAACGGAATACACATGAACTTTATTAAGTTACGAAATAACATAGAGGATTGAAGGGGCAAAATGCCCTTGTAAGGACCAAGTAGGTTTACTTATGCAACTACTTCTATAACTAAAATAATGTTGAAACAATCACAAGATCAGTATAAATAAGTATATTGCTTTGTCAAATACTTTCATCTATACGGTGATATATGATATGAACACACACCTGCCATATAATTTTTACTGTAGTGCTTTAGCTCATGCTAGAACTATCTAATTAATTAGGACTAATAATAGAAGAAAGTGACAACATTAGAAGAGATGATTTATCTCTTCACTTTAGAGTGTGGAATATGTTCATTATTAAACCTATTTATAGAAATATTTTGTTGTTATGAACCGATCCAAAACCTGTTATGAATACTTAATTCATCTAAAACCTATTTTGGATACATAACCAATCTAAAATCAGTTATGAATACATAACCAATTCAAAATCTGTTATGGGAGACATCCATCGTTGCAAGTGAATGGATCCATTTGCAGGATTTTGTAACACCTTCAACTCCATAATTTATTTCGTTGTTTCATTTCCTTAAAATAATTTGTAAGAATATGAAAAATCTCTAAAAATTTATCAAAATAGATTTTATGAAAATTCAAATAAAATTAAAATTGTTAATTATATGTGAATACCGGGGAGGATCCTTTTAAGTAGATGACACGTTAGGCGGTCGGAGCAAGACTTCTTTGGGATTTTCCTCCCGTGATATGAGTTAATACCCTTTGATCACTTACACTGCCCTAAGGATCTTCAATTATCGTATTATTTACAGGAAGCTGGGTACCAGGTGTATACTCGACGCACGACGCCTACTGCGACTTGGACGAATGAGGACTAGAGTGCGGCTACAAAGATTTGATCCCCCTTGGAACTCGATCAATCCCAATAGCTGTTGCGAAAAAACAATACTTTTCTTCCCCTCCAACTATGAGTCCAGACAGTCGTCGCAAAGTTGAGATTCCCGACCCAGAGCAGAATATTGTTGGAAACACGTTCTCAAGGCTTTATACTAAAACGTGTGTTCTTATGTGTAGGTTTTGATGAATGACAAACAAGCGCAAATTGATATATGATGAAGTTCAAGTACAAGCGCACAATTGGTGGATAACGAGATTCAAGCACAATACAAAGTTTTATAGTTTAAATGAGTCGTTCTTAATTGTGATCTTGATCCGACAACTTGACTCATGACATGGCTTCTCTCGTAAAACTATTTTTACAAAATCATGCATATTTAGTTTAATGTTAAATGATTTTAAATCATGCATATTTACTTTAGTCAAAATGATTTTTAAACATGCCTCTAAAATCTGGACTAAGATAATCGATTATGTACTTATGATAATCGATTATATTAAGCCAAGACTGCATGACAATCAATTGTGAACTAATGACAATCGATTGTGTTAAGGCAGTGAGCATCAGGTTTTTCAAACCTGCATGACAATCGATTGTGAACCTTATGACAATCGATTGTGATGAGGCAGTGTACATCAAAGTTTTTCAAAACTCAGAATAATCGATTGTGAAGCTAATGACAATCGATTGTGAAGAGACAATGTCCATCAGATTTTTCAAAGTCACAAAATAATCGATTGTGAACATATGACAATCGATTGTGTTGAGGCAGTGTCTTCCAGAATTTTTCAAAGTTATTAAATAATCGATTGTGAGTATATAACAATCGATTATCACGAGACAGTGTCTAAAATGATTTTCAAAGTCTGATAAATAATCGATTGTTAACATTGCACAATTGATTGTGAAGCTGACCGTTGTCGTAAAGTTTTCAAATACCGTCAGGTAATCGATTGTTGATTTTGTACAATCGATTGTTGAAATTAAAATCTGGAAAAGATTTTTTGAACGTTGCTGAATAATCGATTGTTGATTTTGTACAATCGATTGTTGAAATTAAAATCTGGAAAGGATTTTTTGAACGTTGCTGAATAATAGATTATTGATTTTGTATAATCGATTGTTTTACGTAAAATCTGGAAATGATTTTTTGAACGTTACCAATAATCGATTGTTGATCTTGGACAATCGATTGTTAAGCGTAAAATCTGGGATTGATTTCTGGAACGATTGGCGAACAATCGATTGTAACTTCTTGACAATCAATTGTCACACAGTAAAATCAGCAACTCTTAATTGGCAATTAGGCAGCGGTAATGCCAAGTTTTTCAACTATAAATACAGCTTCATTTCAGTGTTTTAAACACAAAAACACACAACAACTGATCATACAATTGCTATAAGCTTGCATACTCTATTGCTTATCATTTTATATTCATTACATAAATTTTGAGAGCCATATTATTGTTCAAAGTTATTGTGATCTTGAGCTTACTTCTTTTACTCATATCTACTTATTAAGGAGTATTTTGTTTGAGTGTTTAGTGTTTTGTACACTTGAAGAGAATTGTAATTCTCTTGTTGTAAGGAACTTGTGTTTCCTTGGTCGAAGTCTTGGAGTGTAGTATCTCCGAGCAAGATTGTTGAGGCTTGTGTCCTCAGATTGTAAAGGTTGGTTAGGCACCCGTAAGCTTAACAGTGAAGTCTTGGAGTGTTGTATCTCCGAGCAAAGGTGTTAAGGCTTGTGTCCTTAAGTTGTAAAGGTTGGTTAGGCACCCGTAAGCTTAACAGTGAAGCCTTGGAGTGTTGTATCTCCGAGCAAAGGTGTTAAGGCTTGTGTCCTTAAGTTGTAAAGGTTTGTTGAGCACCCGTAAGCTTGACAAGTTAGTGGAAAATCTCGAGAGAGTCTCTCGGGGACTGGACTAGCCACTTGTTGTGGTGAACCAGAATACATCGGTGCGTTCTTTCCTTTTTGTTTACTTAACGCACTTATTTATTTCCTGCAAATTTCAAATTCCGCAAGTTTACGCTAAATTTTATTATAACGCTATTCACCCCCCCCCCTCTAGCGTTAAGCGTATTATCTAACAATTGGTATCAGAGCCCAACTCTCTGAAGACTTAACAGTTTGAGAGAACCATCCATGGCTTCTACTCGTGGCTCTTTTGCAGGAATAGGTGAAGGTGATTTTAACATGTTGCCCCCAATATTTGATGGAAAAAATTACTCATATTGGAAAGATCGGATGAGAATTTTCATCACAGCCAACAACTTTTATCTATGGCAAATCATCAAGCATGGTGATCAAATGACAACAAAAGTTGGGAAAGCCAAGGTAAGTGAATACAACACTAATGCAATAAATATGTTGTATAGCGCCTTGAATCAGGAAGACTATCAGAAAATTTCCCACTACAAAACCGCCAAAGAGATGTGGGATAAGCTGGAGGAAATGTATGAAAGCATGCCTCAAAAAGCGGACAGCTCATATGATGAATCAACTGGCCAATGTCTCATGGCAAACGAAGAAGAAGAGGTAAGTACGTCCAACTCTCACTCGCTTGAAGAAATGCAAAATGCTTATAATAAATTACATAGTGAGTTTGTTGATACTTCCAAGACTATTAAAGATTTGCAGAAAACACTGTCGTTGCAAGAAAAAGATTTTCAAAAACAACTCTCTCTAAAAGAAAAAGATTTTGAAAAACTGGTTTTAGAAAATTAGAAGTTGAACGAGGAAAACAAGTTTTTCGGAAAAAGAAGCGCCGATAAGCCCGAAAGCTCTATTAGAAAGTGTACTTCTTGCTTGCATCTCAAAAATGAAGTAGAAAGGCTTAAAGTCACATTAGATAAGTTTAACTCTTCGCACAAAAATTTGAATGATGTTCTTGATAATTTGAAGTCAACCAAGCATGGCATAGGGTTTACGAATGAGCCTAAAGAAAAGGTTGAAGCTAAGCCCCAACAACCTAAGGCTCAACCTAGGACTAATAATAAAAATGCTTATCCTAGAAATAGCAATCCTAGAACCAATATGCATGCTAGACTAAATGTTGAACATTTTAGAAGACCTAGCAATGACTTACCACCTAGAAATAACTACCCTAGAAATGATGCATATTATAGGCCAAATACTAGAAGGAATTTTGAACCCTTTAGAGCACCTAGAAATGATTTCCAACGTAGAAATAATTATTCTAGAAATGCTGCTCATAGTTGGAGAAATGATGTTCATAAAGCGCGCAATAGTCATAATGCTGAAAATAGAGTAAACCATTTTCGTCCGTCAAGTTACTATGAACCTAGAAGGATGCATAACCCCAACGTGACTTGTCATTATTGTAGACGTATTGGTCATATTGCTCCTGCATGTTTTACACGACATAGACATATCACTCAATCGCATCATTATGATATGCCTAACCCCCAAGGACCCAAAATGGCATGGGTACCAAAAGATCATTAATCTGTTTTGCAGGTGTACTTGAAAGACTACAGTATTGTAGTAGATGCACCGAGCACGACACCTCATTGCATCAAGAGAAAATTTCGGTTAGTTATCATTTTTGACAAACACCGAATTGTTGATATGTGCTAGCAACCAATATTGACTTATTTGTTGTTAATTTGGTTCCCTTATTGTTGAATCTTTGATAAGCTTAGTCGTAATAGTTGATGTGCGTTAAAAATTGAGATATCCTTGTCAACAATCAATATCAATTAGCTTTGTTGATTCATATGTTGAAAACGTGTTGTTAAATGACAATTGGTGTCAATTAATTTACTTGTTAGTTATCTGCTTTTAAAAGATCAAAACTGTTGATATGTATTAACAGTTAGCTTGATAAAATCATTTCATTCATGATTTGATAATTGCTATCTGTGGTTTAAATAACTGTTTGTATACTGTGTGGTGTGTATTATCTATTAGCATATTCTTCAAAAAGTCTTCACTCACGTTTTTTATGAATGCTATCATCAGCTTTGAAAAATAATTGAGATGTCTCATGTTTCTAACAATTGACAAAAATCCTTCTGTTAAAAATCGTCTCTTGATGAACACATCCTTTGGTCTGGATAATGGTTGGTATGTTCTTCAAAATTCGATGTATGGTTGATCTGTTAACAGTCAATACTCGTTTGTAATATGCTTTACTAAAAATAACAATTTGTATCACTGTTACTAAAATAACTTTTGGTACACTTGTTATGTCATCCAACAAATGGGTTTATCATTGTTTTATAACAATTGGTATATGTATGTCTTGTTGGTATGTCTTGATAAATTTCTGATTAAGGGGAAATAGATTGCATGAAGTTTACTATCTTCTTGATGACAGAATTTCAAAACAACTCTCTATATTGGCAATGTTATTTTCTTTAAACTCTCATGCCACTAATATCTTGCATTCCAAATCTTGTGGAAAATGATATCGTAGAAAATATTTGTATTACTTTGGAGCAACTAATAAGTGTCATGCAAGGAATCTGTAAATCGCATTTGAGATATAATTTATAGACAAGCTTAATTTCTTCTTGGAGCTGCAAATTAAGCAAATGAAAGAGGGAACTTTCATTTGTCCATCTAAATGTCGCAAGGAGTTGCCAAATCAATTCGAAAAGAGAAACACCAAACCAATGGTCACTTCAATGAATTTAGATGACCATCTTGACAGAAATGTGAAAGGTAAGACGAGCAATACCAAGAACTACACAGGTATAATCGTTCCTCACTTTACCTTATTGCTAGTAGACTTGATAAAATATTTAGCGTTTAATGTTGTTCTAAATATAAATCATATCCAAATGAAGTATTGAATGCGCGTAAACGTTGATCTAAATGCATACATTTTAGGTTGCATTTATATTTTAATTACTGACTTGAGCGTTGGAGACGTTTAATTCTATTTTGCAGGTATCACCCTAAAGGTAGGGGGAATTATTAAGTTTTGGCATAGAACAATCGATTGTTCCAAGCAAATAATCGATTATCTTACTGTGAAGAAAATCGATTAGCAGTATCACTAATCGATTGTTTATGGTTTATGTTTATTATGCAGTTTTGTTAATTAATTGATTCTTTAACTGCAAAATCGATTTCCGTCTCAGCCATTCAGCAATGCTTTTCCAAAACAATCGATTGTTTCAAAATATAATCGATTATTCTCAAAATCAGAAAATTTCTGTGCTCACTGTAACATAACAATCGATTACCATATTTTGACAATCGATTATTTCATTTCAGTAATTCAAAAAAAAATTTACCGTTTGGTTCTGCAATCGATTTTGTGTCAGTTCCGAGATTCAGTCAAATCTTAATGACAATCGATTATCTCATTCCAACAATCGATTGTCTAACGGTCAGTAAGATTTATTTTTACCGTTTCTGACTGTTTCAGCTTTCAATTTTCTGCAGATTTCTTCCATTAATGAAATGCCTTTCTCCCCTCTATAAATAGGCTCCATATATGTTCATTTTTATTCACTCAAGCATCAACTTTAGCACTCAAACTATCAAATTCTTTCAAGTCTCTTGCAAATTCCAGAAATACTCAGTGAAAATGTCGGGCCGTCACTCCAAACGTTCCCGTTCTGCTAGGCATGGTGCATCCTCCTCTGTTGCTCCAAACTATCCTTATCAAGATGGTTCCGTTCTATATTTTAATTCTGACATCGAGCTTACTCGATTTTTAACAAAATTTGAAAAGCGCGACATTCTTCCTCCCCGCTTTTCAACCAACAAGTATCTTGAATCTTATGGCCCTGCTACAAATATGCTCAAAAATTGTCAACTTCTTGACTTCTTACTTTTTACCCATCCTTACATCAATACTACATTGATTCAAGCATTTTACTCCAACCTTCATGAGGATGATGACGGTGAGCTTGTGACAAATATAAATGGTGTTCAAATTATTCTTTCCGATGAAAACCTTCATACCATTGCCCGTCTTCCTCATAATGGTGAAGACATTTTCGGTACATCGGAGAGGCCGGAGCCCTTTTTGATGAAACGGTCCTCCTACATCAAACCGGACTTACTTCTTATGATCCAAATCTTTCTTCCCGTCGTCCTACAATTACGGGAATGGATCCAAATTATCGGTTGATTTTCTATTTCATCACCCGAGTCCTCAAGCCTCGCAAGCATAACCATACTACCATTTCCCAAGATGACACCAAGCTCATGCATGCCATAATAACCGGAGCTAACATCAATTGGTGTCGGTTTGTCAAGATTCACATGCGTGACGCTATCGGAGATGATAGGCCTCTTCCTTATGCTCTCCTCATCATGAATTTTCTTGAAGCCTCCGGATTCATCACTTCCAACGGTCCTCTCAAAAAGAGTACCAAGAAGTGGGAAATTTCAGAATCCTCCTTTCATCATGACGGTGATCATGCAGCGCCTGCTCCTCCTCCAACCCGTCGAACTCGTCCGCCTCAAGAGCCTACCCTCCAATCAATTTCCGACCAAATTGCTTCATTGACCTCTTCTTTTGGTCAATTAACACATGATATCCATGGATATTTTGACCATGTTCATTATCCATATGCGGGTCTTGTTCCATATGAAGCAGCGCCGGATGATGAGGCGAGAGATGATGGAAATAAATAATTTCTTTGTTTGTTGTTTTTAAGTTTGTTTTTATATGTTGTATTGTCTTCCCTGTTGCTGTAATCTTCTTTCCAATAAATAAACAAGTTTTATTTACATCTTTGGCATCTTCTTATATTATTTTTGCTAATGACAAAAGGGGGAAGATAACGGGTATGCACTATCAATATTTATAAGCTTAAATTGAGGGGGAATACATATATTGAGGGGGAACAAATGCATGTCTTGAATCGTCATTATAAATTGTTTAAGTTGCATATCCCGCTTAAAGTTTGCCATTATCAAAAAGGGGAAAATTGTTGGAAACACGTTCTCAAGGCTTTATACTAAAACGTGTGTTCTTATGTGTAGGTTTTGATGAATGACAAACAAGCGCAAATTGATATATGACGAAGTTCAAGTACAAGCGCACAATTGGTGGATAACGAGATTCAAGCACAATACAAAGTTTTATAGTTTAAATGAGTCGTTCTTAATTGTGATCTTGATCCAACAACTTGACTCATGACATGGCTTCTCTCGTAAAACTATTTTTACAAAATCATGCATATTTAATTTAATGCTAAATGATTTTAAATCATGCATATTTACTTTAGTCAAAATGATTTTTAAACATGCCTCTAAAATCTGGACTAAGATAATCGATTATGTACTTATGATAATCGATTATGTTAAGCCAAGACTGCATGACAATTGATTGTGAACTAATGACAATCGATTGTGTTAAGGCAGTGAGCATCAGGTTTTTCAAACCTGCATGACAATCGATTGTGAACCTTATGACAATCGATTGTGATGAGGCAGTGTAAAAAGTTTTTCAAAACTCAGAATAATCGATTGTGAAGCTAATGACAATCGATTGTGAAGAGACAGTGTCCATCAGATTTTTCAAAGTCACAAAATAATCGATTGTGAACATATGACAATCGATTGTGTTGAGGCAGTGTCTTCCAGACTTTTTCAAAGTTATTAAATAATCGATTGTGAGTATATAACAATCGATTGTCACGAGGCAGTGTCAAATGATTTTCAAAGTCTGATAAATAATCGATTGTTAACATTGCACAATCGATTGTGAAGCTGACCGTTGTCGTAAAGTTTTCAAATACCGTCAGGTAATCGATTGTTGATTTTGTACAATCGATTGTTGAAATTAAAATCTGGAAAAGATTTTTTGAACGTTGCTGAATAATCGATTGTTGATTTTGCACAATCGATTGTTGAAATTAAAATATGGAAAGGATTTTTTGAACGTTGCTGAATAATCGATTATTGATTTTGTATAATCGATTGTTTTACGTAAAATCTGGAAATGATTTTTTGAACGTTACCAATAATCGATTGTTGATCTTGGACAATAGATTGTTAAGCGTAAAATCTGGGATTGATTTCTGGAACGATTGGCAAACAATCGATTGTGACTTCTTGACAATCGATTGTCACACAGTAAAATCAGCAACTCCTAATTGGCAATTAGGCAACGGTAATGCCAAGTTTTTCAACTATAAATACAGCTTCATTTCAGTGTTTTAAACACAAAAACACACAACAACTGATCATACAATTGCTATAAGCTTGCATACTCTATTGCTTATCATTTTATATTCATTACATAAATTTTGAGAGCCATATTATTGTTCAAAGTTGTTGTGATCTTGAGCTTACTTCTTTTACTCATATCTACTCATTAAGGAGTGTTTTGTTTGAGTGTTTAGTGTTTTGTACACTTGAAGAGAATTGTGATTCTCTTGTTGTAAGGAACTTGTGTTTCCTTGGTCGAAGTCTTGGAGTGTTGTATCTCCGAGCAAGATTGTTGAGGCTTGTGTCCTCAGATTGTAAAGGTTGGTTAGGCACCCGTAAGCTTAACAGTGAAGTCTTGGAGTGTTGTATCTTCGAGCAAAGGTGTTAAGGCTTGTGTCCTTAAGTTGTAAAGGTTGGTTAGGCACCCGTAAGCTTAACAGTGAAGTGTTGGAGTGTTGTATCTCCGAGCAAAGGTGTTAAGGCTTGTGTCCTTAAGTTGTAAAGGTTTGTTGAGCACCCGTAAGCTTGACAAGTTAGTGGAAAATCTCGAGAGAGTCTCTCGGGGACTGGACTAGCCAGTTGTTGTGGTGAACCAGAATACATCGGTGCGTTCTTTCCTTTTTGTTTACTTAACGCACTTATTTATCTCCTGCAAATTTTAAATTCCGCAAGTTTATGCTAAATTTTATTGTAACGCTATTCACCCCCCTCTAGCGTTAAGCGTATTATCTAACAAATATGTTCACTACAAAAAAAACCCCAATTGCTTACGGATTTTACCAACGCCCCGAATTTGTTGGTGTATTAGCAACAAATTGCTAACCAAATGGTAACTAATTTATTTTTCAGAATTTAGTGACAGATTCCTAACGAATTGCCAACCAAAATGTTACTAACTAAATAATTTAGTTGGTAAATAAGGCGGAAAAAATAGGCGGCTAATATAGCAACTGCGTACTAATGGATTACCAACTCAAATGTTACCAACAAATATTTTTCGTTGGTAAAATTACCAACGGAGTACATATCCGTTGTTAAATATGATGTAAAAAATAAAGTATTATTTATTAACAGATTAGTAACGAATTACCAACCAATTATTTACCAACAGAAAGATTTTGTTGCTAATTTTACCAACTAATTTAAAATGTGTTTGTAAATTACCAACCGAATGGTATCTGTTGATAAACTTGCCAACTAATACTTAATCGATTGGAAAACTTTATTAATAGATCAAGATTTTGGTTTGTAATTTATTAATAGACTGAAATTAATTATTAATATTACTTATGATACTTACATTATTAATTAAAAAATAAACGAAAGTATGATCGATCTGAATTGTTCGAGTACATCAAATCATACATTTTAACAAATCATAAATTAAAAATCATTTTATCTCAATAATTAAGAACCAAAAAATTATATATCTTTTAGACTTTCTCAGAATACATTTATTGTTTTGAAATTATCAATAATATTTTTGAGTATTATTTTTACTTATTTCTTAAATTCAATTTAAAGTATACGCTTTAGTTAGTGTTATATTCAATTATCTGTCTCTATTTTTCTTTCTGTATGTATACATATACTCTGGGTTGCTTCTGAGCCTTTATTGACTAGTTATTACGTTGTTTAACTAGTTTGTGCTCGTTCGACTTCGTATTGAGGGTTTTGGCTTATTCTTGATATTGGAAGTGCGCTTCAATTCGGAGCGAGGACGTGAGTTTCTTTCCTAACCTTGTAAGAGGGAAGTGTCCCCATAGGATTTATAAATGAATAATTGTTGCTAAATGCGGGGGATACGTGCGCACTACGTGACGAGAGTTGGTGCTTAGCTACTACTATATTAATTATCCCGGTAGTTTAGGACCCACGACATCATGCCTAATTTATGAAATCTCTATGTCAATGATATCGCCTAGGATATACTAGGGACTTGAAAGAGGATAAAAGTAAATTTGTATACTTGTTGAACTCTTGTATGGCATAATTGGATATTTATGTGCCTTCGTGTGTATATATACATGATATTTGCTTGATATTTGTGGATCGAACCGATCGCCTCGGTATGAATAGATGCATCTATAGGCGGCCGTCGACCCTCGGCAAGTGCACAATTTATTTCTATTGGTTCGGGCAGTCGCGTCGGCATAACGTGCGGATGATTATTCTGTGAAAACTCATACTCACATTGTTCATTATTATACACAAAAATAGAAATAGTAAATCATTGTAAGAACATGACTTATGCATCTTGCCATAAACTGCTGATACTAGTAGCTTTCTATGCTTATAAAATATTTCATATATTATTTGACCTTAGTAAGTATCAAGTCGACCTCTCGTCTCTACTTTTTCAAGATTAGACGGGATACTTACTGGGTACATGTTACTTATGTACTCATGCTACACTTCCGTACTTAAATGTAGAGGATCTGAGGCAGGTGAATCTGGTTATCACTTGGGTGCGCATCAGTGGGCCATCTGGGACTTCTATGGTGAGTTGCTTCCCCTTCATGACGATCTGCATCCGAAGAATAAACTTCTTTAATTTGTAATTTGTTTTCTATCTATCCTGATTCAGACAGTAGGATAGTATAGTATTATTTTGTGTATATTCTACTAGTTCGCGTAGCTTGTGACACAAGGTTCTGGCACACACATTAGTAGACTAGTTTTGGGTTGTATCATTATATGCTTCCTACATTTCTTACTGTATTTGGTTTCTAAACCCCCATTGGGATCCTTTATCTTTTCATAAAATTATAATTTTTGATAAACTTGAAAATATTTTCCGCACTTGGCTTATCCGGCAAGGTTGATGGGCGCCATCATAACCTATTATGAAAATGGGTTGTGACACCAATAAGAGTTTAAATAGTATTAAAAGATTCAAGTCGTATATATAAGAGTCCTTCATAGTCTAAAACCTTCGATTTTTTTGTGATGAATATGAGCTATTATTCGATTCTCATTATTTTTAGGATCTATGACACTGGCGAGAATGGTACTAAAAAAATAAAATATAATAATAATTAAGTATGAGATTTGAGAAACAACTATTCCTTTTTCACGTTGCTTTTTTAATTAATTAATATCCAATGATTATCTATATTTAATTTTATCAAGAAGTTATTTCAATTTTAAGATTATTTATATATAACCTAAACAACTGTAATATTTGACATGGTCAGTGTACGCGCATATCTGCGTGGATAATAATACTAGTTCTAATATTAATTAGAAATAATTTCATTGCATATTCGAAAATTAAGTAATTAGCTATAAATTATGTTTGGACCTAGTTTATATTTAACAATTCAAACATGAGTGCAATTAAAATTTTATTATTTTATACAAATAGTTTGGTGCAATTAAAATTTATTAATTTGTATGATAATATAATAACCAAACGATACATGTATAATTCATGTGATTAGTTAGTATTAACATAGTTTAATTAAGAATCAAAAATAAAATTACGAAACTCAAATTAATATTTGAAGATTTTATGGATTTTAAATTTCTAACAATTAAGATTTTTTAAATAAGTCTAAGCAAACAAATTAAAAGATAGAAAATAAGAGTAAGAAAAAAAATATTTTGCCAATATATATATATATATATATATATATATATATATATATATATATATATATATATATATAATTAATGAAACACCAAATTAAAGTAATAATTCTCAAAGAAAATTACATTGAGTGCACCGCCTAATTAATGACCCCCTTTTCTAAATTACACAAATTTCAGGTGCGCATAAACGGTACCGCCTACCATCCCCACTCTCCTAAAATTACAGAGAACTGGCGCCATTTTAGCTTCTTCGCTGTACCCACGATCACAATATGGCTAATCCTTTCCATTATCTTTCCCAACTGATAGATAATCTCACAACAGTCTCTCACAAGTTATCGTTTGGAAGCTTCTCAATTCCACAATTCAATATTCTGCGGGTAAATGGTAAGTATTTTTTATCAATCTAATTTATCCAGTGTAATATAGATATATGTTGAAAGCTTTTGCTCATTATAATTGGGATCTGAGGCCTAATTTGATTATTATTACTCTTTTTGTACTACTATCTGACGATGTTTAGAAATCAATAATGCTACTGTAATCCTTTACATTATCAGGAAAGAAAGTTTGTTTGAAAAATGACTTTAAATCGCGAGTGGATATACAGAAGGTTAACGAGAGGTTTGTATAATCCTGAATTCATAAGGGGTGTTGAGCTATAACAAATAAATGATATGTACTTAATTAATTAATTTTCCACTTCATTCCTCCTATTCTCTTCAACTTGGATTAATTTTCACTTTACAGTGGATTCAGTAAATACCTTGAGATAATTGGCTCGATATTGATTTTTGGACTAATTTTGTAATAACTATACTACGAAAAACTTTTACAAGTAGAAAATAATATTCTAATTAACAAATATACTCAATGAAATAAAAGATTTACTAATTCTTATTAATTTCACATGCCTATATGAAAAAATATACTGCTCATAAA
Organism: Nicotiana benthamiana; assembly: GCA_034376525.1. Classification (NCBI taxonomy): domain Eukaryota; kingdom Viridiplantae; phylum Streptophyta; class Magnoliopsida; order Solanales; family Solanaceae; genus Nicotiana; species Nicotiana benthamiana. The sequence goes on along the minus strand of CM067325.1, from coordinate 50,199,684 downwards.
AAAACATGAAGACATTTCCTCCGACGGAAAGTGTTTTTTGAAAACAAAATTAATAAAAATAAAATATCATAATATGTATTCTTTTATAAGATTTAGTAAAATCTTTAGACATTTTTATGGTTTGAAAGGTGATTATTTAAAAAAACATAAAAAATGACTAGAGCATAGATACATCAACAATTCAACAGGAATATAAAAAAACCAAGTAAAAGTAAAGAAAATATAAATTTTACGAGTGGAAAGATATTTACTAAAGTGAGACTCAAGAACAAAATCTATATTAAATATTTAAAAATATTAAATCTAAATTATATGAAGGGAAACATATTCAATACATTATAGTTAAAAAAGCTTAGTTTAGTATAGTAGGATAATAGGTTTTAGAAATTAGTATTTTGAGCTTAATTACTTGTTGGCTTGTAACAGTTTTTATAAGCCAGCTATGTCCATTTATAAGTAGCTCATTACAAAATTGATCAATTGATAAAATATTACTAATATTAGCCAAATTAGCCAATTAACTATTTGTAGCTAAAAAAAATTAAGTTTTTGCTTTTATTTGAGTGGGTGTTATTAGAATAGATTGGGCGCAACTTAAGGATCTTGAATATCATTATCAGAATGATTTAGTAAAGTTTTGAGGTGGGATGAATTGAAAATTCGAAGCAAAAACTGAACATGAAAAAAAATGACATATGTATCATACTGTGTATCACACATGTATCAATTGTGTATCACATGTATATCCATGTATACATGTGCATGAGATACATGCCTGATACATGTGTCGTAGAAGATTTTTTCGAACTCGATTTAGTTACGAATTTTGATAAAAAAAAAAAAAACCAGTCCAAATCACGTCCAATCTTCCTCAAATTTTGTATATTGACATATCTATATATTTTCAATGAATTTCATCTATACCATTTTTGTTTAGATTTTTAGAATATTGTATAGATTTTTGTATTTTATCACCTTATTTGCTACCCCGTCTATGTAATTTCTTTTCCATCTTGTATCTAATGTTTCTAATCACGCTTAAAAATATGGAAGGTGATTTTTGCATGTGATTCTTTGATAGAAAGAACCATATTATTTAGTTTTTCACTTTTTGTTGGTTAGTTTTGGTAAGTCTATGACTAATGGCTAGAGGTTGGTAAGTTAGGATTTATTTGGGACATTTGTGGAAGTTTCCCTTTTTATAATTTCAAGGTCCAATAAAAAATTTAATGCTTTATTAGTTTTAAGCTTACTATATAAATATATTTTTCACATGTAAAATTTATTCGGTACAATTTGATATTTTTTCGATTTATTTTTATAAAATAAAAGATTTACCCTAATTATCAGTACGGTTATAAATTCATATAAAAACCTACATTTTTTTTAAAAAAAAAAACTTAAAAGTCAGTTCAATATGATACGATTCGATCGATTCAATTAGTTTTTAAATATCCATTGATCCATCCATGCAATGCTAAAAGTTACAAAAGTTTGGGGCACAATGGTCAATCGTTTCTTCATCACCAAGATAACAATACCTCAACTCAGTTCTTTCTTTCTTTTAAAGAAAGAAAACATATGTGAAATATTTTCACTGACATTTGTAATATTAATTAATTCGTTGTTGACAATTGATAACTACTCTGTTAGTTAAATTAAAGGAGACCTCACTTATTTTTGTCGCGATCTTTTCCATTACTCCGCCAGAATCTGAGCATACGTTTGATTGCAACTACTCTTTCTTGTCAATGATTTATCATTTTGTACAGTATACTTACTATACAATTTTTATCTTCATTAGCTGTTGTATATTATTATTAATAATAATTATATTTCCAAATACCTTTGCATGTGCCTCTCTCTGTGCATTACCATATCTTAACTACTCTTCTTGACTTGTATAGTAGGAGTAGTATTTTAGAAGAAAGCCCTCAGACAAAAAACACACACACAGAGTGAGAAATCTTATGGAGAAGCAGAGGAGTTTCTCTATCAAGCCCACAAGGCTATGGCTTTTCTCTTTCACCATCTCCTTTTCTTTAATATTTCTCATCTTCTTTTCCATTTGGGTCCTCAACCTTCCATTGTCCACTCCTCAAGACCCTCATCTTCACTTCAACACTACTACTTCAATCCCTTTGTATCTCAAACCCATTTTCAAGATTCAAATTTTGGGTTCTTTTCACAGAAGTTACTCAGCAACCCAAATCGAGAACTCAATTTTGGTGGGCACCCATTTCAGTATAGTTGAAAATGAGTCCCAAATTTCTAACATTTCAGCATCTGAAGGAATTTCGGAAAAGGAAAGTGAGCGTAAATTAGTGACCCAAATTTCTACTGTCCTTTTTGGTTTGAAAAATTCAACTTTTTTTGGTAACTGCTCGACGAAATCTGAAACTGTTTCTGAGGTTCTTCAAATAGAACAGAATGCGTCTTTTCCTTTGTACAAGAAACTAGAAGGAGAAGCTTCTAGTGATATTGTGCCTAAGCAAGTATGTGATATCACTAAAGGGAAGTGGGTATTTGATGAGAACTACCCTTTGTACACAAATGCCTCTTGTCCCTACATTGATGAAGGTTTAGTTGTGAATCTAATGGAAGATTGGACAAGAATTATATGAAATAGAGGTGGCAACCTCAAGATTGTGACATTCCAAGGTAGGTAATAACTTTACTCTTTTGCTCCTTGTTTTCATTATCCATTGCTTTCATTGTATGGTCAACACGTAGACTTGGCTAGTAAAGTGTTTAATAAGAAAGCTTCAGAAATAAGTATTCCATTCTTAGCTTGTACCTTTTGTGCTATAGGTTCAATGCTACCCAAATGCTGGAACTAATTAGAGGCAAAAGGTTAGTTTTTGTTGGTGATTCCATTAACAGAAACCAATAAGAATTAATGATGTGCTTATTATTCGGAGCTATTAAAGACCCAAAAAAAGGTTTATGAGACTCGTGGTCGGAGAATAACCAAAGAGAAGGGAAATTAGTCTTTCAGATTTGCGGTAATCAGTGTAAATTTCTTTTTTATTTTTACTTGTGGATAGCTAATATGCAGAAAATTGTCTATAAAGTTTTGGTGTCAATTTTGCAGGACTACCAATGTAGTGTTGAGTACTATGTAACTCATTTTTTGATTCATGAGGGCAGGTCAAGAATAGGCAGCAAACGAGTGCAAACGCTGCGTATTGATGTGGTTGACAAAAGTTCATCAAGATGGAGAGGGGCTAATATTCTGGTGTTTAATACTGCTCACTGGTGGAGTCACCATAAAACTAAAGCAGGGCAAGCCTTTTGGCAACTATATTCCTATGGACTATTACTTCCAGTTTGACATACTAATAGTAGGAATAGAATCTGTTCTTGTTGAGGTTCTTAGTTTAATAATCTATCTGAAGATCTGTTTTGGACTACTACACTTTGGACTAACTAACATGTTATTACTAATGGTTAGTTGGAGAAGCCTATATTTGATTGAGATGAGCTTAAAAGGTGCGAGATAGTCACAGCTGAGTCCAACTTGTTTGGGATTGAGGCGTACTTGTTGTTATTGTTTTATTGGATAAAGCCAATATTGATATAAAAATATAATCATGATGAGATAGGACATAAAAAGAACTTAGCAACACCAGTTAATGAGCTGGATTGTTTCTTGGTTCATCCCGTCAATTTTTATTATTAAGCTAGAAAACAAGTTAGTACTTGTTATTATTGTGTTATATTCTTCTAAAAACTCGTTTCTAACCAGTAGTGTCATAACAAAAAATTATTACCAGAAAAGGAATCAAGTTCTCCCTCGCCTTGATGTTTCAACAGCTTTCGAAAAGGCCCTGACTACTTGGGCACAATGGGTAGATAGACATGTCAATCCAACCAAAACACAAGTTTTCTTCCTAAGCTCTGCTCCTTCTCATTTCAGGTATGCCTTAATTTGCTTTGAACTAAGTATTGGCTTCAAATCTTCGTATGGCTCATGACACTTCTTAAATTGGATAGCGGAGGTCAGTGGAACACTGGTGGCCACTGCATAGAAGCTTCTCAACCTCTTCCTGAGACTTACAAAGGCGAATACCCGGAGAAGAATATGATAGTGGAACAAATGATAGGGAAGATGAAGACTCCAGTTATCTTTTTGAAAATAACTGGTTTGTCAGATTTTAGGATTGATGCTCATCCCTTTATATATGGAAGAAAACCGGATAATGTTGTACAGATGCCCATCTTGAAAGACTCCATGAAGGTTGAATGCTGGTAGTGCACTGCAGTATGTTTCTTAGGTTCCTTCAAACCACTGTTTAGTAGCTGTAATTCAAAGTAGTATCTGGTGATTTTGCTATGCTGTTTCAGTATTATTTTTGTATTCCTGGAGGCATGTATGGATGAATAATTGGTGCAAATGGTACAGTTTCATCAGATTGAGCACATAAGTGCTAATACCACTGATGGAAACTACAATTGCAGAGGTAAACACAATTGTACCTGTAGATATGAGTATTATCAGATGCAACTATACAGCATGACCATATAGGCTTGCTTCTCTGTTCCTCAAGTAGTGGTTTTCTGTTGATCTCAAACTCTATAGGTTGTTTCTGTATTGTGTAAAATGTGGTTGATGTTCTCCTGCAGCTCATAAGGTTATAGGACATGATTCGGATGAAGTATAGGAAATACAGTAACCAAAATAGAATGGATACACATTTTCAAAATGTGGTACATATGCAGCATTTAAAATGTCCCATGCGCAGTATCCAATTGAAGTGATTGCCATCTTCTTGGTACAAAACACTTGCAGAGTTCTTGATACATATCACCTGCAAAAACCTACTAATTCACTTCAATTTCGTTTGTTTGGTTGAGGTTAACTGAACCTCTAGTTTGGATGCCGTATGATTGTACCGACTGGATTGCCTTGGTTGTCTTCCAGTTCAAATGACTACAAAATCTCCACTTATCAGAACTTGCATAGAGAATGAGAATTATGATGCTCAACTTTTTCTATCGACTGGGAATTAATTGAGTTTAGCTCATTTATTGACATTTGAGTTTTCAGTTTTGTTACCTTTTATGACTGTGTTCTTGATGTTTTCTCTGTCAAAGTTATTATTATAGAGCTTATATCATTTTTTTTTGTCCAGGATGCCATAATATCTGAAATTCTATCTGCGTCTCAACCTGAAGATGGGTCCAGTGAGCCTCCTGAAGTTGATTTCTCACAAATATATTTGGAGGAAGTCGGTATTAAGAAGATGCGCATTTATGATCTTGGTTCTCAAGCTCCTTTCTATGGGCATGTTGGTGCTTCCTCCAGCTCGATATCTCCACCTCAAGATCTAGACTTCAATACTCGGCTGAGCGAATGTGTAGGACATCGTTTGCAAGAATTTAAGGAAGAGATGAAGCATGAGATGAGATCTGAGATCAGAGAAGAGATTAGACAAGAAATGAGAGAAGAAATGCGTGAAGAAATGAGACACGAAATGCAGCAAGAGGTGCGCGAGCAAGTTGATCAACTACCCAAAACCGTCTGTCGGTCCTCATAGGTGGCTTACCTACACCGCCTTCTCGTAGACACGACTCGTCGCCAAATGACACGAGTCGCATTTAGATTTATGTTAGCTTCTTTTATGTAAGACACGTCTTGGATTCTACAACTCGTCGCCAAATGACACGAGTCACATTTAGATTTATGTTAGCTTCTTTTATGTTAGACACATCTTGGATTCTGCTTTCAACTTCATGATAGATATTATTATTATAAAGTTTTAGTATGTTTTCATTTTTTTGGGATCTTTTAAAGCTTTAAATGAATATTAATACAATTATTATAACCATATTTGTTAACAAATTTGAAATTTGTTTGTAAATTGCCTACAATTTAATAAATAGAACTTTTCTATAAACAAAATTACCAACCGATTGCCAATGTATTTTTAAAAATATACTATCGGATTTACCAACCAAATTGGTATCCATTTGTATAGTTGCTAACATAATACTAATGAAATTTTTCTTGTTACTATATTTACCAACCAATTACAAACACAATTTAAATAATCAAAATCCACTTTTACTAACTCAATTTCTATATGTTAGTAAATTTACTAATGAACTTCCAACTGAATTTTTGTTAATAAATTTACCAACGAAAATCTTCGACTCAAGATTCAAAAATTACCAACAAATTTATTTGGTGTTTACTAACTAATTTTTAGTTGGTAAGTTTACCAATCAATTCAATATGGTTGGTAAAATTTACCATCGAGCCTTTTAGCAACAGGCCAATTTCCATTGGTAATCGGTTAGTAAGTCAAAATACCAACCAATTTGATCAATTTACCAACATTTTTTTTTGTTGGTAATTGAGTTTTTTTTGGTAGTGGTTATTGACTCAAAGCACAAATCTATTGTTAACTTCCCCACTTTTCTTGTAACTGTCACCTATAATCCACGCAAGTGTATCCGTACTCCTCTGAGTGGACGAAAAAGAAAGGATTTCTCGGAGCAATCCCCATGTTTCAGACCCAGGACCTCCTTACTCCAATGGAAAGGGGGGAATCGCTGTTTCACAACTGCTCCTCTACAACTAACTTTCGCCTAGAACTCGTGAATATGCTCAAAGCAAAAATATTCAAATAAAGAATTTGTGAGGGAATGACTATTCATCTATTGTATTTTCATCCAGGCAAGAAAAATTCTATTGAAAGATGCTGTATATATCGCAACTTTATCAATCGAAGGTGAAAGTTGTCTTCATTGTTTGTTTTTACTCTTAGCCAATAAATTCTTAATAGTGAAACAACGTACAATATACTGGTTATATTATCAAATATTTAAAAGAAATAAAAAGAAGAAATTTATAGATATAGGGTGTGTTTGGTATAAAGAAAAATATTTTTCGTGGTGTTTTTCAAAAAATATTTTCTTGAAAAATAAGTAATAATCTTATTCATTTTCCGTTGTTTTGTACGCAAATTAAGGAAAATGACTTTGTAAAAGTATTCATAAATAATTTATAATAAACATGAAGCCATAAACTTTCAAACCAACAACCTTCCGGACCCACAAATTTTATAAACTTTCGAATCGCTAAACTTTAAAAACCGCAAAATTTTGAACCCGTAAACTTTCAAATACATAAACTTTCGAACTTATGATTATTAAAACTTATAAGATTTTGAGCCTTTAAATCGATAAATAATAAAACTAAAACTGAAAAATATATTTAAAAATTTTTTGGGTGGGGGGGGGGGAGTAGGGAGGGGGAGCTGGAGGGCAGTAAAATAAAAAAATTAAATTTAAATTACAAAGAAAAAGTAAAATTCTTTTTGTGCGGGGGAAGGGGGTGGGGTGTGGTTTGGAGGGGTGAGTAGAGGGTGGGTGGAGGGCTAGTAGGGTAGATCGTAATGAAATAAGTGAAATTTTTTTTAATTTTTTTTTTGAAGAGGGGATAGAATGAATTGATGAGGATAGAAAATGTTGAAAAAAAACTTTGGAAAATATTTCTTGATAAAGAAAATATTTCCCTCTAATCAAAGGAAAATAAATTTATAACAAAAATATTTTAGAACAACTCAATATCATATCGACATATTGGCATCTACCATTGCACAGTCGTCGTACAATAATTATCCTCTCTCTAGACTAATATGAATCTTGCCTTTATCCTTTAAGATAATAAAAACAACAACAACTACCTAGCATAGTTCCACGAAGTGGGGTCTGGGGAGGGTAATATGTAGACGAGCCTTATCCCTACCCGAAAGGGCAGAAAGGCTGTTTCAAATTGACCCTCGGCTCAGGAAAGGTCGTTTAAGATATATTTATTAAAAATAAGGTTTTACAAAGTTAAGTTTGTTAAGAATAGAATTCTCTTTGGAGTGAATGTCTATCTTGTAGAGAGTTTTACTTTGAGGCTAAGTCATTTTTCCTCCTATAAATAGATGGGTCTTACCCCATTGTAAATCATCCCAAAACTCAATAAGAATTTTCTCTCTCTCTTTCTCTGCAATATTGCTCTTCTTCTTTTATTGTTTTATAACACGTTATCAGCACGAGACTCTAACCAATTGAGTAGAAGCTTTGGGATTGAGAATAATGATCGTCAAATGTTCTATGCTCTTCCTTCATGATTAAATTCTGGATCTAAGGTAAGTATTTTACTTTTCTCTTTCAAATTCTTGTCATTCTATAATTTAATTTTAAATACAAGTAAAGACGATAAAATTTGATTGCAACTCTAATGGAGTTTGAAAGAAATTATAACCACCCAAAGTGGTAAAATTTCTATGTCTTGCCATGATTAAATTCATGTATGATTGTGAGCAAAGAATTAAAAACTCGTCCAATTGAATTTGCTCCATTCTCATTCCCTATAGAGAATGTGATAACAGTATGTGATAAGTCTGAAAGAAGACAAAATTATTACCGTGAAGGTACCAATGGATGTGGACGTGGCAATAGACGAAATTATAATCGTCATTATTGTGGTAATGAGAACAATAAGGATTCTCAAAATAATCATTCACTCTGTGAAAGTAATATCTGTCATCGATTTGACATGAGATTTTATATAGCACATACAGATTATTATGGTCCATTCATGGTGTGAATGTGACAACATCTGATTTATGAATACATATTCATTATTGGAAGAATATGAACATGCTATTGGTATTGAATATACCACACTCACCTCTTGAAGGAGGTTTGAGATGATATAAGAAAATAATGTCATTATAATGGCATGAATGGTCATTGATCACGTACCTATTGTACGCCAAAATATTTTAGTAATGTGATTATCAAAGGACAATAATAATGCAAGAAACATATCTTGCATATAATTTTGACCATAACCATAATGGTACAACTTTCTCTTTAAAAGAAATATTCACTAAATGGATATTGATTAATATGTGATAGTACCAAATTAATTGAGAACTCTGTAAGAGCCAAATATACTATTTTGGAGAAATACAATTGATTATCAATAAGGTATTGTGTTGTAGTAAGTCTCAAAGAATCTTATTCAGTTTCTAAAGTATATGCGAAAGCGGTTGATTGTATTGAGACTATAAATAAAGGAAAAATTTGATATCTTCTATTACTACAACTTGCAGCGGAATAATATGTATGCGAAAAGCTACCCACTTTATTCTCCAGTTTGTACTACATAAATAAAAGAATGCACATTAAAGTAGAACTTTATTGACATAAAACTCATATCATAATAAACTTGGAGTTTATTGATATCTAGTTGGCATAGCTGGTTTAGTCATATTAATTAAAGTATGATTTGCAAAAATAAACGAGAATCTATATGGGTAAATATTAAAGAACTAGAAAGTTCTTTACGAATTCTCTTATATTTCTTGTTCTCATTAATTAATTGACCAACTAAAATTGGGATTGAATCCCATGAATGCTGGAAATATCAAAGGTGAATATGGGCTCATTCATCTGCCATGTATACCACATAAGATGCATCTATGAGATGGTTACATGTGCGATTATTATTAACCCGCAACCTGGCCGGTGCTTGTGAGGTAACTTGCTCAGTAGTTTAATTTCGAGCATAATTTCCAGATTTTTTATTCAAGAAGTTCATCTTGATAAGATGGTTTACATCATAGTTGGTTTAGCAAAATCATTTATTGAGTGCCTCCACTTAATAGCTAAACTGTTTCTTATGAGAACAAAGTTATATTATCAATTTGATATATATTATATACGAAAGTATATTGCATTCTCCACTCACAAATGGTTCAGGGTCAGGAACCAAATAATTTCATATTATTATTATTGATGTGCGGTGTATATTTTCATTAACACCATAATGCATAGAGATGGATTCCCAAAGTTGAGGAAATAAGTTAGTTTTTCTAACATGAGGGGGAGACATGATAAACAGTTGAGAAAAAGTTACGTGGAATGAATTATTATTTGTATAACTAGATCCTCGATTACGACAATATGAACTTTAAGTTCATAAAAAGATAATTCATTTGCAACATATTGCAAAGCATGCCATACACATTTATTGACCCAAAGAAAGTAATTATATTCTCATTGCAAATGCTCATATTAAGTCCTAGAAGGACAAAATCTATGGTACGCTTAAAGCGTATAGACAAATCAGTTTCAAATAGAACTTCTTGATAAAGAAGATGAGCAAATGATCAAAGTGATCATAATAAAAGAGGTAAGTGATCTAGAAAGTCACATGACATAACACTTCATAAAATCTCATGAGAGATTCAGGTACCTGAATATATGAATGAAGAGATCTCTATGTTATGTCTTTATGAAAATTTATTGGAACTGATATAACATGTTTGCCGACGACATCTATCATAGCGATAAGTTTAGATGAGGATCTTAAGTCTATCAAATATAGACACAAAAGTATTGGCCAAATGGAAGAGATATAATTCAAGTAGAATTGATTCCATATGAAAGACATGTAGTTTTGGACATGTAGTTCAAATACTTAAAAGTATAAAGTCAATGGTATGTGCAATCAGTTTTCGATATCTTATTTGTCTAGCATGACATGAAAACTTGATATGCATCTAAAGTCTATAATATGTCTTATATTACTTAACTTATACGACAATCCATAAAGAATTTAAGTTGCTTGAAGCATCTTCAATTCTTGATCTTGAGGTACCACTTCCTCAATGTAATTTATGCACAAATGTATCTTGCTATAACTATAAGCATGATAATGTGATAGCGAGAATACCTTTATGGAGATATTGAAGATCCATTCCACGATATTTGTGAAGACATTATATATCTATCACGAGTTATGATTTCAAGGTGCAAATATTCATTATAGTTAATATGGCTGATTTATTTATCAAATTTACCAACGATCCCTTGAAGATGGTGCACAAGATTGGAACGCGAAGGCTCAAGGATGTGAATTGATGCTCTCTTCAGGGGGAGTTAATGCGCGTTGCACTCTTTTTCCCTTTCAAGGTTTTGTCCCACTGGGTTTTCCTTGCAAGATTTTTAACGAGGCAACCAATATGCGCATTTCTAAATATGTGTACTCTTTTTCCTTTTTTAGAATTTTTTCTTACCATTTTTTATTTTAGTTAATGTTTTGACGAGGCATATTATTTATTGGGTAGACATTCAAGGGGGAGTGTTAAGAATAGAATTCTCTTTGGAGTGAATGTCTATCTTGTAGAGAGTTTTACTTTGAGGCTAAGTCATTTTTCCTCCTATAAATAGATGTGTCTTACCCCATTATAAATCATCCCAAAACTCAATAAGAATTTTCTCTCTCTCTTTCTCTGCAATATTACTCTTCTTCTTTTATTGTTTTATAACAAAGTTAACTTTCTCGAAAGATTATCCAAACAACACAATTTCCCTTAAACTATTTTCCAATATTGTTTATAATTTTTAATTTTGTTAAAATTAAATGATAACCAAATGCAAAAATCACCTAATGAGGGACTGAGATACAACTTATAACTATCTTCTTTTCAATAGAACTTTTTCAACTTGGGACATGTTGAAAGTTGGTGTTTTTTTGTTTTTACAAATGAAAGTGCATTTAACATAACATGTTAAAAAAAAGCAAATGTTTGGTGTTCTGTAACGCATGGCGTGGGGAAAAGCGCAGTCAAAGCGCGGGGCGTTGAAAATTTCGTCATAGAAAGTTGTTTTTTCTGGTTTTGTTGGAATTCAACTATACAAGCTGCGAGAGGCCTGCCATTTTTTTTGCCTTCTCCAACACGTCTCTTAACCAATAAATCCCATTATATAAACACCCTCTCCCCTCTCTTAATCCTCTCTTTTCTCTCCTCTTTTCTCGCATTTCCCCCCTCAATTTTTTCTTCACGATTCTCTGCAATCGAAGCAAACCGAATAAACAAATTCCGTCAATTCCAGTTCCTCTTTCTCCGTGATTTTTCTACTTCTTCTAGGGTTTCCCAGCGATTGTTGCCCCCCGGAGGTAAGCTGACGTCATCTCCTTTTCTCGCCGATACCATTACTGCATTTTTTGTAATGCACTATATATTGAAAATTGCAAGTTCTATCCTCTTGTTCTTCGAGCTTTTTTAGTTGTGTAAACGATGTTTCTGCCTGTTCGTATGACGTCATTGTGCTGCCATTGTAGATTTTATATTCATCACATATTCATTCGGTCATTCATTCTGGAAAAGAGTACTTTTTTAGGCGTTCTTTGCTTTGACACGTCTCCGTTCATTTTCCGCTTGATATCAGGTGCGCCGCCGCCGCCGCCACCACTACACCTTTTTCCTCATTTTTATTTTAAATTTTTTAATGTCATTTAATTTTTCACCGCTGCTCTGTGATTAGAAAATGTCATCATTAAACAGTTTTAAGTTGATATTTTTAGTCGTATTTCATTTTTCTTCAGTGGTTCTGTGATTATAAATGTTGTTTTAATAATTAATTTCTGATATTTTCACTTTTGCCTTTTTTTGCGCAAAAGTTATTATTATTTCGCGTTCATATTGGATGGCTGAAGAAATATTAAGAACTTCGGCGATGAGAGTTGTTAGGAATACCTTCCTTCACTAAAGGATTTGCTTATTTATCGATTTTTTTTTGGTGAATAGTCATGTTAGATATTATATTATAAATCTGTGGTGCTGCTTCAAGCAATTGGCAAGTTCGGTTATTTCCGTTTTTCTCCAAACAGCAAAGGCAGATATTGTTAACTAAGTCCTATTTTATTTGTAAAGGAGCTGTATGACGTGATGTATGTCATTTAGATATCATCTTCATCTGTCACTTTTTACAAAATTATTTTCAATCCTCGATTAATTGTGGCCAGATTCTTCCTATAATATCATGATCAAGACAGGCTAATATCAATACAGTTGTATTCATTTACACAGTTCCAATCCACAAATATACTCAAGGAAAGAATATTATCTCTTGGCGTCCTACTGTTAATGGATATGTTTTGATGTCTGATACAAAAGCATACTCTTGATAATATAAGTAGTGATTAGAAGGGGTAAGAATGAAAAAGGTTGAACGGGAATCTGTTATCTCCAAATATTTCTATTCTTGGTGGTGGTCACAAGTTGGTGAATGATAGCAACTATAATATGGAGCTACATGAATTTAATTTCTTTTCAATGTCATCGTTTTTTTCTATTACTAGAATTTAATGAGAGGGGTCCATATGCTTAATGTTCTCCATGCTTCTCTGAAGGACCATATTATGTGGTTATATCTGCTGTTTTTTCCTCAATTTGTGGGCTATGGGGAGGTTAACAGCTACCTACTGCCAATTGCCTCATTTCCTAACCAAAGATCACTATTAGGACCAGTATTTATTTTATGCGACCTCTTAGATAACATGCAGTTTAGTCTTTCAAAGGTCATCTGTGAATGTATCTGTTCCATTGATGTTAGTAATATGTTTTTGTTAGTAGATATTCCTTTCAGACGTTCACAGCAGTAGTCTTCTAGATTGCGTGCTATTTAGAATCACCAGAAACCTTGATTTGCCTTTTTTGTGTATGTTCTTTCTGAAATTCTTTTAAATCAAGTTTTTCTAGTCTTGTTCTACCTCAGTCCTTTCTTTTCTGGTTGGAACCTTCTCCAACTTGCGATTAATTTTATTATGCATACTGTTAACATTACACTCTGGGCCAAGCAGTTGTAGATTTTTGTGGTCTTCATGTTACAAATTTTCTGGACTTCTGTTGTATTCTAGAAGCTGCATCACTTAACTTTTCATCTGGTAATTACATCTGTGATATTGAGACATACAGCTGCTTAACAAATCTCCTTCTCAAATATTTTGCAGTTTATTAAGCTGGCTGACTAGAAAACTAAGGTTAAGAAGCGGGAGGATGTGCAAGTAAGATCTATGTTGGATTGTGATTTATGAGTTTGCTATTGTCATCTTTTGTTTACTCACTCATTATCTTGTGATTGTTAGTTTCCAGGGTTCTTTTGCTTGATGGACCATACGCCGCCTGGCTGCAGTGATAAGGTTACTTTGAAGAGGTGGTTTTTCATTGACAAAAGGGTTGGTTAGAAGTGTGTGAAACACTCTAATTAGTAAACCGTCGTCAACTGTTTGCATAGTTGATAATCTTGTATTCTGCCATAAAAGGTTATTGGGCACAATGGACCTGAAATCAAATACTTCTCCTGTTGTTACTGATCCTGCCCCAATGACTCAGTCCAGATTGGGCATACACTCTGCTTTGATGCCATACTCACCAACTGGGGCAACTTTCTCTCCCACACTATTCCTTACTATCCCAAGGAAGAAGCCGGGAATCCTAGATGATGTTAGATCAAACACTTGGTTGGAAGCCATGAAATCGTCATCTCCTACACATAGCAAGAAAAATAAGGACTCCAATGCTGAACTAACAGCAAATGAAAGTGATCTTGCCTACCGCATCTGGATGGTAAAGCTATTTATGTTCTTTGTATTTAGACAATATTTGCCCGGATCTTACTTTTGGAAGCATATAAGAAAGTCGCTCTATTACTTTTTGTGCCTTTTCAGCTCAAGTATCCCTCAGCACTTTCATCATTTGAGCAAATCACAAATTATGCAAAAGGCAAACGAATAGCACTCTTTTTGGACTATGATGGGACTTTGTCACCAATTGTAGATGATCCAGATCGAGCCTTCATGTCTGGTGCTGTGAGTATCTTAACTTTTTAATAGGAGAAACTTTCTTCTACACTTGCAGGATTCTTTTTGATACTAGGTCACTCTTTTTCAGATGCGCGCTACTGTGAGGAATGTGGCTAAATACTTTCCCACAGCAATTATTAGCGGGAGAAGCCGTGATAAGGTGCTCAGAAATGCTTTTATTAACTGTGCAAGATTATTTAAGAGTAAATCTTGTCGTTACTATGTTAAAAGCTTTCAAGATTCTTCTCTTATTGTTCGGATATTTTGTGTCCAGGTATATGACTTTGTCGGACTAGCAGAACTTTACTACGCTGGTAGTCATGGGATGGATATAATGGGCCCTGTTCGATCCGTTTCTGATGACTATAGTTGTATTAAATCTACTGACAAGCAGGTAAAGATGCTAAAGTTGATCTCTATTGAAGCAAATTAGGACATCCAACCATCTTTTTTCTTATGAACTCACTGACATCAATCAGCTTCTTTGTACACAGGGCAAGGAAGTTAATCTTTTCCAACCTGCTAGTGAGTTCTTACCAATGATCGATGAGGTATATAAGAGTTTTACGCTAAAAGAAAACTATTCCTATTTGTGGCAGCGCTCGGTATAAAAACAATGTTTTCAATTTATGCTCAAGCAGGTTTTTAGATCTCTTGTTGAGCTCACAAAAGACATCACGGGAGCAAAGGTTGAGAACAACAAATTCTGTGTTTCTGTACACTATCGTAACGTAGATGAGAAGGTATGGATTCTTAATTTGGTTTAAAATCCAAGTAAAAGATTATGTTACTTTTTTTAAACTGTCAGAAGGTTCTTATCCCTTCTTGTTTTGTGCTTGCATAAATTATAACAGAGTTGGTCAGCTATCGGAGAATCTGTTGATGAACTGTTAAAACATTACTCACGTCTGCGATTGACACATGGCCGGAAGGTACTCATCTGAGCCTGCTTCTGCAGTGCAGTTTGCATGGCAGTAGAAAAGTTACTGTCTTGTTATATTTAACTCCTCTAACTGTCTGCTCCATAACCTTCTTCAGGTTTTAGAAGTCAGGCCTGTGCTTAACTGGGACAAGGGGAAAGCTGTTGAGTTCTTACTTGAATCTTTGGGTGAGTGAAGTCTTTGACTGCTTTATGGAACTGTACTGAAGGTTTTAAGATGTGTTAACAGTTGAATCCCATTCATAGCAAGTGAAAAAGTAAAACTAACATATGCATTTTCTTTTGTTAGGGTTGAAAAATTGTGACGATGTTCTTCCCATATACGTTGGAGATGATCGTACAGATGAAGATGCATTCAAGGTAACGTTAAGCAGACCAACAGGAAGTTATATAATAGACCCGCTTACTTGGGGGATGACCAAATTATATACTAAATTGACAAATGCACTTGTTAACAGGTCTTGAGAGAGGGAAATAAAGGTTGCGGAATCTTAGTATCTTCTGCACCAAAAGAAAGCAGTGCGTTTTGCTCTCTGAGGGATCCATCTGAGGTATGAAAGTGTTTCTTAACCAAATGAAGCTGCTTCAGAAACCTTTTCATCCAGCATGCTATGCTTTAGTCCGATCTTTCTTGCTATGAAATTCTGAACAAATAGCATTTTTCTGGTTTTAGGTGATGGAATTCCTCAAGTGCTTGGTATCATGGAAGAAGTCAAGTGGTTTTAGCAATTAACAAGGAGTAACCATTCAACAACACATATACCCCATTTTTGTTGAATTTTTTTCATATGAATATCTAATGACTTGCGGATGGTTTAGGGAGCAGAGGTGCTAAGTGAAGCTTCTAGAGACAGCAACAGGGATTCAAGTTCACTGTTTCTGCTCGGAGTTTGTCTTTGTAAATTCATTTTCGTAATTGCCGCATCAAGGATGCCCTTAAGTCAGTGTATAGTCATCTTCGTATTTTATTTTTCAAGTTGTATGTTGTTTAAACTCTGGCCTCAGTTCTCCCCAAGGGAGAGTGTACCAACAACTGAAATGCTCAATACATCATGTACCAACTTAATTTCTTTATTTAATAATTTGTGTTCAAGACTCTATATCTTGCCCTATCCTGCCCTTGTTGAAAATTGCAAAAAAGAAAACAAATTTCGCCTTGTGTCTTTCTATAACCCTGTATTAAAACCAATATAAACTGATTTGGACAGCTAACAGACATGCGATTCATTGAAAATTTTCCTAAACTACAAAGTGGTGCTCTACAGTCAAACAGGGAGGGGGGATTCGAGTTGCAACTTTGTGGTTGTAAATTTACCTTACTTCAGTTAGGTGTATTTGAAATCCCATCAAATGCCCTACTCTCTTCTTCCATTCCATCTGTAGTCCCCAGCAGTAGGTATGGACTCACATAAACCATAAGTTATACGGAAAACAACAGAAATTGCTTAAACCAGGGGTTATTAAATCGATTTCCGCTGTATCAGGCCTACAACTCAGAAAGATGGGTTCTTAAGCTGACCCGTTATGTTAGTTTAAAAGGTTGGGATTATTACACAACATAGCAACCCAACAACGCCACGACAAAAAATAACTCTAATATTTATCCTTTACAGTTTTAGCTAGTATATTTGTGTATGATTAGTGTGTATACATTGAATATACACCAAGGACAACTACAAACAGTTAGGGCTAGGCGGGTGAAATTTTTCTTAGCCCCTGAGCTGAAAATGTAAAGATACCCACAACTTCTCCTCTACTGCGCTGTTTGGGCTTTTTATTAGCAAGTATTTAGGAGTATCTGTATGTAAAAGTAGGCAGATGTTCAGCTAACCAATCTGTCTCTTAATGCCAATTGGCTCACTTAGAGGAAGCAACATGAGCATTGCATCTTCCACATGAATCACGAGATTGATAATAGGACAGCACCTAACACATATTAAAGGTTGACAATCATTAATTTGAATCTAGTTGGACTCCAGAACCTTAACCATGGTAGTTTAAGAATCACATTCATTTGCTTTTCACCTAGTACTTCTTTTTCATACAACCTTTTCAACACTTATTAGTCCTAATGAGCAAAAACCAACTTTACCAGAAAGATCTAATACCAAGTACCAAACTACATCCCAATTTGGGTCTAAGGAAAGGAACGGGCTTCACTAAAACTTTCTATCTAATTTTTCCCTATCCAGGGGATGATGGCTTCTTTAATGGGATGAACACTTTTTAACTATTAGTTTGTACATTAATTAGTATTTTCATTTGGAGTTAGAACTTTCTGTTTTCACATTTACTCACTATTACCTTCCACCTAATTCATTTTTCCTTTCTTTTCCCAACTCAAGCCTTTTCCTTCTTATACAATTATATTAAATGTCTCCCGCTACAAAATTTACCCGCAACTTGATTGCCTAATCCAAATCCTCGTGTAGGGTTTATTTTTCTTTTGCCCTTATTATGATTATTATTATTATTATTATTATTATTATTATTATTATTATTATTATTATTATTATTATTATTATTAGTATTATTATTATTTAAGTTTTTGGTTTATAATTATTTATTTCAAAGCTGCAGTGAACTGACATAAAACGGAGCTTACATCTCGACAGAATTAGTGTGACGACCCAAAGGGTTATCACCTATTTTTATATTAAATTTTGTATTTTCGAGGCCTTGAAAACCTCATTTAAAAGCCATTTTGATTTGCGTACGTAGTTCGGACGTGTAACCGGAAAGCTTAAATATGAAATTCTGTGAAAAATGCTAAGTTTTGATGTTAAAATTAATAAATTTGACTTTGGTCAATATTTTAGGCAAATGGAGCCGGACCCGTGATTTGACGGTCCCGGAGGGTCCGTTGGAAAATATGAAACATGAGCGTATGCCCAGAATTGAATTCCGAGATCTCAAGCCCGAGAAATAAATTTTAAAAAAAAATTATTTTCTCGAAATGTTTAAGGAGATTTGAAATGAAATATGATTAAAACACGATGGTATCGGGCTCGTATTTTAGTTCCGGTTCGCGGTACAAGTCTTATATATGTTTTAAGACAATTTTGTAAAATTTGGTTAAAAACGAATGTAGTTTGATGTGATTCGGACTTAAAATGGAAAATGTGATGTTTTGGAAAGTTTGAAATAATTCATGGATTTTGAGGTTTAATTCGATGTATATGATGTTATTTCGGTGATTTCATCGCATGGATAAGTCCGTAGGATATTTTTGAGGTTGTGTGTATATTTAGTTTGCAGTCCCGAGGGCTCGGGTGAGTTTTGGATGTGCTATAGTTGCATTTTTGGACATCAAAAAATAGCTGGTATTTCTGATCTGCATGCTTTGCATTAGCGAAGCCAGTCTCGCAATTTGCGAGCTCGCAAATGTGAGCAATGCATCGCAAATACGAGATGAAACCTGGGCAGTCCTGGTCACAAATGCGACCCATTTGTTCGCAAATGCGATATATGGGATCGCAAGTGCGAGCCTTCCCTTTTTCCGCCAGGGGTCCCAAATGCAATGCATCTATCGCAAATGCGATGTCGCACATGCAACAAATCTTTCGTAAATGCGAAAGTTGGGAATTTCTGAGGGGTTCACAATTGCGAACCCACGTTCGCAATTTCCATATGAGAACTGCATTTTTTAATACTTAGCCGATTTTAAGTCATTTTTCACATCTTTTTCAAAGACAAACTCCTTTGGGAGATTTTCCAAAGACAGGTCTTCATCCGAATCGATTGTAAGTTAGTTATTACTCATTTTTTTCAATCATTAACATCTTGTAACATGATTTCAACTTAAAATCAAAGATTTTCATGAGGAAAATTTGGTGTCTTGGGTAGAACCTAAGTATTTCAAAAATTGGGGATTTGGACCTTAATTTGAGGTCCAATTTCAAGTCAAATTACCTATTTGAGTTTGTGGGGGAACATGTAATCGGGTTTTGATTCGAGCCTGGGATTTTGACCATGTGGGCTCGGGGGGCGATTTTTGACTTTTGGGTAAAACTTTTTAAAACTCATTTTCATGCATTGGGGTTGGTTCATTTAGCGTTTATAGATGTAATTAAGTAATTTGTGATTAGATATGAACGAATTGGCGGTGGAATCAAGGGACAAAGCTATAATTGAGACTTGAGAAGTGCAAGGCATCGAGGTAAGTGTTTGGTCCAACTTTTGCTTGAGGAATTAGGAGTTGTGTCCTATTTGTTATTTGCTTCTTATTGAGTATTATGTATAGGTATGGTGACGAGTATCTATACGTTGGTGTCAAGCATGACTGTGGGTCTTATATTGTGATTTTCATGACTTTGTTGTATTATTCATGCCTTGGTAAAGATTTCTATTTGTTGTGTAAAGTTGTGAAAAGAATTGTGACCTATTAACATTGAGGACCGTTGGCTCCAGTTGCATAACGAGTTGTGAAAATATAAGTGATAATTGAAACTCTAGAGTATTAAGTCGAGTAGTGAAGTGAATTGTGAAGTAAAAGTGAGAAAGAGAAGAGATTATTATGTTGCCCCCTTGCCGGGCTATTGTTGAGTTGTGGTTCCCTTGCATTGTGTTCTTAGTTGATATTACGGATGCTTAGATTGATGATTCCTTGTGTTAGGCGTTGTAATAAGTTTAGTTATAGCTAAGTAGTTAGATGTTATAACAAGTTTGGTTATAGTTGAGGTAGTTAGATGTTGGAACAAGTTTGGTTATAGTTGTTTCTGCATTGTCGGGATAGTGTAGACCTTATTGATCCCTTGTCGGGACTATCGTTATAATTGCAAGTAATATATATGGATCGGGTTGCACGCTGCAACAATATTATATATGGATCGGATTGTACGCCGCAACAGTATATTATATATAGATCAGGTTGCACTCCGCAACAGTATTATATATGGATCGGATTGTACGCCGCAACAATATTATATATATGGATCAGGTTGCACGCCGTAACAGTATTATATGGGGATTAGTTTACACACCGCAACAGTATTATATATGGATCGGGTTGTACGCCGCAATAATATTATATATGGACCGGATTGTGCACCGCAACAATATTATATATAGATCGGGTTGCACGCCGCAACAATATTATATATGGATCGGGTTGTGCGCCGCAATAATATTATATATGGATCGGTTAAACACCGCAACAAAATTATAGTTGGATCGGGTTGCATGCCACAACAATATATAATGAAATGGGAGGGGGTGGTACGCCTACCATAAGATATGACAAAAAGGTAGCGGGTGGTACACTAACCTATTATTCTCCGAAACATGTTTATAGTTCTTTTGATAACCTGTTCTTTGGATTTCTATTAGTGGTTGGATTTTGATTTCTTTATAGTTCTTTTGATAACCTGTTCTTACCTATTATTCTTCGAAGCATGTTTTTCCCTCCCATCTTTACTTTCCGTTGTATATCATATAACCGCACAGGTTTATTTGATAGTCTGGTCCTAGCCTTGTCATTACTTCGCCGAGGTTAGGCTAGGCGCTTACCAGCACATGGGGTCGGTTGTGCTGATACGATACTATGCACTGTGTGTAGATTTCGGAGCAACATTCGGACAGTAGTTGGAGTGCTTACTTTAGTCCACTTGGAGACCCAATGTTGAACTGCAGGAGACCGCATGCCCTGGCATCTCCCTCTATCTCTATTACTTGTTTCATTTCCCTCAATTCAGAAACAATGTACTATTATTTCTTCAGACCTTATATATAGTAAATCTTAAATAGTATGTGACACTATGACACCAGGTTTTGGGTACTTGAGGTATTAAAGGTTGTAAATAGAAGTAGACTTTAGATTTTAAATTGTTAACTTCCTCTGAATTATTTAAGTTTCATTGTCATTATATTATCGCCTTATATTTGCTAAAAAGAGGTAATACGAAAATAAAGTGAGTAGTAAGGTTTGTCTTTCCTAGATCTCATTAGTAGGCGTCATCACGACTCCTGATGATGAGAAATCTGGGTCGTGACAAGTTGTTATCAGAGCTCTAGGTTACATGGGTCTCACAGTTCACATGCAAGCTTAATAGAGACTGAAAGATCAGTACGAAGACGTCTGTATTTATCCCCAAGAAACTATAGAGTTAGGAAAAGTTTCACTTCTATTCTTTTTTGTCGTGCGATTTTGTTCTCTCAGTATTAAATTGAAACCTCTACTCTTGTCATTTCGCATATCGCAAGGTCATGTACCGCTTCTTCAACCGAACAGCAGCATAGACCGGTGATAGACCGGCTACGTTGTAGGAGGCTTTGCGGAGGTTGGATAGGTTCCACCAAGCTCTTCAGTACTACTTCCTATGGTGCATCTTCTAAGATCCCCAAGAATTTATTGACGATTGTCATGTGGTTCTCAGGGACATGGGGATTGTGGAGACCAACGGGTTTGATTATGCTATATTTCACTCTTCTTGATCCGCCAAGACTTGGTGGAGGTATTATTGCTTAGCTGGTCCAGCCGGATCACTAGCCTTGACTAGAGAACAATTCACGCAGCTATTTCTGGAGAAGTTTCTTCCCATCACTCAGAGAGAGTTCTATCGGAGGCAGTTTGAGCGTCCCCAGCAGAGTTCTATAACCGCTACTCAGTAGGAGATTAGATTCATTGGCTTGGCTCGTCATGGTCTTATCATACTTCCCATCGTGAGATAGAATAAGGAGGTTTATCGAGGGATTCGTCCAACCCGCTCAGTTAGCTAGAGGTGGAGGTAGAGTTATTAGAGGTGGAGGTAGAGATGCTAGAGGTGGAGGTAAAGGTATTAGAGGTGGAGGTGCAGGTACTGTTCTGGGTTGTGGTAGAGAAGCTTCGGTTTTATCTTGCGCCGTATCTGGTCATGCCTAGTGATTCTTTGAGTGCCCATGTTTATGTGTCTACACTTGTGAGTGATTTTATTGTGGTGGATCGTGTTCATTGATCATGTACAGTGGTGATTAGAGGTCTTGAGACTCGTGTAGATTTGCTTCTTCTGGATATGGTTGATTTCGACGTCATATTAGTGATGGAATAGTTATCACCTTACCACGTTATCTTGGACTGTCATGTCAAGACTATGACCTTAGCTTTATCGGTTTTGCCACATTTAGAGTGGAGAGGAACTCCTGGTCTTTCTACCATAGTGTTATCTCATATGTAAAGGCTCGGCGTATGGTCGAGAAGGGGTGTTTGGCCTATTTGGCATATGTTTGTGATTCTAGTGCTGAGGTATCTTCTATTGATTCTATGCCCGTTGTTCGTGAGAGTTCTGAGGTCTTCCCTTTAGACTTGTCAGGTATGATGCCCGATAGGGATATTGAATTTTGTATTGATGTTGCTCCGGGCAACCACCCCATTTCTATCCCACCATATCATATGGCCTGTGTGAGTTGAAAGAGTTAAAGGAACAGTTGCAAGACTTGCTTGAGAAGGATTTCATTAGACACAATGTATCGCCTTGGGTGCGTCGATGTTGTGGGTTAAGAAGAAGGATAGGTCAATGAGAATGTTTATTGATTGCCGACAATTGAACAAGGTTACAATCAAGAATATGTATCCATTGCCGAGGATTGATGATTTGTTCGATCATCTTTAGGATGCCAAGATATTTTCTAAGATTGACTTGAGATCTGGCTACCATCAGTTGAGGATTAGGGCATCCGACATTCCTAAGACAACTTTTCGCACTCGGTACGTGCATTATGAGTTTTTGGTTATGTCAACAGCTTTTAAGGACTTGATGAACCGAGTGTTCAGGCCCTATTTGAATTCGTTCGTGATAGTCTTTATTAATGGTATTATGATATATTCCCGCAGCCGGGAAGAGCACGAGCAACATCTCAAGGTGGTTCTTCAGACTGTGAGGGATAGTCAATTATATGCTAAGTTTTCGAAGTATGAGTTTTGGTTGAGTTCAGTTGCATTTCTAGGTCATGTTGTATCAGCAGAGGGTATTCAGGTGGATTTGAAGAAGATTGAGGCAGTCAAGAACTGGCCTAGACCAACACCAGCTACAGAGATTCGGAGTTTCTTAAGATTGGCAGGCTACTATCATCGATTTGTGGATCGGTGTCTATATATTGCAGCCCCGACGACCAGGTTGGCCCAGAAGGGTGCCCACTTCAGATGGTCAGACGAGTGTGGGGCGAGCTTTCAGAAGCTCAAGATAACTCTGACTACGGCACCGATGTTAGTTTTGCCCACATGTTCATGGCCTTATACAGTTTATTGTGATGCTTCTCATATTAGGCTTGGTTCTGTAGGATGGCAAGGTCATTGCCTATGCTTCGAGGCAGTTGAAGATTCATGAGAAGGACTATCTGGTGCATGATTTAGAGGTTGCAGCCATTGTTCACGCATTGAAGATTTGGAGGCACTATCTGTATGACGTGGCATGTGAGGTGTTCACTACTCACAAGAGTTTTTAGTATTTGTTCAAGCAGAAGGAGTTGAATTTAAGGAAGAGGGGGTGGTTAGAGTTGTTGAAGGATTATGATATCACTATCTTATGTCACCCGAGAAAGTCCAATATGGTGGCCGATGCTTTGAGTAGGAAGTCAGCCAGTATGGGCAGTCTCACTTATATTCCGGTCAGTGAGAGGCCGCTTGATTTGGATGTTCATGCTTTGGCTAATCAGTTCACGGGACAGGATGTTTTTGAGCCCAATCGTGTGTTGGCTTAAACGGTCGCCGATTTTTCATAAATGGAGCGTATCCTTGATCGACAGTATGATGATCCCCATTTATGTGTCCTTAGAGACACGGTGAAACGCAGAGGTACCATACATGTTACTTTATATGATGATGGAGTTTTGAGATTGTAGGGTCGAGTATGTGTGGCTAATATGAATGGGCTCCGGAGTTGATCATAGAGGAGGCCCATAGTTCCCGGTACTCTATTCATCCGGGTGTCACGAAGATGTATCAGGATTTGCGGCAGCATTATTGGTAGTGTAGGATGCAGAAAGATATCATTGCATATGTGGCTTGATGTCTAAATTGTCAGCAGGTTAAGTATGAACATCAAAGGCCTGGTGGATTGCTTCAGAATATTGAGCTTCCCGAGTGGAAGTGCGAGCAGATCACTATGGACTTCGTTGCTGGACTCCCGTAGACTCGGAGGAAGTTCGACGTAGTTTGGGTCATTATTGATAGGTTGACCAAGTCAGCGCATTTCATTCCTATGGCAGTCTCCTATTCATCCAAGAGTTTAGCTGAGAGATCTATATTGGGAATATTTTGCCTTTATGGTATGCCCGTATCTATCATTTCGGATCGGGGTACACAGCTTACCTCGCGTTTCTGGAGAGAAATTCAGCGAGATTTGGGCACGCGGGTTTAGTTGAGCACAACATTTCATCCCTAGAAAGACAGTCAGTACGAGCAAACTATTCAAACTTTGGAGTACATGCTCCGAGCTTGTGTCATCGACTTTGGAGGTTCGTGGGATCAGTTTTTGCATTTAGCAGAGTTTGCCTACAACAAAAGCTACCAGTCGAGCATCGAGATGGCTCTTTATGAGGCTTTATATGGTAGGTAGCTTATAGACTTACCTTGCCGCCGAGCTTATCAGCCGTGCATACAGTGTTTCAAGTGTCCATGCTTCAGAGGTATCACGGCGATCCATCCCACGTGTTAGATTTCAACAGTGTCCAGTTGGACAAGGACTTGTCTTATGAGAAGGAGTCGGTAGCTATTCTAGACCGGCAGGTTTGTCAGTTGAGGTCGAAGAGTTACCCTTATGTTGGTATTTAGTGGAGAGGTCAGCCTCCTGAGGCATCAACCTGGGAGTCCAAGTCCGATATGCGGAGCCGTTATCCCCGTTTTTTTCCCAACTCAGGTACTTCTCTGTTCTGTCAGTTCGAGGACGAATGGTTGTTTTAGAGGTGGAGAGTGTGGCGATCCAAAGGGTCATCACCTATTTTCTTATCAAATTCTGTGCTTTCGAGGCCTTGAAAACCTCATTTAGATCCGCCTCAATTTACGTGCGTAGTTCGGGCACGTAGCCGGAAAGCTTAAATATGAAATTCTGTGAAAAATGCTAAGTTTTGATATTAAAATGAATACATTTAACTTTGGTCAATATTTTGGGAAAACAGACCCGGACCCGTGATTTTCCTGGAGGGTACGTACGAAAATATGGGACGTGGGCGCATGCCCGGAATCAAATTTCGAGGTCCCAAACCCGAGAAATAAACTTTTTAGAAAAATTATTTTCGAAAAATATTTAAGGAAATTTAAAATGAAATCTGATTAGAACACGATAGTATCGGGATCGTATTTTGGTTTCTGTGCCCGGTACAAGTCTTATATGTATTTTAAGATATTTCTGTAAAATTTGGTTGAAAACCAATATCGTTTGATATGGTTCGGACTTAACATGAAAATTTTGATGTTTTGGAAGTTTGAAAGAATTCATGGATTTTGAGGTTTAATTCGATGTATATGATGTTATTTTGGTGATTTGATTGTACGGATAAATCCGTAGGATATTTTTGAGGTTGTGTGTATATTTGGTATGGTGCCCCGAGAGCTCAGATGAGTTTTGGATGGGCCTCGGGTACATTTTTAAACTTTAAAAGATAGCTGGTATTTGTGATCTGCGGGCTTCGTATTTGCGAAGCCAGTCTCGTAAATGTGAGATGAGACCTGGGCAGGCCGGATCGGAAATGCGAAGGCCCGTCGCAAATGCAACCTCTGGGGTCGAATATGCGAGTTTTCCCTTTTCCGCCTGGAGTTGCAAATGCGACGCATCTATCGTAAATGCAACAAATTTTCGCAAATGTAAAGCTGGAAGTTTCTGAGAGGTTCGCAATTGCAAACCCATGTTTGTAATTCCCACATCTGAGACCTGCATTTTTCTATACTTAGCCGATTTTAAGTCATTTTTCATATCTTTTACAAACACAAGCTCCTTTGGGAGATTTTCCAAGAACAAGTCTCCTTCCAAATCGATTGTAAATTAGTTTTTACTCATTTCTTTTAATCATTAATATCTCTTAACATGATTTCAACCTAAAATAAAAAATTTTCATGGGCGAAATTGAGAGTTTTGGGTATAACCAAGATTTTTCAAAATTTTGGGATTTGGACCTCAATTTGAGGTCCGATTTCAGAACAAATTACATATTTGAGTTCGTGGGAAAATGGCTCGGGGGGCGATTTTTGACTTTTGGGTAAAACTTTGTAAAATTTATTTTCATACATTGGAGTTTGTTCATTTAGCGTTTATTGATGTAATTAAGTAATTTGTGATTTACGAATGAATTGGCAGTGAGATCAAGGAGCAAAGCTATAATTGAGAATTGAGTAGTGCAAGGCATTGAGGTAAGTGTTTGGTCTAACCTTAACTTGAGGGGATTAGGAGTTGTGTCATATTTGTTATTTGCTTCTTGTTGAGTACTATGTATAGGTATGGTGACGAGTCTCTATACGTTGGTGTCAAGCATGACCGTGGGTCTTATATTGTGATTTTCATGACTTCGTTATATTATTCATGCCTTGATGAAGATTTCTATTAGTTGTGTAAAGTTGTGGAAAGAATTGTGACCTGTTAATAATGAGGAGCATTTCCTCCAGTTGTATAATGAGTTGTGAAAGTATAAGTGATGATTGAAACTCTAGAGTATTGACTCGAGTTATGAAGTGAATTGTAAAGTAAAAGTGAGAAAGAGAAGAGATCATTATGTTGCCCCCTTGCCGGGCTATTGTTGAGTTGTGGTTCCCTTGCATTGTGTTCTTAGTTGATATTACGGATGCTTTGGTTGATAATTTCTTGTGTTAGGTATTGTAATAAGTTAAGTTATATCTAAGTAGTTAGATGTTGTAACAAGTTTGGTTATAGTTGAGGTAGTTAGATGTTGGAACAAATTTGGTTATAGTTGTTTCTCCATTGCCCGGATAATGTAGACCTTTTGATCCCTTGTCAGGACTCTTGTTATAATTGCAAGTATTATATATGGATTGGGTTGCACGCAGCAACAATATAATATATATGGATCGAGTTGCACGCCGCAACAGTATTATATATGGATCAGGTTGCACGCCGCAATAATATTATATATGAATCGGGCTGCACACCGTAATAATATTATATATGGATTGGGGTGCACGCCGTAATAGTATTATATATGGATCGGGTTGCACGCCGCAACAATATTATATATGGATCGGGTTGCATACCACAACAATATTATATATAGATCGGGTTGTACGCCACAACAATGTTATGTATGGATCGAGTTGTATGCCGCAACAAGATATAATGAAATGGGAGCGGGTGGTACGCCTACCACAAGATATTACGAAAAGGGAGCGGATGGTACACCTACAACAAGATGTAAAAAGAAAGTGAAATCTGCCTTTATTTTTCTTACTCTTGTTGTTGTTGTTGTTGCTGTTGTTAGTGGTTGGATTTTGATTTCTTTATAGTTTTTTTGATAACCCGTTCTTACCTTTTATTCCTCGGAGCATGTTTTTCCCTCCTATCTTTACTTGTTTATTTCTGCTTTACTTTCCGTTGTATATTGTATAATTGCACGAGTTTATTTGGTAGTATGGTCCTAGCCTTGTCACTACTTCGCCGAGGTTAGGCTAGGCACTTACCAGCACATGTGATCGATTGTGCTGATACTACACTCTACACTGTGTGCAGATCCCGGAGCAGCTTTCAGACAATAGTTGGAGTGCTTCTATTAGTCCTCTCTGAGACCCAAGGTAGACCTGCAGGCGACCACAGGCCATAGCGTTTCCCTATCTCTATTTCCTGTTTCATTTCCCTCAATTCAGAAATATTGTACTATTATTTCTTCAGACCTTATATGTAGTAAATCTTAGATAATCTATGACACCAAATTTTGAGTATTTGAGGTTTTAAAGGTTGTAATGGATGTAGACTTCAGAAATTAAATTGTTGACTTTCGCGTAATTATTTAAGTTTCATTGTCATTATGTTATCGTCTTATGTTTGCTAAAAATTGGTAATATGAAAATGAAATGAGTAGTAAGGTTTGGCTTGTCTAGCTCTCATTAGTAGGTGCCATTACGACTCACGAAAATGAAAAATTCAGATCATGCTAGATTGCTAATCACATGTTTATTACAATATATAACATTAATTATTTTGAATATACTCGGCACTAGACAAATGTGGAGATAAATTGGCTAAGACGTGAGAAATTTTATTTTGAGCAAGACACAACTAACAAAACTTGTATGAGACATCTCTATCTATTTGACAAGTGGAAATATGGATCACGTTTCAGCTCCCTCCTTTTATCTCTCTAACACTACGTGTTTTCATTTCACCATCTCATTTCTCATCTTTTTTACCCAATTTTACTGAATAATGGGTCCTACATTACCTAATTTTGAGTCAAATGCATTTCGTTCCTCTCCTTCTCCCACGCAGTCTCGTAGAATTCAACCATCAAATATTCTAAAAGAAATTTTCATAAAATACTACTGTAATAATTAATTATTTATAAATATTATTTACTATATTACAGAATATAAATATTTCTTTTGTAGTTATATAATATATTTAATGTATTTAAACTATTATATTCATAAATGCAGTAGTAAAAATAAACGTGAATCAAGAAAGTCCAGCTAATCAGTTGTTATATTCGAGTGTATTCAACTGTATTCATAGAGTAAAATATGGAATTACAGCTGGACAAATTATTGTATTCGACTATATTCACGGTGTGAAATAAGGGATTACACTATTTTTAAAACTAAAAGTGAATCAATTAACATAATAGACTCCTAATATAACTCAACAAACTCAATTATAACACACAAATTTTTCATTTTTCAGTTATAAAAAAGATTTTCAACTATAAAATATAATGAAATAGATAGAATACAGAGGGATATATTGAAATACAATGAGAAAAAAGACACTGAATACAATAACATACATAGAATACAACGAGATACATTGAATTTACAATGAACAAAAGATAATAAATACAATGAAATACACAAAAATACAGCGAGATACATTGAAATGCTCTTAAAAAAGGTAACAGAATCTTCAAATTACTCAACTCCAAACTTCAGACGACCTATTTCAGTCGATAATTTTGGGACTATCCATCAAATTCCAACAATAATTCCATAAGCTGAGGTATTTTACTTATGGCATCTACAATACCGGCGAAGTCAAATAATCCACTACACAACTTTGATTTTTCTTTATGGAAAAATGGAATAATCGCCATCATCAACGCTGCTGCTCATCCAAGCTGGATATGTGGAATGCATTGTGTTTTCCTGGTGGTTCAAGTCTCATAATTTCTCAATTCAACAAGGACAACTTACACGATTCTGCATTGTATCTAAATCTGAAATTTCCCTAAAGCCTTCAGGAGAGGATTGCCAATCTCCAATTCTCACTTGGAAAGTTCCTTTAGGAATGGAGTTTAGGACTACTGCAAGAGGTAGACTACTTCCATCAACAACTAGATGTCGGCGGCGGCTCAATTTCGATGCGTGAATCCGTCGTGTGGTTCGTTAGTCATAAAGGAGTGATTTCCCGTGATTGCTCGCTGGTCGCTGATCCGTGATCATGTTTCAGCAGCACTAGGATATCATTTTTTAGTGCGATAGAGAAGAGAATGAGATATATCAAAGTAGAGAAAGAAAAAAAATGGTGTAGCTGATTAGCGTATTTAGTGGCTTAATGTTAATAGGAAACTAAAATTAAATATTTTGCTATAAACCTTAAAAGGTATCTATAAAATATAATTTTTTTAAATGGTATTTATTTAAAATAAATAAGGTGTTAACATTTGCTACATGATATAAAGTTCCATATTTTAATTAACACTTTCAACTCAAGCAACGATTCAAATTTAGCATTTGCCACCAAGAGCTAGTTTGTCCAAGCTGCCTAAAATTATTTATTTTAATAAGCGCTTTTATTCAAAAATACTTTATGAAAAATTACTTTTGCAAAATAAATAATTTGTGTTTGGTCAGTTTGTTTGAGTAGTACTTTTTTGCAAGTTCATTGTGTTTGGCCAATTTTTTAAAGGAATAACTTTTAAGTATCAAATTACGAAAAAAAAACAGTAAAGGTTCAATTCGCGATTAGTATTATCTAGAAAAGAAAAATAAATTTAAACATTTTTAGAAAAGATTCCATTAAAATATAAAATATAAAATAAAATTCTCATTAATATAATATAGTTATTCTAAAACAATAATATTGAATGTTTATTATCACTTATTATTTACATAATAATTTAAATACATCAAAATACATCATTCAATATAAATTTAGAACATATTCTTAGAAATATGATAAAGAGAATAAAAATGTAATTAAAATAAAAGAGAGAGTAAATGTATAGCGAAAATAAAATTAAAAAAGAAAAGAAAAATTAAAATAATGAGGGATAATTTGAAAAATATAAATTTATTGTAAGGTTATTTTTGTCTTGAATAAATTAACTTTCTGCTTCTATTTTTGCTTTTTGGAAGAAACTAGAATTTTTAGCTTCTCCCCAGAAACAGAAAAATTGCTTCTGCTGTTGTTCAAAAGTACTTTTTATTTTGACCAAACACCTTAAATTATTCAAAAAATACCTTTTAAACCAAAAAATATATACTTTTGACCTCCTAAAAGCTTAGCCAAACAGACTCTAAAAATCCAACAATTTTCAATTATTGCAGAAAATAAAATACACTTAAAAATTCAAACAGAGATCCCATATCATCACAAAAGAAACCAAAAGATAGTCAAAGTTGTATCTAAGCAACAATTTTCCCCATCAGTTGTCTATTTTAAAATACAGGAAAAAAAATTCAGTCATTCTCCTTTTTAAGATTCTTCAATTTGGAGAAACATAGACGAACAAATGACCCTAAAAATCTACATGTTCTGTCCCTTTTAGAAAAGGAGTAGAAAATAGAGGAGTATTTTTTATTTTGTCATCCCGTAAAGATGGTAAAAATTAGATGGAGGTGTTTCTACAAATTTTGTTGGTTGAGTCTCACTTAAAATAAAATTCCTCGCTAAGACGTGGTACACCACGGGTTAATGACAGTCATGATTAATAGTGTCTTTTTGAGCCAGAAAACAGAAAGTGAATGAGAAACCCGTTTTGGACTTCAGTTGAGTGTTCAATCATTCACTTTAATAAATTATTTTAAACGTAAATAATTGAGTTGACCATCGTCACATTTATTACATTAAAAACATAAATTTTGTATGATTAGACTAATTCAAACTTCACTCTGAAATGTGTTCTTTTTAGCAAAGTTTTGGCTCAAATTATGATTAATACTTGAAAAAAGAGCGAATGTTGAACCAAACATATGGAAATGGTATTGGTCCCCAAAATATTACTATTTATACGTTAAGAATATCATTACTTTCAATTGTCTTAACTTAAACATAGGTTATTCTACTCGGTCGGTTTGTAAATTGCATATTAACATAGTTCATGCTTTGTGAGCCTTTTGCCTTTGAGCTACCCTTCATATCCCTCTTGTACTCTTTCAATCTCTATATCTCTTCGAATTATATATTCTATATATCATTTTTAATGCTATAAACCAAACATAACATAAGTAACAATTCAGAATTATTAATCCTAAAAATATAATTTCAATACTATATATAATCCAGGAATAACTTTGTCCTGGAACCAAATCAACGCCTCAATCTATATTTGATATTAGAACCAATTGCTTGAAGAACTTCTTCTTCCTTCTTGAACTCGACTCACTATTTTGATTATGCTTTGGCCCTACAAATCCTCTCTAGACATCTCCATCATATATCGTTTTTTCCTATTCATCTAACTTTCTCGATTATTTTGCTCGAAAAAAATGTTCCTGTGACAGTTCTTAAAAGAATCAAGCCACACACTCTTTATCAAATTACGACGTTAAACAATTCTGTATTTGTTAAAATATGTTTACAATCCATTTATAGATTCTTTACAGTCTGCGTTCAAAAAACAAGAAGAAGATATATTGTCTTTTACCGATCATAAAGTATTTACTCCAAGAGGTACGTAATTTAGAAGGGAAAAAAAGAAGTTTAATAATTTTTAATAAATTTCCTTATATGGAGACGGTAGTTTTTTTTTTGTTTGCCTCATATATATCCTAACAATTATTATGGGCACACATTATTATTTATATATTATCTTTTTCATTCTCTCCTTTACTATTATTATTCTTAATATTGAAAATCATCGTCAACTTACGGTGGCTTATAAGTTATTTTATTCACAACATTATAACATGCAATCATTATATTGAAGCAATGCAATACTTTTCGATATCATTATATCAACTTATCTTGCTTTGTAGTTTTTTGCCCTTTGATTTATGCTATTATATATTGTTTCTTATATTTCGATTATTTTATTTATCTGTGACAATTATGCTTCTTTTTAGACTGCTTTATCATGACTTATTCGCTTTCATTACTTTCATTTTTATAATGCATTACATTAATTGTCCTTATCTAACCTTTTTTTGCCATATTTTCGCTTGAGTAGAGAGTCTTTCGTAAATAACCTCTCTATCTTCCAAGGTAGAGGTAAGGTTTGCGTAAACTCTATCTCCCCAGACTTCACTTTGTGAATTTTCACTAGGTATATTGTTTCTCTATATCTACTTATCAATCTTGAGCCGACTTTATTATTCTACCTTTATTTTATACTTTTTCATTATAACTTTGTCATTGATATTCTTACTTAGGGCTTCTTTCAGAAATTTGGCTTTAGGCTCCTAATCTTATTAAGATGGCTCTAGGAGGTCGTTTGGTATCCTGAAATAGAATTTGGGACGGAAACAGACGAAATATGTCCCTTTACTTTCAAATATTGCTTAATCTAACCCCCCCATTTCGAAATTTTCACCCTCGAGACCGTAATGGCGCCTAACATTTTACTTGTTAGGTAAGTCAACGTTAGACGTAGTTATTAAGCATTTTTAAAGATTCCAATTAAATAAAAACCAGTAAGCTGAATAAACTGAAATAAAGTAAATAAAACTGATAAGCAATAATATCCAAATACAAATTTTAAAATCGGTGTCACGAATACACAAGCGCACGAATACACAAGCGTCTAAAGTATTACAAATAATAGTCTGAATGAAAGCATAACTTCTGAATCAAAATAAACAGCTAAGGTAGTGTAGAAGGAGACTTCAGGCAGGGGTGGCTTAATGGGATGACTGGCCTAAAGCCAAACTTGGTTAGAGGACTTAATTTTATTTTATTTAACAAAAAACTTCGTATATATTTTTCTTTGAAGTTCATTTATCTAGCTTTTTGAAATGTAAAGTTATTACGTAATAACTCTTTGTAATATTTTTTTCAATTTATAATATATATATATAAATAATCTATTTAATTTTGCTTGATATATTGTCGAGCTTAAATAAGATTTTATTATTTTAGTTTTAAAAAAATATTTTCGTATATGCGACTAGTATAAAAATTATTAATATTGTTCTATAAGAAATATATGCATGTGAAGAGAATCAAATCCTTTTATATGATTAAGTATATTTAATTATCGATTAGATTACTATCTTCTTGTTATACTATTTTTTTGCAATTTTACTTTGAAATATAAGTCTAAATCGTCAATATCAATGCACTATTACGTTTTATGGAACTCTCGCGATTAATGAAATAGTTTTTATCATTAAATGGAAAATTAAAATACTTTCAATTGCTTCGAATTATTCAAATATATTAAAAAAATTCTTTATTAAAAATATAATTTTTTACTTTAAAATGCTTAAGTTATTTCAAAAAATTAATTAATAAATCTACTACTAAGAAAAAATGAGGCATCCAAAATTTTGGTGCCTAAAGCATTTGTTTTACTTTTTTACCCTAAGGCCGGCACTGATTGCTAGGGCTAGGCATATATCGAGTATAACCAATAGCCCGAATCAAAAAAAGTTTATTGGGGTATCGATATCGAGTTATTGGGTTAACGATTCGATTATAATTTAATATTTTTTTACTATTGGATTATCAGTTCAGGCCTCGATTTGCCTAATTTCTTAACGGGTAAACTGATAACCCAATAAGAATTAGTACTATTTCAGTTGTGTTTGGACAACTGTTGAATTACTAATACTCTTGTTGCTCTTGCTACTATTAGATTATGAAGAAATACATTGATCTCTTGATTATGGTCTGGTAGGAAAAAAAATTATTTTTTATCTTCCTGTTAACTTTTATTTCCAGTGAATTGGAGATCATATGCTTCTGGAGATGTAGTATCAATTTTTGAGATTGCACAGGTCTTGAATTTGTCAAAATGTAGTATGCTTCAAATATTAGTTATGGCCAAAACGCAGAAATGGTAGTATACTATATGTGAATTATTCTCTTTTTTGCTTCACTCCAGTGATTGTCTTTTTTTCTTCTTCTTAATTCTAGATTGAGTTATCTTATCAGGGAAACCGATAACCGAACCGATAATGATCAATAACCATTTAACCGATAATCGATATCTTATCGGTTCGGTTATTGGTTTATCATATTTGTAAACTGATAACCGATATGCAAAACCGATAATATTCACAATTGAACCGAATCGACCGATGCCTACCCCTACTGACTGTAGGGCTGCGAACATTGTGCAACTGTATCTCAAATCTCTGTCAAGCACTAGATCCAAGCAAATCTACTGGACATCGCTAGGACCCACTCTAAAATCTGCACATGAAGTGTAGAGTGTATATGAGTACAACTGACCTCATGTACTTTGTAAGTACCAATCTTAACCTCGACGAAGTAGTGACGAGGCTAAGGGGTCACTTACAATAACTTATACGCGGTACTAATAACAACTGGAAAGAAAAAATAGAAAATGAAAGTAAGACAATTAATTTATGAAAATGAGCTCAATCCTCGCAATCAGAGAAACCAGAATAACTGATTTTATAATTTCATATAATAAAACTGAAAATCATTATAGTAATAACAACGAACACAACATACACAATCCATTGTGGCGTGCAACACGATCCCAACGTACATATACAATCCTCCCTTATTCCACCATAATATCATTTATCAATACCAACAATCACATATAAAATCCATTGCAGTGCGCGACCCCATCCCACCATATCATCACAAATAATATCATAATCATCCCTTATTTCACCATGCCATAATTTATCATAACAAGTATTATATATACAACCGTTGTGGCGTGCAACCCGATCACACCATATCATCTTAATAAATTTCAAAATTCTCCCTTTTCTACCACATTACAACTACAGCGGCATGTAACCCAATCCATAAATAATTTCAATAAATGTAACAAATCCAATAGCTCAATTATAAGAATCTCTACAATTGGAGAATATGACAGCAAAGCAATAAAGAAACCACATAGTAATCAAAGGATTGCTGCAAATCATACAAAAGCAAGTAAGACAATTAAGGCAAATAGCAATTAACTACAGAATAATGGAAGGGACGGATAATTCAAT
Source organism: Nicotiana benthamiana (assembly GCA_034376525.1). NCBI lineage: Eukaryota > Viridiplantae > Streptophyta > Magnoliopsida > Solanales > Solanaceae > Nicotiana > Nicotiana benthamiana. Next base: position 50,163,597 of record CM067325.1, on the reverse strand, counting down.
ACAAAAATAATTAATGACAAGTAGCAAATTACGATATAGAAAGCAATAACAATATGTAACAGTTAAAGCGTGGAATAAAAGAATTCATGAAATACGAGAAAGAACGGAAATAATTATTTTTATGGCGTATATACACTCATCACCTTGCATATATGCCGTTACACACGTAATTCATAACATATACTTTAAGATTCCTAATTCTCTCAAATCAAGGTTTGACCCAACACTTACCTTGCTCTGCAATCAAGTCAAAGCTTAATCGGGACCTTTCCTCTAAAATTTGACTTCAAACCAATCTATTCTAATCAAAATCGACACAATATTATCAAACAATGCTAGAAAAGTCAATTACAATAGATAAAACTAAGATATTTACACTTTTCTAAAAAAGTCAACAAAAATCAACTCAGGCCCGTCCAGTCAAAACTTAAGTCCATTCTAATACCCATGACCTCACAAATTCATATATGTTGTTAATTTCAAAAGTCGAGTCCAAATCGACCCATAAAACTCAATTTTTTATTTTTAAAAAATTTGACAAGGTTTTATAAAATTTTACTTTATTCCCATAATTTTGATGTTTAAATCTAAGATATATTGATGGTATATGATTAGAAATAAATTAGAATCACTCATCTAAAGTTTGTAGATAAAATTTCCTCTTCAAACTCGCCTCTTACCGAGCCTAGGATTCCAAAATAAGAAAATGAGGCTAAAAATCTTGTCCCTAAGCTTTTGTCCAGAATGCGAAGAGGTCATCGATTTCCCCACATCTTTACAGTCATTGCAATTGCGATGACTAATTCAAGTATGCGAACGTTAGAACTTCGCCAATGTGATCTTTGCTATTCACATGCCATCTCTGCAATTGCGAACAAAATGTTCGAAAATGTGATCATAACAAACTAGTCCATTCTTGCATTTTCGAGACTTGCAACACCAGAACACACCAACAACACCAAAACTCTTTTTAACACTCTGAAACACGTCTGAAATTTATCCGAGCTTTCGGGTCTCCAAACCAAATACTAACATAAGTCTAATAATATCATAAGAACTTGCTTGCTCGACCAAGATATCAAAATACCAAATAACGCCTAGAACTATGAATCAGACATCAAAATTATGAATTTTTTTTAAAAAAAAAAACTCAAGAACTGGACGTCTCAATCACGTCAAATTAATTCCATTTTTTAGAGAGTTAATTTTAGAGGAGGCCTATAGTTCCCGGTATTCTATTCATCCAGGCGCCGCGAAGATGTATCAGAATTTGCGGCAGCATTATTGTTGGCACAAAATAAAGAAGGATATCGTTGCGTATGTGGCTCGATGTTTAAATTTTTAGCAGGTCAAGTATGAGCATTAGAGGCCGAGTGTATTGTTTCAAAGGATTGAGATTCTCGAGTTGAAGTGGGAGCAGATCACTATGGACTTTGTTATTGGGCTTCCGCAGACTTGGAAGAAGTTCGACGCAATTTGGGTCATTGTTGATAGGCTGACCAAGTCAGCATTTCATTTGTGTGGCAGTCTCCTATTCTTCTAAGAGGTTAGAGGAGATCAATATTGAGGAGATTGTTCGCCTTCATGGTGTGCCCGTATATATCATTTCGGATGGGGGTACGCAGTTTACCTAGCGCTTCTGGAGAGCAGTTCAGCGAGAGTTGGGCACACGGATTGAGTTGAGCATAACATTTCATCCCTAAACGGACGGTCAATCCAAGCGAACTATTTAGATTTTGGAGGATATGCTCCGAACTTGTGTAATTGACTTTGGAGGTTCGTGGGATCCGTTTTTGCCTTTAGCGGGGTTTGCCTACAATAACAGCTACCAGTCGAGTATCCAGATGGCTCCTTATGAGGCTTTGTATACTAAGCGGTGTCGATCTCCGTTTGGATGGTTTGTTGGGTACGGATCTGGTTCAGGAGTCCTTGGACAAGGTCAGGATCATTCAGGATAGGCTTCGTACAGCTCAGTCCAAGCAAAAGAGCTATGCAGACTGCAAGGTTCGAGATGTGGCTTTTATGGTTGGTGAGCGTGTATTGTTTCGAGTGTCACCTATCAAGGGCGTGATGAGATATGGGGAGAAGGACAAGCTTAGCCCTAGGTTCATTGGTCCATTTGAGATTCTTGATCGAGTGGGAGAGGTGGCTTATAGACTTGCATTGTCGCTGAGCTTGTAAGCCATACATCCAATTTTTCATCTATTCATGCTCCGGAAATATCACTATGATCCATCCCACATGTTAGATTTCAGCACAGTCCAGTTAGAAAGGACTTGTCTTACGAAGAGGAGCAGGTGGATATTCTAGACCAGCAGGCTCCTCAGTTCAGATCCAAGTGTTTTCCTTCTGTTCATGTTCAGTGGAGAGGTCAGCCTCCTAAGGCATCGACCTGGGAGTCCGAGTCCGATATGTGGAGCCGTTATCCCCATCTTTTTTCCGACGGAGGTACTTCCTTCTTCTGTCCATTCGAGGACGAACGATCGTTTTAGAGGTGGAGAATGTGATGACCCAGAGGTTCATCACCTGTTTATACTATCGGGCCCGATACATACCTTATATATGACTTGAGTCATTCCTGTGAAATTCAGTTATAAACAGACGTCGTTTGACGTGATTGGACCGTAATTGAGAAATTTGATGTTTAAAGAAGTTTTGAGAAATTTCAGTGACCTTGAGGTTTAATTCTATATTCGTGATGTTATTAAAGTGGTTTGATTACACGAATATATTCGTAGAATATTTTTGAAGTAGTGTGTATATCTGGGTTGGAGCTTCGAGGGCTCGGGTGAGTTTCGGGTAGGTTCCGAGATACCTTAGGATTAGAGATCATATGTTGCAGGTTCAGGAAGTTGCGGGCCTCTAAACCCTCTTGTGCGGTCCGCGAGATATCGCGTGCGACTACTGAAGGGCCAGCGCGGCCGCAGTCGCCTTAGTGCGGTCTGCGGTAGAGGTCGTGTTGCCGCGGTCTCCTTTGTGTGGCCCGCGGTGGATACTGAACCACAGGTCTTCAGATAAGCTTGTGCTGCCGTTTTCCATTTAGTGCGCTCTGCACATAGGGTCTGCCAGGGGTATAAATAGGTAGGATTTTAAGTTATTTTTCACTTTTTCAAAACCCAAAACATAAAAGGCAATTTTTCAAACAACCTTTCTTCTCCAAATCAATGGTAAGTCGTTTTTAACTAGTTTTCTTCAATCATTAACATCTTTTAACATGATTTTAACTTAAAATCAAGAATTTTTATGGGCAAATTGGGTGTTTTGGGAAGAACCTAGATTTTTCAAAAATTGGAAATTTGGACCTCATTTTGTGGGTCTGATTTCGAAATAAATTATATATATGAGTTCATGGGGGAATGTGTAATCAGGTTTTGGTTCGAACCTTGGGTTTTGACCACGTAGGCCATGGGCGATTTTTGACTTTTTGGGTAAAAATTTAGAAAACTCATTTTCATGCATTGGGGTTGGTTCATTTAGCGTTTATTGATGAAATTAAGTAACTTGTTGCTAGATAAGCGAGTTAGTGGTAGAATCAATGGGTAAAGATATAATTGAGGCTTCAGTGGTGTTCAAGGCATTGAGGTAAGTGTTCGGTCTAACCTTAGCTTGAGGGATTAGGAGTTGAGTCATATGTGTTATTTGCTCCTTGTTGAGTACGATGTATAGGCACGGTGACGAGTATCTATACGTTGGTGTCAAGCATGACCGTGAGTCTTAAATTGAAAGTTGTTATATTCTTAAATGACGTCACGTATGCCTTAACTATTAATCAACCATATCGAGCAAAGATTTATTTATCCTCGTAGATCCTATTTATGATTGAGCATCTTCATTAATTTAAACTGAGTTAAGGTTGGTTATAGCTGATTCTCCCTTGTCGGGATGATTGTTTCTATATTGTTGTTCCCTTGTCGGAAGTTATTATATTATATCGTTCCCTTGCCAGGATTTCTTATGAATGTGTGATAATAAAATGGGATCGGGTGGTACGCCTATCATGAGATATGATGAAATGGGATTGGGTGGTACGCCTATCACGAGATATGATGAAATGGGAGTGGGTGATACGCCTACCACGAGATATGATAAAGTGAAAGCGGGTGGTACGCCTACCACGAGATATAATAAAATGGGAGCGGGTGGTACACCCACAACGAGATATAATAAAATGGGAGCGGGTGGTACGCCTACCACGAGATATGAGAAATGGGATTAGGTTGCACGCCTGCAACGATATTGAAATTGAAAGTGAAAGTGAAAGTTGTCTTTATTTCTCTTTATCTATGTTAGAAGTTAAATTACAGTTTTCCTGATTGTTCTTGACATTTTGTTTATCTGTCACCCCCGCAGCATGTGCCCCTTCCCCAGCTTTAAGTGCTTATTACTTGTTTACTTTTCCGTCATATATTATATAACTGTACAGGTTTATTTGGAGTCTGGTCCTAGCATCGTCACTATCTCGCCGGGGTTAGACCAGACACTTACCAACATATGGTGTCAGTTGTGCTGATGTTACATTCTGCACCTATATGCAGATTTCATAGCAGCCTTTGGGCAGCAATATTAGTTCGGGAGCTAGCCTTCAGTCCATCGAGACTCCGAAGTAGCCGTGCAGGCGTCCGCAGGCCCGACGTCTCCTTTATCTTATGTTTCATTCTGTTATCTCATGTATTTCGAGACAAACAATATTTTATTTCTTTCAAATGGTTGTATTTAGCACTCCTAGTAGTCCGTGGATGTTGTAACACCAGGTGCTGGGTAGAGATTTGTATTGGTTTTCTAGACATTTGTCATTTGTTTCTTCATTCATCTAAGTCTTCCGCTAAATTTATTTTCCATTGTTCTTTAAATGCTTTTTCATTGCTAATAAAATTTATTAAAAGTGAACTAAAACGAAAAAGGTTAATAGCTTCCAGAGTTTATGATTTGCCTAGCTTCCACGAATAGACGTTATTATAACTTTCGAAGGTGGGAACTCTGGGACGTGACAATTAATCAATATCAAAAGGAAGGAAAAGTTTGCATTATTAATTATGATAAATTACTGAATTTAAAATTTATGCTTTTCGTATACACTGAAAAGCACGAGAGCAAAAATCGCGCTCCCTTTGTTTGGTTAACTTTAGAAATAAAAAGAAAAGAAAAAAAGAGGGGGAGAGAGAGTTTATAGGCTTTTTCCTCTTGTTTTCTGTTCGCCTCTTTGACTTCACGTCCCTAGTTTCCAAGTGCAAAACTGACGCTTTAGGTTCTAATTTGGTCATGTTTAAGCTACGACCTTTTGAAATATTTGAATTTTCTATTCCTAGGAGCAGTGCAATATATAGCTAATCCCTTAATTTAATCTCTTGTAAAATGCTAATATTGGATTTATGATGCCAACTCTGACGGGAGAAATGAGAAGGACCGCTTGTGTTTTGGATTTACGTGTAAAATGGTTTGTTCCGATTTGGATAATACAATATGACGTGTCAACACGTAGATCCATAACATATACAACATGTAAATATTTTTTTATTGCATTAATTATAAGAACAAACAAGGGAAACTAATAAAGTTGAAGAGTCGGATTAGAGTTATAAATGGGCCAGTTAACACACTAATTGATGAAAAGTAAAAGGTTGGCAGAGATTATCAATTTCATTTCTTTTCCAAATAAACAGAGACGACGCATGTGGAATTTGAAATTTCAACTCACCCTCAACATTCTAAATCAAGTCAGTCGCTTACGGCGCACAATAATGAGATATATGGATTATTTCCGTAATAATTATTTAAATTTTGAGTTACAATGACTAAAGGAAAAATCCCGTTAGTTACTCTATAAAAGCACAAAATATTGTCATTTCCTTTAACATAAATTTTAATGTGCTACAATATTTTAAGGGTTCAATGCTTATTTTTCTCAAATCTCAATCACATGAAACCCAAATATGATCTCACATCCCTTTCAATGCTAATTAATAAAATAACTCTTCTCTGAAAATCGTGTCAAATTAAAATTATGGAATATTTGACCTGCAGATGGGCGCTCCTTAGCTTGTTTTTATGGCCATGACTTCTCCCGCCAACATTGTTTCCCATGAAATGTGATAGAATGATAGATAACAATTGTATATGAGTGATTGAAAAGTGTAACAACATTTTATTAAAATCACTCAAAGTACAATAAAAATGTTAAATCACAAAAGAACCTATATGCATATATCATTTTATTTTGCATTTAAGTTATATATATCGCTAATGCAACACAATTTTACAATAAGTCATTATGAAGAGTTGCACCTCTTTTGATTTCAGTCCAATTTTGATTATAAATATAAGACTATTTTGCTCAGAATTTTCATACTTCTGAGTTTCTCCTCCTTCTACATACTTTTAACATCTACAAAGCAACAGTAAGTGTAATTTACTATCGAACTTTGTATTTACTGAAATACTGGGGTTTGAAGTACCACTACACTAATGTGTAATTCGTTCTATTCTTGGAGGAAATAATCCATAACCTTGCGTATTAAGAGGGGACTAAATTCCTTAAGAAAACACTGTGCATTCAGTGGGTTCGAATTAATTTTTGTTTCTTTACATTTTACAAACAAGCTTGAGGAATTTCATATATTTTCTGTATTTGTACTCACTGTTTCTGGAGAGTAAAACCATTATAGTTTTGTACTCTATTAGAGATTGAAATTTACATGATTTTAACGTTTGTGTCATTCTTTTACAAAAATGAATAATGATAATATAAACCAAATTGTTACAATGGTGACTGCCAATGCCTCAACGAGCCGAACAACACCAGCAGCATTGGCACCGGCAAAGAAACCCGAAAAAGTTTTCGAGATTGATTTCAAGCGTTGGCAGCAAAAGATGTTTTTCTACTTGACTACTCTAAGTCTCTAGAATTTCATCAAGGAAGATCTTGTGCTGTCTGATGAAACTCCAGAAATTGAACGCTTTCTAGTGATTGAGACGGGGAAGCATTCAGATTTTTTTTGTGCAAGAATTATATTCTAAGCAGGCTGGAGGATGCTTTGTATAACGTCTACAGTAGTGTGGAAACGTCAAAAGAACTATGGACTGCGCTTGAAAAGAAATACAAAACCGAAGATGTTGGGTTGAAGAAGTTTGTTGCTGCACAGTTTTTGGACTACAAAATGGTAGGTAGCAAGTTTGTTATTACCTAAGTCCAGGAATTTCAAGTGATTATTCACAATCTCCTGCCTGAAGGTATAAAGTAAATTAATACGGATGTTGAAAATAGCAATCTTAGTATTTTTACTAATAGAAATATTATTGAAGATTTTGTCATCAATGAAGCATTCCAAGTAGCAACGATGATTGAGAAGTTGTCTTCTTTGTGGAAGGACTTAAAAAACTAATTGAAACACAAAATAAGGAGATGTCCCATGAAGATCTTATTGTTCGTTGAGAATCGAAGAGGACAACAAACTGCTGAAAAGAGAGGCCGTGGAAACTCAACAATAATGGGAGCAAATATTGTTGAAGAGAACAAAAAGAGAAAGAAGTCTTCTGGATCGAAATACAACCCAAACAAGAAGTGGTTCAGTGGAAATTGCTAACTGTGGGAAAGACAGACATGAATCTACGGAGTGACGTGCTCCGAAGAAAGACAAGAAAAAGGGTCAAGCAAACATGGTTGAAAAGCATGATGGTGTTTATGACTTGTGTGCCATGCTTTCTGAATGCAACTTGGTGGGCAATCCTAAGGAGTGGTAGATTAATTATGGAGCCACTCGCCATGTGTTGTGCTGTTAGAGAAGCTTTTTCTACTTATGCTCATATTGGACCCGATGAGATATTTCTATAGGGAATGATACAATGGCCAAGATTGAAGGAAATGGAAAGATATTCACAAAATGATTTATGGTGAACTGGTGACTTTGAACAACGTCCTTCATGTTCCCGAAATTAGAAATAATTTAGTCTCTGCTGGACTTCTTGTTAAAAATAGTTTTAAATGTGTATTTGTATTCAATAAAGATGTAATAAGTAAAAACGAGATGTTTGTAGGAAAATGTTATCTCACCGAGGGCTTTTTCAAGCTAAATGTAATGGTTGTTGAAAATAATAATAAAATTTCAACTTCGTCTTACTTACTTGAGTCAAATGAATTATGACATATACGTTTGAGTCATGTTAATTATAAAACCTTGCGGAAAATGATTAATTTTGAAGTGATGCCTAAGTTTGAATGTGAAAAATCAAAATGTCAAGTATGTGTGAAATCTAAGTATGTTAAACATCCTTATAAGTCAGTTAAAATGAATTCAAATCCTTTAGACTTAACTCACACATATATTTGTGACATGAAGTCAATACCATCTCACGGTGGAAAGAAGTATTTCATAACTTTTATTGACGATAGTACCCGATATTGCTATGTTTACTTACTTAATAGTAAAGATGAAGCAATAGACGCATTCAAGCAATACAAAAATGAAGTTGAAGCGCAACTTAACAAGAAAATCAAAATGATAAGAAGTGATAGGGATGGTGAATATGAATCTTCTTTTGAACAAATATGTTTAGAATATGGAATTATTTATCAAACAACGGCCTCTTACACGCCCCAGTCCAATGGGATTGTAGAAACAAAGCATTGTTCTTTAAAGGAGATGATGAACGCATTATTGATAAGTTTTGGTTTTCCACAAAATTTTGGGGGGGGGGGGGGGAAGCCGTTCTTATGGCTAGACGAATACTAAATCGAGTACCCCCATAGCAAAACACAATCCATTACATATGAAAAATGGAAAGGATGGAAGCCCAACTTGAGTTATTTTAAAACGTGGGGGGTGTTTGAAAAAAGTGCAAGTTCCTAAATCCAAAAGGATAAAAATAAGATTGAAAATCATTGGTTCGTTTTTCATATGATATGAGAATAATAGTAAAGTATATCGATTTCTGCTTCATAAATCAGAAAATCCTGACATTCATAATAATACGGTTATAAAATCAAATAATGTTGAGTGTCTTTGAAAATATATATCCATTTAAAAGGAATGTGAGTCAATTGGTGAATGTTCTAAACGACCTCGGTAAGAAACAATAGAAAGTACACTTAATCAGGATGATCCAAGACGTAGTAAACGTCAAAGAACGTCTCCTTTATTTGGACTATATTTTGTGAATTTCTTATTTGAAATGAGCCTTAAAAATTTAAAGAAGCTATATCTTCTTCGGAATCATTGTTTCAGAAAGAGGCTGTCAATAGTGAAATAGAATCCATACTAAATAACCATACATGAGAATTGATTGATCTTCCTCTTGGAAATAAATCGTTGAGTTCTAAATAAATCTTTAAGAGGAAAATGAAAGATGATGGCATTATTGACAAATTTAAGACAAGACTTGTCGTCAAATGGAATAGACAACGAGAATGTCTTGACTATTTCGGTACATACTCTCCAGTTACAAGAATTACGTCCATACGAACATTAGTAGTATTAGCTGCAGGTTATGGTCTTGAAATTCATCAAATGGATGTTAAGAAAACCTTCTTAAATAGAGAGTTGGAGGAATAAATTTACATGGAATAACTCGAAGGGTTTGTGGTTCCAAGTAAAGAAAAGAAGGTATATAGACTTATTAAGTCCCTTTACGGATTAAAACAAGCACCCAAACAATGGTATGCGAAATTTGACCAAACAATATTGTCAAATAGTTTTAAAATAAATGAATGTGATAAATGTGTGTACATTAAAAATGTTCGAAATCACATAGTCATTGTTTGCTTATAAGTGGATGATATGCTGATAATAAATAATGACATGCCAACATAAAATGCGACTAAGCGCATGCTAACTGGCAAGTTTGATATGAAAGACTTGGGAGTTGCTAATTCAATTATGGGAAATAAGATCCATAAGACTTATCAAGTTGTGGCATTGTCACAATCTCATTATATTAAAACAGTACTTGAAAACTTCAAGCACTTGAGCTTTAAAGTTGTAAAGACTCCAATTGACATGAATTTTGCATTAGCAAGGTACAAAGGCCAAATCATATTAATTGGATTACGCTCGTGTGTTGGGTTGCTTAATGTACATCGTCAATTGTACACGACCAGATATAACTTGTGCTATAGGTAAATTGAATCGATATACGAGCAACCCAGATCATTCTCAATAAATGGCCATAAAACGAGTTTTGGCGTATTTAATACATACCAGGACTTCGCTTTGCACTACAGTAAATATCTTGTGGTTATTGATGGATACTGTAATGCAAATTGGATCACCGGATCAGCCGATTCCAAGTCTACAAGTGGATATGTATTCACTATTTGTGGAGGAGTGATATCTTGGAACTCGTCCAAACAAACTTATATTTCCGCTCTATAATGGAGGCTAAATTTATAACCTTAGATAAGCCGGTGAAGAAAATGAATGAATCCAGAATTTCTTGGAAGATATTCCATTTTAGCCCAAATTGTTGGCACCAATATACATACATTGCGATACTCAAGCGGTAATTGGAAGGGCCGGGGGCGTTATGTAAAACGGTAAAATCTCATCATATACGACGAAGACATAAAATCATTTGGCAATTACTCTCTAGAGGAATTATCACGATTGATCATGTAAAGTCAAGTGATAATATGTCGGATCCGCTTACAAAAGGCCTAACTAGAGAGGTAGCTGAGAAATCATCAAGAGGAATGGGGATATGGCCGAGAACAAGACATGGGCGGTAACTCTATCTAGAAGACTGGAGATCCCAAGATCTAGGTTCAAAAAGATCAAACGAAGTCATTAATGACGGTTCAACATTGTCAACTGAAATTTTGGTCCATTCTAGTGATAAGACAATGTTCAAGTACCAAGGATAAAACATTAAGGGTTTAATGATTTCTAAATTTGATATGGGGTATATCAATTAGTGTATCTATAGGATGACACGTTTAGGATCACCTATGTAAGTGTGAAGTGTTAGCCGCTTCAAGGAGAACTTTGTAAGGCAAGTTCTCTACGCACTTATGTAACCATGCAGTGTTCATGGATGAAACGAACACAACAATGAGAACCAAAGACGTTTAAGGGTTGGTTGTGTGACTTGTGATTGTCTATGTATACACCAAAGTTCGACGGTTCAAAGATATCAAATCTACCGATTGATCAAGTATATCCGACATAAGTTCATTACGAAAAGTTCAAATAGAAACCTACTTATCCAGATGCAATTAATCTTTGCTTGCGAATCACAAAATTTTTCATGCATATTTCCGTGATATAGCCAGTCCCCACTCATGTGGGAAATTATTGGGGATTTATTTAATTTAAGTATATTAAATACTTAAAAGATGGTGAATGGAAAATGGAGGGACGCGAAATTTTGAGTAAAATTTTAAGTTTTCCCCTTGGCAAAGGGACATTGTCCCATATTTAAAGAGGAAGATGTTTTTATGGGTATATAGGCAATTGCTCTTCTTCTAGCTTCTAAAGAACTGAGAAGTAGGCAAGCCTCGCGCCATCGTCATCGATCGCTTGCTCGCTCAACTTCGGGTTCGGATTTGGACTAAATGATCGATCGATTGATTAATTTTTTGGACCAAATTTATTTGTTAATAGTAAAATATTAATAAAAATATTATATGTATTTTAATAACAAATATTAATATTAAAATAAATATTAATATTAAGATCCAGTCCGTTTTTCTATTTTGGTAACAGAAACTAATTGCCCTCTTCAATTCTTCCTCTTTATTGTTGAGTAAATAGCCATTTATGTTATAACATTTATGTTGTGCCGTTTTGCATAAACATCCATTCTGTAGAGTTACACCTCTTTAGATTTCCGCCCAACTTTGGTTATAAATACAAGACTATTCTGCTCAGAATTTTCATACGATTTTCTGAGTTTTTCCTCCTTCTTTTGCATACTTTTAACATCTAAAAAAGCAACAGTAAGTATGATTTGCTACCAATTTTGTATTTACTGAAACATTGAAATTTGAAGTATCATTACACTAGTGTGTAATTCGTTATAATTGGAGAAAATAATACATAACCTTGGATACTATGAGGAATTAAATTCCTTAAAAAACACTGTAAATTCAATAGCTTGAATTGATTTTATTTCTTTATATTTTTTATTTATATATTATTCTGCTTTATTTTTCCAGAATTAGTTTAGTAACAATATATTCATAGATTTGTGGAAGTAATTTTTAGGAATAATTTTTGCAGCTAAACATTGAATGAAGCCATATCAGCCTCTTAATACCTCCCAAGTGTACCACATTACAACCCTTTTCCTACTCAATTAAGTGGGACCCAACTCACCTCTTCTCCAGTTCTCCTCTCTCTATATATATTGAGCAGTAGACTAGTAGCTTCTCCATTCCTTCTATTTCCTCTATCTTCCACTATGGCCACCCACCATTTCCATTTTGACCCGGAAAACTCCACGACCCTTTACACTGTCCTGCCGGATCAACCCGAATCCGCCGTGGCAGGTCGCCGGAAACCCCTTAAATTTGTCTCCGGCATTCTTCTCTCCTCCTTCTTTTTGTTTTCTTTAGTCTTTGTAATCCTCAACCAATCTTCAGACTTATCACAAGAAAACTCCCCGTCGTCGGAGACTTTGACGCCGGCGTTGTCACGAGGTGTATCTCAGGGAGTTTCCGAGAAGACTTTCAGGGATGTTTCCGGTGGAAGCCTTTCGTACTACTCGTGGACTAATGCTATGCTTATTTGGCAAAGAACTGCATACCATTTTCAACCTCAAAAAAATTGGATGAACGGTAATCTTTTTGGCTTCTTTTTCTCTTATTGAATCTTTTAATAAAGCATGAATACTTATACTGTTTTTTTCTTATCGATTCTTATGGCTATTCTGTTGGGGTCGTATCTTTTGGATTCTGATTGGATGATATGCTGCAGATCCTAATGGTGAGTTTAACTTATTACCATAATTACTTTATATTATTTATTCTTGAACTATGATTAGAGAATCCGGCTGTTTGGTTAAAGATTCACAAAACCAATAAAATAGTAATCTTGTCATAGTTTCCATAATAATCTACACGTACGCTATAGTTTAATGACAAGAAATTTGACGCTCAGCATAGTTAATTCTCTCATATTTGTATTGTTTACTTTATAGCCTTTGAGCTAATTAATTCTGGAACCAAACCTTTATAAGTCACAGTCACACATAGATGAGTTGGCACATTATTTAGGCTAATAATGGAAGAAATTGGATTATTTGACTAATATGGCAAATGAGGCCAATATAATTTGGATTAACACGATATATGTGTGGTAATAATGCTTTTGTGCAACATTTCTCATACAAGGACACATGATTAGGTGATTTTGTACGAAGTCTGGGGCCAATCACGATATATGGTCACACCTTATATATTATTCGTAAGAGCGGGGACCCACCAAGGATTTGTCTGTCTTTCTGGCTAGCCACTTGTCTTTTTCTCTTTTTTATATTTTTAAATGAAATGGACTGGGTTTTTATTCCGCTTCTTCCTATTAGTCCCTCTGATCCAAGATAAGTGATATTTTGGTTTTTTTTATTAAAATAAGTGATTTTTTTAGATTTTAAATATAAATAAATTATTTTTTTACTACATTATCTTTTGAGTAAATAATATTGGATGTGTGTTTATGTGAGATAGTAAATATTAATATAATTAATTCTATTATTAGTTAGTATAAAAAGATGAATTTCTTAATCTATATAAAAATATTTTAAAAAAAATTATTTTAGGTCGGAGTAAGAATCAATTTAGCCTTGTGATTGTGAGAATAGAAGAGAGGACTAGAGGATAACAACAATAAGGATAAGAATTAAGAACGTCGCTCCTTATTGTCGAAATTATTTGAGAAGTTTCCTCTTCTTTGATTTACTTTTCCTTTTTCTAAATATGCATTCCAAAAGCTTATCACAACTCGAACTTCCATTCTTGGGAAGTCTCTTTGAAACTTTAGGGCAACATAATTCGGACAACTTAATTAGCATTCACTATTAAAAATTAATAGAACAGAACAGTTCAAGTGTTTTTTTAGAGGAGACTCAGAGATATATTTAGTATTTAAACTCTATGAGTTTAGCTTTTAAACTTTTTAATATTAAACTCATTATATTTTTAAAGCTATGAGTTCAAATTTACTATTTATTATAATTTTAACAAAAATTTTCACATAAATTTACGCAACATACGCCACAGGGGAGGAAGGGCTGCCGCTAGTCAAATTTGCTTACTTGTTGGAAATATATTAGCCAAAAGTCAAAAACAAAACTCGTACGGAATATAGAAAGCCTATTTTACAATTCAAAGTGCGTAGAAAGTTCATTCATTACAATTTACATTGATAAGTGAACATGGCAAACATGGGACATGAATTCCGTGTTTTAACACTTAACAGGTCCATTATACCACAAAGGATGGTACCATCTGTTTTATCAATACAATCCTGATTCAGCAATTTGGGGAAATATCACATGGGGCCATGCAATATCCACGGACTTGATCCACTGGCTTTACTTGCCTTTCGCCATGGTTCCTGATCAATGGTACGACATCAACGGTGTCTGGACTGGGTCCGCGACCATCTTGCCCGATGGTCAGATCATGATGCTATACACCGGCGATACCCATGATTACGTGCAGGTGCAAAATCTTGCATTCCCTGCTAACTTATCGGATCCTCTCCTCATCGACTGGGTCAAGTACCAGGGCAACCCGGTCATGGTTCCCCCACCCGGCATTGGTGACAAGGACTTCAGAGACCCGACGACAGCTTGGACCGGACCCCAAAACGGGCAGTGGCTACTTACCATCGGGTCCAAGATTGGTAAAACGGGTATTGCACTTGTTTATGATACGTCCAACTTCACAAACTTTAAGCTATTAGATGGAGTTTTGCATGCGGTTCCGGGTACGGGTATGTGGGAGTGTGTGGACTTTTACCCGGTATCAACCGTTGAGACAAACGGGTTGGACACATCATATAACGGGCCAGGTATAAAGCATGTGTTAAAAGCAAGTTTAGATGACGATAAGCATGATTATTATGCTATTGGGACATATGATCCGGTAAAGAACAAATGGACGCCCGATAACCCAGAATTGGATGTGGGTATCGGGTTGAGACTGGACTACGGGAAATTTTATGCGTCAAAGACATTTTATGACCCGAAGGAACAAAGAAGAATATTGTGGGGATGGATTGGGGAAACTGACAGTGAAGCTGCTGATCTGCTGAAGGGATGGGCTTCTGTACAGGTATGGACTCTTTCAAGTACACTACCAGAGCATTACACATTTATTTTTGTTTTACTATAGACGATACACTTCTTCGAGTTATATCATGAATCATGATACTCGTGTCAAATTATATGGAACTACGACCAACTAACTGCACCTTTATCTTGAATTAATCGAGATTGACTGTAGTAAGAGCCGAATTTATTATTTAAACATTCGAGTTCAATTTTTAAAGTTTTGACATTGAACCCGTTATATGATTAAAGTTGTAAGTTAAGATGAAGCAACATATCCGCCTTTGGCTATAGGAACCTTTTTATTCAGAGGATTCATCGTAATTTGGTTATTTTTGCACTAACTGTCACACTATGATATTCACTTCCTTTTATCCATTTTAGTAGTGTGCCAATACACGTGACTAGAATTTATTATCAGGGCCATCCCGATGCACGTTATATAGTAAATTCTCAATTGCAACGTGAAAATGGAAGTTTTTAGATGCAAAGTGATGATATATCCCTAATAGTTTCCTGTTTTAATAACAGACTATTCCAAGGACTGTGCTTTATGATAAGGAGACAAGGACACATGTACTTCAGTGGCCAATTAAAGAAATTGAGAGCTTAAGAATTGGTGATCCTCTAGCGAAACAGCTCAATCTTCAACCAGGCTCAATTGAGCTAGTCCATGTTGACTCAGCCGCACAGGTTTGCTTTCTCATCCTTAGGAATTGAAAACGTTTCACTTATATGTGTGCTTAACATGCAGTCCTAAAACTTGTTTGCGCGATGGTGCAGTTGGATGTAGAAGCCTCGTTCGAAGTGGACAAAGCAGCGCTCGAGGCAACAATTGAAGCAGATGTAGGGTTCAACTGCAGTACCAGTGGAGGTTCTGCTAAAAGAGGCATTTTGGGGCCATTTGGTGTCGTCGTAATTGCTGATCAAACGCTTTCTGAGCTAACTCCAGTTTACTTCTACATTGCCAAAGGAACTGATGGCCGAGCTGAAACCTACTTCTGCGCTGATGAAACTAGGTTTGCTTCTACTATGTTTCTCTTGTATACTCTCATCTTAATAGTCCTTGTCGAAGGAGGATGTCCAAAATATCGATGAATAACATAGTGGCGTGATCTGACGCAGATCCTCAGAGGCTCCTGGAGTTGCTAAACAAGTTTATGGTAGTTCAGTACCCGTGTTGGATGGTGAAAAACACTCAATGAGATTATTGGTAAGTGATGATCCCTTTATGCTGACCTATTGTATTAGTCAAAACAACGTAATACCAAGCTTATTAGTTCTTCCAGCCATATTAAATTGGTAAGTGATGATATGGCGTTATAATATAGTGAAATTATATGATATGGTGCATAATACCTGGAGTGCAAGTTTGGCGCCGAGCCGAGCGAGGTAGGCAGGGACGTGATGATTGATTCTCAGGCCATCGCCAAGAGGGACAGTGTCCGATATCTTGGGTCTGTGATTCAGGGGGACGGAGAGATTGACGGGGACGTCACCCATCGTATAGGAGCGGGGTGGTCAAAGTGGAGGCTTGCATCAGGGGTCCTGTGTGACAAGAAAGTTCCACACAAACTCAAGGGGAAATTCTATAGAGCCGTGGTTAGACCTGCGATGTTGTATGGGGCGGAGTGCTAGCCCGTGAAGAACTCTCATGTTCAGAGAATGAAGGTTGCGGAGATGAGGATGCTTAGGTGGATGTGCGGGCACACCAGGCTAGATAAGATTAAGAATGAAGTTATTCGAGAGAAGGTAAGGACGGACCCGATGGATGAGAAGATGCGAGAAGCGAGGCTGAGGTGGTTCAGGCATGTACGGAGGAGGGGTCCCGATGCCCCGGTGAGGAGCTGCGAGCGGCTGGAGATTGTTGGCGGTCGGCGAGGCAGAGGGAGGCCTAAGAAGCATTGAGGAGAGGTGATTAGGCAGGACATGACTAGAATGCAGGTTTCCGAGGACATGACCCTTGATAGGAGAGTCTGGAGGTCTAGAATCAGGGTTGTAGGTTAGGGGCTCCTAGAATTTTTCGTACGCCTCATCCGGGGTTGGGTGTGGGTCAGCAGGGTTACCCATAGATGATTTGTGTTTTAGCTTATGTCCCCCCTATGGTTGGTAGTTATGGTAGTTACTGTATGATATTATTGCATGCGATTGTATTTATGTTTCTTATGTTTAGATAATTATTTACGCTATTTCTGCGGGAGTTACTAATGCTCTATTGTTTTTGTTTTTATTGTTATTGTTTTTGTTTTTGTTTTTGTTTATGTTTTACTGCTGTTTTTCCTTTTATCCTATGAGCCGAGGGTCGATTGGAAACAGCCTCTCTGCCCTTTCGGGTAGGGGTAAGGCTCGTCTACATATTACCCTCCCCATACCCCACCTGGTGGGAGTATACTGGGTAGTTGTTGTTGTTGTTGCTCCAAAGTAGTAAATTTGGTAAATATTCTAGATAATGTGGTTCAGAATAATATGTGTTATGAATACAGTTGACAGTTTGGATGATCTTTTTTTTTTTTAAAGTAAAATCTTTTAACTGAACTCAGGTGGACCACTCAATTGTGGAGAGCTTTGCTCAAGGAGGAAGAACAGTCATAACATCGCGAATTTACCCGACAAAGGCAATCAATGGAGCAGCACGACTCTTTGTCTTCAACAATGCCACCGGGGCTAGTGTGACTGCCTCCCTGAAGATTTGGTCACTCAAATCAGCTGATATTCGATCATTCCCCTTGGACCAGTTGTAATTCGTCGAACCATATATATTTTCTTCATTCTTTTTCCATGTGGAGGTTATTCGCCATCCGATCAAGGAATGGAAGAGAAGCAATAAAAAGAGAGAGAGAGAATAGGCTAGAATATGTAGGGTAATTACTTATTTCAGTTATTTTTCTGCTGGATTGCTGCTGTTTCAAAGCTTAGGTTTTGTTCTTGTCCAGCAGTGTGGCAATTATACTCTATTGTAACAATATAAGACTTGATACAAACTTTACTTTGGTGTAACTTCAAACTTACTGCCATGAGAGCTCGGTCAATGGTCCTTGATTGGTGGGTTACTGTCTAAGAATGTGTCCTGTCGCTTGACAGACATTAATTTTAGCCACATTTTAAAAAGTTTTGCAAACATAAAAATATTTTATTTTGCAAATGTAGAGCAACTGTTAAGAGTTTCTCCTTCTGCAGAAGCTTGCATACCTTCTCCTTCGTTCAAAGGAATTAGTGTGGAAAAATAGAAAAAGAACAGATGGAAAAACTTCAGACACGTTTGCTAGAAGTTTCGCTTGCAAAGGCCAAGTTCAGACACTAATGCATAGAGTTCAGCCCCGATATTAATGAATGAAGTGAAGTCATGCACCGCTGAGTTTTAGGCACTCATGTATGAAATTCAAGCATATATAACTGAACTTCACGCATGTATGAACAAATATTTTGTATAGGGTAAAATTGATTTATAATAAATGATCGAATGATAGCATGATATCTGAAACCGAAGACAGGTAAATGGCAAATTAAATAACAACTAGTACCGGAAACAACAACTGCTATTGGCATCAGGTAAACCTTGAACAAAGCATGGTCAACTGGAACAGATTGTATATTTGCCATTGGATAATATTCAATAAAAAATATCATCTCACATTAAATGGGCAGCCGTTTCAGAGAATATTTGCATTCATAGCATGTCGTTACATATTCATCAATGACTCCTTTATTATCATTTAAGTGTGTCTTGATCCTTGGATCTGGTTTCCTTGGGTATAGCCATAAATAGCAAGCTTAGCAGCCATTGTAAGGCACGAAATTCTTGGCAAAACATATGTTGTATTTTATTTTCGCTCTCAATCAAATAACTTTATTTGCAGTTTTAAATTGCTCTCATTTCTATTGTCGGAGGCACTATGCTCGGAGCTAGGCTTGTCATCTTCTACAATTTCAATTGCTACGTTTTATTTTTAATCTTATATCATTTTTGGATCAAATTAGTTCGATTGCCTATAAACTACGTAACAAATTCAACTGTATTATTTTACGAGTAAACAATTTGGCGCCAACCGTGGGGCTTAGACAGTTGCATAATTGCTTTGATCCTTACCTTTATTACTGACTTGTTTGATATATTCCTTAGCAACAAATCAAAAATGGCAGTTAATAATGTCAACATCACATATAACATTGAGGGACACAAAAATTTGCCTCAATATAAACATTCAATTAGCGACACCTGTAACAAAGGGGATGAAGTGACCCCAATTCGTGAAGTGCAGTACCCTGCCATGTGCGGGAGACAACTCCCGATGATGTGGATGAGCAACATATTGTGGAAATAGTGAAAATTTTGAGGGAGCAGCAAAAATCCATCATATGAACCACCTTTTAAAGCATGATAGGGTTCCTCCCGGTGTTCCTGCAAATCAAACGGCTCAAAGAGTTGACAACAATACCCAAAGGGGTGAGGTCAGTTTTGAAGGTGCTAGAGGGACGGTAGAGGAGCTGGTAATGATAACGGGAATGACTCGAGCTTATGAGATTTATGAGGGAAATGAACGAATGGATATATCAAAATGCGAGGGAGTTCCACGCCCGAATGGATCATATTCCGGGCGCACCACCATTTTTGAAAGACCTAGATTTGAAGAAACACACGCAATTTCCATTTAACCCGAGCACAACATCAGAGTTAATTCTGAAGAGGTTCAAGATGTTGGAGATACACAAATACGATGGGACTTTGGATATACATGAACACATCACAACTTATCATAGTGGTGAAAGGAAACGATTTGGCTCAACATGAGATCGAATCGGTCCTACTGAAGAAGTTTGGTGAAACCCTCAGTAAGAGGGTCTGGCATGGTATTCACTTTTACCCTAGCATTCAATTGACTATTTTGAGATGCTTGCAGATATATTCATTAAGGCCCTGCTGTGCCAGAAAGGTCAAGTCCAGGAAGGCGGACATATTTAGGATCGCGCAAGGTGAGTCCGAATTGTTGTAGGAATTCGTGATCAGAGTCCAGAAAGAGAGGAGGCTTCTACCGGCTGTACTAGGCGAGTGGGCAATGGAGGCGTTCACAAAAGGTTTGAATCTGAGGAGCTCCGACGCCTGCCGAAAGCTAAGGGAAAGCGTGCTCGAATTCCAAGCGACCATATGGGCGAATGTTCATAACTATTATGAGTCGAAAATAAGGATAAAAGATGATTAGCTCGGGTTTACGACATCAACCAAGGGGGGATCGAGATAAGAACCAGGATAAGTTCAAAAGTGATTTCGATTCGGATTAGTGATCTTCTAAAGGTCATTTCCTGCCATATAAGAGAACGAAAGGACACGACAACAAATGATTTTGGTCCTCGGATAGGTTTGTTCGCGATAGAAGAAATAACAGTGACCGAAACAACAGGACGTTACAAGAAACAAAGGTATCGAGGGCCTATGTTTCCACATATTCCAGGTTATTAGATGACAACTTCAACATCAGCATAGTGGCGTTAGTGTTAGCAATGAGGAAAATCAAAGAAGTTCGATTCCCAAAGCTTATCTGATCCGATACCAGCTAGATGATACTAACTTATGGTGAAATAATCGTGGGCTTATGGCCACAAAACTAAGGACCATAGGCATCTGTGCGAAGAGGTGGAAATGTTGTTGAAGAACGACCATCTTAGGAAATTCTTTTGTGACTGAGTCAAGAACAATTATGGCCGTAATTAGGACAATTCGAAGCCTTTGAAGATAATAGAAGACTCACTTGGGTTGACTATAAACATGATTTTTGGAGGGAAGGAAATTAATGCATAACCTTCTCGACGACCAAGAAAACAAATATATCAGAGATCCACAACAAGAGACTTCGAAAAGTCACAAAAGATGATATCACCTTCACGGAGGAAGACATCGACAGACTTCTTCTACAACATAATGATTCCCTAGTCAATCTATTAGTTTTCAAGATTAACATTTTTATGGTTGACCAAAGAAGCTCATCTAATATCAATTAATGGAGAGTGCTGGAACAAGCAAAGTTAACCGGAAGCATCATTCCAACAACAAATCTCCTCGCTGGTTTCAACTTAACAAGTGTGACAATCCATTGAGATATCTTGACGCCCACGGGTACCGAAGGGGTAACCAAGACTACCTTATTTGAAGTGGTAGACGACAACATGTGTTACAACATAATCCCCGAAAGGCCGTAGGTACATGAGAATAAGGATGCGCCTTCAACATATCATCAACTGTTGAAATTACGAACCTCAGAAGGAATCAAGCAGATAATAGGAGATCAACTAGCAGTGAGAGAGATGATCGATGTGTCAATTTCTAGCAGCAAAGGGAAGGAGCCTAACAAATAGCAATTATAGGAACGATGCCTTCTCCCTTGCCATATAGTGATGATAAAGGCGAGGAGGCTTCGGAATCCCACCAGCTGTTGAATTTTCACATACCGGAGGAGACATGATAGAATATATGAGTCCACCAAATGATATAAAGACCAGGTCCCCTATAGGTTTCAATGCTAGTGCTAATAAAATAGTAAGTAAATGGAACAGGAAACTTTTACGTGGAAAACTTCCTACTCAAGGGGATAATAAATCATGATCTACACTAGTAGGATTTCAACTTCACTATGAGGAACTTTTAATTACAAGCGATACAATCAAGGAATTAAACTCTAATCCCTCACTAACTTGTAATACACCTATTACAAGCCACTTTACAATATACCTATTACAAAGATTTCAACTCGTGACTAACTCCAGTCACGACACAAACACTGAAGGTTTATGGTCTACATGGGGTTCCTAATTAAAGTTTCTATATAAGAAAAGTAGGAATTACAATGAAGAACAATTACAAAGTTACAACTCAATTAAGGACATACAAGATACTTGTTGTAGGAACTGATCCGTAGTATGTTGTACTTTGTTCTTGATGCACTTGAGAATTGAATTGTTGAACGATGAATGGTTAGGGTGATTGAATAGTTTCTCAAGTGTTCAAGTGAAGTTTTGTTGCAATACTCTTTGTTAATACAACTTAGATGATCACTTCGTGTGACTGTTATACTGTGCCGCATTGTTTGCGTGTACAGTGCAGGCAATCACTTTCCAGTTGTAGGTAGTTGACTTCGTACTGTTGTCAGGGAAACACAAGGGGATCAGGTCCTGATTCTTTATCTTCTGAAGTCATAGAAACTCACATTAGCTCGAGTCAGTTGATTGAGTTGTGTACCAAGTGTGTCAGGTCCCTTATCTAGTTCTTTGATAATAAGTTTGTTAGATCATAAAAACATAAAGTTAAGGTACTGTAAACCCATCGGTTCTCCCTTTTTTGATGATGACGAACTTAGAAATTTATAACCCATATGCAGATCAAAATAAACCAGATGAAGTAACGGGAACTTCATAAGTTCACCCTAACTTTATGTTTCCCCCTTAATCAGATCCCCTGTTTCAATTATATTCCCCCTTTTGGCAACATTAAAAATACATAAGCAAGCAATCAACATAAAGAAGTCTAGCCTAGCTAACTCATGCCACATATATGCACACCACATGATAGAAAAGAGAAGTAGAGGAACATAAGCATGTATACCAAAAGAGGAGAGTATTTATTAATTTTTATAAAACATAAGCCTTTGCCATTATAACAAAGACAAGTTTGGGTTGTTAATAGCAGGAGAAGTACAAGTGAATTCCATCCATACCACATAAAGAAGAAACAAAAACAACTACCACAAGTCATCACACCAAAAGAGTATAAACTAGAAACTGGTTATTGAAGGATTAGCCTAGGGGACACTAGAGGGAAAGGACTTAGAAGCGGTAGCAAGAGTGTTGAGAACAAGATCAATCCTAGCATTGGTAGACATTTGCTCTGCGAGCAGTTTCTCCTTCGGATTCTCAACCTGTTGCCTGATATCAATATTTTCTTTGGTCAGACGTGCAACCTCTGCATTTGAAGAACTAAAGGATCATGGTGCCTCTTGAGCCTGACTTAGCTGAGTCTCTAGAATGGCATTCCTTGCCTTCAACTTCCTAATCTCCTCAGTATCATTGTTTTGGGAATTGATAAACTGTAAGATCGTCGACGTACTTCCTACCCCTCCACCTTTTTCAACACACCTCTAGAGTAGTTTGCGAGAAGGTTTACTTCTTTGTCTCCATCTTGGGTTGTCCTAAGGGCAAATTAAAGAACTTGAAGACATACGTTAGAAAAAATTCATAAGGAAGACCATGATTCCCATCTTTGAAAGCTACCACCTTTTGCATGTGCTCAATCATTTTGGCTGGCAGATTAATAGATCGAAACCCATCGAGTGCTTCCATCAAATACATATTAGACTTGAATGTGATGGATATGCTCTCAGCATAGGGTAGAACGACCTTGTTCACCAACTAAAATAGGAGTTGGTAAACAGGAAGCAAAACTTTCTTATGCATCCGTTCCCACTGCTGGACTGCTCCCTCCTTTACTATAGCATGCCTAAAATTTGATCCACATACATCCTTAATAGAAGACATACCATCAGCAGGGACCTTACGTATGTCTCCCAGCAAAGTAGAGTCCATAACAATGTCAACTCCATTGAACAGTGCACAAATATTGTTAGATTCAACAGCGAAGAGGTCATCATAAAAACTATGGATCTCATCATCATAAACCTTGGTCACATCCACTTGAACAAATGACCCCAGTTGAAATTTGACCATTTCAAGGATTTGCCTCATTCTAGTCATCTCAGATATCTTAGGGTCAAAAGTGTGACCCCATAGGACCTTCTGGTACCTCAACCTTTCTTTATCAGACACACTTTCATGTTTCACTTTCTTCACAAAATCGGTTTCCTTCATAGTTACCAACTTTCTTTTACCAGACTTCACACGAGACTTACCCTTTCCATTTGATTTCACTAGAAAATCATCTTTAGACAATGACTCTTTAGCCGCTACTTGTTTCAACTTGTCACTACTTTTCACTAACTTTGTACTTGGAGTTCCAACACCCTTCTCTAAAACATTTTCAGCAGATGCTTCTTTTTTAAGGTCTCTTGACTAAGGAACTTGGTTCCTCTGCAGCTTCTTCATCCACTTCCACTACAGGAATGTTCTTGTCATACACAACCTCTCCATTTTTCACCAGCCTCTTTTTCTTTTTCTTGCTACTCCTTTTACTCTTCTGCAGGACAGACTCAAGAGCTACATTTTTCTGCAACCTCGTAGTAGGTTTCTTAGGAGAGGGCTTAGGAGTGGCTACTGCCCTCCTTTTGGCAATGAACACATCCAGAGCAACATTGTCCTGATCTTCTTCATCAATGTACCCTATAGCATGAGCAAAAACTTCCAAAGGTTGAATATCAAAGTGAGTAGAAGGAGCAGGGTCGAAACTGACCTGCAAAGAAGATCCTTGACATGTTTCCTCAGGAGAGGGGTCAGGTCCTTCAAGAAGTTTCTTCTGGTACAGGATGTTAAATTGTATGGGTCCACCAAATCGTATAGTACCTGGTTCTCTACAAGTTTCTGCTGAAAGTACTTAATAAAGCAATAAGTAAATGAGGCAAAATATTTTTACGTAGAAAAATCTCTCACAAGGGGATAAAAAAACCACGACCTACCTTGTAGGCTTTTAACTTTACCAACTTGTAATCTTACCTATTACAAGCCACTTCACAATACTCCCGATTGCAAAGACCTCAAACTAACTTGTGGTTACTTTACCACAAGCCACTTTATGACTATCCTAGTTACAAAGGCTTTTTCTAACTTGTGGTGTTGTCACCACAAGTCACTTTGTAACCCTATGGTTACAAAGACTCTTCTTTATGACTAAAACCAGCCACAACCTAAACTCAACGAGTCTGAGGATTTACAAGAGGATTCCTAATCAGTAAACTTCTAAGTAAGTGATTTAGGAGATATTATAAGTGAAATAACAAGGTCATAGCTCAACTAGGACAACAATAATCAATCGTTTAGGAACTGGTCTGTAGTAGCGTTCAACCTTGTTCTTCAAGCTTGAGAGAATGATCTTCTCAATTTTTTGCTTGATGCTTTAATAATGAAACTGAAACCTATTTGATGTTTTTTATGAAAGCCCATTTGGTACAACTTTGTCACAACACTTGAAATGATGTGAGCACTTTATTTGGTTAGAGAATGAGTGGGATGTCAGTGTGGTGCAATGCGGCAGAAACAGTACCGCCAGTCACTTTAGTTCCAGATATTTCCAAATAAATTTGTGTTTCTATATAGGAACCACACTCTTCCAGGGTTGTCTGTGAGAATGCCTGCTTATGGATCCCTACTTTACCTGTTCTCGGAGGAACCTTAAAGTGTTTGAATACCTGTGTGAGCAAGAATCTACGGGGAAGCCCGTGATTGCCATCCTTGAAATCAACCACTTGCTGTATATGCTCAATCATTATGGCAGGCAAACTCACATGGTGAAAACCGTCCAGTTGCTCCATTAGGAATATATCAGATTTAGAAGTGATAGATCGACGTTCTGCTCATGGCAACAAGACTTTGTTAACCAGCTCAAACAACATCTATTAGACAGGAAGGAGTGCTTTCTTATGAATCTGGTTCCCTTTTTGATTTGAGTTATCTTTCACCACTGCATTTTGGAAGTTGTACTGGCAAACATCTCGAACACTCTTTACTCCTGCTATAGGAACTTGCAAAATTTCCCCAAGAACTTTCACATCAAACACATTATCCACACCATTGACTAAGGCACAAACGTGATCAGTGTCTACTGGAAACAAACTGGCAAAGAAACTCTGGACCTCCTCCTCATACACTTTGGGAGCATCCACTTAGAAAAGAAGCACCCACTGTTGAAACTCCACCATTTCCAGGATTTGATACATCCCGACCATTTCTAAGATTGTGGGGTCTAATGTATTCCTCAGCATAACTTTCTAGTGCATCAATCGCATAGAGCCCAGGCATACCTCGCTTCATGCTTTCTTTCCAGAACTAGGTTCTTCAACTGTTTCATACTTGCATTTCCTATGTTTTTCTCCACTTACCTTACTTTTCCCTTTGGACCTGACAAGAACATCCTCATCACTCATTGCCTTCTCTATTTTGGACTTGGAAGTAGACCCCTTCTCTAGAGAATTAGACCTTGCCCTTTCTGATGACCGCCATACAAGGGAAACCGGTTCCTCAGGAGTTCCCTCCTCTACCTTAACAACAGAGATAGCTTCATCCCTTACAGGTACACCATTTTTCACCAGCTTTCTTTTCTTCTTCTTACTGCTTTTCTTGCTCTTTTGGAGTACAGAGTCATAGGCTACCTTGAGTTGAAGCCTTGTGGTGGACACTTGGGTTCAGAATCAAGAGTCAAACTAGTCCTATGCTTACTGATGAATGTGTCTAGGGCCATATTGTCAAGGTCTTCTTCATCACTAGAGTGCATCTTTTTGCCTTGAATTTCCAAAGGCACATCATCAAAGGCAGGCACTCTACTGTCCTGCATGATACTCCTCACCTGGGTCCCTCTGAGAAGGATCAAGTTCTCCATGTAAACCCCGGGTAGCATATGCTACTGCATCTCTCATAGGGGTCCCTTCTTCCCTTACACTATATGATACGTTCTTTTGGGAAATGACCTCATGCAATATTCCTTCAGTGGATACTGCAAACACTATCTTATCTTCAACAATCGGTGCCTCAATGACCATATGGTTTACTGTAAGAATGGCAGAGTCTCTTGTCTTCTCAGTGATTTGACCTTGGTCGCCATTTGAGATTTGACGTTGTGGGCAACAGGTGAAGGGGAGAGTGATATAGTGATTTCCAAGTTGGAAGGAGGTTGGGAAACTAGGGAAGGAAGGACTGTAGCGATAGGGTTGATAGAGGGTGACATTGACTCAGAGACGTCGAGATGTCCTATAGACGGTTCAGAGGGGGTTTCAGGTGATGAAGAAGGATCTGAATTTTTCTCAAACATTTGAGAGAGGTGGTGTGATTATCGTTTCCCTGTTTGAATGAGGTTAGAAGAAGGCTTATGCCAGAGAAGTAAAGAAGAGAGGGGTTTTAACAAAAGGGGATAATTATGAGGGGAGAAGAATAGGCACCTTCTGAAATGGCGGCTAGGTATGGAAAATTGTAATGTTCTAGAGAGACATGGAACTTTTGAATTGAAGAGACATGACAACCTGATCTAAAAAGTTGATGAGATGGTAGCTGTATTTTGTACATGTTAAGATGTGAATTAAGGGATGCCCAGAACTGCTAACCTTTGTGTACAAGAACTTGGTTCTTGAGACACATTTTCGTCTTCAGACCCCCTGCTTTTTTAAAAAAAAAGCTCTTTTATCAGTTATGTATTGCATCTACTGCTTCTATTCTCATCATGCTTGTCTACCTGCAACGGTATTAAAGTGAGTTAGACATGAACATAAAACACTTTAAACCTATTATTTCTTAATAACATTAACCAAAACCAAAAAGGAATATGGTCCTTAGTTTGGCCTCAACAATCCCAACTTCACTCTGTTTCTTTCAAACTATTCCCTGCTTAGCGCCTTGGTGAAAATGTTTGCAATTTGATATTCTGCACTGTAGAACTTCATGCATATCATTCCTTTCTCCGCATTGTCTCTCAGAAAATGATGCCTCACATTAATATGTTTGGTCCTTTTATGTTAAACTAGATTCTTCGCCATGTTAAGTTCACTAGTTTTGTCACATATGAGGGGAACAGTCTGAGTGAGAACTCCAAAAATGCTCCAGTTGCTGCTTGATCCACAAAAGCTGAGCACAACAAGATGCTGCAGCTATATGTTCAGCCTCAGCTATTGAAAGAGCCACTCAATTTTGCTTTCTTGTACCCCAAGAGATAAGACATGATCCCAAGAAGTGAGCCATCTAGAAGTGCTTTTTCTATCCACAAGATAACATGCATAGTCTGCATCAGCATACCCAATTAAATTAAAATTGTCACCTGATGGATAGTATAGCACCAGTTCCTTCGTACCCTTAAGATATCTCGGTATTCTTTTGGTCAGCCTTCAAGTGAGATTCCTTGGGATTTGATTGAAACCTTGCACACAATCCTATGCTGAAAACTATATTAGGACGACTGGCAGTGAGATAAAGAAGTGACCAAATAATGCCTCTATACATTGTTTGATTCATTGGAGGTCTACTCGGGTGGCAGTTGCAATGGGAGTGTCTATTACTTTTTATGCTTCCATGTCAAACCTCTTCAAGAGTTTTATGATATATTTTTGCTGACAAATGGAAGTTCCCTTTGGGGATTGTTTCACCTGAAGACCCAAGAAGAAGTTTAATTCACCCTTCATGCTCATTTCAAGTTCACTTCCCAAAAGTTTTGCGAATTCTTCACACAGAGAGTCAGCCGTTGCTCCAAAAATAATATCATCAACTTAGACCTGAACAATGAGCAGGTTTCTTCCTCGTTCCTTTAGAAAAGAGTGCTATCAATTTTCCCTCTTTTAAATCCATTTTCTAACCTTTCATACCACGCTCGAGGAGCCTACTTAAGCCCATACAAGGCTTTGTCCAATTTAAACACATATTCAGGGTGCTCATGATATTCAAACCCACGGGGTTGTTTCACATAGACTTCTTCCTTAAGTAGTCCATTTAAGAATGCATTTTTATATCCATCTGGAACAAAGTGAATTCCATATGAGAAGCAAAGTCGATCATAATTCTAATGGATTCCATGCGAGTCATTGGAGCAAATGTTTCATCATAGCCAATCCCTTCCTTCTGACTGTAACCTTGAACCACTAATCTAGCCTTATTCCTTGTGTTAATTCCATGCTCATCCAGCTTGTTTCTGAATACCCACCTGGTTCCTATAATGGTTCTATCTGGGGATCTGGGTACCAGGTGCCAACATTATTTCTCTCAAACTGATGCATCTTATATTGCATGGTTGTATCCAATATGCATCTTTTAAAGCTTTCTTGGTGTTCTTAGGTTCTATCTGGGAGAGGGAAGACTGAGAAGGCAAGTGAATTTCTAGCTCTTGATCTGGTTTGAACTCTAGAATCTAGAGGGGTGATTATGTTATCTATAGGGTGAGAGCTTTGATGTCTCCAGTTGGATGTCTGTGATTCATTATGAGGGGAGTACGATATGTTTGGCTAATTCTCTTCTATCCTTCCTTCAGATCCTAGAGGAGTTCCTTGAACTGCATCAACCACATTTTCTTCCGCTTCAGTGATTATAATTGAGGTGCTTAGTTTTGTTGTTGATGAGACTGTGTCACCTTCATTTGACTCCTTCACTTGAGTCATCAAGTTTGCCTTTCCATTTGTCAGGTTAATGACTTCACCATCCATCTTGATCTTCCTCAGTACCCTTCTCAATTGATGGGTGAGATTCATCAAAGATAATATGGACACTTTTTTCAACATATTGGGTGCGCTTGTTATAAATCTTGTAAGCCTTGCCTTGAGAAGAGTATCCAAGAAATATCCCTTCGTCACTTTTAGCATCGAACATACCAAGCTAATCCTTCCCATTGTAGAGAACATAGCATTTGCATCTAAATATTCTTAGATATGTCAGCTTAGGTTTTCTTCCATTCACCAGCTCATACGGGGTCTTGTTCAGAATTGACCTGATTATTCACCTGTTTACTAAGTAGCATGTAGCTTTACGCCAAAAGTTCTTTGCAAGTCCACTGTTGATCGGCATTGTTCTTGCGATTTCTTCCAGAGTTATATTCTTTATTTCTACTGCTCCATTTTGCTGAGAAGTTCTGGGAGCTGATAAGTTATGAGTGCTGCCATTTTCATTAAAGAATTCATCAAATTTGACATTGTCAAATTCTGTCCCATGATTTGATCTAATGCATACAACTCTTGACTTCATCTTCACCTGAATTTTCTTCACAAAGGTCACAAATACTTCAACCGTTTTATCTTTTGTTATGAGAAGCAGAGTCCATGTGAATCTAGAATAGTCATCCATGATCATAAAAATGTATCTCTTTCCTCATGTGCTTTTCACTCTCATAGGCCCACAAAGATCCATGTGCAGGTGCTAAAGCGGCTTTGAGATGCTTACGTCCTTTTTTGACTTAAAGGAGGACTTTACATGTTTTTCTCTGGCACAGGCATCACAAACTTTTTGAGTTTTCAATTGTAACACAGGCAAACCATGGACCAGGTCCTTCTGAATTAGTTTATTCAGAAAGGAAAAACTTGCGTGGCCCATTCTTCTGTGCCGTAGTTCCGCATCATCGTCAATCGCCTTCAGACAACTCAGATCACCACTCTGTAAGAATTCAAAGTCAGCAATGTAGATGCTCCTATATCTTTTGGCCACCAAAACTATTTCACTAGTTACAAGGTCGGTGACTGTACATATTTTGGACAGGAACTCCACCTTATTTCCTTTATCACAAATTTAAGAAACACTCAGGAGACTGTATTTGAGTCCACTGACGTATTTTCAACAGAGTAAGTGAGTGACTTCCCAGCTTTTCCAACTCCAAGAATGTATCCCTTTTTGCCATTGCTAAAGGACATATTTCCTCCATGCATGGTTTTTAGTGAAAGAAATTTTGTGGTATTCCTAGTCATGTGTTTCGAACACCCACTATCCATGAACCATTGTTGACCACTTCCCTTCACTGTCCCCTGCACAAAAAATTTTGGAGTTAATTTTAGGAATCCAAACAAGTTTGGGTCCATTGTAGTAACCAAGAGGATGAATAAGAGCTTTCTTAGTCCATCCAGATAATGTCTGTTTTTTGTGAGTGGAACCTGGTTCCTCTTTTGTGGTCACAGTTTCAGCAGTCACTTTATCTTTTGAAACTGACTGATTCTTAGCCAGGACACCTTCCAAGAAGTGTCCAGTGTCCCTACATTGGGTACGAGGCCAGTAATCAGATACAGTGGCGCTCTTACTGTGAGGGTTGTAAGGATATTTCTTCCTTGGGAACCCTGCTCCCTGCCTTCTTCACTAACATTAGTGGACAAGGCTTGGTAGCTTCTACGGACCATCCACTTTAGAGATTTTTCAAGATCATTTATTGCATTTTCTAGATCGGCTTGGAGAAGCTTGTTTTTCTCAATTTTAGCTCTCATCCTACTTCTCAAGGCATTCACCTCATTCTCAAGCCTAACATATTCCTCACTAACTATCTCCTTTCTTTTTTCAGAGCTTTCAGGTTTTGACTCAATCAAAGGCTTTACTATCTGTTCTCTTAGGTCAGCAGTTTCTGCTAAGAGTTCACTATTTTCTTTTCCAAGAATTTCAGTGATTTTCTTTTGATCAGTAATAGCGGCCACTAGGTCTTTTCTAATATGTTCATATTCCTCTAGTTCTAAGAATAAGGGATCCCTATCCTTCTCAATACTACAAAACACAGTAATTAAAATATCGGCTAGACAGATGATTTTCTTTGGAGAATAGGATTTCAGATTTCTCTAAACATCCTTAAAAGTTACCTCTTCATTTCCATTGTCTTCATCGCTATATCGAGCCATCAAAGCACGTGCAAAGTCATATCCAATTTCCTCGCCTTCAACTGCCATCATAGACTATTATCAGTATTAGATTTTTCTAGTTTTAGTTGTATAGTTCCCTCATAAGACATTTGCAAAACCTCCTATATTTCCTTGGCAGTGTCGTGTGTAGAGATTATGTCATACTCTTTAGGTTCCAAACCATCTAGCAGGATTTTCTTGGCACGAGCATTCTTTTCCTTCACTTCTTTGGCTTTAGTGTATTCTTCTCTGGTCCTTTTTGTTGAAACTGATTTTTCATTTTGTACTTTGATTTGAACAAATGAACCATTACAGATAACATCCCAAAGCTCACAATCCTCAGTCATGATGAAATCATGCATTCTAGCTTTCTACCACCAATAATGTTTTCCATCAAATATATAGATTTGCCTTCTTCAAAATTTAGTGGAGCCATTATGAGGATCCTTTCTAGGTGTTAACCTGATAGGAGGAACCATCTTTGATACCAATTTTTAAATTGTATGGGTCCACCAAATCGAATAGTACTTGGTTCGCTACAAGTTTCTACTGAGAGTACTTAATAAAGCAGTAAGTAAAAAAGGCAGAGGATTTTTATGTAGAAAAATCCCTCACAAGGGGATCAAAAAACCACAACCTACCTTGTAGGCTTTTAACTTTACTAACTTGTAATCTTACCTATTAAAGACCACTTCACAATACTCTCGATCGCAAAGACTTCAAACTAACTTGTGGTACTTTTACCACAAGCACTTTGTGACTATCCTAGTTATAAAGTCTTTTCTAACTTGTGTTGCTGTCACCACAAGCCACTTTTTAAACCTATGATTACAAAGACTTTTCTTTATGACTAAAACTAGCCACAACTTAAACTTAACGAGTCTGAGAATTTACAAGAGGATTCCTGATCAGTAAACTTCTAAGTAAGTTATTTAGGAGATATTGTAAGTACAATAACAAGGTTACAACTCAACTAGGAATCAATAATCAATCGTTTTGGAACCAGTCCGTAGTAGCATTCAACCTTGTTCTTTAAGCTTGAGAGAATGATCTTTTCTATTTTTTGCTTGATGTTTTAGTAATGAAACTGAAATCTATTTGTGATGTTTTGTATGAAAGCCCATTTGGTACAACTTTGTCATATCACTTGAAATGATTTGAATACTTTATTTGGTTAGGGAATGAGTGGGTTGTCAGTGTTGTGCAGTGCGGCAGAAACAGTACCGCCAGTCACTTCAGTTTTAGCTGTGTCCAAATGACGTTGTGCTGCTATATAGGAACCACATGAGCGTCAAATCCTTGTTTGGTTTGTAGCTACCATATGTGTAGCAATTCAACTTTTACTGGAGTCTGTTGGAGTTTTTAGCAATCCAAGTAGGCCAGGTTCCATAACTGGTTCTTATCAGAAAGTCTTTTAGATCATCAAAACATAAGACAAACTTAAACATGAGTATTTAATATCTATCACGGGATTTTCAAAGAGCACCACAGTTCTTCTCCCACCAATGACTAAGTCTCTTTCCCATAAGACTCATGCATAGTAGAGATGACCCCATACATTGTTCCTTCAGCATATATGGTCAATATGTTTTATATGGCCTCTTTCTCTTGAGATTACATGGGTGAAACAAACTCTGAGATAGGAGTACTTTAAGACTGATCAATACTAACCTCAAAAAACTATTCTGCTTGTGGAGTCTCATTCTGCTCTCTATCTTTGTTTTGTTCTATGAGAATCTCATGCAACAGAGATGAGAAACTATTGAGTTTGGGAGTTCTAAGTTCTTAACACCTAAAGGGAGAGAAGGGTCAGAGGTAGTAGTGAGAGAGATACATGGTGAAGGAGAATTAGGTTTAGAAGTATCATGTACATCCATGGTAGAGAAGAAGTTTGAAGGTTCTAGAAAGGGTCCAAAAGAAGAAAGAGAGAGAGAGAGAGAGAGATAATTTTTTAAGGTGATAAGAGGGTTTTAATGAGAGAAGAGTAAATTATAAGGGAGAGAGAAACTTGTTCTGAAATGGCGATAGTTTCGTGGGGAGATGCAATGTTTCAGAGCGGAGTGAAGGGATTTGAATGAAAAGACATGACATAAAGATTCTGAAAAGTTTGATGGTATGGTACTCAATTTTTGTTTCATTTTCAGATAAATATGAGAAAGCACAAGACTACTAACTTGTGGTATAAGAACCAGGTTCTTGACCGATCTTTCATAAATTCTCCATCCTCTTTTACAGCTCATGCAGTGCTTCTGCAGCTTCTATAATCATCATGTGTGTCTACTTGCAATGGTATTGAAGTGAGTTAGACTTGGTTGGAACACACTTTAGCTAATTTTACCTAAATATGTTTTTCATAGCTATGTGGGAGGAATCATGTTCTCAATTAGGCCTTATTAGCCCTAGTTCCAGCATGTTCCTCTCAAATTGTTCTCTTCTTGGGGCTTTGTTTGTTCCTCTGTGCTACTGAACTTCATACATATAAGCCCCTTTTCCACATTGTGTCACATCAATGTGCTTGGTCCTTTTATGTTGGACTGGATATTTGGCCATGTTGAGTGAATTTATGTAATCATACAAAAGAGGCACACGATCAATGTAACTCCAAAATATTCCAATTATTATTTGATCTGTACGAGTTGAGCACAACATGAAGCTATAGTAACATATTCTGCTTCGGCTGTTGAAAGAGCTACTGAATTTTACTTTCGTTTCCACCATGAAATGAGACATGATACTAGGAAGTGCTCCATTCCAGATGTGTTTTTCCTATCTACAAGATAACCTGCATAGTCAGCATCAGCATACCCAATAAGATTAAAATTATCACCTGAAGGGTAATACAGAACCAGGTCCTATGTTCACTTAAGATATCTCAGAATTCTTTTAGCAGCCTTCAAATAAGATTCCTTGAGATTTGACTGAAGTCTTGCACATAGTCCCACACTGAAGACAATATCTGGCATGATGGTAGTGAGATAGAGAAGAGACTTAATAAGGCCTCTATACATTTTTTGATTTACAGGAGACCCACATTCATCAATGTCCAATCGAGTGGCAGTGGCAATGGGAGTGCCAATCACTTTGATGCTTCCATGTCATATCTCTTTAGAAGCTCCTTGATATATTTTTGCTAACTGATGGATGTACCCTTTGCGGACTGCTTCACTTGAAGACCCAAAAGAAATTCCTCACCCATCATGCTCATCTCAAACTCACTTCCCATGAGTTTTGCAAATTCCTCATCCAGTGAATCAGTTGTTGCCCCAAAAATGTATATCATCAACATATACCTGAACGATGAGTAGGTTCCTCTCATGTTTCTTCGTGAACAAAGTGTTGTCAATTTTTCCTCTTGTAAAACCATTTTTAAGAGAAATTTTGACAATCTTGCATACCAAGCTCGAGGAGCTTGCTTCAACCCATACAGTGACTTGTCCAATTTGAACATATATTCAGGGTGTTCATGATATTCAAAGTCCGGAGGCTGCTTTACATACACTTCTTCCTTAAGGAACCCATTCAAAAATGCACTTTTGATATCCATTTGGAATAGAGTGAATTCCATATGTGATGCAAAGGAAATAAGGATTCTGATAGCTTTCATACAAGCAACCAGAGAAAAAGTCTCATCATAATCAATTCCTTCATCCTGATTGTAGCCTTGGACCACTAGACTTGCCTTTTTCCTTGTAGTATTTCCATGTTCATCAAGCTTATTCCTGAAACCCACCTTTTTCCTATGATGGTTCGATCTGAAGGTCTATGTACTAGGATGGATCATGGTTGTGATCCAGTCTGCATCTTTTAAGGCTTATTTAATGTTTTTGGGTTCTATTTGGGAGAGAAATGTTGAAAAGGCAAGTGAATTTCTGGCTTTCAATCTGGTTTGGACTTCTGAATATAGGGGAGTAATTATGTTGTCAAGAGAATGAGAGCTTTTATGTTTCCAGTTAGGAACTTGGGCTTCATTTGTAGAGGATCTGAGTAACCTTGACTGGTGCCCTTGTATTCTTCTTTCAGCTACCTGTGGAGTACTTTGAACTGCATCAACCACTCTTTCTTCAGCTTCAGTAGTTGTAATTGTGATATTAGTTCCTCTCTGGTTAGTAAAGAAGTGACTTCATGTCTTCACTTATTTTTTTCATTTGACTCATTATGTTTGCCTTTCCATTTGCCATATCTATGACGTCACCTGGTACCAGCATAGGCACTCCATCTTGATCATCCATATTTCTTTTCTCAGAGGAGAGGTAGGACTCATCAAAGATTACGTGCATAATTTCCTCAACGCAATGAGTTCGCTTGTTGTAAACCTTGTAGGCTTTACTCTGAGAAGAATAGCCCAGAAAGATACCTTCATCACTCTATGCATGAAATTTTCCAAGCTGATCTTTTCCATTGTCAAGAACATAAATTTTGTGCCCAAATGTTCTTAAATAAGTCAACTTGGGCTTCCTTCTATTCAGCAACTCATAAGGAGTTTTACTCAAGAGAGACCTGATCATGCACCTGTTCACCAAGTAGCAGGCAGTGTTGACAGCTTCAGCATTCAAGATTTCTGTTCTTCCTTTCCATAACTCCATTTTGTTGTGGTGTTCTTGGGGCTGAGAAGTTATGTGTAATTCCATTCTCATTGCAGAATTCATCAAACTTAGCATTGTCAAATTTTGTTCCATGATCTGATCTAATGCATGTTACTTTTGACTCCATCTTCACTTGAAGTTTCTTCACAAATGCTACAAAAACTTCAAAGGTCTCATCTTTTGTTCTAAGAAATATATTCTAATTCAATCTGGAATAATCATCAACTATCACAAAAATGTATCTTTTTCCTCCAATGCTTTGCAGTCTCATAAGACCACATCGATCCATATGAAAGAGATCAAGTGGTTTTGAGGTACTGACATCCTTCTTTGGATTGAATGAGAATTTTGCATGCTTCCCTGTGGCGCGGGCATCACAAAATTTATTCTCTTTGAACTTTGACTTGTGAAGACCACGAACTAGGTCCTTCTAAACTAGTTTATTCAGTAGAGAGAAGTTTGTATGACCCAGTCTTTTGTGCTACAGTTCAGTGTCATCATCAACTACTTTCAAGTAACTCAAATCACCACTTTCTAGGGACTCAAAATCAACAACGTAAATATTCTTGTATCTTTTGGCCACAAGTACCACTTCACCAGTTACTAGATTAGTAACTATGCATATCTTTGACAAGAACTCCATCTTGTTTCCTTTATCACATATTTGAGAAATACTCAAGATACTGTACTTGAGGCTTTGACATAGTACATATTCTCAATTGAGTGAGTGAGTGATTTCCCAATATTTCCAACTCCAAGAATGTACCCCTTTTTCCCATTGCCAAAGGATACACTCCCTCTTTATAAGGCTTTTAGTGAAAAAAAGTCTATGGTGTTCCCAGTCATGTGCTTTGAGCATTCACTGTCCATGAACCATTGTTGATGTTTCCTTTCACTATTCCCTGCACAAGGAAATCAAGGATTAGATTTAGGAATCTAAGAAAGTTTGGGTCCTTTGTAATAAGCAAGGGGATGAATAAGTTCTATTTTAGTCCATGCAGATAACATGCATTTTATGGGAGGCACCTAGTCCCCTTTAAGCAAAAACTTTATTTTTCTGAAGAGGCTGAACCCTGGCTTGGCAATTTTCTTTGAAATACCGATTGTTCCCACAATGGGTACATAACCAATTATCAGGTACAGTAACATACTTGCTATGGGAGTTGTGAAGAGTTCTCTCCCGTTGAAACCATATTCCCTGCTTGTTTCCACTATTGTTAACATGCATGGCAGTAATAGCATCCGATGACCAGGTCCACTGAAGAGACTTTTCAAGGTCATTTTTTACTCTTTCCACATCTGCTTGAAGTTGTTTAGTTTTCTCAAGTTCAACACATAAACTGATTTTTACAGCATTTAACTCGTTTTCTCGCCTGATATGTGCTTCACTAGCAACTCCTTTTCCTTTATCAGAATTTCTAGACCTACATTCTGCTTTGAGTTTCTCTATCGTTTCCTTCAAATCTATAATCACAACTAAGAGGCCATCTCTTTCTTTCTCTAAGGCATCAATTTTCTCCACTAAACCATTTTTTTCTTTACTGAAACTCTCTATGGTTTCTTTTAGGTCAACAACTACTACCATCAAATCGTCTCTTTCATGTACTACACTAGAAATTTTTTAGTTATAACCACCTTTTCATTTTCCAGATTGCCTATGGTTTCCTTCAGATCAACTACACAAACTACCATGTCATCTCTTGTTAGTTCAGTATCTCCTAACTCTATTGTTAAGGCATCCTTATCATCTACAAGACTATGATAGGCATCAACTAGCAAATTTGCAAATGACATGAGTTTCTTAGGAGAGTAGGATTTCAGATTTCTCTGAACATCCCTAAATTTTACCTCATCTTTGTCATAATCTTCATCACTGTCTAATTGATCCATCAAAGCAAATTTGGATCATATTAATTTGCTTCACTTTCAACTGTCATCATAGAACTACCACATGCATCAGTTTCTTCTTCAGACTCACTGGAGGAATCTCCCCATGCTGCAAGATCTTGTGTTACAACTTTTTTAGTGATATTCTTTCTTTTAAAGCGTTTGTCAGAAACTGGGTTCCTCTTGGCTACTTTATCATAGGTGTACTTGAAGTGTTCTTGCTTTAGGAGAGGGCAATCCTTGATGAAATGCCCTAGCTTTCCACATTTGTAGAAGAGGTCATATTCTTTGTTTTGCTAGAATTGCCTCTCTTTGGTATCCCTTAATTCCTTCTGACCATTTTCTGAACCCTTCTAGTTAAGTAAGCCATGTCACTATCCTATTCACTTGAGTCATTTCTTTCATCTTTGAGTACCGGGTTCTCCTTCTTTGGTTCTCTTCTTTCAGTGTCCTTCTTCTTCTTCATTTCATAGGTTTTCAGATTTCAACTAGATCATCTACGGTCAGCTCTTGCAAATCCATTACTTCAGTAAGGGCATTCACTTTACTCTCCCTTGAACTGGGCAAGACATTCAGAATTTTCCTCACGAGCGTGTTCCTAGGAATGATTTCACCAAGCGAATATAGCTCATTTATGATGGATGTGAATCTTGCGCGCATGTCATTTGAATCGATTCATCGTCCTTCATTCTGAAGAGCTCATACTTAGTGGTGAGAATGTCAATCTTAGATTGCTTTACTTGGGCGGTTCCCTCGAGTGTTGTTTGCGAAGCTTCCATATTTCATTGGCGGGTCATGCTATGAATGGATTCATCGTCCTTCATTATGAAGAGCTCATACTTAATGGCGAACATGTCAATCTTAGATTGTTTTACTTAAGTGGTTCTCTCATGTGTTATTTGCAAAGCTTCACATATTTCTTTGGTAGATTGACAGGCTGAGATCCTATTATATACATCAGGTCCTATACTACACACCAAAATTTTGTTGGCACGAAAGTTTTTCTCTACAGCTTTCTTATCTGCATCGTTATATTCTTTCCTTATTTTTGGCATCGTCACTGGAGGGTCTCTGACCTTCTTTGTTAGGACATAAGGACCATCACAAATAACATCCCACAACTCAGAATCTTCTGCCATGATAAAGTCATGCATTCTTGTCTTCCACCGCCCATAGTATTACCCATTGAACCTGGGTGGTCTGTATGTAGACTGATCCTCTTCGAAATTTGGTGGAGCAGCCATGAGGATCCATTCTAGGTGTTAACTGATAGAAAGAACCAAATATGATACTAAATTATAGAATATATGAGTTCACCAAACTATATTTAGACCAAGTCCTCTAAAGGTTTCCACAGGTAGTGCTAATAAAATAGTAAGTAAGTGGAACGGGGAACTTTAACGTGGAAAAATTCCTACTCAAGGGGATAATAAACCACGACCTACACTGATGGGATTTCAACTTCACTATGAGAAACTTTTGATTACAACCTATGTAATCTAAGAATTAAACTCTTAATCCCTCATTAACTTGTAATACACCTATTATAAGTCACTTTGCAATACACCTATTACAAAGACTTCAACTCATGACTAACTCTAGTCAATATACAAATACTGAAGGTTTATGGTTTACAAGGGGTTCCTATTAATGCTTCTAGATAAGCAAAGTAGGAATTACAGTGAAGAATAATTACAAAATTACGACTCAACTAAGGGCATACAAGATACTTGTTGTGGGAACTGGTCTGTAGTAGTATTGTACTTAGTTCTTAATGCACTTGAGAATTGAATTCTTGACATATGAATGGTTGGGGTGATAGAATAATTTCTAAAGTGTTCAAGTAATGTTTTGTTGTAATAATCTTTGTTAATACAACTTGGATGACATCACTTGAATGATGTAATCACTTGGTTGGTAAAAGGGGAGTGGCTGATGTAATGTGCTGCTATATTTGCATGTACAATGTAGGCAGTATTTTCCAGTGGTAGACAGCTAACTCTGTACTGCTGTCAGGGAATCACAAGGAGATTAGGTCCCTATGTTGATTCTTTATCTTCAGAAGTCATAGAAACTCACATTAGCTCGAGTCAGTTGATTGAGTTGTGTACTAAGTGTGTTAAGTCCCTTATCTGGTTCTTTGACTGTAAGTTTGTTAAATCATCAAAACATAAGTCAAGGTACTGTAAACCCATCAAGACATATGCATCCAAGTCCACTGCAGAAGAACTCGAGCAAGTGGCTCTATTCGAAGAATTCTTGGAAAGGATGTTTCACTTAGGAATAAGACTCAATATCGAACTCATGTCAGGAATTATTAATTTTCTTAAAGCTAATGTCGATTGTTTTGCATGGTCACACTCGGATATGACAGTTATCCCATTAGAGGTGGCCATGTATAGCTAAGCTTGGATCTGAAATTCCCACCGGTAAGGCAAAAGAAATTCCCAATAGCCAATGTCAAAAACATGTTTGTTAAAGAAGAGGTAACTCACCTACTCGACAAAGGTTTAATCTGGGAATTAAAATATCTAGAATAGTTAGCTAATGTAGTTGTAGTTCCAAAGAAGAATAACAAGTTTAGAATACGCGTAGATCATAAAGAGTTAAATAAGGCATGCCCTAAAGAATCATTTTATTATCGTACATTGATCAAATGATGCTACAGTTCCGACAGAGATAATAGTTTCCTTGATGCCTATCCCTGTACAATCAAATCAAGATGAACCCATAGGATCAGGAAAAAACATCTTTCATGGTGAATTTTGGGAAGTAATTTACAATGTGATGTCGTTTGGGCTTAAAAACATCAGAGTCACTTATCTAAGGCACGTTAATAAGATGTTTGAGAAACAAATAGGAAAAAATAGAAGTACATATTGATGACATGTTAGTCAAGTCTTTGAGTGCAGGTGATAATTTGAAACACCTCCAAGAAAACTTCAATATCTTAAGGAAGCATAACATGAAACTCAACCCGAAAAAATGTGCGTTCCGGGTTGGCTCTGGTAAGTTCTTGGGGTTCTTGGTCTCACAAAGAGGGATTGAGGTAAATCCAGATAAAATCAAAGCCATCGAAGACATCATGAACCATCTAACGAGCATAAAAGAAGTAGAGGTTTACCAGAAGATTGGTTCCATTTTAAGCTGGTTCATCTCACGATCCTCCAAAAAATTTCACCACTTATTCTCACTTCTAAAAAAGAAGAACAGTTTTGAATGGACTCCGAAATGCTAGTAGGCCTTGAAAGAATTGAAATGGTACCTATCAAGCCGCATTACTATCAAAACTAGGGAAGGCGAACAATTGCTAATATATCTAGCGGTCTAAGAAGTAGCGATAAGAATCATTTTAGTCCGAGAAGATGAAGGTATGAAATTTCCTATCCATTATGCTAGTAAAATATTATGGGGAGTGGAGAGTCACTATTCGCACCTCAAAAAGCTGGACTTAGCTCTTGTAGTCGCCTCTCGAAAGCTTATGCCTTATTTTTGTGTCATCTGAGAGTCATTGTGACAACCTTTCCCTTGAGGAATGTTCTTCATAATCTTGAGTTGTTAGGCTAATTGGCTAAATGAGCAGTCAAAATTAGCGAATTCGACATTAAGTACAAGCCCAGAACTGCAATTAAGTCACTGGTTTTGGCTGATTTTGTGGTCGATTTTAGTCCTAGGTTAATGCACCTACCTGCTAAAGAGGCAGTATTAGTGTCGAAAATGACATCACGAGTTTGGACCTTGTTTACGGATGTAGCTTCCAATGTAAAAAGGTCCGGCCTCGAGGTAGTTTTAGTCACACCCTCGGGGGGAAACCCTGATGCAGGCCATTAAGACTATTCTGTCAACTAACAATGAAGCCGAGTGTGAGGCATTGGTTGCAGGATTTGAACAGGCTCTGGCTCCGTGGTCATCGAGATTGAATGTGATTCCAGCTGGTAGTAAACCAAGTTTATGGGATTTTTTATACAACGGAGGAGCGCATGCAATAATATATAAAAAAGGTTCGGGCATTGCTGGTATGATTCAGGGAATGGTTGATCATATACATTCCGAGAGAATAGAACGTGGAAGCGGATGCATTGGCTAATTTAGGGTCGTCTACGGAGATGAAAAAATCTAACTTCGATACTGTTGTTCAACTTCTACATTCGGTACTGGATGTGGATGGTTATTGTGAAATCAATTCAAACAACCTATTTTGGGACTAGAGGAATGAGTTTGTTGAATATCTTTGGTAGGGAAAATTGCCTAAAGATCTGAAGGCGTCCCGGGAACTACACACCAAAGTAGCTCGTTACTACCTCATGGATGGAAAATTATACAAAAGATTGCACCGTGGTCCATTGGCCCGATGTCTGGGAGCCTCAGAGGCAGGTAAACTATGTGATGAGATAAGTCTATGAAGAAATTTTTGTGAACTATTTTAGTGCAGATTTGTTGGTACTAAAGCTAGTTAGGGAGGTATAATATTGGCCCCGGATGGAACAAGACGCAAAGGCGTTTGTTTAAAAATGTGACAAATGTCACTGTTATGCACAACTGGTACACCATCCGCTGAAACTCTTGCATTCAGTATTGTCCCCATGGTCATTCATGAAATACGGGATGAATATAGTAGGTCCATTGCCACTTGGTCATGGAAAGGTAAGATTCGTTTAATTTTAACAAATTACTTCACTAAATAGGTTGATTTAGGTCCTTACGAAAAGGTTGTTAAGTGCGAAGTCAACTTCCTATGAGATCATATAATCTGCCGATTTAGAATACATAAGGAGACTTCCTGCGATAAAGGACAACATTTCATAAGCTCAAAAGTCAAAAAATTTCTGGAAGATCTGAAAATCAAGAGAATTACATCCTCAGCATACCATCTGACCGCTAATAGACATGCAGAGTCAACTAATAAGATGATTATCCAAAACCTGAAAAAGAGTTTAGAAGTTGCTTAAGGCAAATAGCCTGAAGAGTTCCCAAGTGTACTATAGGCCTATCGGACGACGTCAAAATCGAGCACAAGAGAACACGTTTCTCTCTTTTATATGACACGGAAGCTCTAATACCGATGGAATTAGGGGAGCCAACTTTACTTTTTTCCGAGCAAATAAAAAAGCAAACAATGGGTCATTGCTGGTGAAGTTGGATTTGATAGATGTACGTAGTGACTTGACATATGTGAGGATGGTGGCTCAAAAGCAAAAGATGGAAAGTAATTATAATCGGAGGGCCAATCTTCGTTAATTCAAAGTATGAGACTTGGTTTTTAGAAAGGTGATTCAGAGCACTCGAGAAATCGACGTTGGGATGTTGGTTCCAACATGGGAAAGTCCTTACATGGTTTGAACTATCACCGATAAAAGATCGTACGAGTAGGAAAATCAAGATGGAGTCAGCCCAGCAATTGGAACGTGACTCACCTTAAAAGGTATTACTACTGATGGATCCTATCAATATTGAAAATATTTGTTGCGCTCTTTTTCTCTTCGACCAGTTTTTGTCCAAACCGGGTTTTTCTAGAAAGATTTTTATCGAGGCAACAACAGAATCATTCTACGAAAGAAACGCCATCGGCAAGATTAAGACATTTAAATGAAAAGTCATTAAAATGATAAACATCTATGGGATAGTTAAATAATCTTTGGCTCGATTGCAAGTTCCTAATGGGAA
Organism: Nicotiana benthamiana; assembly: GCA_034376525.1. Taxonomy (NCBI): domain Eukaryota; kingdom Viridiplantae; phylum Streptophyta; class Magnoliopsida; order Solanales; family Solanaceae; genus Nicotiana; species Nicotiana benthamiana. Next base: position 50,119,721 of record CM067325.1, on the reverse strand, counting down.
GCAAAACTTACCATCGAACCAAAGAATATTTAACCATTCACGAATTGTTGCCACAAAGGAAGCAAAACCTCCAACATTCCAATTTGCATACTTCACATTCGAACACTAAGGGGAATAGTATAGGATATGGCAATAAGAATGCCACAGAACCTGAGGGCTATGAGAACCGGGAACAATAATGTCTCGTAGGGATCAGGGAGTGCATGACTAGTCTCGTAGAAATAAGTTGTACAAGTTAGTCACATGTATTGGCAGTTCCTTTTTTCCTTTAGCAAAGAAATACTTATGTACTTTTAAAAATAGAAGGAATAAATAAAAGTCCTTTTATTTTTATCTTGTTTCTTGTCGAAACAATGAATGATTTTATCATTTGAAAGTTAACAAGAAACATCACATGTTTGTGCCGGAATAAACATGAGATGTCCTTTTAAAGAGCACCATAAACATAAGATGTCCCTCTCTTATAAAACCATCATAGTAAAGGGTTGATTCTGAAAGAATTTTTGCCCAGAATCAGAAGCTATCAGATGAAAGTATGGCTAAAGCTTTAACTAATTCAACGCGAGGAGAATGTATTTTGCACAACACTTAAGCAAAATTCTTCTTTATTTATCAAAGAGCCAAACTTGGTGAAACGTTTGGCATAATTACAAAGTAGTGAAATAAAAAAACAAAAGGAAAGGAAGAAAAAATCTAAGAATTATTAGTGCCAGATCTTGAAGGGAGAGAGAGAAAGAGAGAGATTTGCGGCCCAGTGAAACAAGGCGTACAGTTCGGGGCCTGGACCTTCATCTTCTTCAACATCCCTTTCGGCTGCCGAATACTAGAAAGCGATGCTCGAGTCGATTGCAGCGGGCCAAGTAGGGAGACATGCTTGAGCAGTTAGCTCTAATTCTCGGGCCTTGACGATGCAATCATCAATATCGATGATGACCGCTTTGGCCTCTTCAAATGTTTTCCTCCACATATGATACATAACGCACGTCTTTCAAATAAACCCTCTTGGTACCGGAGCTTTGCCTTTATTCTGTCAACCTCAGCCTGAAGGCCATCCCTCTCGGTCCCATAGCACCGATGCTAGAATCAAGATCACGAGTTGTAGATAGATTAATCCAGTTTTGCACCATGATCTACTTAGAATGCCTTCAAGTTATTCACTTGTTCCTTGGAAGCAGAATCACGCTCGACAGCGGCAAGCACAGTATCTTGGAGCTCATCCTACTTAGTCTTAGCCTCTTAAAGTTGTGCATTATTTGAGTGGCTTCTTAGGAAGAGGGTGAGCAATTGTGCCCAAAAGTTTGATAGTCGGGAGACTAGGGAGGAGAAACACCCTCCTCTCGAATGTCTATTGCTAGTAGAGAAGATGTAGTGGGTACTGGTGGAGAAGGTACAACTGGTGTTAAGGGGCTTGAAGTTGTTGGCGTTGAAGGTTGAGAAGCATCTGCGAGAGGAGCAGCGCTGATTATTCGTTGGTACGTGTTCGAAGGAAAAAGAGGCCCATGTTTGAGCTCCTTGGACAACTGCAACAGGGATTGGAAAATGAGAATCAACATCCTCTACTATATCCTTCTCACCCCAAAGTGATTGGACCTTATCTGCGGTTGGGTTTTAAAGCTCTCCCCGTTGAGCGTTCAGTTGAGTTGATGAAGTTATTTTTCTCCTTTGGAGGAGAGCCACTTCATCATTGGCTACTCCATCTTCCATAACAACCATAATGGCTGGATCGGTCGGTGTTGTCTTTCCTTTATTATTTTGAGCTCCAATTGAGGAAGAACGTCGCCTCTTGGGTTGCTTGTTCTCTGGCTGGGGACTCCAAGTGGAAATACCTTCACTAGAAGCAGGTCAACGTGTACTTCTTCGAGTAAGGTCACTTTGTAACACCCTTATGGCTTTATCGGGGTCGGTTAAAATGTCGACCTCGGGGCAGGTGACGCAGCCCTGCGGGACTCCTGAACCAAGCAAATAATAATGTTTGCAAAATTTGTCAACCTTCGCACAAAAATAAAAGTAAGAAGGACACAGTTTACCATGGTTCTTGGCCTTCCACCAATATTTAGGAGTCATCTCCTTCCATCGATGAGATTCTGATGTTGTAATTTTCAGAATCTTCTAAACTCATTAGTCCAAGCCTTGAAACCATGGTAGTTCCCATCGGGTAACTGAAATAAAATAAACAAAGAGGCCAACAATAATGAAATAAAAAACTTTTAACGAAGAAAGGAAATTAATCAAAATCTACCAAAACGGTTCCACCACTAGAAAAAAGACAAAGATGTGGCTGCGATGACGTCCATGGTTGCAACGACAACAGATCGCTCCATTCACCCATGATCATTGCCATTTTTGACACTGGTGAAAGAGTGTGACACGTTTGCTGTAGTTTTTTACTCCCCGATAGAAAATTTTGGGGGAATAGATATTCATCATGTTTGCCAAGGTTAGGGTTTTCCTAGTTTTCGTGAACAGCTAGCGCATGCAAGCCACCGTTCGCCATATAAATGGGCCTATTTGCACTAAGCAGACCAGATACTGGTGGCAAAATTTCAAAATCACGAGGTCGAGCCCTTCATTGACCCCAGGGAAAATGGGCCTAAGGTGAAGGAAAACGTATAGACATAGACACCAACAACATGTGAGATAATATATAAAATGTGCATAGAGACAGTGATATAACATAGGGATATAGTATCATGACTAAAAAAATAAGACTACAATTAAGGAAAACAGATCCACGCTTCAACAATAGCCTTATCATGTCCCAAACAGATAAATACATAGCTTAGACATATTTCTTGCTTGAATAATAGTCCACGTGGTCATATAGGTTGATAAAATATGATATTAAAGAAGCATGATAGCAAAATAGGGCATATAAACCTTCCTTGGTGAAGGTAACCCACTCTATCATATCCGGAGCGAGGAAGTTAAGGTTTAGGTTGTTGCAGTCCTCCTTCACAGCAGGAATACTGGAAGGGCGAATAGAGAAGGGGTACCTACTAATGGCCCAAGCCCACAAAGACGTAGATAGAACCTTCTCTTGGAATTCATTGACGATACTAAGGTGTTTGGGTATGATGATGTTTACAGTAGGAGACTCAGAATCAACGTCAACTTCTTTGTCTTTGTTTCTCTTTGCTCCTCCGCAGAAGAGAAGACCAGAGTTTCTAAAAGATAGAGTAGAAGAAGCCATGGTAGTCAAAAATCAGTAAAACTTTTAGAAAAAGTTAGAGAAAATTTAAAGTTTTTTATGCAGGAGGATATTGAGTGCACAGAAGACGATAAACTTATGGAAATTTTTGAAGTGAAAGAGGTAAATGATGAGTAGAAGTAAAGATACAGATGGCGAAAATCGTGGTCATGATTACCTCGAGAACCGGTAAAAATATTACTGAATCGTAGGACAACACGTGTTCGGGTACTAAATGCAAGAAAATGTGTGTCCATTCAAGCGATAGAGACTGTTCAGGAGATTTTCCTCCAAGAAAAGGATCAACACCAACTTTTCGGTGACACAAAGATATGTCATCGGAAAGTAGGGAGATTATCTGTATAGGGTAAAATTGGTTTATAATAAATGATCGAATGACAGCATGATACGTGGAACCAAAGCAGGTAAAAGGTGAATCAAGTAACAACTAGTATCGGGAACAACATCTACAACTGACATCACTGACATCAGGTAAACCCCGAAGGGAGCATGGTCAATAGGAACAGATCGTTTATTTGTCGTCGGAATACATCCAATGAAGAATATCCTTTAAAATTAAATAGGTAGTCGCTGCAGATAATATTTGTATTCATGGTCTGTCATTACATATTCATCAATGGCTCCTTTATTATCATTTAAGTGGGGATTGATCCTAGGATCTGATTTCCCTGAGTATAGCTATAAATAGCAGACTAAAACGTAAGTTCCAAAATCATAAATAACAAATATCAATCATCAATGGTAAAACAATAAATGTAGCACACCCATTCATCTCAAACTTTGCTAAAAAAATTTCAATGGTTTTTCTCGCCAATGCCTAGCTCCTACATTGAGCTACACCACATCGGTGCCACTACATAAATTTTTTGCTAATCCATTTGATGTAAACTCAATTTTCATATATAAAAACCAAGAACCACTACTTCAAGTTTGTAATAATGGTAATCTTAATGCTAAAATTCTTAACTGGGTCTAGATGCAAAGTTATTAAAAAGTTGATTGCGCCTTAAATGACGCAGTACAAATAAGCTGCCCAGCAAAAATTCTTCAGACTATTGGGTCATCGGACAATTTTCTGGCCTGTTATTTTGAGCTAATTTTATCAATTTGGGCCTATCTTTTGGACTAGTTCACAAGGGAAAGCTCAAGTCACTTTTCGAGGTCCTCGAGTTTGGGTCGAACTGTGACCCAAAAATATCTAAATCTTCACCGAACTGGTTATACTTTCATTTTCTGAAAATTAGAAAAGAGTTGGTAGTACTATATGTTTTTACCATTTTTATATTTGATAAATGTTACTCCCACTAAATCCAAAGTAGTCAAACCCTCAAAATTTTAAAAGTTGAGGTTTCCTTTTGTTTATTCTATTCTGTTAGGAGACAAAAAGGAAAAGAGTACAATTTCGCATCAGAATAAAGAAATTCAGTAGTATTTAAAATTATTATAGATTTGGGCTCCACTTTATATGAATTCCGTTATATTAAAGACTTCTTCTTTGCTTGCTATTCTTTTCTTTTTCCATTTAAATAAATAAAATAAAAAAACAGATTTATGGGTAACGTAAACGGATCCTTATTGATTGAGTAAATTGGCAGGACCTCTTGCTTTGTTGAGTAATCTTCATATGCCTTTATTACGAGAAAAATCTGTGCACCTACACTAGTTTCATTGACTTCTCTTCTTTTCAATTTTCAGTTTCTTGTTACTCCTATTACTTTTTCTATTGAGCTTTAGCTAGCATATGAATACAAATTTGGTTGAAACTTAAAAAAAAAATTATGCTGAAAAAATAATTTTTAAAAATTGAAATTGTGTTTGGACATTTATTTACTTTTTCAAACAAAAAGTTAAAAAAAAATTTTAGTGGAAGAAAGATTTCCACCCAACAACTGGCTGTTATTGTCAATGTTGAGTAAGCTGATGAGAGGTGCATAATCTACCATAAGGCTATCTTGTACTGTGTACCTATACAATATATAGAGCTATCTCTGCTCCATTAATAAGACAAGTTTTTTTCTATTTGGTCTTATATATTTAGCAATTAGCAGTATACACACAATTCAAAAGAAATTAAATTCAGGTAACTGTTTTGAGTCTTATTTGCCCCAAGGTTGAACCAAAAGACTTTTTGTCTCTTGGACTAGTTATATGTCTCTTTTGAGTCAACAGCTTTTTTCCCTAAAAAATTGAGGGTCTTTCTGTTGCAAAATTTAACTTCTTTAGAGCTTTACATTCATGTTGGGGTTGATGCCTTTTTGGCTCACTAAAAATACTTACGGCGAATTCAAAATTTAAACCATATAAATTTAATTTTTAAAAATTTTAATATTAAACTCATTATATTTTAAAAGTTACGGGTTCATATCCATTATTTTTACTATTTTAATGAATCTTTACCTATCAATTTTTACTCCACGTTCAAAATTATGAGTTTCATTACATCCACCCTTGTTTATATGTAGGAAACATGCTATATCGTGATAAACTAATATTTATACATGATGTTCACATCAAATTAATAAATACAATGTGTGTGTCTTATATATACATATATATATATATATATATATATATATATAATTATTTATTTATTTATCACTTAGCCATTAGCTATGATGCATGCTTATTCTCGCTTTAATTTGTACTGTATCGAATGGTTTAATGTGATGTAATCACCAAATTAATAATTATGTGACATCAATTCTCACTTTAACTTGTAGCTGTTAAGATAATGTTATATATTCCATGTGATGTGGCTGGTTTTCGTACAGTCAGTCAGATGGCAGCAGCTCAAATTTCTCTCTCAATATTGTATTGAATGAAACCTGAGCAAATGACATGGTCAACAAGACCTCTCCTTGTATTGCGTATCAATACATATTCATGCATTAAGTATCCTAGGTTTCCAACCAATCCAAATTGTTTAATTAAAATGACAGTTAAGCTACACCTAAGAAGATAATGCAATGTTGTAAAGTAGTACTACTACTTAATTACAGGCATTGTTTGTCGGACTGGAGTAGTACTTACTTCCTCCGGGTTTTTTTTTCAGTTATTATGGTTATTAAAAATAATCGGTCTAAAATACTTGTTATTAGAAATTTAAAAAAAAAACTAATTATTCACCTTTATCCACTGACTACTGATATCTCGACTTTTCGTTCTTCGACTTAGTAGATTTTCTTCGATCTCGCTCGATTTCTTTCTTGCTTCAATCTCGATCACGGTTGCTCCCAATCTTGATCGGACATTGATTCATGAGCTTAGTAATCCATCTCCAAATCATGGTTCAATACAATGCGAGGCCAAGCCTTGGTCTGTCATCCCGGATTCGGTTAGCCATAATAAATTAGGAAAGCCCGATTTTGACCGAATACAGATACTTCCTTCGTTTTTTGGAGTGTAATGACAAGAAAGGAATTGAGTCTTCGAATCTCCCCTCGGTTTACCATGACGTTGTGACGCAAGCGGCCAAGGTGACCGAAACAACCTGCCGGTTCAGTTTCATAGGCATTTAATGCGCGTCGGTTGTCGATCGGCCACTACTAGTATTGAACCGTCATTGCAAAACCAATAAATAGCCACCTTCTTTATTCTTTCAAATTTTACTTACAATTTTCGACTTCCTAATCTTCACAGTTCTTTGCTTTCTCTGGATCTTTGTATTTTTAATTTCCTGGGTTTCTTTACTTGTTTCCTCGAAAGATATCCAAGCGTTCCTCCTCCGTTTTGTTCTTCCCCATTTACAAAATGGCTAAGACCTCAAAAACTCTCCCACACAAGGACCACTTCCTCATCAAGGCATGCCTGCACCGGAGCCTCACCTAGAGGACTTCGTTCTGACAGAGTGCCCCATTGCTGCCGATTTTAAGGTAGAGAATACACCCTCGACGTAGGGTCGATACGAACCAATGTCGGGGTATATATTTGCTATTACCGTTGATCCCCTCAAGAAGGTGAAAGAGAAGTGTAATTGGATAGGCAAAGATGTCGTAGTTCCTATCCTTAAGGAATCTATCACCACTCGTGTGGAGAGGTATATAAGTGTCTATACTTACCTTTCACGATAGGTCCTTAGATCCCATCATTGTCACCTTCTGCAAGAGGCACAATGTCACTCTTTCCCAAATCCATCCATCATTCTGGAGGATCGTGATCCTCTTTCGATTTTTTGTAAACAAGATTTTTTTTAAATTGAATTATTCTTAAAATTAAAAAGTTATCATTCTTTTGGAACAAATTGAAAAAAAAAAATTGTCACCTGAAATGAAATGTGGGAATAGTACTTTTATGATTTGGTCCGTTTGCTCGCTGTTGTGAGGCATTTAAAAGGAAACGAGTCTCTCCAAATTGGCTAGGGAACAGACACGGGAGAAATTAAAAAATAATCAAATTTGTAAGTGGTCATTTAAAAATAGTTATAAATTAATAAGTTATTAAAATTTAGTCACTTTTTATATAAGGATAAGTCTAATCAAAAATATTGTCCATAATCCGGAAAAATACTCCAGTATATATACCGGTCAAATATAATATACTGGAGTTTGGAGCATCGATGTTCCAGTATATTATACTGGAACCAGCAAAGTATATCGGTCCAACATAATATGCTGAAAATTCATACACAGGTGCACCGAACTCCACTATATTATACTGGACCGATTTTTGTTACAACAAAATAAGCTATTTTTAATAACTTCGTAAATACTGACTATTTTTAAATGACCTATCTGAAAACTAATTAAATCGTACTATTTTTACAAGGGATTTTTACATATATATACCATATAGCAAACCTTATTACCTCCCATGTTTAAGGTTTGTGTTTATTACATTTAAGCATACCAAATTTCAATTTTTATGTACCATAATTCAAATTAAGGGTATAATTATTGCTTCAATTATTCTAGGCATGATTTTAGGAGCATATATTCCTTTTTCCTTTTTTTCCTCTTCTCTTTCCTAGTGTTGCATATCTTTCACCAAAATAAAATAAGAAGAGGAAATTCCCCGCCCTAGCTGGATGTAACCCAGAGTTGCTGTAAACATGTTCTCATCAAATGATATTCCAAATCTCCTTTGCCAATGACTTTATTATATGGCTTACACTAAATAGTAATTTCTTTTTCTCTTTTACCAAGAGCACTATAATATATATTATAAAATAAATTATCACAACAACAACCAATGCATATAAATCGTTCTTGCCCTTTCAAAATTTGCGGCACTCCCAAAATTGAAATTTTGAATATTAAGAATTAATTAAATTTGGTATGGTTAAATTTTTTTGACACAAGATTGTAGTTTAATTGTAGTATAGATGTAACAATACAATTTAACTACAATTTATAATTTATTTACAATTTATCTATAAATTTTCTACACTTTATCTACAGTTCTACAATTTAACTACAATTTAACTACATTTTAACTACAAATTCTGGAAAAATATGTCTTCTTCTTCTTCGACGAGTTTCAATCTGAAATTCAGTCAAAACCAAGTCTAATCTTCACCAAAACCCCTCAAAATTGAGATATAAACTCTTAAACATATTTCGAATTATTTACAACAATACCCAATCCAAGGGATTTTCAATTGTAGCATAATTGGCATTTTCAACCTAATTGTAGAAGACTTGTAGAAGTTTTAGTCTTCCCAATCTACAATTTATCTATAACTTATCTATATTTTATCTACAATTCTACAATTTAACTACAATTTCTGAAAAAATATGTCTTCTTCTTCTTCGACGAGTTTCAATCTGAAAATCAGTCAAAACCAAGTCTAATCTTCACCAAAACCCCTCAAAATTGAGATATAAACTCCTAAACATATTTCGAATTATTTACAACAACACCCAATCCAAACAAATAGTGATTTTTGAAAATCTAAATTTTAATTCAAAGCTTTTTAGTGGCTATCAATGGTGGAAAATATATGGAGAATGAGAGAATTACGCTGCAATGGATTTTCTTCCGCTTTAAATTTCGAAATTAATGGTGATAGAATCACCATTAAATGGGATTCCTACAAATTTGGAGCCTTTTTAGGGTAGAATTTATTTATTTTTGGTTTGGTACAATTTTTGTAAACAAAACATGATATAGACAGGTAAGTACCAAATCATACAAAATTTTAGTAATAAGGTTTGATATATATATATATATATTTTACAACAGACACGGAGTGTAACGCCTGTACTGTTTTGGACTCTAGAAAATGATTCTATACTTGAGGAAGTCATTTAATTACTAGCAAACAGAGTCATTTAGTCCTGGTTCCAAATGCCCACTTTACCTAAAAAATGATTTTTTAACAAAATAAAATAAATCAGAAGTTATATGGATTGAGAGAGAAAGAGCACTACTAAAAGCCAAACTTATTTTAAGTCCAACTAATATAACGACAACTTAATACTTTGATTAAGAGGGTTTGTGCATTGCCTTACAAAAAAATAACTTTTAAGCAAAAAAACAAAAAGTCATAAATTAATAATACTTAACTTTTAGCTTTTAATTTATTTTTATATTTTTTATACCTAAAAAGTAAATATTTTAAAGCACTTTTTATTATTAACAAATACAGTACAAACTAAAAAATATTTAAAAATTAATAAATACTTAAAATAAATCAATCCAAACAACCTCTAACCTTAAGACGAGTAGGGAGTTGTATGACACAGACCTAATGCCCCAAGCCTCCGAAAACAAGATTAAGAGGACGAATAGATATCCACATAAAAGACAATTAAATTCAAGTGGACCACTGAAAATGTTCTAAATACTTTATTATATAATCCATTTGATAGTCTCAATGAAGATGATAAAATCCGGCTCAAATCACGTTAAATGTAACTATGATGACCCCCTCATAATTTCTTGTTTCAACCTTCAACAAATGATAGCTAACCATTAGTGTGCGACCAATCCCATCCACCAAAACATAAAGGATTATAATAATAGTAGTAAATAATTTAAATAAAAAAATAGAAAAGAAAAGATATACACTGGCTCCAATGTCTCAACCAGTTAACTTTTGTGGACCCCTTTTTCTTTTTCTTTTTCTTTTTATTGGGAGGTGGGTGGTGGGGGGGGGGGGTTAAGATATTAATACTCCTCAATACTTATTGGAAGAAGAACTATATTTATATTCTCAAAGTCAACATTTCATTGGAAGGATCCTATGGAATGAGGATTTAGCGGTGCACGAATTTTAAGGCATCATCTGAATTGTGTTGCTGGGTTTTTCTTTTTTCTTTTTGGGTGTGGCGATGGTGGGTGGGTCAACCACAAAAGGTTAATTTCTTACTTCGAATCAAAACTGATTTAAACCCAACATTTAATCATATGGTAATTAAAAATCCCAACTACCATGGTAGAAGGCTGCTTTTATTGTTGGAATTTTTACCTTTGCAAAAGATAATATTTTATTTATTTTAAATAAATATTATTTAAAAAATTATATTTTATAAATACTTTTTAATATATATAAAAAATATTTAATTTTGATTATCACATATTACTAAGCCAGTTATATTATTTTCTTTCTCTTTTATTTTAATACATGTCATTTTCTTTCTCATTTCCTGAAAATACGATGCTCAATCTCAAATTTTCTCACCCACATTTAAGGCTGTTGGGTGTTAGCCGGTTTTTCCGGTTCCGGCGGCCCGATTCCGCCGGTTCCGGTTCTACCCGTTGGAACCGCCAGAACCGGAACCGGCTCGCGGTTCTGGACCGGTTCTGGCGGTTCCAAACGGTTCTGCCGGTTCCCAACGGGAATTTTTCAAAAAAAAAAGTTTTTTTTAAAAAATTTATTTCAGCAACGGCTCTTTGCAAAAAGTAGCCGTTTGCAAGTTTAAAAATAGCCATTTGGCCCCCAAACTTTAATTTAACCCCAAACTTTATATAATTACACTATTTTTCATTTCTCAACTATAAATACCCCCTCATACTTTCATTTTTATTCACCAATTCATCAATATCTCTCAAGCTCTCTTTCAATCTTTCTAGTGCAAGTGCTTAATTTATTGTTGCAAATTCGTGAAAAATTGTGAAGTTGTTGAATTGAAGTTTTCAAGTGTTCAATTTCAACGATTTTCAATTTTCAAGAAGTTGTTCGTCAATCCGGTAATCCCGTTTCAACTCTTATGAGCTAATAGTATTTTTTTGTGTTGTTAGTTTGCTTAATTCTAATTATTATGGCATTTTCGTTGAAAAACATGTTCGGTAAAGGAAAAAGTAAAATCGGTGAAAGTAGTGGCCAAAAAACTCCCCCTCCCCCGGCTCCCCGACCTAGAAAAGATAAGCAAGTTGAAAGTAGTAGCCAACCAAGAAATCCTAATGAACCCTTCGGAATCCTTGATAGTGATCACCCTTGTTTTCAATTTAGCGATATTGATTTTCTACATGATGTAGCAGTAGGTGATAGAATAGACGATGATATTATGAATGCTCTTTATCCTAATGCACCTATCTTAGAGGGAAATGAGGATGATGATGATGATGAAACCCAAGCACCAGATTTAGATGATACACCTACTAGTCCTGCTCATAACTTAGGTGATGAACCGGCACACCCACCCGTACAAACTCCCACTTTTAGTAGATAACCTCCTAAACGTACAGAAACATCATTAGTTTGGCAATTTTTTATTCAACTAAGAGAACAAGATAAGACTAAGTGTAAATCTTGTGGGAAATTACTTGTTCATAGGTATACTGAAGATCGTAGCAGCACGAGTAGTTTAATTAAGCATATAAAATTACAAACGGTGATTTTCAATTTGACTTTTAATTGCGAGTAATCTACACCCAACTGCCCCACCTTCATTTCCTTCAACCTGCAGTACCCTTTCGTAAACTCGAATAAAACCTTCTAGTGCTCTAGAAACTTCCACTACCTCCTAAACTTCTTCACTGTTATTATAGCTTATCCCTATTTTCTTATCTATATTTGAGTCACCAGTGATGTTATAATCCGTTCATGGCAATTTGGTAAAGGATCTTCGAACCAGATTTTGCATCCGATTTGAGCTTCGAGGTTCTTAATTACATTGCCGGTAATTAAACCACAAACAAATATGCAAACTTAGCTATAATGATAATGCGTGAAAACAATGAGATTTCAAGATTTTTGCTCGACGGTAAATTTATCGATAGGGTTTGTTCTTGAATAAAGACGGTAGAATTTGGGGCTGAGCAACTTGATTTTCTGTTAATATATTTCAATGTATTTTCAACGTACAAGTTGTATTTTCATGTATTTTATAGTATTCATTATTTTTTTCCATTGTAATTCAATGTATCTCGCTGTATTTCATTGTATTCATTCTCCCTCTTTTTTTCATTGTATTTCAATATACTCCGTTATATTCTATGTATCTCATTGTATTTACTATCTAGCTATATGCCATGAATGTATTCATATTTTTTTAAAAATTAATATAATTTGGTGTATTATATAATTTCTCCGAAGATTGCTATGTTTTTTGAATTTTTTTCGATTGAGAATCTTTTTTATAACTGGATATACAAAATTTGTGTGTCATAATTGAATTTGTTGAGTTATATTAGGAGTCTATTACATTAATTGATTCACTTTTCATTTAAAAACAATGTAATTCCCTATTTTATATCGTGATCACAGTCGAATACAATATATTGTCCAGCTGTAATCACATGTTTCACGCCATGAATACGTCGAATACACTCAAAAACAAATGAATACACGCGAATACAACAACTGATTAGCTGGACTTCCTGATTCATATATATTTATGCTACTGTATTCATGAATATAGTAACTAGAATACATCTAATATATTTTATAAAAATAAAAAATGTATCTACAATTCATAATATAGCAAATAATATCTATAAATAACTAATTACTACTAAAAATAGTAAAATCTCTCTTTATTGTTTGGCCTTCTGGTCCAATCTAAATAAGTGAATTTAAATTCTTACTATTTAGAAAACAATATAAGAGATACGGAAGCACCTTTTTTAGGTTAGAGACATGAGATCCCATTACGCGAAAAAGGAAAAATCCAAGCCATATTTATATGATTACCGTAATTAATTTACCAATTTTTTTTTTGTGAGCTGTGATGATGACTATATGGAATTAGAGTTTAATTGTGTTTCCATAGGATTAGAGTTATGACAGAGTTTTGTGCACAATAATTTGATATGAGCAAATACAAAAGTTTAAATCACGTAGTTTCAAATTTCAATGAGTATCACATTTGAATTTTTTTTAATAGAAAACATGCGGTTTCTCTCTTTGGGGTCATTTAGCAGGAGGAGGTATTAAAAAAGAAATATAAATATTAACTTTATTGTTATGAAATAATATAAGAACAAGAACAATAATACAAGAACAAGAACAATATAGAGAGAATAGGGAGAGGAGTATTCTTATTGATACTTTGGGATTGTTAGGGATTAATTACAATGGTAGAAGACCCCTTTATTTATAGGGAGGAGTAAACCCTAGTATCTTTCTAATTATGGACATTCACCTAAAATAGGAGATTTTATAACACTCCCCCTTGAATGTCTATTCAATGATGTGCCTCGTTAAAACCTTAACTAAAACAAAACCCAATGGGAAAAAATTAAAGAAAGGAAAAAGAGTACACATGTTTGAATATGCGCCTAATGGTTGCCTCGTTAAAAACCTTGCAAGGAAAACCCAGTGGGACAAAACCTTGTAAGGGAAAAAGAGTGCAACGCGCATTAACTCCCCCTGATAAGAACATCAATTCATATCCTTAAGTCTTCGCATTCCGATCTTGTGAACTAGCTTCTTGAAGGTTGACGTTGGTAGAGATTTTGTGAACAAATCAGCCATATTATCGCTTGAACGAATCTGTTGCACATTGATATCACCATTCTTTTGAAGATCATTTGTGAAGAATAACTTTGGTAAAATATGCTTTGTTCTATCTCCTTTTATGAATCCTCCCTTCAATTGAGCTATACATGCTGCATTGTCTTCATACAAAGTCGTGGGTAGTTTATTACACTTCAAACCACATTTGTCTTGTATATGATGTATGATAGACCTCAACCACACACACTCCCGACTTGCTTCATGAATAGCAATTATCTCGGCATGATTAGATGAAGTAGCCACAATTAATTGCTTAGTCGATCGCCAAGATATGGCGGTGCCTCCACAGATAAACACATAATTCGTTTGAGATCGAGCCTTGTGTGGGTCGGATAAATATCCAGCATCAGCATAACCAACAAGATCGGGACTGCAGTTATTGCCATAAAATAAGCCCATATCAGTGGTCCCTTTTAGGTACCGCAATATATGTTTGATCCCATTCCAATATCTCCTTGTAGGAGCCGAGTTAAATCTTGCTAAGACATTAACTGAAAAGGATATGTCAGGCCTTGTAGTATTTGCAAGATACATTAGTGCACCAATTGCACTAAGATATGGTACTTCAGGACCAAGTAGCTCTTCATTCCTTTCTTGCGGTCGGAATGGATCTTTATTCACATCAAGTGATCGAACAACCATCGGTGTACTTAAAGGATGTGCTCCATCCATGTAAAACCGTTTCAGTACCTTTTCTATATAGGTAGATTGATGGACAAAAATTCCGTTTGCCAAATATTCAATTTGCAAACCAAGACATAATTTTGTCTTTCCGAGATCTTTCATCTCGAATTCATCCTTTAGATCATCAATTGCTTTTTGGAGTTCTATGGGGGTTCCAATAAGGTTTATGTCATCGACATATACGGCAAGTACAACAAATTCCGATGTTGTTTTCTTTATAAAAACACACGGGCAAATGGCGTCATTTATATAGCCTTCTTTTAACAAATACTCACTAAGACGATTATACCACATTCGTCCTGATTGCTTTAGACCATACAAAGATCTTTGCAATTTAATTGAAAACATTTCCCGAGACTTTGAATTATGAGCGTTTGGCACTTTGAGTCCATCGGGAATTTTCATGTATATCTCATTATCAAGTGAGCCATAAAGATAGGCAGTAACCACATCCATTAAATGCATGTCAAGCTTTTCAAGGACAGCAAAACTGATGAGATAACGAAAGGTTATAGCATCCATTACAGGCGAATATGTCTCTTCATAATCGACACTAGGCCTTTGAGAAAAACCTTGTGCAACAAGGCGTGCCTTATATCTTTGTACCTCGTTTTTCTCATTTCTCTTGCGTACAAAGACCCATTTCTGGCCAACGGGCTTAACACCATTAGGTGTTTCAACTATAGGGCCAAAAACTTCACGTTTTGCCAGCGAATTCAGTTCTGATTGAATTGCTTCTTGCCATTTTGGCCAATCATGTCTTTTTCGACATTCTTCAACAGATTGAGGTTCGAGATCCTCACATTCTTGCATAATGCTAGATGCGACATTATAAGCAAAGACATTATCCACCACTATATCCACTCGATTAATATTTGCCTCAATATCAGTTGGATTTATGGATAGTTCCGTATTTTCCAGAGTCTCGGGCTCAATGAATTCTTCATGAATCTCAGAATTCGTTAAATCATGAATTTCTTCATGAGATTCTTTCGTAGTGTCATTTTTATCATTTGCTTTCCTCTTTCTAGGATTTCGATCTTTAGAACCTAATGGCCTGCCACGCTTCAGGCGTGCATTCGACTCATTGGTTATGACACTAGACGATTGTCCAACAGGGACATCAATACGGATTGGAACATTTTCCGCGGGGATGTGTGATTTCGTTATCCTTTTCAAGTCCGTAAATGCATCAGGCATTTGATTTTCTATTCTTTGCAAATGGATAATCTTTTGTACCTCTCTTTCACAAACAGAGGTATGTGGATCAAGATGAGATAATGATGCATTTTTCCACAAAATTTCCCGTTTGGTTTCACCAACTTCTCCCCCTAATTTTGGGAAAAGTGTCTTATCAAATCGACAGTCTGCAAATAATGCAGTAAACAAGTCCCCTGTCAATGTTTCGAGGTAGCGAATGATGGAGGGCGATTCAAACCCAACATATATTCCTAACCTTCTTTGCGGACCCATTTTGGTGCGGGATGGCGGTGCTATAGGCACATATACTACGCATCCAAAGATTCTTAAATGGGATATATTGGGTTCATGACCCAAAACCAATTGCAACGGGGAATACTTGTGATAATTCGTCGGTCTGAGACGAATTAGCATTGCTGCATGCAAGATGGCGTGACCCCATACCGAAGTGGGCAGCCTCGTTTTCATGAGTAATGGCCTTGCAATCAACTGCAGGCGTTTAATTAACGATTCTGCAAGGCCGTTTTGAGTGTGAACATGAGCTACAGAATGTTCCACTTTTATCCCAATTGATAAGCAATAATCATTAAATGCTTGGGATGAAAACTCAGCAGCGTTATCCAGTCTAATGGACTTGATTGGATTATCAGGAAATTGTGCTCGTAGTCGAATTATTTGTGCCATTAATTTCGCAAACGCAAGGTTGCGTGATGACAACAGGCACACATGAGACCATCTACAGGATGCGTCTATCAAGACCATAAAATACCTAAAGGACCCACTGGGTGGGTGAATAGGTCCACAAATATCCCCTTGTATACGTTCCAAAAACGTGGGTGACTCAGTCCCAACTTTTGTTGGTGATGGTCTGATAATCGACTTGCCTTGATAACAAGAAGTGCAAGGATATTCATTATTTGAAAGAATTTTGAAATTCTTTAACGGATGCCCATATGAGCTTTCTATAATCCGTCTCATCATGATCGATCCCGGGTGTCCCAATCGATCATGCCAAAGTACGAAAGTATTGGAATCAGTAACCTTTTGGTTTACTGTTGAATGTGCCTCAATTGCACTAATTCTTGTCCAATACAGGCCACAAGATAAAGATGGGAATTTCTCAATAACCCTCTTTTGGCCGGAGACATTCTTTGTAATGATGAGATATTCTAGATTATCTTCATCTATTGTCTCAATATGATAGCCATTCCGGCGTATATCTTTAAAACTCAACAAGTTTCTCTTAGACTTGGAGGAGAACATTGCATTCTCTATGATAAACATCGTGCCTTTGGGCAGAGTTACAGTTGCTCTTCCGGAGCCTTCAATCAATTTACTACTACCAGAGATTGTAGTAACATTTGCCATACACATATTTAGTTGAGAGAAATATTCCTTTTCTTTGAGTATCGTATGTGTAGTACATGAATCAACTAGGCAAATATTTTTACAGCTGGACGTCGATCCAAGCTTGCTTTGTGAGATTTCCATATTCGCTTTCCCATAGTTTGACATACAAAAGAAATACACGAACATAAGAATAAACAAGTTCAATTCGTTTGTGTCACATTTAAACAATATTTTCAAAATCTGCTGAGGTCAGTTGGCTAACTAAATCAGATAGTCGATTATATGATTTCCATAATCGATTACTATGCAGTTTGAAAATTTCAGTTTAAGCATTTTCTTAAGACAATCGATTGTTAAACACACACAATCGATTGTTGAACATTGACAATCGATTGTTAAACACACACAATCGATTATTTGCTATTTTGAAAAACTTCAGATCACACTGTCTTAAGACAATCGATTGTTAAACGTAGACAATCGATTGTCGACTTATTTCGAAAAATTCCAGAGCACACTGTCTTAAGACAGTCGATTGTTAAATATAGACAATCGATTGTTGGCTATTTTGAAAAATTCGAGAGCACACTGTCTTAAGACAATCGATTGTTAAATATAGACAATCGATTGTTGGCTATTTTGAAAAATTCCAGAGCACACTGTCTTAAGACAATCGATTGTTAAGCATAGACAATCGATTGTTGACTATTTTGAAAAATTCCAGATCACACTGTTTTAAGACAATCGATTGTTAAACATAGACAATTGATTATTTGACTATTTTGAAAAATTCCAGATCACACTGTTTTAAGACAATCGATTGTTAAACATAGACAATCGATTATTTGACTATTTTGAAAAATTCCAGATCACACTGTTTTAAGACAATCGATTGTTAAACATAGACAATCGATTGTTGAACGTTGACAATCGATTGTTGAACATTGACAATCGATTGTTTTGCAGTTTTAATGCGAAATATTAGATAATCAACTAACTGTTAGGTTAGTCGATTACCTCTACTGGAAAATAAAAATATTATTGAAATTCTGAGTATGTAGAAACATTCTAACGAACTAATACTAACATTATATCATGAACTAACTAATACGAGCTGATACTAATGACTATTAGTCTATTCACTAACTATTACAAATAAGTGAAATAAAATCAAACAACTCCATCTTCTTTCATCACAGATCCATCACCGATTAGGTGGTCTATTTTCCCATCGGGTTGCTCAAAGAAGTCTGCCACATCCAGGTGGGTGATGTCGAAATTGTCGTCAGAGACAAAATTTGTTTCAGGGCCTTTATTCTTTAGAGAAGCTTGATAAAGATCAACCAAATGTCTTGGTACACGGCAAGCTTTTGACCAGTGCCCTTTTCCACCGCAACGATAACATATAGTTTCTGAACTTTTTGCCTTAGGATCCTCATAATCCCGTTTCTGCTTTCGGTGGTTATCTCTCCTCGGGGGTTGACGGATATCATGGATATTTCTTCCTTGTCTACGTCCACGGTTATGACCCCGATTACGACCACGACCATGTTTAGATCTATGGCCCTTTTCATGATTGGCATAATGAGAATACACCTTGTCTGCTACAGGAAGTGGTGTAGACCCAGTGGGTCGATTTTCGTGATTTCTCATGAGCAGGTCATTATTTCGCTCAGCCACAAGTAGGAGAGAAATCAGTTCAGAGTACTTTGTGAAGCCTTTCTCTCTGTACTGTTGTTGTAGTACCATATTGGAGGCATGAAACGTTGTAAACGTTTTCTCAAGCATATCATAATCGGAGATTTTATCTCCACATAGCTTCAATTTAGAAGTAATTCTGAACATTGCAGAATTATATTCAGGAACAGACTTAAAGTCTTGGAGCCTCAGATGAGCCCAATCATATCGTGCTTGTGGCAGAGTGACCAACTTCAGGTTGTCATATCTCTCCTTTAAGCCTTTCCACAAGATGAGTGGATCCATGACGGTGAGATATTCAATCTTCAAACCTTCATCAAGGTGATGGCGCAAGAAAATCAAGGCCTTAGCACAATCTTGGGTGGATGCTTTATCTCTATCTTTAATGGTGTCTCCAAGACCCATAGCATCTAAGTGGATTTCAGCATCCAACACCTATGTCATATAGTTCTTGCCCGGAATTTCAAGGGCAACGAACTGTCTTTTCATAATGTCAGACATAATCGAGAATCAAATTAGGAAGAGAGAAATACCTTAGTTTTTCTTGAGAACGATTCTTGAGACGGTAGAGTCTCGTGCTGATAACGTGTTATGAAATAATATAAGAACAAGAACAAGAACAATATAGAGAGAATAGGGAGAGGAGTATTCTTATTGATACTTTGGGATTGTTAGGGATTAATTACAATGGTAGAAGACCCCTTTATTTATAGGGAGGAGTAAACCCTAGTATCTTTCTAATTATGGACATTCACCTAAAATAGGAGATTTTATAACATTTATGCATTATTAATATTTTATTTGGTATAATTTTTTAATTTATAAATTAGTTATACATCATACTTGGTATTTCCTTTGTATAAGTAATACAAACAAAATCATGACATTAGTAATACCAAGGTTACTAATGCATGTATTAGTATGGTTAAAGACAAATTGTCCTTAAAATTCCTTAAAGTTAGAGAATATGGAGGACATTTTTATAAATAACTATTTTTAAAAAAAATTATGCAATGCATTATAATTTTAATACACATCACCAAACAATAGATAAAAAATATATATACATAACTAATATTTCCATAACTAACATATATATTAATAATCCATACATTATTAATACACCTTATTCCATATTATTCTCATATACTCTACCAAACTATCCCTTATTGAATTCAATATTTGCAAATACTGTAATTGTACTTCATGTTAAAATCAATCCCCATTGTAGCAATTAGTGGAAGTCCTTTTTAATTTTCACATGATATTCGGTATCCACATTAGTGCTCCAACTTATCGCTTGTTGGGATAGATATTTCACGTTGTATCGTATTGTATTGTTATCCCAAAATAATATTATTTTAATTATTTCATTTAAATTAGTGGTATTGCATTATTAAATTTATTATTGGAACATGAAAAATAATTTTTTTTGAGACAATCGATTTGATGTGGTGGATTGTTACCTAATTTTCTTTCCAATTATACCCTATCCTTATTACTCCAAAATTCTGCTTTATCATTTACCCTTTTTCTATTTTAATTCCAAATCTCCGACCTATAACTTACTTTTTTTTTTCAAGAACTTCCACCACCAACATTTAAGGTGTTTTGTTGTATTCTGTTTTATTTTTTCTCCTAATTTGCTTTTAACTTAATTTTGATTAGCTATGCTCCTTTATTTTGCCTTCTTCTGTCTCGCTCCTTTGTTTTGCTTTCTCAAGGTGTTTTGTCTTTTTCTGTTTTGTTTTCTAAAATTACTTTATGCATATTTTTGATAAAATTAATATTTAAACAATTAAGAGTATTTTAATAAATTTTTCAGTTATCATACAGTACGATACAATCAAATCAATCCGCAAAGTATTATCTAAAATAAAAAAATATACAATTTATTTAAATATTGTATTTTTAGAATAATACGATACAATATATTATAAAATGATAAAAAAAAAACAATCCAAACTGACATTGAGGTTAATTTTTGTAAAATATTTGATTTATGAAAGATTGGGACCACCACAACCAGACCCCTCTAAGGTTGAGGCATGTTTTCTTGTTGACTTATCCATTGCCCCTAATGTTATTTTAGTTCTTTATTTTTTATGTTTTCTCAATTAGCTGTATTGGCACCACACACACAAAAAAGGGAGATCTTGCAAAAGTCCATGAATTATTATTATTATTTTGACATAGTGAGTTGTTTAATTTGAAGGTGAGAAATGGCGTAATGGGTGGGGATATGACAGGAATGAGTTTGGTTATCCATTAATTTGGGCATTCTCTAAAAGTGATGAGAGGGGGCCTAGCTGTAATTAAACTAATTTAATCAAAATCCTACTGCTCCTTATAGTATATGAAAATGGAGAATACGCTATTTCTGCTGAAGTTACTAATGCTTTTTTGTTTTGTTTTCCCTTTTTTTCACTGAGCTGAGGGTCGATTGGAAATAGCCTCTCTGCCCTTTCGGGTAGAAGTAAGGCTCGTCTACATATTACCCTTCCCATATACTACTTTGTGGGACTATATTGGATAGTTGTTGTTGTACTCAATGCCTTACCAGCTTTGCTAAAACTTGGTCGACTTGTTCACTTATTACTCTGTAAGTTGCTAACAGATTTATTTTTAGCTATTAAAGGGCATAACTTAAACTTTCACTAGCAAAAAAACAAAAACAAAAATCACTATAACAAAGATTATTCAGGACTGTGATGAGATGAATAAATTACGTCCATCTTTAACCAAATGTCTCTCGTTTGAATTAGAAAATGTGATCTTTTTTAATAGGGGGTGCTTTCTTCTTTAATGAGCCTAAAGCGATGCAAATTCAAATAACACTCTGTTCATATTAGTTATTTTATTTCAAACTATATGGTTTATATAGAAAAAAACATATTCGGTATTCAAAAGTCAAACCAAAATCGATTTTCAGAAGCTAAAAGCAATCTGAAGAAGAGTTTCCAGAAAAAGCTAAACACTATTATTTAATTTTGTCCAAAATTTTAGAGTCCGTTTGGCTTATTTTGAGTGCTTTTAAGCCAAAATAGTTTTTAAGCTATTTTATAGTATTTGAATAAAGTAAAAAAAATACTTTTAAGCATTTATTTTTAAATTAAAATGACAAATATAAGTCAAAAGTCAAAAGCTAAAATTCCTAACATATGTCTTTTGGCTTAAAAATTACTTACAACAAGCTCATCCAAACATGCTCTTACTCCGAACGTCATCCAAATATATGCAACTTATCTTTAACTTTATGTTTTAAAATCTTTTTTTTTCAGTTATCTAATTTTCTAAAAACTAAATCCAAACGCTAATGAAGTGTTTTTTAAGTTTTTATTCGTGTTCGGCATTTGCATTGAGTTTTTGAATATTTGAATTTATTCCTCATAAAAACCATTAAAAGAGAAAGTATTTCTATTAAAAAAAATTCATATTCAAGATTCAAACCCCCAGAGTATTCAAGAAAAACTTAAACGCGGGTAAGCAAAAAATTTGAGTCTTGTCACCATTTGGAAGGAAAATTTTATGTTCACAAGAAAAGTGCAAAAACGAGCGTGTGTTTCGGTTTTTGCGTTGGTGGGTGGTGTGGGACCACATAATGAGTGGGGCCCTTTAACCGGTTTAGAAATAATATGAACGTTGGAAGGAGGGATTTTTCTACTCATTGCTGATCCATTTGTTTCCCCTTTCTACTAATTTATCTCACCGGCAATAGCCGGTTGCTTTTGCCATGAAATTTGCTATGTAGGCTCCATGTCATTACCACATAGGTATAACATAAGCTAATGTGGTTTGAACATGCATTTTTTCTTTATTTCATTTAGTAAATTGCGTTTGAGGTTAACTTTTGTACAAAATTATTACAATTGTATATGGATTCAAAATTGAACGATCACGAAGAGCAGCAACGTCGAGTTTCTCGTTGCTCGATGTCTTGCGAAGGAAAACAGATAGGCGAACAAATATCGTACGATCCTTGTAGTAGTGTAGGCCCAATAAGGGGCCATCAATAATATTCCTTCGAATATTCCTCCGAATAAGTCTTGTAAAGGAGGTTCTTTTCATTCGAACAAAAAAAAAAGCATTGAATGTGATATTCTCTTACAAAAATAGTTAATATCTTTAACATCGAAGAAAAAACAAACTAAGGAATCCCATCGGTCGCTTACATCGTATATTTCTTGTGTTCTAGAGATGATTATTCTTAGCTAAGATTTACTCCCCTCATTTTCTTTGATTGATTTATTATAAAAATGTTGTATTATCTTTTGAGTCAAATAATTTGGCACCGTCTGTGGGAATTTCTATAGCCAAGATTTTAGTTTCATTTAGATCCTTGAAAGAAGTAATTACCTCTTCATAACCTCGCAAAGGTCAGAAATATCAGAAAAAGGAGAGGTAAGATTAAAATCAGTAGCAAGCGTCACGAACAACCTTGTGGGCTCCATCAACGAAGCCGGTAGGGAAAACGATGAAAACGTATCGCCAAGTACTATACCTGAGGAGATATTATGTCCACCCCTCGTGAAAACATAGCTATCTCACGCGAGAAGGAAACCTCAACATCCGCAAAAGGAAAAGTACCACCAGTTGTGAAAAGGCTATTAGAGGAGTGGTTAACAAATACCTTGAGCAGCATACTCGACAAACCCACTCAAAGGAATGTCGGAGGCACAATGCGCGTAGAACCACTGCTATCGCCGATGAGCCGGAAACTCCACGCGTTGGTACCACTCACATCGTTGTTGATGTAGATAATCATGCACCCGCAGCCATTTTAATGAAATGAAAGATATGGAAAATGAGAACAAAATACTCCGCGATCAGATGAAGGAACATCAGGAAAGGGTCAATAAAATAGCGGGCGCTCCGAAGTTGCTACCAAATATGATGCAGGCTGATTCATTGAGCAGCCATATAGTGAAGAAGAAGCCCCCTACACTATCCCAAAAACATTCAAAATGCCGTCATATTTGAAAATATACGACGTCACCCATGGATCCGGAAGATCACCTAATCCACTATGTCACTGCAGTAAAAGGCAACAATCTGTCGAAAGAAGTACAACGAGGCCGAGTATGAAGCTATGATTACAAGATTAAAATTGGCACTCAAGTATGGCACTCGTCGGCTCGTACTCCATTGCGACTCTCAGCTTGTGGTAAACCAAGTCACTGGGACTTTTCAAATCAAAGAACAGAGATAACAAAGATACCAGTCAAAAATTCACAAACTACTACCAGAATTCGAAGAATGCCGCCTCGACCAGATACCTAAGGCGCAAAATATCGAAGCAGACGGTCTTTCCAAGCTAGCAGCAACCAGCAGAAATATAAACAAGGAAAATGTGGTCACCCTCCTCCACTCCTCAATAGACAAAGTCGAGGTATATTCTATAGACCTAACTTGGGATTGGCGCAACAGTATCGTAACATATTTGTAGGAAGGAACGCTACCACAAAATAAGAAAGAAGCCAAGAAACTTCAAATACAAGCAACTAGATACAGCCTCGCAACTACAATCTTTATAAAAGAATGTTTGGGGGCTCTGGCCAAATGTCTTGGGAAAAATCAGAGAAGGCAAGTACTAGAAGAAGTACACGAGGGGCACTGCGGTACCCATACAGAAAATTGTGCCCTCATCAAATACCTCATCCGTGCAGGGTATTACTGGCCCACCATAAAAAAAGAGGCTGCAGAGTACGTCAGAAAGTGTGAACAATGTCAAAAATACGCTCATATGATACACCCAGCAGGGGAACTCTTGCATTCCATCACCTCGCCATGCCTATTCAAAAAATGAGGGATGGATATTATCGAACCCCACCCAGTAGGACGAGGTAAAATATGCTTTCTTTTGGTTTTAACTGACTATTTGTCTAAATAGGTGGAAGTAGGTGCATACACGCAAATACGTGAGCAAGAAGTTATTGTGTTCACATGGAAAAATGTAATATGCCGCTTCGGCATTTCTAAGGAAATCGGTCATGACAATGGATCCAGTTCATTGGAAGGAAAACAACTAAAATTTTTTGAGAAATGGCACATCAAACGAATACTCTTCATAGCCTACCACCCCGTCGGCAATGGCCAATTTGAATTATCAAACAAGATGATTTTGAATATACTGAAAAAGAAGCTCGAGGATGCCAAAGGGCTATGGGCCGAACTACTACTGGAAGTATTATGGTGGGGAACCATGCCAAAAACTACACAGGCGAGATGCTATATTTATTAGTCTACGGGACCGACACGGTCATACTCGTCGAAGTCGGACAGCCCAGTTTGAGATACTACAACGAGAGCGGACCTAGTAACGATGATAGCAAGTTACAAACCTGGATGAAGTCGAATAGCAAAGAGATTGGGCTCACGTGAGAATGGTATCCCAAAATCAACAATCATAAAGGTACTATAACAAGAAGGCTAAAATAAGACCGCTCAAGGTCGGAGACTACGTTCTCAAAGCTAAAACCCAGACAGCGAAAGACCCCAATGAAGGAAAACTAGGAACAAACTGGGATGGGCCGAACAAAATCACGGCCACAACAAACAAGGGAGCATTCATGTTAGAGATGCATTCCAGTTAGAGACAATGGAAGGAAAGCTACTCCAAAGTAATTTGAACATCGCCCATCTCAAATACTTCCACTTCTAAAAAAAGGCGCCACCCAAGAAAAAGTTGTACTTTTTTCCCTCATTCGGGTTTTGTCCTAATCGGGTTTATTCGATGAGGTTTTTAATAAGGAAGCAAGGGAGACGCCTCGATGCCTGAAGTATTGTTGATTATTCCACCCGTTGACAGGATCTCCACGGCCAAGTAATGAAGGGACTAGGTACATATAGCCACTGTATTCACTACATTCACAAAGTCGGCATGTACTTTCTACATGAATATAATCAAAATCTACAATGTATGAAAAAGCAATGGCTAAGGCCATCGACAAAATCATGAGTTCGACTTATAATCAGAATCTTCAATGTATGAATGAAAATCACAATGGCTAAGGCTATCGACAAAATCATGAGTTCGACCTATAATCAGAATCTCCAATGTATGAATCAAAATCCCAATGACTAAGGCTATCAACGAAAAATGAGTTTGATTTCACTTGAACTATGACGAGATCCTACTTCGATGCCAGATTGAAAGTAACATCCCAATGTCTAAGGCCATCGATGAAAATGAGTTTGATTTCACTCGAACTATGACGGGATCCTACTTCGACTCCAGATCGAAGGTAACATCCCAATGGCTAAGGCCATCGACGAAAAACAAGTTTGATTTCAGTCTAACTATGACGGGATCCTACTTTGATGCCAGATTGAAGGTAACATCCTAATGGCTAAGGCCATCGATGAAAAACGAGTTCTATTTCACTCGAACTATGACGAGATCCTACTTCGATGCCAGATCGAATGTAACATCCAAATGTCTAAGGCCATTGACGAAAAACGAGTTTGATTTCACTCGAACTATGACGGGATCCTACTTCAACGCCAAACCGAGGGTAACATCCCAATGGCTAAGGCCTTGATGAAAAATGAGTTCGATTTCACTCGAACTATGATGGAATCCTACTTCACCGCCAGATTGAAGGTAGCATCCTAATGGCTAAGGCCATTGACGAAAAACGAGTTCGATTTCACTCTAACTATGACAAGATCTTACTTCGACACTAGATCGAAGGTAACATCCCGATGACTAAGGCCATCGACAAAAAATGAGGTCGATTTCACTCGAACTATGACGGGATCCTACTTTGATGCCAGATCGAATGTAACATCTTAATGGATAAGGCCATCGATGAAACCGAGTTCGATTTCATTCGAACTATGACAGGATCCTACTTCGATGCCAAATTGAAGGTAACATCCCAACGACTAAAGCCATCGAGAAAAACAAGTTCGATTTTACTAGAACTATGACGGGATCCTACTTCAATCCCAGATTAAAGGTAACATCCCAATGGCTAAGGCTATCGATGAAAAATGAGTTCGATTTCACTTAAACTACGACGGGATCCTACTTCAAAACCATACCGAAGGTAACATCTCAATGGCTAAGGCCATCGATGAAAAATAAGCTCGATTTCACTCGAACCACGACAGGATCCTACTTCAACGCTAGATCGAAGGTAACATCCCAATGGCTAAGGCCATCGATGAAAAACGAGTTCGATTTCACTGGAACTATGACGAGATCCTACTTCGATGCCAAATCGAAGGTAACATCCCAAGAGCTAAGGCCATCGACGAAAAATGAGTTACGAATTCAATCAAACTACGACTGGATCCTATTTCAATGCCAGATCAAAGGTAATATCCCATTGGCTAAGGCCATCGATGAAAAATGAGTTCGGCTTCACTCGAACTACGACAGGAACCTACTTTGACGCCTGATCAAAGGTAACATCCCAATGGCTAATGTCATCAACAAAAATGAGTTCGATTTAACTCGAACTACGACGGGACCCTACTTCGACGCCAGATCGGAAGTAACATCCCAATGGCTAAGGCCATTAACAAAAGTACGATTCAATCTTACCCAAAAGCAAAATCTACCCAATAGTTCGACGAACACTCAAGATGCCATAAGTATTATAAAGATCACCACCAAAACGACAAAATAATTTCTTCATTTAC
Source organism: Nicotiana benthamiana (assembly GCA_034376525.1). Classification (NCBI taxonomy): domain Eukaryota; kingdom Viridiplantae; phylum Streptophyta; class Magnoliopsida; order Solanales; family Solanaceae; genus Nicotiana; species Nicotiana benthamiana. Next base: position 50,092,032 of record CM067325.1, on the reverse strand, counting down.
AGCAAAAGTCACTAACGCCTATCTTTACAACGGGCTCAAGCATGCCCTTACAAAAATCCTGAAACAAATAAAACAGTAAATACAAAACTACACATCATCCCCGGCTGGATAGGCATCCTCATACCAAGAATCGGAGGTAAGGCGGTTTTCATCATCAGAGATGACTTCATCCCCGTCAGGCATACATGGGTCCTACCCACTTGTCTCGTGAGCCGAACGAGCTTCAGGATGCACACCTTGAAGTTTCGCTTCGAACGTCCTCCCGGTCAACACATCGAGCTGGGCCTCAACATAAACCCACTAACTTGTATGAACGATGAGGCATGATAGGTTCGACCGAGGTATGGCAAGTAGAAGGTTGCTGGCGTCGACTCGCATCCTTCGTCCTCAACAAAGACACCTTCCCGGTCAACACAGACAGCTCCGCATTCAAAATATTGCATGGATAAAACCTATCACAACGAATACATGCGATCTATGGATGTGTCAAAACCGAATTTTGACCAATACAATAACAATTAATTTTAACTTTTCTTTTTCTCGAATAATTTGCAAGGGAGAAGAAATACAGTTGAATTTTAATCACCAAAAGGACCACATAAGTCAAAGTTGTAAGTTTGTAGGTCGAAATCTTCTTGAAAATGTATTTTACCACCGAAAGAAAATAGATAGAAATGGAAATAAAAAGAGAGTTGGTGTACGACCGGCTTGACGGGTTAGTGGGGGTAACACAGGAACGCATATTGCGCCACACATTATAGGGATTTTATAAATTTAGGGCGAAATACAGAACCGTTTTTTGCTGACTCACACCCAATCCATTCCCTCATTCTTTTCCCTTGTTTTTTTAAGCCAACTATTATGTACTACTTAATTTACTCATTTCGATACTATACAAACATTTGAAAAACCCCCCTACAAACATACCCCCACCGAAGAAAAAAAGAAGAAGATCTGCTCTCCCCTGTGACTCTTCAAACTTCTCTCCCCTGCTTACTCTCATGTCCTTTTAAAGGTGTTTTCATACACAACAAGTAATCTAATCTCTTACCAATACCAATCTCTCTATTTATACTAAGTAAAAATCCTTCGTTGTGTTTTCCATTGAATCATCAATGGGCTGCCGTTTGTGTTGCATTGCTCTGCTCTTCACTCTTTGCTTCGCCGCTGACCCTTATGTCAATTTTGAGTTGGAGTACTCCTACATCACCGTTTCTCCTCTTGGTGTTCCTCAACAGGTTTCCCCATTTTCCCCTCCCTCTTATATCTGCATTAACCAAACCGATTTTTTTGCTTTATTAGAAGAAAAAGAAAAATCTTTTTTCCTTTCTATTCAAGAAAGATTTGAGTAAAAAGAACCCTTTTTTCCCTTGGGTTATCGGGTTTTAACTTGATGTGGTATGTTTCCATGGAGTTCTCTTATTTTCTTTCTTTTCGCTTTTACCCTTTATAATTTTGATGGTATATTGATACTTTTGTAGATGAAAAGATTAGGATCTCATTAGAGATACATGTCAATTTCATTTTCTTCTGATGTAATACTTTTTAAAGATTTTGCTCTTTATCTAGTGCTACTATCATTTGGTGTGTAAACGTTGCAAGGGACCACTTATTAGGGTCACTATTTGGGTCCCTTGTGTTAGTCAATTTTGGTCCATAGTGGTGATTTTTGGTTTTTCCTTGAGACCAAAATGCTAGAGTTACTTTTAAAGTTTTGCTAAATTTTGGTACATAGAATGGCAATTGTACCCATTTTGCTTGTATAATTTCCATATTCAGTCACATGATTAGACCTAAAATTTAGTAGGTGATCGCATAAGCTTACCCGGTACTTGTACTGGTGCAAGGTAGTTGAGGTACCCATTGCAATATTTCAGGTACCCGGTACAATAGTTGAGCTATCCAGTCAATAGTCGGTATCCAGTGCAATAGTTGAGGTGCGCGCAAGTTGGTCCAAACACTACGATCGTAAAATAATATTATTATGAATTGGATGCAGTTTTTTCTCCTTTTAACATTTTTGTCTTCTATTTTTGCTGTATTGTGCTAAAACTTAATTAGGTGCTATGCACAAATATTTGCTGTCCTGTGTTCCCAATTTTCCAAATGAGGGAGAAAAATAAATAGAAAACAGGCTCTCATTGTTGGTTAATGGACCATGCTTGACATATAATTGCAGGTTATAGCTGTGAACGGGAAATTTCCAGGTCCAGTCCTTAATGTTACAACCAATTATAATGTTGTGGTGAATGTGAAGAACAAATTGGATGAAAATCTTCTTGTCACTTGGTAAGTCTCAAGTTATAATCTTAAGCACATTTTCTATGTTTAATAGGAAGAGTGAGTGTTGACTTATGTGATATTATGTTTTATATGCATTAGGATTTTAGTTTTTTCTTTTGAATTTTCTGCAGGCCTGGAATTCAGATGCGACGCAGTTCCTGGCAAGATGGTGTTCTTGGTACAAATTGCCCTATCCCTGCTAAATGGAACTTCACTTACCAGTTTCAAGTAAAGGATCAGATTGGTAGCTTCTTCTATTCTCCTTCCCTCAACCTACAGAGGGCGTCTGGTGGTTTCGGTTCTTTTATTATCACAAACCGTAACATTATCCCTATTCCCTTTAGTCCTCCTGATGGGGATATAGTGATAATTATTGGAGATTGGTACACCCGCGACCATAAGGTTTGTGTCTCTTCAAGTTTTAGTTCTCTCTTTTAAGCAGTGGGGCATACAAATTTTCAAATCTACCAACTCTCGTTTACTTATAAATTATAGGCTTTGAGGAAGGACCTTGATGCTGGAAAGCAATTGGGGATGCCAGATGGAGTACTTATTAATGGAAAAGGCCCATTTAGATACAACACGACGTATGTGCCTGATGGGATTGATTACGAAACGATAAATGTTAATCCAGGTCAAGCTCTTCAGAACTTGCTAAATAAGTCTCAAAACTTGATGTAGTTGATTGGTTGCCCTTATACTGGTGCTTTGACAGGAAAATTGCCTGCTTATTATGTTCATGAAATTGATCCGTCCACTTGGAATTGTTTTGGGATCACCTTTAGTTGTCTTTATACTTTGTGTTTTGCAGTAAATGAAAAGAAAACTCACATTAGAAGTGATATCAATTTTATTGGATTCTTTTGTATTTTCAACTTTTGTTTTTCGTTTTGAGCCTGTCGAAAGTTGAAGTGTGTTTGATCACTTGATGTCATAAAAACATAGCAAGTAGCATATTTGTAAAAGCTTGGATTAAGAACTGGACCTTGTTATTTTACATTATCACCTTATTTGAAAGCAAGTAATTTGGATGTTTCTGTTTGTTGTTTGACATAAATCATAACCCTTTGCATGTGATAATATGTCGTTCTGCAGGCAAAACCTATCGGGTTCGGGTGCACAATGTTGGAGTCTCTACTTGTTTGAATTTTAGGATTCAAAATCATAATTTACTCTTGGTGGAGACAGAGGGATATTACACTTCACAGCAGAATTATACTAGTGTAGATATTCATGTTGGTCAATCTTACACATTTCTGGTTACCATGGATCAAAATGCAAGTAGTGATTACTACATTGTGGCGAGTCCTAGGTTTGTAAATCAATCACTTTGGCAGAAAGTAACTGGTGTTGCTGTTTTGCATTATTCCAACTCCAAAGGAAAAGCAGGGGGCCCCCTTCCGGACCCTCCAAATGATGCTTATGACACATCTTATGCACTGAATCAGGCCATGTCCATCAGGTTCATTGACTGTTTCCTTTCCCTACCTATTGATTTCACTGTGTCGTTCAAGTAATACAAATTGGTATACTACTTAAGATGCCTAATTTGGCTTGGAATTTGCGATTGTTTCTTTCTATTCAATAATTTGATGCAATGTCTGTAGGCAAAATGTTTCTGCAAGTGGAGCTCGGCCGAATCCTCAAGGATCTTTCCATTATGGTCAAATTAATGTCACAGATGTTTATCTGTTAAAGAGCGTGCCACCAGTGGTAATTGATGGAAAACTTCGAGCTACTTATAATGGGATTTCATTTAAAAATCCTGAAACTCCAATAAGGCTTGCTGATGTATACCATGTGAAGGGTGACTACAAGCTTGATTTCCCAACCAAGCCAATGAACAGGCCACCCAAGGTGGATACCTCCCTTATCAATGCGACATACAAAGGATTTATAGAAGTCATATTGCAGAACAATGACACTGTAGCACAGAGCTTTCACATGGATGGTTACTCATTTTTTGTTGTTGGGTATAGCTTTTGCTTTAAAAATGTATCATTCTATCAATTGTACCTTTCTGTCGAGTGAATGTTAATGTAGTTGTTTTCCTTTTTGCTGCAGGATGGGTTTTGGAGAATGGACAGAGAACAACAGGGGCTCTTATAATAGGTGGGATGCAATTTTCCGGTCTACAACTCAGGTTTGTTCTTCTGTGGTCGTCTTTGCACATGTATCCCTCTAATAGGTTGACGACTATCGATTACTGTTTTTGCTTTGTCATTTATTATCTATGTATGCTCCTCTCTATTTACCTGTTTTGTGTACCTGTTAGGTTTTTCCTGGAGGATGGACAGCGATCATGGCATCTCTTGACAATGTTGGGGTATGGAACCTCAGAGCAGAAAACCTGGACAGGTGGTATTTAGGGCAGGAAACTTATATGAGAATCATCAATCCTGAAGATCATAGCAACAAAACAGAATTGCCAGTTCCTAGCAATGCTCTCTACTGTGGTGCCCTTGCTTCTAAGCAGAAGTATGATAGTTATTATCTCTTTTGTCGCACATATTTTTGGTTACTCTTAACGCACCTCTAAATTGATCATGCATGTATTTCAGGCCACAGAAAACATCTTCAGCGACAACCATATTTAGAAGCTCGGAGATGTATCTTACGTTTATGTTGGTATTCTCTGCTGTTATCAGTCTTCTATCCTAGCTTGTGAAAAACATTGGAATTGCTGGAACCGGGAATTCACTTTCTTGTGGGGAGGAATGTGCTGATAGGATTTATGCTTCTTTATTCTTTTTCTTTTCCTTGAGAAAGTTAATTAACATTAGTTTGCACAGTGTGCCTCCTTTTTATTTAGTTTTTTTTTAAAAGTTTTGGAAAAATGTGAAGCCAACTAACAAACAGTATTTCACGGGGGATCCACCATTCTTTGTCTCAATTACATAGCTATTAGTTATGATGAGCAACCCTTTGTGATTATTCTGTTTGTCCTCTAATTTGGTATCATTAGCCCCTTTTACTTTGATCTTTTGAGATAAAACTCTTGTAATTATTTTGTTATCTCTAGAAGCTTTGTTGTGCCTCTCAAATTATAATTATTTGGTTCTAGGCCTATGTCTATGGCCTATTTAGCTAGAAAATGGGTCAAGTCCTGATCAAGCATTGAAATATTTTTGGGTCAATCTCACAGTTTAGAGCCATATGATAGTATAGGCCTTGGGTATTTACAACAATGCTAATAAACAGGTTGCTTCGTTTCTCTATTGCCTTCACAAAAGAAAAATAAAACGGTAATTACAATCCTTATCACTTAGTCCAACAACTCATCAGAAAATAACCAATATTTGAAGCTCTTATCCAGTCTAGCCAAGGTTGTACATAACCTGAAAGTTACTTTTCACCAGTTAGCCCACCCTTTTTTCTTCGTTCTACTTCTTCTTCACGTGTCACGCCTTTGCACTCCAAAATTTCTTTATTATTGTTATTTTCCTTCAATTATTCTTCCGGATTCAAAGCTGTCACTATTCTGATGAAGAAGAAAACCAATTTGCAAGAGAATAAGTTATTTGGAGTCATATGAAGATCACTTCCTTCATTGAAATGGGAGAAATGTATTTATTGTCACGAAAGATTCAATTTTAAAAATTGAATTTTTCGATTTGTTAGTTATTTGGAGTGGGTGTTGTCCCAACTGATTGGAATTATTAAGAGAAGTTCAAAACTTAAATTTTAAGTGATTTGAAGTAGATGTAAGCTTGATTTGAGCTTAATGTCAGGGGATGCCCAGGGAAGAAGAAGAATCCGTGAAGCACCATTGATAGCATTCATTTGTATAATAATGTATAAATAGTAGATAATAGTGTATAAACACCTCTTATACACTATTATATACAAAGTTGATATATTATTTACAGGTATTTGGTGGACTTCTCGTATCTTTTTCTTGTTCTTGTTCTTCTTCTTATACACCTATATACATAATGTATCACGAATATTTTCACTGCTGTGATTATAAATCTTTATACACTTTTATACAACTATATACATAATATACGCGAGAAACCTAAAATTCCATCTCCTTTAATGTTAATCTTGTTAAATTTCACATATGATTTTGTGAGAAATTTGGAGTGGCTATTATTTAAACTTATTAGAAATAATCTAAGTAGGTTGTATACAAAAGTTTGAGGTTATTTGCTAGAGATTTGAACTAGTTTTATACAAGAGAATAAAAACTTGAGGAAAAAAGAGAATAAAAACTCACGAATATTTTATGCCTGAAGATATATAAAATCAAGAAAAGAGGGAAAAAATTATTCGGAGAAGTATTGGTTATGAGAGAAGGCACGAACCAGTGTTGACTGAGTGTGTCGATCAATAGTTATATTAAAAATGGGAAAATTGATTTTCGTTTAATATGATTCTTTCTTGTTAATTAAATTAAATATTTATGGGTGAAAAATAAGGATAAAGCTACAATAAGGGTAGGTAGGTGACGAAAAAAAGATGACGTCATAGATAGAGGGAATGGGAAAAGAAAAGATTTTATTGATATTTGGCTGCACATTCATAAACTTGTAACTGGGCTAAAATAGTGCAAGGCCAACTTATGGAATGCATTATTCTGTTATTTTGTTAAAAAACAATGCTCATTTTAGTCATATTTTTTAAAATTAACAATATTGTCTGGGACATTAGTCTAGCAAATTGTACTAGCAAGAGTCAAATTAAAGATTTGAACTTTATGAGTTCTAGTTTGGTAGTTTACCATCACTATTTGATATACAAGGTTTTGAAATTAGTTATGTATAATTATATTGTAAACTTTTTAAAAACGTATACCTACTTCGAACCAAAATTACCTGAGCCTAGTGTAATTTTGGTGGGGGTTGCCCATAGGGTAGGCTTATCCGAGAAATGAAACCTCATTCATCATTGGAAATCGTCATCTTCGCTCTTGGTGGAATCCTTACTATCCAAACCTCCCTTGGGTACTAGACTCACTCAAAATTTTGGAAAGTGCTTTTATACTTTATCCATCAATACAACTTATCTCTATCATATTACCTCGCATTTTTTGTATGCAGCAGCTTGTCTTTTACCCAACATTGAACAGATACTCTCCCTAATTTGCTAACTAACTTTCAAATATAACCGACTGTAAATTAATTACATTACACAATAAGAATAAAAAAGTCATACACAGATCATTTGATAGACCCTTCTAATATTAAGATCCAAAAATACATACATAAAGAAAGGGGTATAGAACCTTAGTGCCTTAGAGTGCATATGGCAAACGAGCAGGTTAATTCCTTTTATCAGCATGCGTGGCTGGAATTCACAAAAACAATTAACTATGACCCAGTTATCCAAAAGGAGATTACTGCATTTGTGATAGAATTCTTCAAGGGAAAAGGTTTGACTAAATTATACTCTCATACGTGCTTGGTCTTAATTCCTAAAGTTGATAATCCTGCTACTTTTGGTGAGTTTAGACCTATTAGTCTTTTAAATTGTATTAACAAGATTATTTATAAAATTATTTCTATTAGAGTAAATACTCCTTTGTGCACATTAGTTTCCCTGAATCAAAGTGGATTTGTTAAAGATAGATTGATATCTGAGAATGTCCTGCTAGTCCAGGAAATTATTCATAATAAACAAAGGTGAAAATATAGTGATTAAACTTGATATGACTAAAGCATATGATAGAATAGGGGATTTTATTTATGCAGTTTTAAGGAAGTCTGGTTTCTCGAATAATTGGATTCTAATGATTCATAATCTAATCTCTAATGTGTGGTACTATATCATTGTAAATGGTACTAGACATGATTTCTTCTCATCATCTCAAGAGCTTAAACAAGGAGATCCTTTATCTGTAACTCTCTTCATAATAGCTACTGAGATCCTATCAAGGACTCTTAACTCCCTTTATAGGACTCCTAAATTCATTCCCTTCTCTATGCCTGCTAATGTTCCTAAGATTAACCATCTAGCCTATGCTGATAATATTGTTACTTTCTGTAGTGGTGGTTCTACCTCTGTTAAAATGGTCATGAATATTATTTATAACTATGAAATAAGCTTGGGTCAACTTCTAAATAGGGATAAAAGCTACTTCTTAACTGCTCTTAATACTGCTGCAACAAGAATCAACGTGATTAGAAAATATTCAGGTTTTATGGACTAGACTTTTCCCTTTACTTATCTAGGCTGTCCCCTTTATATTGGAACAAAAAAAATTATTTACTTTGATATCATGATTAATAAGGTTGTTAAAAGGCTTAATATGTGGCAAGGTATATTTCATTCTCATGGTGGCAAAACTATTATGATTAAAAGTGTGCTTCAATCTATCCCTTTTTATACTTTATCTGCTATGTTTCCCCCCCTAAAGGAGTTCTTAGATTAATTGGAAAATGATTTTCCAACTTCGTGGGGGTATCTCTGTGGATCAAAAGAAGTATCATTAGAGTTCCTGGAACCATCTTTCTCTTTTTACTGAGGAAGGAGGCATTAACATCAGGAGAATGGATAATATTAGCAACATGTTAGCCATGAAAAGATGGTGGAGAATAAGGTCTACATCATCTCTTTGGGCTAACTTTATCAGAAATAAATACTGTGTGAGGTCTCATTTGGTCTCAAACAAATTTGCTCCAGGTAAGTCTCATGCCTGGAATCATATTCTCAAAATGAGGATTATTGCAAAGAACCATATGGGTTGGCAGGTAAACTCTGCGTCTAATAGTTTTTGGTGGGACAATTGGTCTCTAAAGAATCCTTTGGCAAAGTTGGTTCCTAACACTCCAAAGAGTTCCAAGACCTTGGTTGGAGAGTTCATATCTAATGGTCATTGGAATATCAGTTTACTGAAGGACACTTTACCAGATCAATGAGTCCATCACATCCAATCTATAATTATTGACAATCAAGACAAGGAGGATCAAGTATTTTGGAATCTTTCAGAAAATGGCAAATACACATGAGTGCATGGAACCTGGTAAGGAAGTCTAGTCCAAAAGTAATCAATAAGGTATGGAATTCTAATATCACTTTTAAAAAATCCTTTTTAGTTTGGAGATTTTGGAATAGTAAACTCCCATTTGATGATGTGATTACTAAGTTTGGCAAACAAATTATTTTTTGATGCAACTGTTGCCTAAACCCAACTACGAATAGCATGAATTATGTATTCAAAGAGGGACAAACTGCTAGTTATATTTGAAATTTTTTTGAAAATGCTTCTGGTATCTTGTATCACCCTCACCCTATTAGATACATGCTTAATACCTGGTGGACATCTAAGGCAACCGATGATGTTCATATAGTAGTTTTGAATATTACTCCTATTATCATTTGCTGGTTTCTTTAGAGAGACTTGTGTACGCGCAGGAGTGGAGATAAGAAAAATTCAAAATTTACAAATTGCACCATCAAATCTCTTGGAATGTTGAGACTACAGTCAATAAAGCCTATCCCAGTTGCAAACTCAAAATGCCATGGAATAGCTTCTGTGAACCTCTGGCAAGACTACAACCTGTACATAAACGCGTGATGATTCAATCGCAAAAAACAGACAGGGGCAGGATCAAGATCAACACTGATGGGAGCTATCTCCAAGGGGAAGGAAAGCAGGGTTAGGAGGAGCTATTGGAGATGAGCATGATGATATAATCATGGCCTTTCCTATACTATTCAATGCTGAAAATCACAACATTGCGGAGGCACATGCAACATGGGGTACCAACTAGTGCGCGCACAATAGATTCACTCAAGTCACCATCGAGTTGGACTCACTGTATATTATAGATATCCTTCGTAAAGAGAGCACAACTAACTACAAGCTCAGCCAAATCACTAACAAGATTATAGACAATATTAACGCCTCGGATTTTCAGATTATGCACTGCTATAGAGAGAGGCAAATCAACTTGCGATTGCTTGGCTAAAATGGCAGCAAAGAACCAACAATTTGCTTACTTCTACTACAATCAACGACTGCCTAGTCAAGCTAAGGGCCCCCTTTTGGTGGAAAAACAATATGTCCTTGTATAAAGAACAAATATGATAAGGCTATTTTTTTGTTAGTTAGTTTGTTTTTTGTAGATTACATATAAGCAACGCATCTCGTGCGCCTGATAAAATCCCAACCAAAGATACCACCATCAACAACCTAAAAGCTCACGCCCCTCTATATGGAGCAACCCACGATGCCAATGTAGTGCGTTCGGCAGCCCAAACGAAACCCCAAGATGGGCAGATTCAACCTATGGAAGGAAACACATGAAATATCTCATATGCCGCTAGAGTGACTACTGCCCCTCCCGCACTTGCGACATTAACTCATCGTGGATGCAAAGCAGCAATTACAAGGAAGACTACGCATAACGGAATACCTATAGTAATATTCAAGGCCAAGGACTACTATGTTGTTATGGCTGAGAATGTAGAAGAATTATTGTAGGGAGATTTATCAAAATCAAACCACAAATTGAGAAAATCGGATCGAGATTTGAGGAGAAATTTGCACTGAAGGGATTAGTTAAAATAGGAGTTTAGGATTTTACCAAAGACGAGGATGTCAACACGATATGGTTCAAGAGGGTATCTAGATTGAGGGACGCCAATTATGGCTCTGGAAATGAATGCCAGATTTCAAGATGGAAGAAGAAATCCCGATTGTTCCAGTTTGGATTCTATTACCTTAACTTCCATTTCACATGCACACTTGGCACTATGTCAAGTAGGTTGCCAGTGAAGTTGGAATTTTATTAGAGATGGATATTGCGACTGCTTGCAGAACCCGTCTAGTATGGTGAAGGTTAGAGTAGAGGTCGACCTATTGAAAATATTGCCAACTAGTGTTTAGGTAATATCGGAAGATGAAGAATTTCCATTGAATAGTTTTACACAGATGGTGGAATGCGAAGGAGTTCCCAAGTACTATAAGCACTGTAAAAAACTTGAACATTGTCTGATCAAATATACAGTACTGGAGAAGAAGAAACAATTAGAACAAAGGGAGATACAAAGGATCTAAGAAAAGTCACAAGAAAGTAATACAACGACAGAAAAGATTGATTGATGAAATCAAAGAGAAGGAAAAAATATAGCATATTAATCAAAAGATAAATAACCACGGTGATGAGGGACGTAGTAGAGGAGTAGTCGAAGTAGAAAATAGGAAAGAAAATTGGAATGAGGAAAGTGAATGAAACCGAGAAAAAACAATATAACAAAAAAGAAGGCCAGCCAGAAAATGCAGAAAGAGAAGAAAATACCAAAATGGTGAATGTTGGAAAGGAAGAACTAACCAATGCAAAAAAGATAAAGAGCATATAAGAAGACAATAATATGAGAAAGAGAACAAGAAGGAAGAAAAAGAGAAATGAAAGTGCAAAGAAATCTTCAAAAAAGATACCAAATTTGACATTCAAACCGGGGGGTAAGCATGATGATGGAGCACAAAAAATGGCAAAGCAAAAGATCATAGAGAACCTCAATTAAGAAAGGGAACAAGCTAGTCAAGACGAGGATAAAATAGTAGGGACAAGTCACAAAATGGACACTTCAATAATAATATAGCTAATGCGGAGAAAAGATAAATGAAAATCCACAAATCAGCTCAAAAGTCCAAGGAAAACTAAAGCAGGTCTCTATTGAAAATCATGCAGTAATACTCAGCGAGTGGAGGAATCTATAATGGAGTCGCCAAGCTTAGGATCAGAAATTAATAACTAGCCGGGAATACAGTTGGTGGTGGATCTTGGGAAATATCAGATGACCCCAAACAACAGACAAGGATTGCTTAAAACATCTTGAGGTGGGAATCTTCTAATAATTCGGAAGATGAACAAGTTGATAACTTAATTGATGATCAAGAAGGCAGCTATCAACAACATCTAAAACTGGAGGTGGATAATGAAGGGCTGTCACCTAGAGGAAGAAGCAGAGACAGAAGCAGAAGTAGGAGCAAGAAAAGTGGAAAAGGAGATAAACTAAAACCCAAACCTCAATCATAGGGGAGGACACAAAGCCAACAATCCTAACTGATTTGATGACCATTTCAATATTCTGAAGTATAAGGGGAATGAGGTCTCAGAAAGCCAATCATAGGCTTAAAAACTTAGTAAGGAAGAATAAAGTTCAGTTTGCTGCTATATTTGAACCATTTGTTCACAAACAAAAAAATGAATGATACAAAAGATTCTTGGGCTTTGAAGATTGTATGTCCATTGATATTGGACAAATATGGTGTTTTAGTCAGAGTATGTGAATACTACAATGATAAGTATGGATGACCAACAAATGACTCTACGGTTTGAATCAAATAATGATGATGCTGAGATCTTCATAACTGCAGTTTATGCTAAGTGTACTGCTGGGGAAAGGAAAGATCTTTGGAAAAGCTTGGTGAATACAAAGGCACAGATTAATGGGGCTTGGTGAATAGGAGGGGACTTCAATGTTTTTCCGGAACCTTGCAAAAAATTGAGAGGCAGACCACATAGAGCCTCAAAAAGCTATGATTTTGGAGAAGGTATGTTGGATCAATTTATACCTGGTGTAATAATTGGTGTCCCCAAAAAAGGGTCTGGAAAAGGGTCGATCGTATCCTAACTAATGATTCATAGATCAACACATTTCAGAATATACTAGTGAGGCATCGAAGTATATTAGGGTCAGATCATAGACCTTTGCTAGTAAAACATAAAGAGGATCTAGCAGACCATATCGAATACTTCAAATTCTTAGACTTCTGGGTTGATTTAAAAATTTAATTTAGGTTTTTGATTAATTAAAGAAAGAAAAAAACATAAAGAAGAGGAAATTGAAAAGCTTGGTCTTAAATTCGAATTTGGGCTATGTAATGAGCGAGACCAAATCTTTCAATACCCCTTCTTTACTTAAACTAGCTCATCTTCTTACCCAGCCCAAACCGGATCGACTTGACCTGACCCAACACCCAAACCCTTATTCTTTTTAATTAACCTAATATAACAAGGCCTAAGATCTAAAAAGAGTTAACCTATAGACACAGGGACATCAGCGCTGCCACACAGCTCAAAAACTTTGGACTCCCCCTGATCTCTTTCTTCTTCAAGAGCCATTTTCATGGCTTACTCTTAAGCAACAAAAAATAAACCCATCAGTTTTTTCTATTTCTTTTTCATTTTGAACACCGAAAAAACAAAAAAAAAATGGACCTAGAAGCTTAAAGACTATCAGCTGTGTTCCCCAATATCTAGAGCAAATCAACACAAGGAAAATCCTAGATCTGAAAACCAAAAAACAAAATGATCTGCCATAGGAATATTTTGTCTCTGCGGTTGAATTGCTGACTAACCCGCTGCTACAACAGTTGATTCGCACAAATAGCCGATTATATGACCCCATGTATTTTGCTGCTTCGTCTTCTCTTCACCATATCTGTCGGAATAGGCACACACAGAGTCACACATTTTTTTTACTTTTCGGCGAGTTCAACGCTGAAGACTCGAGATCTGCGTGTTTTATCGAATTCTGGCAAGCTCCGAAGTCGAAGTTCCGTTGGTCTTGGTCACATCTCCATCCGATTCTGGAGCTGCAAATCAGCTGAAACACGGATTCATTTTAGAGAGGCTTATTCTTTGTTTGTCTTTGTGCTGCTGTAATAAGGTATTGCACTTTGATTGAATAATATAAAGCTCATATTTGTTTGGATGATATTTGTATGGAATTTTTCTGGTTCATCTCTTTCATTTCTACGATTGATTAATAGTTATTTTTGTTTTCTTTTGCGAGTTTTCTAAATTACTGTAATTTGTGTGGAATGTGGAGATGAATTTAAAGTTTGAGTCTAGTAGATCGAAATCCGCACTTCTTCTTTTGTTGAGTAAAATGGATTGGAGGATAAAATGGATTGAAATCTGTTGCTTGTCACCATTATTTGGGCAGAACAATTTTTTGTTCTGTTGTCATGAAATTCATACAATATTGTTTCCATATTCAAATTTTGTTACAGTAAGGTGCAAAGTTGAGATATAAAGTTTTTTGTCCATAATTTATTTGAATTGGTTATTTAATTTGGAGCTTGTTTTAGTTTGAAGAATTACATGTTTGAGATAAGATTTAAAAATTAATTAAGTGAAACTACATGAAATGGAATACAGTGATAGCACGAAACTATCTCGTTCGGACTAATCACATAAAAATTAGACTAGGGTCATGGTTAAGTATATCCGGGCCAAATGGATTTAGTCACCCATGCTTGCTAATTGTAATATTGCTTTTGAAAATCTAATCCACCTTTTATAAATAATTTATTTTATATCTTTCACACAACATCATATCCACACTTCAAGACCTCACAACAATTCCAAATATAGGTGGTTAAGCCATGAACATTCCGTGACATAATTATAACACCTAATTTTTAAATTTGGAGGTGCATTTGATACAACCTAATTATAACAACTTCAAATAATAAAACCCTTTGAATTAAATTAAGGCGTGTCTTGCCAAATAAAATTTATAATGCATGGCCTCATAAGATTAAATTCAAGAACTAGCACTTATGGAAAATGTTTGAGGTGTTCCATAAATAAATTAAGTTATCCATGGCCTTGACAAAGGTTGCTATTGAAAATTAAATCTTCATAGTTGCTTCGGCCATGTTATTTAATTAGTTGTCATAGGTACGGGTACGATTCTTATGACGTAGTTGTGATTTTTAATTACTAAATTCAGCTGTACATTTCATGTGGCCCAATTTTAATTTCTCAAACAATTTTAAATAGAACGTGTCACGAACCGCGAGTGCGTTTCATGTAGTGTGGTTTAAGACGTGTGTTAAATAACATTGAATCTTCCTAAAAGCATTTGAAATTAATTAAAAGGCGGTTATAAAGCTAAAAATTCACAATATGTTAAAACATGTAATAGATAATAGGTCAATTCTAATAGTTTAAGCGATCATGCTAGAACCACGGAACCCGGGAATACCTAACACCTTCTCCCAGGTAAACAAAATTCCTTATCTAGAATTTCTGGTTCGTGAACTTTTAAAAAATAAATTTTTCTCAATTTGGAATTTTAAAATAAACCGGTGACTTGCAACACCAAATAAATTTTTCTAAGTGGCGACTCTGAATAAAAAATAAAATAATCCCATTTCAAATAATGTCACTTTAACTGGAAAAACTCTCTTATATCCCCTTCGGTTGGTAAAAAGGTGTAACGACCCGATCGGTCGTTTTGAGCTCTAGTGCGCCATTCAGCAGTTTGTGGCCATGATCAGCTTCATTTCAGGTATTATTACTTGTGTGCATCGTTGGAATTGAATTTCGGGAAGTTTGGAGTTGATTTGGAAGGAGAATTCTTTATTCGGAAGCTTAAAGTTGAAAGAATTGACTAAGAGTGTATTTTTGAGTAAACGACCTCGGAATCGATTTCTGAAGGTTCCAACAGGTTTGTATGATAATTTCGGACTTGGGCGCATGGCCGGATCGGGTCTTGGATAACCCGGGAGCATTTTTGCGCCTATTGTGAAAGTTAGCATTTTGGAAGAAATTTCATAAGTTTGGTTTGAAGTGTGTTATCGATGGCCGTTTGGGATTCGGGGTCAATGAATAGCTCTATACGGTAATGTTGGAGTTGGGTGCGCGATTGGAGGTGAATTCGGAGGTCCTTAGGTCATTTTGAAGTCATTTGGCTAAAGATAGAAATTTGAAGGTTTTGAGAAGTTTGACCGGAAGTGGACATTTTGATATCGAGGTCGGAATCCGATTCCGGAAGTTGGAGTAGGTCCGTAATGTCGAAAATGACTTGCGTGCAAAATTTGAAGTCAATCGGACGTGATTTGATAGGTTTTAACATCGAAAGTAGAAATTCAAAATTTCAAAGTTCATAAAGCTTGAATTGGGGTGTAATTCATGGTTTTAGCATTGTTTAATATGATTTGAGGTCTCGAGCAAGTCCTTAATGTGTTTTAGGATTGGTTAGTATATTTGGTTGAGGTCTCGGGAGCCGCGGGCGCATTTCGAATGCTCAACGGATCAATTTTCGCCTTGTGAGGATTGCTGGTTTTATGGTATTAAGGCAACAGGTTTTTACTCTATGCGATGGCCTGAGAAGGTCTGCGATCGCATAGAGAAAAGGTGAGGGAGCTGGAATTTGGCCTATGCGATCGCAAGAAGTGTAATGCGATCGCAAAAGAGGAAGGATGTGGCTTATGCGATCGCAGGGCTGGTGATGCAATCACAAAATGTGCATTTGAAGGCTGTGATGTGGTTGGCCTGTGCGAACGTGGGGGATTGCATGCGGACGCACTTATGGAATTATGGAGGCGGCAAAGTTGGGTATGCGATCGCGAGGCTTTGTTTGTGATCGCATAGAAAGGTTGCCTGGGCAGTGTTCTTTTAAAATCACGTTTGGCTCACTTTTCACTTTATTTCTTCCATGGGAGCCGATTTTGGAGCAACTATGGAGTGTCATTTTCATCATCAAGCATGAGGTAAGTGATTTCTTCTAGTTTTGAGTAAATACAAGGTTTATATATGGATTTAGACATGAAAATTTGTATAAAACTTGAGATTTGAGGAAAACCTAGAAAATTAGTATTCTTGGATTTTGACCATGATTTTGGGCATGGGATTAAGAGAAAATCATATATTTGAGTTTGTGAGGCTATGGGTAAACTTTATCTTTAAAAATTTCGGATTCCGAGCACGTAGGTCCGATGGCGTTTTTGTCAACTTTTCGACCGGTGACAGCTCGGTGTGGACAAGGATGTCACAAGCTCGGATGAGCGGGAAAGGAGTTTGGATGATTAAGGTAAGTTGGTATTGTCTTCAGCGTCACCTGAGATCGGTGTTTTATAAAGAAGGGTTTGCATCCTGGTCAATGATTCTTGGTCGCTTTTCAATGTTTGTACGGCCGGTGGTTTGGAGGCACGACCCAATTATTTGTTGTGGTAGGTTGTGGGAGTGTGTCCCACAGGAAGATTATATAAGTGTGGAAGGTAGCCACTTGATTGATTAAAGACTTAAACCAAGTACGCAGGTTGTGTTAATATTATTGATTTGAAAATATATGCCCATAGGGCACTCAGTCTATTAAGTGGTGGACTGCGGATGATTTATCTGACTATGATGGATGTTCTTATGTTTTATGAGCAGAAGAGGAGTTATTATGGGCTTTGAAAGGTAATTAGCCTAGTTCAGTGTGATCAGAATCGGCTTGAGGTCAGTGGACGAATTTGAATGTGAATATGGGCTTTATATCATGCCAGATGTGTTCATTTCAGTGATGCGCTCCTTATGGAGGAGTAGTCAGGGTGTTATTTCGTTGTCATGTATTTCATATAATGATGTATTGCACCGTGCGAGTTGTGAGGCAGCTTGGTGAATTGCTTATGTGTTGAGGTTCCTCGTAGAGATGATGTTATATAAGTAAAATAGCTCTTGAGATTCAGATCGTTATTGCACCTCAGTTGTGGTTGAGTTTTGTAGCTTATGGAACTATATGTTCCCTCAGGGATGGTATTATGCACTTAGCGTGTTCATGACCGATATTTGGCATTTGATTGTAATAAGCAATCTGACTCGATGTGCATCTCCATATGTGAGTTCTATGTGTGGATCGGGTGGCATGCCTTCATGGTTATGTCATTGGATCAGGTGGCACGCCGCCATGGGTATTTTAGTTGGATCGGGTGGCACGCTGCCATGGGCATGTTAGTTGGATCCGGTTGCATGCCGAAACAGTGCGATATTCAGCACAGTCCCTTATATCTGTTTTATGTGTTTTATTTCCTATTTTTTTAGGAAGGCTCGTATTAGCTGTGAGCCTGCGTCGCATGTATGGTTTACGAGCAAGGTGCATGTTTAGTATGTTGCCCGCGTCGCATGCATGATTTGCGAGCGGGGTGATTGAATTTCCTTTTTGGAGTTCATTTTCCTTTGGTATCACGTTCTAATTGGTAGCCTATGGCACATTGTGGCATCATGTGAGACTTTTGATCAGGTCCGGGGTGCTTATTACCGGAGCAGTTCGTACTGGGTGAGACGAGATCATTGGATTTAGAATCAGTGCAATCAGATTTTATGAGGTGTATTAAGAAGTTAAGACCATTATTCGATTCAGAATGAGGTGATGGTTCATGTCAGGAGAATATACCCAATGAATTGTTGATTGGGCAGTAGTTAGAATTTCTGCACATCCTGTCCATTATGTCTGTATTGCAGGAGTTGGAGCAAGACCTATGTAGGCCATGAGGTGCAATGGGAGCATCAGATTCGTGAAATCTTGACTAAGTTGATCGAAAAGTGTTATAGTGGTTCGATGAGTAAAGTAATGCAACGGGTGAATTCCACTAAGGTATGCAGTAGTGCTTTCGTATTGCGTGTGGTGGTTGATATGGTAAGCGTATGTTGAAAGCAGGTTTGGCAAAGAATCCCGAATGTTGGAATTGGGCTCTAAGGCTTATTTTCTTGAATAGAAAGGGAATATCTTCAGAATTGATCGAGCCGGGTATGCTCAACTGAGTTGTAGTAGGACAGGAAGGTGCATGAGAGGTTACACAGTGATTTCAGACTACTTCAGTGTAGTTCTCAGCACGTTCGAGGACGAACGTATGTTTAAGTGGGAGAGAATGTAACGACCCAACTGATCGTTTTGAGCTCTAGTGCGTCATTCAGCAGTTTGTGGCCATGAGCAGCTTCATTTTAGGTATTATGACTGTACGTATCGTTGGAATTGAATTTCGGGAAGTTCAGAGTTGATTTGAAAGGAGAATTCTTAGTTTAGAAGCTTAAAGTTGAAAGAATTGACTAAGATTGGATTGTTTAGTAAACGACCACGAAATCGGGATATGAAGGTTCCAACAGGTTCATATGATGATTTCGGACTTGGGCATATGGCCGAATCGGGTTTTGGGTAACCCGGGAGCATTTTGGCTCCTATTGTGGAAGTTAGCATCTTGGAAGAAATCTCATAAGTTTCGCTTGAAGTGCATTTTTGTGTTATCAATGTCCGTTTGGGATTCTGAGTCAGTGAATAGCTCTGTATGGTGATGTTGGAGTTGGGAGCGCGATCAGAACTGAATTCGAAGGTCCGTAGGTCATTTTGAAGTCATTTGGCTAAAGATAGAAATTTGAATGTTTTTGAGTAGTTTGACCGAAAGTGGGATTTTTGATATCGGGGTCAAAATCCAATTCTGGAAGTTGGAGTAGGTCCGTAATGTCGAATATGACTTGCGTGCAAATTTGAAGCCAATCTGACGTGATTTGATAGGTTTTAACATCAAAGTAGAAGTTCGAAATTTAAAAGTTCACAAAACTTGAATTGGCGTGTAATTCATGGTTTTAGCATTGTTTGATATGATTTGAAGCCTCGAGAAAGTTCGTAATGTGTTTTAGGACATATTGGTAGGTTTGGTTGAGGTCCCGGGAGCCACGGGTGCGTTTCGAATGCTCAACAGATCGACTATTGCCTTGTGAGGATTCCTAATTTTCTGGTATAAGTGCAACGGGTTTTTACTCTATACGATCGCGTGAGAAGGTCTGCGATCACATAGAGTAAAAGTAAGGGACCTGGAATTTGGCCTATGCGATCGCAAGAAGTGCAATGCGATCGCGAAGGAGGACGGCTGGGGCTTATGCGATAGCAAGGCTGGTGATGCAATCACACAATGTGCGTTTGAAGGCTGTGATGCGGTTGGACTATGTGAACGCGTGGGCTTGCATGCGAACGCACATAAGGAATTATAGAGGAGGAAGAGTTGGGCTATGCGATTGCGGGGCTTTGTTTGCGATCGCATTGAAGGGTCGCCTGGGCAGTGTTCTTTTAAAATCGGGTTTGGCTCATTTTTCACTTCATTACTTCCTTGGGAGCCGATTTTGGAGAAACGTTGGAGTGTTATTTTCATCACCAAGCATGAGGTAAGTGATTTCTACTGGTTTTATGTTAAATACAAGGTTTATATAGAGATTTAGACATGGAAATTTGTAAACCATGGGTTTGAGGAAAACCTAGAAAATTAGTATTCTTGGATTTTGACCATGATTTTGGCCATGGGATTAAGAGAAAATCATATACTTGAGTTCGTGAGGCTATGTGTAAACTTTATCTTTGAAAATTTCGAATTATGGGCACGTGGGCCTGAGGGCGTTTTTGTCAACTTTTCGATCGGGGTTAGAAATTATTATAAATTGGATTATAATGAGTACCTTAGCATATGTTAATGGGTTTACATAATTATTGGCTAGTTTTGGAGCACTGTGCATCGATTCGAGTCTTGGGAAGGGCGTGGAATGCTGGTTATGGATCTTCGGAGCGAGGTGAGTTTCCTTTCTAACCTTGTAAGAGGGAATTGTCCCCATAGGTGAGTTAATTGGTTATGTGTTTCTAATTATAGGGGCTACGTTCGGACGAGGTGATGTTAGTCTGCGCGTAGATACTGCTATGCTATTGTCTGGTTTGTCTAAGACCCAAAAGCATGATGTACTTGAATCATTTGAAAATTTATTGACATCTTGAATTTCTTAAATCAATCAAATCAGTGAATAAATTTCAAAAAGGATTAAACATCATTTTCTTGACCGTTAAAGAGAATTGCTATTTTTTTGGTTAATTATTTTTCCCTGATGAAGTCTTGATTGGCTGTTGAATCCATGCTTCTATGTGTAGCTGCATCGCATGGATGATTCGCGCGCGGGGTGCTTGTTTATTTCTATTTGACCGCGTTGCACGGATAATTCGCAAGCGGGATGTTGTTTATTTATATTTAACCGCGTCACATAGATGATTCGCGAGCCGGGTAATAGATGCATCTATGGTTCAATACGTTCAACCTTCGGCAATGCATATTATACTTTTATGTTGGATCGGACCATACATCCCACGGTGATTATTTGCGCATGCATGTATTGTTGCCTTGAACTTATTAAAGTTGTTATTGCCTCTTCATGGCTTGAAAGTATTTGGATAAATAATGAAAAGAAATTTTTGGAAATTTTCTTATAAACGAATTAATTGTTTACTCGTTTCCTTCTATTGGATTCAAAATCATGCTTATAAAAATCCACGATTTAATATATTATTGACATCATTATTGGACCACTAGTAAGTGTTGAAGTCGACCATCTTATCTCTACTTCTTCGAGATTAGATGAGATATTTATTGAGTATATGTTGTTTTCATACTCATACTACACTTCTGAGCATTTTTGTTGCACAAGTTTATGCATCGCTAGCAACTTAATGGCATAGCGTCATGGTTGACACGGAGACTAGGTGAGCTGTATTTCCTCGAGGAGACCCGCAACTATTATTGTCTCTCTAAGGATCCTTTTTACTTCTCTGTCCAATTGTATTCCGGACAGCTATTGTACTTTATTTGTTTTCTTTTTATTTTATTCTTAGAAATTGCTCATGTACTTGTGACGCCGGGTTCTAGGATGTATTTGGGTTTATTCAGAAATTAAAAGCTGTTTAAATATTTCATTATTCATTTGGAGAAATATACTGGGTATTATTTTAATTGTATAAAAGAAGTGTTTTCAAAATTATTAAAACCAGAATTTAATTAAGTTTTTCAGTTGGCTTGCCTGATAGCGGTGTCTGGCGCCACAACGACCCTTAGTGGATTTTGGATCGTGAGAAAAGGAGGTGCGACAGCTCTGGCAACTCTGCTGGGGAAGGAAACCCCAAATTTCGGTTCAGGGTTCAAGAATTCAAGCTTAGAATAACTGTTATAATTGGATTTTATTTATTATCTGATTTTTATTACATGTTTAGACCTATGTGCTAAATATTGCTTTTTACCGCTTTGATATCATTTGAACTATATATGAACTGTTATGAAACCCTTCTATTCTCATCTTCGGGGATGTGTACGCTGGCGTGACTTCTTTTTCTATTAGTGTCATACCTTGAATTAGAAAGAGGCTCGGAAAAGTTACAAATCTGGACGACCTTATGGTTCCCGATACGTAGCCTTCTCTCGGCTTGAGTTGTCCGCTCGGGTAAACCAAGTCTAGAACAATATACCCAGGTTATAAAACTTGAATAACTCAGCCTCATGCCGAATCTCTAGTAGGAACGCTTGTTTGTATCATGTGCATTTGACTTTGGGGATTCAACATAGGGGTTGGGTCCGTCTAGGACAGATGTACCCAAATTAAATAGACCAACCTGATGAATTTTTACATGCTACCTATGCAATTATTTGATTCGGCTTGCATGTTGACCGGCTTCTAAAAGTAAAAAAGAAAATAAAAAATCAAATCAAAAAGAAAAAAGAAAAGAAAAGGTGAGAGGTAGGTATCTAGAAAATTTTGAAATTCTGAAAAAGAAAAGTCATTTCAAAATGAGTCAAAATTTTCAAGTGCCATGTTTTCCTTGTTCCGTCAAATCTGGAAAACTATGGGGTCTGATTCTCACTGGATATGAGATACATAGGCAAACCTCATCGGTTTTGGCCCACAATTAAAAAAAAATCTAATTTTTTTTCATTACTTACTTCTTTAGAAATTCTATCTTTTAGACCCCAATTTTTAATAATACAAAATATTTTCTTTTAATCTCTCTCAAAATCCAAAAGTATTTTCATTCTTCTTTCGAAAATTGAAAGACAATTTAAGATTAAAAAATATTTTCTTTTTTTAGAAGTATTTCTTTCATAAATTCAAAATAGAAGTCCAAAAAATCCAAATATATTAACTTTCTTCTATAGAAATTTTTCTTTCAAAATTTCAGAAAAAGAGTCAATATCCAAAAACAAAAAACATTTTCTTTTTTATTTAGAAGTCTTTCTTTTCAATTTTTCTAAACAAAAACCAAACCAACAAATCGAAATCCAAAAATATTTTGTTTATGCTTTTTACGTCTTTCTTTCGAAAAAGTCCAAAATCCAAAAAAAGAGTTAGTTTATTTAGTTTATTCTTGTTCTTCCCGAACTACACAAAATCTGATTCATGTTCCCACATGATACGTAGGCAACCCATTTCAGGTTCGATCAAATGATTTTGAAAGAAAATGAAAACAATTTAAAGAATTATGATAATAATAAGGACTGATTGAATCCATTCTAACGTGTCTTTTGTTTTGAATTGTAAAGAAAGTTTGAGGAGGTCGGTTTGTGGTAAGCGGACAATACAAGATCGGGGGGGGGGGGGGGAAAATTATAACTGACATCGAGGTTGTTACGGGTACGCAAGAGACTCTGGGTCAGAGGGTTCGACAAGTGTCTACTGTGTTTGAGAAAAGTAGAATACTGAAACAACAAATGGCCAAAATGGGTCAAGCATGGGCCAATGGCCAAGGACAGTCTTGTTATGTGTCACAATTTGCTACCCATCAAGAGCAGTACCAGTCTTCTGAGTACCACTTGTACTTGTTTGATCTTCCTGCAAATATTGAGAAGCCTTCCCGAAAGATGGCACATGAAGAAATGACCCAAAGAGTGAAAAGCTTAGAACAACGGTTGAAAAACATGCAAGGGTTGGTAGGTCAAAAGAGTATTGCCTTCAAGGATCTATGTATGCTCCCCAATTTCCACTTGCCGCCTGGTTTCTAGACTCTCAAATTTGAAAAGTATGATGGACATGGAGACCCCATAGTCCACCTGAAAAGATATCTGCAATTAACTAAGAGGTGTGGTAAGAAATGAAGAATTGCTAATAGTTTATTTAGAGAAAGCCTTACGGGGAGTAGCATCCGAATGGTTTATGGATCAAGACACATCTGGCTTGTACGTCTGGGATGACATGGCACATCCTTTGTCAAACAGTTCCAATACAACATTAATATTGCCCCAGAATACAATACCCTTTCAAATTTTAAGAAGAAACCAAGCGAAAGTTTTAGGAAATATGCCATTAAATGGAGAGAGCAAGCAGCTAGAGTTAAGCCACCCATGGATGACCACGAGCTAATCACTATGTTCCTTCAGGTGCAAGTGCCAGGTTACTTTCAAAACATGATGTCCGCAGTTGAAAAATCCTTCTCGAAAGCAATTAAAATGGGAGAAATGGTAGAGAATAGCCTTAAGATAGGCAGAATCATAAGTCAAGAAACTCTCATATCTGTAATTCAAGTTGTCTAGGTTGAATCTAATAATTTTAGTGACACGAATGAGAAGGATGAAGAAATTATGATGACAACATGATCGAGAAGAGGTCCTATGAGAACACCTCAATGGTATGAGCAGCCTCATCAGGTTTCCCATGACTCCCCTGAGCATTACTATCCACCTCAGAACACACAATACTCTCTTGCTCCACCTCAATATATTGGCCATTACTAAAACAGCCCAGAAGGCGAGCACAAGCACCGCTAAATCTCCACCAGCCTCCACAAAATTTTTAAGTACCTTATAACCCATATCCAAGCTAGGGGTATAGTGGGGAGCAAAGGTTGAAAGATAATTTTGCACAAATAGGACAGCGCTATGCAAGTTTGTTTGAGAAATTAAAGCATTATAACATGATTGCACCTATTCCTCCAAATTATGTGGACCCACATGCAAGAAGCTTTGACCCTTCTAAAAGGTGTGAATACCATTCCTATGCCCAGGGGCATAATGTTGAAAGTTGTCGAGATTTGAAAAAAGAAATAGAAAGGATGATCCAGGAAAACCTGATTGTGATCCAAGAAAGTGACACCCAGAGTATCGCGCTGAGTACTTTACCACCACATGATGATACACACTTTGTGGGGATGATTCCTTGTGACATGGAGTATGAGGATCCTCTCGAAAACTTGCCGACCGGAATAAAAGAAGGCCATGGTGATTTTGATGAGTAAATTTGTGGCTAAATGTCAAGCTTAGAAATTGAAAAGTCATTCTCTCCTTACTAGGAAGGAATAATGGTAGCTATTTTTTGTATTCTTTTTTACTATTTAGGTTATTTTAGGGTTGCCATCCAGATTTTATTTGTTTTATTGAGTCAAGTCCTCCTATACTCAATTCTGTTTGTGTGATCTTCTCTGTCTGTTCTGTTGCTATTTTCATTATCCGGGCTATTTTAGGGTTTTAACTTAGATTTTAGGTTGTTTGTCTTGTTGTCAAAATCCCTGGGGGCACCACTAGTCGAAAATGAGGTGAAGCTGATGCAAAGAATTGACATGAATAAGCCCGACTTCAATGTTCATAAAAATGGTAAAAAAGGAAGATTGTAATAGTTTGGTAGATCGATCGTTAAGTCTAAAATTCATGTCATGGTCACTAAGGCTAGCTATTGAAAAGAAAAAAGAAAAAGAAAAAAAAATCTTCCCCTGTCCTTCCCGACAAGGGCATTTCTTGTTAATATTTTTTATTCGCATCATTGTGTCCTTCACTCTGAGTCAGTCCTTGTCAGTGACAAGAAAAAATTTCAAAATCTCTTACCAGCATTTTAATTACACAAAGTAAATTTGGCCAGCATACTCAGTTGTTACTGTCAATATACCTTGAGGATTCATGCAAAGGCTCCCCCAAAAGACTCTTGTCAGCCTACTTTGCGCAAGCAAAGATAACTGATGATTTTCTCTAACAGACAAATTACTAAAAAAGCAGGAAGTCATTCAAAATATCAGTAAATGTCACCTAAGAAAAGGTCTCCAGTTGGGATAATGCTGATTGAGCTAAAAATATAAATAGTACTGGGAGTGAAACAATTAGGGTTGATGCAAAGCAAAAGTCTCTTGAAACTGACTCAAGCTGATTAAGCAGAAGCCAAGCTGCCCAAGACGCAAGGCGACAAATCGACCACGGTTTTTTAAACTGATAATATTTTTTTGTGAAACAGGAACAAAGCATTGCAAGAAAAATGGTTAAAAAAGGAAAAAAATAAAAAATAGAAGAAAAGAAAAAAGAGAAGAGCCGACAAAGGGAAATTTCTCAAATCTTCACCTTTTTTTGTCTTGCTATTATGCATAAATTTTGCCATTTGCTCGTCACATTTTGCCTCTTAGGATAAAAAGTCCTAGTCTGATGGATTTTCCTCCCAACCAAATCTTAGTATGATGAATTATTCTCCTAATATAACAAAGAAAATGACATAGTCTAATGAATTTTCTCCTAGGATTAAAATCTTAGTCTGATGAATTTTCTCCTAAGATAGAAGACCTAGTCTGATGAACTTTCTTCTAGGATAGAAATCTTAGTCTAATGAACCATTCTCCTAAGATAACAAAGAAGAGGACCTATTCTGATGAATTTTCTCGTTGGACCAAAATCTTAGTCTGATGAATCTTTCTTCTAAGATGGAAGACCTAGTCTGATGAACTTTCTCCTAGGATCAAATCTTAGTTTGATGAATCTTTATCCTAAGATAACAAAAAAGGACATAGTCTGATGAACTTTCTCCTAGGATCAAAATCTTAGTGTGATGAATTTTTCTCCTAATATAAATAACCTAGTCTGATGAATCTTTCTCCTAGGATAGAAATCTTAATTTGATGAATCTTTCTCCTAAGACAACAAAAAGAGACCTAGTCTGATGAACTTTCTCCTAGGATCAAAATCTTAGTCTTATGAATCTTTCTCCTAAGATAGAAGACCTAGTCTGATGAAATTTCTCCTAGGATCAAAATTTTAGTCTGATAAATCTTTCTCATAAGATAACAAAAAAGAGAGATCTAGTCTGATGAACTTTCTCCTAGGATCACAATCTTAGTCTGATAAACTTTTCTCCTAAGATAGAAACCTAGTTTGATGAATTTTTTCATAGGATCAAAATCTTAGTCTAATGAATCTTTTTTCTAGGATAACAAAAAAAGAAGAGAGACCTAGTCTGATGAACTTTTTCCTAGGATCACAATCTTAGTGTGATGAATCTTTCTCCTAAGATAGAAAACCTAGTCTGATGAATTTTCTCTTAGGATCAAAATCTTAGTCTGATAAATCTTTCTCCTAGGATAACAAAAAAAAAAGAGATCTTGTCTGATGAACTTTTTCCTAGTATAGAAATCTTAGTCTGACGAATCTTTCTCCTAAGATGCCAAAAAAGAAGAATAAAAAGGACCTAGTGTGATGAATTTTCTCCTAGGATCGAAATCTTAGTCTGATGAATATTTCTCCTAAGATAAAACCTAGTCAGATGAATTTTCTCCTAGGATAATAATTTGTTTTAAAAAAAGATGACATCTTGATTAAACAAAAAGGGCGTTGGGGCAATTTGTTTATAAGAATGATTTTCTCAAAAAACAAAATGATGACGATTTTTCTAACTCAAAAAAAAAGGATGGAAAAAATGATGATTTTTTCTAAAAAAAAGGAAAAAAATCCTTCTTGGTTCATTTTAGCATAGGTACACAAGTCCGTAGTCTCACTTTCCAACATAGGGTCTCCACTCTCTGGTTAATTTTATTTTAGATATAGCATCTCCATTCCCTAGTCTGCTTCTCCAACATAGGGTCTCCCATCCCTAGAAGACATAAGGTCTCCACTCCCTAGTCGCCTTTCCAACATAGGGTCTCCACTCCGTAGTAGATTTTATTTTAGACATAGGGTCTTTACTCCCTAATCTGATTTTCCAATATTGGGTCTCCTCTCCTTAGTTGATTTTATTTTAGGAATAAGATCTACACTCCCTAGTATGCTTTTCCAACGTATGGTCTCCACTTTCTAGTTCAATTTGTTTCAGATATAGAGTCTCTACTCTCTAGTCTCTTTTTCCAACATATGGTCTCCACTCCCTAGTTGATTTTATTTTAGATATAGAGTCTCCACTCCGTAATCTTTTTTTCCTAAGGATACACAATTCTGACTTATATTGCTTTCAGTAAAGAAGTAGTATCGAATTTTTTTACAATAACTCACGAAATTTTCCTAGTGAAAACTGGGGCAGAAAAATTTCATTCGCTTGTTTGTTTTGTTGTCTGAGCAGGTTTTACCTCGAGGCACAGGTTTCAAAACGACCAAAAGAATGAGCTCAATCCAGAATAAAGAAAAAGAAGAAAAAGAAAAAAAGTGAACTCAAAGTGTAGAAGTGGAGAATAGATGTGGTCTGCTCAAGACATAATTGAAGTCACAACTTTGCATGTCCCGTCTTGAGCTAAAAA
Source organism: Nicotiana benthamiana (assembly GCA_034376525.1). Taxonomy (NCBI): domain Eukaryota; kingdom Viridiplantae; phylum Streptophyta; class Magnoliopsida; order Solanales; family Solanaceae; genus Nicotiana; species Nicotiana benthamiana. The sequence goes on along the minus strand of CM067325.1, from coordinate 50,063,757 downwards.
AGCCGAAGAAGATTGAACTAACACTTGTAGCTAACAAGCATCAAGATTCATACCACAGTCTGCATGAAGAACCATCCAAGACTCAAGATCAAGCTTCAGAAGACTCATAGATAGAAATCTTTTAACTCGTAGCTGATAGGCTTAGTTTGTCTTTTTAATTTTAATTTTGATGTAATAACGTGACCGCGGACCGGAACCTCGACAGCAGCTCAATCGGATCTCCGCCTCGGTACTCTATCACCTCATTCACTTCTAAACTACACTGACCTGATTCCTTTATAGCCAAGGATATGTAGGTAGCCTCAAAAGCAAGGTTCGATCAAATATTTCAAAAATGCTTCCCATAGAGAATCCAAACAGGCAAAAATCACTCGTATCCGCTTATTTTATCTTTGCCTGAAAACTCTTCGTATTCGAGCAAAGAGAGGCAGCTATGAGCACATGATTTTGCCACATATGAGATACTGCTACAAATTAAAGAAATAAATTTTTTTCCAATTGTTTGCAATTTTATAGGATTTTTGTTAGTTATTTGTATTTCTTTGTATGTTTACTTTTATTAAAATCTTGAAAAAATACCAAAAGTACCATGCATTACATTTAGATCTTGTGCTCACATTTTAGGATTAATTAATAATTAGTTACTTTATTAAAAAAAATTATAAAAATAACTCATTTTTACATTCTTAGCTTTTAATTTTGGATTATTAAATTTTCTCTGGATATTTTAGATTAATTATTTTTTATAAATATTATAGTTAGATAATAAGCTTAATTTTACCATTTGAATTGATTAGAAATTTAATTTAGATTTTTAATTAAATAAAAGAAGAATAAAAATAAAAAAAATTGAAAAGCTTGGTCTTAAATTCGAAATTGGGTCATTACTAGCTAACCTAGAGACACAAGGACATCAGGGTCGCAGAGCTCAAAAATTTCGGACTCCCCCTATTCTCTTCCTTCTTCAAAAGCCATTTTTATGGCTTACTCTTAAGCAACAAAAAAAATCCATCAGTTTTTTCTCCTTCCTTTTCATTTTGAATAACGAAAAAACAAAAAAAAATAATGGACCTAGAAGCTTAAAGACTATCAGCGTGTTCCCTAATCTCTAGAGCAAATCAACACAAGACAACAAAAATTCTAGAGCTATAAACCAAAAAACAAAAGGATCTACCATAGGAATATTTTGTCTCTGCGGTTGACTTGCTGACTGACCTGCTGCTACAGCAGTTGATTCGCAAAAATAGCCGATTTTATGACCTCCTGTATTTTGCTTCTTCGTCTTCTCTTCACCATATCTGTCGGAATAGGCACACACACAGTCACATTTTTCTTTTACTTTCCGGCGAGTTTCAAGGCTGAAGCGTCGAGGTCTGCCTGTGTTTCATTGAATTCCGGCGAGCTTCGAAGTGGAAGTTCCGTTGGTCTTGGTCCCGTCTCCATCCGATTCTGGAGCTGCAAATCAGCTGAAACACGGATTCATTTTAGAGAGGCTTATTCTTTGTTTGTCTTTGTGCTGCTGTAATAAGGTATTGCACTTTGATTGAATAATATAAAGCTCATATTTGTTTGGATGATATTTGTATGGAATTGTTCTGGTTCATCTCTTTCATTTCTACGATTGATTGATAGCTATTTTTGTTTTCTTTTGCAAGTTTGCTAAACTACTGTAATTTGTGTAAAATGTGGAGATGAATTTAAAGTTTGAGTCTAGTAGATCGAAATCTGCACTTCTTCTTTTGTTGAGTAAAACTGATCGAAGGATAAAATGGATCGAAATTTGTTGCTTTTCACCATTATTTGGGCAGAACAATTTTTTTCTTCTGTTGTCATGAAATTCATACGATATTATTTTCATGTTCAAAGTTTGTTACACTAAGGTGCAAAGTTGAGATCTATAATTTTTTGTCCATAATTTATTGAACCAGTTATTTAATTTGGAGCTTGTTTTAGTTTGAAGAACTAATTGTTTGAGATAAGATTTAAAAATTAATTAAGTGAAACTACATGAAATAGAATACAGTAATAGCACGAAACTATTTTGTTCGGATTAATCCCATAAAAATTATACTTGGGTCATGGTTAAGCATATCTAGGCCAAATGGGTGTAGTCACCATGCTTGCTAATTTTAATATGGGATTTTTACATATATATATAGCAAATCTTATTACCCCCCGTGTTTAAGGTTTGTGTTTATTATATTAAGCATACTAAATTTTAATTTATGTACCATAATTCAAATTAAGGGTATAATTATTACTTCATTTATTCTAGGCATGATTTTAGGAGCATATATTCCTTTTTCCTTTTTTTCCTCTTCTCTTTCCTAGTGTTGCATATCTTTCACCAAAATAAAATAAGAAGAGGAAATTCCCCGCCCTAGCTGGATGTAACCCAGAGTTGCTGTAAACATGTTCTCATCAAATGATATACCAAATCTCCTTTGCCAGTGACTTTATTATATGGCTTACACTAAATAGTAAATTTTTTTTTCTCTTTTACCAAGAGCACAATAACATATATTATAAAATAAATTATCACAACAACAGCCAATGCATATAAATCGTTCTTGCCCTTTCAAAATTTATGGCACTCCAAAATTGAAATTTTGAATATTAAGAATTAATTAAAATTGGTATGCTTAAATTTTTTTGACACAAGATTGTAGTTTAATTGTAGTATAAATGTAACAATACAATTTAACTACAATTTACAATTTATTTATAATTTATCTACAAATTATCTGCATTTTATCTATGATTCTACAATTTAACTACAAATTCTGGAAAAATATGTCTTCTTCCTCTTCGACGAGTTTCAATCTGAAATTCAGTCAAAACCAAGTCTAATCTTCACCAAAACCCCTCAAAATTGAGATATAAACTCCTAAACATATTTCGAATTATTTACAACAACATCCAATCCAAGGGATTTTCAATTGTAGCATAATTGGCATTTTCGACATAATTGTAGAAGACTTGTAGAAGTTTTAGTCATCCCAATCTACAATTTATCTACGACTTATCTATAATTTATCTACAATTCTACAATTTAACTATAATTGAACTAGAATTTAGCTACAATTTCTGAAAAAATATGTCTTCTTCTTCTTCGACGAGTTTCAATCTGAAAATCAGTCAAAACCAAGTCTAATCTTCACCAAAACCCCTCAAAATTGAGATATAAACTCCTAAACATATTTTGAATTATTTACAACAACACCCAATCCAAACAAATAATGATTTTTGAAAATTCAAATTTGAATTCAAAGCTTTCAAGCTTTTTAATGGCTATCAATGGTGGAAAATATATGGAGAAGAAGAGAATTACGCTGTAATAGATATTCAAGTTTCACCTTTTACAAGACCAGCTCGAAAATTGATTAAGCAGCAACCGCAATAGCTTTTTTAATTTCTCTGTACTAAAACAATTCCACAATCACAAAGCAAAATTTTTGTTATTTTATTTTTCTTCCTTTGTGAAGAAACAATTAGATAAATAAGCCCCTCAACATCTCTCCTCAGTCCTCTCCCATATGTTGGAATTGATCAAACATATTCCAGTGATAATAGCTAACTCTATTTTGGTATTGGAGAAATGTTGAAAAATAATATACTATCGATATAGAACATTAATCTATACTGAAAAGCTGGTAGTTCTCCCTCTGCTACGGTTACCATTCTAATCTATTTCTGATATCGTATTATGAGTTTTAAATTCTATGTCAGTGACCTAAGATTTAAATTCATGTAAACCTCTTCATCCAAGTCACAATTAAATGTGATTCCTACAAATTTGGAGCCTTTTAGGGTAGAATCTATCTATTTTTGGTTTGGTACAATTTTTGTAAACAAAACATGGTATAGGCGGGTAAATACCAAACCAGTATATATAGGTAAAAATCCCTTTTAATATTCCTTTAGAAAATCTAATCCACCTTTTATAAATAATTTATTTTATATCTTTCACCCAACATCATATCCGCACTTCAAGACCTCACAACAAATTCAAATATAGGTGGTTACGCCATGAACGACATAATTTTCTTTAGGCATAATTAATGAATAAATTATCGCGAGTATGGGTAAGATTCCCGTAACATAGTTATGACACCTAATTCTCACATTCGAGGGCATGTAACGCAATTTTAACAACTTCGAATAATAAAACTCTTTAAAATAAATTGAGGCGTGCCATGCCAAATTTTTTTTATAATCCACGGTCCTCATAAGATTAGATTCAAGAGCTAACACTTATAGAAAATGTTTGAAGTGTGCCATAAATAAATTAAATTATCCATGGCCCCCATACAACAACAACAACTACTAGTGTAGTCCCACAAAGTGGGGTCTGGGGAGGGTAATATGTAGACGGGCCTTACCCCTACCCGAAAAGGAAGAGAGGCTGTTTCCAATCGACCCTCGGCTCAGTGAAGGAAAGGCAAAACAAAAACAAAAACAAAAACAAAAACAAAAGAGCATTAGTAACTCCAGCAGAAATAGCGTAAATAATTATCTAAACATAAGAACCATAAATAAAATAGCATGCAATAATATCAGACAGTAACTACCATAAATAACTACCATAAGGGAGACACAATTCAATATACAAATCATCTATGGATAGCCCTGCCAAGCCTCACTCAACCCCGAGTGAGGAGTACGAAAAACTCTAGTAGCCCCTATCCTACAACCCTGATACTAGACCTCCATACTTTCATATCAAGGGCCATGTCCTCGGAAACCCGCATTCTAGCCATATCATGCCTAATTACCTCTCCCCAATACCTCTTAGGCCTCCCTCTGCCTCGCCGTACGCCGACCATCGCCAGCCGTTCACAACTCCTCACCGGGGCATCAGGAATCCTCCTCCGCACATGCCCGAACCACACCAGCCTCGCTTCTCGCATCTTCTCATCCACCAGGCCCATATAAAGGTTGGTATTAAAAATTGAATCTTAGTAGTTTCTTTGGGTGCATTATTTAAATAATTGTCATGGGTATGGGTACAGTTCCCGTAACATAGTTGTAATTTTTAATTACTAAATTCGGGTTTACATTTCATGTGATCCAATTTTAATTTCTCAAATAATGTTAAATAGAACGTGTCACGAACTGCGGGTGCATTTCATGTAGCGTGGTTTAAGACGTGTTTTAAATAACATTGAATCTTTCTAAAAGCATTTTAAATTAATTAAAAGGCGATTATAAAGCTAAAAATGCACAATAGGTTAAAATATGTAATAAACCGGATAGGCCAATTCTAATAGTTTAAGAGACCGTGTTAGAATCGCGGAACGTGAGAATGCCTAACACCTTCTTCCAGGTTAATAGAATTTCTTACCTAGAATTTCTGGTTCACGGACTTTAAAAAAATAAAATTTCCTCGATTTGGGATTTTAAAATAAACTCATGACTTGGAACACCAAATAAATTATTCCAAGTGGCAACTTTGAATGAAAAATAAAATAATCTCATTTTAAATAATGTCATTTTAATTGAGAAACTCTCTTATATCCCCTTCGGATGGCAAAAATAAGGTTTCATAGATTGTAATCTGTCATGCATTATAATCCAAATGAATATTTTTATTTTGGATGGTACTGCAATCTTCCAAATCCAATTGTAAGGAGTTGTGTGTTCTTGTAAGTTTAACTCATCTTCTAGTAATTTTGAATACATAGATTTGACCGTGAGTTTTTCATTATTCGATAATCCCTAATTAGAATTAAATAGTCCACTTTATTTGTATAAATAGGTACATTGATCCTATTGAGTTTATTTTTAAGAGAATTTGTAAGATGAAACAGTAATTCTGTCCATTTTCAATTGTTTTGATCTTTATAAGTTGTGATATTACGCGTAGTATGATCTAAACGTATAGGACCATGTAGTAAGGATCTAAGTGTTATGTTTGGAGAAATTCATGCCTCCATCCAAAAGTTCAATTTTTAATTTGTACCTACTTTCCATTGGATTCCATGTTGGCATTTTTCCCATCATGAAATAATATTGTGCCAAATCTGAGAGGAGTTTTCTGTTAGATGCCTGTTCCTATATTTATGAATAAGAGTGTGCGCCGATAGTTATGTAGGCGAATGAAATACCCTCCATGCTAATCATACCAATAATGCCTTATTTTTTTTAAATTCAATCTATGTACACTTAGACTACCTAAATTTTTGTGCGTGGTAACTCTTTTTTAATTTGCTAAGTGAATCTTTCTTTTTTTGTTGTGTAGTTCCCCATAGGAAATTTCACATGTATTGCTCTATTTTATGAATAATAATTTTAATGATAAAGTAGAGAGTATTGATTTAATGAAGGTAATTCTTCCTTGGAGTGATAGGAAGTTTATTTTTCAGCCTGCAGGTCTAGCCTTAAAGTTATCTAACAAAAATTAAAAATCTGACTTCTTAGGTCTTTGTTGAAACATGGATAAACCTAAGTATTTTGCAAACTGTTTTCTTCATGCATACTAAAGCAAGATAGTATATTTTGTTTTGCTTCAGTGTTACAATTATTTGAGTAAAAGATTCTTGATTTTTAGAAATTAATAGCTTGCTCGGATAATTTGGTAAAAGTATTAAGAGTGTCAATTATAGTGTTGCATCTATTATCATTTATTTTAGACAGAAGGATGATGTCGTCTGCGAAAAAATGATGTGATAGTTGATGGTCATATTGTGAAATTTGTATGGGTTTCTATAATTGGTAATCTACTGATTGAAATATGTTCCTTGAGAGGCGTTCTAAGCACATAATAAATATGTAAGGAGATAGGGATCTCGCTGACGAATATCCTTAGATGATTTAAAGAAGTTGGTACGTGACCCATTTATCAACACAAATATGGTAGACTTTGTAATGAACGACATGATTTTGTGTGGTATATTGAAATAGTGGAGAGTATTTTTTATGAAGGACCATTCAAGCTTATCAAAAGCTTTTTCCAAATCTAATTTGAGCAATATTTGACCCGTTCTTCCTTTTTCTTTTTCTTTTTAAAATGATTAAGAATTTCCTATACGATGATTGCATTGAAGCTCGTTTTTCCTGTTGGATGCTTAATTGTGTTGGTCCATTTATTTGTTGTAGGTAAGCCTTTAGTCTATTTATAATGATTTTAGTAATTAGTTTGTAGATTGTATTGCAAAAATTTATAGTACGATATTGAGTGATTGTTAAGACATTTTTTACCTTAGGAATTAGGCACAAATAAGTGTTTTTAACGTCTTCTAGAATTTTGTCTTGATTGAAAGTATTGTAAAAATAATTAATAATTGAGTGACTCGTTCTACTATGTTTGGAAGAAATATGAATGGGATCCATCGGGCCTGGTGCCTTAAAAGTCTGGACGGAAAATAATGCTTTTTTTTTATTTCCATCAACCTTAATAGTTGTGTCAATTTTTGTTGATCCGCATATGTTAAAGAATTAATCATTGTCGATTGATCTTTCATTTGATTAGAAACTAAGTGTTGTGTTGTGAATAGAGTAGTGTAATATTGATTTATTTGGTCATGAATTTCTATTGGATCATAAGTCTAATTTCCCATGGTATCTTTTAGGCATTTATATGATTACATCTACGTCTTTGTAAGGTTGACATGTGAAAAAATTTAGCGTTAGCATCACCATCGTTTAGCCATTGAATTCTAGACTTTAATTTTCAAAAATCTTCCTCTTGCCTTTGTAAAGCACTGAATTCATGATTTAGTTGTTTCTCTAGGCTTTGTAAGAAATTGCTAGTAGGATAGTGCATGGATTGTTGAATTCTATTAATCCTAGCTAGGAATTTTCTTTTCTAAACGAAAATATTTCCAAAAGTGTGCTTATTTTAATAGTTTATATTGTGTTGAAAAGTAGTCATAGCTTCAACTATTGAAGGACAATTTTTCCATGACTGTTGAATTACATCTATGAGTGAGGGTTTGTTGTCCAGATTTTTTCAAATCAAAAAATATTATTTCTAGGTATTTTATTTGGTTCAAGTGTGACTAAAAGAGGGCAATGGTCTAAGTATGCACAAGGAAGGTGTTGCATTAGTGTTTCAGGAAATATTTGAAGCCAATCATAATTTGCTAGGAGTCTGTCCAATATTTCTAGTATAGTATGTGCATTCCTTCTTTTATTTATCCATATATACCTGCTATTCTTAAACCCTAAGTCAACTAGTTTACAATAATTAATACATTGTGCAAAGGCATCTAACTTTGTATTATCGATGGAATTTTCACCAAAATTTATATTTTCTCTAATTACCTCATTAAAGTTCTCTCCAACTAATCATGGACCCTTATATGAGTCATAGATGCATTTTAAGTTTTGCCACAGTATATTATGTAAAGAGTTTGAGTTATTTTCATAAATTAAAGAAAACAACCATTTAGTAGGGTTAGACCATACCTGGACCATGCAGTGCACCTCCTGTGTAGTTATTTTAAGATCTTCCACTGTTACCATATCTACATTCCGCAGTAGTACTATACCACCTGACATTTCTTGTGCCATATGTGAGAAGTTAAACTTATTTTTTAAGATAGTTTGATCATGCGCACGTGTTTCCGGTAGTACCACTAAGATAGATATATAATTATCCAAAAGTGATCTGAATTGTCTTCTAAATTTTGCATTATTCGAACCGCTACAATTTTATATGATTAATTCATGATAGGTTGTGGGCTGGTAGGTTCATATAGATCAACAATATCACTCATTGCTCCCAATGGAGCTCGGGTGTTCTATTGTCCTGTAGGGTTCTGCCCCAGGAATGGATATTTACCATGGAATATTTCTCCTTCTGTTGGTTCTGATTTACTCTGAAGTTTATATTCCATGTTATGAGTTCGGGAGGACATTTCAGTATGAATTTTTTTGCATACTGCTCCTTTAGGCTGTAGAGATAGAAGCCCTTTAGCCATATGAACTCTGTTCTAGTTTCCCTCATTTCCACTATAATTTGTGATAGCTTGAGCCCTGTTTGCTCTCCTAGTGCATTGGACGATGGAGGTGGAGTTGTTAGAGGACTCAGGAAGGGTAGCATTGTTTCCTGGACGCTCGTTGGAGACATACTCATTTGTGGTGGTGAGAAGGAGTTCATGTGTTGGAATCATGGTGTATAGATCATCCCCGTGTGGTGTTGTGGTAGAATACCCTATGAGTTGATTGAAGTTGTATAGCGGTGGAAATGTTGGGTGAGCCTATGGTGACTATGTTGATGGCGAAGGCCATGTGTGTTCCAACATAAGAGGTGTGTGGATGTTGGACCACCGTGACTGTGTCACTGCCTCCATCTTTTGTCTCATCCCTTCTGTGACAATCTCCACAAGGTGAGTTGGGTTCTGGACTAATAAAATTATCTCCTGATTGTTTAGTTCTATTGCAAAGATTAGAGAGTATCCCTGTAGCCCCATCTCTAAGCACGATTGGAGTGGATATTCCAGTGGTGGTGTTTGGGAAGTGTATATCAGCGGAGTTGTAGGTTGTGGGTGAGGTGCGCCGCTCAGGATTACGCGTGAAAGTGAAAGTGTTGGTGGTTGATCTGGTGGTTTTCTCTGAAGAAGGACATCCACACCATGGAAATACCAAAGCAAGCTAGCTGGCTAGTAAGGAAGCTATTTGGTGCAAGGGACTGGTGGACAACTCACAATGCAACAATGCAAACATGCAGCAAGAATGGGAACTATTGCATCAGGAAGGCATAGATACACTCTACTCCACAATATCCCAAAGTTAATTGGAAAAAATTAGTGCAGGTGTCTGGGTTGCTACCAAAAAAGAAGTTCATACTATGGATAACATGCATAGAAGATTGGCAACAACCGACAGGTTAGCAAAATGGGGCATTCACACTGATCAGTCATGCATACTATGTGGGAGAGACATTGTAGAGAGACATGACCATCTATACTTTGAATGTTATTATTCCCAAAAGCTGTGGCAAGGACTTCTACATTGGATGAAATTTAACAGAATGATAAACAACTGGGAAATAGAAGTGCAATGGTTGACTGCTAGGGTAAATAACAGGAACCCAAAAAAATGATACTGGGAGTGGTGTTTGCAGCAGTCGTATACAATGTTTGGATGGAAAGGAATGCAAGAAGGTTTCGACAGTCGAGCACCGAAGCCACAGACAGAGCAAGGCAGATTGCAACTCAAATACACATCACATGACAGAAGAAGCCAAAATGGATGCCCATTCTGCAGAATTTAAATAGCTATCCGCAATGTACCTCTTGAATACATATATGTTTCCTTGTATATTAGAGGTTAGCTAAACAACAATAGTGTATAATAGCTAGTTGATTAAACTTTGAGATCTGTTCTATAGTCCAAAAGAACAGAGGATGTACATTGATAATTGGTTGAAATTTTATAGAAACTTTTCCCCCATAAAAAAAAAAAGAAAAAAAGAGGTATATTAAATTATTATAATTAAAGAATTGGGAGTGGTGGGGAGTGAAAAATGCTGGTATTTTCCCTTTCCTAAGTCGGCACTGTGAACTAATTTAACAAACCAAAGTTTAAGAGAAGCAAATGTTGGCATAATTCACTTCCAATTGTGGTGTTTTTATGGTTTATTGACAAATCTCCAAGGCTAACATACTCAGAAAACGCAGCCATAAAAACACCACAGTCACTGCAAAAATCAATAAACCATAAAAACACCACAATTGGAAGTGAATTATGCAAACATTTGCTTCTCTTAAACGACACCTTCAGCAGATATAATAAACCAAAAACTCTGCAATTCACAATTCGTCTTCTTTGCCATCCTTTTTTAATTGGTAATGGTTTTATTAGCTGTGCTAATTATGTGTATCAATTGTAGTTGCTATTATCTACAACTTATAAATATAATTATTAGGTGTAAAAATTCATGTTTTGATTGGTTGTTAATTGTAGTTTAGTAGTGTTAATTTTGTAGATTAATTATAGTTGATATTATTTTCAGTTTATATTTGTAGTTATTTTGTAGACATGTAGATTAGCTGCGTTAACTACATGTATAAATTGTAGTTGTTATTATCTGCAACTTATAAATGTAGTTATTTTGTAGTGTTGTCAATTAGTTGTCTTAATTTTATAGATAGATTGTAGTTGCGATTGTCTATACTTTTACAAATGTTGTCATTTTGTAGTCATTCTGTAGTTCTTACTGGTTTTATTAGCTGTGCTAATTATGTGTATCAATTGTAGTTGCTATTATCTACAACTTATAAATACAATTATTAGGTGTAAAAAATCATGTTTTAATTGGTTGTTAATTTGTAGTTTAGTAGTATTAATTTTGTAGATCAATTATAGTTGATATTATTTCCAGTTTATATTTATAGTTATTTTGTAGTCATGTAAATTAGCTGTGTTAACTACATATATAAATTGTAGTTGTTATGATCTACAACTTATAAATGTAGTTATTTTGTAATGTTGTCAATTAATTGTCTTAATTTTGTAGATAGATTGTAGTTGCGATTGTTTATGTTTTTACAAATATTGTTATTTTGTAGTCATTCTGTAGTTCTTACTGTTTTTTTAATAATTATATAGGTATTATTATGTAGATTAATGCTTATTTTTTTAATTAAAAATGTGAAATAATATTTGTTTTGTGCAGAATGGACATTTTTTGCATCACATAAGTGAGGTTACAGGCATGCTAGTAAGACCTAGAGAATGCAAAATAACAACTATAATTAATCTATAAAATTAAGACAACTAATCAACATGACTACAAAATAACAACATTTATAAAGTTGTAGATAATAGCAACTACAACTTATACACATAATTAACACAGCTAATCTACATGACTACAAAATAACTACAAATATAAACTGTATATACTATCAATCACAATTAATAATATAAAGTTGTAGATAATAGCAACTACAACTTATACACATAATTAACACAGCTAATCAACATGACTACAAAATAACTACAAATATAAACTGTCTATAATATCAACCACAATTAATCTACAAAATATAAAGTTGTAGATAATAGCAACTACAACTTATACATATAATTAACACAGCTAATCTACATGACTACAAAGTAACTACAAATATAAACTGCATATAATATTAACCACAATTAATCTACAAAAATAAGACTATTAAACTACAATTAAATAACCAATTAAACATAGATTTTTACAGCCAACACAATACTAAAACAAGTGTAGGTATTAATCTACACAATACCTACATAATTCTTGAAAAAAAAAAACCAATACGCCATTTGTAAACTCCCCTACCCCATCCTATTCACACAAAAAATATACAATATCCACCATAACTACATAAACACCACAATACCCCATTTGTAAACTGTATAATTTAAAAACTAGCATATAAATATAGAATTTACACTTCTGACTGTAAAAAATAGCCGGTTACGGACTATCATCACTACAACGGACTTGACGCAGAGCCTGGAGAAGTTTAGAAGAGTAGATTTGCTACTCGTTTTGAGTTCTCCACCTCGATTGATCAAGGCTAGCAGTTGGAACTAGCTCTGCCTCAACTTCCTATATATCTTGGAACTAGCTCTGCTTCGTCTTCCCTTGCAATGGAATCCAACTCCGCCATCCACTCGCTCATATTCTTTCCAGCCAGAGGCATGACTTCCACGCATTTCCAGTCCGGTGTATCAGACAACAATGAAGCAGATCTCCTTTCATTTTGTAGTGAATAAGCGTCGATTTCTCGGTTGAAAGCCATAAATGCCTCATCTTTAGAAGCAACATAGAGAAAGAAGGAGAGAGAGAGAGTGAGAAAGAATAATACGTAAAGAGAGAAAGAAGGAGAGAGAGAGAGAGTGAGAAAGAAATGAGGGAGGAAAAGAGAGGGTAGCACGTGGGGGATGAGTATTTAGTAAAAAAATATAAAATATATTAGTATTTTATTTGTGTGGGGTGTGTTAGATTATAATTGTGTCCAATTAAGAGGACCCACTAATAGTGTGGTTAATTTGAATTATGGTATATAATTAGTAATTAAATTTATGAATGTAATTAAATCAAAAGTTAGACAATGAATGTAATAATTTAGTAAAAGTGGTATATACATGTAAAAATCCATTTTTCAAACGTGTTAGCAAGCAACAATTGAGTATTATTTATGACCTTACCTAGTGTTACCTATGTGGTTATTGTATCCACCGCTTTCCCTTTCCCCGTTGGATCCTCCAAAGGAAGATTGTGTAGTTCATTTTGTTGTCAGTGTTGATTGCTCTTGTTTTATCTGGTAGGTAATTTTTTTGGATAATTGACTATTTTTCATTATCTTTTATAGGAGTTATTGATGTGGGGAAGAGGTATGTGGTATAGGTGTAGTAATAGTTGTATAAAATTTAGTGGTGGTGTGTGTGAAAATTGACAACTCCAATGTGCATGCTCAAATCTTTCACATTTTATATAGAGTAAGTTTAGCTCTTTGTGGAGTATAACCTGTTTGTGAGTGCCTATATCAATATGTGTTTTCAGTGGTTTCTCAAATGATACCTTAATGCATATCCGAGCGTACCTCCCTCTTGTTGTAGAAGTTGTACAAGTATCAATTTTTAGGAGTTGCCCTAGCTTGTTTCCTACCTTTTATAGTATTTGAAAATCATAAAACTTCGTTGGAAGTTCTGAAAGGCTTACCCATAGAGCATCATACGTTAGTTGGGTTGTAGAAGCAATAACTTTAGGCTCCCAACCGCGAGAGGAATGATTTAATATGAACCAATACCCTTCACGTAAAGCCTTAACTATATTTTCCTCATGATGAAATTTGATAAGGAAAAAATTGTATTCCAAGTCAATAAAATGAATTTCTTCGGTTTTATTCCATAAATTTGTTAACTTGATTTTTAGCAGTTGGTGTCCAATCAATTTTCCAAAGACCTTTACTATTATAATTTTTTTTCAAGGAATGAACAGTCGAGATTTCTCTTCAACTATTAATGGAATAAAATTGTGTAAATCATTTTCATTTAATGTTTTATTTGATGGGTTAGGAGTTTGAAATGTAAGTTGATAGATAAGAATTTGAAGTTAGTGTTTGAAGAAAGGAATTATTTGGCGCGTGGATTTCGGGTTTGTCAATTTGCATATTTTGTTGATTTCCTTTCTTATTTTATAATTTATAGTAATAGGAAAACATTAAAAAAAATCATTTTTTGTCCGCAATTTCCCTTAGTGGATGCAAAGGCGTTAAATAACTAGCAGCAAATTACTGTCTCCGTAGTGGGGCGTCACTTCGTCGAATACCAAAATGCTGTCTCCTTTAGTGGCAATAAGTTTTTTTGACTCTTACTCTGTCCCACTAGACTTGGACAGGAACGTGGAATATGTATTATTAGGTAAAGTGTTAAACCAAATGTGCTTTATTCATATATATCAAAATAAAAAAAGGAAATTATAATGAGACGGTATTTTATCCAAATTTAACTGTAAACGGAGTTTACAAAAATTTAAAACTTTTGATACGTAAACATATACTTCCTTCGTTTTAGTTTATGTATTTTCGCTTTCGTGATTCAATTTAACTAACATTTGAATATAGAATCACATTAACTTAATATTTTAAAGTTAAAATTTAAATATTCAAAAACTATACGAAAAATGCTATAAGTTGTAATTCTTCTCATGTTAATATGTTGAAAAAAATATTTAATATAATAGTCAAGTTTACAATATAGTTTTAATGTCGAAAAGTAAAAAGATTCACATAAATTAGAACGGAGAAAATACAAAATATCAAAATTATTTTTCTAATTGAATGATGATGCGAGCTGCACATGAAGGGGGACCCAAAAAGTCATTTCACTAGGGATAATTGGAATGCTTAAATTAAATAGTTTTAAAAGAAAACTATTATTTTTTTGAAATAATCTAAAATAAGAGAAAATATCGCATAAATTGGAAGAGGTGTAAAAAATAGTACACTATTCTACGAGTGATTTATAACAGTAACACAAAACGATTGAAATAAAGTTACACTAAGTATTAGATTTCCGACAGTTGTTTATATTCCTATTTATAGGCTAAGCCAAATAATGGATTAATGAGAGAAAATTCTTGGGCGCAGAAATATTTACTCTCAATTAGTGTTTCTTTTTTCTTAAGAGAAGAGTAAATGAAATTATGAAAGCAGGACAAAGCCTTTTATCGAAAAGAGCGAGTCACATGGGAGATTGTTAATGATGTTAACTTAATTTACACACAAACATAACTTCAAAAAACCTTAATTATGATCCCCAGGTGCTCATCATCTTCATGTCATGCGTATTTACACACCTATGTTTTTGACTCCGATCCGTTCTTTTTCAGACTCGGTACAACAACAATCCAGTATAATTTCACTTAGTGGGATTTGAGGATGCTAGTGTGTATGCAGACCTTACCCTACCCTAGGATAGAGAGGCTGTTTCCAAATAGAAACCCAGTATCCTTCCCTCCAAGAACTTTCCACCTTGCTTTTGGGAAGACTCGAACTCACAACCTTTCGATTGGAAATGGGATTGCTTACCATCAGAGCAACCCCTCTTATCTCTTTTTCAGACTCATTGACTTAAGACAATTCTTCTTTTCATCCTAGGATACTCCCATTCTATTGATTGACATATATTACTGTTCTCTCTCTCTCGGTCAATGAGTAGGGAAAATTTTCTTACCTTTGCTTGAAATTATCGCTAGCTAGCAGCAAAGGCATGTCCCAATTAGTCGGACTCTCTCTACCTTTTCGTGGTATTTAGTTCAGAAGATTTGCTACAATTAACTCTGACTTTCCCTTCATTTTTCTCTTGGTTTCTGCAACTTCGGAGGATTTGCATGTAGAGAAAAGTTTTGTGTAAGTATCGTTGCGACTATCTTACTTAATTAAGCTCTTTTTTATATCTTAAGATAATCTTCTCGTTTTCAAATTTCAAGTCTCAGGATATACTTACATGCAAAGTGATTTTTGAAATATACTTTAGAAAAGTAAGGAACTGAGACTGAGTCAAGTTTCTGTAGTTGCTTACATCTGCACGTCAACATGTTGGAAAAAGACCATCTCATAAGAATGCGTTTTTTTTTTCTTTCTAGCTTCTCCCAAAAAGGAACAGAGGAAAACCTTTTTGTTTGAGACGAAATTAAGCTTCTACTGTTGTTGTGTTTGGCTTTTTTTTTTTTTAAATTCTACGCATGCAATATAAAACATACTTACACAATCAGCTAAATTTATAAGTTAATTAATTACAGGTAATTCTTTATGCCAAATCTTGACTTAGTACAACCCACTCTATTTTTTATTTTTTACTTTTACATTGTCGACATACATAATATAAATTGTTTTCGTTTTTGTATTTTTGATAAAAAGTTGTGTAATTTTGAGTAAAAGAGCCATATATATGCTGATCAGTGGTAGGCGAGATCTTGCTGCAATAGATGGAATTCATTGTTGTTAAAGCTACATAAATGTCCTTTAGAGCTAATAGCTAGCTGCCATATCAAGAATTTTTATAAGCGGTATCATTTTTTATATTTATCCCTAATATTTTAACTTCTTACACATAACTAATAAAAATATTCGACGAAGTGGTATCCCGCGATACCACATAGTACAAGGTGTATACGCCCTGCACAGTGGCATGCATAAATTGGAGTTGAGTCGTGATCTTTCTTTCTGGTAAATATTTCAGAGTGTTATTAGATTCTTTTCTTTTCTGTGAAGACTGAAGAAACAACAATTCTTTAAGCAAAGCAATTGCAGTTCAAGGTGCCAAGAGTACTGATGAACCCTATAAGTCTCACCTTCAAAGTTACGTGATATATTCTTGGGCTGATGGACCGCAAATTAAGCCGTTTCCAAACGAAAAACACTTAACCTATAAGCAATGCATGTTTATATTTGCAAATAATATAACTGGAATTGGCTTTATTTTTATTTTTTAAATTATAAGTACTACATAGAAGGTAGGGTTGTCTTTTTGACACCATATTGCCAAGTTAATTAAGCCTTTTCCGACTTTAGGCATGGAACTCAATGGTCCAATTTAATTTTTACCCCTTACTTGTGGATACAATATTTTTGCTAATGAAAACCAAGAACTGAAATTGAAAATTAATTTGCCATTGTGCACCTTTTGGAGTTCCTTTAACTGAACGAATGCCAATATAAAATAAATTCAAAAATAAAACATGGAAGTAGATATTATTAATCTAATACTACATAATGTAACATTTAAACGCATTCGAAATATCCACTGGTTTACATAACCAAAGCAGTTGCTATCATACCATAACATCGATCGATAGCCATGCCTGACAAAATGAAAATGCTTCAATTACATCTCAAGCAGCTAATAAAGATGGCTGCACAGATAATTCACCTATTCTTTCATCACCAAGCAGTTAATTCATGTTCCCTTAACTTAATATTAGTTGAAAAGGTCATATATGTAGTTTTCTTAATAGTATTATTATGTACAAATAATACTTGATATTTAGTCAACAAAGAACTGTACTTCCTATGATCAGTATTTACTTGTTTTAATTAGGAGGATTTCAGTTCATTTCCATAGATCAATCTGAGAAGAGGAGGATGCCGTTGAAGTATTTTCCGCAGCTGCTTCTTGCTTGTTCAAATTTCTGACGATATTCAAATTTGAGTCATCGGCAGCACCCTGCAAGGTATTCGAGTAATCATTTTCCTTGGAAACCTCCTCTTGGCTAAGTTGAGAAGCTACAAATTTGTCAAGCACTCGCCAATCCATCACTTGATGATCATCTCCAACTAGTTCATTAGTGTTGCTACTAATATTGTTGTGGTTTCCACACTGATGCACTTGATTATTAACGTTAATGGCAAACACTGGCATTGAACTGCATGGAGGTGGTGGAAGCAACTTAGGACTTTCTAAAAGAGGAAGTTGAAGAAATTGCTGATGATAATGAGGCCGTGGGATTTGGTAATGCAAATTATCCTGCTCCTTCTTGCAAGGGTAATTAGGATATTGGTATGTGAGGCTAGACTGAGAGTACTGTTGCTTTGGGGAGTCCATTTCCGGCATGAATGAGACTTGATCATGATCGTACCATATTGGTGACTCACGCTCACTTTCTTTCCTCATAGTTGCTATTCTCTTCTTGAACACTCTACATACCACCCATCCTTCTTCCTGTCGTAGTTTTAAGAACAATCAATGAGTGATTCAACTCAAGAAAGATTTTAATTTCTGCACATTTAAAACTATCAGGTCACCTACCTAAAATAAGATTAGGACAAACTATCATTCATAAAAGGTGGTGACCTGAAAAATCAGGTAGATGTTAGGGCTTAGCCACCCTAAAGACACTCTTAACATTATGTGATACTATCTGTATTTGGTCAAACTCGCACGGTTTTTGCAAAAAGTTTAACATAACTAACTTCTCTTTTCGTTTCTATTTTCATGTGGGACTTTATGCGCATACATCCAACAATAGAGGTTATAATGCACTGTTACAGTCATGTAAAAGAAAATTCTTCATGTAAATTGTCCAAATAGCCTTTGGAGGAAACTAAATGATATTTGCACAAGTCCAAAAAAATATATTTGGTTGTCATGTAGCTTGTATAGTGGAGTTATGGTTTGATTTGATTAGAAAGACTTTGCATGTGGTCAACCAAAAGATATGATCTAATTGATTAAAGGTCAGCTTGGTGTACTAAGCTTTTACTATGTATGCATAAGGTCCGAGGAAGGGCCGGACCACAAAAGTATATTGTACGCAGCTTTACCCTGCATTTCTGCAAGAGACTGTTTTCATTGCTTGAACTCATAACCTCCTCGTCACATGAATAATTCTGGATGTAAAAGGCATAAGGTTTGAAATTACACAAAATAGAATAACTTGCCTGAGGAGCACCATTTGGATCAGTCTCAAGTCGATATTCATGCATAATCCAGTCAGATTTTTGACCATTTGGAGCCCTCCCTTTGTAAAACACCAAAGTTTTTCTCATGCCAATCAAGTCATGCTTGGAATAAATAGCTTTGTCTCTTCCTGTTGCTTTCCAGAATCCTGCTGCTGTTGCTCTATTAGTTCTTGTACCAGTTGGATACTTTTTATCTTTGTGGCTGAAGAAGTACCATTCATTCTGTTCCTCCGTCCCTATTCTGCATAGTTCTATATTCAAAGAATTTCTCCCCGTTATATTTTGAGTATATGAGTCAGTGGATTTTTTTAATTATATCTTAATATTAGTACCTTGAAGATCCCATGGTTCAATCTTGTAGAGGTCCACATCTTTGATAACATCTAGGTCAATCCTTCTGGAAGTAATTTTTTTCCTGAGGTAATAATCTACTAGTTCTTCATCAGTTGGATGGAATCGAAAGCCAGGAGGAACATGTGAAAACGAATTCATGATCTTGCAATCAACACTGTAATATTCACAAGAATAAAAGAATATCATATTTCAGTACTTAACATTGAAAGCTTGGTAAGGAGATAAAAATGCAGACGGAAAGTTTCAATATATCTAGTTTCTGATATTTAATATTTAATGTCAGATTATGATATATTAGTGGAGCACAAACAAACGCAGTCACTTAGTTTCTTGATCAACCAAATGCTTGGAGGAGTATGGGAATGCTGCAAAATAAATTGGAGGTCGACTCCTTGTTTCATTCAACTAATTGGGCATGTAACTAATTAAATCTCTTAATAACACGGCTCGTATTCTTTTCGAAATGTAGAGAAAAAGGTGCATATGTTATAAAAGTCATCCGAATTTGATGAATTGTCCATAAAATATCAAAAAAATTATCAGGATTTGCTACAATAGTAGACTTCTGGTCGAACAATTACTAAATGGTGTGTGTTGTGTGTGTGTGTGGGAGGGGGGTGCCTAGTTCTATTTGATTCTAATTAAAGAAATTGTATATTGCTTCAGTTTCAATTTAGATGACATACTTTCCTTATTAGTCCGTTCCAGAAAGAATGACTCATTTCTATAATATACATATACATATGAGAACGACAAACACTTCATCTGAACAAGCATATGAGAAGAACAATTACTTCACCTGATGAAGTCTATAAATGCTAAAGTAATTTAATCTCATTTAAGTTTTTGTTCATAAGGCTAAATCATATAATGCTATTTTATAATGAAGTAGTGTTTGAAAAAGAAGTGGTCTTGGGTAGAAAATCATCAGGGCATTTTTCAGTACTGGATGTTTAATTCTGCAAAATGAGGTGCCTTAAAATTTTTCTAAACAATTAGAGAAGCATACATTAATTAGTCTTTCGCTTTCAGCATTTGGCTAGAGATAGACAATTTACTTTATTCTTTTAGTTTCTCGAATCATCTTCGACCAAACTGCAGTGCTGTTATTCTCAGGATCTACTTACAACATTTCATCGTCACATTGAAACAGATAAATTCGATTAATTTCCAGCAAACATTATTATATTTTGCTTCACCCCTCACACTGCGAACTGCTTGGACTAGATATAATGTCGAACTACATGAAGAAAACGAAATAAAGAACATTGAGAAAAGGGAAATATATAAAACAGAAAATTAGATACTAGTTATTTACAATGAAGTTTATAACTCCTTAATTAAATTTGACATGAGAAAATGCTTGATAGAAATAGATTGCTTATTTTCTTGGAAAAGCATTGTTGATTGTTTACATCGAGTAGTCTACGATTCTTAAGGATAGTTATAGCCTAATCCAAAGGAATGACACAGTATCCGCATGAATATTTTCAGGTCCACATTTTAGCAATTACTGTCCTTTGACTTTATTTTGCGTACAGGTCAGAAAGCGAATAAGGAGGATGGGCTCTTAATAGCCTAGTCCACAAAATGGCACTATTGCTGTAAGTCTATAAATCTCTATTGCTCGAAAAGATTAACCAAGAATTGATTTAGCAATTATCGTTTAACCCAATCTCTAAACAGATTATTATGAAGCATATGATAGTGTAGGAGTAACAAAATAATGACCGTCATGATTTAGCGTGTGATATCAGCAGAAACACATTAATGAGTGTTTCTTATCACAAGATTACTAGTCATTGTGGGGAGAAACCAACAAGCAAATTCAAAATTGAAAAGACCACATTAATCAAACAGTTAGCTAATTCCTGCGAGAGCACCGATTAGAGCTTAATTATAAGCTCATTAATAGAACACAAATCACTTATAATTCATGACTAGATAGCATAGATTTTGTTAAAAACAAGCATAAAGAGATAAAGGACAAGATCTCACAGGTGGAGTAAACCTTAATTTTCAAGTGCACAGATCTGAGCAAAGTCAATTTTGAGCAGAGAAGAATAGGGTTTTATTCTTTTCTGCGGTCAGAAAGTAAGCTTTCCAAGTCAAGAGAAGGGTCCAAGAACAGGTAAAAGACAAGAGACAAGACAAAAAGACTAAAATAGGAAAAAGGAAGAGTTCAAAGTTTGATCCTCGGGAATTGTGGAACTTGTAGTTGTCGCTCGGACCAGATCCCGAGGAGAGGAAAGCTAAGAAGATGACAAATGAACGAAAATGGAAAGGGGCTGAAGGAAATGGAAAAACGATGAACTAATAGGGTTTTATAAAGCCACTCCACCCAACAAATAGAGAGGGAGAAAAAGAAAAAACCCTAATGATGAAGGATAATGTAATAGAGTAGTAGTAACTACTGACAAGACCTCAAAATTAATTGATCATATGTTGTCATTTTTTGTTTCGTTCATATTTTGATTTTCTACTTGATATTAGGTATTTGCTTTGAGGTTAGATTAATCTTTTCGAGCAAAGAAATCTCTTTTTCGGATAAAACGCTCCTGCAAAAAATAATATAATATCCATAACTTGAAAAGTCAAAACATAAAAATTTGATTAAAAATAGAGAAATATTTACCACTTTATCACAACCTTTAATAGTTATTTTCTCACTTAGCAGAATTGTGGGGAAAGCTTTTGGGCGCCAAAAAAGGTGGCAAAAAATTGGCACACAGCGTGTGGGCAACTGCCATATCCACTCACCCACCATTGATAATGACTTTCTTATCTTTTTTCTTTTATTTTCTTGGTTGTTTTTAGTTATGGTCATAGAGAGAATAACATGGAAGAGAATATTTTGTTTTTGTTTGAATGTCAAAACATAGAGGAGATAATAAAAACAGTTCTATGACAAAGAGAGGAGGGTAAACGGGGGATGTCAAGAGAGTAACGGGCGTGTTCATGATTCGGTTTGGATAGGTTTTTCCCTAAAAAGAAATCAAACTAAGTAAGTCGATTTTTAAAATATTAAAATCAAACAAAACCAATTAAATCGATTTTTTTTATCAATTTGGGTTTTGTCAATTTCTAAGTTATTTATCGATATTTTTACTTAAATATGAGACTTACACAACCAAACTATTCCGGCAACTACATTTGCAACGTTACACTAGCAAATCAATTGATCTTTAAGAAATCTATCATTTACCAAGATTTATTATGATAATTGAATCAAATAGTGATGAATAATTTAAGTAATCAATTTAAAATCAATTATTTTTAATATGATATAAATTCTTGTACTTAGCAAAAGAAATTTCCAATCAAACTAGAATGTAAAGGCAAATAATTAGATGATTATAATAGTAAAGAACTAGACCAAAAATATAAATGACTAATATGTTAAAATTTTAGAAACTATATATATATATATATATATATATATGGTTCGAGTTTTTCCGGTTATTTTTTAATAAAATCAAAATCAAAACTAATTTTGATTATTTTTTAATATTCAAAATTAAAATCAAATTAAATCTAAAAAGCATGAATCTTTTTTAGTCGATTTGATTTGATTTTTCGAAGTTTGTGAACGCCCCTAACGGCAATCAGCTTACATATTGAATTTGCACAGGTGATCTCCCGGAAGTCCCTACAAAAAGGAACCTTATTGAGATTGATTAATTCAAAATATGCAAGTAATAAAATCTTATCTTGGTTTTGTTCTTTTACAGAGGTGACGTAATGGAACTAAATCTTCAGGGAAAAGAATTTTAGGATTGGACAATATTCTCCTCATTTCTAAAAGAGGTAAACAAAAGATGGCCCACACAATTCAAACCATGGTCATTCTCCCTAGTCCCTACCCTTTCTTGTGAATTACTGAAAATACTGCTACTTGGGACCAGCTGAACCAACGAGCTAACATTCATTCACCTCTTTTTATTGGGGTGAGGGTTGAGTTTTTGTGATCTAACTAAATCTAATTAATTTACGTATGAGAATCTCACATTGAGGGATAAAATATCACTCAAATCCAACTATATATCTAAAATTCGAATATAAAACCTCTAGTTAAGAATGAAAAATATTTACCTTTTCATCACAACATGCATCATTTCACAGCAGTAAAAAAAAGAACGCGCATTTCTCTATGTCCAAATTTGCTTTACGTATTTTCTCTTTCATTTCTCTTTTCGTCACCTTTTAGGTTCTCCCGTGGATGGGGTTTTGTAACTGAATGCTAAAAGTTTGGACCTTTCTTGTTAAGTTTGAAGATTGATTTAGTTGTATGAACAACGCGGCAATGATTCGGCTTAATAACCGATAGAGAATCATAACGATGGGAGTCTGGTAATTATGGATTTAAGCTCTCTTTCCCCCCTTTTTCAAGTTTAAAGTTAAATACCTCAACTAATTTACTAATGAATTCCACCTTGCTAAAGAAACCAGCTTAAGCTATAATTATTAAAGTGTACCAACAAAAAAAAAAAAATTTGTATTTTACGAATCTTTTTAAGGATTCCAATATTCTGTTGGTATGCAGTTAAAAGCAGGAGAAGAGGGAAGAAATAAGCAGGAGTAGATATTTGGTTCCAAGTTCAATAACCGTATAAAATATATAAATGTACGAGACATGATTGAAGTGTCGCAGAATGTTGTTGCCCGTGACTAACACGCTTCCTACACCACCACCGACTGTCATCATTATACAACTCTCTCTATATGGCTACTTAATTATATACTCATATATGTAAACCTAGACTATTTCAGCTGATGGAGAGTCGTGAAACGGAGCTTGAAGCCCGTTCCAACAGTTTGTAATTTGGCCGTTCTGCTGCTATGTACCCTAAACTTATTGCCCTTCATAACTATGGTATTGACAAAGTAACATTTAGAAAAATAGAGAACCATAATTATGCTAAAAATCACGAAGACATTAATGAAGTCAGAGAATTCCTCCTTGATAGGGTGAAGTTCTTGTGATTAAAAATAGTGAAGAACAAGTTTCGCGGCTTTTGGTATAGTTCAAAATGTTTTACATAGAAAATAATTTGTGGCTAAGTTTTTATTCCATCTGTTCCAATTTATGTGAACATATTTTTCTGGGCACGGAGTTTAAGAAAAAAATTAAGACTTTTGAAATTTGTGGTCTTAACAAGTCAAAAAGGGGTCAAGAGTATTTGTGTAGTTATACAAATTTCTCATTAAGGGTAGAATTAAATGTTAAGCTAAATTATTATCAAATTTAAAAGGGATCATTCTTTTTGAACGGACCAAAAGAAAAAAGTATGTTCACATAAACTGGGACAGAAGGAGTATATGAGTTGGATGATACATACATTAGAATATGGTGTTCTAGCGATAATTTTAATTTCACTAAGTTAACAACAGTATCTAAGTATTTGTTGAAGTAAGTATAATGGAGCATTTAAGATATCAGTAAAAAATACGATGCATACTCATAGGAGGCAAAAATCATCTTCTTCCTTTTACTGGAAACAACGAAAACACATCCAAGAAATAATTGAAAAAGAAAAACATGTTGGCTAATTAAGCCAAGTAATAATGCGGCGGCTTGAAGGAGAGATAAACGGGGAAATGACAAATGGGTGGAAAGCGGGACCCAGGGAAGGAGAAATGATGGGGGTGTTTGGAGCCCGTTCACGTTGCGGCTCTACAGAGTCTAGCGTGGGCTAGCCAGCATCATTAAGCTCACCTTCTGCCTTTGCGGGTCCCCGTCCCGTTACTCCACCATAATATATCACATGTTCCAATTTTGTTACGTACCCTTTCTTCTCCATTATATTGTTATTCGTTTCGTCCTATTATAATACTATTAGCACACGGCGAGAACATTTTGATTTATCGCGCAGTAAACTGAAAAAAGTATTTAATTTTTATAACGAAATAAGTGAAATAATTATGTGTTCCACTAATGCAAAAAAAATATTAATGTCCACGGGAAATTTATAAGTGATGATTTAGTTATCCTGGTGTTAGTGTCGTGATTTTGTGTGATAAAAATAATATTGTGTCACTTTGGTGTTAAAGACACATAGTTATGTAGTAACTTTTTACGAAGTTTACTCGGATATTAGATAGATAGATAAGTCAATTTTAGCTTTTGGATAACCTTATTTTTGGGTCAGGAACCAAGAAGAGATACAGTACATGTACACAATGAGAGATGGCTCCATACGCATGCAGCTCCCATGTACATTATATTTATATTTATAAACCATTACATTTTTGTGCATGCAATTCCAGAGACAGACAGAAAAAAGAAAATCTTGTTGTAATCAAAAGCATGCGACATGGATGACAAACGTCTTATAGTAGTTTTTATGACCTTTTTATTTGTATCCAGTACAAGGTATCAGACGAGGCACGATATTATCTTGCTTTTCTTAAACTTATGTAGTGAGTTCTGTTGGTGGTGTGTTTAAATTAGGATCATATGTTAGGATTCTTTTCTTCTTATTGCTAGCCGAATGCTATTTCTCTTCTCCTTTGTCACTCAATTCGTAGCGGAGCCAAAATTTAAAGAATTTAAAATATATAAAAATAAATATATTGAAAAAAGAATGAGAGTTAACACATAATATATATTGATGGTGATATATATATATATATAAAGAATATATATGTATATTCTTTTTACCTACTTACATTATGTATTTTTCCTGCAAAGGAATATCATTTGACAACTCTTCTTATAAGGTGGCTCCGTCATTACAATCACCATCAAATAACAAACTCTTTTTTTTGATATTTGCTTAAAATTATACTGAAACTCTTTTTATTTTTTCTATAGCAGGTTACCTAAGGATAAGTTTATACATCGCACTACCAGAAAAAGGACTTATGGCAACAGTTATTTTAGCAACGGTTGTTCAACCGTTGCCATAAATAAGATATGGTAACGGTTATAACCGTTACAATAGAATTTAGGTGATATCAGCACACTTACGCTAAATAACCGTTGCAATTGTAAATAACCATTGCCATATATTAATCTGGCGCAACAGTTATGTAAACCGTCCCAATAAATTTATCTACTGGAACACTTTTATTGTAAAAAATTCTATTGGAACAGTTATTTTTTCTCTCCTTATTTTACCCCCTAAATTTCGTTATACCCGCCAAAGTAACCCCTATTTATTTTATTTTTTAATAATTTTAATAATTTTAATAATGAATATTATGTGAAAAGACTATTTTTGCCCTTTCCCTGTTAAAATGACAATTAATCCAATGCTATACCTATACCCTCAAATTAAGACCCTCATCTTCGAATAGTACTGCACTGAACCTCAGAGACATCGATTGCAAACGCGTTTATCTCCAAAAATCTTCCTCTCTATCGTATTCCTCTCTATCGTATTCCTCTCTTGCACTATCTGAACTTGGTTTAATCGGTTTTTACACAGAAGTTTTGTTGATTAGTGGGTGTGGCGAAATTTCTGGTATCGTGAAGTGGGCGGCGAAATTTTGAGGCATCTGAGCAAATTTTCTCAAAATAGGTTCTCTCCCCGAATCCCTAAATCCAACAGCAGTGATTTTAGCCATATATGTTATTTTGATGCCTTTTTTTAAACTCTTTTCAATCTATCCATGGAGGTTTTCGACTTGCTCTAGGGCCGGTGTATTTATATTTATATCGATTTGCTGTAGGATTGCTCTAAGGCTGTGAATCTGAATTTTTTCTTAATTTTTTGTTTCTTTTTTAAATAATAGTGGCATCTCCTGGCCTTCGCGGACACATTTTAAGTGGAATTTTATGAAAGTTCAAAACATATAACAAATGAAGAGCTTGTTCAATTAAATTCAACTTCTCTATTTATTTTAAGAGAGCGGGAGAGATAGAGAGACCTTTCCTGATGCTCTTTCAAAGACAACAACCATCTCTAGCACAAATTTGCCTTTGCCAGTTCCCAAATTATATGCAACACAACCTAATGCAAAATATTAAAGAGAAGAAAAAAATGATATCTTCAATAGATTAAATGAAAGAGCATAGTCTTCAATTGAAAGTATAAGGAAATGTATCGTTTTCCCGCAGACAAGTCAAAAGAATTCAGAGCTTAACTTTATTTTGAAAAGGATTTACTTACCTAAGTCAAAAGAATTCAGAGGACCCTGCCAAGATTTTCCCTTCTTTTGGCTTCATTTAGAGTTGTTTTCACTTGGTTTCTTCGACATCACTTCTGTGTCACATTCACCCAGTAAAGTAAAAGTAATTGATATTAAATGCACGATTTTATCACCATTAACATAGCAAAAGTATAGTTTAAATGCAAGATAAGTCGGTAAAAAACCAACTTTTCATTATTATCGTTATTCTTAGCTTATTAGATATGAAAGATTATGAAGTGTTTTATCTTTTTATTCATATAATTTCTTGATTATAATTACAAATATTTTCAGGTGGTAATGTCAACTAAATGTTTACGTTGCCATAGACATTTAGAACCGTTCCGATAGATATTGCAAACTATTCCATAAAGTGTGACAAATCGATCCAATAGAAACAAAATCGTTACGGTAGCTCAATAAAACTGTTACAATAGTTGTAAACAAACGTTGCAATAGCATACATAACTATTACAATAAACGATATTCTAACTGTTCCAACTATTATAGTAAATAATATGGTAACGGTTTACAATCGTTGCACAAACTTTCCGGCAACGGTTTTTAACCGTTGCAATTAAAATAAATACTCATTGCATCAGACAAAGGAAAACCGTTGCGATAGTTGTATCTTTAGCAACGGTTATGACAACCGTTGCCAAAACCCTTGCTGTAGATCTATTGGCACACAAGCGGATCCGTTCCAATACATCTATGGCAACAGTTTTCCTATCAATTGCAACGGTTTACCTGCTGTTGCCATAAGTCCTTTTTTTGTCGTAAAAGTCAACAGGAGAATATGACGTATTACTTGGTGAAGAAGGACCAGATATTTGTTACATTTTAATATAGTTTATTTGTATCTGTTTCCCCCAAATAAGTAGCTCAATAAACTGCTAACACATATTTTTGTATTGAGTTGTCCGCATTAAAAAAAAGATAAATAGAGACGTCAATAAATATTTAAAAATTAGTTAAATGTACGGAATTGTACCTTATCAAATCAATTTTTAGGTTTCTTTTTATAAAATCGTAAATTTTTATGTAAATCTATAATCATTCTGATAATTAGGGTAAAATTTTCTTTTATGAAAATAAATTAAAAAAATAATCGAACCGCACCGAATAAATTTACATGATTAAACTATATGTATATATTAAGTTTAAAAATAACAAAAGCATTAAATTTTTTGTTGGGCCTTGGAATTATGAAAACAGTTACAAGCCCACAAACAATTAACTCAAAATCCTAATTCTCAAATCTATTATGCTACTCCTATTGAAATTAAATTATTCTCAGCATATTCATTAGCAAGACACAAGGTATTCTATTGATTATGACTAGAAAACTACAAGGTATTGAGTATATTTTCTTTCGTATAATTTAGATTATTATTTTTGAATATTAATCTGTTATAGATCTTAAGTTCTAGGTTGATTAATATCTTTTCACTTGCTGTAATTCATATAATTTTTTTGCTTTGTTCCTTTTAAACTGATATAGAATAGTTGATGGATCTATACTTTGTCCATCTTTCACGTTTTCTTAATTCATCACCTTTTAAACAGTAAAAATACCTTTAGAGTTTTGTGATGTACCATAAAAGTGCATAAGTTATTGCATTCTACTTCTACTAGTGACTTTTACAGGGCATTAAAAAAATGACCAAAAATTAAGCGAATCTTACTAACATCGAAAAGAAACCAACATGATTGAAACAATTTTGAAAAGTCTAATTTTGATTATACATAATAGAATAATCAAACACTTAATACTACACAAACTTATAAAATAATCAGCCGAACCAAACCATTGAACACCCTAGTTTTTAACATATAAATGGCTAAACGCACGAACATACTCTTGGGTCTTAACATTCTGAAAAAAAGAACTAATTTCTGCCTAAAATTTGAAAACTTTTATGAATAGAATTTTATTTAAAGTAAATGTCTATCTCGTAGAGAGTTTTACTTTTGTGGCTAAGTCATTTTTCAGTATAAATAGAGGGGTCTTACCCAATTGTAAATCATCCCAAAATTCAATAAGAATTTTCTCTCTCTTTCTCTGCAATATTGCTCTTCTACTTTTATTGTTTCATCCCACGATATCAGCATGGGACTCTACTGTCTCAAGAAGATTAAGGTACAACTTTTCTCCACTTTTAATTATGACTGATATTATGAAGAGAAAGTTCGTTACCCTTGAAATTTCGGGCAAGAACTATATGTCATGGGTGTTGGATGCTGAAATCCATTTAGATGCAATGGGTCTTGGAGACGCCATTAAAAATAAAACTAAAGCATCCACCCAAGACTGTGATAAGGCCTTGATTTTCTTACGCCATCACTTTGATAAAGGGTTGAAAATAGAATATCTCACATCAAAGATCCACTTGTTTTGTGGAATGGCTTAAAAATAGATATGACAACTTAAAGTTGGTCACTCTTCTGAAGCACGATATGATTGCACTCATCTGAGGCTTCAATATAATTCTAGTATTTGTTTTGAAAAAATAAATAATAGTACATGTTTTGATGCATAACACGTTGTCAGCTTTCTATAATTGCATTACACATGTGGTTAATTAGTTTTATGTGATTGTAGTTCCGGTGATATCTCGAGAAACTTTGTCATGTTGTTTTCTTTTGGCCTCTTTATGCTTACTAATAATAATCAAGAAGTAGTATCAGCTAAAGAATTATAAAGAAAGAGAATCCAGAATCGGAAATTTATTGGTTATTGTGAAAGAAAAAACAAAACCAAGATTATGCCTTGCTGACTTTTAGTTCTTTTGTAAGTTTTGAAGAGAAATTAAAATGTTAAGAATTGAGAATTATTAACCAGATAGGAAAAGTGACACCGGTGAAGTGTGACACACCCACGAAAATACACGTCTTCTTTTGAAAATAATTAAGTTTTGTAATTTTCAGCCAGCCACAATCTATTAACAGGAATGGTTTGTATCGTAAACAAAGTTTGCTCGAAATTGTATTATAAGTTATTATTGAGTTATTGATTTTACTTTGTCTCTTTTTCGTTATCTCCGAAAATATTAATATTTATTCGTATATTTCTTTTGTATGTCAAATCATGAGAAGCAAATATGGATATCTCACAAAACAAACTTGGATTAAAGTTCAATTGTAAAATTATTTATTTAATTAATTAATGTATAGCACATACAATATTCAAAGAGAAGAAATATTTCTCTCATTTAAATATGTGTAAGGAAGATGTTACTACAATTTCTGGTAGTAGTAAATTAACTGAAGACTCTGCATAGTGGTGGATTATGTCTTTGCATATAATGTTGGATCTAGCATTATGCAAGAAAATAAGGATCTTGAACCTCAATCTGTTTGAGAATGTCGACAAAGACTTGTTTGGCTAAAATGGCAAGAAGCAATCCAATTAGGGTTGAACTCACTTGCAACATGTGAAGTTTTTGGGCATGTAGTCCAGACACCGAATGGCGTTATGCTTGTTCACTATAAATGGGTCTTTGTATGCTAGAGAAATGAGAAAAACGAGGTACAAAGATATAAGGCACGCCTTATTGCACAAGGATTTTCAGAAAGACCTAGTGTCGATTATGAAAAGGCATATTCATCTGTTATTGATGCAATAACATTCCATTATCTTATTAGTTTTGCTGTCCATGAAAAGCTTGACATACATTTAATGGATGTGGTTACAGCCTACCTTTATGGTTCACTTGATAATGAGATATATATGAAAATTTCAGAGGGATTCAAAATGCCTAAAGCAAATAACTCAAAGCCCCGAAAAATGTTTTCAATCAAATTGCAAATATCGTTGTATGGTCTAAAGCAATCAGGACGAATGTAGTATAATTGTCTTAGTAAGTATTTGTTCAAGGAAAGCTATATAAATGATGCCATTTGCCCATGTGTTTTTATAAAGAAAACAACATTTGAAATTTGTTATACTCGCCGTATATGTTGATGACATAAATATTATTGGAGCTTTTATAGAACTCCAAAAGACAATTGATTATTTAAAGAATGAATTCGAGATGAAAGATCTCGGAAAGATAAAATTATATCTTGGTTTGCAAATTAAACATTTGGCAAACGAAATTTTTGTTCATCAATCTGCCTACATAGAAAAGGTATTGAAACGGGTTTACATGGATTGAGCACATCCATTAAGTAGTCTGATGGTTGTTCGATCACTTGATGTAAATAAGGATCCATTCCGACCTCAAGAAGAGAATGGGGAGCTACTTGGTCCTGAAGTACCATATCTTAGTGCAATTGATGCACTAATTTATCTTGCTAACACTACAAGACCTGACATAACTTTTTCAGTTAATGCCTTTGCAAGATATAGCTCTACTCCTACAAGAAGACATTAGAATGGAATCAAATACATATAGCGTTATCTAAAAGGAACTACTGATATGAGCTTATTTTGTGGCAATAATTGCAGTCCCGATCTTGTTGGTTATGTCGATGCTGGGTATAATCTCAAACAGGTTATGTGTTTACCTGTGGATGTACTGCCATATCTTGGCGATCGACTAAGCAATCAATCGTGGCTACTTTTATCTAATCATGCTGAGATAATTTCTATTCATGAAGCACGTCGAGAATGTATACGGTTGAGGTCTATAATACATCTTATTCGAGAAAAATATGGTTTGACATGTGATAAACTACCCACGATTTTGTACGAAGATAATGCAGCATGCATAGCTCAATTGAAGGGACGATTCATAAAAGGAGATTGGACAAAGAACATCTCACTAAAATTATTTCTCACACATAATCTTCAAAAAAAATAGTGATATCAATGTGCAACAGATTCGTTCAAGTGCTAATATGGCTGATTTGTTCATAAAATCTCTACCGACGTCAACCTTCAAGAAGCTAGTGTACAAGATCGGGATGCGAATGATCAAGGATGTGAATTGATGCTCTCATCAGGGAGAGTTAATGCGCGTCGCACTCTTTTTCCCTTACAATATTTTGTCCCAATGGGTTTTCCTTGGAAGGTTTTTTACGAGGCAACTAAAATGCGTAAAATTAAACATGTGTACTCTTTTTCCTTTTCTAAATTTTTTTATCATTACTTTTTATTTTAGTTAAGGTTAACAAGACACATTACTTATCGAATAGACATTCAAAAGGGATTATTATTAATAAAATTTTATTTAGAGTGAATGACTATATTGCAGAGAGTTTTACTTGGTGACTAAGTCATAATAGAGGGTCTTACCCCATTGTAAATTAACCCGAGATTCAATAAAATTTTTTTCTCTCTTTCTCTTTAATATTATTCTTCTACTTTTATTTTTTCGACACAAAAACTACAAAATTAAAAGAAAAGTGACAAAAAACTCTTGTTTCTATACGGGTAGGATGGAACGGGGTAGGACCAGATGACGTGCATATAACATCTTGCTTCCGTTCGGTTTAATGAGAACCCCGTAACTGCTTATATGCCCCCGTTTGGATGTCAACATAACCGCAACCAATGTTATTGCGGCAACTATAATACTTCTTTGGGCCCTACTTGAGGCTCCATCATAGCAGGGCTACTCTACTCCCCTACATACTCGGAGGAGTTCTTTTCATATTCTTCAAGTGGGCTGTCTTTGGGACTCTTTAAAAATAATGAGGGAAATACTTAAAAAAGAAGAAAAGAGAGGAACTACTTAGAAAATGCTAATTTATATTCATGACTTATTCTAATTTATAGGTTACACCCTTGATTTTTTTCTTGTAACATTTACAGCCAATTTGCAATGATTACTATGGACAGAAATAATACAGAAAAGTGAATTTTTCTTTATTTATATTCTTAGAGGAGGTCATTTCCTCCTACATTTGTTTTTGCATTCGATGTGCTTGACGCGTTGACGGCGATCACTTACATTTATAAATTTGGTAAAATTTATATGGAATTCATTGATGCAATGGACTCCCATAGTATTATGATATGTTTTTGGTGGTGAACAAAGTGGTGCAATTAAATTAGAATTGTTTACTTTCTATAATAAAGGTTAACATCTTATTTATTTTAAATAAATTTTATTTAAAATATTATTTTATAATATTTTTTATTATTTATAGTAAAATATTTAATTTTGGTTACCTCCTACCTTAAACCCACTAAATAAGCTATTCAGTTGCACTATTTTCTTTATCTCTTTACTTTGATATATGTCTGTTCTCTTCTCTCATTCCCTAAACATATGCTAAACATACCATGCTCAATCTCAAAATTTCTATCACCCATATGATCTACCATTTATCAAAAACACATGATGCTCAACATAAGGGAAGGGAGGTCCAAAACACAGAAACAAAGAGAAAAAGAGAGAGGATGAAGATCTTCTTCCCTCTGGGAATTCCAGTTTTACGAAATTTTATAGCAGTTTCGTCTACTTTTAGAAAATCTTGGCCTCGATTTTCTTGAATCAGTGCCCTCTTCTCTTCTGATATCAAAAACTTCGAAGATATCAAAATTTCGACATGAAATTCGTGAACACTAGCTTCAAAAACCCATTTGAAGTTCTAGTTGATACTAATTACCTCAACATTAAGGGCTTATTTGAGTTTTTATGTCAGACAACTGCTAATAGAATTAAGAATAAGTCGGTAAAGGTTGTTAGGAAAATATTTAATGTAACTAATGATTACACAGAAGAGGAAGAGGCAAAAGTATATGAGGAAAATAAGTGGGCCTTTCTGTTGACTAGTTTGTGTTTGTGATTTTCAGGGTTTGAAATTAGTTTCTGAAAATATATCTGATGGTTATGGTATAGAAAATCTTAGCCTCGATTTGCTTTAATCAGTGCCCTCTTCTCTTCTGCTTCCCTATGAATTACAACCATATTGTTCTTTATCTTTATATGGCTTGAAATCTTGTTCTTCATCTTCATAAAACTTGGAGACAGTGAATTTTGATCTAGAGAAAGACAATATGAGGGACAAAGAACTATTGGGTTTATGATTTTTGTGATGAAAAGAGTTGCTAGTTCTTGATTTTTATGCTGTATTTTCATGTATTTCATTATATGCGTTGTCTTTTTTTTTTTTCCATTGTAATTCAATGTATCTGGCTGTATTTCATGTATTTTGTTGTATTCACTGTCTTTTTTTTTATTGTATTTCAATGTATCCGCTTGTATTCTATGTATTTCATTGTATTCATTGTCTTACTATACGCCATGAATGTATTTATATATTTTTTAATTAATATAATTTATATATTGAGATGTATTATATAATTTTTCTGAAGATTGCTACGTTTTTGAGGTATTTTTCGGCTAAAAATCTTTTTATAACTTGAAATACAAAATTTGTGTGTTATAATTGATTTTTTTGAGTTATATTAGGAGTCTATTATGTTAATTGATTCACTTTTCGTTTAAAAATAATGTAATCCCATGTTTCACGCTGTGAATACCGTAAAAAATAATAATCCGTCCAGCTGTATTACCACGTTTCACGGCATGAATATAGTCAAATACGACAATTGATTAACTAGACTTCCTTGATTCACGCCTATTTTTGCTACTGTATTCATAAATACGGTAGCTTATAGAAAACATATTTATAATCCGTAATATAACAAATGATATCTATAGATAGCTAATTACCACTAAAAGATAGTGCTTTATGAAAATTTCTCATTAAAGTACAAGTAACCCCTTACTGGGTATGTTGTAAGTATTGTGGTATTGTCCGTTCACTTACCTGTTGTGGTTATTTTTGTTTTGGTACCTTTTATTGTTACATATCTTTTCTCTTATTTTTTATGATATTATTTCTTTCCCTATTGAACCGAGAGTCTTCTGAAAAAAATCTCTCGATCTTTTTTGAGATAAAGGTAAAGTCTGCGTTCTTTATTGGATATGTTGTTATTGTAATTCTCCAAAAATGTGGAGCAAGTATGGTAAACTTGTAATGAGTACAACAGAGTACTCAAGTTAAGGAAAGCGTATGAATACAAGTAGGGCTTAATGGATAGAGATTTTTCTTATACCTCATCATTTTGTGTAGAGGATCGGACATCACTTTATCAAAACGCGTTATTTACTAGTAGTATAGTATATGTCAGGTCTATTTCAAATTTCAGTATCCAAAACCAAAAAATGAAAATAACAAGATAGAGAAGAATGATGAGTAAGAGCTACTAATTAATACTTTACACAGAAAGTTGACACGGGATATTGTGTAATTTATCAAATTTTCAATCAATACTCACTAGCTATAGGGATACATTCTTTGAAAATCGATACGCAAAGTATCTCATGTTCACGCAAAATTCAGAAAGGATCGCATCTCATTAATAACTGCTATTACAGTAATTATTAATAGCGTAAAAATCATTGTACTCTATTGTAGATAACTTAGATTATTAAACAGTAACTACCCGTGTATCCATACTTGCATTATCTAGCTAATACTACCCCTTAATGTTTTTAAAAAAAATTTAATTGGCATTTTCCCTTAACTTATGCTTTATCCTCATTAATTGTCAACACTTTTTTTGGTGTACGTAAACTACCGTGAGAGTCTCTTGATGGGCATATGAAGATTATGCTGGGCAAGGATGAATAGCCCCCAACAAGCATGTCAATTTAGATTAAAAGTTGTCTGCTGCATTTTCTCAATTTATTTCTAGCGAAAAAACTGCTCTTTTAGCTTTAATCAAGTGCTTTGTTTGACATTTTTCTGAGAAGCCATTATTGATTCATGTTAACTTTTTGTCTTTAGTTGAGGTGAAGGGCCATTCTTCACATGTAATATCTCTCTCTCTCTCAGAGTAATTTAAAATTCTTAATATCTTATCTGTCTAGACGGGGAACATTCCCTTTCGTACCAGCCTCCAGTGGAGAAAAA
Organism: Nicotiana benthamiana; assembly: GCA_034376525.1. Classification (NCBI taxonomy): domain Eukaryota; kingdom Viridiplantae; phylum Streptophyta; class Magnoliopsida; order Solanales; family Solanaceae; genus Nicotiana; species Nicotiana benthamiana. The sequence continues at coordinate 50,027,494 of CM067325.1, read as the reverse complement.
GAAAAGAAAAGAAAAGAAAAAAGAACATAGTGAAGTTGTTCCTATACTTAATTTTGATAGAAGTTGGATCGAATATGAAGGCCAGAATTGAATTTAAATGCACTTTTAGCTTTGTCAACAAAGTTTATAATTAATCTCTTTTGGCACGCACACGTAGGTGTTAAAAGAAAAGTTGCTAGACGGACAGTGGCTAAATATCAATCGCTACTGTCATCTTATTACTGTTAGTTACTTTTTTGAGGAAAGGAAACACTCACCTAATAGCATATATGATTATACTATAGGATTTACTATGATTGCATTTTGGTTTACAAGTCTCATTCAAAATTATGCTCACAATTATGGCTGTAATAATATGAATAAAAAGTAATAACAGTTCAGGGTTAAAATAGTGGATAATCAAATCATTACAATTTCTCCTTCAATTCAGTAAATTTGTGGAATCGTATATAGTTTTTCATTTCATGTGCATAAAATGCCATATGGCAGACGCAAGCAAAGGGAAAGTTAAAAGACATATATTAAGAAGATGCATTGTTTTTCCTTTTAATTATATAAATTCTTAGGTGCATATATCAACCGTATATACGTGAAAACGTGAAGGAGGGCTCTATAACTATGCCGCACTGCTTATAAATCCTTTAAAAAATGTTGTTGTTATGAAATATTATATTATGGTGGATGTCCATAACTCCTATAACACCCACTACTTTTATCCATTATCTCCATAACTCCCACTACTTCAATACTTATGGTTGTAACTCCCACACCTCCATGATTTCCCCCATGATCTTCCTCCATGATCTCAAAAGCTTAATGACATATTTATGGAATTCTTTTAGTATACCTCTATGTAGTATTATAAATAGAGGATGAGAAATCATTTTGTAATATAATTGGATACATAGAAGAAATATATTCTCTTCTCTATCTCTCTCTACTTTATTGTCTATCTTTTTGTTTATTACTTTGAGATAAGTTTTGTAACACGTTATCAGCACGAAGCTCTACTATCTCAAGAATCTCTTTGAGAAAATTAAGGTATTTTTTCTCCTCCAAATTTTGTTTTAATTATGTCTGACATTATGAAAAGAAAGTTTGTTGCCCTTGAAATTTCGGGCAAGAACTACATGACATGGGTGTTGGATGCTGAAATCCATTTGGATGCAATGGGTCTTGGAGACGCCATTAAAGACAGAAATAATGCATCCACCTAAGACTGTGTTAAGGCTTTGATTTTCTTGCGCCATCACCTTGATGAAGGTTTGAAAATTGAATATCTCACAGTCAAAGATCCACTTATCTTGTGGAATGGCTTAAAAGAGAGATATGACAACTTAAAGTTGGTCACTCTGCCACAAGCACGATATGATTGGGCTCATCTGAGGCTCCAAGACTTTAAGTCTGTTTCTGAATATAATTCTGCAATGTTTAGAATTACTTCTAAATTGAAACTCTGTGGAGATACTATAACTGATTATGATATGCTTGAAAAAAACGTTTACAACGTTTCATGCCTCCAATATGGTTCTGCAACAACAGTACAGAGAGAAAGGTTTCAAAAAGTACTTCTGAGCTGATTTCTCTTCTCCTTGTGGCTGAGCGAAACAATGACGTGCTCATGAGAAATCACGAAAATCGACCCACTGGGTCTACACCATTGCCTGAAGTAGATAAGGTGTATTCCCATTATGCTAAGCGTGGAAAAGGCTATGGCTTTAATCATGGTCGTGGTCGTGGTCGGGGTCATGGCCGTAGACGTGGACAAGGAAGAAATTTTTCTGGTGTTAGTCACCCCCCAAAGAGATATAACCACCAAAAGCGGAAATGGAATTATGAGAATCCAAAAGCAAATAGTTCAGAAACTATATGTTATCGTTGCGGTGGAAAAGGGCACTGGGCAAAAATTTGTCGTGTACCAAGACATTTGGTTGAGCTTTATCAAGCATCTCTAAAGAGTAAAGGCCCTGAAACCAATTTTGTTTCTGACAATAATTTTGACATCACCTACTTGGATGTGGCAGACTTCTTTGAGCACCCTGAGGGGAAAATAGATCACTTGATCGGTGATGGATCCATGGTTAAAGAAGATTGAGCAGTTTGATATTTTTATTTTACTTATTCGTAGTAGTTAATGAATAAACAATTATCATAGTTTACATAAGTTATCCATTATTGTGATATGGTTCAAATTTTATATTTTCTGCTTTAAGCTAGTAAAGAATATTTGTGATAATTATCTTTTATCTTATGCTTTATTTCATCTTATGCTTTATTAATATCTTTTTGTTTATTACTAAAAATATTATTTTAGTAATAATCTAAAGTTTTATAACTTTAGATTACACATTCATCTTATGCTTTATTTGTAGTGATTTTTCAGTAAGTTAATCGATTAACATAACAGATAATCGATTAACCAATATATTCTATTAAACTGGACCTTTTCCGCAAGGCATGTTAGTCGACTATCCGATTTAGTTAATCGACTAACCTCAGCAGATTTTGAAAATATTATTTAATTATTAAGCAACGGATACAAGAGTATTAAAAGGAGAATAACTATGATAAAAGATATTTCTTTTTCATAATGACCGCACTGAAACTATTATGTTGAATCGTAGACTTAAATTTGTTTATTCTCATAAAAAAAATACTAATATTTTCGTATATTTCTTTTGTATGTCAAACCATGGGAAGCAAATATGGATATCTCACAAAGCAAACTTGGATCAACGTCCAATTGTAAAAATATTTCTTTAATTGATTCATGTACCATACATACGATATTCAAAGAGAAGAAATATTTCTCTCATTAAGTATGTGTAAGGCAGATGTTACTACAATTTCTGGTAGTAGTAAATTGATTGAAGGCTACGGAAGAGCAACTATAACTCTGCCTAAAGGAACAATATTTATCATAGAGAATGCAATGTTCTCTTCCAAGTCCAAGAGGAACTTGTTGAGTTTTAAAGATATCCGGCAAAATGGATATCATATTGAGACAATAGATGAGAATAATCTTGAATACCTCATCATTACAAAGAATGTCTCTGGCCAAAAGAGGGTTATTGAGAAGTTCCCATCTTTATCTTGTGGCCTGTATTGGACAAAAATTAGTGCAATTGAGGCACATTCCACAGTAAACCAAAAGGTTATTGATTTCAATACTTTTGTACTTTGACATGATCGATTGGGACATCCTGGATCAATTATGATCAGACGGATTATAGAAAACTCATATGGGCATCCATTAAAGAATTTAAAGATTCATTTAAATAATAAATTTTCTTGCACTTCTTGTTATCAAGGCAAGTTAATTATTAGACCATCACCAACAAAGGTTGGAACTGAGTCACCTATGTTTTTGGAACGTATACAAGGGGATATTTGTGGACCTATTCACCCACCTAGTGGGTCCTTTAGATATTTTATGATCTTAATAGACGCATCCTCTAGATGGTCTCATGTGTGCCTATTGTCATCACGCAACCTTGCGTTTGCAAAATTAATGGCACAAATAATTCGATTACGAGCACAATTTCCTGATAATCCAATTAAGTCTATTAGACTAGATAATGCTGCTGAGTTTTCATCCCAAGCATTTAATGATTATTGCTTATCAATTGGGATAAAAGTGGAACATCCTGTAGCTCATGTTCACACTCAAAATGGTCTTGCAGAATCTTTAATTAAACGTCTGCAGTTGATTGCAAGACCATTACTCATGAAAACGAGGCTGCCCACTTCGGTTTGGGGTCACGCCATTTTGCATGCAGCGATGCTAGTTCGTCTCAGACCGACGAATTATCACAAATATTCCCCGTTGCAATTAGTTTTGGGTCATGAACCTAATATATCCCATTTAAGAATTTTTGGATGCGCAGTATATGTGCCTGTAGCACCGCCATACCGCACCAAAATGGGTCCGCAAAGAAGGTTAGGAATATATGTTGGGTTTGAATCGCCCTCCATTATTCGCTACCTCGAAACATTAACAGGGGATTTGTTCACTGCACGATTTGCAGACTGTCGATTCGATGAGACACTTTTCCCAAAATTAGGGGGAGAAGTTGGTGAAACCAAACGGGAAATTTTGTGGAAAAATCCATCATTATCTCATCTTGATCCACATACCTCTATTTGTGAAAAAGAGGTGCAAAATATTATCCATTTGCAAAGAATAGCAAATCAAATGCCTGACACATTCACGGACTTGAAAAGGATAACAAAATCTCACATCCCCGCAGAGAATGTTCCAATCCGTATTGATGTCCCTATTGGACTATCTTCTAGTGTCATATCTAATGAGTCGAAAGTACGCCTAAAACGCGGCAGGCCATTAGGTTCCAAAGATCGAAATCCTAGAAAAAGGAAAGCAAATGATCAAAATGACACTACGAAAGAATCTCATGAGGAAATTCACGATTTAATAAATTCTGAGATTCATGAAGAATCCATTGAGCCCGAGACTCAGGAAAATAAGGAACTATCAATAAATCCAATCGATATTGAGATAAATTTTAATCGAGTGGATATAATGGTGGATTATGTCTTTGCATATAATGTTGCATCTAGCATTATGCAAGAAAGTGAGGATCTTGAACCTCAATCTGTTGGAGAATGTCGACAAAGACTTGATTGGCCAAAATGGCAAGAAGCAATCCAATCAGAATTGAATTCACTTGCAAAACGTGAAGTTTTTGGGCCTATAGTTGAAAAACCTAATGGTGTTAAGCCTGTTGGCTATAGATGGGTCTTTGTACGCAAGAGAAATGAGAAAAACAAGATACAAAGATATAAGGCACGCCTTGTTGCACAAGGATTTTTATCAAAGGCTTGGTGTCGGTTATGAAGAGACATATTCACCCGTAATGGATGCTATTACTTTCTGTTATCTCATTAGTTTTGCTGTCCTTGAAAAGCTTGACATGCATTTAATGGATGTGGTTACTGCCTATCTTTATATCTCACTTGATAATGAGATATACATGAAAATTCCCGATGGATTCAAAATGCCAAACACTCATAATTCAAAGTCCCGAGAAATGTTTTCAATCAAATTGCAAAGATCTTTGTATGGTCTAAAGCAATCAGGACGAACGTGGTATAATCATGTCTGCTCGTTCTCCCCTCTTCAATTCCCAATGAACAACAGAAAGCACTAGGGGAATGAAATCCTGCGCCTAGAAAGAAAGGTAGGGGAAATAGCCCTTCTTAGTGAGTATTTATTAAAGGAAGGCTATATAAATGATGCCATTTGCCCATGTATTTTTATAAAGAAAACAACATTGGAATTTGTTGTATTTGCCGTATATGTCGATGACATAAACCTTATTGGAACTCCCATAGAACTCCAAAAGGCAATTGATTATTTAAAGAAGGAATACGAGATGAAAGATCTCGGAAAGACAAAATTATGTCTTGGTTTGCAATATGAATATTTGGCAAACAAAATTTTTGTTCATCAATCTGCCTATATAGAAAAGGTATTGAAACGGTTTTACATGGATGGAGCATATCCTTTAAGTACTCCGATGGTTGTTCGATCACTTGATGTGAATAAGGATCCATTCCGTCCGCAAGAAAAGAATGAAGAGCTACTTGGTCCTGAAGTACCATATCTTAGTGCAATTGGCGCACTAATATATCTTGCAAATACTACAAGGCCTGACATAATTTTTTCAGTTAATGTCTTAGCAAGATATAGCTCTGCTCCCACAAGGAGACATTAGAATAGAATCAAACATATATTGTGGTATCTAAAAGGGACTACCGATATGGGCTTATTTTATAGCAATAATTGCAGTCCTGATCTTGTTGGTTATGCTGATGCTGGATATTTATCTGACCCACACAAGGCTCGATCTCAAACAGGTTATGTGTTTATCTGTGGAGGCACTGCCATATCTTGGCGATCGACTAAGCAATCAATTGTGGCTACTGCATCTAATCATGCTGAGATAATCGCTATTCATGAAGCAAGTCGAGAGTGTGTGTGGTTGAGGTCTATAATACATCATATTCGAGACAAATGTGGTTTGAAATGTGACAAACTACCCACAATTTTGTATGAAGACAATGCATCATGCATAGCCCAATTGAAGGGAGGATTCATAAAAGGAGATAGAACAAAGCATATTTCACCAAAGTTATTTTTCACACATGATCTTCAAAAGAATGGTGATATCAATGTGCAACAGATTCGTTCAAGTGATAATATGGCTGATTTGTTCACAAAATCTCTACCAACGTCAACCTTCAAGAAGCTGGTACACAAGATTGGAATGCGAAGGCTCAAGGATGTGAATTGATGCTCTTTTCAGGGGGAGTTAATGCGCGTTGCACTCTTTTTCCCTTACAAGGTTTTCTCCCACTGGGTTTTCCTTGCAAGGTTTTTAACGAGGCAACAAAAATGCATTTTGTTAGATATGTGTACTCTTTTTCCTTTTCTAGAATTTTTTTTTCCCATTGGGTTTTATTTTAGTTAAGGTTTTAATGAGGCACATTATCTTTGGACATCCAAGGGGGAGTGTTATGAAATATTAGATTATGGTGGATGTCCATAACTCCTATAACACCCACTACTTTTATCCATTATCTCCATAACTCCCACTACTCCAATACTTATGGTTGTAACTCCCACACCTCCATGATCTCCCCCATGATCTTCCTCCATGATCTCAAAAGCTTAATGACATATTTATGGAATTCTTTTAGTATACCTCTATGTAGTATTATAAATAGAGGATGAGAAATCATTTTGTAATATAATTGGATACATAGAAGAAATATATTCTCTTCTCTATCTCTCTCTACTTTGTTGTCTATCTTTTTGTTTATTACTTTAAGATAAGTTTTGTAACACTTTTCAATTTCTTTTAAGTGACGAACATTTGGTTCCTTTTTTTTTGTTGTAAATAAAGGTTTTTTATTTACCACAGAGCAATATGTACATAAGAAAACAAAAAAAAAACTGCAGTTTAGTTTACCAACAAACTACGTTGTGCAAAGCTAGCTTCTATCACAACTAATATTTTAGAATGGCAAGACTTTTGACATGTCTGCTTCAAATCTTTTTAAAGAAGCTTGAGGGTAATTTTTTGTCATTTTTCATCAGCCCTTTTGTGCTCTACCTAGATGTGTATACAATTTTTTGGCTACTTCCACATGTATATTTTTTTTCCTTTCAATGTATTCCTTAGCAAAACAGACACAAGAAAAAGCGCCAGAGAAATGATCCTTCACAAGACCAATTCGAAATCAGGTAAAATTTCTTTCTGAAGTTCAGATTTGAATTTGATTCAAAGTTATTTTGCTCGATTAGTGCTCTGTATCAACTTTACTTCTTAGTTTCTAGCTTTTAATCTATTCCCTTTGGGTTTGACATGTGATTTGTGATGAATTTTCCTACTTTCTCTCTCAATTCTCTTGAACTTTCAGGTAAATTTCTTACTCTTTAATATCAATTTTGTTGTTTTTTATGTCTTGTTCTTTTCTTGTTCCAATTTGTTTCAATCCACACATGATCCTAAAATTTCTGAGTTAGGATTTTAATAAATGAAATTGGGGAAATATTTTTTTTAACGGACACTATTATGTGAATAAAACATGAAATTTTAATATTTATGGTTATTTACTTGTTATTGATAAAAATCTATTTTTTCTTTATGTGTGTGTTTGGGGTGAATACAACAAGAGTTTTTGATATTGAAGTTTTTTTTTGTTATGTGGGTTTTTCATTGAAATGTTTATATATTTCAGTTTGTATTTTCTTTGTTTAATCTTATGCTATTTTATGCTGTTTACGTGAAATTGTTTGGTAGTTTAGTTTTAAAAATAGAGGTAAAGAACTACTATAAAATTTGTGAAATTTAGAATAGGCACTACGAATTTTTGAGTAGCTTCCAATACAAGTTATCTTTAGATGTAAACAAATTCTTGCTTTGTTCTACTGATCTGTCGCATGTGTTAGCAAAAGGAGAAAGTATCAGAGTGATTAAAGTGAATCAATAAAAGAATGCATGAATGAGAATCGATCCGTCTTCCCTTCTTTCTCTCGCTATTGACTCTGCAAACTAGTCTTAAAAAAGGGGCCCCCATAGAGAGGCAGAAGATGCAGGAGCCGCCAGCCGGATCGACCAACAAATGATAGGCCAGAGAGATGGGCTCATTCGACTAATCCTTTCTCTGCCCTCAACTTAGGTATCTGAGAAATTTATTCAAAGTACGCTTTCTATTATATTTCTTATGCATTTCCATTTTAAGAAGGATTGTGTTGTAAAAACTAACTTTGAGCATTATATAGAGACTGAAGCATTACTTTCTCTCAGTGACAAAACGCATTAAAATCTCCATCCAACAAGTTTTTTTAATCTCTGTGTTCTTCAGTTGTTGCTTCGATTTTTTGCGCCTTTCGATATTTGATTTTCTTTCACTGTTTATTAATGATTTGAGGTGAGCTTCTTAATTGTTTTTTTGTTTTCCCTTTTCAATTATTTCTGTTTACCTTATGATTCTAGGTACGTTGTTGTCTCTACTGATAAGAGAGAAACAAAGAGAAGTTTTTTTACATACAAAAGAAGTTACCGAAACATACCAAGAATAGGAAGCTGGGTTTTCGGATAAAATAGATTCTCATAAATGTTGGACAGAGTTTGTAGGAAGGATGGTATAACATTTTTTTAAATTAGGTAGTTATAGCTTCTTTTTAATTGGCATTGAGGCAGAGTGGGTATACAAAATCCAAAGAACAAAATCCAAACTGAATGAAATAATGTACATGATTTAGTTTCGGAAGCCACAATGGTAGCCTTATGCAATGCAGAAAATGCAGATAGAGACAAAGCTTAGTCTCAGAATGCAGAATGGTAGCTTTATGCAATGCAGATAGAGACAGAGCTTAGTCTCAGAAGGTAGAAGGGTAGCCTTGTGCAATGTAAGAAATGTGGATGGAGACAGAGCTTAGTCTCAGAAGGAAGAATGATAGCCTTATGCAATGCATGAAATGTAGATGGAGACAGAGCTTAGTATCGGAAGGAAGAATGGTAGCCTGATGCAATACAGGAAATGCAGATAGAGACAAAGCTTAGTCTCAGAAGGTAGAATGGTAGTTATGCAATGCAAGAGATTAAAGGCGAGTAAGAATAAGATTTTTTAGTTGATAGCTGATTGCGATATTGCGGCTGCTAGGGACATCGCGCATGTATTGCGATTATAGATAAGTGATGGTTCTGAAAGTCGTACTATTGAAAAGTATGGGTGTATAAATGAATTGGATAATTTGTTACTCGGGTACTTGCATTTAAAGAAAAATCATGAATTTTGTAAAGGGTGAGGGTTAGTTCGTACCCCCGCTGATTTTGCTTTGCTCGCTCGGCTCTGCTTTGGTGATACTATAAATTTCCTGGGGTAGCGTTGCTAAACAAAGCGATCTCGATAATAGTCATGCAAGGTTTAGTGAAAAGTACGACATAAATATATAACCGAAAATAGTTTTCTTCAAATAAACTGACGACTGCGACGCGGTTCAAAACATTGCAACCTCTCTTGCCTTGGAATTCTTAGGGTTCTCCTTAAAATTCTGCCCCAGTTTACTGGGTTGCTACTTCTAACGGCTGCGTGCGATAACTGGCTGAAATCTGTTTCGGAATTTTAAGGGTCCTCCTCAAAATTCTTCCTTAGTTTCCAATGGGGGGGGGGGGGGAATAAATTTTTTATTGAAATGTGACCGAACCCATAAGGCTACCTACATATCCCCTTTTAAACGGGAATCACATAAGACGTAGTTCAGATTAAATCATATAAGGAAATCATAAATGCTACACATAGTATTGCTCAATTGCGTCTGAATTAATCGGCTTTGGCAAACTTCTCCGTCGATTTCTGCAAGTATAAGGGCTCCTCCTATCATAACTCGATGAACCATATATAGACCCTGCCAATTGGGAGAGAATTTCCCTTTGGCTTCATCTTAATGTGGAAAGATCTTCTTTAACACTAGCTACCCTGGCATGAAGCGTCTTGGTTTGACTCTCTTGTTGAAAGCTTTGGAAATTCTATTCTGATAAAGTTATCCATGGAAAACTTCATTCATTCTCCTTTCATCTATAAGAGCCAACTGCTTGTAGCGACTTTTACCCACTCTACATCATCGAGCTCGGCTTCCTGTATGATCCTTAGGGAAGGAATTTCTACTTCGGCGGAAATGACTGGCTCTGTATCATAAACCAACATGTATATAGCTTCACCACTTGATGTGTGGACTGTGGTGCGGTATCCCAATAAAGCATATGATAACTTCTTATGCCACTACTTATGCTTTTCTATCATCTTCCATAGTATCTTTTTTAAGTTCTTGTTGGCGGCTTTTACGGCTCCATTCATCTGAGGTCTGTAGGCCATAGAATTCTTGTGTTTGATCTTAAAGGTTTCACACGTGGCTCTCATCAAGTCACTATTGATATTGGAACCATTATCAGTGATGATTGATTCTGGAATCCCGAATTGACAAACAATGCGGTCGCGGACAAAATCTACCACGTCTTTCTTAGTCACTACCTTGTAGGATGATGCTTAAACCCATTTGGTGAAATAATCAATTGCCACTAGGATAAACCTGTGTTCATCGGGAGCAGGGGGCTCGATTGGTCCTATAACATATATTCCCCAAGCGGCGAACAACCATGTTGAGCTTGTTGTATTAAGCTCATTTGGAGGCACTTTTATCATGTCTGCATGTATCTGACAACGATGGCATTTTCAGACGTACTGGATACAGTCTGTTTCCATAGTCATCCAGAAATAACCTTCCTGGAGTATCTTCATAGCTAAGGCAAACCGTTTATATGTGAACCACAGGTCCCAACATGAATTTCTTCTAGCAGTTTAGATGCTTCCCCTGCGTCGACACATCTTAGCAATCCCAAATCTGGAGTCCTCCTATATAGGATTCCTCCATTGTGAACGAAATTGTTAGATAACCTCCGAAGTGTGCGCTTCTGAGTGGGATTTGCAAGATCTGGGTATTCTCCTTTTGCCAAGTATTCATTGACATCATGAAACCAAGGTTTTCCATCTTCTTCTTCCTCGACATGAGCACAGTAAGCTGGCTGACCATAGATCTTCAGGGGAATATGATCAATGAAATACTTATTTGGATGTTTTATCATAGAGGCCGGGGTAGCCAATGCATCAACGAACTCACTTTGGACTCTGGGAACATGTTGGAATTTCTTTTTTGTGAACCTCTTTCTCAACTCGTGTACATGATGCAGGTATGGAAGTATCTTGGAGTTCTTGGTTGCCCATTCTTCTCGGACATGATGTATAAGTAAGTCCGAATCTCCAATCACAAACAACTCTTGGATGTTCATATCAATGGCCATCTTGATCCCTAAGATACATGCTTCGTATTCAGCCATATTGTTAGTGCAGGGAAAACTGAGCTTGGCGGATACCAGATAATGCTGGCCTGTTTCTGACACTAGGACTGCTCCTATGCCAACTCCTTTAAAATTTGCAGCCCCATCGAAAAGAATCCTCCAACAATCATAGGATTCTGCAATTTCTTCTCCTACAAATGATACCTCATCATTTGGAAAATACATATTCAGGGGTTCGTATTCTCCATCCCCATGATTTTCCGCAAGGTGATCTGCTAGTGCTTGTCCCGTGATTGCCCTTTGAGTCACGTAGAAAATGTCAAATTCACTCAACAGGATTTGGCGCTTGGCTAGCTTACCAGTGGTCATGGGCTTTTGAAAGATGTACTTCAGTGGATCCATTCTTGATATGAGATATGTAGTGTAGGCACGGATATAGTGCCTCAACTTCTGAGCTACCCAAGTCAGAGCACAACATGTGCATTTTAACATAGATTACCGAGCCTCTATGGGGTGAACTTCTTACTGAGATAATAGATGGCTTGCTCCTTCCTCCTGGTTTCATCATGCTTCCCCAAAACATATCTGAATGCTCCATCCAATACTGCAAGGTAAAGTATTAGGGGTCTACGCGGTTCGGGTGGGACCAAAACTAGTGGTGTTGACAAGTACTCCTTGATTCTGTAAAAGGCCTTTTGGTAGTCATTGGTCCATTTGGTAGCGGTGTCCATCTTCAACATCTTAAAGATTGGCTCATAGATGACAGTAGATTGTGCTATGAACCAGCTGATGTAGTTATGTCTCCCCAAGAAACTCATTACTTCTTTATTGTTCTTTGGTGGTAGCAATTCATGAATAGATTTGACCTTTAATGGATCCAATATCCACCGGCAACTCACGATGAACCCGATTAATTTTCTAGATGGAACCCCGAATGCACATTTTGTGGGATTCAATTTAGGTTGTACCTTCTCAGTCTATTGGAGAACTTCCTCAAATCTTCTATGTGGTCAGTGGCTTTCTTGGACTTGATGATGACGTCATCTACATACACTTCGATCTCCTTATGTATCATGTCATGGAAAATGGTGGTCATGCCTTCATATAGGTGGCTCCCGCATTCTTTAACCCAAACGACATCATCTTGTGGAAATATATCGCCCACGGTATAATGAAAGCCATTTTCTCAACATCTTCTTCATCCATCTATATCTGATGGTACCCAACAAAACAATCAACAAATGACTGCAGCTCATGCTTGGTGCAGTTATCAATCAAGATATGTATATTTTACGAGGGGAAGTCGTCTTTTGGACTGGCCCGGTTGAGGTCCCAGTAGTTGATACAGACTCTAACCTTCCCATCCTTCTTCAGCACTGGAACAATATTGGCTAGCCATGTTGGATACTCTACTACTCCGAGAACCTTATCTTTGACTTGTTTGGTGACTTCTTCCTTGATTTTCAAACTCCTGTTAGGCTTGAACTTCTTGAGCTTCTGCTTTACCGGTGGGCATGTCAGATCAGTTGAGTACTCAAACCAGTCATGTCATCATACGAACATGCAGATATGTCCTCATATTCCCTTAGAAATTCTATGTACTCCTCCCTTTTTGATGGTGACAAATGAACACTGATGTTCGTTTCTTTGACATTTTCTGCATCTCCCATATTAACAACCTCAATCTTGTCCAGGTTGGACTTAGGTCTATTCTCAAAATCCTAACCTCTTTAACAACCTCTTCTGAATCTATATTCATTTGTTCATTGTTTCGTTGTATGTCACAGTCATCGGTTTATCAAGATAAGTAATAGTAATACTGTGTAATAAAGTAAATGAGAGACAGTAATAAGATTACGATTATAAGAAACTGAAGTACTTTGATAGATTTCATAACGGTTTTGAACATCGGAGTTCTTATTTGAAACTAAAAATGCGAAAAGAAAATTAACTAGCTAAAAAAATAATAGATAATGTATGGTGCTTTGTTTAGCCTCGCTACCCCAAAGCTTTTCGGACTCTGGTGGTTCTGATGGTCTAATTGTTGAGATGTGCTCCTCGGCTTACAGCCTCTATGGAAGGGCCTTCCTCCCCATTCTCCTCGAAAATGGCACAACAATCCATGTCATCATCTTCCAAAAACAAACTCCTCATTGTTGTTAGTGCTTTTTCTTCCTCAGAACCATACATGACATCAGCTAGCAGGAATATTTGATCCAAGCGAGGTATCATCTACTCCAGTGTATAATAAGGTCCGCGCTATGGTGGCGAACATTCATTGAACTCTTTCTAGGTATACTCGTATCCTAGACCAAAGGTGGTACCATATTTCTTCAGCTTGATAGGTTTAGCGATCCCTTGGAGGTTTTTTCCAAGTCTCTTTCTATGTTCATATCCGCTCCATTACAGTAAGCTTTAAATTTTGTTGTCCCACCACTTGTCCTTATCAATAGCGTTCACTCGTTCGATGTGATGGTAGTTTCTCCACCTATCTTCCTACTTTCTCCGATCACTGGGATGGTCTAGCGACTGTATATGCGATTGCTACCGTCACCATGGATAATCACCTCTTGATGATTCCATTCATATTTTATTGCCTGGTGTAGGGTTGATGCTACAGCCCAGCGGCACGAATCCAAGGTTGTCCAAGAATCAAGCTGTAAGATGCAGGTACATCTATCACTTGAAAATCAACATCAAACCAAGTAGGCCCCATTTTCAGGCATAAGCTAATTTGCCCGATAGTAGACCTCTGAGACCCGTCCAAAGCCTTAACATTGATGGCCCCATCCTTGATTTCATGCAGCCCTTTCCCTAATGTCCTGAGTGTCACCAGCGGACAGATGTTAAGACTGGACCCCCCATCGACCAGGATCCAGGTGATAAAATAATCCTCGTACTGCATAGTGATATGCAATGCCTTGTTGTGACTCAATCCCTCCGGTGGTAACTCATCTTCATGGAAAGTGATCTTATGACTCTCTAATACCTGCCCCACCATGTTTTCCATTTCTCCTCCGGTGATGTTGCTCGGTACATATGCTTCACGTAGCAGTTGTAACAAGGCATTCTTTTGTGCATCAGAACTCTGTAGCAAAGCAAGGATAGATATCTGCGGGTGTTTTGTTTAGCTGATCAATGACTGAGTATTCATTCGCTTTTATCTTTCTCCAGAGGTCATGGGGCCCAATTTTGGTGATGGTTTGTCGACCAGAGGTCTGCTTACTTGTGACTCAAGCAAGTGTTCTGGAGTATAAACCCTACCGTTCCTAGTCATACCCTGTGCCACAACGGCTTTCCCGAACTTGACCTTTCTTTTCCTCCTTGCCTCGGCTGTGTAATTCCAAGGGATGTCCTTTGTATGGAATGCTGCTACGACCGACATTGCTATTGGAATGGGTACCATTGCCTTGGAGGTAGCACATCAACCTCAAATGGCGTAGGCGCCTTTGGGGGACCCAAACTTTACATCAATCGGTGTTTTCATCTTTGCCGAATAAGTTGCTTCGAACTCAAGTGGTATGGACATATTCACCCAAGAGTCCCTAGAAGGCTATATCTGGACTACAATCGGGTTAAGGGTGACTGTTGGTTTCTTTGGCTCGTCATCTTCTGCAATTAATTCGATCGATCCTTTGGGGTTCCAATCATCCTCTATCTCAATCATGTGAATGCCTCCGCCCTTATGGTCTGGTAGAGGGTTATCTCGGACATTAGAAGCAGGCTTTTTTGCCAGGAGGATCTTGTTGTCAATCAGAGCCTGGATCTTATCCTTTAGGGAGACACATTCATCAATGGGATGCACTTTCATACCATAATTGTATTCGTAGGTTTTATTTGGATTGACCCATTGGGAAGGGTTTTCAGGGGTTATGGCAAGGATAGGGGTAACGTAACCAGCATCTTTAAGTCTTTCATACAGCTGGTCAATTGGTTCGGCAATGGTGGTATATTGTTTGGGAGTTCTGTGGTTGAAATTTTGTCGAGATCGAGGAAGTTTTGGCGAGTGGGAGGTGGTTGATGGTGAGAGGGTTGAGATTGTAGGCTTGGTAGACATTTGCGAGTTAGGAGAATCTGGGTGAAGTAGGCTGACATGTAGGTGGTGGAGGTGATTGGTAATTTGGGGTAGGTTGATATGTGAGTGGAGGTATTGGGTAGGTTTAGTATTGGATTAGGGACTTTGTGCTCTGTGCAACCATCACGAGGCTCACGTCCCTTTTCTCGGATGTGCCACCCGATTGTAGAGCCTTGTTGGTAGAATAGAAAGCTTCAAAGTTTATGACCATACCATTTTTGATTCCTTCCTCGATCCTCTCCTCTAGCTTGATGATGTCGGAAAATTTCTGTCTTTCAATCAGCATCAACCTTTCATAATACTGTGGGTCCTAAGCTCAGACGAATAACCCGTTCATTTGTTCTTCTTCAAAAGCCGGTCTCACTTTAGCAACTTCTGATCTCCAACGAGTAGCATACTCGTGAAATGTCTCCGTAGGTTTCTTTTTTAGGTTCTGAATGTAGAACACACCTGGGCATTTACAATGTCGAATCTGAATGTCCATGAAATCGGACGCCATACTTACCCAATTTAACCACTTCTTCGGGTCTTGGCTGATGTACCAAGACAAAGTATCTCCTTTAAGACTTCTCATAAAAATCTTCTTGTGAATCTTTTCGTCCTTTCCTACTCCGACCAACTTGTCGCAGTATGTTCTCAGATGAACTCTTGGATTACCTGTAGCGTCAAACATCTTGAACTTAGGAGGTTTGTATCCTTTGGCAAGTTTGACATCTGGTTGAATGCAAAGGTCTTCGTAATTTAGCCCTTCAATCCCTTTACTTCCCTCGACGCCCTACATTCTGCTAGTCAGCCTCTTGAGTTCTTCTGCCAAATTCTTGATAAGCGAGTCTTTATCATCAGACTCGGTTGTGTTTGCAATGGGTTGAGTAGAATGTGGCACAGTTTCCACTTAGATGGGGTTGTGTTATGGTAAGGATGAAAATGGTCATTTGTGGAGTTTACAGGTTTTCATATGAGCAGTGGAGTATCGTTGGATGTGTGGCAAGTGCTGCAGTGGTGGTGAAGATCCGGGTGGTTTTGTGGTTTCAGGATGTTTTGTGGAGGTATGGGGTTTTGGGTGTTAGGAAAGTTGTCATTTGGGGTGGTGAGGGAAAATGACAAGCTTTCTAAGTTCTGAACTCGGTCCAGTTCTTCTTGAAATTTCAACAACTTCTGCTCTAATTGGGAGGCACTTTCCTTGGAAACCTGAATACCTTGAGTAACCTCTAGCCGTTCGACTGAGTTCTCCTTCCCGGTGTTGCTAAAATCTTCCATTTCCCTTGTTCTTGTTTCTGACTGGACTAGGATGAGGAGTGGTTGGAGGGCCCTTGGATCTTGTGGAGTATGATAATGATGCCAAAGTGCACGAACTAACCTTTGAGGAGGGGAATAAAACAAAAGTAGAAACAAAAAGGTAGCAAGTTAGTGCGCATTATAAAAAGATGTTGCAATATCTAAACACATAGGGCGAGAGTGTAAATCGAGTCCTAATTTTGGAGCCTCGTTGTGCCCGAGGTAGGCCTAGCGAAAAATTGATTTTGGAGAACTTGTAATGCTAAATGCCTTATTTCTTGATAAAAATAAGACGAATCCTGAAACGACACTAAAAATAGCAGAAGATAAAACGTCACTTATGGCCATGCTCTTATTACATTTAAAGCAAAAGAAAAAGAATCCTAACTACTTAGTCCCAGAGGGACCTTCCCCAGACTCGCCATCCTTAGCTCTATCGAACAGCTTTACTGGCTCACGAAGTCCTAGCAACAAGTAAGCTCTGACCAAGTGTTCCCCATTCATTTCCTTCAGCATTCTGGCAGTCTTCGACCCTCTTGATGAATTTCCTCTCTTGCTACACTAAACCCCGATCCAGGTGCCCCAGACGCTTGTTGGCACTGACAACCATATCTTTCCATTCCTTAATTATCTTTTGGTTGGTTTGTTGAATTTCATGGTGCTCATTTTCGCATTCCCGAATCCTCTTGCTCAATTAGTTGTATTTAACCTTCACTTCAGCCTTTTCATCGATGATCCTGTGACCTCGAGCAGACCCATGTTGACCTATACCATTATGATTGTCTTCTAACCAGTTGGGATAGTATGGAGTATGACCAACTTGGTATATGTCTGGCTTAATAGTGTCCTTTCCTATGACGATTTTGCAGTGCTACATGTGTTGGGATTGGCAATTTTAAGGGCTGTCATCATCCTGAAAGTCGGCCCGGAAGTGGCTCATCTTGTCAACCCTTGATATAACCTACTTCCTACCAGCCTGTCTCATAACTCGAAGAGGGACATAAGGGTAAGTTCCCCTTAACCCAACAAGTATTATATTTTCAGATAGGTTTACCCATCCTTTGGCATCTTTCAGTTGAGCAAACATGTCGGGCATGTAGTTCATCCTCCTTGGCTGATGGAAGGCTATATGATCATCCTAGTCCGTACGCTGAATCTCCTTTCGATACTCACCCTTTAAGATGTGCTCCATGAGCTTGGAGCAACAAGTTGCAACCCTCGAAGTGTTTGGCTCCCTGTCGAAACTTCTCCAAGGCTCGATATATTTCTGCGATGATCATGGGCACTATGCTGAATGGTTGCCCACCAATTCCCTCCATTAATATTTTGATGACCATGGCTAGTCGGGTATGAATCCTTGACTTCTTCATAGGAAACACTATCATCCCCAAGAATACCCTCCAATGGATATGTCCTAATGATGTGTGGGCAAACTAATCAGGATAAGTACGGTAAGATTTGCTGTGACCGTACTTCTTGTACAAGTACTCAAAGGGAATGTACGACTCATTCGGACAAGTTAAATTCAGATTCTTCTCTAGACCCATCCTCTTGAGAAAACCTCGATCCTAGTGGTCCCTAGCATTAGTAGACCCGGAGTTTCCCATGGTATACCAGCAAGTCCTTGTATTTCCTCCAGTAGGGTGTCATATCAATCTCCCCGAAGCGAAACAAAGACCTATCACAATCCCCGAACGGTGTGACAGCTTCAATAATTTTCTTGTTGGGTTGGATTTCCAGGACGGAAGGTAAATTCCCAAGTTTTTTCAGACGAGGGTCTGATCATTGGAATGAAGATGTTCCCATAAATTTTGCAGTTTCGGGTGGACGTTGGTGACCATGCCGAATTTAGGGACTTCGTGCCTCATTTCTTCAAAACAAAGTGTTAGTCCCTTACCCTTGCCAGACTCGACTTATTTAAATATCAATAATTGGCATAAGCAGCATTTAGTTCTCCAAATAAATGAACAGAACGTGCTAGTGTCCGTTTGGGTTCCAAGGAAACCAAGTGGACTTGGACAATGCTATCTTAAAGATTCGTTATTTGGACAACATAATTGACTGGACTAGGTTTTGACAGTGATGCCTGCACCTTTAAACAGAGTAAGGTTTTTATGGGGTATGACTGGTACCCTTGAGCGGACAACTCAAGAGAAAAGGCACGAAACCGTCGACTACACCGTTGATTGACTGGTTTTACCACAAATATGCCTTTGTCAAATTTAGGGGTAATAATATTGGAAGGGCGCGACCACTCATTACAAGCGTTGTTATGGTATTTTGTTTGGTACGAGTGGAAAATGATGTTGAATATGCAATTACAATAATTGAACAAGTTGTCATGTATTGAACATTAGTAAAAATAACAATAATTGCTCGTAATTATAACAATATAAAAGGAAAGCAGTAAAAGAAAAGAAATAAATAGCCAAGTCAGTTTCATAGCAGAAGAAGGAAATAAATAAAGACATTAATGACATTCAGAGAGGCATAGGGTCACAAACAACATGAAATGGTAAAAGCCTTTAAATATTTCCCCAGCAGAGGTTCCATGCAGTCGATGCCCCCTTTTTCTCACAAATCGGGTTTATGACATTTAGGAAGGCAACTCGTTCCCTTTTGGGAATTGGGTTTTTGAATTGAAGAGTCGCTACCCAATCATTAAGTGCATTAGGATACTAAGAAGGTTTTGATTTAGAAACCAAGATTTGGGTAAGGGCTAGAAATTATCTCGAGTGGAAGGTGTTATGAACCACTCAAGATCCACTAGTGTGGTTCCCGACCATGCTAGAATTGTGACTTCAAATACAAGTAATAAATAGGCAAACAAGGATTTCAAATATGAGAGATTATCACATAATGGTTGTAAATAAGTTAAATTTTGAAGAAAAATAAAGAAACTTGAAATTTTGAGGAAACGGTCCGAAAATTCTGAAAAGGGATAAACAAATAAAATGAAGGAGGTTCACAAATAATATGGATCACATTAGTAAAATACATGGTAATCACTCCTCAAAAGAGGGTCTACACATGGTATTGGCGCACCGGTCATCATATCCATATCTACCCTTTCCCACCCCGTTGAGCTATTAAACACGAAATGGTTTTGTTTTTTATTGCATGGTAATACCCGCCCCAATCCTATCAGTACCGGAGGCATTTAGGACTACTAGTACTACAGGGAAGGGAAATTTGGGTTTTGTATGGTTTAAATGGACAAAACTCTAAAGCGACAAACAAAAACATATAAAGCAGATTATGGAAACACATAACAACTTAAAAGGCTTAGATTATCCCCCTCACTTATGGACATGTTGTTTAGCATGTCTTGCAAATACTGGTCATGGCCTGAATTAAACTTAAACGTTAAGGGGGCTGACTGGTTTATTACACATTTTAGATAAGAAACCGAAATCAGGCCTGCCTGCTGGCTTGAATTAATAGAGTCTGATTCTATTAACTAATTTACCTTATAGCTTGCCTAGGTGAGACCTATTGGCATGGTATCTAAATATGAGAGAAGGAACTGATTTCAGAAGCATATTTATTAATAGCAGGAACATAAGTTCTGCAAGCGTTTAAGCACTGTTGTTACCAATTTTAAACTGATAAAATAGTTGAGGGATTCAGATTGATTGATTACTCATATCGACATGCTTTCTAATCGTTGATTTTAACCTTTATGGAAACACATAAATCCTATAGGCATGGTGTCTAGAATATTAATTTTTATTATTAAAACCTATATATGATTTGCCTAATGATGGATACATATGCAGAATTCAGGAAGTCCTATGGACATGCTCTCTATGTGATAGGCAAGAATGCAACATCCTATAGACAGGTTCTTTATATGAGATGTAAAAATGCAGAAGCGGCTGATATGATATAGTATGTATGAAATGCGACACTTATAGGCAGGATTTCTAAAATGAAAAAAAGGGCAGAAGTTCATAGACATGGCTTTAAAAAAATTATAGAAGTGCAAAACCTAGAACATGATTTCTATATGAAAGTGTAGAAGTGCAGAAGACATGATTTCTATGTGAAAAAGCACGGCTTAAAGCAGGATTTCTATATGAAAGTGTAGAAGTGCTGAGCTTGAAACAAGATTTCTATGTGAAAATGCATGACTTAAAGCAGGATTTTTATATGAAAGTGTAGAAGCTCAAAGCTTAAAACAAGATTCTATGTGAAATGCATGACTTAAAGCATGATTTTTATATGAAAGTGTAGAATTGCAGAGCTTGAAACAAGATTTTATGTGAAAATGCATCACTTATGGTAGGACTTTTTATATGAAAGTGCAGAAGAAAATACCTAATGACAGGAATCCACCCTTATGCATACAATAAGTAACTCTCCCTTTGTTAACTATAAACCCCCATGAGTCATTAAAATTAGTACACCCCTTAACGAATACAAAAAAGTAAGAAAAATACATCAGAAAGCAAAAATCCCATCCAAGGAGATCCTGATTTAGACTTCTGTCTAAACATGAAGTAAACCGAGTCCAAAGATTAGATTCCAAAGACTTTCTCTTATTTGGGATATGTTAGAGTTTCCTAAGAGTCTCTAAGGGACTCCGGCCAATGCTTACACCCAAATATATTGCTGAATTATATTATAGCAGTGTGGAAGGGCCAACCCTCAAATGTCCAAGTTAAGAAGGAGCTCAAGGTCCCAAAGCAAGGCTCATAGGAGGGGGACAGAACTTAGAATCTAAGAGATAGAGCAAGTGCATAGAGGGGATTTTGGGAAAAGCCATGACAGACTGGTGGTCATACCTAGCAATTAGGAGTGTTGGCACACCCCAACCAGCCTGTTAGCCACATTGTTTGGGAGTTAGGATCCATTAAAGGATTGTTTAGACATGAGCAACAATTAAAATGCTGCCACGCCTGAACTTTAACTCAAAAACATAGAAGGGAATAAGGGTATGGGGAATTCATAACAGTAACAAATGCAAAGAGAACAACATATTCAATACTGAACATAAGTAAAAAAGTGGTCAAGATTGTAAAAACTATAAAGCAAACACATAGGGATGAGGTTGAAAATGAAATTAGAACATACCAGTTTCAGGAAAACAAAGAGAGAAGAGCAGTAGTAAAGCCCAATTTCAAACACACAGCCAGAAGATTAGAAGAGAATGAGGGTGCAGGAGTATTGAAATTGAAAGTGTTCAACAAGTGTTAGAGTATTAGAATCCAGATGTTTTAAAGTGCTGAAAGGTCGTGCCCTTTATAGCACAGAAAGCAAGTAAGAAAAAGGCAAGAAAAGAGTTCTGAAATCATTTACATAATGTCTCCCTTTAATTAAGGGATTTTGATTTCCAACGGGCAGAAAAAATAAGGAAGGATTTTGATCAAAATCTTTTTCAAAGTAGAACAAGATAGAACAAGAAGCGAAAATACACAAAAACTATTTAAGGAAAGAGTTTGATAGCAACATGGTTTGTGAAAATAGAGAAAGACAATCAATCAACAGCCAATAAAATCAGAAATGGAGTTTTGGTATGAATGAATCTAACCAGAAAAGGTGAGGAAAGGTTTAATTAAAGAAAACTACTAACAATCAATCGAACCTTATTAAAAGGAATTCTGAATCAATCACAAATTAGCAAAACCCTATTTGAAGGAAGAATTCCTCATATATAAAGCATACAGACATGTCAAACAAGAAAGAACTGTCAAGCTAATTAGAAAGAATCTAGTATAGAAAAGTTCGAAATCAAAAACAAAGAGGCTTACATTCAGTACATAGGCTCCAACTTAGTTTGAGAGAATCCAGGGTTCCACAATAGAACCCTAGTCCAAACACAAGACCAAACTCGCCAAAAAACCCCAAATCCTAGGGTTTTCAACTCGAACCAGATGCAGAGACGAGAAAACAAATAACTGAAACAGGCTCGGACATCTCTTTCAGAGACTCATGAGAAAACAAACATGCAAAATAGCAGGTTCGAAAAAAACAGTGTGTCAAAGCTTATTTGAAGCATAAAGAACATGTTTTAAGAAAGGCTTGGAACTTAAACAAGTTCAGAGGACAAAGAGGTAGTACAAACTTAAGGAAATAGTAGATGAAACATGTCTAGAAAGAACTCAAACACAGTCCAGAAGAAGGCAAAATAAAGAATTAAGAGCTTAGTAGCAAATACGGTAAAGAAACACAGGGGTAAACAAACACATAAGATAAACGTGTGAAAACATGATATAGAAACCATTAGAAGGAAGAACGGAGCACAATACAAGAATAGGCATAATAAGGCAAATATAAGAATACAAGAGAAGGACATGCGAGGCAGAAAAGAGAACATAAAACATAACATAGATAGATTCACACAAAGAAAAGGAGAAGAAGAGTCGGAGAAACATTTTGTAATTTTTCAGAAACCCTTAATCGAAGCGAAACAAATTTTGGAAGAAAGGATTTTGGAAAACAGTTTAAAACTCTAGCATAACACGTATATAACACTGATTTAAGAAAATAACCAGAGAAATACCTCGAATAGCTTAGGGTTTCTGAGGCACCCTAGAAATAAGAAAGGCTTGGAAGAAAGTCCGATCTTGGGTGGGAGAGGTCAGAAATATGCTCCTGGTGCTTGGATACGCTAGAGAGGCCAGAGAGGCCTCAAAGCCATGAATATGAGAAGCTTTGAAAGAACACCATCGAGGTCAAACCTCGGAACTTCGAACAACTAAGGTTTAATGGTGGAGGAGGGTGAGTACAGGCCATCCATGGCCTGAGAAGTCATGGATCCCGGTGAGGTTACGGTCGGAGATGATGAGAGAGGCTAGGGCTTTGATGAACCTTCGAGAGAGTTTGGTAGAAGGAGAGCATTCAAAGGCTTACTGATTGAAATGAGGGATTAGGTTAGGATTGGGGGAATTTAAAAAGGAAATGGGCAATCATGGTCGTTGATCAAAAGGATCAATGGCCCGGATAAAAAAAATTGTCGGGAGGGATAAATGGGTTAAGGGGTTGGGTTAAAATTAAAATGTAATGGGGGCTACAATTGAAATGAATTGGGGCTATATGTTAAATAGCCAGTTTTCCCTTTTATTTTATAAAAATAATAGAAAATAATTTGAAATTAAATTTAAAGTACTGAATCAGTAACTAATATATAAATATTAATTTAAAAATAATGGAACCAATTTCATAATTATAAAAATGCTATTAATCTTAAAATACGCTAAAATTATAAATATGTGCACTTTAGCTTTTAAAATGCCAAATAAATTTGTAAAACATATACAAAAAAGTACATTAACTATATTTTAGTATAAATGAGGGAATAAAATAAATTGTTCACCAAAATGGATGATTTTGAGAATAATTATTGACTTTGAACCACTAAAATAGACATATAATTGATTTTAACAATCTTTTAAAAATTGGAAAAAATACTAAAACCCTTGGGCATGCATATATATGCATATACATGTTATTTTGAAAGTATTTTGCGTATATAAAAATATACAAGAAAAAATTGGGTATCAACACCGAGGCTATTTCATTAGCGATGCCAGGGTTACCAAGGTTGGAGTGAAAGGGTTCCACAGTTGATACATTTAGGGGTTATTTATTTCCTAAAGGCTCGACATATGGCCGAGAAGGGGTATTTGGCTTATCTAGTTTATTTTTTGAGACACTACCGTAGTCTACAACGATTGATTCAGTTCTAGTGGTTCGAGAGTTCGCCAATATGTTTCCTTCTGCTCTTTCAGGTATGCCACCAGATCGTGATATTGATTTCTGTATTGATTTGGCTCCAGGTACCCAGCCTATATTTATTCCACCATACCACATGGCTCTTAATGAGTTGAAAGAGTTAAATGAGCAGCTGAGGAGTTTTTGACAAAGGGGTTTGTTAGACCCAGTGTATCACCTTGGGGTGCACCTGTGCTATTTGTGAAGAAAAAGGATGGGACAATGTTGATGTGCATTGATTACCGCCAGTTGCAAGGTGCGAGGGTGTTCTATAAGATAGACTTGAGGTCAGGGTACCATCATTTGAAAATTTGGCAGAAGACTGCATTTTGGACTAGATATGGCTACTATGAGTTTTTGGCATGCCCTTTGGCTTGACTAATGCCCCAAAAACATTTATGGACTTGATGAACAGGGTATTCAGGCCATATATTAATTCGTTTGTCTTTGTCTTCATTGACGACATCTTGACATACTCCCGTAGCCTGGGGGAGCACGAGCATCATTTGTGAGTAGTGCTTCAGGCCTTGCGAGAGCAGAAGCTATACGCTAAGTTCTCTAAGTGTGAGTTTTTGCAGGAGTCAGTGGCATTCTTGGGACATGTTGTGTCAGGAGAGGGTATTAAGGTAGATTCCATGAAGATTGAAGCAGTTCAAAGTTGGCCACGTCCTACCTCAGTGACCGAGGTCAGGAGTTTCCTAGGGCTAGCAGGTTATTTAGGAGATTCGTGTAGGGGTTTCATCAATTGCATCACCTTTAAATAGATTGACCAAGAAGGGTGCTCCTTTCCGTTGGTCGGATGATTGGGAGGAGAGATTCTAGAAGCTCAAGGCAGCTTTGAATACAACGACAGTTCTTGTGTTGCCTTCCGGTTTAGAGATGTATACGGTATATTGCGATGCTTCGCACATTGGATTGGGGTGTGTATTGATGCAGGAGGGGTGAGTTATTGCCTATTCTTCGCGCAAGCTAAAGATTCATGAGAAAAATCATCATGTGCAGGACCTAGAGTTGGCCGCTATTGTTCATGCCTTTAAGATATTGAGGCATTATCTGTATGGGGTATCATGTGAGGTTTACATTGATCATCACAGCTTACAACATTTGTTAAAGTAGAGGGATATTAATTTGAGGCTGTTACACCTCCTTTTTTGCACACCACTCCGAAAGTTAGTATATAAGGGGATTTTTAGAATTTAAGTGACATTATTTGGAATATGATTATTTGTTTAATTTTCAGAGTCGCCACTTGGGATAGGTTTGTTTTCTGGTGTCCCAAGTCAACAGTTTATTTTAAATTTCAAATCAAGAAAATTCAACTTTTCTTGTGAAGTCTGCGAACAAGAAATTCTGAATAAGGAATTTTGTTAACCCGAGGGAAGATGTTAGGCACCCCCGAATTCCGTGGTTCTAGCACGGTCGCTTAAACTATTATAATTGGCATATTATCGAATTTTAATACATATTTTAGCCTACAGTATAATTTTAACTTATTAAACCACTTTAAATTATTTTAGGAAGATTCACCGTTATCTAAAACACATCTTTGAACCACGTCATATGAAATGCACCCGCTGCACATGACATATTTTATTTAACATGCGAGATTTGAATTTGCGTCACATAATATGCGCACCCGAATTTAGGAAAGTAAATTATCAAAATAATGCGCCTAAAGCAACTATGCGTTGTTAACTTTGCGAGGGCCATATGAAATTTGCTAAATGCACGCCTCGAGTTCTAAGAATTTTAACAGGAATAATTAAATGAGGGCCACACATTTGGGATTTTATTTGGCGTGGTACAACTTGATTCCATTTTTGAAAGGGAATTTGAACTTAACCTCGGAAAACTATAAGCTATTAATGTTGTCTAGTATGGCACAGTCCAAATTTATTCACTTAAACTTATTCGACAACATTGAGGCTATAGGTTAACCATGATGCTTACTAAGGCTCAATCTCAATTATTAACGAGGTTCGACTAACAACACTAGGTGAATTGGGATACTATCCCTCTCATTTTAAGTCCAAATTTCATACCAGCTTTACAGAAGCAAATTTACATTAAAAAAAAGAAACGAGTTTGATCAAGAAAAGAAAACAAAAGGGCTAGTGCCATAATCAACTAGATTGAAATCTGAAACGGGCAGGCCCAATATGAGAGGCCTGAGTCTATGCCTTGCGCAGTCTCATAGCCTAAATTAATTGAGAATCAAAAAATAAGAAGGGGACTCAGGAATTAAACATCAATGAATCTGTAAACATAATATCGAACAACTATATAATTAAACTAACAACTACTATGCACATAAACACTGTTGGAACTAATCTGAGAGCTATTACAAGCCCTTTTCAAGTTTAGCCCCATGCACATGACAACCATTTACACACTAGAAATTAAAAATCACTGGAATACTAACTAGATAATTAATACTCATTTAAGCATTCACTCTTAAACCAGGTGACTAAATGCCCCAATTTTCATATGAATTCATTGCTATTTCTTCTCAAAAAAACCTCATCTTAAAAAAATAAAATAACACAAAATACAGAATGCTTCAGTCCAGATTACCAACTGAATCATAGCTAAATACATGGACACATCCAAGGGAACTAAACTAACACAAAATACAACATGCTTACTTAAAGCTGAAGGTAAAAAATAAGAATACTAATATCGTATAACCTCTACCAATAACTACAACATGCTTACTTAGAGATGATCACATTAAGTTAGAATAATAAATCAGAGAAAAACAAAATGGAACAATTTCTATTCTTCAGTTCTTCAATTACTATTTCATTTTTCAAGTTTCACTTCACAACTAAAAGGTTTACAGAGTCGTGTACCTGGAAATAAGAGGAAATAAAAAGAAATGAGGTTTTAGCAGATGAGGGAGTAGCAGCAGAAAAACAACAAAAATCAGCCCCAAATCCGATACAATAATAAACCAAAAACCAACAGCTCTAAATCAAACTTCTAAACAGACTCGAATCCAACTTATAAACCCCAAATTCGAATTGAAACAAGAATCCAACCACAAATTCGACTCATGATCAGTTTTTGAAAACAAGGTTAAGCCATTTTAACCCCAAGTTAAGAAAAAATAACTTCAGAAAAAAGAAAACCTCAAGGATGAAATCAAAACAATGGAACATTAAACTTTTGTCAAATTTCAGCAAATGTTTTTTATTTTCTATCTCTTTAGCTCTGAAAATATATATCGTGGATTTGAGTTTTAGCTTCATTTAGCAATGCCTTTATAGGCAAGCTATTAGGGCAGCAGAAATAGTTAAAATTTTGCCCTTTATATTTATTTTGTTACTTGGTCCCCGATTTTCTGACTTGTTGGCCAAGTAAGGCTATTTTTCAGCTTCTAGGAAGCTTCCTAAGGTAGTTAACAAAAGATTCTTTAAGTAGACTACCCAATCTACCCTTTACACCCCTGAAATTTACCCTTCAGCTCTTGGGTTAATGTTAGCCAATGACTTGGCTGAATGAACATGCTGCATTTCTCCTTTAAATGGGTTAGAGACCCAAAGTCCAAACCATTAAACTGACCTAGCTAAGTTCTATATGCATCTGGAAAACAACATGACACAAACATTGAAACGACTTTCCTAATCAACAGTCAAACTAAGCTACTGATTAATTAACACAAACGTGCATGTAATAAATTAAATTTTCAAAGCGACCTAATTAAATTTAACTAAGAGATTAAACTGAATAGCAACAAACAATTTATCCTTGCTTAATAGACCACATAAACTAGAGAAACGAACTTGGAGAATAAAGCTAACAAGGAATAGAACTACATAAATTATCCTTCAACTAGAAAGGTTTTGTCACACTTCATTTGAATTGACCATAGAAAAGAAAACAACAGAAGGATAGTTGAGGAAGAACGAAAGTTAAAGAGACACCAAACATAACAAAGGCAGAAAAAAAACTTACCAACCAAAAGTTCGAACCCGAGACTCGACCCTCTAATTTCACCTCCAAATAATATCAATCAGCTTGTTCTTTTGTTCTTTGTCAAGAACAAGCGAACAATGTCATTTTGAGACCAAATCAACTTTGAAAATCACTGGAGGAAAAACCTTGCATGAATAAATCCAACATTGCTTCTAAGGCTCGAACCCTAATTCTGAGATTCGAGAAGTTCTGGCCTTAGTTGAGGGGAACAAAGTGGGGATTTGTCAAAAAGGGAGTGAGGGGGTCATGAAGTGTTGATTTGGTAGAGTTTGGAGCTGGCGCCGCCATCGGACAAAATAGGGGAGGTGCTAGGGTTGGCCCCCATTTGAGCGGATATTCGAGGAGCTATAGTGGGGTTTAAGGGAAGGTGACCGGATATTCAGAAAGAGGGGGTCAAAGGGAGTGCTTGGTGTAATTTTGGGGGTGATTGGCTGCCGTACACCGCTGTGGCGATTTATGGCAGGCGGCGGTGCGGGGCGGCGTCACATTAGGAGTTGTGAGGGTTGTGAGAGACGGTTTTGGGGGGGGTTAGGGTTGGATATTTAAGTATTTATTAAGTCACCACTTCTCAGCCGTTTGATCACACAACATCTACGGGTGAGATCAACCTTAACTAAACGGGTTCGTTTGTGTAGTGGGGAGCTAGACCGGGTTATAGGGTGGATTTTGGGCGGGGTATGGAGCAATTTGGCAGGTATTTGGTTTGGGCTAGCCAAAAATTGGGTCTTTTATTAAGAAAATCTTGTTCTCTTCCTTTCTTTTTTTTTTTCATTTTCAAATTTTGTTAACTACATATTAAAAATAAAATTTGATTTAATTCTAAAACAAAATGAGTAAATTAATTGCTTCTCAAAAATTAATTAAGTCCTATATTTAAAGGAAGCTATGACAAATTCAAAAATTAAAAATTTAGAATACAAAATGAACTATTTTTGCTATTTTCTTTCATTTTTGTAACTCTAATGAACTAATTAGCGTAAAAACATAAAATTGGATCCTAAATGCGAATGCAATAAATATTTTTTATTTTTTATGAATTAAATCAACTAAACATGCGCACAAAAAGTGCAAAGAAACACGAAATTAAGCAATAATTCCTAAAAACTAAATAATTAAAAGAAAAATCCTAATTTTGGCAATTTTGTAAGAGTAATTTATGCGAGGCAAAAATCACGTGCTCACAGCTGTGCCTCTTTTCTCGGAGACACGACGGGTTTTCGAGCAAAGATAAAATGAGAAACGATGAGGGATTTTTGCCTACTTGACACTCCATGAGAAGTATTTTTTGAAAAGTGTCTGACCGAACTTTGCTTCAAAGGTCGCCTACATATCCTTGGCTATAAAAGGATCAGGTCAGCGTAGTTCTGGAAGTTTTGTTAGCTGCGACTACTGGGGAGCTGTGATTTGACTATTCCTACTACTACTACTACTGCTTGGTGACCTCCTTGTTACACCAAAGAAAAAGAAGATCAAAAGCTAAGCTAATTAGGCCTATCAACTACGACTTACAAGATTAGTATCTATAAATCTCCTAAAGCTTGAACTTGATTCTTAGCTGGTTTTTATTGTTGACTCTGATCTGAATCTTGATGCTTGTCAGCTGCATGCGGTGGTTCTTTCTTCAGCTTTTGGAACAAGGTGGGACATGCGAAGCTAGTGACTTCAATCAAATTTTGAGCAATCCGCATCCTTCTCTGCTTTAGAATTTGAATTCACTTATTTTTTGTTCTTTTTCTTTTCTTTACTCGGGACTGAGGCTCATTCTCTCGGCCACCTAGGATCCTGTTTCTCGAGGTCAAAGCTATTCAGATGCCAAAATAAACAAATGAACGAAAATTTTCTACCCTAGTTTTCACAAAGTAAATTTTGTGAGTTATTTGTAATAAGAGTTCGAACTTATTCTCCCTTTTTTTAAAGCAATAAAATAAGGATTGTGTCTATTTAGAAAGGAAAAGGTTAGGGAATGGATCCCTATATCAAAAACATCAACTCAGGGATTGGAGACCTAATATTGATAAAAGGCGGAATGGAGGCCATATATCTAAAAACTCAACTTAGGGATTGGAGCCCTAATATTGGTAAAAGGAACTAGGGGATGGAGGCCTTATGTCTAAAAATTCAACTTATGGATTGGAGCCCTAATGTTGGTAAAACAGCGACTAGGGAATGGAGGCCCTATGTCTAAAAACTCAACTCATGGACTGGAGTCCTAATGCTGGTAAAAAGGCGACTAGGGAATGGAGGCCCTATGTCTAAAAACTCAACTCATTGATTGGAGCATCTAATGTTGGTAAAAAGGCGACTAGGGAATTGAGGCCTTATGTCTAAAAACTAAACTCAGGGATTAGAGCCCTAATATTGGTAAAATGAGACTAGGGAATGGAGGCCCTATGTCTAAAAACTCAACTCAGGGATTGAAGACCTAATAATTTTAAAACGGCGACTAGGGAATGGAGGCCCTATGTCTAAAAACTCAACTCAAGGATTGGAGCCCTAATGTTGGTAAGAAAGGAGACTAGGGAATGGAGACCCTATGTCTAAAAACTCAACTCAAAGATTGGAGCCCTAATGTTGGTGAAAAAGGTGACTAAGAAATGGACGCTCTATGTCTAAAAACTCAACTTAGGGATTAGAGCCCTAACGTTGGTGAAAATGCGACTTGGAAATGGTGGCCCTATGTCTAAAAACTCAACTAAGGGATTGGAGCCTTAATTTTTGGTAAAAAGAAACTAGGTAATGGAGACCCTATGTCTAAAAACTCAACTCAGGGATTGGAGCCCTAATGTTGGTAAATAGGCAACTAGGGAATCAAGACCCTATGTCTAAAACTCAACTCAGGGATTGGAGCCCTAGTATTGGTAAAAATATAAAAGGATTGAGGTTTGGGAATCCTAAGCTAGTATCATCATTTTTCGTACTGCATTTTATTTATTTATTTTCCTTTTTCATTTTATTTCCATAAAATGCAGTAAAGAATTTTGGAGGACAACTTCCCTCTTGGGTTGATTATTGCTGCGAAGCTGTTTTTAGCTTTTGCGCATCTTTTCCTTTGATTGCACATGCTTTTGTACATTTTCTTTGGACTGCACCTGTTTCAATTTTCAAACAAAGCACAATTGTTAGTTTGAAATGGTGGTTGGTTTTGTGGCCTTGATTGTCTCGATCACTCGATCTCGGCACAACCCTTTGTTGAGAACTTCCGCTGCTTGCTGGTTTTTCTGAAGATTGATATTTCTTTCAAACCAAGGGACTCAACTTTTCGAGATTTCATGGCGCTGGGGCTCTGACACTTTCACTTTATTCTGCCTTTAGGGCTTTTCCTAGGGCTTTCTTTTCCTTTCAAAATCTTTGATTTCAGAGCATCAGCCAACATGGTCAGTTGGGATTGACTCGATGCACCCGCTAAGGCTGTGTATTTTCTTTGGCTTTTGTTAGGCAAAAACCTGTAAAATCAATCTTGCCGCATTTTCTTTGTATTAGATTCGGAAATAGAGTTAGACCGAAAGGGATTCAAGGAAAACAAAACAAAAGGCAAGAAAAATTAATTTAAAGAGAAGTGTCCCTTTCGGGAAGGACGGAAGGACTTATCTGGGGTGCATGCAGGCTTTAATAGACATGACATGCTTCTTGGACTGGATGCCCGACCCGCACAAATTTCCCAACTTCTCATAAACTCATTGTGAGCGACACTTCCGGATCGTGAAACCTTGCTAGGACACTTACGATAGTGAGGGGTGTCATTTTTTTCGATCGGCGGTGCCCTTGGCGGGTTTTCGCCTATTGACCTTTCTCATTTCTCTTCTCACTATCGTCTGATAGTGTTTTTTATGAGTTTTCACTAGCCAGGCACTCTCATTTTCAATTTGTCTGCTCTCCGTCGCCTTATGGTGCCCGTAGATTTTCATCGATTAGACTCTTTTATTTTATTTCTCTCATTTTTATTTTTTCAAATCCAAGCAACTATGTTCTCTAATTCCGACGCCTTTTGCCAGTTGATCAGAAGGACTTGGACAAGGTTTGGGTAAAAGAGAATTGGACCGCATTACAACTTTGGAACCGTTCAGGCGGAATCACCATTGAAGCATTATCTCATCTGCTCCAGTTTCGCTTTTGGAGGGGAGAACTGGATTTTTATTTCGTCGTGACTGAACCCCAGAGAGAGGCTGCCTAGGTATCCTTTCTGAATCAAGTCAAACGTAGTTCATGGAAAACATTTTTTTTGTTTTTTCTTTTGTTTTTTCTATTTTTCTTTGTTTTTTTTGGTTTGATGCTTTTCTTTTTACATTTTTTTATTTCTTTTTCTAGCAACAATTTCGGGTTCCAAAGAGGACAGTCAAAGAAGAGTAATCGACTCAAAGCTTTAAAAGAGGTTGATAGTGTTTGGATAGCAGGAATGAAAGCCTTCGTCAACCCAATCAGATTGTGTCATTGTTGCAGAAAGCCTAAATATAGTACCTTTTTTACCGCATCCGCATTAACAACTGCTTCGGGATCATTTCCTTCGACATCTCCCAAGTACAATGCTCCTCTTTTAGTTATTCGAAAAACCAAATAATTAAAAGAAAAATCCTAATTTTGGGAATTCTGTAGGAGTAATTTATGCGAGGCAAAAATCACGTGCTCATAGCTGCCCCTCTTTGCTCGGAGACATGAAGGGTTTTCAAGCAATGATAAAATGAGTAACGGTCAGGGATTTTTCCCTGGTTGACACTCCATGAGAAGCATTTTCTGAAAAGTATGTGACCGAACCTTTCTTCAAGATCGACTACATATCATTGGCTATATAGAAATTATGTTAGTATAGCTCTAGAAGTTTTTGTAGTTGGGACTACGGGGAAGTTGTGATTTCATTGTTGCTGCTCTTGCTACTGCTTGCTGGCCTCCTTATTACACCAAAGAAAAAGAAGATCAAAAGCTAAGCTAGCAAGGTTTCATGATCCCAGTTCGTCCTCCGTGAAAATTGTTAGAAAATATGCTTAACGCTAGAGGGGGGGTGAATAGTGTTATAATAAAAAGTAGCGTAATCTTGCGGAATTTAAAAATTGCAGGAAAGAAATAAGTGCGATAAGTAAATAAATAAGAGCGAACGCACCGATGTATCCTGGTTCACCACAACCCGTGGCTAGTCTAGTCCCCGAGAGACTCTCTCGAGATTTCCACTAACACTGTTAAGCTTACGGGTGCTCAACAAACCTTTACAAACTGAGGACACAAGCCTCAACAACCTTTGCTCGAAGATACAACACTCCAAGACTTCAACCAAAGGAAACACAAGTTCCTTCTTACAATACAAGGGACTAACACTTCCCTTCAAGTGTATAAAACACTTAGCACTCACTTAAACACGACTCTCTTAATAGAGTAGATATGAGTAAACAGATACGCTCAAGAACGCAACAACTTTCGTCAAGAATTTTGGCTCTCAAAACTTATGTAACGAATAGAAAGTGATGAACAATAGAGTATGCAAGCTATAGCAATAATATGGTCAGTTGTTGTGTTTAGAAGACTGATTTGAAGCTGTATTTATAGTTGCAAAACCATGCATTACCGTTGCCTAATTGCCAATTAAGAATTGCTGATTTTACTCAGTGACAATTGATTGTCAGAATGCCACAATCGATTGTTTGCCAATCGTTCCAAAAATCATTCCTAGATTTTACGCTTAACAATCGATTATCTAAGATCAATAATCGATTACTGGCAACGTTCAAAAAATCATTCCAGATTTTACTTAAAACAATCGATTGTCAGAAATCTATAATCGATTACTTGGCAACGTTCAAAAAATCATTTCCGGATTTTACTTAAAACAATCGATTGTCAGAAATCTACAATCGATTACTTGGCAACGTTCAAAAAATCTTTTTCAGATTTTATTTAAAACAGTCGATTATTAGAAATCTATAATCGATTACCTAACGGTGTTTGAAGATATTTTGGCAACGGTCAATTACACAATCGATTATGCTATGAGAACAATCGATTATATATCAGTCTTTGAAATATCAATCAGACACTACCTTAATGCACTCGATTGTCAAAGGTACACAATCGATTATTTTATGACTTTGAAAATGTCTGATAGACACTGCCTCAACACAATCGATTGTCATAAGTTCACAATCGATTATTTTGTAGTTTTGAAAAACTTTGATGTACACTGCCTCAACACAATCAATTGTCATAAGGTTCACAATTGATTGTCATGCAGATTTGAAAAATCTGATGCACACTGCCTTAACAGAATCGATTGTCATAAGTTCACAATCGATTGTCATGCAGCTGACTTAACATAATCGATTATCATAAGTACATAATCGATTATCTTAGTCCAGATTTTAGAGGCATGTTTAAAAATCATTTTGACTAAAGTAAATATGCATGATTTAAAATTATTTTGCTTTAAATTAAATATGCATGAATTGATAAAAATGTTTTTACGAGAGAAGCCAAGTCTTGAGTCAAGTTATCGGATCAAGATCACAATTTAAAGAACGACTCATGTATAACTTTATTTCTTGGTCTTATGCTTGAAACTCGTTATATATTAATTGCGCGCTTGTGCTTGGACCTCGTCATATGTCCATTGCGCATAGTTTGTCATTCATCAAAACCTACAAATATGAACACACGGTTTAGTATAGTGCCTTGAGAACGTCTTTCAACAATTTCCCCCTTTTTGATAATGGCAAACTTTAGTCGGGATATGCATATTAGAGATTCATAATGACGATTCAAGACAAGTAAAGATATGCAACAAGTATGCAATTAGTTCAATTAGTTCCCTCTCAACATATGAATTCCCCCTCAATTTATGCCAATAAAAAATTAGTGCATAACCCCTTATTCTTCCCCCTTTTGCCATTAGCAAAAAAAATAATAGAATGAATAAGTAAATAACTTGTTTATTTATTAAACAAAAATATGAGTACAACAAAAGAAGACAATAAAACATAGAACAATAAACTAAAGAAATTCTTCATTATCATCATTTCCCGCCTCATCATCCGGCACTGCTTCATAAGGGACAAGTCCAGCATATGGATAATGAACATGGTCAAAATATCCATGGACCTCATATGTCAATTGATTGACAGAGGTGGTCAAAGAAGCAATTTGGTCGGAAATAGATTGAAGAGTAGGTTCTTGAGGCTGACGCGATCGACGAGTTGGAGGAGGAGCAGGAGCTACATGATCGACGTCATGGGGAAAGGAGGATTCGGAAATTTCCCATTTCTTGTTGCTCTTTTTGAGCGGACCGATAGAGGTGTTGAACCCGGAGGCTTCAAGAAAATTCATAATAAGGAGGGCATAGGGCAGTGGTCTATCGTCCCCGATGGCATCAAGCATGTGAATTTTGACGAACTTACACCAATTGATGTGAGCTCCGGTTATAATGGCATGCATGAGCTTTGCGTCCTCTTGGGAGAGAGTGGTATGGTTATGTTTGCGAGGCTTGAGGACTCGGGTTATGAAATAGAAAATCAAACGATATTCGGGGAGCATTCCCGTAATGGTAGGACGTCGAGTAGATAGATTAGGATCATAAGCTCCAAGTCCTATTTGGTTTAGGAGAATTTTCTCATCAAATAAGGCGCCGGCTTCTCTAATGTAGCGAGAAATGTTTTCCCCACTTCGAGGAAGATGAGCAATAGAATGCAAGTTTTCATTGGATAAAAGAATTTGAACGCCATTAATGTTTGACACAAGCTCACCATCGTCGTCCTCATGAAGATTTGAGTAGAACGCTTGAATCAATGGAGGATTAATATAAGGATAGGTAAGATATAAGAAGTCAAGAAGTTGACATTCCTTAAGTATGTTTGCAGCGGGGGCGCATGATTCAAGATATTTACTTGTGGAAAAGCGAGGAGGAAGGATGTCACGCTTTTCGAATTTTGTTAAGAATCTAGTTAACTCGGTTTCAGAATTGAATTGTAAAATAGACCCATCTTGGTAAGGGAAATTTGGAGGAGGAGGAGGAGCTGAAGAAGATGCACCATGTCTACCTGAACGGGAATGTTTAGTGTGTCTGCCCGACATTTTGAATAAGTAGAAATGGCCTTTGTAAGAAGCTTGAAAGATTTTTGAAATTTTGGGAGCTAAGATTGATGCTTGAGTGAAGAAATTGAAGGCATATGGTACCTATTTATAATGAGGAAGATGGCATTACATTTATGGTGAAAATCTGCAGAAATTTATGAGCTAAAACGGTCAGAAACGGTAAGAAAAATTTTCACTGACCGTTACGCAATCGATTGTGGAATTGAAACAATCGATTGTTATGGAGTTTTGACTTGAACTAGGAACTGACAAAAATCGATTGTGGGAATCTGGCAGGACCAAACGGTAACAAATATTTGAATTACTGACAAAAAATAATCGATTGTTGAATTATGGTAATCGATTGTTGTGACACAGTGTGCACAGTGATTTTCTGACTCGAAAAATAATCGAGTATATTTTTGAAACAATCGATTGTTTTAGGAAAGCAGTACTGAATGGCCTAGACGGTAATCGATTATCCAGAAAAAAATCGATTATAAAAAAAACTGTATAATAAGCATAAAATGTAAATAGTCGATTAGTGATACTTGCTAATCGATTGTACGCACAGTAAACATGAGACATAAGAAAAAATACTCGGTTATTTGCTGTAACAATCGATTGTTCTATGCCATTGCTTTATAATTCCCCCTACCTTTAGGGCGATACCTGCAAAAGAAAATTAGACGTCTCCGACGCTCAAGTTAGTAATTTGTAAAGAAATAATGACTTAGATCAATGTGGCCAAGTGAGAACGTGATCTCTTAAGAAGTGTGTCCTAAGGTGTTCTTAAGAGTGTTTCGGATACTTACCTTTTCTCCAACGTCGCCAATTACCTGTTTGAGAGGGTGATCTTTGATTGTCCTCCATTTGTTAGGCATTTTCGTTTCTTTCTCCAATTGTGGCGCTTCCTCCGATAATTGTTCCAAGATTTCATCTTGAATTTCCTTAGAAGTTTCCTCTTGTACTTTGTCTTGAGGACTTATTGAGTTTAAGATACCTGCAGGATCAGAACCAGAATCCTTTCTCGCCAAGCGAGCATTATTTTCGGAAAACACAATATGAGGGGATTCCTCCACAGTTCTGGTTCTATTATTGAATACCCTATATGCTTTGCTACGTGAGGAATAACCAATAAAAATTCCTTCATCGGATTGGCATCAAATTTTCCCAATTGATCTTTTCCATTGTTATGAATAAAGCATTTACAACCGAATACTCTAAAATGGGAGATATTTGGTTTCCTTCCCTTGTAGAGTTCATAAGGGGTTTTCATGAGTATTGGCCTTATGACTACTCTATTCAAAACGTAGCATGCGGTACTCACGGCATCCGCCTAAAAATGTTTGGGAATCTTAGCCTCATCGAGCATGGTTCTAGCCATCTCTTCGAGACACCTATTTTTCCTTTCCACCACCCCATTTTGTTGTGGTGTTCGTGGAGCGGAGAAGGTGTGCTCGATACCGAGTTCGTCACAAAAGTCCGCAAAGAGATTGTGATCAAACTCTCCCCCATGATCATTTCTTATTGAAGTGACGGTTGTGTCCTTTTCGTTTTGAACACGTTTAAGGAAATATTTGAAATTATGAAAAGCTTCACTTTTATGAGCAAGAAATAGAGTCCATGTAAATCTAGAATAATCATCAACAATAACAAAAGCATAACGATTTCTACCAAGACTTTCAATGCGAGATGGTCCAAATAAGTCCATGTGAAGTAATTGCAAAGGTCTAGTAGTTGAAACAATATTTTTTGATTTAAAAGAGATTTTGTTTGCTTCCCTTTTTGACAAGCATCACAAATAGAGTCTTTTTCAAATTTCAAGTTTGGAAGACCAATAACTAAATTTTGTGAAACCAATTTGTTCAAAAGATGCATGTTGATGTGAGCTACTCTACGGTGCCATAACCACATATCATCTTCTTTGCTCATAAGAAAATCTACATATTCAGATGAAGAATTTTCGAGATCAACCATATAGATATTATCCATTCTAAATCCACGAAGAATAATTTTAAAATCGATACGGCGAAAAACTAAGCATTTATTTGAATCAAATAAAACAAGATTTCCCTTGTCACATAATTGACTTATGCTCAAGAGATTATGTTTTAGACCCTTAGCTAGCAATATATGCTTAATGGAAGAGGAGTCATCCTTACCGACCGATCCAATACCGATAATTTTTCTTTTGTTGTTATCACCAAAAATAACGCTTCCTCCTTCCTTGTGTTCTAGTTGAAGGAACTTGGATTCGTCTCCAGTCATGTGCTTGGAGCATCCACTATCAAGGTACCAAAGTACACTTGACCCCTTCAAACACACCTACAAAACAGATTAATGAGTTTTAAGTACCCATGCCATTTTGGGTCCTTGGGGGTTAGGCAAATCATAGTGATATGATTGAGTGTTATGTCTATGTCGTGTAAAACAAGCAGGAGCAATATGTCCAATTCGTCTACAATAATGACAAACAACATTAGGATTATGCATTCGTCTAGGTTGATAGTAATTGGACGGACGAAATTCATTTACTCTATTCTTGACAATATGACTATTGCACAATTCATGAAAATCATTTCTCCTACTATTTGTTCTAGGATATACAACATTTCTAGGATAGTTGTTTCTAGGTTGAAAGCCATTTCTAGGTGTTCTACAAGGTTCAAAATTTCTTCTAGTGTTTGGCCTAGAGTATGCATTATTTCTAGAATGATTATTTCTAGGTTGCGATTGTTGAAAGCCATTTCTAGGTTTGTTATATCTAGGATGAGCGTTTGTTTTATTAATCCTAGGTTGAGCCTTAGGTTTTTGGGGGTTGGCTTCAACCTTTTCTTTAGGCTCATTCTCAAAGCCTATGCCATGCTTGGTCGAATTCAAATTAACAAGAACTTCATTCAAATTTTTATGAGAAGAATTAAACTTATCTAGGGTGCCCTTAGGTCTTTCTACCTCATTTTTGAGATGCATGCAAGAAGTACAATTTTTACTAGAGCTCTCGGGTTTGTCGGCGCTTATCTTGCCGAAAAATTTGTTTTCTTCTTTCAACTTCTCATTTTCCAAAATCAGTTTTTCCAAAACCTTTTCTTTCAAAAAGAGAGTTGTTTTTCAAAATCTTTTTCTTTTAAAGAAGCATTTTCTTTTATGCTTTTAACAGTTTTGGAAGCTTTAATAAATTCACTATACAACTCATCAAAAGCATTTTGCATTTCCTCAAGAGAGTAGAAATTTTTGGAAGAAATTTGACATACCTCTTCTTGCTTGTTTTCGTGAGCCATGAGACAAAGATTTGCGGCTTCGTCTTCTTCTTCCTCACTCGACTCGTCACCGGAGTCGCCTCCCCAAGATATGTATGCTCGTTGTTTCTTGAAGGGTTTCTTCTCCTTTTTGGCATTTGGACAATTTGATTTAATGTGCCCGGTTTCTCCGCACTCATAGCACTTTATTTGATCTCCTTGCTTTTTGCCCTTTCGTTCATACTCTTTTCGCATGAACTTTTGAAATCTCTTAATAACGAGTCCGAACTCGTTGTCTCCGTCCTCATCATTTTGAGGTTGGCTTGTGCTTGCCTTGAGAGCGATCTTTTGTTTCCTTTGATCATCAACAAGAGGGTTAAGTATAGTAGATTCATAAGTTTTAAGATTACCTCTTAATCCGTCGATGGTGACATTTGAAACGCCAATAGATTCTTGAATCGCGTCGGCCTTGGATCGCCATGCCGGAGTGAGACTTCGGAGAATTTTTCGGACAAGTTCCTTATCCGTGAAGGTCTTCTTCAGAGCATGTAAATCATTAACGATTTTTGAAAATCGTTCGAACATCTCATCGACCTTTTCGCCTTCCCTCATGTGAAACAATTCATATGCATGGGTTAGGAAATCAATTTTTGCTTCCCTTACCTGGTACGTACCTTCGTACGTAATTTCCAGCTTGTCCCACATTTGCGTCGCCGTTGTGCAACATGATATTTTCCTGTAATCATCAGCATTTACAGCACAATATAATAAGTTAATGGCTTTAGCGTTGTTTTGCACCTTTCGGATATCATCCGCATCGTATTCATCTTCGGACTTTGGAACATCTTTATTTTCAACCTTTTTGGTTGGAATTTGTTCTCCCTTCATTATAACCTTCCAAAGATGAAAACTATTTGATTGAACATATATTCTCATCCTCTCCTTCCAGTACGTATAGTTTGTACCGCTGAATAGTGGTGGTCGGGTGGAGCATTGTCCTTTACCTATTCTTGCAAAAGAATCACGAGTAGAAGCCATAGATTGTTTCTCTCAAACGGTTAAGTCTTCAGAGAGTTGGGCTCTGATACCAATTGTTAGAAAATACGCTTAACGCTAGAGGGGGGGGTGAATAGCGTTATAATAAAAATTAGCGTAAACTTGCGGAATTTAAAAATTGCAGGAAAGAAATAAGTGCGATAAGTAAATAAATAAGAACGAACGCACCGATGTATCCTGGTTCACCACAACCCGTGGCTAGTCCAATCCCCGAGAGACTCTCTCGAGATTTCCACTAACACTGTTAAGCTTACGGGTGCTCAACAGACCTTTACAAACTGAGGACACAAGCCTCAACAACCTTTGCTCGAAGATACAACACTCCAATACTTCAACCAAAGGAAACACAAGTTCCTTCTTACAATACAAGGGACTAACAATTCCCTTCAAGTGTATAAAACACTTAGCACTCACTTAAACAAGACTCTCTTAATAGAGTAGATATGAGTAAACAGATACGCTCAAGAACGCAACAACTTTCGCCAAGAATTTTGGCTCTCAAAACTTATGTAATGAATTGAAAGTGATGAACAATAGAGTATGCAAGCTATAGCAATAATATGATCAGTTGTTGTGTTTAGAAGACTGATTTGAGGCTGTATTCATAGTTGCAAAACCATGCATTACCGTTGCCTTATTGCCAATTAAGAATTGCTGATTTTACTCAGTGACAATCGATTGTCAAAATGCCACAATCGATTGTTTGCCAATCGTTCCAATAATCATTCCTAGATTTTACGCTTAACAATCGATTATCTTAGATCAATAATTGATTACTGGCAACGTTCAAAAAATCATTTCCAGATTTTACTTAAAACAATTGATTGTCAGAAATCTACAATCGATTACTTGGCAACGTTCAAAAAATCATTTCCGGATTTTACTTAAAACAATCGATTGTCAGAAATCTACAATCCATTACTTGGCAACGTTCAAA
This sequence comes from Nicotiana benthamiana, assembly GCA_034376525.1. Classification (NCBI taxonomy): domain Eukaryota; kingdom Viridiplantae; phylum Streptophyta; class Magnoliopsida; order Solanales; family Solanaceae; genus Nicotiana; species Nicotiana benthamiana. The sequence continues at coordinate 49,985,788 of CM067325.1, read as the reverse complement.
AAATCTTTTTCAGATTTTATTTAAAACAATCGATTATTAGAAATCTATAATCGATTACCTGACGGTGTTTGAAAATATTTTGGCAACGGTCAATTACACAATCGATTATGCTATGAGAATAATCGATTATATATCAGTCTTTGAAAAATCAATCAGACATTGCCTTAATGCACTCGATTGTCAAAGGTACACAATCGATTATTTTATGACTTTGAAAATGTCTGATAGACACTGCCTCAACACAATCGATTGTCATAAGTTCACAATCGATTATTTTGTAGCTTTGAAAAACTTTGATGTACACCGCCTCAACACAATCGATTGTCATAAGGTTCACAATCGATTGTCATGCAGATTTGAAAAATCTGATGCACACTGCCTTAACACAATCGATTGTCATAAGTTCACAATCGATTGTCATGCAGCTGACTTAACATAATCGATTATCATAAGTACATAATAGATTATCTTAGTCCAGATTTTAGAGGCATGTTTAAAAATCATTTTGACTAAAGTAAATATGCATGATTTAAAATCATTTTGCTTTAAATTAAATATGCATGATTTGATAAAAATGTTTTTACGAGAGAAGCCAAGTCTTGAGTCAAGTTATCGGATCAAGATCACAATTTAAAGAACGACTCATGTATAACTTTATTTCTTGGTCTTGTGCTTGAAACTCGTTATATATCAATTGCGCGCTTGTGCTTGGACCTCGTCATATGTCCATTGCGCATAGTTTGTCATTCATCAAAACCTACAAATATGAACATACGTTTTAGTATAGTGCCTTGAGAACGTGTTTCAACAAACATGTCGTGACGAAACCTAGTCCCTACGACTAGGTAAGCCTAACATGCGGAAACAATATAACTTGCGGAATAGAATAACTTATAACTGAACAGCTAGAAGAAAAAAGTGTATATAGATGCACTTGGCATATGCAACTCAATATCTCAACTACTGGAATGCCATCCCAAAACCCGGAAACTCACGGGACTACAAGCTAGAAGAGAAATATCGGAAAGTTCTCTAATCTCCAGATTCTCTAAATCAACATTACATTAGAAGGGCTAACACTACAAGACAGAATAAAGATGGAGACTCTTCGGTTTGCGGACACGGCAGAAGTACCTCGAAGTCTCTAATGCTCTCCCTGCCTCAAGGTTATAATGCCTGAGTAGCGGTACATAGATCTGCACATGAAAAACATGAGCAAGAAGGGCATAAGTACACCACAAGGTACTCAGTAAGTGCCAAGCCTAACCTAGGTTAGATAATGACGAAGAAGGTCAGGGCCCTACTGAGATAACATATAGTAAATGATAGGATAAAAAGATTGTATAATGAGAGTCTACAGCGCGAATCTAAACAGGATATAAGGAATACAGTAACAGAAAAATAGAAATAAGACAAACACAAGGAAATACCGCTCAAAACAAGAATGATATCTGGGGATCTCTTGGTATTCCGAGGATCACTTAGTATCCTCACCATATACACTAGGGATCTCTTGGTATCCTCAATAAGTAAACCGGGGATCTCTTCGTATCCTCAATAAGTGAATTGGGGATCTCTTGGTATCCTCAATAAGTAAGCCATGGATCTCTTGGTATCCCTAATAAGTAAGCCAAGGATCTTTGGTATGCTCAATAACTAAACCGGGGATATCTTGGTATCCCGGGAATCTTTTGGTATCCTCACAATATATATATATATGTATATGTGCTAGGGATCTCTGGGTATCCCGCACCCTCAGTTCAGACTTCAGAACATAACACGTGTAGGGGATCTCCCGGGATGCCGTCCTGTAGTCCCAAATTTAAAACACACAATAATAGCTCAAGAATATCGGAATAAGTTCTCAACTCATGACAAGTAACATTAAATTCTAACTGAACATGCTCAACGAAACACAAACAAAGCAATTTAAGCAAATCGGCAGGTATGTCAACTAAACATGCTTCTCTGAAGTAACACAGGATAAGTTTGCAATTAGAATAAAACAGGTAAGAAAAGAAACTCAATTTAAATACTTCAAATAAAACTGGATTTTCAATAATTAGCTCAAGTACGCACTTGTCACCTCACATGTAAGACATTCAATTACCAAATATGATATCCTAAAGGGAAAGGTCTCCCACACAAGGTTAGACAAGCCACTTTCCTCGAACTGGCTCCAAAATCAACTTGAAATCACACTTTTGCTACGAGTATCCGACTCCAAATGGCCCAAATCTATTCAATTCAATTACATATCGTAAATAACATCTCAAACAATTAATTCTACTTTTTTATTTAAAGCTAAGATGCAAAATTAGGTAAAATGACCAAAATACTCCTCAAGCCAGCGTCTAGAAATTGGATGAAACTTAAATTTTTGGAAACCTCATATTCTCACGAGTCTATACATAAAAAGAATACAAAAATCGGAGTTCAAATGACCCCTCAAATCCAAGATTAAAATTTAAAAATCCCTAGCCCTAGTTCTTCCATTTTGACCAAGTTTCCATAAATTTCTAGGTTAATTTCACAATAGAATCACGTTTTAGGTTAAAAAATCTTACCTCCAACTGATTCTCCTTAATTCCCTCTTGAATCTCTCTTAAAGAAACTCTCAAATGCTCAACTATGGTGGAAAAAATGGCTAAAACTCGCGGATGAACTGTTATGAACTTTCTGCCCAGCTCCTGTAATTATTTCATCGTGATCGCGGCCCAAGCCTTGCGTTCGTGAAGAGCAAAAATTCCAAGACTCAAAAATGAACTATGAGAACGTAATGCCTTCCCTGCGAACGCGATGCTTGTTTTCTCCAGAACTACGCGAACACGGCCCCACTGATGCGAACATGGAGAACAACTTTATTGGACCCTAAATTACTAATTTGCAATCACGAACTCTTCTCTACGAATTCAAAGCACCACTAACTAACCTTCCACGATCGTGAATCCAATAACGTGAATGCAAAGTGCCTTAACCTTACCTGCCAAAATCCTTCTACGTGATCACGGCCCCAGGCTCGCGATCACGAACTTAAAACTTCCCGTTAGCCACCCGAAATCATCCCGACGTCCCAGGGACGTCAACCAAAAGCACCAACGCATCGAACTCAAGCCTAAGTTTCTTAAAAACTTTCGAAACATGTTTTTTATTAAAACCTTAACCAAACAACCTCTGAATGACCTAAAATTTGGCATACACATCCCAAATCACGTAAGAAAGCTACAACAACTCTAAGAATTTCATTCTAACTCTCAGATGAAAATCTCACCTATCAACCGGAAACTTCACTATTTCAAACTTCGGCATTTCAAGCCTAAATCTACACATGACCTTCAAAATTAATTCCAAACATGCTCCTAACCCTGAAATCAACTAAAGAAGCTAACAGAACCATCAGTTTTTCATTCCGAGGCAGTCTTCATTGTTCCAACTGTGGAAAACTTTCTAATACTTAAGCTCTCATTTAGGGACCAAGTGTCCAAAAACTCTCCAAAACTCAATGTCAAACGTTCTGGAAAATCTAATTAGCTCAAATAAACTTGGGGAAAGCAGTTAATACGGTATCCCGGCATTAATTCTTAGGATGACCGGCCGGGTCTTCACGTCCTCCTACACTTAAACATTCGTACATCCTTGAACGAGCATAGAGACATACCTAAAGTAGTGAAAAGGTGAGGGTAACTACTGCGCATATCCTGCTGGGTCTCCCAGGTCACCTCCTCGGCTTGCTGACCCCACTATTGGACCTTTGCTGAAGAAATATTCTTTGACGTCAACTTTCGGATCCTCCTATCCAATATATCAACTGGCTCCTCAACATAAGATAGATCCCTGTCCAGTTGGACTGAACTGAATTCCAACACGTGCGAAGGCTCACCGTAATACTTCAAGAGCTTCGAAACATGAAATATCGGATGAACCCCTGCCAGGCTGGGAGGTGGGGAAAGCTTATAAGCAACCTCCCCAACGCGCCTCAATATCTCAAAAGGGACAATGAACCTTAGACTCAACTTCCCTTTCTTCCTAAATCTCATAACGCCCTTCATACGCGAAACCCGAAGGAGAACCTGCTCTCCAACCATAAAGGAAATATCATGAACCTTCCGGTCTGTGTAGCTCTTCTGTCTGGACTGTGTTGTACATACTTTATCCTGAATCACCTTAACGTTCTCGAGTGCGTCCTGCACCAACTGTGTTCCCAATAGTTTGTCTCACCTAGCTCTAAACAACACATCGGAGATCTAGACCTACTACAATATAAAGCCTCATACGACGCTATCTGAATGTTGGACTGATAATGTTTATTGTAAGCTAACTCTGCCGATGGAAAGAATTGATCCCAAGACCCTCCAACCTCAATCACACACGCACAGAGCATATCCTTAAGAATCTGAATAGTGCGCTCAAATTGTCCGTCCATTTGGGGGTGAAATGTTGCACTCAACTTCACCCGAGTACCCAACTCCTGCTGAATGATCCTCCAGATTTGTGATGTAAACTGAGTATCTCTGTCTGAAATAATAGAAATTGGAATACAGTGCAGACAGATAATCTCCAGATATAAATCTCTGCCAACCGCTCTGAAGAATAAGTGGTACACATAGGAATGAAATGAGCTAACTTGGTCAGGTGATTCATAATAGACCAGATAACATCAAACCTCTTCAAGATCCATGGGAGTTTAACTACAAATTCCATGGTGATCCGCTCCCACTTCCACTCCGGAATCTCTATTTGCTGAAGTAACTTGCCCGGTCTCTGGTGCTAGTACTTCACCTGCTAGCAGTTGAGGCATCTAGATACATATCCAACTATATCTTTCTTCATCCGCCTCCACCAATGGTGCTACCTCAAATCCTTATACATCTTCGCAGCTCCCAGATGGATGGAATACCGCGAATTGTGGGCCTCTGCTAAAATCAAATCTCGAAGCCCATCAACATTGAGAATCCAAATCCGACATGGCATCCTCAATACTTTATCATCTCCAATGGTCACATCTATGGTATCACCATACTGAAACTTGTCCTTGAGGACAAGAATATGAGGGTCATCATACTACCGCTCCCTGATACGATCGAATATGGAAGACTGAGAAACCCACAAGCTATGACATGACTGGGCTCCAAAAGATCCAATATCTGAACTGACTGGCTAAGGCCTGAACATCCATCACCATAGGCCTCTCTAATACTGGTAGATATGCCAAACTCCTCTAACTCTCCGCTCGGCTACTCATGGCATCAACCACAATATTGGCCTTTCTCGGGTGATATAAAATGATGAGGTCATAGTCCTTCAGCAACTCTAACCACCTGTTCTGGCGCAAATTTAGATGCTTTTCTTGAAAAAGTGCTAAAAACTCCTATGATTAGTATAAATCTCACAAGGCACACTGTACAGATAATGGCATCAAATCTTTAGGGCGTGAACAATGGCAGCTAACTCAAGATCATGGACAAGATAATTCTTCTCGTGTATCTTCAACTATCTAGACGCGTAGGCAATCACCCGACCATCCTACATCAATACTATTCCAAGGCCAACTCTCAAGGCATCACAATAGACGGTATAAGACCCTGAACCTGTAGGCGATAGAAAAACTGGGGCAGTAGTAAAAGTTGTCTTGAGCTTTTGAAAGCTCGCCTCACACTCCTCTGTCCACTGAAATGGAGCACCCTTTTGGGTCAATCTAGTCATAAGGGTTGCAATCGATGAAAACCCATCCACGAAATAACAATAATAGCGTGCCAAGAAAAGGAAACTACGAATCTTTGTAGTTGAGGATGACCTGGTCCAACTCTCCACAATCTCTAACTTCTTCGGATCCAAGAATGCCCTCACTCGATACCACATAGCCTAAGAATTCCACTGAATCGAACCAAAACTCACATTTTGAGAACTTTGCATGTAACTTCTTCTCTCTCAGATTATGGAGCACTATCCTCAGATGGTGCTCATTATCTTCCCGACTCCGGGAATACACCAGAATGTCATCAATAAAGACAATGACAAAAGAATCGATATACAGCCAAAATACACTATGCATCAAATGCATGAAGGCTGCTGGGGCATTGGTCAGCCCAAATGACATAACAAGAAACTCGTAATGATCGTACCGAATCTTGAAAGCAGTCTTCAGGATATATGGCTCCTAAATCTTCAACTGATGGTAACCTGAGCGCAAATCAATCTTAGAAAACAGCCTTGTGCCCTGGAGTTGGTTGAAAAGATCATCAATATGAGGAAAAAGATAACAATTCTTCATCGTGGCCTTGTTGATATGGCAATAAATAATACACATACGCATAGAAACATCCCTTTTCTTCACATACAAGACAGGAGCATCCCAAGGTGAAACACTGGAATGAATAAAACCCTTATCAAGCAATTCTTGCAACTGATCCTTCAACTCCTTCAACTCAGGAGGAGCCATACAATACAGAGGAATAGAAATGGGTTGAGTTCCCAACAACAAATCAATGCCAAAATCAGTGTCTCTATCGTGCGGCATGCCCAGAAGATCAAATAAAAAGACATGGGGATAACCCATACCATTGGGACTGAATCAACAGAAGGGGTATCAGCACTGACACCTCTCACATAAGCTAAATACGCGGCACACCCCTTGTCAACCATACCCTGAGCTTTAAGGGAAAGAGATAACTCTACTTGGGGTGTGATCTAAAGTACCACTCCACTCAACACACGGAATACCTTGCATAGCCAGCGTGATGGTCTTGGCGTGATAATTAAGAATAACATAATGGGGTGACAACTAGTCCATGCCCAAGATAATATCAAAATAAACCATACTGAGTAACAATAAATCTGCTCTGGTATCAAAACCACGAATAGTAACCAGACATGGTAGATAAATGCGGTCCACAACAAAAGAATCCCCTACAAGAGTAGAAACATATACAAGAGAACTCAAGGAAATCTCAAGGTACACCCAAATGCGGAGCAAGATAAGAAGACACATACAAATAATTGGAGCCTAGATCGAATAGAATTGGTACTCCTATATAAAAACCATGACAATACTTGCGATGATAGAATCAGAGGAAAAAACCTCGGTACGGGCAGGCGGGGTAGCAACCAGGACTGTAACCATAGACTGAGAACTCTGCGGGGCACGTTGTGACTAAGCAGTCTGTGAAGATGTACCCCTCCCAAATCTGGGGCAGTCCTTAACCATGTGGCGTATGTCACCACACTCAAAGAAACCTCGCGGCCAACATGGCAGTGGAAACCGTGTGGTACGAGTACTTCGAGACCCCTGAACACCTGAAACCCTATGTGAATTATAAGATGTAAACTGAGCTTGCAGGCCCACAAAACCTCTACCATGCCCTACTCTTTCTCTAAAATAAGGGCCAGCGGGTCTCCCCAATCTATAAGGTCTACTCACTCCTTTAGATTCTCCCTCCTGACCTCGTCTGTCCTCTCTCTCTTGGACCCACATGTCTTACTCGGCGAGAGGTCCTCACCACCCGCTGAACTCGGATCACATGCTATGTTTGCATGAAACTTGGAACCTGACCAATGGAAACTCGCTACTCCAGAGTGGGTGCTGCGGGAGTATGGTCCCTCTCCCGATCTATGAAATATTCGATACAACCTAAATCAATCCTGCCTGAATCAACCTACCAAACATGCTCAGGAACCGCACCAAAGTCTCCTAAAGAGCTGGAGTAGTAGTAGCCTTAGGCGTGTCAGGTGTCTGAACTCCGGCTGGATTTGTTGATGGTACCTCGGTGATAGCTCGTGCAGGTACTCTCACTGCACCACGTGCGCATTCTCTGCCTCTACCTCGACCTCAGCCTATGATAGCTCCAGTAGGGGGCACGGACACCTTGTCATCTCGAGTAGCATGTGTCCTCACTATCTGTGAGAGAATAGAAGGTAAAAGTTTAGGATGGTGATGTCAAAAATCTTGCATGATAGGGAATCAAATAAAGTGAAATTTTCCTAACGGTTACATAGCATCTCGTAGATAAGTACAGACGTCTCCGTTCCTATTAGTGAAACTTTAATAAACCGACTTGTGTTCTGTGACTCCTATGAACCTAGAGCTCTGACACCAACTTGTTAGGATCCCAGTTCACCCTCCGTGAACATGTCATGATGGCACCTAGTCCCTACAACTAGGTAAGCCTAACAATGCGAAAACAATATAAATTACAGAATATAATAACTTAAAACTAAACAACTAGAAGAAAAACTACATATAGATTCTGCTTGGCATATACAACTCAATATCTTGACTACTACAGTGCAATCCCAAAACCCAAAAACTCACGGGAACACAAGATAGAAAAGAAATACAGTAAAGTTCTGTAACCTCCAGGGTATCTAAATCAATATTAGGATAGAAGGGCTAACACCACAGGACAGAATAATGATGGAGACTCTTCGGCTGCAGATGCGGCAGAAGTACCTCGAAGTCTCCAATGCTCTCCTTACCATAAGGATAAAATGCCTAAGTAGCGGTACTTATATCTGCACATGAAAAACATGTGCAAGAAGGTCATGAGTACACCAGAGTGGTACTTAGTAAGTGCCAAGCCTAATCTCGATTAGGTAGTGACGAGGAAGGTCAGGGCCCTACTGAGATAAAATATAATAAAAGATAGGATAAAGAGACAGTATAATGAGAGTCTACAGCGCAAATCCAAACAAGATAAATAAGGAATACGGTAACAGAAAAATAGAAATAAGACAAACAAAAAGAAATACCACTCACAACAAGAATAAATCTAGGGATCTCTTGGTATTCTGAGGATTTCTTGGTATCCTCACTATATGCACTAGGGATCTCTTGGTATCCTCACCATATACACTAGGGATCTCTTGGTATTCTGAGGATCTCTTAGTATCCTCAATAAGTAAACAGGGATATCTTGGTATCCTCAATAAGTAAATCGGGGATATCTTAGTATCTCGAGGATCTCTTGGTATTCTTAAAAAGTAAATCGAGGATCTCTTGGTATCCCGAGGATATCTTGTTATCCTCAATAAGTAAGCCAGGGATCTCTTGCTATCCCGATGATCTCTTGGTATCCTCAATAAGTAAGCTAGGGATCTTTTTGTATCTCGAGGATCTCTTGGTATCCTCAATATGTAAACCGAGGATCTCTTGGTATCTCGAGGATCTCTTGGTATCTTCAATATATATATATATACATGTGCCAGGGTTCTCTGGGTATCCCGTACCCTCAGTCCAGAACTTAAATGTGTAGGGGATCTCCCGGGATGCCGTCCCGTAGTCCCAAATTAAAACACACAATAACAACTCAAGAATATCGGAATAAGTGCTCAACTCATGACAAGTAACATTAAATTCTAAGCAAACATGCTCCACGAAACACAAACAAAGCAGTTTAAGCAAATAGGCAGGTAAGTCAACTAAACATGCTTCTCTAAAGTAACACAAGCTAAGTTTGCAACTAGAGTAAAACAGGTAAGAAAAGAAACTCAATTTAAATACTTCAAATAAAATTGGATTTTCAACAATTATCTCAAGTACGTGCTCGTCACCTCACGTACAATGCATTCAATTAGCATATATCATATCCTAAGGGTAACGGTCCCCAACACAAGGTTAGACAAGCTGTCGAGTTTACTTTTTAGTTTTGAATAGTAATGTTGAGTTTTATTATTATTGTACTTTTTATTTTGTATTTCAAAAGGTGTGTAATAAATCAAAAATCCAAAAAAATATAATTTGCATTTTTTATTTCCGTTAAGAATTTTCTTTATAATACTAATTCTAGAAATAAAAAAAATATTTTTGAGGTGGTTTTCCCTTTAAGCAATTAATATCTAGGACTTAAAATATAAAATATTTTTATATTTTCTTTGTTATATTAGGAATATAAATTCAAAAAAAGAAAAAGAGAATTTTGGTAAAATATACAACACATTTTCCTTTGCTGCCCCAACACATATTCTTTTTGGTAAAATACGGACATCCCAAAAAGAAGGTATTCACTGGTTAATGATCCTAAAAGAAAATTTTATTCAAAAAAGTTTTTATTTTAGTAACTAGAGGACCATTCCTCACTTCGCCATTTGGAATATCTGGAAGAATAGAAATTAAAACCACATCAATAATTTTAATGATAAGGTTCATCACACCGATGTTCTTCAACGAGCTAGGGAATATAACTTCTTCACGGAGAAAAACTCATTTAAAGAAAGCAGGATATTAATTGAGATCAGATGGAACAAATCACCACCTAATACTATAAAGCTAAATATTGATGGAGCTTTCTCAAAATATATAATGAAAGCTGGCCTTCGTAGTGTTTTTAGAAACAACAATTGAGATTGGATCATTGGCTATTGCAAGTCAACTTATGCTTCATCAGTCATACATTGTGAACTAACTCTGCATGAAGGATTTAAAATTGCTCAGAAACTGGGTTTCCCAAAGATTGAGATAGAGACATACTCAATGGATGATATATCACTACTCAATGAAAATAACCCAAGCTTCCCTAACCTAATTTTTGAATGCATGTCCTTAATGCACCAGCTAAAGCACCCAATTCTGAGGCATAGGGAAATGTGATGGCCCATCTCTTGACGAAGGAAGCAGTGAAAAACTTTATATTTTCCAAATGTGTTTACCATGCGCGTACACCATGTTTTGTTGAACCTCAATTGCTAAAGGACATGTATGGTCTTAGTATTGGCTCTAAGTATGTTGTTTCTTCTATTTGTGAAAAACTTGCTAATTTTGACAATGCAAATGTCCTTAGGGACTATGTAAGGATTTTGTAATCATGTGCTATTAGTAATATAATATTATATTTCTAGTAGTTCAATCATTCAACTAGCGTGCTAGTAGTCTCTTGTTTCCTTCTAGCTTGATTCGTTATTCGTTATGCACTAGCGAGTCTTCTTTTGATTGTTGTAGGTGTAGTGGTTGTAGTCCTGGATAATAGAATAAGGGAACGTCTTCATGTGGGGCAAAGTATGAGGCGAGGGTTAGAGGGTGGGATGGGAGGTAGGGAGGTAGAAGGGGCAAGGGATCCTATAGGTTGAGAATCGGGTCATAAAATGTAGGTTCACTAACGAGTATGTCTATGGAGTTGGGAAGATCCTTCAGAACATGAAGATTAATATAGAGTGTGTCCAAGAGGCTAGGTGGGTCGGATCGAGGGCGAAAAATGCAGATGGGTTTAAGTTGTGGTTCTGCAGAGTCCTAAGGAGTAAGAATGGAGTGGGTATCCTGGTAGATAGCCATCTTAGAGAGTTAGTGATAGATATTAGGTGGGTGAATGATAGATTAATGACTATTAAGTTAGTGGTGGGTGAGTGTACTTTAAATGTCGTTAGCGCGTACGCGCCACAAGAAGGCTTGGATGAGGAGATTAAAAGGCACTTTTAGAAGGGGTTGGATGAGATCATTTTTAGTATTCCACCTTCTGAGAGGTTATTCATAGGAGGAGATTTCAGCGGTCATATTAGGTCATCTATAGGTGGTTATACTCAGGTGCATGGCGGCTTTGGTTTCGAGGAGTGGAACAGAGGGGGCACTTTGCTGTTGGACTTTGCCAAGGCATTAAATCTAGTGATTGCAAACTCAAGTTTTTCAAAGCAGGAGGAGTATTTGGTTACTTACCAAAGTTTGATGGTGAAGACTCGGATTGACTCTCTCCTTCTCAGGAGATGTGATAGAAGGTTTGCGAGGATTGCAAGGTTATCCCAGGTGAGACCCTCACAACGCAACATAAGATTTTGGTGGTAGACATTGGTATTATGATAAGGAGTAAGAAAAGGTTAGTATGAGGCCGTCCGCGGATTAGGTGGGGCACCTTGACTAAGGATAAAGCTCAGGAGTTGGAAGGAATATTATCGGAAATAAAAGCTTGGAGAAGTAGTGGGTACGCAGACTATTATATAAGTAAGGTGGGGAGGGAGGTGTTAGGGATATCTTCGGGCAGCACTGATGGGCACAAATGAGACTCGTGGTGGAATGTAGTTGTCCAAAGTAAAGTCGAAGCAAAGAAGGCGGCTTACCTGCAGTTAGTAGGGAGAAATGGCAAGGACGAGAGGTGAGCGAACAATGAGAGATATAAGGTAGATAGGAATAAGGCAAAGATGACAGTAACGTAGGCTAAGACTGCAACTTTTACTCAGTGTATGAGGAAGTGGGGAACAAAGGCAGGGAGAAGAAGTTAGTCTGGCTCGCTAAGGTGAGAGAGAGGACGGCTCTGGATCTGGACCAAGTGAGGTGCATAAAAGATGATGACGAAAAAGTTTTGATGGGGGGTGACCAGATTAAGAGGATGTGACAGACCTATTTTCATAAACTTCTAAATAAAGAAGAGGATCATAATATTGAACTAGAAGAATTTAGGAATGTCGACAGTCCCCATGAATTAAGTTATTGTAGGGACATTAAGGTCGATAAGGCCATGGAGGTGATGCATAAGTTGAGAAAGGGTAGAGCTACGGGGCCAGACAAAATTCCGGTTGAACTTTAGAGGTGTATGGGTAGAGCAGACCAGGAATGACTTAATGGGTTGTTTAACATTGTATTCAAGACTAAGAGGATGCTTGAAGAGTGCAGGTGGAGTACAATGGTTCTATTGTATAGGAACAAAGGCGATATCCAGAGCTGTAAGAAATATAGGGGTATCAAATTATTGAGTCACACCATGAAAGTTTGGAAGAGAGTGGTAGAAAGTGTCTATTTCAGACAACCTATTTGGGTTCATGCCGAGGTGATCTACCATATAAGTTACCAACCTTATTAGGAGGATGGTGGAACAATACAGGGATAGGAAGAAGGATATTTACATGGTGTTTATTTATCTGGAGAAAGTATACGACATGGTTCCTGGGGAGGTCTTATGGAGATTCTTAGAGGCTAAAGGGGTTCTGGTTGCCTACATTTGGGTGATTAAAGACATGTACGATGGAGCTAAGACTTAGGTTAGGATAGTAAGAGGCGACTCAGAGCATTTTCCGGTCCCATTCCTATTTTACTTGGTAATGGATGCACTAACTCATCATATTCAAGGGGAGGTGCTATGGTGCATGCTATTTGCTGATGACATAATTCTAATTGACGAGACATGAGGCGGCATCAATGGGAGGCTAGAGATTTGGAGACATGCTCTTGAGTCTAAAGTTTTCAAGTTGAGCAGGACCAAGACAAAATACCTCGAGTGCAAATTTGGGGTCGAGCCCATGGAAGCGGTAGTGGACGTGAGGCTTGACTCTCAAGTCTTTCCTAAAAGGGGTAGTTTCAAGTATCTTGGGTCAGTTATTTAGGAGATAGGGGAGATCGACGAAGATGTCACACACCCTATAGGGGTGGGGTGGATGAAGTAGAGGTTAGCATCGGGAGCCTTGTGTGACAAGAAAGTGCCACTGTTACTAAAAGGTAATGTTTTATAGATTAGTGGTTAAGCATGCCATGTTGTATGGCGCTAAGTATGAGCCAGTTTAAAACTCACATATCTAGAAGATAAAAGTAGCAAAGATGAGGATGTTGAGGTGGATGTACGAGCATACAAGGATGGATAAGATTAGGAATGAAGATATTCGAGGGAAGGAGGGCGTCGCCCCCATGGAGGAGAAGATGCTGGAAGCAAGACTCAAATGGTTCGGGCATATTTAGAGGAGGAGCATTGATGCAGTGGTGACTGGGTGTGAGTGACTAGTTGTGGTGGGCACGAGGAGAGGTAGAGGGCGACCTAAAAGGTATTAGGGAGAAGTGATCAGGTAGGATGTGGCGCGACTTAGGATTAGAGAGGACATCCCTTGATTGGGATTTATGGAGGTCGAGCATTAAGGTTGTAAGTTAGGGGAAAATTGTGAATATTTCTGGAGCGCACTAGAGCGAGACTAGCCAGTTAGGAGTTAGTTTTAGGATGCTAGTTATCATCTACTGATGCAGGGCTTTATCTGTTGGTCATTATTATACCTTCCCTCTATTTTGTATTTCTTATATTACTATTATTTTATTATGATTCTATTGATTGTACTAATATATCGTCTCTTGTTGCTTTCTTGAGCCGAGGGTCTCCTGGAAATAGCCTCTCCGCCCCTCAGGGGTAGGGGTAAGGTCTGCGCATATTTTACCTTTCCAGACCTCATTCCTGGTTTTATACTAGGTTGTTGTTGTCTTCTACTTCAAAAAAATACTCCTAACCTACAAGTCCAAGACAGACTATACTAAGAAGGGTAACAATTCAATTTTTCAAGCTATGTAGTAAGTCCTCTTCTTTGTGATCCCTTATGAAAACTTCTTGGATTATTTTCCTAACATTGTTCTTGTGATCTGTTTGTTTATCTTGGAAAACCCTGTAATTCCTCTCAATTCAGATACGATAGACATATGCGTCCAACGTCATCTTATAAATGTCGGCAATCATACTTCTCCTTTTTGCATGTGTTTTCTGCCCATTCTAGTTCCTCTGGCCAAGACATAATAGTTCTACCATTCTTTTGTCACTTAAATAGTTGATTCCACACTTGTGCAAATATCTTACACTTAAAAAAGATGTGAGATATTCTTTCAACCTGCAAAGTACACATCAGACACACTTGATTAATAATAATTCCCTATCATCAAGCTGTCTTTTGTAGCAAGTCTATTATGAGCTACTAATATGAGGATGAAAATCCACTATGGATCTCCAAAATTATTGCACACCAATTTTCTCCAATGTACTTTTTTAAAGTCATCTCTTATCAGAACATGCATATTCTTTATTGAGAAAGTAGGCATGCTTCGCAGGTCTATATATGGGTGAAACTGAAGGACGCCTTGGTTCTCGATGAAGTAAATGAAGCATACATGTAAACGAAAGGTACTAGAATTGGGGAACGGAGCCCTTAGAGTCAAGTTCAGGGCAAAAACACCTGCCCTGGGAAGATTTGGGCCACGCCCCCAGGTCCGATTTTAATCCCTAAACTTCAGAGAATGTCATCAGATAGTCGAGCACAACTAACAAATAAGCATGATATCCATGCCTCGGCGGATGTCACAGCGTGTATCTTGACACATATTGACAGAAGATCAGTGATTACTAAAACAGAAGATTTTACCTTTTATGGAATTGTACTTGAGGTAAAACTCTCCTCCTATATAAAGTGGAGTCTAACGATTCATTAAGATCATTGTATAACGCATACGAAGGCAATGCACTTTTATTTTCTCTATTATTCGAAACTCTTACTTTTGTTCAACAGTTTCAGTATAACGAACCTATTACTGAGTTTGGGTTCACTCCTTATAATTGGTTTGACAACTTGTTACGGCCTTTATCTATTTCATATAAAATAATTAATCAGTTTTGTTGAATTAAACCGCGTATCCTCACAACCACATAAAATTTAAATGTTATCCATATTTTAAGGGAAACAATTTGGCATCCACCGTTGTTCTAAGGATAATAGTGGCAATTTGATACAAATTTTCATAACATACTCAGTTTTACTCTTGTTTTTTGAGATCTTATTTTCTGGAAAACTTAAGGATCTCAAACTCTCAATATGCTCAATTAAGCATTGATACTGAATCTGACCATCACGGCGAGAACAACAATATAGTGCCCAACAACGAGGTTCAGCCTGCTGACCCCAACGGGGACCCAACCTCGAACACAATCAATGTCAATTGCCATGTGGCTATCGATACTAACTTGCCCACCGACCCCAAAAATAGCATTTGTTAGGGAGCTAGGTTAGTAGCCAAGGATGATATGTTACAGGCTCAACAGGCAGCGATAGCCTAATTGCAAAAACAAAGCCGACCCAGCGGAGTTGAACCTGAACCGTCCAAGAAATACACAAACAGAAATGAACCAATCATAGAAATGCCGAGTGAAGTTGAATGCGGGAAAAATCCCGAGATAATAAGGATGCTCGAAGAATTGACAAAATGGGTAGAATAGTTAGAAAAGAAAATTGAAGCTAACGACCAAATACTGGAGACCTATATCTCTAAGGTCGATCAAATCTCAAGAGCACCATCGATACTAAAAGTCCTGGACTCTAAGAAGTTTTTCCAAAAGCCTTTCCCTTCGAGTGAAGCTCCGGAGCCGATCCGAAGAAGTTTCGTACTCTCGAAATTTAAAAGTATAATGGAAAGATTGATCCAGATGAATGTGACCTCCTACACGTGCTCCATCAAGGGGAACGACTTTGAGAATGATGAGATTGAATTCGTTCTATTGAAAAAGTTCAGTGAGACCATGTCAAAGGGAGCTATGATATGGTATCACAACTTAAATTTAATTCTATTGACTCATTTACTAGGCTTGTAGATGCCTTTGTTAAAGGTTACGTTGGGGCTATCAAGGCAGAGACCAAGAAGTCATACCTTTTCAAGGTAAACCAAAGAGATAACGAGATGCTCAGAGAATTCTTGTCAAGTTTTCAAATGGAACGGAAGGATCTACCCCGGTCGTGGGCAAATGGGCAGTTCAAGAATTCACCCAAGGACTCAAACCTCAAATCTTATTGGCTTCACAATAGTTGAAACAAAACTTGGCGCAACACCCATATGTCACTTAGGTTGACGTCCATAACAGGAATCAGTACAAAATCAGAGTCGAACATGATCAGCACAGATGATTATTGGTAGAGTTGACTTTCCCCAAGGGCTGATGTTAAAATGTACTAAAATGTCCATTCCCAGGGAAAAATAGACTCTAGATTATGTAGTAAAGAGAACCGTATCTTTCAACGACGAGGATGCTGAAGGCATCGTGAAATCACACAATAATGCACTGGTAATATCTGCACTCATAAATAAATCTAGAGTTAAGCATGTCTTAATTGATCTAGGTAGTTCAGACTATATCATTAGATCGAGGGTCGTGGAACAGCTGGGTCTGAAAGACCAAATTGTGCATGAAATCCCTATTTTAAACGGAATTAACATGGTATGCGAGACTGCTAAAACAGATATAACCCTAACAAAAAACACTACCGGAACCATTAAGGAAACAAAGTTCTATGTGATTGAAGGAGATGTGAGATGCAATGCTTTATTCGGGAGTCCATGGATTCACAACTTGAGGGCAGTACCCTCGATACTACACCAAGCATTGAAATTTCCCACAACACGATGGATAAAAACAGTTTATGTGGAGCAACCGGCTGCAAAACAAAATGTTTGCAGTTGATGATGTGGTCCTGATATCGCACTCTCGATATCCAAGAACCAAGTTCTATCACCCAGGGAGAAAACAAGCAATCAATGACACCGGCCTTGACCAAGCAAGAAAACTAGGATATATGATAGGATGAAGATTATAAAGTCCCTACGTCTTTCATAGCCCTTAATGATTATGATTCTACCAATTCAATGGTTGAGGAGCTAGAGCAAGTCAGAATGATAGAGCACCTTCCCGGTTGGAAGAGTGTCTGGGCATGGGGCTAATTCCCTATCTTAGGAAAAAACTCATTGAATTCCATATAGCTAACATAGATTGTTTCCCTTGTTCCCATTTTGACATGAGAGGGATCCCGTCGAAAACAACTACTCACAAGCTGAGCTTGGATCCGAAGTTTCACCCAGTTAAATGGAATAGGAGGCCTCAGTCCGAAGTGAAGCATGTATTCATCAAAAATGAGGTATCCAAACTCCTAAAATAGGTTCTATTCAGGGAGTTAAATATCTGAATTGGTTAGAAAACATAGTGGTAGTGCCTAAAAAGAGACATAAACTAAAAATGAGTGTAGACTAGAAAGACTTGAACAAGGCATGCCCTAAATACTCTTTACCTTTGCCTAACATTGATCTCATGATCATTGCAATGGCCGATCATCAGATACTCAGCTTTCTTGACGCCTATTCCAGGTACAACCAGATTCGGATGAACCCGGGCGACCAAGAAAAGACTTCCTTCATCACAAATATGACACCTATTGTCATAACTCAATGCCATCTAGATTTTGGTTCCACTTACCAACGCCTAGTAAATTGAAAGTTCGAAGAGCAAAAAGGAAAATCAATGGAGGTTTATGTAGATGACATATTAGTTAAGTCCCTACGAGTAGAGGACCATTTGTAACATTTGCAGGAAACCTTCAACATACTGAAGAAATACAATATAAAGCTGAACGCAGAGAAATGTGCATTCGGAGTCTGATCCGGGAAGTTCCCTAGATTCATGGTGTCCAACCAGAGAATTGTGTTCAATACCAAAAAGAATTAGGCCATAAAAGATATCACCATGGTGGACAATGTCAAGGTGGTTCAAAGGCTAACTTGGTGCATATCTGCCTTGGGTCGGTTCATTTCAAGGACCTTTGATAAGAGCCATAAATTCTTCTCGTTATTGAAGACGAAAAATAACTTCTCATGGTCCTTGGAGTGCCAACAAGCTTTGGAAGAATAAAATGGTACCTTTTGAGTTCACCTTTGCTTCTCTGAAGGAAGACGAGCACTTGTACCTCTCTTGGTAGTATCCGAGATAGCGGTAAGTGGAGTTATAGTCAGGGAAGAAGAATGTATGCAATTTCCTATATATATTATGTTAGTAGGACTCTAGGCGAGGCCTAAAAAAGGTATCCACACCTGGAAAAATTTGCACTCGCTTTGCTAAGCACCTCCAGGAAGTTAAGGCCATATTTTCAGTGTCATCCCATATGTGTCGTGACTACTTATCCATTAAGGAACATAATGCACGAACCCCAGCTCTAAAGACATTTTGAAAAATGGGTTGTGGAAATTAGCGGATACTATCGCCATCAAATCTCAAATTTTCAAAAAAGAATTATTGATAACCTCGAGGACCTCATCGGGGATCTGGACCATATTTACGAAAATTGAATCGAACAAAAAGGGGTCCGGATTCGGCATCGTATCGAAGCCTCTCTCGACTAGCATAGTTATGCAATATTTTAAAACTGTGAAATTGACGAATGAGGCTGAGTATTTCTCAACTTGGTTAAAAGCCCGGGGCCAAAGTGATCAAAGCTATATGCAATTCCCTTATTATGGTGAATCAAAACAGTGTTCGAAATAAATGAGGAACAAATGCGAAGATACTTGGATAAACAACACGTATTGCTACATCGATTCAAGGAATGGACTCTGCAATACATGCCACGGGATCAAAAGAGCAAAGGTGATGCTATGGCTAACTTGGGATCGTCAGTTGAGGACGGCATAATTTAGCTGGGCAACGATCGTACAACTCATAAATGCAGTACTGGAAGAGGGACACACTGAGAGGACTCGACAAGCTTAACCTAGGACTGGAGAAACAAGTACATTACCTGAAGACTCAGAAACTACCCCCGGGTCCTAAAGAATAGAGAGTTCCATGAACGAAGGCGGCCATGTTTATCCCATCCGAAGATAATACCCTATTTAGAAGAACATTCGATGGACCGCTCTCCATATGTCTATGACCGGGAGACACCGAATATGTTTTGAGGTAAGTTCATGAAGGTACCTACAGGAGTCATTCGGGGGAAAATCGTTAGGTCATAAGATAGTTAAGGCTGCCTATTGCTGGATCAACATAGAGAAAGACGCGAAGGAGTTCGTGCAAAAATGCGATGGCTGTCAAAGGCATGCACCAGTAACCCATCAGCCTAAAGAGCTACTATATTCTGTTGTGTCACCTTGGCCATTCATCAAATGGGGAATGGACATTGTCGGTCCCTTACCATAGGCACCCGGTTATACTCCTCATGATTGAATATTTTTCTAAATGAGTTGAAGCTTTGGAATTCGAGAAAATTAGAGAAAAAGAATTTATTGATTTTATTTGGGACCACTAATCTCAATTTGGAGCGCCGATCGAGATCTTACACGACAACGGGAAGTAGTTTATTGGCAGCAAGATAAGCAAATTTTTCAAAGACCATAAGAAAAAAAGGATCTTATAACCACCCTATCACCCTAGCAGGCACGAACAGGCGGAGCCTACAAACAAAATTATACTCCAAAACCTCAATAAAAGGTTGACCGATGCTAAAGAAAAATTACTCGAAGTCTTGTGAGAATACCGTACAACCTCAAAATCAAGTATCAGGGCCACCCTATTTTTGTTGGTCTATGGTGCCGAAGCACTAATTTCTGTCGAGGTGGGAGAATAGAGTCTCAGGTTTCGATTTGCGACCAAAAAGGCAAATAATGAGGCCATGAGTAGCAGTTTAGAACTATTGGATGAAAGGTGCGAGGCCGCCCTCATACGGTTGGTTTCCAAGAAGCAATAGATCGAAAGGAATTATAATCGGAGAGCCAATCTCTTACACTTCAATATCGGGGACTTGGTGTTAAGAAAGGTGACACTGAACACCCCGGACCAAAATGAAGGGAAACTAGGTCTGAATTAGGAAGGTCCTATCAAATTATCGAGATTACTAGTAAAGTTTTTACAAATTTAAAGAAAGATAATGATAAGCTGCTACCGAACAACTGGAACTTGACCCATTTAAAACGATATTATTGCTAAGGTACGACCTCTTTAATTCTCCCTCTCTCTCTCCCAATATATATATATATATATATATATATATATTATGAACGGAACTAACATTTGTAGGCAACAACCAAAGGATGATATAGTTATTAGTCCTGAAAGAACATGTTGCACTCTTTTTCCCTTGAACAAATTTTGTCACAAATGGGTTTTCTGGCAAGGTTTTTAACAAGCCAACAATAGATTGTGTGAACTTACAATTAATGTATGATTTTGAATCGGATTGGATAGTCACATAAAGAGTATCTGAGCCTTCTTAGTGATCGATCTCGAACACTAGGGCCATTACCCTTCGTTAATGTTTTTTAGAAAGGAAGGATACTTTATGCTTGAACAGTCTGGGCGTGGTGAATAAGGTTTATTGTAAGGCCCAAGTCCAAAGGAACCATGCCTGCATAGACCACATAAGCCATAACACGAAGCTTGAACATACTTACAATCTTGTATAGTACACGGGAATGAAAGAAAGTTTCTACCTTGATGATACATATTTTGTTCCTTAAGAATATCGAGCCCAAGGTCCATTTCTCTTTGGATAAAATTTCCTTAAGGATATCGAGCCCAAGAGCTGCCTTTATCTGGATCTAATAGATTGCTGCCACTCGGCTGTCGTTCTAAACAAACTCGTACGGCTCGAGATGTGAAAACCCTAACGCACAAGAGCCTATTAGGAAGTGCCAAAACTTAAAAGGCTACGACTGCCCCAACTCGAGGACTGTCGTTCGAGGCAAACTCGAATGGCTCGGGCTATCGAAGCTTGGAGGTACAAAGTCTATTAGGTAGTGCCTAAACTTAAAAGGATACGACCATCCTAAAATTGACTCAGAGACGTTGGAAGATGGTAATCAAAACATAATTACTTTAAAATCAAAACTTGTTCGAAGTCTACCCTTGGTAAAACTATAGCCTAAAAACATTTAAGCTAGCCTTTTGGAGAAAGCTTTGGGTCATCCCAAGCCTCCACAAGTTTCAACAAAACTTTCATAAAAAGCAAATCTTGTTCGAACCTCCAAAAATTGACTTATTACTACACTTTATTCCGTGCTACGGCATTTGAAATCTTTGTAATTGAAAAAAGATGCTAAAGGTTATAAAGTTGAAATTTTCCAAAAAAGGAAAAACCCTATATATACATTCCAAAATGTCTTTACAAAGGCCAATGAAAACGGCCTCAATAACTAAGTGTACAAAACGAAAAAATAAAGATAAAAATTCCTAAGGCACCTACGATTGATCTTCACCAGAACCCGCCTCGTCACTAGAGTCATCGGGGTCTTCTCCATCTTCGGGTTCACCAGAGCCCTTAGAGCCTTCTTTACCCTCGGGTTCAGCCAACTGCTTGGCCTCGACCTTGCGTCTTTTTTGCTCTTCAATTTACCAATATGTCGAAACCTCGGGCATGGATTTCCTTGAGGCTCTCCCTCGGAGAAAATTGTTTAACGTACTCCACAGTGAATTTTAGGCATGCCTCGGCTGCCTCAATATTAGCCGTGTACTGGCCACTATCTCTTCAGCATCAATCCTAGTTGTTTCAGATTCGAACCTCGTTATTTTGAGCTCTTTCCAAGGGCACCTGTTCAGCAATGATCGAGCCCAACTGAGATTGGAGGTCCTCAATTTGTTAAGCCCATATTTCGACGTTCTTTTATTGCCACTCGAAGTTGGATCTCTACTGATTCCAGCTATTCCTGGGTGGTCTCATTCCCCTAAGCTAGCAGTTCCATTTTTCCCTTCCAGACATTGGCCATGGCTTGGACCTGGTTCATTTCAGCCCAGAGTTGGTCGATTCGGTCAATCTTCTGCTGAACCTGCGATGTTTGGTTGTTAGTCTCCATGCTAAGTCGTTATCTCTAACCTCAAAAATTTTACCCATTCCAACAAGTTGTCATGCTACTTTTGAGTTGCATCCAACTCCGCCAAGAGATTCTTGACTGACCTTTCGTGTTGCTTGTTGAGAAGCTTATATATGTATCTTTTCTTAAGCTCCTTGGTCTCAGCCTTGAGCTGGTTAACCTTAGCAAGGTATCAAAGAAAGATTTCATGATAAAGTATTGAGGCCTACAAAACATAAAAGAAGGAAGACACTAAAAATATGAAGAACTAAGTCAGGGGATAAAAGAGCGTTATGATGCCTTATCCGATTCAACATCTACTGTGCTTTGCTGAACATGCATGGCACACATCCTCATTCATTATAACTTGGACTTCTTCGGTTACCAAGCACCAAATTTAACTCGCTACTCCTACAGGAGCAGAAAGAACTCGGTCATCCGCCGAGATAGTGATGATTATTGATCTCTTAGGTCTGGGATCCGTACTCGAGGCAGGAAAGTGGTTTATCAACTTTGGGCTCGAATTTAGCCTGTCGGTTTCTGAAGATGGCTGATTTATTAGCACATCCAGGTTGCCAAACCAGTGAAGTCTTCCAAAGTGGCCGAGTCCACATCCTCAAAAAAAGAACGAATTGTATCGTCTGCACCATGAGCCTTTTCATTAGATCTATCCTTCACCATTCGAGCCTTCTTGATTATGGACGTGGTATAAGAAGGTGGTCCTAAAGTATTTGTTACACTAGGCGCCTCCTTCAGGACATGGCTGGCATTCCATGAAGTCTCTACCCCGATCTCCTCACCGACCTCCCTAATATGAGGGAGATCAGCCCCATGAATGTCCATTTCAACAACCATGAAAAAGTCATCCTCCTCAGGCTCATTTCAGAGCCAAAAGAGTGAGTCTAAGTCGAGTCCTCGAGCGGTGGTGCTCTCTTTCGGCTTACGGGCCAACCTTGTCTTCTTCTTCTTTGAGTTTGGGGAGCCCGAAGCTTTCCTTTTATTCGTCTCTCCTGCTACAGCCCCAGGCTATCCCAATGCACAACAGACATATCGTTGTCCCTTCTTGAAGGCCTAAGTTCAACTTTCTTAGGCAAACCTGTGAAATGAAAAATGAAGAAAAGAAGGTGAGTACGATATGAATGTGAGAGCTAGATTTACCTATTCGAGGAATGGTCTTATAGCATTTGGACAGTGTTTGGGACTCAAGCAGCAGCTGCACCACCACGAGTACTAGTAAGGAAAGAGGAGATAAATATGAAATTAATGTTTAACGGGAAGCTGTATTAAAAAGATGCATTCCAGTTCTCTAGGAATGGCATGAACTTGGAATGAATTAGGTTCTCGCTCTTTATCAAGATGAAACGTCCTTGCCAACACAGGTCCCGATCCTCATCAATATTTGACAATAGGGCCTTCCTAGCCCCGCGTGTGAGCTTTATTAGTCCCACTCGGAAGATTCAAAGACTTTATAAGAAGCATAGGTGTTCGATGGTGAACCAGTGAGATTCGGTCGTTTGCACAAAATAAGGAAGGAGTATTACAATCCTCCATAATGATGGATGGATTTGATCGAGGCATACTTCATACCTCTTGAAGAAGTTAAGATTCACCAGGTCCACCAGACCCAATGTGAAGGGAAAAGTGTAAACACTTAGACATCCCTCAACATGGATATTAATGGCCTCCTCAAGTTCAGGGACTACTATGTCCTTGCTTGCCCAGTTGTTGTCCTTTCGAACCACGGGGATGACATCTTTGGTGATTGAACATATATATCTTGATGACTCCTTACCCCGACCCTACAACGACGAGGAATTTTGAACCTTGAAGTCGTCAGAACCTAAACAATCGCCGGGGAAAAATATTTTCGAGGGAGGCTTGGGAGCCGATTCGTCGATAGTTTTATCAGTAGCGGGCCTCTCGAGGACGACCATATTGGGAGTGGTCACATCAATTTTGGCAATTAGTTGTGAAGAAGAAGAAGAAGAAGCGCCTTTTAGGGGAACATATTTGGAAGTTTTGGCCATTGTTATCTGGAAAAACCTTGAAACTTTTGAGGAGAGGCTGAAAGATGAAGGCCAAATACGTTGATTTGGGTAAAAATAAGTAAAAACTTTCAACTTACTAAGAATTGTTGAGTAAGGGAGGTCAAAGTATTAAAGTATGAAGAAATGTAGTTATATCCTGAAGACTCGAAGGTAGAAGCTTAGTTAAAATGTAGAAAATGAATTAAGGAGGGAAGTATTTATCGAGGGTTTCTGTTGTTTCACATTCAGGGATGACTTGTCAATGGCTAATGCATGTTTAAAGTCATAATGACACGATTGATGGGACACTTCAAATTCTTTGTCATTTCTTTCAAGGCATATTAAAGAAGGAATCTAAGTGCGAATGTTATTTCCATAAACTTAGTCTGCAATAAATGAGGGAACTATCTTTATACGGTTGAAAGCGAGCCATTTTGACACCTCAGTTCTCGGTGAAATAAAAAAAGCAGAGATGTGACCAAAAGAAACCAGAATCGGGGCAAAGGCCCTTCGAATCGAGGTTCGGGAAAAAAACACCTACCCTCGGAGGAATCGGGGTCATGCCCTCCAGGATCTATTAGAATCCCTAAACTTCAAAGAACGTTATCAAATAATCGAGCACGGCTAACAAAGGGTCATGATATTCATGCCCAGCCGAATGTCACAACGTGAATCTTGGCACCTATCGGCAGAAAATCAATGTTTACTAAAACAAAAGATTTTACCTTTTATGGAATTATACTTAGGGTAAAACTCCCTATTACATAAAGGAGAGTCTTAGTAAAACTCCCTAATATATAAAGGAGAGTCTTACTATTCATTAGGATCATTGTAACACGCATAACTAATGCAATATACTGTTATTTTCTCTATTATTCAAAGTTCTTACTTTTTTCATAAGTTCTTCAGTACTACGAGCCCATGACCGAAGGCACATATACGTTAACCTTGTTATTGAGTTCAGATTCAACACCCAAAATTGGTTTGACAACTTGTTACGCCCGTTATCTTTTTAATATAATGCAATTTATCATTTGTACTGAATTAATCTGCATATTCTTAAAACATATACGAATTTAATTGTTTTTCATTTTTAGGGTAAACAAGGTCTTCTTCGCTGATCCCAGCTTTGAATCATCATAATCTTTTGCACCATCCAAGATCCTTTCTTAGGAACAACTCCCCACACTTGTTCTCTTTTAATGTATTAACTATGGACCCACTTCACCTAGAGTTTATCCTTTTTACAACATATATTCTTGAGTAACTTCCTAATATTTGCTCTATTCCATACAGCAATATCAAGGATATTAACTCTATCAACACTAGTAGGATAGACAACTTTATCCCAAGCAAGTAGAGACTTTTTTCTTAGTTCCGCACCTCCAGTCTAGAGAAACCTTTTACAGGTGGCTTCAGTTAGCTTTATCACTTTAGTAGTTAGCACAAATATTTCTGACTAATAAATATGGATAGAGAATAGGATATTGTTGAGCAATTGAACACTTCTTGCATGCGAGAGGAATTTTGTTGTCCATCTTGTGATCCTTCCCAACATGTTTTGAAGTAAAGATTGGTATTGGCTAACTGATTGTCTTTTGTTAGTGAAGGGAACTCCTATATATCTGAATGGCATCTCTCCTTTTGTTTGCCAAGCATTTCCATAATAGTCTTTTCTGTCCATTCTCTAACCCCACCAAAGTATATAGAACTTTTATCCTTATTTTCTACCAAGTCAAACACCTAAGATAACTCCTGAAAAACTGCCATAAAGCATCTCTACAGATGTCACAACCCCATTTTCCTCTATAGGATGTCTTAATGCACCTAGTCTCTAAGACTAGGTAAGCTTAACACATACTCAATTAATAATATACTTTAACTATCAATTGATAAATATAAAATGGAAATCTTTATAAATAACTTATAATCTCAAAATCGGCAGTACAAGTCATACAATCTATTAAATTAGCTAGGAAAACCTTCAAGTACAACAATTTTGAAATAAAGATAAAATAGTTCAAATACAAAATCAAATGTGACTTCGAAGCCTACGAACGCGAGAGCATGTTTACCTTAAGTCACTATAGCAAGATCCGTACAGGTAGCTAGCGATCGACCATCTCTGAAATACCTGGATCTGCACAAGATGTGCAGAAGTGTAGTATGAGTATTCCACAGCGGTACCCAGTAAATTTCAAGACTAACCTTAATGGAGTAGTGACGAGGGATAGTCAAGACACTTATTGGACCAAACAACCTAAACAAGTATAGGTCTAGAACTAACAAAGGATGATATTTTATGAAGCTAGGCATAATAAACAATAATGCGATGCTTGAAAGAGGAAGTAGAAGCAAACTAGCAACGGGACACAACAATAATAACACTATCGAGTTAGATGGGCATAGTTTAGATCAGTCGGAATAAAATAAGGAAAAAACAAGTAGTAACTCAATAAGAATAACTGCTTTCACATAAGATTTATCCAATAATCTTCACAAGGTACCAAACCTAAAAATTCAAAGTTCATGGGTCCCAATTTATGAACCCTAATTACTTGGCATCTTGTGCCCTTATTATAATTGATAACTGCACCGATGACTCACGTGCTAATAGAACAATTATCACATAGAAGACAAGTAGACGGCAGTACGAATAAAGGGTCAATAACATCAGTGTTCATCTTCTTAAATCGATAAGGGTGATAAATTACGTATATGCTTGTGCAAGTGTTCTATCAGAGTTCAGGCTTACGAACAAAAGTGGAGGAAGAAAATGACAATAAGCAACTATCCCCATAATTTGCACAAGGTAAAACTCACACAAGTTAGGTGCGCTAATACACAAATATCAACAACAACAATGCCCTCATGCCATCACAAGTCATCTTAAATCATTCCCCTGCATATCCCACATTGTCTCGCCACGTGCGCAATAATTAAGTAAATGTTTGCTTTGTTTTGTTACACGTGTATATTAATGTTCTCACCTTGTGTCA
The DNA here is from genome assembly GCA_034376525.1 of Nicotiana benthamiana. Taxonomy (NCBI): domain Eukaryota; kingdom Viridiplantae; phylum Streptophyta; class Magnoliopsida; order Solanales; family Solanaceae; genus Nicotiana; species Nicotiana benthamiana. Next base: position 49,958,453 of record CM067325.1, on the reverse strand, counting down.
TCATATATGCAAGCACACAGATACAGCCCACCTTGTCACACCGCATGTGCAACATCAATAGTAACAATAGCACGATCAAAATCTTGTGCGAACATCCGAACAACTCGTCCTAATAATATCACGTGGTAAAAACATAACAACACCATAAATGACCTTCACAGCATGTGCCCATATTCTACAACACATCCTCGGAACAATTTTAATACCACAACTGTGAATAACCTTCGACTTAACAATATTGAGTACAACAACAACAACAATAAAAATAACACGAAAATATGACAAATAGATCAATTCAAGCACTCCGGAACACAAGGAAGTGGTAGAACAAGCTTACGAGGAAAGACACAATAGAGAATACTGGTCTCAACAAGAATAACACAATAAGGGATAAAATAATACATAAAAATAATTTCACAAAAATACAATTCAATAACAAAAGAGAGATAACATAACGCAATGATCCAAAATAAAAATAAGTCAACAATGAAAAGAAATAACGACACTTTGTCTAAGGTTGCGGAATTTCGGAATAGGAAACAACAATTTTAATTAGCAGTAAGCAATTTTAGAGAGATAATAATAATATTATTAATAATAATAATCTGAATCAGGATAAAAAATTAGGGAAAAGATAGCGATGACTATCAATTAAGAATATGCAACTACCGAAAAGATTATATGGCAATAAAAGTGGCAAAAGCTTCAACTAAGGCACATAAGGGTTCAATTGACAACAAGGGAAAATCATGAGTGAATTTATTTCAAATAATATACGTAAGGGTAAATTTAGTAAATGAGGGATTTAAAATGATAAGAAAACTTTATATCTATTGCACGTAAAAATCTAAAGGCCCTAAATAGTCAATTTCCCACAATTAAGCTCGAGTACGTAATCGTCACCTCACGTACTTGGCTCTCACATGACACAATTAGCACAAATGACTCATATCCTAAGGGGTAGTTCCCCCACACAAGGTTAGGCAAGATACTTACCTCAAAGAAGTTAGACCGATACAAAAAAATGACCTTCTTGAGTGAAACAACCATCGGACGATTCAAATCTAGCCAAAATAACATCAAATCATAAATAAAACTCGTAGGAAACATTTACAGATAATAAAGTTTCGATATTTAATTAAAACTAAAAAGTCAACCCAAAAGTCAACACCAGGGCCCACACCTCAAAACTCGATAAAATTCACAAAACCCGAACCCCCATTCCGAGTATGAGTCCAACCATAAGTATTTTATCAAATTTAGATATTAAATCGCCCTTCAACACCTTATTATATATTTTGAAAGATTTCTTCAAAAATTCTCGTTTTCCTCGACTCAAAAAACTAATTATTAGATAATAGTAAAGATGAAATCATGAAATATAATGAATTTTTCACAAAGAACACTTATCCTAAGGGGTTTCCTGATAACTCACGAGAACTCGCTTTAATCCGAGGTCTTTTCCTCAAAAGATGAAAATGAAACAAAACCCTCGATTTGGGAATTGACATCTGCTGCCCAGGTAACACGCGTCGCGATCGCCTACATGAGCAAGAGATCGCAAAGTATAAATAATGACTTCCTAAAATGCACTATGCGATGGTAACATAATGTGTGCGATCACGCCGAAGAAATGACACCACCCACAAAAAATGCTCCACACGAGTGCAGAAGGAGGGAGTGCGAACGTGATACAATAGGATTCACAGGTTCGCGATCGTGAACCTGGCTATGCGATCATGATGAAGGAAAATAGGACCAGTCACCAAAAAGCCTTCGCGATCAAGGCTGCACCTACGCGATCGCATTGAAGGACATTAGACACCAGCAACAACATTCCAAAACGAGGGGAATTGACCCGTTACGTATCCAAAATACAATCAAGGCCCCCGAGACCTCGTATGAATGTACCAACAAGTTCCATTACATAATACATACCCACTTGAGGTCTTAAATCGAATCAGCCTACGTCAAAACTACGAATTGCTTCATGAATCGAACTTATGAATTTCCAATTCTTCTAACTTCTAAAATTTGTGCCGGAACATATCAAATCAACTCAAAATGATGTCAAATTTTGCATGCAAGTTACAAATAACATAACATAGCTAATACAATCTCATAATTGGAATCAGAGGCCGATATCAATAAAGTCAACTCCCGGTAAAACCTCTCAACCTTCCAAAACATTAACTTTCTAATTTTTGTCGAAATGCTTCAAACTATCCTATGGACCTCCAAATCCAAATCCGGACACACATCTAAGTCCAAAATTAATATGAAGCTTTTGGAATTATCAAAATGCCATTTTCAGAGTTAGCTACATAAATGTCAAATTCCGAATAACTCTTACCGCTTAAGCATCCGAAACAAGAATGCTTCTTCCAAATTGACTTCGAATCATCCAAGAATGGAACTCGACCATGCACTCCATAACACATATAATGATATTGCTTGAGACCTTAAGCCACCAAACAGAATGCTAATTCTCAAAACAATCAGGCAGATCGTTGTAACAAATATATATTCACCCCCGCAAAAGAGGAGGAGATCATATGCAAACCCCAATTGGATCAGTTTTAGTTTTGAGAATATAGGGTGATAGGTAAAATTAGGTTGGTCATCTAGTCTTCTCAGCATTCGAGAGAAATAGTCCATGGCAAGAACAAATAAGAAAAGGGACATGGGATTCCCTGTCTTAATCCTCTCTTAGCTGCAAATGGTTTTGTTGGCCCGCCATTGATACCAATTAAATATGAAACTGATCTAAGGCATTCCTTGAGCCATCTTATGAACTTATTTGGAAAGTTCATGTGATTCATCACTTGTTCAACAAATCTCCCTCTAGTGAATTATAAGCCTTTTGCATGTCAACTTTCATCATGCATTTTGGAGATATTCCTTTCCTTCTATATCTTTTAACCATTTCACGGCTCAGAATGATGTTATTACTAATCACTCTACTAGGAACAAAAGCTGATTAATGTTATCTATAAGTTCATCCATCATTCTCTAGAACTGGTTGTTAAAATCGTAGAGATTATTTTGTAATGTACTGAGCAACATGATATGGGTCTCAATTCCTTCACTGATATAAGGTTCTTGAATTTAGGAGTAAAAGTCAGTTAAGTTCAATTAACAAGCTTATACAGAATGGAGGTGTCAAAAAAATATAAGATGGCAGTAGTTTCCTCTGTACCTATTACTAGCCAAGCTTTCTTGAAAAAATGAGCATTAAAACCTTCTGCTGGGTTTCATATCATCTATGCCTTGTAGAGCTTGATAAACTTCTACATGTGTTACTGCTGCAATCGGAGACAATTGTTGACTTCTATTTAGCAACATGCCTTTGGTACATATCTTAGGTCTGATAACTGGCATTTGTAGAGCACCTGTTCCTAGTAGTTTTTTTTTATAGAAACTTATAATCTCTTCTTTAGTCTATGTTTCGATGTGAATCCAATCTCCTGAGAAATTTTCAGCCTTTTAATTTTGTTATGAGTATATCTATTTTTAACACTTGCAAAAAAATAAGCTGTGTTTGAGCTCCCTAGTTGCAACCATTAAATTCTAGATTTCTGCCTGTATATGGTCTCTCCCACCATGATCCATCTCGAATTCCTTCTTAGGCTCCTCTCAGCATCAAACAAACCTACATCTTGACTATTATCTCCCATTTGCTCTTGAAATCTGCAAGAGCCTTCCTTGTATCCTTGATTCTCATTCCCACATTTGAGAACTCTTTCTTTAGTGCATTTATTTCTGCCTTTATATTCTTTAATTTCAGCTGGACCCTTTTCATAGGATCTTCTACAAGTACAACTAGCCTCATCAAATCTTTGTCTGCCTTGTGTTAAAAATCAAGATGCTCCGCCAAGTGGTTTAGGAATTTAAAAGGTCTAGGTTTGTTCTTAATTGCTTCAGCAAAATGAACTCTCACGGGAGAGTGATCACAGAATTTTGGATCGAGTATCTCCATCAACATTTGAGGCATTAGAGTCATCCAGCCTAAATTCCCTATTACCTAGTCTATTATGCTAAAGATATGCCTATTTGTCCAAGTAAATTCCTTGCCATTTGTTCTCAATTTTCACATCCATATATCAACAATGGAATCGTTAAAATCTCTAGTTTCAACCTCCAACACTGGATTTTCATAATTCAATCTTCAGGCCGTAGGATTGTATTAAAAACTCCCGCAATGAGTCACGATCCCTGGATCCCATTCTCTATTCCTTTCAAGTGTGACCTTTTTTCGTATCATCCACTGTGTGCAACCCATAGACAATAGTGAAGTAAAACTTTATAGCTATGGTTGAACTTTTGACCTAACCATGTATTATTTGATCTGTCATGATTATCAAATGAAAGTACAGCTTTTCCATTTCCCATAGTACTCAAATCCTCCATCAGCTACTGTACTGATAGTTTGCCCATCATGACCATCCTTTTGCAATTTTATCGATAATCTTTCTAGCATTTTGCTCATTCACCCTATTCTCTAATATTTCTATATTATGATAGCTTATTCTCTATATTAAAGGACTTTAACTCCATATGTTTATACAACTTATCTATCCCTCTTATATTCCAAGTGATGAGTTTCATTGAGATAATGAGTAATTTGTGGTACCCCAGTCATCCTTCTTCTAGCTACATTGACCCATTTCGTGTAATGCAATTTCTTAGTTACATGTTGATCCACGAATCACCAACGACATGAATTCATTATCTGCACCAATGACCATTCATTTTTTGGGGGCTTTGACTGTTTCTTGTAACAGATGTGTTTCTCACATGCTGTCAGGTATTTCCTTGTGTTGTTTGAGCATGTACTAGATTTGTAGGTGTCTTGTTCCCACTCTTAAGTACATCTTTTACTCACTCCTCTATATTTCCTAGGCCTATATTTGACTCATCTGCGCCCTGTTGCTTGTTTGAGGTGCATCATTTTTTCTACCCCTCTTTTCACTTTGAATGGCAATTGTTGCTCCTTGTCTGACTCTCCATCTTGTTCTTACTTTTTTGTACTTCCTTCTTTATAGGTTCCTCTTTCTATTTTGTCTTCTGCTCAGTAACTCATTTTTCATACTTTTTTGTAGCAGTTCCCAAATTCAAGACATGTCTCCCAGGAATCTGGTACCCAATTATACCAAACATCTAGCTCAAACAGCTTCCTTGTTGGATCTTGGACTTTGAATCTTTCTGGGAGGGGAATTGTTAAATCTATTTCACTTAACGCCTGAGCAAATAATATCCTTTCTATCATAATTGTGCATTCGTGTGATGACATGATAGATAATCTAGAGCTTTTACCCTTAATTTTGTGTTTAAAAACCTCATTTAGCATTCCTTAATTTGCATGCACCCGAAGGCTTTTATGTACAATATTAGTTAAAATGTGAATTCGTGCACTTTTATTTGAATTGACTTCTATCAATATTTTGAGAAAATAGACCCGAATCTGTATTTTGATGGTCCTAGTGGGTACATATCATGATTTGGAACTTGGGCGTATGCCCGAAATCAAATTCGAATGCCCCTCGCCCAATATATTGCAATTTGCCAAAATTTTGAAGTTAAAGGTTTAAAGATTTTAAAAGTTTGATTTTGTTGATAGTAGGTTCGGATTTTTGTTTCAAAACTTGGTATATGTTCGTTACTATAATTGTGACTTGTCTGCAAAATATGGTGCAAAGCGGAGTTGAATCGATATGATTCGGACGTCAGGTTGTTAAAACAAGTTCTGAAGTTTGATTGAAAATTTCATTCATTTTGGTGTTCAATTCGTTATTTTAGGTGTTATTTTGGTGTTTTTATTGCGCGAGCAAGTTTTTATAATATTTTTGGACACGTGTGCGTATTTGGTTTGGAGCCCCAAGAGATATGGTGAGTTTCGGATAGGCTACATATGGTTTGAACTTAGAAAAAATGGTCTCTTGAGTTTTTGTTACATCTGATGTCATGTGCTTCGAGATCGCGAAGCCTCTCTTGCGATCATGAAGGAAAATCTAGGACTTGGGAGGATTTTCTTCATTGCGAATACGATACCGGGTCACGAACGTAGAATGCTAAAGATTTACCCTTCGTGAATGTTTAGCGATATGGCCCTGGAAGGGGGAATCGACTGTTACTCTTCGCGAACGCGACACTGGGATCACGAATGTGGGGGAAGGTCGGTGTAAGCCTTCGCTAACGCACCAATTGGGCCGATGTTCATGGCTAACATGGTAGGCCCTTCACAAACGTGAAGAAGGCCTGACGCCCAAACATTAAAACGTTTCAAAAATGGGTTTTAACCCTTTTTTTACCATCATTCCATTAGAGCTCGTCCTAGAAGCGATTTTGAAGAGAAAATTCATCACTGGTTCATAGGTTAGTATACCTTAGCTCATTTTCTTCCATTTATAACATCACACATTAATTTCTAGCCCTAATCTTTTTTCTTCATGGTAGAAAATTAGGGATTTAGGAAGAATTAAGATTTATCAAATTTGAGATTTAGACCTTAGTTTGGGGTCGAATTTCGGAACTAATTATACAATCGGTCTCAGGGGTTAATGGGTAAATGAGTTTTAGTTTGAATCTCAGGTTTAGACCAAGTGTGCACGGGATTGACCTTTACGAAAATGTGTAAAAATCCTAACTTTATGTATTATAATTGATTCCATTAGTATTATGACATTATCGAGCCAATTTTGGTTATATACGATTTTTGGAGGTGGATTCTAGAGGAAAGGCCCCGGTAGAGCTCTAAACTGACTGCAGAATGAGGTAAGTCTCATGATTAACCATTACTTAAGGTATTGGGACTTGTTTGCTTATTTGCTATGTGTTTAAATGTGCGGGTACAACATATATGTGAGGTGATGAGTACTTTTGTATTGTTGTTGCGTTAAAGCATGGGGTGTGACTTGTTTCCTTATAATTTATTATCTTCTTTAGTTATGATATCCATGCTTAGCTTAGTTGATTACTTACTTGATTGTTCTTTCCGTATTCTATGCACTAGTTGTGATGATTGAGTATTCTTGGAAGTTGAGGTTTTGTATTTGGGAATCATTATTGATGAAAGGATTATTCTCGCTTATTACATTTCCCAAATTTTTATATTTATTACTACATGGTAAGGGAGAGTGTTAAAGCACGATGGGCGATATCATGTCGTTTGTTACTGCATTTATTGATTAACATATAGTGAGGAAGAGGGTAAAATCTTGAAGGGTGATGTCGTGATGTATTTTTTGGTTTCATGGAAAGGTTGAGAGTAAAAGAACGAAGGATAATGTCATGCCATTATTACTGATTCATCGTGAGTTTGAGAGTAAAAGAACGATAGGTGATATCATGCCGTCGTTATTTATTATCTTTATCCATTTTCATTGGTTGATGATTTATTTGACTATTTTATGTTGTCATTCCAGTAATAGCTACCGTATCTTGTTTCCTTTTTGCGTATCCCCTCCCAATCGTATGTGTTTAATCTATATTTTTCTATATCTTCATTTGTAAAAGTCAAATTATGTGAGTTTCCTCTCATAGTATCGTCACTACCTCACCGAGGTTAGACTTGATACTTACGGAGTACATTATGTCACTTGCACTCATACTACATTTTACACTTCTTGTGCAGATTTTGGTATTAACTGTACCTCAGGTGTATCAGCTCGAATTAGCACCTTTGGAGAATCGAGGTGGATCAGCTGGAATCTACAGATCTTAAATTGCCCTTCACTTCCTCATTTACAGTTCATTTCATTCGAAATAGTTGTATTTATTTCAGAATCTATATGTAATAATTCTAGAAGCTCGTGCACTTGTGAGTCTGGATTTGGGTTGTACTTGGTTATGTGGGTTATTATGCCATTTCATACTTCATTTTGATTTCATTTCAGTGTGATTGGTTTATTTAATTGAATTGTTTAAAAATTAGCTGAAGAATTACTCTGATGTTGGCTGGCCTTGCGAGTGAAATGTTAGGCGCCCTTACAGTCTCGAAGGTAGGAATTTCGGGCCGTGACATGTTGGTATCAGAGCACTAGTTTTCCTAGGTCTCACAAGTCACATAGACTTAGTAGAGTCAGGAGGATCGGGATGGAGAAGTCTGTACTTATTTTCCATAAGATATGGAGTTTAGGAATAATTTCACTTCTACTCTTCTCTATCGTGCAATTTTGTTCTATCATTGATGATTGAACCATTATATTCTTGTTCTCTCACTGAAGGAGAGAACATGTACTGCATCTATAGCCCGACAGTAGCCGGAGCCCCAGTGACATCTCCTACTAAGGGCAGAGGTCGAGACTAAGGTCATGCCAGAGGCTGAGGCAGGGCTCAGCCTAGAGCTTGAACAACAACACTAGCAGTGGAGCCTCAGATAGATTTGGATGAGGAGGTTCTAGCTCAAACTGAACTTGTTGGACCAGCTCAGGTCTCGGAGGGGTTCAAAACCACTCCAGTGCTTCAGGACACTCTAGTCCGTTTAGTGGGCCATATGGAGAGTGTGGCCTAGGACAGTACATTCTACGTAGCATCCTCCATTTCTTAGGTTGGGGACGAGCACAGACTCCCCCTACTCACACTCAAGCGCATATGGCTCCCCTATATCGAACATATGGCTCCCCAGTATCAAACTCTAGTGGACCTGCTAGTTGGGGTAGTTCAGCCGGTTATTATGGCACAATACGATGATAGGCCCGCCATTTCAACTAAGGCTTTATTGAGGTTGAGAAGTTTACAGAGTTCTTTCCAGTTCATTTTAGTGGTACACCTTCTGAGGACTCACATGATTATCTTGACTGAAGCCATTAGCTGCTGCAGAATATGGGTATAGTTGAGACCAGTATGGTCGATTTTGCTATGTTTCAGATGATTGGTTCCGCCAAGAGACAATGGAGAGATTGTTTGTTGACCAGACCAGACCAGCTGGGTTGCTCGGACTTACTTGGAATCAGTTCTCTAATCTAATTCTATAGATTTTCCTCCACGTGACAGTGAGAGAGGATTACCGCAAGTAATTTGAGCGTCTCCAGCAGAACAATATGACTGTTACTCAGTACATGACCCGTTTTGTGGATCTATCTCGTCGTGCCCTTATCTTTCTTCTTACTAAAAGGGAAAGGGTGAGGATATTTATTGATGGACTCACTTTCGCTATCAAACTATAGATGGCCAAGGAGATCGGAATGATATTCCTTTCAGACGGCTGGAAATGTTGCTAGGCGGATCAAGATAGTTCTTGCTTAGGGGAGAGAGCAGGGGTCAGATAAGAGGCCTCGTCATTTTGGTAGGTTCAGTGGTGCCTCTTCTTGAGGAATGGTACTTTTGGTAGAAGCCATCCTCCCAGGCCATTTCAGCAGCGCTTCAGGCATCTCATAGTGCTTCAGGTAGTCACGGCCCTCACGTGTCTCATACCAACCAGCTAGCCTACTGTACACCACCAGCTTCTATTAGTACACATCCTCTTAGAGTTTTTAGGGTGGTTACCTAGGTTTACAGGGTTAGTTTTAGGGGTAGTAGTCACAAAAACTGATGGCCTATTATGTTTATGGTTATCCGAGGCATATTGTTTGTTTTTTCCCCACGGGCACCATGCATTACACAACAACAGGATTCTAGTGCCATGGTTCTGGCACTAGTTTCTTTACCATGTGATTAGACGGCTAGTAGCAAAGTTCAGGCAGCCAGAGGTGGAGGTCAGGCCATTAGAGTAGAGGTCAGGCCGTTAGAGGTAAAGGCGAACCAGTTAGAGGTTGTCCTAGAGACGTTGTTTAGAGTGGTAGAGCCCAACCCCAATGTTATACTTTCCCAACTAGGCTTAAGATTGAGTCGTCTCACGCTGTTATCACAGGTATTGTTCCATTTTTCAGTAGAGATGCTTCAGTTCGATTTGATTCGGGCTCTGCTTAATTCTATGTGTCATCCTATTTTGCTTCATATCTAGTTGTGCCTCGTGATTCTTTGAGTGTTCTTAAGTATATGCCCACACCTGTGGGAGATTTTATTATTGTAAATCGTGTTTATTGCTCGTGTGTGGTTACTATTGGGAGTCTTGAGACCATGTAGATCTAATATTTCTTGATATGGTAGATTTTGATGTCATCATAGGTATGGATTGGCTGTCACCTTATCACGCTTTATTGGATTGTCATGCCAAGATTGTGACCTTAGCCTTGGCGTAGTTTCCTTGATTAGAGTAGAGGGGGCTCCTAGCGATTCTACTAGCAGAGTGATCTCTTATATGAATGTTCGAGATATGGTCTAGACGGGGTGTCTAGCTTATTTGGCTTATATCGATGATTCTAGTGTGGAGGTTCCTTCCACGGATTCATAGTAGTTCTTCGCGAGTTTCTAGAGTTGTTTCCTACAGATCTGCCGGGGATGCCACCCGACAATGATATTGACGTCTTGTATTGATTTAGCTCTGGTCACTCAGCCTATTTTAATTCTGCCATACCGTATAGCCCTTCCATAGTTGAAAGAATTGTGAGATATGGCTTTTTTTCCTAGTTGCTCGCCCTTGGATGCTCATGTGTTGTTCGTGAAGAAGAAATATAGGCCGATGATAGATTATAGGCAGTAAAATTACAGTCACCATCAAGAACAAGTATCCATAGCCGAGGATTCATGACTTATTTGATCAGTTCCATGTTGCCAAGTTATTTTGAAGATTTATTTGAGATCTGGCTACCATCAGTTGAAGATGAAGGCATATGATGTCCCTAAGACAACTTTTCGGACTCGGTATAGGGATTATGAGTTTCTAGTGATGTCTTTGGGTTGACAAATTCCCCAGCAGCATTTATGAATTTGATGAACTAGGTGTTTAAGCTCTACTTGGATTCCTTTGTGAGTGTATTTATTGATGATATCTTGAACTACTCCTGTAGCATAAAGGAGCATAAGCAACATCTTTGGACTGTACTTCAAACTTTGAGAGATAGACAGTTATAAGCCAAGGTTTCAAACTGTGAGTTTTGGTTGGACTCATTTGCCTTTTTGGGGAAAATCGTATCGGTAGGGTCATAAAAGTGGATCCTAAGAAGATTAAGAACACTTCAGCTACAGAGATTAGAACTAGCCTAGACCCACTTCAGCTACAGAGATCCAGAGTTTCTTGGATTTGGTGGGGTTATTTTCGCTTGTTCGCGGAGGTATTTTTATCTATAGCATCCCCGTTGACCAGATTAACCCGGAACAAAGAAATGTTCAGATGGTCAGACGAGTGTGGGTTGAGCTTTTAGAAGCTCAAGACTGCTCTGATTATGACGCTAGTGTTGGTGTTTCCCACAAAGTTCAGCATCTTATATGGTGTATTACGATGCATCTTGTATTGGTATTAGTGCAATATTTATACATTTTGACAGGTTAATTGCAAATGCGTCACGGTAGTTGAAGGTTCATGAGAAGAATTACCCTGCTCATGGCTTAGAGTTGGCAGTCATTGTTCATGCTCTGAAGATTTGAATGCACTATCTTTATGACGTTTCATGCGAGGTATTCACATATCATTGGAGTCTACAATAGTTGTTCAAGCAAAAGGATCTCAACTTGAGGCGAGGTAGGTGGTTAAAGCTGTTGAAGGATTATGGTATCACCATTTTTTATCACCCCAGGAAGGCTAATATGGTGGCCAATGCCTTGAGTAGAAAGACAATGAGTAAGGGCAACCATACATACGTTCTAGTTGGTGAGAGACCACTTGTATCAAATATTCAGTCTTTCGCCAATCAGTTCGTGAGGTTAGACGTTTCAGATCCCACTTTTGTTGTAGCTGCAAAGTCGCTCGGTCTTCTTGAAAGAGCGCATAGACAGCGGTAATATGTTGACCCTCATTTGCTTATTTTTAGGAAGTAGTGCGTCATGGTGGTGTCAAGCATGTTACTGTCGGAGATAATGGGGGTTTGAGGATGCAAGGTCGCATTTGTGTACCAAATGCAGATGTACTTCAGAAGTTGATTCTTGAGGAGGCCCACAGTTACCTGTATTCTATTCATCTGGGTGCCGCCAAGATGTATCAGGACTTGCAGTAGCATTATTCCTAGAGAAGGATGAAGAAGGGTATAGATTTATATGTATCTTGGTGTCTAAATTATCAGCAAGTAAAATATAAACATTAGAGACCTATGGATTATGTTGTTCGACTCCCATGGACATAGAGGCAGTTCGACGCGGTATGGGTCAATGTGGATAGGCTAACCAAGTTAGTGCATTTCATTCATGTGGCAGTTACCTATTCTTCATAGCGTTTGGCTCTACATCTGCGAGATCGTCCGTCTTCACGATGTGCCTATGTGTATCATTTTAGATCAAGGCATACAGTTCACCTTGCACTTATGGAGGGCAGTGCATCGTGAGTTGGGCATGTCGAGTTGAGTTGAGAATAATATTTTATCCCTAGGCGGACGGACATTCCGAGCGCACTACTCCGATATTAATGGACATACTTTGTGCTTGTGTTATGGATTTCGAGGGCTCCTGGGACCAGTTCTTGCCACTTGGGAAGTTCGCCTACAACAACATCCCACTCAAACATTCAGATGGTTCCCTATGAGGTATTATACGAGGCGGTGCCGTTCGCCAATTGGATGGTTCGAACCGGAGGATGCTCGGTTGTTGGGTACATTTGGTACAAGATGCTTTGGATAAGGTCAAGATTATTCAGGATCAACTTTGCACAACTCAGTCTAGGCAGAAGAGTTATGCCGATCGTAGAGTTTGTTATGTTGCATTCGTGGTTGGAGAGAAACTCTGCACTTCTTCTGTAAATTATGGTACTGGTCCCAACTCTACGTGAGGTACATCGACTCGGGTTAGCACATTTACAGATTCGAGGTAGATCTGCTATCATCTGCAGACCTTGAAGTCCCCTTCCTTTTTCTCATTTACTGTTTATTTCATTCAAAATAATTGTATTTATTTCAGACTCTATTCGTAGAACTTCTAGAAGCTCGTGCACTTATGACTCCAGATCCGAGTTGTACTTAGATATTTTGGTTATTATGCCACTTCGTACTTCATTTTAGTTTGATTTAAGTTCAGGTGGTTTATTTAATTGAATTTTTTAAAATTTAGCTTAAGAATTATTCTAATGCTAGCTTGCGTAACTAGTGAAATGTTAAATACTATCACGATTCTGAAGGTGGGAATTCTGAGACATGGCAGTTTGTCAGCATAAATTGAATTAACCAGAACACTACTTATCTTGCTTAATGTTTCTATTTCCCAGCAATGTAATGGTAGATTTGGAAATTGCACCCAGATGAGTACACCACTCTTAAGACTTCCTCATTGAAATGAAAGTCTGCTTCCCACGGCTTGATTATGATTGGCTTGTTATTTATTATACGCAGGCCAAAAGATAGGATTTCATCTCTACATTCTATGGTGTTAAAATTCACAACAAAGTACGCATCATTGTTCAATAGAATTTTGGTTTCGCAGTAAAGTTCCACTGGTTACCTATGTATCTCTCCAATGCTCCAATCGACAGAGTAACACCAAGACAACTACCGTCCTCCACTTTCCTGTTCCTTTTTCCAGCTCTGCTTGATTCAATTGTGCAATTTTGTCGCCTTCTCGTATGACCGGAGCAATATACGAAAGACTCATACCCCTAGCTGCTAGCTTGTTGCCAGCAAACAATTTCGCCCAATTTTGCTCCTTAGTCGCTGGTTTTCCCTTCTAAATTTCAGTCAGTTTAGTCACTTTATCATGATCACCTTTCAAACAACTGGCTGTATTTAGCTGTATTTAGACAAGAGGGGTTGCTCTGATGGTAAGTAATCCCTACTTCCAACCGAGAGGTTGTGAGTTCGAGTCTCCTCAAGAGCAAGGTGGGAAGTTCTTGGAGGGAAGGATGCCGGGGGTCTATTTGGAAACAGCCTCTCTACCCAAGGGTAGGGGTAAGGTCTGCGTACACACTACCCTCCCCAGACCCCACTAAGTGGAATTATACTGGGTTGTTGTTGTTGTTGTTGTTGTTGTTGTCTATGTACCATCGGCACTCTGAGACCCTCTGCCACAAAACTTCTGATTCGATGTGGTAGCACCGTTCTGGTTCCCGCTAACACATGCTTTTCGATTAATCGTAGTATCATCAACCTTCGGGGTGCCCCAACTGCAATAGATTTTTTATTGTGTCCGACTGGGGTCATCTGATTGGGTAGGACTGATTTCATCTTATCTGCTGTCGTCGTGGTGTTTGTAGGCATAGTGTTCAGCTCAGTCCTTCGATTAGAGATTTCTGGCGAGGAAACCCTAGCCGTCTCCCCTTCCTCTATAATTTCTCAAATTTTTGCTGGTCCTAACACTACAGGACGTCGATTAGCTTTCATTACCTTCCGTTCAGAGAGCTTAATCTTATTTCTATTCTTCCTTGGCTGTCTCCTGGCCATGCCGGCAAGGGCACACGTTAGCAACTCACGCTATATTGCGCTGTGGAGAGAGCTCCGAACAGTTTGGTTCTTAGAAAACTAAACTTCAAGATTACAATTTCACCTTAGAAGCATGACAAAATTCCCTTACGTTTAAAGTTGCACCTCTTGAAAGTGGGCAATGTTTCATTTGTTTGAACTTAGTGTTTTTCACTCTTGTTTTAAACTTCTCTTATTCCCAATTACACGTTCAAAAACCCTTTCATCATCAAAACAATATGATCATTACAAGAGTTGGTCATAGTGTCCAACGCTTTAATACTTATTCACCTATTACAATTAATACATAACTTGTACAAAAACACACTTATCGATTAACAATTGCAAAACAATACAACATCGATTAACCAAACAAAATGAAAAGGAGTACACCAATTATAAAAGAATCATGTTATTAGAGACCTGCACGAAATGGCACATTGGTTGCAGGCAACCATGATCGACCAGCAATAAAATTTTCCACACTGAACTTAGCTGCTTCATTTGAATTTGTGATCACTCGATATCCGCGCCACCTGACTCTCCTACTAGTCGATGCCCCAGGTCCACTGTTCCTATATTCTCCATAGTAGAGAGTATTTAAAGCAAAATTACCATCCCATTCTAGCCAACCAGCAGGATCTACCAATGAATCCAGGTACGTTTTAATAAAAACAGTACGTGAATATTGTTTCCAAGGTCTGCCCAAAAATGTCTTGAATGTACTTATCACAGGCCTAAGATCAGAAGCTTCCATAACTCGCGAATTATGTATTGAAATTCCTGTATTTTGGTTAGGATCAGTGCGGCCTTGTGCTGTTATAGTAATCTTCTGTTTATCCATTGGCTTCCTAGCAAATATCATGCAGTTCTGCAAAACAACTGCGGCGTTACCAAAAATGAAGTCAACTGTCCCATAGATATAGCATTCTTTATAGAATTGTCTTTGTGAATGGGCGTAAAGTGTGTCTTGATATCCTTCAAATCCACAACGATAGAAAACGGATAGGTCAGATCCAGAACGCAGTGCAACTGCTTGATGGTTTTGTGGACCAGCTGTGTTGCGGAATGTAATGCCTCGAGCAATGAATCCTTCCCCAGTAACAGCTGCATGTTTGTAAGAGTGTCAAAAACATTAATTTTTGCAATATATAATACTAGTTACAATAAAATATAACAAGTGATGGAGTATTTCTATTTAGTTTGAACATGAATATCAACGTGTGTATATATATATATATATATATATATATATATATATATATATATATATATATATCATGAAGTTTTAAACTCGATCGCTGTATTAGAGATTTATTTTTAAGTAAAGTGAGATCGAAATTAAATAACTAATTTCGTAACAATCAAATATCTCTAGGAAGGTCTGAAATAATTAACTTGGTTGTCATCAAGCAATGACATGTCTGTAACTTCAATATTTCAATTTTCATGTCATTACATCTTTTATGTATACATTAATTATTCGTCTTTTATCTCTCTAATTATTAATATAAATAGCATTCTATTAATACAAAAAGAAATTAAGTAATTTCCTACATTTTTGGCAATTTAAACAAAAGTGATTAAATAGATAAATCTCTTAATTTAAATTAAGAGAGAGCAGGGGGTTTTAAGAGATAAACATATCGTTTTTGGAGCTATCTCTTTTCATGCTTTATTTAAATTCCACAAAGACTTTGAATGTCAAGATTAGTTTCCTTAATTTTATGTTTGCATTTAATTAGTTAAAAAGAAGAAGATAGGATGGCGGAATACTTACCAACAGTAGCAGATTTAAACGTGGTAGAACCTCCTACTACACTGCGGCTACCAGTGATAATGGTGTACCTCAACCCATCACCAACCATCATAATATTCTTCATTTTGTTTCCAATCTCCAAATTTTCTCTGTAAACTCCACGCTTCACATGTATAATAAACCTTCCATTTCCACTTCTTTTAGCAGCAGCATCTAACGCTGCTTTAATTGTCGGGAAATTCCCTGTACCATCTTGAGCCACCACTATATTTGGCCTTATGGAAGATAACTGCAACAATTTTCTGTCACCTGGACGAACCCAAGTTGGGAAACCATCTTTGTAAGTTTGCTTCAAAGTGGACCCATTCATATTGTTGAGTGCCAAAGTGTTACAAATTAATTCAGACACATTGTTGGACATGAGACTAGGTAAAATGTAGTCTGAATTAACACCTAGCTCACTGAACCCGGTTCGACAAGTTTCAAGATTTGTTAAGGCTGTACTTAACCATGTTTGAGCATCAAAATCAGTACACTTGTTATTGGGATCAAGTGTTTTATTGAGTTGGAGAATTGTGCTCTCGTAGAGGTTAACGCAATCGGACCAGGCTGCCTTCTCGCGTTCATTCCTACACTTTGCACCTAGTTGTTTGGTGTAAGTCTCAGCTTGGAGGGCTCTTTCCATGGCTATTTGCATTGCCATTTTCTTGAAATCCGTCTTGTGCTTGGGTGCGAAACGATACGGACCATGGTTCATGAAATACTTGCATTGATTGGGGTAAGGGGCTTTGTTGCACCAATCATTGATGTCATTGTCAAAAAGGGTGATGGAAAAAGCAGGAAAAAGGAATGTAGAAAAGGAAATGAACAGTGCGAAGAGACCAAGCTTTGTCTCCATTGGTTAAAATTTCTTTTGATAGCCATAACATTGAGAATGGCTAGGTTATGTAGTTGCACAAGTGAGGTGACAGGTTGCGTTGAGATGGTTTTTGAGCATGATTGAGTAGGACAGAATCCAGGAATAATAGCAAAGTCAAATGCAATATTTTCTTTATAAGTACAAACTGCAAAGTTTCCCTTGACGAATATTGTCTAAACTAATTTTCTGAAGATAATTTAATCATATTAACTTTAGGAACCTATATTAAAATGAAGTCATGCCAGCCTAATTCAATCAAATGAAAGAACTACGTGCTTGTCAAATAGCTGTACGGCGCGCCTATGTTCTCTATCAACGAATTATTACGTGTTACAATTATCAAGCTTCTCAAATTCAAAACAAGATAATATACAAAAAAAGGTTAAAGGCAGTTGCAAGAAGTCCACGCGATATCGGTTTGAGGATGGCATGAAGCATTTCTTATTAGTCCTTTTTGTTTCTGTTGAAATATAATTAAGTAGAATTTTTCGTACGATTTATTTCATGGCCAACAAGCCTACAACCATTGTACTTGTTGGAAGAATTCCTGCTTTACAACGAAAACACTTATCTATCTATATACTATATTAATCTATATCTATACCTATATACTATATTAAAAGCATAAAGTCTTTAACAAAATATCATTCATTTTTTTACCCTTTAAAAACAGATTTCACACTATAAAACAGTCATTTAACTAATTCTCTAATATTTAGAACTTTAAAATTGGCTAATCTTTCCTTAGTTGACGTAGGTAAGAAGTTCTAAATTTTAGGGCTTTAAATCTGTATTTTACCATACATAAATTCTTTCCTTGTTTAAACACACACAAACAAGAGTTTTGGTAACCTTCATGATTCTGCAAATACAAATATCCAAAAATAAAAAATAACAAAATAATTCTTATTGAGATGATGAGCTAATATCAAGAATTTGTATCATTAAAAAATAAATTATTTCTTTATTGAGAACAAGAGTTTTGAATTAACTAATTAACAAAATAATGCCAGCCACTTCTTTTCGTAATAAAAAAATAAAAAAACTCAAGTTGAAAAAACTCTTAGGGTACAAAAATTGGTTTTAAAAAAGAGGAGCAACTTGTGGTTAAAGCAATTTTAAAATAAAACAAAATCGATGATATAGTATTAAGAGTCAAATTAAAATAATACAAACCTGACGCAATAAGGAAGAGACAATAGAATGTAATTTATTTGAGTTATCATTTGTTACAACAAAAGACATCTCCATATATCTTTA
Organism: Nicotiana benthamiana; assembly: GCA_034376525.1. NCBI lineage: Eukaryota > Viridiplantae > Streptophyta > Magnoliopsida > Solanales > Solanaceae > Nicotiana > Nicotiana benthamiana. The sequence goes on along the minus strand of CM067325.1, from coordinate 49,940,101 downwards.
CCTTGTGGTTAGAGGATTTTTTAAAAATATATTTTCGTGATCTGGACAGTTCACTTCTATAAAAATTGGAAATAGCGACGGAAATATTATGTAGTGAAACTGCAAAATTCGTTGCTAATCTTATTTAGCAACTGATTATTAGATAATTCTATTAGCGACAAATTCACGACGAACTTTGTAGCTAAACCCAGATTTTCTTGTAGTACGTTAGCCCTCACCAGATTTCTCTTCAATCATGATAAATATTATGAGAATTATTTTATTTTTTAAAATAATTTTTGTAACGATTCGATTGGTCATTTTATATTCTGGAACCCTGTGCCCCTAAATGGGACTTTCCATACTTACTTTTACTTATATATGACTTGCGGGGATGGTTAGTTCGAGATTTGAAAGAGTTCGGATTGAAATTGGAACAGTTGATTCCTTAAGGTTGGCTTAAAAGACCAAGTTTGACTTCGGTCATCTTTTTGAGTAAACGAACTTGAAATGGAATTTGACGATTTTAATAGGTTAGCATGATAATTCGGACTTGCGCGTATGTTCGGATCGAATTTTGGATTATCCGGGCGCATTTTGGCGCCCAATGGTGAAAGTTGGTTCTTGAAGGTTTTAGAAGTTCTTTAAATTTGATTGGGAGCAGGTTTTGATGATATCGAGGTCCAAACAAAATTTTGAGGTCGGGAATAATTCGGTAATGTCATTTAAGACTTGCATGTAAAATTTGGTGTCATTCCGAGTAATATAAGTACATTTCGGTGCTTTGGAAGTGAATTGAAGAACTTGAAGTTCTTATGTTTGATTCAATTGGTTTTAAGGAATGATTCTTAGTTTTAATATTGTTACGGGCGTTTCGAGAGTTCGAATGAGTCCATTTTATGATTCCAAACTTATTGCTATATTTGGGGCAGAGCCTCGGGGGGGCCAATTGCCGATCGAACGAGGTTTAGACCAAATTGAGAATTTGGAGCAACATTTGAATGCAACCGATCTGTCATAATCGTACTTGTGCTTGGCCAACTCCAGGTGCGAGCCAAGCCTTGCAAAAGCATCGAAGGAAGGGCAGCTCAGGTTCTGTAGATGCGGCCCATCCTCCGCAGAAGCGAGATTGTAGAAGCAGGACCACAGAAGCAGGTACCTATCCGCAAATGCGATGCCAGCCGGCCCAAGCTATTTTCATAGAAGCGGATTCTTGTCCGCATAAGCGATGGAGCAGGTGCGGCCCTTTGACCGCAAGTACAAAAATTGTTGGAGGTAGTGAGCCTCATTTAATCCGGGCTTAGGCCAATTTTTTAATCACATTTTCTTCCACGCTTTGGCAACTAGAGAGCTTTTAAGAAGGGGATTTTGACCTAGCTTTGTGAGATAAGTAATTTCTACTTAACGTGAGTTTAATACATAGATTATGTGTAAATTTTAGCTTGAAAAATGGTAGAAATTATGGGTTTAGATGAAGAACCTAGGGTTTAATAAAAATAGGATTTTACCACGAAAATGAATATGGAACTTAGTAAAAATCATATATTTATGTTCCTTAGGGTATGAGTAACAACTGTTTTCGAACATTTTCAAAATTCGGACACGTGGGCCCGTGGGTGAATTTAAGAATCTTGCATTTTGGGTCGAATAATCACTTAAATAGTTAGAATATAAACTTTTGAACACATATTGATTAGTTTTTACACTATATGAATAATTTTGGATTTGTTCGGCTTCGAATTTGGAAGTTTGCTTTAAGACGAGATAAGTCTCCTTTCTAACCTACTGAGCGAATGGACCTCATTGGTGAATTAAATAAATGTGTATGTCTATTTCTGGGGGTTATGTATGTACGAGACAACGAGAATCCATAAATACCTACTATTATTCTATTGTCTGAGTAGTTTAGGACCCATATCATGTTGTCCTTGAAATATTTGCGCCCTTACTTGCTGATTCAGTTACTTAAGTCGTCGGAATTTGATAAAAGAAGTGTAACAGGCTAAATTCACTTACTTGAAAGATTTAATGGAATGCTTGACTGTAAATGTAAAATTTGTGTTTCTTTGAAAATAAATTGCTATTTGTGGATTGGGTCGAATGCCTCGATACAAAATAGATGAATTTATGGTTCACGTCGTTCAACCCTCCGATAGTGCATATTTTAAGTATCATGTTGGATGGGGCCATATGACCTCGGCATAATTCGTGCATGATAACTCTTTGGAACTCTCCGTGATTGTGATTGCCTAAATATTTTAAAATGTAAGCTATTAAATGTTATAACTTAATTTGAAATTTATATTTGTGAAAGAAGAACTTATCATTTCTTGCTATTGAGCTTTCATTATAACTCATGAAATCCAATATTATTGTTAACCCATAGTAAGTGTCAAAGTCGACCCATCGTCACTCTTATTCTCTCATAATCTGGCTCTCAGCCTCACTTAGTAATCATTCTCCCGTCTCATCCACGGGCTCACAATGTTATAAAAATTGACCCCGAACAATGATATGATGTATCAATAAGTAACAACTAAAACTGATATGTGATATGAATGCATGAATGCTACTGAGTACGAAATATCAGTGAAATCAATAGGATGATATCAAGAAATGAATATCAATGAAATCAATAGGATGACATCAAGAAATGAAGACTATGGATCCCAACAGTATCAGCATAAAATGTAAACATGATATCTAGCATGATGTAAATCTCATTTACTTTATCACATGGTAAAACACATATATCAACAATAATAAGGCTAATACTCAATGCCCTGGGAACAAAAGAGTCACAATTTACAGGGTGCACGCTCATACGCCCGTCATCTAGAATGTGAGTCACCTCAACTCCAAATAGATAACACATAAATTCGGGGTTTCATACCCTCAGATTCTAACACCGAGCATGCCAAGCATACTCCATAGAATGCCATGACGCACGTTCCGACCTCTGAACGGCTCGAAACTAATCAAAAAAAATTCTAAAAGAACCAATTCCAATCGAAAAAGGTCAAATCTTTAACCAAAAGCCCAATATCAGCCAAAAAACCCAACCCGAGCTCGTATATCGAAACCCGACAAAACTCTATTCGTCAACACATTCAATTATGAGTTCAACCATGTTAGAAACACGTTCTCAATGCAATATACTAAACGTGTACTCTTTTGTAGGTTTTGATGAATGACAAACGAAGCAAAAATTGATATATGACGGAATTCAAGTACAAGCGCACAATGGTTGCGAATAAGATTGAAGTTCAAGATATAGCTTTTAATTGTTATTGAGTTGTTCTAAATTGTAATCTCGATCCTATAACTTGACTCATAGTATGGCCTCTCTCATAAAACTATTTTCCAAAATCATGCATATTTAATTCTGTGTCAAAAAGATTTTAAATCATGCATATTTACATTAGACAAAATGTTTTCTAAACATGCCTCAAAAATCTGGGCTAAAATAATCGATTATGTACTTATGATAATCGATTGTTTCTGAGCCAAGACTGCATGACAATCGATTATGAATTAATGGTAATCGATTGTGAGTAAGACAGTGAACATCAGGTTTTTCCAAATCTGCATGATAATCGATTGTGAACAAATGACAATCGATTGTTGTTGAGGTAAAGTTTTTCAATACTCAAAATAATCGATTATGAACTAATGGTGATCGATTGTGTTGAGTTGATGTCTTCCAGTGATTTTAAATTTAATTAAGTAATCGATTATGTCATTAGATAATCGATTATCACTGAGACAGTAAGTTTTATGATTTTCAGAAAATAACAAATAATCGATTGTTACATTGGACAATCGATTGTCAAAGAGATAGTGTCTAAAATGTTTTTCAAAAACTGATAAATAATCGATTGTTGACTTTGTGCAATCGATTGTGAAGCTGACCGTTGTCGTAAAGTTTTCAAATACCGTCAGGTAATCGATTATTGATTCTGTATAATCGATTGTTTTGATTAAAATCCGGAAAAGATTTTTTGAACGTTGCCAGTAATCGATTATGGATTGTAAGTAATCGATTATCAAGCGTAAAATCTGGGATTGAATTTTGATCTGACTGGCAGACAATCGATTGTTGGGGTTTGACAATCGATTGTCAGTGAGTAAAATCAGCAACTCTTAATTGGCAATTAGACAACGGTTGAACCAACTTTTTCAACTATAAATACAGCTTCATTTCAGTGTTTTATTAACAACAACATACACAAACTGATCATTACATTGCTATAAGCTTTCATTCAATTGTTCTCCATTTTCTACTCATTTCATAAAGCTTTTGAGAGCCATATTATTGCTTAAAGTTGTTGTGATCTTGAACATATTCTTTTACTCATATCTACTCAATAAGGAGTACTTTAGTTAAGTGAGTGTCCAAGTATTTGATATACTTGTAAGAGAATTGCGATTCTCTTGTTTCAAGGAACTTGCGTTTCCTTGGGTGAAGTCTTTGAGATTGCGATCTCCGAGCAACTGTTTGAGGCTTGTGTCCTCAAGTGTGTAACGGTTTGTTGAGCACCCTTAAGCTTAACAAGATAGTGAAAAATCTCGAGAGAGTCTCTCGGGGACTGGACTAACCACGTTGGTGGCCAACCAGTATACATCTTTGTGTAAGTTTATTTTTCTGCATTTATTTTACTTCCTGCAAAGTTTAAATTCCGCAAGAAAACGCTAAATTCTATTAATACGCTATTCACCCCCCCTCTAGCGTAAAGCGTAGTTTCTAACAAACCATACTAGTTTCACTCAAATCCGACTCCGTGTCAGTATTCAAAATTCAAAAATTCATATTATGAAGCTTTAGGCAGAAACCCCCAATTTTTTAAAAAAAATTCATTAACCAAAAGCTAAAATCGAAGATAGATTTATGAAACATAACCAAAACCGAGTAGAGAACGCTCACCTAATTCATATGATGAAAATCGCCTCCAAAATTGCCCAATTCCTCAACTCAAAATATGTTAAATGCACAAAACCCTCATTTTAACACTATAGACCTCATTTTTATGCCAAAATATCTCGAAACTCACTTTTGATACCTCTAATGGATTCGTTGTGAAAGTTCACTCATATTAGGCTCTTGAATCACTCTATTTGACCTTATATTAAAGGAGATATGTTGGTTTCGATATTGTAAAATAGTGCATATTTTAAATACACAGTCAGTGGCAATTTCATAATTAATCAGAAAAATCTGGCAACCTAATTCTTAGTAAAATGACCATACAATCCTCATACGATGTCCACATTTGACTATGATTTTTTCTATGGCTACGTAATTACGATATATATCAAATCCTTCAATCAAAATAGAAATCAGAGCTCATTTGTTCAATGTGGTACCATTTATGCCTGAAGAAACGACGTCGAAACATAAGAAAATGCGCACAACACATACTAAACCTATTCAAAACTCACTTGAGCCCCCGGGTCCCTGTCAAAATATACCAACAAGTTCCATATCATAATCCAAACCTATATGAGCCCTCAAACACATATAACAATATTAAAACTATAAAACACACCTCAAATCAAACTTAATGAACTTTTGAGCTTTTGACTTCCAAAAACTCACGCCTAAACATATTAAATCAACTCGGGATGAACTCAAATTTTACACACAAGTCCTAATACAATATACGAAGCTACTCGTGCCCCCAAACTACCGAGCGAAGTGCAAATGCTTAATATAACCGGTCAAGTTGTGACATTCTAGGAGCTACATGCGTACAAGGTGACGAGAGTCCGTACGTAGCCACTAATTATGCTTATGTCCGGGTAGTTTAGGATCCAAACCACGTGACACTTTCAATATTTGCACCCTACTTGCTAAATTAAATTCTTAAATCATATCGAAACTTGATAAAGAATTGTAAAAGGTCAAATTTCATTTACTTGAGTTTTGTACGGGCTACTTGACCTTTAATGAGAATTGGTGTTTCTTTGAATATTAGCTTCTTAATAATCTTGAATCGGTTGTTTTATAAAGTATTTTCTCTTCATGTAGAGTGGGACGAATGCCTCGGCATAATTCGTGCGTAAAAAAATTTGGGAGCCCAATTATAAATGCTATTGCTTCATTGGCTCGAGGGATTAATTCGTTAAATAATGGAAATTAATTTTTGATTTCCTATTGGTGAAAGAATTGTTCATTTACTTCTTGTTATTGATATTTTCAGCTGTATTACATAATCCATGCTTAATTATAATTTTTTTCATTTATTGTTTGTCCATAATAAGTATCGAAGTTGACCCCTCGTCACTACTTATTCGTGGTTAGACTAGATACTTACTGAATACTTGTTGATTTATGTACACATGCTACACTTCATGCATATTTTGTGTAGGTACATATATGTCTAGTGGTCTTGTGGGCGCAGAGGCGCAACTATTGCGGGGACTTACGGTGAGCTGCATTCCATGTATGAATGTGCAGCGTATAGAGTCCCATCAGAGTTTCCACGAATTTCGAGGTGGACTTCACAATAAAAATAAGTTTTAGGTTAAGAAATCTTACCTTCAAACGATCCCAATCGAAACCCTCTTCAATTTCACCTAAATAGCTCTCAAGATGCTCAACAATGGAGGAAAATATCTTAGACTCGCAGATGAAATATTATTAAAAACCCTCTGCCCAGCTGACATTTTACTCTATGTGAATGCAAGGGCTCTATTGCGTTCGCGATGAACAAACTTGCCTCATAACAAATTACCCTTCGCGAACGCGGTACCCACTGGCGAATGCAAAGCTTCCGCAACCTCAACTATGCGAACGCGTCCCCATGTCCGCAAATGCGATGCACAAAAACAACGGAACCTCAGATTCTTCTATGCGAACGCAGGCAACCTTCCGCGAATGCGAAGCACCAGCTCTCAGACATATGCGAATGCGAGCCCCAGATTTTCTATGCGAACGCAGCCAATGTTTGTTCCACAACTCGCTTGAATTCAAAATATAATACACATTTATCATAAGACTAAAATAACTCATAACATAACCTCATTATCATGTTAAGCATCCTAATATCACCCCAAAAGTACATGTTATAACATTCCCAACTTTTTGACATTTGACGAAACTTATTTTCTTCAATTGGTTTATCTTCTAAGCCTTCCAACCCTCTTGGCACTTGCAGTCCAAGATCTTAAATATTTGTAACGTCTAAGTTAACTTGATAATCTTACTTTATGTACTTTCAAAGATGATCTCATTTCAGAGCTTATATTAATTTACTCACGATATATTCTCACGTACAAAAACATGGGGTGTAATAGGTCAGTAGCATCAGGTTGGACCAGGGGACCTCCTCGGGCAGTTGAATCCAACTCACGATCCTTGGCAATTAAAGTCAATGATGCCGACTTTGGCCTTTTTCAACGTTTTTCTCCTCATGTTATATAGAGAGTATATTCTTTCAACAATAAGGGCTTCTTTAAGACGGTCAACCTCGATGCAAAGGTTATTCTACTCAGCCCTAGCGACCTGGAGGCCGACATCAAGGTCACAAATAATGGAGTTAAAACTTTGTTATGCTATATAACCCTCTTATGCCTCTTTTCCTATCGATCATGCTTTTATGCAGCAGCAGCAACTTCTTCATCTCTGGAGTTCAAGGCTGCCTCTAAATTATTCAGTCTTTCATTGGAGGCAACCTCGTGATTGGCAGCAACAAGAATGGTATTTTGGACCTCAACCTACGTTGCCTTAGATTCTTCAAACTATACCCTTAACGGGGCGGACTCTTGGCTAAGGGTCACTACCTCTTGCTCGCTTTGCTGCAATCGAGCCTCTAACTCAACAATCTCAATAGCTTGTGCTTCTAGTTTCAGGAGGCGGATAACAATTTGATCCTGCTCGGCCAATAATTGATCCCGCTCGTGGGTGAGTTTCTCTTTTTCAAGGATCAACCTTCTAAGGCCCTCGAAAGAAAGGAGGTTAGCCTGCAAAATAGAAGTACAAATTTAAAATCCTGCCATAATAAATATAGAAGGATCAACAGAAAGAACAAAAGCCGTACCTTTATTGAATTATGCATGGCATTATTCATCAAACACTCTTCCGAGAGAGACTGTGTTTTATTCCTACCCTTTTTTTAATCTAGAGGCTTGAATAATTAGCAACTTTCATCGGCCGGGACAACAAATAGCATCCGATAAAAACCAAGAAGGAAACACTCCTCCTCCTTTGAGGATATTCGGACGGGGCCGAATAGTTATGTCCTAGATTCCCTTAAATTGGGGACTGTGGAAGAAGTACATCCTCCTCTCGGATGACTGCAGGCGGTAGAGATCATGTAGCAATTGCTAGTGATGAAGACAAAGTTGGCAAAGAAGGAGATGAAGCTGATGGCGTTGTAGGTTGAGAAGCAGCTGCGAAAAAAGTAGTGTTAGTTATTGGTTTCTCATCAACCAAAGATGAAAGAAACCTAGTAACCAGCCTTATAGCAATGGGAACAACGACTAGGACTCGAAAGCAAGAGTTGGCATCTTCCACTATATGAGATTCCCCCTCAAAGCACCTACAAGTCATCCAAGATTTTTGTAACTAGCTCAACAGAATATGCATTCTGTTGAGTTGATGAAGGTCATCGTCTTTTATGTAGAGAATCCCCCTCATCATTAGCTTCTCCATTATCATCCATCACCACAATGCCAGCGACTAGCTCGGTCATGCCACTCTTCGTCCTTTTACTTTTTCCCTCGATTATGGAGTAATGTTACTTTGATTGTTTCTTGTTCTCCGGTTTGGGACTCCAAGAGGAAGAACTTACACCGAGGCAAACCCGATGACACCCCTTTAGGTGAAATCCTCGAATAGAAATCTTGTCGTATCAGCAGGATCGGCCAAAATGTCCTCCTCGGGGGAGGTAATAGTGCCCTGTGGAAGACCTGAATTCAACAAGAGCGAAATGTTAGCTAGTTTTCCTATACATAAGGTAAAAAAAATAAGTTCAACCTACCATGGTTTTTGGCTTTCCACCCGTATTTAAGCACCAGTTCTTTCTATCGGCAGGTTTCAGGCGTAGTGACATCTAAAATCTTTTGGACCCACCGATCCAAGCCTTCAACTATTTGTGGTGTCCACTGAGTTGATGAAATAATGAAAGAAGAAGGATCAATAGTAGCATAGGACAACCTTTAATCAAATGGAAAGACAGACGTTGAACTTACGATTACGGTTCCATAATTCAGGAAAAGATGAAGTTGTGGCCGGTATAATGTCACTGGCGGTAGTTACAACGAACCGCTACATCTATATATGATCGTTATCATCGTCCATGCTATGGAGCAAAGCATGGTGACCACGTTTGCTAAAGTTTATCATTCTCCCACGGAAGATCTTGGGGAAATACATGTTCATCAGATAAGCCTGGGAGAGCTCTTCCCCCATCTCTTAATGTAGATGCCGAAGACAAGCAACCGCCTACCATACAGAAGCGCTCACGTCCGAAACGACTTTATAATGGAAGCAAAACTCTAAGATTATGGAATCAATCCTCTTGCTCAATAAGAATCGGTACAAAGTGAAGGGATATAGGTAAACATATGTAAACTCTTCTTGGAGAAGGTTACCCACTTCTCTAGGTCAGGAGCGATGATATTCAAATCTTGACAACCATAGTCTTCCTTTACAACAGGGATGTTGGAATGATGGATGGAAGAAGGATATACACCTACAGCCCATTTTCAGAGATTAGCAGTAGAGTACTTCTCTTTAAAGTCCTTAGTGTAGTAAGCCTTCTAGGGATAATAGTTCTCACCATAGGAGGAGGAGCATTATCAGTGTTGTCTTTGTTCAATAAAGAACTCTAATTTTTGAAAGAAGAGGCCATAATAATCAAAAGGAAGTAAGGGTTTTTCTCTTAAAAAGAATATTAAAGGAAGTTGAATAATAAAAGTGTGAGAGATATTGAAAAATTATGAGGCTTAAAAGAAGAACATAGAAGCGTATAAGTAAAGAAATATGCGACTAAAATCGTGGCCAGAATTACCTCAGGAACCAGCGAAAAAATTGTTGAATCGCGGGATGACATATGTTCGAGGAATTAAATGCAGAGAGACGTGCGTCTAGTCAAGCGCTAGAAACTTTTCAAAGGGAGTCAGTAAATTTTCCACCAAGAATGGTATCTTTACCCAACTTCCCAATGACACAAGGATGTGGTACCGAAAAGTAAGGGGACTATCTGTATAGGATAATATCGGTTCATATTAAATATTCATATAAGACAAGAGGGGTTGCTCTGATGGTAAGTAACCCCCACTTCCAATCGAGAGGTTGTGAGTTCGAGTCTCCCCAAGAGCAAGGTGGGAAGTTCTTGGAGGGAAGGATGTCGGGGGTCTATTTGGAAACAGCCTCTCTACCCAAGGGTAGGGGTAAGGTCTGCGTACACATTACCCTCCCCAGACCCCACTAAGTGAAATTATACTGGGTAGTTGTTGTTGTTATTGTATTAAATATTCATATAATAGGATGACACGTGAAACTAGAAACATGTAGAAAGCAAGACAGGTGGAAGTCAAGAGCAGGGGCAGCAGTCCCCATTGGCATCGGGAAGCCCCCCAAGGGAATGTTGCTCACGAAGACAGGTGAATGCATATCACACGATAGCATTCAATGAAGAATATTCTACAGTATTAGATACATAATCCGTTATAAAGAATATGGAATTCCTAGTTTGGCATTACATATTCTTCAATGGTCCCAGTAATTTTTAAGAGGGGGCTTGATCCTAGGACATTCTTTACTAGGTGCCACTATCACTGCCTTCAGTAGCTCTGCTGCTGGAACCAAGCTCATTTATGCCTTATCTCGATTTCAACACTAAATCTTACGTTCTTATTTAATTTTTTTATCATTTTGAGATCAAATCGATTCGCTTGTCTATAAACCACGTATAAATTCAATTGTTCCATTTTACGGGTAAACACCAATTGCATTCCCGAACAACAATTTCAAGCTTTTAAAAAAATTATGGTACTTTTGATGAAGAATAAATATTGAGACGAAGTTGAAGAGACAAATATGTTATTTGTCACGTAAGGGAAATAGGCGGAATCCATTTATTAAAGGAAATTTATCTTCAATGGCAAAGATTGATACCTTATTTATTATAAATAAATATCCTTTTAAAAAATGATCTCCTATAACTACCTTTTAATTTTCATATACTTTTTAATTAATATAATTTATGTATTCAGATGTATATATGTATCCAAACATATTTGCAGTATGTATTTATATCTATTTGCACTACAGATGACCTGCTACACTCATCTATTCAATATATTTTTATGTATTTTAACTGTATTCAATGTAATTATATAATTTCAATATATAAATTTATTTGTAAAGATACCACCAAATAATTATTTTAGTAAAGATACCACTGACAAAAGAAAGGATGGATTGGATCTCTGAAGATTGCTCTATTTTTGGGGTATGTTTCGGTTGAGAATCTTTTCTATAACTGAAAATACAAATTTTATGTGTTATAATTGAGTTTGTTGAGTTATATTAGGAGTCTATCGCGTTAATTGATTCACTTACCCTTTTTAAATAGTTGAAGATCTTCTTTCCGCAAATTTTGTTACTGTATTCACGAATATAGCTCGCAAATACAGTTGAATACATTATCTGTTTAGCTGGACTTTCCTGTTTTTCACCGAGTTTTGAACTGTATCCATCAATATAGTAGCAAAAATACATCGAATACAATATATAACAACTGAAAACATAGCTATATGAAGTAATTTAATAAATGATAGCTGTAAGCTAATAATAACTAAAACGTTATGGTTTCTGAAAATTTCTCTTTTTAAATACACATGATATTTAGCTAAGATCAGTCTCACTAAGTGTCATGTCATGCAATTAATGGAATTTTTTCATTCCTATACACTATTTAAAACTTTATTCCGAAAAATGTCTATGTTTTGGTATTTATCCGACCTAAATATATTTTCGTTACAAAGTATATACAATCTAACTAAAAAAGCTCCCAATCTATTAATTTTGCATTCAATCAAGAGATTTAGTTATATTCTTTTCCTTTTTTTCTCTTCTTTCTCCCTTATTCTCTCCAGATTAAACTTATATTTAGGGATTTAGAGAATCTAATCCCTCAAATATAAACTCATGTATATAGCTTGAATTGGAAATTCAAATTCAATTGTGCCTAATCTACTTGTCATTTTCCTTGAACACCAATATTGCCTTTACTGGCGAAAGATAGCCAAAGAGATTTCATCATTAGAAAAGATTGTTTTGTACATACTAAAACCTTCTCTTTGCGTTGTTCTGCTACTTTTTTCAACTGTTAACCTTTAAGGAAAAAAGCCTAAAGTTCATCTTCTAAAATGCAGCTGATTATCTTCTATCTATCAACAACAACAACAACAACTGCCCAGTATACTCCCACCAGGTGGGGTCTGAGACTAATTCCACCATTTGTATAGTTTGGTATTGAAGGTCACGTCTAAATTTTCTAGCAACCCCTGATATTGTTTCTTGCCTCTTATTTTCCTAAAACATACCTCAACAACGATTGAATTGGGTCAATCTGTGTGCAACAGTCGTTTTTTCCGATGGACATCGTGGCTCTCAGAAGCGTTACAGCATAGATCTATAGCATCACGAAGGTGTATAAAAAAGCCATCAATGAACAAGCATGATTATATTCATAATAGTTATATATTATACAATTTATGTACACCTTTTTTATAATTTTCAATTATTATTTCTATCCAGTTATATACCACTATAATACCATACCACGTATAAATTTTATACTATTTTTTTTTGCATATTATGTATCTGATTTATACATAGTAAAAATAAATTTCATATAACTAATTATATATTATACAACTTATCTATAACTTTCATACATTATTTCTACCCAGTTATATACAACTACAATATCTTACAACTTAAATACAATTATTATACAAATTTTGTTCAACTTTCATATAATATTTAAATTATATATATATATATATAAAATTTATTTACAATTTTACTCAACTGTACTACAATTTCGTAAGTCTAATGTATGTCATGACTTCTTATTCTAGTTTCAATCTGAAATTTAGCCAAAATCAAGTCTAATCTTCACCAAAACACCCTCAAAATTGAGATACAAACTCCAATTCATATTCTCAATTGTTTGCAATAACATCCAATCCAAACAAATAATATTTTTAAAAACCCAAATTCGAAATCAAAGATTCAAAGCTTTTTAATGGCTGTCAATGTTGGAAATTGCTGCTCTATTTTCCTTTGGTTTATATTATTGGAATTAAGAATTGAGAGATAGAGATAGGCACAGAGAGAATTTCTAATTGTTTGCAACAACACCCAATTCAAACAAATAATATTTTTAAAAACTCAAATTCAAATTCAAAGCTTAAAAGCTTTTTAATGACCGCTAATGGTGAAATTGATGCTCTCTTTTCTTTTGCTCTATATTACTGAAATTAGGGATTGTGAGAGATAGATAGAGAGAGAGAGAGAGCATGAGGGAGAAAGAATAATGATGAGAAATAATTAATTAAGGGGATACTTATTTAATTCCTAAAATATATATAATTATTAAATTTATATATAAAAACAATTAAATTGAAACTTGAGTAATAGTGTATTTGTAGATAAAAATTCCTTCTTTTTTTTTTTTTGAATAGGAAGGCCCCTAGGTCTACCTCTTTAGTCTTTGGGCCCACTCAGACAATTCATAAACAAGTTTGAGGGATGAAGATTGTAGTTTGACCCGGGATGCTTAACAAATAAAATACTACATACTCCATAATATCCATTTATGTGTCAGAATGACATGACACGTAAAAGAAATTCAATGAAAAAATAGGCCGCTGACTTTCTAATAAGGACGCGCAGATTGGAGAAGAAACGCGCACTCAATCAATAGACAGAGCATTCCAATAACTTTTTTCGTTAGACTTTCTGTTTTACAACATAACAAAATATACAGCTGACTTTCTTAATAAAAATTTGATTATGCGGCTCTATTCGTTAAGAGATGACGCCACTCATTCTTTTAGAGTATTTAATTTATAAGGGATATAACCTTTATGCACTTAATTTCTATCATTTATATACTTTGATATAGACACGAATAACTTTTCATTATATATATATATATAAAGGGTCAATTATATCAGCATCCTCTAGGGTGCGAAAAACTCAACTTACCACGTTTTCTTGTTTAAACAAATATTATAGTCAATTTTTAAATTGGTCAATAAAAAATAATTAACGTTTACCAAGCAAATAAAAAATAGCTATTATTTTATTGCAATAGAGATCGGTCCAGCATAATATATTGGAGTTCGGTGCACTTGTGTATGAACTCCAGCATATTATGCTGGACCGATATACTTTGCTGGCTCCAGTATAAGGGTGCAAACGGGCCGGTGCAGAACCGGGACTGCGGTCCTGGCGGGCCTGGTGGGCCGGTCCTGGCGGTTCCGGTCCTACCGGTCCATTAAGCCCGTGACGGGCCGGTTTTCAGCTTTGAACCGTCAGGCCCGGGACCACCAGGCCCGGGCTGCCTGGAGGGCCTGGGCCGGTCCTGGCGGGTCCAACAGCTATTTTTTTTTTAAAAAAAAAATTTAAAAATCAATAACGGCTATTTTCAAAATAGCCGTTTGGAACTTTGTAAAATAGTCATTTGGCCCCCAAACTTTATATAATTACACTTTTTCCCATTTCTCAATTATAAATACCCCTTGATTCTTTCATTTTTATTCACCAATTCATCAATATCTCTCAATCTCTCTCAAGCTCTCTTTCAATCTTTCTACTACAATTGCTTAATTTATTGTTGAAAATTCGTGAAAATTGTGAAGTTATTGAATTGAAGTTTTCAAGTGTTCAACGATTTTCAATTTTCAAGAAGTTGTTCGGCAATCCGGTAAACTCGTTTCAACTCTTACGTGTTAATAATATATTTTTGTGTTGTTTAGTTTGCATAATTCTAATTAGTATGGCATTTTCTTTGAAAAAAATGTTTGGTAAAGGAAAAGGTAAAACCGGTGAAAGTAGTGGCCATAATACTAACCTTCCCCCGGCTCCCCGACCTACAAAAGATAAGCAAGTTGAAAGTAGTCGCCAACCTAGACGTCCTACTCCGCCTCCCGTAATGCTTGATAGTGATCACCCTTATTTTCAATTTACCGATAGTGAATTTCTACATGATATTGCAGTAGGTGATAGATTAGATGATGAAATTATAAATGCTCTTTATCCTAATGAATCTATTTTAGAGGAAAATGAGTATGATAATGATGATGATGAAACCCAAGCACCAGATTTAGATGATACACCTATTAATCCTGTTCATAACTCAAGTAATGCACCGGCGCACCCACCTGTAGAAACTCCAACTTTTAGTAGACAACATGCTAAACGTGCAGAAAATCATTAGTTTGGCATTTTTTTACTCAAGTAAGAGAACAAAATAAGGCTAAGTGTGAAACTTGTGGGAAATTACTTGTTCATAAATTTACTGGCGACCGTAGCGGCACAGGTAGTTTGGTTAGGCACATAAAAATTCACCCTAGAGATAGGGCTAGATTTTTCCAAATGCAAGCGCAGCAAGAGGGGATTAGTGTAGATTCTCAAGTTAACCCTAATACAGGTTCAAATCTAGTTCAACCAGGAATTAACACTGTCATCGGAGGTATTTTATATTACGATCCAATTAGAGATCGTGAAAAATTAGCAAAAATTATTACTATTATGTGCTTGCCTTATACTTTTGCTTCTAATCCTAATTGGGTCATTATATTAGAAGAGTTTTTAATCTTACTAATAAAGGTTGGCCTCGCGCAACAGTTAAGGCCGATATTTATAAATTCAAGCATGAATATGAACAATATTTGCGCTATTTATTTACTCATATACCTAATCGGATTTCTATTACAACTGATATTGGTAGAAGTAATAATGACTGTGATTATCTAACGGTTACAAGTCATTGGATAGATGAGGACTGGACAATGCAAAAACGCATAATTGCATATAGAATAATTAATTCACGTCATACGGGTAGGTTTATATCTAACACTATTTCAGATATATGTAGATATTTTTGCTTTAGCGATAAAATAATGGCAATTTCTATGGATAATGCTTCTAGTAATACTAGTGAAATAGGCATGCTAACACAAACTCTTAATCCCGCATTAAGTAATATTTTTCATGTTAGATGTATTTGTCATATTTATCATTTAATTGTTGGTGATGGTATGCGAATATTAAACATAGAAATTGAAAAGGCGAGAATGACTCTTAATTGACTATTTTATTCAAACCGTAGAACTACACTTAGAGAGTTTTTTAAAAAATGTGATGAATATGGCCTTAGAGAAAGAAAGGTTCTTAAACCTTACCCGACTAGGTGGAATTGTATGTACGAAAGTTTATTAGTTGCATATGAAAATAGAAACTCGATTAATGCAACGTTTAGTTCTTTGATAGGTGGTGAGTATGATGATGAAATGCTTACTACCCAAGATTGGACTAATGTCAAAATTCTTTTAGATTTTTTTAGAACATTTTTAAATTGCTACAAATGCATTTTCTGGGCAATATTATCCTACTATTTCAAACTGTTTAGTTTATATTGCCGCACTAGCTTATTTGTTTGTTGAATTTAGCGACGGTGGGGATATTTATGAACTTGCTATAAATGAAATGAAACAAAAGTTTAAAAAATATTTTTTCCATATCCCTCCTATTTTTGGTGTAGCTGCAATGTTAAATCCAACAATGAAATTATGAGGTCCTCATTTTTTGTATTCTAATATTTATAAAGCTTTAGATCTTTCAGAAGAGGAAATTGCTACACTTGCTGATGCAAAAACATCAATTAAAATTAATGCTCAAACTGTTTATAATGCTTATAAACAGGCGTTAGAGCATGCTAGACCAAATATTATAATCCCTACTTCGTCTAGCTCACAATCGTCTAAAAGAGCTGCGGGCTTAACAGCTCTTAAATCTTGGACGGAGTTCTGGAGTTCTCAAGGTGATAATTTTTATGAAACTTCACATCTAAATGAGCTTCAAGTTTACTTGTCACAGGGACTAGAAAAGGAGAATCCAGACGGCTCTTTCTATCTTTTGTAATGGTGGAAGTCAAGGGAAAAATATTTTTCCATTCTTGCAAGGATGGCTCGGGGTGTTTTATCAATTCAAGCTTTAACTTTTGCATCGGAGAGCGCTTTCAGTCAAGCAAGACTACAAGTCAGTGATCATAGAGCGGCGATGAGGGAGAGCTTGGAAAAATTGGTGCTTTTTAGAGATTGGATCCGCGCGGAAAGAAGAAACTTTGGCATTGCAGAATCACACCGGCGATAGATGAAGCATATGAAGAAATGATAGCAGAACTTTCGGAGGATTCGGCTTCGCCCGGAAGTGTTGATGAACAAGCTCCATTTCCACCACCACCAACACCTCCTCCCAACCTTGACGGATTTATGAGATTTGTTAGAGATACAATGTAGATTATGATCTAACTTGTACATTGACACATCTTCTTTTAGTTTTTTTTCCTTTTAATGGTGGTATTAGTACATTGTTGTGCTCATCCCATTGGGGGAAGGAAGACTAAGAAAGATATGCCATTTTGGTCAATAAAAATGCTGTTTATCATATCCTTGAATATCTTTTTTCTCAATATTTCTTTGTCTTTACTTCGATATCAATCCTTGAATATATATATAACATACAATATATGACATACAATATATACTACAATAAAATATATACGAGAATATATATACATAACGTACAACCTAAACTACAACAAAATATATAAGTAACAACATATATACATAACATACAATATATATAAGAGAATACATATATAATTATACATAAGAGATATAATATATATATATATATATACAAGATACACTAATTAGTACAACACAATATACTAATTACTACAACACAATATATACATTATATACAATATATACTAATTACTACAACACAATATATATCAATATATACATAATATATAATATATAATAATTACTACAACACACTATATACATAATATACAATATATACTAATTACTACAACATAATAATATATATCAATATATACATAATATACAATATATACTAATTACTACAACACAATATATACATAATATACAATATATACTAATTATTACAACACAATATACAATAAAATATATATTATATATACATACTAATTACTTAGTACACCATATAAAATATATTCTACACTATACTAATAACTACTATACAAGATATTGCCTTTAAATCCCCGCCCCCCCCCCCCCCTGGTCAGGCTCGTTAGGCCCGCCAGGCCCAGGACCACTATGGGCTTAGGCCCGTCACGGGCCGAACTCAACCACCAGGACCGCTAGGCCCGAGACCACCAGGCCCTCCAGGCTCGGCGCACGAAGCCCGGCCCGTCAGGACCGTTTAGGTCCGGGCTAGAAGACACCCCTACTCCAGTATAATATACTAGAGACTGGAGCACTGGTGCTCCAAACTCCAATATATTATACTGGACCAATATACTTGATGGAGCCTCAGTATATTATGCTGGAGTTCTAGTATACTTATGCTGGAACTCCATCATATTATGCTGGAGTTCCAGCACACTATCCTGGAACTCCAGTATAATATGTTGGAGTTCAAGTACACTTATGTTGGAACTCCAACATAATATACTAGAGTATTTTTGGGTTTTGAACAGCGTTTTCACTTAGATTTATCTTTACATATATAAAAAATGGTTAAATTTTGATTACTTTTAAATTTTAATTATTTTTAAACGACCAGTTGTAAAGCTGGCTATTTTTGAATTTCTCTCTCCCCCCAACCGCAATACCAAACGTGAAAGTTTTCTCAGTTGTACCTTTCTGTATAAGTTGTTTCGTAAATGACTTTCTATTTTTCCTGCAAGTGATGGACTTTCTTAGATAACGGTCTAAAGATTTTTTTTTTTAGCAAATTGAGAACCTTTTGAGAAAATGTTAGATATATAGCCTAAAATTTTGTACGGTGTTGTAAATTTTATACTGTACATGCATTAGAATTTAGATCAACGTCTAATGTTTAGCGACAAACTTCAAATTATATGACCAAACATTAGATGCGAGTCTAATATTGTCCGGAAGAAATAATTTTTCGAGAACTATATTTACATACTTCTTGATAGGGACAGTATTCATATAATGAGCTAGAAAGGGACAATTGCGTAAATCAGCCATATCAAAACCATCCTAGTTTACCCTCCAAGCCTTACTCTGCAATGAAAAGTGCCATGGAGACATTAGAACCTTTTATACTTGGCCCACCACAGTAGAAAAAGGAATGTTTAATGAGAAAACTACACCATATAGTCACTTCAAAAAATATATAATATATTAATTATATATATATAAAACTAGCTAATGTAGTTATTTTTGGCCGATTAGCCAAACATACAACTTGCCCAAGTTTAATGAAGACCCGAAAGCCTTGTAAATGTTGCCCGTATGGAATAGAAGCAATTCAACAACATATGGGCCAAACCGGGCCTCATCAATTAATAGTTATGTGAATTATGATCCTTTAGTCAATAGTTAAAAGCGAGAATAAGTCTTTTTTTTTTCTTTTTACATATGAGAGATTTGTTTTTACACATAACAACAACAACAATAACCCAGTATAATCCTATTTAGTGGGGTCTGGGGAGGGTAGTATGTACGCAGACCTTACCCCTACCCTGAGATAGAGAGGTTGTTTCCAAATAGACCCCCGGCATCCTTCCCTCCAAGAACTTCCCACCTTGCTCTTGGAAAAACTCGAGCTCACAACCTCTCGATTGGAAGTGGGGGTTGCTTACCATCAAAGCAACCCCTCTTGTCTAAAAAAGATATTTTCTTAATTTTAACATTGTAAAAAGTCATTAAAGCCTATTTCCTCTTCAATTAACCTCCCAAGGCAAACTCGAGTTATGCAAGATTGGGATTGCATGTCAGATCGAAAGCAGGAGATATATAAATGAGATAGTTATAATTTCTTTCAACAAGCAGAAGTACCAAGTTGAGTACTACAAATGTTACTTCTGCTACTAATACATTTTGCCAAATAACTTAGTCCGGCTTGCTCTTGCTGTTAAATGTTCTTCATTATATTTTTCTTTTAGGTTATCCCTCTTGTACAAGAGGGGTTGCTCTGATAGTAAGCAACCCCCACTTCCAACAGAGAGGTTGTGAGTTCGAGTCTCCCCAAGAGCAAGGTGGGAAGTCTTGGAGGGAAGGATGTCGGCGGTCTATTTGGAAACAACCTATCTACATCATGATAGGGGTAAGGTCTGCGTACAGACTACCCTCCTCAGACCCCACTAAATGAAATTATACTGGGTTGTTGTTGTTGTTATCCCTCTTGTGTAGATTCTTTTGGGGCTTAAGTATGCTTAGCGAATACTTAAAAAAAAAAGGAAATGTTACGCGTCTATTATAACTTTTAGGAGAACGCATTCATTTCTTTAATAGATCTGGCTTTTAGGCTTTTAACCCCACAAACTTAGAGCTAGATGACCTTCAAAACCAATTGGAAGGCACTAGGTCTTAGTTTTTAGGCCAACTAAAAAGCTCACAAACAAGGTTGAGGGATGTGCTATAGTAGCTTAATCCGGTTTGTTTGAAGAATTATACAAAAAAAAGGGTCTCATTACGGCGGCTATAAGCTTTGCTTATAACGGCGATCTTTTTTTTTTTTTTTAAGTTTAACTTTTGGCTTTCATTGATATCAACAAATTTACAATGAGGAGTTCATAGTAGTAGTATAGACTAACTACTACTGTACAAATTCATACAATGCTACTACAACACTTAACATCTACGACTAAGGGTAATGATTGAGCTGTCGCAGTCCCGTTTACCATCGCTTACATTTTCTGTCCCGAATATGAATAAGCATTGCAACCTCACGACAGAACTGATTTTCCTCGAATGATTTCCCCTCAAATCTAATAACATTTCTACTTCTCCAAATGAGTGAAACTATGGTAACAAAGGCAGTAGCCACAACGGCCTTGTGCCACGCTTTGCTTCTAGCTAGGCAGCATATCCACTGGATTTCAGTATCCCATCGACCAGTTGTTCTGTTATAGCCCAGCCAACAACATATTCTATGCCACAGCCTACTAGTAACTGGACAAGTAAAATACAGATGGGCAAAGTCTTCTGCTTGTTGATGACAAAATACACATTTCTCCTCCACATTCACTCCAATCTTCAATAATCTGTCGACAGTAAGGAATCGACCTTGAGCAGCAAGCCAAGTAGTGAATTTATGTCTAGGCAGGACATTGGTTGTCAACATAAGATTCTTCCATTCCACCCTAGGAAAGATTGGAAGCATAGCATGATATAATGTCTGTATATGGAATTTGCCAAGCCTGCACATTCCAACCAGTCTAAGCATAAGATCACCTTGCAGTCTATGATCATCCAGAAGATGAGTTCTGCATTCTATAATTTTCCCAACTACCCAAGATGCATTCTTGGGAATGGGCATTGTTGCAATATCACAGCTCTTTATATAATAGTAGTGTATCCACTTGATCCATAAACAATCTTTCTTCCTTGCCAAATCCCACAGTAGCTTAGTGATAGCAGCCTTATTCCACACCTGTATATCTATAATATTGAGGCATCCAGCAGTGATAGGTCTACATATCCTTTCCCATGCTATCAGTGATCTTTTAGATACTGTTGCATTACCAGTCCAAAGATAAGATCTGCAAACAGCTTCTATGAATTTCATCACTTTCTTTGGTAAGATGAATATTTGTGCCCAATAAGTTTGGATCCCAAATATCACAGTTTTGATCAATTGACTCCTACCTACATACGACAGCAGCTTGGCAGACCAGCAGGTGATTTTATCAGTTATCCTCTCTATCAGTGGCAGGTAAGGTGGATAGTAAGCTTCTTAGAGTGGAGAGGTATGCCTAAATATTTGAAAGGTAGTTGCCCCTCACTGAATCCTAAAGACTCGAGGATAGCATCTTTGACATTCTGATGTACCCCAGCCAGATAAACAGCACTCTTAGTGTTGTTAACAGATAGCCCAGAAGCTGCAGAGAATGTAAGGAAAGCATCATGCAATATCTGAATAGATATAGTATCAGCCCGACAGAATATGAGATCATCTGCAAAGCAAATATGGGCACAGTTCAGCTTCCTGCATCTTGGATGGAAGTTGAAATCACCAGTTCTATGCAACTGAGCCAATAGCCTATTCAAGTATTCCATAGCAAGGACAAATAAGTAAGGTGACATAGGATCACCTTGTCAAATACCCCTTCTAGCAGGAAAAGGCTTAGTGAGACCACCATTAATCACTATTGAGTAAGTTACAGTAGAGACACAAGCCATTGTCCAATTAACAAACTTGGCAGGGAATCCTAGATCAATAAGCAGTTGTTTGAGGAAACTCCATTCAAGAGTGTCATATGCCTTACTCAAGTCCACCTTCAAAACACACCTAGGAGATATACCTTTTCTGGAGTATCCCTTGAATATTTCATGGCTGAGCAAGATATTATCAATTATGCTCCTTCCTTCAATAAATGCTGACTGCGCTTTACCAACAAGATCATCAATAACAGCTTTCAGCCTCCTAGTAATGACCTTAGATATGATCTAATAGATAGTGGTGCAGCATGCAATAGGCCTATAATCTTTCACTGTTCTAGGAGCTTTAACTTTAGGTACAAGGGCAATGGCAGTGGTATTGACCATGTAAGGCAGCTTACAAGTAGTAAAGAAATCCTTTGTAGCAGCATATACATCCTGCTTGACAATCTCCCAGTTGCTAGTAAAGAACTCCACAGGGAAACCATCTACAACTGGAGCTTTGTCTTTAGGCATATCTTTGATAGCTTCAGTGATTTCATCCAGAGTAACATCCTGAATAAGTGATCTTTGCTGTGATACGGTAAGACATTGTCCTTCCTTAACAATAGCAGTGTTAATACAAGGCAATTCATCAGCACTTTCACCCATTAATGACTTGAATACCTCAATAAATTCCTGCTCCACAGCCACTGGTTCTGTTAGCTTCATACCTGCTTCAGTGTATATAGAAGTAATATTATTCTGACTGGTTCTAATCCTCCACTGAGCATAAAAATATTTTGTGTTGGCATCTCCACATTCTATCTAGCATGCCTTTGATTTCTGCCTCATGATTTGTTCTTCTACATTGCTCCATTTCTCAATGTCATTAAGAGCTTCTTTCTCCTCTTTAAACAGATGCTTAGAGAATGGATTGTGCAGTAGCTGGTTCTGTATAATATCCAGTGATTCTCTAGCATGGATTAGCTTCTGTTTATAGGAAGCCATATGCCTGGTCATTTCTTTTAAGTGCTGCTTCAAGTTCTTCATTTTATACCAAATCTGTTGTAAAGGTGAACCTTCACATTTCTGAGACCATACATGCTGCAATATAGAAGAGAACTGAGGATCCTCCATAATAGCATAATATAATCTGAAAGGTTTAGGATGCAATAACTTTTGACTCCCAAACTGTATGAGAATAGGGGAATGGTCAGAGATTGAGGGATTCATAAAATCTGCTTCTAGATGGACATACTGCTGAAGCCACTGGAAATTACCAAGTGCCCAATCAATTTTGCTATAAACCTGCTTATTTGTCCATGAATACTTCCACCCTTTAGACCTGAGGGGGCTCAATTGAAGATCAGAAATAATCTCCTTAAACCCTCTAACTTTAGCATCTGTAACAGGAGATCCAATCCTATCATCAGAATATAAGACAGAATTGAAATCACTACTGATTAACCATACATCTTGACTGGGAACATTTAATACTCTCAGATCATCCCACAGCTGCTTCCTCAGAATTGCAGAATTATGAGCATAAATGACACTCAATTATAATCTGATTTTATTAACAGGATCCTCTACCAGACAATGAATAAACTGGTCAGTTACACAGGATATATGTATCTGAATGTGTGATTTCCAGATTAGCCATATTCTTCCATTGACAGCATTGGTGTAGTTGTATTGGACCTTCCATCATTTAGCAATCTTATCTACAATCCTATGAGCTTTGTGTTCTTTAACTCTAGTTTCAAGGCATACCAGAACATCAACTTTATTTCTAACCAGAACGTTTTTCAGTTCTTTCTGTTTATGGGCTTTATTAAACCCTCTAATATTCCAGGTAACTATAATCATGAAACATTAGGCAGCATACTCAAAGAAGGGCCAGGGTCATGCAGCTGCCCCCTCCTCCTACCATCATAAAGAAATCCAGCAACAGCCTTACCCTTATCTTGATCAATCAATACCACAGTATCACCACTATCAACACTTTCCTGACTGCCAGGATCATCATCAGTCTCTGACTTGCAAACATATCAGTATTGTTTGGACCCTCTGCACCCTCTCAACAAGTTGAACAGTTTGCACTGGCAAGCTAGGCAATGTATTAGTAGGCATTGCTTCACTTTCCAGTGTATCTGTATTAGCTTTAGGAATACATTCCTGCCTTGATTGCTTTCCTGACTTCTTGACTCGAGGTCTTTTCCTTATTTCCCTTCCTTGATCTTGCACCTCCCGTTCCCCTTCATTATGGCCATTATACCAGCAGTCAAGAGAGTTATTACCAAACTTCAAGCATTGATTATAAAATACAGGTTTCCAGTCATACTCAATCCCTTGTAACTTCATCCCAAAAGGAGTTTCAATTTCAATTTCCTCAAGCAAAGGAAAGGCAGCATCTACTTCAACCAGTACTCTGGCATATGAAATCTTCTCAAAATGAGCTGTGAATTTATCTGCGTACAGAGGTTTACCCACTGCACTAACTAATTTGCTTAGGATTTCAGAAGACCAATACCCCACTGGTAAGCCAGGGAATCGAACCCATACAGGTATAGTACTAAGAACAGCATTTTGAAAAAAAAATCAACATCCCATGGTTTCAGCACCATTGGCTTGTTCCTGTATGAGTATGGACCATATTGGATAACTAAGTTCTTATCCTCAACACTATTGAAGCGAAAGATACAGTAACCATCAGAGTGCATTAGAATTTGTGGTTTAGCCACAAAATTCCAAACATGCATAACAAAATTCTCCAAGGTTTTCACAGTAGGATTATCTCCGATGATGTGACCAATTAATGAAGCACTCCAGTACTCCAACTGAGGTTTCAATTCATCTGCACTGATTTTAACTACCTTTTTCCCATCCCTATCAGTTGGCGGAACAAACGATAGAGCTTTACCCATATTATGATTACCCCTGACGACCTCGACAACAGTAGGAGAGGAGTGTTCAGATATGGCAATATCAGAAAATTGCAATTTCCTAACAGCCAAGCTAGCAGGATCTACATCACTCACCTTTAATTGAGGCTCTACGTTTACAATTTCATCTGCATGCAAAGTGTCTTTAGCTTGAAATTTCTCAGGTAGAAAGTTCCCAAATGTTAGCGGTTCAAGTTCTTTAGTTACTCCTGGTGCTGGAGTAACGATTTGCGAAGTGGAGAGGACTGGTTGTCGCCGGTGACGCGCCATTATCAGCGAGAAAGCTTCGTGCTAACTTACGCCGTGGAGTACTGTTTCATTGCCTAAATGTGCGCCGAGAGCTTTTTGAACCGATTTCGCTTCGAGTTGGGAGAGCGATTGAAAGTGAATTCGGAGGTCTATAGATCCTATATAATGGCGGTTTTGAACCGCAATAATCTGCATTTACGGTCGGCTTCGAAAATGCCAGAATTCCGTGCGCCAAAAAGTTATTACGACGGTTATAACGTAACCGCCGTTCACAAAGCTAAAAACCGCCACAATTACATAGTTTACCTGTTTGTTTCTGTTGGTTAATATGGCAGTTCTAACCGCCATAATTGCAAATCTAAAAATGAACTTTTAATATAAATAATATTATGACCATCAATTGTAATCATTAGTAGTATAACCATTTTTCTATTCCTTATTTACATCCCTACGGTACTCCATACCCTAATTTTTCATCAAATATCATATTAAATTTTAACACAAAGTATAAAGGATTAAACAAGTAAATTATTTATTAAATAAATTAAATATATTTACTCCAAAATGATATTATCCAATATATTTCTATTTCAAAGATAATTCAATACAAAAATATTCAAGAGATTCATAGCTAATCCTAAACATGACTACTAATTTTTACACGCTTAATTGATGTTGTTACATTTTTCTGTAGATATCTTTGACCCAGTGCGACTTCATAAATTTAATGCGTGCAAAAGGAAAAAAAAGACAGTATTACAGGAAAAATCACAATAACTAAAAATTTGACATCAACAAGAATAGGAACATAAAAGTCACCAAATAGCTTGACTGACAATAATTTATTTATTCAACTGTATTCTAGGAAACTAACTTCAGAAAGTCAATGACGAACATATAGTCCATTTCATGATCTACCTAAAACGGAATGACAGTTTCTGAAGGAGAGAAAGAGGAAGATGAACATAATGGTTCAGCTCCTTTATCAGGTACATGTCATGTAACTTCTAAGTATACCTGATCAGTTAACTCATACACTATCAGATCCTTCAATATTAGTTTTCCTTACCAGACATACAAAGAGCTAGTAGCGTCAAGAGTGCATATATTTCATGCCTCAGCAGAAAAGTAAACAAGTAAAGATGAGTACTATACCTGTGGAGAAGTAGGAAATAAGCCAGCTAACAACTCGGGGATATCTTCTAAGACAAGGTGTATAGAAGTTTGCTCGAACACTACAGTCAAAACTGCACCCAAGTCTAACCTCGAACACAACTCTATTTTGTATCCTTCAATTGTCTCCTAAACAAAAGATAAAGAATACTTAAATCTTATACAAATAGTCTTATTATTATATGATAAATATCACAACTAAAAAATACAAGCAATCAACCTACTATTTAGCACAATCTCTCTAGCCTCTTCATTCACGTAACTCCCATCTAGCCACTTATGAGTTCCAATACAATATCCGCCTCGATCAATATCTTTTCCCGATGTCTAACTTCTGAAATTTTCAAGATGTAAAACATTGGTACCTAATTAAAGATGTATTTTATATTTTGAATTGATCACTAAGCACATCGTATTACACTACCATATTAGTCCTTCTAACCAAACTCATGACACCACCAGACGACGAATATTTTATTTTCATCGAACCAATTGAGTCCTCTTTCAAAGCTCCTGCAAGTTCAAATAGGTGAATTTCTTTAACACAAGAGTTAAGTATTTAGAAAATTTAAAGAATGTACATGAAGTAAGTACCTTTGTGGAGGAATATTTCAAGTGATAATTGACATACATGCATATTAATCTATGGCAATATCTCTATTCTACTACTTAAACTAGCAATAAACTTCCTTAGGCCTGCCAATGTCTTTCCTATGTAATCTTCATGTAACCTTATCAATATGAACAAAGTGTTACAAAGGTTATCAGTTACAAAATCTGAAGTGCTTATCCAATTATTTGCAAGTACCTTTACAAGTCATGAATTAGCTTTCAAACAGACTATTTGATAACAGAACTATTTTAGCCTTCATCAGTATTTGTGCTCAACATTCAGCCTGTTGCAAAGATGTGAAGCACAAAGATATAGCATATAAACATCATCACTTTCCATTCTGGAATTGCATGATGAGCATGTGTAGTTGAATGCAATTTCCAGAGCAGAAAGATAAATATCCAAAAGGAATTAATTTCTTCAAAATTTCGACATAAATGCACCATCACGTAATGAAGTTCACTGGCCACCTAGTCATAGACAATATATGTAACAGAAATAGTTTTTGAGTAAAACAATGTCAATACTAGACCATGTCAATCAAATCGAATTGCTTAAGCAGAAAATAGCCAAGCAACTTGTATCAGACACTTAAAGATCAAATAATTTTAAACCAAGTCTATCACTTAGGATTTTTATCAAACAGTTCATGTGCACATCTTTAGCTGTTGCTGCAGTTTACGCGATCTATAATCAGCAATGCCAAAAAATGAGCAACACAACAAAGTCCACATGAATCACATACACTTAACTTACAGATGAAAATTCCAACATATGTTTCACAAACGAACAAACTAACCAACGTAATACATTATAAAACTGTTAAAAAAACAAATGCCAAAAAGGATTTTTAAGTGTCCCGTGCAAAGGATAATCTCTATCATATTAGGGAATATATCATATATGCAATCCGCGGCAAATCTATACCGTAAGATGGGGTGAGGCTCTTGAAACCTAGGGTGAGGCTCTTGAAACCTAGGGTTTCGTCAAATCGTGAGAGAAGGAGAAGAGAGAGAGTGTATCCGTCTAATTTGTGGGAAGTGAGAGGGAATTGTAACTTGGGATAGGGAATTCCGATTTGCTGAAAAATAGTCAAAAAGCACATAGGAACGAAATTTGTAC
Source organism: Nicotiana benthamiana (assembly GCA_034376525.1). Lineage (NCBI taxonomy): Eukaryota > Viridiplantae > Streptophyta > Magnoliopsida > Solanales > Solanaceae > Nicotiana > Nicotiana benthamiana. Next base: position 49,911,607 of record CM067325.1, on the reverse strand, counting down.
AGAGTTTTAAAATAACTTATTGTGGCGATTAAAAAACCGACGTAATATATCGTGCATTGTGGCAGTTATTAGGAACGGCCGTACTAAAAACGCCACAATATCTCCTTTTTTTTTTTTTTTGTAATCTATTATAATACATATAATTCATGTAATATGATATGTATAATCCTATATAATGTAAACTATATGTCGGTCAGAAAAAGCAAACGGTGAACGTTACCAGCTATTTTTGTAAAGATCCTATGATGACTAGAGCTAATAACTTGTAAATAAAACTAGGAAACGGACAAAGAAGGTGGGGGGAAATAATACTCCACACTCCATAGTATTCATTTAATTATGTGTCATAATGACATGACACGTACAAAAAAAATCAATGAAAAAATAAGAAGAAAATTAACAATACAAATGAAAGAGTAGTATAACATGCACTTGTTTAGAGCCCCGCAGTGAATGGCACACCAGTAGAAGGCAGCCATGCCCTTCCAGCAATAAGGCTAGCAACAGTATATTTGGAAGCAATATTCCCACTGGTTATGACATGATAACCAGGCCACTTTACCCTATACCTTGTCGAAGCCGCTGGTCCAATATTACCATATTCCGCATAGTACAAAGTGCTCAAAGCAAAATTAGAATCTAACCAAGTTAACCAACCTGCTCGGTTTACCAAACTGTCAATATAAGTCTTCATTATAACCGTTCTTGAATATTGCTGCCATGGACGTCCCAAATACGTCTGAAACGATCTAACCACGGGCCGAAGATCAGGTGCTGCCATTATCCGAGAGTTATGAATTGAAATTGCAGTGTTCTGAAAAGGGTCGTTTCTGCCTTGTGCTGTGATTACGTTCACTTGACCCCATAAGGGTCTTCGGACGTAAATCATGCAATTTTGGAAAACAACTGCGGCGTTGCCGAAGATGAAGTCTATGGTGCCGTAGATATAACATGTTTTGTAGAACTGTCGTTGAGATTGGACGAAGAGGGTATCTTGGTATCCTTCAAAACCACAGCCGTAGAACACTGAAAGATCAGATGCGGATCGGAGAGCTACTGCTTGCCCATTTTGTGGCCCTGCTGTGTTTCTGAATGTGATGCCTCGAGCAATGAATCCAATCCCGTCCACCCCTAAACCATCATAATTTGGAAACCAAATAAGTGAATAACCAATGTGTGGATTCAAATTCAGAAAGACCGACAAGATCACAATGTATGAAAAATTAACATTATCTGCCTGCTTTAGTACTCTTCTAACACGTAATCTACCTTATTTTACAGCTTACTAATCCCATTTTTTATGAGATTATGTTACATATATAGTTTCTGTACAGAGGCTAAATTAACGCTTAGTGGTTTAATATTTATTTACAAACTATAAAGAGTTTTAACACTATCAAATGATTTTAAGTTCAACTTAAGCATGGTTTGATAACTTGTAAAGGAGTGTAACTAATAGCTTGTTTGGCCAATCTTCTAAAATCTGTTTATTTTGAGAAGTATTTTTCCTAAAAATACTTTTGGTGAGAATCGATTTGTGTTTGACTAATTAACTTGCAAAGTACTTTTGAGCAGTAATTAATATTTGGCCAAGCTGATGAAAAATGCTTCTAAACTTTTTTTTATACTCAGAAAAGTACTTTTGAAGAGAAACTATATTTTTCTGGGCTATAACATGTTATAAAAAAACTTAAACTAGACTGTTAACATGGAAATTCTTTATAATGTTAATAAATATAAGTAGGTCTTAATTAATTTATTAATTTATAGTTAGCTTGCAAGTACAGTTCTGTTAGCTTACGAAAGTTAAAGATTAACTCTTGGGTATTATTTGACACAAAAGCACCTAGTAGATTTTTTTGGTTCCGGATCATTATATTAAGCTATTGAGCTGGATCACTTGATCAAATCAATTTCTTTGGATGATTTAGAGGTTAGACATGCAAAACTAGGTATTGAGTCTGATTATCTATTACAATTGTGCGATGCAGAACAACATTTCTTGGTAAGACTTGTTTCATATATTGATACAGAATATTGCGAGCAAATATACATAATCCGTACCTTTTCAAAAATAAATACCTCATAATGTACCAAATACTTATTATTTCAGTTGTGAATATGTAAACCCCCTTTCGAAAACTAAATTCTGACATGAAAATATTTATTTTTGTAGTTTGAAAATGCAGACTGTTCCCTCGAGAACAAGCCTAAGAGTTGTTGCACGTGAAAGGAATTGAATGCAACAAAATGATCCGCCAAAATAGCTTTGACATTTAGCTTAACTTTTTTTTTAATTAATTTCTCTTTCATATTAAATGAGGTACTTTCCTTTTTAGTCTGTTTCAAAATAAATGATATATTTTTAAATTTGGAAATAATTCAACTTTAAACTCTTCATTTTACAATTTTACCCTTAATGAGAAACTTTTATAATCACACAAAAGTCATGGTCCCACAAAGCTTTACCCCTTAAACTTTTAAGACCATAAATTTTAAAAGTTTTTCTTTCTTTTCTTAAACTTTATGCCGAGTCAAACAACCTCGTTTAATTTGAGACGGATGGAGTATTAATTTACGACAAAGTAGCTTATGATCAAAGCCTGTATATATTAGGGAGGCTGTTCACTTCCGATATTTCGAAAATCATGCATATTTGGAGTTAACTAGCATTCTATCTTATGTACTCTAACTTCTATGGTGGGCATCAAAGGAAAAGGGAACCTACATCTTCCCAGAAAAACCATCTACTAAAAGCTATGCGACTTAAAATTTATCAATGTACAAAGGAAATATTCTAAGAAATATCAATATATAATTAATCCATATATTGTCAGATAAAACAACCTTATTAAGCAAGTATTTAATGCTTATTGCATTCCTTAATCTCAGCACATGTTCACAGCAGGAGGATATACTTTTGTAAAAGTTAAAATCTGACATGAAAGTTAAATTTTTATAGTTTGAAAATCAGATTGTTCCCTCGCGAACAAGCCTAAGAATAATTGCACGTGAAAGTTATTGAATGCAACAAAATAACCCGCCAAAATTGCTTTGACTTTTAATTAGCTTAAATCTCTTTTGACCTTAAGACATTTAGTTTAAAATAAAGTAGATTTTGACCCAGCCATTATTATGGAATTTGTTCACACCCAATGCTTGAAAAAACTATGGCAATTTGGAGTACTTAACTCTCATTCTATTTATTTAATATTTCCTTAATTCTATACGTTGGGGCTCAAAAAGTAAAGAAACCTATTACTTCAAAAGCAAATCCCTTTGAGATATTTCCTAAAAGCTTGCTCATTACAAATGGAAATCCTCCTAATTTCTTCTCTGTCATTGTAATTCTACTTAATGTTATTGAACTAGTAGTAGTTTCAACTTTTAATGTTTTTAATTAGCATTGAATCCATAATATTAAAGTTATGTTGTTCATATCTGTTATTTTTATAATTTTAATGAATTTCTACATATAAACTTATACTCCGTGTCTGAAACTATGATTTCAACTGAGTCGGTCACTAAAATACTACATCCGCCACTGCTAGTGGTAGATGATATCTAGCTTTAATAGTTGCTACCTTTAAAACAATTGCTTTTGCAATTATGCATTATTAATATATCTATTTAAGTGGTTGAAACTCTTAAGATTATTTTCACCCAAAAACCTTAAAGATCGAAAAGGAAAGATAACGCAAAACATGAAGAAAAGAGAGGGAGAGTTGGAGAATCATTACCAAGAGTTGCAGTACTATAAGTTGTGTAACCTGCAGCAACACTGCGGCTGCCTGTGATTACAGTGTATCTCAATCCATCACCAACTAACATAATCTTGCCCATAGTAGGACCAATCAATATATTCTCTCTATAAACTCCCCTTTTGATATATATCACAATCCTCTGATTTCCAACTCTTCTTGAAGTTGCATAATTAATTGCAGACTGAATTGACTGAAAATGACCCGATCTATCTTTAGCCACCACATAATTGGCCCTCGTAGCCATCAAATCTATGGACGAGGAATGCAATAACACTCTTTCACTAGCCGTGACCCAATTTGGAAATCCACCTACTTGTGTTGTATTTTCCCAGTCCACGAACTCCCCATTCACTGCTAAACAGTTACTAATCAGCTGCGAAACATTAGTAGACAGATTCGGCTGTAGGATATTGGAAACATTGAGATCATTTGATCCCGATAAACATGTTTCAATGTTTGTCATTGAGGCACTAAGCCAAGTTTGAGCATCAAAATCTGAACTTGAATTTGATTTAATGCCGTCAAGACTACGGTTTAATTGGAGAACTGTATCATCCATTAGCTTGTCACAATCCATCCATACTAACTGCTTACGTTTTCCCCTGCAATATTGGCTTACGTTTCTTGCATGGGCCTGTACTTGAATTACATGATCCAATGCAACTTGGACTGTCATTGTTCGAAATTCGGATTTGTTTTGGGGTTTAAAAGAATCTCCGGACATGAAGTATTTACATGGCTCGGGGTGAGGTGTTTTGCTACACCACCAGTTAATGTCATTACTTGTTTCTTCATCAGTTGATAAAGATTGGTATAGGAACAAAGATAGAGAAAAGAACAGGAGTAGTAAAGAATTCAACTTATAAATTGTCATTGTGTAATGGTGTTGAATTAGGGTAACGAGAGGAACTAGCTAGCTAAGAAAACATTTAAGGCTGATAAGTATAGTCACTTCTTATACTAGTATAGATAGATATTAATGGTAGGAATTGGAAGAGAAGTGCAATGTCAAATGACAGTTGGATTCTGAAATATTGGGGTGGCAAAATCACAGTTATAAGATATGAAACCACAAATAAGAAAATTAAATCAATGTTCATATTCAAATTAAAATGCCGGTGTGTCCTTCCTTAATTTTGAGATCCTTGTTTAGTGGATCACTGAAAATGCACTCAATATTTAAATAGAGAAAGACTAATGATCCCTCTAGTTTTACGCTGAATTCATGAGTTTTATTAATGTCACAATTATGCGAGCACAATCTCTCGAGTAAAGTATGAATTCTTCTGAACCATGCAGGTTGACCTTGTTGAGTTGCTTAACGTGATTATATATGCGCCATATACAAATTTCAACTAAGATTCAAATTACAAGATTACATATTTGCCCACTTGATGTTGATTGCTGGAGGATAGTGCCAACAAAATGTATAAATATTTTAAAGTATCCGTCCAACCCTCAGTCTAAAAAGGGTTGGATAATTGATTAATTAAATGGCATCAGATATGAATTAATCTATATCATCCGTTGTCATAACATCAATATATGCTCACTAGTTCTTAATTTTGTCAATCTAAAGGGCATTTCTAACCAAGATTATGGTCCAACGATTTGCCAATTAAATTCGTGGTTAAGATTCAAATCCACCTACACAAGTAGGATAATGGCGATAGTATACTATTTCCTTTCTAGGTTTGCTTTGCAGCCATTATTTTCATTTTCAGCTATATATAAAATTGATCATGAGAGTATGTATTTTTACTAAATTTATTTTCTTACATTGATACCTCTACACCGTTATTCAAGAAGCACGTAATCATTATCCGTCACTCAACTTTTTTATTTTTATCTGTAAAAATTTATGGGGCATGTCGGATATTCTATCCATTGTCTAACCTATTTTTAACCTCCAGTTCCCACCCGACCCGCCCATTTGTCAGCACCATTGGAGGATTGTTTAAATATTTAAGTGTTACAAAATATAGAGGGGAGAGAAAGAAAGCCATTAACATGCATGTCTTGAGGTCCGTACATGTGATGCTTAACTTGATGCTCAAGCAGGGTAATTAATGTGCAATTTAAGAAGTAGAAGCTTAGTATTCTCCTAATCCCTTAAACAGATGCCTAAACAGCTATTTATCGTGGGATGCCCATGTGCTCGCATGTTTTTCGGGCGCAATGTTCCTTTTATTCGGTGTGAAAATTCTAAGTAAAATGAAAAAAATCTAATCAACTTGCGGAGCTTTTTACAGATCTAATTTCACTGGATGCGCAATGGGATCTTTATGAGAAACCTTGTTGCTTTTAAATATTGAGTTGAAGTTAACTTTATGCAATTGTTCATTAAACACCTTTGCTTTAGATTACATGAACCACGAGTAAGCTGACATCATTTGTCATATAATTATGCCAAAATAAATTAATTTCATACGGAAAGTATGAGCATCTGACCCATGCCTAACCCAAAACTTCAATAGGTGAAGTTATGGGACAGAACATCATAAATCGTTTTGAATTCCGTGGACTGAATCTTTTGTGTGTGTTCTCTTTGGGCGATTGAAGAAAATCGTGTAGAGGTTTTCTTTTTGGTCTTTTATAGGAGATTAAAAGTTGAATTGAGATTCTTTTTCTTTTTTAGGAGATTGAAGATTGAGTAGAGATTATGTTCAACAAGCTAAGGAGTAGGCCTGATGAGTAGATATTATGTTCAACAAGCTAAGGAGTATGCCCGAGAGAAAATTTAGCTTTGATATCATATGAAAGAATCTGAGCATCCAACTCAAAACTTTAAGAAAATGTGTGTAGTGGCACTATATATTATAAACCAATTTGGAGACCCGTATGTAATCAATGAAGGACAAGTGTATTTCCTAACAAAGTAAAGCGTCGGTATCTTAAAACATCATACCTACATTGTTCACAAGTTCAAATGTGACAATAGAACAACGTTACTTGTCAAAATTATGCACATGCCACTACTCGAGTATGTTTGCATCTCAAATAGTACACTTTGACACGTCATAATCTGCCACTACATGATAAAAATTTAGTAGTCTAGCATTTAACTCTTGCAATGATCTTTTCAACTAATGGAAGGCATTGATGGATAGATAGTTTTCTAGAAGACAATGGAATCCCCAGGTATTTAAATAACAACTCTCCCCTAGAGAAGTGCATCTCTTACATTATCTGAGAACTAAACTCATATGTCACTCATGCAACATATAAATAACTCTTCTCAAAATTGGCTTTCAATCCAGCTACACTAGATAAATGATTGAAAGCTTGCATCATCATAGATATAGATATCTGGTCAGTCCTACAACACATTAATAGGTCATCAGCAAAGCAAATTGTACACTACTCCCATGTTAGCATACCTGGGATGGTAGTTAAAATTAGGATTGTGTCTGAGTTGCTTCAGGGACCTATTTAGATACTCCATAGCCAAGACAAACAAGTATGGGAATATAGGATCCCTATGTCTCAAGTCCCTCTTAGCTTGAAATACCAGTGTTAGGCCATCACTCAATAGTATGGATTAATTAACTGTGGAGACACAAGTCATGACCAGGTTTAATATCTTCTAAGGGATTCCAAATTCCAGCAAGACTTGTCACAAAAAATTCTAATTTAGAGAATCATATGCCTTTTTGATGTCCACCTTTACTACGTATCTAAGTGATACTCCTTTTTTTGCATATCCTTTCACAAGCTCATGATCCAGAATCACATTGTCCAAGATATTTCTTCCTTGAATAGATGCAGACTAGGATTACCCCATAAATAATCAACCACAATCTTCAATTTGGCAGTTAACAACTTTGCAATTATTTTGTAAACAATGGTACAACATGATATAGGTTTGAAATATTTAGCACTAAAAGCAACAATAAGGAATGGAATGGGAGAAGCTATAGTGCAGATCACTTTTTACTTTCTCGTTAGTCTAGACCTTGTCCTTGGTTCTATCAGCTATGGAGTCTTCCTCTGGTTCTTCCCGTCTCTAGTACAGATCAAATTACAGGATCTCTGTATGTATGCGCTGAGGAGCTATATCTCCCGGACGAAAGACTTCTAAACTCTGATTTCCGGAATGGCAGCAATCGACTTATTTCTGTCTTACAACTTTCTTGTAATACTGCTCTCTTTTCAAGCGAATCTCTATTTCAACGGCATTCCCTATTGCAAAGAAATCAACCTCGGTTCTTTCTGTTGATAGATTAGCATAAATAGGATTAGATACTTTAGGCACCAATATAATTATGGTAGAATTAACCTCTCTCAACAGTTTACCATTGTTAAAGAATTATAACAAGGCAATGCCTTCTCCTATTGTCTCCAAGTGTTCTTTAAAGAATTATAATGTATATACATCAATTCTTGGGCCTTGTCATTTTATAGGTCTTTAATAACCCTCAGGATTTCTTGCCTAGTGACTATCCCAAGCATTTTTTGTTGCTAGCTCAATGCTAGGCAAGGTCCATCTCTAGCAATGGTAGTATCAATACAAGGCATTGTATCTATATCTCCCAAGAGTTGCCTATAGTATGCAAAGAACTGTTGTTGTACTATAGTTGGCTTCGAAACTAAGATTCTGTGTTCATTATATAGAAGAGATCTTGTTCCTAGCTTGTCTTTCCTTCAGCTGTGCATGGAAGTACTTTGTGTTAGCATCTCCATTAGCTATCCATATATCTATGGATCTCTATCTTAGTATTTTCTCTTGAACTATGTTCCATTTTTCTAATTAAATTATCGACTCCTTTACCTCAGCTATTACCTGATTATTGAAAAGATCATTGGCCAATTGGTTCTGGACTTCCTGCAACTTCTGTTGTATATTACTAAGTTTAACCTCTGTGTTTGACATCTCTTTGTTCATAACTATTCCTTCATTTTCCAACACCTTGAGCTTTATCCAAAGTCTATATATATGACAACCAGTGAACTAGTGGTCCCAGCAAGTTTTAACAGTTTTTTTGAATGTGTCCTGACTGGTCAACAAATCAAGTAGCTTGAATGGCCCTTTCAGCTTTTGTCTAGGGACCACTGTTGTGATAATATTGGGAGTATGGTCTGAACATTCTGGGTTATACTATACTGCCTCTAGGTTCCCATATCTATGGAACCATTTGTCATTACCAAATACCTAGTCAATATGATTGTAGATCGTATCAACACAACTCTCTTATTGCACTAGGAGTAAATCCACCCCTTCATGTTAACTTGTCCCAAACATATATGAGTAATGCAATTCTAGAAATCTACAGTTTCATTTAAATGCGCTGGCATCCCATTCACTCTATCTTTAGTATAGAGTATTACAATCCATGGCTCAGCTATAGAGATATTGGTGTGCCTTAGAACCTCATATAATCCTCTTCTGCCTACTATTATATTGTAATCATAGACAAATGACATCTTGCACTGGAATTAGGAATTTCGATCCTCAACTTGGCAATGCACAACCATATAGTGCAGCCTAGAAAGGTAACCTTCACACAACTTTGGTTCTATCCTAACCAAATTCTACCATTTGGAGCTTTGGAATAATCAGAGTAGAAGCACCGATCACTACTAAATTTCCTAGTAACCTTAATAACATTCTATATTGAAATTTAGCTCCAAACAATCTAATAAATCAACTTTATTCTTGAGCAAAAAGTTTTTAAATTCTTTTTGCTTAAAGGGCTTGTTTATCCCCCTAATGTTCCAAGAATAGAAGATCGTGGGGGAGGTTTAGAAATAGGGCCATCCCTTTGCAACTTTCCATTGTTACCTTTCCTTTAACCCTAAACTCTTTTACTCGAAGGTTCTCCAATTTTCAAGCAGAGTTTATTGAATTGGTTGACATCAACCTTATCTTCTGAATCTTCATTGGTGTTTGGTATCTCCTTAAAGCCTTGGAATACTACCACTTGTTTTCCTCTGAATTGGACTTGAGAAGGGGAAGTGTGAGTTTCCTCCTGGTGTAGATTTGATGGTAGAGTGTGGACTGCCAAGGACTAATTTGTAGTTAGATTAGGTTACCCTTCTGAGATAATTTTAGTCTTAGGCTGTCATTCTACCTTGTTTGTCATTCCACTCATACTCAATCTTTTGGTTCCAAATATTGCCATCTGATTCTTTAAGATTGACAACTTCTAGAAATATTTGGGTGATATCCATCTCTTTTAACAGTCGAGCATAGAAAATTTTTGTTAAGACATTAGTCCACATAGGCTTGCCAAGGAAACTTGCAGTTCTCCCTAAATTTTATTCAGACCAATACAAGAGTGGAAGGCCTGGGAAGCATACCCATATAGGTAGGACTCGTAGAGGTTCCTTTTGCATATAGAAGTCTGCGGCCATTGTTTTAGAATCATTGGTCTTTTCCTGAAGGTATACGGCCTATTTTGTAACATACAAGCTTTGTCCTCTTCATTTTCAAACTTGAATTTGAAATACTCATCATTGTGCATAAATACCCTATGCAAATTTCCACAGAGTGCCAGACGCCATGTACAAACTGCAACATTTCCTTGAATTTTGGGGTTCCTCTAATTACATAACCAATAATTAGCATAGATTGCCATTTCTATTTTTGTTCATCTATGTCACGGTGCTTTAGTTGCACGACCTTAACTCCATATTTTAATACTGGTGGATAGAAGTTAAGTTTCATACCTTGATTTTGTGTCCTGTTGTCTTCACCACCTCTTCCATCATAGGTTTTGCTTGTTGAGTCTCTATCACAAAATTCAATTTGCGGGGAAGCTGCACATTACCCTCATCCTCTTTGTTAGCAGGTTGGCTATCATCCTTCTCCCTTTGGTTCGATCTCCGTGGAATCCATCTAGCCACTTGAATTGGGGATAAATTTTGCATCACCCCTAAAGCTGGAGTAGTTTACCTTACAGATCTTGACTTTAGGGAAGCTTCCTCCACCATCTGACTTTTAGGTTTAGGCTGGTCTTCATTTTACACTAGAACTTCCTCTTGTGTATCTCATTCCTCCATTTTGTAATTAGGGCTTTGTGTGTGGATTGATTGTAGTGTGGGAACTTTTGCAGTGATAGTTGGGGTGAAGGGGTCTCTGTTTCTGACGAGCCATTGTAGTAGTGCAAGTTAGCAATTGTGGCTTAACATGTACCTTTCGACTTTCTCTCTCCTATCTCGAACCCCTTAAGCTTTTAATCTTTTTAATTACTATAACTATATCTTAAACTTTTATATTTCGATCGACATAGGTTGTCTCATTGGTGTAGTAGAACATTGTATATTTTTAACAAAAAAAACCAGCTTCATTTAGCATTTTGTTAGATGTAATACGAAACAGCAAATTGATAGTGCAGTGTTAATTACTTGTCTTGATTCCTCGGGAAACCCAATGACTTTGGTTTCAATGAAATCGATGATGCTAAAAGGTATATAAGAATCCTATCACTACTATAATAGTACCTTCCTACATCAATTGGAAAATTCCTTACAAATAGAGTATAACAATTACATCAAAATAGAAGATGATTATTAAAAACTTAAAGGAAGAATCTCTTGGATTTAAGAGGGAAATGAAAATACAAAGTTCTTCCACATCATGGCCTCTAACAACAAAATAAAAAATAAAATTATGTTTTTTTAAAAATAATACTGGAAAATGGATTAATGATCCATCAGAAATTTTAACACATACGAAACAACACTTCATTCACTCATTCAAAACTTCCCACATATCCAATAGTTGGATAAACATACTTCATGATCCTACAAGTTTCAACAAAATTAATCTCAGAATGTTGGATAATCCCTTATGCTCTCCGGAGTTACCAAAGCTATTTTTTCCTTCAAACCCATTAAGGCACTAGGACCAAATGGGAGTTCATCCTTTTTTCTATAAAAAAATACTAGAAATTTGTAGGGCCACCAATCATTAACTTTTTCTTACAAGTTTTTTGGGATAATTCTATCCCCTAAAGTACTAAAAACACATATGTCTGTCTTATTCCAAAAATCCATAAAGCTATCAATCTAAAAAAAAAGAGTCCGACAATTGGTCTTTGCAGTACAGTGTACAAAGTTATCACAAACATTATTGCAAGAAGATTAAAACCATTTCTCAATGACCTGATTAGCCTATTCCAATCAAGCTTTATCAAAAGGAAAGAGAAATAGTGATAACGCGATTATAATTTAGGAAATTATTAATAAATTCATAAAGATTAAAGGGAAAAGGCTAGTATGATCTTATAAATAGATTTAGAGAACGCTCTTGATCGACTAGAATGGTCGTTTATCTATCGTATTCTTAAATTCTTCAAATTCCCTCCGTCAATCTCAAAATTAATCATGAACTGTATTTGTACAAGCAATATAGCAATCCTAGTCAACGGTTCAACTACTGAATTCCTTAAACCAAGCATAGGCATTAGACAAGGTTGTCCACTCTCACCCTATATTTTCATACTCTATATGGAACTCGTCTTATCTCCCATGAAGTTGATATTTGCCAATAGGACCCTATACACCTTAGTCCCCGGGATCCTGGAATATCTCACTTCTTCTTTGCTGACGACCTAACTCTTATGGCTAAGGTGAATGAGAAGTCATGCAACTCAATCAGAATATGTCTCACACTCTTTTGCAGTCTATCTGGACAAAATATTAATCTACAAAAATCATGGGTCATTCTCTTGAAGGACTATGCTCCCAACCTAACTAAACAAATGGCAAATATTTTTTACCTGAATATTAGCAACTCTATTAGGAAATACTTAGGATACCTCATACTCCAAAATCAACCAAAACCTAAGGATTGTTAATTCATAATCGATAATATGCACACAAAAAAAAATTAACTGTCTGAAAAGTCAACTTCCTCAATATTGCTGGCAGAACAACCCTAGCAATCTCTTCACTAAACCTCAACCCCAGCCATGCCATGCAATACACATACCTCCCCAATAAAATCCTCAATCAAATAGATCGTATCCAACATAATTTTATCTGGGGATCAACCGATGAAGCCAACAAACTTTATTATATAAACTGGAACAACATAACCAAATCAAAAGAGGAAGGGGGTCTTGGACCTAAAAGGTACAAAAAGCCTAATTTCCCTAAGAAACCTTGCTTGGAGGATCCTTTCAAATCCAACTACTTTATGGTCCAGAATTATCATTTCCAAATATACCAATAACAATTGTAGCATCCTAATCTCCTTTACCTGGAAAAGTATCTTAGAATAGTGGTCCGTCTGTTTAAAAAGGCATAAGGTGAAAACTGAGCAAAAGTTCTAAACTTGACCTATGGACATCTATCTAGGTTCCAAACCTACAGCCACTAAGGAATTGCATTGAAGGATCCATTACCAAAATAGATTCAACTCTGAAGGTCAAGGACATAATCACCAATGGTCAATGAGATCTATCAGTCATCTCTTTTAGAATTCCTAGGGACATTAAAACAAAGATTGATCAAATCATAATGTCTCTAAGTACTAGAAATAATGACACCCCAATCTGGCACCAGAAGACAAATGGTTGCTTTAGCAGCAAAAGCTGTCTTACTATAATTAATATTAATACCATATTCCCCAGCATGATTTCATGTGGATATGGAATCTAAAATGTCCTAATAAATTAAAATTCTTCCTCTTGCAATGCCTTCACAATTGAATTTCTTGTCGTCAGTACCTTCACCACATTGGCATTAACATTGACAACCTTTTTCCTATGTATCGAACGGAGGAAGAATCCATCACTCACATATTTATTAGATGTCCCATATTTCAATCACTATGGAGTAAATTAGGTTTCAGAAACCTAATCACTAGTAGCACGCAACACTGGCTAAGGCACATTAAAGGTCTTAGACCTAGCAGGAAACCATCTCACATTGAATGGGAAGACCTTCTGTCCTTTCTAATATGAGAAACATGGCTAAATAGGAATAGTAAAAATAACAACAACACTACCCATAGACCATCTCTTAAAAATATGATTAATCACTCACTTTTATATTTCACTACATGTCAACCACAAACCCTCATCCAAAAGAAACAATCTCTACTCAAATTCATTGGCATGCACAGAAAGGTTGGATAAAATTAAACATAGGTGGTACATTCACAACTCAAAATAGTGGAATAGGTGGTGTACTTAGGGACACCACTGGGAAATAGATATATTTCCCCTACATATTGAATTGCAGGCACTACACGAAGGTGTTCAACTGGTTGTTAGGTTTGATCTATCAGGCTTGATCTAGAAATAGAAACAGACTCAACAGAAGTAATAAATGTTATCAATAATGGACATGTAACATTAGCTAATCTAATACAATCATGCATGTCATTAATGTGCCAGGAGAAGGACCTTCTACTACGACAAAATCTCAGACAAAGAAATTCAGTGGCGGATGCACTAGCCAAGGAAGCAAAAAACATGAAAACCAAACAGTATAAACCAGGAAGCACAAAATGTTTTGAGGATCCACCCCCTTTTGTGAAGCATCATGATATTAAGGATATGTGTAAGAAAAGCAGTTGTATAAAGCAAGAGTCTATTTATGTTTGTGATATGCTTAAGACTCGAGACAATTAAAATATCCCTATGTAATAGTACTCCTTTGTATGCGGAAATACTTATCCCTATGGACTTTACTATTTTCGGATATTATTTTAAAAGCGGCTATAAAATATTATTATCCCAATTTTCTTGGCAATTTGGCCTATTTAAAATGCAAGATCTCCTCTAGAGAGCCCTACTACTCGAATCCTAGACTTCTGTTGTGAGTTAAGACAGGGGTATTTGTATCTATACCCGTTTTTGTGTTACGTTTTAACTTATGCCTGTTTTACAAAACAATTACAAGTGTACCCGCTTTTTCGCATAACTTCAGCATACGGGGCTGAAGTAGCAAAGGCAATCGCACAAAACTTCAGCATTTCTAGAAGACAGCGAAGTTCAGCTTTAGAGTTGAAGTTTTTGTTTTGTAATTGGCAAACTTCAGCTCTAGAGCTAAAGTTTTTATTTTATATCTAGTGAACTTCAGCTCTGTTTTGTAACTGGCCTAGAGCTGAAGTTTTTATTTTCTAACTGACGAACTTCAGCTCTAGAGGTGAACTCTTTATTTTTGTAACTGGCAAACTTCAACTCTAGAGCTGAAGTTTTTGTTTTGCAACTAGCGAACTTCAACTCTAGAACTGAAGTTTTGTAACTGGCAAACTTCAGCCCTAAAACTGAAGTTTTTTTTAACTGTCAAACTTTAGCTCTAGAGCTGAAGTTATTTAGTTCATTGTAAAAACTTCAGCACTACTTAACAAAATGACAGTATTTGTTATTCTTACTTTTTTCTTATGTTTTCACTAAAGTAAGCTATGAATCAGATATTTTGCTTCAGCAGTTACTACTATATTGTATTGGGGTTTTTGATTTTTTAGCTTTAACGCAAAGCGGAGAGTCAAACCTACTATAATAGATAGAGTAACTCCTTCCATTAATGAATTATGCAAATGGATATGAACCAACCATGGGAGCGTGTATTGTGTTTGGTATAAGAAAGTATTTTTTTAACAAAGATTATGAATTGGATAATGAGAACGAAGAAAGAAAGAAAGAAAGAAGAACAAGTAAATGAAGGAGGAGAAGAAGGAGGAGAAAGGGGATGAAGTTACTTAAAAAGTTGGTACAAATTAAAAGTTTTTAAAAGAATAGGTATAAGTTAAATGGGGGCGACCAAATAAGGCGCCCCGTACAATTTTTACGTTGAGACAGATGAGGGCATTGGGCTAACAGTTGTCTTCCGCAGCCCACTTTTGATTCAAAATTAGCCCATTAAACTTTCAACTCATGAAAAAACCGTCTTTTATCCATACCATTGGCCAGGGGCGAATATAGAGAAAGGAATACTGGTTCCCAGAAATCCAGTGACTCTTGCGTAAACTCTGTATTTATATTAAAAAATTTATTAAATATTTATAAATATCTAACTGTGAATCCAGTTATTATTGAATACTAATTTTAAATTACAGTAGAAACCCATACGCCTCAAATTCTGGATCCGCCTCTGTCATTGGCTTTCCTAAGTCTTTCTAATTTGTCTGTTCAAATTACCATAATTTCATACGTGTTCCAAAATAATCTCACAATTAGAAACCAAGGTAATGTTATTTTGACGAAAATAACTAAACAAATATTTTCATGAATTGGCAAGTAGAAACAAAAAGGTTCGACGTTCTTTACTCACGTTGTTTATCCTTAAAACGAGTAACAATTAAATTTATATGTGATTAATGAATATATAATTTAACTTAACAAAAATAAACTATAAACAATAAATAATTGAATTAAAAGAAACCAAAGCGATCAAACAAAATATAATGGATGAACAAGGCTAGCTTTGCAATGGACTTTAAGCAATCGATTCCGATTTAATTCTTGGAGTGAGCTTGATTGCAACTCAATAAGCATGCAACTGAAGAACACTTTTAACAGTAGCTAAATAATATAAGTTAACTTAATTGCTTTGATATGCGTGCCAACAGTGATTTTAAAATAAAAAAATTCTCCCTTTAAATAGTAAGATAGTTTCAATCCTAGTACAAGTCTAAATAAGGTAAAAATCTTCTTCCAGTAAACATTGATCTATAGTTGATACAGGGCGAGATTTGTGTCGTAATATCCGGTTGAGGGTGGATATTACGACTCCCCGCTTATTGTGTTTAATCAACTTTTCCCCTAGTCTTGGCCTTTCACTCTGCTCAGACCCGATGCTCAGTCGCGTCCGATCTCGAGTGCACCATTCGTTCTCCCTAGGCTCTGAGATGTGAAACCCCCCGGCTTTAATTTTATTCCTAATTTTATCCGTATAAAGATAGTTCCCTAACTTTTTAGAGAGCAAATTTATCGAAACTACTAGAAGTGACTAACTGACCATGGTTTCGTCCATCGTACTCTACAAATGGGTTAATGAGACAGTGAAATGTCCCTTCAATCGTGTTGTTCTAACTTTGGACAAGTGTCTGCGTCGATTGATCGTCCCCGAATGCAAAACATCATGCATTAAATATTTCCCTCCTATAAAAGCTCTAGTTTCCTTTTTTTCACTTTTTACTTTCCGATTTTGAATTTCTTGAGTTACCTTTGAAATTTTTACTTGGTCATTGTGAGAATGTGATTTTTACCCTATATGAATTACTCCCATAGAATTCAAAATAATAGATTTTTTTCCATATATTTGCATTTTTTTTATGAATTTTGTAAGATTTTTTGTAAATTGTTTGTATTTTGGGTATGTTTAATTTTTATTAAAATCATAAAAATATCAAAAATACCATGCATCACATTTAAGTTTGGTTTTTTACACTATTAGGATTAATTAATTATTTATTTATTTTATTTAAAAATGAAAATTAAAAAAAATAACTCATTTTTATATTTTTTACCGTTTAATTTTTAGATTAGTGATCTTTCTCTTTTAATGTAGGATTAAGCAATTTTTTCATAATTATTTTAATTTTTCAATTTAGATTAATTTAGAATTTTAAATTTTAAAATTTTAATTAAAAATAGGAAAAAAGAAATAAAAAAAGGGAATTCGGGAATTTGTTTGGTGTTCAAGATTGGGCCAAAAGCTCCGATGACCTAATTTCCTCAAACGTCTACCCAGCCCATAGCCAAAAATCTGGTCCAATCCCCATACTAATCCAAACGACCCCATTTTGCAGCGTTCAATCCCCACCCTCCATCATTTATCATCCAACGGCTTGTAACCCCACTCCCTTTTATTATTTAACTGTCTGAACTAGAGCCCCCTCCCCCATCAAACCCCTCATTCAGTCATCTCCCCTAAGTCTAATTAGAAACCCTAGCCGCCCCCAAATTCTCAAACCCCACTGGTCGGCGGCGGCGTCCCAAACACCCTATCGTCTAACCAGACAACCACCATAACCTCCTCATCATATATCTATCACCGATTTCTCCAAAATCTTTACCTATTTGTTCCAAGTTCATATCTAAGACTCTGAAAGAATATCAAAACCCTAAATTATCCTTTTCCGTTCAATTTTGAAGGTTTCACAAGTTCGATTTGAGCCTAAGTTTATGATAGTCGATTGTTCTTGATAAGAACAATCCATTAGCATTACTTTTGGTTTATTTCAAGATCGCCGAATTCCGACCAAATCAGCACTGACTGGCCAAGCTACGTCAAATATCATCGTTCGTTGATTTGCCTTGTTTGTTCAAGCATTTCCGGCTAAATTAGTATATGTTCCTTTTCTCTTTTACTTTTTGTTGTTGTTTCTTTTTCTGTTTTCTTTTCTTCTTCTTTATGTTCTTTTATCACTAGTTAGTTTTAGTTTAATTTAAAAATAGTTTACTTAAGTTAATTGCATGATTTGGATTTAATACTTTGGTTTGATTTTTTTTCTTTCCTGGCCGGATTCAATTAATGTGTTCAATAGCATAAATTATCAAGGCAATTTGTTAATGTGTTTAGTTGTTTAATATTTATTGCTGTCAATGTGTTTTTTCCGGAATTGAAACTTAAGGGGCGTCTAAAGGAACATGAAAACTTAGGGTATTTAGAATCGGAAATTAAGTTTGCTATTGGTATTAAGCAGAACTTAAAAGGAAGCTGACAATTGAAGAACTTCAGATAAAATATCAGAAGCTTCTAGAAGGGACTAAAGGTTTTCTTTAAAATCAGAATTTAGGTTAAAATAGGGACCAAAAGAGAAAATTTTCAGAAGTAAAAGGATTAAAAAGTTGAATAAATATCTTGATAGGACAGTTACACCAAGACGGTCAAAATATGTTGTACTATCTAACCTTTCAGGAATTTAGGTCAAAATATTCCCTTGTAATACCGTTTTTGTACACTTTATAAAAGGAAACAACATTCACTCACTGATACACACATTTTTCACTGTCATTTTTTGCACAAAGATTCTGAAAAACACATCAAATTTTCATAAACCTAAAGAGTACAAAAAAATTTAGCTTCTGTTTATTAAAAGCTGACTGATATTCTTGCTGATTTCGACAAAAGTTAGAACAAATTTTCCTCCGAAATTTTTGGGTTCTTAAGTTGGAAGATGGCTTGAGTTAGAATGTTGTGATATTTTTGGTTTTGGCTGCTTAGTTTCATTGGTTTTTTGCTTCTGTCTTTGCTGCTTTTTCTCCTTGAAGATTCACAACCTTATTTTTATTCTTTGTAATCAGTATATCTTGAGCTTTGAACCATGAATAAAAGTTTGTTTTGAAGAGTGTCTTACTGCCATGAAGCCTTTGAGTTCATATTTACACAATTTTTTTGTTTTCGATATTTTACCTTTAAATCATTTGAATACTGCTCTTTTGGCTTTTCTTATTAGATGATGTGTAGTTACATTAAAGTATAGTTAGGATTTATGAGATAACTAGGATATTCAGTGTTTATAGGTATGAACAATACCACTTGCATATGATGAGTTTAGGCTGAGTAGTCTAAGTTTTAAAAAAAAAAGTGTTTACTTTCAGTCTTTTGCTATCTCCATGTGATTCTGTCCAATATTGTTTACTGATTATTAATAGGTGAACTTTCCATAAGTGTTGGGTATGGTCAAAACTAGGCTATGACTGATGTTTAAGTATTTTTGGATAAAGTGTTTTAGCATTACTACAAAAGTGTAAAATGATTATATGCTCTTGCTGCTTCATGTTGAAACAAAGTTATAGGTGGCACAATTTAGAACTAGTAACATACAAATAAGGTGTTCAAATTCTACAGTAAAGTTCATGTAAATAACTATCTTCTATTTCGAGTAAAGTATCTTTATTCTTTGATAATATTGTGACGACCCGACCGGTCGTCTTAAGAGTTAACACCTGATCCCCTGCGAACTGTTTTTCCTAAGTCTATTTCTGCTAATTTGATTTTTTGGGATGTTCGGTTTTGAGTTTCGGAGAGTTTTGGATAACTTAGTCCCTAAATGAGAGCTTAAGTGTTGGAAAATTGTCCATAGTCAGAACAATGTGAAAAAGGTCTCGGAATGAAAATTTGATGGTTCCATTAGATCTGTTAGGTGATTTCGGGGTTGGGAGGGTGTTCGGAATGTATTTTGGAGGTCCGTAGCTAATTAAGGCTTGAAATGCCGAAGTTTGAATTTTTAAGTTTCCGGCCCGAAAGTGATATTTTGATCCGAGGGTCAGAATGGAATTTCGGAAGTTGCAGTAGTTCTGTTTATACCATTTGGTATGTGTGTGTAAAATTTAAGGTCATTCGGACGAGGTTTGATAGACTTTTGATCGAAAACGTATTTTTAGTGTTTTTGAAGTTCTTAAGAATGAATTCAGTAAAAAAATATACGTTTTGATGTTATTTTGAGCATTCTGAAGGTGGGAACAAGTTTGAATGATGTTATGGGATATGGCTGTAGGTTTGGTTGAGGTCCCGGGGGCCTCAGATGTGTTTCAAATACTCAATGGGTCATTTTTGGAACTTGTAAAATTGCATAAATATGGTATCTGGTATCCTTATATGCGATCGCAATATTGGGGTTGTGATAGCATAAGTTTGTTAGTGAGGAGGCAGAAATCGTTCTATGTGATCGCAGGGAGCGGTCTGCAATTGCGAAGTGTGAGAGACCAAAGTAGTGCGGTCACGTGAGGATGCATGCAAACGCATAGTGCGGACACGTGTGGCATTGGGTTGAGTGTTTACTCTATACAAACACAGTTGGGTATAAGCGATCGCATAGAAGGATTAGATCCGGCTCTATGCGAACTCGTGTGAGGGACCGCGATCGCAGAGAAGGATTTTATTAAGTCTCTAGTCAGTATTTTAAAGCTCAATCTGCGACCTTTCTTCATTTTTCCACCATTTTTGAACGGGATTGGAGCTTTTGAAGACAATTTTTGAGGAAACCAAAGAGGAATCACTTGGAGGTAACATTTTTGACTTCATAACTCTTTTTATGCGATTAAATACCCAATTAATGGTGAGAAATTTGGAAAAAGGAGTAATTAGGGATTGAGTTTAAGAGGTCTTTAAGTGAGGATTTGAGGGGTCACTTGGACTCCATTTTTTTGTGTTCTTTTTATGTATAGAATCATGAGAGTATGAGATTTCCGAAAATATAAGTTTCACCTGATTCCGAGACGATGGCCTAAGGGACATTTTGGTCATTTTACCTAATTTCGTGTCTTAGCTTTGAATTTAATCGTAGAATTAGTTGTTTGAGATGTTATTTATGATATGTAATTGAATTGAATAGATTTGGGCCAATTAGAGTCGGATACTCATGGAAAAGGCGTGATTTCTAGTTGACTTTGAGCCGATTCGAGGTAAGTAACTTGTCTAACCTTGTGTGGGGGATTTTCCCCTTAGGATATGATATTTGCTAATTGAATGCCTTGTACGTGAAGTGACGAGCGCGTACTTGAGCTTATTGTTGAAAATCCAGTATTGCTTAAGTATCTAAGACTGAGTTCCTTTCTTACCTTCTTCATTATATACTTGCAAAATTTTAGCCCGTTATTAGTTAGAAAATCATGTTTAGTTGATTTAAATTTGCCTATTCGCTAAATTGCTATGGTTTCATTACGTGAAGCATGTTAGGCTAGAATTACTTGTTTCCTTGGTATGAAACTTCATTTCTGAACATCTCCTTGTTGTTGTTGTGTATTTACATTGTGAATACGGAAGTGGGATTCCGGTAGCTCCCCTTTGCCTCTTTACTTTAGGAGTGTGGGTTCAATTCTCGATAGACCCCCTTGCATTACTTTGGGACTGCGGGTTAGATCCCCAACAGACCCCCTGTATCTTTACTTTGGGACTGCGGCTTGGATTCCTGATAGATCCCCTGCACATTTACTTTAGGAATGCTGGTTCGATTCCCGATAAATCCCTCTTGTGTGTTTACATTTGGGACTACGGACCAGGGTTCTGGTAGATCCCCGTGCATTGATAGTTGAACTATGGGACGGTATCCAGGGATATCCTTCGCATATATACACGTGATGGACTACGGGACGGTATCCCGGGAGATCCACTGGACAGTTGATGAAAGGGGACTACAGGACTATCCTGGTAGATCCTCGTATTACTATTGGTACTGAGCTACTCTGCTTTCCAGTTTTTACTCTGTTATTGGTATAATTGTTGTTGTCTGGTATAACCTATATTATTTCATTGTCGCTCTGATATATATCGTTTATTTCATATTGTTGAAGCTTATTATTATGTTTAACCTCAGTTGGGCCCTGACCTTCCTCGTCACCACTCAACCGAGGTTAGGCTTGGCACTTTTTAAGTACCGCTATAGTGTACTCATACCCTTCCTGTGTATGTTTTTCATGTGCATATCCAGGTACCGTTACTCAAGCATATCACTCTTGAGGCATGAAGATCATTTGGAGACTTTGAGGTACTTCTGACGCGTCCACAGACCAAAAAGTCTCCATCTTTATCTTCTCTTGTAGTGTTTGCCCTTCTATCGTACTGTTGATTTAGATACTTTGGAGATTAGAGCACTTTACTGTACTTTTCTTCTAGCTTGTGTTGCCGTGAGTTTCCGAGTTTTGGGATAGTATTGTAGAAGTTGAGATATTTTGTTGTATGTGTTTAGTGGCATTTTACATTTTGTTTCTGTTCTACTAAATCTTGGTTTTGAGTTATAATTTCCGCAAGTTATTTGTTTTTTATATTGTTAGGCTTACCTAGTTGTAGGGACTAGGTGCCCTCAAGACATGTTTACGGAGCTCGAACTGGGGTCATGACAAGTTGGTATTAGGCTCTAGGTGCATAGGAGTCGCGAAATACAGGCCGGCTAATTGGGGTCTTGCTGATGGGTACGGAGACATCTATACTTATCTACGAGATACTATGTTACTATTAGGAAAAATCCACTTCATTTGATTTCCTTGTCATGCGAGATTTTTGATATCACAACTAAAATTCTTTCTTTCTATTCTCTCACATATGGTGAGGACACGTGCTACTCGAGAAGATCAGGCACTCGCGCCCCCTACTGCAACCGTCAGAAGCCAGGGCCGGCGTAGAGGTCGAGGATGCGCACGTGGTGCAGCCAGAGCACCTGCGCAATCTACCGCTGAGGTACCACCAGTAGGTCCAGCTGGAGTCCAGGAACCTGACATGCCTACTACTAATACTGCTACCACTACTCCAGCTCTCAAGGAGACTCTGGCACAGTTTATGAGCATGTACACCACCATGGCTTAGGCAGGGTTGTTTTCCCTTGGTGCAGCCACATCCCAGGCTAGGGGAGGAGCACAAACTCCTGTTGCCCGCACTCCTGAACGGCGAGTGCATGTTCAGCAAATCCTAGAGGTTATACCTATACCGCCTATAGTATTAGATCAGCCCTGGGACAGGGCAACTGCTTCCGAGGATGAGCAGCTGAGACTTGAGAGGTTCAAGAAGTACAAGCCTCATGTATTCAGCGGTCTATCATCGGAGGATGATTTGGGTTTTTTTACGAGTGTCACCACGTTCTCCATACCATGGGTATTTTAGGATCCAGCGGGGTTTCTTTCACCACCTTCCAGCTTCGAGGGGCCGCCTATGAGTGGTGGCACACCTATTAGTTAGATAGTCTGGATGAGGCTGCTTCACTGACTTGGACTCATTTTTTTGATCTGTTTTTGCGAAAGTATGTTCCTCAGAGTCTCAGGGATGCATGGAGCGCAAAGTTTGAGCATTTGTGCCAGGGTACTATGACTATTTCAGAGTATGCTGTCTGTTACACCAGCTTAGATAGGCATGTACCAGCCTTGGTTGCTACTATATTTAAGAGGGTTCGTTGGTTTATTGAGGGACTTATTCCTAGTATCAAATCTAGCATGGATCATGAGCTGGAGACTGATGTTTCTTATCAGCAGGTAGTGAGTATGTCTATGAGGATTGGGGGTATGCATGCTAGGGAGAGAGAGGAGAGAGAGGCCAAGAGGTCTCGAGAGTCGGGCCACTATTATGGTGCCCGTACCCTAGGGACAGTTCGTCATGGTATTCATTCAGCTCTTCCAGCAGCTAGCAGTGCTCCATCTCCTCCTAGGCCTCATGAGCCTTACTATACACATCCTATTTCTAGCACACCTCTTAGCGGTGTGCTTTTAGAGGTCAGTCCAGCAGACCTGGTCCTAGCCAATCGCAGCCACCACGTCCTCTCAGAGCTTGTTTGAATGTGGTGACACATGTCACATGGTTAGGAGCTGCCCCAGACTTAGGAGGGGTGCATCTTCACAGACTTCTAAGTCACAACACGCCCTGCAGAGTTCATAGGCTATGATTACAGCTCCAGTCGCCGCCCCACCCGCTCAGCCAGCTAGAGATGAAGGCCGGGAAGGCAGAGAACCTCGAGGAGGAGGCCAGCCCAGGCCAGATGCTATGCCCTTCCCCCTCATGCGGAGGCTGTTGCCTCTGATTCTATCATCACATGTATTATATTGGTTTTCCATAGAGATGCATCGGTTCTATTCGATCCAGGCTCTACTTACTCTTATGTGTCATTTTATTTTGTTCCGTACTTGGGTGTATTTCAGGATTCTTTGAGTTCCCTTATTTATGTTTCTACTCTTGTAGGGGATTTACTTGTTGTGGACCATGTTTATCGGTCATGTTTGGTTACTATTCGTGGTTTTGAGACCAAATCAAACTTGTTACTACTCAGCATGGTTGATTTTGATATTATTTTGGGCATGGATTGGTTGTCGCCCCATTATGTTATTCTTGATTGTCACGCCAAAATCGTGATGTTGGCTATGCCAGGTGTACCGCATGTTGAGTGGAGTGGTACTTTAGATCATACTCTCACCAGAGTTATCTCTTTTCTTAGAGCTCAGCGTATGGTTGAGAAGGGGTGTGCTGGGTATCTAGCTTATGTGAGAGATGTCAGTATTGATACCCCTTCTGTTGATTCAGTCCCAGTGGTACGGGATTACCCTGATGTATCTCCAGCTGATCTTCCAAGCATGCCACCTGATAGAGAAGAAATTGCTTAAGTCCCATTTCTATTCATCCATATTGTAGGCTCCTCCTGAGTTGAAGAAGTTGAAGGATCAGTTACAGGAATTGCTTAGTAAGGGCTTTATCCGGCCCAGTATTTCACCTTGGGGTTATCCTGTCTTGTTTGTGAAGAAAAAAGATGGTTATATGAGTATGTGTATTGATTATTTCCTGTTGAACAAGGTCACAGTGAAGAATCGTTCCTTTGCCTCGTATTGATGATCTGTTTGACAAGCTTCAGGGCGCATGGGTGTTTTCTAAGATTGATTTGCGCTCAGGTTACAATCAGTTTAAGATTCAGGAGCCAGATATCCTGAAGACTGCTTTCAGGACTCGGCACGGTCATTATGAGTTTGTTGTTAAGTCATTTGGGCTGACCAATGCCCCAGCAGCTTTCATGTATTTGATGCACAATGTATTTCGGCCATATATAGACTCTTTTTTCATTGTCTTTATTGATGACATTCTGGTGTATTCCCGAAGTCGGACAGATCATGAGCAGCATCTGAGGACAATGCTCCAGACTCTGAGAAAGAAGAAGTTATATGAAAAGTTCTCAAAATGTGAGTTTTGGTTGGATTTAGTGGCATTCTAAGGCCACATGGTATCGAGTTAGGGCATTCGCATGGATCCGAAGAAGGTAGAGGTTGTGCAGGGTTGGCCCAGACCATCCTCAGCTACAGAGATTCGTAGTTTCCTTGCTTGGCGGGCTATTACCATCGTTTTGTGGTGGGGTTTTCATCGATTGAAACCCCTCATACTAGATTGACCTAGAAGATTGCTCCATTTCAGTAAACAGAGGAGTGTGAAGAGAGCTTTCAAAAGCTTAAGACAGCTTTGACTACAGTCCCAGTTTTGGTATTGCCTACAGGTTCATGGTCTTATACCATCTATTGTGATGCCTCAAGAGTTTTCCTTGGAGCAGTGTTGACGTAGGACGGTAGGGTGATTGCCTATGCGTCCAGACAATTGAAGATACACGAGAAGAACTATCTTGTCCATGATCTTGAATTAGCTGACAATATTCACGCCCTAAAGATTTGGCGCCATTATCTGTATGGTGCGCCTTGTGAGATTTATATTGATCATAGGAGTTTGCATCATTTGTTCAAGTATAAGGATCTAAATTTTTGCTAGAGAAGGTGGTTAGAGTTTCTAAAGGATAATGACATCACTATTTTGTATCACCCGAGCAAGGCCAATGTAGTGGCTGATGCCTTGAGTCGCCGGCCAGAGAGTTTGGGGAGTTTGGCATACTTACTAGTATCAGAGAGGCATATGGAGATGGATGTTCAGGCTTATCCAGCCAATTTGTGAGATTGGACCTTTCAGAGCCCAGTGGGTTCTAGCCTGCGGGGTTTCTTACTGACCCAAGGCCATTTTCATACTTACGGCTTTCTTGCTTTTTCTTCATTATATTACTTTGTATTGGCCATAGAGAGCCTTATTTGATCATGTCTTGGCTGTTACCCCATTCTCGATTGCCCCCGATACCTCGATTTCGACCCTAACATTGGCCCTGAGGTCCTCTATCCACCAGTTCTCCACCCGACGAAAACTCCTGGGCTTACTCAACTCCTCTGCTAGCCTGTATCTCCTTGTTAAAATGAGCCCGGGTAGTAAGACTTCTGGCTCGAGTATCACCCTATTTTTAGCTCGCATTTCATCATTACATTTCTTATTTTTAGCATCAACTACTTTAAACAACTATCCCGAGAATAGATCATGTATTTTTAGAATCCCATTTTAAAATTTAATTGTTGTTACCATTTTTACGGTAAACAGTTTGGCACCCACCGCGGGGCTAAAAATAAATCGTATCAGGGAGCGGCACTATGATGACCCTTATTTACTTGTCAAGGATAAGGTTCAGGATGGTGATGTCAGAGATGTGAACATTGGCGAGGATGCAGGGTCAGGCTTGTGTACCTAATATTGATGGGCTACGGGAGCTGATTCTAGAGGAGGCCCACAGTTCGCGATATTACATCTATCCGAGTTCCACGAAGATGTATCAAGACTTGAGGCAGCACTGTTGGTGGAGGCGGATGAAGAAGGTAATAGTTGGATTTGTAGCTATATTCCTCAACTACCAGTAAGTGAAGTACGAGCACCAGAGACCAGGTGGGTTGCTTCAGCAAATAGAGATTCGGAGTGGAAATGGGAGCCTATCATCATGGATTTGTATCTAAACTCCCACGGACCTTGAAGAACTTTGATGTTATCTGGGTTATTATGGATAGGCTGACCAAGCCCGCTCATTTCATTCCTATGTGTACTTTCTTCGAAGCGGTTGGCGGATAATTATATTTGGGAGATTGTCCGTCTATATGGTAGTCTAGTTTCTATTATTTCAGACATAGGTACTCAGTTCACATCACGATTCTGGAGGGCCGTTTAGCAGGAGATGTGTACTCGGATGGAGTTGAGCATAGCATTTCACCCCTAGACGGACTTACAGTCCAAGCGCACTATTCAAATTCATGAGGACATGCTCTGCGCATGTGTGATTGAGTTTGGAGGGTCTTGGGATCAGTTCTTGCCATTGGCGGAGTTTTCTTACAACAACAACTATCAGTTTAGCATTCAGATGGCACCGCATGAGGCTTTGTATGGTAGGTAGTGTAGATCTCTGATGGGTTGGTTTGAGCCGGGTGAGGCTAGACTATTGGGCACAAATTTGGTTCTGGATCCTTTGGAGAAAGTTAAGGTAATTCAGGATAGACTCCGTACATCCCAGTCCAGACAGAAGAGCTACGCAGACCAGAAGGTTTGTGATGTTTACTGTATGGTTGGAGAGCAGGTTCTGCTTCGAGTTCGCCTATAAAGGGCGTTATGAGATTTGGGAAGAAAGGGAGTTGAGTCCGAGATTCATTGGCCCTTTTGAGATATTGATGTGTGTTGGGGAGGTTGCTTATGAGCTTGCCTTACCTTCCAGCCTAACAGGGGTTCATCCGATATTTCATGTTTTGATATTACGGGGATATCATGGTGATCCGCCGCACGTGTTGGATTTCAGTTCAGTCCAGCTAGACAAGGATATGTCTTATGTTGAGAATCCAGCTGCTATATTAGATAGGTAGATCAGAAAGTTGAGTTCAAAGAACGTTGCTTCGGTAAAGGTTCAGCGGTGGGGTCAGCTGGCCAAGGAGGCGACTTGCGAGACCGAGCAGGATATGTGCAACCTTTATCCTCATGTTTTCACTACTTCAGATATGTATCTATGCTCGTTCGAGGATGAACGAATATTTAAGTGTAGGAGGATGTGATGACCTGACCGGCCATCTTAAGAATTAACACTCGATCCCCTATTAACTGCTTTCCCTAAGTCTATTTCTACTAATTTGATTTGCCGAGATATTCGGTTTTAAGTTTCAGAGAGTTTTGGGACACTTAGTCCCTAAATGAGAGCCTAAGTGTTGGAAAATTGTACGTAGTCAGAACACTGTGAAGACGGTCCCGGAATGGAAATCTAATGATTCTGTTAGCTTCGTTAGGTGATTTCGGGGTTGTGAGTGTGTTAGGAATGTGTTTTGGAGGTCCGTAGCAAATCTAGGCTTGAAATGCCAAAGTTTGAATTTTTGAAGTTTTCGACCGATACTGAGATTTTGATCCGAGAGTCGAAATAGAATTTTGGAAGTTGCAGTAGTTTTGTCATGTCATTTGGGATGTGTGTGTAAAATTTCAAGTCATTCGGACGAGGTTTGATAGACTTTTGACCGAAAACGTATTTTTAGAGTTTTTGAAGTTCTTAAGGTTGAATTCTATATAAAATAGGTATTTTGATGTTATTTTGAGCGTTTCGAAGGTGAGAAAAGTATGGATGATTTTATGGGATATGTCTATATGTTTGGTTGAGGTATCGAGGGCCTCGGGTGTGTTTCGGATGCTCAACGAGTCATTTTTGGAACTTGTAAAATTGCAGAAATTTGGTGTCCGGTATGCTTACATGCAATCGAAATAGTAGGGATGCGATCGCATAAGGTTGTTAATGAGGAGGCAGAAATTGTTCTATGCGATCGCAAGGAGCGGTCTGCGATCGCGAAGTGTGTGAGACCAAAGTAGTGCGATCATGTGAGGACGTATGCGAACGCGGTTGGGTGTACACGATCGCGTAGACGGATGAGAGCCAGCTCTATGCGATCGTGTGCATGGGACTGCGATCGCAGAGAAGGATTTTATTAAGTCACTGGTCAGTATTTTAAAGCTCAATCCGCAACCCTTCTTCATTTTTCCACCATCTTTGAACGAGATTGGAGCTTTTGATAATGATATTTGAGGGAACCAAAGAGGAATCACTTGGAGGTAACATTTCTGACTTCGTAACTCATTTTAATGCGATTAAATACCCAATTAATGGTGAGAAATTTGGAAAAAGGAGTAATTAGGGATTGAGTTTAAGAGGTCTTTAAGTGAAGATTTGAGGGGTCACTTGGACTCCAATTTTTGTGTGTTCTTGTTATATATAGACTCGTGAGAGTATGAGGTTTCTGAAAATATAAGTTTCGCCTGATTCCGAGACGCTTGCCTGAGGGATATTTTGGTCATTTTACCTAATTTCGTGTCTTAGCTTTGAATTTAATCGTAGAATTAGTTGTTTGAGATGTTATTTACGATATGTAATTGAGTTGTATAGATTTGGACCAATTGGAGTCAGATACTCGTGGCAAAAGCGTGATTTCTAGTTGACTTTGAGCCGATTCGAGGTAAGTGGCTTGTCTAACCTCTGGTCAGGGATCCTCCCCTTAGGATATGATATTTTCTAATTGAATGCCTTGTACGTGAGATGAAGAGTACATACTTGAGCTAATTGTTGAAAATCCAGTTTTGCTTAAGTATCTAAGACTGAGTTCCTTTATTACCTTTTTATTATATACTTGCAAAATTTTAGCCTGTTATTAGTTAGAAAATCATGTTTAGTTGATTTAAATTTGCTTATCCACTAAATTTCCCTGATTTCATTACGCGAAGCATGTTAGGCTATAATTATTTGTTGCCTTGGTATGAAACTTCAGTTTTGAACATCTCCTTGTTGGTGTTGTGTTTTTACATTGTGACTACGGATGTGGGATTCTGGTAGCTCCCCCTTGCCTGTTTACTTTAGGACTGTGGGTTCAATTCCCGTCAGACCCCCTTGCATCTTTACTTTGGGATTGTGGGATAGATTCCCAATAGATCCCCCTGCATCTTTACTTTGGGACGTTAGATTCCCGATTGATCCCCCTACATATTTATATTTGGGACTACGGATCGGGATTCCGGTAGAACCCTGTGTATTGATAGTTGGACTACAGGACGGTATCTTGGGAGATCATTCGGATATATATACATGATGGACTACGAGACGTATCTCGAGATATCCACTGGACAATTGATGAAAGGGGACTACAGCACGGTATCCTTGGAGATCCTCGTGTTACTATTGGTACTTAGCTACACTATTTTTCGATTTTTACTTCGTTATTTGTATAATTGCTGTTACCTGGAATAACCTGTCTTATTTGATTGTCGTTCTCATTTATGTCGTTTATTTCATATTGTTGAAGCTTATTATTATGTTTAACCTCATTAGGACCCTGACATTCCTCGTCACTACCTGACCGAGGTTAGGCTTGGCACTTACTAAGTATCGCTATAGTGTACTCATGCCCTTCCTAGGCATATTTTTCATTTGCATATCTAGGTACCGCTACTCAGGCATATCACCCTTGAGGCAGGGAGAGCATTTGGAGACTTTGAGGTACTTCTGCCACGTCCGCAGACCGAAGAATCTCCATCTTTATCTTGTCTTGTGGTGTTAAGCCTTCTATCGTACTGTTGATTTAGATACTCTGGAGATTATAGCATTTTACTGTATTTTTCTTCTAGCTTGTGTTCCCGTGAGTTTTCGGGTTTTGGGATAATATTGTAAAAGTTGAGATATTGTGTTGTATGCGTCGAGTGGCATTTTACATTTCGTTTTTATTTTGTTAAATCTTGGTTTTGAGTTATAATTTCTGCAAGCTATTTGTTTTCCGCATTGTTAGGCTTACCTAGTTGAGGGACTAGATGTCATTATAACATGTTCACAGAGAATGATCTGGGGTCGTGACAGATTTATTCTTGAGTTATATCCTTGTACGACAAACATTGTAATATTAAACACCCTCGTGTATGTGGAAGCCCTGGACTTAGCAGCGCTAAAAGCAAATATTCATTCTTTAGACTTGGTCTCAAGTTAGCCATCTTAGAGCTTCGTTGATAAAAAGAACTTTAACTTTCTAGACTATATGGTAGGCCATTTGTGTTGTCATTTTGGGCTTCAATCTACACTCACATCCTACTAATCTAAGACGAGCCCAGTTTTTTTATATAAGAGGAATTATATCGAATTGGTGGGAATGTTTTACATTATAGAATGATTTATGTATCTACTTAAAAAATGGGTTCTATATTTATTATCTTTAGAAGTGTACTTTCAATGGGGAAAAAGCAGTATATCACCTAAAGCTTTGTTACATACCAAGGGACAGTAATACTAATATGGTCTTTTCTTTAAGTTTGTAACTTCTTCTTTTAATAGTATAAGTTTACACATGTAGCCTCAATTTCAGGCATTCAAATACTCCTTAAGTTCGTAGAAGCTTAAGGAATGTGGTTTAATTTATCATCATGAATGTGTCTACGTTCGCGTGATATGATTATGATACTAATAACAAATTTTAGTTGTGTCATATACAAACGAAAATCGATAAGCTATGGCCATCACATTATTATTAACTTAGATATTAAATAATCATTACACTCGTATTTTTTCCTTAGACTCAACTTAAACTATTATTGTGATTATGTATACGTCCGCGTAACATAATTGTGAATTTAATTCTAAAAGGTAACCCGAGGGATGTGCTCGCACAACTTCAACCAAATTTTTTTAATAAATAAATAAAGCATTACTAATTGTGGACAAGTTCGCGTGACATGATATTTGGCGCGCCAAAGGAAAAGAGTATATGTATGCGTAACTCAATTCTTGAAATACGAACAATCGAGTTATTAAAAGTAGTAAAAGATAAATGCATATAGGTCCTAAAATGAGTAGTTAAATAATTTAAACCAAGTATAAATCGCTAAGCGACCGTGCTAGAACCACAAAACTCGGGAATGCCTAACACCTTCTCCCAAGTTAACAGAATTACTTATCTAAAATTTTTGGTTCGTGGACTTTTAATATAAAGTCAAAACTTCCTCGATTTAGGATTTAAAATAAACAGGTGACTTGGAAAACCAAATAAACTACCAAGTGGCGACTTTGATAAATTAATTAATTCCATTTGGATTAATGTCACTTTAATTGGAAAAGCTCCATTATGCCCTCGGGTGGTAAAAAGGAAATGTGACAGCTCTGGCGACTCTATTGGTGAAAAGAACCCAAAACTTCCGGTTCAGGGTTCGAGAATTCGAGCTTGATAATGTGATTTTATTTGGCTTTATTATTCATATTACTGTATTTTTGTGGGCTTAATGGGCTAATTTTTATTTATTTATTGCTTTGATATTACTTGAACTGTATTTAAATATCTTTTTACACCTCCCTTCTGAGTCTTCTGGAAAACGGTGCTCACTTTGGCGTAGCCCACTTTTATATTAGAGTTACACCCATATGGAAGAGGGCTGGGCAAGCAATAAGGCCAGGTAGACTTTCGTGCTCCGGGTACATTGCCTCCTCCTCGACTCGAGTTTGTCCGATCGGGTTAGCCAGGTCTAACACAACCCAGGTTTAAATTTAGAAAAAGATAACCTCATGCTAGATCCCTAGTAGAAATGTTTATTTACATCACATATATTTGAACTTGGGGACTCAACACAGGAGTTGAGTCCGTCTAGAACAGGTGTACCCAAAATAAAAGACCATCCTGATGCATCCTACGTGCAATATGAATATTCATTTGTTTCGGCTTGTATGTTGACCGACTAGGAAAAGGAAATCAAAAGAAAAAACGAAGAGCGAGGTAGGATAGAGAATTCACCCAGTTCTGAAAATCTCGGTATTTGAAATACTTCAAAACTCTACCAACATTTTTTGGAGAAAAAAAAGGAAAGGAAAATGTATTTCAAAAAGAGTGAGTCAAATATCATGGTTAAACCAATTATGTCAAAATTGACTGAACTACGCACGTCTGATTCTCTCACTGGATGTGGGATACGTAGGCAACCCACATAAGGTCCAGCCTCATGTTTTACAAAAATAATCTAGTAAAGTGTAGTTTAGGGATTTGGTCAAAAGAATAAGCTGACCCAGCTTCAGTTATGTTTTAAGTCGTTTCTTGCCGGGATAGCCTTAAATTATCTTTTAATTATCGAAAGGCTATTTTCGTAAAGAATATGAAAGTCTGTCAGTTAGGTGTCTTTTTCCATAAAACACCTTCCCCCGGCCTCAAAATTTGTTTGGAATTGTGAAGGGGCATATTTACAAAAACAACCAATTTTGCTAAAGTAGCATAATGAGGGTCATTATTCGTTGATTGAAAACTTGTTTTGCAAAAAGAGTCGACTAGAGTCAACCCTAACCTTAATCTTCCACACGTAAAAATTAATCTTGTCCAGAACCCAACACAATTGGTCATAGAACAAGCTTAGTTGGAGCTTCGAACGTGGTGGAATGATTTAGATAAAAATGGTCAGGATTGGGTAAGAGAGCAGTTGGGTGCCCTTATAGACATCATGAAAATTGAACCCTAGGAGGATCTAATCAAATCTTTGGTGGCTTTTTGGGAACCCATCCATAATGTGTTCTGATTCTCGGATTTTGAGCTTACCCCTACTTTGGAAGAACTGCCAGAGTATAATGACTTTGTCCAAGACTTGAGGAAGCAGCAACTCATTTTCCCAAGGGCTCCCTCTATGAACAAGTTCTTTGATCTCCTGAATATTAGCAAGCAAATGAAGAAGGCCCATGTAAGCAAAAGATGTTGTTCTTTCTACTTCTTGTACTTAAGTTTCAAGCATTTAGTTGGGTTCAAAACGCCTGAAAAAGGATTAAGCAACAAGAAAAATAAGAGCACTTGGCAAGTTCATCGTCGGTTTGCTTTTATCATGGCATTTTTAGGAATCATGGTCTTTCTGAATGCCAAAGGGACAATAGACACTCGTATGGACAAAATTACACAGATCCTTACTACCAAGAAATATCACACACTTGTTCAAGCCACCATTCACATTTTGCAAGAAGAATTGAGAAATATCGTATTCAATAATGATCTACAAGCATAAAAAGCTGAAGGTGAAAAAAGAAGGTTAGCCCAAGAAAATGAAGCTCTCTGAGCCCAAGTGCGAAAGATGAAAATAGCAGTTGAGAACCCGGGCAGAAGCAGGAAAGATGAAAAGCTCATCTACAGCCTTACGCAAAAAGTACATGACTATGAGGATGATTTGCAAAAGACTCAGGCTAAGCTAATAAAAGCCCGAATGAAGTTGGCCAGAAATACAGAAGAACGAGCAACTTTTGTTCGACAATTAAAGGAAAGATATGACAGAGGGTTCATGGGATGGAAAAGGAGCTTAATAGCCTTGAGGGTGAAATGACTAAACAAGCCAAAAGCTTCAAAGTAGAGAGAGAACATTGCTACGCTTTAATGGAACAACTAGAGGGAGACCTAAAACATTTACAAGAGCAGAATCACACGGCCACCCATGTTTTGGAAGCCAGATCTCAGCAGATTGGGTGGTTGTTGCAAGAAGAGGGCATCATCAGGGAAAGGGTTAGAAGAATCGCCGACTACATTGTGATGAAGTGCAACAAGAGTGAGGACATGAGCGGGTCCATGTTCTTCGTCATAATAATGATCTTAGTTTGCCAGATAATAGATGACCTCTATCGCCTCCAGGAAGACATGGCACGTAGGCCCGCGGAACGACTAGCTAGTGTCCCTAGGGTAGGATTGGAGGCACTTATGTACTCCTGATTGTTTTCCTTTCTCTTTTCGAGTCTATATTTTCATTCCTAGAATCTTTTGAATCTGTTTTTAAAGTTTTAAGTATGTATGATCAGGTCCTTGTAATAGAAGTTTCTGTTTTAATGAAAATTTGAAAAAAAAACAAAAATTGTTTATTTCACATTTATCCATTGAACTACGTGATTATCTGATTCACGCAGATGTCATGATATGTAAGAAATTTCCATGGGATCCGGTCATGGTTTTTAAATAACTCAAACAAAAGAGAAAAAATAAAACAATAAAACCAAAAGGAAAAAGAGAAAAGAAAGAAAAATAAGAAAAAGAGAACGAAAACAAGAGAGAAAATAGTAAGAGAGTGCAAAAGAGAGTAAGAGAAAGATTGCGGAGATAAATAAAGGCCGGGATGAGACACAAAATCTTTGAAAAACATGTAGATACACATTTAACTATATAGGTGCATTACACCTCAATGTGTGATTCCCTATGTGTCAATTGCTTTGAACTAACCGGTTTGTTGTGTATAATGTTGAGTATAGGTTCTGTTCTAAGGTGGTTGGTTTTGTGGTGACCTGGATTCGCACCCTTACCTTACAAGATCCAAGGGAAGTGTCGAAATATCATCAGAAAGTCCTCTACAAACAATTCCCATCCTAGAGGATATCCCCATATCGGTTATACCAACCTCAGAGTCAGCGGCTGCTGAAGAGAATAGGCTATTGTGCCTCCACATGTTGGAAATGTGGGACGCTTGGTCCAATGGTAGATATTCACCAAGTGCAATACCTAGTTTACCCGAGCTAGTTCCTAGAGAAAGTGGAACTTCCAACATCCAAAAAAGTTGCCCGAACACTTCGCTTGGATATCCCACCATCTCAGCCCATTTCAATGGAATGACTTTTAAGGTTCGCCCCCAAGAATTGATTTCCGGAGTGGATTCTAAAATATTCGCCACGCCACCAACCTCGGCTACGGCACAGCCAGCATTACCCAGACCAAGATTTGAGCTATCATCCTTTACTTTCCGAGTACCATATTTTCCACCAGAGACTACCCAGTTCACCACCAATTCTTATCCTTAACAACCCCGATATGAGTTTACCGCATGACAAGAGAAAACTATGAAGAATTCAAGCAAGAGGAAATCAATCGAAAAATGAGAATCATGGAACAAATCGTTAAGAATATACAAGGTTTAAGTGGCCAAAAGAGCGTATCCTACACTGATTTATAAATGTTCACGCATGTTAATTTTCTGATCGATTTCAAGACCCACAAGTTCGCAAAATAAGACTGGTATGGGGACTCCCATACCCCACGTCAAGAGGTATTGCAATCAACTAAGAGAGCCAGGCGGTAAAAGAAGAGCTCCTAATTGTAGAGAGAGTCTAGTTGGCATTGCATCCGAGTAGTACATGGATCAAGACATGTCTCATTGGAACATATGGGATGATTTGGCTCGAGATTTCATCAGGAAATTCCAGTACAACATAGACATCGCTCAAAATAGAAATTCTCTGTCTAATCTCAAAAAGAAGTCTTCAGAGATTTTTTGAGAATATATTGTTAAGTGGCGCATACAAGCGGCCAGTTTGAAGGCCCTAATAGATGAGACCGAGATGGTCAGTATTTTTCTACAAGACCATGAGGCTGACAACTTCCAAAATATGATGTCTTAAATGAGAAAGCCATCTACTGAGGCAATCAAAATTGGTGAGATAGTTGAAAGTGGTTTGAAAATAGGCCGCTTATTGAGCCACTCTTCTATAAGAGCTACACCCCAAGCAATCTAGAGTAGGTCAGGAGGTGTAGCAAACAGAAAGAAGAAAGAAGAAGTGGCGATGGTGGCTTCAAGTCTGAGAAATCCCCGTCAACCCTAAAGTTACTTCCCCCCAAACATCCTGCAACATTACTATCCTCACTATGATGTATATTATGCCATGGCTCCTCAGCCTTATGCGGTGATGAATGCCCAACCATACGCTTGTCCACAACAATGGTTTAACAAAAATTGAGCTCCACTTCCTAGAAATAACCCATCTTACCAAGCTCCATATAATCCCCGTCGCCCAAAAAATAATTTTCCATACAATTCTCGTGTCCGAGAGCTACCCGTAATAAACAACTTCACGCCTATTAGTGAATCATACTCTAGATCCCTAAACTGGTCTAATTATTTTTATAGCAACCCGTAAACCAAACCAGGCAAAACCCATAGTCGCCCTCCTACCGATACGGTGCTCGATGTGCTTACCATTCAAGAGCAGAAGGGCAAGACACTGAAGACTGTTGGACTCTTAAATGGGTGGTCAAAGGTATAATAGAGCAAAAGCGGATAGTGTTGAAAGATGAAGAGATCCCCAATGTGACTAATAACCCATTGTCGGCTCACAACAATAGACCAGTTATTAGGATGATTTGTGAAGATAGAGAGTTTGAGCCAGCCTTGAAAGCCATCATTGCCATTGCCGATGTTGAAAAGAAGCCAAGAGCGACCACAAAGCAAGATAAAAGTGAGAAAAAGAGTAACTTCGCCCCTCAAAGTGTATAAAAGGCAGTGGAAACCAAAACAAGGGCAGTACCCCCTAAGGATGCCATTCTCTGTGTTCCCAGGGCCTCTAGAAAAGAACAATTCACATTGAGTCCTCCTAAAAGGTTCGAGTTGAGTAAGGGACCTAAGATATATGTACTCAAAGGGACATATGAGGCGCGGGGACCAGTAATTCCACCCAGGCTGAACGAGACCATGATTATTAGCCGCGCATCATAAAAGCCCATGAAAGACCCCAATGCAACCCTCTGGAACTATAACAAAGCAATTGTGACATACAAGGGGAAAGAGATCATGGGGAAAGTAAATGAAACTAACTCATTTGGGAAGTACCACAATCTGGAAGAAGTGGACAATGCCAAGAAGAAGCATTTTCCACTTTAAAAGTCTGCTAGTGCCGAAAAAGCAGAGGAATTCTTCTGAAAAAT
The DNA here is from genome assembly GCA_034376525.1 of Nicotiana benthamiana. Taxonomy (NCBI): domain Eukaryota; kingdom Viridiplantae; phylum Streptophyta; class Magnoliopsida; order Solanales; family Solanaceae; genus Nicotiana; species Nicotiana benthamiana. The sequence continues at coordinate 49,873,941 of CM067325.1, read as the reverse complement.
GAAAACTGCGGACACGGGGTAATTGACCAACTCCGGAAGTTTTCCTCTCAGGTCTTGCTTTGGTATCTACTAGTAAGCTTGAATGAGCATCAGATAGTTTTGATAAAGACCCTCAATGAAGCATATGTTCCGATTGAAACCAGTAATGAGCAACTGAAAGAATGGCGGAGCAATTCTTTGAAGTCAATTGGATTTCATTTAGCAAGAATGACTTACCCCCGGAAGAGGCTGCACGGAACAAGGCTATGCACATGACAGTCAAATGTGAAAGGTACTACGTGAAAAGAGTCATTTTGGATGGCGGATAGGGGGTTGACATCTACCCTCTCTCGACTTTGCAAAGAATGGAAATTGGTACTGAGCGAAGTAGGCCTAACAATTTTTGTGTGTGCATTTGATGGCATAAAGAGAGATACAATAGGGGAGATTGATTTGATCTTGACTATTAGTCGTGTGGATTTTGAAGTGACATTTTAGGTCTTGGACATGGGAACCTCTTATAATTTTCTCTTACGAAGGCCTTAGATCCATGCTGTATGGGTCGTGCCTTGTACTCTCTACCAAATGGTGAAATTTGAACATGAATATCAGGAATTGTGGTCCATGGAGAGGACGAGTATTCAATTTATAGGGATCTGTTAGTCCCATGTCTCGAGGCTAAGGAATGTAGCGAGCACATAGTCTATCAAGCTTTTGAGGTCGTGGTCGCAGGTCAATGTGAGGAAGGAAGCTCGTGTCCTCAACCATTTTTTGTCAAATGCTTCAATCATGGTCTCTACGAAAATGATCAAGAACGGTTATAAGCCCGGGAAGGGGCTCCGGGTATCTTTGCAAGGTATTATGGAACCTATCACTTTAGCTGCTAGTGAGAATTTTTTCAGTATAGGCTTTCATGCCACAGAAGGTGATGTGACATGGGCAAATAAACGAAAGATCAATGGTTGGGTGTTGCCCCAACCAATCCCGCATATCTCCAGAACGTTCATCAAGCCCATATACATAGAGGAGAAAGATGAGGCCTTCATGGCCGAGGAAATTGAGGACATGTGTGGAGCCATGAGGCAAATGTTATATAAAGCTCACATGGTCCAGTCTAGAGAAGGCTCGAGCACTGTTGAGGTGAAATATATGGGGCCCAATGACAAGCTTCAGAATGGAAGGCTACTTCGTTCCCAATCAGGCAGGAATTTTTGTAGTCTGGTCTTGCCACCTTGTTTACATTCCGAGTTATTCCGGGGTGTAACTCGAATGTTTCTATTAGTTTATTGTCTTTAAAATTTCAATGTAAACCCCTCTATCTTCAAATTCAATAAAATGAAATCAATATTTCATCGTCCATGAATCTCTTTCTTTTTTCTTTTTGATTTTCGTTACTTTTCTTATTTTCTTCTTTTCAGTTCTAATAATGCAGACTTAAATAACATGACATGCTTGACGACCTTATGCCCAGATCATAGCATGTTGTCTAACTGTGAAATAATTAACCAAGAACTGAAATACGATGAAGATAAGGCTTTTAGGGAAATAAACTGAGAATTGGAACAATTTGAGAATAAACCTAAGCCAAACTTAAATGAAATCGAGCTGGTTAATTTGGGTAGTTCCGAAGAGGTCCAAGAAACGATGATAAGCATTCACACAGATGAAAGAACTAGGGAAACATTGATCCAACTTTTGTTCGAATTCAAAGATGTGTTTGCTTGGTCCTATGATGATATTCCAGGATTAACTGTTGATTTAGTAGTGCACAAATTGCCAACTTACCCCCGATATCCTCTTGCCCAGCAAAAATAGAGGAAGTCCAAAACTGACATCAGTGACAAGATCAAGGAAGAGGTCACCAAACGGTTGAAGGCGGTGGTGATCCGAGTGGTCCGATACACCACATGGTTGGCTAAAGTAGTTCCAGTGCCAAAGAAAGATGGGAAAACCCGAGTGTGTGTTGACTATCGGGATTTGAACAAAGCAAGTTCCAACGACAATTTCCCTTTGCTAAACATCCACATCCTTGTTGACAATTGTGCCAAACATGAGATACAGTCTTTCATGGATTGTTATGCTGGATATCATGAAGTCTTGATGGATGAAGAAGATGCGAAAAAGACAGCCTTCACCACACCCCGGGGCATCTATTGTTACAGGGTCATGCCGTTTGGTTTGAGGAACACTGGGGCAACTTACATAAGAGCTATGATTGCCATCTTTCATGACATAATGCACCAAGAAATCAAGGTTTTGTGTGGACTATGTAATCATTAAATCAAGAACACAGGATGACCGTGTTCGGGATCTGAGAAACTTCTTCGAGCGTTTGTGTAGGTATGACTTGAAGTTAAATCCAACTAAATGCGTATTTGGAGTTCCATTTGGGAAACTCTTGGGATTTACAGTCAGCTGGAGGGGCATCGAGCTAAATCCAACAAAGATAAAGTCTTTTCAAAATTTTGCTCCTCCGAGAACTAAGAAAGAGGTCATGAGTCTGATGGGAAGGTTAAATTACATCAGCCGGTTCATTGCTTAGTTACTTTCACATGTGAGCCCATATTTAAGTTGTTAAAGAAGGATATTGTGATTAAATGGACACATGAGTGTCAAGAAGCCTTTGATCAAATCAAAGAATATCTGTCGAATCCGCCAGTTTTTGTCCCACCCGAACTTGGAAGGCCTTTGTTTTTGTATTTGACAGTATTGGAGAATTCCTTTAGGTGCGTTCTCAGGAAACATGATGTGACCGGAAAGAAAGAACATGCAATATACTATTTGAGCAAGAAGTTCACTAGTTACGAAGCCAAATACACTTTGTTGGAAAGGACTTGTTGTGCCCTAACTTGGGTCGCTCAGAAGCTTAGGCATTACCTGTTGGCCTACACCACCTATCTCATCACCGGGTTGGATCATTTGAAGTACATATTCCAAAAGCCGATTGCCACAAGGAGGTTAGAAAAATAGCAAATCCTACTCACCGAGTTTGACACAGTCTATGTCACCCGCACGGTAATGAAAGCTCAAGCTTTAGCGGACTTAGCGAAAAATCCTGCTGATGAGTATTATCAGTCTTTAAGTACTTACTTACAGACAAGGAAGTAAATTCAGTTGAGGTCAATTCAGAAGACACTAATGCTTGGAAATGTTCTTTGATGGAGCTGTGAACGCAAAAGCTGTCAGGAATGGGGCAATCTTGATCTCACCCACAGGTCAGCATTATCTGGCCACAACCTGGTTTTGGTTTTTCTACACCAACAATACTGTTGATTATGAAGCCTGGATTATGTGTACGAACATGGAAATTGACCTAGATGTGGAAGAGTTCTAAATCATGGGAGATTCGGACTTGATTATCCGACAAGCTCAGGGTGAATGGGAAACTCGGGATATCAAGATTATTCTATACAGGCAACATGTGGGAGATCATAGCAAACGGTTCAAGTCAGTCGAGTTCAGGTACATTCCTCAATTTTACAATGAGTTAGCCAAAGGACTCGCTACTTTGGCCTCGATGTTGCCATATCTAGGAAATGTCAACATTGACCCGTTGAAATCCAAATCCGAGAAAGGCATGGTTATTGCAATACGGTTGAGGTGGAACCAAATGTTCAGCCATGGTATCATGATATCAAGAGATTTTTGAAAACAAAAAAATATCATGAGCCATTAGAGACCAAAAGAGAACCATTAGAAGGCTTTCTAGTGGCTTTTTCTTGATCAAAAAATCTTGTACAAAAAGACTCTCGATATGAACCTTCTAAGATGCGTGGATTCCCAAGAGGTCGAAAGAATCATGAATGAAGTAAAGACAGGGGTGTGTGGACCCCATATGAAGGGATACATCCTAGCAAAGAAAATCCTTTGAGCGGGATATTACTGGATGACTATGGCAAGAGATTGCTTCAGTTTTGTTCGAAAATTTCATTAGTGTCATGTGCACGGTGACCTGATTCATGCACCACCTTCATAACTGCATCCTATGTCAGCATTATGGCCATTCGTTGCTTAGGGTATGGATGTCATTGGGCCAATCAAGCCAAAATCTTCAAAGGGGCATAGATATTGGTTACCATTGACTACTTCACAAAATGGGTTGAAGCAGTCACTCTAAAAGGCGTCACTAAGAAAGCAGTGGTAGACTTCATGCACTCCAAAATCATCTGTTGTTTTGGTATTCCTAAAACTATCATTACAGAAAATGTTTCAAACTTTAATAGTCACTTGATGAGGGAGATATGTGAACAATTTAGGATCACGCATCGGAATTCTACCCCTTATCGGCCCAAAGTTAATGGTGCTATTGAAGCAGCAAAGAAGAACATCAAGAAGATTCTTAGAAAGATGATCCAAAGTTCTAGACAATGGCATGAAAAGTTTTCATTCGCATTGTTGGGATATCGCACAACCTTGCACATATCAGTTGGATCAAAACCCTATCTATTGGTTTACGACACTGAAGCCGTAATACTCGCAGAAGTTGAAATTCCTTCGCTCTGAATCATCGTTGAAGATGAGATTGAGGATAGTGAGTGGGTCAAGACCCATCTAGAACAGTTAACCCTAATTGATGAAAAACAGATGGCCACAGTTTGCCATGGGCAGTAGTATCAACAAAGAATGGCCCGTGCCTACAACAAGAAAGTACAACCTAGGAACTTTGAAGTAGGGCAACTTGTTTTGAGACATATTCTCCCACAACACAAGAACTAAAAATGAAAGTTCGCTCCAAACTGGAAAGGTCCATACATTATAAGAAAATTGTTGCCGAAAGGGGCATTATACTTGGGAGACATTGAAGGAATGACCCTGAAACAACTGTAAATACAGACGCAGTAAAAGGTATTATGGTTAACCCTACTGTGGTACCGATATTATCCGATTGGGATGATGAAGGCCATCATTCTTGCTACTCCAAACACTTCAACCTTTTGCTAACCCTTTGACCCAACTACCTTCATTTGTGGGAATACCTTATTTGAAACCTGAAAACGTTTGGAAAAAAAATCAAAAATCAAAATTAAAAAAACCAAGTTTCCCTGAACTACATTCGGCTTGATTCCTAAAGGATACTAGCAGCCTCTTTGGGTTCAGTCATACCAAAATAAAAATCCCCATTCCCCCAAAGTTGAATCTGGGGCAGAATTTATAATGGTTCGGTGGCGGTTGCCTGAAAGGTTCTAAAGTTGTAGTTCAATCCAAACTCTTGTTACCCAAAATCCTATTCAATTCCCTTCAAATCGATCAGTAAAAAAGTTTTCAAAGGGAGGTTGTTGGATCCAATACAATCAAATGAGCAAATTAAATTGAGAGAGTCTTATTGGTGAAAACCCACACGGGCAGTATAAGGTGATGGCAAGCAGAGAAACTAAAAATGAAAGAGTCTTGTTAGTGAAAACTCGCAAAGAGCACAATAAGGCGACGATAAGAAGCGAAACAAGAGACATCAATTGGAAAAAACCCGCAAAGGGCGCCATTGATCGAAAAGAAGGAATTCCTTACAAACATCGGCACAGATAGAGTCTTGGTAAGGTTTCTTAGTTTTAAGATACGAATTATGATGGGTTTATGCGAGATTGGATGGTTGTGCAGATCAGGTATCCAGTCCAAGAAGCATGTCATCTCTATTGAGGTCCGCATGCACTCCTGATAAGTCCTTCTTTCTCTCCGCCCTCCCCGAAAGGGACACTACTTGTTAAATTCGTTATCTCGTCCTTTGTTTACTTTTCTTTGAATTCCTTCCAGTTTAATCCTTCTCCGAAACTATACAAAGAAAAGGTGGCAAGATTGGTTTTACAAGTTTCTGCGCAATAAAAGCCAAATTCAAGGAAAAGCACCCAGCCTCGGCAGGTGCATCAAGTCGATCTCGACTTGCCATGACGACCGATGCTTCAAAGTCAAAGTTATTAAAAAGGAAAGAAATCCAAGGTCAAGTGCCCATAAAGGTAAAATAAGATAAAAGACCAAAGCCCCACATTGTTGAACAATCATGTGAAATTTGAAAAGTCAAGATCCTTGGGTTTACAAAAGAGATCAATCTCCAAAAAGCCAACAAGCAATAGAGATTTTTATCAAAAGAGTTGGGCCGAGATCAAAACAATCAAGGCCACAAAACCAATCACCATTTCAAACTAACAATTGTTCTTTGTTTGAAAATATGAAATAGGTGCAATCCAAAACAACCTTGCAAAAAGAAGCTGCAACCAAAAGAAATTGTGCAAGAAATAAAAATAGTTTTTGCAGAAATAATTAATCCAAAAAGGAAGTTTATTCCAAATTCTTTCCTGCATTCTTACTCATTTTTTAAAATAATAAAATTTAAAAAAGAGAGAGAAGAAAATTCAAAAACATGGTAACATAGGGTCTCCCCTCCCTAGTCACTTTTCCAACATGGGGTCTCCACTCCCTAGTTGAATTTATGTTAGGCATAGGGTCTCCACTCCCTAGTTTGTTTTTCCAACATAGGGTCTTCACTCCCTAGTTAAATTTACTTTAGACATAGTGCCTCCACTCTCTAGTTTGCTTTTCCAACATAGGGTCTCCACTCCCTAGTTGAATTTACTTTAAACATAGAGTATCCATTCCCTAGTCACTTTTCCAACATAGGGTCTCCACTCCCTGGTTGAATTTATTTTGGACATAGGGTCTCCACTCCCTAGTCACTTTTCCAATATAGGGTTGCCTAGTTGAATTTATTTTGGACATACGGTCACTCCAAAGTCTGCTTCTCCAACATAGGGTCTCCACTCCCTAGTTGTATTTATTTTAAACATAAGGTCTCCAATCCTTAGTCAGCTTCTCCAACATAGGGACTCCACTCCCCAGTTGAAGTTATTTTAGACATAGAGTCTCCACTCCCTAGTCACTTTTCAAATATAGGGTCTCCACTCCCTGGTTGAATTCATTTTAGACATAGGGTCTCCACTCCCTAGCCTCTTTTCCAACATAGGGTCTCCACTCCTTGGTTGATTTCATTATAGATATAGGGCTTACTTCCTAATCTCTTTTTCCAAAAGATATACAATCCCAATTTTAATTGTTTTCAATAAAGAAATAGTTAAGATTTTTGTTACAATAACTTACAAAATTTTCCTAATAAAAACTTGGGAAGAAAATTTCGTTCGCTTGTTCGCTTTGGTGCCTGAATAGGTTTTTCACCGTGAGGCACAAGATTTGAGATGAACAAAAGAAGAAGTATCAAATCCAAATAAAAGAAAGGAGAAACAAGAAAAGAAGTTGAACTCTAAATGTAGAAGTGGAGAGAAGATGCAGACTGCCCAAGACAAGATTGAAGTCACAAGTTTCGCATTGTCCCTCCTTGATCCGAAAAGCTGAAGAAGAATGAACCAGCGGTTACAACATACATTGAGATTCAGATCAGATTCCGCAAGAAGAACCATCCAATACTCGAGATCAAGCTTTAGAAGGTTTATATATAGGAATGTTGTAACTCGTAGTTGATAGGCTCATCTAGTTTAGCTTTTCATCTTTCATTTTGGTGTAATAAGGAGCTCAGCAAGATGAAATCGTAGTAACAACGGTGAAATCACAGTTTCCAGGTAGTCCCAGCTACTAAAACTTCCAGAACTATATTGACCTAATTCCTTTATAGCCAAGGATATGTAGGCAACCTCGGAAGCAAGGTTCGATCAGACTTTTTAAAAAGATGATTCTCATGGAGTTTCAAACGGGCAAAAGTCGCTCGTAATTGCTCATTTTGTCTTTGCCCAAAAACCCTTCGTGTTTCCAAGCAAAGAGGGACAGCCGCGAGCATTTGATTGTTTTCCTATGTGAATTACTCCTATAAAATCCAAGAAAATATATTTTTTCCAATTATTTACCATTTTTTATGAATTTTGAAGAATTTGTAAATTGTTTGCATGTTGCGTACGTTTAATTTTTTATTAAAATCATGAAAAATATCATGCATCGCATTTAGGTTTGGTTTCTATATTTTTAGGATTAATTAGTTAATTTTTTATTTCATTTAAAAAGAAAAAATTATAAAAGATGGCCTATTTTTACATTTTTTTACCTTTTAATTTTTAGATTAATGATCTTTCTATTTTAATGTAGGATCATGTAATTTTCATAATTATTGTAATTAGATAATTAGTTTCTTTTACAATTTAAATTAATTTAGAATTTTAAATTAAGGATTTTTAATTAAAAAAAGAGGAAAAATAAATAAAGAAAGGGAATTACGAAATTTGTTTAGTCTTGATCAAAATTGGGATAAAAGCTCCAATGGCCCAATTTCCTCAAACGTCTGCCCTAGCCTATACCCAAAAATCCGGTCCGGTCCCAATACTAATCCAAATGGCCCCCTTTTGCAGGGTTCAATCCCCACCCTCCATTATTCCTCATCCAACGACTTGCAACCCCACACTCTTTTATTATTTAACTTTTCGAATTAGACCCCCCCCCCTCCATTCAAATCCTTCATTTAATCATCTCCCCTAAGTCCAATTAGAAACCTTAGCTGCCCCCAAATACCCAAACCTCATCGGCCGTTGGAGCCATTCCAAACACCATCATCTTCTAACCAGACAACCACTATAACCTCCTCATCATATATCTATCACTGATTTCTCTAAAATCTTTACCCATTTGCTCCAATTTCAGATCTAAAACCCTGAGAGAAAACCAAAACCCTAAATTGTCCTTTTCCTTTCGATTTAACCAAAAGTTTATGCTAATCGATTGTTCGCGTTAGTTTTGATTTATTTCAAGACCGCTGGATTTCGACCAAGTCAGTAATGACAGGCCAAGCGTCGTCAAATATCATCGTTCATGATTTGCCTTGTTTGTTCAAGCATTTCCGGCCAAATCAATATATGTTCCTTTTCTTTTTTCCATTTTGTTGTTCTTTCTTTTTCTGTTTTCTTTTCTTCTTCTTTTTGAGCTTTTATCACTAGTTAGTTTGATTAGTTCAATTTAAAATAGGTTACTTAAGTTAATTGCATGATTTGGGATTAATACTTTGGTTTGATTTTTTTTTCTGTCCTGGCCGGATTCAATTAATGTGTTCAATAGCATAAATTATCAAGGTAATTTGTTAAAGTGTTTAGTTGATTAATATTTGGTCTTGTCATTATTTTATCAAGAATTGAAACTTGAGGGGGGGGGGGGGTCTAAAGGAACATGGAAATTTAGGGTATTTAGAATGAGATATTAAGTTGGTTATTGGTATTAAGCAGAACTTAAAGGGACTAATTGGGAAGCTGATAATAGAAGAACTTCAAATTAAATATCAGAAGCTTCTAGAAGGGACTAAAGGTTTTCTTTAAAATCAGAATTTAGGTCAAAATAGAGACCAGAAAAGGAAATTTTCAGAAGTAAAAGGATTATACAAATTGAGTAAATATCTGGATACGACAGTTGTGATATGGTCTGAATTTTGTAGATTATTTGTCGCAATTTTGTAGGTTTATTTGGCACTGTAATTACTAGACAGTCTATAAATGTAGTTAGATTGTAGTTGATTTGTGGTCTACTAAGTAAATTGTATCTATGGTTTTTGTATTGCAACTTGTATAGCTGCTACATTTAACTTCATTCTCAATACAATTATACTACATCTTTTTAAGGTTACATTAAGTAACTGTTACATTTAACTGTTATATTGTTCTTATTTGTCTGTTCAATTGTATTTTTGCAAAATGTGGTCTGGTCCTAATTTTGTAGATTATTTGGCTCAATTTTGTAGTTTTAATTGGAGCAATGCCTCTTATATAGTTTATAAATGTAGTAATATTGTAGTTCATTTGTAATCTGTTGATTAAAATTGTAGGTATGATATGTTCCATTGTATCCTGTATTGCTGATATATATAACTTCATTCTAACCACAGTTAATATACAGTTTTTGCAGAATGGCCCTTACTTTGCTCAACAAAATGTTGATTATGGTGTGCTTCCATTCCACAGTTTGTGTGATCCTACCATACCTAGCCAGATTCAGGCTTTACTATCCACAAATCAACTACGTGTTTTCAAAAAATTATATTTTGGTTACTTATTAGATCTGCCCCCAACATGTATGCAAAACCAGTCCATTCATCTTCTAATGAAATATGAGTTGTCAAAATCTACTGACGCATACTTTTCAGTTCTTTCAAAGGGTGAAAATTGATTTTTTCATTGAGATTGGTTTGATAACTGGTTTTAATTGTGCAAATAGTTTCTCAGACTATAGTTACAATGCGAACTATGTTAGCCCTTTAATCAATACATATTTCCCTAACAAAGAAAGGGTTGAGAAATGGCATCTGAAAAATATAGTCACTAAGAAAGCATGGACAAACGATGTGGATGTGGTGCAGTTGTGCGTCCTTTATATGTTGGAATTTTTTTTTTGCCCTTCAGATAAGGACCATGTTACTTTGATAGACAAGTTTATGTTCTTTCTAATCGAGTCTGGTAATTTTGAGTCGTACCCATGAGGTACAAAATCCTTCAAGCAGGTTATTGAATCTGTCCGACATCGTCTTATTCCCAATGTACATTCTTATCTTATCCGGGGATTCTCATTAGCCTTGCAAGTGTAGCGATACGAGTGTTGCTTTTCCATCAGCACCGAGCTTGCTACATGGTGTTCTGAATCAATTCCTCGGATTTTAAAATGGTCAGCTACAAAGAGACAGATTTGGTTAATTGCAATTGAAGACAAGATGATCAAGACTGAGTGGCTCAAGGTGTTTTTTTAACCTTTGTATGATTCTACAATTACAGTTATAGTAACTACATTTCATCTACATTTTCTTTTCAATTGAATTAGCTGTCACTTGCATCATTCAGTTCACAAACATGGTTGAATCTGGAGAAGAGCTTGGAGTGCTTAATCTCCCAGAGAAGATTAAATATGAAGATGAAGAAGTTGCTCAACCATCAAATATTCCAACTGATGCTTCTCCAACAGTTGAATCCAAAGAAGTTAATTCTCAAAAGGCCGTGGAATCTATCAGTAGCAAGATCAGCAATTTGGAAAAGAGGCTTGAGCATGTATTGTGAGAAACTACAATATTTTGTCATAATTTAATACCACTTGAATTAATTCCTACTTATTTGTAGTTTCTTTGTAGTTTAAGTGTAAAGAATATGCTTACCAACTAATTACACATAATTAATTTTTAGGTTGATGTAAAGTTAGATGGGTTTAAGAAGGATGTTTTTGATGAAATCTCAAGCCTTCGAGAGTTCATAAATCAATCTTTGAAGAGTGTCATGAATGCAGTAAACAGGAGGACTGATTTGGATGAGTCAAAGGTAAGACTTTACATATAATTTTATGCTAAGACTATACAATACTTATGACAAAAAATCATTCTCAAATATTTCCCAAAAAATGTATTTTGTTGGTAGTTCAACAAAATATAATGACCAAAATCAAGGAGACAAAAATCATCATTTTCAGTTCAATGTTGTTGATCAACTCCATGCAAGCACAAGTAATACAGGTATCTATATAATTCCTACATACATATCTACAAACTTCAATAATTTCTAATCACTTTTTCACTATGTTTTTCAGCTCCCACTTCTCCACAACATGTTCAACCACAGGTTGACTTGTATTCTGACTTCCAAGAAGCAGCTGAGACCTTTAAAGCAGGTATAGAACCATAACTGCATTTTAAGTATGTCATTTTTTTAAAGCAGCTGAGACCTTTAAAGCAGGTATAATGGTGTTAAGTATGTCATTTTTTATGTAACAGATGTCGAAGATAACATTCCACAGTCACCAATTCATGGTGTAACAGTGACTGAAGTTGTCTAGGAAGGCCTTGATAAAAAAGAGGAGACTGAAGTTGTGCCTGAAGGCATTGAAAACAAAGGTGTGACATTGGATGATTTTGAGCTGCCGGAAAACCTATCACAGTTGGTCATGTATGGCGAGCTCATACAAGTTGAATCAACCCCCGTTCATCCAGGAATAACAAGGATACCAGGAAAATATGCACGATCACCATTCACTCCCCTGTATAGTACTAAAGGCAGCACCTCTGTTGGGCCAAAATATTTTTACCTAAAGCACCCCTTCACAAGTGTCATAGGTGAAGATGTAGATCCTGAATTGATAGATAGGTTCACAACCTGGTTATACCATCGCAATGACAAAGTATCTAGGAGGTAAGGTGCTTGAGTTTACACTCTTTGTTCACCCTTTTTAGACTTTAAAGTTGTAAATATTTTTATATATTTTTTGTATTTGATTCATTCTCTTGTTATAACAGGAGGAAAGATTTCTTTTCAAAGAAGGATAATCAAATCAGTCATTGGTTGGATTTGCGTTGTGAGAAGATTGATAAGAAGGACTGGTTCTATGCCCTTGCTCACCCCGGACAAGTAATCAATAGCACAGTAAGTATATAGTTTCTACAATCATTGACAATATTTGTTTTGTCTTCAACTGTCTGGTGCAATTGTAGTTTTGTCTTTAACTATGATGTTTAAATATAGTTATATTATACACATCATATATATGTTACTATATTTAGTCTTCAACTGTAAAATTTTGCTTTTTATGTTACTATATTTAGTCTTCAACTTTTGAACCTTATGCAATCAGTGTGAAAAAATGTAGTTAATGTGTAGTTCTTATGTAATTATGATTGGTCAATTGTAGATATAGTACTTGTTTTCTATACCTTTCAGGCTAAATGCAATCAAATTACATTTTGTGAGGCACTTGGGCTAACTGTTATATATCTGTAGTTATAGTGTTGTTAAAGTGAAGCAAGCTGTTAGATTTTTTCATAGATTCTAATTGTAGTTAATATGTAGCTATTTTGTAGATGTGATTGGCTACACTGTAACTTATTGTATATTGCACTTTTACTTTGGCAGCACATTGATTACCATCTGAGAAAAAAAGAAAAATATGGCCCCAACATCCAAACTAGGTTTACAACAATCGATTGCTTGTTCAAGACAAAGATTGAAAGAATTTATGAGAAGTTCACTAGTTCTCCACTGGAACAAAGGAATTATGTTGTTAAAGCTGAGGATGATATTGGAGAATATATTACGGGCTACAGAATTCTTGCTAATGTAGCATGGGATATTGTTGACTATGTACTCATGCATGTTAACCTTGTGGAGAATTTTCATTGGTTGTTTCTAGTTTTTGACATAAAGGACCGACAACTTTATGTTTATGATTCATTGGTGAGAACAAACCGTAATCAAACAGTTCAGACATTGGTTGAGAAATTTTCAATCATTATTCCTCTTTATTTGTCATGCACTGGTTTCTATGGTAAACGCAAAGACATTGACTTCAAGACTACAAAGTCATACCCTCTCGACATATAATGGATGGTTGCTGAGATTCCACAACAATAGGAAGGCTCACTGTAAAAAAACAAATCTCTCTTTATATATGTTTAATTATTTTTTTAATCGTTTGTTATATAATGAAAAATTCTCATCTTCTGCAGGGATTGTGGTGTATTTGTGGCTACCTTTGCGGAGTATATTAGCATTGGTGATTTGTCTATCTCAAAGGAAGATCTTACTGATATTGACCAACATCGTAGACGCTATAAAGCTCTACTGTGGGACTACGCCACAAAGAAGCTAAACGATGGTTCAATCAGTGATAGTGAGGTTACTGGCAGACTTGCAAGGAGGAAGGGTGCACCGGCAAAGAATGAGAGGACTAAAGTTCAACGAAAGAAGAAGTAGACTATTTTGTTCCTATTTGGTAGTTGAATTGGAAAATAATGTAGGAATTAAGTCATTTTGGTTGTAATCAACATTTTTTCTTGATTACATTATACTCGAGTATTCGAGTTATCTGATAGCATTTTTGCAGTAACAACTTTGTCTTATAATTTCACTTTAATCTTCGAGTTATTTTTATATAATACATTCAGGTTCCATTTAATATGTTTATATAACTGTCAGTTCTTAGACAGCATAAAGATTAAATGAATACAGGTCTCAAATAAATAATTTAGCCATCCCTTATCAACAATTATTTTCAGAAAAAAAAATTTATCTACAATTAAACTACAGTGAACTACATTATAACTACAAATTCCCATTAGTTGATTCCAAGGACTACATTTAGACCACAATTAAACTACATTTTAACTACAATTTGACAACAGTTTACATTCAGTGCTTCTTTGTTAACATCAGACGTTTTGTATATAGCTTCTACAAAAGTTTAACTATTCAATAAAAAATAAAAAGAATTGATGCTTGACGGATACATAAAAATGTAAATAGTGCAGATACACAAATTTATGTCTATACTTCTTAATCATCTTCAAAACGTAGAACAGTTACACAATAAATTCCAATAATTTGAGCTCACTAACATTTATTTTGAATAACCATTATAGCTACATGATATTCATTTCTTTTTTGGCGCATTCTTGCAAGTTCTTTTGTTATGCCCTTCACCTCCACAATTGCCACAAGACACCTTGTACTTCTTTGACTTTATTTCATCAAATGTTTTATATCTTTCCTTGTGAGGTCTACCTGGCTGCCTTTTATCTCCCGATGGTGGCTTTACTACCTCATCCAAAATATGTTGTGGAACATCTCTTTTGGCTTCATCAGGAAGAGGATTTACTGGCATTTCATAGGTAAGAAGAAGGCTCTTCCTTGTGTAATACAGAGAGCAATAGTTGTCAGGACTTTCATTCCTATGCCTTAATGCTGCCAAAGCATGGGCATATGGAAGTTCATCAAGTTGGAATTGTCCACAGCTACATTTCTTATTTTCTAGACATACAATGTACCGCTTCACACAATCTAACACAGTATGTATATGATCTGTTGAAGCCCTCACCTACAATTCAAGACCAAAGAGAAATAATAATACATCAATCAGTTAACTAGATTAGCAACAGTCAGTTAACTACAAATCATCTACAAATAAACTTCATATAAACGAAAACTACATTTACCCACAACGTGACTATATTTTAACTAAAAACTGGAAACACTGAAGCTACTACTATTTTTTGTTTTTTCTCCTGCACCAAACAAGAATATATTACCTTTAGTTTCTGGGATAATGTATTGTTATCTTCCAATTCTTTGTTGAATTTGTGACCAAGGAATGTGAAAGTACCCTTTGCCTTCAATAACTTTTCTTTTGTCCAACTTTCTAGAATAGTCCTCATACTCAAATAGATCAAATATTGGCAGCTCGCTTGCCTCTTTTGTTACAGCATTCAACGACTCGGCAATGTTTGATGTCATAGTAAAAGTTCTATTCACCGTTGCATGTACTATTGACCATCTATGATAGCCAATATCATTTAGGTAAGACGATACACGCGGGTCTACCTCTTCAATCTTCATCATCCTTTCCTTGAATTCATTCAGATTGTATGATCGTGCTGTAGCAAAGTACAATTCATATAATTGCAGATGTGCCTTCTTGAATTTTGACCTTATATTTGTCCATTTATGCCACATGCAAAAGTAATGTGCCATGCCCGGATAGACAACTGATGTTGCCTTCATTATACTCTCATGCCTATCTGATACAACACACATTGAAGGTCTTTCACCATATGCCTCCTTGAATTGCTCAAAGAACCACTTCCAAGATGCGTCGTTTTCAGAACCAACAACAGCATATGCCAAGGGCAAAATAAAACCTACATTTTTTAGACATAAAATAAGATTAACTATTAAATACAAATATATATTAAGAATTTAGGAAATTTGACTACATTCATTTATCTAACTACAAACTAACTACATTACAACTACAATTTACCTACATTGTATAGACTGTCTACAAAATAACTACAAAATTATTGCATTATGTACCTGTTGCATCCATTGTGCTTGCTGTCAGCATAATACCCCTATATGCTGATTTTAAGAATGTCCCATCAACCACTACTACCGGCCTACAACGTTGCCAACCATTTATTGATGTACAAAGAGCAACAAATGCGTATAAGAAGCAATCATTTGCTGCCTTCTTCAATTTAACAACAGAACCGGGATAAGTCTTCTAAAGAATATAAAAATATTTTGGTAATCTGTTGTAGGAGTCACACAAATTCCCTATCAAAAACTGTAATGCTTTTTTCCTTTGCTCTCCATGCTTGCATGTAGCTTAGGTTCAGTCCATGTTCGGATAACATGTCAGTTTGTATGTCCTTTGGCGTGTAAACTGTCTTAGGATCACAATACTTTGGAACGACCTGCTACCAACTACTGTTGCAGTACATTTGTGATGTATGAATGTTTCGTCCATTGGGCAGCATGTGTGTTGTCGGCTGAAACTTCTTATCTTGAACAATGAAGAATCATTAATTGACGTTGCCTTGAAATGCCATTTGCAGTTTTCAGCTACACACATAAGCAAGTAGCTACAAAAAAATATAATATTTAGACATATTTATTAAACACTGTAATTAACTACAAATGGACAATGTAACTACAATTGCATAAACAAACCTATCTTCAATAATACACTAATTTTTCAAATCTATGATCCATAAATAACTACATACCTTCTATGACTTGATCTTTTCACTATGAACTGGAACTTGTGCATCACTGAATAATTCTTCATTGCAGCAACTATTATTTTCTTGTCCTGGTACACTTGTCCTTCTTCAATACATGTTTGCGTAGATTCAATTATTATTTCACTTTGATATTCCTCTATAGCTGGTGAGGATGAAATTTATAGTAACCTTAGGGATCCTGAAGAACCTGCAGACAATAAATTCACAAATGTAGTAACTATGTAGGTTAATTTGAAAACATCGCTTTGTCCTTTCCAGTACTATATCATATTTGTAGTTTAATTGTAGAGAAATGTCGTTAAATTGTAGATTACTAGGTAACACAAAAACTCCCAGCATTGTCGAATCAAACATATCTGTACTGATGCTTTCATTGGTGATTGCCAACTCCATATTGAAATCTCTTACGCTAATACATAAGGGATACAAACCTAAGTTTTTATTCTCCTTTTTCGTTTTCATATATACACGAACCCCCATATCATTCCTAATCTCCAATGGAGGACAATTCTTATTCACAATGTATTTTATTTTTACAATTTTATCCGATGTATCAACCGATAATTGTTCTGCAATTGTAGAAAGGAGAATTCCGTAGCTTGCATTATCATCTACCAAAATAGCATCAACTTCAAAATCTCGGAATCTGCCATGGTTATCCCAATAACCATTCGATTTCAGCATTATTGGGATTTTTGACATAATTTTGTGTAGTTGATAGAAAAACAGACGAAGAACAGATTTAGATTCGAGAATTTTTGTACTGATGTCGACGAAGAACAGTATTCAACAATTTTGTATTTCTACAATTTGATTGCTAGAGATTCTCGTGTTTTTTGAATTGTAGTTGAGTTACAGATGATAGATATATTTCTGGTACAGAATGAGAGAATCACGCTGTTGTAGGATTTTCTTCCATTTTAAAACTCGAAAGTAATTGTGACAGAATCACATTAAATCTTATTGCTACAAAATTAGCGGTTTTTTAGGGTAAAATTCATTTATTTTTGGTTTGGTACAATTTTTGTAAACAAACTATGATCTAGACGGGTAAATACCAAATAATAAATATTTTTAATAATAAGGTTTAATATATGATATACATAGGTAAAAATACCTTAAAATTTCTATAGCTTTGTGTGTTCGTTTTGTCAACTCTGTCGGAATGTATGAGTTTCGTGACTTATTGACCTCAAATATGTGCACCTGATTTACTGAAGGATATACAATGGGCAAAATTTGATGAAATGTACATTAGTTAATTACTACCGAATAAAGGTATTCTTACTTGACCATTCTATGTGTCCCATCACCGTTTCTTTAGCTTATAACCCATATTATCAAATCGGCTTACAAGTATTGTTATTATTATTGTGACGAAACAAGGCGCTGTGATATTTATGAGGCACCAACATAAGCAAAATGTTGAGGGAAAAATAAATATTAGATCATAATTGTCCAATCTTCGGACGAAAAGTCTAGACAAATTAAAATAGAGTTAGTAACCTAAGAGAGAGGAGTGATGGCGTAATTTAAAGACCTTATTCAAGCTGAATCAAAAACTATACTAATGAAACACCTTTTACTATTTTTAATATTTATTCCGATGAGCACAATGACTTGAAAAATGTTTGTTTATTTTTTTTAAATGTAATTTACATTTATATCCGCTACAATGTAAAAAAGATTGAAAGACATACATATTTTTAGTTCCTTTTAAAAATAATATTAGTCGATAAAATATATGTATTTTACTCACTTTGGGAAAACTGTAAATATTTTAGGGGTCGTCAGAGGCATTTTGGGAAGATTAAAACTGCTTTAGGGTTACTTTGGGAAAACTGTAAATATTTTAGTCTACGTGTATATCCATCGAAAAAAGTCGGCATCGCACTGGTTAGTCTAATACACTGTTCATAGCTGAGAAGTGAATCTCATTGTAATCGATCGAATTATCGCAGGTTATATGGTCTCTGAACACTTTTCTCTCCAGAGTCCACACCGTCTGCTTTTCCCTTGCTCTTTTTCTTCCACATCGGTGGATTATTGTGGTAGTTATCCTTCTTAGATCTGGCATTTGCTTAAACCATATAATAAAATCAAACACATCAAAAAATCAAAAAGTGAAATATTAATTGGTAACTGACCTCACTACCTTTTTATTCGCTGGAATCAAAATTGGTTGTTAAACCGAGTCACTCGATGAACTTTCTTAATCTAAAATCTATTGTTTTTATCGGACCATTCTCTTGGACTTTCGGGTAACTATTTGATGTTGTCACTGAAGCTTCAGTTTTTGCGGGCAAGATTTTACTAAAGAATAATTGAGTAAAAGTCCTTACGTAAAACTATTGTGCTATAGGTGTTTGATAAGTTTCTTTAAAGAAACAGATTTTTTCATTGAACTTGCAGGTTTCTTTTCTGAGCTTGAGTTCTGTTTGATCATGGCTATATGGTTTACCGGCTCAACACAGAAAAGCAAGTAGGCTGATTTGGTAAGATATTTTTTCGCAACTTACTACATTCATGTTTTCAATTTCCAATAGATCTGGTAATCTATTTGCTATAGATTTTTCATGTTTTCTTATTTAGATATAAGAATTTGATAGCATCAGATTCGTTTTAACTTCACACTGGACTCAAGTGACATGTTATAAGCTAAATCCAGTAAAATGTGAGAATAATTGTCAAGATGAACATTTATCATGAAAAAAAGATAAGTTCGATAATCGTTTGCTCTCCATCAAAATATCAGACATTGTGAAAACATATTGTAATTTAGCGGCATATGACTGTATACTTTCTTTAGATTGATTACTCAGCTAAAATTAGTAGAAGTTAACCAAAGAGATTAACTGCAAACAAGACAGAAACCTGCTAAAATTATTATAGCTCACATAGTCATCTGTATCAGAAATGAATGAAAGAATATTTTTAAATCAGGAACGATTGAAAGAAATTCTCAAAAAAGGATGTAGTTGTTGATAATGGAAGTAGGCTTGCTAAATAATTAAAACATGATTTAAATATGCTCACTTGGGATCAGCTGCTCATTTAATACTCGAAAATTATTTGTGAAATGAGCAATCCATGTCTAAACTTGCTAACAAGTAGATAAGTTGAGTTTGTGGAACTAATTATCAGGCTTGTTTTGCTTCAATATAGGGTTCATATTTTCAGTTAGTCCATTTGTGGCAATTCCAGAAAAAATTTAAAGAATTTCTGCATCTTTAGATTAGCGGTCAACTTAAGAGTTTTTCCAAAATCCTTTAGAAGTGAACCTCTTTTTGATTAGTGAAATAAGTATTAGATCTGGTTCCTAGATAGGAACTTACTGAGTACCAAATCAGTACTAGAATATCTTTTGTTTTATGTTGATCTCAGGTACCTGCTGAAAATAATTTATGCTTTTGAGTGAAAATTAGTAGGATAACTAAGATATGGGCAAAGTAGAAAGTTATATTTCGCGTATTCTTTTAGTTTCCCAGCTTTTTCTAAATTGCTATATATTACGCTTCATTTTTGGCCAGGATTTTTCAACATTGTGGCTGTTCATGCAAGTAATTCCGTTTATTCTTCTTTTCTGTCCATTTGTTTGCTGCAATTTTTTGTAACTCAGAGGCACTCTGTGATGTATCTTCAATTTATGAGTCGTGTCTCTTTCAGGTTATGCCTACGGATACAAGTTGTATTTATTTTTCCTACTTTTTTTTCTTGCCTCTTTCCTTATTTCTTTCTCAAGAACAGGGGATGGTCCTGTCCAGTGATTTCAACTACTTCATGGTTTAGAATTGCAAGGTTACAAAGTAATATCTAAATATTGGCTGCACTCATGGCATACGACATTTCTCTAGGTTTTTGAGCATATTAGATAAGTAAGTCAGGTAACTCACCAATATCTCAATAGGTCTGAAAACCTTGTGGTGGTAAAGAATGTCACGCTTTTGATATATCTATATGTTTTTTCTTTATATTCTGAGTTTGTTATTACAAAAAAATATTGCTATAGGTTACAAGTAGCATAAAAAACTTGGAAAAACAAGCAGCGCGACTATTTCAAGATTTAACCACGTACTCCTATTCTTTTTAGCCGTGATAGCTTTTACATTGCTTCTCAAATTTCTTTGACCTTTTTGCAAGTAAATAACAGCCTCCGGAAAGTGTAACTTTGCATAATATAGCTATGTGAACATATTAACGTCATTTCCTGCACTATCTTCGCTTCTTTCAACTACTTCTCATATTCTAGCATTGTAACATTTTTAGTGCATTTAAATTTCATGGTATTTTTTTTAAATTACACTATAAAGTTTTAATTCCCCCATTTGTTTACTGAGGACTTCCCTTTGAGTTTTTATTTTGCAAAATCAAGTTCAGAGCTGAATCTTAAGGCAAGTTTGACTAAAACTTTATGCTTGAGCCATCCATTTGTTGACTCCAGATGCAATTTGCTTCTTTTTAAGTTTTTTTATAATTTTTCATCAACTTTAGAAGAAGACAGCTATTTTCGTGTAAACAAAAATTATTCTAAGAATTTACATTTGGTAAAATCATAAAGCTAAAATGTTAAATATGTTCATTAGACATTGTCATATGTTAAACTTTACCTAAAGATAGCAACATAGAAATTTTCTTTATGTTCCGGACTTTTTGATGAGCTTTTATTGTGGGTCTACTGGCTTTTTTATCTTTTCAGTTCACGAGAAGTTTTGTTCACACTTGGTACTTGGTAATGAAAATTAGATTCTGCAGGTTTCTTAATCAGCTTAACTGCATGAACTCATGTTGGTTCAGACCTCTTTCTGCATATGTGTATGTTTGTGCTCTCTCATCTTATTTCTGTTATGTTGCTGTTTTTCATGCGAGAAGAGTTCATCGCTGAAGCCTCATGTCTCTGGGATGTGTAGTCCAGCAGTATAATTAAACTGACTGTTCACTAATTTGTATACTCAGATAAATCCTTATTATTAACACAAATATTTTTATTTCTTGAACTCTGCCCACCAGTCCTTTAATTCGCGGTGAAACAAAGGAGAAGAGGCTCCCAAATTGGATTGCTATTTTTGGTGAATTGAAGTTGGTATTGTAAGATATATGGATTTATATCTAGATATATGGACTTATATCTACACACATATGAACAATATATGGATAATTATATGTTATGTGCTATCTTTTGGTTTGGCCTAATTATGTGGTCTTATGGACATTATGTTAAGGGGGCCAATGTATTGTCATACTAAAGTGTAGGACTAATGTGTAGATACCCAAAAGGATAACCTTAGTTTATGATGGGCTAACTAAGGTTACATAAGTAACTATGGTTACTTGCTTGTGACTCTTGAGTTATGTAACTCTTGCAAGACATAACTCAAGACATAACTCTTGTCTTGTAACTCTTGTCTCTTGGGTTATGTAACTCCTAGAGTTATAAAGTGGGGTTATGGTTCCCATTCTAGTGCAAGACAAGTTCTTCTTCCTCCCATTGAATCAAGAACTCAAACAATCCATTGTCTTGCAAATAGGGTGGAAAACCATAAGCCAAATTTTGATAATTGTCATAACACTATTATTGTGAACCTTTTCATATATTGTTGAGTATTGTGGATACATTCTTGTGGGGACAAATATACTTCAAGAAACTTGAAGGAAGGCTAAAGGAGTTCACAACAAAGGACAATCATCAAAAGGAGGCTCAACATTTCCACATATGGATTCAGGTTAGCTTCCGCTCATGTAGTTTATATATCCGAATTATTCAATATGAAGGTTGTTGTCTTTAGTAGGAATCATAATCCTGACAATTGGTATCAGAGCCACCCTTCAATTTTGGATAATTTGGATGTTCATAAGGTTCATGTTATATTAGGATTCATGTTAAAGTATAATTAGAATTTTGTTTATGAAATTCTACCATGAAATAGCATGATAGCATGATCTTATGAATGTTATGATTTGATTCAGTTTGATATTTTTATATCATGATAAAACGTTGTATATAGCATGATTTAGTTGGTAAATAACATGTTTTCATGTTTAAAGATTCATGTTAAAAATCATGTTATAATTCAGAAAAAGTATACACTGTACAATCGATTGTATACACTCCAGTGAGATGAAATGCTTTTAAATTATACCTGACAATCGATTGTCTGGATTTGACAATCGATTGTCTGGTCCAGTAACTTAGAAAATTTTTTTCCTTGTTACATCCAGTGACTTAAAATTTTCAGAAAAAACCAAACAATCGATTGTCTGTGTTGACAATCGATTGTCTGGTCCAGTAAAGTTTAAGAAAAAACGTTTCAACTCTCTTAAGTTTCAGTGAATGTTAGTTGTTTTATAGTCCATCAATTCTTATATATTATAGAATTGTCCAATTCAGTAAACAACGATTAATATTCAAGTGTTACACATCCAATCATGTAACACATTAAGTTGAGATTCATAAAATGGCTTAAGGAACTAAAGTTTATAGCATCTAATATTTTAGTTATTCAATTGAAGCACTATGTTGCCAAAGTAACCTCTATTGTGTAGATTGATTAATTTTAAAATATAAGATGACTGTGGATGTTAGTCTTCCATGCGTTTAACATCGGCCCAAAGGAAGGTGTTATTTGGCAGGAATTCGAACATTCTTGTGGTGGTAAATATGAGACGATTATTTGGTTTTCCATGTGAATATTAAATCGGCCCAAAGGAAGGTTTAATATTTGACAGGAGTTTATTGTCTATGTTTGATCACTACACCAAGAGTACCACTTACAAGTTGTTTTTCTGTCCAAAGACTAAAAACAATGTTGTGCTAGGTATCTTGTAATGGGAAATGCCTAATTTTGAATCTATAAAGTTAAAGTTCAAGTATTTGTAAGCATGTATTTAGTAATCCTTTTGTTCTATTTTCAGTAAATTCTTCTGCTTCTACGATCTCTGCCAATATCAATAGCATCCCTGTGCTTAACGGCACAAATTTTAAGGAATGGAAAGAGAATGTAATGATCGTTCTCGGTTGCATGGATCTTGACTTAGCACTTCGGACTGAGCAACCTACTCCTCTTGAGGATACATCCTCTCTTAATGAAAAGAGAGCGATGGAGAAGTGGGAACGCTCGAATCGCATGAGTCTAATGATCATGAAGCGTGCAATTCCAGAATCATTCAGGGGCACTATGAATGATGAACCTATTGCCAAAGTTTTCCTTGAAAACCTCGAACAGCGTTTTATTCAAAACGAAAAGGCGGAAACAAGTGCACTATTGAGTAAACTTGTTTCTATGAGGTATAAGGGCAAGGGAAACATTAGGGAGTACATTTTGGAAATGTCTCATCTTGCTTCGAAACTTAAGTCACTCAAGCTGGATTTACCTGAGGAACTGCTTGTGTACTTTATTTTGATATCTCTTCCGGCACACTTTAATCAGTTTAAGGTCAGTTATAACTGCCTGAAGGAGAAATGGACTCTTAATGAGCTCATTTCACAATGTGTGCAAGAAGAGGAAAGGATTAAGCAAGATAAGACTGAAAGTGCTCATTTGGCATCTTCTTCTAAGGAAACTAAGAAGAGGAAAAATAAGGAAGTTGCGGTTGTAAGGCCCAAGATTAAGCAACATAAGGAACCTAAGGTTGAAATTACTGGATTAGGTTGCTTTCTCAGTAATGGTACTGATCATGTAAAGAGAGATTGTACCAAGTACCATGCCTGGCGTGCGAAAAAAAGGTACATTTCTGTCTCTTGTTTGTTCTGAAGTTAATATAATTTCGGTACCTAAGGATAATTGGTGGGTAGGTTATGCTGCTCACATAAGGATATCTATGCAGGGTTGCATGAACTGCCGAAAACCAAAAGATGGTGAAAGATACATCTATGAGGGTGACGGCATGAAGGTGCCAGTTGAAGCTATTGGCAAATTTAGGCTGTTGTTTAAAACTGGTTTTCATTTAGATTTGGATGAGACTTTTGTTGTACCGTCTTTTAGACGGAATTTAATTTCAGTTCCCCAATTGGACATATCCGGTTATAAATGTACATTTGGGGACAATAAAGTTAGTCTCTTTCGGAATTCAAATCTTATTGGTACTGGTGTTTTATCAACATTTGATAGCTTATATTTGGTTGAAACAATAACTTCAAATAAAGAAACTTTGCATACAAGTTTAATGGTACCAAAAGTTAACTAATGAGAATTCTATTTCACTCTGGCATAAACGTTTGGGTCTCATATCCATTCAAAGAATTCAGAAACTCGTGTCAGATGGAATTCTTGATTCTCTTGATTCCTCAAATTCGGAAATTTTGTATTGAGTGTATCAAGGGAAAACAAACAAACAAGAACTAGATTAGGTGCTAAGAGATTCGGACGTCTTAGAATTGATACATACGGATATTTGTGGGCCATTTCCTACTCCTTGTCGGAATGGTCAACAATACTTTATCACATTCATAGACGATTACTCTCGTTATGGGTACCTATATCTTATTCATGAAAAGTCCCAATCCATATTAAAAACCGTAGCTTATATTCTTAATAGAGTTCCAACTGCAGCTACAATAAAAAACCCCATATGAACTTTGGACTGGGCATAAACCCGGTATTCGGCATTTTCACATTTGGGGTTGTCCAGCTGAGGCAAGGCCTTATAGGCCGAATGAAAAGAAACTGGACGCTAAGATGGTTAGTAGCTATTTTGTTGGATACTCTGGAAAATTCAGGGGTTTTAAGTTTTATGATCCCACATCACGAACTATTTTTGAGACGGGAAATGCTAGGTTCTTTGAGGATATTGAGTTTGGGGGGTGGGGAGATAAATAAAGTTGTTAAAGACAATTGTCTTTGAGGAAGAACATGTGTCTTTCCCTCAAATTGTTGATCTTGGTCTTACTGACTCGGATCACACAACTCCGGTTCAAGACAATCTCGAAAATCTTCCCCATCAGGAACCTGATATAACTCAGGTATGTACACGACCTGATATAGCATACATTGTTGGGATGTTAGGCAGATATTTAAGCAATCCGGGTATGGACCATTGGTAGGCAGCCAAAAGGGTCATGAGGAACATACATAGAACAAAGGATTACATGCTTACATATTGGAGTTCGGACCAGTTTGAGATCATCAGGTATACCGACTCCAATTTTGCCATTTATGCTAATAACATATGTAACCATGGTTGCATATGTTAATAACAACAGTAATTTGACGAAAGAAAAACATAAGGACGTCAAATTTCGGGTTGTTAAAGAAAGAGTACAAAATGGACAATTGTGCATTAAGTACATAAGTACAAACTCCATACTAGCGGATCCGCTCACTAAGGGATTGACACCAAAAGTATTTCTTGAGCATATTGCTTGTATGGGTGTCAAATCAGATAAGGATTATGTATTTTAGTGGGAGTTTGTATTGCACATTTATGTATTGTTCATTATATTCAGAAATTCAGTAATTCAGTTATATCTGCGCAGATATTCAGTTTTAAAGTTTTTGTACTCTTACAGTTTAAGTTTGATCTCAATAAGGAGAACCAGTTGGAAATAGACATTCTATTGACCAAACTTTATGTTATTTCCATGCTACATACCTACACTTGATCCATGTCGTTGGTTATATTGATATACGTGATCTATGATTGGTTCTAGTTACGAATGAGTAACGACGAGCTCTTAGGTCCTATGTTGGTATGATTGATGGACCGGATTGTTCATGACAATTTTATTGTGATAGCAATTTTGTGCACTTAAGGTTTGTAACATATAATATTAAGGTTTGTACATATGTTTGTATATCTCGTCCAAGTGGGAGATTGTAAGATATATGGATTTATATCTAGATATATGGACTTATATCTACACACATATGAACAATATATGGATAATTATATGTTATGTGCTATCTTTTGGTTTGGCCTAATTATGTGGTCTTATGGACATTATGTTAAGGGGGCCAATGTATTGTCATACTAAAGTGTAGGACTAATGTGTAGATACCCAAAAGGGTAACCTTAGTTTATGATGGGCTAACTAAGGTTACATAAGTAACTATGGTTACTTGCTTGTGACTCTTGAGTTATGTAACTCTTGCAAGACATAACTCAAGACATAACTCTTGTCTTGTAACTCTTGTCTCTTGGGTTATGTAACTCCTAGAGTTATAAAGTGGGGTTATGGTTCCCATTCTAGTGCAAGACAAGTTCTTCTTCCTCCCATTGAATCAAGAACTCAAACAATCCATTGTCTTGCAAATAGGGTGGAAAACCATAAGCCAAATTTTGATAATTGTCATAACACTATTATTGTGAACCTTTTCATATATTGTTGAGTATTGTGGATACATTCTTGTGGGGACAAATATACTTCAAGAAACTTGAAGGAAGGCTAAAGGAGTTCACAACAAAGGACAATCATCAAAAGGAGGCTCAACATTTCCACATATGGATTCAGGTTAGCTTCCGCTCATGTAGTTTATATATCCGAATTATTCAATATGAAGGTTGTTGTCTTTAGTAGGAATCATAAGCAATTTTGTGCACCTAAGGTTTGTAACATATAATATTAAGGTTTGTACATATGTTTGTATATCTCGTCCAAGTGGGAGATTGTAAGATATATGGATTTATATCTAGATATATGGACTTATATCTACACACATATGAACAATATATGGATAATTATATGTTATGTGCTATCTTTTGGTTTGGCCTAATTATGTGGTCTTATGGACATTATGTTAAGGGGGCCAATGTATTGTCATACTAAAGTATAGGACTAATGTGTAGATACCCAAAAGGGTAACCTTAGTTTATGATGGGCTAACTAAGGTTACATAAGTAACTATGGTTACTTGCTTGTGACTCTTGAGTTATGTAACTCTTGCAAGACATAACTCTTGTCTTGTAACTCTTGTCTCTTGGGTTATGTAACTCCTAGAGTTATAAAGTGGGGTTATGGTTCCCATTCTAGTGCAAGACAAGTTCTTCTTCCTCCCATTGAATCAAGAACTCAAACAATCCATTGTCTTGCAAATAGGGTGGAAAACCATAAGCCAAATTTTGATAATTGTCATAACACTATTATTGTGAACCTTTTCATATATTGTTGAGTATTGTGGATACATTCTTGTGGGGACAAATATACTTCAAGAAACTTGAAGGAAGGCTAAAGGAGTTCACAACAAAGGACAATCATCAAAAGGAGGCTCAACATTTCCACATATGGATTCAGGTTAGCTTCCGCTCATGTAGTTTATATATCCGAATTATTCAATATGAAGGTTGTTGTCTTTAGTAGGAATCATAATCCTAATAATTGGTATCAGAGCTTTGTACTTAATAACATTGCCCCCTAAATCCCTTTTGTTTTTAAAAATCCATTTACAACCAATAGGTTTCGTACCTTCGGGCAACGTAACAAGCTCCCAAACGTCATTATCGCTCATAGACTTCATCTCATTATTCATGGCATCAATCCACTTTTGAGAGTTAGAACACTTAATGACTTGACGGAAGTTGATTGGATCATCTTCCTCAAGTCCAATATCACTTTCTTGTTCTTGGAGAAATACATAATAATCATATCTTCCCCATCAGGAACCTGATATAACTAATGAAAATCAAACTCAACAACCTCAAGTAACTGAAATGCCATTAAGGAGATCCACTAGAGAGAGGAGAAATGCAATTTCGGATGATTATTATGTATTTCTCCAAGAACAAGAAAGTGATATTGGACTTGAGGAAGATGATCCAATCAACTTCCGTCAAGTCATTAAGTGTTCTAACTCTCAAAAGTGGATTGATGCCATGAATGATGAGATGAAGTCTATGAGCGATAATGACGTTTGGGAGCTTGTTACGTTGCCCGAAGGTACGAAACCTATTGGTTGTAAATGGATTTTTAAAACCAAAAGGGATTCAGGGGGCAATGTTATTAAGTACAAAGCTCGTCTTGTCGCAAAAGGCTACACTCAGAAAGAAGGCATTGATTATAAAGAGACTTTCTCTCCAGTTTCATCGAAAGACTCTTTCAGGACTATAATGGCATTAGTAGCACATTTTGATCTTGAGCTTCATCAAATGGATGTTAAGACTGTTTTTCTCAATGGTGACATTGAGGAAACAATTTATATGGTGCAACCTGAAAACTTTGTTTCGGATGAATCAGAGAAGAAGGTTTGCAAATTAAAGAAATCCATCTATGGGCTCAAGCAAGCTTCTCGTCAATGGTATTATAAGTTTCATGCAGTCATTACATCTTTTGGTTTTGAACAAATATTGCTAATGACTGTATATACCATAAGTTCAGTGGGAGTAAGTATATTTTTCTGGTTTTATATGTCTATGACATACTGCTTGCCTGTGACGATATAGCATTATCACTTGAAACTAAGAAATTTCTTTCAAAGAAATTTGAATTGAAAGATCTTGGTGAAGCTTCTTTTGTATTAGGAATTCAGCTATAACGAGATCGCTCCAAAGGTGTTCTCGGTCTGTAACAAAAGGGCTATATCGATAAGGTTCTGAAAAGATTTGGCATGCAGGATTGTAAACCAGGCGACACCCCTGTTGCTAAGGGAGACAAATTTAGTCTCAAACAGTGCCCAAATTATAATTATGAAATTTCGGAAATGTAGAAGACGCCTCATGCTTCGGCGGTAGGTAGTCTGATGTATGCTCAGGTATGTACACGACCTGATATAGCATACATTGTTGGGATGTTAGGCAGATATCTAAGCAATCCGGGTATGGACCATTGGTAGGCAGCCAAAAGGGTCATGAGGAACATACATAGAACAAAGGATTACATGCTTACATATTGGAGTTCGGACCAGTTTGAGATCATCATGTATACCGACTCCAATTTTGCCATTTATGCTAATAACATATGTAACCATGGTTGCATATGCTAATAACAACAGTAATTTGACGAAAGAAAAACATAAGGACGTCAAATTTCGGGTTGTTAAAGAAAGAGTACAAAATGGACAATTGTGCATTAAGTACATAAGTACAAACTCCATACTAGCGGATCCGCTCACTAAGGGATTGACACCAAAAGTATTTCTTGAGCATATTGCTTGTATGGTGTCAAATCAGATAAGGATTATGTATTTTAGTGGGAGTTTGTATTGCACATTTATGTATTGTTCATTATATTCAGAAATTCAGTAATTCAGTAATTCAGTTATATCTGCGCAGATATTCAGTTTTAAAGTTTTTGTACTCTTACAGTTTAAGTTTGATCTCAATAAGGAGAACCAGTTGGAAATAGACATTCTATTGACCACACTTTATGTTATTTCCATGCTACATACCTACACTTGATCCATGTCGTTGGTTATATTGATATACGTGATCTATGATTGGTTCTAGTTACGAATGAGTAACGACGAGCTCTTAGGTCCTATGTTGGTATGATTGATGGACCGGATTGTTCATGACAATTTTATTGTGATAGCAATTTTGTGCACCTAAGGTTTGTAACATATAATATTAATGTTTGTACATATGTTTGTATATCTCGTCCAAGTGGGAGATTGTAAGATATATGCATTTATTCTAGATATATGGACTTATATCTACACACATATGAACAATATATGGATAATTATATGTTATGTGCTATCTTTTGGTTTGGCCTAATTATGTGGTCTTATGGACATTATGTTAAGGGGGCCAATGTATTGTCATACTAAAGTGTAGGACTAATGTGTAGATACCCAAAAGGGTAACCTTAGTTTATGATGGGCTAACTAAGGTTACATAAGTAACTATGGTTACTTGCTTGTGACTCTTGAGTTATGTAACTCTTGCAAGACATAACTCTTGTCTTGTAACTCTTGTCTCTTGGGTTATGTAACTCCTAGAGTTATAAAGTGGGGTTATGGTTCCCATTCTAGTGCAAGACAAGTTCTTCTTCCTCCCATTGAATCAAGAACTCAAACAATCCATTGTCTTGCAAATAGGGTGGAAAACCATAAGCCAAATTTTGATAATTGTCATAACACTATTATTGTGAACCTTTTCATATATTGTTGAGTATTGTGGATACATTCTTGTGGGGACAAATATACTTCAAGAAACTTGAAGGAAGGCTAAAGGAGTTCACAACAAAGGACAATCATCAAAAGGAGGCTCAACATTTCCACATATGGATTCAGGTTAGCTTCCGCTCATGTAGTTTATATATCCGAATTATTCAATATGAAGGTTGTTGTCTTTAGTAGGAATCATAATCCTAACAGGTATACCTTTTTGGTACTCATAAATGTCATGTACTGAGTGAAAAGGTTTGCGATTCTTGAACTGCTTCATATCAAATTTGAACTCTACAGTTGATTTGAAGTTCTCACTTGAATGATATTTGCTCAATGTTTAAGAAAAACTATAATCTACTAACTGTGAAGCCACTGTTCCTACAAGTTCAAATGAATAACTTTATTTTATTAGATCATGACATCATTCTATCATATGCACTTAATAGTAGGCCTGAGATTGGATGTATAGCTCTTTTCTTTGTAATATTTTATTCTAATGTCATTGTCCTCTTGCCCTTCAGAAAGAAAAGAAGAAAACCAAAAAGACTGTGCTACAACATACAGACAATAAGAATATTACCTGATGGTTTGTATTATGCATATGTGCTACATCTTACTTTCACCAATTCAGATGATTTGTATTACACACGTGCTAAGACTTATTCTACTATTGCATTTTTTAGATCAGCTTATTGTAGCGGATGTAAGGCAAAAATTTCTGCTTCCTAAGAGCGCAAAAACTACCAGGGACCTAATACAACTTGTAGAATTGCAGCAACAAGAAGAATTACATATTGATTTCGATGCTTGCACAATATATATTTTAGATTCGTTTCATTCCATTTGACTTTTGATGCAACTTAAAAGTTAATCAATTGTGTTCTTAGTTTTGCAACATTTTAAATCAGACTAAATGGTATTTGTTCAGATCTATTTCATGATCAGCGAAAAAAAATTCTATACTTTAAATAAAAAACTAATAAGGTTTTGGGCCCGGGCTCAGCCCAACTGTCTCCAACTAGCCTACTTAATAAGGGGCAGTTGAGGAGCTTGGGGTCGTCAGGGTTATTTTGATAAAATTGCAATTACTTTGTCCTTTAACTATGTTGTACTTAGTGCTACAGTGTGTATACCTTTTCTCATGTGGCCTTTTTTCATATGCATTTGTCACGGATGACTCTTACGTGGGCTCCATTACCCGCCTTTAATATATGAGTATTATGTACAAAAATATATTTTTGGCTACCTAATGTACTAATTAGTTTCAGCCTAACAGTTCTATATTCTGCCCAAAATAAATTCTGCGCGCTCGGTTTCAAGTTTATGTCACTGTGCTTAATAGTTTACACTTTCTAAATTCTGGCCTCCCTCTTAATTTAACCTCTGCGTGTGTGGTTTAGGGCCAAAAATAGCAATTAGAGACGCTGCTAGGATTGGAAAAGAGGTGGAGAACGGGATGAATCAAAGGACAGCAGGAAGAGGGAGGCCGTCCGGTACTGATGGCTCTGATTTCTCCTACCGCATGGTCGTCGATTCAAGTACTCTCTCCCCCCTTTTCCATTTTCCCAAATCCCTTTCTCTTTCTCTCTCTTTTTCTGTTTGATATTCTTAATTATTAATTAAATATTTTTCTGGTAGGATACACGAAAGTTGCAAAGGCAAAGTCTCGTCTTGCCAAATTGATCTTCGCTCAGGTTTGTTAGATTGAATTTCTGTTATTATTGCATAAAAATCTCTGGTTTAATCAGATTGGTTATTTCAAGGCTATTTTTCTGATGTTTAGACTAGGTTAAGATAATCTGAATAAGTTAGTTGCTCATTAAGATATTACTAATTCATCAGCAAGATCTGGATTAGAAATTTGCCACCGTGAATGTAGTATCTTTGTGGAGTAGTTTATAAACTTGTATCATGTAATGCAGGCAGTCACTCAATTGTTGATAGCAGTTAATATATTTATGTCATTATCAAAGAAGGAATCTCCGGATGGAGTTTCTGTTTCTTCTCTAGCAATTGGCTTGGTCTCTGTTCTGGCAGGGGAACTAGGTTTGCTACTGGATCTCATGGACCTAATTGTTGTGATTTTTCACCTCTTAATGAAAGACATTTTCTCTTGGTATATTTAGGTCGAAAAAGAAGCAGATCCAACTTTTTGAAGTTTTATGTCTTTGGGTCATCCATGGCGATCCTGCTGTCAGTGGCATATCTTGCTATGACCAATCTCTCATTGGAGGTATGGTTATTTGTTAATTCATTCTCATGAGAAAGATGCTACTAGTTGTTGTTATTGACAGAAAGTTATCGATGACATTGCTTTATACTTAATTATGCGGAATAGGGACCTCTCGATTCGTTGGTATGATTGAGTTAATATCAAAATTGCTGCAACAAATGTAGTTGTTTTACTTATTTCAACCTTCCTGTTGCTTGCTAAATGCTAACACAAGAAATTTGGGACATGAGCAACAAATGTCAAGGTTGTCTGTGATTTTATTCAGCAGTATGCACCCCGTTTTCAAATCTGGAGTTCTGTATCTGGCTATGAAAATATGTTAGGCCCTGCAAACTAACATGCTTATACCTTCTGATGATAGAATTTGATCACTTTTAAGTTCCAAAATTGCCTCTCTTTTCTTCTTTGACGGCTCATGACATTATACTGCAATTTGGATTTTGGACACCGACAATTTGGTTAGCCCGGCCTCATCCCAAAAGGGGTGTGTGTGGGGAGGGCGGGGGCGAGGGGGGGGGGGATTAGAAAAGGGGGGGACGATTGTTTGTTTTGTTCTGTTCTTTTTTCGCTTTTGGATAATGGATTATTTAATTGGTTCAGAGATAGAATTAAGGGTGTCTGACATTTATCGAAAGCGCTGCAATTTATAAAAAGAGATTGCATATATCCCTATAGCTCCTGAAATGAAGATAAGAACTCAAGAAAAGGTATCTAAATAGTAAACATCCTTCAGTTTTTTCTTCCAAAATCTAGTCAATGCATATATAAGTACATGAAATGCTTCCTCTATCTCTATGTACTCAAACACCTGCTGTTTCTTTTTCTCTGCACCTGTAATCTGCATCACATACTTTCTCTTTTTTTGTTTTATTTTGGTATGTGACTTTGATAAAGAGGTTTTCAAGTGTGAAGACGATTTCTTCTCCATTATTACTCTGAAATCCTGGATAGGCTGTTGAACGTATGTTTTGGGAAGTCGTTGCTGCTGAAAATTTAGCAAGCGAAGCACCAGACTGGTGTATGAAGACTTAATACATGAAGTAGTGAAGAAAACAAATAATTAAGTAAAAAGGTTCCCTCAATGTTTCTTGCTGTCGGTGTTTCTTCACTTTATCTCTAAATTGGAGTAGGCACACAATGCTTGATTTAGAAGGATTCATACGTAGCCTAGGTTGGGTTCATTTTATCTATGATGTTTTATGTTTCAATAGGTGCAGCTGTTGCTGCATGATAAGTTATCACATGTAGCAGAATGCACTTGCACCTGACTTTACGAGATACTACCAGCACTCTTTATCAAAAAAAAAAAAAAAAAAGAAAAGGGATACGACTGGCACTGATGTAGCAACATTCTCTTGGGGACTCGAATGCACAATTTTGGCTGAAAGAGTTATATGGATATCAACATCCAATGAAGAATTAGAGAACCTAGATTTACCTGGATGATCTTTAGGTGGCACTTGATTGTTGAATTCCTTAACTCAAGATTTTGAAGTTGTGGTTTCAAGGTGTATTTGAAGTAGTTTCTCTAAAATCTTCAACAACAGCTCACAAATTTTCAACTTCAACAAACTCCTTTACCAAAAGAAACTACAGCTTTCAACACAATTTCAACTTCCACCAACTTCTTGTTCCAATTTCTATTTCAAAAAGGTTTCTTCTCAACTTCCACTTCAACTTCAAATGTTGCCCAAACGGCTTCTAGAATCGTAAGAAGCAGAACTTATATTTCCTTAAGTTTGTAAGAGATGTTTTTCTCCATTTACACTGGATGATTTTTTACTTTTGCGAAAGACAATAGTATATACTTAACATAGCAGTTAGAAAGTGCAGGTAAATATGTACAAAGGGATATCATAAGCATCGATAGAGCCCCCCCAAAAAGACCCTACCCTATTCTTGTAGGTATCCATGATTTCTTTGATGGATTCTGCATCATTTCAGACACTTATTTGCTGCAGTCATATATTTGACTTGATCTTGTGAATGGGTTGAGTTTGTTTACAAAGCATCTTAAGTTCCTTTCCCGCCAAATAGTCCACCAAATGCACTTGGGGCGGGGGGTTGCTTGTGTTCCACCATTTATATTGACATTCTTTATCTTGAAACTGGTAACTTTCCATTTATATTGACATTCTGTAATTCCCCTTCTGATCCAGCTCCTCAAGGCTTCTGCTATTTATCCAGGCATGAGCCAATGTAATCCTGGGATATTCAAAATAGTTTCCAAAGTAGGCTGGTTCTGGAAAAGTGTAAGAACCTGTGGTTTATATTCCCTGATTGCTCACCACAAAGGTAGCACCTGTTACATAAATTTAGGCCCCTTCTCTGTTGGTTGTCTTGACTTAGACATACCTCTCCAGCTACCAACCATGGGAAACAAGCAGCTTTGTATGTAGCTTTTTTCTTCCATATTCTTTTCCATGGCCTACATGAGTTCTGTTGTGTGCTTCCAGCGAGTACCTTGTAGTAAGAATTGACTGAGAACACTCCATCTTTTCCTGCCTTAATGCAATTCTGTCTTCATTATGCAATAACTGCTGAAAAGGTTCTAAAGTTGCAAAAAATTCAGTCACTCTATCCAGTTCCCAATCGTTAAAATTCCTTCTGAAATATATCCTCTATCTATGTTTCTCTCAGAGAAGCCACGGAAGCTTCCTTGTATTGGGCAGGGTTGTAAATGGCGCTCGCTACGGCGCTAAAGGCGTGTAGCGAGGCGAGGCGAGGCTTTAACGCCACAAAGGGCACTGTTGCATTGCGAGGCAGAATAGCGCGCGCCACAACTTCTGTGGCGAGCGGCGAGGCAAGGCGCGTGGCGATGCGAGGCGTCGCTATTTTGATAATACAGAAAAATTAAAACACAGCAGCGTCCTTCAGTTGCTCCAGTCGACAAAATTAGGGTTTCACTCCATCTTCTTCTTCTTCCATCGTCTGCGACAGCACCAGCCAGGTATGTTCTTCACTTCTTCTTTCTTCTTTCTTCTTTTCTCTTTCTCGACTCGACCAGACTCTGTTTTTCTTTCTTTCTTCTTTCTTCTTTTCTCTTTCTCGACTCGACCAGACTCTCTGTTTTTCTTTCTTTCTTCTTTCTTCTTTCTTCTTTTCTCTTTCGCGACCAGCACTGTGTGCTCTGTTTTTCGCGACCAGCACTGTCCAGTGCTCTGTTTTTCGCGACCAGCACTGTCCAGTGCTCTGTTTTTCGCGACCAGCACTGTCCAGTACTCTGTTTTTCGCGACCAGCACTGTCCAGTGCTCTGTTTTTCGCGACCAGCACTGTCCAGGCAGCAGCAGCAACTCTGTTTTTCGCGACCAGACTATGCTCTGTTTTTCGTCTTCTTTCGAAGAGCACCTGCACAAGATAAAACAAGAAAAATTAATCTGCAATTCTGCTAAGTTGCTTAAATTTATTTGATTTATTGCTCTATTTTTCTATAAAACAGCGCTGAAAATTGATTTGGTTTATTGCTTTATTTTCTTTAAATTCTTTATTTGATTTATTGCTATATTTTTCTATAAAACATCACTGAAAATTGAAATGGCGTCATCCGATAATAGTAAACGAAGTGATATAGCTTGAAATTATGCTATACAAGGCCCGTCAAGAACTGCAATTAAATGTTTGTTCTGTGGAAAAACATATAATGGTGGGATAACTCGTCACAAGCAACATTTGATCAGTGGATTTAAAAATGTAATATAATGTCCCCTTTGTCCGCTCGAGGTTAGGGAGGAAATAAAAGCTTTTGTTGAAAAGAAAAATTTAGTAAGAACTCAAATGAGTTATGAAGCATCGGTGAATTCCGTGAATCTAATTGATGAAGATGATGAGATGGATGAAGAAGGTGAAATGGGACCTTTCCCCCTAAAAGGCACTCTCAATCTAGTGGGTCATCTACGGCACGTTCGGTGGCAAAAGGCCCTATCAATCTTTATTACTCGGCAAAACAACAAGAAAGGGGAAAATGTGAAGAAGGTTCGGGTAAAGATGTCAAGAAGACTTTGAGGGATCGCGCCGTCAGTGTCTTTGCATCATGGATGTACGATGCAGGCCTTCCTTTCAACTGTGTCAACTACAAAACTTTTGATAAATTCATTGAGGATGTAGGACAATATGGCCCGGGGATGAAGCCTCCTAGCTATCATGAAGTTAGAGTAACTCATCTTAAAAAGGAGGTGAAGAAGGTAGACCATATTATTGAGGAGCATAAAGTGGAATGTACTAAGTTTGGTTGTTCCATTATGATGGATAAGTGGACAGCACGGAATGGGAAAATGATCATAAATGTGTTGGTGAACTCTCCAAGAGGGAGTGTTTTTCTTGAATCTCACAATGCTAGCAACTCTTCTACGGATGGAAGCAAAATGTACAACTTGTTTAGAAATACTATTGATAAAATTGGAAAGAAAAATGTTGTACAAGTTGTTACAGATAATGCTAGTGAGAATGTTAGTGCGTGGAAGATGATGGAAGCTATCTATCCAAACATTTATTGGACTCCATGTGCTGCCCATTGTATCAACTTGATGTTTGGTGACATATTCAAGGAACACCCATATGCTTCATGTAACTTTAATATAATTATCTTTCAAGCCTTTAACTTTTTTATACTTATATCCTAGCCTTTAGTATTAAACTATTAATTTAAAAATTGCTATTGTTACTTTTACAGTTTTTGCTAAGGCCGTCAAGATATATGCTTACATCAGTCAGAGGCCGTTGTTGTTGAATTTGATGAGAAAATTCACACAAGAAAGAAATTTGGTGAGACCGGCCAAGACTAGATTTGCAACGGCTTTTTTAACTTTGCATAGTTTTTACTTGCAAAAGGGAAATTTGAGAAAGCTAGTTCTTTCGACTGATTGGAAAGATAATAAATATGCAAAGGAAGCTGCGGGTAGAGAGGTTGCCAAAATTCTTATTGCTCCATCATTCTGGAATGATGTCATTCGGGCTCTTAAAGTTGGTGGTCCTTTGATTCAGGTGCTCCGTATGGTGGATGGGGAGAAAAGACCACCAATGGGCTATCTTTATGAAGCTATGGATAGAGCGAAAGAGAGTATTGCAGCATCATTTGATGGAGATGTTAGGAAATATGAATAAGTTTTTGAGATAATTGATAGCAGGTGGGACAAGCAACTCCATCGACCTTTGCATGCAGCAGGCCATCTGGATGCGAGAGAAATTGGAGCGTATTTGAGCATGTAAGAAGTAGATTTGTTATATTAATATATTCTATATTGTATTATTATTAGTACTTATTAATTAATCTGAATAACTTAATGCGCAGATTCACTCCAAGAAAAGGAATAGGCTTGAGCTATCGCGTCTCAATGATCTAGTGTATATTAAATACAATAGAACATTGAGGCGACGTTATGAAGCTCGCGATACTATTGATCCAATTTTGTTGGACAATATTGATGAGGCAAATGAATAGTTAACTGGAGCCCCCCAAAATCATGAAGATGAACAAGTGTATGAAGGAGATGATCTTGATTGAGGTACCGTTTCTATGGCCGTTGGAGTTGAGGAGAACATCTATGGACTTAGAGCGAGTTCTTCAAGTTCAACGTACAAGGGAAAGGGGGTAGCAAGTTCAAGCCGGTCCACCCTAATTGATGAAGTGTCCGAGGATGAAGAAGATGATAGCCAATATAATGCTATCAATTATGATGTTGTAGAATTTGAAAATCTTCAAGAAGAATAGATGTTGCTTATTTTATGAGTTTATGACTATCTATTGAGTTTTTAATTTTTAAATTGATATATTTATTATTAACATATTATTATGAGTTTTTAGTTTTATATATACATATATATATATATATATTGTTTTTTTTTATATTTTGTCGTCTCACATCAAAAAGGCGAGCGCTTCGCTGCGCGCCTCTCGCCTCACTGAAGCGACCCCTCGTCGCTATTTGTCGCCGCGCGCTATCAAAACATTGGTATTGGGGTTACAAAAAGTTCAGGGTACTGATCTTTCAGTGGAGGATCGTAGCCGTTCCATTTATCTCCCCATTTACACCATGGATAATTTTATTGCAATTTATGGTCTTTCTAGTCAGATTGTAGTAAGAATAGTTAATAATGCGAGTCCTTTTTCCACAGCCCTTTTCTGAGAAAGGGTAAAAAAGAGGCTATAACTCGAGTCACTAATCCACAGAGAGACCAAAGTATCTCAACATCCACATATCCTGGTTGTTTGTGACAATTATTGTTTGAAGGAAGGTAGATTTTTATGGTTCCTTTTACTCTATTTATGCCCAAAGAGAAAGGAAAAAGGAAAAAAGGTTCCACTTGTCTCTTCCTCTTCCTAATCACTCTGTTGTTACCCCTCCTTACTATCAGCTGCATCACCTGGTATTTCCTCTGTATCCTTTGTCGAAGATCCCCTTGTCGTGTTCACCCATTCCCTCTGTATCGTTTGTCGAAGATCCCCTGCTCTGTGTTCACCGGTCTCTTCATTCCCTTGTTCACTCTATGGTTGCCTCTTTTTAGCATCAAAGTGACCACTTGATAGTTCTATCTCATTGTCCATGAGGTTGGGAAAGTTGCTTTGACGGTATTCCAATTTTCGAATAGCTTTCTTAGGGGCTGATTGGTTAAGACGGAAGTAAAAGAATGGAATCAAGCAATAAGTACGATAACTTATTTGGAGTTCACATAACACTATCTTTACAGACAATCCACTTTTACCCTCCTTCAGAACTTGTCAAACCACTTGGAGTGTTCCTCTCTCATTTGCAAGAAGTTAGTTGTTCCTTTTGATTTTATGTGATTTTGCTTAGTACTTCCTTTTGATTTTTGTTGATTTTGCTTGTTTCTTTGATTTCTTGCTGTCATTTGGGCTTGGTTAAAAGTAATCTAAAGATGTTATTTGTGTATTTGCTTCTGTCTTTGATTTCTTGCTATGATTTGGGCTTGATTAAAAGTAATTCTAGTGATGTTATTTGTGTATTTGCTTCTTTCTTGGATTTCTTCCTATTATTTGGGCTTGATTAAAAGTAATTCTACTGATGTTATTTGTGTATTTGCTTCTTTCTTTGATTTCTTGCTATTATTTGGGCGTGATTAAAAGTAATCTAATGATGATGTTGTTTATTTGCTTCTTTCTGATTTCTTGCTATAATTTTGGCTTGATTGAAAATTACTCTAATGATGTTTTTCTGTAGTCTTTTCAAAATTTTACAAGTTTGGAGGCTATAAAGATTGCAGCTGTCCTACTAGGTAAGCCTCATATTGCAAAGCTGGTTCTCATCATATGCCGCATACGATTAGTGTATTAACCATGTCCTTCTCTCTGCAGGATTTGTGGTACAATTTTTCGCTGTTGGTACAACCATATCTCTTATAAAAAATATGGCTCCTCCTAAGATGGCTTCTTGATTATTAGTGTATCTCTGGTGTTATTCCTAATGTCTTTGACTGACTGAAGAGGTTTCTTATATGCTTCTGATTCGATGGAGATGCTGCTGTAAGTTGTCTTTATCAATGCAATTTTTGTAAGCTTCTCTGAGTTAACATTATCGCTTGAGCTTTTGACATGTTCAACCATAGATCTTTAGTGTATCCGTCCAGTTGTACCTAGCCTTTGGTTTTTTCTTTTCCTTCTCAGTGAATCTTAGACCTGTTTTCTTTTTTGACCATTTGCTAATCTATGTTGCTAGTTACTTTTTTTAGGCTATCTTAGACCTGTTTTCAGTGAATCGCTGTTTGCTCAGGCAAAAAAGATATTACTGCATGATGCATAAATAGTTTAACCTTGTATTGCGGGAATTCACTATGCTAATTACAAATACTACAGGTTAACTTTCTGAAAAAATTGCTCAGTAAATTTGTGCCTTGTTCTGCCAGCAAGTAATTAAATATGAATCAAATGTACATTCTGGTTTCTTTTTTCCCTTTTCACCTTTGTTCAGATCATATAAATACATGAGCGTAACTATAGTGTAGCATGCCATTTGATAATTGATGCAAACAAAGTTGTAAAGCGCTGGTAACAACCTGATGGCACTCTTTGTCTCGAGGGCCCCTCTGCTCTCGAAAGCTACTGGAAGAGGAGAATTATTGGACAGAGTTGGCTGTCCATGTGCCTAAATTTTTAAACGCAAGTTAGAGATTGGGTCATGCGTAAGATATGGCCTATTCCTTAGGGCAGATAACACCAAAAAAGGTAAAGTTTTTTCAGATTTTGCAAAATATTGAAAGTTCAGTAGTTTTATACGAACTGAAACACTTTCCTTGGCGTTTGGTTGAGAAATAGTTCTTTGAAAAAAATAGAAAAAATATTTCCATTTTGCAGCAAATGAACGGTCCAAATCATAAAATAGAATAGTCATCAAATCCTAATGAACGCCTCATAGGAAACCTTATTACCCTCAATGTTTAAGTTTGATTTAATTATACTTAGTATACTAAATTATCAATTTTATACTAAAATTAATTAAGGGTATAGTTAATTGTATATTTTTTACTCCTTAATTAAAAGAATCTGCACGTTTCTCTCTCCTAACCCTTCCTTAAGTCCCACACGCGTTTTATCTATACCCACGTTCTTTTTACCATTTTTATCTTTCTGAAACAAAATTCTCCATCTAAATTCACGGAAAATTGAATTAACCCTTCAATAAAGTTGGTTCCTCATTTTGCTCCAGTTGAAGTTCAATCAAATCTTCAAAGTTTATACACAGATTTACCTTCAGCTTCAAATTTTCTCAATGAAGAAGAACAAACCATCAAAGAGACAAAAGAGCAGCAATTCCACCATTGACATCCATTAAAAAGCTTTGAAGCTTTGAATTCAAATTTGGGTTTTCAAAAATCATTATTTGTTTTGATTGGGTATTGTTGAAAATAATTGGGAATATGTTTTGGAGTTTATATCTCAATTTTGAGGGGTTTTGGTGAAGATTAGACTTGGTTTTGACTGAAATTCAAATAAAAACTCGAAGAAGAAGAAGAAGACATATTGCAAAAATTGTAGATAAATTGTTGAAAAATTATTGATAAATTGTAGACTATTTTTTGCAGAAGATTTTGTAGAAGTTTTAGTCGTTTTGAATTTGTGAAAACAGAAAACAATGCATCTATAATCAGAATATAAATAATCTACAATTTATCTACAAAATATCTACAAACTGGATACATTGAATTTTAATATCTCAGTTCTCATTTCAATTGTAGCATAGTTGGCATTTTCGACATAATTGCATTTTCTGCAGAAGATTTATAGAAGTTTTAGTCATTTTTTATTTGTGAAAACTGAAAACAAAGAAACTATAATTAGAATACAAACAATCTACAATTTATCTACAAAATATCTACAAATTGGGTACATTGAATTTTTATATCCAAATTCCCATCTAATTGTAGCATAATTGTGATGACACAATTACATTTTTGCAGAAGATTTGTAGAAGTTTTAGCCATTTTTTATTTGTGTAACAGAAAATAAAGCATTTA
Organism: Nicotiana benthamiana; assembly: GCA_034376525.1. Taxonomy (NCBI): domain Eukaryota; kingdom Viridiplantae; phylum Streptophyta; class Magnoliopsida; order Solanales; family Solanaceae; genus Nicotiana; species Nicotiana benthamiana. The sequence goes on along the minus strand of CM067325.1, from coordinate 49,831,708 downwards.
CAATCAGAATACAAATAATCTATAATTTATCCATAATTTCACAATAGTTTATACACAGTTCAAATAAAATCAAAGCGATAAAAAGCGACATTTAGCACATTAGGCTCAAACATGTAATAAAAATCAGATAATAAATAAAAGCCAAATATAGCAATTATTCTAAGCTCAAATTCTTGAACCCTGAACCAGAAGTTCTGGGTTCTTGTCCCTAGCGGAATCGCCAGAGTTGTCACACCTTCTTTTTCTACCCCTGGAGAGGGTGTAAGGGAGTTTTTTCAATTAAAGTAACAATAACTGAAACATGATTATTTATATTTATTCATAGTCTCCATGTGACATAATTTCTTGTGTCCCAAGTCACCGGGTTAAAACCCCGGATCGTGAAAGTTTGACTCTTATTTAGGGTCTGCGAACACAGAAATCCGGGTAAAGAATTCTGTTAACCCAGGAGAAGGTGTTAGAGATTTCCAGGTTGTGCGATTTTAGCACTGTCGTTCAACTATTATTATTGGCCTAATTATCTTAATTACATATTTTAAACATATTGTGCATCTTATTCCTTCTATCGCTTTTAATTAATTATTTGACCACTTTTAGGATTTATGAAAATTATTTGCCCGAGTCACTATTGTTTCACACTCATTTATTTTTTTTGCACATTGGGAATCATGTCACGGGAACCGTACCCATGATCTAAAATATGTTTAATTTATTAATATTTTTTTTTAAGTTGTAGCATGGTCTCATAAATGTACCCCGATTGGGGATTATGTATCACAACTACGTCATGTGAACCATACCCATAGCTATGACAATTTTATTATGGCGTGCCTAAAGCAGACTACGGATAATTATGAATATTAAGGGCCTAAAACATGCTACTAGTAAATATAGGCAAGTAACAAAGCGATAGATAATTAAAAGCTCAATTTCATAAACTTTAGCACCCGAGCCCCTTTAATCTAATTTGACGTAGTTCAACTGATGAATAGCAACCCAATTTCTATACTGATAAAATTATGTTCAACTATAACCAGTTCGAGTAAAGGAAAGCATATAGCTAAGCGAGCAAATTCAATACTATGAAGAACAATTACACAAACAACGAAATCATATCACCAAGCGAACAATTAATATTAATCTTGATTAAAACGAATAGAGGATGAAAGAATTGGAGGTCAATATAGCCGGAAAATTGAGTGTTTCATTGTTTTGAACTCAAAAATTTAACGAACTGCGGACGGGACTCGATGGGTGGTCGTCGCCGATGGAACTCTTGGAGTCGTTGGTTTCGGCCTGTAGAAGAAGAAGCAAACGGGTCCTGAAATATGAAAGAGAAGAAGCTCACGCTAAGGTTCTTGTGTTTTTCCGTTGAAGAAGATGACTCCCGAGGTCTCTCTCTATGAAAAAATAGCTGATGTATTCTCTAGGTCTTAGGTGTTTTGTCTAGGTCTAGAGTTATTTAAAGGTGAAGGGTTATTAGGAAATTAGGCTTTTTTTTGTGGGTTTAAGGGTATTGGGCTCAAAATGAGCTAATTCGAATGGAATTTTTACATATACAGCACATATAACAAACCTTATAACCACTCATGTTTAAGGTTAGTATTTATTACATTTAAGTATACCATGTTTCAATATATGTACCAAAATTGACTTTTAAGGTTTAATTACCAATGATTTATTAGGGGCTTTATTTGTGGAACAAAATATTTCCATATTTTCTTTCCCCACTTTTTTCTCTTTCTTCCAACAGATTTTTAACCTTATTAATTATCAAGCTTGCTAATTCTTATTAGCCGATATCAAAATTTCTCCTTCTTTTCTTCGTTTGCTTTGTGGCAGGTTGGAAGTGAGAGGGAGGAGAACTGGCTCTAATTTGTGTAAAAACATTAGAACTTTTTAATTTTTTATACTTTTGAATTAAAAGAAATAATTTTCTGTTGTTTTTGTGTGTGTTAAATTAATGAATTTAAACGAAGCGATATGGACATTGAAAATTCATATGATTATTCCAAATTGTTAGGATTTGAGGTTTAATTGTTATTATTATTAGTATTTATAGTGTGTAGGCAGAACTTATCCCTCAACTACAAAGATACATTTCAATTGAATATTATTTTCATGAATTAAGTGGATTAATAGTTGAGGAGCTTTAACGGTAAATGTTTTGGATATTTACTACCAATCTTCTGTATAGAATTTAACTCTATTGATAATGATAACATTTTTAAAGGTAACTACAATTACCTACAATACAAAGTTCATATAACTAAAAATATTGTAATTAATTGCTTAGATTCATGAAAATTAACTACAATGTTTTTTCTTTATCTACAACATTTTGTCTTTACCTATTATTCGATAACACATTTCGAAATCACTTACAGTACATTATAACTACAATAAGCAAACAGTTTACATTACTCAAGTATATTAGTTAACTTCTTTATTATCGTCAAAAGTATTACAGTTACACATCAAATTCCGATAATCTGGAATAACTAAAATATGTTGTGGAACATCCCATTTCGCTTCATCAGGAAGAGGATTAACTGGCAATTCATATGTAAGTAGTAGGCTCTTAGTTATGTAATACGGTGAGCAATAGTTGTCCGGCCTTTCATTCCTATGCCTTAATGATGCCAAAGCATGTGCACATGGAAGTTCATCAAGTTGGAATTGTCCACAGCTACATTTCTTATTTTCTAAACATACAATGTACCGCTTCACGCCATCTAACACGGTGTGTATATGATCTGTTGAAGCTCTCACCTACAATTCAAGATCAAAAAGAAAATAATAAGGTGTCAATAAGTTAACTATGTTAGCAACAATCAGTTAACTACAAATCAGCTACAAACAAACGGCATATAAACGTTAATTACATTTAACTACATTTGACTACATTTTTAAAACTCTCTGGAAATACTTCATATAACATTAACTACTATTAACTACAATTATCTACATTTTTAAAACTCTCCGAAAATACTTCATAACTACATTTAACTACAATTATCTACATTTTAAAACTCTCTGGAAATACTTCATAACTACATTTAACTACATTTAACTACAATTATCTACATTTTTAAAACTCTCTGGAAATACTTCATAACTACATTTAACTACAATTATCTACATTTTTAAAACTCTCTGGAAATACTTCATAAAACATTAACTACATTTAACTACAATTGTCTACATTTTTAAAACTCTCTGGAAACAACTTCAACATCTACTACTTTTTTTTTTCCTGCACCAAACAAGAATATATTTCCTTTAGTTTCTGGGATAATGTATTGTTATCTTCCAATTCTTTGTTGAATTTGTGCCCAATTGTAGACTGGAGAATTACGTAGCTTGCAGTCTCAACAACCAAAATGGCGTCAACTTCAAAATCTCTGAAACTGCCATAGTTATCCCAATAACCATTACATTTAAGCATTATCGGAATTTTTGACATTGTAGAATCTCCTTAATGGCAATCACGGAGGAACTACAAAATAGATGAATGTAAACATCCTCAGCAACAATACAATACAAGATGATGTCTGAAATTCAAGTGTAGATTGTCTCAGTTAGTAATCCGTAAAGAATTGCAGAATGATTGATTATGCTTGGAAGATATGTGCGCTAGAGCCTTTTCTGATCCACATAGAACTGCTTAATATGGAATATAGAGCACACTTACCGGCAGAAGGATGAAACTGATAAGTTCTCGCACACAGCTAAGCTTTTCCTCATAGTTATTACACCCATGTTATACCTGATTTTCAATAGAGGAATGAGAGCAAGATTTCGGTTGCAGGATGGAGGAGAGAATCGGTTCAGTGTAGAGGCGAGATTAGGAGCATTTAATATGTTACCTTAACTGATTTCACCTTTAATTGGTAGAAAATCAGTGATTAATTAGAAGCCATTAAGATAGGTGTTATTTTAGGCTACACTTTATTAAGAATCTATTTTCTACCTTAATTATCTGCGTTATTTTTGGATGGGAAATCAGCAAATATTCCGTTTGGAATATATTATGTAACAAAAACATGGGATATGAGGGTAATAACCAAACAATGCACAATAATGGTAATAAGGTTTGCTATATTGGATGTTTAGGTAAAAATCCCAATTCGAATTAGGCAAAACATTGGGCTTTAAAACTTCTAAAATTGTGATCCAACATCTTAATTAATTCCCTTTAATATAAGATAAAAATACTACACAATGTTAAAATTAATCTTAATAATTTAAACTAAACTATATTAAAACATGAAATTATTTTATTTTGTATATTTAGGATTATATACAGATGAAAATAAGGTATCATCTTTGTGTTTTTTTAAATTTATGGAAGATACATAAACTAAAATATTTTTATAATTTTTATTTTTGTGACGAAATAAAGTAAATGAGTCAAAATTTGTGAAATAACTATATTAGACCTAAACTAAATATTTATCACTAAAATATGTAAAATCTTGGGGAGAGTCAAAAATCACATGTCTACAACCATTATTCTTTTTCAACTTAGAGTTAGCATCAAAAGGAGTGCTCATAGATGCGACATCAAAATATTCAAACTTCTTAATGTTCTTGTGACAACAATATTGCATTTTCACTCCTTATAACTTAAACCCCTAATATTATATTTGCTTCACCTAGATCTTTCATATTAAAATTAGTAGACAAAAATAATTTAGTACTTTGCACAATATTTAAATTTGTACCAAATATAAGTATGTCATCAACATACAAACACAATACACAATTATTATCTACCACTTTAGTATAAACACATTTATCTACCTCCACTAAAGAAAAATCGTCTCTCAGTAAGACTTGTTCAAATTTCTCATACCATTGCTTAGAATCTTGTTTAAGGTCATAAAGAGATTTAACTAATTTACAAACTTTATTTTCTTGTTCAGGAATGACACAACCTTCAGGTTGAACTGTATAAATCTCTTGTTCTAAATTACCATTTAGAAAATCAGTTTTGACATCCATTTGGTGGATAAAAAGCTTATGTATTGAAGCTAAGATAATTAAAACTTGAATAGAAGAAATTCTAGTCATTGGTGCAAATGTATCAAAATAATCTATATTTGGTTTCTGAGAAAAACTTTTGGTTACTAACCGAGTTTTATATTTATGTAAAGATCCATCAGGATTAAATTTCATTTTGAAAATTCATTTATAGCCAATAGGCTTTGCACTAGGAGATAAATCAGTTAAAATTTATGTATTATTTTTTTTAATTAATAGAATCAATTTCAACTTTTATTGGCTCTTTCCAATATTTAGCATCTTAAGAAGATATAGCTTCAAAATAATTTGATGGTTCATTATCGACAAGAAAAATTTGAAAATCATTTCTATATGAAAAATATTCTTTCCTAGGTCTTTTGCTCCTTCTCAGTTCATCATTAGAGGTAATTTCACTATTCGTTTCAATAGGTGTATCAAAATTTTTATCAGGCAATGGATAAATTTATTCAAAGAACTCAGCATTCTCAGTCTCAATTATAGTATTGCAAACAAGCACATCACTTTTTGAAACAAGAAATCTATATGCATCATTATGTTCTTCATATCCAATAAGCATACAACTAACAGTTTTAGAACTTATTTTTGTTTTTTTAGGTTCAGGAAACAGAATTTTAGCAAGATACCTCTATACTTTAAAATATTTTAAGTTAGGTTTATAACCCCTCTATAATTCATACAAAGTTTTGCCAGTTCTTCTATGTGGTATTCTATTTGTAAATCATTTACAGATATACTAGCTTCACCCCACAAATTATCAGGAGCATTAGAACTAACTAACATAGAGTTCGTTATCTCTTTCAATATTCTATTTTTTCGTTCAGCTACTACATTTGACTCAGGTGAATAAGGTGAAGTTATTTCATGAATTATTTCATTCCTTTCGTAAAAATCATTTAAAGATAATATGCTCCACCTCTATCGGATCTAATTCTCTTGATTTTACTACTAAGTTATTTTTATACCTCATTTTTATAAGAAATAGCATTAAAAGACGTCATCTTTATTTCTAAACAAATACAACATAATATATCTAGAAAAATCATCAATAAATGTCACATAATAATTTTTAACACATCTAATCATAGCTGCTTTAAATCGTCTAAATCAGTGTGAATCAAGTATAATAATTCAGTTTCTTTATTTACAGATAAACAAGTCTTTCTAGTACTTTTAGCTTCAACACATATTTCACACTTGTTAATATTATTTGAGTCTAAACTAGATATTAATCCTAATGACTGTATTTTCTTTATATACACGACATTAACATGTCCTAATCTAGCGTGTCACAAAAAAATTGACTCAACCATATAAGCAGAAGAAGATGTATTTTTATTGCTGGTTAAAAAATATTAAGCACAAATCAACCATGGATACAATATCCGTTTCCCACAAAAATATCATTTTTGGTCAATACGACCTCATTGTTTTAAAATGAAACCTTCACTTAAACTCTTTCTAATAATCTCACAGAAATCAAATTGGTCTGGATATTAGGAACATGTAATACATCACTCAATGCTAGAGTTTTACAAGATGTGAGTTTGAGAGGAATTTTTCCTTTCCCGAGAATACGAGTTGTTCTTGAGTCACCAAGATAAATAGTTCATTCTCCTTCATTCACTTGGGTGTAAGACCAAAATTTATTTTTGTTTGCATAAACCTGCCTAATAGCACCAAAGTCTATAACCCTATTTCTCACATTAGCCATAGTATTTATTTGGGAAATAACTGCAACAACTATATTATCCATTTTAGTCAAATTTAATTTTGACTTAGGGAGATTGTCATTTATTTCTTGAAGGTTTTAATATTAACATTGGATATGTAATCATGTCTATTCACATACATGTGTTTTGACATTAAGTTTGCCAAAGTTGTGGATATAACAACATATTTGCAATACCATGGATATCTAGTAGGATAGCTGGAACGATAGCAACAGAGAAAACACCAAATTGGTAGCACCATAAAAAATTTCCGTAGTAGTATTACTTGCCATAATTTCTTAAATTGCAGGACAATTACACAGAAAAATAACAACAATAATACTGCAATAATATTTATGAGCGGAAATACATTAATTGACTTGAATCGTGCTGGACACTCTCCTAAGAAATCATTCCAGCAACGTAAAATGTTTTCCGAGGATTAAACAAACTCATCTCTAATTATTTAGAGGATACAAAAATAAAAAAAATATTAATAATAAATCCAGCAAGTTTGGAATGAGGAAATAAACACAGGTTATAAAAGAAATTGGAACACATAAAATGCTACACAACTTGAAAAAGAGAAGGACAGTAGTGATGATTACTAATCATTAGCAATCATGAGAGAACAAAGTATTTGTTGGTGTTTTTGGATGGTATAGGAAGTATATATTTATAGTTGTAGAATTGTATAAGAAGATGATAAGTGTTTATTTACTTGTAGAAAACATTCTTCGCCACCTACTTATGGTTTTGCCATTTGGTCATATATCTTTATGCAAAAGATCACATGATAGATATTTATGACCACTTGTAAAATTAAAACAACACATAACTATTTAAATTTTTTAAAATACTCCCACAATTCTCATACTAAACTGGGAATCGAACTTCAAAATGGAGACCATATTGTTATATCATTGATGTAATGTTTGAGGGCTATTTCAAAGAATAAGAGAGCGAAGCGCAGTTGAACTCTAACTTGCGAGGTAACCGAACTCTCTTAGATTAAGAAGTGGAGTTTTTCTAATTGTTCAGGAAAACAATTTTTAAGTTCTAAATCACATTGGGGATTAGTAGTACGAATTTAAATCCGGAAGAACATTTTTTCAAATACAATTCTTAATTTAAAGGATTGTTTGATTATTTACAGGTTTACGTTTTTAGAAGCCCTATAATTAGTAATGAGCATGGGAATAAAAATAGAAACTTCCAAGTAGATAAGTTAGAAAGTTATAGCCACCATTGATGGGCTTGCGGATAACTCTTAAACAAATAAAAAGGATAACGATAAACCAGAGATGGGGTTTTTGGTTAGGAAACATATGGTCTCTTGTTTCACCAATTTTTGTCTAAAAAGTTTAACTGTATGAAAACTATATACTGATCCTCTTCTATTATTTAATTAACGAAATTCCAATAAATGATGTATATGTGTCCACAGCAGCCTTTGACTAAAAGTTCAAACTTGTTAGTCTCGAATTGTTAGTTAATTGGCTATTCATGTGACATAATTTGACGTGGGCAAACCAAGTTGGCTGCTATGTTGATTTGGCTGGCTCCTAATTAAATAAAACAGAATTCTCGTCGGCAGTCAATAACGCCCCTATGGACCAAAAAAAAGCCCTTTAATTTAATCAGCTCGGAATGCCGAATGGATCTATACTTTACATATGCAAATCAAAAGGATTTGTTGATGCGTGTTTTCAGTTTAGTTGAAACTTGTGCCACCTTTGACACTTCTACCACTTGTTGGAGTTATTGGGCCACTCAAGCAGCCCAAACACAGCAGCAGCATATCCACAACATAAAGCAGCAGTCCAAGCCCAAGTTGTAATTAGCCTGTTATTTATTTCTGGCCCAATGGCCCAATATAGTGTATATATTTTCTGTATATACATTGATGTATAGGAGAGGTTCAAGAAGCTTCTTTTAGACAATTGTAATTTTCTTTACTGAAGAACAATAATGAAGTTCTCTCGGTTCTTCTCTCTCTCTCTCTTTTTCATCTGCAAATATTTTGTTCATGCATGGAAATCAATAATCTTTACATGGTATCAGAGCGGGGTTTATGATTCCGCTTGTCACGGACTTCGTTGCGATGTTACCCTCACCGATTTCCGTCAGAGCTTCTGTCTTCTCCAACGAATCTAGGTTTTTTCTCTTTTTCTCTGAATATCCTTCGGTGATTGTTGATTTTTTTGAGTTTTCTGAGTCTAATACTTTTTCTCGTCATCTCAAACATAGGAGTCAGTCCTAGGAGCACTTAGGGTTTCTTAGTCTTACAAATTTCAAGCCCAAAATCCCTTCTCAGTCAGAATGGTTAATGTTGGTGATACATCTGAGTCTAGGACTGATAATTTTGTACTTGACCCCTCAAGCCCTTTATTTCTCTTGTCTTCTGATGTTCCGGGAATTTCCTTGGTAAGCAACCACTTTTCAGGGTTGGATTTGGGGGTTGGAGACGTAATATAATCGTTTCGTTATCCGCTAGGAATAAAATAGGGTCCATTGACGGAACAATTCCCAAACCTCCAGAAACCTCTCCTCAGTTTAGGCAATGGGACAGATGCAACAATATGGTTATCTCTTGGCTTACTAATTCCCTTGCGCCAGAGATAGCCGAGAGTGTTCAATATTCCGACACTGCTCAAAGCATCTGAAATCAACTTAATAGTAGATATAGGACTGTGAATGACACTAGGATATTTGAGATTAAGCAGGAGTTGGCATCAATCAATCAGGGGTCTCTGGATATAGCTTCTTATTTCAACAAGCTAAAGAAACTATGGGATGAACTAGGCTTCATGCGTGCTTCTCGTGGGAACACTTGCACATGCAATGCCAGATCCGAGCTTCAAAGGGAGGATGATGAAAACAAATTACATCAGTTTCTTATGGGGCTCAATGACGTCTATGTGGGAGTCAGAAGCAATATTCTTATGTTACAACCTCCACCAATTCTGGATTGTGCATACAATATTCTACTCCAAGATGAGATACAAAGACAAGTCTCTTCACCTTCTCAATTTCATCATGATTCGAGTGCCTTCAATACTCATTTCCGCAACAAACCCTCTATCACAAGATTTCCTCCCGCAGCAGCTGGTTACCCTAAACAATTCAGCCCAAGACTCAATTCTGATCCCAACAGAGCAAACTTAGTGTGTCGGTATTGTAAGAAACCTGGACACCTGATTGAAAAGTGCTATAAACTTCATGGATTTCCACCAGACTTCAAATTCACAAGAGGATTTCCATCAGACTTCAAATTCACCAAAGGAAGGAGGAGTGCAGCACAGGTTGAAGTGCATGGATATACAAACCATGCTGGAACTCAGAATAGTGCTGACAATTCTCAAGGGGTTTCTGATTCAGAGTCTCTCATACCTGGTTTAACCAAAGACCAATATTCCCAGCTTATGTTGTTTCTCCATAAGACACATATTGCAGAGTCTAAGCAGCAGTCCAGCCTTATGGCCTCAACAAACTTTGCTGGTAATTTTTCTCCAACTACTCATTTAAGGAATGTATCCGATGGGGCTTGCATGCTAACCAAAGTAAGTGATTGCATCTGGATCATAGACTCTGGTGCCACTGACCACATGACATCTAATAAAGAACTTCTGTTTGACATTAAGCCTTTAGTAATACCATATCTAGTTACCTTGCCCAATGGATATAAGGTTAAGGTAACATGCACTGGTTCCATCCAATTCCTTTGTTTCACTCTATATCATGTCCTTTACATTCCCAGTTTTCACTGCGATCTCATTTCTGTGTCCAAACTTGTATGCCAGTTGAATTCTATTGTCCTATTTACTAAATTCTCTTGTTTAATACAGGCCCCTTTTCTGAAGAGGCCACTGGAGATTGGTAAATTGGATGATGGTCTCTACAGGCTTGTGCAATCTTCTTCCCTTAAATCTCTTGATCCTTGTAAATACCATGCTCCATTACTTGTTGCTTCTGTTTCTTATTCTCATTGTACATACCATTCTGAATTGAATAAAATGGAGATGTTATGGCATAATAGACTAGGGCATATACCTTTTGTTAGAATGAAAGACATGCCTTCTATACCTTGTAAATTTCCCACAAAGCAGCCTTTTCTCTGTACTATATGTCCTTTGGCTAGGCAATCTAGACTACCCTTTCCGGACAGCTCCATTAAAACAACACATGCTTTTCAACTAATCCATGTTGATACATGGTGTCCCTATGCCACTTCTACTCATAATGGTTGTAGATATTTTTTAACAATAGTTGATGATTTTACCAGAGCTACTTGGACCCACCTTATGGGGTCCAAGAGCAATGCCTTTCCCCTCATTAAAGCCTTCATTGCCATGGTTAAGACTCAATTCCACTCTGTGGTACAAACCATTATGAGTGATAATGCATTTGAACTTGGTTCTAGTGGCTGTGATCAGCAACTTCTTTGCTGATCATGGCGTAATGCATCAAACTTCTTGCTCTCACACACCACAACAAAATGGTGTTGTTGAGAGAAAGTATAGATACCTGCTAGAAACCTCCAGAGCTCTACTCTATCATTCTCAGCTACCCATTAGGTTTTGGGGTGATTGTGTGCTTACTGCCACCTACCTCATTAACAGGTTTCCTTCCAAACTACTTAACAACAAATCCCCTTTTGAATTGTTGTTTTGCAAGAGTCCATCCTATAACCACCATAAAACATTTGGTTGCTTATGTTTTGCCTCAGTCCCTAAACAGAATAGAGATAAATTCCAGCCCAGAGCTGATCCCTGTGTTTTCCTGGGTTACCCATTGGCTAAAAAGGGTTACAAGCTGTATAACTTGAAGTCTAAGCTTACCCTGATCTCCAGGGATGTCATTTTTCATGAGGATGTCTTTCCTTTTGCCTCTCCAGGGACTTCTTCCCATGGCTCCTTTCCTCCTCTCAATCCTTCTTCTGCCTGGGTTCCTCCTGTTGATGACATTTTGCCCAATCCTTCTTCTTCTTCCACCCATCAACTTCTTGCCTCTCCTTCTTCCTCACCTTCCTCTCCATCACATACTTCTTCAGTGCCTTCTTCATCTGCTCCCAGAAGATCCAATAGGGCACATGTCCTTCCTGCCCCCTGCAGCAGTATGTCTGCACTCTTCCTCCTTCTCTTTCTGGTCCCAGTTCTTCTTCCACCTGTCTTCACACCTTGGTTAGCAGTCCAGCAGCATAGCATACCACCTATAAGCAAGCTGCTTCTATTCCTGCCTGGCAGGAGGCAATGTGCAAGGAATTTGCAGCTTTGGAGGCCAATCATACCTGGTCAATAGTTCATCTTCCCCCTGGTAAAAGACCTATTGGTTGCAAGTGGGTGTATAAGATCAAATATAGGGCTGATGGGTCTGTGAAAAGACATAAGGCTAGGCTGGTTGTTAGGGGTGACACCCAAGTTGAGGGTGTGGACTTCACTGAGACTTTTTCTCCTGTTGTCAAACTTTTTACTATCAAAACTCTCATTGTTGTGGCTGTTAAACATAATTGGTCCTTATTTCAACTTGATGTGAATAATGCATTCTTACATGGTGACTTAGCTGAAGAAGTTTATATGAAATTGCCCCCTGGACTGGATGTTGCCTGTTCTGCCTCTTCTTCTACTTTGGTTTGTCTGCTTCAGAAGTCTTTGTATGGGTTAAGGCAATCTTCTAGGCAATGGTATGCCAAGCTCTCCCAGGCCTTGTGTTCTAAAGGTTTTTCTTCTTCCCTTAATGACTATTCTCTTTTTCTTAAGAAATCTGGCACTTCTATTGTCTTGTTGGTTGTCTATGTTGATGACATTATCTTCACTGGTAATGATTTTGGGGAAATTAGTGCTTTGAAGAGTTTTCTAGATGATGAGTTTAAAATCAAGGATTTGGGGGTGCTTAACTACTTTCTTGGTATTGAGGTCAGTTATCACTCTGGTGGGCTCCTGCTCCACCAGAAAAAATTCATCACTGACCTGCTAAAAGCTTATCACTCTGAGGATGTTTCTCCTGTGACTTGTCCCCTTGACCTCTCTGTTAAACTCAAACTAGATTTAGGGGATCCTCTTCCCTCTCCTGAATCCTATAGATGCTTAGTGGGGAAACTCAATTTTCTCACCCACACTAGACCTGACTTAGTCTTTGTTGTCCAACATTTATGTCAATATCTCCAGAAGCCTACTTCCTCACATATGCATGCAGCTTTGCACACCCTCAGATATCTCAGAGGTACTTCTGACCTTGGCATTTTTCTTAGCAACTCTCCTGATCTCTCCTTATCTGCTTATTGTGATAGTGACTGGGCATCCTGCCCAGACACCAGAAGGTCTGTTTCTAGTTTTTGTGTTCTGTTAGGTGACTCCCTTATTGGTTGGAAGGCTAAGAAACAACCTGTGGTATCTCTGTCTTCTGCTGAGGCTGAGTATAGAGCCATCGGCAAAGTTGTTGGTGAGGTCACTTGGCTCATTCGATTGCTGTCTGATTTTTGAGTTGCTGTTCCCTCTCATGTCCCAGTTTATTGTGATAATCAGGCAGCCCTTCACATTGCCAAGAATCATGTTTTTCATGAGAGGACCAAACATATTGAGGTGGATTGTCATTTCATCAGAGGCAAGCTTAATGAAGGGCTTATTGCCTTGCACCATGTCCCCACTACTTCTCAGCCTGCTGATATCTTCACGAAACCCTCACTGGCCTTTGCATCACTCTATCTTGCTCAAGTTGGGAGTTCAGTCACCCTCCAACTTGCAGGGGGTGTTCGAGTTATTGGGTCACTCAAGCAGCCCAAACACAGCAGCAGCATATCCACAACACAAAGCAGCAGCCCAAGCCCAAGTTGTAATTAGCCTATTATTTATTTATGGCCCAATGGCCCAATATAGTGTAGATATTTTCTGTATATACATTGATGTATAGAAGAGGTTCAAGAAGCTTCTTTTAGACAATTGTAATTTTCTTTACTGAAGAACAATAATGAAGTTCTCTCGGTTCTTCTCTCTTTTTTTCATCTATAAATATTTTGTTCACGCATGGAAATCAATAATCTTTACACCACTTTTATCATATTCAGTTAGAGGGCAGTACAATTTCTTTCGAGAACTTGGTTAAGGATCGATAAGAAAATTGGTTGGCTGCATGTTATTCTTTCATATTTCTTCCTAATTAAACAAACTTGGTAAATATTTTTTCCTTTTGGTAAATGGCATGACATTTCGAATCTAATTATAGTTTAGTTTAAACATTTTTTAATTACCTTTTCTGTCCCTTTTACTCCTATGTTAAATTTCTGCTTGAGAATGCATTAATCTTTTTTAATGGACTGCGAATTCTAATTAATCAGGTTAATAAGTAACGATACGAAATAATGGACTCAAATTCCATTTAATCAGCACATGTTTTCTACCTCTTCTCTGACTTTGAGACACATATGGAAATCAAAATACTCTTAGTATGTGATTCTGTGTTCAAAAGAGAATCTGCAGTATCAAGTGTCGTCGGGTAATATTAAATTAACATCAATCAAATTTTGAGCCACATTAAAATTTGGAATTTCATATGGGAATCGAATTTCGTACATTACGGCTTTTGCTACTATTAAGGCCCTTCTATTGATGCGTTCAGACACTATTTCCACAAATTAATTATTCAGATTGGATCTCCAAATTAAAGTACAACTACAACCCGAACTCCATTCTCGGAAATCTGTCTACATTTATCGTGTTCACATTTCACAAACCGAAACAAGCAGATGGAGACAACTAGAGTAAAGCTAAGCTAAAGCATATTGATTCTTGATCCAAGGCAGAGACTTGCTTGAGATGGGAATCTCCTTATCCTTTGCCTTGTTTTTTATGGCCTTTAATGTTGTTCAAACTATCATTGAAAATACAAAAAATTCTATTAATGTCCTACAATGTTAACCTAACAACTACTATAACTTTTGAACGGTTAGAATTAATAAGAGGAATTAATTTATATTGGCCAACATGATTACTTTATTGACCTCCCACGAGAAAGCTTTGGACGGATCAAAAATTATTTAGGCTGAGATAGACTGTATCAAGATACGCTAAAATTTGAATTAATTCAAACTGCGACTCTAATTATGCTTTAATTAATATGTGTTATCTTTCTATGTATTGTTTAATTATCAAATAATACTTTTTTTTATTTGTTATGATCATATGTAACATAATTAAACTAAAATGGAATTATTTAAAAATACTTTAGCGATGTAGTCATGGATCAATTTGAGCTCAAAATTAATTCAACTTTGAATAGGATAAAATAAGTTGGTCAAAATCTACTGAGTTCAACAAATGAACAGTCTTTGACTGGTTCAACCTTGGACGAGAATTAAATAAATTTGGGCTCAAATTACCACTCTAATTCTAGAATAGATATTTGAGATGAGAATATTAATTCACTGAATATCATCCACTCTAAGTACTCCGTGCTATCCTCTTTTTGCCTTTTCCTTTTTATATAACAATCAATATATGAAAACCAAAACCCGTGATCGTAAAATGAGCCCCATAACATGGAAATGGACAACAAGTATTAAATAAAGTAGGAACACTGTATCCTTTATAAGAAAGTGCAAAGGACCTTTTCCACACCATTCATCCCAAATCCATCATTTGGATATGGATTCCTCTGCTCTTTCATTCCTACATTGTCCTAATTGCCATAGCCTTGCATCTATTCGCATTTCCTTTTTCTACTTCATTTTAATAACATCCACTTTAATATGCTCAGCAACAGCAACACGAGACCTCGCCAGAAAATCAGAAACCAATACTTCTGACTTCATTACCAACTCTTGTGGTACAACATTGTACACCAAATTGTGCATTGAAACACTTTCACCTTACTCAAACTCCATCCAAACAAACCCCAAAGAATTGGCTAATGCAGCACTTACAGTGAGCCTAAAAGGGGCTAAATCAACAACAAATAAAATTTCAAAAATGTCCAAAGATCAGGACTTGGGTCCAGCTGAAACACATGCCTTAACGGACTGTGTGGAAAACATGGAGGATTCTGTAGACGAACTTCAGAAATCTTTGTTAGAGATGAAGAATTTGGATGGGCCTGATTTTGAAGAGAAAATGGGGAATGTAATGACTTGGGTAAGTGCTGCTTTGACAGATGAAGATACTTGTATGGATGGGTTTGAAGGCAATAGTAAGATGAATGAGAAAGTTAAGGCCGCTATTAGAAATTACATTGTTAATGTTGCCCAGTTAACTAGTAATGCTTTAGCTCTTACCAAAAATCTTTCATCCTCTTAGCTGATTCACCTGTGTAATTTATTTTCCATCTCCCTCTTTTTGGAAAAGAAAACAGACTTCTATTGTTTTCTCTCTGTAATTTTCGCTTACAAAATGTAGGAACAAATAATTCATGTGACTTTTCTCTTATAATGGGTAAAATTATAACTTAAAGATTTCCTGGTTTCAAATTTCATAGTAACAGGGGTGACCAAATAAATGTTAATAAAATTATGAGAGCCTTCACCAGCATTTACCTGTCAACAGTCGATGTGTTCCATCCGTGGCTTATGTAGAATATTTCGTAAGCAATATTGGCAAATATTTAAATAAGTAAATGACCAATCAGAATTAACTTAACTTAATTGATGACCATAAAATTTCGTTGCAAAAAGTTGTGATTTTGAGGCTGAAAAGATTCTTTTTAAAACTACGTTCTTATTACATCATAGTCATTCAAATGATATTTTTGAATTGTTAATTGGTGTTTTATACCTAAGTGTTAAACAAGAGGGATAATTTGTGCGGCATCTATTTTTCGTGAGCATAGATTATAGAGGGACCTGGTTCTTCAATATGTTTCTTTTACTATTGTTGCGGAAATAATAAATGCGAAAAGAAGTGAAGTATTTTTAAATGGAAAACACCCGGCTCAAAAGGTGAAAAAGATCACGACATACTACTCAGTAGAATTTTCCCAACATTTCACTAAATCACTGAGCCAAAGCAACATTTACAAACTTCTTTGTAAACCTAAGGATTACCTCTAATCCCGTTGTAGCAACCAACCTCTAGCTGTTGCGAACTTCAAGTTAACTCTAACTTGAATACAATACTCAGAGTACCTAGTACAATTATTTCTAGATAAAGTTGAAACGTACAATTTGAAAGACCAACTACAATAAAAGTAGAATAAAAGACAGACACTTGGAACTGGTTCTTCTATCTAATTCATGTTGCTTTAGGTTCGCATACTTGAATCGCACAAGAATTGTTTGCAAATGCCTTGGCATTTTGCTCTCAACTCACATTTAACTTTAGTGTTTGTGCGTGCCTATAAAATGAGAACATCCTGCAATTTATAAAGTTTGTACAATAGGAAATAACTAGAGTTCTAATGCAATACTCTTCCTTAGTGGAAGAGTTGTAGTTATCTTCTACTTCTAACTCCTCCTTTATCTTGGATAGAGTTCTCTTCGAGTATGGAGTCCTTCTCCTTATCATTTATTTAACATTTTCGATCTTATTATGAGATATGAGATATACCCACTTAAGCTTATCTCCTTCACGTGCATGCTTTGTGCTTGAATATGTCCGTGTACACTGTATATGGACCTAATTCATCCTTGAGTTTCTTTGTCAATCATAAAAAAAACTTCATTTAGGCCAATAAATTTCTTATTTTTGATGATGACAAACTCTATGCTTTTCATAAGCATAGGCCCTGTGTCAATTCAGCTCAATATTAAAACACTTTCCATTATAAAGTCACAAATCATCAAGGACCATTTTCATTAGTTTATAAATAGCACAATAAAGAGCACAAACTTATCTTTCCCTTTTTGGCATCATCGAAAAGTTGCATAATATGTTAGATAATCAGATTTTAATAGATGTTACTCATGGCAACTACAGCTACTTCAAATGCAATCATGGAGTCATACATCATTTATCATCAAATGCAATCATGGCTAAGGCACGCACGATAGCAAGAAGCTAGTGAGTTCTTTCAGGTCATTAACTAGAACTTGCACGAGGTATCACAGTGGGGCATGTCTTCTTTCCATCTCTTAGGTTTGGTCGAGCCTCTTTGAAATTACATCCCCGCCTCTTGTCTAACTCAAGTTTCCCCACTCCTTTTATAGTTGAAGTAGCTCGCTTCAAGAAGTAAGATTATATCCCTAGGGGTATGTTACGAGTAGAAGTTCTCTTGCTAGTAGAAGTAAGAGTAGCAAGGTTAGGACCACATATAAATATAACGGGGGGTTCGAAAGAAATTAGATTCCCTAGAAGTTTTGTCTTGTTGGGAAAGCCAAAACTCTTGTAAACTAGCTCAATAAAGGGTAGTGGTAGGGACATTCTTAGTACCACTGAAAGTGCGATAGTCCTTCAACCAAGGGACTTGGGCAAACAAAGTCTTTACTCGTATTTCACCAACAACTCGCATATCGTATAGAGTTTTTTCCTATCCTTTCCACATAGACTTGCTTCACACCTGTGTCAAAATCTAGTTTAGTTTTACTCAAGAGTAAGAATGATAAAGCATTTCTCAAGCTTGAATCCCTGTAAAAAGTCTGTCCCAATAATTTAGCCTGAAAAGGATAACAGTGGGGTAGAAGTTAAGTTTCTATTGAATTGAGTAAGATCCTTTTGAATAGAAGGTGCCCATGAAAAGAATCTTTTAGAAGAAGATAAAAAAATGCGGATTTCCCTATTGATTAAAGAGGTGATTGTACGTGAACATTTCTAATAGTGGTTTCTCCTCCAACAGTCAAGTAACTAGCACTGCTTATTTCAGCAACATCTCTTACTATAACAAAACTAGGACCGTCAGCTCCAATTGTAGCAGAGGGAATGTCTTCACCACCAGATATTGCATTAAGAGCTTCTATTGCATCAACAATGGAAATGGAGAGCAGGTTTGTAATATAATAGCTTGGCCACTTAGGGTTTTTGCACCTAAATAAATGTAGACACAAAAAAACTAAGATGCAAAACTTATAGAGTCGTAGCCTTCTAAGACTTTCTTCTCTAACTCACTCAATCGATAGGTTGAGGAAATCAACTGGAAATCGATCGAAAAGACCTGTCATACCTTAGAAGTCAAAGCATGCATCACATATCATCATGGATAGCTTATTAGCTGTAGTAGCTGCATAGGAAACATAAAGCATATAGTACTTTTCTCCATTGTCATGCATCAGATGTATGTCTCTCCTCTCTCAAAGCAGACAAGCGTCAAGCTTGAAAGATCAAGAAAAGCGAGAACGGGAACTCCTAGAGCTGCTGGAGCGCCTAACCCGGCTCTTACCTCCTCCTACAGTCGCTCGCCTCTAATTAGCATTTCAAAACTCCAAAACATACATCAGATACGCAAAGTAGTAATTGGAGTATCCATTCTCTCTCTACAGTGGAAAGCTCCTAGTTCACACCTAGATCTGAGCAGAGAATAGCAAAAGAAAGATCTCAAGGCTCTGGGCATATACCACTCCTGATACTCTTCCTCCATCACCTCTATCTCCAAATCATCTGTTTGATATGCTGAATTTAATGTTATTACCAATGATTATAATTTAATATATACTAAAATAAAAAAACAGAATTTCCACGTCGACAAGTAAAAAGGTATTGCCTGGGATTGAAGAAAACCAACATCCAGTAAAGCAGAAGAAAACTTGGCAAACCTATTTCGGGGCACTTGTTTAAGTCCATAAAGAGACTGATTTAGGCGGCAAACTGATTTCTCCCCCTGTGGAGAATATCCTTGAGGGAGAGACATGTATTCTTCCTTTTTTGGAACATGTTAAGGCTTTACGCTCTAACTCACTATAACAACTCTAGGTATTGTCGCACCTAAGTTATCATTCTTTATCCCTTCTATTATTCAATGGATCACTAACTGCATAAAACACTTAATAATTGTGCATCTATATTTGCTTTTATTGTCACATTTTAACTTGTTCTTGCTTTGCATAAAAAATTATAAGTGTACCCGTTTTTTCTCATAACTTTAGCATACGGGGCTGAAGTAGCAAATGCAATCACGTAAAATTTCAACATTCTAGTAGACGACCCTGAAGCAGCAATTATTCTGAACCAAGTGTGCTAATGTTTTTATTTATAATTGCTTAACTTAAGCATAATAGTTGAAATTTTGTTTTCTATTTGCTAATTGCTGAAGTTTTTATTTTTGTAACTGGCGAACATTAGCTCTAGAGCTAAAGTTTTTGTTTTGTAACTGGTGAACTTCAGCTCTTTGTTTTTGAAACTGGCGAAGTTCAACTCTAGAGCTGAAATTTTTATTTTTGTAACAGGACTTCAGCTCTAGAGCCAAATTTTTTATTTTGTAACTGGCGAACTTCAGTTCTAGAGCCGAATTTTTTATTTTGTAACTGGCGAACTTCAGTTCTAGAGCAGAAATTTTTATTTTATAATGTAATTGTCGAACTTCAGCTCTAGAGCTGAAGTTTTTATTTTGTAATGTAACTGTCGCACTTCAGCTCTAGAGCTAAAGTTATTTAGTTTATTTATAAAAACTTCAGCACTATATAAGCTGAAGTATTTGAAAAAGCTTTCTAGCATACTAGATAAATAATCAGATTGCCAACAATATCTAAATCATAAAATTTGAAAACAATAAATGTGAAAATAACATAATTATCATTGTTTGCTAACTTACGTACGTGGAAAAATTCATATATTATTGTCTACTAATTTACATAATTATTTATAATTTATTTTTAAATAATCTGATCATATTTATGGCAATTATCCTATAAACAGAAGTTCCATAGCAGCACCAACAGCAGCAGAAGAAAAAAAGATGAAGAAGAAAAAAAAAGGAGGAGAAGGAACATGAGAAATTGAGCTAAAGTTATTTAAAAAAAAAGTACAAGTTAAAAGTTTTTAAACAATAAATATAAATTAAATAAAAGCTACCAAATAGGACGCCCTGTAAATTTTTACTAAAATTCTTATTTCTCTCTCAACGACCCGTATGAACCCAAGGTAGATGTACAATTACCGACTAACGTTCAATCCAAACTTTATCACTGTTATATATTAAAAGGGATTATATTGATTTAGTTTGCTTTAATTGATATGAGAGGTAGCAGATAAAGGCAACGAAGTTTTAGAAACTACACGCTGTAAGCACTGAGGTTCAAATTAGGGGTGTGCATTCGATTTATCGATTCAATTTTGACCATTATCGATAATTACTTATCGATTATGGATTTGTACATATGCTTATCGTTATCGTTTCAATAAGGTTTCGATTTTTTCGTTTTTGATTTATCGATTTTGGGGTCTTATCGATTCGGTTGTTGATTACACCAATAAGAAAATTTGTGGGATTCCACGGAAAGTATATCGCTATAAACGCGCCTAACTTATATGGATAAAAAGAAACTAAAATAAGACGAAAACTAAGGTAAGGAATCAAATGTATACCACCAACACTCCAGCAGTATAAAAAAATAAAAAAAGATAAAATACATCATCATGACTAATTTTATTTTCCATTAATTTGAACTTCATTCCCTTGATATTTAAATATGATTATTCCTTAAATGTAGTAGAGGAAATAATACGGTAAGGGACTTAGAGTAAATGAAAGGGTATAGATTAGGGAAAATGATATTGTATAGCCGCTTTCAAAATAGTAGCGGAATATATATACATTATATATGTTATATTAATCTACACAAATAGATAATTATTCATTTTATAAGTGTCTACAGTGATAGGGGTGTGCATTCAATTTATCAATAATTACTTATCGATTATCGATTTGTACATATGCTTATCGTTATCGTTTCAATAAGGTTTCGATTTTTTCGTTTTTGATTTATCGATTTTGGGGTCTTATCGATTCGGTTGTTGATTACACCAATAAGAAAATTTGTGGGATTCCACGGAAAGTATATCGCTATAAACGCGCCTAACTTATATGGATAAAAAGAAACTAAAATAAGACGAAAACTAAGGTAAGGAATCAAATGTATACCACCAACACTCCAGCAGTATAAAAAAATAAAAAAAGATAAAATACATCATCATGACTAATTTTATTTTCCATTAATTTGAACTTCATTCCCTTGATATTTAAATATGATTATTCCTTAAATGTAGTAGAGGAAATAATACGGTAAGGGACTTAGAGTAAATGAAAGGGTATAGATTAGGGAAAATGATATTGTATAGCTGCTTTCAAAATAGTAGCGGAATATATATACATTATATATGTTATATTAATCTACACAAATAGGTAATTATTCATTTTATAAGTGTCTACAGTGATAGGGGTGTGCATTCAATTTATCAATAATTACTTTTCGATTATCGATTTGTACATATGCTTATCGTTATCGTTTCAATAAGGTTTCGATTTTTTCGATTTTGATTTTTTCGATTTCGATAATAAATAATCAATTCGATTTATCGATAAACCGATTCTAATGCACACCCCTAGTTCAAACCTTCAAGGCCTCAACCAGCTCCTTGAGAGGAAAGAGGCAGTTGACCCGAGTACAATTATTAGATGACGAATGAACATACGAGAATTTTGAAATTAAAGTTAATTTATGGGTCTATTTAACCTATTATATTTTTAACCTCTGTAAAAGAAGTAATTTATTTTATTTTATTCATATTTTGTTTCCACAGTTTTACATATATATGCAATAAATTTCTAAGGAAGAGGTGTCGAAATGATCAGAGGCAGATTCAGGATTTTAATACGGCGGGGCACCAGTATTCTGCTCAACCAATACCCCTTAAAAACTTTTAGTGTTCAGGGTGCCAATGGATTTATATTAACCATTTTCAAGATGTACACATATACATATATAAAATTTCTATCGAAGTTTGTCGAAGTTTACGGGGTCCTGCCCTCAAGCTTATACGTAAGTCCGCCTCTGGATATGACACCACTACTTAATTAAAGCAAGGTGAATCCGCCCTTGTGTTGAAATAAATTAAGTTGGAACTTGTTTCAAGACTCATCATCCTAATGTAAGGCACGTCTAATACGGCCCAAAGCAACTATTGTGTTATCATTTATCAACCTCGTACTTATGCCTAGTGCATACTTGCCATACACTCCAACTTGATTGCCACTCAATTTGGGAGGGACACCTTTTTTCCTTTTTTCCTTTTTATCCTATTGAACAACAGAAGTATTGTTAATCCATTCCAGAAGTTGAGCGCAATGAAATATTCAAATCACTATGACATTCGAAAATCCACACGAATAAGTTTCATAAAATGTAAGCTTTCTAGTTACAAGACGTCTTGCCTAAGGCATAATGAATGTGGTTAATAATAAAGAAAGCAACGAGGCCATGCAAGGTTTTCCCTCTCTTTTTCTCCGCTAACTTAGCTTCTATTCATTGACACCGCCTTCTCTTCCGCAATATTTTGTGCTGTCATTCTCTGGCCACGTTCACGCAGTCCTATGATCCACTCCTCTCGTACCCAAGATAATCTTAAATACTGGAATCTTTTTATCACGTTTCTGACCCTAGATAGAAATGCTTTATTTAGACCTAGCTATATAATGTGCAATAGCTGAATCCCGAAGGCAAATACTTTACAATATTGGGGGTTTACATTATACCAATTCAGTATACATATCTTCACGCATTTATTTATCACTTGACCATCATACTTATTCTACTCTTTATTTTTAACGGCTAATATTAAACTTATAAATTAGGTGTATAGCTCGGTGGTGTAAACATTCCATACATGTAAAAGTAGTTACCATAAGTGGAACCAGTGGCGAAGCCATATAGTCATAAGGGTGGTCAGTTCGTCGAAAAAATGTATTGTGCATATAGGTAAAATATTACATTTTAGAGGTATATAACACATACTAAACTCTCTTTGTTGAGAATTTTGTTTCACTTCTTTCAAATTTGAATATCTTGGGAAATTCCTAACTTCGCCACTGAATTGATCAAGTGTTAAATGCGTTATACATACGTATAATTTGATAAGTTGACTTTGCAATAATTTGACTTTGCTTACAAACTTTCAATATTTCAATTTGCATGTGACTGTTGCCGTTGGTGACGGCGAGAGATAAGTTGATCCGCACATTCACAACTCATTTGTGTGCAGCTTAATTAGTACAACCATTTTATTGTTATTTCATAATATGATCAGATTTGAACAATTAAGAGAAATCCTACCTGCAGGCAGCCAATTAGATCTCTATAAATACATTCACATAATCTCTCTGTTCCCAATAACATATCCAACTACACATCATTTCCCAACCTCCTAGATACATACAATAGCTAGTTAACACTATAGCAGGAGAATGGAGGTGTCTACTTCCAAAAGCTTGATGTTACCACTGTTGGCAATTGTTTTGTCCATCTCGCTAACACAGCCAGCAGTTACAGCAGCCAAAGACTCTAAACCAACCTACACAAACTTCGTCAAAACAAAATGCAACATCACCACATACCCGTCGCTTTGCCAAAAAACACTAATACCCTATGCCTCATCAGTGAAAAGCAACTCCACAATTCTATGCATAAAAGCGCTTAACGTAGCCATAAAAGGTGCACGTGACGCCTCTGTTATTGTCTCGAGACAGAAAGAACAGAAGGGAATAACCCGATATGAAGCCGCCGCTATTAAAGACTGCATGGAAGATGTCAAGGATGCAGTGTACGAACTCAAGCTGGCTGTTGAAGCAATGGGACATTTAGGCGATAAAGATAAAGAATTTCAGCTGGCTAATGCCAAGACATATGCAAGTGCTGTAATAACAGACGCAGATTCATGCACTGATGGTTTCTCCGGACGGAAGGTAAATCCAGATGTGAAGGACATCATAAATAGAAGCATGACAGTTATTATTAAACTGTCTAGCAATGCGTTGTCACTCATTAATCATCTTTATGTATAGTACTGTCTGTTTGTGGATCGTGGCATGAGCTTCAGCTCTGATTGATTGGAATTAATAATGCACACGAGTTTAGTCTCTTCTTATAATATTCTGGATATGATATCTTGATTAATCTCTGTAAATATACTTAATCTCATGAATCCTCTTTCTTGAAGTAGCTAGTTCTGCATCCGGTCAATGCTTTCCTCCCTATTACTCCTACAATTTAGATATCAAAATTTTACTTGACCTTGTAATCTTGATTGCAGCGGCGTTAGTTGTTCAAAATTTGAAAAAGAGAGTGTGGCCGAAAAAAGTTCGCCTTGTTTTTGGAACAAATCACCACCTAAAGTTGCACTTCTGATCCAAATTGCAATGGAACAATAAGCAAGAGTTTAAAACCTTAGACGTTTGTTTTCAAAAACTGTTTCTTTTTTTCAAAAAAAAAGAAGAAGACTTCAATTCTTAATAGGTCGAATTTTCTTTTCAACTAAACGTGGTTGGGAATCCTTTTCAGTTTTCCAACAAACGCCATTAGATCTCCAGATTGGACCTCTGTTTTCTGTAACATAAGAATTTGGCGATCAAGCAAAGAAAACCAAAGATTGAACTTACAACTGTACAAGGCTTAATACATTTTTTCGGAAAAATTACACTGAAATCCCTGAGTAAAATATCGGTATACGGGTGAAATCGATCCCTTTGGATGACTCAGTTCATGATTAGGTAAATGGAGCATAGATGTGACCGTAAGGAACCTGAATCGGGGCAAGGAGTCCCTCGAGTCGGGGTCCGAGAAAGACACCTACTCTCGGAGAATCAGAGTTAGGTTTATACTTCAATACCACACAAGGGGAGGGGAAGGTGATTTGTGTGATGTCCATTTTTTTGCTTAAAATGATTATGGAAGGACCTGGTTCTTCTAAGTGTTCCTTAACTTACTATTGCTGAAATAGTAAATGCGGAAAGTAAAAAATACAAGTTTTTTTACGTGAAAAACACTTGACTCAAAAGATGAAAAAATACAACCTACTTTCTAGTAAGATTTTTCCAAACTCTCGACTAAATCGCTGAGCCAAAAAATTGTATTTACAAAATACTTTTGTAAACTAGGATTAACTCTAATCCCGTTGTAGCAAACAGCCTGTAACTGTTGCAACAGCTTCAAGTTAACTCTAACTTGAATTCTCTGAGTACCCATTACACTTGCCTCTAGATAAAACTGAAAGATACAATACACTTGGAACTGGTTCATCTATCTGGTTCATATAGCTTCAGGTTTGCACACTTCAATCACATGAACTGCTTGCAAAATACCTTGCTATTTTGCTCTCAATTCCTATTTAACTTCTGCATTTGTGCATGCCTGTAATATGAGAACATCCTACAATATATATAGTCAGTAGATGAAGAAATAAGTAGAGTTCTAATGCTACTCTTCCTTGGTGAAGAAGTTTTAGATGATCTCAACTTCTAACTCCTTCCCTATCTTGGATATGAGTAATGAGTCATTCTCCTTATCAATTATGCAACCTTATCGATCATGAGATATCAAATCTATCAAGTTAAGCTTATCTCTTTCACGTGCATCCCACATGCCCGAATCTGTCCATTTCTATGCACCTAAGGGTTGACTTGGTTCATACCTGAGCTTCCTTTGTCAACCTTCAAAACTAACCTTCACTTGGGCCAACAAATTTTCCCTTTTGGATGATGATAAGCTCTGTGCTTTTCATGAGCTTAGGCCCTATTTCAACTTAGCTCAACATCGATCACAATGTTAGAATTAATTGCCTTCTTATCACTTATCATCAAAGACCAGGTTCATTAGGTTATAAACATCACTTGTTCAAAGTGTAAAGCACAATATTTCCCTCTCTTGGCAACATAAAAAAGTTGCATAAAAAATGTACAATACCCAGATTTTAAAACTTACTCATGGCTACTGGGGCTATCGCAAATGCAATCATGGATTAGTCATCATCGATCAAGCTACAAATTGTTACCATAAAAAAATATTAAAAAAAATAATTAGAGCAAAAGTCAGCAGATTTTATTGATACTAGATATGATTCTTCCACAAAGCATAAAGGGAAATAAAAATACAGAAAATATGAGAATGGGTCACTAAAGGAACTATATTAGGTTAGGAGGCTTAAGGCTTGGAAGAAGTAGGGGCTTAGTCTTTTTCTTAGAGAAGTTTCAGCATGTCTTGAAGAATTCCATCATTCTTCTCTTTTTCCTTTGCTAGTTCAGTTCTAAGAGCATTTCTCTCAAACTCTACCTCAGACAACCGTGTATTTACCTTGCTATCTCAGCATCATTTTCCCCACTCTTCTACACTAAGACTCTGACATTGCTATTAGCTAGTGCATTCTTGGATGAACCAGGTTCATTAGGAGTGACATGAACCTCATAGTTTTAAGAAATTATAGTTTTCACCCCATAGCGATCTTTGCTTGTAGCCACCTCCAACTTCTTCAAAAGCACCTTAAAATTTGCAAGCACAGCTGTGACAATGAAACCATAGGCATTGGCATGAGACTTAGTGCCATTGATAACCCTATCAAGAATATTGATTATAAATCTTGGCCAACTAATTTGATTCCCACTATCCATACACTCTATCAATACCGAGTCTATGAAGTTTACAATGTGCCTCCTTTCCTACCTTGACAAAAAGCATTTGATGACAAATTCGAATATCACTTTGTGGGATAGCTTCATATAACTCTTGTACACAGCCTAGGGATCCAATTCTTCCTCATTATCACTTAACTTTCTAGTAATGGCAAGAGTAGTAGGAATGATTTTTAGACTTGGCCACTTAAGTTTTGTGTAGTCATTGTACCCCTCACTAGGTACACCTAGAATTTCACCCAACTCCTTCACATTAAAAGTGATTTGCACCCCTGTCACCAAGCTGGTAACCCGTTCATCCTTCACTACAGGATTTGCCATAAATTCAACAATTTCACTCCTCGACAACCTGCATCCATCTGAAGGATTGTGTCCTTCCAGCCTTGTAGTTCTAATTTCTCCAATAGCAGCACTATTCCTCCCTCCTCCAAATCCCTGAGTCTACCCTTCAGAATATTTTTTTTCCAAACTTGGTCATGTTGTCCTTTTTACTGTCTGGTTCATCTTCCTATTCTCCACTCCATTGCTCTTCTTAAGCAATTTTTACTTGTTTGGTTTTCACTGTAGAGCTGGTCTTTTTTGCACAAGTGGATGGTTCAACAGACTTTGACATAAGAGTAGATTTCTTAGTGGAAGTCTTCACCACTACAAAAAAGGCCTTTGGCGGCAATAACGCAATGGTCGCTAGTAAATTCTTTAAGCTTAATTATTAGCTGCATATGACCATTAGCAGTAAAAGATATCCTTTTACCAGTAATAAAAAATAATAGCCACTAAAAATTATTAATTAAAATTAATTTTTTATTATTTTAACTATCCGCATGAAAAAGCAAAAATCTTTCCCTCCAATTTTTTTGGATACCTTTTATGTTTCCCTCCCTAATTAGAAAACAAAAAAAGTACAAACCAGTATAATCCCACATAGTGGGGTCTGGGGAGGGTAGTATGTACGCAGACCTTACTTCTACCCTGGGGTAGAGAGGCTGTTTCCAAATAGACCCCCGGCATCCTTCCCTCCAAGAACTTCCCACCTTTGCTCTTGGGGAGACTCGAACTCACAACCTCTCGGTTGAAAGTGGGGTTGCTTACCATCAGAGCAAGCCCCTCTTGTCTCCTAATTAGAAAACAACAGAACGAAAAACATCACTCTCCAATTGAACAAAAAAAAATAAAATAATCCTAACTTGTTGCTGAAAAAACCTAACTGGCTGTTGCGTCAACGACAGTGCGAGTGTGTCAACGGCATCCTATCTTTTTCTAGGTAAATTCTCTTCTCTTTGATTTACAGTATAA
This sequence comes from Nicotiana benthamiana, assembly GCA_034376525.1. Lineage (NCBI taxonomy): Eukaryota > Viridiplantae > Streptophyta > Magnoliopsida > Solanales > Solanaceae > Nicotiana > Nicotiana benthamiana. Next base: position 49,803,128 of record CM067325.1, on the reverse strand, counting down.
TCGATTTCCCTCTTAAATCGACTTCGCTGCCAAATAAACCTAACTCGCTGTTGCGTCAATGGCAATGTGATTTACAGTGTGTCAATAGCATCCCATCTTTTTCCAATGTAAATTCTCTTCTCTTTGATTACAGTCGACTTATCGATTTACAGTAAATTAAATTCTCTTCTTCCAATCGATTACTGTAGATTTTGTATTGATGTTCGTCGATTGATTTATAGTAAATCCGTTCCTAACTCACTGTTCAACAGCCTACCGTAGTGCCCATCCATCTTCGTCCCTTGTTAACTTTTCTTTTTTTCCTATTAAATAGTCACTTGCAATCAATTTACAGTTGATTTTGGATTGATTCTTGTCGATTAGTTTATGTGTACATTAATCTGGTAAAAGTCATGTTATTATTTGGATGTAGAAAATCCTGATTTACAAAGTTTGTTTCGGCTGCTTATCTCTTATGTCTAAATTTATCCTTTGTTATAGACAAATTTTTGGGAAATAAACTCATATAGTTACCGAGATTAATGTTCTTGTACATGTGATTCGTGTTATGTATGAAGCGTTGTATATATCATGGATAAAGATCTTCAGATCCTTTAATAAGCATAGCCACCCTTTGTTACTTTGTGAATAACATTCAAATGGTGTAAAACAGGCCCTCGGCTAATTACTTAGATAAAGAATATAAATATATAGAGTCGCTGAGATATCTTTCTGATTGCAAAATCTATCTATTGCCAAGACTTTCTTTTCCGTGTCAAAGGTTAATGTCATGAGTGCAAGGTTTGCTAGAGCAATAGTTATGAATAATCTATAAATTAGTGTACTATTGAGTTAAAAGAAATAGCATTCATACAGTAATTTGTAAATAATTATGAACCTATACTTACCAGAATATTTAAGATTTTAGTTAGAGTAGTAGTGCAGAATTTCATCCTTAAGAGAGAATTTCATTAAGCTAGTAACTAAGCTAAGGTATACAAGCTATCGTATTTTTTTCTTTTCTATCATCATGGTAAGAAATGATGTCTTATTCTAATTCATATAATGATATGATAGACATTGCATTTTTGGAACTTATATTTGCTTAGGAATATTTGATTTTAAGAGGTCAGGTTTGGGCGTAGATTATTAAATAGGTTGTGAATTTGAGAAAGTATTATTTTTTTTGTTTGCTAAGTCATTAGTGATATTTGTTTGCTGTTAGATTGATAATTAATTGATTGAATTGATTCCTCTTATGTTCTGGTATTGTTTTATCAATTGGTTCCTTTGTATATTTCCTTAGGCTGCTTTTATATAAAAGCTCAATCGCCAATAGAACATCTCAACCACAGTAGTTCAGTCGTTTGTTAAGAAACAACTTGGGTTGTTAGCAATAGTCAGAATCCTTCGACAATTAGTACCCACTAGTTTGTTGATAGTAATAATCAGAATGTCCAGTCTTAAAAAGTTGTATAATTTATAAGTTTAATAATTTTATTCTTAAAAAGTTTAGAAACTAATTTGGTGAAAATTGACAAGTTGTCTTTGGCTAGATGTCTTTTTCATATTTACATGTTTGTTCTATAATGACTATGATTTGTCTATAAGTAGAAAAATATTACATACTAATTCATCCCCATATATGTTACTACAATCATTGTCGTATAGTTAAAAAGTTCACACCCTTGCATAATTTGATGAATATTTCAAGTTTATTTACTCTCTCTCGTCATTTTTGGTTTAAGTAATCTTTAACTAAAACTTTAGATGGATGATTGTATAGCAATTATATTGGTTTGTTTATTTATAATTGTGTAATTATATATTACTTATTCCTGGACAAGGTTTCCTACGAACCCATGGCACTTTAGAGTTCATAAGGATTTCTAGGGCATCGAGTAGTGTTGATAGTGAAATTAGGTCCACAACAAAGAGCATTAATTATTGAACTTTGTTCTTCCATAGATACAAATATTGATTTAGTACTTCAACCAAACAGCCTGGCTAAACAGTGCCTCAAATTACGATAGCATTCAGAGAACTTAATTAAGTGAAATAGAGACAGCTCAAAGCAATGCACAAGGTCATATCAACATAACAAAAAATCCTTTTAATAATGAAGCACTCATCAAAGCAGTATGACATACTTCCTCCGTCCGTTTCAGTTTATGTAAAATTATTTCTTTTTTGATCCGTTCCAAAAAAAAATGAATCATTTCTAAATTTGGTAATAATTTAGCTTAAAGTTACAATTGTGCCCTTAATGAGAATCTTTTATAATCCCACAAGTACTCTGGCCCCTTTTTGACTTGTTTAAAACCGCAAATTTCAAAAATCTTTATTTTTTCTTAAACTCCGTGTCCAGTGAAACAGGTTCACATAAATTGAAACGGAGGAAGTAGATAGTAGGATACTAAACATGCTTTAGGTTTCAAGTATTCTCAACAAAACTGATCATGGTTAAGTACACAAGAAGTTTCAGAATAATTCTAGACTTGCCAATAGAATATTATTTGGAATTGAAGCACTCATTTAGGTAAAATGACATAAACAATCAGAGTACTACAACATGCTTTAGGTTTCAAGTTTTCTTACTGTTGTGTATTTTAGGAACTAGGACATATAGATGTAAGGTGGACAAACTCCATCTCCAGCTTGTGGCAAAGAAAAATGCCTCATTTTCAGCATAGCTCTTCATTAATTCCTTGATCTCTTTTTTTTTTTGGTTCCACTAGGCAATCGCCTATGGTTTTGTTTTATAATTAATAGGAAAAGGAAAATTACAACAAATAGGAGAAATAAAATAAGGCGGATTACGCCGGTAATGTTATCCATATAACACAGCCGGCATAGACCTTATCTTAGCTATCCTATTGAGGCAAGAGGCCTCCTGGACTAGCAAGCATGTAAAAAGAAGGAACTCGCAAGAACTAAGAATTGACTGATCATCACAGAGTTTATAACATGCTATGTGATGATATTACATAGAATAATACTAATGTGATGGTAAAATAAACAGATGAGGAAACCATAAAGGTGGCCTTTTTTCTCTTTTGTTGTGAAAGTTTCGATTTGTAAAATGTTGTATTCTTCCACATAATTTTTCAAAAAGTCTTCAAAATTCATACTTTATTCTTGGATTCGAAATATTGTTTGAGCAACCTGTTTTTGTTTTGCATTTCGCATTGGGGGCCTCCTTATGTTGACGTCTTCGATCACCCTGCCGTCCCAACTTCTTTCCCTTTGACGAGACTTCTTATTTCTAGCCCTATGCAACGGTGACAGATCTCCTTTGTTGAAGCGTCTGCTTGGCATTTCTTTAAGATATCCTCTTCTTCCCCTTCTTCATATATATGGCTTCCCGTCAAAATACAATTGATATCTTTATTTACCATCACGTCCAAAAGTTGTCTTTCCTCAGCCGATATTACTGAAACAGTTGTGACGAGCTGCCCCGCCTGTGAACTAGCTTCTGTCTTGCTATCTGCAGAAGGAAAATTAAACTTCCTTTGTTGCTTCTGATTTGAAGTAGTGTTTGCGTCGTGGCATCCGAAAATTTTCTGTCCTCTACATTAGCGAGTGGTTCTGTTGTTGTAGCGTGGTTCTGGCTAATTGGTGGCAGCGCAGTGGCGTTTCGATCGCCAACTGAAGCTTCGGTTGAGCTTAGTTGACGATTATGTGATGTTTCCTTCTGTTTTAACTTTGAGGTTGCTACAATGGAATTGACTGCTTTAGCATTATTTCTTGGAACAAAAACTGGGACATTATAGTTTAAACTACTGATTGTAGTTTCTGTTTGAAACAATGCAGGACAGTTCTTATTTGCATTTTTCCCTTGAACTTTTTGCTCGAGTGAATCATCACTGTCCTCTCCAGAAACATCCTGATCATAATCTTGGTCGTCTTCTTCCGATGAAAAACCGGCGAGTCCTTCACCCCAGCTCTCCTCATCATCGTAATCCGGTTGGTCTTCCCACAATTTCGATTTAATGACCAAGTCCCTCCACTTAAGTTGAAAACCTTTTTTGTTGCTTGAAGTTGATGGTTCCCCGTACCCTTTAACAATGTTGTTCATAGGAGGAGAGTTGTCCTTGGCAAGTACTTTAAATGAATTTGAAATTGGCAGTAAAGCTGTATTGTTTCCTGGATTGTTTGCTGCAATGTGACTTTTATTTTTGGATTTTGATGATTCTGCTTTGTGGGCCATCGATGAGCATTGTCTATCTTCCCTTTTGTGTTGTCGATGATCAGTAAATTGTAAATCAGAGTTTGCTTATGTTGAGGCAGTATTAGTTACAGCCTCTGCAATTGTATCTCCTGCAGCAATGTTTGAAGTATCTAGCAGTTTTGTCATTGTGGATTGCTCCCCTGTTTGAACTGGAAAATCAGTATGAATTGCAGCAGATTTAGTGGCATTATTGTGTAACAAAAGTTGGTGCTCAGACAGCAAATGTTGACTCCTGGTTGCATTGTGATGTGCAGCCTCAGCAGATGCAGCAGCCTCAATCACCTTAAGACTAATCCAGCCAAATTTGACACCACTTGTTCACTGGGAACATTCAATTTGGATGCAACAGTAGAAACATTTTTATACATCTGTGCAATATCTTCATTCAGTGTTGAGCTAGCTTCTGCAGTTGGAACCATTTGACCAGAAACAATTACATCAACAGTCACAAGCATCCCTGCCATATTTGACACCACTTGTTCACTGGGAACATTCAGTTTGGATGCAACAGTAGAAATGTTTTTACACAGCTGCGCAATATTATCATTCAGTGTTGAAATAGCTTCAGCAGCTGGAACAATTTGACTAGAAACAAGTACATCAGCAGTCCCATTAGGAGGAATCCCTAGCCTGTTTGACACCAACTGTTTACTGGAAACATTCTCATTGGATTTAACAGTATTAGGATTTTTACTCAGCTGTGCACCATCAGCATTTGGAGTTGAAAGAGCTTCTGCAGTTAGAACAATTGGAGAAACGACATTATTTTGTCCTGCATCAGCAGTACCATTAGGAAGAGCCCCTGCCCTATTTGACACCACCAGTTCACTGGACACATTCAGATTGGATGTAACAGTAGAATGATTTTTACTAATCTGAGCAATATCAGCATTAGATGTTGACACCACTTGTTCACTGGGAATATTCAGTTTGGATGCAACAGTAGAAGTGTTTTTACACTGCTGTGCAATATTATCATTCAGTGTTGAACTAGCTTCAGCTGCTGGAACTATTTGACCAGAAACTAGTACATCAGCAGTCCCATTAGGAGGAATCCCTGGCATGTTTGACACCAACTGTTTACTGGAAACATTCACATTGGATTTAACAGTATTAGAATTTTTACTCAGCTGTGCACCATCGGCATTTGGAGCTGAAAGAGCTTCTGCAGTTAGAATAATTGGAGCAGAGTTTGTCCTGCATCAGCAGTAACATTAGGAAGAGCCCCTGCCCTATTTGACACCATCAGTTCACTGGAAACATTCAGATTGGATGTAACAGTAGAATGATTTTTACTCAATTGAGCAATATCAGCATTAGAAGTTGAGTGAGGTTCTGCAGCTGTAACAAATGGACCAGAGACAATATTTTGGCTTACTCAGCAATCACATTAGGAACTTGTTCACTGTGAGCTGGAAGATTGGATGGATTTTGACACATCTGTGCAATATCCGGTTCTGCAGTTGGAACAATTTGACTAGAAGCAATATTTTGTTCTGCATTAACAGTCTCATTGTGTCGACCCCCTTCCCTGCTTCGTGCTACAAGATTAGCATTTAGGTACTCTCTGGCATCCCCTCCTAATTTAGTCAATCTGTCTAGTCCTTCAGTTTGTCGATCATGAAATGCTTGTTCATTCAATTCATCTGAATTCCACCGGCACGATTTTACATCATGACCTTGATGATTACAATACGTGCAGTATTTAAGAAGGTTATCAAAGACGATCCTCTGGTCGTATTCGACTATTTTTCCAGAATAGAAATCAACAATCTTGATCTTTATTTTCTTAGGAAGTTTGTCTAGTAAATTAAGCAAGACTTTCACTCGTGCCGTACTAGGTCTCGTTCGATCTTTAGTAGCCTTATCTACTGCTATAAGCTTGCCCACTGCAGCGGCGATTGACATTAAGGATTTTTTTGCGAAGAAATTTGCTGGCAGTTCAGGAAAAGAGATCCAAACGACAGCCTTTGATGTTTCTTCACGTGGATTAAATCCCATTGCCCACGGGAATGTCCTAAAGGAGAAATCGACTCCTTTTGCCTTAATTTAACCAGTTGTTCTTGAGACGACATTAGCAAAATCTTCAAATAAATCAAATCTAACCAGAATGTGCCGATATTCTAGCTGTTCTATATTGCAATTACCTTTGACATCGAGTTGCTTCGGTAAAATCTGTCTCAGCTCCTGAAGCTCGGGTTTTCCATACGAGAATTTAATCACAACTGCTTGTTGAAGACCTTCCTCCTAGGTGAATGAATTAACTTCATCTACTGTGAATTCAACAGTAGGAATTCCATGCTCAAACGTAACAGGACATAGTTCTAGATTTGAGTTTGTTGCGACTGAATGTTGTCGAACAAGTTGCGATGCATAGGTTTCTTTTGAATGTTGAACTGTATGATTTTCCGAATGATTTTGGTTATCCTCTCCCACAACACAAGGCTGGGGAGAGGGTGATGCTTCCGTAGTTGCGATGAACGTCAACCTTGATCCATCGGACTGAAAATTTCGATGATGCTACAGTAAATCGGAAAGTAGATTCAAGATTTAGAGAAATTGGCTATAGATTTGAGTATAAAATCTATTGGGGATTATTCGCAACGAGAAGGGGATGTCGTGACACCAAAATTGTGACAATCCATCACCGAATTCCGGCGATATAGCCGATGAATAGTATCGGAAATACTATTCACTGAATAGTGCCTAGAGAGAAGGCAGAATTCCTTGGTCTTTTTTACTTTCCCAGTCAGTTGCACTTTGAATTAGAACCATATGACCCAACACTAAAGGCTTGGTTTAGACTCGTATCCTGTTTAACGAACACAGATTAAAGTATGCACACACACGTGCACAACGCATGATTCCATGTTATTTCGTTTCTGAAGTATATGGCAGTTAACATTCCCATTAACATGTTCTAATTACTGCTAATGATTATTAAGATCAATATTTCCAGTTATGTTTAACCATAAATGTCACGTGCATCTCGCGTGAGGTACTATAAACACAACCAGAACATAAAAGAAAGTTTCGGCTCGCTCATCTGAGTCGGCAACATCGATTTATGCTTCAGGCTTCAAACCTTTTGCCGGAGAAAGCGATTCGGCAAGGATATCAGGGATTGTGTTGGGATCTGATAGGATTTCAAGTCTCTGTTAACACGACTCTATTATCGAATTGACTTTATTTCCCTATCCTTTCTCTGTTCCTCATGTCCAAAACTTTTAATCCATCTTAGGAACTTGCATTGAGCTCAATTTGTCTGTAGTAAAATCTCAAGTATATTGTGGTGCATATGGTGTCTGTAGTACTTGTGTTGTTGTTTTGCCTGGTTTTACTCCTAGATCAAACAAAATCTGGGATTTGAATAGTTTCTCTAGTGGTTGTGAGAGGAAAACAAGTCTAATGTAATGCTAGTGCTACTACTTTGGAGGAGGACACGTTTCGAATGCATTCTCATATGAGATTATCAATTGATAATCAAATTCGAACTATTGGTAGTTCAGCAGAATGTGATTCCACACTACTGGAAAATTCACCTATGGCTATGCATGAAAAATGTTTCAAATAGGTAAGTAAACCGTTGCCATAGGTGTATTGCAACGATTCAGCCCCCGTTCCACAAATTGTCGTGCCTATAGAGCTTATGAAATAGTTTTTGGAACAGTTTCCATAACCGTTGCTATAGTATAGTCTATCGCAATGGATTTCCCTCTTTCTCTTGGAACGATTATTCTTATCAACTGCAACGGTTAATAACCATTACCATAACGCTAAATGCAACGGTCAATAACCGTTACTATATCTATTAAATCACCTACTGCAACGGTTTTTAGATTATTCTGGAACGGTTTGAAGGTCCTATGGCAACGGTTCTATTACATATTGCAACAGTTTTTAGTTATTTTGGAATGATTTGCAGATCCTATTGCAAACGGTTGTTAGATTATTTTGGCACGGTTTGCAGGTCCTATGGCAACGATTGTACTACCTATTGTAACGGTTTTTATATTATTTTGGAACGGTTTACATGTCCTATGGCAACAATTTTTTTAACTGCAATAATGTAATTGAATGGAAAATAGTGCTCCTTGTTGTAAATAAAAATTTGCATATATATATATATATATATATATATATATATATATATATATATATATATATATATATATATATATACACACACACACACAATAAACTATAAAACACTAAAATTTATATAAATAACAAAATGAAACTATTCATAATCCAAATTGTCAGACAAGATAATAACAAATCCATAGATAGTGATGAAACCAATAACACATATTTAATATTTCAGGATCAAAAGTTTTAAAATGTTTTGATAATAAACATTTCGAGAAACTGTCGCATGCATCTATAACAATCAACAATTCAAAATTCAAGTAAGGTGTAGATCTTCATCACTGCCTCCGTCTTCCATCTCTTCATCTACTCCACCTACAAAAGAGTATAAAGTGAGATTTGCAAAATGGATTATGATCATACCAAATATAAATATAAATACAAGTTTATGAAGCCAAGAACACTGTCCGGCCTTGTGTCTGGATCCTACCCTCCATTGTCTAAGTTCCCTTAGAGTTATCAAATTATGTTGTTTGACAAGGAGTTTCAGCTTAAGATTGACGATTCATGGTAGGGAAACAGAACAATTAGACTGTGATGACCCGGCCGGTCATCTATGCTAATTTGAATTGCCTGGATGTTTAGTTTTAATTTTTGGAGAGTTTTGGGACACTTAGTCCCTAAATGAGAGATTAAGTGTTGGAAAGTTAACTGTATTTGGAACATTGTGAAGACGGCATCGGAATGGAAATCTGATGGCCCCGTTAGCTCCCTTAGGTGATTTCGGGGTTGGAAGCATGTTCAGAATGTATTTTAAAAGTCCGTAACTCATTTAGGCTTGAAATGCCGAAGTTCAAAATTTTGAAGTTTCCGGTACGATAGTGAGTTTTTTATCGAGGGTTGGAATGAAATTGCGGAATTTTAATAGCTTTGTCATGTCATTTGGGATAAGTGTGCAAAATTTGAGGTTATTCGGATGTGTTTTGGTTAGGTTTTTTTATCGAAAGCGTGTTATGATGAAATTTGAAGTTCTTAGGCTTAAATTCTTGATTAATTTGAGTTTTCGTCATTGTTTTAGGTGGTTTAAGAGTTGGTAAAAGTTTAAATGATGTTATGGAATTTGTCCGTAGGTTTGATTGAGGTCCCGGGGACCTTGGGTGTGTTTCGGGTGCTCAACGGAGCATTTTGGAGTTATGAGAAATTGCAGAGATTCTCTTCAGCTGTTGCAGACCATTTTCTTCTTCGCGATTGCGTCCCAGCTCACGCGATCGCATAAAGCAATATGGATGGGGGCCCAATTCCTTAAGCGCTGATTCAGGATCGCGTAGCTCTGCGCTTTCCTCTTCCACGATCGCAAGCCTTTTCACGCGTTCGCGTAGGTCTTTTTCCTGGAGACTTTATTTTACTCTACGCGATCGCGCCCCACTTTTGCGATCGTGATTCATTAAACACCTGGGCAGTATTAAATAATATAAAATCGAGGGTTAGCCATTTTTATCAAAGCACAAGCTTGGGAACTCGGATTTGGGAGATGTTGGCCTGAGGTGCGTTTTGGTTATTTTACCTAATTTTGCGTATTATCTCTGAATTAAATAGTAGAATCAGTTGCTTGAGATGTTATTTACGATATGTAATTGAATTGAATAGATTTGGGCCATTTGGAGTCGGATACTCTTGGGAAAAGTGTGATTTCGAGTTGATTTTTGAGCCGATTCGAGGTAAGTGGCTTGTCTAACCTTGTGGGGGTTGGGGGACCTTTTCTTTAGGATGTGATATTTGGTGATTGAATGCCTTGTAAACGAGGTGACGAGCGCGTAATTGAGCTAATTGTTTAAAACCCAAATTTTTGCTTAAAATATTTGAACTGAGTTTCTTTCGTAATTGCTTATTTCTACTTGCCATTACACCCTGAGCTGGCTTAGAAAGGCATGTTTAGTTGATCCAAATTGCCTATTCGCTTAAATTGCCTTAATTGCACTACGTGAAGTATGTTAGGCTACAACTATCTGTTGCTTTGTATTGGTGTACTTCATTTCTAAATATTCTCTGATTGTGGTTTTGCATTTACATTGGGACTACGGATGCGGTTTCTGGTATCTCCCCCCCCCCCCTTGTTTGTTTACTTTGAGACTACGAGTTGGATTCCCGGTAGATCCTCCTACACATTTACTTTGGGACTACGAGTTAGATTATAGGTAGATCCTTCTGCACATTTACTTTGGGACCACGGTTTAGATTCCCGGTAGATCCCCCCTGCTTATTGATATGGAAATGGACTATAGGATGGTATACTGCGAGATCCTCGTTGTTGGTATTAATATGAAAATGGACTATAGGCCGGTATCTTGGGAGATCCTCGTTGTTGGTATTGATATGGAAATGAACTACAGGACGGTATCATGGGAGATCCTAGTTGTTGGTATTGATATTGAGTTGTTTCACTCTATGTTGTCCTATTTTCTCTGGATGTTAATTGTTGCATGGTATACCCTGTCTTACTTGACACTTGTACTGCATTATTTCTGCTTATTTCATACTATTGTCAGCCTTATTATTATACGTTATCTCAGTAGGGCCCTGACCTTCTTCGTCACTACCCAACCGAGGTTCGGCTTAGTATTTACTGAGTACCGCTGTGGTGTACTCATGCCTCTTTTGCACATGTTTTTCATGTGCAGACCCAGGTACTTCATCTTAGGCGCACTATCCTTGAGGCCAGGAGAGCTACGGAGACTTTTAGGTGCTTTTGCAGCGTCCGCACAGACCAAGGAGTCTCCTTCTTTACTCTATCTATAGTATTTAGACTTCTTCCGTACTTTTGCATTAGATATGATGGAGCTAGAGCTATGTATTACTTTTTGTTAGCTTGTGTTCCCGTGAGTTTTTGGGTTTTGTGGTGATATTTTTGACTTCCGCATTATTGAATTGCATATGCCGAGCGGCATTCATATACAGTTTCTCTTTTAGTTGTTCAGTTTTATTAATTATTCCGCAAGTTATGTTGTTTCTCGCATTGTTAGTCTTACCTAGTTATAGGGAGTAGGTGCCATCATGACATGTTCACGGAGGGTTAACTGGGGGTGACAAGTTGCTATCAGAGCTCTAGGTTCATAGGAGTCACGGGACACAAGCCGGTTTATTAGAGTCTCATTGATCAGTATAGAGACGTCTGTACTTATCTACGAGAGGCTATCTAACTGTTAGGAAACTTTCTACTTCATTTGATTCCCTTGTCGTGTGATATTTGACATCACAAAATTTTAAACTTCTGTCTTCTATTCTCTCACAGATGGTGTGGACACGCACTACTCGGGATTATCAGGCACCCGCGCCCCTACTGCACGCGTCAGAGGTCGGGGTCGGGGTAGAGGTCGAGGACACACATGTGGTGCAGCCAGAGCACATATGCGAGTTGCTACTGAGGCACCACTAGAAGATCCTGCTGGAGTCTAGGCACCTGGCACGCCTACTACTGCCACTACTACTCCATCTCGCCAGGAGACTTTGGTTCAGTTCATGAGTATGTACACCACCTTGGCTCAGGCAGGGTTGCTTCCCCTTGCTGCAGCCACATCTCAGGCTAGGGGAGGTGCACAGACTCCCGCCATCCGTACTCCTGAGCAACGAGTGCAGGTTAAGTAGGCTCCCAAGATTATTCTCGCATCGCCTGCAGTGCCAGTTTAGCCCGAGGATAGGTCGGCTGCTTCAGAGCACGAGTAGCGGAGACTTGAGAAGTTCAAGAAGTATGATCCCAGTGTTAAGTGGATTAGAACCAGATGATGCCTTGGGATTTCTAGAGGAGTTCCACCATATTCTTCGCACTATGGGCATAGTAGAGTACAACGGGGTTTCCTTTACTGCTTTTCTGCTTCGGCGAGCCGCCTATGATTGGTGGCACACTTATGAGATAGACAATCCAGTCGAGGCTACTTCACTGACTTGGACCCAGTTCTCAGATATGTTTATGAGAGAGTTTGTCCCCCAGAGTCTCAGGGACGCATGGCATGTGGAGTTTGAGTATTTATGCTTGGGTGCTATGACCATTTTGGAGTATGCTATTCATCATGCCAGGTTGGACAGCCATGCATCGGCCTTGGTTTCTATAGTCCGCGAGAGAGTTTGCAGGTTCATCGAGGGTATTATCCCACCCATCAAATCTAGCATGGCTCGATAGTTGGAGATGGACATACCTTATCAGCAGGTAGTGGGCATTGCTAGAAGAATCGAGAGTATGCTCGCTAGGGAGCAAGTGGAGAGAGAGGCCAAGAGGCTTTGAGAATCGGGTAATCTGGTGCCCGCACCCCAGCAACAGGTCGACATGGTAGGGGTTTTGTGGGTCGCCCCATTCATTCAGCTCTTCCAGCAGCCATCAGTGCTCCAGATCTACCTATGCCTCGGGAGCTTTACTATGTACCTCTAGATTCTAGCACGCCGCCTAAGCGGGGTGTTTCCAGAGGTCAGTCCAGCAGATCTAGCCCTAGTCAGCCACAGCCGTCGCGCCCTCCCAGAGCTTGTTTCGAGTATGGTGATACATGTTCCATGGTTAGGGACTGCTCCAGACTTGGTAGGGGTGCATCTTCAAAGAGTGCTCATCCACTGTATGCCTCGTAGAGTTCCCAGGCTATGGTTATAGCTCTAGTTGCTAACCCACCCGCGCAGCCAGCTAGAGGTGGAGGCCGGGGAGGTAGAGGTCGCCCTCGAGGGGGAGGCCAGGCCAGATACTATGCCTTCCCATTCGTGCCGAGGTTGTTGCCTCCGACTCAATTATCACAGGTATTATATTGTTCTGTCATAGAGAGGCATCAGTTCTATTTGATTCGGGCTTTACTTATTCTTATGTGTCTTCTTACTTTGCTCCGCATTTTGGTGTGCCTCGGAATTCTTGAGTGCCCCCGTTTAAGTTTCTAGTCCTTTGGGCGATTCTCTTGTTGTGGACTGCATTTATCGGTCCTGTTTGGTTATTATTTGTGGTTTTGAGACCAGAGCGAATTTATTGTTACTCGGTATGGTTGATTTTAACATTATTTTGGGCATGGACTGGTTGTCGTCCCATTTTGCTATTTTTGATCATCACGCCAAGACCGTGACGCTGGCTATGTCAAGTATTCAGTTTGAGGAGTTTGGCATATTTACCAGCTTCAGAGAGGCCTATGGCGATGGATGCTCAGGCCTTAGCCAGTCAGTTGGTGAGATTGGTTCTTTCGGAGCCCAGTTGGGTTCTAGCTTGTGTGGTTTTCCGGTCTTCTTTATTTGATCTTATTAGGGGACGACAGTATGATAACCCTCATTTTCTTGCCCTTAAGGAAAGGGTTCAGCATGGTGATGCCAGATATGTGACCATTGGAGATGACGGGTTGTTGAGGATGCAGGGTCGTGTTTGTGTGCCCAATGTTGATGGGCTACGGTAGTTGATTCTAGCAGAGGCCCATAGTTCGCGGTATTCCATCCATCCGGGTGCTGCAAAAATGTATCAGGACTTGAGGCAGCACTTTTGGTGGAGGTGGATGAAGAAGGATATAATTGGATATGTAGCTAGATGCCTCAACTGTCAATAGGTGAAGTATGAGCACCAGAGACCGGGTGGGTTGCTCCAGCAGATAGAGATTCCGGAGTGGAAATAGGAGCGCATCACCATGGATTTTGTATCTGGACTCCCACAAACCATGAAGTTTGATGCCATTTGGGTCATTGTGGATCAACTGACTAAGTCTGCTCACATCATTCCTGTGTGTACCCCTTATTCATCAGAGCAACTGGCAGAGATTTAAATCCGGGAGATCGTCCGTCTTCATGGCATTCCAGTTTCTATTATTTCAGACAGAGGTACTCAGTTTACATCGCAATTTTGAAAGGTCGTGCAGCAGGAGTTGGGTACTCGGGTAGAGTTGAGTACAACATTTCACGCCCAGATGGACGGACAGTCCGAGCGCACTATCCAGATCCTTGAGGACATGCTCCGTGCATGTGTGATTGATTTTCGAGGGTCTTGGAATTATTTCTTTCCACTAGTGGAGTTTGCCTACAACAACTGCTACCAGTCGAACATCCAGATGGCTCCTTACGAGGCTTTATATGGTAGATGGTGTCGATCACTAGTTGGAAGGTTTGAGCTTGGGGAGGCTCGGTGGCTAGGTATAGATTTAGTTCATGAGGCCTCGGACAAGGTCAAGATCATTTAGGACAGGCTTCGTTCAGCTCATTCTAGGCAGAAAAGTTATGCAGATCACAAGGTTCGAGATGTAGCATTTATGGTGGGTGAGCGGGTATTGCTCCGAGTATCACCTATGAAAGGCGTGTTGAGATTTGGGAAGAAGGGCAAGTTTAGCCCTAGGTATATTGGTCCGTTTGAGATTCTTGATCGAGTGCGAGAGGTTGCTTATAAACTCGCATTGCCGCCTAGCTTATCAGTCGTGCATCCAGTCTTTCATGTTCCATGCTTCGGAGGTATCACGGCGATCCAGCCCACGTATAAGATATCAGCACTGTCCAGTCGAACAAGGAATTGTCCTATGAGGAGGAGCCGGTAGCTATCCTAGACCGGTAGGTTTGTCAGTTAAGGTCCAAGATATTTCCTTCTGTTCGTGTCCAATGGAGAGGTTAGCCTCCTGAGGCATCGACCTGGGAGTCTAATTCTGATATGCGGAGCCGTTATCCTCACATTTTTCCCGACTCAGGTACTTCTTTCTTTTGTCTGTTCAAGGACGAACGTTTGTTTTATTGGGTCATCACTTATTTATTTTTCGTTTTGTACTTTTGAGGCCTTAAATACCTTCTCTCAGATTGCCTCGATTTACATGCGCAGTCCGGGTGCATAGCCAGAAAGCTTAGATATGGATTATGTGAGAAAAATGCTAAATTTTGATATTAAATTGAATAAATTTGACTTCGGTCAACATAATAGGTAAACGGACCCGGACCCATGATTTGACGATCCCGGAGGGTTCGTAGGAAAATATTAGACTTTGGCGTATGCCCAGAATCGAATTTCGAGTTCCCAAGTCCGAGAAATGAATTTTTATGTGAAATTATTTTCTGGAAATAATGAAGGAAAATGGAAACGAAATTTGATTAGAAGGCTAGGGTATCAAACCCGTATTTTAGTTCCGGTGCCCAGTACAAGTCTTATATATGATTGATGCACTTTCTGTAAAGTTTGGTTGAAAACAGACGTCGTTTGACATGTTTCGAACTTAAAATGGGAATTGGATGTTTTATGGAAATTTAGAGGAAATCGTGAGTTTTGAGGCTTAATTCAATGTATATGATGTTATTTTGGTGATTTTATCGCGCGAGCAAGTCAGTGGGATATTTTTGAGGTTGTGCGCATATTTGGTTTGAAGCCCCGAGGCTCGGGAGAGTTTCGAGTAGGACTCGGGAGGTCGTAAACTTAAAAACACCAGATATTGCAGGCCAGGGAAAAGCTGCATGTTCCAGCGCGCCCGCGGTCACTTAAGCGGGGTCTGCAGTGTGCGTTGCGCGGTCGTGGTCCGCGCTGCAAGCATCAGAGAGCCAACAGCCTTCAGTTCCACCAGCACAGCCGCGGTCCTTTTTGCGTGGTCCGCGCTGGCGCATCAGATAGTATAAATACACGGAATTTTTAGTTATTTCTCACTTTGAAAAAAAAATCCAAAACATAAGAAGCGGTTTTCTGAGCAATATTGCTCCTTCAAAATGATTGGTAAGTGATTTCTAACTCATTTTCTTCACTCCTTAACACCTTTTAACATAATTTCAACGTCAAACCGAAGATTTTAATGGGGAAATTTGGGTATATTGGATAGGACCTAGGGTTCTGCCAAAATTGGGGGTTGGACCTCAATTCGAGGTTTGATTTCAAAAGTAATCAATAATTGTATTCGTGGGGGAAAGGGTAACCGGACCTCGGGTTTTGACCACGTTGGCCCGAGGGGTAGTTTGGTCATTTTTCCTAAATTTGCATCACCGCTGTAAATTAAATAATAGAGTTAGTTGTTTGAGATGTTATTTATGATATGTAATTGAAATGAATATATTTGGGTCATTTAGAGTCGGATACTCATGGAAAAAGAGTGATTTCAAGTTGATTTTTGAGACGATTGAGGTAAGTGGCTTGTCTAACCTTATGTGGGGGACCTTCCACTTAGGATGATGTTTTTTAATTGAATGCCTCCTACTTGAGGTGACGAGCGTGTGCTTGAGCAAACTGTTGGAAAATCCATTTTTACTTGAAGTATCTAAATTGAGTTTTCTTGCTTACCTGTTCATTTTAAATTGTGGATTTATTATATGCTAGTTCAGAGAAGCATGTTTATTTGACTTGCTTGCCCTAGTGTTTAAACTGTCTTATTTGTACTCCACGTAGTATGTTTGGCTAGTATTTTATATTACTTGTCCTGAGTTAGTATATTTCCTAATGTTGGGTTGTTATTGTGAGTTTTTAAATTGGGACTACGGGTTGACCTCCCGGGAGATCCCATGCACTGGATATGTTTGGGACTACGGGTTGGCCTCCCAAGAGATCCCTGGCACATGAGATTGTAAGGTTACCAAGAGATCATCGAGATACCAAGAGATCCCTAGTGAATATAATGAGGATACCAAGAGATCCCTAGTAAATATAATGAGGATACCAAGAGATACCTAGTGAATATAATGAGGATACCTAGAGATCTTCAGGATACCAAGAGGTCCCTAGTGAATATAATGAGGATACCAAGAGATCCTCGGGATACCAAGAGATCCCTAGTGAATATAATGAGGATACCAAGTGATCCTCGGGATACCAAGAGATCTCTAGTGAATAAAATGAGGATACCAAGAGATCCTCGGGATACCAAGAGATCTCTAGTGAATATAATGAGGATACCAAGAGATCCTGGGGATACCAAGAGATCCCTAGTGAATATAATAAGGATACCAAGAAATCCTCGGGATACCAAGAGATCCTGGTGAATATAATGAGGATACCAAGAGATCCCTAGTGAATATAATGAGGATACCAAGAGATCCTCGAGATACCAAGAGATCCCTAGTGAATACAATGAGGAAACCAAGAGATCCTCGGGATACCAAGAGATCCCTAGTGAATATAATGAGGATACCAACAGATCTTCGGGATACCAAGAGATCCCTAGTGTATGTGGTGAGTATACCAAGAGATATCCGGCTATTAATTCCTGTTGTAACTAGTGTTCCTTATATTGCTTTATTCCGTTTCCTATTGTGGTTTCCCTCATTTATCCTATTTAGATTCTCGTTGTAGACTTTATCTATACTATTTTTTTAATCTTATCATATATTATATTTATCGTAGTTAGGGCCTTGACCTTCCTCTTCACTATCCAACCCAGGTTAGGCTCGGCATTTACTGAGTACAGTTGTGGTGTACTCATGCCTCTTCTGCGCATGTATTTCATGTGCAGATCCAGGTACTTCATCTCAGGCGCGCTTTCATCGAGGCAGAGAGATCTAGCAGGGACTTAAGGTATATATGTAACTTCCGCAGACCGAAGAATTTCCTTCCTTATTTTATCTGTAGTGTTTAGATTCTATCACACTTTTGATATAGACATTCTAGAGATTAGAGCATTTATAGTGTTTTCCTTTAGCCTATGTTTCCCGTGAGTTTCTGAGTTTTGGGATTGAGTTGTAGACTTTCGCAATTTATTTTTGAGTTGTATATGCCAAGTGACACTTATATATCGTTTTTCTTCTAGTTTTGCTTAGGAACTAGGTGCCATCACGACATGTTCATGGAGGGTGAACTGGGGTCATGACATATATATATATATATATATATATATATATATATATATATATATATATATATATATATATATATATATATATATATATATATATATATATAGAAAGAGAGAGAGAGAGAGGGGTTACATTATTTGGATTAATAAATAAAGATATCTTATAATTTAATATAAAATATAAAAAAAATTATATAAAAAAATAACTACCAATTAAAATTGGGTGAGAGTAGTTTCAAGTTGGATTTTTAAAATTATATTAAAATATAAGGCAAAAAAATTGCAATAATAAATGAAAAAGAGAAGAACTGTGCATTCAAATCGGGAAGTAATTTCAAGTTGGAGTGTTTATCAGGTAGTAGTTTAAATATATATATATATATATATATATATATATATATATACATATTAATTGGTTACTTTGTTTGAATTAATAAATATAGATATCTTATAATTAAATATAATTGACAAATAAAAATAAAAATATAAAATAATAACTACCCAATCAAATTGGGCGGGAGTAGTCTCAGGTTGGAGTTTATAAATTATCTTAGAATAAAAAAAATAGCTATGAAAAATGAAAGAAAGAGAAGAAAAACTACCCATTCAAATCAAGATGTAGTTTCAAGTTGGAGTTTTAAAATAAAAAATAAAATAAAAAAATAATAAATTACCTATTCAAATTACGGATTAGTTTCAAGTTGGAGTTTTAAAATTTTTTAAAATTAAATAAAATGAAAATAAAGGCATAAAAAACTTTCAGAGAAAAATATTTAATAAAGTAATATGCTAATGTAATTTTTTAATAAGCAATTTAATTAAGCAATGTAATAATATTAAATAATAGATGATATAATAAAGAAAAGTACATAACAAAAAAGTTATTCAATGCACTCCCTATATAAGTCCCGATAGTTTAACATAGATTTATTTATCAAAGTTTAGATAATATTATTAAAAATAAAATATAAAAAAATTTAAAATAAAAAAAATTCAACAGTAATAAATTATAAATCTTCTCATATATGTCAAAAAGAAAGCGAATATTAAATATTGGTTAATATAATAAAAAATATATAGAATAAAAAATTTATTCACCAACTATGTAAGTACCTTTAATTTAATAAAGGTTTCATTATTGGGTATATCGTATTGACAAGTAAGATGACAATTAAATTTATTAAAGCAATACAATATAATAGGATCAAACAAGTCTGATTATAGTTTAATTTAAGTAATATTTTTTAATACTAACCGCACATCGCGCGGGTACGACTACTAGTTTTAATTAGTAACAGGTGATGACCCCTTTGGGTCGTCACATGTAGGTGGAGGAGCAGAGACATAAGGACCCGGGGAATTTACAGGTAGTCTAGGTGCTTTAGGTGCTTTACTTTCTTTAGCTGCATTAGGATCTTTAGGTGCTTTAGGATCCATCTGTTCAATAAAAGTAAAAGATAAAAAAAATAACATCAGAAAATTATCAAAAATATCAGTTAAAATTTCAATATCTAAGAAGGCTGAAGTTCGACAGATATAAAACAAAAACTTCAGCTCTAGAGCTGAAGTTTTTTAGTTATTACTTAAAAACTTCAGCAGAAGGAGCTAAAGTTTTCCTCGTACACTCGCTAAATTAATTCATATTGCACCAAAAAAACTTCGACATAGGTGCTGATTTTTTTTAGTTATTATTTAAAAACTTCAGCAGTAAGAGCTGAAGTTTTCCTCATACACTGGATAAATTAAGAATTCATATTGTACTAAAAAAGCTTCGGCACAGGTGCTGAAGTTTTTTTGTTATTATTTAAAAACTTCGACAGTTATAAAACGAAAACTACAACTCTAGAGCTGAAGTTCAGCAGTAACAACACAAAAATTTCAGCTCCTAAAGCTGGACTTCACCAATTACAAACACAAAAACTTCAGCTCCTAAAGCTGGACTTCACCAGTTACAAACACAAAAACTTCAGCTCCTAAAACTAACTTCACCAGTTACAAACACATACATTCAGCAAAAAAAATATGTTGTAGTTTTTACAAAAAATAAAACAAAAATTCAAATCCAAAAATAATTAAAAAACATGAAAAAAAACTTCAGTTCCTATCTAAGGTATCAATATCATCTCTTTAACTCTAAAATTTTTTAAATTTGAACAACTAATCACAGAAGAATTTTTAGAATTTTCATCAACAACATAAACATCTCGTTTAAAAAACCTAAAAACATAATCGTAAAAGTAAAAATAATGCTCTTATCAAATTAAACACTAAGAAAATATTTTATCATAAATACATAACTATCAAAACCAAAATTAGAAATTAAATCGTAAAATAAAACCGAAAAAGTTAATGCAATGTACCTGTGATTAAATCGTAATGTGGGAACACTGACGACTAGCAATTGAAAATTCAAAACAACAACAAAAATTGTTTGGTTTCAGAAGAAGAAAAAATCAAAAAACGCAAATAACATGAAAGAGAGACAGAGATAGAGACAGTAGAGGACTAGCATATATTACGTGAATAGAAAGTAGTCTTTTAATAAAGAAGGACAAAATAGTTTTTTCAAATGGCTTTTAACAAAAAAATTTCGGCAAACTTCGGAATAGGTGCTGAAGTTTTTTAGTTATTATTTAAAAATTTAAGCAGTAGGAGCTGACGTTTTCCTCGTACAATGGGTAAATT
Organism: Nicotiana benthamiana; assembly: GCA_034376525.1. NCBI lineage: Eukaryota > Viridiplantae > Streptophyta > Magnoliopsida > Solanales > Solanaceae > Nicotiana > Nicotiana benthamiana. Next base: position 49,782,404 of record CM067325.1, on the reverse strand, counting down.
AAAAATTCATATTGCACCAAAAAAACTTCGGTATATGTGCTAAAGTTTTTTATTTATTACTTCAAAACTTCAGCAAGAGAAGCTGAACTTTTCTTCCTACACTGGCTAAATTAAAAATTCATATCGCAGCAAAAAATATCGGCATAGGTGCTGAAGATTTTTAGTTATTATTACAAACCTCGACAAGTATAAAACAAAAACTTCAGCTCTAAACCTGCAGTTCGATAGTTACAAAACAAAAACTTCAGCTCTAAAGCTGAAGTTCAGCATTAACAACACAAAAACTTCAGCTCTAAAGCTAAAGTTTAGCAGTAACACAAAAACTTCAGCTCCTAAAGATGGACTTCACCAGTTACAAACACAAAAATTTTAGCTCCTAAAGTTGAACTTAACCAATTACAAACGCAAAAACTTCAACTGTTAAAGCTAACTTGACCAGTTATAAACACAAAATATTAAGCAAAAAACCATGCTGTAGTTTTTTAAAAAAATAAAACACAAATTTAAATCCAAAAATAATGTCAAAACATGAAAAGAAACTTCAGCTCCTATCTAAGGTATCATCATCTCTTTAACTCTGACATTTTTTAAAAATTTGAACGTCTAATCACAGAAGAATTTATAGAATTTTTATTAATAACATAAACATCTCGTTCAAAAAATCTAATAATACAATCTTAATAAAACTAATACACTTATCAAACTAGACCCTAAGAAAATATTTTATCAAAACCAAAATCAGAAATTAAAGCGTAAAATAAAACCCAGAAAGTTAATGCAATATATCTGTGATTAAATCGTAGTGTGGGAACAACGACGACTAGCAATTGAAAATTCAAAACAACAACAAAAACTGTTTGATTTCAGAAGAATAACATATCAAAAAACGCGAATAATGGGAGAGAGACAAAGACAATCAAGGACTAGCGTATACTTAAAAAGAAAGTATTCTTTTAATTAAGAAGGGAAAATAGTCTTTTCAAATGGCTTTTAATAAAAAATGTGTACGGGTGCAAACAGAATGACAAAGCAGCTACAGGTTAAAACAATACACCCAAATAGGGCGCCCCGTGAAATTTTTACGTGATGATGCCACTTTATTAAGCCCAAGATGTCATCTTCCTAGAGGCCCTGTTTGGTGTCACGTGTCAATGACGTGGTGCTCCAAGTCAAACAAAGGAGCCAATAGGATTGTGCCACGTGTTAAAATGACAAGACATGCCAAATCACACTAAAAGGTCAGTGAAATCGCGCCATTGTGCAAGTGACATGTTCTGGCAAATCAAATGCGGCCATGTCACACTTCAATTTGATTGGTCGGAAAAAGTTTGTTCTTATTACAACTCCTCCCTTCCACAACTATAAATAGGGGTCCTCATAACTTAGAAAAGACACCAGAAGCTATAATAAGAAGCAAGAGAGAGCTCGTGGATCAAACACTGCAAATTTCTCTACAAGTTTCAGGCTTCAAGCAACTAAGTTCAAGCTCAAGAACGAAGAACAAACCAAGTTCAAGCTCAAGAACGAAGAACAAACCAAGTTCAAGCTCAAGAACAAAGAACAGATCAAGGTCAAGTTCAAGCAATCAAGCTAAAGCTCAAGAATAAGATCATCATTCGCGGCGACAACTACATATTCAAGATTAAGCTCAAAGACCTTGAAATTATTTGCTATTGGAAAGAAGAATCAGAGGTTATATAGACATTGTAACACTCAATTATTTGAAATAAAATATTACGATTGTTGCGATATTTCCTGTCTTGATTTTATTTTTTTGACACAAATTTATTTTCTACCGTCTAATTCAACATTAAATTTTTCTATAGTTATCTACTTTTTAAAATTATAATAATTACACTACTATTTAAAGTCGTATTATTTATATACTTTCTAATTGTTTTACAAGATCAATTAAACAATGTCCCTACAAAATAAAGATTATATAAATGAACCCCCATATCTCAAAGCAAGTCATTCTGTTAAAGCGGAAGTAATATTCATAATACCACGCAACCCACATGTTATCGTAATATAAGTGGAATATATTTGTATTAGAAGAAATTAAAGATACAACCGCAATCCATCAGTGTTCCTATTCTCTTTTTTTTTTCTTCTAAAAAATGGGTTAAATTTAGAGCATTACATATATATGCCTATGGCCGTCTAACTAATATTTTATCCGTTCATACTCCTCCATGACTTTGCACCATCCTTAAAAATAAAGATTGTAAGTACATATTTTATCATAAAACCAATAACAGTGATAAGGTTTTAAAAAGTCTTAGAAAATAATTTTGAAAATGAGTAGTTAATAATAAGAGTAAAACATAAATGTTATAAAACAATAAAAGAAGAAGAGCAATATTGTAGAGAAAGAGAGAGAGAGAATTCTTATTGAATTTTGGGGTGATTTACAATGGGGTAAGACCCCTCTATTTATAGGAGGAAAAATGACTTAGCCTCAAAATAAAACTCTCGACAAGTTATACATTCACTCTAAATAGAATTCTATTCATAACACTCCCCCTTGAATGTCAACTCAATAAATAATGTGCCTCGTTAAAACCTTAACTAAAATAAAACCCAATGGAAAAAAAGTTCTAGAAAAGAAAAAAGAGTACACATGTTAAGAAATGCGCCTATTGGTTGCCTTGTTAAAAACCTTGCAAGGAAAACTCCGTGGGAAAAAACCTTGTAAGGAAAAAGAGTGCAACGCACATTAACTCCCCCTGAAGAGAGCATCAATTCACATCCTTAAGCATTTGCATTCCAATCTTGTGCACCATCTTCAAAACGATCTTTGATAGAGATTTGATAAATAAATCATCCATATTAACTTGAATGAATATTTTGCACCTTGAAATCATCACCCGTGATAGATATATAATGTCTCCATAGAGGTATCCTCACTATCACATTATCATGCCTATAGTTATAGAAATATACATATGTGCATAAATTGCACTGAGGAAGTGGTACTTCAAGATCAAGAATTGTATATGCTTCAAGCAACTTAAATCCTTCATGGATTGACATATAAGTTAAGTCATATAAGTCATATAATATACTTTAGATGCATATCAAGTTTTCATGTCATGCTAGACAAATAAGATATCGAAAACTGATTGCACATATCATTGACTTTATGCTTTCAAGTGTTTGAACTACAGGTCCAAAATTACATGCCTTTCATATGAAATCAATTCTACTTGAATTGTGTCTCTTCCATTTGGCCAGTATTTTTGTGTCTATATTCGATAGACCTGAGATCTTCATCTATACTTAGCGCTATGATAGATGTCGTCGATAAATATTTTATATCGGTTCCAATAATTTTCATAAAGACATAACATAGAGATCTCTTCATTCATATATTCAGGTACCTGAATTTCTCATAAGATTTTATGAAGTGTTATGTCATGTGATCTTCTAGATCACTTGCCTCCTTATTATGATCATTTTCTCATCTTCTTTATCAAGAAATTCTATTTGAAATCGATGTGTATATACGCTTTAAGCGTACCATAGACTTTGTCCTTCTAGGACTTAATATGAGAATTTGCAATGAGAATATAGTTGCTTTCTTCGGGTCAGCAAAAGCGTATGGCATACTTTGCCATATATTGCAAACGAATTATCTTTTTATGAACTTCAAGTTCATATTATGATATTCGAGATTCTATATATACAAATGATAATTCATTCCACGTAACTTTTTCTCAACTGTTTATTTTGTCTCCCCCTCATGTTAGGAAAAGTAACTTTTTTTTTCTCAACTTTGAGAACCCATCTTTGTTCTATATGGTGTTAATCCATATACACCGCATGTCAATAATAATAAGATGAAATTATTTGGTTCCTGACCCTGTACCACTTGTGAGGGGAGAATGTAATATACTTTCATATATAACATATATCAAACAGATATAGATAACTTTGTTCTCATAAGCAATAGTTTAGCTGTTAAGTGGAGACACTCAATAAATTATCTTGCTAAACCAACTATGATGTAAACCAACTTATTAAGATGAAATAGAAAATCTGGAAATTGTGCTCCAAATTGAATTATTGAGCAAGTTACCTCGCAAAATACCATGTTGCGGGTTAATAATAATCGCAGATGTAACCATCTCATAGATGCATCTTATGTGTTATACATGGTAGATGAATGGGCCCATATTCACCTTTGATATTTCCAGCATTCATGGGATTCAATCCTAATTTTAATTGGTCTATCAATTAACGAGAACAAGCAACCTAAGAGAATTCGTAAAGATATAAGAGAATTCATAAAGAACTTTCCACTTCTTTAATATTTACTCATGTGAATTCTCTATTATTTTTGCATATCATATTTAAATTGATATGACTAAACTGATTATGCCAACTGAATAAATTATCAATATTGATAAGTTCATGTTTACACCATGACACGTGCAATTATCAATAAAACTCCATGTTTATTAGGATATGAGTTTTTATATCAATAAACATCCACTTTATTGTGGCATTCTTTTGTTTGTGTAGTACAAACTAGAAAATAAAGCTGGTAGCTTTTCACATGCATATTATTTCGCTGCAAGTTGTAGTAATAGAAGATATCAAATCATTCCCTTATTTATGGTCTCAATATAATCAACCGCTTTTGCGTATACTTTTTCACAAATAAAGGCACGTGAATAAAGATGAGATAATGAATTTTTTCACAAAATTTTCCGTTTGGTTTCACCAACTTCTCCCCCTAATTTTGGAAAAGTGCATCATTGAATCGACAGTCAGCAAATCGTGAAGTTAACAAATCCCCTGTCAATGTTTCGAGGTAGCGAATAATGGAGGGCGATTAAAACCCAACACATATTCCCAACCTTTTTTGCGGACCCATTTTGGTGCGATATGGCGATGCTACTGGCACATATTGTGCGCATCCAAAAATTCTTAAATGGGATATATTAGGTTCATGACCCAAAACTAATTGCAAGGGGAATATTTGTGATAATTTGTCGGTCTGAGACGAACTAGCATTGCTGCATGCAAAATGGCGTGACCCCAAGCAGAAGTGGGCAACCTTGTTTTCATGAGTAACGGTCTTGCTATCAATTGACGACGTTTAATTAAAGACTCTGCAAGACCATTTTGAATGTGAACATGAGCTACATGATGTTCCACTTTTATCCCAATTGATAAATAATAATCATTAAATGCTTGGGATGAAAACTCAGCAGCATTATCTAGTCTAATAGACTTAATTGGATTATCAGGAAATTATGCCCATAATCAAATTATTTGTGCCATTAATTTTGCAAACGCAAGGTTGCGAGATGACAATAGGCGCACATGAGACCATCTAGAAAATGCGTCTATTAAGACCATAAAATATCTAAACGACCCACTGGGTGGGTGAATAGGTCCACAAATGTCCCATTGTATACGCTCCAAAAACGCAGGGGACTCAATTCCAACCTTCATTGGTGATGGTCTAATAATTAACTTGCCTTGATAACAAGAAGTGCAAGAAAATTCATTATTTAAAAGAATCTTTAAATTCTTTAATGGATGACCAGTTGAGTTTTCTATAATCCATATCATCATAATTGATCCAGGATGTCCCAATCGATCATGCCAAAGTACAAAAGTATTGGAATCAGTAACCTTTTTGTTTACGGTAGAATGTGCCTCAATTGCACTAATTCTGGTCCAATACAGGTTACAAGATAAAGATGGGAACTTCTCAATAACCCTCTTTTGGCCAGAGACATTATTTGTAATGAATGAGATATTCAAGATTATTCTCATCTATTGTGTCAATATGATATCCATTTTAACGGATATCTTTAAAACTCAATAAGTTCCTCTTGGACTTGGAGGAAAATAATTTGTACTATCAACATGATGTATTACATAGTTAACACTGCTAAAACAAATGCATATAATGTATCAACATTGAATGATAAATAAGAACATGTGATAAGACATAATAAATATATATTAAAAATACCATTTACATTGCATGTTATAACATGAATGTTTAATACATGGCAGACATAAAAATTATAAAAGAAGGGACGCAATTTTGATGTACAAGAGTAGTTTGTATTTAGTAGAATATGTTACACATGTTAAAAAGATTATCAAAATATTTTCTATCACACAATTTTGTCATTACTATCACGACAATAACAACAGTGATGTTGATTTAATTATATGTGAATAAGTAAACTGGAAGTTGACATTATATAATAGTATAAGAGTATCGACCTTAAGAATAATAACTCTTAAATATTATTACTGTAATAACAGAGTGATAATGTTATTGGTAATGATTATTTAAGACTACAATAGCGTAATTGAATAATATAAACACAACGGATTTGTGTTACAACAAATAGAAAATATAGATTGAAATTAAATAGCAAAGGTGATGATAAGATAACTGTAAAACCAAAATATTTATTATTGACGATACAATGTAAGTATAATGATAAAGACAATAGAGTAATATAAACCACATGTAATAAATGACTTTTGTTGATAAAACAAATGACAGTAATTAGATTATAAAATGATCTTATAAAAATTGAAAAACATGGATGATAATGTCGAGTAAAGATAACAAGATATTGTATGAACACATAATCAATAAAAACACCATAAAATATTGGAGCCTCAGATGAGCACAATCATATTGTGCTTGTGGTAGAGTGACCAACTTTAAGTTGTCATATCTTTCTTTTATGCCATTCCACAAAATAAGTGGATCTTTGACTGTGAGATATTCAATTTTCAACACTTCATCAAGGTGATGGCGCAAGAAAATCAAGGCCTTAGCACAGTCTTGGGTGGATGCTTTATTTCTGTATTTAATGGCGTTTCCAAGACCCATTGCATCTAAATGGATTTCAGTATCCAACACCCATGTCATATAGTTCTTGCCCGAAATTTCAAGGGCGACTAACTTTCTTTTCATAATGTCAGTCATAATTAAAAAGAGGAGAAAAATTACCTTAATCTTCTCAAAGAGCTTCTTGAGACGGTAGAGTCTCGTGCTTCTTCTTGTCACTGGCGGAAGGTGCGGTTGCAGTGTCGTCACCGGTAGGAGGAGGAGCAGCAGCAACAACGACGTTAGAAGCGGTGGCTCCACCAGCGCCAACTTTCATGACAAGATCATCTACATTCATCTTCTGACTAAGCTTCGCAAAAAGGCTGGGCCAATATGATTCCACCTTCACATTTGCAGCTTTCACCAGTGTGCCAATTTTCTCTGCAGTAACAGGAATGCCATTATCGTGAAGGATCAAACAAGCATAAGTGCAAGCGAGTTCTCCGGTAGAAGACATCTTTAATTTCTCTTTTGGATTCTCCAAACCCTAATGCATATTACTCGGAAATTTGGGGGTCGAGTTTTTTCAAATCCGTAAAACAATCCACCCTATCTGTTATTCTGACCTGGATGGCCCATTAGTTCAGTTGGTTAAAGTATCGTGTTGATAACGTGTTATAAAACAATAAAAGAAGAAGAGCAATATTGCAGAGAAAGAGAGAGAAAATTCTTATTGAATTTTGGGGTGATTTACAATGGAGTAACACCCCTCTATTTATAGGATGAAAAATGACTTAGATTCAAAGTAAAACTCTCTACAAAATAGACATTCATTCTAAATAGAATTTTATTCTTAAAAATAAAAAAATTCTACTTCACTTGATTTGCTAGAATGAACAAATAAAAATATTTTTTGTATAGTGAATAAATAAAAATGGAAGGAGGGAACATTAATCATGAATTGAAAGATGAAACTCTGACATCGACACCAAAAATTTATTAATGACTAGTACTAATTTATCAATCTTAACTCGTGATTATGTATAAACGAGGGATCGTCTCTAATACGAAGCACGTGATGTTGATAGAGGCATTCATTATTCCTCAGCGAGTGGTTGAAAATTAAACACAATAGTGTGGCGGTGGGTACAACCCCAGTACTACTCTCATCAAATTTCTTCCAACAATAACTTACACGTCTTTGTCATCGCAATTAGTGCGCACTTAATTAACAGGATTTGTAGTCGGAGACAAAAATGATAACCTGGCTTTCTTTGGACGCGCGGAATAGAGAATTAAAAGATATTTCATATTCAAATAGTCCTTGCGGCCTGTCACCAGTTTAACCATATCTTTTCTTTAATTAATCAGTTAATGTTTTAAACAATCGAGTAAGACGTATAGGTAGCATTCAAAGAAACAATCTCCCCATAAAGTCATATTGTTAATAATCATTGTTTGATTCCTAACTTTCTTTTTCACATACCTAATTTATACAAAAATTTATGTACAGAACTATTTTATACGAGATATAATACAAATTAATATGTGAGTAACATATGGATTACCACAGCTAAAATGACTATAGTATAATATCCTCATAGAGTTAACAATCTTTTATTTCAAAAAATTTGAATTATATATATATTTGTTTATTTATTTATAAGTTTATATGACATTGTTTGACTCAACATATAAATACAAAAGAAAAGAAGAGTGTTGAAACTTGTAATTTTAAGCATATCATAATATTTGTGTGTCCACAAAACTTTTGATACTTAATTTCTTTTTAAACATGAATAATATTTGCATAGCAATATAAGTTTCATTAAATATAAAATGAATAATTTAAAGTTATGTTATTTCGAATAAAAAATAAGTTATTTTTTGTCACGACCCGATCGGTCGTTTTGAGCATTTGCACTTTGCTCGGTAGTTCACGAGCATGAGTAGCTCTGTATGATGTACTATGACTTATGTGAATTGTCGGTGTTGGTTTTCAAGTTATTCGAAATTGATTTGGAAGGAAGATTCTCAATTAGGAAGCTTTAATTGAAAGAGGTGACCAAGTTTGACTTTTTAGTAGTTGACCTTGGATTGGATTTTTGATGTTTCGTTAGCTCCATTGGGTGATTTTGGAATTAAGAGCGTGTCTGGATTGTGATTTGGAGGTCCATAGTAGAATTTGGCTTGAAATGACGAACGTTAAAATTTTGAAAAGTTTGACCGGGAGTGGACATTTTGATATCGGGGTCGGATTCCGGTTCCGAAAGTTAGAGCAGATCATAATGTCAAATATGTATTTTGTCCAAAATTTGAGGTCAATCGGACGTGATTTGATAAGTTTCGTCACCGATTATGGGAGTTTGAAGTTTCAAAGTTCATTGATTTCGATTGAGATGTGATTCGTCATTTTGATGTTGTAATGTATTTTTTTAGACCTCAATTGGGTCTGTAGTATTATATGAGACTTGTTGATACGTGTTGGACGGGGTTCCAAGGGGCTTGGGCGTGTTTTGGATTAATTTCGGACTATTTTTCTCCATGTTGTTATTGTTGTTTTTCTGGTGTTTCAGCTGTGCTTTGCGATCGTGGATGGAGCAATGGCAAAGAGTATTCTGGTTAATGCAGTGATTTTTTCTTTGCGTTCGGGCCTTATTGGTCATGTCTGGGGTCGGTTGATGTGGTGTCCCTCGTGTTCGCTTATGAAGGATCGCTTTCGCGTAGTGTTGAGGTTTGGCAACTGGAGCTGGCGAATCGTTCATTGCGGTCGCGTAATATGAGTCGCATTCGCGAAGCTTTGGCAGCCATGGCCATCACATTCGCGTGGGGTGTATTGCAAACGCATAGAGTCGTTTATGTCAATGTGCATTATGTCCATCACAAATGCGATGGTTTTCCCGTGTTCGCGTAAGATGAAGCCTGAGCAGATTATAAAGTACTCTACTTTGAGGGTTTAAGCCATTTTTTGCATTTTTGAGCTATGAAGCTCGGATTGAGGTGATTCTTGAAGAAATTTTCACCTTATGAATTGGGATAAGTTTTTTTTACTTCATTTTGGTTATATTTCATGAATCTATCTTTTATTTTAGCATTTGGTTGATGAATTTTAAAGAGGAAATTAACGGTTTTGGCCTAAAGTTTCATAATATGAATTTTTGAGTTTTGAGCATCGACTTGGAGTTGGAATTGAGTGAAACTAGTATGGTTGGACTCGTAATTGAATGCGTTATCAGATTATTTGAGTTTTGTCGAGTTCCGAGGCATGGACCCAGGTGTGCCTTTTTGTCGATTTTGAATTTTGATTAAGGATTTGATCTTTATCGTTTGAAATTGTTTCCTTGGGCTTTATTTGATGTATTTGAGTTGCTTTTGTCTAGTTTTGAGCCGATTGGAGGTCACTACGTGTGTGATGGTTTTTTGGAACATATATTAGCTTGCTTAGTATTGGAATTGCCTTGTTCGAGGTAAGTAACACTTCTAATTTTAGTGCTGAGGATATGAAACTCCGAATTACGTGTTATGTAATTTATATTGAGGTGATGCACATGCTAGGTGACGGGCGTGTGGGCTGCACTATATGAATTGTGATTCGGTTGTTTCTATGGGATTGTATGGTGGTCCTATTTTGTTGATATCCTTATTTTCACCATGTGATAAACTAATTGAGCTGTCAATCATGCTAGATATCATGTTTAGGCTTTACGTCGATATTTTTGGGACCCATAATTGTCATTTCTTGCTGTCACCTTACTGATTTTACTGATATTTCGTACTCAGTCATATTCATGCACTCATATCATATCTTAGTCACTGTTGTTATTGATTGATACACCGTATCTTTGTTGTCGGGTTAGTTTCATGATATTGTGAGCCCATGAGTGAGGCTGAGAGCCTAATTTAAAGTGAAAGTTATGGGATCGGGCTGGACATCGCAGCAGTTACACTGATTTTATGATGGCGCTTGGGCTGTAGGACCCCTTATGGAGTCTGTACACACCCGTAGTGAACGCGGTTTATTATATTGAAGGATGGATCTTCCCTGGACATGGATCTTGTCCGAAGCATTATATAGCTGGAGATGGATCTTCTCTATAGGATGGATTGGACCTATTCAGTACTGAGTGACTATTGGTCAGTTGATGTATATATCCTGGGATGTATCTTTCCTGGGCCGGATTGGCCATATACGGTACTGAGTGATTGGGCATGATGAGCAGAAAGTGTGAGACAATGAGATTGAGTACTCTATGTGTGTGAGTACGTGATTCTTATCGGAGATACATGGCATTGACATGCACACATGATACACATGCATAGAGATGCATTTTTCGTCATGCATTACAGTATCACGCCATTCATGACTTCTCATACATATTAGTATATGAGCATGCATAGAGATATTTTACACTTTCTGAAAAGAAAATGAGACATCTTATTTATTATGGAAAGAATTTTTAGGAAAATTAATGTTTTCAAACTATCTCATATTTTTCGATGATTTCGGTAAAGGATTTGGATTTTCACTGATATATTTGAAAATCGAAACTATTTTCGGGAATTATATAAAAGCTGAGCTATTAAATTCCAAGTTACTTCTTTTGTTATTTGCTTTACATTGTTATGAACTGTTGTTGGTTATTGGTGTTGGACCCGACCTATGTTCCAGCTCGTCACTACTTTCAACCTAAGGTTAGGTTTGTTACTTATTGAGTATATGAGGTCGATTGTACTCATATTACACTTCTGAACCTTGCATGCAGATGTTGGCTTTTATTGTTGCTGTGTTCGATGGAAGGTGGATTTAAAGATGTACTTGTATCTATGTTGTAGTTGCCTCTTGTTCATGGTAGTCTTAGATTTATAAAACTCTGTTTATGTACTTTACAAACAGAAGATGTATTTAATCTATGTAAGCTTTGCAAACTCTATCTTAGGAGCTCATGATGTGTACTACCTGTTCTTGAGAAATGTATAAGATTTAGAAAATTCCTTTTATTTAATGGTTTTATTAATATTACCGGAATTGGATAGTTATTAGTTGGCTTACCTAGCGGGACTGGTTAGGTGCCATCACGATTAGTGAATTTTAGGTCCTGACAGATTGGTATCATATCTCTAGGTTCATAGGCTCTACAAGTCATGAACAGGTGTATACTAGAGTCTTGTGGATTGGTATGATGACGTTTATACCTATCTTCGAGAGACTTTTGGACATTTTGGATATACTTCCTATTTTTTCTTCCTTGTCGTGCGACACTGGTTCAATTTGAAGCATAACTCTTTCAATTCCTTCCACGCATTCGTATGCGCACATGAGCGCTCGATATCAGCGGTGCATCGACGGCTTGTGATTCCATGGATGAGGTGATAGATATGATTTATATGTGCTGATAATGGGCCAATCTGGAGGATTTGAGGCTAGGTTTAGATTATAGCTTGAGCACGGATATTTCGATTGTATGAGCATGTGGTTTGGACTTAGAAGTTTGGTAGTGTCCCTATTATAGGGATTTGCGGCTCGATGTGTGGTTGGATAGCTATATAATGAGTATGATGTGACTACGGGAAGTGTTCAGATTGTTCAAATATAACAAAAAGAGTTGATTGAGATGTAAATTGGGTGTTTTATTTCTGTCTTAATTTGACGTACAGTCTCAAGTTTTGGGTGTGTTGGATGATCTTTCATGTTGGTTAGTTGTGGAATGAATTAAATTCTCTATGCCTTGTTGATGAGTTCAGAATTAGGAAGATTAAGTGATTGTGTAGTAGTTGTGACTGTAGAAGGGTATATAAAGATGTCAGTTTGAGGCAAAACGGGTCGGTTATCTCCTGGGTGCCTTGAGGTTGTGTGATCCCTATGTTTGTTTGTAGAGAGAGCTCCTTTACCACCGAATTATATGTGTTGCAATTTGAGTTTGGACCGTTTTGTGGAAGTCGGCTTGATTATTACAAGGATGAATGTGAGATTGGCACATAATTTGAGGTATTAGATGGTTTGTGTTGCATGAGCTTAGAAAATATTTAGTTTTATCCTATTGCGGTGTTATGGCAGTATGGGAGTGGCTATTGTAAGTTATTAGATGCTTTATTCCTTGTCTTTATGCCAAATGGGGAAGTCTGTTATTGATAAGTTGATTGCATAGTTATATTTTATATTGGTTTCGGTTTGAGTTATACTTGTGAATAAGTTATGATTTGTAGAGGTTGATATCGAGGATAACTCGAGTAAAGGAAATTCTAGATACAGGTTGTATTACACTCTATGGGTATATGGAAAACATGGAACGATTGAGTGGTTATTTGTGAAGGATGTGGTGTGCATTGAGTAGGAATTCGCCCGGTTGCGTATGAATGTGGATTACTTCCTTGGGTGTTGATGTGCTAATGGGGCACAGGTCATTTGGTCCATTTGGCCTATTTAATTGAGATTTGAGTAGAGTGTATGACTCTTGAGAATATTTCTAATGGGTTCAAGATCAATATGTAGCAATTGGGAATCTTCTAGACTTGTATATGGCAAGAGATTGAGTTTTACATTGGATGGTGTTGAGACTTACGGTATTTCTATATTATTGTGGATTATACACTTCCATTATCAAAGAGGTGAAGGAAATCAGTTTCAGGCTCACATAAGCTCTCTTGAGAATGGGTGTATTGGTTGTGGTGACTTGGAATGCTAAGAGGTAATACAACTGCTTATGGGCCTTCGAGCATTGTGATTTTATTCTAGGATCTTGTGGAGTGAATTTTGGTTAAAGATCATGGTGTTTAGGCAAGGAGAAATATCAACTTGAGGGTTATTCAGAAGGAACTCGGAGGAGTAGAATAGCTTGATAGTAGGATTGGATCAGCACGGTAATGGATGTGACCAGTTCCTTGGGGTACTTATGATATGGTGAGTTTCTACAGGTGTTTTGTAGCAATTCTCTTGGGTCCGGGCGATCTGCGTGGCTTGGGTGAGTTAGAGATATTTAGTTCTGACGCCTTGATTATGTGCGAATGGGTTTCGAAGAGTTTTCAATGGTTATTACCATGGTTCTATGTGTATATTTCATACCGTTGTGTGGATCATGTGGAGAATAGGGATTTTCTACTGGATGAGATCAAATATAAGGTTTCTAACTGGTTGAGTATGTAGTATGCTGTGACTCAGAGTGGATTATGAGATTTTCGTACTTTTCATATGATGGCATGGTATATGCAGTGTGTTGTGTGGGATTGAGATTTGCATGAGCAAGGTCTCTGTGTATTCTTAGGCAGTATGGACGGTTTCAGATGACTAGGTGTGATATTACTATTTGGTATAGCTTGATGAGAGCATACATTTCAGAAGGGGGAAATGTATTTTGATCTATAGATACTTCATTGCTATTGCGGCACTCTCTTATTCGACTGATGATATTCAAATTTTGCTTTGTGGCACAGAATTATTATAGAAGTATTCCTCGTGGGATGATCGTGTATGGGAGATGTATTCGGCATTTGGGCAGTAGAGTTAGGATCGAATATGGTGATTCGTGTGTTCTATGGATTTGGAGACTGAGAGTTCTCAAGAGCATATTGTTTCATGGTTATGAACTGTGAAGTTGTGGCTGAAGCTAGCTAGATGATAGTATGTGTTATGTTTCAGTCATTTTGGACTTTCAGAGGGTTATTTATCTATTTGTAGGTGAATATAGCTGATTTGGGGGTCTATTGGTAGGACCAATTAGGATGTTTATTCTACACCGAGGCAGATTGGTTGGCTCCATACTACTATTATTGAGGGATGTGCCATTCAGTTGTTTTTTTAGCTTATTCGTGTTCTGAAATAATCTGTGAGTTACTCTTCTATGCTGTGAGGGGTTGTGATTCGTAGGTTATATGCACACACGGTGCAGTTCTATTTGGGCTTTATAGCGGAATTTGAGTGAGATGCATATGAATGATTGTGTGTTGGCTATGTTCTTTTCGGATTATGTTACTGTGTTATTTTCTCTTCATCTTTATGGTAATGCACTTTGGGTACTTGATGTCAAATTTCGCTTGGCTATTGATTTTGAGCAGGGTGGCTCAAGGTATATAATATGGACCAACATTTGGATGGAGTCACGCGTTGTAGTGGAGTTATATTAAGGTATGATCGTTTGTGTAGATTCATATATTTTGGTTTTGTGGTGTGTGATTGTGTTGTGGTGGTACCTATTGATCTTGCGGGACGTTCTATTGTTTGAGTCGTTTTCCATGTTTGAGTACATTTGGAATATTGCTTATTAGTGCACGGATTGCACGGACTGTGGATTTAGATTGTATTAATGTGTCATGTTACTAGAGTTATCGTGTTGGATGAGATGAGGTCATTGGACCTAGAATGGATACTATAGGAATTGATTACAACATGGTTGGAAGGATAATATTGAAAGTCGACTTAGAAATTTCCTATAGTTCTTGTCAAAGGAGCGGGAGCTCCATGACTTGTTGATCTGATGAATGGTTATGATATTCTGTGTGTTTCTTTCATCGTCGGAAGTTTACGAATGTTTTAAAATGAGGCTTTGTTTGGTATGAGGTCTATTATCGGTCTTGGGTTGCTTTGAACAGCTATTGTGGTTGGAAATTATCGCTATAAGTATTTGAGTTATGTGGTATATCATGTGATTACATCTTCGGTTATGTTAAAGGATTAATACAACTTTTTCAGACTTATACAGTGTGTATATACGAGATTATGATCTTATATTTCGGATGTTGGAAATATGATTCTAAGGCATATGGGCTAATGTTGGAGTAATGATCTTTAGTTATGTTGTGTTTTCGGGCCAATATGGGATAGGGTGACGTGGGATCACCCCCGGGTATGTTCATGGTTAGGCTACACTGCGGTTTGATGGCATTGAGAACAAATCTAGGCTCGTTCGAGGATGACCATATGTTTAAGTAGGGGAAAATGTAACGACCTGACTGGTTGCTTTATACATTTGCACTTCCCTCGGTAGTTCACGGGAATGAGCAGCTCCGTATGATATATTATGACTTATGTGAATCATCGGTTTAGGTTTTTAGGTTATTCAGAATTGATTTGGAGGAAAGATTCTCAATTAGGAAGCTTTAAACTGGAAGTGTTGTTGTAAATTGAAAGAGTTGATCAAGTTTGACTTTTTAGTAGTTCACCTCGGATTGGATTTTTGATAGTTCTGTTAGATCCATTCGGTGATTTTGGACTTATGAGCATGTTCGAATTATGATTTGGAGGTCAGTGGTAGAATTTGGCTTGAAATGGCAAAAATTGAATTTTTGAAAAGTTTGACCGGGAGTGAATTTCTTTATATCGGGGTTAGATTTCGATTCCGAAAGTTGAAGCAGGTCCATAATGTCACATGTGACTTATGTGCTAAATTTGAGGTCAATCGCATCTGTTATGGGATTTTAAAGTTTCAAAGTTCATAAATTTCGAATTGAGGTGTGATTCATAGTTTCGATATTGTTATGTGTGTTTTGAGGCCTCGAATAGGTCTGTGTTATGTTATGGGACTTGTTGGTATGTTTGGACGGGGTTCCGAGGGGCTCGACTGTATTTCAGATTGATTTCAGGCTATTTTCTCCATGTTGTTGTTGCTGGTTTTTTAGTGTTTCAGTTGTGCTTCGCAATCGCGGACGAAGCAATGTGTTCGCAAATGGTATTTTGGCTAGTGCAGTGATTTGTTCTTAGCATTCACGCTTCTTTGATCGCATTCGTGTTGGGTTGATGTGGTGTTCATTGCATTCGCGTATGAAGGATCGCGTTCGCGTATGAAGGATAACGTTTGCATATGAAGGATCGCGTCCGCGTATTATTAAGGTTTGGCAACTAGAGTTGGAGAATCCTTCATCGTGGTCACGTTACCTGAGTTGCGTTCGCAAAGCTTTGGAAGCAATGGTCATCACGTTCGTGTAGGGTGTATCGCGACTACGTAGATTCTTTTTTGGTAGTGTGCACTTTGTTCATCGTGAACGCGATAGTTTTCTCGCGTTCGCATAAGATGAGTCCAGGGCAGACATAAAGTACTCTATTTCGAGGGTTTCGACAATTTTTGCATTTTGAGAGCTATAGAGCTCGGATTGAGGCGATTCTTGAAGAGATTTTCACCTTATGAATTGTGGTATGTATTCTCTACTCGGTTTGGTTATTTTCATGAATCCATCTTCGATTTTAGCATTTGGTTGATGAATTGTAAAGAGGAAAATTGAGGGTTTTGGCCTAAAGTTTCATAATATGAAATTTTCAGTTTTAAGCATCGACTTGGACTCATAATTAAATGGGTTGTTAGATTTTTTGAGTTTTGTCGATTCCGAGGTGCGGACTCGGGTGTGACTTTTGGCCAGTTTTGGGTTTTGATTAATGATTCGATTTTTATTATTTGGAATTATTTTCTTGGGCTTTATTTGATGTATTTAAGTTGCTTTTGGCTAGTTTTGAGTCGTTTGGAGGTTGCTACTCACGTGATGAAATATTTGGAGCATCGCTTGGCTTGCATAGTATTGGAATTGGATTGTTCGAGGTAAGTAACACTTCTAAACTTAGTGTTGAGGATATGAAACCACGAATTACGTGTTATATGATTGATATTTAGGTGACACACATGCTAGATGACGGGCGTGCACCATATGAATTGTGACTATTTTATTTTCATAGCATAGTATATTGGTCTTATTTTGTTGATATCTGTATTTTTACCATGTGAATAATTAATTTAGCTGTTAATAATGCTATATATCATGTGTAGGCTTTATACAGGTATTTTTGGGACCCATATTGCTACACCTTACAGATTTTATTGATATTTCGTACCCAATCATATTCATGCATTCATATCATATCTCAATCTTAGTTGTTATTATTGATACATCATATCATTGTTGTCGCGATAGTTTCATGACATTGTGAGCCTGTGAGTGAGGTTGGAGAGATTGATGACTGAGTGAGGCCGAGAGCTTGATTATGAGTGACAGTTATAGGATCAGGCTGCACGGCGCAGCGGTTATGCTGATTTTATGATAGCGCTTGGGATGTAGGAGTCTCTCCGAAGTCTGTACACCTCCTTAATGAGCACAGTTGATTATACTGAGGGATGGATCTTCCCTCAACATAGATCTTGTCCGAAGCATTATATTCTTGGAGATGGATCTTCTCCATGTGCTGGATTGGCCCTACTCAGTATTGAGTGACTGTTGGTCAGTTGATGTATATATCCCGGGATGGATCTTCCTTGGGTCGGATTGGACGTAGACAGTGCTGAGTGATTTGGCATGATGAGTAGCAAGTGTGAGACAGATGAGATTGAGTATTCTAAGAGTGTGAGTACATGATTCATCTCTGAGATACATAACATTGACATGCACACATAACATACATGCATAGATATGTATTTTTCCTCAGTGTATGGTATCACGTCTTTTATGACTTCTCACACATATTGGTATGAGCATAGAGAGATATTTTACACTTGCTATTTGGAAAGAAAATAAAGATTTTTAGAAAAATTGCAGTTTTCAAAGTATCTCATATTTTTCGACAATTTCGGTAAAAGCTTTGGGTTTTCACTAATATATTTGAAAAGTGAAACTATTTTTGGGAATTATGAAAAAGCTGAGCATTTAAATTTCGAGTTACTTCTTTTGTTATTTGCTTTACAATATTATGAATTGTTGCTGGTTATTGGTGTTGTACCTGACCCATGTTTCATCTCGTTACTGCTTTCAACCTAAGATTAGGTTTGTTACTTATTGAGTATATGATGTCGGTTGTACCCATACTACACTTCTGCACCTTGCGTGCAAATGTTGGCTGATGTTATTGATGTGTTCGATGGGAATTGGATTTTAAGATGTACATGCAACCCTGTTGTAGCTGCCTCTTGTTCATGGTAGTCTTAGATTTATAAAATTATATTTATGTACTTTTAAAACAAGAGGGGTTGCTCTGATGGTAAGCAACCCCCACTTGCAACCGAGATGTTAATTCGAGTCTCTCAAGAGCAAGGTGGGAAGTTCTTGGAGGGAATGATGCCGGGGGTCTATCTGGAAACAGCCTCCCCAGACCCCACTAAGTGGAATTATACTGGGTTGTTGTTGTTGTTATTTACTTTTAAAATAGAAGATCTACTTACTTCATATCAGTTTTGCAAATTATATTCTTAGAAGCTCATGATTTGTACTATTGGTTCTCGGAAATGTATAAGATTTAGAAAATTTCTTTTGTTTAATTGTTTTACTAATATTACTGGAATTGGATAGTTATTAATGAGCTTACCTAACGGGTTAAGTTAGGTGCCGTCACAATTAGTGGAATTTGAATTGTGTCATTTTCTTAATATGGCTTATTAAAAAATAGGGTCACACAAAATAAACCAAATAAGTATAAATTTTAAAACAACAAGGCAAACTATCCTGTTATAAAATAAAAGTAATTTAGTAAAACATAAATAAGAAATATAAGCAACTTAATGAAACATGAACAAGAAATGTAGATAGAGAGAAGGAAGAGATTTTCTTCTTCAATTGTGTGTCATTTCCTATCTATTACATGGCCTTTATATAGGCATAAAAAGTGAAGAAAATATATCATGGAATATGTCATTGAACATACAAAATATATAATCGAATATGTCATTAAGCATTTGAGATGAAGATTATGGAAAATGAATAGACATCCAACATATTATGATATTTATAATAATACTCCCCCTTTGGATGTCCATAGATATTGTGCCTCATTAAAACCTTAACTAAAATAAAACCCAATGGGAAAAAAATTCTAGAAAAGAAAAAAGAGTGCACATATCTAACTATATGCATTTTTGTTGCCTCGTTAATAACCTTGCAAGGAAAACCCAGTGGGACAAAACCTTGTAAGGAAAAAATAGTGCAACACACATTAACTCCCCCTGAAAAGAGCATCAATTCACATCCTTGAGCCTTCTCATCCCAATCTTGTGCACCATCTTCAAGAGATCGTTGGTAGAGATTTGATAAATAAATCAGCCATATTAACTATAATGAATATTTGCACCTTGATATCATAACTCGTGATAGATATATAATGTCTTCACAAATATCGTGGAATGGCTCTTCAATATCTCCATAAATGTATCATCAATATCACATTATCATGCTTATAGTTATAGCAAGATACATTTGTGCATAAATTGCACTGAGGAAATGGTACCCCAAGATCAAGAATTGTAGATGCTTCAAGCAACTTAAATCCTTTATGGATTGTCATATAAGTTAAGTCATATAAGTCATATTATAGACTTTAGATGCATATCAAATTTTCATGTCATGCTAGACATATAAGATATCAAAAACTGATTACACATATCATTGGCTTTATACTTTCAAGTATTTTTACTACATGTCCAAAACTACATGTCTTTCATATGGAATCAATTCTACTTGAATTGTATCTATTCCATTTGGCCAATATTTTTGTTTGTATTCGACAAACTTAAGATCCTCATCGATATTTAGCGCTATCATAGATGTCGTCGACGAACATTTTATATCGGTTCCAATAAATTTTCATAAAGATATAACATATTGATCTCTTCATTCATATATTCAGGTACCTGAATCTCTCATGAGATTGTATGAAGTGTTATGTCATGTGACCTTCTAGATCACTTACCTCCTTTATTATGATCACTTTGATCATTTGCTCATCTTCTTTATCAAGAAGTTTATTTGAAACCGATTTGTCTGTACGCTTTAAGCGTACCAAAGACTTTGTCCTTTTAGGACTTAATATGAGCATTTGCAATGAGAATATAGTTACTTTCTTTCGGGTCAGTAAATGCGTATGGCATGTTTTGCAATATGTTGCAATTGAATTATCTTTTTATGAACTTCAAGTTCATATTATGATATTTGAGGATCTATATATACAAATGATAATCCGTTCCATGTAACTTTTTCTCAAGTGTTTATCATGTCTCCCCCTCATGTTAGAAAAACTAACTTGTTTCCTCAACTCTCGGAACCCATCTTTGTGCATTATCATGTTAATATACACCGCACATCAATAATAATAAGATGAAATTATTTGGTTCCTGACCTTGAACCACTTGTGAGGGGAGAATATAATACACTCTCGTCTATAACGTATATCAAATTGATATAGATAACTTTGTTCTCATAAGCAATAGTTTAGCTATTAAGTGGAGGCACTCAATAAATTATTTTGTTAAACCAACTATGATGTAAACCAACTTATCAAGATGAACTATCTTGAATAGAAATTCTAGAAATTATGCTCAAAATTAGATTACTGAGCAAGTTACCTCGCAAGCACCAGCCAGGTTGCAGGTTAATAATAATCGCAAATGTAACCATACCATAGATGCATCTTATGTGGTATACATGGCAGGTGAACGTGCCCATATTCACCTTTGATATTTCCGGAACTTATGGGATTTAACCCCAACTTTAGTTGTTCAATTAATTAATGAGAACAAGTAATACAAGAGAATTCGTAAAGAACTTTCTAATTCTTTAATATTTACCCATGTGAATTCTCTATTATTGTTGCACATCATACTTAAATTGATATGGCTAACCCGAATGCCAACTGAATAAATTATCAATATTGATAGAATTCAGGTTTACATCATGACATGTGCAATTATCGATAAACTCTAAGTTTATTATGATATCGGTTTTTATATCAATAAACATCCACTTTATTGTGGCATTCTTTTGTTTGTATAGTACAAATTGGAGAATAAAGCGAGTAGCTTTTCACATACATATTATCCCGCTACAAGTTGTAGTAATAGAAGATATCAAATCTTTCCTTTATTTATAGTCTCAATATAATTAATCGCTTTCGCGTATACTTTGGAAACTGAATAAGTTTCTTTGAGACTTACTAGAATACAATACCTTATTGGTAATCAATTGTGTTTCTCCATAATAATATTGGCTCTTAAAGAGTTCTCAATTAATTTGGTACTATCACATATTAATCAATATCCATATAGTGAATATTTCTTTTAAAGAGAAAGTTGTACCATTATGGTCATGTCAAAATTATATGCAAGATATGTTTCTTGCATTATTATTGTCCTTTTATAATCACATTGCCAAAATATTTTGGCGTACAATAGGTACGTGACCAATGACATTCATGCCATAATAGTGACATTATTTTCTTATATCATCTCAACCCTCCTTCTAGAGGTGAGTGTGGTATATTCAATACCAATAGCATTTTCATATTCTTCCAATAATGAATATGTATTCATAAATCATATGTTATCACATTCACACCATGAATGGATCATAATCATCTATATGTGCTGTATAAAATCTCATATCAAATCGATGACAGATATTACTTTCACAGAGTGAAGGATTATTTTGAGAATCCTTATTATTCTCATTATCACAATGATGACGATTATAATTTTGTCTATTGCCACGTCCACATCCATTGATACCTTGACGATAATAATTTTGTCTTCTTTCAGACTTATCACATACTGCTATCATATTTTCTGCGGGGATATGTAATTTTGTTATTCTTTTCAAATCCGTAAATGCGTCTGGCATTTGATTTGCTATTCTTTGCAAATGAATAATCTTTTGCACCTCTTTTTCACAAATAGAGGCACGTGGATCAAGATGAGATAATGATGGATTTTTCCACAAACTTTCCCGTTTGGTTTCACCAACTTCTCCCCCTAATTTTGGGAAAAGTGTCCCATCGAATCGACAGTCTGCAAATCGTGCAGTGAACAAATCCCCTGTCAATGTTTCGAGGTAGTGAATAATGGAGGGTGATTCAAACCCAACATATATTCCCAACCTTCTTTGCTGCGATATGGCGGTGCTACAGGCACATATGCTGCGCATCCAAAAATTCTTAAATGGGATATAATATGTTCATGACCCAAAACTAATTGCAACGGGGAATATTTGTGATAATTTGTCGAACTAGCATTGTTGCATGCAAAATAGCGTGACCCCAAACCGAAGTGGGAAGCCTCGTTTTCATAAGTAACGGTCTTGCTATCAACTGCAGACGTTTAATTAAAGACTCTCCAAGACCATTTTGAGTGTGAACATGAGCTACATGATGTTCCACTTTTATCCCAATTGATAAGCAATAATCATTAAATACTTGGGATGAAAACTCAGCAGCATTATCTAGTCTAATAAACTTAATTGAATTATCCGGAAATTGTGCCCGTAATCGAATTATTTGTGCAATTAATTTTGCAAACGCAAGGTTGCGAGATGACAATAGGCACACATGAGATCATCTAGAAGATGCGTCTATTAAGACCATAAAATATCTAAACGACCCACTAAGTGGGTGAATAGGTCCACAAATGTCCTCTTGTATACGTTCCAAAAAACGCATGTGACTCAATTCCAACCTTTGTTGGTGATGGTCTAATAATTAACTTGCCTTGATAACAAGAAGTGCAAGAAAATTCATTATTTAAAAGAATCTTTAAATTCTTTAATGGATGGTCATTTGAGTTTTCTATAATCCGTCTCATCATAATTGATCAAGGATGTCCCAATCGATCATGCCAAAGTACGAAAGTATTGGAATCAGTAACCTTTTGGTTTATGGTAGAATGTGCCTCAATTGCACTAATTCTTGTCCAATACAGGCCACACGATAAAGATGGGAACTTCTCAATAACCCTCTTTTGGCCAAAGACATTCTTTGTAATGATGAGATATTCAAGATTATTCTCATCTATTGTCTCAATATGATATCCATTTTGACTAATATCTTTAAAACTCAACAAGTTCCTCTTAGACTTGGAGGAGAACATTGCATTCTCAATGATAAATATTGTTTCTTTAGGCAGAGTTATAGTAGCTCTTCCAGAGCCTTCAATTAATTTACTACTACCAAAAATTGTAGTAGCATCTGCCTTACACATACTTAAATGAGAGAAATATTTCTTCTCTTTGAACATTGTATGTGTGGTACATGAATCAATTAAACAAATATTTTTACAATTGAATTTTGATCCAAGTTTGTTTTGTGAGATATTCATACTTAATCTTATATGTATAATTAGTGCATGCATCATTAAATTATTCAAGTTAATTAGCATGATTTAAAGTGTACTAAATACGTGTAGGACAATACCGGCTAATATGAATACAATTATTGCACTAAGATCTTTATCAAGCAATTTTAGTAATAATTTGGCTAAGTGATTTGACATGCTACATAACTAGTATTGTTACTTTTCTAGATTGACCATAAAGGAATTATATGTGCACCTAAAGAATATAAAACTTTTAATATCGTAAAATCTATACCTACATAGTATCTCCATGTGTATAATATTCTGTATGTAGGGTTGTCAAAATAAATAGTTAAATGTAGCTAGTGTAGTATATCATGTTATACTGCACAATAATGTATAATCACACATTATGTTAGGTGTAACCAAGTACTTAAGCATGTAACTAGATATACTTGAATTCTATAAGAAAATAGACTTGAAAACAAAAACAATTTCAAGTAACCTCATTATTACTAACATGTTTTATTTCTACACAGAAGAAGATGAATAATCAACAAAAGCTTCTTGGATTTAGTCAAAGTAGAATGTAATATTTTAATGATGCAAACACTATTTATATTCATATTTTGGATATGTACTACTGTCAAGAAAATATTATTATTATCTAAGTCTATTGTTGGTTACTTCTATTTATATTCTAATAATGCAAATCAATTAAGAAGTAGTTCATTAAAATCATTATATCTTTATTCATAAATAAAGAGATCATGGTGAAGTATGAGTATCTTTCTCTTTCTATTTTTTGTTTTTAAACATAATTGAGAAAAACTAAGTATCCAACAAAACATATCATTATTCTTACAAAATAGAGAAACATGTTGTACCTGATAATTTTAAATCAGAGTGGAGAACTTTAAAAGAGGATAACTTACCGTGATGGTTAGAGACTCGTGCTGATAACGTGTTATAAAATAAAAGTAATTTAGTAAAACATAAATAAGAAATATAAGCAATTTAATGAAACATGAACAAGAAATGTAGATAGAGAGAAGGAAGAGATTTTCTTCTTCAATTGTGTGTCATTTACTATCTATTACAAGGCCTTTATATATGCATAAAAAGTGAAGAAAATATGTCATGGAATATGTCACTGAACATACAAAATATATAATTGAATATGTCATTAAGCATTTGAAATGAAGATTATGAAAATGAGTAGATATCCAATATTATGATATTTATCATAATACAATAAAAATTATCACATTATAATATGTGCATTACATTCTCTGAATTAATGATCCTGCATACAAACCATTCCCATAAACCCTCACCCAACCCCAACCCCCAACCCCCAACACCCAACCCCAACCCCAACCCCCCAAATAAAAAAGGAAGGACCAACACTCATCAAACTATCTGTATGCATAAATGGAGCTTATCAATTAATGCTTTGCAGCATATTGGTTGATTAAGCCAAGGGCATTGCTAGTGACCTCAGCTAGATTACGGATCCGGTTTCTAATCGAAGCCTTAATTCTACCATTTAAAGCCCGACCGGCAAACCCATCGGTACAAGTATTCTCATCGGTGATAGCAGCACTGACCCATGTCTCCACGTTACTAATATGCCACAAGAAATCCTTCCCACGGCTATGGTCCACTTCCTTGAGCTCACTCACTGATTTGCTTAGCCGATCTACACTATCGCTTGTCTCCTCTATGCAATCTTTAATAGCTTCGTATTCTCTGGGCTTTAATCCCTTGAATTTCAAGAGCTTGCTTACGAATCCCTTTGTGGATTGAGCTCTACTCAGGCTTACGGACAACGCTGTTTTGATTAGCTGTTCTTGGCTGTTCTTTATGGTCTGTGCGTAACCGGAAAGAGAAGCGACGCACAAATCGGGGTAAGTAGTGGGTTTGCAAGAGTTCTTGATGAAACTGGTGGCGGTGTCCGCCGCGCCGGAGAGGTAAAAGAGAGAGAGCGCAGCTGCAAGAAATAGAAGCTTTGCTGCGGCCATTTTTGAAAGGATTTGTTTGGTTAATTTGACGCTGGAAAAAAATGGGTACTGTCTTTATAGAGCAAAGTTGGGTCCCGCGTATTGGCCCCATTTGCCCATAAAATTTCAGTGTTAAGTCCAATATTTGCAAATGGGAAAAGGGTCTTTAACTGTCTTTAACGTATTGACTCCAGGTTAAAAATATCATCCGTTAACTTATTTTAAAGAAAATGCTCCTACCGTTAAAAATGTGGCATATTTGTGCCCCTAATTCTAACAACTGACTGTACTTATATTTAAAACGGTAGGGGCATTTTTTTCAAAATAGGTTAACGATATGGGCATTTTCAAACTGGAGTCAATACGTTAGGGGCACAAATATGCCATATTTTTAACGGTAGGGGCATTTTCTTCAAAATAGGTTAACGGAGGGCATTTTTAACCTGACATCAATACGTTATGGGCAGTTTTGACCCTTTTCCGTTTGTAAAATGATCCATTATATACAAAAAAAGGGTAGTGTGATTGGTGGGATAAGATATAATAATAAATTGAGATAAACGGAATTATATTTTCTAGCGTTTGATTATAGGTATTAATTAGTCCTGAGATTGAAATAGAGTAACTAGCTATCTTATACATCATTTATCCCATCTTGGCAATCAAATGACCCCTGGTAGTATGAAATATTTCTACATTATCAATTTTACTGGTAACGCTGAAATACCAAAAAAATTCATTTGTAAAATATTTCAAGTGAAATAGTTCCTGTCAGTCGCAATTTTCATTTTTTTTCAAGTGGTTTATTTTATAAAAAAAATGTTCAGATACTGTTTTTAACTTTAACTTTTTTTTAACCTTCAACAATGTATTATTCAAATGCCGACTAAGATAGGTCAAGGTGGTGGTCGAGGATTTGGCGTGTTGCATTGTTTAGGGCAGGAAGTATATGCAGTGATAAATGCACTAATCAGGCATGAATTTAAGGCTAGGTGTGGGTGCGATAGTCATAGATATTATTGTGTATGGAATATGGATAGAGTAGAATATATGTATTAATGTGATGTACCCCGCTAGTGCGGAATTGGGTTATTGGGCAAAATCTGTTGACAATATGGGCAACTGACAGTGACGCCGACGCACATGTAATATCAGACCGGAGTCTGAAATTTACAAGTATAACGTGAAATTCACTAATAGTTAACCTAAAATTCATAAACAGAAATAGAGGGTTTTACTGAGCCGATGGTCGATTGGGAACAGTCTCTTTGCTCTTTCGGATAATGGTAAGGCTCGTCTACATATTATCCTCCACAGATCCCACTTTGTGGGACTATACTGGATAGTTGTTTATATATAGAGGGTTGGTTCAAAACTTTTAATAAGTCACATATGACATATGGGTCCAAATTTGACGAGCGTGGAAGCTGTTAAGTAAGGGACAGAACGATGTTACTATAACATAACGTCTGATGGTCGTTATGGCAAAAGAACGGCAATCAAGAGCGATCAACCAAAACAAGACGTTAAGGATAGTTTAGGCTTACAAGGAGATAGTAAGAATATGTTTTTTGAATATTCTTTATGTTGTACTTTTTAGAGTTTCTTGAAAAAATGTTCTTTATAAATAGGAAGAGTTAGTAAAGAAGGGAGGATCCGAATTGGAGGAGATAGAACACTTTGTAAAAGATTGATCTAAAAGAATATACAAAAGTTATCTTATTCATTGATTACATAACCCGAATATACATTTAGATCCTATATTAACAAGATCCAATGATTCCTCAAGCATCTCTTATTTTCTTTCTTTTCACATTATTGTCAGGGAAAGAGACTTTCTAGAAAACCACAATAATTAGGTAGTAACTTTCTTTGATTACGTTAGCGCATTTATCTAGATTCATTGAGCATTGATGTTTCTTTATTTATGAGCATTTACTCGGCTAAAATATATTAATAACGTCTTTCATCTTGTCTACTTCATCTATCATTTGGTCTAGATTTCATTATCCTTATCTAAGATTCACCCATTTTCTCATTATTAATTTTAGTCGAAAGGTTTAATACTTTTTGGTCAAATAATTTGGCGTCGTTTGTGAGGAAGTCTTTAGTTAAAATTTTAATTTCATCTAAATCGTAAAAAGGATAGCCATCTTTTCCTAGCTTTGCACAAACTAACAATGGCAGGAAAAGGAGATAAGTTAAAATTGATAGCAGGTGTCACTACCAACATCTTGGACATCATCAACGAAGACAACAGGAAAGATAATGAAAACATGACACCAAACGCTACGCCTAGGAGAGACGATTCGCCTCCCCCTGAAAGCGTAACTGCTTTACACGAAATGAAGCTTCCAAGTCTACAACAGGAGAAGCACCATCGGCGCTAAAAAGACTACTGGAAGAATGGCTAACAAACACCTTGAACAACATACTTGATAAACCGGCTCAAAGGGAGAATAGAGACACTGCACACGTAGATGTCATGACAGCTACTGGCGAACAAGATGCCCCCCGAACAGGTTACAAGCATACCACTGTTGACGTAGGTAACGACGCACTCACATCCATTCTAAAGAAAATGGAGGAAATGGAAAATGAAAACAAGGCGCTTCATGACCAGATGAAGGAGCACCAAGAAAGGGTCGATAAGATACCAAGTGCCCCGAAGTTGCTACCAAACGGGATGTTGGTCGATTCATCGAGCAACCGCACAACGAGGAAGAAACCCCATGCCGTTCCTAAAACCTTCAACATGCCACCATACCTAATGATATATGACGGTACCACAGACCTAGAAGATCATATCATCCACTATGTCATAGCCGTAAAAGGCAACGATCTTTCTAAAGAACAAGTACCAGCAGTGCTACCTAAAAAATTTGTCAAAACCCTAACAGGAGGAGATCTAACATGATACTCACAAATAACGGCGCTATTCAATAGCAACATTCGAAGAAATGGCGGATGAGTTCGTCACCATTCATGCAGGATCTAAAAAGGGGAAAGCCAGGGTAAACGATATATTCGTTGTTAGGTACACGCCTGGAGAGGGACTCAAGGAATTCCTAGCCCGGCTTTACAGGGTGATAATGAGCCTACCGAAGGATGGTGGTAGTGGCCTTCTAGAATGGGTTAAGCAGGAATGGGTCGAGAGCAACCAGAAAGCTATTAAGTAGATTCATAAAATACCCTCCCACAACTTGGGAAGAAATCCACAATGCCTATTGCGCCGAGGTAAAGGCTGACGAGGACGATCTCAATGGCCTCATCCATTGGCTGACATCAGTTCAAGTAGAAACAAGGAAGGATCGTTGCAATGACATTAAAGGGATCAGTTGGGTCCCCGTCTTGACTGATATAGATATCAGCCCTATATCCGGACATCCATCCCACCTCCCACACGACACAAGGATGGCCTTCCATGGCATACCACGGCACTAAGAAACAAATGAGGTATGCCTCCGCTCTTATATGCTCTCAATTTTTGTGTTCCCCCTTCAGAAATAGTGTACGCACTAGAGAAGCTAGGCACAATGGTACGATGGTTCAAAAGATAAAGTCTGACCCAAGAACTCGAAAGTCGAACATCCTCTATGAGTTCCACAAGAAACGGGGTCATAAAATTAAATATTCCATAGGTCTGTGTCAGGAGGTAGTGAGAATGCTAAATCAGGGACACCTGAGAGAACTGATGAGCGATCGATGATGAGCCAAGTTTGCTCGCAGATGCGAACAACTCCAGGGACCTCAAAAACTATCCTTTCTTGCTTGTACTATACAAATGATCATCGGTGGAGGTGACATGGCAGCAATCAACCACGTGAAATTCACCGCTACACATAAACTCAAACGGTCGATGACGCATGAACGGTATGATGATCTCGAAGATAGTATCATCTTCGATAAGTCAGATACCAGTGGTTTGTCTTTCCCCCAATACAATGCTCTTGTTATTACTTTATGTATTGTAGATACTAATGTGAAAAGCATAATGGTGGACGATGAAAGTGACGGGTGTATTATCTATCCTCGAGTCCTCGTACAGATGAAGGAAGACAAAATAATACCGCGTTGCATAACACTAACAGGTTTTAATAATGCAGTCAAGCGGACTTTTAGAGAAATAGTGCTACCTGTTCAATCCGAAGGAGTCACCCTGGCAACGTTTCCTGTCATGGTCCAGGATACAGCCTACAACACCATCATAGGGCGCCCATGGATACATTCCATGCGGGCCGTCCCATCAAGTCTCTATCAGGTAATCAAGTTCCCTACTCCATAAGGAATATTTAGCATCTAGGGCGAACAACGCATCACACAAAAATGCTATTGCATCGCCCAAGATTATGCACACACCCAACAACTAAATGGAGTGAGCATGAAAGTGTAGAAATTAGCGATGTCGGGAACCAAACTCGACGTATAGACAAACGTTATCAAGGATCTCAGCATCATGGAAACCACCGAGTCGACCATAGAAGATCTCAGTCACATCTAACTAGATAACAACGACAATACAAAAAGGCTTATATCGGGCACATTATCTTAGAACCAGGTAAATTTCATAAATTCTTAACTGACAGTTCCGATGTTTTTGCCTTCTCTCATTCAGATATGCTAGGCATCCCGAAAGACATTTCTACGCAAAAATTGAATGTTGACCTCCTCTATCCACCAGTGCGGCAAATGAGAAGAAAGTTCAATGCCTCAATCAATGAAGCTGTTAGCGAAGAAGTTGATAAGTTGCTCGCCAATGGCTCCATCCGAGAATCAAAGTATCCCCAATGGGTCATCAATATGGTCATGGTGAAGAAGAAAAACAAATAGTGGAGGATGTGTGTTTATTTCACGGACCTAAACAAGGCATGCCTAAAAGACTCTTTTTCATTGCCACATATCGACCAGCTCATCGACGCAACAGCAAGACACGAGTTGCTAAGCTTCTTAGATGCCTACTCGGGTTACAACTAAATCCTTATGGAGGAAGAGGACCAAGAGAAAACTACTTTCATCACTCACTAGGGGGCGTACTGTTATAGAGTCAATGTCGTTCGGACTAACTAATGCGGGGGCGACATACCAAAGGTTGGTCACTAAGATGTTCAAAGATCAATTCGAAAAAATGAAAGTATACATCGATGACATGCTGGTTAAATCGAAAAGGAAGGAAGACCACATCGATCACCTGAAGGAAGCCCTCGACATATTGTGGCGGTAAGACATGAAACTAAATCCCGAAAAATGCGCCTTCAGCGTGACCTCAGAAATATTTATCGATTTTCCGGTATCACAAAGAGGTATTGAGGTTAATCTAGACCAGATCAAGGCAATCAAAAGAATACACGAAATGTTAACCAGCAAAAAATAGGTACAAAACTTAATGGGTAACATAGCTGCCCTTTCAAAATGTCACCCTCGAAGCATCAGTTCTGTTCTTTCCAATATCGGCGATGATCCTTTTCCTCGACGATGATTCATCCTTGTTAGAGGGCTCATCTATGAGGTGATAAATGGATTGAGAGGAGATCTCATCCCCGTACAATGACGTCACGAGAAGAGTCTCTTACCAGTATAATTTGAGCATGATCTCCTCGGATGGACTCAACTAAGGCAAATTGCATTCCCAATGATGCGATAGACTGGTAAAATTCCAGGATTGGGACCTTCTTTATGGAAACCCTACGGCCTATCTCCACGAAGAGTGCATAGTACATACCAATAAACGATAGCGAACAACTAAAGCGGGCCGAAATGTTTGAGAAAAGCGGGTCAATCTCGAGGCCCAGCCATATAAGGTAGTACATGAGCTACCTAATCCTCAAAACCAACAACAGGATGAGGTGCACGTCTCACATCTATACAGAAAAGTCACAAATAAGTACAAATTAGAAAGAACGAAAGTGAACAATAAGTACCAACAACTACGGTTATAATTCAACTATTCTAGAAATCCAGTGGGGTCTGACACCAGGTGCTCGGTTCTAATGAAAAAGTTTTTGTGTCAGACTTTGCAGCTAGCCCAGTCGTCTGTTCCGACTACCAACCCCCTGGTCCCACGATATCACAAGTGTATCATGGTGCCCCTAAGAAAACTCAAGGAAAACAAATGTAAAAGGTGGTTAAAGCTAACTTCACACCCCCGCCAACTCCGCAAACTTTGTTAGTTCTAGAAATATATATATATATACGGATATAGCTATGCCGGGTAAACCTCGTAGAATCAACAGAATTCCTTCGCCAGCGGAAGAAGAGGGAGAGTGTGACCAATCACAAACAGATACATGTAAAAAGCAAAATATCCCGGTCTATGGACCTCCACGAGGTCCCTCCCAGCCAGAACCATCTCAACATGGGGAGGAATGTTGTGCGTAGACCGGAGGTCATTTATGTGAGCCTGCTTAGTTTCAGAGACCACCGGAATGGGGGAAGGGACTGGTTCTTTGTGAAAATCATTTTTGGACATAGGGTTTCTTGGGTGTATCTCCTCTACAGTAGAAAAACTGTCCTTCTCCTCAACTGCCATATCCTCTCTACCGCAAGGAGATGCCATGGACAACGGAGCAGCTTCAGAAATTTCTTCGTGTGTTCGGTGCGTTCTGAGCATCTGGATAATAGAAGGAGTGTTAGTGAAATGTAAAATGAGGGACGATGATTGAACAGAAAGATGAGAAGAAAAACCCCGAAAACTGAGCTAAAATCCAAGAAGAGATGAGAAAAGGAGGCAATGTGTACACAATAAAGGAAATAGCTAAAAGTTCTTGAAAAAACAAAAATTCACCTATTTCTACAGTTGGGTGGCATGAGAATCGAAGCAGAATGCTGCCAATTGTGCTAAAACCAAAGCGAAAAATAATTAGTCGTTGTCTCGGGAAGGTGCGTAATGATGACACACGTGGGAGTGACATCACATCTCTATAAACTACACCAACAAGGATTCCTTGGAACACGTTGTTCTCTCGACCCTGGCCAAACTAGCGTAATTCAACTTCCAAGTTCTCTAACGGAAATAGCCGACGTTCGCTTATCAAGGATGTGCTAGGTCATAACCTCAATAAGCAGAGGGACTAACTGTATGTGTCCAAATTTGACAACCGCGACAACTTCTAAGTAAGGCACGAGACGAGTTTACTATAACACAATGTCTAATGGTTGTTGTGGCAAAGGATGACGACCAAGTTGAAACAAGACGATAACGTTAGTTTAGACTTAGAGGGAGATAGTAAGAATATACTTTGCGGATATTCTTTATGCTGTACTTTTTAGTGTTTCTTGAAAAAATATCCCGTATAAATATGAAGAGTTAGTAAAGAAGGGGGGACTCGAACTGGAAAAGAAAGAACACTTTGTAAAGATTGATCTGAAAGAATATACAAAAGTTGTCTTACTCATTGATTACATAACTCGGATATACGTTTCGATCCTATATTGACAAGATCCAAAGATTCCTCAACCATCTCTTATTTCCTTTCTTTTCAAACTATTGTCAGAGGAAAAGACTTTCCAGGAAATTACAATAATTGGGTAGTAATTTCCTTTGATTACATTAGCCGTATTTATCTAGATTCACTGAGCATTGATGTTGCTGCATTTATGAGCATTTGGTCAGCTCAAACATATTAATTAACATCTTTCATCTTGTCTACTTCATCTATCATTTGGTCTAGATTTTATTATCCTTAATTAAGATTTGCCCCTCTTCTCATTATTAATTGGTTTAGTCGAAATATTTATACTTTTTGATCAACCATAGTCATGACTTATTAACAATGATAACCAACTTATTATCGTAAATATAATGTAATGTTTAAAATTTATTGAGTTAATTATGTCAAGACAAAAGGTAGTGAAATTAAGCTTTCCTAGTCGGCTAGTTGCATCAGTCTATGTCTACGTTATTAATTAGTGACTAGTTAAAACACAAGAGTGATCAGATCCCTTATCTGAGAAAAACGATTTTATCAGTTTAAATTGTTCAATTAAGCTTATCGATACAATACTTTTAATGTACATCTCTACTATTACAATTAAAAGTATTTTGACATTATGCCTACCCATAACTAATAATGAAGTAAAAATCTTTGGAAATTTGGTCAAGACGATTGTTTTTCCCTCTTTTCTTCCCCTTTTAGCTTTTGTTTGCCGAGCGGTAAAGGAGTCTAATCAGTGAAAGGATTTTCCAGAAAGCAGTGGAACAAAAATACTCTTTCTTTACTTAAACGACAAAATTACTTTATGTTACAAAGCTTAGCTCAAAGTAATAAACAAAAAGATAGACAACAAAGTAGAGAGAAAGAGAGAAGGGAATATATTTCTTCCATGTATCCAAGTGTATTACAAAATGAGTTTTCATCCTCTATTTATAGTACAACATAGAGGTATACCAAAAGTTTTTCATAAGTATGTCATTAAGTATTTGAGATCATGGAGGAAGATCATGGGTAAATTATGAAGGTATGGGAGTTACAACAATAATGGTGAGAAGTAGTGGGGATTATCTACATAATGGAGAAGAGTAGTTGGAGTAACTTCTTTAGGAGTTATAGACATCCACTACAAAGTATAATATTTCATAACACTCCCCCTTTGGATGTCCATAGATATTGTGCCTCATTAAAACCTTAACTAAAATAAAACCCAATGGGAAAAAAATTCTAGAAAAGAAAAAAGAGTACAAGGAAAAAGAGTACACATATCTAACAATATGCATTTTTGTTGCCTCGTTAAAAACCTTGCAAGGAAAACCCAGTGGGACAAAACCTTGTAAGGGAAAAAGAGTGCAACGCGCATTAACTCCCCCTGAAAAGAGCATCAATTCACATCCTTGAGCCTTCTCATCCCAATCTTGTGCACCATCTTCAAGAGATCGTTGGTAGAGATTTGATAAATAAATCAGCCATATTAACTATAATGAATATTTGCACCTTGAAACCATAACTCGTGGTAGATATATAATGTCTTCACAAATATCGTGGAATGGCTCTTCAATATCTCCATAAATGTATCATCACTATCATATTATCATGCTTATAGTTATAGCAAGATACATTTGTGCATAAATTGCACTGAGGAAGTGGTACCTCAAGATCAAGAATTATAGATGCTTCAAGCAACTTAAATCCTTTATGGATTGTCATATAAGTTGAGTCATATAAGCCATATTATAGACTTTAGATGCATATCAAGTTTTCATGTCATGCTAGACGTATAAGATATCGAAAACTGATTACACATACCATTGACTTTATACTTTCAAGTATTCGAACTACATGTCCAAAACTACATGTCTTTCATATGGAATCAATTCTACTTGAATTGTATCTCTTCCATTTGGCCAATATTTTTTGTTTGTATTCGACAAACTTAAGATCCTCATCAATATTTAGCGCTATCATAGATGTCGTCGACGAACATTTTGTATCGGTTCCAGTAAATTTTCATAAAGACATAACATGGAGATCTCTTCATTCATATATTCAGGTACTTGAATTTCTCATGAGATTTTATGAAGTGTTATGTCATGTGATCTTCTAGATCACTTACCTCCTTATTATGATCACTTTGATTATTTGCTCATCTTCTTTATTAAGAAGTTCTTTTTGAAACCGATTTGTCTATACGCTTTAAGCGTATCAAAGACTTTGTCCTTCTAGGACTTAATATGAGCATTTGCAGTGAGAATATAGTTATTTTCTTTGGGTCAGCAAATGCGTATGGCATGCTTTGCAATATGTTGCAATTGAATTATCTTTTTATGAACTTCAAGTTCATATTATGATATTCGAGGATCTATATATACAAATGATAATTCGATCCATGTAACTTTTTCTCAAGTGTTTATCATGTCTCCCCTCATGTTAGAAAAACTAACTTGTTTCCTCATCTCTGGGAAATCATCTTTGTGCATTATCATGTTAATATACACTGCACATCAATAATAATAAGATGAAATTATTTGGTTCCTGACCCTGAACCACTTGTGAGGGGAGAATATAATATACTCTCGTGTATTAACGTATATCAAATTGATATAGATAACTTTGTTCTCATAAGCAATAATTTAGCTATTAAGTGGAAGCACTCAATAAATTATTTTGCTAAACCAACTATGATGTAAACCAACTTATCAAGATGAACTATCTTGAATAGAAAATCTGGAAATTATGCTCGAAATTAGATTACTGAGCAAGTTACCTCGCAAGCACCGGCCAGGTTGCAGGTTAATAATAATCGCACATGTAACCATATCATAGATGCATCATATGTGGTATACATGGCAGGCGAATGGGCCCATATTCGCCTTTGATATTTCCAGAATTTATGGGATTCAACCCCAACTTTAGTTGGTCAATTAATTAATGAGAACAAGTAATATAAGAGAATTCGTAAAGAACTTTCTAGTTCTTTAATATTTACCCATGTGAATTCTCTATTATTGTTGCACATCATACTTAAATTGATATGGCTAACCCGAATGCTAATTGAATAAATTATCAATATTGATAAAATTCAGGTTTACATCATGACATGTGCAATTATCGATAAACTCTAAGTTTATTATGATATGGGTTTTTATATCAATAAACATCCACTTTATTGTGGCATTCTTTTGTTTGTATAGTACATATTGGAGAATAAAGCTAGTAGCTTTTCACATGCATATTATCATGCTACAAGTTGTAGTAATAGAAGATATCAAATCTTTCTTTTATTTATAGTCTCAATATAATCAATCGCGTCGCATATACTTTGGAAACTGAATAAGTTTCTTTGAGACTTACTACAATACAATACCTTATTGGTAATCAATTATGTTTCTCCAAAATAATATAATTGGCTCTTAAAGTTGTACCATTATGGTCATGTCAAAATTATATGCAATATATGCTTCTTGCATTATTATTGTCCTTTAATAATCATATTGCCAAAATATTTTGGCGTACAATAGGTACGTGACCAATGACCATTCATGCCATAATAATGACATTATTTTCTTATATCATCTCAACCCTCCTTCTAGAGGTGAGTGTGGTATATTCAATACCAATAGCATGTTCATATTCTTCCAATAATGAATATGTATTCATAAATCATATGTTGTCACATTCACACCATGAATGGATCATAATCATCTATATGTGCTGTATAAAATCTCATGTCAAATCGATGACATATATTACTTTCACAGAGTGAAGGAATATTTTGAGAATCCTTATTATTCTCATTATCACAATGATGACGATTATAATTTCGTCTATTGCCACATCCATATCCATTGATACCTTCACGGTAATAATTTTATCTTCTTTCAGACTTATTACATAGTGCTATCATATTTTCTGCGGGGATATGTAATTTTGTTATCCTTTTCAAATCCGTAAATGCGTCTGGCATTTGATTTGCTATTCTTTGCAAATGAATAATCTTTTGCACATCTTTTTCACAAATAGAGGTACGCAGATCAAGATGAGATAATGATGTATTTTTCCACAAAATTTTCCGTTTGGTTTCACCACCAACTTCTCCCCCTAATTTTGTGAAAAGTGTCTCATCGAATTGAAAGTCTGCAAATCGTGCAGTGAACAAATCCCCTGTCAATGTTTCGAGGAAGCGAATAATGGAGGGCGATTCAAACCCAACATATATTCCTAACCTTCTTTGCAGACCCATTTTGGTGCGATATGGCGGTGCTACAGGCACATATACTACACATCCAAAAATTCTTAAATGGGATATAATAGGTTCATGACCCAAAACTAATTGCAAATGGGAATATTTGTGATAATTTATCAGTCTGAGACGAACTAGCATTGCTGCGTGCAAAATGGCGTGACCCCAAACCGAAGTGGGCAGCCTCGTTTTCATGAGTAACGGTCTTGCTATCAATTGCAGACGTTTAATTAAAGACTCTCCACGACCATTTTAAGTGTGAACATGAGCTACAGGATGTTCCACTTTTATCTCAATTAATAAGCAATAATCATTAAATGTTTGGGATGAAAACTCAGCAGCATTATCTAGTCCAATAGACTTAATTAAATTATTGGAAAATTGTGCCCGTAATCGAATTATTTGTGCCATTAATTTTGCAAACGCAAGGTTGCGAGATGACAATATGCACACATGAGACCATCTAGAAGATGCGTCTATTAAGACCATAAAATATCTAAACGACCCACTAGGTGGGTGAATAGGTCCACAAATGTCCCCTTGTATACGTTTCAAAAACGCAGGTGACTCAATTCCAACCTTTGTTGGTGATGGTCTAATAATTAACTTGCCTTGATAACAAGAAGTGCAAGAAAATTCATTATTTAAAAGAATCTTTAAATTCTTTAACGGATGCCCATTTGAGTTTTCTATAATCCATCTCATCATAATTGATCCAGGATGTCCCTTTCGATCATGCCAAAGTACGAAAGTATTGGAATCAGTAACCTTTTGGTTTACGGTAGAATGTGCCTCAATTGCACTAATTCTTGTCCAATACAGGCCACAAGATAAAGATGGGAACTTCTCAATAACCCTCTTTTGGCCAGAGACATTCTTTGTAATGATGAGATATTCAAGATTATTCTCATCTATTGTCTCAATATGATATCCATTTTGAATGATATCTTAAAAACTCAACAAGTTCCTCTTAGACTTGGAGGAGAACATTGCATTCTCCATTATAAATATTGTTCATTTAGGTAGAGTTATAGTTGCTCTTCCGGAGCCTTCAATCAATTTACTACTACCAGAAATTGTAGTAACATCTGCCTTACACATACTTAAATACTTCTTCTCTTTGAATATCGTATGTGTGGTACATGAATCAATTAAACAAATAATTTAATATAATATACATAGTCATGCCTTAAGTACTGATTCACAGTGACAACTTGCAATACATTCAAAGTTCAAAACGTGTTCATGTATTGTTAATTGACACCAAATATAGTTCTATACATGTATATGTCTAAATGTGTTAATAAGAAATTTTACAATATTGCGTACAATTTTGCAAAGTTTTAAGACAAATATGATTTTAGTTACAGCTTAGACAGTGCAACAATTCCATGTGAAAAATAAATGTGCCATAATATAGACTACACAAATAAATGCCATGGGTACAAAAACTGTTGAATATACACAAGCACAGTACTTATAATTGTAAGCAATATAGTAAGGAAACAATTTGTAGTATTATAGTACAATGTCTTTGAAGAACGCAAAAATTACTGTAGTATATATAGATAAGATTACGACACTAGTTACTCATTGTGTACAATATTTTTCTATATGTACTGTTTTTGTCTAACATTTAACAAAGTCTAATGATTTGATAAACGAATAAATTCTAGCTAGCACAGAACATTGACTTATGAAATAATCACACTAAAGCATATAGATAGTATGTGTAATCTAAAGTTATATATTTTAAAACCATAATACAGATTATTTGTCAAGTTGATAAAACTCTTAAGGTACATATCGATATTTGATCATTGATTAAATTGTTTTAATATTAATTTTAAAACAAAAATTAGGAGGAGAAAAAATACCTTAATTTTCTCAAAGAGATTCTTGAGATAGTAGAGCTTCGTGCTGATAACGTGTTACAAAACTTAGCTCAAAGTAATAAACAAAAAGATAGACAACAAAGTAGAGAGAAAGAGAGAAGAGAATATATTTCTTCCATGTATCCAAGTGTATTACAAAATGAGTTTTCATCCTCTATTTATAGCACAACATAGAGGTATACCAAAAGTTTTTCATAAGTATGTCATTAAGTATTTGAGATCATGGAGGAAGATCATGGGTAAATTATGAAGGTATGGGAGTTACAACAATAATGGTGAGAAGTAGTGGGGATTATCTACATAATAGAAAAGAATAGTGAAAATAACTTCTTTAGGAGTTATAGACATCCACTACAAAATATAATATTTCATCAATTATTATTGCATTTCACGCTGATGCTTCGCTTAAAGTGATTGCTTTCAGTTCACAACTTCACATGTCGGCATTCTCATCATTATTACTGTGTCTTTAATTGCAAAAACTTAAAATCAGCATGAACCTATTCCCAATCTTTTAATGTAACTTTAAATTAATGTGTTCAATCCATCTTATAATTGATCGATCTTTGTTTGGTGAAGCTGGATGCTAATTAGGATTTCACTCAATTTTAATTTAAAATAATTTCGGTTGATATTCTAAAGTTTTGATGCCACAATTAATATATATTACTAGTATCATATATGTTGTATATTCAAAATATGTAAATATTAGTAGTAAGTATGTAAAAAGGAAAAACATTAGGAGCAAACTGAAATTGGATAGAGAATTCCAAAAAGTAGAGTTTCTTAAATTTAGATATGAATACTAAAGTTTACCTTGTAATAATTAAAACTTTTTATGATTTTAAAATACGTGATTTAGTTTAATATTATTAATAACCAAGAAATCTTACGTATAAATGAAAGAAGTAAATTTAATCGAACAAGTGTTTAAGCATGTCTCGACCTCGATTTGTGATGGCCTCGAGGTTGGTCAACAAGAAAAACAAATAAAGACAAAGAATTAAGAGACAATTTTGATGAAATATGAGCAATAAAGTAAGAGAGTATATTCTTTGTTAATGATTGATGATGGTTACAAATGACTGAAGTCCCCTTTATATAATAGAGCAATCCTAAATATGGTATATTTCTATTTACCGTAAGGAATCTTATTGGGATAACTATCTAACCATACAGTACAGATTTGTACTAACTCGTACAGATCAATTCCAGAATTTACGCCATGATTTTGGGGACGTGGCAGAATCTTGCTCTTTCTGTTACAAATCCATAATGGCATTATCTCGGGATTTGTCATGCTTGGCTTCGATGTTCCCCGAGCACTTATATCTTCGAACCTTGTATGCTGCCTTCGAGGTCGAGCTCTGTCTGTATTGAATCTGGTCTCGATGCGACTCTCGAGCCTACAAATCGGGGGCATATGATTTTGACCGTATACAGATAGTCCCCGCATTTCTTAGAATGAAATGATACGATAAGACTTAAGCCTCAATTTCTCCGACGTTCTTGACGATGACGTCATTCTCGTAACATAGGCGCTAGATGACAGAAGCGTCCCGTCTATTCGCTTGCCCAAAATATTAAATGCTTGTTCAGTGGTGGTCGGCCATCAACACAGTCAAAACGTCATCCCATGCCTATAAATACAAGGTTCAAATTTGGAAAATTTTTACTTCAATCTTCATCCCTTTTTTATGTTTTCCTCTTTCCATCTTTTCTCTCTCATTACTCGTAACTCTTATTCTATTAGTGCCAGAAAACATAAATCCCCGCCTATCTCCATATTTTGAATCAACGGGGAAAACTTCTAAAATCGTTCCTCAAAAAGAGAAAGCTTCCTCCTCCTCTTTCCGGCCGGTCAAACTCGTAGCACCGGCCCACTACGAGATTATCCCCGGCCCGTACGTCATAAAGAATGATTTCAATATTATAAATCCCCCCCACAATCCATGGCCGATGCGAGCATGCCTCCCGATATATTATTTCGATAACAAATAAGCATCTCAAAGCCATAAAGTAAGACTGTGGCTGGGGGAACGAAGTCGTGGTACAGATCCTTGACCCCGAGGAAAGCATTGCTACTCATGCGGAAGAGTTCTTAAGTGTTTACACTTATCCATTCGCACTGGTACTTCTACAAATGATATCAAGTCACCCTCGGCCAAATCCACCTCTTTCTAGCGTATCGTGATTATGCTTCGTTACTTTTCTAGCAAGGTCGAGGAATTACAGTTTACCCTCAATCACCTCATCCGATCGCATCGACCTGATATCTTTCGAGGGTTGATCAAGATCTGATGTCGATCAAGCAAAGCCGTCTTTGCTAGTAATGACAAGGATAAGGACCGAGACTGGATGAGCCGGCTTATTCGAGTTAGGACCTCGGATGTCATCCCCGAGGGAATAATGTTATTTCCCAATAAATGGAACCCCAATAGTAAGTGAAGTTTTTTCCACCTTATTATATTCCATTTTTCCACATTTTATAATGCCTTTACCTTTTTTTTGCAGCTATTGCTTGGATGCCCCATGTGATCCTTGACCTCGAGTACTAATCTGAAAACTGGAAATAACCTCCTCGTACGACGAGCGCAAATGGCATGATTTGTTGAGGGGAAAATGGGAGGCCAAACACCACGGTTAGTTCTTCTCTGAGGTCTTTGACACTTTCCCTTTTGTTAGAGGCGTTGTCTTACTGATCCCTATTTTCATCTATGCAGGCATTAGATATGTCTCCAAAATGAGGCCAGACACGCCCGAGGAAGAGATCGAGTCCCCGATTAAAAAATCTGGGAAAGATAATAAGAGGAAAAGGGCTTCGAAACCCCAAGACCACCAATATATCAATGCTCCTGCTCGTAGGACTAGGAGGAAACTCATTCAAGTGGACATAGATTCAATCCATCAACTGAATGACGAAGAAGGGGACAACGACGAAGAACCGACGTTGGTGACCCGAACCAGGAAAACGACTGAGGCCGTCAATCCTTTGGAACCAGAAACCTTGCCTCTCGAAGAGGAGGCTCCGAAAAAAATTGCGGGCAAGGCCCCTAAATCGCCTGAAATCAAAATTATTCACCAACCTCCAAAAAGTACATCAAAGGTGGCAAGTACCGAGACCCCCCAGGCTGAGCAGAGCGCCCCGACTGACTTACTTGGGGCCATGACACTTGCTCACTCTCCTCATCTACCATCTTATTCTGAGGATGCAATAAAGGAAGCTCAAGCTCTACGAACGTTCGATCCGAGCAGAGTCCTTGGTAAAGAAGGCCCTTTTCAGGATCGCTTCACTGGGGTCGATGATGCCGCCGACCTCAATGATTCCTCTACCCTATTTAAAGAGGTTCATCATCTTTTCTCTCGGGTAAGAATTAGCTTTTAATTGTTGCAATCTTTTCTTCCCCATATACACAAGCTGATATCTCTTTTTTCCATGTAGGCCATTACCAAGTTAAGGGTTGAGCTTAGCCAATGTGAGGCCGAGCTCAAGAGATCCTCGGATGAAGGGAAGGCCCTGAGGCTCCTTTGCAGCCAGAAGGAGGAGGAGCTCAAGGACCTTCGGGCGGATTTGACCAAAGCTCGTCAAAATGATGTTGAGTTAGATAAGAAGGGAACCGTCATTTTGCAAGAGCATGGTATACTTGACCCAACTGTGGATGCTAACACTTCATTGTCTTAGTTGCAGCAGAAATTGGATATGATCAGGCAACTTCGAGGTGAGGTCGACAAACTTAAGGACGACTAAACCCAGTGGAAGGAGAATATGGATCAGCTTGCTGCTGAAAAAGATGTTGTTATGGCCAACCTAGCCTCGGCTGAGACCCAGCTCTGGGGAATCAAAGTAAAACAACTGGACCATGCTAAGAAGATTGATGAGCTCGAGGCCAAACTTGCCGTAGCTAGAGCTAAGGTTACTGAATCTAGGGTCGAGGTCAAGAAGATGAAGGCCACTACTGATAAGACTATTGCTTTGTATCTAAAGGATGTCGAGGCTACTCAAATTGAACTGAGAGAAGCCTCCAACTGGGAGAAACGAATCAGTGATTTGGCCAAGTGTCAATCCCAGAGGGAGACCCTCGAAGAGATTCATGCTCGAGGCTTCGACCTCACTGATAAGATAACCCATGCAAATGCACTCGAGGCCAATGCCAAGTTCCTCGCCTCCTCCTCTGAAGACGATGATAATGAAAGAAGCCAGAACGGGTCCAATAATGAAGCTGGGCTAGAAA
This sequence comes from Nicotiana benthamiana, assembly GCA_034376525.1. NCBI lineage: Eukaryota > Viridiplantae > Streptophyta > Magnoliopsida > Solanales > Solanaceae > Nicotiana > Nicotiana benthamiana. Next base: position 49,738,772 of record CM067325.1, on the reverse strand, counting down.
AGGAAGATGCTCTCGAGGGAGGGACCAACCCTGGGCAAAGATAGGAGTCTTCCTTTCTTCTTGAATTGTCATATTTTGTAAGACCTTTCATCGGTCCCTTGTATATATATTTTTCCCAATATATAAAAGAAGATTTTCCTTGATTGTTTTCTCATTATTCCCTACCTTGTAAAATTCTTGCAATGACTTCATCCCTTTTGACTGTGTGTTTGAGATATTTTCTTCGACATTGCCATGGCCAAGTTCGAATAAGTTTGAGCTTTTAGGCATAAGTCTTTACGGGCTCGTGCTGAATAATGGTGAATCCTCGAGCTATTATTTGTTTGGGATTGGGATAATTAAACCCTTGGGTTCGAATTGAGTGAGCGCGAGGTCTCGAACCCTATTTGTATCGACCTTTCAGGCTTACTAAATTAGCCCTTAGGCTCTTTTATATTGGCCCCTAGGCTCTTTCATATTGGCCCTTAGGCTATTTTATATTAGCCCTTAGGCTCTTTAAAATGGGCAAATTCAGCCTCTAAGCGGCTATAATTTTTCCCTCTTTTTAGTTAAAAGACTTAGTAAAAATTTAATTATGCCTTAGCATGTGTTTTTTGTACCCGTTGGGTTTTACGAGGTTTAAATCGATCATAACCCAATTTTTTTTCTTAATCCATTTGTGTTAGGATAGTTAAATACCTCTAGAGGATTTTCAAAGGCTGATATTATTGGAGCCTTTAAATTATTCATGGGCTAATTTTATCGAAGCCATTTTTATTTGCCTTGCAGAGTGTAGCCTTATCTAACCGATTTTTCAAAGTATTTGAAGGCCTTTAACTTATGGCAAAATTTAGACGTCTTTGAGCCATATTATTTTGGCGGTAGCTTTTTTATATGACCGTAGTCTTTAATATGGTTGTAGTTTTGGGTGTGTCATTTGGACTTATTTCCCGATAATCTTTCAAACTTTTCCGAAAGGTTAGTCCCTGAGTATGATGACCTTGGCCTTTGCGTCAAGGGATGTATCTTTGAGGTCTTATAAATTAGAGTTGAATATTCGAATGTGTTGACTATCAATAGCAGTCCCCGAGTATTCGAGGCATGTTTGCATTTTCGTCCTTGAGCCATTTCTCAAAGAATCACAACCATGGAGTTGGTATAGTAGCAAATTTCTTTGAGACAAAGTGTTTCGATATAGAAAGGATGCTCTTTGAATAATTGGTACCTGCATATATGTTTTGCCATCGGGGCTGGTCTATTCTATATGGACACGGTTCATCTAACCGTTTGGCTCATTACAAAGTCTTCCCGTCGAGGCCCTTTTTGGCATGAAAAATATTTCTCGAAAATATAGCCTTCGAGGTGATGCCCCCAGTATTCGGGGTTGATTGAAAAGAAGCCTTAGATACTATTGAATTCTTCTTAGGTAGCACATAGTTGTTGCCTCATTAAAAATATTTTCGAAAAAACCCATTTGGGATAAAACCCGATCTAATGGAAAAAGACTGCAACGCCTGCTTTAAAACCTAAGGTCTTCATGTATAAGGGTGCACTCGTTGTCTTCGACCAAAACATCTGCAATGAGTTAGTCTTAAATAAAACTGTAAAAGAGAGAAGGTCATACCTTAGCAATAATACCGTTTGAGTAGTGATGCATTCCAGCTGTTTGGCAATTGTTCACCTCCCATCGTGCCAAGTTTGTAAGATCCTTTACCGATAACTCCGGTAACTCGATATGGTCCTTCCCAATTCGGGCTTAGTTTTCCTCTTCGAGTCTCTAATATTGAGGGTGACTTTCTGTAGAACTAAGTCCCCAATTCTGAAGTGTCGAAGGTTAGACCTTCTATTATGATATCTCTCGATTCTTTGTTTCTGCGACCCATCTGAACAAGTGCACCTTCTCATTTTTCATCTAGTAGCTCGAGGCTAGTATTCATAATCTCGTGATTTTACTCCTCTGATGCATGTCAAAATCTATCGTTGGGTTTCCCGATCTCAATCAAAATCAAGGCACTGGAGCCGTATACTAACGAGAATGGGGTCTCCACCGTGCTAGATTTTGATGTCGTTCGATATGACTAAAGAATCTCGGGTAGAACATTTTTCCCTTTTCCTTTTGCATCGTCCAACCTCTTCTTTAAGTTTTGAATGGTTGTCTTTTTTTGTTGACTCGGCATGTCTTTTCCCGCTTGGGTGGTACAGTGTTTATAAGATCCTCTATATTTTATGTGCTTCGAGGAACTCCGTTACATTGTTTTCTATGAATTTCTTCCAATTGTCACATATGCTTTCGGCAGGTATCCCGAATCGACAGATAATATGATCCTAGATGAAGTCAATAAATTCCTTTTCTCTGACGTTATCGAAGGCTAGTGCTTCCACCCATTCTGGAAAGTAATCTATTATAAAAAAAATTATCTTTACCTAGGAACGTTGGTAGAGGGCTGACGATATCCATTCCCCATTTCATGAAAGGCCATAGGGACAGGACTGAGTGAAGTTGCTCCCCGTGCTGATAAATTATTAGTTAAAACCTTTGACAGTTATCACACTTTTTAACAAACTTCTTAGTGTCTTTTTCCATGCTATCCCAGTAATACCCTGCTCCAATAATTTTGTGAATCAAGGACTAGGCGCCGGAGTGATTCCCACAAGTGCCTTCGTGGATTTCCTGTAGAACATAATCGATGTCCCCAGGCCCTAAACATGTCTCCGTTGGTCCATCAAACGTCCTTCTGTACAATGTTCCATCTTCGTCCAATGTAAACCTAGCAGCCTTGGCTCGTAGAGCCCTTGATTCTTTATGATCCAAATGGAGTTTTGCACTTTTCAAATATTCAATATACTTATTCCTCCAATAACAAGTCAAACTCATGGAGTTTATCTCGGCATGACCTTCTTCTACCACATATCTCAATAATTATATGATAGTCCCTGAGACGATATCATCATCATCTACTGATGACTCCAAGTTAGCAAGTGCATCGGCCTCACTGTGTTGTTCTCAAGGAACATGATTTAGAGTCTATTCCTTGAATCAATGCAAGGTTACTTTTCCAAATATCTTTGCATCCTACCCTCTCGAACTTCGAAGCTTTTGTTTACTTGGTTCACCACCAAAAGAGACTCACACTTGGCATCAATGACTTCTGCCCCCAAGCTTTTAGGTAGCTCGAGACCTGCAATCATGGCCTCGTACTCGGCTTCATTATTAGTCAACCTAGAAGTTTTTATAGATTGTCTAATAGTACTACTTGTCGGAGGCTTCAAAACAATACCAAGACTGAACCTTTCACATTCAAGGCATCATCAGTGAAAAGGACCCATACCCCCGATGATGTACCCTATTTTAGTAGAAGTTCTTTCTCCACTTCGGGTACGAGGTTCGGCGTAAAATCGTACATGAAGTAAGCTAAGATTTGAGACTTGATGGCTATTCAGTGTTGATATTCAATATGGTTTACGCCAAGTTCGATGGCCCATTTGGCTAATCGGCCCGATAAATCGGGCTTATGAAAAACATTTCGAAGGGGATAAGTGGTTAATACACAAATATGGTGACATTAAAAATAGAAATATGTCGTATTTTATATAAAGGGGGCCCCAAATATGGTTTTAACTTTCTAGATGTGCTTATTAATGCAAGTGCCAATATGTTTTAAGTGTGCACATCTTGTTTCAGCATCTCCTAGAGTTAGACTTACGTAATAGACAGGGAACACGTACCTTGCTCTTACCTAACTAGTATCCCACTTACCGCTATATGATACACAACCAAATATAAGTAAAGCTTTTCATCTACCTTCACAGTGTGAAGCAAAGGTAGACTCGACAAGTATCGCTTCAATCCCTCCAATGGTTGTTGGCATTCCGGGGTCCATGCAAAATTATTTATCTTTTTGAGCAAGGAAAAGAACTCGTGGTTTCAATCTGATGACCTCGAAATAAATCAACCCAAGGCGGATATTCGTCATGTTAGCTTTGCACGATTTTCACACTATCCACGATTGTGATATCATCCATGGCCTTGATCTTCTTGGGGTTGATTTCAATTCCCCGATTAGATACCATAAAGTCGAGGAAATTGCCCAAGCCGACTCCGAAGGCACATTTTTCTGGGTTAAGCTTCATGTTGTACTTCCTCTAGATTTTTGAATATTTCCTGCAAATGAGTTAAATGGTCCTCTACACACAAGGACTTAACCAGCATATTGTCAATAAATAATTACATTAATTTACCTATTTGTTCCTCGAACATTGTGTTAATTAGGCGTTGATACGTGGCTCCAACATTTTTTAGCCCGAAAAGAATTACACTGTAATAGTATGTTATAAACTTAGTGATAAACGAGGTCTTCTTCTGGTCCTTCGGGTTCATCTGAATTTGATTGTACCCGGAGTAGGCGTCGAGAAAGGTGAGGATCTCGTGGCCGGCCGTGGTATCGTTCATGCGATCAATGTTAGGCAGTGGAAAGGAGTCTTTAGGTCATGCCTTATTCAAATCTTCTAATCTACACACATTCTAAGCTTGCTCCCTTTGTTAGGAACTACAACTACGTTGGCGAATCACTCGGGGTATGTTACCTCCTGAATGGACCCTATTTTAAGAAGTTTAGTTACCTATTTCTTTATGAATGCATGCTTCACCTCGGATTGAGACCTTCTCTTTTGCTTTACTGGTCTGAACCTAGGGTCGAGGTTTAGCCAATGTGTTATTATTTATAGTGGGATCCCTGTCATGTCTAAACGGGACCAAGAAAAGCAATCCATGTTATCGATAAGAAATTGAATAAGTTTTTTCCTGAGTTCGGGGATTAATCTCGTACCTAAGTATACCTTTTTCTAGGGCATGTACTTGATTAGTATGATCTGTTCCAGCTCCTTGACCTTTGACTTGGTTGCATTTGACTCTTTGGGAACAACGAAAGTCTGAGGAGTAAAGATATCCTCTTCTTCGATTAACTTCTTCTCCGATTCGGTCGAGGCTGGGTGACGGTGATTGCTATTTTGCAGTCTACTTATCTTTGGTTCTCGAATTTTTGGAGGTCAAAGGCATTGGTACTGGCATCGCTACATCGACTGCAAACATTTCATTTGCAGCGTGTTGTTCCCCGTAAAATGTTTTCACACTATCAACTGTTGGAAATTTCATCATCAAATGAAGGGTTGAAAGTACTGCCCTCATATTGTGGATCCATGGCCTCCCGAGTAGTGTGTTGTATCTCATGTCGCCTTCAATGACATGGAATTTTGTATCTTGGATGGTCCCAACCACATTATGTGATAGGATTATCTCCCCCTCTGTTGTTTCAGTTGCTATTTTTAAGCTTTTTAAGACTCAAAATGCAGGTACAATTTGGTCCTGCAGGCCGAGCTGCTCTACGACCCTCAATCTGATTATGTTTGCTGAACTACCTGGATCAATGAGAACATACTTAACATGAATTTTAACAAAATAGAAAATTACCAGGGTGTCATTGTGCGGCTGAGAAATGCCTTCCACTTCATCGTCATTGAATTATAGGATGCCCTCGGACATATAACTCCGAGTTCTGAGGCGGACCCAGGATTTGAGTATAATGGGGCACCATTGTCATTAGAGTGAATTACCCAAAGCCAATAAAAAAATACATATAAACTCTATGATAGACCAATAAATAAGCAACACAATCTACTATATAATATAAACTTGCTAAGCAAAAAAATAAAATAAAGTAAGAAGAGCTTACGCTTTGATTTCATCATACTCCCAATTGACCCGCGAACACAAAATTCGATTTCATCAGACTCCCCAATTGATCTACGAATTTTTATAAAAAATACGTATTCCAAAAAAAATAAACAACTTCTTGCACATCCTTGCGTGCATATAGACTAAACTGGAATAAACTTTAAAATATAAAACAAGTGCAATGGCCTTAATCGCAATTGTTGACATACTAATAGTAGTATCTATTGTTATCCAAAAACGAGAACTAAAGAAGATACAATTTACATCAAAAGAAAAACTTCAATGTTACAGAATATCTTTAATTGATACTAATATAACAAAAGTACATCATCCACTTATACTTGAACTCGACGCGTTTTCATACTCTAGAAACGGTCAATAATAGCACCATTACTTACATTTGTAAATACAGCTTTTTCAAAGTAATAAACTAAACAATCATTTAACAATTCTTCACCAATACTACTAGGCAATTCGTCTTTGATGTACTTCATTGATGAGAATGTTCTTTCTATCATTGCAGTCACGACAGGTAAAATTAGAGTCAATTTCACAATTAAATAAATAAGTGAATATGTCTCCACAAGATTTGCCTCAACCAACGCTTTTGTCAAATCACTAATTCCTTTCAAATTTGAGAATGTAGGGTCACCATGTTGCATGTGCAATATGAAAGTGCCAAGTTGGTGACTAAGATCTCAAAGCTTCAATTCGCCAAACTCATCTGGATAATAGTTGGCCAAGGTCATTATTGTTTCTTGCTAAAGTTAGCAAACGAGTTAGCCGGATTCAAGCTAGCCATGCCAAGAAGCAAGTTACCACTAACAACATCAAAACGACGGTTAAGATCCTGAAGTAGCAAATCAATCATTGTATAAAAAAGCTCAACACGTAGGTGATGTGAATAAGTAACACTAGAAGGCCTACGCTTCGACTTTCCAGGAATATAGAATTCTTCCATATTAGGCACCAAAATGTCATGTTTAGTACAAAAAAAATATACTTTATCCATCATTGATTTCCATCCTTCATCTCTCATTTCTTGCAACCTTTCCTTTGTAAGGTCAAGAAATATCATGGCATTGGCAATATCTTGCTCTTTATTCTGTAAAGCTTTACTCAACTTGTTCGACATTAACAATACCTTCAACATCAAGTGAAGCAAGAACACAAATTCAAAATAATTGATTTTACTCAAAAAAGCTTCTGCTTGCAATCTATTATTATCCTCTTGACCTTCATATTCAATCACCCCAAGCACATAAACAATAGATGCAAATAAAACAACAAAGTTATCTAATGTTTTACAATGTGATCCCCAGCAAGTGTCACCTGGCCTTTGAAGCCCTCGCTCTTGATTTAATCCTTTCCCACTTTGAACGTCACCACTCTCTAGCAATTGCTCCAATAATTCAGCATGATGATCCCGAAGTTGATCTCTACATTTAAATAATGCTCCAATCACATTCAACACATTAGCCACTATAGAAAATAAAGTTTCCACCTCGTTATGTTTTTTAGCAACCGCTACAAGCGTCAACTGTAATTGATGAGCGAAACAATAAATGCAATGTGCTAAAGGAGTTTCTTGCAAAATTAAAGCTTTAAGACCATTCATTTTTTCTTGGATATTACTGGCTCCATCATAGCCTTGCTCATGTATTTTGGATGGACTTAATGAGTATTTCATAAGCAAAGAAAGTATTGCTTCCTTCAACGACTTTACAGAGGTATCGTGAACATGAACAAGACCAATAAATGGCTCGTTCACTTAGCCTTTTTTGTCAACATACTGCAAATCAAGGGCTATTTGTTCATGGTGTTAAATAACCTTGGACTCATCAACTAATATTTCGAAATAATCCCCATCCAAATCATTGATTATAGCTTTCACGGTTTCTTGAGCACAAGCACTCACAATGTCCTTTTGAATTTTTGGTGAAGTCATCGTATCATTTTTGGAGAATATTTCAATATGACTCTATCTACTTCAGGGAGCCTCTTTGCTAGCCATTCCAAAAGCTCTACAAACAGGCCTTTGTTTATTGAAGAATCACTTTCATCATGACCTCGAAATGACAATCCAAAATTCAAGAAAAACCTTACAACATCAATTGATGCATTTAAACGAATTCGGTGCTCATTTCTTTGTTTCTCAGATTTCTTATCAAAAGCAACTTGAATTGATTGGGATTGATTTAATAAGGCTAGCATCTCTTTGAAACACTTGTGGTGGAGGCTATTTACTTTACCAACATGTAAATCAAGTCTTTCCGAAGCTTTATTCCAAGCCTTAGTGGATGTTTTTGAAAGTGTCACTCGTGCTTCCATGAACATAATCATTTTTTCGTAAATGACAACATAAACAAAATGCGGCATCTTTCTTCACACTATACTCCAACCATCTAGGATACGAACTTTTAAACCTACCCGAATTAAATTGACGCATTTTATTCCCGAATAAACTTTTAAGAAATTTATGATCAATCGATTGGCAAGGTCCATTTTGAATGTAGTGTCTTCTTACATCGTCCTGTATTCTAAGACTATATTTATCAATGAGTACTCTCTTTCCAGGGTCGAGATTGAGTAATTTCTCATCAAACTCATCTATAAGATGAGAGGAATTATTTCTAAGACTAGAACTTGGTTGAGAAAAATTAAACTTCGTCAAAAATACATCCATCTAAATTCACAAGAACAAAGCTTCCTACAAAAAATGAGTTTAATAAATTTAATAGTCTATCAAAACTAAAAATTCATCAAATGAAAAAAAGGGGTCAAAGCAGAAACAACAACAAGAGAAAATCTGATTTAATTATCAGTGGCAAACCTAAAGTTTGGGGATTCTTGAACAAAAAATTTCAAACCTAAATAAAATCATAGGCAGATATACAGAAAGGGCTAAGCAGTCAGTATTTTCAGCAAATAGTTACAGGTTTAGCAGAAAAACTGAATAAATAAATATATAAGTAATTTCATTTTTCCATTAATCGTTTCTATAAGCTAAGTCTACAAGATATGAAAATGGATTACCATCAAACAATGTCCAGAAGGACTAAACTTAAAAATCAGATTGAAACACAAGTATTGCTATTTATTAGCACTAATCCTTTACTTTTTTTGTTTTTAATGGAGAAAGAAAATAAGAAAACAGGAATATAAGAATTTGGGAGAAAGAAACTCCATCTAAAGCACGCGTATGATCTAGTAAAATCCATCCCAAATTCTCCTTGCTCTTATAATTTATTAATAAAAATAAAATTTGAAAGTAAGAGAAGCACTAACCAATGATTCGATGCTCGCTACTTTTTCAAAGTATTGAGAGAAATTGAGATTGAGAAAGAATGGTTCTCTATTTTGGAATGAGGAGTGATGGCTGAGGGGAGCTTTTGTGTTTGAGCAGGGAAGAACTAGGAAAGGTTTACTGGTTTAGGAATTTTATATTTTGGGGCTTTTGGGTTGGATTTTGTAGACGAACTATATAATAAAATTGACTTTTATCTATAACTACTAAAATATAATAAAATTGAGAAAAGTTCAAATAAAAAATTATAAATTAGTCAACTGTTGACTAGTGACTAATAAATAGTACTATTATACTAATATAATCGATTATTCCAATTATAAAAAGTGAAAAAACTAAAAAAGAAATATTTGTGGAAAAGGAGTTTCGAACCCTAGTCCTTTGTAGAAAACGGAAGGTAAATACTGCTAATAGGCGGACCATTGCTCCAAGCAGTATTTCGATCATAAGGGAACCAAGAAAAATATTTTAAGGGTCCCTAAAGTATATACATCTATATATATATATATATATAGTAGATTTTTACCGATATTAACGAGTTCACGTGACCCCTCAAGGCCTAGTGTAGGTCAGCCTTTGTCCGAATTTGTTTTTCTCTGGTAATCGACACCTTGGTGCATTTGAATATAGGCCCCTATGGAACATTGGCACCGCCAACGATCATATGAATTACATGTTGCGGTTCTTTCTGCTCATTCTTTATATTGGAGACTCTTTTGCTAAAGGGGTTCTTAGCTCGATCACTGAGAAATTCTCGAAGATGATCCTCGTTGAATATTTGAGCTATCTCTTTCTCAGCTACCTGCAGCCTTAGGTCCTATAGCCATACGTGCCATGATATTTACACATCAAGTTTTGGATTTATTTGAGATGGATTGATTTGTATAGGCTTGGGCCACCTTGTGTCTTTGATCCTTCCAATAGCTGATACGATCCTTGATGCATCAACATCAAAATAATACTTCGATAATTGAGGTGCTTCCGCGGGATCGGTGTGTTTATGAAAACCATTATTGCTCATAGGTCCTCGATAGCTTTGACCTCGATTATTTCTTCAATTGTTCCGATGAGCGTTACACCTCGAACCATTTTTTCTCTAATCTGCGACATGTGGCTGATACTGTTCCCTGTTTGATCTTGGTTCCCTGTCTGTATCCTCGGGGCCTTAACTGTCAATCTGTTAGGATGAACTAAACTGAAGGGGGCTCCCAACCAATCGTCCTTGACCCTTATTTTTTATTGGTAATGTTGCATAGAATTTCAAATAAAGCAGTTTGAATAAGTAAGCAATCAAGTCACTTACATAAGCTTCCCTAAGCTAACAGTAGGCTTAAATTGCAAGTAGTATAAACAGGAAAGAAAACCTAGTTATAGTTACTTAATAAAAACAACATTTTCAATAATTAGCACATGTACAAACTCGTCACCTCACGTACAAGGCATATCATATATCAACAATACCAACTCCTAAGGGGAGTTCCCACACACAAGGTTAGGTAAGCCACTTACCTCAAATCAGCTCAATCAACTCAAAATCATGTTCTTTCCACGAGTACCTGACTCCAAATCACCCAAATCTATTCAAATTAATTGCATAATGTAAGTATAACTTCAAGTAACTAATTCAACTAATTAATTCGAAGCTAACATGCAAAATTAAGAAAATCGCCCAAAAAGTGCCCCCTGCCCACATCCCAAAATTGAATTAAATTACAATTTCAGTACCCCGATCACTCACGAACACGCTTGAACAAAAATCACAAAAATCTGACGTCAAAATCTCACTCAAATCCCATATTTTCAATTGGTGAACTTTTCTCCCATTTCACAACTCTTACCCACGAATTCCTTAATTAGAAGAGGAAAATAACAATGGATTAATGTTCTAAGATAAAAATCAAGATATAAATCATTACCCTATGTTTCTCCTTCGAAAACCTTGAGAAATCGCCCTCAACCGAGCTCCAAATCATTTTTCCATGTTTTGACTTCAAACCCTCGTTTCTTCCCTTTTCTGTCTGCGGAAATAACTCGCATTTTCATTAAAAGCCATACTTCCGCACATGCGACCTCTTTTTCATAGATGCAATGTCGCTTCTGCAATAGCTGGGCTGCAAATCTCATAATTGCCTTAGACCGCACATGCGGTCCTCAAACCAGAATTGCGGTGCCGCACCGACGGTCCCATTCATGCAGTGCGATTATGATAGGTTCAGGCAACATCAGATTTTATATGTCCAATTCAACTTCCGCTAAGCACCCGAAACTCACCGGAGGCACTGGGACCTCAACCAAACATGTCAACAAGTCACATTACACTATTCAGACTTGTACCAACCCTCGAAACACTCAAAACAACGCCATAGCATCAAATCACCCTCGGATTCAAGCCTAAGGATTCCCAAAACTTCCAAATTTTGATTTCGATCAAATAGTCTATCAAACCTCGTTCGAATGACCTGAAATTTTGCACACACATCACATTAAACACTACGGAGCTACCTCAACTTCCAGAATTCCATTCGGACAACGATATCAAAATTTCACTATCGAACCGGAAACTTCAAAATTTTGACTTTCGACATTTCAAGCCTATATAAGCTACGAATCTTCAAAACACAACCCGAACACGCCCTTAATCCCGAAATTACCCGACGGAGCTAACAAAACCAACAAAATTCCATTATGAGGTCATCTTTAAATTGCTACGACTAGGGTTTCTAAAGCTTAAGCTCTCATTTAGGGACTAAGTGTCCCAAAACACTTCTAAACTCCAAATGAACCCTCTTGGCAATTCATAATAGCATATATAAACATGGGAAAGGTAGTTAATACGGGGTCAGGGTGTTAATTCCTAAAAATTACCTGCCGGGTCATTAATCCTCCTCTCTTAAATCATTCGCTCATCCTCGAACGAGTATAAAGACATACATGAAGTAGTGAAAAGATGAGGGTAACGGCTATGCATATCTTGCTCGATCTCCCAAGTTGCCTCCTCGACCGGCTGACCTCGCCACTAAACCTTCACGGATGTAATGTTCTTTGACCTCGGCTTCCGAACCTACCTGTCCAATATCGCCACAAGCTCCTCAATATAAGATAGATCCTTGTCCAACTGGACTGAATTGAAATCAAATACTTGTGGATCACCGTGATACCTCTGGAGCATCGAAACATGAAATACCAGATGAACTCCTGCCAAGATGGAAGGTAAGGAAAGCTCATAAGCAACCTCTCCAACACGCCTCAATATCTCGAAAGGACCAATAAACCTCAGACCCAATTTCCCATTCTTCCAAATCTCATAATGCCTTTCATGGGCAAAACCCAAAGCAAGACCCACTCTCCGACCATGTAGGAAACATCATGAACCTTTCGGTCCGTATAACTCTTCTGTCTGGACTAGGTATGCGAAGTCTATCCTGAATTACCTTAACCTTCTCCAAGGCGTCCTGAACCAAGTGTGCGCCCAATAATCTAACCTTACCTGGCTCAAACCAACCTACTTGGGATCTACACCGCTTACCATACAAAGCCTCATACAGTGCCAACTGAATGCTAGACCAATAATTATTGTTGTAGTCAAACTCCACCAATGGCAAGAATTGATCCCAAGAACCTCCAAACTCCATCACACACGCATAGAGCATATCCTCAAGAACTTGAATGGTGCGCTCGCGCTGTCTGTCCGTATGGGGGTAAAATGATGTACTCAACTCCACCCGAGTACCCAACTCATGTATTAGGACCCTCCAGAATCGTAATTTGAACTGAGTATCTCTATCTGAAATGATGGAAACTGAAATACCATGCAGTCGAACAATCTCCTTAGATAAAAATCTCGGCCAACCACTTCGAAGAATTGGTAGTACACATAGGAGTGAAATGCGCGGACTTGGTTAGCTGATCCACAATCACCCAAATTGCATAGAACTTCCTCAAACTCCTTGGAAGTCCAACTACGAAGTCCATGATGATCCTCTCCCACATCCACTCTGGAATCTCTATCTGCTGAAGCAATTCACCCGCCTCTAGTGCTTATATTTCACCTGCTGACAATTGAGGTACCGAGCTACAAACAAAACTATATATTTCTTCATCCGCCTCCACCGATAATGCTGTCTCAAATCCTAGTTTTTCTTCGCGACACCCGGGTAGACGGAAAGCAAACTATGGGCCTCCTTTATAATCAACTTTCGAAGGCCATCAACAATGGGTACACATATCCGATTCTGCATCCTCAATACCCTATCATTACAAATAGTCACATCTCTGGCATCACCGTGCACAACCTTGTCCTTGAGGACGACCAAATGAGGGTCATCATAATGACGCTCCCTGATATGATCAAATAAAGAAGACCGTGAAACCACACAAGCTAGAATATGACTGGGCTCCAAAAGATCCAATCTCACAAACTGACTGGCTAAGGCCTGAACATCCACCACCATGGGCCACTCTGCTGCTGGTAGATAAGACAAAATCCCTAAACTCTCCTCCCGGCGACTCAAAGAATCAACTACCACATTGGTAATGCCCGAGTGATATAAAATAGTGATAGCATAGTCCTTCAGCAGCTCTAACCACCTCATCTGGCGCAAATTAAGGTCATTCTGCTTGAACATATGCTGCAAACTCCGTGATTAGTATAGATATCACAAGGAACACCGTCAAATAATGACGCCAGATCTTCAAGGCATGAACAATAGTAGCTAACTCGAGATCAGATAATTCTTCTCATGTACCTTGAACTGTCCGAACGCATAGTCAATCACCTTACCATCCTGTATCAATACCACTCCAAGGCCAATCCTTGAGGAGTCACAATAGACAGTATAAGACCCCCGAACCTATAGGCAATATAAAAACTAGGGTAGTAGTCAAAGATGTCTTGAGCCTCTGAAAGCTCTGCGCACACTCTTCTGTCCAGTGGAACGAACCACCCTTTTGGGTCATTCTGGTCATAGGTGCTGCAATGGATGAAAATCCCTCAACAAATCGACGGTAATAGCCCACCAAACCAAGAAAATTATGGATCTCTATAGCTGAGGATGGTCTGGGCCAACTCTGCACTGCTTCTACTTTCTTCAAACCCATCTTTATCCCCTCACTCGATACCACATGACCCAAGAATGCAATGAAATCCAATCAAAACTCACATTTCGAGAATTTGCATATAACCTCTTTGCTCTCAAAGTAAGAAGCACTATCCTCAGGGGTTGTTCATGATCTTCCCGACTCCAGAAGTATACCATAATATCATCAATAAAGACAATGAATAACGAGTCAAGATATGGCAAAAACACACCGTGCATCAAATGCATGAAGGCTGCTTGGGCATTGGTCAGCCCAAATGACATAACAAGGAACCTGTAATGACCATACCAAGTCCTGAAAGTAGTCTTCGGGGTATCTAGCTCTCAAATATTCGGTTGATGGTAACCTGAATGCAAGTCAACTTTAAAAAACACTCGTGCACCCTATAGGTGGTCAAACAAATCATCGATACGAGGCAAATGATATTGGTTCTTCACTATAACTTTGTTCAACTGGCGATAAGCAATTCACTTACGCATACAACCATCCTTTTTATTCACAAACAAGAGGTGAGCACCCTAAGGTGTTACACTGGGCCGAATAAAGCCCTTATCAAGAAATTCCTATAACTGATCCTTCAACTTCTTCAACTTTGGAGGGGCCATGCGATATGGAGGAATAGAAATAGACTCAATGTCCAGCAACAGATCAATACCAAAATCAATATCTCTATCAGGCAGCATGCCCAGAAGATTAGCTGGAAACACATCATAGAGATCTCGTACAACTAGGACTAAATCAATTGTAGGTGTATCAATACTACCATCTCTCACATAGGCTAGATATGCGTCACACCCTTTCTCAACCATTTGCTAAGCTTTAGGGAAAGAAATAACTCTACTGGAGTGTGATCTAAAGTACCCCTCCACTCTATTCGCAGTACACCTAGCATAGCCAGCGTTATGGTTTTGGCTTGACAATCAAGAATAGCGTAATGGGGAGACAACCAGTCTATGTCCAAGATAACATCGAAATATACCATGTTGAGCAATAATAAATTGGCTTTAGTCTCAAAACTACTAAGAGCAACCAAAAACAACCGATAGACGCAAACTAGAGACAGTTACATTGTTGTTTTCTCCGTGAAATCGGCTCTGGTCTCCCAGAGCGATTACATTCTTGTTTTCATCGTGAAATCCAATATCGTCATCAACGTGTACGGGTGTGTTTTGTGAGTTTGACATGTTTTAACTTGAGAACAAAAATTCTTGACAAGAACAAGTGTAACACAATAACGTATGTTATTAGAATCAGTATTGAAATAATCACTATTATCTTTAGCACCAAAGTGAGCGCCAAACTGTTTATCTCGAAAATACGAGTAACAATTAAACTTTTTTATAGTTTTAAAGATACATAATTTAGTTCAATACTAATTAATAACCAAAAAATCAAACGTATAAATGAAAGAAGTAAATTGAATCGAACCATTCTTTAAGCAAGTCTCGACCTCGAGCTGTGATGGCCTCGAGGTTGGTCAACAAGAACAACAAAATAAAGAAAATGAAGTTAAGAGACAATTCTGATCAAATATGAACAATAAAGTAAGAGAGTATATTCTTTTCTGATGATTGATGATGGTTACAGATGACTGGGGTCCCCTTTATATAATAGGGAAACCCTAAATATGGTACATTTCTATTTACAATAAGGAATCTTATTGGGATAGTTGTCTAAACGTCTAGTACGGATTTGTACTAACTCGTATTAATCAATTCCGAAATTTACGCCATGATCTTAAGGACGTGATAGGAATTTTGCTCTTTCTGTTACAAATCCATAACGCCATCATCTCAGGGTTGGTAAATCTTTCTCATCCGGCTAAAGCTAAACAAAATTTTCTGAGGATACATTAGAATAAGCTGATCAGACACCACCAACAAAAGAAATAAAATTAAAACTACGCATACAAAATTGCTGATATTTAATGCTATGGCAAATAGTGATGAAAATTTTTATTTTGTGCCTCACATAATTGATACTAGTTATGTTGGATCTCTTTTTTGTTTCATAATTGTGTGTGTTAGGTATATGTTCATATTTTATTACCATAATTGATTTCCTATCTCATAAAGAAAAGGACATTGTATTTACCATAATTGATTTTTTCTCTTACTCGAAGGAAAATATAATTCTTCCATTTTCGCAAGTCCTTTTTCTTGTAGAAAAACGTTTGGAGTTCTATAAATTGATAATATATCCTTCTCATTCAGTAGTGTCCACAATGTAGCCATAGGGTGCTTGAGAGTCATATTTAGGGGGGGGGGGACTTTATGGGATAAGCGTTAATGAGTCACTTGTGTTTGCCTCTTCGTGAGGTTGTTCTCTCGATATTTTGTACTCTTTTTTATTATAGTGGATTCTTCATCTCCACCGTGGACGTCGGCCAGTTGACCAAACCACGTTAAATATTTTTGTCTCGTTTGGTAGATTTCTCTTATGTTGAATGATTTATCGTCGTTCATTTGTTGATTTATTAGCTTCCGCATGATACTTTTTTTTCGTCCTAACAAGTGGTTTCAGAGCGAGGTTTAAGATATGTTAATCTTGGCGGGTTTAGTTATAGCCACAACCTATTTGACGATAATCATGATTTTTGTATGAGAAATTTGAATGGTGTACTACACGTTGAGACAAGCTTTGTGGTGGAGATTTGGAGATGCGACCTGTTGAAAGTTATGTGAAAAAAGTGGATCAAGTTTATGTTGTCGGAAAATTCAGGCCAAGTAAGAGAATTGTTAGGTGTTTGTCCAGATATTCTTACCGTAATTGATTTCCTATATCATGAAGAAACGGACAATGTATTTACCATAATTGGGTTTTTCTTTTCTTAAAAGGAAAATATCATTCTTCCATGTTTGGCTAGTCCTTTTTTCCGTAGAATAAGATTTAGAGTTCTGTAAATTGAAGATATGTCCTTCTCATTCAGTAGCATCCACAATTTAGCCATAGGGGGCTTGAGAGCCATGTTTAGGGGGAAAACTTTACGGGACAAGTGTTAGTGTAGCACTTGTGTTTGCCTTTTCGCGAGGTTGTTCTCTTGATATTTTCTACTCTCTTTTATTATAGTGGATTGTTCATCTCCGTCATGGACGTAGGTCAGTTGACCGAACCACATTAAATATTTATGTCTTGTTTGATAAATTTCTCTTTTGTTGTATGATTTATCATCGTTTAAGTGTTCTTTTACTAGCTTTCGCATAACACCTATTTTTTTCGATCCTAATAGTGTGGTTGTTGAATTTTTGGGGACCCATATATATAAAATATGAATCTACAAATATATAAGATAAAAAATTATTATATAATTAATATTAATTGTATAAGACACAAAATAAAATTACTTCAAGTGAAAATTCTCTTGGGATGGGTAACCGGCTAAATAGTACTAGTACTGCCGTACATGAGGTCCCTCTTGGCTCTTGACTTTTCAAATGCACCTCTGGGCGCAAGGGTCAAATAAATGAAACATTAAAGTTATACAAATCAAACAGTAAAAAATTGATTAAAACAAACAAATAACAAGAATTTTATTGTTTTATAATCTTTATAGTCTAATTAAGTAGTCTTCTTGGCGTTTATATTTAAAAAAAGAAGAAGTGTGGTTTCCTGCATATTCCAAATGTAATGAGAGACACTTTTGCAATTTCTTCTCCTATTGAAGCAATATGGCCAATGGACAAAGATGACAGTAAAATGATTCCAGAATTCTTCTCCTTGACAGGTCGATGTTGATGCGACTATTTTCTTCAACTAAAAGGCCAGCTACCTAAGCTTTCTCATTTATACTTGTAGTACCGACAAACTAAAAAGAATATCTTGAAAGAATAAGCACAGAAGATACTAAAAAAATCCATTCTTCAAATTAATTTCTTGCTAAAGTAAGTCGACGGCTGATATTATATATTTATCATTTTTCATAAGAAAACTCCATTCCTGTCTTGATCAAGCATGACAGCTCAAGATAATCGTACTACAAACAAACTAATGAACTGACGCATAAGCTAGAAATGGATTATTCACCCGTGTTAGATTCCAAATTTGAATGTTCTTCTAATTTCTAATTAAGTTAAGAGACTAGATTATTAAACGTATATATAACTATACCAATACTTATTTGTCACACATATATAAAATTTGAACTTGACACGCCAAGTTCTGTGAAACCTACTATTTGACCAAAAGTTATCGAAACTTTTTGGTTAAATCAATTAGAGAAGATGAAGAGTTAAATCTTAGCTAAGTATAGTAAACCTTAGATTGAAAGATGCGGGGAATAAACATAATAAATAATGTTTCTTAATATTGCGAAATCGAATGATTAAGTATCGATATGATAACTTTGAATGTAGGAAGATATTGTAATGAATATTCTTGTTTAGAAGACAAGTTTCCAAAGAAAAAAATCCCTTTTGCAGAGCCTTCTTCTTCTATTTATAAGGGACAATCCCCTCTTGAACCCTAAAAGATATAACAAAAAAGAATATTTGGATGTATATTCTGACGGCCTCGTGTTGCACATGCGTTATTGCTATTATCGTACATTCTCTAGCCGCTGCCAGTCATCATCTTCTTCAACGACCAAAGGACGATATATCGTAAGGGTCCCATCTCGTGCTTTACTCGTCAGTGGTCGTGGTCGTCCAAATTTAGACGCATATAGTTAGTCCCTCCGCTTGTTGAGGTTGTAGTTTAACGCAACCTCGATAGGCGGACACTACCCATATCTGCGGAGAAATTTGCCGTAAGAATCATAATGGTTTGACCAACAATGGAAGGTTAGCATGCTCAACAATATCCGAGGCGGTATGTCTTGTCGGGAAATGACCTCACGTCCACGTGCATCATCATTATGCGTATTTTCTAGACAGAGGTTGACGGTTTGTCAATTTTGGTGATATTATGCAGCCTTACTGATAGATTTTCAATGTCTTTGCCTAATATTTTGATGATCTAATAAACTTACTGTCAAAGACCAGATAGGGAACCTGACATACTTGGACTACACTGCATGTTAACGGATTCCAACTGAAAGTGAACTTCTACAACTTCAAAAGGTAGAGAACCAAACAAGGACCTAATCCCATGTCTTATTTACTTTTAGTTGTATTAGCATTCTCAGCATAACCTCATAGAAGACCAGGTACTCTACTATTTGGTGGACTCATACAAATTAACAATTGGTATCAGATCGAGTTCCTCCTATCCGGATAACACCTAGGAAGGGTCCACATAGCTGCTCCACTTTGAAGAATATCAATCTACATACAGATCACCCAGGTTTAATGGACAATATTATGGGTGGTGGAAGACAAGAATGCATGACTTTATCATGGCTAAGGATTCTGTTATGGGATGTCAATGCCAAAAACCAGTAAAGAATACACTGACGCGGGTAGGAAAGTTGTGGAGAAGAATTTTCGTGCCAAGAAGATTTTGGTATGTGGAATAGGACTTGATGAATACAATAGAATCTCCGCTTGTGACACTGCTAACGAGATATGTGAAGCTTTTCAAACAACTTATGAGGGAACCACCCAAGTAAAACAATCTAAGATCGATATGCTCACAACCAAGTATGAACTCTTCAGGATGAAGGACCATGAAGCTATTCAAGATATGCACACAAGATTCACTTCCATCATAAATGAGTTACAATTACTTGGTGAAACCATTCTTAGAAACAAGCTCGTGAGGAAAATCCTCAGTATTTCGCCTATTCCTTAGGAAAGAAAGGTGAATCCTTTTGCCGAAGCAAAGTACTTGCAGGAGCTGACCATAGAAGAGCTGGTTGGAAATCTGAAGACCTACGAGATGAAGAGGAAGAAAGACAGTACAAGATAAAAATCATGGAAATAAAAGAACCTGGTACTCAAAGCTGATATTTATGATTCAAGTGATGAAGACAGTGACATAGCTTACTTAACCAAAAGATTTCAGAAGATGGTCAGCAGAAATGGAGAAATGCTAAAAAGGGCTAGCTCTAGCAAACCAAAAAACTATGATACTTGTCATAAGTGTGGAAAGCTCGGGCACTTCATCAAAGAATGTCCTCTCTTGAAGCAATAATTTTCCAAGTACAACCCTGAGAAAGCATCTAAGAGGAATTTGGTTCCTCTCAAGGACTTCAAAAGAAAGAGATTTGTTGACAATGTGGTGAAACAGGATCTTGCAACATTGGGGAAGTCTTCGAGTGAGTCTGAAGATGAAAGTGATGCTCGCGATATTTCCATGATGGCACTTGAAAGCGAAAAAAATGAATATGACTCGGCTTTTGCTTTGATGGCCCCAATCAGATGATGATGAAGACGATGAAAAAAAATAGGTAAATTTCAGGGATGTTCAGAGAAATCTTAAATCCTACCCTCATAAAAAAACTCATATCTTTAGCTAGTGTATTGATTGATGCATATCACAGTCTTGTGAAGGATAAGGATTCCTTGACCTTAGAGTTAGGAGAAGTTGAACAAACTAGAGATAACTTAGTGGTTGTAGTTATTGACCATAAGGAAACCATTAAAAACTTAAGAGAATAAAGAAATGATCTCTTGGTAGTAATTGCAGACCTAAGGGAAACAATAGAGAGACCAGAGACTAAGTCAAAACCTGGAAATTCTAGAAAAGAAAAGGAGGTAGCCAGTGAGGAACGGATTAGGCTTGAAAACGAGTTAAAGTATGTGAGAACTAGTCTATGTGTTTAATATGAGAAAAACAGCCATCTCCGAACTGAACTTGAAAGAGTGCAAAATGATCTTGAAAAGTCTCTAAAGTGGACCTAGTCCTCATAAGCCATCACTGCGATATATGTTAATAATAGTGGAAACATGTAGGGAATAGGGTTCCAAAGGGAGAAAACCCCTTACAACCCCCATATCAAGTATGTTATTATACTATATAATTGGATATATTCCCACTGCGGCAATAATGGACATTTCAAAGAAAATTGCCAAAATAGGATCCAGTCCATTTAGAAAAACAAAGTATTTTCTGAAAATGTAACTACTAAAAAGGGACCAGGTTACACTCACAAAAAACACATATTACATGCATAGACTAAGAGAGCCCTTATTTATCCTCTTGTCTACTACAAGGGACCCAAACTTTCTTGGGTTCCTAAAACTAACTCTTGATCTCCTTGTGAAGGGAACAGTGAAAGGAACTAGTCAACAATGGTTCCTGGAAAGTGGATGCTCAAAACACGTGACTAGGAACACAATGGACTTTCTTTCACTAAAAGACCTATAGGGAGGGATCGTATCCTTTGGAAATGGGAAAAGGGGATACATTCTGGGATTTGAAAAAGTCGGGAAATCACTCACACACTCTATTGAGAATGTGTACTATGTCAATAGTCTTAAGTACAGTCTCTTGAGTGTCTCTCAGATCTTTGGTAAAGGAAACAGGGTAGAGTTATTGACCAAGATATGTACAGTTACTAATCTATTAACTGGTTAAGTGGTACTTGTGGCTAAGAGATAGAAGAACATCTATGTCGCTCATTTCGAATCCATACAAAACAGTGATCTAAGTTGTCTGAAAGATTTTGATGATGGTGCTGAACTATGGCATAGAAGATAGGGGCACACAAGCTTCTCTCTTCTGAACAAACTAATTAAGAAAGACCTGGTCAATGTTCTGCTCATGTCAAAGTTCAAGATTCAAAAAGTTTGTGATGTTTGTGCTAAGGGAAAACATGTGAATTCCTCTTTTAAGTATAAAAGGGATGTTAGCATCTCAAATCCACTCGAGCTTCTGCATATGGACCTATGTGATCCTATGAGAGTACAAAGTAGTAGAGGAAAAAGAAACATTTTTTTATAGTCGATGACTACTCCAGATTCACATAGACTCTGTTTCTTAGAACTAAAAATGAAACAATTGAGGTGAAGAAAATTCAGGTGAAGTTGGAATTTAGAGTCGTGTGCATTAGATCACATCATGGAACAGAATTTGACAATGTCAAATTTGATAAGTTCTACAATGAAAATGGGATTACTCACAGCTTCTCAGCTCTAACCCCCCAACAAAATAGAGTAGTGGAAATGAAGAACATAACTCTTGAAGAAATGGCAAGAACAATACAAATTTATAGTGGAGTTGCAATGAACTTCTGGCTCTGTGCAAGGTTTCAAGCAAATCCCAAGGAATCTCATTTGAAGGCTACCAAAAGAATTTTGAGATACCATAAAGGAACACAAGACCTGCTGCTTTATTATCCCTCAGGTGACAGTTTTAATCTTATTGGATATGCTGATGCAGACTATGCAGGTTATATTGTGGATAGGAAGAGCACTTACGGAATAACTCACTTCCTAGGTTCATGTCTCATCTCTTGGGGTATAAGGAAGCAAACTCAATGGCTCTTTCAACAGCTGAAGCAGAATATGTAGTTGCAGCATCCTGTTGTGCTCAAATTCTATGGATTAAGCAGCAATTTGAAGATTTTGGGGTACTTACTAAGAGTGTGCCCCTTCTATGTGATACCATCAGTGCACTCAACATGGACAAGAACCAAGTTCAACACAAAAGGACCAAGCATATTGATATGAGACATCACTTTCTGAGGGATAATGTGGAGAAAGAGTTGATCTGTATGAAGTTCTGTCGCACAGAAGATCAAATTGCAAACATCTTCACCAAAGCATAAGTAGGGAACATGTTGAAAGGAACAGAGTGAAGCTGGGGCTGTTAAAGCCGGATTAATAACATGATTCCTCATTATTTGGCTATGAAAATCACCTTCAAATAAAACTAGCTAAAGTGTTTTCTGGCCAAGTCAAACTCACTTCGATACCATTGCAGGTAAATACGCATGGTGACCATAGAAGCTGTAGATGCAGTGCATGGATAATAAAAGGGGATTGATACTTTCAAGTAATAGGTCAAGAACTTGGTTCTTGTACCAAAGGTTAGTAGTTCTATGCATTCTTTAATACACATCTTAAAAAGGTACAAAACACAACTGTCGTTCCATCTACCTTTTCAGACCCTGCTGTCACGTCTCTTCACTTCAAATTGTTTCATCTCCCTTTGAAACATTGTACTTATCCACGCATAACTGCCATTTCAGAACCAGTCCCTATCTCTCTTTTTTCATAATTATCCATTCCTAAAAAAAGCCCTCCTCTATTCTCCACAAACCATAAGTCCTCCATTAGAACTTCCCAAAGCACATTCATTCCATCTTTTCAATGGTTGATACAAACTTTGACCTCCTTGCCTTAGTCATACCTGTCATTGAAAAATCTATGGAGTCCTCCATCCTTATTGAGTCTTCTTTAACCACTCTTACCCTTTCCACTAAAATCACACCTCACCTAAATTCTCCGTCTCTCTCCATTTTAGAAACCTCTAAAATTGTTGATTTGTCCTCTCCGTATTCTGAGGTTCCTACTAATCAAAGAAAAAGTGGAGAACAAGGTCAAAACCCTAAGGTCATAGAAGGTTCTGCCATTTTTGCTACAGATTCCGTGGTGGAAGTGGTGTCGATTGAGGAAGAAAATTTTGTAACCATATTTGTGGTGTCTGTTGATGGTGTACTGCATGAGATCATCTCTCACAAAAATGAGGTACAGGGTATGGGGGACGAAGGAGCCATAGTGACTGTTGAGGGCGCTGACTAGCAAAAATTACTGGGCCCTCACATGAGGAACCTAACCCCTCTCCTAAGGACCCAGGTCAGGGTTCTCATTCCCAGGACAGTTCTACTCCTGCATTTGTTATCGTGCCTTTGGACATTTAAGAACCTGAGATGAGGTCTAGTAATTAGGAGGATTTAGACAACCAAGCTCTTGATGCGTTCATAGTTAAGTTAAGGGTGGTGTCCAATCCTGAGTCTTCCACCAAGCGACCGATTACCAGGTTGCAAGTTAAGGTGGCCTATGACTCTACCCTTCAAAAAAGCAAAAAAAGTAGTTAGAAAAAAATGAGGAGCTTGGTAAAAGATAAAGTGCCCGTAAGTGATAAAGCGGTCCATGTGGTAGAAGTAGAAGAGGAAGCACAAGATGGACCTGGTTCACTATTGAGACGTTCCCAAAAAAGAAGCATTCTGCTTCAGTAGAGAAAGTTTCAACCCTTGGTTCCAAGTTGAAGGATGTTGTGAGTAAGTCCTTGATGTCTAATAAGGATGTGTTAGTCAAGTCTAAGGGAAAAGAGAAATCAAGTGGTGAAGTCCGGCAAATGAAAGTCTAAAACTTTTCAGGAACCTGCTTCTGTGAAGAAGCTGAGGAGTGAAGGCAGTTTTGTTTCAGTACGCCCGAGGCACCAAAAGGTTCTATTGGGTCGTAGGTTTGACCCAGCAATCCTGAGATGGCTGGTATGCAACAACTTTTTGAAATGGACGAGTTTCAACGATGGGGGAATCTATTCCAAATATATGCACCCAAGGTGTATGAGGATGAGGTTCAAAGCTTCTTTGCTAGACTCTTTCCATTGAGAACAACCACATTTGTGCTTTGGTAAATGGAGTAAATATTGTGTTTGATATAAAGTTGCTTGGGAAAATTCTTAAAGTCCCTACGGCTAGTGTGGCTAGTGTGAAGGATGTGTGTCAATATAATTTCAGAAATGTCGTGGTAAAGGACAATGCGAACCAAAAGAGGGACCATATCTAAAAGTAGGCATTACTGACGATAGGCTATAATTACGTATTTTAGTCAATTATTACACTCTAATTTACTGTACTTTAGTTTAATATTCGCTTTAATCGCTAGTGTTTTGCACTAACGGTGTGTTTTATGCCTTGTAGGAGTGATTCCGATCTACATAGATGTTATTGAATAAATTCAAGTGATTTGAAGCTTTGATGTATTTAGTAAAAGCCCAAGGAATTAAGCCGGGGTCGTATCAGGGGTCAACTTTGATAGTTAAGAACCAACGAAAACTCGAGTATGCATATTGCGCACTGTCTAGTAAAATACACTTAACGTTTTTCTCAGAACTTCATTTGGACTCTACAATAGAACAGGCTGAAAAGTGTACGTCAATAGCGCGGCTGCGCTCAGGTCGCACTCGTCAGGCAGAATACTGGGCCACTATCGCGGTCATGAGTGCGGCCGCGCTAACCAGACCCGGGAAAAGTTTCCTTTTCACATTGGAGAAGGTATAATTGTTTGGGCTCAATCCTACTTGGTGTGTATATATATATATATATATATATATATATATATATATATATATATATATATATATATATATATATATATACATATATATATATATATATATATATATATGGAAAAATAGAATTTGGGGGAGGGACATACTTTTGACATAGAACCATCGTGGAGGACGGAATTCATTGGGTTTCATCTTTTTTTCCACCAAACTTAGTAATTTTTATATTTTTTGTATTATTTGTTGTTGTGCTACTATGTCTATGTGGATCTAATCTTCACGTTCTAGGGTTGTGTTTCTTTAATGACTATTGTTATTCAAACATTGATTTTGATTTCTTAGTTTATCATATTGGTTTATTTATTCAATCCTGCACTAAATCATTTGAATTCTTGATCACCAATTGAATAGTATCTACGAATCTTGAATTGAACTCGAAAGTGGGAATTCTAGATTGCATATAGGATTGAGTAGAGCAAGTTCTTGAACCTGGGCATCGAGGAACAGATTAGCGGTTAGGATAGACATATACCCAATTGCCTTGCTTGGTTGATTTGTAGGAATTATAAATGTGTTCTTGTTGATTATAACTCCATAGACATATAGGTGTTAGGTTTAGCTAGAATAGGCGAGTAAGAACTTGACAGATTCATATGAGCAATATTAACCTTGTCAACCAATAAACTCGATAAATTAGTTAGTCAATTTAATTAAAGAATACAATAGGGATGTTAGATAGCCCATAACCCTATATCGTTATCAATACATTGATATCATAAAAATCTTATCTTTCTCTCTATTAAAAGTTTATTGTTCATATTCTTTATTTAATTAGTTTAAAACCAAATACTTCTAGGTTTAACTCTTGTTTTAATAACTAGGATAGTCTAATTTAGTTAATTGTTAATCATAAGTCCTCGTGGGTTCGATATCCTACTTTTAGTCACTTATTACTTGAAGACCGTGTATATTTTCCTTTGCGTTTGGCCGCAATAAGTTTTTGGCACCGTTGCCGGGGACTTAGAATTTAACTATTTTCTGGATTAGACTTTTACTTTATCTTTACAAGTTTTTTTCTTTCTCTTTTTGTAAATATATTATTTTTATAACTATTTAGTTTTTCTCTTACTGTGTTGCTAGTTCTCTCAGCATGACATCTGGGATGAAATACCAGGAGGTAAGGTTATTGATGAAGACGACTGGTTGACGGAAGACTTTTATAGCCCTCTTTTTGGGCTTGTCATAACCCGGAACTCCGGGAGATCTAGCTTTGAATATGGGAGTAAGGGTTGGTACTGGGAAGAATATTCACGATTAAGGGAATATGAGGAACGATGTTGTCTTCTAACAACGTTGGTAAATGATTGGTCTAAGGAGAGAGATGAACTTGCACATAAAATTGATAATTTTGGCTTGGTTGTACATAACTTAGATGCAAATTTGATTGCAAAGGTTGATGCGTGTAACACCCAATAATTTAATAATGAGTTGTGTGATGCTGAAAAAAATCTTCTAGACCAAATTGAGGAGCTAAAACGAGAATACCAATCACTAGACCCTGTTTTTCTTGAGGATGCCAATATTGAGAAAGTGCTATAGAGTTATGTGAGGGAGTAGATAACATTACTTTGGGATACTTGAGTGTGTGTAAATATGAGGATGCAAATAGTAGTATAATTCATGAGTTAGAGCGCATTAGACCTCATTCTAATCATTTTTTCACATTGTGTAGTAATCGAGCCATCTGAGCCAATGAAGGGGTCAAAGAGTGAGGAAGAAAGTGCCTATATTCTTGAATTTTTTGTGCCAAAAATCAAAAATTACATTCCTCATCTAAAGGCCGAGAAGTGCAGAAAGAAAAGTTTATTACTTGGCTTGGTTATCTTTGTAGCCCCACCAAAGAAGCATAGCTACAGACTGGATGCCATGTTAGGGGTACAATTCATAAGTTCAAGATGGGGACAAAAATTTGTTCAAGTCGTGCCACGACTTTAAATTAGACACTTATTGGGAGGCAATCCAGCTTTGCTGCTTTCTTTTATTTTTATTTATTTTTGGTTTATTTTTTTTTCTATCTTTGTAATGTTTTTTTGTAGGTATTATAAACATAGGAAGAAAAGCCATTGGAAGAGTTCAAAAGCAAGTTAGATGGTGAGAACTAAGTGTGGAGTGCCTACACAAAAGTCCATGCTTGGGGGAAGTCTGAGTACCTCGTGAGCCACTATTGCTTTGGCCTTTGGCCTTTCAGGGAGTGTCTTAACCACCCATGGTATTAGTTTCCTTTGTTTGTGCATTGGGGACACTGCACTCTTTTAAGTATGGGATAAAACATTTCTCTATATAATTAGTAGTAGAATGTTAGAAAAATATTAACTTCTTATTTTTGCTTTTGTAGTCGTGTAGTATTTTAGTAGCTATGAGAAAAAAATTGAAAACTTTGGATTTTTCTCGACGATGGATCTCCTAGATAGTTTTCTCGAGAGATTAAAGTCTAAACCAAAAAAATACAAAAATATGTCTTTTAGCTTTCTTTAGGTAGTAATAATCCCTCATGGTTTTTCTTTGTACCTCGGTTCTTTTCCATGGGATGTAGTTTGAACCGGGTAATTTTTTTCTTTTAGAGTAGTTTAGGGAATAAAATGGAGGGAGAAAGATGAGATAAACATAGGCGCTCTTGACTTGTTTGATAGTAGCATATTTAGTCTTTGGCATGTGTAGTATCTTCCATATGATTTGAATTTGTTGATGATGTCTTGCTTACTTGGATAACATGTTTTGTGGCGCCTATGTCCCATTTTCTTGACTTATGTTCATTTTTTGCTTAATGCTTAATATCTCGTGACTCCGTGAATACTTGCATTTGTTTGAGAGTCGGAATGGGATCGTCCTTAGTGAGTCATGTGCCATGTGTAGTGAGATTTTTATGTAGTCCATAAACTGTTACTTGTGTCTAGAACTTGCCCGGTTTGTGAGTCGAAGAGAAATTTTAGGTGATGCGCGATTTGAAAAATGATTTTAGGCATTCTTTGATCTTTTTTAGCTTAATTGCATACCACAAATAAAATTTATTCCTAGTCAACTCTTTTGAGCCTATAGACTTTTATTTGGCACCCACATTACAATCATATATCCTTTTTATTCTTAATTAATATTGTTTTGATCCCTTTTTCTCTTAAAGAACTTTAATTGTGAGCTGGAGGCTAAAAGATGTAAGAAATAACTAAGTGTGGGATGGCTTTTTAGTGGAACCAATAAAAGGAAGAAAGGTGCACTTTTTTAAAAACAATACACCACTAGCAAAAATTAAAAAAGAGAATAATCTGAAAAAAATAGAGATGAATACATTGTTGTCTTGTTCTTGATAGTATGAATTAATGTAGTACATAAAGAAGAAGGGAGCATTTTTATGGTGATATTATTTGTGAAAGTGAAGTGGATTGAAGAATTTATGCTTAAATTTGATTATGTGGTGTGTTAAAGTGCTTAGAAGAGCTAGTCACTTTTCCTAAATATATCCTACCCATCCATTAGCCCACATTACAACCATGAAAAATACCTAATTAATTTTAGATCGAGTGAGCCTACATTAGTAGATATTTACATTAAGGGCAAGCATAGGTACCAATTACATGCATGTGACTTATTTTGTTAGGGCGAGCAATTTTCTTTGATATGTGAGCATGAGATTCGAATGTGTGGATTGATTTTACTTTCTTTGCTTTGGTTGTGATGGCACATGGTTTCCCAAAGGATAGGTAACATTATTAGACTTCTCTAAAATGTTGTGTGTTCAAGCCATGGGTACATTGTGACATTGAGTCGGTTTTTGAGGCTAGGATTGTTGTGAGCATTTGTTTGAATATTTTTGAAGAATTACATAAGTAAAGGGAAGTGTATGATGATTGTTATGCTAGAGTTTAATTGTTGCTATCAACCATAATTATTTGTGTAGTATGCTTCGAATATGTTAAGTGCTCATAGATAGAGTAAATTTTTGGTTGACTCGAGGACGAGCAACGTTTAAGTATGGGGTGTTGATGATAGGCTATAATTACGTATTTTAGTCGATTATTACACTCTAATTTACTGTACTTTAGTTGAGTATAAGCTTTAATCGATAATGTTTTGCACTAACGGTATGTTTTATGCCTTGTAGGAGTGATTCCAAGCTATATAGATATATAGAATAAATTCAAGTGATTTAGAGCTTTGAAGTCTGGGTAAAAGCCCAAGGAACTAAGCCGGGATCGTGTCAGGGTAATCTTTGATAGTTAAGAACAAACGAAGACTCGAGGAGGCATATTATGCACTGTCTATTAAAATACACATACCTTTTTGTTCGAAACTCCATTTGGTCTTTACAATGTATGGTAGAAAATCTAACCCAAAGGGCTATAATTTTCATGTTTTACGTTTTTCCAAATTCCAATCGGAACAGGGTGAAAAGTGCGTATCAATAGTACGGTCGCGCTCAGGACATGCTCGTCAGGCAGAATATTGGGCCACTAGCGTGGTCATGAGCGCGTTCGCGCTAGTCAAACCCGGATAAAGTGTACTTTTTCACATTGGATAAGGTATAATTATTTTGTCTCAACCCTACTTGGTTTATATACATGGAAAAACAATATTTTGGGGGAGGGGCATACTTTTGACACAGAGCCGCCGTGGAGGCCGGAATTCATCGGGTTTCACCTTTTCTTCCCACCAAACTTAGTAATTTTTATGTTTCTTTGTATGATATATTATTTTTCTACCAGGTCTATGTGGAGCTAAACTTCGCTTTCTATGGTTGTGGTTCTTTCATGACTATTGTTATTCAGATATTAATTTTGATTTCTTAGTTTATCATATTGATTTATTTATTCAATCATGCACTTAATTATTTGATTGCTTGATCACCAATTGAATACTACCTACGAATCTTGAATTGAACTCGAAAGTGAGAATTCTAGATTGCATATAGGATTGAGTATAGCAAGTTCTTGAACCTAGGCATCGGAGAACGCATTAGCGGTTAGGATAGACATATACCTAATTACCTTGCTTGGTTTATTTATAGGACTTATAAAGCGTTCTTGTTGATTCTAACTCCATAGACATATAGGCGTTAGGTTATCTTGAATAGGCGAGTAAGTGCTCAATAGATTATTATGAGCAATATTAACCTTGTCAACTAATAAACTCAATAAATTAGTTAGTCAATTCAATTGAAGAATATAATAGGAACGTTAGATAGTATCATAAAAATATGCTCTTTCTCTGTGTTAAAATTTCATTATTTATATTCTTTATTTAATTAGTTTATAACCAAATACTTCTAGGTTTAATTCTTGTTTAGATAATTAGGATAGTCTAATTTAGTTAATAGTTAATCACAAGTGCTCGTAGGTTCGACATTCAACTTTTAGTCACTGTATTACTTGAAGACCGTGTATACTTGCGTGTGCATTTGGCCACAACAATTACTCCCTGTTTATCAACTGCTTTTCGAATTAGTAAACAAAGTTCTATTGCCTCGTGTTGAGAGGAGGTTCATGACTTCTATGGCTTACGTGTTTTTAATGGAGCAACCGGATAGCTTTACTCTTGTAAGCCTGGCTGCTATTATGATCGAACGCATGCAAAAGGTAGCAACGTTCAAGGATAGTGATCATGGACTTCTTTACGGGTTTCTACTTACGCGAGTGTTTAAGTTTTTCGAGGTGTCGCTGGGGAAAGGCAAGGTAGGAACTAAGAAGCAGACATTCTCACAAACAACGTTAGAAGAATGCTAGTGCATAGAAAAGAATGGTGGGGGTAGGAAGTACATCAACCGTAACACAGCTCATTAATGCTCAAAATAGTGCAAGTGAGGAGATTCGCTGCTTGAAGGCTAGGAATGTTATCCTAGAAGGTCAGCAAGCCCAAGGGGTTCTAGCGTTAAATGCTGAAGTCAGTGGTTTGACAAAAGAGAATGCTGATCCTAGGGCACAAGTAAAGAACCTGAAAGCAGAAATGTTCAATGAGCAAAAGTCGGCCAAAGCCCGAATAGACCTAGTTCTCCATACACTTAATGCAGCCTCCAAGCACTCTACTCCTAGTGTCGCTAAGTATCCCTTCTGTGACCAGTTTCTGGAATGTTCTTTTAGGTTTCTTTGTCTTTAGCAGATGTTTTGTTTTCTTTTTTTGATGTGGTTGGGATGAAACAGTACTGCTCTCGTCTTTAATAGTCCAATTTTGCCTTTGTTTTTTAAGCAAAAGCATATATTTTCATCTATATAAAATTATTCTTTTTTATTATCTCATTGCTTGAACTTTATGGTTCTCTTCTTTATCATGTTGTATGCACATGTGTGGAATGGGTTAGCTCGGCTAGACATCTATATGTTGTTTTGACTGCCTGTGTTTTTTATTGATGACAAAAGGGGAATAAATAAATAAGAGCATAGATAAAAAAAATTAAGGCATAAAGTCAGGGGGGAACTTGTGATCTCCTGTTACTTTATCCGGTTCTCCTTGCTCTAAATACACATTATCAATGTTTAAGTTTGTTATCATCAAAAATGGGGAAATTGATAGGTTTTCAATATCTTTCCCTTATGTTTTGATGATCTAACAAACTTACTGTCAAGGACCAGATAGGGAACCTGACACACTTGGACTGCACTGCAAATTAACGGATTCCAGCTGTAAGTGAGTTGCTATATCTTCAGAAAATAGAGAATCAAACATGGGCCTGATACTCTTGTAGTTCCCTTATAATAGTACGAAGTCAATTGGACACATCCGAAAGCGACGTGACTGCATGCACTATTTCTGCCTGCACGGCACTGCTTCCAGTGGCCATTTATCCTTTGACCAACTAAAGTGCTTACACCATTCCAGTGATGTCATCAAGGTGTATCAACAAGGAGAGCATATGAAAACATCATTTGAAGACTAACTCAAGCTTTTTACAAAACAATGAGTTTAATTCTCAAGAGCATGAAGAACAAAGTTAAACGCTACTACGGAAAAGCCAGTATTTTTTTTCCTTAGTTGAGTTGTAACATTGTGATTGTTCTTATTGTATCTCCTAAAT
The DNA here is from genome assembly GCA_034376525.1 of Nicotiana benthamiana. Classification (NCBI taxonomy): domain Eukaryota; kingdom Viridiplantae; phylum Streptophyta; class Magnoliopsida; order Solanales; family Solanaceae; genus Nicotiana; species Nicotiana benthamiana. The sequence continues at coordinate 49,706,483 of CM067325.1, read as the reverse complement.
TGCTTTGCTAGAAGCATTGATTAGTAACCCTCTTGTAAAATCTGTACTCTCTGAGTTTATGTTGTGACTAGGTTTTGTCATAAGTTAAAGTCTTTGTAACTAGAGAGTGACATAGTGGCTTGTGGTTAGAGTATCAAAAGTTAGTGAAGTTAAAGTCTTTGTAACTAGAGAGTGACAAAGTGGCTTGTGGTGAGAGTATCACAAGTTAATTGAGTTGAATTCTTCATAATGGATTCATTATAAAGTGGCTGGTAATAGGTGTTTACAAGTTAGAGAAATTGAAAGCCTACAGGTGTAGGTCGTGGTTTTTGTCCCCTTGAGTTGGGATTTTTCCACGTAAAAATCATGCGCGTCTTATTTACTTATAGTTGTATTAGCATTCTCAATATAACCTCATAGAGACCAGGTAATCTACTGTTTGGTTGAGTCATACAAACTAACACGTACGCTATGATTATAGCTCCATCCAATCCTATAAATAAATTGAGGTTTTTTCTTTTAAAAAATCTTGGCCATTTCTTCTTTGGTTATTCCTTATCTTCTCTCCTGCTTTTGCTCTAGCAATTCTCTTTGTTTTCTCTCCATTTGTTGTTCTTGGCTTTTTCTATTCTGTAAACACATTCATTGCCATAGATATGCCTATATCACGTCGATCTTGAGAGGGTGTATCTAACACTAACTCATTGTCCGTCGTGCTCCCCACCGGCGGTGAGGACATGATGGTGGAGAAGGGAGATAGTTTTCCTACCATGGAAGTGTTACTGTAGAGGCACCCCATGTCTCAAAGTGACTTCCTTAAAGAACCTCCTCCCACTCCTACTCCAGTAATATATAAAACTGAGCAGGTCCATATCAATGCCCTTCATGCTAAATACAACATCGCCTCTCATATTGAAATGGCTCTTGCAGGAGGAGATTTCCTACAAGTCCACATATTGGGGTACTGCATTGTTTATGAGTACCCTTTTATGATTGGTTATTCCTTCCCCTTAATTCCGTTGGAAGAAGAATTCTGCCGTTTTTATCAGATTTGTCTGTTATAAATTTTCTCATACACGTACAAGATGCTGCTAGTGCTGACAAAATATACGTAGTTGGTAGGGTGCGAAGTTACTGTTCACCACCTCCTACAGTTGTTTTCTCCTAGCTTTCACAAGGATACAATGGTACACTTACGACATCGTGGGATGAAGGGGTTGGTGGTCAGAATTGACGACCTGTCTAGTCACAAATTCTGGCACAAGTACTTCTTTGTCAGAACTAAACATATTGTATCTAATACCGCCAGATTCATGGAGCAGTAGAATGAGAATCGTAGGTGTTGCAACTTATTTATTCTTTCCTCTTTTTTTTATACAACTTAGCATTTATGGATACTTTTTGCAGCTATGGGCTGTCAACCCCGTCTAATTGCTAGCATAAGGGCATGTGTAGGCCATTTGCTGCTTCATGCAGTGGAGATTCGAGACTAGACAACTTTTGTCAAATGCTACGGGCCGAAGGTTTTTTCTGGTGAGTGTCTTCCTCTATGCCGTTATCTGGCCATTTGTCATTATCTAAGGATATGACTTCTGTGATGACAGGTCGTGGTACTTCTAGGCATAGGGCCCTTGTCCTTACATTTTGACATGCCGTCGCTGCTGCAGGAATGCAATTTACACTAAGTGAAACCATCGGAGATGGTGGTGTTCAACCGATATAGGTGGGAGATTCTTCTCGTGATATGGTAGCGAGGGAAGAGACCTCTGGCTTACCAATCCATCACCTTGTGGACAAGTCCTCTAATAGGGATGACTTGTTGCTGAGGAAAAAGAGGTGGGTGGAGCTTGGGAAGGGTGTGGCCGTTGATACTAGTAAGAGTAGGATGAGTGCGTCGCAGATGGCACATGTGCCCACATTTATGGCCGACGCCATCTTGACGGGGAGGTCTCCCCAAACAAAAAGGGTTTATCAAGGAGGTGGTTCCGTGAGCTTTGCTGAGGGTGGCATATCATCTACCATCAGAGGAAGTCTATGCATCGAGTGCAAAGGCTCGGGCTCGGATGCCGACCTGGGGGATATTTGTGAGTTTTTGGAGCAATCACACTCACGTAGAGGTCAGAGTGAAGGGTTTTGATCGACACATAGCTGTCCCCTGGACTACAACTTATTGTCGAATTGTGATAAAGTGGCGTCCAGTTTAGCCCCTCTATGTGCTACCCATGGGAACTAGGCTCTTAGAGCAATGAGCGATTTATAGAGTTTTCTTGGAGCGTCTCTGGCATGGTCTTGCGGGTAGATATCTTTCTTTTTATTTTGTCATTGGGTTTGTGTTATTATTTTTGGCTTGTCCTTTTGTTTTAACTTTACTTTTTATGCCAGACCTTTATCATGGAGGTCGAGCGTGAGTGCCGGGAAAGGATGAGGACATACATACATGGAAATATGTCTTCTAAATGTCAAGAATATCACACCAAGCATCGTGCGATGGCCGACATCTGCAATCAGGGTCCTGACTTCCAACTGTTCTGCGAAGGGCTCAAGCAGAGGGAGGATCAATTGGCGCATAAGGTCAAGGAGTTGAGGGAGCGAGACGAGGACCTTATGAAGGCCATCTCCCATAACACTGAGCTTGACGTATCCCTTGAAGTGAAGGAAGATGAGCATGAGTGAAGTAGGGGAAATGGCCGAGAATGTCGACCTTCAAGAAAATATGGCTAATTTAACTGTTGAACTGGATACGAAGACGACAGAGATCAATGAGTTTAAGGGTGAATTGAGTGTGAGTGCCGACACATTGGCGATTGTTATTTCTGAGGCGGCGATTTTGGAAGATTCCCTCTATGTTTGTAGGTCGGAGCAGACTAAGGAGATGGAGGCAACCACGCTTAAGGTAGCGGGGCTTGAGGTACGTGTTCAGGAGTTGGAGGTAAAGCTATACACATTAAATGAAGAAGTGGCATCACTAATAATGGAGGACATATGTCAATGATCGCAACCTTCTACATCTCGTGCTTCGGCTGATCCTGTCGTGCCTCGTCATTTGTATGAGTTGTGGGTTCACGCGGAGGCCCAGCTGGATGTGTACAAGGCTCTTCATGTTGATGGGAGGGCGTCTGAAGTAGAACTTCAAGACATGCGTGCCAAAGCCCGTGCAGCTCGTGAGGCATATAGATACAACCCTCTCATGCTATGCGGGGATGATATCAACTCTGATGAAGCGAACCATCTTGCCTCCGACTCTTGGTACAAAGATGTGTATGCCACCGGGAATGATGTGTAGTTTTTGGTTTGTATTTACTTTTGCTTCGCGACTTTTGTAAGGGCATCTTTGAGCCCTTTGTAAAGATAGGTGCTTGTAATATTTTTGTTATAATGAAAAAATATTTTGTCGATTCAGCGGTAATCTTTGCTGCAATCATGATATTCTGGACCTTTGCCGAAGTCTTAAGCCCATTTTGCTTCGAGTGAGGCCGAACCCTTTACTTCGATGATGGCCTTAGCCATTGGGATATTACTTTCGAGCTGGTGTTGAAGTAATATCCCATTGTGGTTCGACTGATGTCGAACTCTTCACTGCGATGATGGCCTTAGACATTGGGATGTTACTTTTAAGTCAGTGTCGAAGTAGTATCTTGTCATGGTTCAAGTGATGTTGAACTCTTTACTTCGATGATGGCATTAGACAATGGGATGTTACTTTTGAGCTGGTGTCGAAGTAGTATCCCGTCGTGGTTTGAGTGATGTTGAACTCTTTACTTCGATGATGGCCTAATCCATTGGGATGTTACTTTCGAGCTGGTGTCAAAGTAGTATACTGTCGTGGTTCGAGTGATGTTGAACTCATTATTTCTATGATGACCTTAGTCACTGGGATGTACTTTCAAGCTAGTGTCGAAGTATTATCCCGTAATGGTTCGAGTGATATCGAACTCCTTACTTTGATGATGGCCTTGGCCACTGTGATGTTACTTTCGAGCTGGTGTCGAAGTAGTATCCCTTCGTGGAATGATGTGGAAGTCTTTACTTCGATGATGGCCATAGACATTATATCTGCTGGAGTGTCGCATATGCCGATTTTATTCATGCACTAGAGATTCGACTATGTTCCTATTGAAAATATATATTGACTTTGTTCATCCAATGGAGATTTCATTATATTCCTGTCGAAAATACACGTTGACTTCGTACATACAATGGAGATATAATTATATTCCTATCGGAAATACATATTGAGTTTCGTACATACAATGGAGATTTGACTATGTATACCTAGTCCCTTCTTTGCTCGGCCTAGAGATGAGTTACAGGTGGGGAAATGGACAATACTTAGTACCTCGAGATGTCTCCCTTGTCGCCTCATTAAAAATATCACCGAGAAAACCTGATTAGGAAAAATCTCGAGTGAGGTAAAAAGAGTACGACTTAGGCGGAGCCTCTTTTCAAAAGTGGAAATATTTGAGATAGACGAAATTCCAATTGTTTTAGAGTAATTTTCCTTCCATAGCCTCTAATTGGAATACTGATTTGTTTGCTGCTGCCGTGATTTAGTATGGCCCGTCCCAGTTTGTTCCTAGTTTTCCCTCATTTGGGTCTTTCACTGCTTATATTTTAGCTTTGAGGACATAGTCCCCGACTTTGAGTGTTATACTTTTTCCTTCTGGTTATAGTTCCTTTCTGCTTGTTTCTTTTGGGCTATAATTCTTACGTGATCCATATCTCTTCGCTCTTCGATTTCATCCAAGTCCGTAATATGCTTTCATCGTTACTTGGTCCACTCTCATTGGAGTATCGCAAGCTAGGTTCTCCAACATCGATGGGTATAATCACGTCAATCCCGTAGACTAATGAAAATGGCATCTCACTTGTACTAGTTTTAGGCATGGTGTGGTATGCCCATAGTACTTCTGGTAGAAGTTCAGGCCGTAGCGCCTTGGTGTCTTCGAGCTTCTTTTTCAATATATTTAATAGCTTTTTGTTGGAGGATTCGGCTTGGCTGTTGCCGGTGGGATGGTATGGTATGGAGAGTATTCGCTTGATGTGCCATTTCTCAAATAACTCAGTTGTTTTCTTTCCGACAAACTGAGGTCCGTTGTTGCAACTGATTTCTTTGGGAATGCCAAAGTGGCATATTATATTTTTTTATATGAATTTGATTACTTCTTTCTCACGTATTTGAGTGTATGCATGTGCTTCCACCCATATAGAAATATAGTCAGTTAAAACTAAAAGGAAGCGCACTTTACCTCGCCCTGTTGGGAGGGGTACGACAATAGTCATTCCCCACTTTATGAATGACCATGGCAAAGTGATGAAATGTAGGAGTTCTCCTCCTTGGTGTATCATAGGGGATTATTTTTGGCACTGCTCACATTTCCTGACGTAATCCACATCATCTTTTTTCATGGTAGGCTAGCAGTATTCTACGCGGATGAGGTATCTGACGAGGGAACATTTTCCCGTATGGGCACCACAGTGACCCTCATGTACTTCTTCTAGTACTCGCCTTGTTTGACTTGGCCCAAAGCATTTGGCCAGGGGGCGTCCGAACGTGCTTTTGTAAAGATCACAGTTACCGAGGTTATAACTAGCCGCCTGTATTCATTTCTTTTTGTATTCTTTCTTATCTTGTGGGAGACTTCCTTCCTGCAAATATGTTATGATACGGTTGCGCCAGTCCCAAGTTAAATTTATAGAATATACCTTGATAGTCTATCAAGGAATGGAGAAGGGTGACCAAATTTTCTTTGCTGATATTTCTCGTGGCTGTCGCTAGCTTGGCGATACCATCTGCTTCAATATTCTCCGCCCGGGGTATCTGGTCGAGGCGGCATTCATCGAATCCTTGTAGTAGTTTGTGAATTTCTTACTGGTACTTCTGTACTCTTTGTTCTTTGATTTGGAAAGTCTTAGGGGCTTGATATACCATGGTTGAGAGTCGCAATCCTGCGATCACAACTTCATACTCGACCTCGTTGTTAGTCATCTCGGGGCATCGTATGGATTGGCGAACCACTTTGCCCGTAGGGACTTCAAGGACAAGTCCTAGACCCGATCCTGATGCATTTGCTGCACCGTTGGTGTAGAGGACCCAGAGGTCGGATCATGTGGAAGTGTGGACCGCCTCCTACTCCACTTTGGGCAATATTTCCACACTAAAATCGGTGACAAAATTTAAACTTTATAGCAGTTCACAGTTGATATGTTATATCGTGCTCGCTTACCTCCATGGCCCATTTGGTCAACCTACCTGATTGTTTGGGTTTGTGTAGGATGCCTTTAAGGGGGAAGGTCGTCACCACCTTTATGGGATGACTTTGAAAATATGGTCTAAGCTTTCTTGAAGCTACGACTAATGCCAGAGCTAATTTCTCAAGGTGGGGGTACCTTATTTCGGCATCAATTAAGGTTTTGCTGATATAATAAATTGGAGATAGCATACCTTTGTTTTTGCAGACAGAAATCAGACTTACCATGACTTTGGGCCTGCTAGGTATACCAGGAGGCATTCACTTGGATCTTACTTAACAAGTAATGGTGGCAAGGACATGTACGCTTTCAGTTTTCTTAAGGCGTCGACGCATTCTTAAATCCACATTAGTTTGTGGTCCTTCCTTAATACATTGAAAAATTTATGGCACATGTCTGATGATCGTGAGATGAACCTTGACACGCCGGCTATATGTCTTCTCAATTTTGTACATGCTTTTTGCTGGTTAATGTCTCAGGTATTCCTTTGGTGGCCTTGATATGATTTGTGTTAACCTCGATGCCTCTTTACGACACCAAAAAGATGAGAAGCTTACCTGAGGTTATGCCGAAAGCACATTTATCGAGATTTAGTTTCATTTTGCATTGTCTCAATATACCAAAGGCTTCCTTTAGATGATCACTGTGATCTTCCTTCCTTTTCGACTTTACTAGCATGTCATCGATGTAGACCTCCACAGTCTTTCCGAGTTGTTCTTTGAACAGTTCACTGACTAACCTTTAGTATGTTTCCCTTGTGTTCTTGACTCCGAACAGCATGACTCTATAGCAGTATATTCCCCGGTGAGTGATAAAAGTGGTCTTCTCTTGGTCTTCTTCTGCCATTACAATTTGGTTGTATCCAGAATAAGTGTCTAAGAAGCTTAATAATTCATCCCCCGTCGTTGCATCGATGAGCTGGTCAATGTGTGGTAACAGAAAGGAATCTTTTGGGCATGCTTTGTTTAGGTCGGCGAAGTCGACACACATCTGCCACATCCTATTTTTTTTTCACCATGACCACATTGGCGACCCACTGTGGATACTTCGAGTCTCAAAAGGAACCATTATAGAGTAGCTTATCGACTTATTCACTAACTGCATCGTTGATTACAGCGCTGAACTTTCTCCTTATTTGTCGTATAGGTGGATAAAGAAGGTCGACATTTAGCCTATGTGTGACGATATCCCTTGGGATTCCCGGCATAGCTGAATAGGAAAAGGAAAATAAATTGGTATTGTTAGTTAAAAATTCATGGAACTTACCTAGTTTTGAGAGGTTGTGCTAGATATAAGCTTTTTTCGTGCTGTTGTTTTTGTCCAATTGAACAGGATCGAGGTCCTCTACAGTTTCCTTGCAGGCTTCTACGGCATCTGGATCTTTGATGGCCTCTATTTGTATGCCGGGTTTGGCTCCTGATATGGTTGATTGTATGCTTCCGCACTTGCTCCCTTTAGTTGCTAAGCGTGTGTACAATCTTGGGTGATTCAATAGCATTCTTGGGCGGTGCATTGCTCGCCCCAGATGTTGAATATTCTCCATGGAGTAAGAAATTTGATTACTTGATTGAAACTTGATGGGATAGCCCGCATTGCGTGTATCTATAGGCGCCCTATGATAGCATTGTAGGTTGTTTTTTGGTTCATGACATGAAACATCATTTCTAGAGTGACTCATCCGGCCAGAACTAGCATCATTATCTTTTTAGAGGTTCGTTCCACTGCATTATTAAAACATGTTAGTGATATACAACGCGGTATTATTTTATCATCATAGTGAGGGAAAGACAAACCGTTGGTATTTCACTTATTGAAGGTTATACTATCTTCGAGGTCATCATACAGTTTGTGAGCGATTGTCCTCTCGAGTTTGTATGTAGTGGTGAATTTTACATGGTTGATTACTGTATTATTGTCGCTGCCGACGATCATTTGTATGGTACCAACGTGTGAAGGTGGTTTTGGGGGTCCTTAAGGTTGGTCCCGCCCACGAGCAAAGTTAACCTATCGTCGATCACTCAGCAGTTCTTTAGGTGTCCCTAATTTAACATTCTTACTATTTCTTGTCATAGGCCTATGCAGTTTTCGATCTTATGCCCTCTTTCCTGATGGAATTCTCATAGAACATTTGATCTTCGGGGTGCTCAGATCGGATTTCATCTTTTGCAGCCACTGCACCTATGTGATGAGCTTTTCTAGTGCATACACTATTTCTGAAGGAGAAACACAACAGTTATGAGCATATAACAGTGGAGGCATACCTCTTTTGTTTTGGTGTGGCGATGTATGTCGAGGAGTGGCATCTGCATTTTGGGTAAGAGGTGGGATGGATATCCAGATGTAGGGGCTGATGCCTTTCTCGATTGAAATGGGATAGTAGATCCCTTCGGCCATGTTACGGTGATATCTCCTTTTTTCGGTTTGGATTAGTGTTAGCCATTAGATTGGACCATTTAGCTCGTCCTCATCTGCCCTTACTTCAGCATAATAGGAATTATGGATTTCTTCCCAAGTGGTAGGATGGTATTTCATGAGGCTATTTAGCCATTGGTTTCTTTCGACCCATTTTGGAAAGCTGCTACCGCCATCCTCTCTGATACGTTCGGCAGGCTCATTCTTACCCTGTTGAATCTGGCTACGTAGTCCCTGAACCCTTCTCATATCGTCTACCTAACGACGAAGATATCGTTTACCCTGGCTTCTGCTTTTTTTGCTCATGCGTGAGTGGTGACGAATTTGTCTTCCATTTTTTTGAATGGTGATATTGACGGTGCCGGTAGTTGGAAATACCACGTCAGCGCTCCCTCTATCAAGGTTTCGCCAAACTTTTTCAGCGACACCGATGACACCTGTTCTTTTGACATATCGTTACCTTTTACGTCTGTGACATAGTGGATTATGTGATCTTCCGGGTCCGTAGTGCCATCACATAGTTTCAAGTATGGTGGCATTTTGAAGTTTTTTGGGATAGAGCGGGCTTCCCCTTGACTGTATGGTTGCTCGACGAATCGTCCAGTGTCTCATTTTGGTAGCAATTTCGGAGCTTATCGACCCTTTCTTGATGCTTATTCATTTGATCACGGAGCGTTTTATTCTCGTTTTCTATTTCTTCCATTTCCTTTAAGATGGCTGCAAGTGCATCGTTATCTGCATCAACGACAATATGAGTGTTGCCTGTGCGTGGAGTTTCTAACTCACTGGTGATAGTTGTGGTGACAATTTTTCGAGTATGTTGCTCAGAGTGTTTGTCAACCACTCTTCCAGCAGCCTTTTCACAGCTGGTGGTGCATCTCCTACTGCGAATGTTTAGGCTCCCCTCTCGCGTGAGGCAGTCAAGCTTTCGTACGGTGAGAGGGAGGGGTGAGGTATCTCCTTCAGGTGTAGCGCTTGGTGTCGCATTTTCGTTATCTTCCATACTGACTTCGTTGATGGAATCCAGATGGTTGTTTGTGACGCCTACTATTGCTTTTAATCTTGCGTCCCCCTTTCCTGCCATTATTGATTTTTTCAAGGCTAAGAAAAGGTGATTATCCTTTTAAATGATCTAGATGAAACTAAAATCTTAGCTAAAGAAATTCCCATAGACGGTGTCAAATTGTTTGACCAAAAGTTATCGAAACTTTTTTGGTTAAATCAATTAGAGAAGATGAGGAGGAAAACTCAGCTAAGTATAATGGACTTTAGATTGAAAGATACGAGGAATGAACACAATGAATAATGTTTCTTATTATTGCGAAATCGAATGATTAAGCATCGATATGATAACTTTGAATATAGGAAGATATTGTAATGAATATTCTTGTTTAGAAGTCAAGTGTCCAAAGAAAAAATATCCCCTTTCACAGAGCCTTCTCCTTTTATTTAGGGACAATCCCCTCTTGAACCCTAAAAGATAACAAAAAAGAATGTTCGAAAGTATATTCTGATGGCCTAGTTTTGCACCTGTGTTATTGCCAATGTCGTATATTCTCTAGCCGTTGCCAGTTATTGTCTTCCTCAATGACCAAAGAGTGTTGTATCGTAAGGGTCTTGTCCCTTGCTTTACTCGTCAATGGCCATGGTCGTCCAAATTTGGACCCATACACATACAGACATATTTAGATCTGTTTGTCTGACAGTGACAATTTGAGATATGAATGATTAAGGAGTCTCTTCATATGGTTGGTGCTCAACGTGAAAGGTCCTTTGACCCTCAGCATGATAATTGAGAAGGATCGAAAGAAATCTTCAGCTGAATAATAGTCTTGTTTTACATGCCAGCTCATGGTTATATATGCTAAAAATTTATCCGCTAATACAGAGGAGGACCTACCCTTAGGGTAGGAGGTCATCGGCCCCAATAATTTCGGAAAAAATATATGTATATATCTTAAATGATAGGAATATAATTTTATTGACACCATAACACTTAAAGCTTAGATAGTTGCATTGGCCGATTTGGGGGAAGGGAAGCACTAAAAGTCGCTTAGGGATTTGGGGGGAGGGAGGCACTAAAAGTCGCTTAGACAGCTGCATTAGTCGATTTGGAGGGAGGAAGGCACAACTTGACGTTTAGTGCACTAGTTCAATTTTTAGCATTTGCTCAATCTTTTTGATATTGGTACCCATATCCCTTTCAGATCATTGGGTTTGTCTCTGGATTGATTTGCATTGTACTTGTGCACATTTTTGGAAGCCACGCTACCTTGTGCACCCAGCGATAATCGTGAAAGAATATGAATATCAACCTAACAGAATAAAGTAAAATTGAAAAGAAAAAGTAACTCAAGATAATTACTACTTATAAGATAAACTTCTTTCAAATTAGTACACATTTCAAAATCGAACAGAGAATAAACATAAACAGGAAATGAGTACAAATTATTTGAGAAGGTATATCAATAAACTCGCAATGGTATTTTGTATTTTTTTTTTACATGTTTGCTATTTTTATTTTGTTTTAAAATGTTATAGTATTTAATATATTAAAATTTCTCATTGTTAGTTCAATTTGCTTTTTTGAATGACACATCTTTCGGCAAAAGAAGGATCAAAGTTGGGCAAAAGCAGATATGAAATTCCATTTCGCACCACCACGAAAGCAGCTATCTATCCTAGCAGACAATGTGGGTCTTTTTAATGTAAAAAGAAGTTATCCAAAGATGTTTGTCACACTTTATCTAGCTTTGGATACCTATGTACTCAAAGAAGCACTATTATGTTGCAAATAACTTTTGTTTTGCGAATGGGACATCTAATTTATGTAATGGTGCTAACCTTAGAATACAGAGCTGGTAGGTGCTGAGTTGCTATATTTTCATAATGATATCAAGGTAGTCCACATATTAACAAGGTACTTACTGTTACATGAAACAGATAAGCTAATTAGCAACGGAATGGCGGATAAGGAACTGCAGATAGCATTGGTCCTTTCATGTTTTCTCTTTAAATATTTCAAATTATTTACTTTCGATGTGCTTAGAAGTTTCTAATAGCTGCATAATACCATACGAAGACTTCCGTAAATGTTTATCCTTATACAATCAAACTGCAAAGAAACCATTCATTCGAATGCATTAAATATGGGTTGAAGGACAGGATAAAGATCATTAATAATTTCCTGTAATTTCATTTTCAGCATCTTCCAAGAAATATAACACATTGCAGAACTTTTGACTAGGGATTGACTGCAGAAATGATTTATTAGAACAACAAAGACTCCTCTGTATACAGTATTGGTTATACCATGAAAAAGATAAGGTAACGTATAACAATTACAACAAAATAGAAAAGAAAAAGACAATCTGTAAACTTGCCGTATGAGAGGCAGATTCAAGTATATTGGTCGATGGTTTTGGGTTCCAGTAAGATTAGCCCAGAGGAGGTAGAGGAATGGAATTTATTTTCAAGATTAGGGCTCTGATCTATATCTCACTGCAAAAGCAGGGTAACAAAAATCAAAAGCTGGACATTGCAATTTGCCTTTTCACTTTTCCTTTTCTTCCATAAATTGATCTCTGCTCTTGTGTACTTTCTGCAGCAGATTCAACTACTTCATTCCTATACTTCTGAAGGCTGTCGGTTTATACCAATGAGCTGCTTAAACAAAAATTTAGCCATGAATATGATTCCACATTGGACATAGTAACACTTTTCAACTAAGGTAAATAGGTGGAAGAAAGAAGAGATCAAGTGAGAGCAATACCCTAGTTAGGTACAAAAACAGTTGCAAGAAAAAAGATCAATCGAGAAGAATTGAAAGAGAGAACATAAACATCCAGTAGTCAAAATGTGTGTCCCCAGGAAGTAATAAGGTAACTATCATGATCTTGATGCATATAATATATGTATATATTATATGTATGTGTATATGTGTGTGTGCGCGCGCGCGCCTGGGGAGATGGCAGCAGCAGAATGCAAATATACCTCAATGAACTGAAAATTGGCCTGACTCGTTCAAATATCTCTTCCTGAGTTCCAGTACCATCGATCTGCATGAATTCGTTTTTTTTTTTTTTTTTTGTGAATAAAAAGTGATACACAAGTAAGTTGCTTGGTTCAAGATGAACAGAATATGCCAAAAAACAACTAACAAACATATAGCACCTTTTTTAACATGAAAGAGTAAAAGGGGGAGAATGAAAGGCCTCGTCAAGCAGAAATTTTCAACATTTTAGAACAAGTTGTCACCATAGGAAAGAATACCTTGTAAAGCTTTCCTTTCTTGGCATAGTGGTTGACTACAGGAAGAGTTACAGCTTTATATACTTTTAGGCGCTCCTTGACTGTATGTTCATTATCATCAACTCGCCCCTGAAAAAGAAATGTTATATTATCTTTTCCTCTTCAGGACAAACCTAAAACAGAAAAGCAGTAGTATTAACATCACCTCATTCCGGTTCAATACTCGTTTGACCATTACTTCTTCAGGGCAATCAAAGAAAAGCACAAAGTTTGGTTCAGCACCAATCTGCATTCACATCTGAACTTCATAATCTTTAAAATCAATAATAGGATCACCAACTTCGCAGTGCACCAGGTAAACTGGAATGAAGTTCCTATAAATAACTAAACATGGCTAGAGAATATCCAGTTTAACTGATAATGCTCACTATATTTAATGACTAGAGAAGCAAAAGATTTCATCAAAGGAACTTACAATCCTTTCATATGCCATCCGGTTCTCTTCACTTCTTGGAAAACCATCAATTAGAAACTTATGATTTTCAGCTGATTCAATAGCCTTTCGAATCAGCTTGACAGTCACCTCTGATGGAGCAATACTTCCTTCCCTCATTAACTTTTGAATCATGGCACTGAATTCAGATGGAAAGATATTACAAATTTTTGTGGGACCTGACCAAAAAATCCACAATGGGAAACATGGAATTCATACCCCTCCTCAGTGCTGGAATACATTTCTTTCCTCAATAGATCTCCTGCACCTATGTGTTCGAACCCAAAAGTTTCAGCAATCTTCAGGCATTGAGTACCTTTACCACTACCAGGACCACCTAAAAGGACAGCATAACTGATCAGTAATTCCATATTTTACCCCAAAAATCTCGAAAACAGTAAATGAAACAGAAATATTCCTGTGTATACTCACGTGTAACTTTAGCTGAAAAACTGCCAATAAGGGGGAATGAATGTACTAGCGTCTCCATAAACATTAAATAAGCCGATATTATAGGTTGTCTGCAATGCGACCTATATTTATCACTTTCCACTACAAACTAGCAAAGAATGAGATGAAGGCAAACTCTTAAGTGAATGCGACAAATTTCTGCTCATGCAAGCGTAAAGAAAGTTTGATATAAACTTGCAACGTAAACACCGTTTTAATAAAAAAAAATAAAGAAGTGATTATGAGCATAGGTTGCTCATAGACAGACATAATATGCAATATGACACATTATTGTTGGGCTAAGCTAGCCCGATGATACTTTTAACATCGTGTGATATTGCCTGCTCTGGGCCAAGCCCTCTCGGTTTTACTCGAAAGGCCTCACACAATTTAGGAGTATCCCTACACCTTGTAAGTAGGTTCTTGTTCTTATTAACTACCAATGTGGGACTTTGTTCATACAACCAACAATTACTTTTAGAATTATTCTCTTCATTCAAATAAGAGTGTCCTAATCAGTATCATGAAAATGTCTACCTTGCCATAAAGAAACATTTGTACCTCATTATCTTTTGCTTAATGTAATACATGATTAAATGAGAACCACTATCAAAATTCTCAAGAAAACTGGTATGTTCTGCCGACCGGCCCATCCAAAACTCCAACTACGACCTTTTTAACTGCAAGAACTTAAATATACGCTATTGAAGATGGAATTAACGCGGCTGCTGGAACAGACTTTCCCTCCAATGGATCCTTGTTATGGGATCTAGATTGTCCTCATTCCAATTACCAGACTCAAAGAGTCCGATATTGTTATTTATTGTCACTAACTCCCCATGACAGGATTGGGTAATTTGCACGCCTGCTGCCTTCCTTGGATGCGGTAGCCATTTCTCGGGCTTCTTGTTCTTATTAACTACCAGTGTCGAACTTTGTTCATACACCAACAGTTACTTCTAGACTTATTCGCTTCATTCCAATAAGAGTGTCCTAATCAGTATCATGAAAATGTCCACTCTGTACCTCATTTTATCTGTCTTAAATTAAATGAGAACCACTATCAACATTCTCAAATAAAAACTGGTGGTGTTCCACCCGCAACCCCACCCCCCACCCCCCACCCAAAAAAATGAAGAAGAAGAGAAACAACACGTACTTTAGCAAACAATATTGGAAGGAGATGATTTGAATGGAGAATCGTGGAAGGTGAGGATTCATATTACCAGCCCCGACTTGTTTGAGACTAAGGGGTAGTAATATTATCAACAACAACAAAAAAGTAGCACGGTCTGCTCCAAGGTCGAGAGATATCTATCTCAGACTAGCTACAACTGAGAAAAGATTTAATTGGGATAATCATTGAAGAGAAAAATCAGGGGCAGAGCTACAATGCTCCTTAGGAGTTTGGCAGAATCTAGTAATAATATGTATAGATGATCTATTCAGAAATTAGTTAGCTGCCTTTTCTAGAATCAAGAACTCATATACTGAAAATCCTAGAGATATTAACCAAATTCCGACAAGATAACTAGAAAAAATCAGTGTCTGAATTATGCAATCTAATATACTAAAAGGTGAATTTAGTTACCCAAAACAAAAGCGACAAAAGGGCTATTTCTTGTGGAAGAGCTTTCACTTTCTGCCTACACGCGTAACAAAGGGGAAAAAACGAGGAGTCAATAACATTTCGTGGGAAAAATAATTCACTGTAAGAAATGCTAAAAAATTCTAATAGCGGGGAAAAACAAAAACAAAACGAAATACCGGGTTGAGGATTTCAGTAGAAAATGCTTGATAAATCTTCAGCTGATCAGCTCTTTTCACCTATTTTACAGTAGATAATAATATCCAGAGAATTGACAACAATATTGAGAGGTTTGCAGCAGCAAAGCCAAAGAGATTAGATCAATTGTAGTAAAATACATACCTGGTGAAAATGAGAAAAGAAGAGAGGGAGTGAAGTCAAACGCCTCCTGTACATCTCTGATCCTCCTATTCCTTTTCTTTTTCGGGAAAATTTGGAATGATTCTCTCTCTCTCTCTCTCCTGGGTTTGGATTTCAGTGTTGAAAACGCACGTTGAGTGAAGTGAGTTAGTCACATAAACAATCCTGTGCGCACGTTAGAGTCCCATAACCGCTGCAACAGTTGTCGGGACCGTTTCCAAATCGGGTTTGGGTCTCTCCGCTTCTTCAATGATTTTTTGAGTTTAGACTTTATACCTAAGGCCCTAGGGTTATAATCGTAACCGATTGAATCAAAATCAGCCTTAGGATGTCTAGTGTCTCCTACTGAAAAGACCAAAAAAATTAATCTTTAAGTGGGTCTAATTTAGAAAAGTTTCTAAGTTATCCATAAAAATGTTTTCTTGCACGAATTACATTGGATGACCTTAGTGCTGTTATTGACAAATTACTATTAAGTTGAATGATCTGTGTTCTAGTTAAAATACCTATTGCACTAGTGTTGCTACTAGCGTTATCCATGAAAATTAATATTATTTTATCACTAAAACAAAAATATCTACATACATCTGAAACAGTGCTAGCAATAAACTTACTCGTGTGCCGTGAATTAATTATTTTATATGCTATTATGCATTTTTGCATAGTCCAGTCTTCGTCTATCCAATGACTGGTTACGGTTAGATAATTACAGTCATTTCCACTTCTACCAATATCAGTTGTAATAGAGATGCGATTACTTATATGGGTAAATAAATAGCGCAAGTATTGTTCATATTCATGCTTATATTTATAAATGTCGGCCTTAACTGTGGCGCGAGGCCAACGTTTATACGTAGGATTAAATACTCGTCTAATATAATGAATCCAAGCAGGATTAGAAGCAAAAGAATAAGGCAAACACATAACAGTAATCATTTTAGCTAGTTCTTCACGATCCTTATTTGGATCGTAATACAATATACCCCCGGTGACTGTGTTGATTCCTGGTTGAACTAAATTTGAACCAGTACTTGGGTTAACTGTTGTATCAACACTTGTCGTCCCCTCGTGTTGCGCTTGCAATTGAAAAAATCTAGCCTTATCGCTAGGGTGTAATTTTATATGTTTAACTAAACTACGTGTGCCGCTACGATCACTCGTATACCTATGAACAAGTAATTTACCACAAGATTTACATTTAGCCTTATCTTGATCTCTTAGTTAAATAAAAAATTGCCAAACTAATGAAGATTCTGAACGTTTAGGAGGTTGTCTACTAAAAGTGGGAGTTTGTATGGGTGGGTGTTCCGGTTCATTAGTAGCAGGACTAGTAGGTGTATCATCTAAATCTACCGGAGCTTGGGTTTCGTCATCATCATCATCCTCATTTCCCTCTAATATTGGTGCATTAGGATAAAACATATTCATAATATCATCATCTATTCTATCACCGACTGCTACATCATGTAGAAAATCAACATCGCTAAATTGAAAACACGGGTGATTACTATCAAGTATTCCGAAGTTTTCATTAGTATTTCTAGGTTGGCTACTAGTTTCAACTTGTTTATCTTTTCTAGGTCGGGGAGCCGGGGGAGGGGTAGTATTTTGGCGACTACTTTCACCGGTTTTATTTTTTTCTTTTCCGAACATATTTTTCAATGAAAATGCCATATTAATTATAATTAAGCAAAATAACAACACACAAAAATATTCTAATCACGTAAGAGTTGAAACGAGTTTACAGGATTGACGAACAACTTCTTGAAAATTGAAAATCATTGAAATCGAACACTTGAAAACTTCAATTCAACTTCACAATGTTTCACGAAATTGCAACAATAAATTAAGCACTTGCTCTAGAAAGATTGAATGAGAGCTTGAGAGAGATTGAGAGAGATTGAGATATTTTGATGAATTGGTGAATTAAAATGAAAGAATGAGGGGGTATTTATAGTTGAGAAATGGGAACTTGTGTAATTACATAAAGTTTGGGGCTAAATTAAAGTTTGGGGGTTAAATGGCTATTTTTGAAAATTCCAAATGGCTAATTTTGAAAAAGAGCCGTTTGGAATTTTTAAAATTTTTTTTTTCTTTTTTAAAATTCGGACCGTTGCGGAACCGGTTGGAACCGGATGGAACCGCCTGAACCGGTCCGGTTCCAAATGGTTCCGCAACGGTCCGAAATTAAAAAAAAAAATTTAAAAATTCCAAACGTTGCGGAACCGGATGGAACCGCCTGAACCGGTCCGGTTCCGGTTCCGGTTCCGATTCTGGCGATTCCGGTTCCGCGATTCTAACGGGTGGAACCGCTCCATCACGGTTCTGGGGAACCGCCAGACCTGGAACAGCGGAACCAGAACCGCGGAACCGGAACCGCCAGAACCGCCAGTACCGCGGTTACGGTCCGGTTCCGAACCAGGCCACTTCCAGCCTTAGTTTGGTAGTACTTCAATACCTCTTAATCCCAATATCAGTCTGGTATGAGATTGATCAAACTCAAACTTAGCTAATAAAGTGAAATTAGCCCCTTGCCCTTTCTGAAGTTTATTAAATTTTTCCAAGTTTTGAAGTCATTTTTAGTCACTTTTGGAAAAAGGTGGATTTTAAAAAGCTCTTTTTTGCTTTGGCAAACTTCATGAATAACCCCTTATATTTAACACCAACTGCCAAGTAGACACTTTAATTTTGCTTAGTGATTAGTTAGGCACTTTTACTTTGCTGAAATGATGTATAAATGGTCACTAGCAAAATTCAAGTATTTACCTAATATTTGGTGCCTAATTTAAAGAAGAGCCTATGACTTTCGAGTTTTTCTTTCGTAGCTTTGTATACGGTAGAAATCGACAGTTCAATTTCGCGAGCATCAAGGCATCTCGAGGGTTTTTCCAGTAATCGACCTCAAGAATTTTCGGTGATCGACTTCGAGATAGTATAAGTAATGACCGGCCCCGAGGTAATGTGAATTATTGGTCTCGGCGGATCAGGGTGAAGTTCCTAAGGCGCGTGCATATAGCTGGTCAAGTCTAGTAGACCAGCAAAAAGGCGAATCAAGGCATTAAATGGTTGTACCAGCCTCATGTCTTTGTAATTAATGCATTTATACTATGGTGTGATTCCCCTTCATATATAAAGGAGATCCTTGTCATTTTATAAGGTTCTGTTCAATATTAGAAACATACGAACATTCTCTCTGCTTTCTAAGATATTCTTTTGAGTTCATTACTTTATTTATTACTTATATTTATTATGTTTTACTTATTGTTCTTCATTTACTGCTTATTAATGGCCATAAAGAACCGTCGTTGATTTATTTATAACTATTATTCACCCATCGATTACCCTCAATAGCTACGAGCCAAGTATCAGACTCGACCCCGAGGCCCCCAGGTAGGCAAGCTCGAGGACCCGATTATTAACCATTCGATTAGATTATCACCTTGCTCTCAAACTCTTAGTTCGTTTCTAAGTCTTCACATAGCATCAACTGCCTTACAACTAGCATAAAAATAGATCACATATTTTTAGAACCACAAAATCAAATTTAATTGTTATTAACATTTTTACAGTAAACAGCTTGGCGCAAATCGTGGGGCTAAAAATAATATTTATTATTTTCTTGCCAGTTTTACTACATAATGCAAGTTACCTTTCACACTTTTTCTTGCCCAAGATCTTTGATTTCAGGTCAAAATGTCTAGCTTAGTGAACAACAATCTTGAGAACCATGGAGAGAATGGTGTGGATGTTCCAAGTATTGGTATACCACCACGAAATCCTAAGAACGCACCAGAGCAAATTCTCGTGGACGCGGTCTTGCGCGACACCCAACACATCGATATAAGCTCCCACACTAATATGAGTATGCACCAAGGAGACCAACAAGAAGCTCAAAAAACCCCAGCTAGGGAAGAACAGGAGGTTAACCTTCACGTTATTTTTGAAATGTTACAGGCACAACAGCTGGCTATTTCTCAGCTGCAAAGTCACCAGAAAGCTCCAAGCACAGCAGCACAGGGGACGACTCCCCCATCCGAGCAGGTACCAGAGAAATCAAGCGATAACGGGTCGGCAGTAAACTCCCGCCATCGTAAAGATGCTCGAGGACCTCACAAGGAGGAGATGAAATTGGGTGAGAAGAAGATAGAGGCCAACAATAAGAAGGTCGAGCCTACAACTCCAGGGTCGACCAAATTCCAGGCACACCCTTTATCTTGAAAGGTGTGGATTCAAAGAAGTTCATACAGAAGCCGTTCCCACAGGAAGTGGCCCCGAAGTCCATTCCAAAGAAGTTCAGAATGCCAGACCTTCTAAAGTATAATGGAACATCGGACCCCAATGAGCATGTTCCCGCTTACAATTGCTCAGTGAACAGTAACGACTTGAAAGACGACGAGATCGAGTCTGTCTTGCTGAAGAAGTTCGGGGAAACATTTTCTAAAGGGGCAATGATGTGATATCACAACCTGGCCCCATAATCAATAGATTCATTTGCAATACTGGTAGATTCTTTCTTTAAGGCACATGTCGGCGCTATCAAAGTAGCAATAAGGATATACGATGTCTTCAAGATCAAGCAGAGGGAGAATGAAATGTTGTGAGAGTTCATATCCTGCTTCCAAACGGAACGAATGGAACTACCACCAGTCTCCGATGACTAGGCAGCGCAAGCTTTCACTCAAGGTCTGAATGAACGGAGCTCGGTGGCTTCGAAGCAGTTGAAATAGAATCTAGTTGAATATCCGGATGTGACCTGGTCGAACTTTCACAACCGATATCAATCAAAAATTAGGGTCGAGGATGACCAATTGGGAGCCCCCTCGGGCTTTGTATACCCAAGCAGGCTTCTGGCAAAGGAGCCAAAACCAAGAAAGGTACCAGCCATATACTGAAGACAGGGAAAATGCCTTGAGGCGCAACATACCCCATAACAATCAAAGGATGGATCGAGGCCAAAATCCTTGAGGACTCGTCAATAAAGCTAGGTTCGGTAGGTACACAGAGCCGATGGAAGCACCCATTTGTTAGAATATAACTTGAAAGTCGATGTATCAGACATCGTGTTTGCCATCAGTGAAACCAGAGACACCAGGTGAGCAAGGCATGTGCAATCAGTTCCTTCACAAAGAAACCATAACTTAGTGTGTGAATTTCACAACACACACGGTCACAGGATCGAATATTGCCGACAACTCAGGGAAGAGGTAGCCCGATTACTCAGTAAAGGTCACCTCCGGGAATTCCTTAGCGACCGAGCCAAAAATCAGTTGCGGGAAAGAGAGGCGACCAAAAAGAACGAAGCAAATGAGCCACAACATGTCACCCATACAATTTTTTAAAAGAAGTATCGGTGACCTGCAGGAACCCACAGTCAGGAAAACGAAAACATCCCTCACTATGGAAAAGCAAATTAGAGGCTTTATCTCAGTCCTATAACGACGCACTAGTAACTTATTTTCTTGTGGATACATTTCAAATTAGACTTCTTCTTGTGGGTCCAGGTAGCTAGGCCAATATTATCAGGTCGAGGGCAACGGAACTGCTCGGACTGCTTGACCAAATTATGCCCGCTCCTCGAACCCTCAACGAATTCAACACGGCGACCACAAGGCATATTCTCGGTTATATCCAAATGAACAAACAAAGGGTCGTCATGTGTCCTTTGGGCAAATAATGGATGGCCTACCGAGGCTCAAAGCGCCATCGCTGCTAAGGTACAACCATATCCCTTTTCAATTTATACCTCGTACTCACCTTTATACAGGTGCCTGACCGAGATAGTCGAAGTGCTAACCCAACTCGAATACCTTAAGGTTTTAAAGCATTCGTTGCACTCTTTTCCTTAGACCGAGTTTTTATCCAGAAAAGGGTTTTACCGGCAAGGGTTTTAACGAGGCAACATCTATATGCTACCTAAGGAAGACCCAAGAAGTATTCAAGGCTTCTCTTGCAATCAACCTAAAATGCAAGGGGGCATCCCCTCGAAAGGTCACCTACTCGAAGAAGCCAAAATACGCCAAATAGAGTCTCGATAGGAAAATAATGTACCCGTCCAAACGGTCGAACAAAACATGTCCGTATAGAACAACTGGGCCCCTAACAGCAATGACATGTATACTTGTACCAAGTAATCAAAGAATACTTCCTAAAAGCATTTTGCATTTCAAGGAAACTTGGTATTTTTGCAAAATGCTCCTCTATAAAAAAAACGTCCCAAACACTTGGGGACTGGCGCCAACAACTCGAAACAGTATGACCTCAAGGTCGGAACTTCAAACTCGTAATCCCTCGATGAGGCAACAACAAGGTCACAAGACAGCTCCAGAGCCAAAAAAACATCTCGAACACTCGGGGACTAGTGTAAAAAACTCAAGATCACATGACCTCCGGGTCGGAAACTCCGAAACCGTAAGCCCTTAAAGAGGAAATACACAGTTTACAAGTAATGGCTCCCGATTCGAGAAATACTCAACACTCGGGGACTTTCATCAATTTCCATCTCCATTGATTTACCGAAACTCGAGCGCATAAGACCACGTACGGGCAGCCTCAATCGTGTAAGGCCTATATAAGGCAACAACAGTATCTGTAAGACCTCAAGCAAGGCATGAACCACACTTATACCAAGTGGCAATATCTGTAAGACCTCAAGCAAGGCATGAAACATACTTGTACCAAGTGATAATATCTGTAAGACCTCAAGCAAGGAAGAACCATACTTGTACCAATATCCAAAACTGTAAGACCTTAAAGGCATGTAAAACTTGTAAGACCTTACTAAAGGCATAAAACTAATCTCAAAGTTAAGGCTGTATATCGAACTTGTAAGACCCCTAAAAAGGCATACCCTCGATATAGATGTCGAAACTACTTCATTCGGGACCGAAAGGCTCCGTCCAAACACAAATGACTATGGCCACAAGGTTGTACCAGCCAAATTAACGCGAATCGGGGAAGCCCAACTATCGCTACAAAATTCACAGGCCTTCAATTACTTCAAATCAACTTCAAAAAGGACTGGTTAAATAGGATACCCTCGATATAGGCAAAAGAGCTTCGACCATGTCAACTCCAAATTACAGGATTTGAGATACTCAGCCTTAGAGCCAAACCTCCCGATGTGCTCAATCATCGCCATATAACGGCTCATAATCGAGGTTTTATTGAACTGTTGAAGAGTCGGGAAAACACGATTTCAAAAATCCTTAACCAGGGAAAAATAAAGCATATATTAGAGGTTGCATCGACCAAATATGTAAGATTCACTATCGCCAGCCCATATAAAAGGTCGTACCGACCTAAAAACGTAAGATCAACTGATGCCATCATACACAAAAAGGTCACATCGACCCAAGGTGTAAGATCCACTGATGTCAGCACGCATGAAAGGTCGCATCAACCCAATATGTATGAGCCACTATCACCAGCACATACAAAAAATCGTATCGACCCAACGTGTAAGAGCCTAAGGGCCAGATCTAAATTCAAAAACTTGAGGATCGAATGAGCTCGAGTTGAAACCCAATTCGAAAGACTGAACCCAAAACAGTTAACTAAGTATTCCTAAGAGCAAAAGCGTAAGAGCCATTATGGTCGGCTTATCCCAAAAAGGTCGCATCGACCAAGCGCGTAGGAGCCTACGGGCCAGCCTAATGAGCCCCAAGGCCATATCACGAATCTAAGGATTCCTCTCAACTCAAAGACCAGTTCATCTAAATGAAATCAAGGAAAAAGGATATGCAGGAGAAACAAAACTGTGAGGCTTCCTCTTTATACATACATGTGAAAAAATACAAGCTCCATTTACGACGTACTTTAGAAAGTACTATATGCACAAACAGAAAAGGAAATCTATGTCCCTCTTGGGGACTATGGCACGACAGCACCATCCTCACCATCCTCAGCATCGGATAGAAGGAATTTAGCATCGTATTCTTCCGCTTTCACCTGCTTGATCTCTTCAGAGAGGTCAAAGCCCCTAGCATGAATTTCCTCGAGGGTTTGCCTCTGAGCTCTACATCTCACGTACTCTTTATTATTGCTCTCATGGTCATGAGCCTTCCTCAACTCAGCTCGTGCATTAGAACCTCCCTTCAAATAGGCCGCCACTTTTTGGTCTACCTTAGCATGGCTCATTACAGCCTCCGCCCATGCATTCACAACCTCAGCCTTCGCCTAAAAAACTCAACTCGAGCCTTGTGATCATATTCGCTCGGACAGAATCGTTTGCACAAGCGTTCCAGATTTGCACATAGAGGGTAGAAGCCTTAGCCAAATCACCCTCCTTGGTCGCAACTTGGGCATCTACCTGAGCCTTGAACTCGTTAAACTCATGTTTGACACGGACAACTTCGCCCTAAAGTCGTTCTAGCTCCTCCATTTTACTTTCCAACTGAAATATCAAAGTATTGATCTCTGAATGTGGAAGGGGGAGTATACATCAACACAAAATGTAGGGTTACCCACCTTTCGAGACAACTTTTGAAGTTCCGTCTTCGATCTGCTTTGCTCCGCAAGTATACCAGCTTGCCCTCCTTTTTCGTACAAAGGAGCCTAAGGGATTTCTCCCTATCCAAAGTTTTCTGCAGTGTAGCCTCACGGCGAAGCATCTCGGAATTAAGCTTGTCAAAGTCCTGCAAAAGAAAACTCAATAAGAAATGGAGGGCGCAAAACCAAAACCTTCACCATCTACCAAAACTTACCATAAAGCTAAGCCGCTGAGCCTCGCCAAAGATCGAGCCTATATATGATGGCTTAGTTTTCCCCGAAGTGCCTTCAGTAAGAGAAGAGGAAGGAACGGGATGACCCTCATCCCTCGAAGTACCTTCAACGGGGACAGGAAAGTCTTTTCGAAAATAGAAGCCTCCAAAGCTGAAAGCTTGGCCGACTCGTTTCTTTTGAACCTTAGAGGAGGACTCGCCCCACTACGAGCATCCTCGCATGTTGAAGACTACTTATGTTTATGATTAATCTTCAGCCCTGAGGCTGGCGATCTCTCCTCCTCCCCTAGGGGACACAACCTCATCTCAGGAAAATCTCCAACACCTACAGCGGTAGAGTTAGTGCGCTAAAAAAGTACCTTTCTGGGGAAATGAGCCACCACATACCTACTATGATGTTTTGCTTCCCATCTCCCTATGGACAAGTCTTGCCATTTATTCTTATCTTATGTAGAGCAAGATGCCAGCTTATGGGACCATTCTTCCAAGCCAGGAACCTCATCTTGCAGCCAAGGAATCACTAAAGAAAATGAAATGAAAAAATATCGTTACAGATACGTCCTCCACTATAGGCAGAGCGATAAAAATACAAGTACACAACTTACATGTGAAATTCCATTTCTCAGGGAATGGCAAAAACTCTCCAGGGAAAATAACAACTGTCTCTGCTCGAATAACCCGGCTCATCCACCCTCGGTCCTCGTCCTCTTCGTTGTTAGCGGCAGGGGACCGGGTTGATCAACGTCGCAGAGTAATCAAGCCCCGATAATGCAGAAGTCGATATAACCTAATGAGATGGCTAAGGATGAATTCGAGCCCGACCTTATCCGCAAAGTACCTTATCGTCAGCACTATCTTCTAAAGGGATGGGTGAGCTTGCTCCAGGGTAACCTGATACCTCATACAGAATTCAAGCACGACCCTGTCAGGGAGGACCCAATGTAAAAGGATATGTATATACTCTCAAAAACCCCTCGACATTGGTAATGATGCTCTCCACCGGGGAAGGTACCTGCAGTACCACTCCTTCTCCCCATATGCAGTCTTTCCTAATCATCTCGAGGTGTTCCTCCCTTATTGAGTAGATAAAACTCGATGCATTCTCTCAATGCCCTTGAACATTGAGAGGTCTCTCTAACATAAAGTCTTTCCTCGAGACAAAGCACCTCAAGGCTTGCTCACCGGGTACTAGTGGTGTACCACCGACCGGACACGGAATAGAGGCAGAAATACCCTCTCCTTGATGGGCAAATGTCGATGTAGCAGCCATGGCCATGGTAAAATAGGAAGAGGAGGATGACGATTTGGGCGAAGGCTTTGAGTTGAAATGACGGTAGAACTAGTGTAAAGAAAAAAAATTTCTATGAGAGGGATGATTACCCAGAATAGCAGAATCTCCAGTTGAGAAACGAGCAAATGCATATATAGAGGCAAGCGATGAATGTTCGCCTATCCAGAAGACCAATTAAGTTTGGGCATGACAGCACCATTTTTTGGGAAATGTACTAGCAGGACCACCCCGGGGGCCCCACTATCAGTCCACATGAATGATGATATCACGCGGTGTTTGGGAGGTATTTAGACCCCGAGGTTCCCTGCTATAATAAATATCGGCCCCAAGGAGCTATCGACCTTATTTCGAGATGGTACCCAATCTCGAAGGCCCCTATTACTCCAAGTATGGGCTCCAAAGAGCCAACATCAAAATTAAAAGTCTAACTCCGCATGAATGCTGGAATATAAAGAATGGAAAGAGTTGAAGCAGAAAAATCCTCTTGCATTGCCAAAAAACATATTTACAAGGGGCGTCTTTAAAAGACTTGTGTCGCCGGGAATACATACACAAAAAAAAGAATAAAAGCAAAGGCGACACAAGCCTACTCATCATCGCCACTGCCATCTGAACCATCTCTGGGACCTTCATCCAAAGCAACTAAGAGCGCCAATTCTTTCTCCGACTCTCGTACCTCATGGATTTCAGTTGAGAGATCGACACCTTTAGCTCTGGCTTCCTCTAGGGCCTACCTCTTTGCCTTTGCACTAGCATGAGCAACAATCCGAATTAGTTTTTTCTAAACCTCCACCGATATATTTCGGAATATTTGATTCGCAGTGGTGGCATCCTTCAGATAAGTTGCGTCCTTTTCTTCGGCCTCAGAGTTGGTCTCAGATAGCGCAAAAATCTCTTCTCGAGCATTTCCGAGAAAATCCTGAGTTGATGCCAATTCTGAGGTCACGAACTCGTTTCACCTCCTCAATTCGAGGATCTCCACATTATTCTGCCTGATCTGAAAGTAGGGCTGTATCCTGTCGCGGTTCAGAACCGGACCGGGACCGTGGCCCTGCCGGTTCTGCCGGTTCCGGCTGCTCGATTCCGGCGGTTCCGGTTCCAGGGAACCGTGGTGTGGCAGTTCTACCCTTTGGAACCGCCAGAATCGGAACCGCTGGCGGTTCTGGACCGGTTCTGGCGGTTCCAGATGGTTCTGGCGGTTCCAACGGCCATTTTTCAAAAAAAAAAATTTTAAATAATTTCAGTAACGGCTCTTTGCAAAATGTAGCCGTTTGGAAGTTTAAAAATAGCCATTTGGCCCCCAAACTTTAATTTAACCGCAAACTTTATATAATTACACTATTTCCCATTTCTCAACTATAAATACCCCCTCATTCTTTCATTTTTATTCACCAATTCATAAATATCTCTCAATCTCTCTCAAGCTCTCTTTCAATCTTTCTAGTGCAAGTTCTTATTTTATTGTTGCAAATTCGTGAAAAATTGTGAAGTTGTTGAATTGAAGTTTTCAAGTGTTCAATTCAACGATTTTCAATTTTCAAGAAGTTGTTCGTCAATCCGCTAAACTCGTTTCAACTCTTACGTGCTAATAGTAGTTTTTTGTGTTTTTAGTTTGCTTATTTCTAATTATTATGGCATTTCCGTTGAAAAATATGTTCGGTAAAGGAAAAAGTAAAATCGGTGAAAGTAGTGGCGAAAAAACTCCCCCTCCCCCGGCTCCCCGACCTAGAAAAGATAAGCAAGTTGAAAGTAGTAGCCAACCTAGATGTCCTAATCAACCTTTCGGAATCCTTGATAGTGATCACCCTTGTTTTCAATTTAGCGATATTGATTTTCTACATGATGTAGCAGTAGGTGATAGAATAGACGATGATATTATGAATGCCCTATATCCTAATGCACCTATCTTAGAGGGAAATGAGGATGATGATGATGATGATGATGATGATGAAACCGAAGCACCAGATTTAGATGATACACCTACTAGTCCTGCTCATAACTTAGGTGATGAACCAGCACACCCACCCGTACAAACTCCCACTTTTAGTAGACAACCTCCTAAACGTACATAAACATTATTAGTTTGGCATTTTTTTATTCAACTAAGAGAACAAAATAAGTCTAAGTGTAAATCTTGTGGGAAATTACTTGTTCATAGATATACTGGAGATTGTAGCGGCACGGGTAGTTTAGTTAAGCATATAAAATTACACCCTAGCGATAAGGCTAGATATTTGCAATTGAAAGCGCAACAAGAGGGGAGGACAAGTGTTGATTCTACAGTTAACCCAAGTACTGGTTCAAATCTAGTTCAACCAGGAATAAACACTGTCACCGGAGGTATTTTATATTACGATCCAAATAAGGATCGTGAAGAATTAGCGAAAATGATTACTGTTATGTGTTTGCCTTATACTTTTGCTTCTAACCCTGCATGGATTCATTATATTAGAAGAGTATTTAATCATACTTATAAAGGTAGGCCACGCGCAACAGTTAAGGCCGATATTTATAAATTTAAGCATGAATATGAACAATATTTGCGCTATTTATTTACTCATATAACTAATCGTATTTCTATTACAACTGATATTGGTAGAAGTGGAAATGAGTGTGATTATCTAACTGTAACAAGTCATTGGATAGACGAAGACTGGACAATGCAAAAACGCATAATTGCATATAGAATAATTAATTCACGGCACACGGGTAGGTTTATAGCTAACACTGTTTCAGATGTATGCAGATATTTTTGCTTTAGTGATAAAATAATGTCAATTTCTATGGATAATGCTTCTAGCAACACTAGTGCAATAGGCATGCTAACAAAAACACTTAATCCTGCATTTACTAATATTTTCCATTTTAGATGCATTGAAGAAATGATAGCAGAACTTGCTGAGGAAGCAACTTCACCCGGAAGTGGTGATGAACAAGCTTCATTTCCACCACCGCCAACACAACCACCTCCCAACCTTGACAGTTTTATGAGATTTGTTAGAAATAATGCATAAATTATGATGTAACTTGTACATTGGCACGTCTTCTTTTAGTTTTTTTTCCTTTTAATGGTGGTATTAGTACCATGTTGTGCTCATTCCATTGGGGGGAAGGAAGACTAAGAAAGATATGCCATTTTGGTCAATAAATATGCTCTTTATCATATCCTTGAATATCTTTTGTCTCAATATTTCTTTGTCTTTACTTCGATATCAATCCTTGAATATTTATATAACATACAATATATAACATACAACACAATATACTAATGACAACATTCTTTTATCAATATATACTACTTATACAATTTATACTAATTACTAACTACAACACGATATACACTACTTATATACAATATATACTACTTACATACAATATATACTACTTATATACAAAATATATACTATTTATACACAATATATACTAATTACCAAACACAATATATACTATACTAATAACATAGTACACCACATAAAATATATTCTACAATATACTAATGACTACTATACAAGATATTGAATTAAAAAAAAAAATCGGACCCGCCAGAACCGCCAGAACCGGAACCGCATGGTACCTGGAACCGTCACGGGCCGGTTCCACCTTCAGAACCGCCAGAACCGGAACCGCCAGAACCAGAACCGCAGACCCAAATAGACCCAGAAACGGAACCGGATACAACCTTATCTGAAAGGAAAAGATAAGTCAATAAACTTCGAACTATGAGAACTACAAACGGATTTTCGAATAGCAAGTTACCTGCTCAGCAAGGCTAGCCTTTTCATAGAGAACTCCCTCCAAATTTGCCCGAAGCTCACTTAACTCCTCCTCTTTTCGGGAAGAAAGGGCCTCCGATTCTTGCAGTCCCGAGGTGAGCTTCTCGAGCTCCTTTCCACGGCATGAAAGCTCGTCTCGAAGCCTAGAAATGGAGTGATCATACATCGTCTTAGCCTACAACAAAGTAGAAAATTCAGAAAAATTAGAAAAATAAGGGAAGGTACTTGAAACTGGAAAGGCGTACATTAAGAGTTATAACCTTTTACTAGAACCTCTCAGCTTCCTCGACAACATCAGGAGTGTCGAGATCGACATCCTCACTAACATCATCAAAGTCATCGAAGATGTTGTCAAGCTCACCTCCCCCTTTGGAAGGTCCCTCTACGTTGGCAGCCTTTGGGTCCCCAGCGTCCCTGTACTCCCTAGGCGAAAATTGAGGACCCAAATTAGATATCGCCTAGAGGCAAACCCGTTCCCGAGAATCTCCAGGAAGTAGGCAAGAGATCAAGAATGGAAGAAGAAAGAATGTGAGAGGGGATAAATCTAGCCTTGAAAATTTGAAGATGTTGTGAAAGTATGAATTATCAAATAACCGATGCATTTATAGGAGCCATGTGGGCAGCGGAAAGGACGAACCAAAGGTGGTTCGTGGGCTTCTCGATAGTCGTGTTTGATACCGACCCTTGTGTGGCTTTTTTAGCATGGCATTTAATGCTCTGTTAGGCTGACGTCAAGACGATGATGCTTATAGAGTAGGAGTTCAAAATCGTTTCCTATCACTTTATTCTAGAAAATGTGGGGACTATCTGTATACGCTAGAAATCGATAGTTCGAGTTCATGAGCATGAAGGTATCTCGAGGGTTTTTCCAGTAATCGATTCCAAGAATTCTCGATGATCGACTTCGAGATAGTATAAGTAATGACCAGGCTCGAGGTAATGTGAATTAGTGGTCTCGGCAGATCAAGGTGAAGTTCCCAATGCGCGTGCATATAGCTGGTCAAGTCTAGTGGACTAGCAAAAAGGCGAATCAAGGCATTAAATGGTTGTACCAGCCTCATATCTTTGTAATTAATGCATTTTTACTATGTTGGAATTCCTTGTCCTATATAAAAGGGATCCTTGTCATTTTGTAAGGTTCTGTTTCTCAATATTAGAAACAGACTAACATTCTCTCTGTTTTCTAACATATTCTGTTGAGTTCATTACTCCATTTATTACTTATATTTATTGTGGTCTACTTATTGTTCTTCATTTAGTGCTTATCATTGGCTATAAAGAGCACTCATTGATTTATTTATAACTGTTAGTCACCCATCATTTATCCTCGATAGTTCCTAGCCGAGCATCAGACTCGACCCCGAGGCCCCTGAATAGGCAAGCTCGAGGCCCCGATTATTAACCATTCCGTTTGATTATCACCTTGCTCGCAAGCTCTTATCTCGTTCTAAGTCTTCACATAGAATCAACTGCCTTACAACTAATACAAAAATAGATCACATATTTTTAGAACCACAAAATTAAATTTAATTATTATTAGTATGTTCACAATAAACAAGCTTCTTAGGGAAGAAACGGAGTGAAAGTCTGAAAAAATATTATAAATATTTACGAGATTCATCACGTTAATTTTCCTTTATGTTTTGGTCTAATGCGGTCCTTCGCGTTTTCTTCGAAATATTGCAACAATAAGAAATTAATTGAAAAATAAAAAATAAAAAACAGAAAGACGTCAACGTCTACCACTTACCATTGGAACAACCGATTCTAGGGGAAGAAGAAAAGGAATATCAAGATGAGTATCTAACCAATAACTGTTAAATAACTAATCTCAGCAAATGTGTTTTGCTGCAGTGACAATCAGGAATCAGACACTTCGTTATTTTGGAAGAGTTTCTGGAAATTACAGTGATTTGCTCCCTTCAACTCCAGTGAAACTTCCAGCTTCAATCAAGAAAACGTTCTTGGCTAGGGAGGAGCAACTTTGATGGCCTCCAAAACTGCTTTGGTTATGCCTTTTTCCCCTTTCCCCAGAGTTCGGTTATGGCTTTTTTATATTCAATTTTGAGAATCTAAACTTGGGCTTCCCAGTGACACGGACAAACTCAGGAACACCAGAGATGTCTACTATTTGGACTACCAAAAGCATTATCCTGAAGGCCTGAACACTGATAAACTGCAAAATTTTAACATATATAAGACCACTTATATACAAAATCCCTGACAAAAGGGGTTTAGGATAAGAGAAGGGTGCAATTAAGTGCCATCTACATATTCTCCACAGCGTTGACATCTCTTTGGTCCTCCTGAATGTCACGCGGTACAATCTGCTGCACAATCCTCAATTTGGCAGGAGGCAGAGGTTTTAACCAAATAATCATCTCTTCACCTGGAGGCCTTAGCTGAGGTGGAGGATAGAGCGTATTCCACATGATGACATCGCATTTTCGTTGTGGAAAATGTCGCCGGCACTTGGAAACAAAGTGAGGAAGCATGTAACTGCGGAAGCAGTAAACTCTTTTTCTCAAAAAACAGATGGGTTTTCAGCTTCCTCTGATTCTTTAGGAGTCTTTCCGGCTAAATCATAATTAATAGAAACCAGCTGCGACAAGTTCTGGAAGCACCCAAAGAAGAAAGAGAGAAGCAATGAGAGAGGGGAGGGAGAACGAAGAACAGAGAGAAGAGGTCAGGTAGCACATTTGATTAGAGAAATATAGTAATCAAAGCTATCGTGTCCAAGAGTTTCTCTCAAACTACAGCAAGACTTATCAGGTCAAATGTGCTTGTCAATACTCTAGAATTCATCACAAAAGAGATGTAAAGCAACTAAACAGAGATAATACCATCTTCATGTACATTCCTCAAACAATAGGATCATAGCCAGGCAGCATTACTTACCTTAAATGAAAAATTACTGAAGGAATAGTTCACATTCAGGGCAGGAGTACTAAACTCTGCTAGATTACCGCATTCATCTCCCTGTCATGACAAATTATGAGTTAGAACGGGATACCAACAACATATACCAGAACTTTGTGGGTAGAGTGATTTTATTAGTTTTGAATATCAGAGGGTCAAAGGGCAGACAGGTATAAACCGGGTAATCCTTCTGTCAGAAATCCAGGTGGCGCAGGTCGTAATTAAATTTTAGCTATAGAAATGCTCTGCAAAGTAGAGAAATCTATACCTCTTCATCCTGTAGATTGCTGTATGAACTGCTGCTACATGAGGCACTGCCACTCTCACTCAACTCATAAAAATCACTACCTCCATTGACATTCTCATCTTCTGGATTCCAAATGTAACGGCTCATAAAATAGCTAGTGTCATGTGCATCAGCAGACGGGACAAATGTAGCCTGTTGACAATTAATTATAGCATTAAAAGTTCCTCCTGACCAAATCCTTTTTGTTGGAGGAATGGAGAGAAAGACAGAAAGAGAAAGAAACCTTTTGCCTTGCAAGTGTGTCCCAGTTGATATCCCTGAAGAAAAGATGTCGCTTTACCTGTTAAAATAAAGAAGGTGAAAGGAATTAAACTTGAATTTTCTTTTACATTTCATAGTTTGGAAGTGACTGGAATTCAGTGTGACTTGGTAATGGGGAATTTTCACCTCTCCAGCCCCTGTTGCACCTAACCTTTGAACTGGGTTTTCATTCAGCAACCTAGAGAAAGCAAAAATGAATTTAAGCACAGAAGGAGGCAGCTTCTCAATCATGTGCCAAGTACCTTCCTGATACTAGCAACTGAGACTTTTATGAGTAGTATAGATTATTCAGTTATGTGAAAGAAACTGGAAAATATCAACCTGTATTTTTGTAGTTTTCCTAAAAAGCAAATAATAACTCCCATGAAAGGGAATTTGTTGGCTTTTGCGAAGTTAGAATCACAAATGTTTCTGATAATTACCAAAAACCAAGACTTTTGTTGCAGGACTTACTTGTTAATTAAGTCATATGCTTCCAAGCTCATTTCTTCTGGTATCTTAGGCCAAGGTATGTCCCTGTTAATGATATTGTCAAAAATTTGCTGCAACAAAATAGAAGAGCTTGATATTAGGTTATGCCACATGTTTACACATGCATAACAAAATTGATTAAGAATTTTCCTCAAAAGTCGAAGAACAAATGATTTCTATCTTAGAGAAGTTGCCCAATCGGAGCAAAGAACAATTTTCCATCCACAGAGAAGTCTTTTTTGCAAAACTCAAATGACATGCAGAATAAATAAATAAAGTTAAAAGCATCTTGCTTTTAAATAGGTTCATAAAACTATTATAGCAGCACTGACATAATGGAAAGAAACCTAAGCGCCCCTGAGAAGTAATCCAGGTTTAATATGATCGGTCATAATCCAAGAATTAAATATCCGGAAAAGCAAACTGTTCCATATTGATCATTCTTAACAACCAAAGCATTCAAAATGAATTGTATTACTGTCGAGAATGTATGACAAAATTAGCACAACATAGACAGTTGTATAACTCAATATTACAGAATACCAGAACTGTCAACTTGAGAAAACAGGATACTCTAACTTTAAAGAACCACAATGGGCGTGGATATTCTAACTGGAGCAGCTCATTCGTTTTTATTAGCCATGCACACATGAAGGAAGACATTAATTACATTATGGCCTTTCAGAATCATAAACATCATCACTAATGTGTTATAACCATGGAACCAATGCTCTCCTCCACATCTAACATATTTCTCATCTTCAACAATAAATACAAAATTTTATGAAAATTAGAGAGGAGGTTCAGCATAAAATTTGAAAAAAGATGGACTCAATCATCAGAGTTCATGCTTCAAGTCAACCTATCTGTCACAGTCTACAATGAGGATGAATCATCCTGCAGAACTACAAATCTGTCATATCCATCTTAGCGGGAAAAGCAGGCTAGAGTTAGCTGTTAGTCTAAAAGTTGCAAAAGGAGAAAGGAAAATCCTGGTTAAGAGGAGTTGTTAATTAATTAGTACATTTGTTGTTCAATGAGATTCGAAAAGCATCTAATATTGATCGAATCAGAATATAAAGTTGATATATATATATATATATATATATATATATATATATATATATATATAAACATTGAAACCTTAAAATTTAAGCAACAAGGAAGGCAATCACCAATGACAATGTCCAAAAGAATAATAATCTCTACAAAAGAAAAAAACTGCAGAGGTTTCTTGTAGTCTTATTGGATACAGCAAGCATACCTGAGGATGTTCCGCATTAAAAGGAGGAAGACCAACAAGAAGCTCAAACAAAATAACACCCACTGACCACCAATCAGCTGTTACACCTGGAAAAAAATAGATTTATTTTAGCTGAAATCACAATGAAACAACTTGCATAAAAACATATGCACTAACTCTCTCCAACTTATCAGACACGATTTGGACTAAGCGTGGATTAAGACATTGATTTTGTTTAAGAATATTATAGGTGAAAGTAAAAAGAACTTTCAGAATAGTTTTCCAAAGTTGATTTGTACGTAAAAAGTTACATGTTTAAATGTAAATTCTTGATGCTAATAATGGAGACATAAGAGTAGAAGTTTGTCAAAATTTTCAGATGTTCCAAAAGGGACAATGTGCTTCATAAACTGGGAAGAGGGAGTAGTTTGTGACTATGTAATATCAATCATGAGCTAGGTCCAAACCATGTCCCATTCCGAGAAGTATCTCCGGTGCTAGATAATCAGGGGTGCCAACAACTGAATTCTTTTGCCTCTGTTCTCTTTTGAGTGATTGCTCTTCCATCTTGGGTTTATCTTCCCCAAGAAAGGCAGAACTTGGCACTGATGGTCCTGCTAAGTCATCAGTGCTATTGATGAGACCAACCTTTGAGAGCCCAAAATCTGTTAACTGTAATTATAACGATTAGATTGTGAGAACTAGGAAACTAAAAATAAATAAAAGTCACAGAAGATGTTGTCAAATCCTTTAAACAATGCCTGGAATTCAACTCAGGTTAACAACAATAATTCAGACTTTCGAGTTTTTGGACCTTTCAATAAAGTAAAAAGACTACTTTTTTTTATATGTAAAGATTAACAAGTAAAAAGAGTACTAAGCTGCATAAAAGTATTTTTGACCTTGATGTGACCGCTCGAACCTATCAATAAGTTATCTGGCTTCAAATCTCTGTGAATGATATTTAATGAATGTAGATACTCCAGTGCAAGAACCTGGATAGGGCAAGACAAATAAGATCTATATACCATTTCTGGGAACGGCAGAAAAGTTGGTAGGATGCCAAAGTTTGGCAAGCCTATTAAACTAGTCCTTACTAGTTCTGCAATGTATATACGTGCCATATCTTCCTCTAAGCAGCCCAAATTTCTCAGTAATGAGAAAAGATCCCCACCATTTAGGTACTCCATGACCAGATAAAGATTATCCCTGCATGTGAAGGAGTAAAAAAAGCGGACCTGTTCACCACCAGATAATCCATTAGTATGGTTTCTTAGAAGTGCCTTGTTTCTTATTTTAACAGTGTGATATCCGTTAATTTCAATTAACCTAAACTTGATTCATAAAAGAGAAGAGATCGACTAACCACAAAAGGATTGCGGACTGATATTAAAATATCTCTCTCAGCCAATATATTTTCTACTGCATTTTTGCGTATCATGTCAGCCTTTTTCAAAACCTGTGAATAATATGGTCGGTAAAGTTCAGGGAATGGAGTTACAACCTAAAACGGGCAGAAAAAATAGCAAAAAATGCAACGTCAATATGATTGGTAGGTTTGACAGAAAGACAGAGAACATAGTTCAAACAACAGAACTATAGACAACGAAAATTCTGAGACCTAACAGGTCATTAGTTTTTTTTATAGAGAATAGTTTTTGATATATAAGATGTGATAGATTCAGGAGAAGGAAGCTTCCAGACTTTGATTTTGAATAAATTAGCGGATGGAATCATGGATGTATGTTTGGGGGGGGGGGGGGGGGTGAGAGTGTGTGTGTTAGTTTCAGCTAGTTTCAACATCTAACATATCTGCAGAATAATAGGAAGATCTCCTGCAAATTACTTGAAATTATTATCCTTCAATTGGGACACATTTTTTTACCTTGATTGCAAATAAGTCACCTGTTGCCCTTTTCTTGGCCAGGAAAACTCTCCCAAAAGCTCCCCTGCTGATTGGTTTTATAATTTCAAAATCTTCAATAGATGTTCGATCCTTGGACACTGTATTTATAGGGCTTGCACGCACACTACGACTTGTATCATCTTCCATTGAACTTTCCTCATCACCTGTGGTATTGGATGGTTCCACTTTTTCATCTTCAATGTGCCCACAAAGTAATACATATTTTTCCCTGTAGAGTTTGAGTAAACATGCAAATTAGAAGTAGAATGACGTCTGAGGTCAAAGATGAACTAAAATCAAAACATAAACTTCTCTTAATTTCTGTGGAAAGTGTATCATTTTTACGAAAATTTACAAGAATAATAGAACTCACTGCAATAGTTTCTCAATACGTCTCCCGAAGGTCTCAACAACAAGAGCATCCACCTTCCTTTCCTGAATTGCATATTTTAGGTCTTCTAGTCGGTCAAGCAAGTATTCCAATGTACTGTAATCATTGTTGTTTGCGTTGGCAACTGATCGAGTAATATCCAATAGCTTATTTATCTGCCATGATTCTCCACGATGTAATTAACCGACTTAATCAACGTCCAATTGATAAAACAAGCAAGGAACCTATACTATTTAAACATCAATTGGGTGGCTGACAGCACAAATGTCAAAACTATGACAAAAACCAGAATATGAAGATAATGACCAACAATTTATACCACTAATAAACAACCAACTTCCAATAGTAGCTTAGTTGGTGGCTCAGTACTCCAAAATGTGTAAACCTAAAAATCATTCTGAAATTCCTGCTACTTACTTCAACATTATGGGGCTAAACTGGTCTGTTCATTGTACTACATCCGGTCGTCTTTTATTCCCGCCAGCTAGTTTCTTATTTTTCTTGATTTGAAAACACTCTTAGTTACATTACGTTAAGCTTTTCCAAGTAGTTTCATTTAAAATACAAAAGAATTATTTCAAAAATAAGCACTCATGACAAGTTTGCCACAGTTTATTGTAATGCCTTATGGGCTGTAGGGCATTACAAATAAAAATAAAACATACAAGTAAAGGATGTAGAAGGAACAGAGATCAAAAACATGAAGTTTGGAAAAGGCAAATTTACAATGGGAATCTTTTGAAGGCCTCATTAACCATGTCGTGGACCAAAAAGAGTTGGAGAGAGAGAGAGAGAGAGAGAGAGAGAGAGAGAGAGAGAGAGAGAGAGAGAAAATTGAAATCCTTATGAAAGGAGCATCAACTATGTACATGAACCAAAAGGACTTGGCGCTTAGAAAGCCTTGGCCTTCTTGTTTTAAAAATCCATTTGTATTACTGCTGCAACTCATAGATGCTTCCTTTATTGAACTCTGGCTACCAGATAAAGTAGTAATATAGCACCTGACTATGTCTGATATTGGTGTCTCATAATTGCTAGATATCAGCTTACCATTTTACAGATTTTATTTTCAAACCAAATGGGATAACTATTTTATGATAATCTTCTCACACATTTTCTTCCAAACTCATAACTCCAAGAGAACTACTAAAGTAATGAGATCTACTAATAACTAATATAATTGTAAAATGACATATAGCAGAATTACATTAGCTGTCAATTACAGAACCAAATACAGTCCCAGCAATCACAATCACAGAAGAAGCGTTTTACTTCAACATCTGTCACTATATGCAAATGCTGAACTACCAATCAAGAATATTAAAGTATGTTTGAGCAAGAACTAGGAGGTCAAAACAGCTGCAAATATGTGATAGGTAACTTAGATGCATGCTTAAATAAGTCTCTTAACAGATAAAACAAATTTTACCACAAAAGGCCTAAAAGATCTGTATCTGATGAGAAGAGTAAATAGCACAAAGCCCTTTAATTGTCCATAAGAAGAAAACAGCTTTGTTATAATGACCTATACTGTAGCATAACAACAACACCAACCTTTGTTCCAGAAAATTTTCTTGTATAAGATTGGGATGTCCTACTCTCCATTGCACAAGTAATAGAATTTTGGCTAAAAAGTATAGTTCAAGAAATCTTCTATAGTTTGTATGCTTCAGCATGCATTGTGCCTTTTATAATAGTTGTCTAAAAGTAAAACAAGCAGCATCACATAAAGGTCAGAGTAAAATGATTTTAGCTATACATAGTAGATTCCAAATGTAAAGGTCAGAGTAAAATGAGTAACCACAGGAAAACGTCCAGAACTGAGAGGACAGTACCATAGTAATTCCTATCATATTCTGTACCTGCTGATAATTTTCATGTTCAGATACCATTCTTCGTCCACTTAGCATCAGTTCGATCTGACTAGTTCGTGGAGTCACTAAAGGTGACCGAGGCATTAAGCACCCGACTGATGACTGTTTCTTAGATATGTCAGTCACGCTGTTGACATTTTCCCGAAGGCATCTACTATCAGACTCAGGAAGATAATCTAGCATGTCTTCAGAGCATCGTCGAGACAAGCCATTCTGCTTGACTAACAAGGCATCCAACTCTTCAGGCATATTCAATGTAGACCCTCTTGATACATTAGGACTTCCTGCCCCTGTGTCCGTGCTCTTCGGTGTCCACGATTCAAGTATACTTTCAAGTGTATCCACAACTCTTTCTAGTCGTTCATTTACTGTCAAGCCCTTTAGATCACATCTATCAGCAATTGTACATATTCTCGAGTGCTGTTCTACGTACACAGTTGGTATTTCAACTTCACATATTCGGCAAATAAATGAATCTTCATATGACAAGCAAGGTTGATCCCACATTCCCCAATTGACCTTCTTAATCTTTGAGGTTTCCTCAGAATGCTCAGGGTGGCATAATGGAGTGTTTCCAAAACTATCCATCTCCTCTTTGTGTTGCAGACCATCAGTTTTGCCTTTAAACGGGGTTGTTTCAACAGAGTCGTGGCCCATACGGCTTCTTTCAGCTGCAGAAGGAAGTTTCTTCCAAGACGACATTCGGTAGCTTGCAGCGGCAGAAGCGACACATTTTGCAGTGCTAACGTCCAAGGTGTCTCCAACTTCACTTATTTGGTCTTGTTTAACAGCCAGATTACTTTGCTCGTGTCCGACGAACTTTTGACCTCTTGTTGCACTTAAGTCCTGGCTTTTGGACCCACTAAGTCGTTCCGGATAAAATCCGAGGTCACTAAGTTGGTGAAAAGTCAAAATGTGGTCTTCTTCATAACCACTCTCCTTTTGGAATTGCACAAGTCTAGTGCAACGAGTAAGAATAAACAGAAGGTGGGTGTGCGCTTGCTTAAGGGTTCCCATAGGTAGCTCTTGACGGTGGTCATCTAGACTCTGAACAATGCCTTCACACTTTGACCAGAATTCACTTGGTGACATCTTAGCGCAACGCCTAGCTGTAACCAACAAATCTTCCAACCTCTCTCTCCATTCAGGATGAGTTTCTGAAGTCTTCTCGAGTATACCAACCAAATCTCCGGCAAAGATGCCTAGGTCAGCATTGACCTCTTCCTTTAACTTGTCAAATTTTGCTCGTACCATCACCATGATTTCCTGTAAAATGGCATACAGAGAAACTGCTAAATTATCTAGTATCAAACAGTAAAAGAAGGATAAGCTGTTCAGGGCCTCAGAAAATTACAACAACAACAATAGACCCAGTGTATTCCCACAAGTGGGGTTTGGGGGTAGTGTGTACGCAGACCATACCCCTACCTTTAAAAGATAGAGAGGTTGTTTCCGGTACACTCTCAGCCCAGGAACAATAATAGGGGAGGGGCAATTGCAAGCAAACCAAGCCAAAACACAAACTAACACTAGGTAGTGCAATTAGAAAACCAAAACGAAGGCATAACTGGACCTAACAAAAGGCGACATACTTCCATACGCCCAAGAGCACGAGACTTCCAGAATGGAAGTGGGCGGACTCCTTTTGAATTTAGTTCATGAGAGAAGCTCTTGATGTCTAGAATTCTCTTTCTGTGACCACTGGTAACTCGCAGTATAGCCTGAAAACGCGGAGATTGCATTTCCTTGGAGAAAGCTGCATGGCTTCCCTATAATGAGCAAAATCACAATGAATTTCTACTTCACCAAATACATAGCATAAATCAGTTCCAGAAGGAATATAAAGTCATGAACGAAAGAAAATAAAGTAAAATGTAAATTCACCTCTGCACTTGAAATACATGGCGAAGGCACTTTTAAAGGTTTCGACTGACTCCATTGGACCTTTTTGCCTGAAAAATGAA
Organism: Nicotiana benthamiana; assembly: GCA_034376525.1. Taxonomy (NCBI): domain Eukaryota; kingdom Viridiplantae; phylum Streptophyta; class Magnoliopsida; order Solanales; family Solanaceae; genus Nicotiana; species Nicotiana benthamiana. The sequence continues at coordinate 49,665,581 of CM067325.1, read as the reverse complement.
TGCACTATTTAGGCTTATACGTGTTAAATTCTAAAATTCTCAAACAAGCTTCCATAGAAACCACATTTGTAAAATAACTGGTAGGAGTATATTCTTCAAGTACAAAGCAAGGGAGCATTGCTTATTTCCGAATTATTTTGCGACCTATTTGGATGAAAACATTTGGATTTAAGACACCATTTCAAATTTATAAATTCAAAGTTTTGAGATTTCAAATGAGATACTAATAAGGATTGAGCTTAGGCATGTTTTTAAAGTCAAATTTTCTTAATAATATCCAAAGAGATGCAAATAATTCCAGATTTCGAATGGAAATACATAAACCAAATCACATTCCTTTCACGGGGTAGAAAACAACGTGAAACCAACCTTGTTCGGAAGAATGTGCAGCTGATTTTTGACCAGAGGTCGCCGATTTAGAGCCTAGGTTGTCGACTCCATCTCTACCCCTATATTCATCAACGTTCAATGGAGTGACGATAGAATTACAAATCCTAAGAGGTGATGGAGCGGAACGCGTCCTTATATGGTTTAGGCCGAGAGTTGAAGCCTCGTTGGTCGACGATGTTTCACTTCCACTTTCATGATCATCATCGTCATTAGCATCTTCACCATCGTCGTCAACTCGATGACGTACGGGTATGGGAGGAATCTTCCTTAACTTCACAACGGACGGCGATTGGGTCCGGTCGGAAGAAGGTGAACCGGTGGCGATTGAATTTAGGGTTTTCTCCGGCTCCAGATTGTCTGAGGTGGACGATATCCTCGACATTGTAGTTGATTATAGATTTAATAACAATCCGCTTTTCATAATTGCATGGTGATTAAAGAAGTATTCGATATCATTAATGATAATTAAGTTTGGGAGGAGTGAGAGAAATGTTATTATAAAAGAAGGATGTAAAAATGGAAAGTGGGATTGTGAAATCCAGATTTCGGGATAGTGGGAGAAGATTGAGTTTGAAGAAGAGGGAGATTTTCGCGGGAAAGGGGAAGTTAGAGGGCGAGACGCAGTTGGTGTATACTGGAAATGGACAGAGTTCGTTAATTCACTATACTTACGTGCCTGCCACTTATGGCCAATGGGACCATAAAGTTGCTTAACTAGGCAAGTATATTTAATGTTACGATTAAAAGGGATTTTTTAGCATTTCTTAAATAAATATTAAAAGAAGATGAGAATCTAAGGTGAAAATAGACGGTACGTAATAGTTAGTTTGAGGGTCAAACCACTTTGCACTTTTCTATCCTTTTATATTTGAACTAGTTTTGACTTCTTGCGCGATCCTACACCAGTGAAATATATCTCGATAATCATACTAGACCACTTCACTATAAAGTTAGGCCTCATACTGCAAAATATCTTTGCGACTAACCTCTCAAAAGGTATAACATAGACACCATATTCTAATGCAAATATTTATGTTATTTTCACCGTTCGACTACGTAACCGTTAGAACTTTTTATAACAATTACCTTATATAATAATAGTTCTAAATAAAAATCAATTTTCTTTTTTGAAATCATTTTTTTGGTTATATTTTTACCTCTATAATAGATTTTTTAACCTATAATAGTATGTTATTTATGAGAAACCTCTTTATAATTTCCATCTTTTATAAAAATAAATCTCTAAAATTAAGTAGGCGTTTGGATATGAATTCCAATTTTTTTTTCAAATTAAAATTTTACTATAATTTGAATTGAAGATGCAGTTATGTTTGGTTATAATTTTTGCAACATATTTGGGTATCTTTTTTTCAAAATCATACAACATCATTTACACCCCGCAACTTGTAAAAAAATGACCCTAATTTAATTATCCTACTTGAAATAAACAACTCCTTGCCGGATTGGGTTGGTATAGGTAGCCGCACATTTTGGTGAGAAGAGACATGCGTGTTTTGTGTTTTGTGGGTAGTTGTAGATTAATAACTGATGGGGTCATTTTATAAATTTTAAAATATGGGGTGAATTTGTAAAATTAAACAATAGCAAATTCTCATTTTCTATTGAACCAGTTTTTCAAATTTAAAAATACATTTGCAAGTGAAATTAGAAAAATTAGTAAGAGTTTGCAAACCAAACATAGTTTTCAAAAAAAAATTGAAAAAAAGGAAAATTTTTGTATGTCCAAACGGGCTCTAAATAGGTATAGCTAATTTGACCAAATATTTTAAAACTTTAATACACCAAATTATGACAGAATATTATGTGAGTACATATTTCTATAATTAAAGATTTTTTTCTTTGAAAAATCTGTCTCAATTTATATTTCATTTGACAATTTTTTTATCTTATATTAAGTTTAAGATTTATAGAATACTTACTAAACTTTAAATAGTTTTTTTAGGTAATTTTTGTTTATAACGACCAAATATTATTTAAACGGGTAAATCCCACAATCCAGGACAAGATTGGCGTACAAATATTGGCAAATATTGCCGAAGCGCGGCGTTAAAGGCAGAGATGATAATGCAAGAGAAGAAGGCAGATTAAACCAGGAAGAATCATTTTTCGTCAACCCCAATAACTGTTGACAAGGACGCACCCACCTATAATCCGCAGAAATAAGAAGTAAAGTCTGCTAATGATAAAGCTGCTAAAAAGAAACATGCGAATGGCCGGGACACAAAAGCAAACACAAGTGTATCCATATGCTAGGCCAACTACTTGATAATGCTACCGATGTTATCAAACTGAGCATAACTCCAGTGATTGTCCACGAAAGAAGGAAATCAACATAGTAGAGCAAGAATAACACACAGAAGATGGAGAAAAGGTTGATGAATTGATATATGGGCCTGATGGTGACAGTGATGGCGAAAATTTTGATGAAAGACATATCTATGTATGTAGTTCGGAAGATAATGCTAGTCACAAAGAAGGAAGAGATGATTTAGTGCCACCAACTCCGCACCAGGTGTACAATCAACGGTAACATCTGTAATTGCTTGATCATTTATGGTGGTAATGAAGAGAATATCATCGGAAAGAGTTTTGTTGAGAGGCTACAGTTACTTGTAGAGAAACATCCAAAACCCTACAGCATTGGCTGGATCAAAAACCATAGGAAATATCCATGTAACATAAAGATGTAGAGTTCCCTTCTCAACTGGGAAGTACAAAGATGAAGTGTACTATGATGTTGTAGACATCGACGCATGTCATCTATTATTTTGTAGGCCTTGACAGTGTGACAAGGATTCTCTCATTTTGGACGAAAGAACATAAGCAAATGGAGTAAGGATAACCTTGGTGTCCATGAATAATAGGGATCCCAAAGCTTCCAAAGTGAAGGACAAGTCGTGACACTTACTCACTCAGAGAAGGAGTTTGAAGCTGCTTGTAAAGATACTCAAGTAGTTCATTGCCTAATGGTAAAGGACGTTCTAGTTACAGCAAAGGATCTACCAGAGAATTAAACCAGTTCCCAAAGATATGAGGTTGTTGTTAGAGGAGTTAAAGGATGTTATGCCCGAAGAGCTGCTTGCAGAGTTGCCACCTATACGAGATATTCAGCACCACATAGATCTCAAACCTGGGATAAGTTTACCAAACTTACCACACTACTGGAGAAGTCGTAAGAAGAATGAGATTTTAAGAAGCCAAGTTGAAGAGTTATTAAAGAAAGGGCATATACGAGATAACATGGTCCCTTATGCAGTACCATCCTTACTTACACGGAAGAAAGATAGACATTGGAGAATGTGTGTAGATAGTATGACAATTAACAAGATCATTGTGGGGTATAAGTTTCCAATTTATCGATTGGATGACATATTGGACCAATTAGATGGCTCAATATTATTTTCGAAGATTGGTTTATGCATTAGGTACCATTAGCTGGCTCAATATTATTTTCGAAGATTGGTTTATGCAGTAGGTACCATCAGATTAGAGTTCGATCAGGAGAAGAGTGAAAAATAACTTTTAAGATGTGTGATGGATTGTATGAGTGGTTAGTCATGCCTTTTGTCTTAACCAAATACGTATATGAGACTTATGAATCAGGTCCTACGGCCATTTATTAGAAAGTTTGTTGTAGTATATTTTGATGATATCCTGATTTACAGTCGAACTTGGGAAGATCACATCTTGCACCTAAGGGAGGTATTGGTGGTTTTACAGAAAAATAAGCTCCATATCAAGGTCAGGAAGTGCAGCTTTATGACTTCAGAGTTACTGATTGCATGCGAGGGGACGAAGAAAAGGTGTGTGCTATTAAGGAGTGGCTAGTACCCAAAAAAGAAAGTGAACTGCATAGTCTTCATGGGTTGGCGACCTTATATGGTAAATTTATTCATCATTTTCAGTAAAATCATCGTTCCCATTAGTGATCTCTTGAAGAAAGAATAATTTAAGTGGAATAAAAATACTGGCAGAACTTTCAATATTATCAAGGAGAAGCTAACTACCGATCCAATCTTAGCTTTGTGGAGTTTTGACAAAGTTTTTGAAGTGGAGTAGGCATTGGAGCGGTGTTATCACAAAAAACATGGCCAGTAGTTTTTTTCAGTGAGAATTTGAACAGCACGCGACAGAAGTGGTTTACTTATGAGAAGGAGTTTTATGCGGCTACACGGGCACTAAAGCACTGGGAAAACTATCTTATTGATAGAGAGTTTGTTCTCTATGCTGGTCATCGGTCTTTATAATACCTCGGCAGCCAGAGAAGAATTAGTCAAGACATGCATGCGAGATACATCGCTTTTCTGAAAAAGTACTTTCCTTATCGACTTTGGCATAAGTTTGGAGTAGACTGTAAGATACAAATTAAAGTTACTGATGCTTTAAGACGACGAGTGGCATTGATGACAATGCTCAGGCTTGCCATCATTGGCTTTGATTGTTTGAAAAATAATTACAAGAATGACGAGGATCTTGGAGAAATATAGGGAAAATGCCAGCTATTAAGCAAGTTGGTGATTTCCACTTCCATATCTATGAAGGGTTCCTTATGAAAGTAACAAGCTTAGCTTCCTTGCACCTCCTTAGAAGGTTATTAGAGATTTAATTTACATGGCGAAAGCTTAGCTGGACACCTGAAAAGAGACAAGACAACTGTTGTAGTAAAGAAATGTATTCACTGCTACAAATTTGGGTTTAAGCGATCACGAAAAGTCGACCAAAGTTGATTACTTATTGGCCAAAAAGCGATCAAACAGGCTTGGTCAATATTAAGATGGTTCCTTTATCTTTAGGGATTAGCGACCAACTTTGGTCTCTCAAGTAAAAGGACCAAATTTTCTGGGTAAAGAAAATACCGACCAACTTTGGTCGCTACAATATTTTAATATTATAATTTTGGCGACCGAAGTTGATCTCCACCTTTAAATTACATTTTATTTTTATTTATTATTAATCATAAAAAAGCGACCAACTTTGGTCTGTAAAGAAAATATTATATTTTAAAATATGAAAAATAGAGATCAAAGTTGGTCGCTTTACTATAATTTTTTTTTAAAAAATAAGCGACCAAAGTTGGTCGATAAATTTAAGAATTAATTTTTTTTAATTATAAGCGACCAACTTTGGTCGCTATATTTCCTGGAATTGTTATTTTTTTAATGGAATAGCGACCAAAGTTGGTCGCTTTTTGAGAAACCTGGGTTAATAGCGACCAACTCTGGTCGCTATTTACCAGAAAATTATTTCTTTTATGGGAAAAGCGACCAACTAGGGACCAAAGTTAGTCGCTTTTCTTTGGTATATTTTTGGCAGAAACTGCCTGTTTTGGCAGCTACACCACCTGCTAGCTTACCAAAATTCCTAAACAGACATTTTATGCCAACAACAGCAACAACAATAAATAACAACAACAATAGTAAAAAGCAACAACAACAACAATAAAAAACAAAAACAACAATAAACAACAACAACAATAACACAACAACAACAACAACAACATCACCACAATAACAACATTATAACCAACAAAGTATAATATTCAATAGAACTTTATACTTTAAGCGAACCAAACTAAGTTAACTGTTATTACAAAACCATTTGAAAATCGATTGTATTTGTCTAGTTCAAAGTGTATCAAAGTCAAGAATTGTTCTGTACATCATTATCATCACCGTCCGATAAACTTTCATCACCAAGACGGTATCCAGAAGGGTGTATTTGTCGAGAATAGGAAGAACGGTCATGAGGAGGACGAGAGGAACGAGCACGGGGAAGGTGATCATCTAGCGATGACTCACAAGATCGGGGAATCGGAAAACTGCCAGAAGCTAGGAGATTTTTGATTTGCTCTTGCAGCAAATGTACTGAGTATCTCTAAGCTTTTCTCTTTCCTTGGCGGTTTCTAGCTCGGATGTGAGCTTTGCCACAATCTCTCGCATAGAGGAGAGGCTCTCCCCATCAAGTTACTCGGCGTGCGAGGAAGTCCCTATTCCTTGCATTCAACATTTATAGCGATGGAATTTCTTATTAGGAAGCCCGTATACCTTCCCCCATTTTGGACCGCCAGCAGCATGCGTCCACATTCTTTCAGCATCCTCATTCGGTAGTTGGATTGGCTCGCCCGACGCATTAGGTGGCTGACTGCGTATGAATTGCTCCACTTCAACTGTGAAGCGGCCCTATAAGAAAAATACATTGAATTAGTATTTCAAAATTTATATAAAAGTAAATCAAAATTCTTAATGAAAAGTGAAAACTTACATGTACAGTCGAGGCTCGGCCCTCGACCCACCTTTCTTGATATGTCTCTTTCTTCTTCTTTACAATATGAGTCTCCTTGAATAGCTCATCTTGATTTATCGGATGTCCGAACTTCTTTTCTTGAAAACTCATACATTTTAGTTAATAAACAGAATAGATATCCTTTGAAAATTAAAATAAATTAAACAATTACACACCATTCTTCTTTTTATCGTCCCTAGGCTGATCGCACCTCCATTGTGCAAGCATCTTCTCTTCTTATATGCACGAGCTTTCTTTCCTTTTTCGCTCTTCTTTAAGAACTCTGTGATAAGCCATTGCCTTTGCGAATCCTTCCATAAATTCTGAAGCAACCAGCCAGGCTTCCGGTTTAAGTTTCTAGCTTTGGAGAAACAATGGGACAACCGCTTTCGAGCTTTGAGATAAAAATTTCCAGCCACATCCGCGTTATAGCGGTGTTCCCATAAACACTTGTTATGTATTTCAAAAGTTAAGTATTCTATGGAAATATGCATGGTAAGGATATTATGTGATTGGTTGGCTTTTGGAAAAACTCTGGGCACGTTCGAGGACTACGTACGTTTAAGTGAGGGAGGATGTAACGACCCAGCTGGTCATTTTGAGCTTTTGCAATTTGATCACCAGTTCTCAGGCATGATTTGGCTCGTGGTGTACTTTGACTTATGTAAATCATTGATTTTGGTTTCAAGTTAATCAAAATGAATTTGGAAGAACAATTCTCGGTTTAAGCTTAACATTTGAAAGGTTTGACCAAGATTTGAATTTTTTATATATGATCTCGGATCAAAATTTTTATGATTTGGTTAGCTCTATTAGGTTATTTGGGACTTAGGAGCGTTATCGAAATGCATTTTGGAAGTCTGTGGAAGATTTAGGCTTGAATTGGCGAAATTGAGATTTCGGCATTTTTGGTTGATGGGCGAGATTTTGAAATAGGGGTCGGAGTAGAACTCCAGAAGTTTTAATAGATCCGATGTATCATTTATGACATGTGTGCAAAATTTCAGATCATTCAGACATTGTTTGGTTGGGTTTTTATCATAAATAGAATTTGGAAGTTCTTAAAATTCTTAAGCTTGAATCCGATGCAAATTTGGTGTTTTAATGTTATTGAGTATTCTGAAGGTTGGAACAAGTTTGAATAATGATATGGGATATGTTGGCGTGTTTGGTTGAGGTCTCGAGGGCCTAGGGTGTGTTTCGGGGTGGTTTCTAATCATTTCGGACTGTTTTAAAATAGCTGAAACTGGTATCTAGTATTGTTCTTCGCATCCGTGAGGGTCCCGTCGTGTTCGCAAAAAAGGATTTGGTTTCTGGGATTTTGTTCTTCGCGTTCGCGAAGAAGAAAAATTTCTGTTGCGCAAGTCTTAATTAAGAAGTCGTATCTCTCAATCTACAATGAATTTTGAGATGATTCAAAAACAAAAGTTGTAGTTCTTTGAATCTAGTTTCCAGAAATATATTATAACAATTATTTGGACATTTGTAGAAAAATTTATGGCTATTATACTAGAGGCTATTCGAGAAGAGTGTGGAAAATGATTTTTGGAGATTTTGTTCTTCACGAACGTGAGAGGGGGATCGCGAACGCGAAGAACAAATCCCTAGGCAGTAGAATAAATCCAAAACTCATTTCACTCTTCTATTTTTGGACTAAGGGAACTCGGGTGAGGCGATTTTTCGAGAGATTTTCAAGAAAAACATCAGGGTAAGTGTTCTTAACTCAGTTTGGTTAGATTACCCGAATCCATTTTTATTTTTAATAGTAATTGGTGATTTTAAGTTGGAAAAGTTGGAAAACCCTCTTGGATATATTTGAGGATTTGAGGGTCGAAATATTATCGGAAATTAGTAATTTTGGTATGGTTAGACTCATGCTTGAATGTGTTGTCGGATTTTATGAGTTTCGTCAGATTTCAAGATTTAGGCCCCACGGGCAATTTTGAGTTAAATTTGTTATTTTGTTAGAAAATTAGTATTTTCATATGTAATTAATTCCTATAATTAGTATTGACCGAATTGAATTTACTATGGCTAGATTCGATGCACGTGGGGGCTGATTTGAGGGGCAAAGGCGTCGCGAGCTAGAAATTTAGCCGGATCGAGGTGAGTAATAATTATAAATGATATCCTGAGGGTTTAAAACCCCGCATGTGCAAATCGTAGTGCTATATTGAGGTGATACACGCGCATGATGATGAGCGTGGGATCATTTACTATTGGAGAATATGACTTGGTCCATCCCGATTGATGTTTTTGCCGCGTATTTGATTGAAACTTATGTGTTATCATCATTATTTGGACCGATTGCCATGATTGGGCTTCGTGCCAACTATATGAACCCTTCGGGATTTTTATCACTATTTCCTCACTGTTTGACTTACTACTTGAACTTAGTCGTACCGTTTTCTACTGTTTTACAACTCAACCACTTTTACTCAGTTATAAAACTAGAATGATATATTAAATGATGTTTTAGGCTGAGAACTACTATTTTACTAATGACCGAAGAGCTTATATGATTTCTGGACTGAGTATGGCCGAGGGCCTAGATTTGATGCCACGAGATGGCTTTGATATTGCGCTTGGGCCGTAAGGGGCCCCTCCCGGAGTCTGCACAACCCCACTGAGTATCGTTGATAAGATATATGAATCGGGCTGCACGTTGCGACTCTATATGGATCGGGTTGCACACCGCGACGATATATGGATCGGGCTGCACGCCGCGATGACATATGGATCGGGTTGCACCCTGTAGCGATGCTGGTGTTGTTCTATGTGTTTCATTTGTCTGCCATTATCTATTGGTTGGGCTACTTCATATGATACCTACCTGATTGTCTGGCATTATCTGTTAATTGAGTGTTTGTGCCCGAGGGGTGGAATTTTGTGCTTATCTGCACTATGTGTTTTGCATTCATTTGCATAATAGTTGAAAAAGTCATTTCCAAAAGAGGTTTAAACTGAGCTAAGATGGTTTCTAAAGATTTCACAGCTTCACTGCTTTCCTCAAAGAGTTTTACACTGCTCTATAAGCATGATGGTTTGTCTTATGTGATTCTAACTACTCAGTTATTATTTACCTTTATTACTCACTGAGTTGGAGTAATCACTTTACACCCTGCACTTTATGTGCAGATGCAGGTATTTGTTCCCCCGGTAGAGGTTTTCAGCTGATCGGAGGCTAAGCTATCGGAGTTTAGCGAGGTGACTGCCAGCGCTCGCAGCACCGCATTTCATCCTTTTGTTTATCAGTTCTATTTTGTTTACTTCAGGCTTTGTAGTTGTATTTATACTCTAATAGATGCCCTAGACTTATAACACCCCGATTTGGGTTGTTTTTGGGTTGTATTCCGCACTTAATAAAGAAATCTTTTGCTTAAACTGTATTATTTAATTATGCTAATACTGTTTACAAATATTAACTATTTTGAAAAGGCAAAATGGGTTGGTTGGCTAGCCTTGTCTTCACGAGAGACGCCATCACGATCAGGTCGGGGTTTGGGTCGCAACAAGTTAGTATCAGAGCCTAGTTTACTAGGTCTCACGATTCATTAGCAAGTTTAGTAGAGTCTCGCGAATTGGTACGGAGACATTTGTATTTATTCTCGAGAGGCTGTAGAACCTTTTGGAAAACTTCACATTCTTGAATCTTATCGTGCATCCTTGATTTAGCTTAAAAGGTAACTCTTGAAATTCCTTCCACGCATTCGCATACGCGCATGAGTGCTCAGTATCATATGTGCCTTAATGTCTTGTGATTCCCTGATCGAGCCGTGAGATGTGAACTCTGTGAATTTGATGTTGGGCCAGCCTAGAGGACTTGGGGACGGATCTTTGCCTATGGCTTGAGCACCGAGGTGGTGATTGTGTGGGTAAGTGTTTTGAAATTATATGTTCGATATTGTCCTATTAGTGGGAGTGACGGCTAGATAGATATGTGACAAGTATGTTAGTACTGCGAGTTATATTCATATGATTTGGAAAACGACGAGAAAGGTCTGCTAGAGGATAGAAGAACTATTAGGTGCTTGAATTCCATCATGATTCGAGGTATAGGCCTGAGTTATGGGCGTGTAAAGAATCTTTTCATGTTTCCTAGTTGGGAGTGAAGTAAATTATGAGTTCAGACTCAGGAAGGCTAAGTGAATGCGTAATGTTTGCAACGGTGGAAGGTATACAGAAATGTTAGTTGAAGGTAAAGCAGGTGGGTTATATCCTGTGAAGTGTTCTGAAGTGATGTGATCCTTATTTTTCTGTTAGAAGATCTCATTTACAAGTAAAAAATATGTGTTGAAGTTTAAATTTGTGTCACTTATGAGAGTGGGCTTGACTGTTGCGAGGATGAATGCAAGATTTGCAGAAGATTTAAAGTACTAGATGGTATGTGTTTCACGAGCTTATGAAGGATTGAGTTTACTCTCACTATGGTATTATGGCAGCAGTAGGTTATATATGTTATGAGTTATTGTGTGTTTTGGTCTAAATCTTCGAGCCAAGTGGGGGAGGCTGCTATTGATTGGGCGATTGTACGTTTATGTGCTATGTTAGTTCTAGTTTGAGGCATACTGGTGAATCAGTTATGCTTATGGAGATTGAGACCAAGGATGCCTCGAGTAAAGGAAAATTTTGACAAAGTTTATATCATGCTTCATAGGTGTAAGAGAATCTAAAAATGTCTTGAGTCATTGTTGGTAAAAGATGCTCGGTGCATAGAGCAGGAAGTTGCTTGGTTGTATTGGGATGAGGTTCTATTCTGCAGTGTCTGAAGTGCTAATGAGGCACAGGTTGTTCGGTTCTTTTGATCGAGCTAATTGCGGTTTGAGTAGAGTGGATAACTTACGAGAATAGTTCTAATGTGTTCAAGATTCTACATATAACAATTGGGTATTTTATAGTTGCATATGTGGTTAGAAACTGAGTTTTCATCGGAAGATGTCAAGACTTGTGATATTTTCTATAAATTGTGGGATTCTATGTATCAGTATCAAGAAGATAAAAGCAATGGATTTAGATTCGTATGAAGTTACTTCAGAGTAAAGCATTTTGAAGGTGGTGCTTTTAGGAGTATTTAAGAGAGTATTCAACAACTTATGAGTCTTAGACGGTGTGGTTTTGTGCTTGGGTCTCTTGTGGTAAGTCTAGATTGAGAAAATGTGATGTTATAACAAGAAGGAGTATGAAGTTGAAGGTAAGTCAGAAGGGGAGTTGGATAGATGAGATAGCTTGGTAGTGGCTCGGATCGGTATGGTGAGGATATGGTTAGTTCTTTGGATGCCTATGGGGTAAGTAGTCTATATAGGTGTTTAGTGACAATGCTCTTGGCTTTTAGTAGTCTGCATAGCTTGGTTAAGTTAGAAGGATCCAGTCCTGACAGTTTAGTTTGTGCAAATGAAATACAGAGAGTTCTTGATGGCTTTCTGCCACAGTTAGAGATGTATATTTTCTATGAGCATGAGGAGCATGTGATGTATAGTGTTATTCTTCTAGATGGGATCAATGGGAAGTTCTTGGTTAGTTGAGTACATAGTTTCTTGGCAGCACGGAAGAATCTTAGAGTGTCTCTCGTGGAATAATTATGCACTAGAAGTGAGTTATATATGCGAGTGGCGGAATTGGGATCAGGTATGGTGATTTGTGTGCTATATGGAGTTGGAGACCGGAGTTCTCATGTTCAGTCAATATTGTGGTTGTGGGTCGCGTGTATCGGCACTGTCTAGTAACTATTAGGGTCTGAAGACCTGAACGGATCTTTTGTGCTTAGCATGTTAGATTTGGAAGTGATATTGAGTTTAGACTGGTTGTCTATATGTTGTGTCATTCTGGACTATTGCGCCAAGGCGACGCTGTTGGTCATGCCAGAAATGCCGCTGATTGAGTGGCGAGGTGCGGCGGATTATGTCCTAATAGAGTGGTTTTATATTTCGAAGACATAGAGGATGGCTGGGAAGGATTGCCTTTTTTATTTGGGCCTTCGTGATGGATGTCAGTGCGAAGGATTCTACCATTGATTCAGTTTCGGTGGAGAGGGATTTTTCGGATGTGTTTCTTGTGGCCAGGCATGTCGCCGGGCAAGGTCATTTATTTTGGTATTGATTTGATGTCGAGCACCGTATCGTATGGCACTGATAAATTTATAGGAGTGGAAGGAGCAGCTTTATGTTTCCTTGATAAGGAGTTTGTTGGCAGGCTAATGTGGTCTATCTTGAGTCAGCTTGGTTGGCCCCGAATTGTATTGTTGAGGGATGTGTTTATTCGATTGTTACTGAGCTTATTAATAATCTGTAGAGGTCTATATGTCATCTTTCTGTGTTTTGAGACGTTATGATTTGTTAGTTATGGGAACATATGGTGTGGTTCATTTGGGGTCTCATAGTGGAAGTCGAGCGGGAAGAGTAATTGGGTGTTGTTCGTTGAATGGCATATCGGTTATGTCCTATCGGGTTGCGTGGTATATGTTATTTGTTTCACCATGGGTTTAATGATTTGCCTTGGTTCCAGAAATTAAATTGGGCGTAGTTGTCGATTTCGAGCATCGTGACTTGAGGTGTTCCATGTAGAGCAGTGTTTGGATAGGATCGTACATTGCAGCGAAGCTATATGGAGATATGACCTTGAGGGTAGAATTCGTGTATTCTATTTTTATGATATGAGACGGGTTCTCAGCCTTATATTGTGATGGTTCTGGTGAGCTTGAGGAAAACTCTTTCACTAGAGTCATTTTTATGATTTGAGTATGTTCAGATTGTTGCTTATTGGTGCGCATATTATGCCAATTGTGAATTAGACATGTATTGATGTGTCATGTCACCACAGTAGTGTGTTGGATCAGAAGAGATCGTTGGGATCATTAATGAATACGAATGGATTCGATTTGAGCATGTTGGAAGGATAATATCGAGGAAAGGCTCGAAAAATTGCTATGGTAATTGCCAAGGAGAAGTGGCTTCATGAATGGTTGATCTGAGAAATGGTTATGGCTTACTGCATATTTTAGTTATCATTGGAACTACATATAAGAGTGTTGGAATGAAACTTTAGTTGAAGCTGCTGTGAATGGAAGTTATCGCTTCATGTGTTTGATTTATGTGGTATATCATATAATTACACCTGAGGTTGCATGCATGGGTTAGTACAACTAGTTCGGGCCTATTCAGAGTATAGGTGTGAGGTTTTTATCGTATTGATAGTTTCAGAAGTGGAAATGTGGTTCTATGGTTTATTGGCTAGATTGGATTGTGTAATTTCAGTTATAATGTGTTATCAAACCTATATAAGATAGGGTGACATGGAATCACCCCGGTATATGCATGGTAAGGATATTATGCGATTGGTTGGATTTTGGAACAACTCTGGGCACGTTCGAGGACGAATGTATTTTTAAGTGGGGGAGGATGTACTGACCCGGCGGGTCATTTTGAGCTTTTACATTTTGATCGGCAGTTCTCGGGCATGATTTGGCCCGTGGTGTATTATGAATTATGTAAACTATTGGTTTTGGTTTCAAGTTAATCAAAATGAATTTGGAAGAATAATTCTCAGTTTAAAGCTTAAAATTTGAAAGGTTTGATCAAGATTGACTTCTTTGTATATGATCTCGGATCAAAACATTTATGATTTGGTTAGCTGCGTTAGGTTATTTGGGACATAGAAGCGTGATTGAAATGCACTTTGGAAGTCTGTGGAAGGTTTACGATTGACTTGGTGAAATTGAGATTTCGGCATATTTTGGTTGATGGCGAGATTTTGATATAGGGGTTGGAATAGAACTCCGGAAGTTTCAGTAGATCTGTTGTATCATTTATGACGTGTGTGCTAAATTTTAGGTCATTCAGACGTGCTTTGGTTAGGGTTTTGATCAAAAATGGAATTTGGAAGTTCTTAAAATTCTTAGGCTTGAATCCGATGCAAATTTGGTGTTTTAATGTTATTTTGAGAGTTCTGAAGGTTGGAACAAGTTTGAATAATGATATAGGATATGTTGGCGTGTTTGGTTGAGGTCCCGAGGGCCTCGGGTGTGTTTCGGATCATTTCAGACTCTTTTGAAATAGCTGAAGCTGGTATTTGGTATTGTTCTTCGCGTCCATGAGGGTCCCCTCGCGCTCGCAGAAAAGGATTTGGTTTATGGGATTTTGTTTTTCGCGTTCGCGAAGACGAAGAAATTCTGTTTCGCAGGTCTTACTTCGGAAGCTCGTATCTCTTAATATTCAATGAATTTTGAGATGATTCAAAACAAAAAGTTGTAGCTCTTTGAATCTAGTTTCCAGAAACATATTATAATAGTTAATCGGACATTTGCAGTTAAAGTTATGGATATTATACTAGAGGTTATCCGAGAAGAGTTTGGAAAAGAATTTTTGGAAAATTTGTTCTTCACGAACGCGAGAGGGGGATCGTGAACGCGAAGAGAAAATCCCTAGGTAGCAGAATAAAGCCCAAACTCGTTTCCCTCCTCCATTTTTGGACCAAGGGATCTCGGGTGAGGCGATTTTTCGAGATATTTTCGAGAAAAACATCGGAGTACGTGTTCTTAACTCAATTTTGGTTAGATTACCCGAATCCATCGTTATTTTTAATATGTAATTGGTGATTTTACGTTGGAAAGTTTGAAAACCCTCTTGGATATATTTGAGGATTTGAGGGTCGAAATATTATCAAAAATTAGTAATTTTGGTATGGTTAGACTCGTGTTGAATGGTTGTCGGATTTTATGAGTTTCGTCGGATTTCGAGATGTGGACCAAGGGCAATTTTGAGTTAAATTTTGGATTTTGTTGGAAAATTAGTATTTTCATTTGTATTTAATTCCTATAATTAGTATTGACCGAATTGAATTAATTGTGACTAGATTCGACGCGCGTGGAGGCTGATTTGAGGGATAAAGGCGTCGCGAGCTAGAGATTTAGCCGGATCGAGGTGAGTAATGATTGTAAATGATATTCTGAGGGTTTGAAACCCCGCATGTGCACATCGTAGTGCTATAATGAGGTGATAGACGTGCCTGATGATGAGCGTGAGGTGGTTTACTATTGGGGATTGTGCCTTGGTCTATCCCGATTGATGCTTTTACCGCGTATTTGATTGAAACTTATGTGCTATCATCATTATTTGGACCGATTGCCATGATTGGGCTTCGTGCCAACTATTTGAACCCTTCGGGATTTTTATCACTATTTCCTCACTGTTTGACTTACTACTTGAACTCAGTCGTACCGTTTTCTATTGTTTTACAACTCAGCCACTTTTACCGGTTTTGAAACTAAAATGATATATTAAATGATGTTTTGGGCTAAGAACTACTATTTTACTAATGCCCGAAGAGCTTATGTGATTTCTGGACTGAGTATGGCCGAGGGCCAGGTGTGAGGATAATATGGTATCGGGTTGCGCGCTGCAGCTGTGTTATACTGATACTAATATGAGGTCGAGGGCCTAGATTTGTTTCCATAAGATGGCTTGATATTGCGCTTGTGTCGAAAGGGGCCGCTCCCGGAGTCTGCACACCCCCAGTGAGCACCGTCGACGAGATATATAGATCAAACTGCACGTCGCAACGATATATGGATCTGGCTGCATGCCTCAGCGGTGCTGGTGCCATATCTATATGTTTACTTTATTTCATTTGTCTACCATTATCTGTTGGTTGGGCTACTCATGTGATACCTACCTAATTATCTGGTATTATCTGTTAATCGAGTGTGTGTGCCTGAGGGATGGATTTCTGCGCTTATCTGCACTATACGTTTTGCATTCATTTGCATAATCATTGAATAAGTCATTTTCAAAAGAGGTTTAGAGTGAGCTAAGATGGTTTCTAAAGATTTCACAGCTTCACTTCTTTCCTCAAAGGGTTTTACACTGCTCTATACAGCATGATGGTATGTCTACGTGATTTCTTACTGCTCAGTTATTATTTACCTTTATTACTCGCTGAGTTGGAGTATTCACTTTACTCCCTGCACCTCGTGTGCAGATGGAGGTATTTGTTCCCCCGGCAGCAGGTTTTCAGCTGATCGGAGGCTAAGCTATCGGAGTTTAGCGAGGTGACTGCCAGCGTTCGCAGCACCGCATTTCATCCTTTTGTTTATCAGTTCCTTTTTTTTACTTCAGGCCTTGTAGTTGTATTTATACTCTAATAAATGCTCGTGACTTGTAACACCCTGGTTTGGACTGTGTTTGGATTATATTCCGCACTTAATAAAGAAATGTTTTGCTTAAACTGTGTTATTTAATTATGATAAAACTGTTTACAAATATTAACTATTTTTAAATGGTGAAATGTGTTGGTTGGCTGGCCTTTTCTTCACGAGAGGCGCCATCACGACCGGATCGGGGTTTGGGTCGTGACATCTGCACAGGAGGTGAAGGGAGCAAAGTGAGTACTCCAACTCAGTGAATAATAAAAGTAAATAATAGCTGAGCAGTAAGAAAATCACGTAAGGATAATCATCATGTTGTACATAAGCAGTATAAAACCCCTTGAGAAAAGCAAAGAAGCTGTGAAATTTTTAGAAGACATCTTAACCCAGTATAAACCTCTTTTGAAAATGGCTTTTTCAAACAGTTAGGCAATTTAATGCAAATAATTAGTGCAGATAGGCAAAGAAATCCGCCCCTCGGGGGCAACACTCACTCAACAGAAAATGCCAGAAAATCAGGTAAATGTCACATGAAATAGCACAATAACAGATAATGGCAGATAAATAAATAAGTAAATACATAGTACCGGTACCACTGCGGCGTGCAGCCCGATCCATATATCGCTGCGGCGTGCAGCTCGATCCATTTTTCGTCGATGGCGCTTACGGGTGTGCAGACTCCGGAGGGGCCCTTATGGCCCAAGCACAATATCAAGACATCTCGTGGCATAAAGTCTAGGCCCCCAGCCTCATATCAGTATAACACTGCTGCAGTGCGCAGCCCCATCCAAAAGTATCCTCACAACACAGGCCCTCAGCCTTACTTAGTCAAAATCACATAAGCCCATCGGGCAATAGTAAAACATGTTGTTAGGCCCAAAAATAGGATTAGAAATATCATTTCAAGTGTTAAAGCAAAATAAATTCGGCTGAGTTGTGAGAAAACATCAACAACCGTCACTGAAGGGGTTCGAATAATCGGCACGAAGCCCAAATATGGCATTCGGCCCAAATTGTGATGATAACAAATAAGTTTAAGTCAAATATGCGGTAAAATCATCAATCGGGACGGACCAAGTCACAATCCCCGGTAGTAAAAAACCCCGCGCTCATCATCCAGCGCGTGTCTCACCTCAATATAGCACTACGATGTGCAATCCGGGGTTCAAACCCTCAGAATATCATTTACAATCATTACTCACCTCGAACCAGAAAAATCTCTAGCTCGCGATGTCGTTACCTCTCAAATCGGCCTCCACGCACATCGAATCTATCCAAAATCAAAGTGAATACATCACAATATGCTAAGGGAACAAAACCAAAGCAAATATAATCAATAAGCGGGAATAAATCCCAAAATTACCAAAACCTAAGCCCCAGGCCCACTTCTCAAAACTCGGGAATTTTCACATCAACGGGTTCCTTATCCACCCACGAGTTCATACATACCAAAAGTACTAAAATCCGATATTAAATGGTCTGTCAAATCCCAATTTAAATTCCAATTTCTAAAGCCCTAGTTCCTAAATTTTAGGCTTAGTTTCCATGAATTTTTAGGTGGATTTCACAATAAAAATGAGTTTTTGGTTCATAAATCTTACCTCCAATCGATTGCCCTCGAACCCCTCTTCAATTTCCATCAAAAGCTCTCAAAAATTGCCAACAATGGAGTGAAAACGAGCTCCAACCCACGGATGAAATGTTTAAAGACCTTCTGCCCAACTTCTGGAATCCCTTATGCGCAAACGCGGTCAAAGACCAACATTCGTGATGCACAAATATTTCCTTGACCAAAATTATCCTTCGTGAATGCGTCTGCACACCCGCAAAAGCGAAGCTTTGGGCCTCTGAAAATACGCGAACATAAAGAGCAATGGCTTTGGAACCTTCACGCGCCAAGCATCACTATGCGAACGCGACCCATAACACGCGAACGCGAAGCACTACCACAAGGACCCTCCGCGAACACGAACACCGGACTAAAATGCGAAGCACAAACTCAGGGCCACCCAAACCCCTTCTACGCGAACGCGAGGGTCTTCTCGCAATCTCGAAGGCAAAAATCTGCCTACACCTGCAGCTGCATTTTCTGCAATTCTCCCAAGTTCAATACTTCCCGTTAACCATCCGAAATCACCCCGAGGCCCCCGGGACCTCAACCAAAAGAACAAACACATCCTAAAACATCATCCAAACTTGTTCCAATCCTCAAAACACATCAAACAACACAAAATGCATCAATTCACATTGAATTCAAGCCTAAGTTTTCAGAAAACTTCCGAAACACGCATTTGATCAAAACCCAACCAAATCACCTCTGAATGACCTGAAATTTTGCACACACATCCCAAATCATAACACAAAGCTACAACAACTATCGAAATTCCATTCTGAACCTCAGATCAAAATCTCACCTGCCAACCGGAAATCGTCAAAAAATTAACTTCGCCAATTCAAGCCTAATTCTACTCCGGACCTCCAAAATCACTTTCGATCACACTCCTAAGTCAAAATTATCTAACTGAGCTAAACAAGTCATAAAAATTCTGCTCTGAGCTCGTACACAAATAAGTCAATCCTTGGTCAAACCTTTCAAATTCAAGCTTTCAACTGAGACTGTTCCTTCAAATTCATTCCGATTTTCCTGAAACCAAAACCAATGATCTACATTAGTCATAATACATTACACGAGGCAAGAAAAGCCCGAGAACTGGCGATCAAAGTGCAAAAGCCCAAAAAAGATCGGTTGGGTCGTTACATCCTCTCCCACTTAAATACACGCTCGTCCTCGAACGTACCCAGAGTTTGTTCTAGGAGCCAATCACTAGGTGAATAACCTTACCATGAATATACCCGGGGGTGATCCAACGCCACCCTATCTCATATTGGTTTGATAACACATTGCAACAAAAATTACACAATCTAGTCTGGCCCATAAGCCGTAGCACCATATTTTCGCTTCTGAAACTATCAATACGATCAAAACCTCACACATATACTCTCAATAGGCCCAAACCAATCGAAATAGCCCATTCCTTCAACCTCAGGTGCAATTATATGATATACCTCATAACTCAAACACATGCAGTGATAACTTCCATTCACAACAGCTGCGTGCAACAACCAATGCCGGTAGAAAACCTCTTATTAGCTAAAGTATCATTCCAACACTTTTATATACTGCCAACGATAATGAGACACGTAATAAACCATTACCATTTCTCAGATCAACCATTCATGAAGCCATTTCTCCTCTAGCAATTACCATAGCAAATTTCTGAACCGAATCTCGATATGTATCCATCAAGCATGCTGAAATCGAATCTGTTTGTATTCATTAGAGACCCTAAAGACCTCATCCAATCCAACACAATTATTCTGGTGACATGACACACCAAGACAGGCTAAAGCCACAACTTGCATAGGCTGCGCACCAATAAGCAATAATCTGAACATACTCACATCACGAATTTGACTCAAACGAGAAGGTTGTACCCCAAGCCCACCAGTATCATAACAACACATGGATGCGAACCCGTATCGCATCATAGAAATAGAACACACGATTTCTAACCCGTAAGTTCATATCTCCACATAGCTTCGCCACAATGTGCGATCCAATCCCAACAATGCTCCACATGAAACACCCTAAGTCACTATGCTCGAAATTGACAACCACGCACAATTTGATGTCTGGAACCAAAGCAAATCATTACACCCACGATGAAAAAAGTAACATATACAATGCAGACCTGATAGGACATAACCGATACGCCATCCACCGAGCAATACCCAATTACTTTTCCCGCTCGACTTCCACTATGAATCTTAATAGAACCGCTCCATATGTGCTCATAACTAACAAATCATAATGCCTCGCAACATGACAAGCCACTCCTAGAATTCCCCAGATCACCAACAAGATCGATAACGATCCAATCAACCTATCCCTCAACAATACAATTCGGGGCCAACCAAGCCGACTCAAGCTAGAGCACGCATCCACTATGGCCTGCCAACAAACTCATCATCAAGGAAGCCCGAAGCTATTATTTCCACTATTACGGTGCAAGGCTCCAAATCAATATCGAAATCAACAACCTTGCCCGGCGACATGCCCGGCGACATGCCCGGCCATGAGAAACACATCCGATAAATCTTTCACCACCGAAACTGAATCAATATAAGGAGCCTCAACGCTGACACTCATCACAAGAGCCCAAATAAGAAAGACAATTCCTCCCTAGCCGTCTGCTAGGTCTACAAAAATATAAATATTCCCAATAGGACATAATCCGTCGAACATCACCACTCAACCTGTGGCATTTTCCAGCATAACTAACAGCGTCGTCTTATCACATAATCCTGAATAACACAACATGGAGACAACCGGTCTAAACTCAATATCACATCCAAAATCTAACATACTAAGCGACAAAAGATCTACTCAGGCCTTCAAATCCCAATAGTCGCTAAACAGTGCCGATGCACGCGATCTACCAACACAGCTTGAAAGCGAGAACTTCCAGTCTCCAACTCCATGTAGCATACAAGTCACCATACCTGATCTCAAATTTAGCCGTCCAAATACATATCACACCTCAGATGCCCAATCATTTCGCAAAGGATATTCTGAATTTCCCCTGTGCCCCAAGCAAACTCGAATATCAGCAGTCGATCTAATAAGAAAGCGTCACAGTACCACCAAAGTACTGTCAACTTAATCACATTGCCTTTTCTGAAACATATACCCTCGTAAAATCACTATGATTAGCAATACTATTCCCTTAATCATTCAAAGGTCATGTATCTAATCACCTAAAACTGGGCGGGCTGCATAGGAGTTTTATGAACTTCCTTTTAGAACTGAGGTGAGACCTCACACATGCAAATCTCAATACTTTTCAACAACCCGCATATACCAAACCATCCTAGGATAACATGAGAACTTCATTCCCCTTCTGAGCCACAGACATCTACATACTCAACTAGTCTAGAACTTCCCATTGGTCCCATCTAGAAGAAATATCACTATACATCCCATGTTTCGCATGCTCATAGAAGATATACGTCCACAAATCACGAAAAGAACCATCAAGAACTCTTCGAGTTCCCTTTGCACAAATCAGACCTGCCAGGACTGAATCCTTCTAACTCGACCAAGCTAAGCAAGCCATCAAAACCTAAGGGCATTGCTGCAAAATACCTGTAAGAACTCATCACCCCGAACACACACAAGGAGTTAATCATATCCTTACTATGCCGATCCGGTCTACTATCAAGCTGCTCTAGCTATCTAAATTTCCTTCTGATTTATCTTCAACTTGATATTCCCTCTTGCTGTAGCACCACAATTCCTCACCCCAGGCTCAGCACACGAGACCCAAGCATAAAATCGCACTGTCTGAGACTCATAAGTCGCTGAATACTCTCTTAAATACCCTTAAAAGCGCCACCTTCAAAATGCTTTACTCTGAAGTAACTTCCTACGATCTAGATCCATTACCTTTATCTTCTTGATATTGATACATAGAATCCCACAATTTATAGGAAATACCACAAGTCTTGACCTCTTCCAATGAAAACTCGATTTCTAAGCACATATGCAGCTTTAAAATACCCAATTGTTATATGTAAAATGTTGAACACATTAGAACCATTCTCACAAGTCATCCACTCTACTCAAACCGCAATTAGCCCAATCAAAAGAACCGAACAACTTGTGCCTCGCATTTCAGACACTACAGAATACAACCTCATCCCAATACAACCAAGCAACTTCCTGCTCTATGCACTGAGAATCTTTTACCAACAATGACTCAAGACATTCTGAAATTCTCTTACACCTATGAAGCATGACATAAACTCTGTCAAAATTCTCCTTTACCCGAGGCATCCTCGGTCTCAATCTCCATGAGCCAAAACTGATTCACCAGTATGCCTCAAACTGGAACTAATATAGCACCTAACCGTGCAATCAACTAACCAACAGACTCCCCCACTTGGCTCGAAACCATAGATCAAAATACACTCGATAACTCATAACACATATACCCTGTTGTCGCCATAATACCATAGTGAGATTAAACGCAATCCTTAAATAAGCTCGTGAAACACATACCATCTGGTACTGTAAATCTTCTGCAACTCTCGCATTCATCCTCGCAACAGTTAAGCCCACTCTCTTAAGAGGCCCAAATTTAAATTTCAACACATATTTTTCACTTGTAAATGAGATTTTCTAATAGACGACATAAGGATCATACCTCTTCAGAACACTCCATAGAAGATAATCCACCTGCTTCGCCTGAATATGACATTTTTTTATACCTACCACCATCATACACATTACACAGTCACTTAGTCTTCTTGAGTCTGAACTCATACTACAACATGAAATTTACTTCACTCCTACTAGAAGACACGAAAAGATTCTTCATGCGCCCATAACTTGGGGTCATACATCCAATCACAATGGAAATCAAGCACTTAATAGTTCTATCATCCAGCAGACCTTCCTTGTAATTTCCAAGTCATATAGATACATCTCACGGTACTAACATACTCGTCACGTGGCCATCTATCCATCACTTTCACCAATAGGGACAATACCGAACATATAAGTTCAGAACACTCACTCACATAGTCAGAACCTCGGTGCTCAAGTCATAGGCAAAGATCCGGCCTCAAGTCCTTCAGACTGGCCCAACATCTAACTCACAGAGATCACATCTCGACCCTCGATCGGGGAATCACAAACCATCATGGCACATGTGATACTGAGCGCTCATGCGTGCATGCGAACGCTGGAAGGAATTTCAAGAGTTACTTTTCAAGTCAAATCAAGGACGAACGACGAGAATTCAAAAATGTGAAGTTTTCCTAAAGGTTCTGCAGCCTCTCAAGGATAAATACAGACGTCTCTGTACCGATCCGCGAGTCTCTACTAAACCTGCTCATGACTCGTGAGACCTAGTAACCTAGGCTCTGATACCAACTTGTCACAACCCAAACCCCGCTCCGGCCGTGGTAGCGCCTCTCGTGAAGACAATGCCAGCTAGAGCATTACAGAACACCTCTTTTAAGCAGATAAACAGTTCATAAGAAATTTAAATATGATCTAATGACATTAATTAGTGAAAGTACAACCCAACACAGCCCAAACCGGGGTGTCAAAAGTCACGAGCATTTATGAATATATGAATAGAACTACAGAGTCTGGAATATACAAAATAGAACTGATAAATAAAAGAAGAAATGTGGTGTTGCGAACGCTACCAGTCACCTCAATAAACTCCAATAACTTAGCCTCCCATCAGCCTAAAACCCGTTATTAGGTAAACAAATACCTGCATCTGCACACGAGGTGCAGGGAGTAAAGTGAGTACTCCAACAGAGTGAGTAATAAAGGTAAATAATAGTTGAGCAGTAAGAAAATCACGTAAGCCAAATCATCATGTTGTACTGAAGTAGTATAAAACACTTTGAGAAAAGCAAAGAAGCTGTGAAATCTGTAGAAGACATCTTAACCTAGTTTAAACCTCTTTTGAAAATGACTTTTTCAAACAGTTATGCAATTGAATGCAAACAATTAGTGTAGATAAGCGCATAAATTCGCCCCTCGGGCGCAACACTCACTCAACAGAAAATGCAAGGCAATCAGGTAGATATCACATAAAATAGCACAACAATAGATAATGGCAGACAAATAAATAAGTAAACACATAAAAATAGTACCGGTACCGCTGCGACATGCAGGCTGATCTATATATCGTTGCGGCATGTATCCTGATCAATTTATCGTCGACGTCGCTAACTAGGGACGTACAGACTCCGGGAGGGGCCCCCTATGGCCCAAGCGCAATATCAAGCCATCTCGTGGCATAAATTCCAGGCCCTCGGCCTCATATTAGTATCAGTATAACACTGTTGCGGCGTGCACCCCAATCCAAAAGTATCCTCGCAACATAAGCCCCTGGCCTTACTTAGTCAAAATCACATAAGTCCCTCGAGCAACAGTAAAACATGATGCTCAGCCCAAAAATAGTATTGGAAATATCATTTCAAGTGTTAAAGCAAAATAAACTGGGATGAGTTGTGAGAAAACATCAACAACCCTCCCTGAAGGGGTTCGAATAATCGGCACGAAGCCCAAATATGACATTCAACCCAAATTATGATAATAACAAATAAGTTTCAGTAAAATATGCGGTAAAGTCATCAATCGGGACGTACCAAGTCACAATCCCCAGTAGTAAAAGACCCCACGCTCATCATCCAGCGCGTGCCTCACCTCAATATAGCACTATGATGTGAAATCCAGGGTTTCAAACACTTAGAATATCATTTACAATCATTCACCTCGAACCAGAAAAATCTCTAGCTCGTGACGCCTTTGCCTCTCAAAGCGGCCTCCACGCACGTCAAATCTATCCAAAATCAGAGTGAATACATCACAATATGCTAAGGGAAAAAAACCAAAGCGAAAATAATCAATAAACGGGCATAAATCCCAAAATTACAAAAACCCTAGACCTAGGCCCACTTCTTGAAACAAAGGAATTTTCACATCAACGGGTTCCTTATCCACCCACTAGTTCATACATACCAAAAGTCCTAATATCCAACCTCAAATAGTCCGTTAAATCCCAATTTAAAAGTCCAATTTCTCAAGCCCTAGTTCCTCAATTTTAGGCTTAGTTTCCATGAATTTTTAGGTGGATTTCACAATAAAAACGAGTTTCAGGTTCATAAATCTTACCTCCAATATAATTGCCCTCGAACCCCTCTTCAATTTCCTTCAAAAGCTCTCAAAAATTGCTAACAATGGAGTGAAAATGAGCTCTAACCCGCGGATGAAATGTTTAAAGACCTTCTGCCCAGCTTCCGGAATCCCTTCTATGCGAACGCGGTCAAACACCCCCATTCATGATACACAAATATATCCTTGACCAAAATTACCCTTCTCGAATGCGTCTGCACACCCGCGAACACGATGCTTTGGGCCTCTGAACCTATGCGAACACGAAGAGCAATGACTCTGGAACCTTCATGTGCCAAACATTACTATGCGAATGCGACCCATAACATGCGAACGTGAAGCAAAACCACAAGGACCCTCCACGAACGCAAAATACCAGACGCGAACGTGAAGCACAAAATCAGGGCCACCCAAACTCCTTCTACACGAATGCGAGGTCCTTCTCGCGATCGTGAAGGCAAAAATCGGCCTGCACCTGCTACTGTATTTTATGCAATTCTCCAAAGTTCAAAACTTCACATTAACTATCCGATCTCACCTCGAGGCCCCCAAGACCTCAACCAAAAGCATTAACACATCCTAAAACATCATCCAAACTTGTTCCAATCATTAAAACACCTCAAACAATACCAAAACCATCAATTCACATCGAATTCAAGCCTAAGTTTTTCAAAAACTTTCGAAATACGCATTTGATAAAAAACTCAACCAATTGACCTCCGAATGACCTAAAATTTTGTACACACATCCCAAATTACATAACGAAGCTACCGCAACTCTCAAAATTCCATTCTGACCCTCATATCAAAATCTCAACCGCCAACCAGAAATCATCAAAATACTAACTTTGCCAATTCAAACATAATTCTACTCCGTCCTCCAAAATCACTTCCGATCACACTCCTAAGTCACAAATCATCGAACGGAGCTAAATAAATTATAAAAATTCTAATCCGAGCTCATATAAAAATAAGTCAACCCTTGGTCAAACCTTTCAAATTCAAGCTTTCAACTGAGACTGTTCCTTCAAATTCATTCCGATTTTCCTAAAACCAAGACAAATGATCTACATTAGTCATAATACATTACACGGGATAAGTCATGCCCGAGAACTGGCGATCAAAGTGCAAAAGCCCAAAACGAGCAGTCGGATCGTTACATACACTTAGTATATATATATATATATATATATATATATATATAATAAATACAAAATTTATCTTTAATTTTGGCTAATATTGACATGAAAGAGACCAAGTTTGGTCGCTAACTACCCAGGAATTAACATTAGCGACCAAAGTTGGTCTCTAAATTTAAACCAGATTTATTTTGTATTTTATATAATATATAAAATAATAATATAATTATTAAACGTTAGAACTGGGTCCCAAATTATCGACCAAAGTTGGTCTCAATATGAAAAATGACCAACGTTGGTCGCTAATTTAGAATTATATTTATTTATATTTTATATATTTTTTAAACAATAATATAATTAATAAAATTTTATAATTGGGTCCCAGTTTTGCGACCAAAGTTGGTCTCTATCTGCTTCCCCTTTAGGAAGCGACCAACTTTCGTCGCTATTTTTAAATTATATTTATATATATTTTACAATTTTTTAAATTAAAAATATAATTAATAAAATTGTATAAGTGGATCCCATTTGTGCGACCAATGTTGATCGTTAATTTGAGTATTTCTTTGACCCAGCAAGTCTGACCAGTCCGGTCAATATTTTAACCAAATTAGCGACCAAGTGATGACTAACCTTGTTTGCTAGTGTATTTAGAATAATTATTTAGTTATTTTTTCCATCTTGACGATCAACATTGATCGCTTTTTTGATAGAATAACGTTGGTCGCCATTTTTTAATCGCTTTTTTCGGAATTCTAGTAGTGATTATTGGCCTCAATTAAAGTTAGATTTCTGTAAATTGGTAAAAATATATATGTTATATATGTCATACCACAAAAGATCAAACTCAAAATATTCTTTTATTAGTCCCTAGGCATGTTTGTGAGGATTTAACCATGTACTTTGTACTTGGATTACCCCTGACGCAGTGAGGTATGGATTCTATTTTGTTGTGGTGGATAATTTCTCGAAATTGTCCTATTCTTTTCCTTACAAAAAGACCATAGATGTTTTAATAGTCACTAGGTTATTTTTTGAAGAGATTGTCTGCCTGCATGGAATCTCTAAGTCGTTCACTTCTCATGGGAATACCCAAATTTTGAATTATTTCTGGATCTCCCTATGGATAATATTTGACACATCAATAAAGTTTATCAGTACTGCTCACCCACAGATAGATGGTCATATCAAAGTTCTTAATCGAACTTTGGGCAACTGATTCACAACATATGTGGAGATAAGTCTAAATAATGAAATTTTGTATTATTCGAAGATGAGTTTGCCTACAAAAGGAAATGTTCACATTGCAACTGGGAGGTCAGTATTTTCTATTGTTTATGTCCAATGCCCACATTATGTCTTAGACTTGCTTAAACTTCCACGGGTTCCAGGATTGAGCATAATTTCAACTCACATGGCCAAACAAGTACATGATATTCAAGTAGAAGTCGAGCAAAAATTTAAAGAGACCAATTCTAAGTACAAGGTAGCTGTTGATAAACACTATCGGATACTGGCCTTTGAAAAAGGAGATCATATTATGGTACTTTTGTGAAAGAAAATGTTTCTAGTTGACACACATAACAAGCTGCAACCGAAGAAGTATAGTCTTTATCACATCCTAAAGAAAATCAATGATAACACCTATGAGTCGATTTACCGGACGCGCTGAAAAGTTTCAAGACTTTTAATATAACTGACCTTTGAGGACGAGTTCTTTTCCTAAGAAGTGAAAAATTGATACAGAAAATTAGGCAGAGAATCAAATCCAATAATTTAGAGAATTTCGAGTTGAGATTTGATGCTTTACAATGGGTTCTTGATAGCATCCTAGGAAGCCCAACTCTATTCAAGGATAAGGATGAAGCATTGGAATTTCAAGGAGGACTTTTAACAAGATCTCAAGCTAAAAAGTTGCAAAACAAGGTCATTAGACTTCAAGTGCGAACAAAAAATTGTTAACTGGGCGGAAGAGCTCAAGGTTATGAATTGGCTAGGTGTTACAATTGTTTTATGGCCCAAATTTTATGTCCAAAAAGATGATGATTTGGACCCCAAGAGACATACTTTGAAATTTGACCTAATCAGTCTACTTTTGGACCATTTGGCACCTAATATATGTCTAAACTTGTAGGCCAATAAGTCCTACATGAAGCCACATTTTATAGCATAAAAAGAGTTACTTGCTTCCTAAGAAGGCTTCAATAGGTGTCCTAGAAGTTGAATGCAAGTTGCCTTCAAGAATTGAAAATATTATTCAAGATTGATTTGGCACTTTCAAGATCCTATCCTAGATTGGTTTTAACATATTTCCATATTTTTACTAGATTTATTATTTTCCTAAGTAGTTAAGGTCACATTTTCCTTTTTCTAAAACTGGCGGAGTTACTTTTCAAGATTGACTTGATTTTTGTTTCCTAGTATTTTTCCTATTCATAAGGTAGTTGGATTTGTTATCCAAAGTAGCTTAGGACTTTATTTTATTATTTTCTAGTCTCAATTTCGTGACCCCTTACCTATATAAATTGGTGTTTTCTTTGTTTTTAGAATTAGATTATTACAAACTATTATCAATAAATATCGTGAGATTTTTTTTGCTGTCTTGTGTGTGGCCACTCTTGGATTTATTCTTCAACATTCAAGACTCAACTCAAGGTGGTAAGATGAATTTCTCGAAATCTTAGATCACTTCTAGGTATTCAAGACAGGTGATAGTTTTAGGCTTATTGTTGTTCTTGATATTCTAAAGGGTCGTGTTTCACAATCTTTCTCTTATTTTTAATTCTCTATCAAAGACGATTAGTTCTTCGTTAGCTAATTAGTGTTGTTAGGATTCAACTTCAAGAATAGACTTCTTGAAAATTCAATCTATCTTTAATTTTTGTTTTATTTTACATTTATCTACTTTATTTTAGCTTCAGCGAGTTTTTTATTTATCTTTAATAATTCTTGGGCCCCTATTGCGTTGTTATCAAGTAGTATTAGAGCATAGACTAATCAAGTTTTCAATCTTGATAGTCTTGGGAGGTTGTTGAGTAAAACAAATAAACAAAAAATTGCTCATTATTGTTTTTAGAATTAAAGTATTATTTAGTTTTCAAGTCAAGAAAAGAAGCAAGAAAAGGGGATCCTAATTCTTGAAGATTAAGGTAAATTAATTCCTTATTCTTGTGGAGTTTGGGTTTGTTTGATTCTTTCTCTTTTTTTCCTACTAACCAATTCCTATTCTTTTTAGGTTTGGTCCTTTACTTTTCATTTCTTTTTCTAATTCCATATTCTTATTACTAAGGGTTTTGAGTAGTAAATTTTATTAATAAATCTAAAGATTAACTACCAATAGTTGCTTTGCATGGAAAAAACAAGAGATGTGTGAGCTTTAGACGGAAAAATCCAAATTTCAGAGATATATATTACTTTTAATTATTTTGTTAAGATGTCCCGTACATGTAGTGATGATGAACTAAAGGCTCTTTAAGAAGCTGAAATGTCACGACCCTAAATCCGTGTTGGTCGTGGTGGCGCCTATCGTGAAACAAGGCCGACCGACACAAACCCCCAATTCATTTAAATAGTTATAATAATTCAATTTAAGTCATTAACATACTAATAATCCCAACATAAAAGTGAAATAGAATAATTTGCTAAAATAACACAACCCGACATCGGGGTATCACCAGTCATGAGCATCTAAACATCTATCTAAGAGTATGAAAATGACTACATAGTCTACTACATAACTAATACAAAGGAAAAAAATAAGAGGGAGAAGCACTGGGTTGCGAACGCCGAGCAGCTATCTAGTGAACTCTGAATCGCTTGTTGGAAACAATCAGCACTCGCTAGCAGGACCCGAGGCTCCTGAATATGCACACAAGGTGCAAGGAGTAATGTGAGTATGCCAACTTAGTGAGTAAATAAATGTAAAGGCAGCAGAGCAATAAGAAAAGACGTAAAACACAACCAAATGCTATAAAGAGTCAGTGTAAAACCAATACAATGCAATAAAATAGTGAAATCTTATAAAAACACCTTAGTTCAGTATAAGCTTCATTAAAACATCTCTTAACAGTTGAACGAGTGAATGAAAAGCAATGAGAAAAGATAAACACAAAAAACCCAGCCCCTCGAGCAAAGTACCAACAGAATCGGCCTCTCGGTCTATATCACATCTTACACTGAGTACCCGCGCTCACTGGGGATGTACAGACTCCGGGAGGGGCCCCTTATGGCCTAATTGTAATATCAAGTCATCTCATGGAATAATCAAACAGGCTTTCGGCCTTATATCAAGCCACCTTGTGGCGTACAATTAGCCATCGGCCTCATAATCATGAATCAGCATAATATCATTGCGGCGCGTAGCCCGATCCCAAACTAACCTCACAACACAAGCCATCGGCCCTACTCGGTCAAAATTTTTTGAAAGGCACTCAGGTATTATATGATACTCAACTCAAAATATCATTTAAGATGTCAAAACAAAATAAACATGGTTGAGTTATGAAAAAAAGTGAAATATAGCATGACTGAGTATAAGTTTAAAGTCAAAACAGTGAAGAATAGTAGTGAAAATCCCCAAAGGGTCCAAAGTAGTTGGCACGAGGCCCAAATATGGTATTCATCCCAAAATATGATGATGGCAAATAGTTTTCAATCAAATACGCAGTAAAGCAGTCATTCGGGACGGACTAAGTCACAGTTCCCAACAGTGCACGATCCCACGCTCGTCGTCTAGCCCTCAACTCACATCGAATCCATCCAAAATCAGAATCATGACGTCAAAATATGTAAAGGATACGAAACCCATGCGACAATAATCAAATTATAACATAAATCCTGAAATTAACCAAAACTCGATCCCCGTGCACACGTCTCAGAATCCAATAAAAATTACATCAATAAACTAACCTTACTCAAAGGCCTCCAATTTCAAGCTCTAATTCCCAATTATTAACCCTTAATTTCCATTAATTTCAAGCCAAATTAGTGAAATAGCACCATAGAAAAGAGTTTAGGATCCAAAAACCTTACCTCTATGAAATCCCCTTAAAATCCCTCTTCAAATAGCTCCCTCAAGCTTAAACCCGCATGAAAATAGTGAAGAATAACTCAAAAATCTCGAAGGAAATCTTTTATTCTTTTTTACCAAGGATCCTATTTCCGCTCCTGCGATACCGTTTATGCGGTCCAAACCACCGTATCTGCAAATTTTCACTAATGCGCCCATTCCGTATCTCAAAAGCTGCACCTGCGCCACCGCAGGTACGATCAAGCAGTATCTTCTGCGGTTCTAGCCCCACATGGCCAATTCCATATCTGCGACCATTTGGGCACTTCTACGAGCCCCTACATGCGGTCCCCTAGCCGCAGGTGAAGTTATGACAGCAATGGGAAATCTTCAGCAACCATAACCAAACTCAAATCTTCCGTCAACCATCCAAAATCACCTCAAGGCTCCCCGGGACCTCAGCCAAAAGCACAAACAATTCATATACCACTATTTAAACTTGTATCAATCTTCAAAATACCTCAAATAATATCGAATCAACCAAAACACATCGGATTCAAGCCTAAGGATCCAAAAATCTTCCGAATACGCTTTTGATAAAGTCTATCAAACCTCGTCCGAATGACCGAAAATTTTGCGCACACATCCCAAATAACACAATGAACCTACTCTAACTTCTGAAATTCTATTCTGATCCCTATATCAAAATCTCACCTATCAACCGACAAATAATAAAATTCTAATTTCGCCAATTCAAGCCTAAATCTACTACGGACCTCCAAAACATGTTTCAATCACACTCTTAAGTGCCAAATCATCTCTCTTAAGCTATCAGAACCATCAGAATTCACATCCGAGCCTTTTTCACATAAGTCAACATTTCAAGTTAAGCTTACTCAAAAGAGACTAAGTATCTCAAACCTTACCGAAACCTTTCTGAACCGGAGCCAGCCAACCCGATAACATATAATACTGCTGGATAAGATATAAGAAGTAGAAATGGGAGAAACACAATGGTAACACATGAAACGACCGGTCGGGTCGTTACATGAAATCAAAGCAAGGAATGATATCACCTTGCAAGCTATGCACCAACAATTCAAAAGGTTAATTTTGCAATTCCAAGAAATGAAGGATACTATTTGAGCAAAATATTATAATTGTTGAACTTAGGAGGAGAAATAATGTTAAACCCCAAGCTAGGAGAAATATATCCCCTTCTCCCATTGTAAATTAAAAAAAATCCGATATATGATTTTAATAATGATATTGATTTTGAAAGGGTAGAAAGAGATAGAATAGGACAAAGAGGTAGAAAAGAAGATGATAATATAAGTAGTGTTAAGATGAAGATGACGTCTTTCAAGGGAACAAGGGATCCAGAGTTGTTTCTTGATTGGGAGATAAAAGTTCAAGCCATCTTTGACTACCACAACTATTCTAAATGTAAGGAAGTTAAACTTGCTGGTGTTGAGTTTCTAACTATGCTGTTATTTCGTGGAAAAAAGTTTACTAGGGACAGATTGCAAGAAAGACAAGCATCCATTGCTAATCTTCAAACTTTGAAGCATGGGTCCACGTATGTGGATGAATATCTTAAGCTACGAATAGGGCTATGATCCAAGCTAATTGTATATATGAAGAAAGAGAATGCTACAATGGCAAGATTTTTGAATGGTTTAAATAAGGAAATAGTTAATATAGTAGAATTATAAAAATATATAAATTTAAATGAGTTGTTTGAATTGGATATCAATGTAGAAAGAAAATATAAAAGGAGCCAAAAATTTATGAAGAAGCCGACGAAATACACTTCGAAGAAACCATGGCCGAAATCTGAGGAGAAACCTACTCCTAAATTCTATGAAAATAAGGGCAAAAGCAAATTAGATAACATCCTAAGAGAGGAAAAGAGAGAGGTTGTGTTGAATGAGGAGAGTGGGATACATGCCAAGTGAGGAAAAGAGCGAGCTTGAGAGAAAAGAAAAGAAAGAAGGCTATGTGTTAGAAAAAGATTGTGAGGTAGAGAAACATGAGGTTTTTGGAGAGAGAAAAGACGCTAAGAGTGAGGAAAAGTTTAGCCTTTTGACAAAATCCAAAGAGAGTGTAAGCAAGAAAAAAATTTCTTTACTTCCTAACCTATTAACTCTTTCTTATGTTAATTCTTATAATTTTATGCAGCCAAGTGTTGAAAGACTTTTCGAAAGGGGAGTAAGACGCAAGATTTGGTGGCAAAGCATCCAATTAAATTCTAACATGAATTTGGAGAAGTCAATTCTTGTTGGATGGTGGAAGATAAAAGCTTGGTTAAATTCTTTATTATTGAACCTTTTGAGTATTTAATCCTTATTTACAGGTTTATGACACGGAGCTGCCTAAAAGCATTGCTAAGTTGGAGTCATTGCATAAAAGAATACAATGTGATGATGTTCCATTGATAAATAAATTCAAGTATGGTATGTATAATTGTTTATTCGCATTCTTGGCCTTTCTAGAATACCTAAAGTATTTTTAAATAGAGAAATGCATATTAAATGTACTTATAATGGTGTTCAATTATCAGAAACAGATTTTCCAAAAAATTGGTTGAAAGATGGCATTCAGATCAAAATATTATTTCCTTTTTGTCTGAAACATTGGCATATATCTAAACTGTACTCCTCCCGTGGAGAGCTAATGAAAAAGAAAAAACAAAAAGATGATTTTTGTTTTTTAACAGTTTGGGGAATGGAAGCTGAACTTCCCTTTGGTTCTCCCCAAAAACGCCCTTCCTTTTTTGAGCCCGTTTTTAAGGAACTCGAAAAAAAATTGGAAAATTCAAAAAGAAATACTTTATAACCCTAAAAGTTTTAAAAGAGGTAATGAACTATACTCTTATTTTTTTATGTTGGTGACTTTATTATTTTTATGGACGATGATATTCTAATGCATATTAATCATTACTAGGTTGATGCAGCCCGTGCCAGCACGGCCCCCACATTATTTAACTTTGAACGATGTTTAATTGCAGATAAATTAAAGTTGCAAGTATCGAGTACATGATATTTCATGCTAAGTAATGCACACATAATTTACATATATTTTGACTAAAATATACACTGTTTGCGTCCACAAGAGCATTACATTATGGGATGTTTAAAGTGCCACAATATTTACAACATACATGATAACACTATTTACATATGCGGTATACGATAACATTTGATTTTTTATGATAGTTCTTGGACAAAGATATCTGCAAACAAATAAATTGCATGGTAATTAGTGAAAGTTAGAGTACATATGAAACAAAAATGACTTAAATAAAAACGAATATTACACTTTAAGCATGACAACAAAAACAAAAGAAAATAGAACCTGTTTGGTTTAATCATGTCAAAATAAAATAACAATGTTAGGTGGAACAATTGCACTTAACTGGAGTGCCATGAAAGCACAATAATTCATAGATATCAGCAAAAAAAATAATACATATGAATATCTATTTTAGCACTATATCATCTTCAAATTCAATATGCAATTTCTAAATTAGCTTTCATAATCAATGCCTCTCATACTTGCAGATAAGATTTCTATTTAAAGCATTTTCCTCTATCACGTTTATGACAAATAACTAATTGAAAAAGATAGAGGCATACAGTTCAGATATATACTTTAAGAGGGATTAGGTTTAGAAAAGTGTAGGAACTGAAAAAGTTATCAAACAAAAGGATAATAAAAGAAACTAATATAAGGCACTGATCATATATACATTGTAAAAGAGTAGTGTTGATCTTCCCAAAAGTCATGTTACAACTCAAAAATAAATATTAATTTAATAACTTAATCATAAGTTTTTGCAGAAATACAGGAGCAAGAAAAGGAACAATATGTTTATTTTACTTCTCTAAATATCTTACTTTAACATACATCATTTTCAAGTGTCCACTGAATTAAAATTAAATTAAAGTTGAGTATTGTAAGACATGCACAACTTGCATATTCAAATAGGTCGTGATCAATCCTATCCGTAGTCTGCATTTGGGAGTATGAAGATGTAACAGGGCAAGCAAACGAAAGAGCAACCAACATTTTCCCCAGGACTACTAAGAAAAAAGGGCATGTGTTTAGTTTAAAAAATCTTAAGAGGCAGGTTTTTAAAGTGAGTTAAAACGAACCTTGCATTCTTTCATTCTGATCATATCAGTAGAATTGAGTGGTAATTAAAGATGATAATACCAAAAAAATTATTTTTGCAGCAAAAGATCAATCACTTTGCGAATTTAGTGCAGAAGCTCATAAAAATAATAAAATTTGTAGGAATTTGAAGACCCCTTTTTAACGGAATACTTTTCCCTCCCGGGATAATGGTAAGGTTTGCGTATACACTACCCTCTCTAGAGCCCATTTTTAGAATACACTAATTCATTAGGTTCCTTGTTGTTTCACTAGATTACATCTCTTTAAATCAAATGAATAACTAAGAAAGAGTGTTTGGTGCACCCTGATCACTTACTCTAAATAATAAATATGGCTTCGAAGAAATAATATGGGAAAAAGAAAGTTTAGATTTGTAATCAAATATACTAACCTTGTGTTGTTGTGACATACTTTGAGTACAGGAGCGTCCAGAAAAAGCAAGCGCATAAGTGGTTTTAACTGCATTTGAAAAGAGCAATACTAATACAGGATGCTAAGATAATTTGTATAGTAACTTTTATCCAAGATGACAATACCACACATGTTGCAACAATAAATTTTGGTCAGCATGCACGAAAGGAGATTGCGCAAATCATAAGGAGAAATGCCATATTTTTGTTAGCTTGATATTTCTGGAATCTCTTCATATTAAATTATATTGATTCCTTTTGTCAATAAATTATACCTTCTTCTCTATTTTTCTTTAAGAGAGTAAAGCATAAGAGAACATGTCAAATATATTATCAGAACCTTTTTTGAGTATTTAACTCAGTTAATTCTGTAAGATCCATAATTTCATTGAATTTAAGCTCATTCCTTTTTATAACAAGATCTGCAAAAAGGATAAATAATGTATTGGAATTGTTCAAACTAAATCTTAGATGAAAATAAAAAACTTTATATGAAAAAGAGTAGAAAGGAGTAACTTTTTTTCCTTTTTTAACTTCTTGTGTTGAATACAAAAAATTATGCCAGTATACTTGATGCATGCAAGTATAATATTATTTCAGTCGGCCTTCTTCTTCTCGAGGAGTCAATCTATCATCCATTAACTGAAAGAATAAAAATATGCATTAGATAAACATACAATGTTCAAGAGAGAGGATCTTTATCTTTGATGAAGACGGTCTAAATTCCAATGCTATATCTTGTATAGTCTGAGTCGTTGACGGTAATTGTTGGGAAAGAAACATAGAAGGCCAGGATATATTGGTATGGCACTTAAAGGATAGCATAACAGAAATACAAAGAAAACATGTTCAATTATGTCGTGCCTTCTAAGGTTCCTCTATAATCTCATTCTTTTTTAAGAAGGTTCTCATGCCTTCTAAGGTTCCTCCATAATCTCATTCTTTTTTAAGAAGGTTCCTTTAGCTCTTGTCAATGATACATAACAAATTGTGGAATCGAGTTCAAAAATTAACCTTAGCAAAAAAAAATGAGTGAGAAGCCGAAACTGAGTAAATAGTGACACAATTGTGTCTATTCTTCTAGATATAACTCCATTTCAGGCATTTGAACAAATAATAACATGTATGCGAAGAGCCCACAAAGACAACATGCAGAAAGACCAAAAAGAACAGATTTGGATTCAAAAATTATAAATATATATAATACATTAAATTGAAAGGACTCAAAAATGTACATACGCACAGCGAATCAAAATGTTGGAATTGCATGTCACTATCATTGTTACTTTATGGTACAGTGTTGAGGTGCTGAGCTTCTTGAATAAATCAATTTAAAGTTAAATTGAATGCCAGTAACAAAGAAGAAACAGAAGACTAAATTTACAATAAACAAAGGATAAAACAAGTAGAAAAATCTAGATCAACAAACAATGGAAACTAAGAACAAGAAGAAGCAAATAGCAGAGAGATGACACTAACTGAACACGGCGAGACCCAGCGGAGAAGATAATTGAACAGAGAAAGCTAGAGGGAAGGACAAAGCTGGAAAAAAAATTGGATCAAGATGAAAAGATCAAATATGTAATGCAGTTGGTGGCTATTATTCTCTGAAAGAAATGTGAGTTTTTATAGATAAAATGTCAAAACTGTCGTTAACCTAATTATTATTGACACATAAACAACCACGTCAAAACCACTGATAGTAGCAACCATGTCGAACATCATCTAACAAAATATATATAACTCATTTAGACAACTGTGATATACTATCTACTTAATTCGCTTCTCATAAGTAGTTATAAGCAGAACAAATGAGCCGGAGTTTTAACTACTTATGCACTTTTGAACTGTGTAGGGAGAAAGTCTGTCTGGTAGACTTTAAGTAACTAATTATGTTTGCTTCAAGTTGTGGACATATCAGCACTGTTAGTTTTAACGAAAATTGTTATATGGAATGAATTTTAATTCATCGAAAAACATGATCTGTATCAGGTTGAACTTGTTCTGTTGTCTCTTTATGAATATAGAAGATCTAAGCACTCTTTAGTTAAAGCATTACTTATTTTTTCCTTTTGTCCTTTGAAGTTATTATTTTATTTGTCAATATTGTCATTTGACTATGATCATGATTTGTTTTAAACACAAATTCAAAGAAATGTTGGGTTCACAGAAATTAGTAACTATTTCTTAAATAATTCTTTTAGAAGTGAGTATTAATATTATAGTATTATAGTTTTGTTAGCGTAGGATATACTCAAAATTAAATTGTCTGTTTAGCCTCTTAAATTACCAAAACCAATGAAAAAAATTAAATATATTGGTTAAATTGAAAGAGATCTATTACTCTAACTTTCACATGGAAATAACTAAGGTAAAAAATAATATTAAATTACACTCCATAAACATGAAATTTTAAATACATCAATAGCTACATTCTGCTAATTTTACAATGTCAGAAAATATAGCTTTACGACTTTCAATTTTCTAAGATAGCAGCACTAGCTCAAGCCACAAAATATAAATATTAGAGAATTTGATTTTTTACCCCAGTTACCCATATTTGAACACATGAAACAATCTTATACAAGTTCTATTTACCATAATTCAAAAGATCAGTAGGACTCTATTGATTCGATTATATCAAGAACAACAAATTATCTGGCAACGCTGTGCTATATTAGTTTATCCACTCTTATCTCATTTTTTATGAGATTGATAACACGTATCCACTCTTATATCTACTTGTGTCATCCTTAGAAAAAGCTCGAAAGCTTAGCTCATAGAATTTCTATTAAGGCCACACCAGAAGGACCTCATAGCTCCATAGTTGGGTCTAAAATAGCATATAAAGGGGCGGACTTCTAAAATAATTTGAAGTGGTCTATGCATTCTATAATATTGATGTTATTATTAGATTTGTAATCAAGAACACTAACCTCGTGTTGCTGTGACATACTCCGAGTAGAGGAACATCCAGAAAGCAGTCGCAAAATGAGCTAACCGCATTCAAAAGCAAGCAGCAAGTTGTGGCTCCACTTACATCCCAAAATAGTAGCAAAAGATGTTTCACTGACAAAAATGCTAACAAACGATAGTCATTTAAGTTGCTTGTTTTTTCTACGAAGTTGAATTTTATATTAAACAATGTTGAATCTCATATTAAATTTAGAAAGAACAAAAATTTTAAATATCTCTTAGTAGTTTTTCAAAGGGGAAATTGTCATTTCCACCTTACATTTGTTGTAGGAACCGTTGCCACTGGTTCTTATGTGTGAGTGCTCTTGCTTCTCTGGGGCAACATGTTCAATTTTTCATTTACTTCCTTCTCCAACTTCCTTGATGGTGGCTGGCATTTGTGAGAATTATCTTTATCCATGAAACACAAAATAACTAACTTTCCTGCCTCTGCCTTATTATTTCTTGTAAACAGCTTTTTTATTTGAATCTTGAAGATCTTGCTAGTCAGTAGCTTTTGCCTGTTCACAAGAGGCAACAGTCCCTTTTGTAAAAATAAAATTAGTTATTTATGTGTGAGTAATTAAAGCTAGGATCAAGTGACACTAACTGAGAACAATTGCTTAAACTGTCAGGAACAGGGCCTGTAAACCAATTATTCTGAAGGTACAACACTTTCAAGCTACTCATAGGATCTTTACAAATACCAGAATGAATAATCCCTGTGATATTATTAGAACTCACATCCAAAGTCTCCAATTTCAGCAAATTGGAGAAAGACTCAGGTAAAACACCAATAAAATTATTGAATGACAAGACCATAGTCTTCAAATTTCTCAACTTTAAGAGCGTATCAACATGCAACATACCATAGATATTATTGTTGGAAATATCATGAAACTCCAAATTAGAACATGCACCAAGATTCTCAGGAACCAAACCTGAGAAATTATTGAAAGACAAATCCAATTCCACTAAAGTTTTACACAAATCAACAAGTTGGCGAGGAAAAACACCCTGAAAATCATTCCCTCTTAAGTACAAAAACTCTAGGCTTTCACTTGGTAGCTTAGGGACTAATCCCACAAAATGATTATTTGTAAGGTTGAGAAAACTGAGCTTCTCACATAAAGAAAGTGAAGTACCAATATCACCATAAAACTTGTTGGAGGACAAATCCAAGTGCTCCAAATTAAAGCAATCTTTGAATGAAGGGAAACCAATTGAGAAATTATTAGCAGAAAAATCCAAATATGAAAAATTCTTGAAATCCAACCCAGGAATATTTCCAGCTAATTTATTACCCTTGATAGAAAAGAACTCAAACTCAACAAACCTCATAGATGAAAGCCAAGAAAACAAGTTTTGACTTGAGATATTGTTAAAAGAAAGATCAAGAACTTGGAGGCTAAAGGTTGAAGCTTTAAGTTCTTTAAAAGGAGGGTCCATTAATTCTTGGAAAGATTAGAGACTTAAGGTTTGAACAAGAACTAAAGCTAGAAATGTCATAAACAGGCCCTGAAATTGTGTTTTCAGCTAGATCAATAGAGTTTAAAGAAACCCCACATTGGGATTTAGCAGCAGAAGTTAAAGAACCACTAAGATTAGCATTCTTTAAGACTAAAGACTCCAAATTTGAGAGGCTAAGAAAATAGCAAGAGACCAAAGTGAAGTCAACACTTAGAAAAGTGTTGGCAATATTTATAGAGGAAACTATAGAGTTCTTGCATAAAATACCAGTGAAAATACAAGGGTCTGTAGATGGCAAACAGTTCTGAAGCCGATATCTTCACATTGTAGATATCATAAATCTCTTCCGAA
Source organism: Nicotiana benthamiana (assembly GCA_034376525.1). Lineage (NCBI taxonomy): Eukaryota > Viridiplantae > Streptophyta > Magnoliopsida > Solanales > Solanaceae > Nicotiana > Nicotiana benthamiana. The sequence continues at coordinate 49,624,478 of CM067325.1, read as the reverse complement.
GATAGAAGCAATATTTTTTCTGCATGCTCGTCGGCGATAGTTATTGTTGTAGAACCGCTTTGATATGTGAGCATCAGTTCAAATTGGCACCTAGTTGTAAGATGATGAATGTATAATGTTAAATGTAAACAGTTATTTGGGAGTTGCATGTATACTTGGGAACCAACTGGGTAGCTCGACGACAATTAACGCAATAGAACTTTCTCCGTAGGAGAGCTGGTGTGAAGTGTTATTTGCAGTCTGAACAAGTTAGGATACAGAATCGATGGTTCTTATTTTGTAATGCAACTTCAGCCTGTATGTAGAATATTTGGCCCTGGAAAGCACAAGGATGTTGCATATTAATTTTTTGTTATTAAAGAATAAAAGGTAAAAATTTGTAACAGTGCATATATGAATATTTAGTTTACTTAATGGATCTTGATATCGGATTTCTGAAATTAGCACTATCTCTTCTTCGAAAGGAAGAAATAAAAGAGAGCTTGTTGGACTTGTGCTTTTCATTGTGTACGCAATAAGCATTTGCTGATTTTGTTGAGCCCTTCAAGTATGTTAACATTTCAAAATTAGTTCTTGTACACGTTCAAGCACATATATGACAAATAATGTATTGATATTGAAATAAATCTACAATACCATATTCTCAGTGCATTCTTTTGTGGGTATGGAGGATTGATTTCGATTGTACTGAATTTGTTAGTTAATCCTGCATGTATTTGAACATTCAGTTCTAATTTGGTCGTCTGGTATATGAAAAAATAAAATATAATTGCATATATATTTTCTTGTATTGAATTTGCTACTCCATCTTGCATGCATTTGAGGTGCTTTACCTGACGCTGACTTTGGTCTTGCAACCTTTTTAGCAAGGATCATTGGGTATTCTTTTTTAAGTAGTTGGAGCAGTTTGTTGATATCATGATCAATAAAATCTTCCCAAAGTGTCAATTTCGTTGGGTTTTTCCTGTATAAAATAGAATAAAATTGTTAAATCACTATCTTAAATCAATATGAAAATCTCAATGTTTAAGCAGCACAAATGAGCATTAATTGCAAAATTTAAATGTTAGACATGATTAAAAAAATGAACACATAGTGGTATCATAATGTGTAAAAAATTCTATAAGGTAATTAGTTTCGAAGAAAACAGGTATTCCCTGAGGTCTTGACTATTGGTCACTAACAAAGCTTCTAAAGCAAAATAGTTTGAAATATCATATGTTCATAAAGATCCAATAAATCTCAAATCTAAAGTAGATGGTAGAATTGCTTCATGCTTACTAAAAGATAAATAGATATAATTCACGACTTACTGTAGCAATGATCCTATTAGTTCCAACAAAAAGATGTTTTGAATAAGTTCTGATATTGTGATGTAACTATATTATACAATGCAAGAAAATGTAATAGACATGTTCGTGACATTGATATGCTGCTTTCTTCTATTAGTTCTTTCGGCATTGGTAATATCTGCACATTAGAAATACAATAGTTTCTAAGTACATTTGTGATATACAAAGTTTTAGTACTTAGGAATCCATAATCGAATGAATACTTAGAATAGAATTTCTATAATCTACTTATTAGCTTTTCTTCAAAGCCATTCAAATATTTAACTCAAATTTATTTTAATTTTATATATATATATATAAATATAAGATTGATTCATTTTATACAATTTGTGCAAAAACTACTATATCTCATATTCCTAATAAGGGCAAGATTATGTTGGCTATAATTTGAGATAGGTTATCTATTTGTTCGAAAACATATAACATTAGAGGAGACAAACTCGCTCCTCTTTATTTAGCTTTCTAATTACATGAATATTTTGTTCAATCTTCTATAATTTGATTTAAAATCCAATCGTTAAACATATCATCAAAAGGAACGAATTTTTTAGCAACCCTGGATGAGTGAAAAGTAGGTAAAAAATTAAATATAATAGACATTATATTTAATAAGAACAACTGCAGATAAATCAGAAAGTCATTGTTAATGAGAAAAATAAGCAACTACAAATTTAATTATGCTATATTTCTATATTTGAAGTTATTATGTTTTTCTCTGAATAACTCTTAGCAACAATCTAATTTTTTGGCGCATATAAAAGTAAATAAATTTTAAGTTAGCTTTTAATAGCTTCTTCCTAATTTGTGATTTTGCCATAACAAAAGTTTTCTTTTCTAGATCATTGCTTCTAACTTTATTGAAGAACAATTAAAGATTTTTAAAATCTTAAATGCCTATAATATGTTTTTCTGACTCTTGGATTGGTGTCTGCTTTTAACCACCAAACATCGTCACTCCGGGCAGTTATCCCATAATTATGGTTATATGAATCAAATTAAAATGGACAGTTTGAAGTTAATTCTGAAAAAGCATAAATTAGTTGTAAAAAAGCTGATTGAAATTAAAATATACAAAATCAAAAGAACAATATGATATCAATCCTATTTTACTTATATTCTTATAGCAAGAGAAACAGTAAGATAAGCACTTTGCATTGTTGAGAATATATTTAAAGATATGATCAAATATTATTAGTATTAAAAAAATAAAATCATATAATGTGTAGTTGACGTAAGTATGCTTTGCAAGATTATAATTGCAGTAAAAGCAAAGGTAAATCGAAGCGTGCAAAGCAACTTTTTAAAGGGTACAACCTCAACCAAAGTTTCAATTTAATTTATTGTGTGCTATTGCTAGACAATATATGAAAAGTGACACATTATATCATAATTGAATCATCAGTTGCTAGTTGGACCCAATAAAACAGGTTTATGTATACTTACTGATCATCCATGACGATAAAATCTTGAATTCTGTTCCCATTTGAAGCATAAGTTGAGGGGCTTGCATGAGCACGATGGCAAGCACATCTTGCGTTTAAAAAAAATGACGAATAAGCTAATAGACAATAATCGTAATAATTACAATAATAACAATGCTAATAAATGTGAATCTTAGGCGATCAAATAACATAAATAGTTAAATATTCAATTACCGAATTAAGATCCTTTGGTTTGATATTTGAAATTGCCAAATGGCGTAAGATTTAAACGCGTTGGTGAAGGTAGTGGCTCTTTTGGAGGATTAATAGTTTCTATTGGCTCGACAATGGTATACCTATCAATTGTCCATGTAAATTTGTTAAGTGGATTTCCATACATAATGTTTCATTCTTTGACATGTGCAACGGACACCGATAAGTATGAAAAGGGCGAAACAGATCTTCAAAATGCATTATCTCCGCATTGGATATAATGCAGTCCACTTGATTATCCTATAAACAAAATAAGGCATAATTAGGATAATATTAACTTAATTACTATTGGAAAAATTATGAATTCTTTGAAAATCACCTCTTTGTGACGGCCCAAAGGGGTCATCACCTGTTTCTTACTCATTTCGTGTCTCCGAGTCCTTGAAGACCTCATTGAGGGTTACCTCGATATGCGTGCACAGTCCAGGCACGTAACCGGAAAGCTTAAATATGAATTCTATGAGAAAATGATGAATTTTAATATTAATATGATTAAAGTTGACTCTGGTCAATATTTTGGGTAAACAGACCCGGACCCGGACCCGTGATTTGACAGTCCCGGAGGGTCCGTAGGAAAATATGGGAATTGGGCGTATGCCCGAAATCGAATACCGAGGCCCCTAGTCTGAGAAATAAATTTATATGTTAAATTGTTTTCCTTAAATAATTAAATAAAATGGAAACAAAATTTGATTAGAAGACTGGGATATCATGCTCGTATTTTTGTTCCAGTGCCCGGTACAAGTCTTACATATGATTGAAGCACATTCTGTAAGGTTTGGTTAAAAACGAACGTCGTTTGACGTGTTCGGACCTAAAATGCGAATTTTATATCTTATGAAAAATTTAGAAGGAATCATGAGTTTTGAGGCTCGATCTGATGTTTATGTTATTTTGGCGATTTGATCACACGGACAAGTCTGTATGGTGTTTTTGAGGTTGTGTGCATATTTGATTTGAAGCCCCAAGGGCTCGGGTGAGTTTTGAGTAGGTTCTGGGAGGTCTTAGACTTAAAACAACAGATATTACAGGTCAGGTGCAAGCTGTAGGTTCCAGCGCGGCCGCGGTCGTGATGGCGCGGTCCACAGCATGAGCCGCGCGACGGCGGTCACCTTCGCGCGGTCTGCGCTGCCAGCTTCATAGAACCCACAACCCACAGTTCCTCTAGCGTGGCTGCTGCGTGAGCCACGCGGCTGCGGTCATCCTCTCGCGGTCCGTACTGGAGGCTCAGGGAGTATAAATAAACGGGATTTTTCACTTATTTCTCACTTTTCAAAAACCCAAAACCAAAAAGGCGATTTTCTAAGCAATACTTCTCCTTCGAAAAGATTGGTAAGTGGTTTCTAACTAATTTTCTTCACTCCTTAACACTAATTTCAACATCAAATCGAAGGTTTTAATGGGTAAATTCGGGTATATTGGGTAGGACCTAGGTTTTGCTAAATTGGGGGTTGGACCTCAATTCAAGGTCTGATTTCAAACCTAATCACATAATTGAATTCTTGGGTGAATGGGTAACCGGATTTTAGTTCGAACCTCGGGTTTTAACCACGTTGGCCCAAGGGGCATTTTGGTCATTTTACCTAAAATTTCTTCTTAGTTTTAAATTTAATAGTAGAATTAGTTGATTGAGATGTTATTTACGAGGTGTAATTGAAATGAATTGATTTGGGTCATTCGGAGTTGGATACTCGTGGCAAAAAAGTGATATTAAGTTGATTTTGGAGTCGATTGAGGTAAGTGACTTGTCTAATCTTGTGTGGGGGACCTTCCCCTTAGGATATGATGTTTATTAATTGAATGCCTCGTACGTGAGGTGATGAGCGCGTACTTGAGAAAATTGTTGGAAAATCTGTTTATACTTGAAGTATATAAATTGAGTTTTCTTGCTTACATGTTCATTTTAAAGTATGAATTTACTCCATGCTAGTTTAAGAGAAGCAGGTTCATTTGACTTGCCTGCCTAAGTGTTTAAACTGTTCTATTTGTACTTTGTGTAGTATATTTTGTTGGTATTTTCCGATTTCTTGTCCTGGGCTAGTATCTTTCAAATGGTTGGGTTGCTATTCTGTCTTTTTAAATTAGGACTACAGGTTTGCCTCCCGGGAGATCCCCCTTGCCTATGTACTTTGGGACTACGGGTTAGATTCCCGGGAGATCCCTCTGCATATTTACTTTAGGACTACGGGTTAGATTCCCGGTATATCCTCCTGCATATTTACTTTAGGACTACGGATTAGATTCCCGGGTGATCCCCCCGATCCCCCTGCATATTTACTTTTGGACTATAGGTTAGATTCCTGGAAGATCCCCCTGCACATTTATGTTACGGACTACAGGACGGTATCCTGGGAGATCCTCGTTATTGGTATTGATATGGAAACGGACTACAAGACGGTATCCTTGGAGATCCTCATTACTGGTACTGATATGGAAATAGACTACAGGGTTGGTATCCTGGGAAATCTTTGTTATTGGTATTTATATGGAAATAGACTACATGACGGTATCCTGGGGGATCCTCATTACTGGTATTGACACGGAAATGTACTACAGGACGGTATCCTAGGAGATCCTAGTAAATTAGTACTGATATTGAGCTGTTTTATTCTGGGTTACTTTTATCCTCGGTGTGTTGATTGTTGTTTGGATACTATGACTTACTCCACAGTTGTATTCCATTATGTCTTCTTACTGTATACTGTTGTCATCATTCTTGTTATATTGTTTAACCTCAGTAGGGCCCGGACCTTCCTCGATACTACCCAACCAAGGTTAGGCTTGACACTACTTAGTACCGCTGTGGTGTACTCATGCCACTTTTGGGCATGTTTTTCATGCGCAGATCTAGGTACCTCATCTCACGCACACTATCACCGAGGCGGATAGATCTAGCGGAGACTCGAGGTATATCTGCAGCGTCCGCAGACCAAGAGTTTCCTTCTTTATTCTATCTGTAGTGTTTAGATTATATCATACTTTGATGTAGACATTCTGAAGATTAGAGCATTTACAGTATTTTCTTTTTGCCTGTGTTTCCTGTGAGTTTCCGAGTTTTGGGATTGAGTTGTGAACTTCCGCATTTATTTTTGGGTTGTATATGCCAAGTGGCACTTATATGTAGCTTTTCTTATAGTTTTTTCTTAATTTAATTATGATTTCACCAGCTATATTAGTTTCCGCATTGTTAGGCTTACCTAGTTGTAGGAACTAGGTGCCATCACGACATGTTCATGGAGGGTGAACTCAGGTCATGACAGAGTTGGTATCAGAGCTCTACGTTCATAGGAGCCACGGAACACGGGCCGGTTTATTAGAGTCTCGCTGATCGGTATGGAGACGTATGTACTTATCTATGAGAGGCTATGTAACCGTTTAGGAAAAATCTTCACTTCCTTGATTTCCCCGTCGTGCGATATTTTTGATTTCAAATCTAAACTTCTGTCTTCTATTCTCTCAAAGATGGTGAGAACACGCACTACTCGTGATGATCAGGCACTCGCGCCCCCTACCGCAGCCGTCCGAGGCCGGGGCGTGGGTAGAGGTCGAGGACGCGTACATGGTGCAGCTAGAGCACCTGCGCGAGCTACTGTCGAGGCACCACCAGCAGATCCAGCCGGAGCCTAGACACCTGGAACGTCTACTAGTACCACTACTACGTCGGCCCTTCAGGAGACATTAGCTCAGTTTAAGTCCATGTACACCACCTTGGCTCAGGCAGGGTTGCTTCACCTTGCTGAAGCCACATCCCAGGCCGGGGGAGGAGCACAGACTCCCACCGTCCACACTCCTGAGCAGAGAGTGCAGGTTGAGCAGGCCCCAAGGATCATTCACATTCTGCCTACAGTGCCAGTTCAGCCCGTGGATAGGAAAACTGCTTCGGAGGATAAGCAACGGAGGTTGGAGAGGCTTAAGAAGTATGATCCTCCGATTTTTAGCGGGCTAGCGATAGATGATGCCTTGAGATTTCTAGAGGAGTGCCACCGTATTCTTCGCACTTTGGGCATAGTAGAGTTTAGCAGGGTTTCCTTTACTGCCTTCTAGCTTCGGGGAGCTGCCTATGATTGGTGGCGCACATATGAGATAGACACTCTGGTTGAGGCTGCTTCACTGACTTGGACCCAGTTCTCGGATATGTTTATGAGGGAGTTTGTTCCCCAGAGTCTCAGAGATGCATGGCGCACAGAGTTTGAGCATTTGCGCCAAGGTGATATGACCGTTTCGGAGGATGCTATGCGTTATACCAGGTTGGCCAGGAATGCACCGACTTTGATTGCTACAGTCCGCGAGAGGGTTCACAGGTCCATCGAGGGTTTTATCCCGCCCATCAGATCTAGCATGGCTCAGGAGTTGGAGATGGACATCCCTTATCAGCAGGTAGTGAGCATTGCTAGGAGGATCGAGAGTATGCTTGCTAGGGAGCGAGGGGAGAGGGAGGCCAAGAGGTCTCGAGAATCGGGCCACTACTCTGGTGCCCGTACAGGTCGAAATGGTAGGGGTTTTGTGGGTCGACCTGTTCATTCAGCTCTTCAAACAACCAGCAGGGCTCCAGATCCGCCTGTATATCAGGAGCCTTACTATGCATCCCCAGTTTCTAGCGGGCCTCCTACACGGGGTGTTCCCAGAGGTCAGTCCAACAGATCCAGTGCTAGTGAGTCACAGCCACCGCGCCCTCCAAGAGCTTGTTTCGAGTGTGGAGATACACGCCATATGGTAAGGGACTATCCCAGATTGGGTAAGGGTGCATTTTCATAGACTGCTCAACCACAGCATGCCCCGTAGAGCTCTCAGGCTATGGTTATTGCCCAAGTTGCCGCCCCACCCACTCATCCAACTAGAGGTGGAGGCCAGGGAGGTAGAGGTTGCCCTCGAGGGGGATGCCAGGCAAGATACTATGCCCTACCTGCTCGTGCCGAGGCTGTTGCCTCTGATTCTGTTATCACATGTATTATATTGGCTTATCATAGAGAGGCATAGGTTCTATTCGATCCGGGATCTACTTATTCTTATGTGTCTTCTTACTTTGCTCCGCATTTGGGGGTGCCTCGGGATTCTTTGAGTGCCCCCATCTATGCTTCTACTCCTGTGGGAGACTCCTTCATTGTGGACTGCGTTTATCGGTCATGTTTAGTTACTATTTGTGGTTTTGAGACCAGGGCAGATTTATTGTTACTCAACATGGTTGATTTTGATATTATCTTGGGCATGAACTGGTTGTCACCCCATTATGCTATTCTTGATTGTCACGCCAAGACCATGACGCTCGCTGTGCTAGGTATTCTGTCGATTGAGTGGAGTGGCACTTTAGATCACGCTCCTAGTAGAGTTATCTCTTTTCTTAAAGCTCAGCATACGGTTGGGAAGGGGTGTGCAGCATATTTAGCCTATGTGAGGATGTCAGTGTGGATACCCCTTCTATTGATTCTGTTCCATACGGGACTTTCCCGGTGTGTTTCAGTTGATCTTCTGGACATGTCGCCTGATAGATACATTGACTTTGGCATTGATCTCTTGTCGGGCACTCAGCTTATTTCCATTCCTCCGTATCATATGGCTCCTCCTAAGTTGAAGAAGTTGAAGGATCAGTTGCAGGAATTGCTTGATAAAGGTTTTATTCGACCCAGTATTTCCCCGTGGGGTGTTCCTGTATTGTTTGTGAAGAAGAAGGATGGTTTTATGCATATGTGCATTGATTACCGCTAGTTGAACAAGGTTATAGTGAAGAACCGTTATCCTTTGCCTCATATTGATGATCTGTTTGACCAACTTTCGGGCACATGGGTGTTTTCTAAGATTGACTTGCGCTCAGAGTACCATCAACTAAAGATTCGGGAGCCAGATATCCCAAAGACTGTCTTCATGACTTGGTATGGTCATTACGAGTTCCTTGTTATGTCATTTGGGCTGACCCATGCTCCAGCAGCTTTTTTGCATTTGATGCACAGTGTGTTCAGGCCATATCTCGACTCATTCGTTATTGTTTTTATTGATGATATTCTAGTGTATTCCCGGAGTCGGGAAGATCATGAACAGTACCTGAGGATCATGCTTCAGATCCTGAGAGAGAAGCAGTTATATGCAAAGTTCTCAAAATGTGAGTTTTGGTTGGATTCAGTGGTATTCTTAGGCCACATGATTTTGAACGAGGGCATTCGGGTAGATCCGAGGAAGATAGAGGTTGTGCAGAGTTGGCCCAGGCCCGTCTCAGCTACAGAGTTCCACAGTTTCCTTGGTTTTGCGGGTTATTACCGTCGCTTTGTGGAGGGATTTTCATAGATTTCAACCCTATGACTAGGTTGAACCAGAAGGTTGCTCCATTTCAGTGGACAGAGGAGTGTGAGGCGAGCTTTTAGAAGCTCAAAACAGCTTTGACTACAGCCCCCATTTTGATATTGCCTACCGGTTCGGGGTCTTATACTGTTTTCTTTAATGCCTCGAGAGTTGGCCCTGGAGCGATGTTGATGCAGGACGGTAGGGTGATTGCCTACGCATCTAGACAGTTGAAGATACATGAGAAGAACTGCCCTGTCCATGACCTTGAGTTAGTTGCCATTGTTCATGCCTTGAAGATCTTGCGTCATTATTTGTACTGTATGCCTTGCGAGATCTATACTGACCATCAGAGTTTACAACACTTGTTTAAGCAGAAGGATATAAATTTGCGCCAGAGGAGGTTGTTAGAGTTTCTGGAAGATTATAATATCACTATTATATATCACCCGGGCAAGGCCAATGTGGTAGCGGAGGCCTTGAGTCATCGGACAGAGACTTTGAGGAGTTTGGTGTATTTACCAGCTTCAAAGAGGCCTCTGGCGATGGATGTTCAAGCCTTAGCCAGTTAGTTCGTGAGATTGGATCTTTTGGAGCCCATCCGGGTTCTAGCTTGTGTGGTTTCCCGGTCTTCCGTATTTGATCGTATTAGGGAGCCGCGGTATGATGATCCCCATCTTCTTTCCCTTAAGGAAAGGGTTCAGCGTGGTGATGCTAGAGATGTGACCATTGGAGATTACGAGGTGTTGAGGATGTAGGTTTGTGTTCGCATGCCCAACGTTGATGGGCTACGGGAGTTGATTCTAGCAGAGGCCCATAGCTCGCGATGTTCCATCCATTCGGGTGCCGCGAAGATGTATCGGGACTTGAGGCAGCACTATTGGTGGAGGCAGATGAAGAAGGATATAGTGGGATATGTAGCTAGATGCCTCAATTATCAGCACGTGAAGTATGAGCACTAGAGACCAAGTGGGTTTCCAGAGTGGAAGTGGGAACGCATCACCATGGACTTTGTATCGGGGCTCCCACGGACCATGAAGAAGTTTGACGCCATTTGGGTCATTGTTGACCGACTGACCAAGTCCGCTCATTTTATCCCTATGTATACCACTTATTCATCGGAGCGGCTGGCGGAGATTTATATCTGGAGATCATCCGTCTTCATGGCATTCCAGTTTCTATTATTTTAGACAGAGGTACTTAGTTTACATCACGGTTCTGGAAGGCCATCCAGCAGGAGTTCGGTACTCGGGTGGAGTTGAGTACAACATGTCACCCCCACACGGACGGACAGTCCGACCGCACTATCCAGATACTTGAGGACATGCGTCGTGCGTATGTGATTGATTTTGGAGGGTCTTGGGATCAGTTCTTGTCATTAGCGAAGTTTTCCTACAACAACATCTACCAGTCGAGCATCCAGATGGCTCCTTATGAGGCTCTATATGGTAGGCGGTGTTGATCACCGGTTAGATGGTTTGAGCCGGGAGAGGCTCGGTTGCTAGATGTAGATTTGGTTCAGGAGGCCTTAGACAAGGTCAAGATCATTCAGGACATGCTTTGTTCAGCTCACTCTAGGCAGAAGAGTTATGCAGATCGCAAGGTACAAGATGTAGCATTTATGGTTGGGGAGCGGGTGTTGCTCCGAGTATCGCTGATGAAGGGCGTGATGAGATTTGGGAAGAAGGGAAAACTTAGCCCTAGATACATTGTTCCGTTTGAGATTCTTGATAGAGTGGGAGAGGTGGCTTATAGACTCGAATTACCGCCTAGCTTATCAGCCATGCATCCAGTTTTCCATGTATCCATGCTCTGGAGGTATCACGGCGATCCAGCCCACGTGTTAGATTTCAGCACTATCCAGTTGGACAAGGATTTGTCCTATGAGGAGGAGCCGGTAGCTATCCTAGATCCGAAGGTTCATCAGTTAAGGTCCAAGAAATTTCCTTTTGTTTGTGTCCAATAGAGAGGTCAGCCTCCTAAGGCATCAACCTGGGAGTCCGAGTCTGATATGTGGAGCCGATATCCTCATTTATTTCCCGACTCAGGTACTTCTTTCTTTTGTCCGTTCGAGGACGAATGATTGTTTTAGAGGTGGAGAATGTGACGGCCCAAAAGGGTCATCACCTGTTTCTTACTCATTCCGTGTCTCCGAGGCCTTGAAGACCTTATTGAGGGTCGCCTCGATCTACGTGCACAGTCTAGGTGCGCAACCAAAAAGCTTAAATATGAATTTTGTGGGAAAAATGATGAATTTTGACGGTCCCAGACCTGGACCTGGACCCGTGATTGACGAACCTGGACCCGTGAATTTTGGGTAAACGGACCTGGACCTGTGATTGACGGTCCTGGAGGATCCGTAGGAAAATATGGGACTTGAGCATATGCTCGGATTGAATACTGGGGCTCCAAGTTCAAGAAATGAATTTCTATGTGAAATTTTTTTCTGGAAATAATTAAAGAAAATAGAAACAAAATTTGATTAGAAGACTGGGGTATCGGTCCCATATTTTGGTTCCGGTGCCCGGTACAAGTCTTATGTATGATTGAAGCACATTCTGTAAGGTTTGGTTGAAAACGGACGTCATTTGATGTGTTTCATACCCGAAATGGGAATTTTATGTCTTGTGAAAAATTTGGAAGGATTCATGAGTTTTGAGGCTTGATCCGATGTTTATGATGTTATTTTGGCGATTTAATCGCACGGACAAGTCCGTAGGGTATTTTTGAGGTTGTGTGCATATTTGGTTTGGAGCCCCGAGGGCTCGGTTGAGTTTCGAGTAGGTTCTGGGAGGTCTTAGACTTAAAATACCAGATATTACAAGTCAGGTGCAAGCTGCAGGTTCTAGCGCGGTCGCGGTCACCTTCGTGCGGTCTGCGCTGCCAGCTTCAGAGAACCCGCAGCCCACAGTTCCTCTAGCGCGGCTGCTTGTTGCGCTGTCCGCGGCGTGAGCCGCGTGGCTGCGGTCATCCTCGTGCGGTCCACGCTAGAGGCTTAGGGAGTATAAAGAGACGGGATTTTTTAGTTATTTCTCACTTTTCAAAAACCCAAAACCTAAGAGGTGATTTTCTAGCAATACTTGTTCTTCAAAACGATTAGTAAGTGGTTTCTAACTTAGTTTCTTCACTCCTTAACACCTTTTAACATAATTTCAACATCAAATCGAAGGTTTTAATGCGTACATTTGGGTATATTGGGTAGGACCTAGGGTTTTGCTAAATTGGGGGTTGGACCTCAATTCAAGGTCCGATTTCAAAACTAAGCACATAATTGGATTCATGGGTGAATAGGTAACTGAATTTTAGTTCAAACCTCGAGTTTTGACCACGTTGGCCCAAGGGGCATTTTGGTCATTTTACCTAAAATTTTGTCTTAACTGTAAATTTATAGTAGCATTAGTTGATTAAGATGTTATTTACAAGGTTTAATTGAAACGAATAGATTTGGGCCATTCAAAGTCGGATAATCGTGGCAAAAGAGTGATTTCAAGTTGATTTTGGAGCCGATTGAGGTAAGTGGCTTGTCTAACCTTGTGTGGGGGACCTTCCCTTAAGGATATGTTGTTTATTAATTGAATGCCTCATATATGAGGTGACGAGCGCGTACTTGAGAAAATTGTTGGAAAATCCATTTCTACTTGAAGTATTTAAATTGAGTTCTCTTGCTTACCTATTCGTTTTAAAGTGTTAATTTACTCCATGCTAGTTTAAGAGAAGCAGGTTCATTTGACTTGCCTGCCTAAATGTTTAAATTGTCCTATTTGTACTTCGTGTAGTATGTTTGGTTGGTATTTTCCGATTTCTTGTCCTCGGTTAGTATCTTTCCAAATGGTTGGGTTGCTATTGTGTGTTTTTAAATTGGGACTACGGGTTGGACTCCCGGGAGGTCCCCCCGCCTATTTACTTTGGGACTACGGGTTGGATTCCAGGAGATCCCCCTGCATATTTACTTTGGGACTATGGGTTAGATTCTCGGGAGATCCCCCCGCATACATACTTTGGGACTACGTGTTAGATTCCCGGGAGATCCCCTCGCATATTTACTTTGGGACTATGAGTTAGATTCCCGAAAGATCCCCCCTGCACATTTATGTTACGGACTACAGGATGGTATCCTAGGATATCCTCGTTGTTGGTATTGATAAGGAAACGGACTACAAGGCGGCACCTTGGGAGATCCTCGTTATTGGTATTGATATGGGAATGGATTACAGGACGGTATCTTGGGAGATCCTCGTTACTGGTATTGATATGGAAATGGACTACATGGCGGTATCCTGGGAGATCCTCGTTATTGGTATTTATATGCAAATGGACTACAGAACGGTATCCTGGGGGATCCTCATTACAATGGACTACAGGACGGTATCCTAGCAGATCCTAGTAAATTGGTATTGATATTGATTTTTTTTATTCTGTGTTATTTGTATCCTCAGTGTTTTGATTGTTGTTTGTATAGTCCGACTTACTCCACAGTTGTATTCCATTATGTCTTCTTACTGTATACTATTGTCATCATTTTTGTAATATTATTAAATCTCAGTAGGGCCCTGACCTTCCTCGTTACTACCCTACCGAGGTTAGGCTTGGCACTTACTGAGTACCGATGTGATGTACTCATGCCTCTTCTGTGCATGTTTTTTATGTGAAGATCCAGGTATCTCATCTCAGGCACACTATCACCGAGGCGGAGAGATCTAGTGGAGACTCGAGGTATATCTGCAGCGTCCGCAGACCGAAGAGTTTCCTTCCTTATTCTATATGTAATGTTTAAATTCTATCATACTTGATGTAGACATTCGGGAGATTAGAGCATTTACAATATTTTTCTTTAGCATGTGTTTCCCGTGAGTTTCCGGATTTTTGGATTGAGTTGTAGACTTCAGCATTTATTTTTGGGTTGTATATGCCAAATGGCACTTATATGCCGCTTTTCTTCTAGTTTTTGCTAATTTAATTAAATGATTTCACCAGCTATATTGGTTTCTGCATTGTTAGCCTTACCTAATTGTAAGAACTAGGTGCTATCATGACATGTTCATGGAGGGTGAACTCGGTCATGACACTCTTCATCCTGCAAAATCATGAGCTGATACTTTTTCGCTTTCTCTATGTTGTCTCTAGGCTGAACCATGCAGACAACCAATCTCCTTGATATAAATCTCTGCCAACCGCTCCGATGAATAAGTAGTACACATAGGAATGAAGTGCGCGAACTTGGTCAGCCGGTCCACAATCACCCGAATGGCATCAAACTTCTTCGCAGTCCGAGGGATACCAACTACAAAATCCATGGTGATCCTCTCCCATTTCCACTCCGGAATCTCTATCTATTGAAGCAACCTACCCGGTCTCTTGTGCTCATACTTCACCTGCTGACAGTTGAGGCATCTAGCTACATATCCAACTATATCCTTCTTCATCCGCCTCCACCAATAGTGCTGTCTCAAGTCTTGATAAATTTTTGCGGCCCCGGATGGATGGAATACCGCGAACTATGAGCCTCTGGTAAAATCAACTCCTGAAGCCTATCAACATTAGGCACACAAATCGGGCCCTGCATCCTCAACAACCCGTCATCTCCAATGGTCACATCCCTAGCATCGCCATGCTGAACCGTGTCCCTAAGTACAAGCAAATGAGCGTCATCATACTGCCGCTCCCTGATATGATCTAAAAATAAACACCGAGAAACCACACAGGCTAGAACCCGACAGGGCTCTAAAAAGATCCAATTTCACAAACTGACTAGCTAAGGCCTGAACATCCATCACCATAGGCCTCTCTGAAGCTGGTAAATATGCCAAACTCTCCACCCGACGACTCAAGGCATCCGCTACCATATTGGCCTTGCCCGGGTGATACAGAATAGTGATATCATAGTCCTTTAGCAACTCTAACCACCTCCTCTGGCACAAATTTAGATCCTTCTGCTTGAAAAAATGTTGCAAACTCCTGTGATCAGTATAAATATCACAAGGAACACCGTACAAAAAATGACACTAGATCTTCAAGGCATGAACAATAACATCTAACGCAAGGTCATGGACAAGGTAATTCTTCTCATGTATCTTCAAATGTCTGGACGAGTAGGCAATCACCCTACCGTCCTGCATCAACACCGCTCCAAGTCCACCCTGTGAGGCATCACAATAAACTGTATAAGATCCTGAACCAGTAGGCAATATCATAATATGAGCTGTAGTCAAAGTTGTCTTGAGCTTTTGAAAACTCGCCTCACACTCCTCTGTCCACTGAAATGGAATGCCCTTCTGGGTCAACCTAGTCATAGAGGCTGCAATCGATGAAAACCCATCCACAAAGCGACGGTAATAACTCGCCAAGCCAAGAAAACTGCGAATCTCTGTGGATGAGGACGGCCTAGGCCAACTCTGCACGGCCTCTATCCTCCTCGGATTTACCCGAATGCCCTCACTCGAGACCATATGGCCTAAGAATGCCACTAAATCCAACCAAAACTCACATTTTGAGAACTTCGCATATAACTTCTTCTCTCTCAGGGTCTGAAGCACGACCCTCAGGTACTGCTCATGATCTTCTTGACTCCGAGAATACACCAGAATATCATCAATAAAAATAATAACGAACGAGTCGATATATGGCCTGGATACACTGTGCATCAAATGCATAAAAGCTTATAGGGAATTGGTCAGCCCAAATGACATAACAAGGAACTCGTAATGACCATACCTGGTCCTGAAGGCAGTCTTCGGGATATCTGGCTCCCGAATCTTCAACTGATGGTAACCTGAGCGCAAGTCAATCTTAGAAAACACTTGTACGCCCTGAAGCTGGTCAAACAGATCATCAATACGAGGCAAAGGATAACGGTTCTTCACGACAACCTTGTTCAACTAGCAATAATCAATACACATACGCATTGAACCATCATTCTTCTTCACAAACAAAATAGGAGCACCCCACGGTGAAACACTGGGTCGAATTAAACCCTTATCAAGCAATTCCTGTAACTGATCCTTCAACTCCTTCAACTCAGGAGGAACCATACGATATGGAGGAATGGAAATGGGCTGAGTGCCAGGCAACAGATCAATGCCAAAATCAATGTCCCTATCAGGTGGCATGCAAGAAGATCAGCTGGAAATACATCGGGAAAATCCCATACCACTAGAACAGAATCAACATAAGGGGTATCTACACTTACATCTCTCACATAGGCTAAATATGATGCACACCGCTTCTCAACCATACATTGAGCTTTAAGGAAAGAGATAACTCTACTAGGAGTGTGATCTAAAGTGCCACTCCACTCGATACGTGGAATACCTGGCATACACAGCATCACGGTCTCGGCGTGACAATCAACAACAGCATAATGGGCCGACAACCAGTCCATGCCCAAGATAATATCAAAATCAACTATGTTGAGTAATAATAAATCTGCCCTGGTCTCAAAACCACGAACAATAACCAAACACGACCGATAAACGCGGTCCACAATAAGAAA
This sequence comes from Nicotiana benthamiana, assembly GCA_034376525.1. Taxonomy (NCBI): domain Eukaryota; kingdom Viridiplantae; phylum Streptophyta; class Magnoliopsida; order Solanales; family Solanaceae; genus Nicotiana; species Nicotiana benthamiana. The sequence goes on along the minus strand of CM067325.1, from coordinate 49,607,673 downwards.
ATCTCCTACATGAGTAGAAACATAAACGGGGGCACTCAAAGAATCCCGAGGCACACCCAAATGCGAAGCAAAGTAAGAAGACACATAAGAATAAGTAGAGCCGGGATCGAATAGAACCGATGCCTCTCTATGGCAAGCCAATATAATGCCTGTGACAATAGAATCGGAGGCAACAACCTCGCCACGAGCAGGAAGGGCATAGTATCTGGCCTGGCCTCCCCCTCGAAGCGGCCTCTACCTTCCTGGCCTCCACCTCTAGCTGGATGAGCGGGTGGGGCAACAACTGGGGCTGTAACCATAGCCTGAGAGCTCTGCGGGGCATGCTGTGGCTGAGCAGTCTGTGAAGATGCACCCCTACCAAGTATGGGGCAGTCCCTAACCATATGGTGTGTATCACACACTCGAAACAAGCTCTGGGAGGACGCGGTGGCTGTGACTGACTAAGGCTAGGTTTGCTGGCCTGACCTCTAGAAACACCCCGCGCAGGAGGCGTGCTAGAAACCGGAGGTACATAGCAAGGCTCCTGAGGTACTGGCGGAGTTGGAGCACTGCAGGCTGCTGGAAGAGCTGAATGAATGGGGCTACCCACAAAAACCCTACCATGTCGACCTGCTGCTGGGGTACGGGCACTAGAATAGTGGCCCGACTCTCGAGACCTCTTGGCCTCTCTTTCCTCTCGCCCCCTAGCATGCATACTCTTGATCCTCCTAGCAATGCTCACTACATGCTGATAAGGGATGTCCATCTCCAACTCTCGAGCCATGCTAGATCTGATATGTGGGATAAGGCCCTCAATGAACCTACGAACTCTCTCGCGGACTGTAGCAACCAAAGCCGGTGCATGCCAGGCCAATCTAGTATAGCTGATAGCATACTCTGAAATGGTTGTAGTACCCTGGTGCAAATACTCAAACTCGACGCGCCATACATCCCTGAGACTCTAGGGGACAAACTCTCTCCTAAACATCTCTGAGAACGGGGTCCAAGTCAGTGAAGCAGCCTCGACTGGACTCTCTATCTCATAAGTGCGCCACCAATCATAGGCAGCTCCCTGAAGCTGAAAAGCGGTGAAGGAAACCCCACTGGACTCTACTATGACCATAGTGCGAAGAATACGGTGGCACTCCTCTAGAAATCCCAAGGCATCATCTGTCGCTAATCTACTGAAACCGGAGGATCATACTTCTTGAACTTCTCCGACCTCCGCTGCTCGTCCTCAGAAGCAGCTGCCCCATCCACGGGCTCAATTTGCACTGCAGGCGAAACATGAATGATCTCTAGGACCTGCTCAACCTGCACTCGCTGCTTACGAATGCGGACGACGGGAGTCTGTTCTCCTCCCCCAGCTTGGGATGTGGCTGCAGCGAGAGGAACCAACCCTTCCTGAGCCAAAGTGGTGTACATAGACATGAACTGAGCCAACGTCTCCTGAAGGGCTGGAGTAGTGGTGGCAGTAGAAGGCGTGCCAGGTGCCTGGGCTCTGGCTGAATCTGCTGGTGGTGCCACGGTGGTAGCCCGCGCAGGTGCTATGGCCGCACCACGTGCGCGTCCTTGACCTCTGTCCCGGCCCGGCCTCTGATGGCTGCAGTAGGAGGCGCGGGTGCCTGATTATCCCGAGTAGTGCATGTCCTCACCATCTGTGAGAGAATAGGAGACAAAAGTTCAGATCTGATGTCAAAAAGTACCGCACGACAAGGAAATCATTGAAGTAATTTTTTTCCTATACAGTTATATAGCCTCGCGTAGATAAGTACAGACATCTCCGTACCGATCAACGAGACTCTAATAAACCGACCTGTGTTCCCTGATTCCTATGAACGTAGAGCTATGATACCAACTTGTCATGACTCCAGTTCACCCTCCATGAACATGTCTTGATAGCACCTAGTTCCTACAACAAGGTAAGCCTAATAATGCAAAAACTTAATATAACTTGCGAAACATTTATTTAAATTAAGAAAAACTAGAAGAAAATGGCATATGAGTGCCACTTGGCATATACAACTCAGAAATGAAACGCGAAAGTCTACAATCTCATCCCAAAACCCGGAAACTCACGGGAACCACAGACTAATAGAAATGTAATATACTGCTCTCACTCCAGAATGTCGAAACAACTGAAATAAAATGAAAGAGTAACTACTAAAGCTGGAACAGAATAGAGACTCCTGGTCTTTCGAACGTGGCAGATATACCTCAAAGTCTCCACTAGATCTCTCAGCCTCGATGATGGTATGCCTGAGTGGAGGTACATGGATCTGCATGTGAAAAACATGCGCAGAAGGGGCATGAGTACACCACAACGGTACTTAGTAAGTGCCAAGCCTAACCTCGGTTAGGTAGTGACGAGGAAGGTCAGGGCCCTACTGAGATAAAACAATACAATAAAAATGCTGAAAACAGTATACAGTAAGCAAGAATGTTGGAATACAACTGTGAAGTAAGTCAGGTTACATAAACAACAACCAATACACCGAGGATAAGATAACACAGAGTAAAACGGTTCAATATTAGTGCCCATTACGAGGATCTCCCAGATACCATCCTGTAGTCTATTTCCATATCAATACCAATAACGAGGATCTCATAGGATATCGTCATATAGTCCATTTCCATATCAATACCAATAACGAGGATCTCTCAGGATACCGTCCTGTAGTCCATAATATAAATGTGCCGGGTGATCTCCCGGAAATCTAACATGTATACCCAAAGTAAATATGCATGGGGATCTCCCGAGGATCTAACCCGTAGTCCCAAAGTAAATATGCATGGGAATCTCGGGGGAATCTAACCCGTAGTCCCAAATATAAATATGCACGGGGATCTCCCGGGAATCTAACCCGTAGTCCCAAAGTAAATATGCAGGGGGATCTCCCTGGAATCTAACCCGTAGTCCCAAAGTAAATATGCAGGGGATCTCCCGGGAATCTAACCCGTAGTCCCAAATATAAATGCGCAACCACAATCAATGAATATTCAGAAATAAAGTACAACAATACAAGCAACAAATAGTTCTAGCCTAACATGTCTCACATAGTGTTAAGGTAATTTAAGCAAGTAAGCAAGTTAAACCAACTAAACATGTCTTTATAAACTAACACAAGTTATAATTGCAAGTAAGATAAGTAAGTACGAAAGAAACTCAGTCTCAATATCTTAAGTAAAAGTCGGATTTTCACTGATTAGATCAAGTACGCGCTCGTCACCTCACGTACAAGGCACTCAATTACCAAATAACATATCCTAGGGGAAAGGTCCCCCACACAAGGTTAGACAAGCCACTTACCTCGAACAAGTGCAAGTCAAACCGAAACCATGCTCTTGCAACGGGTATCCGACTCCAATGGCCCAAATCTATTCAATTTAATTACATATCATAAATAACATTGCAAACAACTGATTCCACTATTAAATTTAAAGCTAAAGCACGAAAATAGGTAAAATGACCAAAACGCACCTCAGGCCAACGTCTCAGAATCGAATAAATTTCTACATTTTCAGAACCCCTGTACTCTCACAAGTCTAACCATATAAAAATCTCCCAAATCGAAGGTCAAATGCCCACTCAAAACTTAATAGTTTGGTCTAAGAAGTTTCACCCAATTTTTCCAATTTTTGATCCTCAATTCAAATTTTAATGATGGATTTAACTACATAATGATGAAATATAACTAGAATGGATTAAAGAAATGTTACCCAATAATCTCCTCTTCAAAACCCTCTCGAAATCGCCCTTCCCCAAGCTCAATTTGATTTTATAACTGTTGGAAACTAACCCTCGAAATCTCTATATCTGAACAGAGGTTACCGCTTCTGCGGAAAAGGGACCGCATCCTCGGTCCCCCTTCTGCGAAACAAATGCCGCTTCTGCGGCTATTCACTAAACTCCAGGGTTCCACTTTTACGGCCTTAAACCCCACTTGCAGTTGTCGTTTCTGCGAAATACTTACCGCTTTTGCGATTTCACACCAATGACCCATGGCCGCATCTACAATAAAAGTCTCGCAAGTGCGTAACCGCACCTGTGGAAAAGCTGAGGGAGCCGAAATTCCACTCCTGCAGTGGAATAGCCGCGTATGCGGCTCCCGCTTCTGTAGTTCCCAAGCTGCAGAAGCGAAAATACCTGAAGAGAAGAATCAGCTGCTGCAACACTTAAAAATTTTCTTCGTTAACCATCCGAAATCATCCCAAGGCCCCCGGGACTTCAACCAAAAGCACCAATAACACCAAATACCCTATTCGAACTTGTACCAAATCTTCAATTTCCATCAAAACACGCTTTCGATCAAAAACCTAACCAAGACACGTCCGAATGGCCTAAAATATTCCGAACACATCCCAAATGACATGACTGAGCTAGTACAACTTCCGGAATTCCAATCCGACCTTCGGATAAAAAACTCACTATCGGACCAGAAACTTCAAAAATTCCAACTTCGGCATTTCAAGCATAAATAAGCTACGGACTTCTAATATACATTCTAAACACGTTCCCAACATCGAAATCACCTAACAGAGCTAGCGGAACCATCGGTTTTCTATTCCGAGGTCGTCTTTGCACTATTCTAACTACGGATCAATTTCCAACACTTAAGTGTCTCAATACTCTCCAAAACCCAATACCGAATATCCTGGCAAACCAAAATGGTAGAAATGAACTTAGGGGAAGCAGTTAATGGGGGATCGGGGCGTAAATTCCAAAAAGACCGGTCGGGTCGTCACATTAACCATATAAAAATTATCCCAATCCAATGTCATATCCCTAATCAAAACTCAAATTCTTGGTATAAGAACTTTCCCCCAATTTTTAGACAAATTCAGAAATTAAAAATTCATGTTTAGATTAATGGGTTACAAGAAAAAAGGAGTTAAGAATTGTTACTTAATCGATATCTCTGAAAATCCCTCAAAACCTCGCTCAAAATCGAGCTCCCAAACTTAAGGTTTGGTAAAAATGCTAAACCCTCGACTTTGATATTATATATTCTGCCTAGGTAATCCTTAATCGCGATCGTAGAACTCCCTACGCGATCGCATAAGACAACTCCTTCAAAGAAAAGCGATTGTGACTAGCTCTATGCGACCGCATAGAGCAAATTCCATCACCCACTGCCACACTAAACCCTTCTACGCGAATGCAATATTCCTCATGCGAATGCAATGACCAACAAACTCACCATTTGCGATTGCACTCCTTCCTCTGCGATCGCAATTCACAACAAAGTGCTTTGTCTCAGCTTACTCTATGCGATCACAGGTGACCTCACGTGATTATAATGAACAAATCACTGCTGCAGATATCAGTAAACTTGCAATCTCATAAAGGATAAAAGTGCCCATTTGAGCATCCGAAACACACCCGAGGCCCCCGGGACCTCAACAAAACCTACCAACATATCCCATAACTTCATTTAAACTTGTTCCAATCAAAACAATATCAAAACATCAACCTTTGGAATGCTCAAAACATCTATTTTTCATCGGATTCAAGCCTAAGAATCCCAAAAACTCTAATGATATGCTTTCGATAAAAAGAACTATTAAACCTCGTCCGAGTGACCTTAAATTTTGCAAACACGTTACATTCAACACTACGGAGCTACTCCAACTTTCGAAATTCCATTCCGTCTCTCGGATCAAAATCTCACTATCAAATCGGAAACTTCAAAAATTTGACTTTCGGCATTTCAAGCCTAAATTAGCTACGGACCTCCAAAACACAACATGGACATGCTCCTAACCCCGAAATCATCCAACGGAGCTAACAGAACTATCATATTTTTATTTTGAGGCCGTCTTCACACTGTTCTGACTACGGTAAACTTTCCAACACTTAAGCTCTCATTTAGGGACTAAGTGTTCCAAAACTCCCCGAAACTTGAACCGAACATCTCGGCAAATCAAACTAGTAGAAATAAATACGGAAAAAGCCGTTAATTGAGGATCGATGCATTAGTTCTTAAGACGATCGGACGAGTCGTCACAAGTTGCCTTTAAGATTTTAAAAATATTATCCAAGATTGATTTAGGACTTTCACGATCCTATCCTAGATTGGTTTTAGCTTATTTCCATATATTTTGGTACTAGATTTATCACTTTCTTAGGTAGTTAAGGTTATGTTTTCATTTTTCTAAGATTGTTGGAGTTACTTTCTAAGATTGACTTGGTTTTTATTTCCTAGTGTTTTTCCTTTTCCTAAGGTAGTTGGACTTGTTGTCGGAAGTAGTTTAGGACTATATTTTCTTATGTTTTTAGGCTCATTTTCGTGACCTCTTATCTATATAAATGGGTGTCTTTTGTGTTTTTAGACTTAGATTATTGCAAACTATTATCAATAAAAATTGTGAGATTTTTCTTGCACTCTTGTGTATGGCGACTCTTGGATTTATTCTTCAACCTTCAGACTCAATTTAAGGCGGTAAGATGAATTCTTCGAAATCTTAGATCACTTCTAGGTATTCAAGAAAGGTGATAGGTTTAGATTTATTGTCTTACTTGATATTCTAAAGGATCATGTTTCACGATCTATCTTTTATTTTTAATTCTCTATCAAAAGCGATTAGTTCTTTGTTAGCTAATTGTTGTTGTTTGGATTCAACTTCAAGAATAGATTTCTTGAATTCAAGAAACTCATTATTGAATTCAATTTGTCTTTATTATTTGCCATCTTTTTCATTTCTCTACTTTCTTTTAGATTTCGCACATTTTTTGATTTTTTAGTAATTCTTGGACTCCTATCGTGTTGTTATCAATTCTAAAGGGTTATTTATATGCCGTTAGAACCATTGTAAAGCATCTAGAAGTCAATACAAATTCTATCCTTTAAGATTTTTTTCTGTAAACACTTGTTTCTTTTTGTGTGTAGGTTTTACCGTGAGCAAGCTTTATTTGATAGACTATTCGTAAAATAGTCTCTTTGTTCACCTGGTTGTTTTTCGTGTTTGCTCATCCTACATCAAAAAAGTATTTACTTCCATGATTTTAATTTATCTAGCATTATCACAATTCCTATTTATTTTATGTAATTTTTAAATAGCTAAATCTAATATTTTAGAAATTAAGAATATACGTTTGAACTCATGTTCTGCTATTCAAATTGTAAAATGAGCAGTCACTCATTTTCTTGTTAAATGTTCAAAAATCTTAATACTAACAATTTGACGACTGGAAAAATATATTAACTTTGATAACGTAAAAACTACGTACACACCTCTTCAACTAACAAACCTACACAATCCGCAAAAACAAATAACATATAAATTAAAATACAACACCACTATAACATTAATTCCTATTCACATAAAAACAGGATAAAAGACTCCATCCATGTCGATTCACATGACATGCTTAGCTTACAGTTTGTTCAAAAAAAAAGATGACACATTTTATATTTAAAAATTATTTAATTTTAAACTTTTTTCATTTTGTATTTAATGAGTAGCTTTTATAGCTATATAAATATTAAGGGAATTACAAGCTATGTCCATTTATAAGTAGCTTATTATAAAAGTTGACCAATTGATAAAATATTATTAATATTAGTCAAACTAGCCAATTAGTTGTAGCTAAAAAAATATTAAATGTTTGCTTTGTTTTGAGTGAGTGTTATTAAAATAGAATTGGGCACAACTTAAGGAGATTGAATATTAGTTTTGGGATGATTTGGTAAAGTTTTGAGGTGGTTTTTTATGAAAATTCGAAGTAAAAGCTGAACATGAAAAAAAAAGATATGTGTATCACACTGTGTATCATTTGTGTATTACACATGTATCAATTATGTATCACATGTATATCCATGTATACTTTTTTGTGAGATACATTCCTGATACATGTTTTATACATGTGTCACAGAAGACTTTTTCGAACTCGATTTAATTATAAATTTTGATACAAAACCAGTCCAAATCACCTCCAACCTTCCTCAAATTTTGTGTAGTGACTTATCTATATATTTTAAATGAATTTCATCGATACCCATTGAAAAAATTCACTTTTTGTTTAGATCTTTGGAATATTGTATAGATTTTTGTATTTCATCACCTTATTTGCTACCCCGTCTATGAAATTTTCTTTCCATCTTGTATCTAATGTTTCTAATCACGCTTAAAATATGAATGTCGATTTTTGCATGTGATTCTTCGATAGAAAGAACCATATAATTTAGTTTTTTAATTTTTGCTGGCTAGTTTTGGTAAGTCTATGACTAATGGCTAGATGTTGGTAAGTTAAGATTTATTTGGAACATTTGTGTATGTTTTCCTAAATATTATTCCCTCATTAAACTTTTACTTTTAAGATTTTAAAACCATAAGTTTAAAAGTATTTTTTAAAACTTTATATCGAATCAAACTACGTCACATAAATTAAATCAAGAAATGATTAATACAAAGACTGAACATTTTTTCTTATTCTTTTTATTAATCCACTGGGCGGGCTAGTTTTTATTTATATATAAAAATAATTAACATAGTGTAATGAGATCTTAAAGAGTCAATTACTGAAATGGTCACTCAACTATCTCAAATTATCTCCTAAAGTCACTTTTCTTTCATTTGTAACAACAAAGACACCCAACTATGCCTATTGCACTCAGAAGGTCACTCAACTAGATTTTCAAAATTTTGATTGTCAAATACCTATTTTACCCTTTAAATTATAAATATTTATCTTCTTTTATTTTTTTAAAATTTTAATATTATGATTTTTTCTTTTTAATTGATATTATGGACTTACCTAAAAAAATAAATAAATATTATTGATAAAGTACAAAAAAAATTAAGGATCTATAATTCTTGAATAACAAAATAATAAGCATAGTAAAAAAATTAATTAGAATAATTTAGTCGTAACAATAATTTTAGTATTAACAACAACAATTCAAAAAAATATTTACACAATTCAGAGTGAAAGAGAATAAAGGTTATAAAAGATATATTCCATGCATGTAATATAAAAATATTAAATAAAAGTATTTTTATAATATACATTATATATTCTTGAAAATTATGCTCAATTAATATATATATATATATATATATATATATATATATATATATATATATATATATATATATATATATATATATATATATATATATATATATATATATATATTCCTTGCACGACTTAATATAGCATATTACCTTATACAGATAGTCCCCTACTTTTCGATGATATAATTTGTGTCGTCGGAAAGTTGGTAAAAACATAATATAATTGATCATATTTTTTAACAATATATAATGTATATTTTAAAAATACCTTTATTTAAATAATTATTTTTATATTACGTGCATGAAATATATATTTTACAACCTTTATTTTCTTTCATTCTGTATTGTGTAAATAAACTTTTGAATTTTTGTTAATTCTAAAATAATTATTACTAACAAATTATTCTAATTAATTTTTTTACTATGCTCATTATTTTGTTATTCCAGTATTATTGCTTTTTAATTTATAAATAATACTTATTTATTCTATATGTAAGTCCATAATACAAATTAAAAAGGAAAAATCATAATATTAAAAAATTTAAAAAAAATGAAAAGAAGATAAATGTTTATAATTTAGAGGGTAAAATAGGTATTTGGCAATCCAAATGTTGGAAAATCTAGTTGAGTGACCTTCTGAGTGCAATATGCATGATTCAGTGATTTTGTTATTACAAAACAAAGTAAATTAACTTTAGGATATAATTTCGGATAGTTGAGTGGCAGTAATGAACTCAAATCCTAAATACAGAAAGGAATAAAAATTGAAAACTGCACAAATCCTATTATCAATGTTGAGTTTTATGCTCAACCTTGATATCACATGAAATCTAGTGTAGTTTATGCATCTAAGAACTAGCCCTTTAGGCCCAAGAGGTTGCAGAATCAGCTTCATTTTACTCCCTTTGCACAAACCATCTGAATGAAAGACCGCTGCCCAAAATTTGCATACATAACCTCTTTGTTTGTGTTGACGATGAACCAGCTTTTTTCTTTGGTTAGCCACTGTCCAGAGTAGCCATGGTGTATTTCGCTTCATTTTTTGTTGATTAGCTACTGTCCAGACAATATTTCCTTGCTTGATCCATAGAACTTTGTAAACTCTTGCCTCTTGAAGCCTCCAATTGTCTGTTGCATTCATTACCCAGCTCCACTCTCGATTGGGCACTTTATTCTGCATTTTTCGTGCGAGGTCCATGAGTGTTCATGCTTTTTCCTCTTCCTCTTGTGTTCCTTGTATAACCCGCTATCTGTGTAAGATGATTTCCTTTCTCTAGCCTGCCATTTAGCCTTCATAGCTGCAGCCTCAAACTGCTGCATTCTCCATGATTTATGCTCCTTATAATTGCATTTTTTCTCTGCTTTCATGCCTTCCTTGTGACTTAAATGGTTCTCCTTTTGTATTCCTGTTGCCTCACTCCCTGTATGTGCATATGAATTCCCTTTAGAAATTAAGAGAATCCATATGCAGACCTGATCTGCAGCTTTGTGTTTGCTGTAACCATATTTGGTGCTGTCCCTTTTGACATCAATATCGTGTGTTGTCTCTATATGTTTTGTTAAAATCCTTGTCCTGTTTGATGCCTAATATGCTAAATTATGATGTAGCATCGAGGATTTGTGTCCAGTAGCCTCCAGTTTTCACATAATTTGGTGCCAAAACATGAGTTTGATCAGGCCAACACATTTCCAGCACTGCTTCCTCATGCTTTTGCATGCCGCTTTTCCTCATTCAAGGGAATGAGCACATAGTGCTAATACCACCCATAGGCGTAATAAGTGACAAGGCATTAGCACAGTATCGTTTCCTGCAAAAAGATCAAAAGGTTAGTGAAAAAATAGATCAACATCATCTCCTCCACAAGGATTTGAAGATATTGATCCTGAATTACTTCCAGCTCCATCACCAGATCCTTTGCCCTTTTCTTCATCTCTCTTCCTACTGCCTTGACACCTTGACTCTCAAATATGGACATTGCAATTTATCCAAATTAACTAGCCTCTTGCCTTGTGTGTCCAAATGATGGAAAGAGTAACATTCAATAAACCCCTGATCGAGGGCATAGTTTGCTAAATGATCAGCTAACTTATTCCCCTCTCTAAATATATGTGATATTCTGCCATTGCATATGCTCATCATATGTCTTATCTCTTTCACTTCTTCCTCAATAACCCAAGGTGGCTTCCAATACCCTTGAATCACCTTCTTGAGCGTCATTGAATCTATTTGCACCCAGATATTGCTTAAATCATTAGCCATGCTATATTTCAGTGCCTCCAGTATAGCCATAGCTTCTGCTTGTGTATTTGTTACTTCCTGAATTTCCTTACCACACGCATACAACAAATCACCATACTCATTCCTCAAACAATAGCCAATTGAACTCCTTCCTGGATTACCCCTCGATGCCCCATCAGTATTTATTTTTATCCACCCTTGCATTGAAATTCCCACAGAACCTTATTAACCTTCAGCTTAGGAGTATAGTTTTCCATCATTTTCAGAATATCAGGCCATCTAAATGGTACTTGAGCAATCCCAGGCTTCCTCGCCTTTATTAGTGATTGTACAGTTGTGCAAACTTGATGGACCACCCTGTTAGTAGACACCGGCTCCCCATGTTTATTGCTATTCCTCCTTTTCCATAATTCCCCAACGATAATACAAGGTAAAGCTAGAAAAATAGGCTTTAGTCTAGGAATCATCTTCAATGTCCAGCACTTCACAATAGCTTGATGCAAGCTTAGCCCCTCCAGAGATAGCCCATCATAGGAGAAAAGTAAGACCACCCTCTTGTGGCTATGTAAGATATGAAAAACACATGATTAAATGTCTCTTCATTTGGCATTACACATCACCAACATTTTGAGGGTATAAAGTACCCCATTCTCCTTAATGTATCATCCAGTGGTAGTTTACCTTTCCACAACTTCCACATGAAGAATGAGATTGTAAATGGCAGTCCTTTAATCCACATGTTAGAGTATGAAATAGCAAGATCTTTCCTCCTTCTTAAGTACTGCCAAGCAGAATTAACTGTGAATTGCCCTCTAGTTTCTAGACTCCAAATAGACTTATCCAGTTCTTGTGAGATTGCAGGGCATTGTATGCTGTCCATAATGTGCGAGGCTAAATCATCCGACAATATTTCTCTGAGCTTCTCCTCATCCCATTATCCTTCTAGTATCACTTCATTCACATTGTGGATTGATTCATCAACAGTAAATTCCGAAGATGTTACGAAGTAAAGAGCTCCCAAGCCTGTCCACTTGTCAAACCAAAAAAGTGAGGATCCCATTTTCAGTTTCCAGAATACCCGATGCTCCACAAGGTCCCTACATTCCAACTTCTTCCGCCATATATGTGAACCACCCTCCAAGGTACCTCAATGGCATTGAACTTCTTGCAATAGTTTTGGCACGTAAAAGAACTCCACAATGATGGCTTAGTCCTAAAATTCCAACATAGAAAATTCTCCTTTTCTAACGTTCGGCTCTCTCTCTCTCTCCAGAAATTCTTTCTCTCAACGTATACCAACCCCAACCCCTCCCCAGCTCCCCGCCCCCCTCTCCCCACACCCCCTCCGGCGACCCCCCTCCCCCTTCGGCGACCCTTCTCCGGCGACCCTCTAAGTAAGTTCTCTCTCTTCTGTTTCTCTCCTCTTTCTCTCCTCTATATCCACTACCCAGCCCTCACCCCCTACCCCCACCCCTACCCCCTGCCAACCATAACTCCAGCGACCCCCCAGTAAGGCAACCCCTCCCTCTTTCCGAGCTAGGCAGCCCCCGTCGCTTTTTTTTTGTGTGTGTGTGCGTGCGTGATTTTCAGGTACAAGCCGCGGAGGACAAGGAGAGCTTACGGCATTTGGACGCGAAGAGCAAAGCAACACCGGACGAAGTGTGCAAGAGCTAGCGGTAGTTGATCTCGGGTGAATCAAAGCATACTTTCAGGTTTTTCCATCGGGAGTTGGTACCTCCCGACCTCCTTTGTTTTACTCTGTACATCCTTTTACGTTTTCTATCTAAGTACCCTGTGTGTGGTTTACTTTGTCGATTCCTAGCTTGCATCATTTTGCGTACTCCGCTGTATTACGTGGGTGCATCACGTTTTCCGTAATCGGTTGGGGATAGTGGCCGCAGCGGGAGATGGTAGAGTAAGGTCAAGTCCTCGGGGGGCAGGGGTGGGGGCAGGGGCGAGCAGGGGGGCTGGGAGCGGTTCTGCGGTTAGGGCCGGAGGCAAGGGTAGGAAGAGGGTAGAGGACGCTCATAGATTAAGGATCGGATCGTGGAATGTAGGCATTCTGACGGGTAAGTCCATTGAGTTGGCGAAGGTTTTTCAGAAGAGGAGGGTTAACATAGCCTGTGTCCAGGAGACTAGGTGGAAAGGGTCGAAGGCGAGGAATGCAGACGGGTTTAAGTTGTGGTATTCTGGGGTCGTGAGAGGTAAGAATGGAGTGGGCATATTGGTTGATAGGGATCTAATAGAGTCTGTGGTTGAGGTTAGGCGAGTGAATGATAGGTTAATGTCTATTAAGTTGGTTATTGGGGGTTGCGTCCTCAACGTCATCAGCGCCTACGCGCCGCAATCGGGCTTAAACGAGGAGGTTAAGAGGCGCTTTTGGGAGGACTTGGATGATATGGTGAGTAGTATTCCCCAATCTGAGAAGTTAGTTATTGGAGCTGACTTTAATGGTCATATTGAGGCTGATGCTGGTGGTTTTGGTGAGGTGCACGGTGGCTTCGACTTTGGGGTTAGGAACAGAGGAGGCACGTCACTGCTTGATTTCGCCAGGGCTTCCGAGCTTTTGATTGCGAACTCGACATTTCAGAAGAGGGAGGAGCATTTGGTCACCTTCAAGAGTTCGGCGGCGAGGACTCACATTGATTACCTCCTCCTCAGAAGGAGCGATAGGGGTCTGTGCAAGGACTGCAAGGTTATTCCAGGAGAGTCCCTTTCGACTCTTCATAGACTCCTAGTAATGGACATCGGTCTCAGGGTGAAGAGGAAGAGGAGGGGTGCTCGGGGACAACCGCAGATTAGATGAGGTGTTTTGAATAAGGAGCACAGGAGTTGGAGAGGAGGTTAGCTGAGGGTGGAGCTTGGAGAAGTTCTGGGGAAGCGGATGTTATGTGGTCAGAGATCGCAAACTTGGTTAGGGAGGTAGCACGGGATGTGCTCGGAGTAGCAAAGGGCTATTCAGGCAGGCATCAGGGTGACTGGTGGTGGAACGATGTAGTCCAAGGAAAAGTGGAGGTGAAGAAGGCGGCGTTTGCTAAGATGGCAGGGAGTACAAGCGAGGAAGAACGGAGAGTGAACAGAGAGATCTACAAGGCGGCGAGGAAAGAAGCAAAGATGGCGGTTACAGAAGCCAAAAACGCGGCGTTTGGTTGCATGTATGAGGAATTAGGGGAGAAAGGCGGGGACAGGAAGTTATTCCGATTAGCTAAAGAAAGGGAAAGGAAGGCGCGTGATCTTGACCAAGTTAGGTGCATCAAGGGCGAGGATGGTAGAGTTCTGATGGAGGAGTCTCAAGTCAAGCAGAGGTGGAAGGCATACTTTCGAAACTTACTTAACGATATGGGGGATCGTAACATAGAGCTAGGGGAGTTGGGATATTCAGAGCAACATAGAGACCTTGGGTACTGCAGGCGCATTAGGGCGGAGTAGGTCATGGGGGCTTTGCGTAGGATGAGTAGGGGTCGAGCGACCGGGCCTGACGAGATCCCGGTAGAGTTCTGGAAATTCATGGGTAGGTCAGGAGTGGAGTGGCTCTCCAGGTTGTTCAATGCGATCTTCAGGACCAAAAAGATACCGGAGGAGTGGAGATGGAGTACAGTGGTGCCCTTGTACAAGAACAAAGGTGACATCCAGTGCTGCAACAACTATATGGGTATCAAATTAATAAGTCATACCATGAAGGTCTGGGAGCGGGTGATTGAGGCAAGGGTGAGGGATATGACATTTATATCTGTGAACCAGTTCGGTTTCATGCCGGGTCGCTCCATTACAGAAGCTATCCACCTTGTCAGAAGGCTGGTGGAGCAGTTTAGAGATAAGAAGAAGGACCTGCACATGGTGCTTATCGACTTGGAGAAGGCGTATGACAAGGTTCCAAGGGAGGTGCTATGGAGGTGCTTGGAGGCGAAGAGCGTGCAAGAAGCCTACATCAGAGTAATTAAGGACATGTACGATGGAGCTAAGACTAGGGTTAGGACGGTGGGTGGCGACTCAGACCATTTTCCAGTGGTTATGAGGCTCCATCAAGGATCGACGCTTAGCCCTCTCTTGTTTGCCTTGGTGATGGATGCTCTTACCCGACATATTCAAGGGAATGTGCCTTGGTGTATGCTATTTGATGATGACATAGTCTTGATAGACGAGATGGGGGTCGGTGTTAATGAGAGGTTAGAGGTATGGAGACAGGCTCTCGAGTCTAAGGGTTTCAAAATAAGCAGATCTAAGACAAATTACCTGGAGTGCAAGTTTGGCGCCGAGCCGAGCTAAGTAGGCAGGGACGTGATGATTGGATCTCAGGTCATCGCCAAGAGTGACAGTGTCAGATATCTTGGGTCGGTGATTCAGGGGGACAGAGAGATTGATGGGGACGTCACTCATCGTATAGGAGCGGGGTGTTCAAAGTGGAGGCTTGCATCAGGAATCCTGTGTGACAAGAAAGTTCCACAGAAACTCAAGGGGAAATTTTATAGAGCTGTGGTTAGACCGGCCATGTTGTATGGGGCGGAGTGCTGGCCAGTGAAAGAACTCTCATGTTCAGAGGATGAAGGTTGTGGAGATGAGGATGCTTAAGTGGATGTACGGGCTCACGGGGTTAGATAAGATTAAGAATGAAGTTATTCGATAGAAGGTGGGGGTGGCCTCGGTGGATGAGAAGATGCGAGAAGCGAGGCTGAGGTGGTTCGGGCATGTACAGAGGAGAAGTCTCGATGCCCCGGTGAGGAGTTGTGAGAGGCTGGCGATGGTCGGCGCACGACGAGGTTGAGGGAGGCCTAAGAGGTATTGTGGAGAGGTGATTAGGCATGACATGGCTAGAATGCGGGTTTCTGAGGACATGACCCTTGATAGGAAAGTCTGGAGGTCTAGTATCAGGGTTGTAGGATAGGGGCCCCTAGAGTTTTTGGTACTCCTCACCCGGGGTTGGGTGAGGCTTGGCAGGGCTATCCATAGATGATTTGTGTATTGGATTGTGTCTCCCTTATTGTAGTTATTTATGGTAGTTGCTGTCTGATAGTATTGCATGCTATTTTATTTATGGTTCTTATGTTTAGATAATTATTTATGCTATATCTGCTGAAACTACTAATGTTCTTTTGTTGTTGTTTTTGTTTTTGTTGTTCCTTTCCTTCACTGAGCCGAGGGTCGATTGGAAACAGCCTCTCTGCCCTTTCGGATAGGAGTAAGGCCCGTCTACATATTACCCTCCCCAGACCCCACCTTGTGAGACTATACTAGATTATTGTTGTTGTTGTAGTTTGCAAAATAAGGCTTTGGACATGTCATGTAAGGATCTAAAGCCTACTCCTCCTTCATCATAAGGTAGGCATAAAGTATCCCATGATGCACAATGTCTTGCTTTCCCACTAGTAGAGTTGCTCCAACAGAACCTAGTAAATAGTTTGTGCAACTTGTTGATCACATAATTAGGTGGATTCACTGCTGAAAAAAAGGTGAATAGGCATGCTTTGCAGCACACTGTTTATCCACACTGCCCTCCCTCCAATAGACAAAAGCCTTCCTTTCCAAGATTGTATTTTAAAACATACTATGAAATATAGTTAGTACAAAGAATGTACAACTTTTAAGTTAAGTTGCAAATTTAAACATAAGGATGTCACGTGTTTTATCACTTACTACAAGCTAGTACACCTTGGCCTTCAAGGCCGTTCGCTTACTTTTGGGTTTTATAACGACGTATGCGCTATAGGTAAAGTTTTCGGATTTCATAACTTACCCCTAAACATAAAAAACTATTTTTGTCATTTGAGTCAAAATTGTAATTGTTCCTCCAACGAGAACGATTTTCAAGTCGAAAAGCGCCATTTCTCACCGGAGTTCTTTTTCTGGTTTCTCAGTTTCTTTCTTTGGGACAGTAGAAGGACCTCCAACTGAAAGAACAAGAGGAGCAGGACCTCGTTGCAAGATTTGATTTCAGCAGCTCAGTCCACGGCGAACGCCATGCACGCTCTGATTCGCCAATCCGTCGCTCATGTACGAGCCAATTCCCACTTCATTCACATTTCAACATCTAAAGCTCCGTCAATCAAAGAAACGGGCCTCTACGGCTATCATCATTTGAAAACTCCTAAAGGCTTTCAACGATTCGTCGACGATGCTATTGAGAGGTAAGTGTTTAACAAACAGGTCGCAAATTCTTTACTTTTTCTCGATGAATGTCAACTGCTTTGTTTGTCTCTTGCGAAATCACTTGCGATATTTCAGGAATGAGTTTCTATATCACGTCGTCCACATGTTTGATAAAAAAAGTTCACATGCTTATTAGGTCAGAAGAACTTGTGAACTATATAGCTGGCATGCCTTCATCTCCTGAAATTATCCGAGCTATGGATGATATTTCTGATACTGTAAGTTTGTGTTTTATGGTCTAATTCTGCTTTTGTTCAAAGAACACAACTACACAAGTAGTTGGACTCGCACAGGTGAAATGAAACTTGCTTAAAATGCCAGGCCATAACTGACCTATTTGATTTGATAGGTGTGCTCAGTAATTGATTCAGCTGAATTGTGCAGACATACTCATCCAGACAGGTGGTGAACTAGGATTGAGATAATCTATGTATCCATATCTACAGTTCCGATCTTATTTTTGTTTGCTTTGAGTACTTACATAGAAATGTCGCATTTTAGGGAGTTTGTTGACGAGGCAAGCAAGGCAGGCTTACGAATAAATGAGTTTTTACATGTAAGATTTCGGATATATTATTTGGTTTTGTTAGTTATGTTTTTCGCTTTGCTGATTATGTCAAAATTTAAAATAAATGCTGCTTATCTTGTCAGCTTCATAATTCTGTACCACCCAAGAGCTATAAGTCCATTACCAATGCTTATGCGGGAAAGTAAAACATGGAGATCTACTTTAGACTGATAAGATAAGAAATTTAAAATGTCATTACTTGCGTTTACGCTGACAGTTGTGATGGACTAAATTGCTTCAATATTAGTTAGTGATGTCAGAGAATAAATAGTTAAAGTAATTTGATGGTAAATAAGATAATAGGATTATTAGGATATATCTCACTCGACTGTCTTATTTGGTGTATGGTACTTGGCACACTTTGTGATCTTTGTCCCTTGTCACACTTGATGGTCGCGAACAATCAGAATTAAACTTTAGTAGACTCATTTGTTAGAGCACTTGTCTCTCATCCGTTGTGGACGAGTTTCCAAAGGGGTTTAAATGGTCCTGGGCTACTCCACCCATTGCCTTGAGGTTTTGGGTTGGTTGCCCAGATTCTTTCACATGGTATCAAAGCTAAACTTTGTTAGCCTATTTGCACAGCCGTCTTCTCTCTATCATATTGTAATGCTCAGGGCTTCTCTCTCAACTTAGCTCAAAGAAACAAGATCCATATGTAAACCCTAGAAACAGGTTACACATGTTGGAGGGTGTTAGAGTACTTGTCCTTCATCTGTTGTGTACGGAGTTCCAAAGGGGTTAAAACTTTAAATGATCTTGCACTACTCCACCCATTCTCTTAATTTTGGGTTTAGATGCTCCAATCCTTTCACATCCTGAAGTTTGAGGTAATCTGGATTCACTTATTCGTGGTATAATAATATATTCACATCCTGTAAGCATCATTAGGATATATTGGCTAAATTTCAAGTGAAGTTTCTCTACCTCCTTATATGTGGTATTGCGCGAATTGTCCTTTGCAGACACAATGAAACTGTAAAGATAACATGTCCATGACAAAATAGCAACAAAAACCATGAATCGAAGAATTAGATTAATATCGAGTGGAAAAAGAAGGTAAAAGTAAACCCCGTGATGTAGAAACAATTTCTAATCAAAACTGTCTCCAATGTGGCAATGTTCACAAGATTGATGAAAGATGTTTGGAAGGATAGTCGTCTTGAAATGTACTTGCCGTTACTGGATTTGCTTTTTGATGCAGTTGCTTTGGAAGATTCTCCATTGCAATTAGTTTATTGACTCTTTTGCTCCTTGGCATGCAGTACCTTAATACAAACCATAGTATATACAAGGGGGTGATAAAAGCAGAAAAAGACAGCTCGCTCACTCATGAAGCTCAGAGGGCAGCCCGCTTTCTACGAATGGACTTGGAAAAGGGGGGAATCCATCTTTGCCCTGGTACTTGACTTCTTACAACTGCTGTCGTTCCTGGTAAATCATTATTGTTGCACTAATTTAGGTACCTTGGTGGGCTTCACAGAAAAACTTGATCGAGCTAATGAGCTATCCATTGACATTATTCAGTTGTGTAGAGAGTAAGTGTAAACCATCTCCTTGTTAGTGTCCCTGGGATTTTATTAATTTATTGATGTTTCATTATAATTTTAATGTTGTTAAAAGAGATCACATGATTCTTGTAAGTGTAGGAGTTGATTTTGTACTTGAAATGGGATTTATCAACTATTTCGTGTCCTGTTGTGTAACTGTTAGATCCATATCAGGTTGCTATTTGAATCATGACTATATGTTGGATCAAGTCTACTGGAGGTAGAAAGTGACTATTTTCTTCTCTAGCAATTATGCTTTTCTAACTTTAGTTAATTTCTTGGGTGTTTATCAAATTTGCTCATGTTCTTTAGGGAAAAGAACTATATTAAGTTCTTTTTTGATGCAGAGAACTACATTCAGTTCTTAACAAGTTCGTAGTTGAGTTTAAATGATCACCCATATAGCAAATGCAATTTTTTTTCCCGAGATGATTTACTGAATCATTATCTCTTTTCATCGTTGTGAGCCGAGGGTGTATCGGAAACAGCTTCTCTTCTCCTCCGGAGTAGGGGTAAGGTCTGCGTACACTATCCTTCCGAGACCCCACTTGTGGGGATTCTACTGAGTGGTTGTTGTTGTAGTAGTATCTGAAGAAGTGCTTTTGCGTGTGACTGGGATTCGTTTTGTTGCTTTCTTTTTAATTAATGCTTTATTCAATTTGCTTGTAAGAGCCTGTTTATTTCAGGCTGAATTTATGCATATAAATGCTGAACTTGTGCTTAAACTTGCATAACATAAGTAGAATAGATGGATGAGTCTTCAGCACTTTTCTTGTCAATTATGAATACTCTAGTAACAGTGTAACACCTGATCTGGCGGGCCTCTAGCTGGTGCAGGTTTAAATGGAGTCCATGCATTCCTCCCCCATTTCCTCTTCCTTTAGGAGAGTCCAAATTTTTCTCTCTGATCGTTGTAAATCGTATGCAGTTATGGGACCTTACATATAATTCTTGGAATCTCACCTATGGGTCATCTACAAATTTTCTCGAGATGGGACTTGACTTTAGTCAGTTTTAGTTGCACTTTGACCGTTTGTTATTGCATAATATATCAAATTGCCTTAAATTTTTCTAGTTGTGCTGCGTGCAGGCTTGTATATTTGGACTAATGCTCTCCTTTTTTTGTCAGGTATAATACAAATATTATTACTGACCCTGGCCATGTGGATATATTTCCAGCCTCTATCATCCCTAAAAAAATGCACCATTTTGTCAGCCCTATCTATGGTATCATACCAGGTGCATCTAAGGAATCTCTGGGGTCAAGAGATAACATAAAAGAAAAAGGATTCCGCATAGCAACTGAGCCAAGTACTCTGCAAGGCTTTCTTCAATGTCTACCTGATGCTGGGGTAACTTTGATCAGCCTCTATGTGCTGTTAGTTATAACTTAATGCTACTCAGAAATTTGCGTTGCTTTTCAGAATAATCAATTATTATGCATATTGTATGTGCAACTCCTTCCCTGTTCACTCTTCCTCCTAGTGTTGGGAAACTAAAGCATTAGCATTTCAAGGCAAACCTCTGACATTGACACCGGTAAGCATAGATGAGAGTGCAGGCCTAGCAAACGTATTATCTACTAATATCTACTCCAATCATTTTAGTGGGTTATATATGGAGGTCTTGAATGCTGATTTTAGGGTATAGGGTTTGGGAAAGGAAAAGAGAAGACCGCCAAAGAAAAGAAAACATATGATTCTAGCATCTCTTTATGAATTGTACATCATTTTTTGGACTTGACAAATTGGAGAACAGAAATGAAGTGGATAATCCTTCCTTCTTAGTAGCAGGGATGTGTGGGTGTCTTCATGAATCAGGAATTCTTTCCCTCTGTTTCTGCACAGTACAATACCTTGTTATTTGTTTCCTCAGTAGCACCTTCCTATCTCCAAAAGATTCCATCTAAATCTCTCCCTAGACTTTCACAAGTCAAGAAGAGACTTAAACATTTATATCCATCTCAAGTGTCTTTACCTTGGCTTATTTGTTG
The DNA here is from genome assembly GCA_034376525.1 of Nicotiana benthamiana. Lineage (NCBI taxonomy): Eukaryota > Viridiplantae > Streptophyta > Magnoliopsida > Solanales > Solanaceae > Nicotiana > Nicotiana benthamiana. The sequence continues at coordinate 49,586,182 of CM067325.1, read as the reverse complement.
TCTTCATGAGGCTTCATTCAACTATTGACGGGAAAAAGAGAAGAGCTTTTAATGTTTAATGACTGAATTAGTCATGATCTTGTCCAGGTCAGGAAGATGGTATATGTCCAAGGAAATTCTGTTCCACATGCAAACGTTGAGGTTCTTGATAAGCTTATCGCAACAAGACATGAGTTTGCTCAGGTTATTATGTTAACACTTTTGGTCTAGCAAAGAATTCAGGTTTTGTTGAATTGTCTGACATTCTCTTCAAAAAGCTTAAACTATTAGAGAAGGGGCACTTCTAATTAATTGCTTTCTTCTGCAATACTCCTCATGGTGTAGCCTGATTTTATTCTTTGGTCCAAGCATGTGGAAATGCTCTTCCAGTACTTCTTTTACTGATATAATTTAATACTTTCATAACATAATCTATATAATAACATCAATTCTAGTGCAAATGGTCTAGGTGTTTTCTTAAGAATGCCATGAGCTAATTCTGTATGTTTAGCTGCTTCTTCAAGTTGATTGGTGAGTGTTCCTCTTTCTTTGTAGTAGTATTAATGTCTTGACATAAGACACTGTTGTAAAAGCAGCGGAATGTATGTATTCCTAATTTGAGATTAGGTGTGTCCCAATTTATTCACCCATTTTGACTGGGCTATATTAAGAGAAGAGTTGAGAATATGAGTTGCTTAATATATTTGATCTTTTAGAAAACATATGGGGCCATATATTGTGTTGAGTTGTGTCCCACATCAGTGGGTTATGGGTATCTTAGTCTCCTTGTATGGTCTTGGGCAATCCTCACCTCACAAGCTAGTTTTTGGGATTAAGTTAAGCCTAATGTCCATTTTTATCATGGTATCAGAGCCAGACCCATCCAATTTATTGTTACTGATATTGGCCGGCGTTGAGCTGTGTCCCACATCGGTGAGTTATGGGTGTTTTGGTCTCCTTAGATGGCCTTGGGCAATCCTCACCTCTCAAGCTAGCTTTAGGGGTTGAGTTAGGCCAAGGTCCATTCTTATCATATTGATTCTATGTTGTTAATGTTATAGAATAGTGAAAAAAGAGAAGTTGCTTTGAGAAGATTGTTTAACACTTTTTATACTGTACAAACATATTCCGGGTTCCTAATTAAGGAAAGCCTGCAACATTTTTGTGACAATCCAAATAAGAAAGTAATTGTCACGACCCAAAATTTACCATTGTGATGACGCCTATCGAGGAACTAGGCCAGCCTCAACTCAACGACCCAACACCAACAACAATAAATTTGAAAACATTAACGGAAGCATTTAACACTTGAAGAAAATCTATTTGAAATATAAGAAAAATCCCAAAGTGATATAATTCAGCCCAGAACCAGGGTGTCACTTAGTACATGACCGTCTAGATCATGAAAAGTCTACTACAGTGTATAAAGATATAAACTGAAAGTATGACAAAGATAAAGAATGAGATTCAAGGCCCGCAAACGCCATGTGGCTACCTCAATAATCACTAGACTCTGGAGCCTCGATCAACAATTACCACTACGACCGTATCGCCTGGATCTGCACACGAGGTGCAAGGGGTAACGTGAATATACCAACTCAGTAACACGTCCAAACGTTGGATGGAAAGGTAGTGACGAACTCAACCTCAATAGGTATAACATAAATAAGTGTGTAGAAACGTAGGCATGCTTTCAAGTCAAATATACAGCTCAAAGTAGTATGGTGTTCTCACTCTCAAGTGCTCAACCACTCGATACTGTATGGCCATCCGGCCTAGGGAAATCCATCCCGGAACATATAAAACATTGACAATAAGTCACCTAGTACCGACAGAAATCCATCTCCAGGTATCAAGTACTTCAGACAAATCCATGTCTAGGAAATTCATCCCTAAATAATATCATCCATGCTTATTGGGGGTGTGTTACAGACTCTAGAGGGGCTCCTGCAGCCCAAGCGCTCTCATAATCATCAACATAACCTCTGCGCCGTGCAACCCGATCCCATAACTAACACTCATAGCCATGCTTTCGGCCTCACTCGGTCATTCACCTCTCCAGTCTAACCACGGGCTCATAATGTCATGAAAATATCCCGGAGCAATGATATGATGAATCAATAAATAACTAAGACTGAGATATGATATAAAAATGCAGGATCATGACTGAGTAAGGAATATTAAATGAAAACTAGTGAGATGACAGCAAGAAACGACCGCTATGGGTCCAAACAATACCGGCACAAGGCCTAAACATGATATCTAGCATGATTTACAGCTCAACTACTTTATCACATGATGAAAAACATGGATATTAACAGGATAGAGTCACTAAACGGTACCATGGAATCACCCAGGTTACAATTTCACGGTGCACGGCCGCATGCCTGTCACTTGGCATGTGCGTCACCTCAATACCAATCACATAACACATAACTTGGGGTTTCGAACCCTTAGAATCATGTTTGGAAGCGTTACTTACCTCAAACCAAGCAACATCCTACTCCGCAATGCCTTTGTCTTTCAAATCGTCCTCCAAACTTCCCGAATCTAGCCACAAGCAATACAATACAATCAATATAGGTTAAAGGGATCAATTCCACAAGAAAACTACCAAAAATAGAGTCAAAATCCGAAATCGACTCAACCCCGGCCCCTGGCCCACGACTCGAAATCCGTCAAGAGTCACAAAACCCGAAAGCCCATTTACTCACGAGTCTAACTATACCAAATTTATCAAAATCCGACCTCATTTGGTCACTCAAATCCTCAAAATCCACTCTCTAATTCTCATGCCGTAAACCCCCAAATATCTAGCTGAAATCCTTAATTAGATGATGAATAAGGCCGTGGATTCACGAAATGTAGACCATTGCAGGTTAGAATTATTTATCCCAACGTTTTCCCTTGAAATTCCTTGGAAAATCGCCTCTCTCCCGAGTTTCACAAATCCAAAAATCGAAAATGAAAGTCCAAAAGTCAAGCTGGGGTTTTTCTGCCCAGCAATACCGCACCTGTAGTCCATTGGTCACTTCTGCGATGCGGCAAATCCATCGCAGGTGCGGATTTCACTTAAAATCCTAGACTCCGCTCCTGCGGCCCCACGATCGCATCAGGTGCGGAAATCCATCGCACCTGCTCCCAGCTACCTGCAGTCGCAGGTGCGGGAAAATCTTTGCACCTGCAGATCCTGCCCAAGTCTCTCTTGGCCGTATCTGCGGCACCTCGTTCGTTTCTGCGGACACGCACCTGCAGTTCTCCCTCCGCAGGTGCGATTACACCAGCAACAACAACACTTTAGCTGCTCTTTCAACTCCAAAATCAAGCCGTCAACCACCCGAAATCACTCTGAGGCCCTCGGCACCACAACCAATCATACCAACAGGTCCTATAGCATCATACGAACTTAGTTGAACCTTTGAATCCCTCAAATCAACATCAAAACACCAAATTACCCCCTGGATTCAAGCCTAAGAGCTTCTAAACTTTCAAATTCGGCAAACGACGCCGTTACCTATCAAACCACCTCCGAATGACCTCAAATTTTGCACACAAGTCAGAAATGACACCACGAATCTACTCCAACTTCCTGAAATCCAATCCGACCCCGATATCAAAATTTCCACTGCCGGCCGAATCGCCAAATTTTCAACTTTCGCCAATTCAAGCCAAACCCTACCAGCGACCTCCAAACACATTTTGGACGTGCTCCTAAGTCCAAAATCACCTAACGAGAACCATCAAAATTCAAATCCGAGGCCTTTTACACATAAGTCAATATCCGGTCAACTTTTCCAACTTAAGCTTTCAATTAAGAGACTATGTGTCTCAATACAAGCGGAAACCACTCCGAACCTAACCCGATATATCATAATATAGCTGAAGAACACTGGGGAATGGGGCTATAACTCTCGAAACGACCGGCCGGGTCATTACAGTAATATAACTATTTTCAGGACGGAGATTGTAACTCGTGATTGGTATATGCTTAATCTGAATATTCCTGATTTGGTCAATCGTTATTCAGTACTTTTTCGCCTTGATTCTCTTTTTTTCACTATTACTTCCAATTATTCATTTATCAAACTATATTAGATTCTTCACTAATCATCTATTTTGGTCAATACTGATATGCTTTATCCTGTTAACTTGCAGCTTATGGGTTATAAATCTTATGCTGAATTTTCTCTACATTCGACTATGGCTGCATCTCCTGAAGTGGTCTTATCCTTTTTGCTTGAGATGAGCAAAGTGGTCAGACCAAAGGCTGATCAGGTATGTTCCGGATGTAGATTTTACTTATATGAACGAGACACTGATTATATTGCTCTGCCAGAGCTGATTCAAGCTCTTGTAAATGTTGATGCTATAAATAGGAGTTTGAGGCAATTCGGGATTTCAAGAGAGAGAAAAGTGGTGAGCCTAATGGAGAGTTGGAGCCATGGGATGAGGCATACTTCACATGGTTGATGAAGTCAGCAACATACAAGTTGGACTCCTCGGTAACGAACGAAGTCTAATTTATTTTTCTATTATCTTATCAAGGTGTACCAATGCTCTTTCTTACTCTATTTTTAGTGTCTCCATAGATAGATGAGAACGTATAAAATATATGCTGATAACTCATCAGGGATACAAAGTGATTGATTAAATTGAACTAAAAATGGAAAAAGGCATGCTTTCCCAGGCATTGAGAGGCCAGGGTTCTCCTGGAACTTAAAGCATTGAGCCAACTACTTAGCCTTTAAAGAAGGATGTTTCTCCATCTCCTTCTTCGTTTGCTGGAGTCTTATTTTGTTTCTTGTAGAGGATTCTTGGACTGATGATGTGAGTTCAGAAAAAGCATGAAATTGAATTCATAAATGGGTTCGGAAGACATGTATGACTATCTCATAGCTGTTTTCCTTTGGAATTCTTCATCCACTTGTACTCTCATATGGACAAGAGGAAGTGATTACCATTGGCAATTAATGTTTTTGAGCAAAACTAGCGCCACTGTCAGAGCTTGGGTTTCGTCAGAGTGTAGTCTATTTCATGTTTAACTAATGCGATCAAATAAATTGGGGTTGCTCTTCTATTTTCTTGTATCTCATGGAAATTTTACCTACTTTGTGTATTGGTGAAATTGGAGGTAAATCTTAAGAAGAGGTGGACCGAGGAGAGAGCATACCATTGAAATTTCCTGTTTCCTCCTATTTTGTTGTGAATGGGTTTGACATGAATGACTATCCTAGCTATAAATACTTATAGATTTCTGATTCAACTGACATGTGAAGTACTAATTGCTGCGCTGATGAAGACTTTTACGTCTGAAGGTTCTTTTATTGTTTTGTCATCTCTCAATGTAATTAAAGACCGTTTCTTGATAGAACTGCTCTTGTTGGTAATATTGCAGATTATAGCATCATATTTTCCCTTACCACAGTGTATTGAGGGTTTGAAAATTTTGGTTGAGTCACTCTTTGATGTGACTTTTCACAGAGTACCCCTTGCACCTGGTGAATCATGGCATCCTGATGTGTTAAAGATAGTGCTACATCATCCGACTGAGGCAAGTCTAACATTCTAGAATGGCTATCTTGTTATAGTAACATATGTCATCTTAACTATGAGATTACCGGAGATCTACCTTTCAATGAAAATTCTTATTCTTTTTCTTTACTTTTGCGTTTCCCTTTTGATTTGAAAATTTTGGTGTGGCAAAGGAGGAATTTTGTTCATAACAGTTATTTGCTAATGATACGTCTTTACTAACCAACCTATCACTACATTTGACATGTATCTTTATCTTTGTTTCTGATATTGAACTTTGGATGGCAAAATGGACTAATGGTCTAAAAATGGGGATGTTGGCAGATTTAATTTAACTTTGCCTTTTGTCTGTCAAGTTGATCCATTATAATATCCTGATGTGCATTTGGCTCTTCCTTTAATGTCCATTTAGTGGTAATCTTAACATCCATCCACTTGAACTAGTTTATATACGTGTTTCCAGGGAGACCTAGGGTACTTATACCTTGATTTAAAGTCAAGAAAAGGTAAACATCCCATTTGTGCTCATTTCGCTATCCGAGGAGGGCGTCGTGTTTCCGAGACAAAATACCAACTTCCTGTATGTAAGATCGTAATTCTCTTTTTTCTTCATATCAGTTTTTCATATCATAATCTATACATGCATTTTTATTATGTCTTTATTTAGAAACTGGAGTAATGTAAGTTTGAGGAAAACAGGACCACCAGGAAATGCTATGTTGATCAGTCAATCCATAATTCCATATAACATTGTTAAATATACCTGTTTCAACTGGGTATGGTGCGGGCATTGGGACTTATCTTTCACAATACCCTGGAATAAAAATCATGTGGACCTGTACCTAGTAGCTTAAAACTGGTCAATTTTTGAAGGTCATCCAAAGAAGTTCGTTTATAGTTTATGCTGATAGACCCCAATTCTTTTCTTAAATTAAATGTCTTTTTCTACTTGCAAGTTGTAGATTCTCTGATTTCTTGTTAGTTATGCTATCTAGATGAGTTCTCAAAGGTCATCCGAGGAAGTTGTTTTTAGTTTATCCAATAGAAACTTGTCCTAGCGTACCAACCTCCCCCCCGCCTCCCCCCAAAAAAAAACAAATAAAAAAAAAAGAAAAAATCCTAAATCAAATGTTTGTTTGTACATGTAAGTTTGAGGCTTCTGTGGTCTCTGGGTAGTCATATCATCTAAATACATAATATCATGCTAGAATCTACTTTAAGCTTAATGCTTCTGGATGATATGGATCAATTGCAATATTTTTATTTTATTTTTACCTAGTTATTGAGAAATTATCTGTGCATGTTAATATCATATCATGCTAGAGTCTCTGGGTAGTCTTATCATCTAAATACATAATATCATGCTAGAGTCTACTTTAAGCTTACTGCTTCTGGATGATATGGATCAATTGCAATATTTTTCTTTTATTTTTACCTAGTTATTGAGAAATTATCTGTGCATGTTAAACTCATAGGTTGTAGCATTGGTTTGCAATTTCTCTGGATCCAGTTTGGCTCCTGTGAGGCTTAACCACTTTGAAGTAGAAACACTTTTCCATGAGTTTGGGCATGCTCTCCATTCTTTGCTCTCAAGAACGGTACGAGTTTTGTGCTGCTTCTATTTGCTAGTGGGTTTTCACTTTCGCTTTGAAATATTCATCCAGTTCACTTGATGGCTGGCTACTTGTGCAGGAGTATCAACACTTCTCGGGTACGAGAGTGGTTCTTGATTTTGCTGAAACGCCGTCAAACCTATTTGAGTGAGAAGAATGCTGACTCTTTGATCCATACTATTCATCAGTGATACTAAGACAAATGTTTGATGAACACCGCCCATTGGATTATCTGCTGTTTGTTTACCTTTTTGTTTATGGCACGAAATGGATTCTTTTGATCCTAGTTTTTCTGGTTTAAGCACCACTAGTATGCAATGTACATGCTATATATTCTATGTGCAGGGTGAATGCTTCATGCGCATGTTGATGTTGTCGTATCAGTTATTAACTAGAATACTGGCAATGTTGTTGATCCATAGGTCCTATGCATGGGATTATCGGGTGTTAAAGACATTTGCTAAGCACTACTCAACTGGTGATGTCATTCCCAAAAAACTCGTGGAATCAATGGTGGGGGCTAAGAAGATGTTTGCTGCGACTGAATTGCAACGCCAGGTATCTTTTGCAGGGGCCTTCCTTGTTAACTCTATTTGTGAGCATTTCTTCAGTTCAATTTTAGGAAACTTGGGTTAAGAGCTTTCACCTATGCAGCCTTTTCATTTTATCAGATCTTCTACTCATTAGTTGACCAAGCACTTTTCGGAGAGCAGACGTCCACAGGGAGAGATACAATGGCGATCGTTGCAGATTTGAAAAGACAACATACAAGTTGGACACATGTGGAAGGAACACATTGGCATACCCGATTCAGTCACCTTACAAACTATGGTGCAGGTATCTGAATGATATAGTTAATGGACTCACGTTTGTTATAGTTGCCTCTATATGTGAGAGAACATTGCACTGTTATTTATCTGATATACCATCTGCACACCTTCTATTTGGCGATTTGGACATAGTTCAACAAATGCATGATTCATAGTAGGTGATCCAATCGGGATTTCTTCTTTACCACCTTTAAACTTTGATCTCAAGTGTCTTTCTTGAAAAATGATTTTAGTATTAGATTAGTTACTTGTTATATGTGCGATTCCTCCTTAATCTGTTGTGTGATTCTCAGAACTCGAAGGTAGTGGGAGACAGTAAAATGGGGCTAGTGGAAACTTTGGCAAGATGGTATGGTTGGTGTTAGTTCCCTTTTTCCCTTTTCTTCTTGGCGAGTAGTTAGATATGTGTTTCCTTTTTGGATGTCAATTGGTTATTCTTAGATTCTAAGAGACTTGTGCAATTATATCGAAAGTGGAGATTTGACTGATGTACCAAAATATTGAGATGCCACAAGAACTATAAATATAATTTATTTAAGGTAAAATATCTTAAACCACCCCTAAATTTGACTCAGATTATTTGTATCCTCCCTGAACTATGCCCAGTCTTAATTACCTCCCTCAACTTGGTCTTTTGAGGGCCATTACCTCCATAGACGCTGATGTGACAAAAAATGTGAGTGCACTCGCCTGCCATGTGTATTTTTCCTGTCCATGTGGTATATTTTTTGAAAAATAAAATATTCTTTACCCTTTTAAGAATATTACTTTTTTAGAAAAATTTTTCGAATAAAATTTATAATAAAACTTGGATATAACTACATTATTTAGGCTAAATATTTTTATTTGGCTAAAACTAATAGAGTTTTAGTTAATTATTTTGAATTTGATATGAAAATAAAGAATTATACAATTGAAATAAATAGTCAAAGCATATAAAAAGTTATAAAAATACATAGCTGAAATAAATAGTCGTTGAATCAAAAGAAGAATAAAAAGAGTGTGCAATTGCACTTGTAATTTCTTGTAATTGTAGACTCTTCTTATTTCTTCTTTTCATGCAATGACTATTTATTTCAATTGTGTATTTTTACTTTTTTAGGTAAAATCTGTTAAGAAAAATAATTATAGCACTGTAATTTAGAGCTATATAAAAAATTATAGCCAAAATAGTTAATTTCGAACTATGTATTTTTATAACTTTTTAGATGCCTTAACTATTTATTTCAATTGTATAAACCTTTATTTTCATGTCTCATTCAGAAAAAAATTACCTAAAACTTTATTAGTTTTGGTCAAATAAAAATATTTAGCCTAAATAATGTATTCTATCCAAGTTTTATTATAAATTGTAGGGAAAAGGGTCAAAATTGCTCCTCTACTATTGTTTATTGATTGTTTATACCACCCGTTATAATTTTCGGCCATTCTCGTCCCTACCATTAACAAAGTTTGCAAACTTACCCCTAATCCTAACGTCCCTCCACTGTGGCAGCATACCCCTATAATATTTTCCCCATGTTAGTAGGTCCCACCAAATAAAATGTTATGTCAGCATGTGAAGTAATTTAATCCTCAAATGAAATGGGTCTTTCACCATAGAATGGGTCAAGTTTATGAGGCCATTCACTCACCCTCAATTTTAATACCCGATTCCAACTTAAAATCCACCATTTTTTAATCCATAGACCATACCAGACCTATTTCCCTTCCAAATCTGTTTATTTTTCATTTTTACTTCTATTTTTACTCCACCTTCTTTCTCTTTTACTTTACATCTCTTTCTTCCTCGTCAAATCACTATATCACCTCCTTCAGACCAATTTCAACCAGAACCAGAAAATCCAACAAACAATCTAGCCAAAATAAAATGACTTAACTATATTTGAATTTTCAAATTTTGAATTAAATTCATGTGTTCATTACTGCTGGTTCATGACCCTTGATAGGAAAGTCCGGAGGTCTAGAATCAGGGTTGTAGGATAGGGGCTCCTAGAGTTTTTCGTACTCCTCTTCCGGGGTTGGGTGTGGGTCAGCAGGATTTGTGTTTTAGCTTATGTCTCCCCTATGGCTGTTAGTTATGGTAGTTACTGTATGATATTATTGCATGCGATTGTATTTATGTTTCGTATGTTTAGATAATTATTTACGCTATTTACGCTATTTCTGCTGGAGTTAATAATGCTCTATTGTTTTTGGTTTTGTCTTTGTTTTTGTTTTACTGCTGTTTTTCCTTTTATCCTATGAGCCGGGGGTCGATTGGAAACAGCCTCTCTGCCCTTTCGGGTAGGGGTAAGGCTTGTCTACATATTACCCTCCCCAGACCCCACCTGGTGGGAGTATACTGGGTAGTTGTTGTTGTTGTATTACTGCTGGTTCAGATTCAAGTGAAAGATTTGGAAGCCCATTATCGAAAATTTAAAGACTCGTCCTAGGTTGGAATTTTATGCATATGAGGTTGAATTAAACTTTGAGTATCGATTTGGTAACTGTTATAAGATTAAAATTTTGTAAAACCCGGTTGAAAATTAACTTTAAACGTGGTTCATCGGCTTCACCGTTGTTGAACTTTAAGAGTTTCATATTTGAAAATTTCTTTTGGAAGTTCTAATATTGAATGTTCGTAGGTTTGAAAATTATTTGTATCAATCATGTGAGAATTATTTCTCGAATCAAGGGAAAAGGGTAAAATTAGAAAAGCAATAAAAAATGGTTAAAAAAATAAATGAAAGATTTTGAGGGAGACTGAAGGGTCTTTGTCTATGAGTTGATTTGAATTTCTTGTTGGAGAACGGGGTTGTTGTTTGAATGACGAAACATGAAGAAGGAGAAAGGAAACGAAGAGGGGAGCTAGAACAGTGGAGGTTAGTTCTGCCCGTTGAAAATTTTCCGGCAAAATGCCATGGTTTCCGGCAATTTTGGTATGAGGTGAGGGAGAGAAGATGAGATGGTGGAGAGGTGAGGAGTGTGGGGTCGTTTATGTTAGGGTTTTAATTTGGTGGGTCGATGATATGGCACCTGACATGGATAAAATTGATGGGGTTAGCTGTTACAGTGGAGGGATGTTAGGGTTAGGGGTAATTTTGTAAACTTTGTTAACGGTAGGGACGAGAATGGTCGAAAAGTGTAATGGTGGCACAAGCAACCAATAAACAATAGTATAGGGGCAATTTTGATCCTTTTTCCTAAATTGTATTCGAAAAAAATTATCTAAAAAAGTAATATTCTTAAAAAAGATAAAAAAATATTTTATTTTTCAAACAAATATCACAGACAGAAAAATCCATGTGACAGGTGAGTGCACCTACACTTTTTGCTACATCAGCGTCTAGGGGGATAGTGGCTCCCAAAATGCCAAGTTGAGGGGGGTAATTAAGTCCGGACATAGTTCGGAGAGAATATTTATAATTTAAGCCAAGTTTAGAGATGGTTTAAGGTATTCTGTCTTCATTTAATTAGTTAAATGATGTATCATAAAGGTTTTTTATCCCCTTAAAGGGAATATTTGACGTAAAAATCCACCGCTTGATATGGTGTAATGGAGAATTGTGGAAATAGAAGATGCAAGAAAGATGTACTCTATAACGTCCAAGTTGTTCTAGTTGTGGAGTTCTATTCCTAAAGCTGTAAAATGCAGACGGTTTTAGGTTATAGAGTAAATAGATAATGACGAGCTTGGAATGTAGAGCAACATTCGTCTGAGGTAGTTGTGAAAATTTTCTTTCTTCTTTTTTACTATTTGATTTATTCCTTTTTTTTTTATCTCTTTTTGATAAATATTGATTTTTGGAAGGTTTGGTTCTAAATCTTTGTATTATATCAATCTTATATCCATTATGCATATTTTATTTTTCACTTCATTGCACTTACTAATAAAAATTTATAACATCTTTAACCTTGTGCAGGTTACTATAGCTACTTGTATGCAAAATGCTTTGCCACAACTATCTGGCAAAGGATATGCCAAGAGGATCCTTTATCATTGGACACGGGTTTGGCTTTAAGAACGAAATTCTTGCAGCATGGAGGAGCCAAAGATCCAGCTGATATACTGAATGATCTTGTGGGGAGTGGCATCGTAAGGAATTGCAGTGGTGGAATAATACCGGACATTACAAGCCTTTGTGAGGAAATGGAGCTCATGAAACACTAGCAAAGGGAGTTCTAACCCCCAAAATAAGATAAAGTATCGCCTCCTCTGTACTAACCATGGTGAGGCAAAGTAGCTAGGGTGCAAATTGCAGGCCATCATAGAAGGGTTGGAGTGACTTGGAGTTGATTTAGGAAGAGGCTTCCCATCCTAATAGTAGTAACTATATGATGATGCTGGTCTGAAGAGATTTCATCACGGCCAAGCAAAGCAAATTAAACAATTTGCAAGCATGCCATTCTTTAAGTTAGTGTTCAGAAGAAACATCTCATGGCCATTGGCCAGGCCATTTATTGAGCAATTCTCCAAAGAAACTATTTTGACCATTCTATGCTTAATTGGACAAGTGTATGTATTCCAATAAAACAGAAGAGACGTAATGATGCAAGGGAATTTAGCAATGTGCAACATGAATTTTGACCGAGGAAGTGGGATAGTACCAAATATGTAAAAAGCATATTTGCAACAATACAGGAAATGTGTAACTTATTACTCCTAAGATAAGCTACTATTATGTAAATCAGGATATCCTTTTAGTGCAAGTCTTTCTTTTTCGATTAAACAAATTCCAGATCAGTTAATAAGTAATGGAAAAAGAAAGTAAAATTATATCAGGTTCAGACGACCTCAAACTGGATAGAACAAGATTGGTGAAACCTGAAAGTACTGAGAAAACTCATATAAGCAAAAAATCTCAAATAACCTTGATCATGAGCACTATAAACCTTTTCGAATAAGAAATGAACCCCATCTAGATTTTATAATAAATGGCAAGAACAAAATATAACTTAAAAAGACATTGTAACAGATTTACCTTGAAACTCAAAAATCACAAAAAACCTTTTCACTATCCAACTGTCAGTATTTCTAGGATCTCTAGGATTTGGAACTTTATTAACAAATGTAGATTTATGGACTTAGGTATAAGGGTAGCAAATTTACTTGGTCCAATGATAGGAAAAGGTTTAGGGGTTTAATTATGAAAAGACTAGATCGTTTTTAGGTAATGAAGAATAGGCCAATTTATTTCCTAATGTCAGAGTAACCCATCTTCCAAACATATATTCTTATCACAACCCCCTTCTCTTAAACCTTAACTCCTTTCCTCGTGAAGCTCTTCGAAAACCCTTTAGGTTAGAAAATATTTGGTGCACACACTCTTATTTTGCTAATTTGGTACGTCAAAATTGGTTTAATAATAACCTCTTAGAAGCCACTCAAAATTTTACTATTAATATCTCCAAGTGGAATAAGAAACTTTTGGAGATATTCTAAAAAGAAAAAAGAGAATTCTAGCTTGCCTTAAGGATTTACAAAACTTTCTCAATTATACTCATAGTTCTTTTCTCCAAAGCCTAGAATCCTCTCTAAAATATAACTTCAATAATATCTTAAAACAAGAAGAAGACTATTGGAGACTTAGATCACGAATTTCTTGACTCAGTGATGAGGACGCAAACACAATTTTTTTTCCATATAAATGCCTCTAATAGAAGAAGAAGAAACCATGTTATCTTCTTTAAAGATGACCAAGGAAATTTGGTTGATAATCATAGTTGTTTAACCAAAAAATAGAATTTCGATTAAAGTAATAATTTAGAAGAACATGAGGTATTGATAATCGAAAGAATGTGTATAAGGAAGCAATTTGAATAGCAAGACTATAATCGAAAGAAAACAAGTAAACCAAGGTATATTTAGATAGTGTCTGTGTATCTATAATTGATCAACTGTCTCCCTTTTATAGCTATTTAAGAGACATGCATTTTGCCTTTGTTATAATAAGGCTATTGAGTAATTAAGGATATTAAATGCTATGTTACACAATCATTATATTTAATACAGATTATCTAACGTATTCAGTGTTCAATGCTGATTAAATATTGTATCTGCACTCCCATATATTGTCAGATTCATTCCCCTTGATTCGCGAATCTAAATGACTTGAATAGGTACGAGTGATGAGTCTTTTGAATAACTACCCGTGCCTCTTCCTTTGCCGTTGATCGTGTATGTTGCTATTCGTGTCTCTTTGCCAGTAATAACTCTTTGATTATTCCATGTATCTTGACACATCATCTTTATATATACACTTAATTTCTCTCAATACAGATAGTCCCCCCACTTGCCATTTATTCATTAGTTGAATATTGGGAAGTGGAACGAGAATTTTGTCACCATTAACGCTATGACAGAATTGACGCTTTAATTGTCACCTCCATTTAATACTCTTCATACGTGTCACTTTTTCATTAATTCTGTAGTTTTGCAGCCCTTTTCAAGGCTTTTACGGCTCCACTATTCAAGAAGCGCCAACTATCATTATTATAGTACTTCTATCATTACACTTTTTTCTTCGGCGGTTGTTTATCAATATAAATATAACTTCTTCCTTTGTCTTTACCATATAAAGTTTACTGAATATTCAATTTCCTGAATCCCTGTTAATTTCTTCATCGTATTTCTCTTCTTCACCATGTCTTCATCAAACCCTAACCCTATAAGAGTTCCCATAGTCTATACCTTCTCTAATGCCCCTATCAGGAGCAGAAGGGGAGGTAGACTTTGTAATTTAGGGTCTGCTTGGGGTGGTTCTGTTGTGCCTTCACCAAGTTCTGGCCGTTCTTCTAGAACTAGGGATTCACTTTCTCAAAGGTCTTATTCAAGAGGCAAAGAACCTTCTGAGCCTCTTCGTGAACCCACAGTGGAAGAGATAGTTCCCATTGAACTATCCTTTTACCATGACAGAGAATCTCTTAGGAATCAAGTCTCTAATTTCGATCGTGCTGACATCTATCCTACTCAGATTACAGAAGTTTTAGCTCTTGTAGTTCGTAGAGACTCCCATTGGGTAATGATTTTCCTATTATCATCCCCAATCCAAATCAAAGAATCATTTCTTATTTAACAAGGTTTTCTTTCGTTTATACATACCCCTTCACCTTAGGGTTCAAACCAGCTATTGACCCAATCATTCTTGAATTCTGTCGTTTCTTTGATCTCTGTTTGGGTCAAATTGGCCCAATCATATGGAGGGTTCTTGTTTGAGGCATTTAACCAACACAGCCGGCGTTCCTTTCACTTTCCCTTATTTGATTCAACTTTACTTCCCTAGACTCTTACAGAATGATGTTTTCACACTAGTAGCCAGTAGCAAGAGGGTCTTGGTGAGTCTCAGGATAACAAAGATTGTGGCTGGTACGCCAGGTTTGTTGCTACCCCTACTATTGGTTTAGTGGGTGAAGATAACGTTCCCTTCCTTGAGAAGTGGAACTTTGCACGTAAGTCTTTTTAACTTTCTCGTGCCTTTTTTCTTCAAGTTTTCCAACTTTTCTAATCTTGCTTGTTTTTTCTTTTATCAACCATGAGAGTTGTGAAAAATATTCCCAGCTTCCGTGATTGGGTAGACCAGTTATTGAAGACCACACCAATGGATGGCAGGTCTTGGAAGATACTTTCTAACCGTTTTGGATGGAAAGTTAAAACTCATGGTAAGAAGTTTTGTTTGATTCCATTTTTCATATAGCTTTTTTTACTAACTTCAATCCTTCTTTTTATCAAGATTCGCTATTTGAGGAGTTACTGTCGAGGCAGTTGCGGCTTCCCGTGTCTCTTCGAGGACCCACATCTCTTTAGAAAGGGATCAAGAAATAGTTTTGGGTTCCTCATCAAAGAGAAAAGATGTTGAAGACGACTTTGAAGAAGAGGAAGACGGTGGCTCTATGGTGATAAGGCCATAAAACCCGAAGGCGCATCATTTCTGATGACGAAGCAGAGGCATCTTCCCATCCTTCTATTCCTCTTGCCGAGCCTATTGAAGCCTTGGTTGTAATTCCTGATGACGACATTAATCCCATCGATACTCATGAGTCCATTGAACGGATTTTTGACAATGGATTTGGTAGTGAAGGCTTAGGGCGCATTTTAGATGAAACTCCCTTAGCCTCCTTTCTGACACCCGTATCTATGACTTCTTCCATGCCTTCCTTGTTAACCCCAGCTGTTTTTGTTCCTTCCTCTACTTCTTTTACCTTATATACTGCTCCTACTTTGACAATTCCTCCTCCAATCATTCATCACACCGAAGCTGGCTCTTCAAGTAGGAGCGCTGCTATAAGGAGAGTAGTTATTGAAGTTCCTACGGAGAATAGTCTCTTGAGAAAATCAGGTCAATCAGATGCATGGCTAGAGCCTTTGATTGGCCCAATTGAAAAAGCCAAGCTTCAAAGCCACAGTTCATTGACGCTGATAAATGATATCGTGCATGCCACTTTGAAGGTATTTACCTCATCTCTCTTTTTCCTTTTCCTTTATGGTTTTTCTATCTTTGGGATTCTTATTTCCCTTTTTAAGGCAAATCTTATCGGCACGAAGATGATGAAAAGAGTTACCTCCTCAGAGCAGATTGCACATGACTCTTAGCTAGAGGCTTTCAATTGGAAGGAACAATATGAAAGCTTGCAGATTGATATGGAATTTTTGGAAGAAAGCAAGAGTTCTTTGGAGCAGAAGGTACGGGTTTTGATTTTAGAACTGGTGGTTGAAAAGGCTTCCTCAATCTAACCAGATAAAGAAAAAACTCGCCTCGAAACCTCCTTCTCAGTATAGCTATCCAAGGCTAGTGAGGAAATTAGAGAGTTGAAGGCTCTCTTGAGTGAAAAAGAGACTTACGCTGGGGAGCTCGTGCAAAATTTGACTCAAGCACAAAAAGACCTTCGAGCTTCTTCTGATAAGGTACGTGATTTAGAAAGCTCCCATGCCTCTCTTCAATCTTCTTACACCACTGCCTTGGCTGAATATTAGAAGCTAAGGAATGAAATGGCTAATTGGGAAAAGGGATTACTGGGTCCTTGAGGAAGAAACTGCTTTTGAGGTGAGCTGATCCTTTTCACTGTGATACCCTAATTGAAGCTGGCCAATAAAATTTCAACTTAGAGTCTGAGTTGGCTAAAGTTAATGAAACCATTGAGAAATCTCAGCAAACTCAAGATTTTCCTTCTCTCGTGGCCGAAGCTTCTGTGAATGCTGGAGTTGATATTGGTATCCCAAGTATTTCAAGCCCCGTTGAGCCTGTTGCTGCAAGTCAAGTTCAACTCGCAACTGTTGATACAGCTGCACAAGTTCTCAGTGACTAGTCTTAGTTGTTTGATTGTCTTTGGTTTTTTTTTTTAATTTGGAAAATTGTTATCAAACCCTTGGTGTCATTTGAGGGTTTATTTTGGAAACGCAAGTCTCCAGACCTTTCACGGGGCAATTTGTATAAACAATTTGCAGTTTTATGACTAAGTTCTTACTTAGTCTTAAGCATTTTAAATATTTTTAGAAGTTTTCTCGTTGCTATCTTGAAATTCCATTTAATTTATTCTTGCCTTTATTTTTAAGGGCTTATAGAATAATTTGCATTTTTATTCTTAGAAAATGCTTCTCGTAACTTCATGAAAAATTAAACATGAATTTTATAATAGAGGGTCCTTTTATATTCGACACTTAATGAAAAATACGTCTCAACTTCATAATGGTGTTTATCATACGATAGAAGAAATAGGAACACACATGTTTCTTTGAAATAACTTTGACAAGTTTTTATTTGAACCTTGTCTAGTTTTGAATGGTACTTTACATGTATTTGAATTACATCTATCACTTTCTCGTAACTGTTTTTCTTGTAACATATTTAAAAAAGAAAAAATAGTGTAAACACGAGGTTTTTATTTATAACCCGTTTCATTACATAGCCCTCACCTTAACTATAAGGTTTTCTTTTGGCTTTAGTTCGCGACTTCGTGACTTTCTCTCTGCACTTGACATTTTCAGGCTTGATCTTCGAGTTTTCTCAATCTTACTTCTTTGCCTTCTTTAACACTTACATGTGTATATTATGTAGTCCCCCAAGTATCTGAATGTTGAAGTATGAAGCCTCGAACACTTGGTAATTCCCCTCATTGGGTCCTTTCCCTGAAAAAAGGAAAAACATACGGGACTCGGAGGTACGATTATAGATGAAGACTGCTTATCCCATTTGAATTTCTATCAGAATTTTTGTAACCCTAGGCTGGGAAGTTTAACGTATTCCACGTGCCTTGCAGGTCGTGACTCATCATTTAGTACGAGCTAGCTTTTTTCCTATCATTTAAAATCGTTAGTAAAATTTTAAAAATTCAAAAATAGAATATTAAAACAAAGATACCTGACCGTGGGTTAGAAGTAATATTTCTTCAAATGAACAGCATTCCAATGTGAGGGTAGTATTTTGCCATCCATTATTTCCAATTCATATGCTCCTTTACCTGCAATACCGTGAATCTTGTAGGGTCCTTCCCATGTTGGACTTAATTTACCTGCGTTAGCTACCTTCATAGATTGAAAAACCTTTTAAAGCATGAAGTCTCCAATTTTAAAGAATCTGAGGTGCGCTCTCTAGTTGTAATAATGTTCTACGACTTACTTCCGTGCTGCCATTCTTATTAGTGCAGCCTCCCTCCTTCCTTCAAGCAAATCAAGATTTATACGCATTTCCTCATCACTAGACTCTTCTGTTGCCTGAGTAAACCTTGTACTTGGCTCTCTTATCTCAACGAGAATCAGAGCTTCTACACCATAAACCAACGAAAATAGTATTTCTTATGTACTTGTTTTTGCTGTTGTACGATATGCCCATAAAACACCAGGTAGCACTTCTGTCCAATTTCCTTTTGAATCTTCTAATCGCTTCTTCAAATTGTTGATGATGAATTTATTAGTTGATTCTATTTGCCCATTACCCACCGGATGATAAGGCATAGACGTAATCCTTATAATATGCCAACTTTGAAAGAATTCAGTGATTTGAGCTCCTATAAACTGAGGGCCATTATCACACACGATCTCCTTTGGTACACCGAATCAGCATATGATATTTCGCCAAATGAAATCTCTGTCTTCCTTTTCTCGTACCTGTTTGAATTCTCATGCCTCTACCCATTTAGTAAAATAATCAGTAAATACGAGCAAAAATTTTACTTGTCCTTTTGCTTGTGGTAATGGACCCACGATGTACATTTCCCAATTCATAAATGGCCATGGTGAAATTACCGGATGTAGTAATTCCAGAGGTCTGTGCATATTGTTACCATACTTTTGGCATTTATCGCATTTAGCTACGGAACTTTTTGCTTCTTCTTCCATTTAGGCCAATAATAGCATTCCCTAATTAGAGTTCTTACCAATGATCTTCCTCCTTCGTGATTCTCACAATGTACCTCGTGAATCTCACTCATTACATACTCCATTTGAGAAGGTCCAAGGCATCTTTCTAAGGACCACAGAACATTTTACGATATAGGTTGCCTTGCTTTAAGTAATATCGAGCAACATTTTCGAAGCACCTGAGCTTTTTTCTTATCATCAAGGGTGGTACCATGCTGTAAAAAAGCAACAATCTCATTCCTCCAATCCCAAGTCAATTTATTAAAATTTACCTCATTCTTATCGGGATCGAGAACTGAATGGAATAAATGAATAACTGAGGCGTTTGCATCACTTGTCACATTAGCAGCAGATGCGAGATTAGCTAGGGCGTCCGCTTCAACATTTTTATCCCTTGGTATTTGTATAACATTCCAGGTTTAAAATTGCTTTATTAATTCTTGTATCTTTCCTAGATACTATTGCATCCTTGCTTCTCTGACCATATAAGTCCCCGGCATTTGATTAACCACGAGTTAAGATTCGCTCTTGATTATAATTTGGTTTATACCAAGTTCTCGTGCCAATTCCAAACCTACAGTCATAGCTTCATACTCTGCCTCATTGTTAGTTATAGAATGACATTTGATAGTTTGTCGAATGATTTCACCAGTAGGTGGTACCAGAACAATCCCTAAACCTGAACCTTTTACGTTAGATGAACCGTCAGTGTATAAAGTCCAAGTTCCTGGGTTAGCTCCATTGAATAACTGTAATTCTTTTTCTGCTTCTAATTGCATTCCTTGGCTAAATCAACCACGAAATCAGCTAATGCTTGAGATTTCATAGCAGTTCTAGGTTGGTAGGTGATTTCATACTCACTTAATTTTATAGCCCATTTAGCCAACCTACCTGATAATTCATGCTTATGTAATATATTACATAAGGGATAAGCAGTTACTACAGCAATACGATGACACTAAAAATAAGGTCTTAAATTCCTACATGCCATGATCAATGCAAGTGCAAGCTTTTCTAATTGAGGATGCCGTGTCTCCGCATCTAACAAAGATTTACTAACATAATAGATGGGAGATTGTTTACCTTGGTCTTCACGGACCAAAATGGCACTTACCGCTACTTCTGAAACAACAAGGTAAATGAGTAGTCTTTCCCCAGCCTTTGGTGCCAGCAATGATAGATTTGATTAGTATGTTTTCAGATTTCTATGTGCCTGCTGACATTCCTCATTCCATTCAAAATGATCCTGCTTTTTAAGAACCGAGAAGAATTTAAAGCATTTTTCTGATGATTCAGAAATGAATCTTCCCAAGGCTGTAATCCTTCCTGTTAATCTCTGAACCTTTTTTTTACTTGAAAAAATATCAGGAATCTCTTCAATAGCCTTAATCTGTGCGGGATTCACCTCAATACCACAGTTAGAAACAAGAAAACCTAAAAACTTACCTGATATAACAAATGCACATTTCTCGGGATTTAATTTCATATTGAATTTGGGAAGAATTTGAAATGTATCAGACAAATGTGATATGTGATCTTTTGAATGCTGAGTTTTAACAAGCATATCATCTATATACACTTCCATGGGTTTTCCCAAATGTTCTCGAAACATTTTAGTAACCAACCTCTGATATGTTGCACCAGCGTTCTTTAGACCAAAGAGCATTACTTTGTAACAATAAGTCCGCCTGACTGTTATAAATGAAGTCTTTTCTTCATCTTTTGGATCCATTTTGATTTGATTATAACCTAAATATGCATCTAAAAAACTTAAAAGTTCATGTCCTACAGTTGTATCAATCAACTGATCTATATGTGGTAGTAGAAAAGAATCTTTAGTGCAACCTTTATTAAGATCTATGTAATCTTCATAAACCCGCAACATACCATTCTTCTTTGGAACTACAACAATATTAGATAACCAATTAGGATACTTTACCTCGCGAATGAATCCAATCTTTAACAATTTTCGAACCTCTTCTTAAATCACCTGATTCTTGAAGGCTCCTTGCTTTCTTTTCTTTTGTTTGACAGGAGGGTCCAATGGATGCTCATTTAATTTATAAGTCATAAACTCCGGTGGTATCCCTCTCATGTCAGAGTGGGACCAAGAAAAGCAATCCATGTTAGTTGTCAAAAATTAAATTAATTTACCTCTCATGCCTTGGCTATGATTGGCCCACGTAGAATTTCTTATCAGGCCATTGAGCAAATAATACAACAGGATCCAATTCATCAATTGTTGTTTTGATGTTTTCATTCTCTTCTGGTTCTTGAATGATATCAGGCCTTGAATCCATATCTGCTCGTCCCTGCTCAGTTGACGTTTGTGTTGTGGTGCCCTCAATTGTCTTCTGTGATTGTTATTCTCTTTCATTTTTGTACTTGTATCTGCTACGGAGTTGGTGCTCCTGGATATATGTTAGTCTCCACGTGTTCGACGTATCCCCCATGGTGATGGGAATTTAATAACTTGATGCAAGGTCGAAGGAACAACATCCATTTCGTGGATCCATAGTCTCCAAGGATCATGTTGTAAGCCATCTCCGTGTCTACTACCTGAAACTTTGTATCTTTGACAACTCCTTCTGCGAATGTGGTGAGAGTTTCCTCTCCTTTTGTTACAACACTAGAATTGTCAAATCTAGATAAATTCTATGCCTTTGGAATTATTCTATCTTCAGTTTGCATCTCACGTAATACTCTTAGTAAAGAAATGTTCACTGAACTACCTGGATCAATCAAAACTTGTTTCATATTAGTATCACATACAATTAGAGATATTACCAGTCCGTCGTTATGAGGAGTTAACACGTCATCTGCATCTACATCATTAAATGCAATGTTATCTTCTTCTAAGACATGCTGCACTTGTTTCCCTTGGGTAATAGTAATTTTGGAAATTTTGTTAGCTACAGTATATGCTATGACATTGATGTCCTCACCCCCTTATAATGTTGATAGTTCTTTTAGGAGAAGGTAGTTCCGGGGGCTCCCGCCTGTTTTTCATATAAGCTTGCTTACCTTCCTTACTGAAAAACTCAGTGAGATATCCTTATTTTAATAGTTGATCAACTTCACTTTGTAAAGACCTGCAGTCTGCCATTATATGGATGTGATCAATATGAAACTTGCACCAATGATCAGGGTTGTGTCTGTTTGGATTTGATCTCATCTCTTTTAGACATCGTACTATATCTCTCATGCTTCTCAGAACAACTACGAGCTCAGAAGTGCTCATATTGAAATTGTATCCGCCGAATCTCGCTTTCAAATTTCTATCATCTCGTGACTCATAATTGTTTCTCTCGTTCCTAAATCTTGATGAAGAACCTGATTCTCAATTTCTTGACCTTTTATCATACCTTTGATTGTCCTGCTTTAACTGTGAGTCTTTTCCCGCAGGTCCCATATATGGCTCGTATCTATTTTTACCGGATCTCTTTTCGATCTCCGCACTTCTCGAACTTACCTTTTATTTTTTTGAAATCATAGGACAATATCCTTTTTTATCCTCAGCTTCGTGCTATACCTGTCATAAACGTCATTCCACGTTGTGGCTGGGAATTCACGAAGGCTTTCCATAAGTCTCCTCATAGCTTCTGAGCTCTTTTCATTCAAATTGCTCATGAAAGCTATAACTGCCCAATTGTCAGGTACACGCGGTAAAGTCATTCTTTCACATTGGAATCTGTCCACGAATTCCCTAAGCAATTCTGAGTTCCCTTGCTTGATCTTGAAAATATCTTCCATTCTTTTTTCTACTTTTTGAGCACTGGAGTGCGCTTTGATGAAAGAATCAGCAAGCTCAGCAAAAGAATTTATAGAATTTTTGGATAAAAGAGAATACCATGTTAGCGCTTATTTGGTGAGTGTTTTACCGAATTTTTTTGACTAATACTAATTCAATCTCCTGCTTAGTCAAATCATATCTTTTATGCTTGTTGTGAATGCAGTTACATGGTCCCGTGGGTCTATTGTTCCATCGTATTTTGGAATGTCACGCTTTTTGAATTTATTTGGAATTGGCAGAAGAGCAGCACTTGGCTTTCAGGGTTGTTGTGAATATTTATCCATATCTACCCCATTGATTACGGGTGGCACCGCGGGTATTTGTTCTATATGTTCACTTTGCTCCTTGAGCTGTTTCTGCAATGTTAGTACTAAACTTTATAAATCAGAATTAATTACATTACCTGGTTCTCCCTCCTGTGATTCACTGAGAGGTCCACCGCTACCTGAGTTAACAAGACCGGAACGAAGGTTCTCCAAAGTATTATTATTTGGAGTGGGTGTGGGTGTCGCGGTTGGTAAGCGGTTAGCAAATGCTTCAAGCGACTTATTGAATTATGTTGCAATTAATTTTTGCAAAGCTCCATCGATAACGTCAGTTTTTCAAATTGAGCATGTTCGTTTGTATGAGATCCATCAGGAGTAAGCCTCGTGGTGAAGGGATCAGAGTGTTAATATTCTGTGGATTTGCCTGATGTTGTTGGTTCTCTTGGTTTCCTCGAATGTTGTCTTTGTTAGTCGACATGGTTAATGCAACAAGAGAAGTTAGGCTAAAAGAAAATAGATTATCATATTTTCGATAACGGAACCAATTTGTTTAACCAAAAAATTAAATTTTGATTAAAGTTATAATTTAGAAGAACACGAGTTACTGATAATCGAAAAAGTATATATAAGGAAGCAATTTGAATAGCAAGAATATAATCAAAAGAAAAATAAGTAAACCAAGGTATATTCATATAGTGTCCGTGTGTCTACAATTGATCAGCTGTCTCCCTTTTATAGCTATTTGAGAGACATGTTGTCATAATAAGGCTATTATGATAATTAAAGACATTAAATACTATGTTACTCAATTATTATATTTAATACATATTCTCTTACGTATTCAGTGTTCAATGCTCACTAAATGTTATATCTGCACTTTCATATATTGTCATATTCATTCCCTTTGATTCGCAGATCTAAATGACTTGAATAGGTACCGGTGATGAGTCTTTTGAATAACTACATGTTCCTCTTCCTTTGCTTTTGCTCGTGTATGTTGCTATTCGTGCCTCTTTGCCAGTAATAACTTTTTGACTATTTCATGTGTCTTGACACGTCATCTTTATATGTATACTCAATTTCTCCCAATACAATAGTGATATCCTTACTCATGCTCAATTTTTCTTTTTGAGAATGCCTTTACAACTTCTCATTGCTTTACAAACAAATCAGATATCATAAGTGGCCTTGACAGTTTTGGCTCATTAGACGTCTCACCACTATACAAGCCCCTTTCAAATAGTGAAATTATCAATGCTATTTTTTCTTTAAACCTCACAAAGCACATGGTCCAAATGGTTTTCACCCATTTTTCTATAAAAAATACTGAAAAATTGTCGGGCCTAGTGTTACTTCCCTTTGCCATGAGATCTTCACTTCCTACCATATTCCTGACAATATTAATTTCAGTTATCCGTTCCTTATTCATAGATTCCAAAATACTAATAATCTTAAGAACTTACGTCCTATCGGACTATGCAACACAAGCTACAAAATCATCACTAAGATTATAGCTAATAGGTTAAAATCATTCCTAGACAAAATCATCAACCTTTTCCAATTCAGCTTTCTAAAAAAATAGAAGAGCTAGTGATAATGCGATCCTTATCGAAGAAATCATCAATAATTTCAAAAAAAGCTCTAGTAAAAAGAATAGTATGATCCTAAAAATAAATCTAGAAAAGGTCTTTGATAAATTGGAATTATCTTTCATATTTAGAACCCTTAAATATTTTAAAATCCCTTCCAATTTATCAAAATTAATCATGTCATGTATCACCTCATCCAATATGGTTGTTATTGTGAATGGTGCAAGAAGTGATTTTTTTCTACCCTAATAGAGGTATTAGACAAGGTGACCATATCTCCTTATATTTTTATTCTCTGCATGAAAATGTTATCACAATATATTAATTTCTAAATAGACACTAAAAGATGGGATTTAATTACCATTAGCTCTAATGGCCTTCCTCTGTCCCACCTTTTCTTTACAGATGACTTAATTCTAAGGAGTCTTAACCAAAAATCTTGCACTTCTATTAAGTCTGGCCTTGACATGTTTTGTAAGTTCTCTGGTCAAAGCATCAACATGGCCAAATCAAAAATTATTTTCTCCAAAAACTGCCCCAAAGACATTAAAATTCCTATCGCTAATTTCTTTAGTATGAAGAGTAGTGATTCTCTTGGAATATACCTAGGATTTCATTCTGCTCCAAAATCCAAAGACTTTCACTTCATTATTGATAATATGCGAAATTGTCTAGCAAATTAAAAAATTAATTGTTTTAACATGGCAGGTTGTAGCACCCTTTCTTCCTCAATCCTTGCTAGCATACCTAATTATGTAATGCAATAAATATACCCTTCTTCCGGAAAAAATTCTTAAAACCATTGACAAATTTCAAAGAGATTTTATCTAGGGTTCAAATGATTCAAAAAAAAAAACTTCACCTCCTCAATTGAGACAACATTACTCTAGACAAAAACAAAGGCTGCCTTGGTCTAAGAAAAGCTAATTCTAAAAATATAGCCCTCCTAACAATCCTTACTGGAGGATTCCTAAACTATCCTCACACCTCTTGGGCCAAAGTTCTCAGGCAATTATATATATTTTCCCCTAATAAATATCAATCTTTTTATTGGAAAAGTATCCTAAAAGATTGACGCTATTGTATAAAAGGTTATTTGTGGTATATAGAACATAACTCCTCCCTCGCATTTGGGATACAAAATGGATTCCTAAAAGTCCATGCCTTAAAAATATCATTGTTGGTCCTCTTATAAAAAAGATTGCTCTCTTATCATTAAAGACCTCATCACTCATAATTTTTGGTCCTTCGATAAAATCTCACTAACTTTGCCTAACAACTTAGTTGAAAAAATACACTCCAATAGCTTACCAATAGAAATAAATCATGACTTTTTGACTTGGAAACACAATAGTAATAACTTATTCTCTACAGCTTCTTGTTACAACCTCATTGGACCCAACTATACTCCTTCCAAAAATTTTAGTTGGATCTAGAAAACTTACTGTCCCAACAGATTAAAATTTCTCATATGAAAATTTTACCACGATAGACTACCTTGTAAATCCTGTCTTCATCATGTAGGAGTGAATGTAGAGAAAATATGTACGGTGTGTCGCCAAACGAAGAGGACATAGCCCACATCTTTATTCACTGTATTATTGCTAAAAAAATATGACAATCCTTAACATTAATTCTAATTGGTCTAAATCAGAGCATAAGCTATGAGTAGAAAATTTAAAAATGTCTAATACAATCATTCCCTCTGCACTGTTTATTTGGTCCCAACTATTTTCTTTTGCAATTTGGAATCCCTGGCTAAATAAAAATAATAACCTTGAAAATACTTATAATCTTGTTTTCATCTTCCTGTTATTAAGCAAGCGATTGAATTTGCTTAGCTAACTTCCAGAGAAATCTCTCCCTCAAAAAATATTCTTTGTAACTTTCAATGACATAAACCATGTGTTGATTGGGTTAAGTTAAATGTAGATAGAGCTTTCCACCAAAATCACGCAGATACAGAGGAGGGAGTCATAAGAAATAATGCATGAGAATGGATTATGAGATTCCAAGAAAGAGTACAACCTCTAATTGTACACATGCTGAAATTATGGCCTTGACTAAAGTCTTAGAATTTATTTTTTAACACAACATACCCTGTGAAATAGAATCTGATTCAGCACAAATAATTAATCTTTTAAATAAAGGCAATACCTCTTAGGTACTTGGATCTCCCAGAAGAACAAGGAGCTGCTGATCGGCGTAGCTTTAGAGAAGAAAATGAAAGCGCTCACCTGCTTACCCAAGAAGGAGCCAAACAACCTAAGTACTATGATTTAGTCTGTTATGTTGTAACCTTTGTCTTTGTCGAGTGTTTGAGTGTAAGATGCTGGAGGACAGGAAGGGATTTTCTCCTAAAAATAAATTTATTTGTGAATGTAGCTGTAGAAAACTTGCCAAACTTGACAACCTAAATATCTTATATGGCCTTTTATCCTTTTATAATGGATCTTGTAATGGACGCTAGGTAGTCTATATAAATAAAATATTCCAGTTTCTTAAAAAAAAATTACCAACAAATAAATATTATATATTTTCTTTTGTAAGAAAGGGGCAAAAATTATTCGTAGATAATTAGACCACCAGGTTACAAAGAAAGAAGAATAGAAAAAGAGTCTCTTTAACAAACTAAACTGAAAATGTCGCTACTACTGAACTACTCACCACATGCTAAAAAACCTCATCTTCTTCACCACTCCAATCCCACTCTCAGAAATTTCTCAATCAAATTCCAGGACCCTTCTTCCGATAAATCTACAGAGGACACGTCATCATCTACGGCGGTTCCCCCTCCCAAGAAGCCCAGCTCCAGTTCCTTAGGTTTTGGTTCTTCGGTTTCCAGTCCAGTAACATCATCCAAGAAGAAACAACAAAAGGGAAAAGGAGAAAGGGCTTCAGTTATCCGAAGAGAACCCATTAAAAAGCCTATTTTTGCTACCCAACCGGAGGAATCTGGTGGATCGAAGGAATTTCAGAAAAATGAGAGTGCTTTTCTTCTTGCTTGGTTAGGACTTGGTGCTATTATCCTTGTGGAGGGTATCCTTCTTGCTGCCTCAGGTAAACTTATAACCCCATCCTTCATTTTATCTCAATTCCACCCTTTAATTGTATTTTGTAATTTGTCCCTTTTAATAACAACAACAAAAAACCCTCTTGTGGGATTTGGGAGGGTAAAGTGTACGCACAACTTACCCCTAGCACCTTATGAGGGCAGAGAGGCTGTTTCCGAAAGGCCCTCGGCTCAAGAGAAGTAAAAATGAAACAAATAAACAATAGCAACAACAAGGTAATAAGACACGGGCGCAAATGGTGCAACGTGCAATGACAAAGATCTAAGAATACGACACTCAATAATGACACACTGTGTAAGAGCAAGGGGCTAGGAATAGGAAAATATAAGACTAGTGCTAATACAACCGGAAAGACTAGACGAAACTCTGGACTGTTTGTCAACCTAGAACCCTAATCCTCGACCTCCGAACCCTCATTTTAACTTCATTCCAACTGCATTACAATAAAGTAGCTTCATTTCTTCCGATACGTAAGTGTTTTATCTGATTACTTGTTGCTATGCTTGAAAGTTGAAATGTGTTGAATTAGGATTATGCACACTCAATTACACTATAATTTAGATAAAATCTACTCATTATGCTTGGGTTATATCATGAACAATCAGTTCCCATATACAAAGATATTACTACTAAGTACTAAGACATGATCTTTTACTCACAGAGTAATTTTTTGAAATCAGTAATGTACATTACATCTGACAAAATTAGTGATATCATAATGCCTATGAAAAGGATGTGCCTTAGCAAAGTGTATCAGGCAGATGTAAATTCACATTTAAGTCCAGAAAATTGATAAGTAATACAGAGGATAACTCTCTTGTATTATAATAGGTTTTACAATCTAATGCAAAACTTACATGTAAATGCAATAAAGTATATTTTGAGATTTGACCTTTAATAAGACACTATAGTTGTGAAAAATTAGTTCCAGGCATGCTTAAGGCACGGTTAGAGGAAAGTGCAATTTTGAATACAAGCATATATAAGAAATAAATTACTTTATATTTGTTAAACGACATCAATTTAAAATAATTTGACAAATATATGGAAATTTGTTCGTTGAACAGAGTCTTTACCGTATAGACCAAACTATCGAAGTTCCAACATCAGCGACCACTCCGTGGGGTTCAGCAAAGGGTGTATCTAGTAAGTATTAGACATTCGATGGATTTAAGGGGGGCCATATGGACCCTAAGGATTTTGAAATCCACCGTTGTTTTCTCTCACAATTTACTAATTACTTGAGATACATCTTGCCCGCCCCAAGATCTTATTACAAAATATACACACCTGACTTCCAAAAACTGACTCCCCCTCCAGAAAAGAAAACCCAGAGGTGGTGTTAATCCAGTGCAACAGTAAACAACAAGTCAACAATGTAAGCTAATTTGTCAATGCATCATCCACAAGTGATCAAGTGCTTGACATTTGAGAAACAAAGTGAAGATGAGAGTTCACATAGTCATAAAACATGATTACCAGGTCTAAGCATTACAATCATACAATTCTTAATATTTAATAGCTCAATCTTTCGTAATAGAGCCAATTATAAAAGTTATGACCATGTTCCAAAGCCTTTGTAGTAAATCTCCTGGTTCACAAATGGACGCATGAATTACCTGCTCATTTTACTCTGATGGAAGTTGAGGTTATAAAAATTCCCAAAGTACCAAGAGAGTACATATACAGAAGATTCCCTTGGTGACCTATCCAGGATTTGCCACTGTGTTCTTGTCAATCAAGTGGAGGTCTCTATATACCAAAAAGTTTTCAAATAATACTGTCTTCACTTGTGAAAGATTTTTATTTAGAATCTACCTTAAAACATGTGTAACACGATATTCACAAGATCAATTGTGCTTAACTAGTGCTAGGCTCACTCCAAGTTCCAAAATTAAAAATCTCAATTTGGAATATTTTTGTTTGTTTATGATTGGTCTGCTCATTGCCACCTCTCTTCTCCAGTTCTCTGCAAAGCGGTGTTTGGTCAATAAAGCAGTGTTCAGTCTCAATTCCTCAAGTTGCTGAGTGAGCTGCACTCATTCTGGAGAATAGGACCACAACATGGTTTTCCCAGCTTGAAACTCTGAAATGCAGCTTGCGTCAGATTAAAATTCCTAGAAAGGCAAAAAAAATTTAAAGCTAGTATTCTAATGCTGTCCAATAGAGTGGTATGGGCGGCAGAGTTAAGGGAAAAAAAATTAGGAGACACGTATGAGTTGGTCTCTCAAGTGCCTCTCTAGCACTCTATATGTTTGATGTTGGATACGAGAACAGTTGAAATAGGTAGCATAGAGTTTGGTGTTCATGTTGCCTACAAGTTCTCCTTAATAGCGTTGGTTTAGAATGACTTAGTTTTAGCGGACCAACACTTCCGGCAATATGATGATGTTTGACGACATCAAGTTAGGAAGCATGATTGAGCATTAGTACCGTCTGTGATCATAATTTCTCACAGCTTCTTTTGCATCAATGGTTGAACATTCGTTCTTGTAACTAACAGATTGTGAGTAGATT
This sequence comes from Nicotiana benthamiana, assembly GCA_034376525.1. Taxonomy (NCBI): domain Eukaryota; kingdom Viridiplantae; phylum Streptophyta; class Magnoliopsida; order Solanales; family Solanaceae; genus Nicotiana; species Nicotiana benthamiana. The sequence goes on along the minus strand of CM067325.1, from coordinate 49,555,654 downwards.
ACAGTTTCAGAACAACTTACTAAAAGTAGTTTGAAATGAATTATGTTGTCATGACACACATCATAAATCTTTCTCGCGTTAAATATCTCGATAGATAAAAATGTTTGGATTTGATAAATTAGTTTGACATTAGAGCTGAACGTATGAGCAATTACTTTAGATATGTATATCTCCATGTGGTAATTTTCTACCTCTTCTGTTGCATCTAGGCTTTTTACCGGAGGCATGGGACAATTTTTTTGTGAAGTATCTGTATCCATCCTTTACTCCAACAGTCTTCCTGTTTGTGGCTGGAACAGTTACCTATGGAGTGTTGAAGTACCTGCAGAATGAGAAATTTAATAGTGAAAACTGATGCTTTTTGCATGTTATATCGAGTATTTAGGTAACATTTGTTAGTTTGTTCAGTCTTGTAAACTACAAATGTGAGAAACACTGACTATGGAATAGCAAGAAATACTTCTGGAACTGGATTCTACCACCGGCTAATGTGTCATTTCAATTTGTTAAAGTTGTCATTATTTGTTGGTTAAGTTAGCTTCTTATGTTGTATCTACTTCATACAGATTCATTTGGAATCTACCATATTTGCAAGGGCATATAGTATTTCTTTCTTTCCAAATTGTAAGTGTGTTTAGTTTCTTAGTTGTCCTTCCAATTTCTTCTTTTTTTTCTTCCTTTTAACCCTTTTTGGGCTTTGAATTTTTATAATTTGGAAGGTGGCAACGAGGATTGACAAGACATTTAATGCCTGAATCCAAATTCTAGCGAATTTATTGAAGTTTACTTTTGCCTCTGTACTGGATATTGGTAATGCACTAAGAGCCCGTTTGGCCGAGCTGCCAAAAGCTATTTATTTTAAAAAATCGCTTTTATTCAAAAGTGCTTTATAAAAAAATACTTTTGTAAAATAAGTAGTTTGTGTTTGGCCGATTCATTTGAATAGTGCTTTTTGCAAGCTCATCATGTTTGACCAATCTTTTAAAAAAAGACTTTTAAGTATCAAATTACAAAAAAAGGCAGTAAATGTTCAATTTGCAATTAGTATTATTTCGAAAAAAAATAAATTTAAATATTTATTAGAAAATAATTCAAAAACAATATAAAATGTAAAGTAAAAATATAAATTAAAAATTCTAATTAGCATAAAATATAGTTATTCCAAAGCAATAATATTTGAGTGTTTGGTACTACTTATTATTTATATGATAATTTAAATATATCAAAATACATTATTCAATATAAATTTAAAATCTACTCTTAAGAATAGGAGAAACAAAATAAAAATTTGGTTAAAATAAAAAAGAGAATAAATATATAGTAGAAAAGAAAAAGAAAAATTAAATTAATGAGGGATAATTTTAAAAATATAAATTTATTGTAAGGTTATTTTTGTCTTGAATAAATTAATTTTCTGGTTCTGCTGCTTGTTGGAAGAAGCTAAAATTTGTAGCTTCTCCCCAGAAACAGAAAAACTACTTTTACTGCTTGAAATACTTTTTGTTTTGGCCAAACACCTTAAATTTTTTAAAAAGTACTTTTTTGGCAAAAAAATTACTTTCGACATCCTAGAAACTTGGCCAAACACTCTTAATACTAGTTCGACAAATTGTTTTATTAAGATTTGTATTGATATCTGCATCAGATAGTCCTTTTCTCTTACTGCTGGCTGCTGGAATCGCTGTATTGTGACATTTTTGTTTCAACAATGTGCAAGCTGGATACAGTAATAGCGAAATTTCGCTGATTTTCCATCTTGAGTCACAAGTAATAATTAACAACAATAATAAATCCAGTTTGATCCCAACAAATAGTTAATAATATGTGGTGAAACTTTTGATTGGCCGCTAGTAATTCTTAATGCCAATTGTTTACTTTGATAGGGAATAATATGAGAGAGCCATGCAGCTAAGGGTTCCAAGTATAGTGCAACCGTTCCAAAATTTTCAATATGTAGTAATAGAAGTAGAGCAAGTAATTAAAGTTGAACAACATTGTAACCTCAACTTCCAATTGAATGCCATGTTTCAGGGGGTGGTTCTTATTTCATTTACTGCAACGGCCGCAACCATTACTGCCGCTATACATTATTCATTGGTCTCACAATTTCCATTGGAGCCTCATCAATTTTCATGTTATGGTAAAGAAAACTCATAAATTTATAATTCATCAACTTAAAGCTATTTTAAATCCACATTCATATCTGCAACTTGCTGATAGCTACCTACCTTTATTAGTCAGCCAGCCATTGCCTGTACTCATAATATTTCATCCACTCATTATAAAGTCCATCTATGTTATTTATTGAATTAATGATCAAAATTAAGTTTAAGTTGATGGTGGTGGGAAATTCAGTCTTATTCATATATAGTTCCAAAATTGTAGTAATACTTTCATTTGTCGACATGAAATTTTTAGGACCACTAGCGATCAGGGTCTGGTGCAGAGGTAGAAGCTCGGGTACGGGTTCGACTGAACCTAGTAACTTTTGGCTCAATAATGTCTTTGTATGGAAAAATATTAAATATGTACACATTTAATTAGAATCTAGTTACTAAGACTTGCAATTGTCATTTTAAAATTTAAAATTCAAAATTCAGAAAGATAAAATCCTAGCTTCACCGCCTCTAAATCTAAAATTATCTATTAGCTAATACTAAATGCATAAAATCTTAGAAGTCGTTCTTTTCTAAACAAAAAAGAAAAAGAAAAGGATAGTGTAACAAAGTAACAATGACATTTTTCCAAAGAAAAGGATAAATGTTGTCATTCTTTGCCTCCCTTTCCCCTTTTAAAGCCAATCCATTAACATCAATGTCCATAAGGACTTTGTCCATTCCCTTATTCTCTTCTTGTGCTCACCGAACCAACTGTCCACAAAATAATTTCCTGCTAAATCAAATAAAAGTTGTTGCCTTCTTTTCATGCAACTCTGCCTCTACAAGCTTGCTCAATTTATCGGTCTCAGGTTTCTCGGCTTGTCAGTCTCAAGTTTGAATAAAATAAGAAGGTTGTACGTGACAATTTGTGTAAATAAGTTAACTCGTGATAAATCCTCGCTATATGTAATTATTAGGTATTGAATTAAGATAAGCAGTAAGAATTTTTATAACCAGTTCTAACTTGTCAAGAATTAAAATGAAATTGATGTTTTTGTTATTGTTTTCTTTCCCAAGCAACTTCACATGTCTTGACTTAAACGTAATTGCTTCATTCTCACTAAACACTTCTCTTATTGTTTCTTTCTTTCTATTTATATTTTTAGTTGACAAGGAGAAGGGTTAAAATAGGTCGGGCCAAGAAAAAGATTCAAGTAATTCATTTAGCGAAAAGAATCTGAAAGGTCTGGTATCCAACTTGCAAGAAAATGCTAAATATGTCTATATAAAACTGATCTAGCTGTAATCCAATCTAAATGAGAAATACAAGTAAAATAGAGAGGATACGCCAAAGTAGATTGGATGGAACTTGACCGTCAAGTATTTAAAGGCCAAAGATGATCAATTAATGTGGAAAACACAATCATAATCAAGGATTAATTTACAAATATCGAGACACTTTGGACAAACATGTTCTTTTATTTTATCCTTCATAGGGAGGTGGATACCTTGCTTGCTAGTCAAAAAGCAGCTCCCCTTTAGGCGCCGATATACTTTTTTGCTGTTGACTTATGTCACTGCTCACTAGTCACTACTACTATATTGTCTAAACAATCATGTTTTGTCAAATGCTTAATAAAATATGATGTCTTATTAAAATGAGCATTCTACTTTTTGGCAGGGACCCTGCTTTTGCTTTGTTTGTGGAATGAGTACTCTCTCTTAGTCGAATGTTAGATTGAATCTTAATATTAGTGGGGCCAACGTTGTGGTATGGGTCCAAATTTGGACGACGTTTAACGAATACGATCAACGACGAGATTCTCGTAGCTCGATGTTTGGTGAAGAATAACAGACAAACTAACAGAGATTGCACGACTCTTACAGTAGTATAGGTCCAGTAAGGGATATTAGGAATATTCCCCATAATATATCTTTTAGGGTTCAGAAGAAATTTGTCTCTTATATATATAGCAGAAAAATAACATTGTAATGGGGGCTTCTTTACTTTTCAAGCAAAGAACACTGATTGTAATATTTTAGCATCTTCGACGTTTAATCATACACCTTCACAAGATCAAGGAATATTATCCTTTATATTCATGTTCTATACCTTTTGTTCTAGAGATTATTATACTTAACTAAGATTTACCCCCATCGTTTTCTTTGATTGATTTATTCAAAAAGGTTACAATATCTTTTGAGTCAAACAATTTGATGCTGTCTGTCGGGATTTCCATACCAGAGAATTTAGTTTTGTCTAGATCCTTGAAAGAGCTAATCGCCTCTACTTAACCTCGCAAAGGCCAACAATGGAAGGAAATGGAGAAGCAAGATTAAAGGCAATTGTAGGAGTCACGAACAACCTTCTGGATTCCATCAACGAGGCTAGTAGGGAAGACAATGAAAACACAACGCTAAGTGCTACACCTGAGGGAGATATCTCCAACCCCTCCCCTCCTCCCCCCGCACGAAAGTGTGACTGTCTCACGCGGGAAGAAAAACCTCAACATCCGCAGCAGGAGAAGCTCCATCGGCTGTGAAAAGGCTATTAGAGTGGTTGACAAACACCCTGAGCAATATACTCGACAAACCCGCCCAAAGGGATATCGGAGGCACGATACACGCAAAAACCGCAACTGCCACCGATGAGCCAAAAACTCCATGCACAGCTAGCACTTACATTGTCACCGATGTAGGTAACGATGCACTTGCACCCATCTTAAAGAAAATGGAAGAAATGAAAAATGAGAACAAAACGCTCCGTGATCATATGAAGGAGCATCAAGAGAGGGTCGATAAAATACTGGGCGCTCCAAAGTTTCTACCAAAATGTGACGTAGGCCGATTCGTCGAGCAACCGTATACTGAAGGGGCAGCCCCCCACTCTATTCCGAAAAACTTCAAAATGGAGCCATACTTGAAAATATACGACGGCACCACAGACCTGGAAGATCACATAATCCATTACGTCATTATAGTAAAAGGCAACGACATGTCGAAAGAATAGGTGCCATCAGTGTTGCTGAAAAAGTTCGGCAAAACTCTGGCAGGGGGAGCGTTGACATAATATTCCCAACTAACGACACGATCAATATCAATGTTCGAGGAAATGGAAGATAAATTTTTCACTGCCCACGTGAGAGTGAAAAAGGCAGAAACCAGGTTAAATGACATCTTCGTCGTTAGGCAAACCACATGCAAGGGACTTCGGGATTTCCTAGCCTGATTTAGCAGGGTAAGAATGAGCCTACAAAACGTATCATATGCGGTATCATCCTTCCAAAATGGATTAAATAGAAGCGAGTGAAAAGCAACCAAAAGACTGCTAAGTAGGCTCATGAAATACCTTCTCGCCACGTGGGAAGAAATCCATAATGCCTATCATGCTGAAGTAAAGGCAGGTGTGGACGACTTGAATAGCCCGCTCCAACGACTAACATCAGTCCAGACCAGAAAAAAGAGAGATCGTCATAGCGATAGTCAAAGGGATCAACTATCCCGTTTCAATCGAGAAAGGAATCAACCCTGCATCCGGGCGTCCATCCCGCCTCCTCCATGGCATGCAGACATCATGCCCCGACACACCATGCCACACCAAAACGAAAGAGGTATGCCTCCAATGTTATATGCTCATAACTTTTGCGTTTCTCCTTCAGAAATAGTGTATGCACTGGAAAAACTCTGCACAAAGGTGCAGTGACTGCAAAAGATGAAGTCAGATCTGAGCACCCAGAGATCGAACGTTCTGTGTGAATTCCACAAGGAAAGAGGACACAAGACCGAAGACTACATAGGTCTATGATAGTAAGTGGTAAGAATGTTAAATCGAGGACACTTGAAAAAACCGTTGAGCGATTGAGGACAGGTCAACTTTGCTCGTGGACGCGATTAACCTCAAAGACCCCTAAAACCACCGTCACCAGCTCGTACCATACAAATGATTATTGGCGGCGGCGATGACATGCTAATCAACCATGTGAAGTTCACCACCACACACAAACTCAAGTAGACAGTCGCCCATGAACGGTATAACGAACTCGAAGATAGTATCTTCTTTGATAAGTCAGATACCAATGGTTTGTCTTTCCCTCACTATGATGCTTTGGTTATACCTTTACGTATTGTGGATACCGATTTAAAAAGAATAATAGTGGATGACATAAGCGGCGCTTGTATTTTTCACCCACGAGTCCTCATACAAATGAGGCTCGAGGATGAGATAGTACCGCATTACATAGAACTAACGGGTTTTAATAATGCATTAGAAAAAACCTTTGGAGAGATAGTGCTACCCATTCTGGCAAGAGGAGTCACCCTGGAAACAACGTTCCACGTCATGAATCAGGAAACAACCTACAATGCTATCATAGGGCATCCATGGATACACGCCATGCGAGCCGTCCCGTCAAGTTTCTACCAAGTAATCAAATTTCCTACCCCATGGGAGATATTCAGTATCCGAGGCGAGCAACATACCGCCCAAGAATGATATAGAATCTCCCAAGAATGCACACACACACACAACAACAACTAAAGGGGGCAAGTGCGGAAGCATAGCAATTAGCCATATCGGAAACCAAAATCGATAGACAAATAGAGGCCGTCAAAGACCCAGATATTGTAGAAGCCTGAAAGGCAACCATAGAAGATCTTGTTTAGTTAGACAGTACCGACAACCCGAAAAAAGCTATATCGTATACAACCTCTCAGAACCAGGTAAGTTTCATGGCTTCTTAACTCGCAATGCCGATTTATTTTCCTTTTCCCACTCAGATATGTTGGGAATCCCAAAGGACATTGCCACACGCAGGTCGAATATCGACCCTCTTTACCCGCCAGTGCGGCAAATGGTGAGAACGCCACAATCAATAATGCAGTCTGCGAAGAAGTTGATAAGTTGCTCACTAACGGCTTCATCCGAGAATCAAAGTATCCTCAGTGGATTGTCAATATGGCCATGGTAAAAAGAAGAACGGGAAGTGGCGGATGTGTGCCAACTTAACCGACCTGAACAAAGCGTGCCCAAAGGATTCCTTTCCGTTGCCACACATCGACCAACTTATCGACGCAATGGCGGGGCACGAACAATTGAGCTTCTTGGATGCTTATTCTGGTTGCAATCAAATTCTAATGCAAAAGAAGACCAAGAAAAGTCCACCTTCACCACTGACCAAGGAACATACTTCTAAAGAGTCATGGAGTTCGAAATGGGGGCAACATATCAAATGTTAGTCACCAAAATATTCAAAGAATAACTCGAAAATACTATGGAGGTCTGTATCAAGCACATGCTGGTGAAGCCAAAAAACAAGGAGGATCACATTAGTCATCTGAAGGAAGCCTTTGGAATATTAAGGCGATACGGGATGAAACTAAATCCCGAAAAAGGTGCCTTTAGCGGAACCTCAGGAAAGCTCCTTGGCTTTTTGGTGTCAAGGGGTATCAAGGTCAACCCGGATCAGATCAAGGCCATCGAAGGAAAATCGGACACGTTAACCAGCAAAAACTAGGTACATAAATTGATAGGGTAAGTAGCTGCCCTATCTAGGTTCATCTCGCGGTCATCAGAAAAATTCTGTAAGTTTTTTAATGTACTAAGAAAGGACCCTGGGCTACAATGGAATTCAAAAAGTGTTTATGCATTAAGAAAACTGAAAGCGTACATGTCATCACCGCCACTGCTCGTCAAGGCAAACTCGAGCGAGTGCCTCCTAGTGTACCTAGTAGTCTCCGAAGTCGCAGTAAGTGCAGTTCTGGTACACAAAAACAAAGGTACGCAATCTCCAATTAATTATATAAGCAAAATCTTAGTTGATACTGAAACAAGGTACGCCCACCTTGAGAAACTAGCTCTGGCATTAGTCTTAGCTTCACGAAAGCTCAGACCATATTTTAAATCACACCTCATAAAATTGGTGACAACCTTCCCCCTCAGAGGGGTCCTACACAAACCTGAACTATCGGGTAGGCTAACAAATGGGCCATAGAATTAAGTGAGCATGACATAACATATCAATCACAAACCGCTATAAAGTCGCAAGTGCTTGGCCATTTCAGCACAGAAGTATTGCCTGAAGTAGAGCAAGAAGCGCTCCGCGCTTTCGCACATTCCGACCTCTGGGTCCTCTACACCGACGGTGCATCTAATGTATCAAGATCAGGACTGGGACTCGTCCTCGAAGTCCCTACGGGAGAAGTAATTCTCCGGTCCATACGGTGCACTGAAATGACTAACAACGAGGCCGAGTATAAAGTTGTGGTTTTTGGATTAAAATTAGCCGTCAAATATGGCGCTCGAGGACTCGTCCTTCATTGCAACTCTCAACTCGTGGTGAACCAAGTCACTAGGACTTTCCAAATCAAAGAATAGATACTATAAATGTACGGGTCAGAAATTCACAAACTGCTACCAGAATTCGACAAATGCCGCCTCGACCAAATACCTAGGGCACATAATATCAAAGTGGACGATCTCGCCAAGCAAGTAGCAGCCACCAAAACTATCAACAGAAGAACGTGGTCACCCTTCTCCATTCCTCAATAGACCAGGTCGTAAATTCTATAAAACTAACTTGGGACTGACACAACCGTATCATAACATATTTGCAGGAAGGGATGCTTCCGCAAGATAAGAAAGAAGCCAAAAAACTTCGAATACAAGAAGCCAAATACACCCTCGTAAACTATGATATTTACAAAAGGACGTTCGGCGGATCCCATGCCAAATGTCTTAGGCCAAATCAAGAAAGGAGAGTACTACAAGAAGTACACGAGGGGCATTGCGGTGCTCATATAGGAAACTGTGCCCTCGTCAGATGCCTCATCCGCACAGGATACTACTGGCCTACCATGAAAAAAGAGGTTGCGGACTATGTCAGGAAGTGTGAATAGTGCCAAAAATATGACCCTATGATACACCAAGTAGGAGAACTCCTGCTTTGCGTCACTTTTCCATGGCCATTCATAAAGTGGGGGATGGATCTTTTCGGACCCCTCCCAGCAGGACGAGGTAAAGTAGTTTTTTTTTAAATTTTAACTGACTATTTTTCTAAATGGGTAGAAGCAGGTGCATACAATCAAATATGTGAGCAAGAAGTTATCGCGTTCATATGAAAAAATATAATATACTGCTTTGGAATCCCCAAAGAAATCAGTTGTGACAACGGACCCCAGTTTGTTGGAAATAAAACAACCGAATTTTTCGAAAAATGGCACATCAAGCGAATACTCTCCAGACCATATCATCCCACCGGAAATGGCCAAGTCGTGTCCTCCAGTAAAATGATATTAAATTTATGGAAAAAAAGCTCGAGGACGCCAATGGGCTATGGACTGACTGCTGCTGGAAGTACTATTGCTATACCGCACCACAAAAAAAACTAGCACAGGCGAGATGCCATATTCACTAGTTTATGGGACTGACGCGGTTATACCCATTGAAGTCGGAGAACCTAGCGTGAGATACTCCAATAAAAGCGGGCCATGTAACGACGAAGGTAGGATACAAGACCTGGATGAAGGCGAAGAACAAAGAGATATGGCTCATGTAATAATGGTAGCCCAAAAGCAACAAGCAGAAAGGTACTATACCAAAAAGGTCAAAGTATGACCACTCAAGGTCAGAGACTAGGTTCTCAAAGCTAAAACTCAAGCAGCGAAAGACCATAATGAAGGAAAACTGGGAACAAACTGGGATGTGCCATACAAAATCACAGCGACAACAAACAAAAGAGCTTTCAAGTTATAGATAATTGAAGGAAAACTACTCCAAAATAATTGTAATGTCGCCCATCTCAAATACTTCCACTTCTAAAAAGAGGCGCCGCTTAAGTCGAACTCTTTTTCCCTCATCCGGGTTTTGTCCCAACTGGGTTTTATCAGTGTGGTTTTAATGAGCCAGCAAGGGAGAAGTCTCAAGGTTCAAAGTATTGTTCATTATCCCACCCATCTACATGATCTTCAGGCTGAGTAATAAAGATAGCATAGCATTTACAAAGTCATGTATTTACTACAAGAATATAATCAAATCTCCAATGTATGAAGTAACATCCTAGTGGCTAAGGCCATCGACAAAAGCATGAGCTTGACTTCACTCAAACTATGACGGGATCCTACTTTGACGCTAGCTCAAAAGTAACATCACAATGGCCAAGGCCATCGACAAAAGCATGAATTAGACTTCGCTCGAACTATAACGAGATATTACTTCAACACCAGCTCAAAAGTAACATCCCAATGGCCAAGGACATTGACAAAAGCATAAGTTCAACGTTACTCGAACTATAATGGGATACTACTTCGATGCCATCTCGAGTGTAACATCCCAACAACTAAGGCCATCAGCGAAAAAGTTCGGCTTCACTCGAACAACGCCGAGATCCTACTTCAATGTCAGCTCAAATATAACATCCCAATGGCCAAGGCCATCAACAAAATCATTAGTTCAACTTTGCTCGAACTACGACGGGATACTACTTTGATGCCATCTCGAAAGTAACATCCTAGTGGCTAAGGCCATCGACAAAAGCATGAGTTCGACTTCACTCGAACTACAAAGGGATCCTACTTTGACGCTAGCTCGAGAGTAACATCCTAATGGCTAAGGCCATCGACAAAAAAGTTCGACTTCACTCGAACTACGACAGGATACTACTTAGATGCCAGCTTGAAAGTAACATCCCAATGTCCAAGCCATCGATAAAATCATGAGTTCGACTTTGCTAGAACTACAACGAGATACTACTTTGATGCCAGCTTGAAAGTCATATCCCACTGGCTAAGTCCATCGACAAAAGCATGAGTTCAACTTTACTCAAACTATGATGGGATCCTACTTCAATACCAATTCGAGAGTAACATCCCAATGGCTAAGGCCATCGATGAAAAAGCTCGACTTCGCTCGAACTACGACAGGAGCCTACTTCGATGCCAGCTCAAAAGTAACATCCCCATGGCCAAGACCATCGACAAAATCATGAGTTCGAATTTGCTCGAACTACGACAGTATACTGCTTCGACTCCAGCTCAAAAGAAATATCCCAGTGGCTGAGCCCATCTACAAAAGCATGATTTTGACTTCATTCGAACTACGATGAGATCTTACTTCGATGCCAGATCGAGAGTAACATCCCAATGGCTAAGTCCATCGATGAAAAAGTTCGACTTCGCTTGAACTACGATGGGATCCTACTTCGGTTCCAGCTCAAAAGTAACATCCCAATGACCAAGGCCATCAACAAAAGCATGAGTTCGACTTTGCTCAAACTACAATGTGATACTACTTTGACGCCAACTCGAAAGTAACATCCCAATGGCCAAGGCCATCGACAAAAATGTAAGTTCGACTTCACTCGAACTACAAAGGGATACTATTTCAACGCCAGCTCGAGAGTAACATCCCAATGGCTAAGGCCATCTGTGAAAAAGTTCGACTTCACTCGAACTACGATGGGATCCTACTTTGATGCCAGCTCAAAAGTAACATCCCAATGGCCAAGGCCATCGACAAAAGCATGAGTTCGACTTTGCTCGAACTATGGCCGGATATTGCTTCGACTCCAGCTCAAAAGTAATATCCTAGTGGCTAAGTCCATCGATAAAAGCATGAGTTCAACTTCACTCGAACTATGACGGGATCCTACTTCGATGCCAGCTCGAAAGTAACATCCCAATGGCTAAGTCCATCGATGAAAAAGTTTGACTTCACTCGAACTACGATGGGATTCTACTTTGACGCTAGCTCAAAAGTGATATCCCAATGGCGAAGGCCATCAACAAAAGCATGAGTTCGACTTCGCTCAAACTACAATGTGATACTACTTCGTCTCCATCTTGAAAGTAACATACCAATGGCCAAGGCCATCAACAAAAGCATAAGTTCGACTTTACTCGAACTACAATGGGATACTACTTCGACGCCAGCTCGAGAGTAACATCGCAATGGTGAAGGCTATCGATGAAACCGTTTCGAATTCACTCGAACTACGATGGGATCCTACTTCGACGCCAGCTAAAAAGAAACATCCTAATGGATAAGGACATTGACAAAAGCATAAGTTCTACTTAACTTGATCTATGATGAGATACTACTCGACGCCAGCTCGAAAGTAATATCCTAATTTCCAAGGCCATCGACAAAAGCATAAGTTTGACTTCACTCAAACTATAAAGGGATACTACTTCGATGCCAGCTCGAGAGTGACATCCCAATGGCTAAGGCTATCGACGAAAAAGTTCGACTTCACTTGAACTATGACGGGATGCTACTTCGACGCTAGCTCAAAAGTAAAATCCTAGTGGCTAAGGCCATTGACAAATTCATGAGTTCAACTTCACTCGAACTATGATGAGATCCTACTTTGATGCCATCTTGAGAGTAACATCCTAATGGCTAAGGCCATCGACAAAAAAATTTGACTTCACTCAAACTATGATGGGATCCTACTTCCATGCCAGCTCGAAAGTAACATCCTAAGAGCTAAGGCCATCGACGAAAAATGATGTTTGACTTCAGTCGAACTACGATGGGATCCTACTTCGACGTCAGATAGTAATTAGTATCCCAAAGGCTAAGGCCATCACCGAAAGAAAAGGGTCTAACCTTGCCCGAATCATAATCGGGTTAATAGTTCGACAAGTACTCGGTATACCATAATCATTACAACAAAACATCACTAACACCTATCTATACAACAGGTTCAAGCATGCCCTTAGAAAAATACCAAAGCAAAAAGAAAATACAAACCAAAAATTATGCATCATCCTCGATTGGATACGCATCTTCATACCAAGAGTAAGAGGCAAGACAGTTTTCATCATCTGAGTTGATATCATCCCCATCAGGCATGAGAGGGTCGTACCTGCATGCCACACGAGCTGCACGAGCCTCAACACGCACGCCCTGAAGTTTTGCTTCATATGCCTTCCCTTTAATGAAGCGTTTGGTATACATCGAGTCGGGCCATAGCATCAACCCACAACTCGCACAAGATACAAAGCACAATCGGATCGGCCGAGGCACGATACGTAGAAGGTTTTGAGCGTCGACTCGCATCTTCTGTTATCAGTAAGGCCACTTTCCCAGTCATCACAGATAGCTCCGCCTCCAACTCCTTAACACGCCTCTCAAGCCCCTCCACTTTGAGCGCGGATGCCTCTTCCTCCTTAGTCTGCTCCGACCTACAGATACGGAGGTCATCATTCAAAATCACCGCTTTAGAAATAACGGTCTTCAGTCTTTCAGCACTCACATTCAGGTCACCCTTAAGCTCGTTAATCTTCACTGACTTCATACCCAATTCAGCAGTTAAACTTTCCACCTTCACCTGCAGGTCGGCGTTCTCAGCCATCACACCTCTACTTAACTTAAGCTCGTCCTCCTTTGTCTTAAGGGACACCTCAAGTTCGGTATTGCAGGCAATGGCTTTCATGAGATCCTCGTCTTGCTCTCTCAACTCCTCGACCTTGCGTGCTAGTTTGTCTTCCCTGTGTTTAATCCTTTCACGAAACAATTGGAAGTCAGGGTCCTGAGTGTAGATGTTGGATATCACACGATGCTTGGTGTGGTATTTTTGATATTTGGAAGACATTTTCCCATAGATAGCGGTTCTTTTCTTTCCCGACGCTCACACTCAGTCTCCATAATAAGGGTCTGCCACAAAAGAAAAACTTAAAAATGAAGTTAGACTAGAAATAATGACAAAAACCCAACAGTAAAAGGGAAAAGAAAATTCTACCCGCAAAGCCATGCCAACAACGCTTTGAGACAACTTCACATCGCTCATTAGTTTGAGCACCTCGCTCTCAGGGGAAGCCCATAAAGGGGCTAAGGCAGATGCCACCTGCTCGCAATTGGAAAATAAGTTATACCCCCTAGGGATAACTATATGCCGACCACAATCCTCTATCCTGACCTCTACATGAGTGTGGCATTCTACAAACTCATGAACATTCTCTGAATCTACATCCAAACTCAAGCCTTCACCCTCAACACATTGTCCCCCTCTAACATTCGACGGTGCACCACCCTCATCAAAGCAGATAGAACCACCTCTTAGGTAAACCCCTTCCTTTTGGAGAGACCTGTCCGCTAAGATGGTGCCGGCCATTAATATGGGCACATGCGTCGTCTACGATGCACCCACCCTACTTCTACCAGTGTCCATGGCCACATTTTTTCCAAGCTCCACTTTCCTCCTCTTTCTCAGTAAAAACTCATCCCCGTTAGAGGATTCATCCAAAAAGGTGAGGGTTCAGTACGGAAGAGGCTTCTTTCCTCACGACCAAATCTTGAGAGGAACCTTCTATTTGAACCGGTTGAGTACAACCCCCTTACACAAATTCAGTCAAAGCAAACTACATTCCCATAATAGCGACAACCTATCGGAATGCAAGGACTGTGTCCCTCTGATAGCTAAGGATTTTGACGCATTTTATAATCCTTCTTCTTATGCTTTGATTACAAATTCATACAAAATAGTCCCAACAGGATCACAAGTTGTGCTTGATTGCAGGTTTGATAAACAAAGTGCTAAGATGTCAAAGATCAGCTCAAAAGGAGTAAAACTTGCACAAGTGCTAAAGACAAGGCAAGATAAGGCAAAGCAGGCCCAATGTCGCCATACACCATTCTGTGCGGTCCGCACTAGGAGATTCATAGAGGTCAAAAATCAGGCACACGAGCAATGCGGTCGCACTAGGATTTATGTGGTCCATACAGAAGGCAAGGCGGCCTCGCTCAATTTAGTGCGGTCCGCAAAACCCAAGATCAGAGAGTTGCCAGATTCATAGTTTCAAGCCAATGTGGTCTACATTCGATTTTGTGCGGATCGGACAAGAAGCCTCTGCGGCCGCAGTGCCTGAGTTTAGAGAGTTCAATTTTCAAGATCAGAGCCCTAGTGCGGTCTCACACCATTTTGTGCAGTCTGCACTAACCCCATAAGGGTATTTTAGTCCATAATTATTAGATTAGTATAAATAGCTTCTTTTCATTTTTAGGTCAAGCAGAGAATATCAGAATATAACTGTGCTCGTGGGTTCGATATTTTTAGTTATTTTGGGCAATTTTATCTACATTTCATCATTGAATCTTTTTATTTATCTTAGTGATTAATTAATATGAGTTGTTCTTCATTTATTTCCTTATTTTCTTCTTCAATTATGAGTTGCTAGACCCATAAGCTAGGGTTGTGGCTCAACCCTAGTATGGGTAATTAATGGATTTTGTATTTTAGGGCTAAATTGACTATGAGTATTTGTTATTTGGATTAATTTCATGTTTAATTATTCACTAGTGGTTTGCAAACATTAATTGTGTTTAGTTGATTTTGGCTTTTTTTGAGAAAGAGAACCTAAGTCTCTGAAATTAGTCCAACAAGGAATTGGGGCGTCATCAAGAGATTGATACCCCCAATTAAAGGGTTCAACGTCGAGAGAGTAATACCCGACTTGAACCCTAGTTACTTATGCAAATTTGCATACCCAATTGGTCTTGAGAAAGTCAATTCGGGCAAAATATCTTGAACCACTGACTGGTGTAGAGTGGGTAAAGTCGTGCAACGGTTATATCATACTCCCCAAATATGTCAAACGTGCCTTAGACTCAAGTACCCGTTAATTTACCACCTAGGCGGAAGTCATTAACCTTGTGCCTTTTATGCCATTTGAACAATCTATAGCATTATAACTCTTAGCTTAATCTAGTTTAAATTAGCATTGTAGTTGATAAAATTTGTAGTTAATCAAAAACCCAAAAATATTTAGAAGTGCAATCAAGAACAATTACACAACTCTAAAATTAAGTAGATACTAGCTCTCTGTGGATACCGATCCCGACCCTAAATCGAGTAAAAGCTACTTCGACCTTCTCTCCCTACTTAATTATTAGTGCGGAGTAGGCTGCGATCACCCCCTGTCTAGAAGCTCCTCAACCTATCATCACGAAGAGTCGTGTCAATAGATCGTGTATAACCCGAAGTGAAATGGCCAATAATTTTAGGATTCACCAACTATTTATAGGATTGGGTGGTGCCAGAATCGAAGCGGAAGGCTGTAGAGTGGCACCGAAATTGAATGCGACAAGCCCTCAACCCCTGTCTCGTAAACACACATAATGATGATGCACGTGGAGATCACGTCATTTTTTGATAAAATACATTATCAGGTGTCTTGTTGAGCATGCTGACCTCCCATTATTAGCCAAGCCGTAAAGCTTCAAATGCCACATTTCTACATAAGAGCGAGTGGTGTTCGCTTATCAAGGGAGCATCAAGTTGCTGCCTTGACAAGCGGATGGACTAACTATATTTGTCCAAATTTGGATGACCACGACCGTTAACGAATACGTCCAACGACGAGATCCTCGTAGCTTGATATCTTGCGAAGGATAACAGTCAAACAAACAAAGACTGTACGACTCTTGCAGTAGGGTAGGTCCAATAGGGAGTATTAGGAATATTCCTTCGAATATTCCCCATAATATGTCTTTTAGGGTTCAGAAGGGGTTTGTACCTTATATATAGCGAAAAAATAACCTTGTAAAGGGGGCTTCTTTTCTTTTCAAGCGAAGAACACCGATTGTAGTATTTTAGCATCTTCGACGTTGAATCATACACCTTCACAAGATCAAGGAATATTGTCCGTTATATTCATCTTCTATACATTTTGTTCTAGAGATTATTATACTTAGCTAAGATTTACCCTCATTGCTTTCTTTGATTGATTTATTCAAAAAAGTTACAATATCTTTTGAGTCAAATAGTTGTAAACATTAGTTTGTTCCTAGTAGAGTATTCTACGGGCAAAGAAATAGTCTATGAGGCTCTTCTAGCCGGCAGATTGACCTGAAACATAGAACCGACAATCAAACTCATATACTTTAAACTTTAGCTCTATATTTACGTGAACAATAATATGGTGGAGTCTGAGATATAGTCTTCCATTGAGAAAGTGAACAATAATATTCACTTGGCCAGAGTGGAGATGTAGGGTGGAGCTATTGCTAAAAGATTTTTATTTATGTGCACCAATGGACTGCAAAACTAATATACCATCAAATTAAAACAGGAGCAACACAATTGAATTAGTCATCTAAAATTAAATCTTAATAAGAGGCATACATAAATTTCATAAAGTTCAAATATATTTTTATTTGAAGTGAAAGTCTTAAAAATGTCAGAGAAAGAGTGAAAAAGTATGCACTATTTGAATTATTCAATGATTCTTATGTTTGGCAGATTATGTAGATGAGTATGAGGAATGGAAAGAAACTTGTTTTTGTATACGGTAAAATTAGTTAGTGATAGTTGGATGAATGAAGAGGTGATGCGTGGAGTTGAATATTGGTAGGGTGTGAGTCAACAAATGGTCGATATCGGTTATAAGCATGTGACCAGTGTTGGATGAATTTCGAAGACAGAGTAGCGGGTGACAATGGTTCAAAGTATTGACATCGGGTAGCATTTTGTTATAGAGAATATCTATATTTATAGCCAATTGTTATACATCCATTAATGACGGCTTTATTCTCATTCAAGAGGAGCATGATTTGGGGATCTTGTCTCCCAAAATAGATCTATAAATAGGCGAATTAACATCCATTGTCGATACTAAAGATTATGTACACAACAGCTATAATATGTGCTCATTCTATAGAACTTCTTTCGTTATTCTTAATTTTGGTCTTGTCACTACTATCGGAGAAGATAAACACCTAGTCAGGCTTGTATTTCCTTTAATTTTATTTCATAATCTTATTTCTGTTCTTATTCATTTCGTACTTTTGGGTCAAATTGATTCATTTTTCTATAAACCACATTACAAATTTAACTATACATTTTTACAGGTAACAGTTTGGCGCCCACCATATGTCATAGACTATTGTATAGTTTCTTTGATCCATTCATCTGTTACTAAATAAATTTGATTCTTTCCTCAGTAAAAGAAAAATCAAGTATGACAGCTAATGATGTCAACGATATCTACAATGTTGAGCACACAATAAAAGAGGAGATGCGTTCCAGTGTGATGATTCAACCAACAAAACATGCTCGGTTCGCGAAGGCCAGTATATGTGAGAGGCCGATCTTCTAATGATGCAGATGATGAACACGTTGTTGAAACTTTCAAAATCTTGAGAGAACAAAAAAAGTGATTATGGATCACCTCTCAAGGTAAGATCAAGTAATAATAGAATTGAAGCAGGAAAAGTCGGGCACTTCTAATAATGCTAATGGAAGGGCTCTGATTCGTCTAGTATTCCCGCAAATCAAATGGTTCAAAGAACTAATAACAATAACTCAAGAGAGGAGATCAATTTTGATGAGGCAGGAGGTATCGATAGTGGATGTGGGAACAATAACTTACTGACCCATTAAATACTGAGCTCATGAGATTTATGAGAGAAATGAATGAGAGAATATACCAAAACGCTAAAGAATTTCATGCTCAGATAGATTAGATCTGGGGAGTGATGTTGGTGTTAAAGGGACCAGATTCAAATAAGTACATGCTGTTTCTATTAAAACTAAGTGGGACATTATAGTTGATCGCAAAAAGTTTTAGGATGCTATAAATACCAAAATATGATGGGAGTTTGGAACCATAGGAATACATCACGACCTACACTATGATAGTAAAGGGAAAAAACTTGTCCCAACATGAAATCGAATCTGTTTTGTTGAAAATGTTTGACGAAACCTTGACAAATTGCACTCTAATTACTATATTTTGCTTGTGTTTAAGATTAAATGATAGTGAATTGCACTCCTTATGTGTTTTATCCCTTGCATGAAGCAATTTGGAGCTATAAATATAATCTGAAGATAAATCAAACAACGTGGAGCTTTGAAGTTTGAGTAAAAACCTAAGGAATTAAACGAGGATCACGTTTGGAGGTCGGGTGCCAAGTCAAGATGTCAAAAACTAAAGAAATAGTTTTACTCTGTTAAAAAAGCACAACCACGCTTTATGGGGCGACGCAACAGTGTGAATTGCTGATGCAAGTCAAAATCTGCTCTTTGAACTTCCGCCCTACTGCACCGCATGGTCCTGCGTGAGGCATGGTGCGGCGTTTGTGTACAAAATTCTTAGAGTATTTTTCCTATTTCATCTTGGAAAGGGTAGTTTCATCCTGGCCCGTTCCTGCATGGTATAAATACACAATATATGATTTTTAGAGGACTTTTGACCTTGAAAACTTTTGGAGAGCATGTGAGGTTACAAGATACAGGATTTAACCATCTTTCCATCAATTCAATATAGGAGCTTGGATTGTAATGTTAGATTGATGTTTTCTTATTATTTTATTATCTTTGTGATGACATCCTCCATGATTACGGAGTAAGTTCCCTTAGGGTTTGACGATATGGTGTTTTGGTTGATATTTGTGGATTTTAACTCCAGTTCTTTACTTGAATTCTTTTATGCAGCTTTGAATTATTGGCAACTTTATTCACCAGTTTATTTAATCGAAAAATTAATATTTTGGTGATTATTTTTTGTATTATTTTATTTGTTTTAATTCAGTGATTCTTTAACGTAATCGAAAAAGCTTGTTGAATTGTTGATTAAATCAAGTTTGGAAATGTTCGCGAGACGTTTTCCTAAAGACCAATCTATTAACGCATGCTTGCATATTATGATTCCATATTTTTATAGTGCTTGTATTAATTCACCTCATAAAGTTAACATTTAATCGAAAAAAGACTCTTGGCTACACGTTTGAACTAATCATCGAGTGAATTCGTGAGAACTATTAGAATATTAGAGTGAATTGAACTAGAGTTGGATTCCAGATAACTATCTTGTACCTATACTGTCACGACCCTTATTTCTCCATTGATATTTAAGTATTGTTGAACTCTTGCCTTCCAGTGATAAATTGTTAGTTGTTTTAGTTTCATAGTTAATTTAGTTAGCTGTCATCCCAACCAAAGTGATAATCAACATAAATAGCGTAAATCTAGAAATTAATTTAACATTGTTTAAATCCAGTCCATGTGAAAACAATAATTAAACTATACTATCTTTGGCTAGCATGTATCAATTTCGTGTTGTGTTTTGCGCTCATCAAGTTTTGATGCCGTTGCGGGGAATCGGAAATCAATAGTGATCAAAATTGTTTTTGGTGCTAATTCAAAAATAAATTTTATTTTATTCCTCATGGCTTTTCTCTTCCATGTGCAGTCAATAGGTTAAGTTTATTGGTGTATGACTCGATATTCTTCAAAAGAAGCAATACCTTACAAACCGGAGTTGGAAAAACACGTGAGAAAACTAAGAAATGAGAAAGCACGCATCGGAAAAATTTTGGGGCAATCTTCAACCCAAGAGAACATGGAAAAGATGGTGAGGAGATAGTTTATTTGGATACATGGGAGCAACCCAATAGAAAGCACCCATCCAGAACAACTATGTCTTTAGGGGGAAAGCGAATGAAGATCCTAATACTCACTTGATCGACTTTAGGAAAATCATGAACACTTTCTAGTACAACAGATTTCCAAAAGATGTGGTATACTTAAGGATATTCCCATTTTAACTAAATGATGATTTAAAGCACTTACTTCGAAGCTTATCAACTGAGCCAATCAAGACATGGAAAGATATGACTAATATATTTCTTGACAAATACTTCTTAGTTTCAAAAATAGTAAATTCAGAAGAGAAATCCATAATTTCTTACCAGAAGGTACTGAAATGGTCTTCGAAGCTTGGGAAAGATTCAAAGAGATAGTGAGAAAGTGTCAGAATAATGGAATCAAATTATGGATTCAACTCCATGACTTTTGGGATGGACTGACACCTTTCTCATG
Source organism: Nicotiana benthamiana (assembly GCA_034376525.1). NCBI lineage: Eukaryota > Viridiplantae > Streptophyta > Magnoliopsida > Solanales > Solanaceae > Nicotiana > Nicotiana benthamiana. The sequence goes on along the minus strand of CM067325.1, from coordinate 49,534,740 downwards.
GCGAACTCTAAATGTAGTGTGATGTTCTTTAATGAATAAGACTCCTGAGGAGATTGTTGCAATTTTTGATGAGCTCTCTATAATGTCACAGAGAGAGATAAGAAAGTTAACTTTAGCCAAGATCTAGAGCTAGCCATCACTATTCTGTGATTTTTGTGGAATGAATCATATCCAACTCATGAGTGTCAGGCCTCTACTACATATGAAGTGGTAAATGATATGGGGATCTTTGATGGGGCAACCACCAAAGTGGCAACAATTTTAATTCTTATAGAGGCACCCAGACTTTCCTTGGAGTCTACTAGGTAGTAGTGCGAATGCATGGCAACAGAACAACTCCATACCCCAGGTATAGGGAGCTCCAGGTTTTCAAAATCAGTAGAGGCAGCAATATCAACCTCTAATGTCTAATTATTCTAGGATGGAAGATCTAATGAAAGCCTTTATTATTAAGACAAATGGTAGGCTTGAAACCCAAGGCTCGACTATTAGAGAACAGGGCACAACCATTCGAAACTTGGAAAGACAGGTGAGGAAACTTCCTAATCTGTTGTCGAGAAGGTTTCCAGGAACTCTCCCTATTGATACAAAAATAAATCCAAAAGAAACAATAAATGCAGTGCCTTTGAGTAGTGAGAACGCATTGCAGGATCCCAGCAAAACAAAAGGATAAGTTGATTGAAGGACATGTGGAGATTGTGAAGGAGCAGAAAAATAGCAACATTCAAGAAGATGAAGTGATCGTAGATGATGGTCTAAATAAAAGGTGGAAGACTAGAGCTTACAAGAATTAAAAAATGGAAATTCAATGAACGAGGAAGATGAGGAAAGAAAATACATGTCTTCTCTACCTTTCCCTCAAAAGATGAGAAGAGAGAAGTTGGACAAACAATTTTGGCGTCTCCTAAATGTGCTCAAGCAGGTGCATGTGAATATACCTTTCACATATGCCAGCTTATGCAAAGTTCCAGAAGGAGATATTGTCCAACAAGAAAAAATGAGAAGAAACATCGGTTGTGTAGCTCATGGATCATTGTAGTTCCACTCTGCAAAATAAGCTCCCTCAAAAGTGTGGAGATCCAGGGAGTTCTAATATATATTGATCTTTAGGAACTATTAAGTTTGAAAAATCTATGAGTGATTCAGGTGCTTCAATTAATTTTATTCATTTGTCTATTTTCGGAAAATTAGAGGGAGAGATTGGAGAAATTGGGTCAATACCAATGTCCTTACAACTGTGAATCAAACCATAATTATACTTGAAGGAATAGTGGAAGATATGCTAGTTCGGGTGGATAAATTTGTGTTCCATGTTGACTTTATTACAGTGAACATGGATGAGAATAGGGATATCCTTATGATTCTAAGGATACCCTTCTTGGCTACTGGCAGAGCTATTCTGGACATTTACAAAAGGCAGCCTATGCTTAGAGTGGGGGACGAAAGGGTGGTCTTCAACATGGAAGGAGCAATGGGGCCCTAAAGGAGTGAACTAGAGAGAGTAAACAAGACAAGTATGGGGTGTACCCAAATAAGGTCGAAAAGGAGCTCTCAGCATGGATGTGTGCACTGGGTCGGACATGCAAAGGAGATCCCGACTTTGACTCAGACACCAACTAGATGATTTAGGAGAGTTTCCTTTACCTCTTGATTTTTATTTGTGTATCACGGGACATCTCTCAATTTAAAGTATGGGGTGGGGATGTAAATATGTACATGTGTGTTTGTTTTGTTTTTTTTTTACTGAAGATTTTTATTTCTTTTCCCGATGATGGATTTTCTCGACTGTCTTCTTGAGGGATCAAAGTCGAAGAAAAAATATTTTATTTTTTTCTAGGTAGTTTAATAATTATCCCTTGGTTTTTCTTTGTGTCACGGTTCGTTTTCAAGGATTTTGCTTGAACAGGGTGTAGTTAGTTTTTTTTATTATAAATAGAGAAGACTTGTGCTATGGTATTAAATGGAGATAGCTTTCCTTGACTTTTTGTGACTTGAGAGTGGTGCGTGCCTTAAAATTGGGATAAAATATTTGATTTTGATGTTGCTTAACTGCTTTGACTAGAAAATTGGGATAGATCCGATCCTAACTGAGTTATGTGCCAACGTGTATGAGGATTTTGTTGATATTCCGTGCATGTCAGTTGATGTATAAAACTTCCTTTGTGTGTTTGCAAAGCGAAATAGAAGTCTTGTTCTGTCTAGGAAGTGATGTAGGTATTTTTTTGTTGAGCCAATTATATGTTTATGACCTGCCTAATTATTTGTATCCTGGTTAGCCCCTTTGAGTCTGTAATCCTACTTTTGGTAACCACAATACAAGTCTGATCCATTTTGTTTGAATTTACTATCTATTTGAACCTCTTACCTCTCTTGAGCACTTAAATTTGTTATGAGCTTGTTAAAGGTTAAGCTGAGGTATGGTTGGATTTTGAGTGGAAGTAATAATAATGGAGATAGGTGCACTAGTTAAAAATTTGTGAGAACAACATGTAAGGAGTTGAAAAAAAAAGAAAAAAAAATTGTATGTATTAGAAAGAACATGTTATTATGCGTAAAGGTTGGGGTTTGGTTTAACACAAGTGTGGGGTTAAATTATTAATGTATATGTATTAAAATGCTCAGGGAGGTGTAGTCACTATATTCAAATGTCATGCCCGTCCCATGACCTACATTATAATCAATTGAAGTCCTACTTTATCTTTGATTGAATGAGCTCAAATTGTTAGGTATTACACTACTAGTAAGCCTATGGTACGTCTTATGTGGCACATGAATCTTAATTCTGAGAATGAGTGGATAGTTTCTATCCCGAGTTCCTATTTGTTCTTAAACTTTATTGTGTGAGGAACTAATCTCTATTTTTTGTGTGAGGGAACATAACTTGTGAAGGATAGGCAATGAATTTGGCCTTTGTATTAGAGTAAGTGAGCAGGTTGTGAGAAATGTGTGGTGCTTTTGAGTCGATACTTGAGGCTAGATTGTTATTATAGGGTTCTTAGTCGTCTTTAAATATTCTTGGCATGATGCGTTAGGGAAGTTTTTTGATAAAAGATCGTATCTATGTGAAGTGCAGTTTGATTACTCGAGACGAGAAATGGTTTATGTGTGGGGTGTTGATGATAGGCCGGAAACCCGTGTTTCAGTCATAGTTTGCACTCTAATTACTGTATTTTACTTGTATTTGAGCTTAAACGATAGTGAATTACACTCCTTATATTTTTTATGCCTCGCAGGAAGTGATTCCGAGTTAAAAAGATAATCTGGAGTTAAATCATACAATGTTGAGCTTTGAAATCTGAGTAAAAGCCCAAGTAATTAAACTGAGATTGCTTTCGGGGGTTGGGAGACAAGTCTGGATGTCAAAAATTGAAGAAACAATTTTGCTCTATAAAAAATGCACAGCCGGTGCCGCATGGGGTGGCGTGGAACTGTAAATTGTTGGTGCCTGTCAAAATGTGCTCTCTGAACTTTTTCACTACCGCATCGCATGGTGCGGCATAAGGCGGGGTGCGCATGTACAAAATTCTCAGAGTATTTTTCTGTTTCGGCTTGGAAAGGGTAGTTTTATATGTGGTACGACATGTAAATTGCTGGTGCCAGTCAAAATGTGCTCTCTGAACTTCCCCACTATCATTTCACGACCTTTATTTCTCCCATGATGGTTTAGTGTTGCTCAACTCTTGTCTTCCATTGATCAATTGTTTATTTTTTTAGTTTTATAGTTAATTTTAGGTATTAATCATCCCAACCAAAGTGATAATCATCCTGAATATATCTAGAATTAATTTAATATTATTTAAATCCAATCCACGTGGAGAAGATAATTAAATTGTACTATCTTTGGCTGGTTAGCACCAACTTCGTATTATGTTTTGCACTCCTCATGGATAAGGAAAGGCTGATATATTTAGAATATCTCAAGGAGAATCCGAACAGTTACGAGAGTTTGTGATCCAGTTTTATAAGGAAAGGATGTTGTTACCGATGGTACAGGATGAGTGGAGATCGGAGGCATTTATAAATGGTCTCAACCTAGTGAGCTTCGATGCCTCTCGGAAATTGAAGAAAATTTTCTAGAGTTTCAAGAAACCACATGGGCATATGTGCACAATCTCTACGACTCAAAGATCATAATAAAAGATGATCAATTGGGTTTTGCGGTGTCTTCCAAAGGACGAAATTGTGATCGGAATCAAGATAAGTTTCAAATTGATTTTGATATAGATCGGAAGTCCTATAGAAGTCGTTGTCAACCTTACAAGAGGACAGATGCGCGTAGAAATGAAAGTTTTCAATCATCAGAAAGGTTTGCTTTCAATGGGAGGTCGGACCGCGATCGAAGTAATAGATCGTTGCAGGAGAAAGAGACGTTGGGGTGTCAAGATTTGACATATTCCAGATTATTCGACTATAATTTTGACATCAGTCTGGTAGAATTGGTGTCAAAAATGAGAAATAATAAAGAATCTAGGTTTTCGAAACCAATCCAATCAAATCCTAGCCAAAGGGATCCTAATCTTTAGTGTGAATTCTATAGGACTCACGACCATAGGACTGGGGACTGCCGACATCTTCTTGAAGAGGTGGGAATGTTGTTAAGGAATGGTCACCTCAGAGAATCTTAAGCGGCCATGCCAAGAACAATTATGGGTGAAATCGAGATAGTGCAGAACCATCAGAGCCGACAGCAGGGTCACCTCGATGACAATCAACGTGAGGAAGCTACGAATAAGGTGACATAATCAGTAACAAAGAAGACAAAGATATCAGTGCGGCCATGACAAGAACAATTATGGGTGAAATCGAGATAGTGCAGAACCATCAGAGCCGACAGCAGGGTCACCTCGATGACAATCAACGTGAGGAAGCTACGAATAAGGTGACATAATCAGTAACAAAGAAGACAAAGATATCAGTGACTCATGGAAAGAGGATATGAAAGATTTTAGAATATGTATCACCTTCACGGAAAAAAATACTGATGGACTACTTCTACCGCAGAATGATGCTTTGGTAATTGCTATTAATGTTTTAGATTTTAAAATTAAATGTGTATTGGTGGATCCTAATAGCTCATCCAACATCATATAATGGAGAATTTTGGAGTAACCGAAGCATACCAGAAACATAGTTCCATCAATAAAGCCTTAACAAGTGTCACCGCCCGAGGAGAAATTTTGTTGCCCACATATGCCACAAAGACCACATTGTTCGAAGTAGTAGATGGTGACATGGGATATAATGTAATCCTTGGAAGGCCATGGATACTTGAAATGAAGGATGTTCCTCAACCTACCATCAACTATTAATTCCAACACCAAAATAGATCAAGCAGGCTAGAGGAGATAAACTCACTGCAAGGGAGATGAATGCAGTAACCGTTTCCAGTAGCAAGGGAAAAGAAACGAGCAAATAGCAATTACAGGAACTGGTGCCTTTTTCCATCTCAATTGAAGATAATAAAGATGAGGAGTCATCAGAATTATATCAAGTATCGAGGTCTTTTTAGGTAACGGAGGAGAGAGATGCGACCAAGTCAACTGCAGAAAAGCTCGAACAAGTGGCCTTGTTCGAAGAATTTTGGAAAAAGAATTCCATTTAGGAACAGAGTTGAGTCCTGAGCTGAGGTTAAAAATATGATTTTCTTAAATCTAATATTGATTGTTTTGCATGGTCGCATTCAGATATGACATGCATCCTATTATAGGTGGTGGTCCACAAACTGAGTCTGGATCCTATATTCCATTTGGTAAGGCAGAAGAAACGACTGATATCAGAGGTCAGAAACACGTTTGTTAAGGAAGAGGTAACTCGATTACATAATATAAATTCAATTGGAAAGACAAATTACCCATATTGGCTTGCTAACATAGTAGTAGTGCCTAAACAGAATAACATATTTAGAATGTGTGTAGATTATAAAGTTTTAAATAAGGCATGCCTTAAAGACTCTTTTCAAATAATTGATGCTGCATCCATACATGAGTTAATGAGTTTTCTTGATGCTTATTACGAGTATAATCAAATTAGGATGGACCTGGAATATCAAGAGAAGACTTCTTTCATCACAAATTTTGGTATATTTTGCTCTAATGTAATGCCTTATGGGCTTAAAAATGTGGGAGCCACTAATTAAAGGCTTGTTAATAAAATATTTGAAAAACAAATAGGTTAAACGATGGAAGTTTTTATCGACGACATGTTAGTTAAGTCTTTGAATGCAGGAGATCATCTAAAGCATCTCCAAGAGACATTCGACATTTGAGAAAATACAATATGGAGGTCAACCCTGGAGAAGTGCACCTTCGGAGTTGGTTCCGATAAGTTTTTGGAGTTTTTCGTCTTACAAAGAGGAATCGAAGTAAACCCCAACATATTCAAAGCCATCGACGATATACCGAACTAGTTAATAAGTGTAAAGGAAGTACATAGATTGACTGGTAAATTGGGGGCTCTAAGCAGGTTCATTTCGAGGTCTTCGAAAAACTGTCATCATTTTTTTCACTTTTGAAAAATAAAAAATGACTTCGAGTGGACTCGGGAATGTCAACAAGCATTGAAAGATCTAAAAAGGTACATGTCTACCCCTATGTTATTGTCAAAATAAGAAGAAGGTGAGCAACAGTTGATTTATCCAGCGGTCTTGAAAGTAGCGGTAAGAGCTGTTTTCGTCTGGGAAGAAGAAGGTATGCAATTTTCTATTTTTTATGTTAGTAAAACATTATCAGGAGTGGAGATATGATATCCTCACCTTGAAAAGCTAGCATTATGTCTTGTAGTTGCCTTTCGAAATCTTATGCCTTATTTTCAATGACATCTAGTAGTTTTTGTGACAACCTTTACCTTAAAGAACGTCCGTCATAAGCCTGAGTTATTGGGTCGCTTGACTAAACGGGCAGTCGAAGTTAGTGAATTCAACATTGAATACAAGACCAGGACTGTAATCAAGTCACAAGTTTCGGCTGACTTCGTGGCAGATTTCAGTCAAGATTAATACCTTTAGCTGCTAAAGAAGCAGCACTGGTATCAGGAACAATATCTTGGATTTTAAACTTATTTATGAATGAAGCTTCAAACATAAAAAGGTTCGATCTCGAGGTAGTTTTAATCACTCCTTCAGGAGAAACCCTGAGGCAGGCTATTATTAACAAACAATAAAGCCGAGTATGAGGCTTTGATTGCAGGACATGATCTAGCTCGGGGGCTAGGTTCTGAGGTCATCAAAATAAAGTGCGATCCGAGCTCGTGGTGAACCAAGTATACGAATTTTCGACACTAAGGAAGAGCGCATGCAACAATACTTGAATAAAGTTCAAGTATTACTTTCACAGTTCAAAGAGTGGTCAATCATACACATTCCAAGGGAGAAAATATGGAAGTAGACTCATTAGCCAATTTGGGTTCTTCCACATAATTAAAAAGATGTGATTCTGGTACGGTAGTTCAATTGTTACATTCATAGTTAGATGTGGACGGCTACTGTGAAGTTAATTAAACCAGCTTAATTCGGGATTGTAATAATGAGTTCATCGAATATCTAAGGTATGGAAAATTTCATGAAGACCCAAAAGCATCCCAGGCTACGGACCAAGGCGGCTCGTTACTGTCTTGTTGACGGACAGCTATACAAGAGGTCATTTTAAGGACCATTGGCTTGATGTTGAGGGACATTGGAGGCTTACTATGTGATAAGGGAAGTTCATGAAGGATTCTGGAAGAACCATTTCGATACATACTACAGACCACGACACAAAGACATTTGTACAGAAGTGCAATAAATGTCAACGCCATTCACAATTAATGCATCAACCAAGGGAACTTTTACAATTTGTGGTGTCTCCATGGCTATTAATGAAATGGGGGACAAACATAGTTGGTCCCTCACTGTTAGACCTACAACAATTGAACTACGTGAGACAACAATGAGCGTTGTCATGAGGCAGCAAGAGTGTTGCAAAATTGGTGGAAAAGTGGTGCCAAAAATCAAAAAAGGAAACGGGCAAGCGATGGCTAAGGCTTTGAACGGATGCGAGGCAGCTTGGCAAGGGCTTGAAAATGAGTTGCAGGCTACGGATGGCACTTGATCGTGATTATAGCATCAAGGCATGAGGCATTGATGCCAAGACATGGCAGAAACGAATGGATAAAGACAAGCAAATGTGCAAACGGAAAGGCAATGTGTGGGCAAATTTGGCGTGGGTTCGAGTTGCGGAAAATGGGCCATGTTTATGGGCAATGTTAAGGAAAATTTGGGCACAATACAGCTGGATATAATGGCATTGGTGCCTGTTCCAAGCCAACACACGAAATTAGGCAGCAACATGAGAATGGACCAAGTCAAACGGCGGTTACCGGCACATACTGTGCACATGGGCAGCGGTTGAGCTTTGTCTATCATGCTGGCAGAAGTTAGCACAAATTGAGGCCATTCTCCCATGATCTAAACATGTTCCTAGTAGTTGGGGGTGTCAACTACACATAGGATAAAGTAGTGGGCAAGTGCAAGCCTAAAAACTAGGCAACTATTGTGTAATTGGGTTGTTTTCATGTAATATAAATGGGCAGCACCCTTATTTTTTGTGACTTAATGAGGAAAATGTGAGAGAGCTCAAAATAGAGTGGAAAACGTGACGAGGGCATGTTTTCTGACTTACGAAGAGTCCTAAGTCCTAAGATAGAGAAAAATGTGTGAGAGTACACTTATAGAGTAAAAAACGTGTAGAGTGCATGTTTTCTGATTTAGGAAGAGTCCTAAGTCTTGTTTTCAAGAGTGAAAACACTAAGGCTAAGAGTAGTCTTGTGAGGGTCAAGAGAGATCTTCATTTTTGTATGCGGAGTGTACTTTGAGTTTGAGTTTTCTTTGTATTCTTGAGTTTAATACAAAGTTGGGAAAGAGTTCCTGTATATTGTGTATTTTGTGTTCGCGTTTTATTTCTGTCCCTTCACTATATTTTCGTTGCCTAAATCAGTCTAAAGTTTACTACGTTGAAAGACTGCCGAAATTAATCAAAGTCCAAAGTTGCTGAAATTTTGGCCGAGTGTTGGAGCAGGCTGAAGTCAAGCCGGTGCTTGGCTGCGCGCGGGCCGTTTTAGAGTGACACAAAACAAGCCCGTGATAATTGGTATCGGTGAGATCAGAACGTGTTCATGGCGGAGACACGACAGGCAGTGGCAGATTTCGTGGTCTTGTTCGAGAACATGGCTAGTGGTAACAATGAACTGGGGGAAAGGCTAACGAAACTAGAAGCATTGGAGGAATTTTCTGTTGAAGGCGAAGAACTTAAGCCTCTTATGAGTAGAATTGCATTTCTTGAGACAGAAATGGCAAGGAGGCAAGTGAACGCAGATGTGAAGACATGAAGAGAGAGAGAGGTGGGCAAGGGGCGTTTCTTGTCCCTTGGGGCTCATAAATTGAGTTAACCTCGACGAGGACGTCGAGTTTCAAAGAGTGTGGGTGGTTTACTAGACCTCCAACAATTGAACTCGGCGAGACAACAAGAGTGTTGTCATGAGGAAGCAAGAGTGTTGCGAAACTGGTGCAAGAGTGGCGCCAAAAGTCAAAAAGGGAAACAGGCAAGCGATGGCTAAGGCTTTGAACGGATGCGAGGCACCTTGGAAAGGGCTTGAAAATGAGTTGCGGGCTACGGATGGCACTTGATCTTGACAATAGCATCAAGGCATGAGGCATTGGAGCCAAGACATGGCAGAAACAGATGCGCAAAGACAAGCAAATGTGCAAACGGAAAGGCAATGTGCGGGCAGATTTGGCGTGGGTTCGAGTTGCGGCAAACAGGACAAGTTTGTGGGCAATGTTAAGGCAAATTGGGGCACAATGTAGCTGGATATAATGGCATTGGCGCCTGGTCCAAGCGAACCCACAAAATTGGGCAGCAACATGAGAATGGACCAAGTCAAACAGCGGTTATCGGCACATGCTGTGCACATGGGCAACGGTTGAGCTTTGTCTATCATGCTGGCAGGAGTTAGCACGAATTTAGGCCATGATCCCATGATCTAAACATGTTCCTAGTAGTTGGGGGTGTCAACTACACTTAGGATAAAGTAGGGGGCAAGTGCAAGCCTAAAAACTAGGCAACTATTGTGTAATGGGGCTGTTTTCATGTGTTATAAATGGGCAGCACCCTTCTCTTTTGTGACTGAAGGAACAAAACGTGAGAGAGCTCACAATAGAGTGGAAAACATGACGTGGGCATGTTTTATGACTTAGGAAGAGTCCTAAGTCTTATGATAGAGAAAAACGTGTGAGAGTACACTTAAAGAATGAAAAACATGTAGAGTGCATGTTTTCTGATTTAGGAAGAGTCCTATGTCTTGTTTTCAAGAGTGAAAATACTAAGGCTAAGAGTAGTCTTGTGAGGGTCAAGAGAGATCTTCATTTTTGTATGCGGAGTGTACTTTGAGTTTGAGTTTTCTTTGTATTCTCGAGTTTAATACAAAGTTGGGAAAGTGTTCCTGTATATTGTGTATTTTGTGTTCACGTTTTATTTCTGTCCCTTCACTATATTTTCGTTGCCTAAGTCAGTCTAAAGTTTACTACGTTGAAAGATTGCCGAAATTAATCAAAGTCCAAAGTTGCTAAAATTTTGGCTGAGTGTTGGAGCAGACTGAAGTCAAGCTGGTGCTTGGCTGGCGCGCGGGCCATTTTAGAGTGACACAAAATGAGCCCGTGACACTCACCACAAGGGCCTTGTAAGGTAAAATTTATTTTGGTTTAACTGATTATTTTACTAAATAGGTTGAAGCAGCTTCTTACCAAAATATTGAAGAACGAGAATTGATCAGTTTTTTATGGGATCGCATCATTTGCCGATTTAGAATACCAAAAGAAATTTCTTATGAAAATGAGCCACAATTTATAGACTCCAAAGTCACAAAGTTTTTGGAAGGATTTACGCCTTCGCCGTACCACCTGAGTGCTAATGGACAAGCGGAGTCGAACAACAAGGTAATTATTCAAAACCTTAAAAAGAAGTTAGAAGATGCTAAAGACAAGTGGCTAGATGAGCTACCAGGTGTTTTATGGGCATACTGGACCACGCTGAAGCTGAGCACGAGTAAAACACCCTTTTCACTTGTATATAGTTGAACGGATTTGATACCAGTGGAAGTGGGGGAACCGACCTTGAGGTTTTTCTGAGCAAACAAAAAAACAAAAAATAAACCATTGTTGGTAAAACTAGATTTGCTTAAAGAGCACCAGCATGTGGCGTATGTGAGGATGGCGGCACAAAAGCAAATGATGGAAATATATTACAATCGCTTTGATATTTTAAAATTATGGATTTGGTTTTGAGAAAGGTTACTCGAAGCACTCGGAAAGTTAATGGTGGAAAGCTGGGACGAACATCGGAAGGACCTTACCGAGTTTCAGATATAACCGGTAAAGGTTCATATGAATTGAAAAATCAAGATGGAGTTAAATTGCCAAGAAATTAGAATGTGACTCACCTTAATATATAATATTGATGAAGATCCTTGCTAGTGATGAAAGTACGTGTTGTATTCTTTTTCCCTTCGACCAGCTTTTGTCCCAATTGCGTTTTTTTGGCAAGATTTTTAATGAGGCAGCAATGTAAAGCTTACTACAAAGGAAGGATCATCCTCAAATACATGACTTCCATTGTTCGAATTCTCATACTTAGCATCCGAATACTGGGGGGAACTTTTACATTATAAGACCCAAAAACTGTTGCAAGGACTGAGGACTGTTAGAACTGGGATCAATATCTTATAATGAGGGGGACTGCATGATCAACCCCGTAGAAATAAGTTGTACAAGATAGCCACATGTATTGGCAGCTTTATTTACTTAAGCAAAAGAATGTTTATGTAAATGTACTTTTAAAGATATAGGTAATGAATCAAAGTCCTTTTAGCTTTATCTTATTTCTTTTCCAAATGATAAGTCAATTTATTTTATCGTTTAAAAGATAGTTAAAACTTCAAATACTTGTGCTGGTATGTTCTGAGCACCATAAACACAATGGCCTCTCTTATGAAACCCTTATAATCAAAGGGTAGATTTCATAAGTGTTCATGTCGGAAATCAAAAGCTATTAGATGTGAAAAGATTCCTAAAGCTTTGTTAAGGAAATCAAAATCTATCTTATGTTAAAAGAGGTTTTGACATAGTTACAAAAAGTAAAGAAAAAAATATATACATTAGTTCTTGCTGCTAGAACTTGAAGGGAGAGAAGAGTCTTTGTTTTCTCAATTGAGAGAAGGTTGTTCCGCTTATGGTTCAAGACCTTCATCTTCTTCAATTTCTCCTTCGGTTCCTGAATACTCGGATTAAGTATTCGAAGATTCAGAAGCAACAGGTTGAGCAGGTTCTCGTGAACAGTGGACTCCAGTTCAAAGGCCTTAGCAATGCATTCGTCAGTATTTGCAATGTCTTATTTGGCCTCCTCCCAAGTCTTCCACTTCGTATGATACATGGCGTAAGTCTTCTCGAAGAGCAGAGAATCTTCCTGATCTAGAAGTTTAGCTTGGACTTTTTCAATCTTCGCTTGAAGCTTTTCATTTTAACCTTTAAAAATGCAGATTCGGGAATCAAGATCAAAATTTGTTGCGGCATGAATTTGATTCTGCTCGATGACTCTTTTGAGCCTTTCCTCCATCTTTCTCTTTGATCCTCTCCTCAGTTTTGGAGCGTAAGTTAGCTTCCAAGTTACTAACATCCTCCATAAAGGCAGACTCGTGCTTGGCAGCAGGAGTCACAATGTTATGCAATTCATCCCACTTAGCCTTTGCTTCCTTAAGGTTTTCATGTATTTGGGAAGCTTCTTGAATGTGAGTCCTTCTATCTTGCTCGGATTTCTTAACTGAGCCTTGAAATCATCTACTTGAGCAATTTTTGCCTCCAACACTGGGAGCCGCTTGACAAGTTGATTATGTTCGGCTAAAAGCTGACCTCATTTTCCGAGGTTAAGATTTTTCTTGTCCAGAATCAACATTTGTAGGCCCTCAGAAGCAAGAGGTTGTCCTGAAAAAGGTTAGAAATAAGGTTATTGATGCAAAGTATAAATTGAAAGAAGATATAAGAAAGTTAGATTGCTACCTATGCCGAACAATGCATGTTATTATTTAGCAAACATTCACCGGAGAGAGAATTCATCTTTCTCTAGTCTTTTTCTGAGGCCAGCGGCTTTAGATAATTTGCAAGCTCCACCAGGTTGGAAAGTATTTGGCAGTCATTACCGTGAGGGTGATATTTTGTTTGCCACTAAGGTTTTGAGTGGGTAACGGGAATGTGTTCCCTAGATTCCTATGATAGGATGACTGTGGGGAAGGAAAATTTGTTATTTGCTCGGTTGGAGCCAGTGAATGATACCATATATGGGAGAAGGAGATATGATGATGACAGTTTTAGAAGTTGAAAGTGGAGGGAGTTTAGAGGTTTAATTCTTTTGACCAGGAGCAACTACGGGGATTCGAAAACGGGAATAAGCCTTTTCGGCCATTTCTATTTTTACCCATAGTTCTTGAACTTCTTTTGGTGGTAGAGTTTGAAGCTCAACCGGTTGAGTATCTGATTGAGTTGATGAAGGTATTTTTCTTCTTTGAAGGGAAGCCTCTTCATCATCGGCCCCATCATCATCGAGTATCACTGTGGTTGGATTGGTTGGTGCTTTCTTCAATTTTTTCCCTTGAGTCTCAGTCGAGGAGGTATGTTTTTTCTTTGTTTTTTTATCCTTGGGCTAAGGACTCCAGGAGGAGGTACCCTCATCGAAAGTGCGAGTAAAATCGCGAGCTTTCCTCTGTTTAAGGACATTCTACAATAATAGTTCGACTTTTACTAGGTTATCGAGAGCCTCGATGTCGGGGGAAAGGATGGATCCCTTTGGAACTCCTGTGTGATACAAGAAGTCAGATAAATTATTTTTCAAGGTATATTGAAACATTGAAAGAAGGAAAGAAGATTTTTTGTTTACCATGGTTTTTGGCTTTCCTCCATATTTGGGAATCATTTCTTTCCATCTTCGAGATTCTGGTGTAGTGATATCAAGAATTTTTTGAAACCCATTGGGCCAGCTTTTGTACCTGTTATGGCTTCGAGGGAATAGCTGGATTAAGGGAAGTATTAAGTTAGTAGTGAAAGAAGGTGTTTTTAAAACAGGAAAAGGAAAAAGATACTAGAAGATTTACGAAAAAGATTCCATAATTCAGGAAAAGTAGGTGTTGTAGTTGAGAAGATATCCCATGTAGCAATGCTAACTAACCGTTTCATCTATCCGCGATCATTGTCATCATCGAAGCTGGTGAAAAGGGCATGATGATCACGTCTGCTAAGTTTTAGCACACCTCCACAGAAGATCTTTTGAGAATAAAGGTTTATCATGTGTCCAAGAGTCAGAGTTTCCCCGGCCTCAGAACATAATTGAGGAAGCAAACCACAGTACGCCATAAAGATGGGCCTGCTTATGCCAAACTGATCTGGTATAGGTGGCAGAATTTCAGGATTATTGGGTCGATTTCCTTCACCCGCTCCCAAAGTCAAGGGGCACAAGTAAAATGGTATGTACAAACATATATGAACCCCGACTTGGAGAAGTTGACTCTTTCTACATCATTAGGTGTGAAAATTTCAATATTATTCTAATTACAATCCTCCTTCATGACAGGGATGTTAGGAGGACGAATGGAAGAAGGATACCTATAAATAGGCCAGTGTTTGTCACTTTTAGAATTTGCAGGTTCTTTTTGTTCTTGAAGATTATATTTCGTGCTAAGGTGAAGAGGCATGATGGTGTTTACGGTAGGAGGTTCAGACTCAATATCAATTTTTTTTGTTCTGTTCTTCTTTGGACCTCCACCAAAGAGAAGATCAGAGTTTCTGAAGGCTGCAGTGTTAGAAGAAATGATGGTAAGAAACTTATGAAGAAAAATTTTACTGGAAAAGTTGAAGTTTGCAGTAGAATTCTAACGTAAATCAGAGAAGAAGAACTTGTAAAAAGTAAAAACTAAAAATGAGGAGTACTGGAGAACTTATAGACGACAAAAATCGTAGTCATGATTATCTTGAGAACTGGCAAAAACATTTTCCAAATCGTAGGATAACACGTGTTCAGGTCATTAAATGCAGGGAGACGTGCGTACTTTCAAATGTCAGAAATTGTTCAGAAACTTGCCTGCTAAGGAGAGAGGTTTTCTCCACTGTTCGATGATACTAAAGTATTGTCACCAAAAAGTATGGGGACTATGAGTATACGGTAAAATTGGTTAGTGACAAATGGACGAATGAAGAGCTCACGCGAAGAGTTGAAGACATGTAGGGTGTGAGTCCACAAATAATCGATACTGATTGCAAATATGTGACCGGTATTGAATGGATCTCGAAAACTGAGTTGCAGGTGACAAAGTTCAAAGTATTGACATCGGGTAGCATTTAGTGAGCAACTGTTATAGAGAATATATACATTTATAGCCAATCATTATGTGGTCACCAATGATAATTTTATTCCCATTCAAGAGTAGCTTGATTTCGGGATCTTGTCTCCCTGAATAGAGCTATAAATAGGAGAATTAACATCTATTGTAGATATGAAACATACTGTACACAAAAGCTATAATTTGTCCTCATTCTATAAAAGTGCTTTCTTTATTCTTAATTTTATTTTTTTCACTACTATGAGAGAAGCTAAATACTTAGCCGGACTTGAATTTTCTTTAATTTTATTTCATAATTTTATTTCTGTTCTTATGCATTTTGTATTTTGGAATTAAATTGACTCACTTATCTATAAATTACAGTACAAATTTAATTATACTATTTTATGGAAAAATAATTGTATGATAAATTTAATTTAGTAATATAAAAGTTTTTACAAAAAAGATCGTACTATAACAACTTAAAATGCGAAGATAATATAAAAGTCAATTGCGCTATCAATACATATAGGTTGAATCCTGCCAAAATTAACTTTCAGTCAACTTCAGTGGGAGAGTATCAGACTTAAAATTAACAAAAGCTAAAACGAATAGGCTGGATTTTGTTTTACTCCCAAGTAATCAACGCAATCCACAAATTGTTCCAGTCAACCTGAGCCAAGAGTTGCGTTGCTTGGAAATTGGATGACATGTCACATGCATTGGTTATTTAGCATTTCTTCCATTTGGCAGCTAACGAAAATCCACTTTATGAATGGCAACTAGGAAGAGATTTACATGTTAATTCTTTTTTATGTTTTAATAAATAAAAGAAAGAAGATGAAATTCCATCATATCTTTTCCTTTTTAATTTCTTTTTGTGTGTGTGGAGCAGGGAGGGGTCATGACCATCTTATGAGATTAAATCTGACATAAGTAAAAGAAATTACAATGATAGACAATTATTAAATTTTCCATATTAAAGTGATAGGGAATTTTTCTAATAAATTGAGTCTATTTATTTTACTGTCAAAAAGCGAGAAGAAAGAATTATTTGGGACAGAGAGAGAATCTAGCTTTAATTTGAATTAATACTATTGGAAAACATTAAAATTTATTTTACGCCGTTTAATTTTAGTTAACCTATATGTGAGTTTTATAAATTATTTTTATACACTCTTATGCTTGCTGAAAAAAGGTACTAACGTTTGTCTACTATTACAAAAGTGAAGTAGCACTAGTACAATTTTTAAGAATCACAGAAGGTTAAATAGCACTAGTAGGTACTGAAAAAAGGTACTAACCTATATGTAAAATGTTTAATTCGAGAATAACAAAAGGTTGTGTGACTGAAGTAGTATACAAATAATGTACTTTTTTTTAGACCTTTTGGGGTTGGCTGGGTGGTTTGGAGGGCAGGTAATCCATACGGATGGGTTGGATCAAATCCTTCTCAATACCTGTTGGGCAGAGCCTGACGTATAGAGTTTGGTTTATATTTGTATAATTTATAGGCTATTATATATAAAAAAAATTATTTAATGCGCACAAAATATTCACTATAAAATACTCACCCAAAAAGTAAAATTACGGTAGAAATTATAGCGATAGCTGGTTTCACCTATCCGAAAAAAAAGTACTTTGTCTATGCACCTTTCTCCTTGTAAATAGAGAAAAAGAAAAATTGAAGAAAGTTAATGATAGAGCTTTGATAATTGCAGGACCATAGAAAAGGACAGTTCGACCTACAAAGTATTTCACATTCATAAATAGTCCTGGAGAGTATAGCTATCAAGGAATATATTATAAACAACTATCATAATATAAATATTAATAACGTTTTTCGGACTCCAAGTCGAGACCATAATTTTAATTTTTTTTAAAAATCATTTTAAATTTACAAAAGGCAGATGAAAAGTAGAAACCACAAATGCCCAAATGTTTTTAAAAAAAGTCCCCACATCTTCTTTAATTGGCATTATGCTCTCTGTTTTCTATATTTCTCCAAGACAAACACTGCCAACTTTCGCAGAACTCATTATTTTGAATTCTGTAAGGGGGAATGTGATGGTACACAGTGAAGTATGTCCAAAGAGAGCCCCTACAAAGTACCAATCCATTCAAAATTTGGACAACTGAGGGCATTAACCCCATCCCCTATAATGAGAAAAACTTTTGTGGAATTTTGCTCTAACTCTCCCCTATTTTTATTCTTAAAATGAAAGATGAATAGTATCTCTCAAGGTACACTATTCATTTTTTCTATTAATATTCATTAATATTTAATAATTATTTTATTATTTAATTTTTTTAATTTATTTTTTATATGTATTTAATTATGTTTATATCATGACTTTATAATATTAATATTATATCTTAATTTTGGTATATAATCTTGATAACTTAGTTTTCGTGTATTTAATATATTTATTTATAATTATAAGTTAATTATACAAAAAAATATATAATTATCTAAAAAATAAATGGTACAACTATAAAATATTAGATGTTCTTAAAATAAAAAGAAGCGAATATAAAATATTATATATTGCTAAAATAAAAAAATAAAAATTGAAAATACAGTAAATGAAAATATATTAAAATTAGAAATACATGAAATTTAAAATATATTAAATTAAGATACATACATATTAAAACTACGGTCAATAGCATAATAACTTAGTAAGGACCTTGCACTTCATAATGCATTAATAGATTATTTATGGGAAAATACTAAAGGTTAAAATAGAATATTTATCTAGTATTTGAAATGAATTTTATTGTTATGTAATATTTATTTAATTAATCTTATATCGTAATGATTTTTATTTGAATTATAAATTAATCTATAATAATTGCTTATAAATTATATTATTTAAAATTTTATGAATTTTTTTAATTATAAAAATTACAAATTAATAAAATAAAAAATGGAGTTTGTTTAATAAAAATTAAAAAATAAAATAAAATAAAATAAAAATAATATAATATAATATAGAAAAAAGAGAAGAATATAAAAAATTTAGACAAAAAAAAGGGAATGGTTGGAATAAATTATTGTCAAAATTAGGAACAAAAAATGAACAAGGTTGAAGATGACCGAAACAAAGTAACTTTGTATACAAAATTACTACAGTACATATAAACTACTTTTATTACACTATATTTATAATAACCAAAGCTTAATTAACACCATCAGCAACCCGATATTAACCAAAATTTAAAAATAAAATTGAAAAAAAAAGAAAAAAATCGACAAACCAAAATGCTTAAGAAAAGCACATACAGTGATTTCAGTGGTAAATGAAACATTTACTGATCAAGTGCATTAGGGCCAGTGCAATAGTTCAGAATATGGTTCCAAACCCATTGAACCAAAAACCTTCTTCTCAACCCATTCATATTAAACGTGGCACCCTCTTTATCGTTCATCATCTGTCCGGTGTACGACCCGCCGCCGCCAGTACCGTAAATCCCTTCACAAAGATCCGCAATTTCCACCGGAAAACTCGGGTCCTGACCCGCATACCACGCGTTCACTAACGGGTTCGTTGATAGCTCAGCAATCTCATGAGCTATCACGCTTATCATTCCGTCAACTCCAACGTCGTTGTTGGGCGACTTCACTGCTTTAAAACCCGGCATGTAATTCGGTATGGAAAACGGGTACGCACAAGTACCCGGACAAAGCTTGGCGGAGTTACCCACCCAAGCGTACGGCAAAGTGTACCCGACGATGGACGGGAAAGTGAAGTAATGGAATCCGCAAACGTTTTGGCAAAAATCCTGAACGTACACGTCATCAGAAGTGAGCAATAAGTAGACGCCACTTTTCGGGTTTAACGGCAACGGTCGGGCACGAGCTGTAACGGCGGATTTTATCACTGACTGTACAGTTAACCGGGTTAAGGATTTACCGTGTGAGTAAAACCGGTCGTTTTTCTCTTCGCCGAGGTGGACATTACGGGAGATATTGGCTCCGGTCTGATCAGTGTAAAGCTGGACCGTTTTCCACCAACCGGCAACTGAAGGCGGTTTAGAATCGTAGGCCGAGAATGAGCTGATGAAATCGCGTATAATACGCTTCTGGGACTTTCCCCACCGTCCGTACCAAATGGGATAAACGGTGATATTTGCAGTGAGAACAGGGCCCATATGATATTTCAAATGGACAAACTCCGACGAGCCCTCATACTTTTTAGACCCGCCGTAGATTAACTCGGTCGCGTTGGGCTTTTGATTGGGCCATGGACGCCACCCATTAACAGGCAAAGGGCCCAAGAAAAAGAATAAAAAAAATCCGAGAAAACAAAATATTGCCGGCACCGGAGTAACCGGCCGGCGCTGAAGGTAATAATGGGGCATTTTGGAGAGGAGGAGCTGAGAAGAAAACTAAGAAGAGTGACAGTTGAGTAAAGGGTATTTATATGCACAAATTATCACATAGGATGAGTAAAAATTTTGAATAGGTACAAAATTTGAATAGGGAGTTTGCTTTAGCTATAGGGAGGTGGTAATGGAGGACAGATGGATTCTTAAAAGTGTAAGCAGAAAAGTGGGACCTACAAAGGGAAGAGGTAGGGCCCAAGTATCAATGAGTGATCATGATGGTGATCGTCGTCATTTCATCTGAGCATATCTGATTATTTTTTTCTCGGATGATAAGTAAATTAATATTTCGTATCAATAGCTATATTGCGCGGGAAGTTAAAAAGGGTATTTTGGAAATTTAAAAGTATTCGGCACGTCTTTAATGGATGATCGTATTTTGGGGACCGCAGCTGGTGGTGTCCCCTTTTTATGCTCCGGGAGGAACTAAGGCTTTTTCAAGTTTTTTAAAATGGAAATTCTCCCCTGCAAAACATACCCCAGCGTAAAATTACATTGTTTAGCACTCAAACTAGGTTAAAATTTTATTTTAATATAGCATATATTATATATTAACTCTTCTTATTTGTGTTTATTTTTTTTATATTTTAACATCCTCTAATTAATTTTTACTATACAATTATTTATTTATATGTACAATTGAATTTGTAACGTAGTTTATTGCTATTTGGCAAAAATAATATATTTTTAGTACATTATTTACCCTATATTTTGTTGGTTTAGTAATTAATTGCGCGATATTTGAGCTAAATGATGTTGTTTTATGTGTAAGAATATCATAAGAAAGAGTTGAATGAAAGTTGCACGAAAAGAGAACGAAAATGCAAGAAAAGAACACAAAAACACCAAGCATTCAAGCCTGGATACTGGCCAAGCGTAGCCAGCTCTGTAGTTAGCTTTATCGTGCTACAAGCTAGGTGTAGCCAGGCTGATCGTGCTATAAGCATGGCCTCACGAGGTCTATAGTCCGATGATCTAAGTACATGAATTAAAAGACTCTGACCCAAATTTGGACTTGGAGACTTCAACCCTACCTTATAAATATTTCATAAACTTGTCTAAGAAAAGACGGACATTTTTTAGAGAGGATTCGATCCAAGGAGGAAAGAATACACCAGGAGCAAGGCGAAAAATTCTTCTACGAGTTTTTTTTATTTACTTTTTTCGATTTTTGTTATTGGTTGTGAATTCTAGTATTATAGTCTTTTATACTATTATGAATAACTAATTTATTATTTAGAGTTTTGATGAAACTTTTTGTAGAATAAATTTTTATTACGTTTTTATCTAATTAAGTCGTTGGATTTCTCTACCTGTTCGACTACGCATTTATTGTTGTTGATTGAATGACCATTAATTGACTGTGCCTATTTAGTATGTATTGCTTGAAAAACGGTACATGTTTTGATAATTGTTGAATAACATCACTCCTGACGTATTTTTCACACACAACTATGCATTATAAAAAGGACTAAGCGAAAGTTGCAAATATAATTTGAGTATTGAGCCCAGAGTTAAACACACAAGGAATTGCGCTATCAATTACTATCGTTAGACTTACGAAATTCTACGTAATCAACTTCTTAAACGTTCTGAATAACAAGTGAGGATGTTTCTACTAACGAGGAGTGAAGGTAACTAAGCGAATAAAGACTAATTATGATTAAGGTGTAAATAGTTAAGAGAAGGATTTAAGGTTATGATTTCCCCTATTGATTGAATCCCTTCTGGTTATGTTTAACATAGAATTGCCTAATCGTATCTACCAATCATGAGCACTCTTATTACCATAAATCTCCCGAGTTATTACGATAATTTACTTGACGCACTCTCCCGAGTTACGCTAGTTGGATTTTTTTATTACAGCTCACTTTAAATTGCACCCAATGCTTCGTTATCCCTATTCCCGCCTTTAAACCATCAGTTATTGATTCCTCATATACTTTGGGAGTGATTTTGTTCAACAATTACCTAAATATGCACTCTCTCCTGAGTTATGCACACTAAATAGGCACAGTTAATCGAGGATCCTGTCAATTAACTACAATAAGAACGTATTTGAACAAATAGGGATTAAACTGGGCAAACTATATTAATATAACTAGAAGTTCATCCTTCAATAGGTTCTATCAAAATCCTAGACTAATGAATTAGCTACTCATAACAAAATAAGATAAAACTACTAAATTATTCATACTGTGTAATTGTAATAATAAAGAAAAGATAGAAAAACTCTAATGTCTGGTTGCTATTCTCCCACTTGTTCTTGCCTCCTAAGTAGTCTTAAAAAGCTTGATACTTCCTTGGGAGAGCTTCTTTATCTATTAAGGTTTTGGAATAAGTTTTTTCCAATTTATACTTTGGTCCCAAAAGTTCTGGACAACAGCACTGTTCACCGCAGCCGCGGCGCGACCGCGGTGAGAGGCAAACATTCTGCCTCGCATTTTGGCCTTCCGTGGTCTACCACGGTCGCAGTGGATTCCAACCCAGTCCACTTCTTGCTTCGTTCCGCTCGGGTGCTTCTATGATGTTTTCTTCACGTTATTGACTCCAAAATACTCCATTGTTCTTCCTAACTTGGATTAGTCCCTGCAAAGTAAAAGAACACCATTTAGACCATTTTGTTATCATTTCACTGTTAAAACAACAATAAAGCATGGTATAATTAAGGTATAAACATCGTCTATATAGCCTAATATCAGCACCCCACACTTAAATCATTGCTAGTCCTCGAGCAATCCACCACACTCTATCAAATTTCCTTCCCTAAGCTTTTCCTTTAATGAATCACACCAAGAACAAATTACTAACATTTCACCTAGTAGTGAACAACATTTTCCTCAAAAGTCGATTCTCACGTGCCGTGCAGTATTCGTACTTACTCAAACCATTCTATACAAAAGTCAAGATTTACCTTTCTTTCATAAATCACATGCCCTCACATCACACAAGAGAGTATTTCCACAAATAATACTATTAATAACAATAAGGAACTCAGATAGACAAAATCCGCTCACTCTCAAAAAGAATATTCATATGCTACAGCGATGCACCATAGGCTTGACCGTAGTGTACAACTATACTAATCGAGCCTATTTAGTCTAAGATCAATTAGGACTTCACTTGGTTGTAATGTAGGCTAACGGACGGGTAGGATATATCTTTGGATAGTGACTAACCTTCCTAAGCACTTTTAATACAGTCACATTAACCTTCAAGATCACACTTATGTCAACCAGATGTTCCCCTATGTTTTTATTTATAACTTCTCATTCCTTCAGGTGTATTTGTAGAAAACCACCACTACCAACTACTACATTTAATCATTTCTCTTTTCTTTTTTGTCTTTTAAGTGGTGCTTCTTCTTTTACTTTTCTAAAAACCTTTCCTCTATTTCATTGTTTCCACTCAAAAACCAAACTACCACCCCACACTTTAAATTTTACATATTTCCAGTCCATTCAAGTGCTCATGGGAGGTAAACGAGGTTCAAATAGATGGCTATTCAAATAATTTACTAAGGTTTGCAATGTGGTTACCAAAGAAACATTCTTATTGGATCAACGGTGTTAACTACGATATATCACATTTAGGTAGGTTTACTTTATATATCTGACTTAACAAAGAAATGCCTATATCACTTCTAAGACTGAATAAAGCTACTATTTCACTTTGCAGACACACATGGGAAGTTCTAAGCATCAAATATAAAGCATGGAATACAGTACACTCTCTTTTGAGTGTTCAAGTCAGTTACAAACATACAACTTTAAGGAACTTTAGCAAGAGTCAACCCCTAAGACTAAGCGTTACACTCTAGTGTCTACTGTGTTCGGGTGAATTAATGCCAAGGGTTCTCTTTCTATTTTAGCTCATAACCCATTAATATTAACTAAAAACTAAAAGACAAAATTAAAAAACTACCTACACCCACTTCAATCTAAACCCTTGAAAAAGAACCGTAGCCCAAAGAAAAACCAAGGGGGAGTTACTACACTATCTAAAATAAAAAGAAATTTGGTCTTTTCTCTAGACTTACTTCCCTCAAGAAACTGTCTCAAATATCCATCATCAGGAAGAGTCCTTATATTCTCTTTTGTTTTTTTTTTCTTTTTTTTTGTTCGACTAATATCCCTCAAGATAATGTCCATCTTCAGGGCAATTCGAAGTTAACTACATGACCCTACGATACCGAACAATCAAAAAGAAAGAAAGCAACATCATACACAGTTATACCATCTTTATACAACAACAACCACCCCTCACCCCACACTTAAAAATTTGGCATGTCCCCATGTCAACACATAGAAAGCAGAGTAAGGTAAGGGGACTTCCCTGAAGCTCAATCCTGATTTGAGACGATACCAAGATCTAGGTGACATGCTCGTCCTAGCACTCGAACCCATCCCATAATCCTTTTCTTCGACTTGGCATGTTGAATGGATAGAGTGTCAATTCTAGTGCCCGGGTTAGTGACCGAAGTGCGGAGACCAGCCATTTCCTGACCTAGGGCTGTTAGATCGGTACTTTGGCGGGACTGTGATGGGCTCGCTTAATCCGTTCTTGGAAGTGGTAGGACAACAGCAACCTCAGCCTCATCGTCAGCTTTATCATCATCCTCAACTATCACCACCGGCTCTCTTCCAATTCTGATTTTGCTCATCCATAATAGGGCTTTCAATGGTAATTTCCCATCGACTCTAAGGTTTTTAGGGACTCGAGCAACACGGCATAGCTTGGTGACCAGAGAATGGAAGTAAAAAACCTTTGAGTATCTCAGGTGAGCGAATGAACATCTCATCATGGAGGATCTGGGTGACATCAAAGTTTTGGTGGGTCATAAAACTATAGATAGCCGCTGCTCGTGGCCCGTTGACATCAGTCCTATTGCTGGAGGGTAGCAAATGGATGTTGATAATGGTAAGCCAACACTTAGCCTCCCGATTGAGAGACTGTGAGTTCAATGTTATTAGATGCTTTATCCAAATAAACTCCATATCAGGCACACATATGCATCAAGAATTGGTTCCCAATTAACCCTCGAGTGATGATAAGCAATGTAATCATCCATGTCCCCTTGTGAATACTGGTAGCTAGTACACCTAGCGGATGGCCTTGAGGGATGCATTTACCCTGGTATTGCATATAGTAACAACCCCATTCTCATGGTCCTGGCAGTTAACATAGAATTTCCTCACCATCTGTACATTAGCCTCCTCCGGTTCCTCAAAGAAAATGTCCATCTGACACCTCCTCAACTCAACAAAGATATTCGGGCATTCCACTTGCAAAGCTGTCCAGTCAATATGCACCTCCAGTAACAATTTCTTTGATGCTTTGGCATTATAACGATCCTCAGCTTTCTTAGAGACAAACCTGGTGTAGTCAAATTGTTCCGCACTAGTTTGACCCCGAGCTCGCGAAGAACTGCCGGGTCCACTAGTAGAGGACCATGTTGTGCTCCTCTTCCTAAATGGTTGCATTGTACTTGTCAACCCAGAATCTAATATTAATGAGGGTATGAGTGGTGTGAACCATGGGTGGTTACTCAAAATTCGCCATAACCATGGTTACATTAGCCCTTAAAACTCCATTGGGGAAATTCCACAAACACCTTTTGAATAAGACATTATACTAACACATTATCCCTTATAGATACTTCAATTCATCCCCCAAATCAACAGTTTTCATTTCTCCATTCACCCAACAACAGTTAGTTTAACACCCACAAACATACACATTTGTACAACATTGTGCACCCACTACTTGAACATAAATCATCACCAAGAAACAACAAAAAATGAAAATAAAAAGAACAAATAGCATAAAAACACTCTATATTCTCCTCATAACTCGGGGTAGTTCCTGCAAATCATAAAAACCTCAATTAGAGCATTTTGTTATCATTTAGCACTTAAAACATCAATAAAGTATGGTTAACTTAAGGCATAAATAGCATCTACATCATATAATATAGGCTACTATGAACACGCCACACTTAACTGTTGCTAGTTTTCTAGCAACAAAACCACACTTTATATGCCTAATGGTCATTGGGTCACTTCCCTTCTTCTTATACCAAGAACAATTTATATGGATAGACTACCTTAGTGTAACCTCCTAACCTCAAGAGTGGACTCTCTTCCTAACCACATAATGTCCCTAACCGGCTTTCATACACTCAGTCAAAGGTCCGGACTTACCTTTTCTTGATGAAGCGCATGCCTACTCACCATAAAAGAAACTTGTGTCATGTCATTATAATTCACACACTGAGGAATTCAAACATGTAAGATTTCACTCACCCTCAGAAATAAATCCTTATGCCACAAACAATGCACTATAGGCTTTCCCATTGTGTAATATTCGACTAATCGAGCCCATTTGGTCTAGAATCAAGTAGGACTTTATTTGGTTGTAATGTTAGCTGCAGGACATGTAGGATACATATGGGTATAGTGACTATATCTACCTAAGCACTTCAATACACTTTTCACTATTAAGCCCATGCTTTATCAAACCTTCGTTCTACTTTTACATCATTAAGTTGAATCTCATACTTCTTTAAGCACATTTTCTCATTTGAAGACCACCACAATTTTGAGACTTATTCTTGTAAAAATTATTCCCCTCAGCTTCTTGATCCTCTTTTTATTGGTGGCTTCTACTGTTGTTTATCACACAGTGCACCTTTTTTGTTTTTAATTCTTCTTGGTTCCACTCAAAATCCCAACCAACCACCCCACAGTTTAAGTCTTCCATATTCATTAAAATTCAAATGCTTCTAAGATGTGATAGGGTTCAAAGAGATTGGTACCTCAAAACTTGGTAAGGCTTGTAATGTGGTTGCCAACGAAGCAGGATTACATGCTCAAAAGGGTTAATTAGGATATATACACTCTGGTGGGTAAAACATAGATAGATAGGTTCAACAAGGAAATGCCTATATCATTTTTCAGACCAATTAAGACTACTGTTTTGCTTTGTACACACACAGGGCAAGTTCTAGGCATTGAGTATTAGCATATAATACACAAAGCCTCACTCACACATGGAACATGACTCAATTGGTTAGGACCATCCGACACTTTTCTCAAAGTGTTTAAGCCAACTCAAGAACACACAAGTTAAGGCTTTATTGCTGGAGTCAACTAGTAAGCCTAAGTGTCACAGTAAAACAATCTCTATCCGAGGTACTATGGAGTCAAGGGACCCTATTCTAATCTTTCCTTGCCTAAAAAGTTCCAAAACTACAAAAGAAAAACTAACTACACCTGGTTCAAATGGAAACCCTTGGAAAAGAATCGTGGTTTAAATAAAACCAAGGGGGAGTTGATACACTAACTAACAGAAGAAAATCTTTTTTTTTTCATTCGTTCGACTTAAGTCCCTCAAAAGATCCATCGAAAGGTGTCCATGTTTAGGCCAAGTAGAAGTTAATTAAAAATAATCACTGACACCAAACAACAATTACACCAAACAAATGTAAACAATTGTACAATAACAACCGTCCCACCCCATACTTAAAGATTTGGCATGTCTCCATGTCAAAGAATTTAAAGTGGAGTAAGGTAAGGGGACTTCCCTATTTCTCAGTCCTTATCAGAGACGGTGTTAGGATCGAGGTGACATGCTCATCCTACTGCCCATAGTCAGCCCATGAACTTTTTCTTCAACCTAGCATGTTGAGTAGTCAAATTGTCAACTCTAGTACCCAGGTCATTGACTGAAGTAAGTGGACCATCCGTTTATTGCTCCAGGGCAGTCATGTGGGTACTTTGGCGGGCCTATGATGGGCCCGCCTTATCAGCACTCGGTTGTGGTGGGGCGGCCACATCCTCAACGTCCTCATCAGCATCATTATCATCATTAACCACTATACCGGCTCTCTCCCAACTGTGATTTTGCTAGCCCAGAATGGGGCTTTCAGTTGCAACTTCTGATCTACTATGGGATTTTGAGGAACTCGTGCAGCACGGCATAGCTTAGTAACCAGAGAGGGAAAGTAAAACCCTTTGAATACTTCCGGTGAGCGAATGAACATTTCATCATGAAGGAGCTTGGCCACATCAAAATCATGGTGGGTTATAAAACAATAGATATCCGTTGCTCTTAGCCCATTGACATCGGTAGTGTTACTGGAGGGAAGGACCCGGCTGTTGATAATTGTGAGCCAACACTTAGCTTCCCAATTGAGAGATTGGGAGTTCCGTGTAATTCGGTGCTTTATCCATATTGGCTCCCTATCAGCCATACATATTGCCTTAAGAATCGGTGCCCACCAAATATTTGGGCAGTGATAAGCATGGTAATAATCCATTCCCTTGGTGAATACTAGCAGCCGCTACATTCGGTGGATGGCCTCTAAAGACACATTCACTCGGGTGTTTCGTACTGTGAGTACCCTATGAATATGCTCCAGCAGTTTGTGTAAAACGTCTTTACTATCAGTACATTTACCTCTTCCGGTTCATAAAAGAAGGTGTCCAGGTGACACCTCCTCAACTCTTCAAAGATACTTGGGCATTCCGTTTTCAAGGCATGCTGGTCAATGTGAACTTCAGGTAACAATTTCTTGGATGCCTTGGCGTTGAACCTATCCATAGATGCTTAGAAACAAACCTAGTATGGTCAAACTATTCTGCACTAGCTTGACGCCGAGCTCTAGATGAACCTCCAGGTCGACTAGTGAAGGACCCTGTGGTATATCTCTATCTGGACTGATGCATTGTGCATGCCAAAAATAAAGGCTCCTATTAGTAAGGGTTTGAGTCATGTGAACATTGGATGGGTTACTCAGACTTCACAACCACCATGGTCATATTAGCCATTACAGCTCCATTTGGGGCAATTTCAAAAACACCTTGTGGGCATGGTCTCTAATATGACGCACCTAGCCCTATGGAAGCATAAACTCTCCCCTCATATCAACTGTTCTCACTTGACCACTCCACCGCGCCACAATTAACTTTACGCAACAAGATCACACACTTCTCTACAAAAATTTTCACATAACTCACGAAAAAAGAAGAAAAGAAAATAAAAAAACTGACTTTAAATACTACAACAATTAAGGCGTTAACTTGCAAATAGAAAAGCACAGGAAGAGAGATGGAAATCTTGCCATACCTGATTCTTATAGAATGTGAAAGTAATGGATGTTGGGGAAGAGAGAGTTGGATGTGGGTGGGTGTATGTGGGAGAGAAGAGATTGTGTGAGATATGTAAAGAAGATAAAGAGGAAAGGGGCGTAGATTAGGGTTGGGGTTGGAAGAAGAAGATATAGGAAAGTGGGCGTCACACCCCAAAACCATGGAATGTGACCTACGCTCAACCGAGTAAAACCGACTGAGCAAGCCTGCTATATTTCATTCTAACCAAACTAGTTTGTGGATAAAGAGGGAATGTTATCTCATTTAATCAAAAACACTAAACAATCTTCCATTAGCAACTTTCATTTCATTTCCGTTAATGACTTCATCATAGTTTTCAAAATATTACAAGTTATAAGTTTAATGAAAGCATGCTTATCGAGTACTAACATTTATAGTTCTAAAGTCCAACATCAACCACCATCCACAAACAGTCTACAGAGCCTCTAAATACAATAGAAGAGAAATAGGAAAATTCCGTCAACAAGGCTCCTTCTATACCTTAAAATGTGATGAGAAAATAAACAAAAGATACATGACACGATCCCGTGATGAAGTGGGGCTTACCAAGTCTGCTGGGAAGAAAATACTGCTATTATTGGCTGATGTTGCTCGCTGTGGAACCACCTGTATCATAAAAAGATACAGCGCCCCCAGTAAAAGGGACGTTAGTGCCGTTGAATAGCACTAGTATGTAATGCTAAAAATCCTCTTTCAGAATAGAATAACAATGAAAGCAAAGAAACATGAAACACTAAGCCGAGTCAACAACATACAAGCTTCCAATTCGAAACATGTAAGTCTTTTAGTTTACTAAAATACTATATATAGTTTTTGGTTGGGATATCATTAGCACCGTATGAGTTATACCGCCGTCTTTGTTAGCACGGAGTCCAATCATGACCCGATCGACTAGGTCATCACTTTGCAGACATGTTCCATGATTATAATTTCCAGTTTTGAATTTTCTAGTTTTTGATTCCCAGCACAATACCACCATGTGTGCGGTATGGCATCCGATCACGACGCGATCGGATAGGCTGCCTTCCCACATATGCCGTATGGGTTGGCGTTATCGATTTACAAATATTACCAAGTTTATCCCAATTAAGGGGAATAACCACGATCCATCACTACACCGGCACATGTAGTTTCAGGTGTGAGTCTTATGACCCACCCTTCCTCGATTTTGCTAATGATACTCCAAAAAATATTTTTGATTCGATTTAATATTTCACACAGTTGTAGTATATACAAGTATACAGATATAGTATAAATGCAACCACTCTTACCTCAATACCTTTCATATTTTATAGTTTTTATTAGTGTTCTCAATCTCTCACGATAACAATATCTCTTTGGCCTTTGGGCCTTTCATGAGGTTCATCTTTCTCATGGCACGAAGGCCGCATATGATTTTTCACATTTTCATCTCCTTTATTTCCAAGGATCACCAACCAATATCAATGTACCAAATATTCCGAAAATCATATATATATTAGAGTTCAATAGTAATAGAATCATCAAACACAAGGGATTCTTCCCAAAGAGGGACATGTCAATTAGCAATTGAAATACACGTTGAAGTTATAAGCAAACAATCACCTCAACTACCCTTGAATTACCCCTTTTTTCCAACATGGCCAAAGCGCAATTTCAGCATCGGAATGTGTAAGAACTCGCATTACATTGAATGTATTTATAAGGCAAAGCATTATCTAAAACAACCACTTATGGGCATATTTCGAGTACAAGACCTTTAGACCATTCTATTCTTTTTTTTTTTTGAAGTTAATTCATAACGATTGGGTCAAAACTTATTACCTAACTCGTTTCGCATCTTCTTATTTGATTCATTTCCAAACATCTTCGCAATTGACAACAATCAAACACATCAATCAAGGCATTTAGTACACATAAGAGCAACTAGAAGCATTAAACTATTCGAATTCTTCTCACCCAATTACTATACTAACCTTTGTTTAAAATGTGACTCAAGGCTATACCATTTTAGTAGACAAACCACACTTAGACTCACAAAATAATACAAAATTCACTTCCTAGAGAGAAACTTTAGCCTACGTACCTAGATTGAGCTTTCCTTAAGCCCTACTATACTCCGAGACTCTTAGACACGTCAATCTTTTAGGAACATGACAAATCGAACCACAAATTAGAGACGTGATCATAGTTCTAGCTCATTTGAGTCTATTCTCAAATGCTAAGTGTTGATAATGCTTTTAAAACTATTTTGTGAAAGATCCTACCATCCCTCATCTCATCCTTAGCTCAAGACCTCAACAAATACTTTAAGAACTTATATATGTAAGATATCTACCCCCATCCTCATGGATTTCCCTTCTAATGGTCTACCCTAGTTATACTCAAAAATTAAGATCTTGGGTTATAGAACCTTACCTCTTACGAAGAAGACCTAGGTGCCTTTTTTGACAAATCTTCAAGGTTTAAGCAAGATCTTAGGAGAAATATTTATGAAGAACCCCTTCTCCCTCTAGGACCTTCTCTCTCTCTTTCTCTCTCTCTAAATGCATCAAGAAATAGGCCTAAAATGAAGGGTAGCATATAATATATCGACATGGGGTAGGGTAAGAAAATTAGAAATTTGGAGCCCTGGAACAGATCTGTGATCGCAAATATTGACATGCCGCCCGCAAAATGGCTCCCAAATTGTAAACATACTGCCTAGGTATGCGACAAAAATGTGGTCCGCATACCTGTTTTGCGGTCGCATAATGCACCGCAGAACTACCCCTCGCAAAATTCCAAGGAGATTATGCAATGACTATGCGACGCACACATTGATTATGCGATCACATAAGTGGCCGCATAGTTGACCTCAAAATTTACCAACACACTGCTTCACTCTACGACGGTTATGTGGTTCGCCTAGATATTATGCGACAGCATAATGGACCAAAAATGCGCTCTTCTTAAAAACAGTTTCCTTAACTTTTTATTACAAAAACCAACCTAAAGGGTTAATTTTTACAAATTTCTAACATATATTCCTAGTTGGCACTATGAGATCTCGGGTTTTTGAGCAAAATTTTCACGGGGCCTTACAGTGAAAGGGGGAGGGGTATTTGGTCTAATTTTATTGGGGTGGGGGGGGGGGGAAATAAAATAAAAGAAATTTAATTCATTTACCTGGGTGCCGAAGTTCGCATTTCAGCGCGGTTGAGGCCACGATGAGTGGGGGGTGAAACAGAATGTTTGTATTTCACTGCGGTCGTGTTGCGGTCCCACCGCGGTCGCAGTGGATCGAGCAATCCCAAAATAGAATACTCATCATCCATCGCAGTCATGCCCCGGTCTCACCGCAGCCGCGATCATGAGTTTGTTTATATATATATATATATATATATATATATATATATATATATATATATGGTAAAACATCTAACAAAAGACAAATAAACAAAAGAAAGCATGGGTTGCCTCCTACGTAGCACCTGATTTAACGTCACGGCACGACACAAACTCATATTATCACTTCTCATTTGTGTACCGGGTATCTTCCAATGTTATCACCACATTGTCCTCATTTTCTTCAGTCATTCCAAGGTAATGTTCAACCTCTGTCCATTCACGGTGTACTTGTTCTTCCCATCTTCAGATTCGATCTCTATAGCTCCATTTGAGAACATTTTCACTACACTAAACGGTCCTAACCATCGGGACTTTAACTTAACCGGAAGCAACCTCAATCTTGAGTTATATAGCAGCACTAAATTCACAGGTTTGAAGTTCTGATCAAAGATGTGCTTGTCATGCATTAGTTTCATCCTTTATTTATATAGTCTAGCACTCTCGAATGCCTGGAACCGAAATTCCTCAAGTTCATGCAACCAATTAACTCTGTTGGTGCCCGATGTCTCTATATTTATATTCAGCTACCGCAATGGGCATAATGCTTTGTGTTCTAGCAACTGGAAAGTGGTATGCTTTTCCAAATACAACCTTGTATGGTAACATACCAGTTGGAGTTTTGAACGCTGTGCAGTATGCCCACAATGCATCCTCCATCTTCCTTGCCCAATCAGTTCTTGTTGCATTCACCATTTTTGAGAGGACACTTTTGATTTCCCTATCGGAAACTTCTACTTGCCTGCTTGTTTGTGGGTGGTAGGGTGAAGCTACCTTGTGGCGAACTCCATACTTTTCCAACAAGCGTGCAAACGCTCTATTGCAAAAATGAGAGCCACCATCGGTGATTATGGCTCAGGGTACCAAAACGTGTGAAGATGTTTTTCTTGAGGAAATTGGTCACCCATTTCGCATCATTGGTTGGGAGAGCAACTGCTTCGGCTCTCTTAGAGACATAGCCAACGGCAACCAATATATACTTGTTAGTGTACAAGCTGACAAATGGACACATGAAGTTGATCCCATACATGTCAAACACTTCCATCTCTTGGATTGTGGTCATTGGTATCTCGTGCCGACAGGATATGTTGCCCATCATTTGACATTCATCATAACTTTTGACCTAAGCATAGGCATCATTGAACAATGTAGGCTAATATAGGCCTGATTCTAGCACCTTTGTTGCTGTACGAATTTCTCTAAGATTCCCACCATAAGGTGAAGCATGGTGATCCTGAAAAACAAAAGGTTGATCTTGCTCGAGGATACACTGCCGGATCATGTTATCAACATATATCTTAAAACAAACAGGGGTTCATCCCAATAATATGTATGATAATCACAAAAAACTTTCTTCTTTTGAATTGAGGAGAGGTCATGAGGTACGATGCCACATGCTAAGTAATTAGCAATATAAGCATACCATGGTGCCTCCTTCATTGTCTTCGCAATTAACTGCTCATCCAGGAATGTCTCAATGATATCTTCAACCTCGGTTCTCTTCTCTACCCCTCCCACCCTCGAGAGGTGGTCTGCTACTTGATTGTCTGTCCCCTTTCGATCACAAATCTCCAGGTCAAATTCTTGTGGCAACAGAACCCAACGAATCAAACGGGGCTTTGACTCCTTCTTTGTTATCAAGTACCTAATGGCTGCATTGTCAGTATAAACGATAACTTTCGAACCAATAACATACGATCCGAATTTGTCGAAGGCAAACACTATATCGAGCATTTCCTTTTCTGTGACCGTGTAGTTCAGTTGTGCACCACTAAGCGTCCTGTTTGCATAGTAATCGAGTGCGTAATTTTCTCTATAGCATAATCACTAGCGTCTCACATAAGCTCGAATGGTTGTTCCCAGTTGGGTGCAACAATGATGGCTGCAGTCACCAATCTGTTCTTCAACTCCTCAAATGCTAGTCTGCAATTATTAGAAAACACAAAATACTAGTCTTTTTCAAGCTGCTTACATAAGGGTTAGCAATTTTTGAAAAATCCTTGATGAACCGCCTATAGCACTCCTCATGCCCAAGGAAACGTCTCACTGCTTTCACTGAAGTGGGTGCTACGAACTTCTCAATCACCTCAACTTTTGCATGGTCTACTTCAATTCCCTTTTTGGGCACTCTATGCCACAACACTATGCCTTCTTGTGATAAAATGGCAGTTCTCCCAATTCTGCACTAAATTTGTCTCCACACATCGTTTGAGCACTCTCTTAAGGTTGTGAAGACAATCTTCGAATGAATCTCCTAGCACAGAAAAATCATCCATAAAGACCTTCATAATGTATTCGACCATGTCAGTGAAAATAGCTAGCATATACCACTGGAATATGGTCGGTGCATTAAAAAGTCCAAAGGGCATTCTACGAAAGGGAAAGATTCCATACAGATATATGAAGGACATTTTCTCTCTATCTTCCGGGGCTACTGAGATCTGATTGTACCCCTAGTATCCGCCCAAGAGAAAAATGGGACCCCTCAGCTAATCTGTCCAACATTTGGTCAATGAAGGGTAAGGAAAAAACTTCCTTTCCAGTAGCTGCATTTTATTTCTTGTAGTCCATGCAAATACACCACCCTATGATTGTACGAGTTGAGATCAACTCGTTCTTCTCATTTTGATCAACTGTAATTCTACCCTTAATTGCTATCAGAGATAGGAAAGATAATTCATGCGTCCAGCCACTTGATTACCTCCTTTTTCATTACCTCCTTCATATTCGGGTTCAGCCTTTGTTGATGTTCCCTCGAATGTTTTTTCCCTTCTTTTAGACGAATCTTGTGCATGCAAGAGGTCGGGTTGATACCCTTTATATCTTCCATGGTCCGACCAATGGCAGTTTTTCATTCCTATAACACCTGTATTAATTGTTCTACTTGCACAACTAACAAACCAGATGATATAATAATAAGCAATGTAGAATTAGGACCCAGGAAAGTATACCTGAGGTAGGATGGAAGCGTCTTAGCTCCAATTGTGGTGGTTCCTCTCTCGATGGTTTTGTAGGTGGTATAGTTCACTTTGCTAACTCAAGGGACTTGAACTGAGGTTCCCTCTTCCAGAATCCTTGGCCTTCGAGTATTATTACCCACTCTACCAACCGTTCACCATCCATATCCTCTAAATTTATCAAGTGAGATCCCAATGGATCTTTAACATTCACGATCTCATCTTATTCATGCGGGATCACATCCACAACTTCCATTAATGAGCAATTTGCATATTCACTGGAATTCTCATGGATTGTTGAACGTTGAATATAACTTCTTCATTGTTCAACCTATTTTTAACTCCCCGGTTTCACAATCAATCAATGTCTCCCGGTGGCTAAGAATGGCCTCCCAAGAATAATGGGTATCTCTTCATCTACCTTGCAGTCCAGGAAAAAACCCTACAGGGATTACAAACTTTCCCACTTGCACCATCACATCATCAAGAATCCCCGTCAGCCTTTTAATAGTGCGGTCAGCTAGCTGTAACAACATCGAAGGCGGTCTAGCTCTGCCAATTCCCAATTTTGTGTATATTGCCAATGGCATCAAGTTTATGATGGCTCCTACGTCACACAGTGCTTTTGCAAAATCATTACTCCCAATAGTACATGGGATAGTGAAGCTACCTGGATAAAACATCTTTTGAGTCATGGGTCTTGTCACTACTGCACTACAGGTGTCACGACCCGGATTTTCTACCATCGGGAGTCGTGAAGGCACCTACTAGTAAAACTTACAAGCCAACTATCCTGATTTAATTATCCTTTTCAAGTCTTTAAGTCCTTATAACTTCAAAACAACATATCAAAACAGCGGAAATAATAATATCAATAACAAAGCGGAAGACAAAATCTGATAATTTAACTTAATACAAACTGTGGAAGTCTAAATACAACTCTACCCAGAATTTGGTGTCACAATTTCATAGACTGTCTAAGAGTACTACAAATAAAGTCAGAATAGCAATACACGGAGCTCGGAATAACTAAAAACAGAAAAGAAATGATAGAAAGAGATGCCAAGGCCTGCGGATAACGGAGGACTACCTCGGTTTGCCTGTTGGACTGAAGGTAGCAACCTAACTGCGGTCCACTTGCTTTGGTAGCAGTATCTGCACATAGTGCAGTGTGTAGTATCAGCACAACTGAACACATGTGCTCGTAAGTGCTTAGACTAACCTTGGCGAAGTGGTGATGAGGCTAGTACTAGACTACCTAATAAACATGTGAAGTCAAATCATATACATCGAAAAAATAAAACAGATATTTACAGTTAACGATGGGAGGGGGAAACATGCTGCGGGGAATATCAGGTAACAACCGAATACCAAAAATAGAGGAATGTAAAGAAGCCAAAATATAATCACTAACCAGGATAAGGAAAACAAACATAGTATTCACTTATATTTCTTCCTTGTTGCAGGCATGCAACCCCGATCCCATTTCATATATCTCGTTGCAGGCATGCAAACCGCTCCTATTTTATATATCTTGTTGCAGGTGTGCAACCCACTCCCATTTTATATATCTCATTGCAGGCGTGAAATCCGCTCCCATTTTATATATCTCGTTGCAGGCATGCAACCCGCTCCTATTTCATATATCTCGTTGCAGGAATGCAACCCGCTCCCATTTCATATATCTCGTTGTAGGCGTGCCACCTGCTCCCATTTTATATATCTCGTTGCAAGAGTGCAACCCCCCCCCCCCCCCCATTTAATATATTTTCATGGCGGCGTGCCACCTGATCCCATTTACAAATCAACATCATTCACAAAAGAATCCCGGTGAGGGAACAAGAGTTTAACAATAACAATCCCAGCAAGGGAAATAATATTGTGAACAATAACATCATGACTAGGGAGACAACGTCATAATAATAATCCCGACAAGGGAGAAAATATAACAATCAATAACATCTCGTCAAGGGATCCAACAATAATAATCAACATAATAAGCATGAATAAATCTCAATGGAGTAACGACAATTACAATACGAGACTCATGAGCATGCTTGACACCGACATATAGATACTCGTCAGCATGCCTCTACGTCGTACTCCATAATTAACACATAGAAAATAAGACGCAACTCTTAATCCCTCAAGCTAATATTAGATCAAATACTTAACTCGATGCCACGAACACAATTCAAGCCTCAACTATTGTTTTACCTCATGATTCCACCACCAATTCTCTTGTATCTGGCCACAAGTTTCTTAACTATATCAATAAATGCTAAATGAATCAATTCTAATGTATGAAAATAGGTTTCCTAAAGTTTGTCCCAAAAATCGACCCCGGGCCCACATGGTCAAAACCTAAGGTTCGAACCAAAACCCGATTACCCAATCACCCAAATATATAATTTGTTTTGAAATCGAACCTCAAATCGAGGTCCAAATCCCCAAAATTTGAAAAATCGAGGTGTTACCTAAAACACCCAATTTACCCCATGAAAACCTTTCATTTTGAGTTGAAATCATGAGAAAATAGGATAAAGATTAATGAAAACGAGTTAGAAATGACTTACAATCGATTTGGAAGAGTAATTGTCTTTGAAAAAATTGCCCAAAGGTGTTTTAGGTTTGAGAGAGTATAAAAATGAGAAATGTTCAGCTAAGTTATTATTTACACAGGTGCAGATATCACAATTCCGTTGATACATTCACAAATTCAAACTCACAATTGTGAAGGATGCCCAACTCTGCCTTCTTCGCAAATGCGAACGATTGTTTGCAAATGCGATGCCTTCTAAGGTCGAAACTGCGGCATAAGTTTAGCAATTGCGAAGGATCCCTACCCAGCCTAGTCTTCGAAAATGCGATGGGTCACAATTGCGAGCCAGGCTTCGCAATTGTGAAGCCTGCAGACCTGCAACACACAACAGTTTTTCCTAAGTTCAAAACACTCTGTGGCCTATCAAAAATTCAGCCAAGCCCTCGGGGCTCCAAACCAAACATGTTGCAAGTCCAAAAACATCATACGGACTTGCTTGTGCGATCACATCATCAAAATAACATCAATAACTATGAATTTAGCATCTAAATCGAAGAATATCTCATGAATTCTTAAGTTCTATTTTTAACAACTGAGAGTCCGATTCACGTCATTTCAAGTCCCTTTCTTACTAAATTTTACGGACTCAACTTAAATAACATATAAGACCTGTACTGGGCTCCGGAACCAAAATACGAGCCCGATACCATCAAATTCAAGCATATTTAAATTTATGAAAACTCTTATAATTTCACTTAAACAATTTCTTTTAAAAATTTATTTCTCGGTCTTAGAACCTCGGAAATTGATACCGGGCATATGCCCAAGTCCCACGGACCCTCCGGGATTTTCCAATAGGGTTCGGTTTCGTTTACCCAAGGTATTGACCAAAGTCAACCTAAATTCATTTTAAAGGTAAAATTCATTATTTATCAGAGATTTTCACATAATGGTTTTCTGGATACATGCCCGGACTGTGCATGCAAATCGAGGTGAGATAAAAGAGGTTTTAAGGCCCCAAAACATAGAATGTATTTCTAAAATAAGTGAACATTCTCCACCTCTAAAATAAAGTTTCATCCTCAAATGGACATAAAAAGAAAGTACATGAGTCGTGGATAACAACTCCACATATCGGACTCGGACTCCCAGGCCGATGCCTTAACGGGTTGACCTCTCCACAGAAGAATGGGAAACTCTTCGATCTCAACTGACGAACCTACCAATCTAGAATACCTACCTACTTCTCCTCACAGGACAAGACCTTGTCCAACTAGACAATGCTGAAGTCTAACACGTGGGATGGATAGCTGTGATAGTTTTGAAGCATGGACACATGAAACACTGGATGCACGACTGATAAGCTTGGTGGCAACGCAAGTCTGTAAGCCACCTCTCCCGCTCGAGCAAGAATCTCAAAGGGGACAATAAAGCTAGGGCTAAGCTTTCCCTTCCTTCCAAATCTCATCACGGCCTTCATAGGCGACACCCGAAGCAACACCCGCTCGCTGACCATGAATGCCACGTCTCGAACCTTGCGGTCGGCATAACTCTGTTACTTGGATTGAGTTGTACGAAGTCTATATTGAATGATCCTGACCTTATCCAAGGCATCATGTAGTAGATCTGTACCCAACAACTGAGCCTCTCCCGGCTCAAACCACCCAACCGGTGACCGATATCGCCTACCATATAAAGCTGCATAAGGAGCCATCTGAATGTTCGATTGGTAACTGTTATTGTAGGCAAACTCGCTAAAGGAAAAAAACTTATCGCTCGAGCCTCCAAAGTCACTAACACAAGCTTGGGGCATATCTTCCAAACTCTAAATAGTACGCTCGGACTGCCCATCCGTCTGAGGATGAAATGTTGTGCTCAGCTCGGCCCCTGTGCCCAACTCATGTTGAACTGCTCTCCAGAAATGCGAGGTAAACTGCGTACCTCGATTAGAAATAATAGACACGGGCACACCATGAAGACAATAAATCTCCCGGATATAGATCTCAGCTAACCTCTCAGAAGAATAAGAGACTACCACAGGAATGAAATGCGCTAACTTGGTCAGCCTATCAACAATAACCCACACTGCATCGAACTTCCACTGAGTCCAACAACAAAGTACATGTGATGCGCTCCCACTTCCACTCGAGAATCTCAATCCTCTGAAACAAACTACCTAGTCTCTTATGCTCGTACTTTACCTGCTGACAATTCAAACATCGAGCCACATACGCAACAATATCCTTCTTTATCTTCCTCCACCAATAATGCTGCCGCAAATCCTGATACATCTTAGCGGCGTCCGGGTCAATAGAGTACTAGGAACTATGGGCCTACTTTAAAATCAACTCTCGGAGCCCATCCACATTATGCACACAAACTCGACCCTACAAACTCAAAAACCCCATCATCTCCTATTGTAACCTACTTAGCACCACCGTGCTGCACCATATCTCTAAGGACGCACAAATGAGGATCATCATACTACCGATCTCGTATACGATCCAATAAAGAAGAACGAGCGACTGTGCAAGCTAATGCAACGGTTGGGCTCAGAAACATCCAACTCATTAACTGATTAGCCAAAGCCTGAACATCCAAAGCGAGTGGTCTCTCACCGACCGAAATATATGAAAGACTACCCATACTGGTTGACTTCCTACTCAAAGCATCGGCCACCACATTGCCCTTCCCCGGATGGTATAAGATGGTGATATCATAGTCTTTCAATAGCTCCAACCACCTTTTCTGCCTCAAATTTAGCTCCTTCTGCTTAAACAAAGACTGAAGACTCTTGTGATCTGTGAAAACCTCACATCCATGCTATATAGATAATACCGCCAAATCTTCAAAGCGTGAACAATGGCTGCCAACTTTGAATCATGAACTAGATAGTTCTTCTCATGAATCTTGAACTGACGCGAAGCATAAGCCAATGACCTTGCCATACTGCATCAACATCACACCAAGTCCAATACGAGATGCATCACAATAAACTGTATATGGATCTGAACCTGTGGGCGAAACTAACACTGGCGCCGTAGTCAAAGCTGTCTTGAGCTTCTAAAAGCTCGCCTCACACTCGTCCAACCACCTGAACTTGGCACCCTTCTGGGTCAACCTAGTCAGAGGGGATGCTATAGATGAAAACCCTTTACAAATCGACGATACTAGCCTGCCAAACCTAAGAAACTCCGAATATCTATAGCTTATGCAGGTCTAGGACAATTCTAACTACCTCTATCTTCTTTGGATCTACCTGAGTACCATCTGTTGTTATAATATGACCCAAGAAAGCAATTGATCCCAACCAAAACTCTCACTTCGAAAATTTAGCATACAATTGACTCTTTCTCAAAGTCTGAAGAACCACTCTCAGATGCTGCTCATGCTCCTCTCGGCTGTGGGAATAGATCAAAATATCATCAATGAAGACTATTACGAATGAATCCAAGTAAGGCTTGAACACTCGATTCATCAAATCCATAAAAGTTGTTGGGTCGTTTGTCAACCCGAATGACATCACCAAGAACTCATAATGCTTGTACCGAGTACAAAAAGCTATCTTAGGGACATCGAATGACCTAATCCTCAATTGATGGTAGCTTGATCTCAAGTCAATCTTCGAAAATACCTTGGCACCCTGAAGCTAATCAAAAAAATCGTCGATCCCCGGCAATGGATACTTATTTTTTATTGTAACCTTGTTCAACTACCGGTGATCCATACACATCCTCATTGGTCCATTTTTCTTCTCAATAAACAACACCGGCGCACCCTAAGGCGAGAAACTAGGTCTAATTAAGCCTTTATCAAGCAACTCTTGCAATTACTCTTTCAACCCTTTCAACTCGTGGGGGGGGGGGGCATACGATACGACAGAATAGAAATAGGCTGAGTGCCCGGAGCCAAAAAGAAGTCAATATCCTTGTCAGGTAGCATCCTTGGCAGATCTGAAGGAAATACCTCAGGAAACTCACAAACAACAAGCATAGAATCTATAGAAGGAACCTCTACACTAGAATCACGAACATATGCTAGATAAGCCAAACGCCCCTTCTTGACCATACGTCGATCCTTCATATATGAGATAACACTACAGGTAGAATGACCAGGAGTCCCTCTCCACTCTATACGAGGCAAACCTGGCAAAGCTAGGGTCACAGTCTTGGCATGATAGTCCAAGATAGTGTGGTACGGTGATAACCAGTCCATCCCCAGTATGACATCAAAATCAACCATGTCCAATAGTAACAAATCTACTCAAATCTCAAGACACCCAATCACAAATACACATGAACGATGGACACGATCCACCACAATAGAATCACTCATCGGTGTAGACACATATACATAAGCACTCAATGAATTACTAGGAATGACCAGGTACAGTGCAAAATAAGATGATACATAGGAGTCTATAGACCCTGGGTCAAACAGAATTCACGCATCGCTACTACAAACCAGAACAATACATGTTATAACTGCATCAGAAGCCTCAGCCTCAGGCTTGTCTAGAAGAGCATAACATCGGGGCTGGGACCCACCACTCTAAACTACATCTGTGGGATGGATTGTTGCT
The DNA here is from genome assembly GCA_034376525.1 of Nicotiana benthamiana. NCBI lineage: Eukaryota > Viridiplantae > Streptophyta > Magnoliopsida > Solanales > Solanaceae > Nicotiana > Nicotiana benthamiana. The sequence continues at coordinate 49,492,341 of CM067325.1, read as the reverse complement.
GGCTGGCCTCCACCTCTAGTGGCCTGAGAACCACATCTAATACCTCTACCTCCACCTCTAGCACCCCTACCTCCACCTCTAGCTGGATGAGCGAGCAGTGGAACACTCGGTGCCTGAACCATGGCACGTGAACCATGGTGCTGAGAACTACTTGGTGCTCGAGGGAAAAATCTCGCAATATACATCATGTAGCCGGAAGTAAAAACAAGCTGTCTACTGCTGGAATTGATGACCCTGAAAGCTTTAGAGCAGAGGTGCACTAGTAGCAGCTGGTGATGCACTATAGGACTGCTGATCAGAATACTGAATATGAGAACCACAGACACCTGGGGCACCGTGAGAAGTATGAAGTGCTGACTAAAAAGGCGTAGTCAGACCCATGACCACCCCTTTGTGAAAGAACCATCTCAACTCTCCTGGCCACATTAGCCGCCTCCTAAAAAGAAATCTCACTCCCTGTCTCCTTAGCCATCTACAATTGAATAGGCTAAATGAGTCCCTTAATGAACTTCCTCACTCTCTATCTCTCTCTCTCTTTCAGTGGGAAGTATAAGAAGAGCATGACGGGCCAAGTCAATAAATCTTGTCTCGTACTGAGTAACAGTCATAAAATCCTATTGGAGATGCTCAAACTGCCTCTGATAGCTCTCCATCTGAGTGATAGCAAGAAACTTCTCCAGAAATAGTTGAGAAAATAGATCCCAAGTCAGAGTTGGTGACCTAATTGGTCTAGCCAAACAATAATCTCTCCACCAAGTCTTGGTGGATCCAAACAAGCGAAAAGCAGCAAAGTCAACCCCATTGGTCTCCACTATCCCCATGTTCCTGAAAACCTCATGACAACTGTCTAAATAATCATGGGGATCCTTAGAAAATTCACCACTGAAAGTGGTAGTGAAGAGCTTGGTGAACCTATTTAATCTCCACAAGGCATCAGCAGACGTAGCTGCTCCATCATCGGTCTGAGCTACCATACTCGGCTGAACTGATCCAATTGGCTGAGCTGCTAGAGTTCGAAATTGAGCAGCTATCTGATCCGGAGTGTGGGTAGCAGGAGTCTAGGCTACTCCTCCAGCCTGAGAGATGGCTGGTGCTACAGGAAGCAAGTTTGCTCGGGTGACACCTCTATAAGTCCCACTAGATGGACCAAAGCATCCTGTAGTACGGGGGTAGAAATAAACCCCTATAGGACCTGGGCTGGGCCTACCAGAACTGCCTAGTCTGGAACCTCACCATCAAACTCAACCCGATGCTCTACCGCTGCTGCTGCTGCTCTGTGCTGAGCTCTGCCCTTGCCTCGGCCTCTAGCACGGCTTCAGCCTCACCCTATGCCCCTCGTGGGAGTTGCTGCTGGGGGCTCAGGTTGCTGATCAATGGATGAGGAAGCGTGTGTTCTCGCCATTTGTGAAATAATAGAGTATAAATTCGATTAACATTGAGAAATTAAACCGCACGATAGGAAGAATATATGTGAAGTTTTCTTAACTCTGTAGCCTTTGGGATAAATACAAACGTCTTCGTACTGATTCCTTAGACTCTACTAAGCTTGTCCATGAATTGTGAGACCTAAGTAACCTAGAGCTCTAATACCAATTTGTCACCACCCGGATTTTCCACCTTCGAGAGTCATGATGGTGCGTACTAGTGAAAGCTCGGCAAGCCAACTATTTCGATTTAATTATCATTTTCAAGCCTTTCAATCCTTATAATTAAAAAAACATATTAAAACAGGGGAAAAATGAATATCAATAACAAAGCGAAAGACAAAATATGATTATTTAACTTAATGCAAATTGGGGAAGTCTAAATACAAATCTTACCAGAATTCAGTGTCATAATTTCACAAATTGTCTAAGAGTATTACAAATAAAGTCTGAGTAGAAATACACAAATCTATCCCTGAATAAGTAAAAATAGAAAAGAAATGATAGAAAAAGATGCTAAGGCCCGCGGACATCTACAGGACTACCTCAGGTCGACTGCTAGACTGAAGGCAACAACCTCACTATGGTCCAAATGCTCCGCTACCAGTATCTACATACAGTGCAGAGTGTAGTATCAGCACAATCGATCTGATATGCTGGAAAGCGCCTAGCCTAAACTTAGCGAAGTAGTAACGAGGCTAGAACCAGACTACCAAATAAACTCGTACACTTATATCATATACAACAGAAAAGATAAAATAAATATTTACAGTTAACGATGGAAGGGGAAAACATGTTGCGGAGAGTATCAGGTAACAACTGAATACCAAAAAAAGAGGAATGTAAAGAAGCCAAAATTCAACTACTAACAAGGATAAGGAAAACAAACACAATGCGACTCTTCCTTCTTCACAAATGCGAACCATTGTTTGCAAATGCGATACCTGCTAAGGTTGCAATTGCGAATTAAGCTTCGCAATTGCGAAGGTTCCCTACCCAGCCTAGCCTTCGCAAACGTGATGGGTGTTTGCAAATGCGAGGTCGAAATTGTGAGCCAGGCTTAGCAATTGCGAAGCCTGCAGACCTGCAATACATAACATTTTTTCCTAAGTTCAAAACACTTTGTGGCCTATCCAAAACTCACCCGAGCCGTCGGGGCTCCAAACCAAACTTGTCCGCAAGTCCAAAAATATCATACGGACTTTCTCATATGATCAAATCATCAAAATAACATCAATATCTATTAATTTAGCATCAAAATCAAAGAAAAATCTCATGAACTCATAAGTTCCATTTTAACAAACGAGGATCCGATTCACGTCATTTCAAGTCTATTTCTTACCAAATTTTATAGGCTTAACGTAAGTCACATATAAGACTTGTATTGGGATTCAAAACCAAAATACGATACCGATACCATCAAATTCAAACATATATAAATTCCTGAAAAATCTCATAATTTCAGTTAAACAATATCTTTCAAAAATTCATTTCTTAGGCTTAGGACCTCGAACTTTTATTCTGGACATATGTCCAATTCCTATATTTTTCTACGGACCCTCCAAGACCGTCCAATCATAGGTCCAATTCCGTTTATCCAAAATATTGACCGAAGTCAACCTAAATTTATTTTAAAGGCAAAATTCATCATTTTTCACTGATTTTCACATAATGGCTTTCTGGATACATGCCAAAACTGTGCATACAAATCAAGGTGAGACAAAAGGAGGTTTTAAGGCCTTGGAATATAGAATTTATTTTTAAAACAAGTAATGAACTTTTGGGTCATCACAACAGGTCTGTATTAGAGTTACTGTGGATAGGTCCTGAAAATCAAATTTTTGTGACATCGGGTCTTTCATCATCTTTGCATGGACTCGAGTTTCCCTCAAAGCATCTATCAGAGGAATATTTAATTGAATTTGACGAAGCATCTCCATGAACTTCCTGTATTGATCTTCTTTCTTTTGTTTCACTAATCTTTGAGGGAATGGTGTAGGTATCACCCTTTCTTCATTGCTTGTTTCCTTCTCTTTGTTGGGGTTTTGTGGCACAAGAGGTACCACCTTTTCTGCATCTTGTTCGCTCTATTGAGACTTTTCTTTATCAACTTGAACCTGTTCAACCGCCACTTCAGTAAGATCTGCCGATTCATCCATCTCTATTTGAGCTGGAGTGGCTGGTGTAGTTTCTCTTTTGGATTGAGCAGCCTCTTTCTCCTTGTCCAAATCTCTCCTATTTCACAGACTTGCTGCCATTATCTTGTTCGAGTATTGCTCTTTAGGGTTAATGTTTGTGTCTGCTGGCAATGTTCCCTGGGGAAGTTATTCAAGGCCATGGACAGTTGCTCCACTTGAGTTTCAATACCTTTAATTGCTAAGTCGTGTATTGCCAACTTTACCTGCATCTTACCATTTGTTCCAATCAGTTGTTGCAGCAAACCCTTGATTTCTACCATGTTGTCATCTTGTTGCTGATAAGGTGGGTGATATGCCAACTATAGTTGGTTCTGCTGTGGATATCCTTGCTTTCTTTTATATGGTAGCATTTGGCCTTGGGGCTGCATAACTCCAGGTTGTGGCATGTTCCATTAGTACTGATGATTGGGTGTTGGTCTCTATTGTCGTCCTCCTTGTCTTTGACCCCCAAAATTGTTGACATATTTCATACCCTCTCTTGACCCCTGGTTGTCACCTTCTCCACTCCATGAGCACACATAAGACTGATTGATGAAAGGTGTACACAACCCTCCATTTGTCGTGTCAACAATATGCACTTGCTTTGCACCCATCGCATCGATCTTCTTAGTCAATATACTCATTAGAGTCATGAGTGTGGCTATTTTTTCTGCATGTGAATTATTTGGGCCAAGGGGAACTGAATGTACTATTGGTGCCAAGAATGTACCTCTCGTTATCCACCCTGAATTCTGAGCCATCTTGTCAAGAAGGATTCTACACTCTGTGAATGTCTTGCTCAAGAATGCACCCCCATCTGAATCATCTACATTGGCCTTTAGGTTGATTGCTAATCCTATGTAGAATCTGTGTCCGAGCATCTGATCTGGTATATCATGGTGGGGACAATTCACTAGCATCCTTTTGAATCTTTCCCAAGTTTCCTGCAAGTCTTAGTGGGCTGCTACTTAAACTGCAATATCTTATCAATCTGTTTTGTAGTCTTGTTGGGCGGGTAAAACTTGTTCAAGAACAGTTTGACTAATTCCTCCCAAGTGGAAATGGAGTTTATTAGGAGCAAATTTATCCAAGTTTGAGCTTCCCTAGTCAGATAAAACGGGAACAGTGACAGCTTGATGGCTTCTGGGGGTCATATTTGGCTACCTTTGGGTCATACAAAACGACAAAAAAAATTTCAGGTGTTGTTGAGGGTCTTCAATGTGTTACCCAAAGAACAATCCCTTATTCTGCAAAAGATGCAACATATTGTTGGTGATCTAGAATGTCTCTGCTTGTATTAGGGGCACAGTAATGGCAGTGGCCAGGTTGTCAGCTGTTGGATGTGCGCAATCATAAAATGCAACTTCTGGCATAAGAGGTGCCACCACTCTGACGTTTGGGTCAGCTTGATCATCCCGAATGTTCTCGTTAATGTTATCTACATCACCCTTTTCAATTTCAAGTTGGTGTGTTTGTTGTGGTTGTTTATTCTTCTGGTTGGCACGGTTTATTGCCTTGAATGTTTTCTCGGGTCTGAGATTCCTTCCAGTAGTTCACCAGTCCACGAAGAGTTTCTTGTCATACGCCTAAATCACACAAGAGTTCAAACGTGAGAATTTCAATGAAAAGTTAATTAACACTGTAGAAAATTGATCTAAACTAATAATTCTAGCACTACTTCTAAGTTGCAATAAATAACACCGCCAGTTTCCCGCAATGACGCCAATATTTAATCACGCCCAACTATGCTTTATAAGTGATAAAGTAGTCGTTGCAAATATAATTCGGTTTTACAAGTCCGGAGTCGAATCCTCAGGGAACTAACCTATCTATTACAATTATTCGTGATGCTAATACAAGTTCAACCAATTCTCATATGCTAGACTTTTATCTATAAACAATGAGATTTATTTAACTAATATAAAAGGATATTAAAATTACAATATTATAAATTAAAGATAAATCTATGGTAAAAAGATCTAGGGTATTGATTTCCCCAATTACTAGCTTAGTTCTTAACCTTTTTGCTATAATCTCGCTGCGACACTCTATGAGGATTATGAGCTATGGGTTACCGCAATTATCTCTCGATCAACTATGGTAATTTACTAGAGCATTCTCTCAAACTACTCTAACTGATAATTTATGCAGCTCGGAATTATTCCACCAAAGTTTCATTATCCTAACCCCACTTTTAAATTCAAGCAATGAATCTCTTCAATTATCCAAAAATGGTGTTGTTCAACAACAATCTAACCTAGTATTCTTTGTCAAGCAACAAGGCAACTAGACATGATAAATCAATGGCCTATTCAATTAATCACCATACAAAGCATAGTTGAACAATCATATAATAAACTCGGCTCGATTTCAGCAAAATTGAGTCAAAACTTCATCTAACAATTTGTTCCATCAACCCTAGATTAAATGTTTAGCTACTCATATCAAGGCAAGATAAAACCATAAAATGATTCATATTCGCAAATAATTATAATAAGAAGAAGATTGAAAAACTCTAATGGTGTCTTGATCTTCTCACACTTGTTCTTGCCTCCAATTTAGTCTAAAAACTAGATTCACCTTGACTTGGGAGAGTTTGTTGAGTTTATATAGGGTTAGGATACGTTTCTCACGATTTACACTTTGGCCCTCAAACTTCTTGGCTGTCTCCAGATTTACTGCAGTTGCGGCATGACTGTGGCACGACCGTGGTATTTCACAAACATTCTGTTTCTCGCCTTCTTTCGCCGCTTTCTAGCCGCGGTCGCACCGCAGTCGTGGTGAGCTGTTGCCCCGTTTCTCTTCGCCTCTTCTTGCTCGTTTTCATCCGGGATCTTCTCAATTGGCCTTGTATCTATATATTTGACCCCAGAACACTTTATATTCTCCTCATAAGTCGGGGAAGTTCCTACAAAGCATAAAACCCTCAATTAGAGCATTTTGTTATGATTTAGCAGTTAAAACATCAATAAAGTATGGTTAACAAGGCATAAATAGCATCTACATCATATAGTATAGGCTACTATCAATGTTATCCCCGATTTCACCAGTATACAAATAGTCCCCTCATTTTTCGAAGAGTTGGTTCGTCGAAATTATGGAAAATGATAAATGAACCCCTATTCCTTCCTCTATACGTTACAATCGAGGTGACGGATAAGCCAAAATGTCCTGTCAGTCGCGTCGTACTGACTCTAACGACGTGTTAGTCACTGATTGATTGTATTTGAATGTGAAACATCATGCATTGACTATTTCTCCCCTATAAAAGCTTCGCCCTTTTGCATTTCTTCCACTTTCCGATCTTAGGTTTTACCTTTGAATTCTCTAATGGCTTTTAACTTTTTCAAATCTCCATACTCTGCTTTTTCAACCTTCATATCTTTATCCCAAACCTTCAAACCTTCATATTTTTCTGGAACTTCTAACCCAGATCTTTATATCTTCATCTCTGGCCTTCATACTTTTTCTTCAATTCTTCATATTTTCTTTCAAATCTTCATACTCTCCTTCAAGATATTTTCCCATATTACAATGGCTAAAACTTCCAAGTCTGTACCGCAACAAGTGGCTCCCTCGTCTTCCCATATGATAACGGGCCCCGAGGTGGCTCACACGCCTCATATGAAGAGCTTTATACCCCAGGGTTTCTCCATCGGGGATGATTTTTAAGGTCGATAGTGCCTCTATTCAACAAGACAAAGGCGAGCGAGCATTGAGATATGCTCCGCTACTAAAGATACCCTTCCCATAGTCCAAGAGGACTGTAAATGGAAAGGCAAAAATGTGGTTGTCCACGGTCCTAATGACAATATTACTACCCATGTGGGGGAGTATTTAAGTGTTTATAATTACCCTTTCACGCTGGGCCCTGTAGATATCGTAATCTTGGCTTTTTGCAATAGTACTAGATATGCCATAATCAAATTCACCCATTATTTTGGATGATCATGATCCTCTTACGTCATTTTGTAAATAATACTGGCAACCCACGATTCATCCTCGACCATCTGATTTGCCTATATAGCTCCAAATTTTTTGGGGGAAGGGGGTGATCAAACTAGTCCATCGAGCAAGTAAGGCCCCTTTCTCGAGCATTGATGAGGATCGAGATTCAGACTGGCGGGGGGAAGTTTATTTGGGTGAAAACCAAAGACCTGACCCTTCTCGAGTTTTTTTCATTCCCCAAGAAGTGGCACACATCTCGTAAGTGTCGTCTTCCTTAAGTATTATATGTATTTATTCCTTTTATCACTGCTTGTATTTGCGATCTTGTAGATGTTATCCAAGTTTCTGATGCAATTCCTCGATTCAAGGAGTGGATCGAAGGGATCTGTAGGAAGATGTCGTACACTGAGTGCGCATGGCGCAAAATTTTGAAGGGAAAGTGAGAGGCATGTTATCATGGTACGGCTCTTCCCCGAATAGTTATTTCTAAGCCCCAAACTTTCACAATGCTAACATTTTATTTTATCTCATATATCTGCGTAAGACCATCTAACTTAGGCCATTGGACGAGGACGAGGATACATCCTTACTCGTCGAGCCCTCATATCGTGAAAACCTATGGCTATTGTGGAGGAAGAAAATAAGAGGAAAAGAAAGTTCTCGGGTTCCCCGTATCTCGAGGGAAAGATGAAAAACAAGGGCCACCTAGGAATGGAAGCCCAAGAAGAATACCAAGTCTAGGATACCGGACCCTGACTTTCTCTACCAGCTCAGGGATGATCCCAAAGAAAACGACATCTTTGTTATGGGTCAACCCCTACTGGGGAGCAAGCTACGATCGATAAAGGAGGCTACGAGGTCGATCCTCATTGGAGCAACTCCTTCTTTGACGGCATGGATATGTCCACATTGGATGATTTTTCCAGGCTGGATTACCTGGAGATCCCGAAAAAGGATGTGCCCGGGGAATCAGCGGGCCGAGTTCAAGCCTAATATTAGTGAAGCAATTTCCCAAGATAAGCGAGGACCCGTAGTGCAAGAGAATGGTTGTCCTCACCGTCTGAAAGATGATCGGGTCCTATCTGCTCCGGTGGATGTAGCTAGCTACCTCTGATGCCTAGTGACCGAGGAGGACCAATCGAAACTGAACGAGGTGGCATATCATGTCTCTTCAATAAGGTGCAACAGGCACTAAACCAGGTAAACCGCTAACATTTTCGTACTCCTTTATGAATCCCACTTAGGTTTTTCTTTGATGACTCTTTCTAATTTCACAATTTTACAGGCTTTTGTGCTTTACTATGAAAGTTTCCTACAGTACTGCTTGGAAATCAGCCAGCTTGAATTAAGCTCAAAGAGGAGGTTTGGAAGAAGGACATGTACAAGATCATAGCGAGCAACAAGACAAACCCCTTAAAACATCTCCCGATTCTCAGAGGTGAGCTGGAAAAAGCTTAGAAGGAACCCTCGACCCTAAACGGAAAAATGCCAACCTGGTTAAGAAGGCAAATGTCTTTGAAGCTAATAATGAGCATCTACTTGTGGTGATTAGCAAAAGAACTTCGCAGTTCCAACAAAAGATAGACCTGATCGACCCTGCAGGCTGAGATGGACGAGGTCAAGGCCTAGACCATAGTGTGGAAGGGTAGGATGGACATGCTGGCCATGGAGAAGGAAGCTGCGAAGGTGAAGTTAGCGTCGGTTCAGAACCAACTTTGGCAGGAAAAGGACAAAGCTGGCAAGTGGTCTAGGTTGAATGATGATCTTTGGGCACAACTGAGCTCGGCCGTCGCAGAATAAGATGCTCTTGGAAGAGAATATGCAGCACTGGAGGAAAAATTAAACACAACCTCTACTGATGCCGAGGAAATGGTGGCTCAGTACAAGGCCGATGTTGAGGCAGCCAAGACCCGCTTAAACACAAAGACTGAATACATAATGTGACTGTCCGCAAGAGAGAACCTCGAAGAGATTCATGACCGAGGTTTTGACCTATTGATCAAGGTCAATGAAGCTAGAAGGCTCGAGGTTGAGACAAAGGAACTATAAGAGCCTAAGTGTCTCGAAGGATCCGAGGGCTCCGACAGTTCTAGTGACGAGCCGGGCCCCGTGAAGACCAGGAATAGGTGCCTTAGTAATTTTTCTAGCTTTTCTTATATATTTTTTTTTGGTTTATCCCGAGGCCGTTCTGTCCCTTGTAAATATATTTTGTTTCCGTTTTTTTTTTGGAATTAACGTGACGCTACTTTTCAGCATCTTCTTGTAATTCTTATTCATGTATTATTTTGATGCCTTAACATAGAATTAGTTGTAATTCTAAGGCATTTAATTTTTGGAGGTTCGAACAAAGCCCGACTTTGGTGCGACTTTGTATGCTTGTATCTTCGATCCCTCGGTGAGATCAGGGTATTTAATATGCTTAAGTGTTTTTAGACGACACTTTTGCGGATGATAAACACTTAGTAGGTTTTGAATTTTTGTAATCTAGTTTCGGACTTCAGACTTCTCTGAGCCATTTTTAAGGTGGATGTAGCCTTTTATATTTAGGTACCACCTAATAGGTTTCATGCCTCCGGGATTGGGCAGCCCTGGTCACCCAAAGATTTATAGGGTGACAGTCCCCAAGTATAGGTAGCCCATAGGCTCGATAGTCCACGAGTAGGGGTAGCCCGTCGGCTTTTAGAATCTGGGATAGAAGAGATAAAGTGTGTAATAACAAAGTGTAAAGAAAGTGGAAATTTCTTTCATTTCTTGGTATGCAAGGTACATGATTGAAAGCAGATAAAACTTGTTTCTTGGCTAGAGCGGACTATGTGGGCACAGTTCATATGACCACCTGGCCCTTAAATAGAATCTTAACCGCCAAGCATTAGCTTTTAGCACATTAAGTTTTCTTCTTCCCTTGCTAAAGACCTTAATACGAGGGTAATGGCCCATAATATTCGAGATCGAACTCGTAAGGGCTCGGATAATGCTGACCTAAATCAAACAATCATTGACTTTTGTTTGAAATTGCTCTTTAAATCTAAGTTAGCCCGTTTTACTGTTGCCTCGTTTAAAACATTGCCAAAAAACCCCACTTTGGAACAAAATCGGTTCAATAAAAAACGAGTGCAACCCGTGCTTTCAGACCTAATAGCCATATCTATCCTTAGTCATTTACCTGCATATGTTAGGCTGATATATAACATAAGTAAAAAGTAATTGAGTTTTCATCTTAGCAGTAGTATCACTTTAAGTGTACCACGTTCCAATTGTTCGTAGTTGTACGTTATTTCCTGCTTCGAGTTTATACAAGCCTTTGCCAGTTATTCCGACAACCCGATATGGTCTTTCCCAGTTCGGTCCCAGCTTCCCTTTGTTCGGGTTCCTGGTGTGTAATGTTACTTTCCCCAATACCAAGTCCCTGACTTGAAAGTGTCATAGGTTGGCTCTTCGATTATAGTACTCTTTTTATTCGCTATTTCTAACCGACCAACTGGACCAGGACGACCTCCTACCTTTCATCCAATAGTTCCATGCTCATGAACATAGCCTTACCTTTTGAATTTTCTATCATATATTGGAACTTAAGGGTCGGTTATCCCACTTCGACTAGTCTTAAGGCTTTGATTTCGTGGACCAACAAAAATGGGATGGCCCTGCTACTAGATTTTGAGGTCGTATAGTATGCCCACAGGACTTCGGGCAGGATTTCCTTCCATTTTCCTTTCGCACGGTCAACCTCTTTTTCAGGTTTTGAAGTATGGTCTTATTTTCTGATTCTGCTTGTCTGTTCCCACTAGGGTGATAAGGTGTTGATAGTATCTTTTTGATATTATGATCTTCAAAAATTTTATTTACCTTGCCACCGATAAATTGTTTTCCATTATCACAAACGACCTCGGTTGTTATCCCAAATCGACATATTACGTGATCCCAGATGAGGTCAATGATTTCTTCCTCCCAGACCTTTTCGAACGCTTGAGCTTCAGCCCTTTTGGAAAAATAATCGATCATAAATATTATGATTTAGGCCTTATCGGGTGCCCATGGTAGGCATCGACGATGTCCATTCCCCACTTCATAAATGGACACGAGGACAAATCCGAGAGGAATATTTCTCCCGGTTGAAGAATCATCAGGGCATGTCTCTGGAAGTTGTTGTATTTCTGTACAAAGTCCTTCACGTCCTTCTCCATTTTGGTACAACAATAGGTGACCCTGATTCATTTTCGAAACAAAGATTCTACCCCCGAATGATTCCCGCAAGTGCCTTCCTGAACTTTTCTCAAGGCATATTGGTATCTTCCGGTCCCAAGCATATGGTTCGCGGGCCGTTGAAGGTTCTCCTGAACAATGCCTCTTCGACCAAGCTAAATCTAGCAGCCTTGGAATGTACGACTCTCGATTCTCTAGGATCCACGGGTAATTTTCTAGTCTGCAAGTAGTCTATGTACTTATTAACTTTAATCCCAAGCTAAACTTGTTAACTTTACTTTGATGTGGACTTCTTCTATCACCGACTTCATGAGGTGCACTACTCTTCCCGAACTAAATTCATCAACATCGATCAATGACCCCAAGTTAGCCAGGGCGTCAGCCTCGTTGTTCTGATCTCGGGATACGTGAAAGGTCCATTACTTGATTTGATGCAATGTTACTTGTAATTTGTCTAAGCAACTCGCATCCGCTCCTCTCTTACTTTGAACAACCCATTAACTTGATTTACCATGAGGAAGGAGTCGCACTTAGCTTCAATCACCTCAGACCCAAGGTTTTTAGCTAATCCAAGACCTGCAATCATAGCCTCATTGTTAGTCAGTTTCACAGTTCTGATAGAATGCATAACTACATTCCCCGAAGGTGGTTTCAATACAATCCCGATCCCAAAACCCTTTGCATTTGAGGTTTCATTCATGAAGAGGGTCCAAATTCCCAAAGTGATCCCCGAGGTTAACAATAGTTCCCTTTCGACTTCGGGTAACAAGGCTGGCATAAAGTAAGCCACGAAGCCTGCCAAAATCTGAGATAATAGTGGTTCGGGGTCGATACTCCATATCGTACCCGGTAATTTCCATGGCCCATTTGGCCAACTAGCCCAAGAACTCGGGCTTGTGCGTTATGTTCCTTAGCAGGTAAGACGTAACAGAAAATATGGGATATCATTGAAATTACTCTTTTGCTTCTTCGAGGCGCTTAGCAAAACGAGCAATAATTTTCCATGAGAGAATACCTTGATTCGGCCTCGCCTAGAGTTCTACTGATATAGTAAATAGGAAATTTTATACCTTCTTCTCTCGAAGTAAGACTCCACTTACTACTACCTCGAAAACCGCAGAGTACATGTACAACAATTCGTCTGCCTTCAGAGTGTGCAATAGGGGTAGACTTGACAGGTACCATTTGAGTTCTTCCAAATCTTGTTAGCATTTCGAGGTCCATCAGAAATTCTTCTTCTTTTTTAATAGTGATAAGAAGTGATGGCTTTTGTCTGAGGACCTCGAGATAAAATATCCTAGGGTGGCTATTCGCCAGGACAGTCTTTGAACGATTTTGACGTTATACACCATGGTAATATCCTCTATGGCTTTGATTTTATCGGGGTTGATAATGATTCCCTAATTGGATACCATGAACCTAGGGAATTTTCCTGTCCGACCCTGAATGCGTAGTTCTGCAACATGAAGGTCTCTTGCAAATGCTTCAAATGTTCCTCTGCTCGCTGGGACTTGGCTAACATGTCGTCAATATAAACTTCCATTGATTTTCCTATATGTTCTACGAATATATGGTTTAATAAGCGTTGATATATGGCATCACATTCTTTAATCCAAATGGCATTACATTATAACAGTAGGTGCTAAATTTAGTGATGGAAGAAGTCTTTTCTTGATCTTCTGGGTCCATCCAAATTTGGTTGTACTCGGAGTAGGAACAAAGAAAACTGTGTATCTCGTGCCAGGTTGTCACATCGATCATCCAATTGATATTAGGCAATAGGAAAGAATCTTTAAGGCATGTCTTGTTCACATTTTTGTAATCTACACACACTCTTAGCTTATTCCCCTTTTTAGGTAATACCACTATGTTAGTTAACTAGTTCGAGTATTCAACCTCCCGGATGTCACACCTCCTTTTTTAACACAACACCCGAAGGTAGTGTATAATGGAGTTTTGCCACTTGGGATAGTTTATTTGACGTCCCAAGTCACCGATTTATTTATAAATCCCAAATCGAGGAATATTTCGACTTTCCTTTTGAAGTCTGCGAACCAGAAATTCTAAATAAGTAATTCATTTAACCCGAGGGAGGTGTTAGTCACCCCTGAATTTGGTGGTTCTAGCACGGTCGCTTAAACTATGATAATTGGCTTGTTATTTAATTTTAATACATGTTTCAACCTATTATGTAATTTTAAATTACTTACCTCTTTTTAATTAATTTTAAAGAAGATTGAATGTCGTTTAAAATATATCATTAGATCGCGCCACATGAAATACACCCGCAATCCGAAAGACATTTTATTCAATATTTTAGGATTTGGATTTGGGTCACATGAAATGCACACCCGAATTTAAGAAGGTAAAATTATTAAATAATGCGCCTAAAAGCAACTAATGTGTTGTTAACTCTGTGGGATGCCATCAAAATTCGCTAAACGGCACGCCCCGAGGTCTAAATATTTTAAAGGCATAATTACCTGAGGGCCATGCAATTCACAATTTTTATTTGGCGCAGCGCCTTACTTAAGGATATCCTAGCTAAATCTTGGAGGGCTTGGATTACTTGTTATCTAATCATGGTCCTCCTTTATCATTAAGAATTTTGATTTATTAAGCATTAAATTATTTGGATTGTTATCGCTTTTAAACCAGTGCAGTTGTCGAACTGGGTTTTCAAATGAAGCCCAATACGCCTACATATACATGTAATAGCAAAGCTAAACCTTATAGGATTTTTGCCGTGACCAATCAACATTAAAATTGCTTAACACGCTCATGAGTAAAGGCTATATTTCTATACATTACTCGACCCTATATGGAGCTAATTAGACAATCCATTTTTAAAGTCCTAATATTCCTGAACTATTATGCTTACCATGGATTTGTATTTAGCTAAGAAATACATCAATGATGAAGATTTAACACACATGATAGCTAAAAAATGAGGTTCAACAATTTAAAAGGGCAAATATGTAATAGTCATTAGCAATGGAGACTAAGTGGGATTGCATAAAACGAAGAACACTAACCTATACTATTAGAGCTAAAATAAATGAATAATACAATCCAACAGTCCGATTCATCAATACACATATGAGGTATTCTATAAGAATATCTTACACATAAGTCAGGAGCAAGGAAACCTAATCAACATTTATAATTCTAAATCTCACTAGGACTATGAAAACAGTAAAAAAATGAATTCAGCTTCCAATGTTATCTTCATTCAACAGGAACTTCAGGTCCTTTGCATGTTCGGAGAGCAATCTTCAAGCATGAGCTAAGGAAAATACTTGATTATAGCAGTAAACAAGGAAGCATATGAGCTTAGGTAACAACAACAGTAAATCAAACAGTAGAATTCAACAGCAGCAGATAAAGCCAACAGCAATGTGTCAACCCAAAAATGAGCAAAGGAAACCAATTTTGGAACAATTTTAAACCAGTAACAAAGTTAAAAAACCCTAGCAATCAAACACCAACCAAAAACTGGCCTAGATGTTGACTACCAACAGCATCCAACTCATTTCAACTTCTAAATATTCAGGAATTGTTTTGAAGATGAAAACCTTAGTGGACTTTTATAGAACAGTATTTTTTGCAAGATCTTCACTATTTGTTTTTTGATTTTTCAGGATCTCTAGACTCTCAGGAATCAGCAGACTAAAATTGTTTGGCTCTCCCATGTTTAGGCTCCGACTATTAAAAACTTGTCCTGCAAGGCAAGAATGCTATGCCTTTATCTGCAATGAATTAGGGTAGGCTTCAGATTTTAGTTTTAGCTTTTAGTCCTTTTTAATTAAAGCTTTTTGCTTAAAAGTCCTTAGTATCCTGACTAGCTGCCCAAGGTACACTATCTAAATCCTGAAATTCAACTTAAAACCCTACCCTAGAAGCTTCTAGGGGCTTCTATTTTCTGTTACTGCAAGATTTCTTATGTGATTTACCCAAATTACCCCCCAATTATCATGTATTTACCCTATAATTTGATCAAACAACTGGGCTTCAAAATAGATCAAATAATTCGAAACAAAATGAATCAGACATGCAATACTCACACCAATAAATTCAATCACAATACTTATCACGATTAAGCTAAGCATTAATTAGAGACAATCTAAAGCCTAAATTGAACAATAAGCGAGACTAATACTACTGGACCTAATTTAAACTCAGGATTACACAGAGAAATCAACTCAACGGAAAAGATTAATACAATTCGAATAAAAACTAATTAAGCTCAGGTATTTAACATGGACATCAACTCAACGGAAAAAGACTAATAGAACTCGACTCCAAACTAATTAAACTCAGGAATTTAACATGGAAACTCGTACCGACAGACTAAAACAAACTCGACAAATACAAATTAAACCTAACTTGAACTAATGTATTAAACCAATAAGATTGATAGAACTTTGAAAAATAATGGAATTCAACTAACACAAATTAAACCTAATTCGAACTCAGATATTAACGAAATAAGACTGATATAACTTCGAATTAAACCTAATTAAACTCATAAAAACAAATTAATAGAAACGAGATGAGGCAGAGGGAAATTAGAAGAAAAATCTAGAAAACTTGGCTTAATCCTTTGAATAAAACCCTGAACTTTGAGTGGAACTCTTCATGCACAGCTTGTGAAAATTTTGAAAACCCCTATATTTGGATTTTGAGCAGTTGTGGAGACGTTCAGGTGAGGTTGAGTGAGATTTGAGATGAGAGGGTTACGAAGGTCATAGAGTGTTGGTTTGGGGCTGGTTGGTGGTAGTACGATTTTGCCGAAATATTTGATTCAATATTTTGTGACGTTCGGCATGGATTCGAGGGAAACTACGTGGGTACTGATGATGAGGAGGTCTAGGAGGACCTATAGTGTTGGTTTGGGTGGTGGCACCGCCGGCCACGGTGGAGGAATCCATGTCGGCGACTAGGGTTTTAAGGATTTGAGCGATTCCAATGGGAGTCGAGGGAAGCTGATGTTGGATTCGTGATAAGGGAGGTGAGGAGCTCACGTGGTGTAAAAATGGGGAGCTTTGGACGATTGCCGCTGGACCCTTAGTCCGAAATCAATTGTGAATAAGGAACTATTAGTGAAGTAAGAACTTTACAATATCCAGAAAACAGAGAAATGAATTTGTATTACCTTGGTTTATGTGTTACAATATACCCTCAATAAAAGAAAAATCTCCCTTTTATGTAGTAAGAGAGCTTCATCCCTAGTATATGTCTAAAAAAAGGTAAAAATCTTCCTTTCTCATTAATTATTGATCCGTAACAGCCATCGAGCGAGATCCGTGCCGTAATATCCGGTTGGTTGCAGATATCACGTCTCTCTATCACTCGCGTACAACCGCTCATTGTGCTTTCCAAAGTATCCAGACTCGTCCCAAGTCCGGGGTGTGTCATTTTATTAGGTCCGATGACGAGCACTTCGTTCACTTTTCACGAGCCCCGATATAAAGAGTTTCTAGCTTCGATTTCAATCTCGTATGTTCATTGTCTCACTTCACTTTGTTCACCCGGAAATCATGATGTATGTTATCCCCGATTTTACCCGTATACATTCTCAATGGTAATAAAAGTTTGCTTTATTTATCAAAGAAAAATAAAGCCTAATAAGGACTAATAAGGCTGAAGGAATTTTGTGATCTTCAGTAATATTTCTGGAACAGTCATATTTTGAACTATTTCTTATTCGATCACAGGGTTATGTCCGGTGTCACTTTATTATTGATTGGTCGTCCTTAACATGTGTTGCTTCCTAATTCATCTAACTTCTGAGACCCATTTTCCCGTATACAGCCAATGACTACAGTTCGGCTTGTAATGCAGTTTAGGTATAGGGTGACTTTAGTTGTGAGGCTTCATTTCCTATTTTAAATTGATAATGATAGTGATTTATATTCAAGCAATGTGGCTTATCTTATATGTGTGAATTATTATTGAAAAAGTTATGTATGCATACATTTATAAATTCTTTTTCTTTTGTATTTCGCAAAACAGAGTTGGATGGAATCTCCTTATTACTAAAGCGTGTCCCGGTAATTAAGTCACAATAAGCTTGCTGATTTATCTTTGTATAAAAGTACTAATATGGTTTATTACCACATGTTTTCTTTTTGTTGAAGCTTTAGCGCAATGTCCAAAATTTTCCTACATCTTATATTTAATGATGTATGTCGTCATAAACTTACCAATCTCAAGACCCTCAAAAGGTTATTTAAGTTGGTTGTCTTCTTCATTTGATTAGTATCGAAGTTGTTTACTCTTTCTTGTGCAGCACAAGGATAACGCGTTATACGATATGTAATCAAAATCCTATTGATTGTCTTGAGCTAAAACGAGGTCTAGAGGAATCGATAAATGATCCATCATTAACAACAAGCGGAATAAATGTTGGGCTAATAAGCATAAGGGAAATCAGAATTTGAAGGTTATGCAATTTGTATTCTAACTTTTTTAAGTTATTAATTTTAAATTAATAATTTATATATTTTTATATAAATTTTATAAGACAAATACAAATCATAGAATAAAATTATTGTATTCAGCAGAACCCGCAACTAATGTGCTAGCTGCCTACCTTTGCCCCTGCTAATATGGCCTCTAGTTCATTACTAGTACTTACCAACTTTAGTGCTTTCCATTAGGCTTTTCTAAGCGGGGCAAACAAATTTTTTTTGAATAAATAGATTTCCTATTTCATTCCATCAATAAACTGTCCAAATACAACCATAGATGCTAACCATCTATACTCTATTCCTAATCAGTCCACTGCATTTCAACTATCAGATTTTACAAATTTGTTGATGTATCACTATTGATAATGTATGTAGCATAACAGACTTAGAGTACTTCTAAAGGTAGTAGTCTAAGTTCAGCAGCGCATCCTTCCATTTGTGAACTGAAAGTCCTTTAAGTGTAGGTGAATGGCTATTTCTTTACAGACATTGTTGCTAAGCGTTTTTCCACCTTGGAATCTCTGTTTATTGCGCTCTCTCCATATTACTATCACCAAAATCCCAAATATACCAGCAGTGATTTCTGCTACACCTGTTCTCTTCTTTGCTAGCTTGCTGACCCATTCACATTCATGTTTCCAGTCAAGAATGAGTCGCTTATATCCCAGCCAGTTTAGTAGACGACCCAAAGTGCTTTAGTCTGCGAGCAATCAAAGTAAAAATGATCAAAAGTCTAACGATCATTCCCACAGAAAGTGCAATCCTGTGGAATCTGAATGTTGAGTTCCTGGAGTCTGTCCACAGTCGCCAACCTCCTATGCAATGCAAGCCACAATATGAATTTGTATCTTGGATGTAACTGAGCCTGCAGCATGATGCTCTTCCACTGAACTTTATGATATTGAGGATGTTGGAACCCGTATAGTTTCTTAATGCTGAAAGATTCACTCCTGTGTAATTGAAGCAGTCGACTTTCCAGATTTCCTTGAAGATCTGCAATGCCTTTTATCAACTCTCTCGACTCGAAAATCTTCCTTATTGCCCAAGCAGCAGTTTTAGGAACTGGCATGTCATCAATACTGTGATTCTTTATATAAAAAAAGTATGTACCCATTTAATCCATAGGCTGTCTTTCTTTTTGGTCAGTGCACATAGGTGCTTTGCAACAGCAGCCTTATTCCATTTAATCAAGTTCAGAACATTCAGCCCCCCTGCACTGTATGGCAAACAGAGAGTTTCCCAAGCAACTAGAGCTTTCCTCTACACAGTAGCTGAGCCTGTCCATAAGTAGGATCTGCATATTGCTTTCGTCATCCTCAGAAGTTTTTTTGGCAATAGGAATATTTGAGACCAATAGGCTTGAACACCAAATAAAATTGACTTGATCAACTGAAGTCGACCTGCATAAGAGAGCAGTCTTGATGTCCAGCAGCTTATTTTCTGTGTGACTTTCTCAACTAATGGCCATAATTGAGCAGTGGTCAATTTTTTAGAATCTAGAGGCATCCCTAGATATTTAAATGGAAGTCTGCCTTCAGGGAATCCCAGTTCCTGTAAGATCTCCTCTTTCTGCCAGTTTAATACACCAGCTATGTACACAACACTCTTTTCAGCATTTGCTTGAAGTCCAGATGCTTTGGAGAAGTTCTGGAAAGCCTGCTTCAGTAGTTTTACAGAGTGAATGTCTGCTTTGCAAAACATAATCAGATCATCCGCAAAGCAAACATGTGCCACACCCAGTTTCTTACATCTAGGATGGAATTTGAACTCTTTCCTCATCATCACTTGCATGAATTCCCTATGTAAAACTCTATAGCCAGGACAAAGAGGTAGGGAGACATAGGAGGCAAACAATTTTTTTCCCCAAGTAAACTGACACCTTCCATTTTTAATTAGTAGTAACTTCTTAACTTTATAGTTTGTTTATTCATTGTATTTGCATCTAAAACAATATTTAATTTTTTTTAAATTTATAGTCTGTTTGGCCAGGTTTATTTTTAGACCAAAAATACTTTTAACAAACAAATTGAAGTGTTTGGCCAAACTTTTAGAAGAAAAATTTGCTTTTGATAAAAAGTAGAAGCACTTCTTTATAAGTAGAAAAATGTAACTTCTCTCCAAAAGCACCTTTCTGAGAAGTACTTTTGAGAAAAATACACTTAGAAACAGTTTTTAAAAGTTTGGTCAAACACTAATTACTGCTTAAAATGCTTTTCAAATTAACTAGCCAAATTTAAATTAATTTTCAGCAAAAGTACTTTTTTGAAAAGCATTTTTTTTAAAAAAAAAACTGCTATTAATCTACTCTCAAAATAAGCAGATCAACCTTTTTTCCCCTGTGTATTCATTTAATTTGGACTAGTTCTCTATTTGGGGGAAATACAACTACAGTTAAGAAAATAGAATAAGGAAATAAAATTATGTGGCCGAGGCAGGGATATCTCGCTATATTTAAGGAGATTTAAGTCTACTATAATAAAATTTTCACTATTCTAACAGTACTGTTCTTGACTTGTCTCCCTCGGAATACTAACAACCCGATCATGTTGTATGTTCGAGCAAACTTTAGACAAGTTATTAACTCTAATCCATAAAAATAAACACATTCCTTCAACCAATGTATAACTCTATTCTTCCTTTTTCATAGCTTTAACACCACTTTCTTAAGTATTCTATAGTCTTTTCACACTCCTTATTATAAAAAAGGACTTCTATTTACATGTGTAAGAGTTCTTCCTTAATTAATTTAGGAGAAAGTGTAATAAGAAGTTACGAAGTCATAGGGAAAATGAATAATGGACAAATTAGTATGTAATTAGAGGTAAAACATGAAAAGGAAATATATAAAAAGTTATAGCCATTTTTTTACGTCATGAACTAATGGGGAGTTATGATCATATTTCAAGATTATGGGATAATTAAGAAGAGATTGTGGTATATTTTACTTTAATTTAAACTTTTAGGAGTAAATTGTGACAGGATATTGTTTCACTTTAACTGGTGTTGGGCTAGGGTCTAGGAATTATTAAGACTTACTTTAATTTGTTAGTTGAGAAAATTAATGAAGCCATCTGCTATATTTACTCCCATGGAAGAAACTCATGAAAAAATAGAACAGACTTTATTTGACCAAGCCATTAATAAAAAATGGAATCTAATCTATTAATAGTTTATACTTCTATTTGGTTTGTCGAACTAATTGGATGCTTTCATCTATGTTATTATTACGAGAGTGAATCACTTGCTGTTGTTTAATGTTCGAATCAATGAGATGTATGAACTAAATATCCATTAATTTTCAGATGAATGCTATATAAAATTTTGAACATTTACATACAGAGTTTTGTTGTTTTATAATCCCTTAAATTTATTTTACTTTTTGCCCTTGACAGTATTAAAACATCACACTCTCCAACTTAAAGTAGTCGAATTTTCAAGACATCAAATCTTGCAAAAGCACATTTTCTTTGTCATTTACAAATAAGATGGCCTGTGAGGTTTTCAACCATGATAAAACTACAGTATGTTCAGATGAACTTAATATTTTTATTTAAATATTATATTATAATAAATTATAAATCCATTAATTTAAAGTTTCGAATTGCTAAATTTTAAATTTCCAACTCTAATTAGGAACATGCCGAAATTAACAAACCACAACCCAATCTTTATTCTCTACCAGAACTACGTAAATTCTGACTTCACAGAGCAGAGAGGGAGCAGAAAGTCAAATACTAGAAATTGAACGACTTTCTTTCTTCTTCCTTTAAACGCTTGTCCCACTCTCACCACACTTCAATCAACTGCCATCCCAAATTTATATTTCTTTGGTACCGATATTAAATGGGAAAATAGATGATGTCCATTAGCAGGTATTGCCTCTACCAAGGTTGCTATATCCAGTAAAAATATTGAGAAAAGATCTACCATGCATAAATGTAAAATGCGTACCAATTCAGAGGCAGATTTAATATTCCTAGAAGAAAATATTATTTGACACACTTAACATATACTACGTTAAATTTATTATTTGTAGCTAAACTTTTAGAAAATTACCGTTCGTAATTATATTTGAATATTATAGCACATTAACCTGTAGCATTAAGACAGAAGATCAATTCTTTTAAACTGAAACCAAAGAATATTTAACTAGTTCTCGTAGCTCGGTTTGTTAGACCACTCGCCTAGTAAGAGGAGGTTAGGTCTTGTGTTCCATTCTCAAAAATATTATTCTATTGCTTTTGTATTTATGTAATCTGCTTAGTTGCATTCGTTGCACGAACGAATTCCGTTGGTCGGACTAAAATGCAACTAGAAGAAACTTAAGGGTGTACTAAAGTGATAACTACTTAGTATATTAAAGATTAAGTCAATTATCAAGGTATATAATAGAATATGAACATTTGTTCTTCCTCTCTCTTCTTCTATACAACCAACCCACTTTCATTGTGCATGTGTGAATTGTGTAGATGTATGCTTGATTAGTATTATTTGATATAAAATATCTAGAAAGATCATGAATTTATGTACCCCAGAATTTTAGGTATAAATCCGGCCCTGCAACCATATTATACATTACAAAAAGATTTCGCCAGCCTGCCTTATTAATTAGATTTATTTGGAAGTAAAATGCTAATACAACGAGATATTTACATGATAAATAAACAATTAAAGTTGAAGAAGAAAAGTTTACTATTTTCATCCTATAATAATTTGTGTCTATTTCACAAGTCAAATTTTTTACAGAATCTTGATTGATGGTGTATAACAGGTGGATAGCTATTAAGTTTCCAATAATACCACTTTATAAGTTATTAGATGCTTTTACTTGGTCCATTCTGTACATATTGAATGTAATCTTGGAAAGTCAGAAGCAGTTGTGCACTTAGTAGCGAAAGTGGAAATACTCTAGACTGAAGTATTGACAAAAGTTATAGAACATGCGGACTAATAAAACTTGCCAAAAATAATAAGTACCTAGCTAGCTAGTTCTTTTCTTTCTGAGGAAAATAATAATCAAACTCTCAAGTCTCATCCTACATTGCTAGTGCACTTTTGATTAGCACGATCATTTAGAAACAAAATTCAAATACAAATAGTTTATTTTTTACAGAGAAATACAATGAATCATTGGAGTAAATCATTTCCAATAAAATTTATAGGACATCACCAAGACTTACAGTAAAGTAGTATCGGCAAAAGTTTTTCTTTACACAGTAAGTATGAATTCAATTCTCATTGACTTTCTTTCCTTGATTCACGTGTAATAAAATAAAAATAAAAACATAAAAACAAACAAACAACTGAGGTCGAGACCTATTATTCACTTTCACCTTTATTTAATCAAAATTTGAGATTTCGGTCAAAATTTATTTTAAAAAGAATTCGAAGTACTAGTAATCAAATAGAAATAGGAATAATTAGTATAAAAATAGCTTAGTAGAATGCAAAGTAAATCAATATATTCCAATAGTATTTTGTATTCTTACAAATGTTCAGTTCTCACCTTTTATAGTTATTTCTAAATAATGCGCTTTTTCCTTTTCAGAATGGAGTCATTATGGACAACCGATGGTATTTAATGTAATGTTATAATTGGTAATAATAACTAATTTAATACAGATTCTATAATATTTTTCGTAATTAATGCCTATTAATTACCAATAATATGTATCTATACCCCCTTTTGCGACTTCCAAATATTAATAGGTTCGAGCACCCATCCTTTCTGATTTTCTTGGATCTCTGCCTGTGCCTCTTCATCTCTTTTTTTGCCAACTGTCATCTATGACCATTCCACGTGTCATGACGTGTTGTTGTATAATGAACTTAATTTTTTCCAATACAGATAATCTCCTCCACTTTTCATTTATTTATCAATAGAATATTTGGGAAGTGGATCTCATTAAAGCGAGAATATTTACTGACATTAATTCTTCTCTGGGACTGACGCTTCATATGCCACTTCCATTTAATATTCGTGACATGTGTCATTTTCCGATTGGTTCTGTAATTGTCAGCGTCTTTTAGGGCTTTTTTACGGCTCTATTAATTATGAAGTGACAACTTCTATTTTTCATTATTACACCTTTTCCTTTGACAATTGCTTCTGAGTATAAATATAACTTTTCGTCTTTGTCTTTCTCATAAAGAGTTTTAGAATATGCAGTCCTTATTTCTTCTTCCTCATACTACTATGTCTTCTCCAAACCCTAACCCTTGAAAATTCCCCATTGTTGATGGCATTCCTCTAGCTCTTGTTAAAAGTAGGAAAGGAGAAAGACTTCGTAATTTAGGGTTTTCAACGTTACGAGGTTCTTCTGTTCCTTCAGGTAGTTGTACTCTACCTTCTAATACTAGAGGTTCTCTTTCTCCGAGGTCTTCGTCTAAAAATAAAGACTCTAATGAACTTCTTTGTGAGCCTTTGGTAGACGAAATTGTCCCTGTTGAATTATCTTTTTATACCGATAGAGAATCAATCATAACTCAAGTTTCTTCTATGTCCTCTTTAGATCGTGCTGATATTTACCCATCTCAAATCACTGAAGGTCTGATCTCTATTGTTCGTAGGGGTTGCCATTGGAGCCGTGATAAGGTCCTTCCTAAGTTGTACTTAACTTTCATGCGCTAACCGCTCTCGTGGATTGAAAAACCTTCTTGAGTAGGAAGTCCCCAATTTTGAAGTATCTTAGGCGAGCTTTCTTATTATAGTATCATTCCATAACTTTCTTTTGCGTTGCCATCCTTATTAGTGCAGCTTCCCTTCTTCTTTCAAGTAAATCTAGGTTTATTTGCATTTCTTCTTCATTAGATTCTTCATTTGCTCGTGTATACCTCATGCTTGGCTCCCCTATCTCGATTGAGATCAAGTCTTCTACTCCATATACAAGTGAGAATGGTATTTCTTGCGTACTTGTTTTTGCTGTTGTGCGATAAGCTCACAAAACACCCGGTAATACCTATGGCCAATTGCGTTTGGATTCTTTCAATCTTTTCTTCAAGTTGTTAATAATGACTTTATTTATTGATTCAACTTGTCCATTACCCACCGAATGTAAGGTGTTGAAGTAATTCTTTTAATCTGTCAACTCTGAAATTCTGTGATTTGTGTGCCTATAAATTGCGGGTTGTTATCACATACAATTTCTTTTGGTAAGCCAAATCAACATATGATATTTCGCCAAACGAAATCTCTGACCTCTTTTTCTCATACCTATTTAAAAGCACCTGCTTCTACCAACTTAGTAAAGTAATCAGTGAGTACTAACAAAAATCTCACCTTGCCTTTTGCTTGTGGTAGTAGAACCATTATGTCCATCCCGCACTTCATAAAAAACCACGATGTATGACCAGATGTAACAACTCTTCAGGTTTATGTATATTGTTACAGTATATTTGGCACTTATCACATTTAGCCACAAAAGTTTCCGCTTCTTCTTCCATTTTGGGCCAAATAATAACATGCTTTGATCATGGTTTTCATAATATCTTCTTCCTGTATGATTTCCACAATGTCCCTCGTGTATTTCTCTCATTACATAATCTGTTTGAGATTGTCCGAGACATTTTGCTAAAGAACCACCGAAAATTTTATGATAAAGATTGCCTCACTTTAAACAGTACCGAGCAGCTTTTTTGCTGCCTTCTTCTTATATTCAGGGACAATTTCATGCTGCAAAAAAATGACAATCTCGTTCCTATAATCCCAAGTTAAATTATTAAAATTTACCTTTTTTTGTCTTGATCAAGTATTGAATGGAATAGATGAATTATAGAAGCATTTTCATTATTTGTCACTTCCGCTATAGATGCGAGATTAGCTAAGGTGTCTGCCTCAACATTTTCTTCTTGTGGTATCTTCATAACTTTCCAGGTTTGGAATTGTCTAACTAGATCACATGTCTTTTCCAAGTACTACCGCATGCGTGCTTCTCTAGGTGTATAAGTCTCCAACATTTGGTTAACTACGAGATGTGAGTCACTTTTGATTACAGCATGTTCTATGCCAAGCTCTCCTTCCAGTTTTAAACCTGCAATCACAGCTTCATACTATGCCTCATTGTTAGCAACAGGGTGACATATTATGGCTTGTCGCATGGTTTCACCAGTATGTGGTACCAAAACAATTCCTAGAACTGCCCATTTTATGTTCAATGAACCATTAGTGAATAAAATCCAAGTTCTTGGATTAGACTCTTGAATATTTGTAGTTATTTTTTGCTTCTGGTTGCATCCTTTGGCTAAAATCGGCCAAAGAATATACTAACACATGTGACTTTATTGCAGTTCTAAGTTAATATGTGAATTCATATTCACTCAATTCTATGGCCCACTTCGCTAACCTATCTGATAACTCATGTTTGTGTAGTTTATTACGCATGGGATATGCAGTTACTATGGATGTAGGGTGGCATCGAAAATAAGGTCCTAGCTGCCATAATTAATGCAAGTGCAAGTTTTTCTAGATGAGGATACCAAGTCTCAGCATCTAATAATGACTTTCTAACATAATAAATTGGAGACTGTTTACCTTGGTCTTCACGAACCAAAATAGCACTTGCTGCTACCTCTAAAATAGCAAGGTAGATAAATGAATTTTTCTCATCTTTTGGTTTTGCAAGCAACGATGGTTTTGACAAGTATAATTTCAAGTTTTGAGCGCTTGCTGACATTCTTCAGATAAAGAACTTAAAGCATTTTTCTGTTGATTTGGAAATAATCTTCCTAAGGCTACAATTTTTTGCGTCAATCTTTGTATTTTTTTTTAATTGTAAGCATATTAGGAATTTTCTCAATATCTTTAATCTACACGGGATTTACTTCAAATCCACGATTAGAAACAAGAAATCTCAAAAACTTATCTGATGAAACTCCAAATGCACATTTCTCGGAATTTAGCTTCATGTTGAATTTATGGAGAATCTGAAATATATCAAATAGATGCTGAATATGATTCCTGGTTGTTGGGATTTTACCAGCATATCATCTATGTAGACTTCCATGGTTTCCCCTAAATGTTCTTGGAACATTTTGGTCACCAACCATTAGTATGTGGCCCCAAAGTTTTTGAGGACAAACATCATTAGTTTGAAACAATTAGTCCCCATGTATGTTATAAATGAAGTTTTTTCACCATCTAGGGAATCCATTTTGTTTTGATTATTCCGTGAATATGCTTCTAAAATATTTACAATTCATGCCCTGTAGTAGCAATAATTAGTTGATCTATATGTGGTAACAGAAAAGAATCTTTAGGACAAGCTTTGTTTAGGACAATGTAATCTACACAAACTCTTCATTTACCATTCTTTTTTGGTATTACTACAGTATTTACTAAATAATTAGGATATTTTACCTCGCGGATAGACCAACCTTTTAAATGTTTTTGTACCCATCTTGAATCACCTGATTCTTGAAATATCTTTGCTTTCTTTTCTTTTGTTTGATAGGTGTATATGATGGATCTTCATTTAAATTGTGAGTCATTACTTTGGAGGTATTCCTGTCATATTAGAGTGGTACCAGGTAAAACAATCCACTTTAATTTTAAAAAATTCAATCAACTTACCTTTTATTTCGTGGCTTAGGTTGGCCCTAACGTAGACTTTCCTTTCAGGCGATTGTGAGAATAGTTCTATAGCCTCCAATTCTTCAATCGTGGTTTTGATGTTTTCCTTTTCTTCCAGTTCTTGGATGGAATCGAGCCTCGAGTCTACATCTGTCCGCCCATGTTCAGTTGAGGCTTGTGTTGAAAAAATCCTCAACTAAATTATGTAATTTCTATTTTTCTTCTTTTTTTGGGTTTGAATCTGCTACGGAGTTGATGGTCCTAGATGACTATTGATCACCACGGATTTGACGTATCCCCTATTGTGAAGGAAATTTAATAATTTGATGTAGAGTAGACGGCACAACATTCATCTCGTGAATCCATGGTCTACCGAGAATCATATTATAGGTCATATCCATTTCTACCTCCTGAAATTTTGAACCTTTGGCAACTCCCTCTGTGAATGTTGTAAGTACTGCCTCCCCTTTTGTTGCGATACTTGAATTGTCATAGACAGATAAAGTATGCACCTTGGGTACTAGCTTATCTTCAGCTTGCATCTCGTTTAATACTCTTAGCAAAATGATATTTACGGAGTTAACTGGATCAATCAAAACTTGTTTCACGTTACTGTCATATACAAATAGAGATATAAACAGTGCATCGATGTGTGGAATTAGCACGCCGTCTGCATATGCATCATCAAATGTAATACTTTCTTTCTCCAAAACATGTCAGACTCACTTTCTATATATGACCATAATCTTTGAAATTTTTGTTGGCTGCTGTTACGCCATTGATTTCTTCTCCCCCGTTGATAACATTAACTGTCCTTTTTGGTGAAGGGGGTTTTGGAGGCTCTTGTCTGTTTTTCATATATGCCTACTTACCTTTTTTACTAAACAATTCGGTAAAATATTCTTACTTTAATAAATGGTAAACTTCACCTACCAGCAATCTACAATCTGCCATTTTGTGGCCGTGATCATTATGAAACTCGCACTAGATATCAGGATTTTGTCTATTTGGATTTGATCTTATTTCTTTTGGCCACCGCACCTTATCACCCATGCTCCTTAATACTGCTACTAATTTTGATGTTTTGCCATTGAAATTGTAACCACTTGCCTTCGAACTTTTGTCATCATCTCGCATCTCTCGTGCATTTCGTTCTTTCCCAAACCTTGACGATGAGCCTTATTCTTTGTCTCTTGATATATGAGTGTACCCTGAGTATCCTATGAAAGTGAGTCTCGCCTGGGGGTCCTATATATGGCTCGTAAGTATTTTTACTGGATCATTTCTCAGTATCAGCACGCCTGGAACTTCTCTTTTCCTTATTTTGAGATTGAGTAATGGTATCTTCTTATATCTGCAGCTTCGTGCTGTATCTGTTGTAAATATTATTCCAAGTTGTAGCTAGAAATTCATGTAGACTTTCTTTAAGCCGTCTCGTTGCTTTTGAACTCTTATCATTTAGATTACTGGTAAAAGCCATAGCCGCCCAGTTATCAGGTACACGTGGCAGCGCCATCCTTTCGTACTGGAACCTGTCTACGAACTCTTTAAGTAGCTTCACATCTCCTTGCTTTATTTTAAAAACATCCTCCAGTCTCTTTTAACTTTTCGAGCTCCCGAGTGTTCTTTGATAAATGAATCTGCAAGCTCGCAAAAAAAGTTATAAAATTTACGGGTAAAAAAATACCATGTTAATGCTCTCTTGGTGAGTGTTTCACCAAATCTTTTGACCAATACTGATTCAATTTCTTGTTTGGTCAAATTGTTTCCTTTTATGCGAGTTGTAAATGCAGTCACGTGATCTCGTGGATCAGTTGTGCCATCGTATTTTGGAATATCGGGCATCATAAATTTCTTCAGAATATGCAGAGGAGCGACACTGGGCTTCCAAGGTTGTTTTGAATATTTATCTATATCTATTCCCATGATTACAAGCGGTACTCCAGGTATTTGCTATATGCAATTGCTTTGTTCCTTGAGCTGTTTCTGCAAGGTTAATACTAAATTTTATAAATCAAAATTGACTATGTTACCTTGTTCTACATCACGAGATTCGCTGGGAGTTCCTCCACTACCTGAATTAACGAGCCCGGAACGAGGGTTTTCAAAAGTATTATTATTTGGAGTTGGTGTTGGTGTAGCAACCGGCAACTGGTTGGCGAAAGCCTCAAGAGCTTGCTGACATGAGCGATTAACTTTTGCAAAGCTTCATTGATTGCCTTATCATGTTCCACTTGAGCATTTGTTTGATTGAGATCTATCAGGAGTTCCTTCTCGAGAATGTCGAGGAGAGTTTCGTGGGAAAGGGATCTGGGTACGATCATCTTGAGGATTCTCCTAGAGTTGACAGTCTCTTTGATCGTTGTTATTGACATTTGACACGGTTGATTTGATAAAATAGGTTAATTTAGGAAAGGGTGGTTATCAGAGTCTCGGCCACATAACCAATTTGTTTAACAAAAAATTAGGATTTCGGTCAAAACTTATTTTAAGAAGAACTAAGGGTTACTGATAATTAAATAGAAATATGAACAATTGATGTAAAAAATAGCTGGGTAGAAAGCAAAGTAAATCAGTATATTCTAATAGTATTTCGTGTCCTTACAAATATTCAGTTATCACCTATTATAGTTATTTCTAAGTAATACATTTTTTTCTTTCATAATGGAGTCATTATGGACAATCAATGGTATTTAATGTAATGTTATAATTGGCAATCATAACCGATTTAATACAGATTCTATTATGTTTTTCGTAATTAATGCCAATTAATTGCCAATAATATGTCCCTATACCCCTTTTGCTATTTAGGTTCATTCTTCTGATGCAGCTTTCTAGTATTAATAGGTTCGAGCACCTATCCTTTCTGGTTTTTTTGGATCACTGACCGTGCCTATTGAAGCTCATACCTCCTCATCTATTTTTTGGTAACTATCATCTTTTGACCAATCCACATGTCATAATGTGTTATTTTATAATGAACTTAATTTTTTTCATTCAACCTTTGCAATCCCTTATGCAAACACAAAATTTAGAAGGAAAAAAAAAGAGGAAGAAGATGGAACTTTGAAAAACGGATGTACTTGACTTATTATGCATCAGTGGCAGTGAAGATGGTCCAACTACAGTCGGGTCTCTACCACATGAAATGTGTAGACTTTGTTGGCATAGGATAGATTTGTCCCTCTATAAAAGTACGATATGTTTCAGTATAGTGGCTTAATCACGGAGCGAATGCCGCGGTCCCTATTAATTATGTTCATGTATTTTATGACCAACGTCATTGTAATAAATAAGTGAAAAAGACAAGTTACACATCTAATTAGTCGACAAAAATAATTCTATTTGCTAGCTAATACAAAAATATATATATTATAAATTAATATTCAAAAAATATTATTTATCAGCTATTATTTTTATAAGCCGTTATACTATATAGTTTTCCTATATAAAAAAAGAGACACGACCAGTAGGGTGGTCATAAAATCGAAAAATCCAACCAAACGGAAAACCAAACTAAATTAACCAAAAAAAATAATATTTTTTGGATTGGTTTTATTTTGAATTTTAAAAACCGATCAAATTTGGTTTGATTTTAGTTTTGATGAAAAATCCGAACCAAACCGACTATAAGAGTAGCTATTTTAAATTTATTATTACACCTATATATATGTATATTTCTATATAAAGTTTTAAATTTTTTATGGTAAATGTTAATAGTTTGCACATTTAGTATAGTTCTTTACCTTTACATTCTAGTTTGATTGGTAGTTTTCTTTAGTTAAGTGTAAGAATTTATTTCGTGTTAAAAATAATATATTGTTTGTTGAGTCCTGAAATTATTCATCAATATTTGATTCAATTATCATCAATATATCTTGGTAAATAATAGATTTCTCAAGGGTAATTGATTTGATAGTGTTACGTTGAAAATAAGGTCGTCGAAATGTGTATTTGGTAGAGTATGTCTTATATTTTAAAAAAAAATCGATAAATAATCGAAAAAACCGAAAAACCGACTAAATCCGTCATAAACTAAATCGAGAAAAAATCGATTTAATTGATTTGGTTTGGTTCTTATTTAAAAATCGTCTTACTTGGTTTGATTTCTTTTTAGGGAAAAATCGGTCCAAACCGAACCGTGAACACTCTTAACGGCCAGTAATCTAGATAAAAATAGTACTATCATTGTGGGGCATAAGAACGGGTCTAAAGCCAAAATCTACGTAAAAATAGCACTGGCTAACTAATTTTCAGATTGATCATTCAAATAAAAAAAAATTAGTGTTTGCAAAGTTATTAATAAATAGACACTATTTTGCTGCAACACAAAAATCCAGCTTAATATACTACAGATCAATGCACCTCTATATGAATATCCATCATATTATGCTGGAACTCCAACACGCGGAAAGTTCTAGCCTAATATACTGGAGATTGGAGTACCTGTATATAAACTTCCAACATATTATGTTGGACCGGTCATTATACTGGAACTCCAGTATATTATACTGGAGTATTTTTCAAATATTAAATAGTGTTTTCGTTCAAAATTATCTTTACGTGAAAAGTAATAAAATTTCGATTACTTTTAAAACCATAACCATAACTATCATTTATATCTACGATAGTAATGATATAAATTAAGAAAATTATAAAATTAACCCAAATAACCGATTACCTAATATCGTAGATATATATAATATGTATAGCTTTGTATAATCACTATATAATCTATATATATCGGCTAAAAAAAATAAATATTAAACTTAACAGACTATTTGTAACAATCCAAATTTATTTTACTCCTTGTTAACAGCTTAAAAAAATACAACTTGGATATTCCAAAATTATTCATGTTATTTTTTAACTGAATATAGTAGAGATTTTCTTTGACTTATTACTCCTTTTCTTTAATATTTTAGCCCTTTTATTGAAAGAGAAAAGTGGACCCAAAAATTTCCATTTGGATCAAATTCCGTATTTGGCGACTTTTGTGATAATTAAGCGACAGTCACAGAGCCAGAGCTCAGAGGTATCTTTTGTATTTTTGTTCAAACACAAATCAAACTTGCTCACGCGTGCGCTGACGAGTATCGTCCTAGCACTCCAGCGCGGGATTTTTGGAGCGTCCATATTCATAATGTCGCGCAAACCACGAACATTTTTTGGCAACACTTTCTGCTTTTGGTTAAATGGCACTTTCGACGGTGGCGTCTGGCCTGACGCGCCACTCGCAGGTAATGGAGGATGACACTTGACAGCGGCAAAAGGTAGGCCTTCTGATAGGGGAAGCTAATATACGAATCGGAGTTAATGGGCACCCTGATTTCCCCCCAGGTCAAATAAAGTAAAGACATGATTTCATAGTATCGAATCGAAGCTAGGCACTTCTCGTATTAAGGTCCGAAAGGAGTTCTCACCATCAAGCCTTATAAGGCAACACCTCCCTGAATCCAGAACGAGTTTCGAGACATAGGAAAGTACGAAACCAATTGTAAGTGACTAACAGAGGGCCGTAATATTCGCACCCTACGAGATATCACAGTGCAGAGCTCGCCCGTCGTCGGCAATTGATCAATAATTAATGAGAAATGAGGATTTTTACCTTTCTTAGAATTGTACTAAGGGTGAAACTCTCCTACTATATAAAGAGGAAGTTTTTCCTTTGATATGATACATTGTAACACGCATACCAATGTAACAAAAATTATTTCTCAGCTTTCTAGCTATTAAAAAGTCTTTACTTTACTTTTGTTCTTGGTTCTTGATTGACTTTGAACCCAAGACCCAACGGAAGAAACTATTGCCCAATCCAAATTTAAACTAGGCCATAACATTACGATTGGTTTGACTATCATTGCGTCTTTAACTCATTTATCTAACGTCTTTGATTATTTGTGTTGAGTCAATCAACATATATTTAAATCGCGTACAAATTTCCATTTTAAGGGTAAATAGTTTGACGTCCACCATGGAGCTTAGGATAATAGTAGTGGTTTGATATAAATTTCACGCACTCCCTTTATGCTTGTTCTTTAAGATTTCAATTTCAGGTTATTAAAATATCAAATTCTCAATTGCTCATTTGAACATTGAGGCCGAGTGTAGCCATCACGGCGAATATAACAACCTGGTGCCTATCAATAAAGTGGCCCCTATTGGTGCCAATGGAGCTTCAGTTGTCGATCCAATCAATGCCAATTCATAGGTTGCTATTGATGGCCACCTTCCAACTGACCCGAAAACAGCGTTCGTGGAGGCCCTCGACCAACAATTTGATAAAAAACCGAAGACGTAGGTGACGATATTAAGCCTACGGCAAATCTTCGAAATGCTACATGCTCAACATGCAGCGATAGAACAACTACAGAACCAAGGTCATCCTCCCAACAGGGTCGAGCCTGTACGGCCACGAGAAAACACCTGAAGAAATGAGCAGACCACCGAGAGGTCAGATGAAGCTAAGCCCATTGCCAACCCCGAGATTATGAAAATTCTAGAAGCATTGACAAAACGGATGGATTGGCTGAGAAGAAAATTGAGGCCAACGACAAAAAGGTGGAGACATATAATTCCAGGGTCGATCAAATCTCGAGACCACC
This sequence comes from Nicotiana benthamiana, assembly GCA_034376525.1. Lineage (NCBI taxonomy): Eukaryota > Viridiplantae > Streptophyta > Magnoliopsida > Solanales > Solanaceae > Nicotiana > Nicotiana benthamiana. Next base: position 49,457,946 of record CM067325.1, on the reverse strand, counting down.
CTGATACTAAAAGAACCAGATTCTAAGAAGTTTATCCAAAATCCTTCCCTCCGAGCACTGCACCAAAGCCGATCTCGAAGAGGTTTTGTGTTCCCAATATTCCATATTACAAAGGAACCACAGATCTAAATGAGTACATGCGCCATCAAGGGAAATGACTTGCAAGATGGCGAAATTGAGTTGGCATTGCTAAAGAAGTTCGGGGAAACTCTATCAAAAGGAGCAATGATATGGTACTACAAATTATCCCAAAATTCTATCCATTTATTTGCTATGCTTGCAGATGCCTTTGTGAAGGCTCATGCTGGGTCCATCAAGGTCGAGACCGGGAAATCAGACCTTTTCAAGGTTAAGCAAAGAGACAACAAGATGCTCAGGGAGTTTGTGTCAAGGTTTCAAGTGGGACGAAAGGATTTGCCTTCGATTGTGGATGATTGGTCCATTCGGGCACTACTCAAGAACTTAACCCACGAAGTTCTTTAGCTTCGCAGCAGCTATAACAAAATTTAGTAGAATACCCGACGGTAACTTGGGTTGACGTCCACAACAGGAACCAATCAAAAATCAGAGTCGAGGATGACAACTCAGAACCCTTTCTAGGTCTGTTCATCCTGTTAGGATCGACAACAAATCTAAAAGAGTCATTAATCATGAACCAAGATCGATTAGAGACCAATATCAATCATATAACAGAAATCAAAAGGGAAATGCGTACGAGCATCACCCTATGAGGAACGAAAAGAGAAGCGATCGAGGGACTAATAGCCGAGGTCCGATTAGAAAACATGGTTTCATTCGGCCACTCAGGGCCAGGGAAGCACCAAGATTGTCGGAATATAACTTCAAAATCAATGCTGCTAGTATCGTATCAACCATCGGGTGCATCAAGGATACCAAGTGGTCTCAATCATTGCAGTCATACCCTACCTAGAGAGATCCTAACTTGATGTATAAATATCATGGAACACATGACCATAGGATCGAGGATTTCTGGCAATTGAGAAGAAGTGGCGCGGTTGTTTATTAACAGGTAACTATGAGAATTTCTAAGTGATCAAGCCAAAAATCACTTCAAAAATAAGGACGCAAAAAATAGACTGAGCAAGAGGAACCTCAACACATCATCAACATGATCATTGGAGGGGCAGATATCCCTTAAGGGCTGGTGATAAAACACACTAAAGTATCTATCATGAGGGAAAAACATATCCGAGATTATATCCCCGAGGGAACCATTTCATTTAGTGACGAGGATGTCGAGGGCATCATAAAAACTCATAATGATACACTGGCAATATTCGTACTTATCAATAAATCTTGATTTAAATGTGTGCTGATTGATCCAGGCAACTCGGCAAACATCATCATATTGAGGGTCATAGAGCAATTGGAATTATAAAACCTAATAGTGCCAGCAGTTCGGGTGTTGAACAAATTTAACGTGGTATGCGAAACCACTAAATGGGATATAACCCTACCAGTGAGCACCACCGGGACCATCCAGAAAATAAAGTTCTATCTGATCGAAGGGTAGGTGTACATAGGTCGGGTTAGTTAGGATTTTACAATTACCAAACCAAATCAATTATTTTGGGTTATTAAATCTAAAGACCAAACCGTACCAATAAAACTCGGGTTTCTCAATCTCAGTTTTGCTCGATTTTTCTCGAATTTTTGGATTATTCGGGTTTTTGCGGTAAGTCTTCGTAGAACAAAATGTGCTCAAAATATTTCTTGAATCTTACAAATATACAATTATATAGTATTTTCCAAGAAAATAATATAAATTATGAGATGTCTCATGGCATTATCCTAAAATATTCAATAATAAAGACAATAAAATTATGTACTATAAATATTGCTAGTTAAAAAGCTCTAATAAAAATAAACATAATTTAAAAGTATTAAGTCGTACTAAAAATAAATAGATTAATAATAGAGTATTAACTACATGACTAAACGCTTAAGAAAAATAAAAATAGGTTTGAATTTTTATCTAAATTATTGCAAAACAAAAAATAGATATTCAATACACTCCCGTTCGTTGTATTAATTGAATGTCTTTTGTTAGCATATTTAATTTACTAATATTAAGGGGGATTTGCATCTTAACTTCTTTTTGGTCACATTTTAACTTATACCAGCTTTGCCAAAAAAAAAAATTACAATCTGAAGTAGCAAAGGCAATCACACAAACTTCAACATTCTAGTAGACGAGCCTGAAGTTGTTTGTAATTGCTAAACTTAAGCATTCTACTAGCTAAAGTTTTGTTCTCTATTTGTTGAACTTCATCATGTTTTAGCTGAAGTTTTGCCCTAGATTAAATAATTTTGTCATAAAGCTTTTTCAAAAACTTCAGCAGAAGATGCTGAAGTTATTTAGTTTATTTGTAAAAATTTCAGCACTAAATAAGCTAAAAGTTTTTCCTAGATTCATTAGTTTTATATTAAATCTTTTTCAAAAAACTTCAGCAGAAGATGTTAAAATTATTTACTTCATTTGTAAAAACTTAACACTAAATAAGCTGAAGTTTTTGTCCTACAGTCATACTAGCTGAAGTTTTGTTCTCTATTTGTCAAACTTCAGCATGTTTTAGCTAAAGTTATTTGCGTAAACTTAGTGTTGGCTGAAGTTTTTATTTGTAATTGCTGTACTTAAGCATTCTACCAGCTGAAATTTTGTTCTATATTTTCTAAGTTTCGTCTGTTTTAGCCGAAGTTTTCCCTATATCTAGACATAAGTCCCAACTCCCAACTATAATCTAATGTAAAGATGTGCAATATTTCTTCTTCCTCCTATCTCCCTAACAATCTGAACACCTATTGAATACAAAACTATGAATTTAGGGATAGAAATTTAAATGTTGCAGTAGCTTTAACAATGTTAGCTTCTTGTTTTCTCGACGGTGAACTTCTTTGGACTATCAATTTTGTTACTATGAGCAAATTATCAGTAAAATATACCACAAATTACAAAAAAAAGAAGAGTAGAATAGAGTCAAAAAGAAAGGAGGAAGAAAGGAGCGCACAAGCAGCTGGAAGAAGGAGGTGCCTGAAGTTGTAAAAATTAGGGTATAGGTTAAATATTTTTTAAAATATGGGTATAGGTTAAATGTGAGCGACCAAATAGAGTGCCCAGTGTAATTTTTAAAATGTTAATGGCTATAAAACTCTTTGGAACATTCAAAAGTTCTAAGTCCGACCTTGAAATAATACCTTAAAAGATAAATTATGAATGTTTTAAGTATTTATAAATTACATCATAATAAGTATATTTCTATATTGGATTCATCTAAAAATTTCTATATATGTAATGTCGGGTTGGTTTGGTTTCGATTTGACTTTCTTTAGTTAAAATCAAACCAAACTAATTATGGACGAGTTCTTTTTCCTAAAACCAAACCATAGTCGGATTTTTCTCGGTTTAACTCAGATTATCGGATTGGTACGGTTTGTCAATTTCCTTTGTACACCCCTATCGAAGGGGATAAGCGATATGTCGCTCTGTTCGGAAGATCATGGGTTCACAACAGGAGGGTGGTACCTTCGACCTTACACCAGCCGTTGAAGTTCCCTGCACCAGGAGGAACCAAGACAGTATATGGAGAACATCCGACTGCAAAAGAGATGTTCATAGTCGATGAAGTACTCCGGTGCCCACCGTCTCGACAATAAGGAGTACAAAGTTGACCAGAAAGGACAAAGGTAAATAAAAACCATAGACACTGGTCCTGAACTGACCGAAGGATTAGAATATCGGTGAGGACGAGGATTACAAATTTTTGAGATCATTCATAGAACCTAATAACACTAACGCCAACAAATCGATGGTCGAAGAGTTGGAGAAAATCACATTGATCGAACACTTGTTAGATCAAAAGGTATAATTGGGCACGGGGTTAACCCCCGAGCTCTGGAAAAAACTCATTAATTTTCTTAAAGCTGATGTAGGTTGTTTCGCTTGGTCCGATCTTGACATGATAGGGATCTAACTGGAGGTAACCACCCATAAGATGAGTTTGGACCCAAAGTGCCACCCGGTTAAAGAGAGAGGAGACCTCGGTCCGAGGTCAAGGATGCATTCATCAAAGATGAGGTATCTAAACTCCTTAAAATAGGGTCCATTGGGGAAGTTAAGTACCCTAACTGGTTAACTAACGTAGTGGTAGTGCCTAAAAAAGAAAATAAGCTAAGAATGTGTATAGATTACAAAGACTTGAATAAGGCATGCCATAATCATTCTTTTCTTTTGCCTAACCTCGATCAAATATTCGATTCAACAATCGGACAAGAGATACTCAGCTTTCTCGATGCCTATTCTGAGTACAACTAAATTCGGATGTATCCAAAGATCAAGAAAAGACTTCTTTTATTGCAAAATTCGGCACCTATTTTTCTAATATAATGCCATTCGGATTAAAGAACGCTGACGCCACCTATCAACTCCTAGTAAATCAGATGTTCGAAGAACATATAGGAAAATCAATGGAAGTTTATATTGAGGACATGTTTGTCAAGTCCCTGTCATCAGAAGACCATTTAAAATATTTACAGGAAACTTTGGCATATTCAAGAAATACAATATGAAGCTGAACCCAGAGAAGTGCACATTCAGGGTCAGATCAGGAAAATACCTCAGGTTCATAGTATCTTATCGGGGAATTGAGATCAATCCCGACAAAATCAAATCCATAGAAGATATCACCATGGTGGATAATGTCAAGGTTGTTCAGAGGCTGACCGGGTGTATAGCCACATTGGGCCGATTCATATCGAGATCCTCGGACAAAAGCCATCATTTCTTCTCACTACTAAACAAGAAGAATAATATTTCCTGGACCCTAGATTCCAACAAGCTTTGAAAGAACTTAAACGGTACCTATCAAGTCTGCCAATACTGCACACTCCAAAGGCAGACAAATAGATGTACCTTTACTTGGCAGTTTTCGAGGTATTGGTAAGTGGAGTCTATGTTCAGGAAGAAGAAGAACACAGTTTCCTATTTACTATGTCAGTAAAACTCTAGGCGAGGCCGAAACAAGGTATCCTCACTTGGAAAAATTGGCACTCGCTTTGCTAAGTGCCTCTAGAAAGTTAAAAACGTACTTTTAATGCCACCCCATATATGTCATAACCTCTTACCCACTGAGGGTTGTCATGCAAAAACTCAAAATCTTGGGATGGTTGGCCAAATGGGCCATCTAAATCAGTGGGTGCGATATCGAGTATCGACCCCGAACAACCATTAAATCTTAGATTTTGGCAGACTTTGTGTCGTGACTTTACACCGGCCTTAATACCCAAAGTATTAAGGGAATCATTGTTAACCTCAGGGACTACCTCGCGAATTTGGACATTTTTGACAGATGGTGCCTCGAACGCAAAGGGTTCCAGGATCGACATTATGTTAAAGATACCGACATGGAATGTTGTTAGATAGTTATTAGAACTGTGAAATTGACTAACAATGATGCTAAGTATGATTCAATAATTGCAGGTCTCGACCTAGCTAAAATCCTTGGAGCCGAGGTGATCGAAACTAAGTGTGGCTCCCTCATCGTTGTAAATCTAGTTGATAGGATGTTCGAAGCGAAAGAGGGATAAATGTGAAGATAGTTAGCCAAGTTACATGTAACACTGCATCAAACTAGAGAATGGACCCTGTAGCACGTGATTTGAGATTAGAGTAGTGACACTGATGCTCTGGATAACTTAGGTTCATCAGTTGATGTCGATATAGTCAGTTCGGGAACGGTAGTACAACTCATGAAGTCAGTAATAGAAGAAGGCCAAGCTGAAGTAAATTCGACGAGTTTAACTTGGGATTGGAGGAACAAATATATAGACTACTAGGAAACTGGAAAATTACCTTTGGATCCCAAAGAATTAAGGGTCGTGCATACAAAGGCTACCGAGCTTAGCTTGGTAGAAGGGATATTGTTCCAAAAAAAATTGACATCTCGTTAGCTATGTATTTTGGGGCCAGGAGATACCGAGTATGCCTTGAAAGAAGTTCACAAAGGCGTTTGCGGGAAACATTTGGGGGACAATTTGCCGATTCAAATATTAATCAAGGTCGGCTATTGCTGGACCAAAATGGAGAAAGATGTGAAGGATTTCATACGAAAGTGCGACGACTACTAGAGACACGCCCCGATGATCCATCAACTGGCAGAGCTACTCCACTCGGCCTTGTCCCTGTGGCCATTTATGAAATCTGGAATGGACATCATCGGTCCCCTTGCCAGGGCACCAGTAAGGCTCAATTTTTATATTCATGAACGATTATTTTTCTAAATGGGCTGAAGCTCGAGAATTTGAGAAAGATCGGGAAAAAGAAGTCTTTGACTTTATCTAGGACCTCATAATATCTCGATTCGTCATACTTCCCGAAATCGTTTGCAATAATAGGAAATAATTCGTTGGCAATAAGGTGAATAAGTTCTTCGAAGATCACATGATTAAGAAAATACTATCAATACCGTACCATCCTAGTGGAAACAGACAAGCAAAATCTACAAACAAGACCATACTTCAAAACGTGTAAAAGAAGTTGACCGATGGAAAAGGGAAATGGAAGGAAATCTTGATCGAAGTCCTGCTAGCATACTGTATGACCTCGAAGTCTAGTAGTGGATCACCTCGTTTTCATTGGTCTACGGTGTAGGAGCCTTGATATCAATTGAAGAGGGAGAGCAGAGCCTCAGGTTACAATATGCGACAGAAGAGTCGAACATCAAGGTCATGATTTTGAGCCTGGAACTATCGGAAGAAAGGCGGGAGCCGCCCTGGTCTAGTTGTCCGCACAGAAACAACATATAAAAAGATATTGCAATCGAAGAGCCAACCTCCAACAATTCCAAATCGGGGTCTTGGTGTTGAGAAAAGTAGCATTACACACCCGGAACACAAACTAGGGGAAGTTAGGACCGAATTAGGAAGGACCATATCGAGTCCTCAAAATTACTAGAAAAGACTCATACAAACTCGAAGCAGGAAACAGTGTGCAACTACCGAACAATTGAAACATGAAGCACTTAGAGCAGTACTACTACTAAGGTATAGACCTAATTACTCTTTAATCATGTTTTGAATCAGCCTAACATTTGCAGTTAAATGACCAAGGATGGATATGGATGTTGGGACTGAAATCAACAATTGTACTCTTTTTCCCTTGAACTGTTTTTGTCCCAAAATGGTTTTTTGGAAAGGTTTTTAATGAGGAAACAGTAAAATATGCTAATTTAGATTCGAAGGCCAGTTTCAAACCAGAGTGAATAGGTGTTCTCTTTGCATCAACAGTATCCGAGCGCTCTCAAGCTTGACCTCGAATACTGGGGTCCATTACTCTCGGATTAAGTTTTTTAGTAAGGGAAAATTTAGCAAGAAATTTTTTTTTAATAAGCTAAGGATCAATGGATAAAAGCTTTTACGCACTTTCGATCGTGTATTTTACAAACTGAAATGAAAGAGATTTTCGCCTTGGAATTAGGAATTTCTTGTTCCTTCATTTTTGGATCATAAAAGCCCAGGGGCTACCCCTACCTAGAATCTATCAAGCCCATGCGCGACCCCTACTCAGTGACTACCAGTCAAAGAAAGTTCTGACAACCGGATACCGAATCTCGATGGCACCAAACCTATTAGGCGGCTCCTAAATACAAAAGGTTATGGCTACCCTAAAAATAAATCGAAGACGTTCGAAGCCGTTTAATCAGAAATTAAGGCCTTTATCGAAAATTAGAAACCTATAAAAAGTTTAACCTCGGCAAAAGTATCGTCTAAAATCACTTAAGCATCTTGAAAGCTTCTGGTCACACTGAGTTCTCAAAAGTTTGAATGAACAAAGTTGTATCGAAGTTGGGGTCCATTCGTACCCCCAAAAAACGAACGACCTATCACTACATTTGGTTCTATGCTAAGGCATCAAAAACATTATATGAAGATAAATGATGAAAAGATGCTGGAAATGTAAAGACATGATATTGCCAGAAAGTGAAAATTTCATATATAAATTCCTAAATATATTTACAATGGCTCGACATAATGGCCTCAAAACAAAAGGAAAAACATGTACACAAGAAAAACAAAAGCTAAAAAGATGCTAAGGCATCAACACTTGGTCTTTACCACCAGAATCCTCAGATCCTTTAGAGTCCTCGGCATCCTGGGGGTTGTAGAGCTCCTTTGCCTTAGCCTCAAATCTCTTCACTTCCTTGATCTCGATCAATAAGTCGAAGCCTCGGGTGTGGATTTCTTTGAGGGTCTCCCTTTAGGATATCCACTTCATGTATTCAGCCTTTATATTTAGACAGATCTCGGCTGCCTCCACATCACCTGTGTATTAGGCCACCATTTCTACAACATCAATAGAGGTTATGTCCAACTAGGACTTCAGTGCATCCTATTCACTGCTAAGGGAATCATGCCATGCGATAGCTGAGCTTTGTTATGCTCGGAGATCGTCATTCAGCTGAGACCATTTATCACCTTTTTCTTTCGCTACCCAGAATTGGTTCTCCATCGATTCCATCTCTGCCTATTAAAACTCCTTCTCCGGAGGAAAGTCGATCCATCTTTGCCTTTCTACACTTCGGTCTGGGCCTTGACCTCGTTCATCTCGACCTGCAGGTGGTCGACCAAATCCATTATCTATTGGACTTGCGAAGTTGTGTTGTTTGTCATTACAACTAGTGGCTCATTCTTATCTTTAGAGGCCTTTACTTTTTCAAATAGGTCGATGTTTTCCAATTTAAGGGTAGAGGCTTCCTACCGAGTTTTTCCCAGCTCGGCCTGGAGAATTGGGAGGTCTATAAGGGACTCGTCCTGTTGCTTACTCAAAAGCATGTACGTGTCCATCTTCTAGACTTTCTCTTTTAGTTAACGCTCGAGTTTACAGGTTTCCAAGCGGTACCGGAGGAAGATCTCGTGGTGAAGCACTGAAGCTTATAAATCAATAAAATTAAGTAAGAGGCATCAAAGAATAATTTAAATGATTCATAAGGGGAGTTGGAAGGTGTTAAAGCCTTAACTGGTTCAGTGCCTGCTGTTCCTCATTAATGAGACTCGATATGCCCACCTCTTTCATCTTCGTCTGGTCCTCCTTGATCACCAGGCATCGAAGTGGATAAGTCTCGAGCATCATCCAAGACTATAATAAGAACTATCCTCTTGCACTCGGGGTCCACACTTAGCGCAAGGAATTTTTAACGAATCTTTGGCTCGTGCTCGGCCCGTCAACTCCTGAAGGCATGTCCTTCTTCAACATATACATATGGCCCAGTCCGTCTAATGTAGACATGTATACACCATAGATGAAGGAGTGAAGAGGATCCTCCGTACCTTGAGTTCCCTCACTTGATTTTGCCTTGACTGTTTGGGCCTCTTCGAGCATGGAATCGATATAGAAGGGAGTCTTTATGATGTCTATCACACTGGTTTCCTCCTTCAGAATAGAAACAACTTCTCGGGAGGTCACACCTCCATCTCCACTTTCGCCTCTCGAATTGGAAAGCGATCGTCTGTGTGTCCCTTTTCTCGGTCACTGTCTGCTCCCCCGCAGGGTTCGATCCATAAGCAACAAAAATTTAATCTTCTTCAGGGTCATCCCCGAGATGGTAATACAATTTAGAGTCTTGTGTTCGAGACTCAGTATTCTTCTTGGGCTTGTGATCTTGGGTGGCCACCCTATTTTTATCTTTACTTTTCTCCCCTCTAAACATGAGGATTTTCTTTTCCTCTTCATCTCCTCCATGGCATCCCTTGGCTGTCACATAATGGAGGGATCAATGGACAAGGACGTATCCTTGTCCCCTTCCAGTGGCCTAAATTCGATGGTCTTAGGCCAACCTATAAAGGAAAAGAAAAAAGCCAGCATTATGTAAACTTGGGGCATAGTAAAAACTATTCAGGGGAGAGCATTACCATGAGAACGAACCTCATATATGCCCCTCAAAAGTTTTCTCCATGCGTGCTCATAGTAAGACATCTGCTTGTAGATTCCTTCAATCCACTCCATGAACGGTGGCACCAGATTGGGAACCCGGGCACTAGCTGCATGACAATCAACACCAGTGATGAGAAAATAAATAAAGAAAAATTAAAATTTAAAGAAATACTACACCAATTAACATTCTCGGGGAATGGCAAGAACTTGGGAGGGATGAGATCTTACATTTTTATCTGAGACAAACACCCTTGCTAACCTCGATCTCGATGCTCGCCGATGCTAAAAAAGGAAGCCTTGTTGGCTTGGCGAGCAAGCTTGATTTGTCTCCCTTGGAAAATTTGGGGACTATATAGACAGAGTAGATGGTCGAGGGTGAACCGATAAGATTTTGTGTTAATCACAAAATCACGTAGGAGGATCACGTTCCTCCTAAGAGACGGGTAGATTTTCCCGAGACACACCTCGTACCTTTTACAAAAGGTTAGGACTATTGGGTCTACCAGGACCAGCGAAGAGGGGTAAGTGTAAGCAGTTAAATACCCCTCCACATGGGTAGTAATATTGTCTGTTGACTCGGGAACAACTATGTCCCCACCTTCCAATTTACAGTTCTCTTGGACTATGGAAAGGGTATTTTCAGCAATGGAGCATATGTATCTCCATGCTTCTTCACCCTGGTCTCGTTTGGTGGAGGCCTTCTTGGCATTGAACACATCCCTGATTAAACAACCCCCATGTATAAAAATTTCATGGGAGGCTCTGCAGCTACTGATAAGTGGGGATTTTGACTACTTATTAGCACCTTTTGTTTTCTTTTGTTTTCGTCCAAAAGTATTGATTTATGTTCCCAAAACTAATAAAAATATGAAAATTCCAGAAATGTTGGATGTTCGGTCTCCCAAGACGAAATCCAACTCAAAAAGGAATGTTCCGAATCACAAGGAAATAAAGGGCACAAAAGCAAATAAGTGCAGCCGGTAGAAGGATTTCGGTGGGCACAGAAGAAAGTGCGGCCGCATCCATCTGCAATAGCAAACAAAGCAAAAGAACCCAATAGGATTTTGGCCAATGTGCAGACTTAGTTTTTATGATCGACTTGTGAGAACAATTGGGCACGCTTATTCTCAGAAATGCTGATAATATTTAGGCAAGGAAGTAATGAGCTAAAAGAGTTTCCGATTATAATAGCGTACCCAATTGCTGTAATATTGATTAGATGCAGATGCTTTCCTCCATCCTACGCAAGAAATTGTGTTCGAGAAAATGGAAAGTAAACTCGTTTGTGCACAACGAGGGATAAATATTTGTTAGAAAAAAATAGAAAAGAGTAAATTATGCCAATATGACCAAATGAATTTAAAAGATTAATGAGATGTTGATTCAGATAGTGATTTTTTTGAAATATTAATGATAGACCCTCATTTTGATATAAACTTGTAAAATATCTAACAGTTATGATTGAGGGGTACGGGTTAAATCTTGTTTGTAGTGGATATCTTAGGTAGCACTAAATTTTCCTTTGTCACAGCTTTACAAAGTCGTCTTTTCTAGATTAGAGATGGTCATGGATGGTGGTTTAGGGGTAGGGAAAGGGAACATGAGAAAATTTTAATTGTGGAAGAATAAATAGAGAGTAGGGGTAAAACGAGTTAGGAGCGCTGAGGTAGCATGCCACGTGGAACCACCTCATCAAACATCAGTGTCATGTAGGATTGGATGACCACTTTCGACTACTTTAATGGATAAACGGTATATTTAAACCAATAGTATAACGATAGGGGTATATTTGGACTGAAGGTTTAAGGAGGGGTATATTTGAACCTTTTCTCATTGTATATGGATATATTTGGCCCTTCTCCGTTATGAGTAGCTAGATTTTTTTCTAGGGTTGTGACCCAACCTTTGCATGCAAAACCTTATGGATACTTAATTTAATTATTTTTGATGATTGGGTGTTGATTATTTAGCTTAGTTCATGCTTCAATTTTAGAACTAATGGTTCTAAATATTGATTCATGCCTTTTTGACTTAGTCTCTACTTGAGAAAGAAAGACCTAGTCTAGAATAACTTGACTAACAAGAAAATAGGATAATTGAGAGTTTGATTAGCCCAATTAAAGGGTCCTAACTAGAGATAGTAAGAACCCTATTTGAGATCATATCAACTATTTTATTTGATACCCATTTGGACTTGGAAAGCTAAATTTGGCAAAATCACTGTTTGGTCGAGAGCTATTGAGTGGGTAATGTAGAGTTGATAGCTCTAATACTCCTCAATAAGCAAAACAAGTATTAACATCTTTAACCTATTAGGTGAACACCTAGGTTATGGTTACATCCCTATGTTTTTTAACTATTTGTAAAAGCATAAAAAACAATCGTTCATTTCTAGTTTCTTTTACTTAGCTTATAATTGTTTCAGTAATAGTACAAGCAGAATTCAAAATTCTTGTGGAAGTGCAATTAATCCATTCGCTTTCTTTAAGTGTATACTCCCAACACCTCTTGTAACTCCCCGTGAATTTGACTCCGACTCGTAGTTGGGTAAATTATATTGCATATGACCATATCATATCTCTAATGAGATGTATTGTGGATGTCATCCATTTTTGGCACTGTTGCCAGAAAGTTCAAATAGTGTTTTTTTATATATTTGGGTTTGGTTTTCGAATATCTTCTTTTCCTTCACTGTTACTAATTCATGTGAGAAATTTTAGGTACAATCATAGCGGGGAAATTTGCCTTCGGGGGATGTGGACGACAAGGATGAGCAAGTCGAAGAGGTAATCTTGAACCGTAAGCCAATAAAAGAGGTTGGGTGCCTCATGACAATGTACCCGCTCGACCCTACCTCCACCACGAGCAGCTTCACACCGGATATTGCCCAACAAAGGTTATGCTAGCGCAATAGTCCCTCCCCGCATTAGGGTGAGTAGCTTCCAAATAACAAATGTGATGCTCACTTTGCTTGAGCAACATGGATTCTTCACTGGTACTCCAACACAAAATGCTTACAAACATTTGAAGGGTTTGTTGGGGGAGCAAGGAAACAAATGTCTCTGAGGATATATTGAGGTTACCGATTTTTCCTTCTCTATACGAGGGAAAGCTAGATTGGTTGAAATGATGAGCGAACCACTCCATTCACACTTGGGATGAGTTGCTCTCCCGAGCACATGGCTATATTTCAAGATGACATTTTAGCATTACAAAAGAGCCAAATGAGCCACTTCACGAGATATGTCAGCGCTATAGAACTATGGTTAAGGAATGTCCCAATAATGATATGATGGAAAATATTATTCAACAAGCCTTCTATCATGGGATCAATACAACCAACCAATGTATAGTGAATCAATTTACCAGTGGGAACTTTATGACTATGCTGTATGCATAGGCGTGTGAGATTTTGGATGAAATGGCAAAAACATCATAGGCTTGGCAATCTCGATCCAATTTTCTACAAGGTAACACGAATATGATCCACTTTCACAAAGAATTGAAAGACCATTGACAAGCCATTGCCGAACATGACTCAAATAGCAATGGCTCAACTTAGTCGAGTGCAAGATCCTAAGAAAGTCAATGCCATGAAATGGATGAATATAATGGTAAACAAGAGGAGGACCAAGGGGCCATAAGTGCAAAATCAAGTAGAAAACTATGTGCAAGAAGATAGTGATTTTGAGCAAGATGATTCCTATAATGAGCAAGAAGAGAAAGTATAATATGTGAACAATTTTCAAGGGCAAAGAAACAACTTACAAGGCCCAAACCAACAACAATGGCGACCTAAAAGTAATCACGGCAACTGTAGCTCTAACAATCAAGCTAATTGGAGCAGAAACAACATTCAAGGGAATTGGCCTAACAACAACAGTCGAGGAAACAAATATGAAATAATCAAGGAAATTGGGGGGGGGGGGGGTTAACAATCAAGGAAGATGGAACAACAATCAAGCAACGGGGTGTTGAGCTTTCAAAGGTCCCTGATGTACCAACAACCGAGAAACCCACCTCCTTATGCTTCCCATGGTCCAACTTCCTCAGAAAATGAGATGGGACATATTGAAAATATTTTCAAGCAAATGATAAAAAATAATGCCGATTCAGATGCTCAACTTGCCTCACACAGCACATCAATCCGCAACTTAGAAGTGCAAATGGGGCAAATCTCTCAAGCTCTAAATTCTCACCTTAAGGGGGCACTACCAAGTGACATTATAGTAAAACCCAAAGGGTCACAACAACACGGGGCATGCCATGGCCTTTACTAGGGATGTACATGGACCGGGTTGGTTTGATTTTTATCAATACCAAACCAAACCAACTATATCAGTCTGGATTGGTTCGATTTTGTCGAATTTTTTGGGTTTTTCTTTACTTAAATATTATTTCAATCTTACATTGTTAAATATTTTATAAGTAAATATATGTTTATTAAAAATATAAAAAATTGACAAATATATTATCTACTAAAATATTCTTATGAGAGAATTTCTTAGTAACACATACTAGTTATTCTTTTAATCATCTGACAATAATGTTTCATGATGTACACTTTCAAGGTTAACTGAATTTAATAATTAAATATAAAAATCAATATGATACCTAAATAATAATAATCACTTCACACTGGTATATCAATTTAGTAGATCTTAACAAATGGTATGAATATGGAAGAACAAAAAAATTAACGCATTTCAGTAACACTTGATGAGAAAGTGACTATACAACCCATGATTTAAGATTAATAAATAAGGATCACTTCACATATTATTAAATATTATATCCAACAAGTTAATCCCAAATATTATTAGACATTTTTAAAAGAAAATTCTACATAAAATCTTAAAGTATATATAAAAGTTATATATTTAAATGTTGGTTTGGTTGGAGTTTATTTTACTTAATACTAAAACAAATCAAACCAAACCTAGTCGGATTCTTTTACTTGGTTTTGTTTGACTTTTCACTTTGGTGCGATTTTTCAGTTTGGTTTGTACACCCCTAGCCTTTACCATAAGAACTTGGAAGAGGTGGGAATGTACCCACCTCAAGTGAAAGGTAACTTGTTTATAATGATCAAGTGACGGAAGAAGAAGAGATCCCGAACAATTTGGTGCAACCTAATGATGAAGTTCAGATTGACATTGATGGAAGTGTGTAACAGACTCAAGAGGAGGTAAATCCATCTAGGGATCACATTACTGACATACCGGATCCAGTAGTGTAAAAGGCTAATACACCATTAAGCCTAAGCCTTCATCTCCATACTCTCAAATACTTGCCAAAAAAAATGTTGAGAATCAATTCAAGAATTTTATTCAAATGATGAAGAGTCTCTCAATCAATGTTCCATTAGTTTAAACCTTGCAATAAATTCCCAGTTATGAAAAGTTTATGAAGCATACCGTGATAAAGAAGCAGTCGATGAATTTTGAAACCATTAAAGTCACTTATCAAGTGAGTGCAGTTGTGTATTCAATGGTTCCTAAGTTGGAGAATCCTGGTGCTTTCATGATTCTTTGTACAATTGGAAGTGCCGAGTTTGCTAATTCTCTTTGTGATCTTAGGGTAAGCATCAATATGATGTCCTATTCGGTTATGAAGACTTTGAGAATTGGGCAACCAAGACCCACCTCTATGAGATTAAAAATGGCCGATCCTACTATAAAGAGGCCCTTGGGAGTGATTGAAGATGTCTTGGTTCGTGTTGATAAATTCATTCGTTCGGTGGATTTTGTCATTCTAGATTGTGAAGTTGATTATGAGGTACCAATTATTCTCGGGAGACCTTTCCTTGCTATGGGGATAGATATTTATGATGTTGAAGCTGAAGAACTTACCTTTCATGTTTGTGATGAAAAAGTGGTATTCCATATGTATAAATCCATGCGGCAACCAAATAGCAACGAGGTGTGCTATTTTGTGGACTCGGTGACTAATATTGTTGATGAACCAAGTGCTACGATTAATGTTGGTGATATTTTGGAGGCCGTCTTGCTCAACTTTAATAATGAAGAGATGGATGGATTCCTGGAATATGTGAACTCTTTGTAAGGAATGGGACCGTACAACGATACACCCCGAAAATTATCCTTGGATCTTCAAAATAGGACAACTTTTCCTACAAAGCCTTCTATTGAAGAGCTTCCTACCTTGGAGTAGACGCCATTGCCTCCACATCTTTGGTATGAATTTCTTGGTCCTTGTTCTACGTTACCAGGTATTCTTTCCACTTGTTTGACTAACGTGCAGGTAGATTCCATATTGGAACATTGGCGGTGCTATAAAAGAGGAAGATGGCTATTGGGTGGACATTGGAGGATATTCATAGAATAAACCTTGCCTTTTGAATGCATAAGATCAAATTGGAGGATGGTTCCAAATCATCCATTGAACATCAAATGAGATTCAATGAGGCTATGCAAGAAGTTGTCAAAAAGGAGATTATCAAGTGGTTGGATGTCGGGGTTGTCTACCCCATATCCGATAGTTCGTGGACTTTTCCGGTTCAATGTGTCCCAAAGAAGGGGGAATCATGGTGGCCACCAATGACAAGAATAAGTTTATTCCTACAAGAACGATGATCGCTTGGAGGGTGTGTATGGACTATCACAAGCTCAACAAAGTCACAAGGAAGGGTCACTTTTCACTTCCTTTCTTAGATCAAATGCTCGATAGATTGGTCGGCCGTACTTTCTATTGTTTTCTTGATGGGTACTTGGGATACAATCAAATTATCATTGCTCTAGAAGATCAAGAGAAAATAACCTTTACATATCTCTATGGTACTTTTGCTTTCAAGTGGATGCCATTTGGGTTTTGCAATGCACTGATAACTTTTCAAAGGTGTATAATGGCTATATTCACAAACATGGTGGAGGAATACCTGGAAGTTTTCAAGGATGACTTCTTGGTGGTTGGAGATTCTTTTTATGATTGTCTTATAAATTACAAATTTGGCCCAATTGGGAGAAATGTCATTTCATGCTCGAGGAAGTAATTTTCCTTGGCAACAAAATCTCAAGGAATGAAATTGAAGTTGACAAGGCAAAGATTGAGGTAAATTCTTAACTTCCACCTCTAACTTTGGTGTAGGGTGTGCGGAGTTTCTTAGGTCACACGGGTTTTTACCAGCATTTCATCAAAGATTTCTCTTAGGTGGTGAACCCATTTTGCAAGATTCTTGAGAAGGAGGCTAAGTTTAACTTCAATGATGATTGCATGCGAGATTTTGAATTGTTAAAGTTCAAGTTGACAACTACTCCCATCATCACCGCTCCAAATTGGAGTGTACCTTTTGAACTCATGTGTGATGCAAGTGACGTAGTGTTTGGGGATATTTTGGGCAACATATCAACAAGATTTTTCATATAGTCTACTATGCTATTAAGACCATGAATAGTTACCAAGTCAACTATACTGTTACGGAGAAAGAGCTCCTTTCTATTATGTTTGAAATTAAGAAGTTTTGGCCGTACTTGATGGGTGAAAAAGTCATTGTCCATACGGATCATGCGATACTTTGTTACCTTATATGAAAAAAGGAATCCAAATCAGTTGATAAGATGGGTATTATTGTTGCAAGAATTTGATATTGATATACAAGATAGAAAAGGGATTGCAAACCAAGTGGTAGACCATTTGTATCGTTTGGAGCCTTGACATCAATGGCTCTTTCCCAATGAGAAACTCTTGAAAATTTTAATGAAAAAGGTGCAACAGTTCACGGATCTAGCAAAATTTCTTGTGTGGAATCATCCCGGATGAGTTCTCTTCAAGCTAATAGAAGAAGCTCATATGGGATTGTGAAGATTATTATTTGGATGAACCATAAATTTTCTGGATTTGTACAAATGAGGTGATTAGAAGATGTGTACCAAAATAAGTGCAAGGTGAAATTCTTGGGGCTTGTCATTTTTCGCCATATGGTGGTCATCACGGTGGAGCAAGAACGACAACCAAAGTGCTTAGTTGTGGTTTCTATTGGCCCACTCTTCACAAGGATGCAAGTGAGTTAGTGAAAAGATGTGATGAATGTCAACGAGCGGTAGAATTCCAAAGAAAAATAAAATGCCTCTCACAATCATTTTGGAGATTGATATTTTTGATATGTGTGGTATTGACTTCATGGGACCTTTTGTGAGTTCTTGTGGAAATACCTACATTCTGATCGCTATGGATTATGTGTCCAAATGGGTCGAGGCCATTTCTTTACCCAGCAGTAAGGTGAGGAGTGTGGCGGCTTTCTTGAAAAAAGAATATTTTCACAAGTTTTGGTACTCCACATGCAATTAAAAAGCGATGAGGGGTCACATTTTTTCGACAAGGCTTTCGACACTTTACTTGCAAGTACGATGTTGTTCATAAAGCCATAACTCCCTATCACCCACAAGATATTTGGAAAGTGGAAGTCTCCAACCAGTGGATAAAGAGTATTTTGTATAAAATGTTAAATGCTAATCGAAGGGATTGGTCCATGAGGCTTGATGATGCATTATGGGCTTATCGAACGGCTTATAAAATGCCTATCGGAATGTTGCCATACTTTGGTGTTTGGAAAAGCTTGTCATATTCTAGTAGAGCTAGAGCACAAGTCTATGTCAGATCTAAAGAAGTTGAATCTTGATTAGGATGTAGCCGCTAACTTGAGGGTTGCATACTTGAATGAATTAGATGAGTTCCGATACCGTGCCTGTGCTAGTTCGTCCTTGTACAAAGAAAAGATGATATATATTCATGACAAAAACATTTGGAACAAAGAGTTCAAGGTGGATGATCTTGTATTCTTGAGAAGCTAAAATCTAAATGGAGTGGTCCTTTTGAAATTGCGGATGTGAAACCTTTTGGTGCATTAGACTTGAAGAACAAAAACAACAAAGTATGCTGAGTCAATGGTCACTGGATGAAGCACTACTTGGGAAAAGTTCGAGATAGCCACGTCGTGGCGGTCATTTTCACTTAAGGGTAATTGTGTCGTGCGGCAATGTTAAATTAAGAAATTCTTGGAAGGAAACCCATGTTTCTTTTTCTTTTTATTGTGTAGTTCGGTGTTATTTTTTTTGTAACTCGATTTGAAGTGTGCTACATGGGTGAACGTGAGTTATAGGAATTGTGGATGAAATTATGTCTAAGTGTTCTAAGGAATGTGGATTGCATTTTAATTGTGCGTACCACACATTTGTTGGTGCAATATCAAAAAAGCATTACGGCCGCACATTTAGCTTGCGGGCTGCACTATTGAGATGTGAAAAATACCAACTCTTTGAAGTTTAAGCTTGTAAGTGCGGATGTCGATCTGCGAGCGCACGTGAAATCTGGGGCTGCACCTGAAATTGTGTTTAGGCCATAGATGAAATTCTGAGTTGAGGCCCCCAGGTGATAGAGTGTGGACTGAACATGAAAATGTGCAGCCGCACTCTTTTTTTTTCCATTATCGAACATTTAGTATAAATAGAGGAACATTTCCCATTTTACACTTTTCACTCTGTAAATGAATAATTGCGCTCTTTTGAATTTTCTTGGAGATTTCTATCTGCCCACACACAAACACCTTGGTCATTCACTTATTACACTTACTCTATTTGGTATGTTTCTATTTCACGTTACTTTCTTGTGTTAGTTTAACTTGTAGTTTTAGTTTTTTTAGGCCTTTTTTTATTAGAGTTCAATTGTGTGTCCATATGGGTTAAATTGATACATGATCTATGGGGATTATGTTAGTATAAGTTCATGTCTTGACTATATTGCCATGTCTAATTGTGCAAGAAATTGAGAAACCTACATAGAAAGTTTGGCGCTGTACGTAAATTTTAAAATATGCGGCCACACTTGAATTTGTGTCGTCCGCTGATGATCAATTTGGTAAATTTAGTGCAGATGGAACCTGTGCTGCAAGTTAAAATGTGCAAATCGTAGAATTCCCATTACGTCTGCAGAACAACACATCTTCTGTTACCAGAGAAACTCACTTTGAGACTCAAATGTACAGTCACATGTATAATTATGCGAACCTCAGAAATCCTCTTGCGACTGTAATTTGGTCATTTCTCTATCATTAGAGAGCTAGAATTTCTAGGATTCAGAGGCACAACCACAATTCAATTTGTGCGGACCATGCTTCACTTATGTGGACACACAACAGAAATTTTTGGTCCGCGAGTCCACATCTGTGGCCGCAGGTAAAATTATGGGGACCGCAGATCACTTTCCTCTGCAAGCATGATTCAACTGTATACCTCGAGAAGATTTCAACTAGCAATCTTTTCTGTTTGATACAAATAATGGTTCGATCAAGAGGACAAGGAGAAACTTCAAAAGGGAGAGGTGAATCTTCTCGAGGTCCTGGTATAAATGCCTTAACCCTTGTCCAGCCAAAGACAATAAGAAAGAAAGCAACAACTTGCAGAGGAAGAGGTGCAGACCTCTCCATGACTAGATCATATGTCCAATTTAGGGAAGTGTCAGAGGGAACTAAGCCATTTTTTAGGAGCAGTTAGCCATACAGTCGAGGACGTAAGGGACATACCAGCTCGAGAACGATCCATCTTCATCCCATAGTGCTTCCGACGGACGGAGAGTGCTAGTCAGGCTTCTGAGCCATCGGTTATAGCAGTCTTGAGGCACATGTTATACCTGATATCCCAATGATATTAGAGGAGGAGATGCCACAACTTTCCACCTGGAAAAATCAAAGAAGGAACAGGTTTGGGAGGATCGTTTTGTTATCTTGGTTTCCTTCACTAGCTTCCACATGTGGTGTCCAGTGAGGTCGTTAACTCTTGAGCGACAGTTTCTGTTGAAGGATTTGGAGAGGTACAACCTAGCTATATTGTGACAGTTCAAGGAACAAAAGGGGTAGATGTGGTTCAGCTAGAGTGTAGTGGACGCCAAAGAATAGCTCGTCCGTAAATTCTATGCTAATGTAGTTTCTATAAAGAAAGGGACAAAAGTGACCAAAGTACGCAACCTCAAGGTGAGGTTTGATCAGCATACGCTAAATGTATGTCGAGCCGAAGAAGTATTTGGGGAAATACATGCTACAAGAGAAAGTCCGACCTTCGTTGGCTGATATTCTAGCAACACCAAGACCACCACCACCATGGATTGCAGCTAGAGTTTCTATTCAGTGGAACACTTTGAGTTTTGAGGAAAAGAGGTGGCAAACATTTGTTTGCAGCAAGTTGGATCCGAGCCAGAACAAAACCCACCTTCCTATTCCTCGAGTAGTTCTTATGGAATCTATTATGGCCGGGTACCCAATCAATATGGGTGTTGTAATGTCTGCCAACATCTCAATGATAGAACAACAGGATCGCTCGTCACCCTTATCCCAACATTATTAAAAAATATCTCACTGATGAAAAGGTAGAGCCGAGGGATTTTGACAAAAAGGTGAAGCTTAAAAAGCCTTTTGAATGGTGTTCACTTCTGCGTAGGAGCAACTTGAAGAAGAAAGACCAACTTCTACCACTACAGGTTAGTCTAATAAGCTAGCAGTGGTTGTTTCTCAGACAACAAATATTCCATCCACCTTAGTTGAGTGTTCCTATAGTGTTGCAGCTATGCCTCCGCCATTATCCACAGCCCCTGCTAAAACTCCTTCCACATCTCCCACCATAGGGCTAGTGCCCGTTCCTACTAATCCACCATATGTGCTACGAGTCTCCCAGTCTTGGCGAGTCTCAACAACTGGATGTAGACAACTACAATAAAACTGTCTGACTTGTCCATTACTGTTTCAATGCAATCTATCTCCCAGGTACCTTAGGCTACTTCTACTATTGATGAGACCCTAAGAAGATTTTGTGGAACTAGAAGACAATCATGAGTATGTTGGTACAACACGAGTTAGTTATTGAAAAGCTTGGAAAGAAAGTAAAGAAGATGAGGAAGTCCTAGGCTAGCAAAAATCAGTAGATAAGCTCTAGATAGAGGTAAAGAGAATTGTTACAACTGGAAACCTTCTTTAACGACCCGACCAATTTTTTTGAGAATTTAAGCTCCACTCGGCAGCGTATGGTCTTGAACAACTTCATAATATGAGTATCAACTTGCGTGCATGTTTGAATTCAATTTATGTATGATTTAGAGTCAAATTAGAAGAAGGAACCTAGTTTTGGAAGTTTGAATGGTGAGAAGTTTACCAGAATAGAACTATTGAGTAAACAACCCCAGAATAGGTTTTGGGTGATCTCAACAGTTTCCTATGGTAATTTGGGACGTAGGTGCATTCGAATTGTGCTTTGGAGGTCCGTAGCTAATTTAGGCTTGCAATGCCTAAAGTTGAATTTTTTGAAGTTTCCGGTTCGATAGTGAGGTTTTGATATCGGGCTCAGAATGAAATTCCAGAAGTTGGAGTAGCTCTGTAGTGTTGAATGTGACGTGTGTGAAAAATTTCAGGTTAATCAGATGAGGTTTGATAGACTTTTTGATCGAAAGCGCAATTTCAGAGTTTTTGGAATTCTTAGGCTTGAATCTGATGAAACATTGGTATTTTGATGTTGTTTTGAGTGTTCAAAAGGTTGAATAAAGTTTTAGTGATGTTTCAGGATTGGTTGGCATGTTTGGTTGAGGTTCTAGGGGCCTCGGGTGTGTTCCGGGTGGGCCACGGGTCATTTTTCCCAATGTTTGAAATGCTGTTATGCTATCTGGTGCTTTCTTCTATGCTATCGCATAGGCATAGCTGCGATCGTGTAGTACAATGTGAAGCTGCCATATTTTCCTTCATTGAGTTCGCACAGATAGCTTCGTGATCGCATAGTGTAGCTCTAGGCCCCAACATTTTCCTTCTTTGCGATCGCATTATTTGGTTCGCGATAACACAAAATTTGGATAGTAGCCATTTTCCTTCTACACGATCGCATCAGTCCTTCTGTAGTCGCGCAACACACTTTGAGCCAGCAACTATTTCTTCTATGAAATATCATCTTTTCTCCCCCAATCGCGATATGCAAATACCTAGGCAGTATTTAAATAGCCCATCTGCCACCCTTCTTCATTTTTCTACCATTTTTTAACGGGATTGAAGTTTTTGAGGAAACCAAAGGAAAATCACTTGGAGGTAATGTTATTTACTTCATAACTTATTTATATGTGATTAAAGGTCTAATTAGTGGTGAAATATTAGGGAAAAATCAGTGCAAAATGGGTAACTAGGGTTGAGATTAAGAGACATTAAAATGTGTATTTGAGGGGACAATTGGACTCCCATTTCACTGTTCTTGATATGTATAGACTCGTGATAGTACTAGCGTTCCTAAAATATAAATTTTACCTGATTCTGAGGTGTTGGCCCAAGGAAAATTTTGGTCATTTTACCTAATTTCGCATATTAGCTTAGAGTTTGTTTGTAGAATCAATTACTTGAAGTTTTATTTACATTATTAAATTGAATTGGATATATTTGGGCTATTTGGAATTGATTGCTCGTGGCAAAAACGTAATTTTAGGTTGATTTTAAGTCAGTTCGAGGTAAGTATCTTGCCTAACCTTTTGTAGGGGACTTCGCCTTAAGATTTGAGTCTATTGTGTTAATTGTCGTTCGTGTACACGAGGAGAAGAGTGTGTGCTCAGACTTATTTGTGGAAAATTGTCCTTTAAGGATTCTTAGGTCCTTATATTCACTATGTATGAATGTGTACTTGATATGCTTGAGTTTTCTACTTACTAGTTTCACCACATGCTCTAATTGGAATTAATTGCTCATGATTTATTCTTATTGCCTATTTGATTCTTACTTTGCTTAACTGAAGATTTCTACCTCTTCTATTGTCATGCTATATTTCATAACTGCTCGTTTTAATTTTACATCATTATTATCTTCTCTATAATTGTTATTTCTTGATTGAGGTGATGATTATCTTCCCGTTGCTCATCCTTAATGGAAATTATTGTATATTCTTCGTAAATTGCACAATCTTAAAAGAAGTTTAGATAATCTATATTTAGTTGACATTTTATTATTTGTAATTATTTGACTCATGTTAGCTTCCTTGTTGTTGAATTACATATTGTGGGATTGTTGCTTCATATTATTTTCTCCCTTGTTGAGTTGTTCTTATCACGCTTAATATTCTCTATTGTGGTTATTCCCTGTGAGCTAGTTTTACCGTCTCGTTATGATCAAAAGTTCTTGAGTTGGTTTACTTGTCGTGTTCTTTTATATATTGTCATTGTTTCTATTGTACTTATGGTAGTGGTGCACGAGGTTTCTGCTGTGCGATTGTTGATATTGCGATGCACGAGGTTTCTACCGTGCGACTGTTGTTATGGGGTTGCACGAGGTTTCTGTCGTGTTATTGCTACTATTGATATATTGAACAAGCAGCGTGACAAGGTGGGATATATATATATATGATGCATGTATGGCGAGATAAGGCATGTACTCATTATGTTTTTATTTTCACATGTGGCGAGACAAGGTTGGCTATATAAGGGATTGATTGTGATGAGTTGTGATAGCCTGGGGGCATTCTTGTTGTTTAATATTATGTTGTGGTACGCTTACCTGTATGAGCTTTATCTCGTGGAAGTTGTAAGGAAACATCTTACGAGCTTTTCGTTCATTTCCCTATTCTTATTAGATGGTAGGAACTATGATAAAGTACTTGCACAAGCATACACGTAGTTGAACACTCCTATTAGATGTGAAGTCCTCATGATTTTGCTGAGTATAGATGTACACCCTCGTTTACTTGTTATATATGTGAGAGTGGCTCTAGTTAGCAGGATGCCAAGTATTAGATTTCAGGTACATGGGACATCGTGAGCTGTAATTTGTCAAAGATTCGGTACTTCGTGGAAATTGTTGGATAAGACCTGATGTGAACACTGTCGTACAACCAGAGTTATTGCTTACCTTTATTGTAATGTGAATTTAGGATTTAGGTTTGTGTTTTTGCTGGCTCTTCTATGCCATTATTTTGGTATTTCCGCTGTTACTGGTTATTTTCTTCCTTTATTGTGATTGTAGTATTGTTAGACATTTCATGTAGTCTTTATACATACATCATGTTTCATTGTTCCTATATTTGTACAATTTATTGGATCGATAGGTGTCTTGACTGTTCCTCGTCACTACTCCATCGAGGTTAGTCTTGGTACTTACTGGGCAGCGCTATGGTGTGCTCATGCTACTCTTCTGCAGATTTTTGTTATTTAGGTCCAGGTTTTTCCACTCAGTCTTATCATCCTTCAGGCGAGGCGTTTCAATAGATACTTCAAGGTATATCTGTCGCGTCCGCAGACCGAGGGGTATAGCCCTTCAGTAATTTTCCTTTTGTTAGACATTTCTTGAGTTAGAGCTTTTTATGTATCTCTTAGCTTGTGATTCATGGGGTTTGGATTTTGGGAGTGTTAGGTTGAGGTTTTGTATTGTTATGTGCCAGCGGCATCTTAAAAACTATTTTATTTTACTATTTTGGTTTTTAAATTATTTCTTCCGCAAATTGTTGTTTATATTCCGCATTGTTAAGCTTACCTAGTCGTAGAGACTAGGTGCCCTCATGATGGTTCACAAAGGTGAACGAGGGTCGTGACACCTTCCCTTGGACATGATGCATGACCTGTACCAGTCTTCCCCAGATCCTCCACCCCATCAGTACTAGTAGCACTAGTTGGCCAGTCTGACAAGCCAGACCTTACATTGCTAAGGCTGTGCGTGAGATGCTTGTCAACCCAACCACACCTAGAGTCGAGGATGATAAGATCCAGTTGGCTGATCTTGAGGGTGATGCATTGATAGGGACACTAATATGTCCAAGGATCCATTGGGAGTTTTTCTTCATCCTCTCCTCATTTACTCTTCTTTTGCTAAAAATTAGAGACAATGCTTACTTTTATTCGGGGGGAGGGGGTGAAGTTTAGTTCATTTGATACATTAGTACACTTTGATAGATTTGATCTGTACTAACTTGAAAATATTCTTCTTTTTCTTATCTGTATTTATCTATTTTCTCTCTCTCTCTTATTATGTATATTCATTCTATATTTAGTTGTTTTGCTTATTAGCTCTTTATATTTTCCATATTAGTTCTTGTTTTGTTAAGTAGCTTCTTTTTTTGTTTTGGTAGATAATAAGCCTTTGGTTTTATTAACGCCACAGTTCTTTCCAAAGGTAGTTGTTGTATGAACCTGTTGTCTAATCCCAACGATGGATGGCGTAACGTGCTAACCTTCTTAGCAGAATGAGTCCGGTTTTGTGTCTAAGTAATAATAGTAGTAATGAATAAAAAGACATAGTTAAGTCATGCTCGAAGAGTCAACCATACTTCAATTAGCACCAACACACATAACTATGTGCTCATGGTTAGCGACAAGGTTTTTGAAAGAAATAGCTCTAGTTAGTGAAATTGTGACTCTTGAGTTGAATTTGGTAATCATCGAGTGGTTTAGTTAGATCCTAGTGATCTATTAACTTGAATGTGGTCTCTGTAGGCTCTTGACTCTACCCTCTTTTACTACCTCAGAGCCTCTAGACTGAATGATCACTCCCGGTCTAAAGCTACGGTCCGTAGACTGGGTACTGACCTGTGCACAAAAAGGCACAGAAGTATAGTATCAGGCACAACCGACCCCTTGTGCTAGTAAGTGTCCGACCTAACCTCGGCGAGGTGGTGACGAGGCTAACCGGACCTACCATAAACAACCTGTGCAGATATATACGATAACAGAAAAGGAAAAGAAGAATTTAAACAACAAAAAGGGAGGGGACATGCTGGGGGGAATAATAGTTCAATTATGACTTCTACAATTCAGAGATGGAACTGAATAGATAGAATTTAAATAAGAGAATCCAATGAAACAACAACCAATAAAGGGAAAACGGAATAAGGAACACCAGTTAGGTAAGAGCAATAAAACCACGTTGCACGGCACCACCCATCGTGCTTTTACTCTCGTCCTCACCCAATCAATAGCACCACTCCATCTTGTGGAGGAAATCAATATTTACCACTCCATCTTGTGGAGGAAATCAATAAATACCACTCCAACTTGTGTAGGAAATTGATATATACCACTTCATCTTGTGGAGGAAATCAATAAATACCACTCCATCTTGTGGAGAAAGCCGATAAATACCACTCCATCTCGTGGAGGAAATTGATAAATACCACTCCATCTTGTGGAAGAAATCAATATATATCACTCCATCTTGTGGAGGAAATCAATAAGTACACGACATCACCCATCGTGCTTTATCGCTCCTCCTCACTCAAACAATAATCACAATTAATGGGAAAAGGAGTAAACAACAAGATTAACCATCCCGGCAAGGGAGAACAATGCAACAACAAGTCCCGGCAAGGGAATCAATTTAACAACAAGTCTCGGCAAGGGAAACAGTTTAACAACAAGTCCCGGCAAGGGAAACAGTATAACAACAAGTCCCGGCAAGGGAAAAACACCAACAACTTTATGAAAACCCCAAATTGAGGTCCAAATCCCCAATTTTATGAAAACCTAGGTTCTACCATATCCCCCATTTTTAACCACAAAAGCTTTGATTTAAGGGTGAAATCATGTTAGAAAATGATAAAGATTGAATAAAACTAGTAAAAATTGACATACATTTGGTTTGGGGACGAAAGGGTTCGAGAGGAATCGCCTATGGTGGTTTTGGGTTTGGAAAGATATGAAAAATGAGGTCTGAATTCGTTTAAGTAACAGTTAGGGTTGCAGATGTAGCAAATGCGACATTGATTTCGCATTTGCGAACTGGGCAAAATAAAAGGGGACCTCGCAATTGCGAGAAATAGTTTGCAATTGCAAATTGGGGAAAATTGAAAGGGAACTCACATTTGCGAGAAAACGTTCGCAAATGCGAACTGGGGTTGGACTGGGGAGAACTTGCATTTGCGAGATGGAACTTTGAATTTGAGAAGACTGGCTAAGGAAGAGGGGAATCACATTTGCGATTTTTATTCTCCCATTTTCGAAGAAGCAAGACAAGGGAAGAGCTCGCAATTGCAAGGCAAGCTTTGCAATGCAAAACCTGCAGACACCAGATGATAAAAATGCAGCAAAATGAGCCTAACACCTATCCGTAACACACCCGAGCCCTTGGGGCTTCAACCCAAACATGCAACCAACCTCAAAACATCCTACGGACCTACTCGTGCGATCAAATCACCAAAATAACATCTAAATCAAAGAATCAACCTCCAAAACTCATGATTTTCATTTCAAGTTCAAAACTTTCAAACTTTTCCACTTTTAGTCCAAAACACGTTAAACGACGTCCGTTTTAAACCAAACATTACAGATAGCGCTTAACGCCCATTTAAGACTTTTACCGGGCATCGGAACCAAAATACGAGCCCGATACCATCACTTTTGATCAATTTATGTTTCCAATTTTCCTTAAGCATTTTCAAAAACAATTTCACAGAAAAGCTATGTACTCGGGCCTGGGACCTCGGATTTTGATTACGGGAATACGACCGGGTCTCAAATTTCATTACAAACCCTCTGGGACCGTCATATCACGGGTGCGGGTCAGTTTACCCAAAACATTGACCAAAGTCAACCATAGCAATATTAGTATCAAAATTTATAGTTTTTATCACAGAGTTCAAATATTTTCATATAAAAATCCTTCGGCTTCGTGCCCGGACTACGCACTCCAATCGAGGAAACCAAATAAGAGGTTTTTAAGGCCTCAGAAGTACATGGAAAGAGAGAATTACGGTGATGACCCAAAGGGTCATCACCAAAATCGACGGCAAAAACTATTGCCCAATCCAAGTTCAAGCTAGGCCATAAGATTACGACTGGTTTGACTATTAATAGTGTCTTTAACTTATTTATATAAAGTTCTTGATTATTTGTGTTGAATAAATGTACATATATTTAAAACCACATGTAAAATCAATCATATCCAATTTAAAGGTGAACAGAAGCATCAACCTTGTGGGATTTTGAGCAGAAGTTTGCACTAACGAAACTATATGTGAAGACCCAAAGGGTCATCTCGTGTTTTTGAATCTAATCGGGGGTTTTGAGGTCTTCAAAACCTTACATTCATTTTGCTCAATTTGCATGCACAGTCTGGGTGCAGTTCCAGTAAGCCTTTATGTGAAATTTGAGAAAAATATGAAGTTTTGCATTTAAAATTGATTTAAGTTGACTTCGGTCAACTTTTTAATGAACTGAACCAGAATCGTGTTTATAAGGGCTCGAAGAGTGCGTCTGAAAATATGGGACTTAGGCGTATGCCCGGAATCAATTTCCGAAGTCCCTATCCGGGGAAATAATTTTTTGAAGAAAACTGTTAAACTGAAAATATAATAGTATTTGGAAATTTAATAATGCTTGATCTTGTTGGTATTTGGACCGTGTTTTATCTCCGGAATTCGGTGTAGGTTTAATATGGTATTTAAGTCATGACTATGAAATTTGGTGAGAAACGGAGTTTATATGACGTGATTCGGTCCCTCGATTGTGAAAATAGAAACATTAAGTGTTCTTGAGAATTTCATTGATTTTGATGCTAAATCCATATTTTAGGGTGTTATTTTAGCGATTTGATCGCACGAGTAAGTCCGTATGATGTTTTTAGATTTGTATGCATGTTTAGTTTCAAGGCCACACGACCTGAGTGAGTTTCAGATTGACTTTGGGATGTTTTAGACTTGAAATTTCTTGTGTTTTGGACTTCTTATATCATCTGGTATATCTTTCTTTGCGTTCACGAAGCAACTCTTGTGAACCCGAAGAGTAAATTCATCCGAGGGAAAGTTCCTTCTACACAAGCGCAAGGCACAAGTCGCGAACGTAAAGCATTGGGGCATTACCCTTCGCACACGCAACCTAGCTATCGCGGAAGCGAAGCCCATTTTGGCAGGGACCTAAGGGAGGGGTGGAATACTCTATGTGAATGTGAAGGTCGGGGGTGGGGTGGGTGGGTGGGTGGGTGGGTTGTACCTTTACGAACGCGTACAGTTCTCGTGAACGCGAAGGCTCTTTTTTCCAATGCTTCACGAATGAGACATTCTTCTTGTGAACGTGAAGAAGACCTCTCCAGTGATTTTAAAATAGAACCTAAGTCGGGATTTGCTAGTAATTTCATCTCATCTCTAATAAACCTCAACCTTGGGCGATTTTTGAAGTGGGGATTCAATACTAAATCATAGGTTTGTGTTCTTAAATCTTTCATTTTTCATCAACACCCATTAGATCTATAAGCCTGGATCTTGTTCTCTAAGGGTAGAATTAGGGATTTTGGGGAAATAGGGAATTTTACAAATTTGGAAATTTAAACCTCTATTTGGGGTCGAATTCCAAAACTAATTGCATATTCGGGCTCGAGAGTGAATGGATAATCTGGTTTTTGTCCGAACTTTGAGTTTCGACCAAGCGAGCCCGGGGTCGATTTTAGACTTTTTGGGAAGAATGTTGGGAAATCAGTATTTTTCAATTAAATTGGTTTCTTTGGATTCAATTGATTTTACTAAGTTAATTATGAATATATTTCGGGCGGGTTGGAAGTGGAAACTAAGGGAAAAACAGTATTTAAGGCTTGAATTTGGCAGTGGAATCGAGGTAAGTGTTTGGTCTAACCGTAGCTTGAGGGAGTAGGTATTGTTTTCTTATTTTCTAGTGTTATAGTTATGTACGACATATAGGTGTGGCGACGAGTATCTATACGTTGATGTTGAGCATGCGAGTGAGTTTTACACTGTGATTTTTGTGTCTCTTATTATTTTCTGTTCATGCTTAAACTGATGGTTTTCAAGGTTGAACAAGTCTTATGATACCTTCCTGGTATAGGATATATGTTGAGTATTGATTGAAGTTGAGACTTATGTTGTGAATTTAACTCTTGAAATAAGATTGGTTATTGTTGATTCCCTTATTGTTTTATATTATTTGGGTGAGGAGAGTGCAAAACACAAAGGGTGATGCCATGCACGATATGATGTGAGTATTAATGCATGAAGCATGATCTCGTTCCATATTCTATGAGTGTTAATGCACGAAGGGTGATGTCCTTCCATGATTTGAGAGTTAATGCACAGAGGGTGATGTCATGCCATTTCTGTTATTTATATGGTGTGGACGAGGCAAAAGTACGAAGGGTTATACCATGTACGTGTTACTATATCATTATGTATGTTGGTTAAAATATGGTCTTTACTTTTCTTCTCTATTGAATTAGTGGCAGAATCTGATATTCCCTGCAACATATTTCCCTTTCCCGTCTTTATCTGTTAAATATATGCTATTATTGTCTTCTTGTATATGATTACATACACAGGTTTATTTTAATATTGTGTCCTAGCCTCGTCACTTTTTAGCGAGGTTAGGGTCAACAGTTTCCGGTACATGTGGTCGGTTATACTGATACTGCACTCTGCACATTCTATGCAAATTTCGGTGCTAGACTTCGTGAGTAGAGTTGGGTTGCCTCCTTGAGTCCACTGGAGACTCAAGGTAGATCTGGCGGTGTTCGCAGACCCTAGAGTCCCCTTCCCTCTACTTTAGATTTCCTGTCTCTTTCCATTTCGAGAACATATGTATTTCTTTTAAACTAGTATTTGTAAAACTTCTTAGAAGTTTGTGAATTGGACACCCAATCACTGTGGTAGATGTTCATTTGAGTTTTTGAACTATTATAACACTTCTGCACTTTATCTCTATTTAGTTTTAGGTATAATTTATTTCTGTTTTGGTTTATAGTTAATATGGTAAAATGGTATCTGTCGGCTTGCCTAGCTTTCAACATTAGGCGCCATCACGATCTCGATGGTGGAAAATCCAGGTCGTGACATGTTGGTATCATAGCACTAGGTTTACTATGTCTCACAATTCACAAACAAGCTAGGTAGAGTCTAAGGGATTGGTATAGAGACTTCTGTGCTTATCCCCCAAAGGTTACAAAGTTTCGGAAAACTTCACATCTATTCTTTTCTATCGTGTGATTTGATTACTCAATGCTAATTGAACTTCCACTATGTTCCTTCGTAGATGGCAAGAACACGTACAACTTTATCAGCTTATCAATAGCCCGATCCCCTAGTGGTAGCTCCTACGGGGGGAAGGGGGGGGGGGGAAGATGAGGCAAAGGTCGTGCTAGAGGCCGAGGCAGGGGAAAGGCTCAGCTTAGAGCTCGAGAAGAAACACCGATGATGGAGCCTCATAAATAGGTTGATGATGAGGTTCCGGCCTAAGACATTCCTATAGGCCCAGCCCAAGTTTCATAGGGGTTCATAGCTTCCCCAGTACTTCAAGATGCTCTGGTCTGTCTAGTGAGCCTTATAGAGAGTGTAGCTTAGACTGGCACTTTCCATATAGCACCAACTATCTCACAGGCCGCGGGAGGAGCTCATAATCCTGCTACCCATACTTCAGAGTAGATGGCTCCTCAATTCCAGACTCCAGCAGCTCAGACAGTGGGAGTAGCGCAACAAGTTGTTGCAGCTTAGGCCGTTGGTGGCTCATCTATGTGTTCTGAGGATCTGCTCAGGATTATGGTGGCTCATCTATGTTAGTACCTCCCCTATACCCCTATATGTACTGGTTTAAGTTTTTTCTCTTTGCCTTTCCCCTCTCGAAACTTTGTTTCTGCACTTGC
The DNA here is from genome assembly GCA_034376525.1 of Nicotiana benthamiana. Taxonomy (NCBI): domain Eukaryota; kingdom Viridiplantae; phylum Streptophyta; class Magnoliopsida; order Solanales; family Solanaceae; genus Nicotiana; species Nicotiana benthamiana. The sequence continues at coordinate 49,425,415 of CM067325.1, read as the reverse complement.
ACTCTCTCTTAGTCCCTAAGTTCTTCCCCATATTGTGAGCCTTGCCTTGGGACTCTAAACTTGGACACTTGAGGACTGGCCCTTCCACTCTGCACTATGTCTTAAACTGGTGATACATTTGGGTGTGAGCATTTCCCGGAGTCCATATAAGACTCTTATGGAACTCAGACACATCCAAATGGGAAAAAGGCTTTTGATAATGATCGTTTTGGAGTTGGTTTATTTCATATTTCAGACAAGAAGTCTGAATCAGGCTTTCCTTGGTTGTACTTTTAATTTGTGATGTATTTTCTTTTTATCTTCATTATGGGCTGCAATAATTTTGTAATAAACTCTTGAGGTGGCTAGTGAAAAAAGGAGGGATAATTATGTAGGCGAAGGGCAGATATCCTGCTTATAGGTGTACTTCTAAATTTCTGAACTATCATATAGATATCTTGCCTATAGGTTGTTTTTGAATTTCTGTACTCTCATATAGATATCCTGCCTATAGGTGTATTTATGAATTTTTGCACTTTTACATAGATATCCTGCCTATATGTGTATAGCTGAATTTTTGCACTTTCATATAGATATCTTGCCTATAGGTTGTTTCTGAATTTCTACACTCTCATATAGATATCCTGCCTATAGGTTATTTTCGAATTTCTGCATGTCTCGTATAGATACCATTCTATAGGAGTTCTGCATTTCTCATATAAATACCATGTCTGTAGGAATTCTGCATTTTCTCATATAGATACCTTATCTATAATTACTTGGAAATCTGAATCCTGCATATACACCTAGAAAATATGCCTATAGTTCTTTCTGAATCTTGCATATACATTCTTCATCAGGCAATCATGTTTACAGGTCTTACTCAATCAACTGCAATTAGATATCATGTTTATAGGCTTTAAATAAAATCCAGCACCTAGATATCATGCTTATAGGCTTTCAGAACTTGACCATGTCTGTTAAATGGGGTTTAAAATCAACACACACAGAAAGCATGTCCATAGGAGTCATTAATCAAGTTTGAATCTCTTCACTAATAATGACGACCATCAGTTGTAGAATTTATGATCTTTTGCTAAAACTCGCCTTTCTTTAATAACTGACAACTTTTTTAGTTAGTATGTATTCAATTTACTTTATTATTTTGAAATCAGTAGATATCATGCCTATAGGGTCTTCGTCCAGCACTTAGGCAAGCCTTAAGATAAAATTATAAATCGAAATATGTTTTATCAACTCCAACAAGCAAGCATGCATGCTTTAGATTTTTTATCCGAGTTATGTAATAAATCAGTCTACCTCAACCTTTAAGTTCTTAACCAGACCTTAAACAGTATGTGTAAGTCATACTAAATTATGTTCTTTCTTTGGCTTAAAGGAGGTCTATTTGAGCCTTTCTATTTGTTTATGTGTTTGACCTCAGCTTGCTATACGTTTTTTGTATGCCGCCTTAGAATTTTGAATTTTAAACTCTAAACAAGCCTAATATCCTTTCCCATTAGGATTAGTAGTCGTAGCTGCCTCGGGGACTGATAGGATTGGGGCGGGTAATAGCATGCAATAAGTAAATGAGATCATCCTGCGCGTTAATACCTTAATGGGGTGGGAAAGGGTAGATATGAATATGATGACCACTCGATAACATCACGTGTAGCCCCTCATTAAGGAGTGATTATCGGATGTTGTGTGGGGTGATCCATATTATTATAAACGTAGGACTCCCTCCCTTTGTTTCTTTGATTCTTTGCTCCTTTTCCAAATTTTAAACTATTTCTCTATGAAAAATCAATATCCCTTTCATTTTTTTTATTTTTGCTTATTTGTAACCATTATGTGAAAATTTCCTCTTACTTGAAGTTTTATTTGCCTATATGTTATTTGCACTTAAGTTACAACAATAGTTTGACTGAGAACCACACTAGTGGATCCTGAGAGGTGCCTAACACCTTCCCCTTGCGATAATTTCAAGCCCTTATCGAATCTCTGGTTACTTGACTCAAACCCTTCTTAGTGTCCTAATGCACTCAAATCAATAAGTGAGGACTCTTTGATTCAAACCAAACCCCGAAACGGAATGAGTTGTCTCCCAAATGTCATAAACCCTATTTTGCAAGAAAAAGGGGGTGCGAAAGTATGGAGACTCTACTAGGGACTTTCTTTTAGGCTTTTACCATGTCAAGCTATTATTGTGACTTTACATTTTTTTACGTGCCTTTATTTGTTTAATCCCTTTAAGCATTAAATGCCTTCTTCTACTAAAAAACTGACTTGTCTTTTGTCTGTTTCTTTTACTGCTTTCCTTTAGTGCATTCCTTTATTACTATTTTAAATTATTGTAATTATTACTTTATGGACATGCAAGTACATGACAACTTATTTTAATTACTGCAACTGCATTTCAATATCATATTCCACTCGTGCCAAATAATATACCATAGCTCTTCTACTGTGCTCTGCATGCTACTTTTCTATTATCTGTTCTCATGAGTTTCTCTTGCTGAGAGGAACATGTTAGAGATATTAGCATTTTCTGAGGCCTCTGAATGTGTTTTGATTTAATTACTTGCCCTCTCTACTCCACACCCGATTAATGGTGGAAACCCTAGAATTTGGGGTTCTTCTAAGTTTGGTTATGTGATTTGCTTGAATTAGGGTTTTATTTCAAAACCCCTAACTCTTTCAGATCAATTTCGAGTCCCTAAACGGAGTTTGGACATCTCTTTTTTCATATGATTATGACTTTTTGCTAAACCCTTCAACACTAGATTCCTTCTACTGATTTTTGCAATGATACGACCTCTTCTCTCATATGTCTACATGTTCTTTTTCTATGACAAACTTCCCTTTAAAGGGGTTTTCAAATTTGTGATTAGCTCAGACTTCCTTCTAAACAGGACAAATTGATTTTCCTTCCTTGTTAGCTGATTTTCCTCATGACTCGACTTATTTTAAAAACCCTTCTCAGATTTTATTACTTGGTTCATTCAGGGATCAGTAATGACAAGATCCTTAACCATTGATTTACTGGCTACTAATTGATTATATTACCTTGTTTGTACAAACCGTTTACTTCAAAATTATGTCCTTAAATAACTCTCCTATGTATTTACCCCTAAATTTCATACTTTGCACAAAGTGCTTAGCTAACTTCTTTCCTTAAATATTTCTTAACCATTTGAATCTGAATTCCTTGATTAAAAGAAGTCTTTTGTGATTGATTCTTAATTGATATTCAGTTCCTTAACTATTTTTCTTACCTTATTTTTGCATGATTTTCACACTATAAAGGCACGACTCTTTCACAAACTCAAGGAGACACACAGTATTCCTAACTTATACTTACACATAATAATGTTCTCTCTTCTTATATGCACTGTGGCCTGTTTACATTTGAAACTGGAATGTCCTGATTTAAGCTTTAGCATCACAACAATGTGTTTATTTATATTTTGTGTATCCATGTCTATTTGCTATTTTTGTGGAGCTTAGTATTTCAATTAGCATGCTGCTTTCTTTCTGTTTGTTTATACTAAGAATCCCTGTTCCCTACCCACTTATGTGTTGAGCATATGGTTTAAGACATGGTAGTATATAAGTTATTATCCGTAAATAAAATTTGATCCTTTGGGATCATAATCTCTAAACAGTACGTTCTAACAAGCTTATGGGTGTACCAACATTTCCCATTGCTGGGTATGCCCACAAGTCTGCCTTTGCTTCTTCACTACCTCCCATATACCCCTATACCCCTATATGTACTGGTTTGAGTTGTTTCCGTTTCCCTTTCCCCTCTCAGAACTCTATTTCTGCACTTGCACCCTCTCTTAGTCCCTAAGTTCTGCACCTCTCTTGTGAGCCTTGCCTCGGGACCTAGAGCTCCCTATGAACTTGGACACTTGAGGGCTGACCCTTTCGCACTGCACTATGTTTTAATTTGGTGATACATTTGGGGTGAGCACTGCCCGGAGTCTATATGAGACTCTTAAGGAACTCTGACACATCCAAATAGGAGCAAGGCTTTGGATCATGATCTCTTTGGAGTTGGTTTACTTCATATTTTAGACATGAAGTCTGAATCAATATTTCCTTGGTTGTACTTTTAATTTCTGATGTATTTTCTTCTATCTTCATTCTGGGCTGTAATAATTTTGTAATAAACTCTTGGGGTGGGTAGTGAAAAGGAGAGGGATAACTATGTATGCGAAGGGTAGATATCCTGCCTATAGGTGTAGTTTTGAATTTTTGCACTTTCATATAGATATCTCGCCTATAGGTTGTTTCTAAATTTTTGCACTCTCTTATAGATATCCTGCCTATTGGTATATTTCTAAATTTTTGCACTTTCATATAGATATCCATCCTATAGGTGTATTTATGAATTTTTGCACTTTCATATAGATATCCTGCCTATGGGTTGTTTCTGAATTTTTGCACTTTCATATAGATATCATGCCGATAGGTGTATTTATGAATTTTTGCAATTTCATATAGATATCTTGCCTATTGGTTATTTCTGAATTTCTGCATTCTCATATAGATATCCTGCCTATAGGTTATTTTCAAATTTTTGCATTTCTCGCATAGATACCATGTTTGTAGGAGTTCTGCATTTCTCATATAGATACCATGTCTGTAGGAATTCTGCATTCTCTTATATAAATACCATGTCTATAATTACCTGGAAATTTGAATACTACATATACACCTAGAAATATGCCTATAGGTCTTTCTGAATCTTGCATATACATTCTTGATTAGGCAGTCATGTTTATCGGTCTTAATCAATCAACTGTAATTAGATATCATGTTCATAGACTTTAAATGAAATCCAGTACCTAGATATCATGCTTATAGGTTTTCTGCATTTTACCATGTCTGTTAAAAGGGGTTTACAACCAACACGCGTAGAAAGCATGTCCATTGGAGTCATTAGTCAAGTCTGAATCACTTCATGCACTTACAAGTCTAAAACCAATAATAATGACGACCATCATTTGCATAATTTATGATCTTGCTAAAACTCGCCTTTCTTTAATAACTGACATCATTTTTAGTCAGTATGTATTCCATTTACTTCATTATTTTGAAATTAGTATATGTCATGCCTATAAGGTCTTCATCCAGCACCTAGGCAAGCCTTTGGATAAAATTATAAACTGAGTCTGTTTTATCAACTACAACCAGCAGGTAGGCCTGATTCGGATTTCTTATCTGAATTATGTAATAAATTATTCTACCTCAACCTTTAAGTTCTTAATCAGACCTTAAACAATATGTGTAAGTCATGCCAAATTATGTGCTTTCTTTGGCTTAAAGGAGGTCTATCTGAGCCCTTCTATTTGTTTATGTGTTTTTCCTCAGCTTGCTATATGTGTTTTATATGTCGCCTTAGAGTTTTTGCATTTGAAACAATAAACAAGCCTAATATCCCTTCGCTTTAGGATTAGTAGTCGTAATTGCCTTCAGGACTGATAGGATTCAGGCAGGTAATATGCAATAAGTAAACGAGACCATTTCGCGCTTTAATACCTTAACGGGGTGGAAAATGGTAGATATGGATATGATAACCACGCGATAATATCACGTGTATCCCCTCATTAAGGAGTGATTACCGGATGTTGTGTAGGGTGATCCATATTATAATAAACCTAGGACTCCCTTCCCTTTGTTTCTTTGATTCATTGCTTCTTTTCCAAATTTTAAACTATTTCTCAAAGAAAAATCAGTCTCCCTTTCGTTCATTTTTATCTTTGATTATTTATAACCATTATGTGAAAATCCCCTCTTACTTGAAGTTTTATTTGCCTATGTGTTATTTGCACCTAAATCACAATAATAGTTTGGCCGGGAACCACACTCGTGGATCCTGAGGGGTGCCTAACACCTTCCCCTTGGGATAATCTTAAGCCCTTACCCTATCTCTGTTTACTTGACTCAAACCCTTCTTAGTGTCCTAATGCACTCAAATCATTAGGTGGCGACTCTTCGATTCAAACTCAACCCCTGAAAGGGAATGATTTGTATCCCAAATGTCATAAACCTGATTTCATGAGAAAAAGGGGACGCGACACTGTGACCATTGTGTTTCTTATTATTTTTCGTTCATTCCTAAACGGATGATTATCCACATTGAACAAGTCTTATGATACCTTGCTGGTATTGGATAATTGTTGAGTATTGATTCAAGTTGAGACTTATATTGTAAAGTTAACTGTTGAAATGATATTGGTTATTGTTGATTCCCTTGCCGGAATATTATTATTTTCTATTGTTTGGGTGAGGATAGCGTAAAGAACGAAGGGTGATGCCATGCACGATATGGTGAGTAAGTGTTAATGCATGAAGGTGATGTTGTACCTTATTTTGTGAGTGTTAGTACATTAAGGGTGATGTCGTGCCATGATTTGAGAGTTAATTCACGAAAGATGATCCCGTGCCGTTTATGTTGTTTCATATGGTGATGATGAGAGTAAAAGCACGAAGGGTGATACCATGCACACATTACTATATCGTTATTTCTGTTGGTTCAAATACGGTGTTTACTTTTCTTCTCTATTGAATTATTGTTAGAATGTGATATCCCCGCGTCACGTTTCCCCGTCTCGTCTCTATCTATTAATTTATGTTATTATTGTCTTTTTGTATATGATTTACCTACACAGGTTTATATTAATGCTGTGTCATAGCCTCGTCACTACTTTGCTGATGTTAGGCTCGACACTTACCAGTACATGGGATTGGTTCTACTGATACTGCACTTTACATTTTCTCTGTAGATTTTGGTGCCGGACCTCGTGAGTAGAGTTGGGTTACCGCCTTCAGTTCATGCGAGACCCAAGGTAGATCTGCATGCATTCGCAGACCCCAGAGTCCCCTTTCCTCTACTTTAGATTTCATGTCTTTTTCCATTTTGAGAACATATGTATTTCTTTTAAACCGGTATTTGTAGAACTTCTTGGACATTTGTGAATTATGACACCGGATCATTATGGTAGACCTGCACTGGAGTTTTTGAACTATTATAACACTTCCGCATTTTATCTCTTTTTGGTTTTAGCAATTATTTATTTCTGTTTTCAATAATTAATGTGGCAAAATGGTTTTTATCGGCTTTCCTAGCATTCAAGAGTAGACGTCATCACGATTTCGACGGCGGGAAAACCAGATCGTGACACTATAGAAATTCTATTGGCAAACGGTTAAATACGAGTGTGTTTGGTTTTATAAGTGTTCATCGGCCGGTGCGGTATAATATTTAGACATTTCGATTCGAAATTTTCGGTATTCAGTTTCTTATAATGCTATACTAATACTGTACATAATTAAATTTGGTATGGTTTGGTTTTTGTTCTTTCGATTTCGGTTTAATCAGTTTGAATACTAACTTGTACGTAGAGCCATAAACTGTAATATTCTTAATATAAGTACTCAAAAGTACAACACTAAAATATTTATTGACAAATTTTTTGTCCAAAACTAGAAAATATCAACCAGAGAGAGAAACTAATTTATTTTAAAACTTAAACCAAATACCATACCGAATACCAAAATATCAGATACTAAATACCAAATTTTTTTATTTGGGCACGGTATTTTGGTATTTATCAAATTATGCACCGCCCTATTTGTTATAATAGAAGTAACTTTTTAAGGAGTCAATTACTAAATGGTCACTCAACTATCCTAAATTATTTTCTAAAGTCACGTTTCTTTCGTTAGTAACAATAAAGTCACTAAACTATGCCTGTTGCGCTTAAAAAGGTCACTCAACTAGATTTTTTAAATTTTCGGATTACCAAATACCTATTTACCTTGTAAATTATAAATATTTATCTTTTTTTTTAAAAAAAACTTTTTAGTATTAACAACATAAATTCAAAAATTTATTTACACAATTCATAATGAAAAGAAAATAGTTGTGAAATATATATTGCATGCACGTGATATAAAAATAATTATTTAAATAAAAATATTTTATAATATGCATTGTATATTCTTAAAAATTATGCTAAATTATATTATTATGTTTCAACTAACTTTTCGACGACACAAAGTTATGTCACCAGAAAGCAGAGGGACTATCTGTATAGCATAAAATATGCTATATTAAGTCGTGCATGGAATATATATAATATATTTTCATTATGAATTATGTAAATAAATTTTTAAATTTTTGCCGTTAATACTAAAATTATTATTACTAACAAATTATTCTAATTAATTTTTTTACTATATTTATTATTTTGTTATTCTAGCATTATATATGCTTAAATACTTTTTATTTTTTTAATTTATAAATAATATGTATTTATTCTATATATAAGTCCATAATGTAAATTAAAAAGGAAAGAATCATAATATTAAAAATTTTAAAAAAATTAAAAAGAAGATAAATGGTTATAATTTAAAGAGTAAAATAGGTATTTGATAATTTAAAATTTAAAAAATTTAGTTGACTGATCTTTTAAGTGCAATATGTACTGTTCAGTAACTTTATTGTTACAAATAAAAAAATAATTTTAGAAGATAATTTGATATGGTTGAATAAACATTTGAATAAACAACTCTTTTAAATTAAAAAGTCTACTTTCAGTTTAAAGTATAAATTTATCAAATCCCATTTGAGTTACTCGACTAATAGGTGACTGTTAAACCATGTCTACCTAAATCCTAATCTGTTTTCAGGCCGGTAAATGTCATTTGTATAGATTTGTGGTCAGTTTTGGTCCATTTTACTGTACATTGTTCTCAACTTAATTTTATCCCTCTGTTATGTAATTCGCACATTTAATTTGTATTTCATTAAACTATGTAAATTTGGAGTTACCTTTGAAGGATTCAACAACCGCAAAATTTGTTTAGAGGGAATATTTTTGGAAAATAAATAGATTATTACAGTAATCTTGAAAAGTTTATCCTATTGAATGGAGTGATTTTGTTTTGTTTCTCACAAAATTGATACTATTGTGTGATGCTTCTTTTTATTTTGTGTCTCACACAACTAATATTAACGGTATGAAACACAAAATAAAACTTTTCCATTGAGTACCTTTAAATTAGGATAGTGATTTGTAAGGACAAGACTTGATGTGTGATTGGGAAAAAGAGCTTTCACTATATATGTGTGTGAAAACTGTGGATGATTAAAGAGGCAATAAAAAGGGTAATTGAGCCGAAAGAATCGTTAATTATTCATCCAATTTCACCCTCAACAGAGGATTGGGAATGATATTAGTCACGAAGAATATATATAGTAAGATATATGATATCTCTTTATTTTCTATCGTAGGTCTCAATTTGAATTCTAAAAATGGAGGAATCTTCGGTACGAAACCTTTTGCTCATAATAAGTCGCATAGTAAGTAAATTGCAGATACCAAATAAATAATAATGTGTTATAAATAGAACTCTAATTAGAATGAATGTCTATCTTATAGAAGAGTCTTACTTTGAGGCTAAGTCTTTTATCTTCCTATAAATAGAGAGGTCTTACCTCATTGTAAATCATCCCAAAAGTATCAATAAGAATACTCCTCTCTCTACTTCTCTCTATATTGTTCTTGTTCTTATATTATTTCATAACACATTATCAGCACGAGTCTCTAACCAATCGAATTTGATTTCTTCCTTCTTCCAGAATTTCTATACAGAAAATAGTGTTAGTCGTCGATCACCGGACTCTTGTTCTGCAAAAGGATATATGATTCGGGGCACAGGTGAATAATGGCGGCGGAAGCTCTTTTGGAACTGCATGAAAATCTCACCTCCAGAAAGGAGCCTCTGACAAGAGAAGAAGCTAAACTAGTTAATTCATTACAGCAAGATGCTGTGAGAAATTTTGGAATTGGTGCCACCGGTGCTTCCATTGTCACTTGGTTTGAATTTCTATACGGAAAAATAGAAGAGATGGTATCATCATAAAATAATGCAACGGGATGGAAACTCAAAAGGTATATTTGATATCACAACATTTATTGGTATACCTTAAAGGTAAGTAATTTACTTTTCTCTTTCAAATTCTTGAAATTCTACGATTTGATTTCATATACAAACAAAGACAAAATCCGTCCAATTGAATTTGCTCCATTCCCTTTAGAGAATGTGGTAGCAGTATGTGATAAGTCTGAAATAAGACAAAATCCGTCCAATTGAATTTGCTCCATTCCCTTTAGAGAATGTGGTAGCAGTATGTGATAAGTCTTAAAGAAGACAAAATTATTACCATGAAGGTATCAATGAATGTGGACGAGGCAATAGACGGAATTATAATCGTCATCATTGTGATAATGAAAATAATGAAGATTCTCAAAATAATCTTTCACTTTATGAAAGTAATATTTGACATGAGATTGTATATAACACATACAGATGATTATAATCCATTCCCTGAAGTGAATGTGATAATTGTAATAAAGCCCGTAAGTATGGACACACTCTTGATGTAATTTTGTTTTATGTCTGACATTATGAAAAGAAAGTTCGTTGCCCTTGAAATTTCGGGCAAGAACTATATGACATGGGTGTTGGATGGTGAAATCCATTTGGATGCAATGGGTCTTGGAGACGCCATTAAAGACAGAAATAATGCATCCACCCAAGACTGTGCTAAGGCCTTGATTTTCTTGCGCCATCACCTTGATGAAGGTTTGAAACTGTGCTAAGGCCTTGATTTTCTTGCGCCATCACCTTGATGAAGGTTTGAAACTGTGCTAAGGCCTTGATTTTCTTGCGCCATCACCTTGATGAAGGTTTGAAAATTGAATATATCACAGTCAAAGATCCACCTATCTTGTGGAAAGGCTTAAAGGAGAGATATGACAACCTGAAGTTGGTCACTCTGCCACAAGCACGATATGATGAGAATCTAAAAGCAAATAGTTCATAAACTATATATTATCGTTGCGGTGGAAAAGGGCACTGGGCGAAAATTTGCCGTGTACCAAGACATTTGGTTGAGCTTTATCAAGCATCTCTAAAAGGTAAATGCCCTGAAACCAATTCTGTCTCTGACGACAGTTTTGACATCATCCACTTGGATGTGGCAGACTTCTTTGAGCAACCCGAGGGGAAAATAGACCACTTAATCGGTGATGGATCTGTGATGAAGGATGATGGAATTGTTTGATTTTATTTGTATTAATTAGTGAATAGACTAATAGTCATTAGTATCAGCTCGTATTAGTTAGTTTATGATATAATGTTAGTATTAGTTCTTTAGAATGTTTCAATATGCTTAAATTTCAAAGATATTTTTTTTTCAGTAGAGTTAATCGACTAACATAACAGTTAGTCGATTATCTAATATTTCGCATTAAAACTGCAAAACGATCGATTATATACTTGTTAACAATCGATTATATTAAGACATAATCGATTATGTATGTTTAACAATCGATTATATTAAGACAGTGTGATCTGAAGTTTTTCAAAATAGCAAATAATCGATTATGTATGTTTAACAATCGATTATATTAAGACAGTGTGATCTGAAGTTTTTCAAAATAGCAAATAATCGATTATGTATGTTTAACAATCGATTACATTAAGACATAATCGATTATGTATGTTTAACAATCGATTATATTAAGACAGTGTGATCTGAAGTTTTCAAAATAGCAAATAATCGATTATGTATGTTTAACAATCGATTATATTAAGACATAATCGATTATGTATGTTTAACAATCGATTACATTGAGACAGTGCTTAAACTGAAATTTTCAAACTGCAAAGTAATCGATTATGGAAAACATATAATCGACTATCTGATTTAGTTAGTCAACTAACCTCAACAGATTTTGAAAATATTGTTTAAATATGAAACAAACGGATTGAATTTGTTTATTCTCATGTTCGTATATTTTCTTTTTTGTTGTCAACCATGGGAATTAAATTGATTGAAGGCTCCGAAAGAGCAACTATAACTCTGCCTAAAGGAACAATATTTATCATAGAGAATGCAATGTTCTCCTCCAAGTTTAAGAGGAACTTGTTGAGTTTTTAAGATATCATTCAAAATGGATATCATGTTGAGACAATAGATCAGAATAATCTTGAATACCTTATTTACTCATGAAAACGAGGCTGCCCACTTCGGTTTGGGGTCACGTCATTTTGCATGCAGCAATGCTAGTTCGTCGGCTGCCCACTTCGGTTTGGGGTCACGCCATTTTGCATGCAGCAATGCTAGTTCATCTCTGACTGACGAATTGTCACAAATATTCCCCGTTGCAATGAGTTTTGGGTCATGAACTCAATATATCCCATTTAAGAATCTTTGGATGCACAGTATATGTGCCTATAGCACCGCCATACCGCACCAAAATGGGTCCGCAAAGAAGGTTAGGAATATATGTTGGGTTTGAATCGCCCTCCATTATTCGCTACCTCGAAACATTGACAGGGGATTTGTTCACTGCACGATTTGCAGACTGTCAATTCGATGAGACACTTTTCCCAAAATTAGGGGGAGAAGTTGGTGAAACCAAACGGGAAATTTTGTGGAAAAATGCATCATTATCTCATCTTGATCCACATACCTCTATTTGTGGAAAAGAGGTGCAAAATATTATCCATTTGCAAAGAATAGCAAATCGAATGCCAGACACATTGATATTGAATATACCACACTCACCCCTAGAAGGAGGTTTGAGATGATATATGAAAATAATGTCATTGTTATGGCATGAATGATCATTGGTCACGTACCTATTGTACGCCAAAATATTTTGGAAATATGACTATTAAAGGACAACGATAATACAAGAAACATATCTTGCATATAATTTTGACCATGACCATAATGGTATAACTTTCTCTTTAAAAGAGATATTCACCACATGGATGTTGATGAACCTGTGGTAGTACAAAATTAATTGAGAGCTCTAGAAGAGCCAATTATTACTATGTTGGAGAAACGCAATTGATTACCAATAAGGTATTGTGTGGTAGTAAGTCTCAAAGAAACTTATTCAGTTTCCAAAGTATATGCGAAAGCAATTGATTATATTGAGACTATAAATAAAGGAAAAATTTGATATCTTCTATTACTACAACTTGTAGCGGGATAATTTGTATATGAAAAGCTACCCGCTTTATTCTCCAGTTTGTACTACATAAACAAAAGAATGCCACAATAAAGTGGATATTTATTGGTATAAAAACCCATACCATAATAAACTTGAAGTTTATTGATAATTGCACACGTCATGGTGTAAATTTGAAGTTTATCAATATTGATAATTTATTCAGTTGGCATTCGGGTTAGCCATCTCATTTTAAGTATGATGTGCAGTAATAGAGAATTCACATGGGTAAATATTAAAGAACTAGAAAGTTCTTTACGAATTCTCTTATATTACTTGTTCTCATTAATTGATTGACCAACTAAAGAGTTCGGGTTGAATCCCATAAATTCTGGAAATATCAAAGGTGAATATGGGCCCATTCACCTGCCATGTATACCACATATGATGCATCTATGATATGGTTACATGTGCGATTGTTATTAACCCGCAGCCTGGCCGGTACTTGCGAGGTAAATTGCTTAGTAATCTAACTTCGAGCATAATTTCCAGATTTTCTACTCAAGATAGTTCATCTTGATAAGTTGGTTTATATCAAAGTTGGTTTAGCAAGATAATTATTGAGTGCCTCCACTTAATAGCTAAACTGTTTCTTATGAGAACATAGTTATATATATCAGTTTGATATACGTTGTATACGAGAGTATATTCTCCCCTCACAAGTGGTTCAGGGTCAGGAACCAAATAATTTCATTTTATTATTAATGTGCTGTGTATATTGACATGATAATGCACAAAGATGATTTCTCAAAGTTGAGGAATCAAGTTAGCTTTTCTAACATGAGAGGGAGACATGATAAACACTTGAGAAAAGGTTACATGGGATGAATTATCATTTGTATATATAGATCCTCGAATATCATAATATGAACCTGAAGTTCATAAAAGGATGATTCAATTGCAAAATATTGCAAAGCATGCTATACGCATTTGCTGACCCAAAGAAAGTAACTATATTCTCACTGCAAATGCTCATATTAAGTCCCAGAAGGACAAAGTCTTTGATATGCTTAAAGCGTATAGACAAATCGGTTTCAAAATAACTTCTTAATAAAGAAGATGAGCAAATGATCAAAGTGATCATAAATGGAAGAGATACAATTCAAGCAGAATTGATTCCATGTAGTTTTGGACATGTCGTTCAAATACTTGAGTATAAAGTCAATGGTATGTGTAATCCGTTTTTGATATCATATTTGTTTAGCATGACATGAAAACTTGATATGCATCTAAAGTCTATTATATGGCTTATATGACTTAACTTATATGTCAATCCATGAAAGATTGAAGTTGCTTGAAGCATATACAATTCTTGGTCCTGAAGTACCACATCCTAAGTGCAACTTGTGTACATATGTATCTTGCTATAACTATAAGCATGATGGCATCGAGAATACCTCTATGGAGATATTGAAGAGTCATTCCACGACATTATATGAAGATGTTCATGTCTATCAAGAATGATAATTTCAAGATGGTGCACAAGATTGGAATGCAAATGCTCAAGGATGTGAATTGATGCTCTTTCAGGGGGAGTTAATGCGCGTTGCACTCTTTTTCCCTTACAAGGTTTTGTCCCACTGGGTTTTCCTTCCAAGGTTTTTAACGAGGCAACCAATAGGCGCATATTCAAACATGTGTACTCTTTTTCCTTTTCTATAATTTTTTCCCATTGGGTTTTGTTTTAGTTAATAACGAGGCACATTATTGAATAGACATTCAAGGGGAAGTGTTATAAATAGAACTCTAATTAGAGTGAATGTCTATCTTATAGAAGAGTCTTACTTTGAGGCTAAGTCTTTTATCTTCCTATAAATAGAGGGGTTTTACCTCATTGTAAATCACCCCAAAAGTATCAATAAGAATACTCCTCTCTCTACTTCTCTCTATATTGTTCTTGTTCTTATATTATTTCATAACATAATGTTTGTTCTGTTTATTTTTATATTTTTACTAGTTGGGTAAGTTATATTTTTAGTGTATAGATCGAGAAGCAAGGTAGATGGTTAGTAGATAGTCGAGTGTTAGTCTTAAATTCTGTTATTGCCAGATTTTTTTAGTATTACTTGTTGTTCCATTCACTTTGTTTTGTACTATATAATTGCTGTTACTGCTTTGATGCTACAACTTTTCTTTTCGTCTTTCATGAGTCGAGAATTTATTGGGAAAACGGCTTCAAAGTAAAGGTAAAATCTCCATACAAATTATCTTTATCATATTCTATCTTTGAGATTACAGTGAGTTTACTGTTATTGGGTAATTATATTTCTAAGAAAGTTTCCTAATAAAATGAAGTGTCATGATTAGAAAGACCACAAAAAATCAACCTCAGATTTAGGAATGACTGATTGATGTAAACTGGAGATATTTTACCTCTCTAATGGGGCACTACTTTATTGATTTATTTATAGGTCAATCCGATATGACCCTAATTGACACTCCATTTTCCAAGTTAATTGTCCTAAACTTTGTCCTTGCGTTGCCTTTCAACTGCATCTCATTCAAACTTGCTGTTATGCCAAACTTTAGACAAGAATTGACTCATTAATCCTTACTATTCTTACGCTTAGGAGTGCATAATATTCGATTTTTAGTTTCTTTAAAAATATTTCAGCTTTATTTAAAATATAAAAAAAAACCAGTTTATTACGTATTTCCTTTTGTATCTTGGTTTTTAGCAATTACTTTGATTTGAGTTTTCTTTTAAAAAGAATCAACTATAAATTACATACTGCATTGTGATAATTTATTATGAAATATGCCTTAAGTATACAATATGTCTTCAACAAATACTAATTAAACCATACAGTGGTTCAAAAGCTACATATCAATTGTTGTTCAATTGAAAAAAAAATAGTTTTTCTGCCGAATTTTCTCTTGTGTCTTGTTAATTTAGTTTTGAAAACCAATGCACCAATAATCCACTAATTTAGTAAAGTCTTTTTTTCCAATTTTTAGAAAAAACAATTCAGTTTTTACAAAATAGTATTATTTTTTTTTCAATTTTTAAAGCATTTTTTGTAAAAACAGGAAAAAAATGTTTCATATAAAATATTTTCGTTTTTTTAAAAAACTGAAAAAATATTTAAAATAAAATATTTTCGTTTTTAAAAAATATATTTTTTTTTCAATTTTTCAGATTTTAAAAGTATTTCGTTTTATTTTCAATTTTCAGTTTTTTTAAAAGAAAAAGTATTTCGTTTTATAAAAAACTGAAAAAAAATATTTTTCAAAAAAGAAAATATTTTGTTGAAAGTATATTTTCAGTTTTTAAAAAATTAAAATATTCTATTAAAAACATTTTTTTCTTCTGCTTTTACAAATTTTTTTCATTTTTTTTAAAAAATGCTTTAAAAAAACTGAAAAATGATCTTTTTTGGTAAAACTTGAATTGTTTATTTGTAAAAATTGAAAATAGAAGAAGACTTACTAAATTAGTGGATTACTGGTGCATTAGTTTAAAAAAATTTAAAATATTTTGTAAAATAGTCTTTTTTAAGTTTTGCAATAAGAATAATAATTATTTTTAATTCAACATTGGCCTAACGGTCAAAGGACATAAGTAAACCAAAAAGATTGATGAAGGGTATTTTTAATCCAATAAATAAATAAAGAGTATTTTTAATCTTTTTTTAATAGTTTAGAAGCATTGTAAACCCTTTCCCGAATAAGAATAGATGTTTCTTTAATCTAAATGAACAACTCGTAAGAGATAGAAATTCATGATTGCTTGTAAACTGAAATTTGTAAATACTCATTTATGACCAACAAATACGAAATAACTTGTTATTCCTGTTTTGAAATAGATGTGGAATAAATTATACTTCAAACACAATGAAAGCTCCGAAAGGGAATACAAAATCTGAGATATATTGTATATATAAAAAAAGAAATTATAAACTTGAGAACCTACTCGTACAAGTAGGGGCATGTGTGACAATCCGACCCATCGTCTCGTGAGTTACCGTCATGTTTTTCTTATTTTCCGCTTCTTTATGCTTCATTATCCGTATCTTATGTGATCGAGTTGATTTGGGTGGTTTTGCTAAGAAATGAGATATTTAGTCTCTTTTAAGAATGCTTAAGTTGGAAAAGTCAATCGGACGTTGACTTATGAGTTAGAGGGATCGGATGTGAATTCTGATGGTTCGTTTTTCTTCGGGGGATAATTTATGACTTAAGGGTGCAATCGAAAGTGGTTTTGGAGGTCTAGAGTAGAAGTAAGCTTGAATTGGCGAAGTTAGTATTTTGGCAAATTCCGGTTGATAAGTGAGATTTTGATCCGTGGGTCCGAATGGAGTTCCAAGAGTTTCTGTAGCTTCATTATGTGATTTTGGATGTATGTGCAAAATTTCATGTCATTCGGAGGTGATTTTGTTGGGTTTTTGATCGAATGCGCGTTTCGGAAGTTTTTGACGCAATTAGGCTTGATTTTGATGTAATTTGATGGTTCTGTTGTTGTTTGAGGTGTTTTGATGATTGGAACAAGTTCGAATAATGTTTTAGGGTGTGGTGGTACTTTTGCTTGAGTCTCGAGGGTCTCAGGGTGATTTCGGGTGGCTAAATGGGAGGTTTTGGACTTTGAGAAATTGCAAAAAATTGCAGCAATAGTGCAGGAGTAAATTGGTCTTCGCGATCGCGAGCCTGGGGCTGTGATCGCATAGATGGATTTTTGGCACTCCAGAGTTTTGTTGTATGCTTTCGCAATTGAGGGTCTGCGATCGCGGAAGGTGAGTTTTTGAAGCTTCGCGTTCGCATTGTTTTAGCATATGAGGATTTAGGGGCCCAATATATATTTTCTCTTCGCGTTGCACCATCTAGACCACGTTCATGTAACTTGAAGAGTCAAGGCTTCGTGTTCGCATTGAGTTATCCGCGATCACAAAGAAGGACTTGAGGATCCATTCATTTTATTCATTGCGTTCGCGGCCAAGGGGACGCGTTCGCATAGTTGAAGCTTCGTGTTCGCTGGTAGGGCACCACGTTCACGAAGGGTACTTTTTGGTCAGGGTAACTGTTGTGTATCACAAACGCGAGAAGGCCCTCGCGTTCTCATAGAAGGAAATCATCTGCTGGGTAGAAGGGTCAAAACATTTTATCTCACGAACTAAGTCATATTTTCCTCCGTTGTTGGGCATTTTGAGAGCTATTTGGGGGAAATTGAAGAGTGTTTCGAAGAGGATTGATTGAAGGTAAGTTCTATGAACCAAAAACGTGATTATTATGTGAAATTAGCCGAGAAATCAATGGAAACTTAGCTAAAATTTGAAAAACTAGGGCTTGCGATTTGAGATTTCAAATTGGGATTTAAGGTGTAATTTGGACTCCGATTTTGGTGTTCTTTATATGTATAGACTCGTGGCGAGATAAGAAACTCGTTGATGTAAACATTTCTGAGTTTCAAGAAGTGGTCCCGGGGCTCGGGTTTTGCAAATTTCGGGATTTTTGATATTTTTTGATTGTGTATTGTTTCTTTGGCATATTGTAATGTATTTGTTGTGGTTTTTGACAGATTCGACACGCGAGGAGGCCGATTTGAGAGGCAAGGGCATAACGAGCTAGAGCTTTAGCTGGTTCGAGGTGAGTAATGATGTTAAATTATGTCTTGAGGGTTTAAAACTCATGGATTTGCACATCGTAATGCTATATTGAGGTGACTTGCACGTTGGATAGCGGGTGTGGGGTAGAGAACCATTGGGGATTGTGACTTGGTTTGTCCCGGTTGATGAATTTAGTATTTTTTTGACTGAGATTTACTTGTTATCATTATGATTTGGGCTAGAAGCCATGTTTGGGGCCTTGTGTCGGCCTATAGTACCCTTAGGGTCATTTTGATTGATTTTCCTCACCTTACTTGTTAAAAATCATATCCTCAGTCATGTTTAATTACGTAAAATAGTATAAATCGGTTTTAGAAATGCAAATCATAAATGAAAGAAACATGTGGGCTAAGATCCCTACCTTTATATTATTGTGCCCGTGAGGCTGTAGATATAATGACTAAGAGGGGCTGGGAACCCAATAGTGAGGATTTTATATATGTTATGGATCGGGCTGCACGCCGCAGCAAATACTTATATGGATTGGGCTGCATGCTGCAACAAATATATATGTGGATCAGGCTGCGCGCCGCAACAATATAGTGTTTGGGCTGTAGCAGCCCCTTCGGAGTCTGTACACCCCCAATGAGCGCAGTCGACTATCTATATGGATCGAGATGCACGCCGCAATGATGTACGGATCGGGTTGCATACCACTACGGTTATTCTGACTTCTGTTACTATGAGAGTATATGAGTCGAGATTGTGTGCTAAACAATGAGAATGAGCGCGAGGGGTGGATTCCTACTTGTTATAATTGGTTAATCCACATGCCTTATCTAATTTGGAGATATTTCATTTGACTTCTTCACTGGTTTGCCGCTTAAGTGATTTTAGTGCTTGATATAGAATTGTGTTGTGCCTTTACGTATTTTCATGCTTTCAGTCATTATTTATATTAATTACTCACTGAGTTGGAGTACTCAGATTGCTTCCTGCACCTTCTATGAAGATTCAGGTCATCCCGAGGCATAGTGGGAGTTTCTCTTGCTGATTATCATCCACCGGAGTCTTCAAGGTAGATGCATGGCGTCCACAGATCTTATGTTTCCCTCTATCTTTTACCTTTCAGTATCTTGTACTATCAATGTATCTGACTATTGAATCATTGTTATAGAGGCTCGTGACTTGTGACACCGGATTAGTGGGCTAGTGTAGGGAGTATTGTTATTTTTTCCGCACATCTAATTTATTGGTATAGACTTTTGTTTATGTTAATTGGAATTTAAAACTCTGATAATTTGTAATAAACTCTACGAGATATGGGTTGTGATTGATAATTGATCGGGCTTGCCTAGAAATGTGTTGGGTGCCATCATGACTGGGGTCGGGGTCGTGACAAGTTGGTACCAGAGCCTAGGTTATCAGGTTTCGCGAGTCATGATCCAATATTGTAGAGTCTTGGGGATCCATACGGAGACGTATGTATTTATCCTCGAGAGGTTGCAGAACCTTTAGGAAAACTTCATAATCTTGAAATTCTTGTCGTGCGACTTTGTTGGACTAAGAACTAAACTTCTATTATTCTATTCTCTCACATATGGTGGACGACCACCAGTTCCACCACTAAGGCCACCAGAGGCCGTGGACACGGTCGTGGTCTTGGATGAGGCAGAGTAGCGAGGGCAGAATCTATTGATTCACCAACTGCCCCAATCAGACTCCAGCAGCACCAGTTTAGGCACCAGTTGTGCCCATCGTGATTCTGGGTATACAGAAGACCTTGACAGTTTGCAGTGGCCTGGCTTAGTCCGTTTCAGCCACGACAGCAGTAGCTACTTCATAGGCCGGGGGAGACAATCAGATGACCCCTGATTGCACACCTGAGCAGGTAATGTAGGGACTTCAGACGCCAGAGGCACCTCCAGATCAGCCGGTTTCACCAGTGCAGGAGTTCAGGGTCCCAATTATGTCGGAGGATGAGCAGCGTCATCTTGAGAGGTTCGGTAGACTCCAGCCTCCGACATTCAATGGTGCTAAGGGAGAGGATGCCCACAGCTTTCTTGACAGGTGACAGCGGATGCTCCGTACGAAACGGATTCTTGAGTCTAGTAGTGTGGCATTTACCACCTTTCAGTTTATTGGGGTTGCCTTCACTTGGTGGGAGGCGTATGAGAGGCGTAGGCCGGTTAGTGCAGCGCCCTTTACTTGGCAGGAGTTCTTTACTCTATTCTTGGAGAAGTATGTATCACAGTCCTGTAGAGAGGAACTGTGTAGGCAGTTTGAGTGGTTGGCGCAGGGAATATGACCGTGACCCAGTACGAGATGAGGTTTTCGGAGTTGGCTCGTCATGCCACATGGATGATGCCGTCAGATCGTGTAGGAAATTTGTGGATGGCCTTAACTACCATCTCCGTATTCTGATAACTAGAGAGAGTATTGGGTGCTACATTCGAGGAGGTGGTGGATATCGCTCATGAGATATAGTCAGTTCACTGTCGGGAGCGAGAAGAGAGGGAGGACAAAAGGCCTCGAGGTTCTGGAAGTTTCAGTGGCGCTTCCTCGAGGGGCCAGTCTCAGTAGGGTAGAGGTAATTCTTTCAGGCATGCCCAATCGGCCTATCTAGAGTTCAGGGGAGCATCTTCAGGTCGTGGTCATTAGGGGTTCCAGCAGGGCCAATCTTCACTTAGTGCCCTCCCAGCTCAAAGTTCATCTCATGCCCCATCAGCTCAGAGTGGTTCTGCACCAAGCGCATCTGCTAGTCACTCTGGTGCGAGGGGTTCCCTTCTGTCCCCATCTCCAGCACCGGGTAGTTGTTATTAGTGCTAAGAGTTTGCGCATATGAGGAGACAGTGTCCTCGACTTCGTGGCGGTTAGTTCCAGTAGAGGGATCATCCCTCAACTTCTACTCCAGCTACTTCACCACCCGCCTAGCTATCTTGGGGTGGGCTCAGGAAACTAGAGGTAGCCCAAGAGGGGTAGGCTGTTCAGTCGGTTGATCGCTTTTACGCTCTGCCAGGCAGTTCAGATGCAATTGCTTCAGATGCTATCATTACAGGTACTGTCTCAGTCTGCCACAGAGATGACTCCATATTATTTGATCTTTATTCCACCTATTCATATGTGTCTTCATATTTTACTTGTTATTTTGGTTCGCCTTGGGAGTCTCTTTCTTTACCTGTTCATGTGTCTAACCCCGTGGGCGATACTGTTTTTATGGACCGTGTGTACCGGTCATGTATTGTGACTATTGGGGGTCTGGAGACCCGAGTTGATCTATTGCTATTCAGCATGGTTGGATTTGATGTGATTTTGGGCATGGATTGGTTATCTCCGCATTGTGTTATTCTAGACTGTCATGATAAGACAGTCACCTTGGCCATACCGGGTGTACCACGGATCGAGTGGCGTTGTGTGACTGATTATGTTCCCAAAAGAGTTATTTCTTTCTTGAAGGCCCAACATATGGTTAGGAAGGGTTTTTTGTCATATTTAGCCTTTGTGCGGGATGTTGGAGCTAAGACTCCTATCATTGATTCTGTTCCAGTCGTGAGGGATTTTTCGATATATTTCCCGCAGACATGCCTAACGTTCCACCAGACAGGGATATTGATTTTGGTATTGATCTGGTGACGGGCACCAAGCCCATTTCTATTCCGGCATATCGTATGGCACCAGCAGAGTTTATAGGATTGAAGGAGCAGCTTCAGGAACTCCTGGATAAGGGGTTCATTCGGCCTAGTGTGTCACCATGGGGTACGCCGGTGTTGTTTTAAAGAAGAAGGATGGCACAATGAGAATAGGTATGGACTACAGCCAATTGAAGAAAGTAACAGTGAAGAACAAGTATCCGCTTTCTCGCATAGATGATTTATTTGACCATCTTAATGGAGCGAGGGTGTTTTCCAAGATTGATCTTCGTTCGGACAATCACCAGTTGAATATCAGGGATTCAGATATTCCTAAGACTGCTCTCAGGACTAGATATGGTCAATATGAGTTTTTTGTCATGTCTTTCGGGCTGACCAATGCCCCAACAGTGGTCATGCCTCTAATGAACAATGTATTTCTGCCTTATCTGGATTCGTTCGTTATTGTATTTATGGATGATATTCTGGTGTACTCGTGTAGTCAGGAGGAGCACGTGGAGCATTTGCGAGTGGTATTGTAAGGATTAAGAGAGGAGAGGCTTTATGCAAAGTTCTGGAAGTGTGAGTTTTGGCTCGGGTCAGTGACCTTTTTGGGGCATGTGGTGTCTAGTGAAGGTATTATAGTCGATCCAAAGAACATATAGGCGGTTCAGGGTTGTCCTAGGCCGTCCTCAGCCGTAGAGATTCGTAGTTTCCTCAGCTTGGTAGGTTATTATCGCCGGTTTATTCAGGGTTCTCCTCTATCGCATCGCCCTTGACTAGGTTGACTCAGAAGGGCATTTCATTTGTGTGGTCGGACGAGTGTGAGGAGAGCTTTCAGAAGCTCAAGAAAGCTCCAGTATTGGTTCTTCCATCAGCTTTCGGTTCATACATTGTATATTGCGATGCTTCAAGAGTTGGAATTGGCTGTGTATTGATATAGGAGGGTAGAGTTGTTGCTTATGCTTCTCATCATTTGAAGACCCATGAGAAGAACTACCCTATTCATGATTTGGAGTTGGCTTCTATAGTTCATGCGTTGAAGATTTGGAGGCACTACCTGTATGGCGTATCTCGTAGCCTTCAACATTTATTCAAGAAAAATGATCTTAATTGAGGCAGTGGAGGTGGCTAGAGTTGCTTACGGATTATGATATCACTATTATGTATCATCCGGGGAAAGCCAATTTAGTGGCCGATGCTTTGAGCCGAAAGGCGGTGAGTATGGGGAGCTTGGCGTAATTCCAGCTGGGTAGAGGCCATTTGCAATTTATGTTCAGGCCTTGGGCAATTGGCTTGTGAGATTCGAAATTTCAGAGCCCAGTCGGGTGTTAGCTTGTGTGATTTCTCGGTCTTCCTTATATGATCGCATCAGAGAGCATCAGTATGATGATCCGCATTTGCTTGTCCTTAAGGACATAGTTCAACATGGAGATACCAAGGATGTGACCATTGGTGACGATGGAGTGTTGAGGATGCAGAGCCGGATTTGCGTGCCCAGTGTGGATGGGCTTCGGGAGTTGATACTGGAGGGAGGCCCACAACTCACAGTATTCCATTCATTCGGATGTCACAAAGATGTATCAGGATCTTGTGGTGGAGGAGCTCGCGGTATTCCATTAATTCTCTTCATTTTTCATTCCATTCATTCTCCACAACTAGAATGTACTCCAAGCAAAGATATTGTGGGGTTCGTAGCTCGGAGTCTCAATTTTCAGCAGGTGAAATATGAGCATCAGAGACTAGGTGGCTTGCTTCAGCAAATGGAAATTCCTGAGTGGAAGTGGGAGAGGATTACGTAGACTTCGTTGTCGGACTACCTCGGACTTTGAAGAAATTTGATGCTATTTTGGTGATTGTTGATCGGCTGACCAAGTCCGCGCACTTCATTCCTATGTGTACTACCTATTCTTCAAAGCGTGTGGCAAGGATTTATAGCCATGAGATCGTTCGGTTGCATGGTGTTCCAATTTCCATCATCTTAGATAGAGGTACTCAGTTTACCTCATAGTTTTGGAGTTGAGCACAGAGTTTCATCCTTAGACGGACGGACACTCCGACCGTACCATTCAGATATTGGAGGACATGTTGCGTGCTTGTGTTATTGATTTTGGAGGTTCGTGGGATGAGTTTTTGCCACTTGCAGAGTTTTCCTACAACAACGGCTATCAGACCAGCATTCAGATGGCACCGTATAAGGCCTTGTATGGGAGGCAGTGTAGATCTCCAGTTAGTTGGTTCGAGCCCAGCGAGGCTAGGCTATTAGGGACAGATTTTGTTCAGGATGCCTTAGAGAAAGTGAAGGTGATTCAGGAGAGACTTCATATAGCGCAGTCGCATTAGAAGAGTTATGCGAACCGGAAGTTTGAAGATGTGTCCTACATAGTTGATGAGAAGGTTTTGCTGAAGATCTCACCCATGAGGGTGTTATAAGGTTTGGAAAGAAAGGGAAGTTGAGCCCGCGGTTCGTTGGACATTTTGAGGTACTTAGGAATATTGGAGAGGTGTCTTATATGTTTGCTTTGCCAACCAGCTTGTCGAGTGTGCACCTGGTGTTCCTTGTTTCTATGCTCCAGAATTATGTTGGGGACTCGTCTCATGTCTTAGGCTTCAGCATGGTTCAGTTGGATGATGATTTGACCTATGATGTGGAGCCAGTGGTTATTTTGGGTCGTCAAGTTTGAAAGTTAAGATCAAAGGACATAGCTTTAGTAAAGGTACAACTGAGAGGTCAGCCCGTGGAGGAGGATACCTGGGAGACCAAGCAGGAGATGCGGATCAGATAACCTCACCTATTTGAGGCTCCAGGTGTATTTCTTAACCCACTCGAGGACGTGCATTTGTTTAAGTAGGGGAGGATGTGACGACCGAACCCGTCATCTCGTAAGTTACCGCCCCGTTTTCCCCATTTTCTGCTTCTTTATGCTTCATTATCTGTATCTTATGTGATCGAATTGGTTTGGGGTGGTTTTGGTAAGAGATGAGACATTTAGTCTCTTTATAGAATGCTTAAGTTGGAAAAGTCCATCGGACATTGACTTATGAGTAATAGGGATCAGATATGAATCATCGCCATGATTCGTTTAGCTTTGAGGGATGATTTGCGACTTAAGGGTGTGATGGGAAGTGTTTTGGAGGTCCAGAGTAGAATTAGACTTGAATTGGCGAAGTTAGTATTTTGGCAAACTCCGGTTGATACGTGAGATTTTGATCCGAGAGTCAGAATGGCATTCCGAGAGTTTCTGTAGCTTCGTTATGTGATTTCGGATGTATGTGCAAAATTCAGGTCATTCGAAGGTGATTTGGTTGGGTTTTTTATCGAATACGTGTTTCAAAAATTTTTGAAGAAGTTAGGCTATGTAATTTGATGGTTTTGGTGTTGTTTGAGGTGTTTTGATGATTGGAACAAGGTTGAATTATGTTTTAGGGTGTAGTGGTACTTTTGGTTGAGGTCCCGCGTGCCTCAGGGTGATTTCGGGTGGCTAAATGGGAGGTTTTGGACTTTGAGAAATTGCAAAAAATTACAGCAGTCGTGCAGGAGTAGATTGGTCTTCGCGATCGCAAGCTTGGGGCTGCAGTCGCATAGAAGGATTATTGACAGACCAGTGTTTTGTTCTACGCGTTCACGATTGAGGGTCCGCGATTACGGAAGGTGATTTTTTGAAGCTTTGCGTTCGTATTGTATTGTCCGCATTAGCATGTAAGGATTTGGGGGCCTAGTATATATTTTCTTCGCGTTCGCACCATCTTGACCGCGTTCACGTAAGTTGAAAAGTCAAGGCTTCGCGTTCGCGTTGAGTTAGCTGCGTTCGCACAAAAAGGCTTGAGGATTCTATCATTTTAATCATAGCGTTCGCGGCCAAGTGGACACGTTCGCATAATTGAAGCAGTTGAAGCTTCACGCTTGCAGGTAGGGCATCGTGTTCGCGAAGGGTAATTTTTGGTCAGGGTAACTGTTGTGCATTGCGAATGCGAGAAGGCCCTCGTGTTTGTATAGAAGGAAATCATCAGTTGGGCAGAAGGGTTAAAACATTTCATCTCGCAAACTAAGTCATATTTTCCTCAATTGTTGGGCATTTTGAGAGCTATTTGGGAGAAATTGAAGAGGGTTTCGAAGAGGATTGATTGGAGGTAAGTTCTATGAACCAAAACCGTGATTATTGTGTGAACTTAGCCGAGAAATCCATGGAAACTTAGCTAAAATCTGAAAAACTAGGGCTTGGGATTTTAAGATTTTAAATTGGGATTTTAGGGGCCATTTGGACTCCGACTTTGGTGTTATTTATATGTATAAACTCGTGACGAGATAAGGAACCCATCGATGTAAAAAGTTTTGAGTTTCGAGAAGTGGGCCGGGGCTCGGGTTTTGCCAATTTCATAATTTTTGACATTTTTCAATTGTTTTTCGATTGGGTATTGTATCTTTGGCATATTGTGATGTATTTATTGTGATTTTGGTCAAATTCGATGTGCGAGGAGGCCGATTTGAGAGCAAAGGGCATAGCGAGCTAGAGCTTTAGCCGGTTCGAGGTGAGTAATGATGTTAAATGATGTCCTGAGAGTATGAAACCCCGGATTTGCACATCGTAGTGCTATATTGAGGTGACTTGCACGCCGAATAGCGGGCGTGGGGTAGAGCCCCATTGGCAATTGTGACTTGATCCGTCTGGTTGATGAATTTACTATTTATTTGATTGAAAATTACTTGTTATTATTATGATTTGGGCTCATAGCCATATTTGGGGCCTTGTGCCAACCTGTAGAACCCTTATGGGCATTTTGATTGATTTTCCTTGCTTTACTTGTTAAAAATCATATCATCAATCATGTTTCTAATTGCTTAAATTAGTATAAATCGATTTTAGAAATGAGAATCTTAAATGAAAGAAACATGTGGGTTGAGATCCCTACCTTTATATTATTGTGCCTGTGAGGCTGTAGATGTAATGACTGAGAGGGCATGAGAATCCAATAGTGAGGATGTTATATATGTTATGGATCAGGCTGCATGTTGCAGCAAATACATATATGGATCAGGCTACACGCCGCAACAAACATTTATGTGGATCGGGTTGCGCACCGCAGCAATATGGCGCTTGGGCTGTAGGAGCCCCTCCAGAGTCTGCACACCCCTAGTGAGCGAAGTCGACTATCTATATGGATAGAGATGCACGCTGCAGCGATGTACGAATCGGGCTGCACGCCGCCACGGTTATCCTGAATTCTGTTACTATGAGAGTATAGAGTCGATATTGTGTTGCAAACAATGAGAATGAGCGCGAGGGGTGGATTCCTACTTGTTATAATAAGTTAATCCGCCTGCCTTATCTAATTTGGAGATATTTCATTCGATTTCTTCGCTGGTTTGCCGCTTAAGTGATTTTACTGCTTATAGAATTGTGTTGTGCCTTTACGTATTTTCATGCTTTTAGTCATTATTTATATTAGTTACTCGCTGAGTTGGAGTACTCACATTGCTTCATGCACCTTCTATGCAGATTCAGGTGTTCCCGAGGCATAGTGGGAGATTCTCTTGCTGATTATCATCCATCGAAGTTTTCGGGGTAGATGCATGGCTTCCATAGACCCGATTTCTCCCTGTATCTTTTACCTTTCAGTATCTTAGACTATCTATGTATTTGACTATTGAGTCCTTGTAATAGAGGCTCGTGACTTGTGACACCAGATCGGTGGGCTAGTATAGGGAGTATTGTTTTGTTTTCCGCACATCTTATTTATTACTGCAGACTTTTGTTTATGTTTATTGGAATTTAAATTTCTGACAATTTGTAACAAACTCTACAAGAGAGGGGTTGTAATTGATAATTGATCGGCTTGCATAGCAATGTGTAGGCTCCATCACGATCGGGATCGGGGTTATGACAATTTGCATCTAACCGCTTTTTAGGTCACATTTTAACTTGTGCACGTTAAATTGCAAGAGTACTCGCTTTTTCGGATAACTTCATTATACGGGCTGAAGTAGCAAAAACAATCACACAAAACTTCAACATTCTAGTAGACGGGCCTAAAGTTTTTATTTATAATTGTTGAACTTAAGCATAGTAGCTGAGGCTTTGTTCTCTAGTTGCTGAAGTTTTTTATTATAATTGTTGAACTTAAGCATATTGGCTGAAGTTTTGTTCTCTATTTGCTTAAGTTTTTATTTGTAACTGCTGAACTTAAGCATATAGTTGAAGTTTTATTCTCTATTTGCTGAATTTTTGTTTATAATTGCATTAAATAAGCTAAGTTTTTTTGTCCTCGATTCATTAGTTTTGTTATTAAGATTTTTCAAAAATTTCAGCAGAAGATGCTGAAGTTATGTAGTTCATTTGTAAAAACTTCAGCACTAAAAGCTGAAGTTTTTTTGTCCTGGATTCATTAGTTTTGTCATTAAGCTTTTTCAAAAACTTCAGCAGAAGATGCTGAAGTTATTTAGTAAAACTTCAGCACTATATAAGCTGAAGTTTTAGAAAAGACCTTCTAACATACTAGATAGATAGTCAAATTACTAACAGTATCTAAATCATAAATTTCGAAAACAATAAACGTGAAAAAAATAAAATTATCGTTGCTTCTACTGACGTAGTTATTTATAATTTACTTTTAAATTCTAATAAACATATTAATGAAAATAATCCCATGAACTGAAGTTTACCAATAACAGTAGAAGAAAGAAGAAGAAGAAGAAGAAGAAGAAGAAGGAGGAGGAGGAGGAGGAGGAGGAGGAGGAGGAGGAGGAGGGGGGGGGGGGGGGCGAGGGGGAGAGGGAGGGGGAGGGGGAGGGGGAGGAGGAGGAGAAATGAGGCTGAAATTGTTTAAAAATTGGGTATAAATTAATACTTCTTTTAAAAATTGAGTATAGGTTAAATGAGGGCGACCAAATAGGGCGCTCCGTGCAATATTTACAAAAGCAACACTCTACGGGCCCAAATTCTCAAAGCATGCAGCCTTTTAAACTTTGTTATTCTTTTATTCGAAGAATTAACCTAAATAGTCGTCATCTAATTATTTTAATTAAAAATTACAGATAAGTATATATTATATGTATAATTTATATATATTATATGTATAATCGTATATAATCAACATATATTATATGTATAGTGGCTAAAAAATAAATATTAAATCCGGTTGGCTATTTATGTAAAGATTACTTGTTTTTACTTTGCCTTCTTATTTTAACGCAGCTTAGCACGGACTAGACTAGTAACTGAAAAATAGACAGCGTTTGCAAAGTTATTAAAAAATAGCCAATATTTTGCTGCAGCACGAAAAAATTCTAGCATAATATATTAGAGATTAGTGTACATGTGTATCAACTTCCAGCATATTATGCTGGAACTCCAACATACAGAAAGTCCCAACATAATATACTAGAGATAGGAGTACATGTGTATGGACTTTCAACATATTGTGCTAAACCAGTATGTTATGCTCAAATATTTTTCGAATTTAAACAATATTTTTATTTAAATTTACTTTTACATAAAAAGTGATTAAATTTTAATTACTTTTAAAATTATGAATATTTTGTAATTACCAATTGTACTCTGGCTATTTTTGAATTTCATCCCAATATAATGGTGCATTACAGATTTTCGATTAGGTGGTTTAAAAGCCCAATTCCATTTATCTCTCTCGTCTTTGCTCATCATGCTCCTAGTGGTAGAGTAGATTATGGTTTTAGAAATTCAAATATCCTATATTTTTCGAAATTAATGTTCCAATTATTTTAATAGGTTAGATAAAAAGATGACCGTTCAAGTATGTCTCCCCTCTCCCCTGCTGGGCTTTCTCCACTTTACTATGTGGAAGAAAATGCAATAAATATTTTTAAGCTATATTTCCTCGTCGTTTCTCTTTTTGTGTCATTTAATTAATGCTTCTATTGCCAAAGAAACGAATGGATTTTCAAACAAATGGCCTCTACCGTGAAGAATTCAGTACTTGAAGAGATTACTATATTCATCCTGCGAGCTTTTTCCTCGAGAGAATGAAATTCCCAACAACTACTCTTCCAATTCCTTTGCCTCTCCTCCTAGCTCCTACAACAAATTCAGCTCCATTATTATTTGGGGATTTTCAAAATATACAGTCCAACACGACACATTACACATATAAAATCATATTTTTCAGTTTTCACTCGCATAACCAATATTTTTTTCGACAATATTTATACATTCGTATACATTATTTATAAACTTATATAATCAATGTATCTATGTTGTATAGAGGTGTATAAACATCATTAGCTACACTACGAACTTACAAAAATCAAATTCGAAAGTCATATCCACTGTTTTAAATTTGTTCAAGATCGTAAGGTACCATTCTAATCTAATTTTTACCATTCAAATCTTACAAAGCAAGAATTCTAACCACGATTTTAACTCCAAACACAATAATAAATCGAGTTTGTCACCAATCAATTAATATGAGTCATAATTTCATAGGTCCTGTGACGATAAATATAATATTGTGTGTGCTATGTGTAAGTATTGTATACGGCAAAATAAGAGGGTCCAATCTTCCGTTATTACAACATCTCATAAGTATGTCTTGAAGGCTTGAGATCACATCGAGTTTTATCCCTCGAGGGCTATCGATGCTCCACCTCGGAGTAGTACGGACCGACGCTTACATAAATAAAGTGGGAAGTTCTCTAGATGCACGACTAGGGCTGACAAAGTCTAGAGGGCTAACTCTGACCCGTATTAGGGCATTAAGTGGCTATACCTGCCTTATATCTTTGTAGTTAATGCATTTGTACTATTTTAGGATTCCTCCTCCTATATAAAGGTGACCCTTGTTATTTGGTAGAAATTTGTTGCTCCATACTAAATACACAAGACATTCTCTCTACTCTCTAACATATTCTCTTAATCTCCGTACTTCCATTTTATTGCTTGTATTCTTGTCTTCATTGCGTTCTATTTAGTGTTCGTCATTTATTGCTGGCCATAGAGAGCCGTAACTTATCTTACCATAACTGTTAGTCACCGATCGACCATCCTCGATCGCTCCAAACCGGCCACCCAACTCGACCTCGAGGCCACATAGATGATGTCTCGAGGCCCCGGTCTCTAGCCATTTGGTTCGACTATCACATCATCTTTAAGCTCTCTTTCCTTCTAATCTTTTTCTTAGCATCTATCGCTCAAATAACTAGCATAAAAATAGCATGTATTTTAGAATCACGTAATCAAATTTAATTGTTATTGCCACTTTTATGGTAAACAAATTGGCAGCCACCATGGGGCTAAGAATAATAATGATTATTTTTTTATGGTTTAACTACATAACACATTATCTTTCACACTTTTTCTAATCCAAGATCTTCGATTTCATGTCGAAATGTCTGACTTAGTAAACAACAACCTTGAGAACCATGGGAAGAATGTTGTGAATGTTCCGGGTGCTGGTGTACCACCACGAAACCCTGGGAATGAACCAGGGAAGATATAAGCTCCCGTACTAACAAGAGTGTACATCAAAAAGAGCAACAAAAAGTCCAAAAAAACCACTAGAGAAGAAGGGGAGATTAGCCTTCATGTTATTTTTGAAATATTGCAGGCACAACAACTGACTATTGCTCTGCTACAAAGTCAGTAGAAAACTCTCAGCACAGTAGCACCGGGGACGGTCCGCCCAGCCGAGCAGGTATCAGAGAGATTAAGAAACAATGGGTCAGCAGCCGGCCCTGCCATCATAAAAATGCTCGATGATGTTAGAAAAAGGATCGAGTCGGGCGACAAAAAGATAGAAGCCAATGACAAGAAGGTAGAAACCTACAATTTCAGGGTCAATCAAATTCCGGGTGCACCCCCTGTTTTGAATGGTGTAAATTCGTAGAAGTTTGTGCAAAAGACATTCTCAATAGAAGCTGCTCCAAAACCCATCCGAAGAAGTGCAGAATACCATAGCTTCCAAAGTACAATGGAACCTTGGACCCCAATGATCACGTCACTGCCTACACTTGTGCAGTGAAAGGCAACAACCTAAGGGACAGCGAGATCGAGTCCGTCCTGCTGAAGAGTTCGGGGAAACACTCTCGAAAGGGGTGATGATGTGGTATTAGAATCTAGCTCCTGATTCAATAGACTCATTTTCAATGCTGGCAGATTCCTTCATAAAGGCACATGCTTGGGCCATCAAGGTGGCCACAAGGAAATCCGACGTCTTCAAATGAAGCAAAGGGAGTTCGAGGTGCTGTGAGAGTTCGTATCTCGCTTTCAAATGAAACGCATGGAACTACCACCAGTATCTAAAAACTGGGCCATATAGGCCTTCACTCAAGGTTTGAATGAACAAAGCTCGATAGCTTCAAAGTAGCTGAAATGGAATTTTGTTGAATATCTCGTTGTGACTTGGTCGAATGTCTACAACCGTTACCAATCAAAGATCAGGGTCGAGGACGAACAACTAAGAGCCCTCTCGGGCTCGGTGTATCCTAGCAGGCTTCCAACAAAAGAGCCAAAGCCAAATAAGTAAAGATACCAACCATACACTGAAGATAGAAGAAACACCCCGAGGTGCTACATACCCCACAATGATCGAAGAATGGACCGAGACCAGAATCCTCGGGGACTTGTCAGCAAAGCTGGGTTCCATAGGTATGTGGAGCCGATGGATGCACTTTTCTTGTTAGAATATAACTTCAACGTCAACGTATTAGATATCGTGTTTGCCATCAGTAAAATCAGAGACACCAATGTGGCGAAGGTCTGTGCAATCAGATAATTCTCAAAGTAATTGTAACTTAGTACGTGAGTTTCACAATACGCACGGCCATAGGACCTAGGACTGCCACCAGCTTCAAGAAGAAGTAGCTCGACTACTCAGTAAAGGTCACCTCCGGGAATTCCTCAACGGTCGGTCTAACAATCAGCTCAGGGAAAGAGTGGTGACCAAGAAAAATGAAACAAATAAGCCAGAACATGTCATCCATATGATCTTGGGAGATATCAATGCTTCGTAGGAGATCATGATCAGAAGAACAAAATATCCATCACCAGAGAAAAGCGAACTCGAGGTTACGTACCCGAGGATGCTCTCACATTTAGAAATAAGGACATTGAGACCTTCTCTCAGCCTCATGATGACATACTGGTAATCTCTTTCCTTGTAAATACATTTTAAATTAAATATGTATTTGTAGGTCCAGGTAGATCGAATAATATCATCAGGTCAAGGGTGACAAAGCAAGTCCGATTGCTTAACCAAATCGTGCCCGCCTCTTGAGTCCTCAACGGATTCAACATGGCAAGTGAAACAATGATAGGGGAAATCACCCTCCCAGTTTACATGGATGACACATCTCAAGATGCCAAATTCCATGTCACCGAAGGAAACATGAGGTACAACACCTTGATCGAAAGGTCATGGATACACTACATGAGAGCAATGCCATCCACCCTCCATCAAATGATGAAATTCTTGACAAAAGATGGGATTAAAACCGTCTACGAGGAGCAACATGCAACAAAGGAAATGTTTGTGGTGCGTGATGTAACAACAACACCAGTACCTACACCATCGAAGGAGTCAAAGGATAAGGGAACAGTAAAATAGAGACAACAAGCTTTACTCTCGGCTATGCCCGATCAAGCGAACCAGAGGACCGTATCGCGTCCTCACAACTAGCGAGCAGGGGACGAAGCACCGTCAACACTAAGGTACAGTCATCCCTATTTTTTAAATTACATTTTATACTAATCTGAGTGCATATATCCAATCAAAATGGCCGAAGCACTTTCCAACTCGAAGGCCTTAGGTTCCAAAAAGCATGCATTATACAATTTTCCTTCAATCGGGTTTTATCCCAAGAAGGGTTTTACCGATAATGTTTTTAACGAGGCAAAACCTAAAACGGACTCAACAAAGTATTCAAGGCTTCCTTTCGGTCAACCTCAAATACCGGGGCATTCCCCTAGAAGATCGCCTCCTCGGAGAATCCAAGATGTGCTGAGCAGGGTCTTGATAGAAAGATAATGTATTGGGCCAAACGGCCGAACAAGTTGTGTCTGCATATTGTCATTGAGCCCTCAACAGCAAAAACATGTATATTTATGCCAGGTAATCAAAATAATACTTCCCAAAGCATTTCGTGTTTCAAAAAAGCTCGGATTTTTACAAAAATGCTCTGGAGCTAAAAAAATGTCCTGGACACTCGGGGACTAGCGTCAACAATTCAAAGCCTGAATGACCTCCGGGTCGAATTTCCAAACTCACAAGCCTTCTATGAGGCAACATCAAAGTCACAAAACGGCTCCAAAGCCAAAAGCATCCCGAATACTTGGGGACTGACGTCAAAATCTCAAAGATCGCACGGCCTCCGGGTTCGAAACTCTAGAATCGTAAACCCTTAATGAGGCAATACCAAGTTTACACGTAATGGCTCTCGAGTCAAGGAACCCTAGATGACCTGGGGACTTTTGCCAGTCGCCACTTACCAAAAACACAAGGTCACAAGATCCCAAGCGGGTAGCCTCGGTCTGACCTATATAAGGCGACAACAATACATGTAAGACCACAAGCAAGGCATGAACCACGCTTGTACCAAGTGATAATATCTGTAAGACCAGGAGCATGACATGAACAATACTTGTACAATGTATCCAAAACTGTAAGACCTCAAAGGCATGTAAAACTTGTAAGATCTTACTAATGGCATAAGCCTGATCTCACAGTTAAGGATATATATCGAACTTGTAAGACCTCTAAAAGACATACCATCGATATAGACACCAAAACTACTTCACTCGGGACTAAAAATGGCTGCGGCCAAACAAAAATGACTACGATCATAAGGCCGCACCCGACAAACTAATGCGATCGGGGGACACCCGACCGTCGCTACAAAATCACATGCCTTCAATTACTTGAATCAAATTTGAAAAGAACTGGTTAAATAGGCTACCCTCGACATAGGCAAAAGAGCTTTGACCACGTCAGCTCCAAATTACAAGCTTTGAGATACTCAGCCACCGAGCCAAACCTCCTGAGGTGCTCGATCATCGCCACATAACGACTCATAATTGAGGTTTTATCAAGAAGTCAAAAATTCAGGCAAACACAATCTCACAAGTCGTTAACGAGGGAAAAATAAAGCCAATACTAAAGGTCGTATTGACCCAATGTGTAAGAACCATTATCGCCAGCTTATACTAAAGGCCGCAATTGACCAAAAGTGTAAGAGCCATTATCCCCAGGTCACATTAAAGGTCGCATTGGCCTAATGAGTAAGAGCAACTGATGCCATCTTATATTAAAAGGTCGTATCGACCAACTGTGTAAGAGCCTAAGGGTGTGCTTCAAATTCAAAAACTTGAGGGTCAAACAAGCTCGAGTCGAAAACTGACTCTTAGACTGAACCCAAAAAAGTTAAACTAAATATGCCCAAGGGTGAAAGCGCAAGAGCCTTTGATGCCAGCTCATTTTAAAGGTTGCATCAAGCAAAAAGCATTAGAGCCAGTATTGCCAGCCCATACAAAAGGTCGTAAAGATCCAACGCATAAGAGCCAAGGTCCAGCTTGAAATTCAAAAACCTGAGGGTTGAAAGAGCCCGAGTTTATACCTGACTCTAAGACGGAACCCAAAACAGTTCACCAAACATGCCCAAGAGCACAAATATAAGAGCTCGAACGCCGACTTATATTAAAAGGTCGTACCGATCGAGCGCGTAAGATCCTACGAGCCAACCTGCTGAGCCCCAAGGACATACTATGAATCTAAGGATTCTTTTCAAATCAAAGACCAGTTCATCTGGATAAAATCAAGGAAAAAAGAAATATAGGAGGAATAAAGCCACGAGGTTTCCTTCTATACATATATGCGAGAAAATACAAGCTCCATTTACAAGTGTACTTTGAAAAGTACTATATACAGAATCAGAAAAAGAAATATACATCCCCCCTTGGGGACTATGACCTGTCAGCCTCATCCTTGCTATCCTCGGCATCAGACAGAAGTAACTGAGCACCACATTCATTTGCCCTCACCCGCTTCACCTCTTTCAAGAGATCAAATCCCCTATCACAGAACTCCTTGAGGGGTTTCCTTTGAGAGCTACACCTAGCATATCATTTCTCTTATTCTCATGGTCAAGAGTCCTTCTCAGCTCAGCTTGAGCATCGGCAGTGTCATTCAAGTACAACACCACTATCTTGTCAGCCTTGGTTCGGCTCATTATGACTTCGACCAGGCATTCACAACCTCGGCTTTTACCTTCAAAAGCTCATATTCGAGTTTTGTAATCACATTTGTTCAAACCAAGCTATTATCATGAGCTAAGCGAAGTTGACCCTCAAAGGCGGAAGCTTTAGCCAAAGCACCTTTCTCTATAGAAGCTTGAACGTCCACCCGAGCCTTCAGCTCATCATACTCGCGCTTGGCTCAACTAACTTTGCTCCAAACGCATTCCAGGTCCTCTATTTTTTCTGCAACTGAAATGAACAAAACATTACCCTCAAGAGCAAGAAGAAGGAACACGCAATCCCTTGGAATAGAAACTACCTACTCCTTCAGGTAACTCTCATAATTCTAGCTCCAACTCGCCTCATACCGCGAGCATGCCATCTCAACTTCCCTTTCATCACAAAGAAGCCTAAGAATTTTCACCCTGTTTAAAGCTTTCTGTAAACCGGCCTCACGATGAAGTAGCTCAGATTTGAGCTTGTCAAGGGCTTGCGAAAAGAGAGCTCAATAAGAAAGGGAAGGCACAAAACTCAAAAGCATGTTCCAAAACTCATCATTGAGTAGAGCCGTTGAGCTTCCTCGAAGGTCGAGTGCACATATAATAGTCTGGCTCCCTCAGTCCCAGAAGAACTGATCCTAGTTGGGACACAGTTGCTCTGTCTATGCGGTCCCGAGCTTCGATCATCCATCGAAGTACCTTAGATGAGAGAAATAATCGGTGGTAGAGAGCCTTCATTCCCTGAAGTACCTTCGATGGGAAAAGAAGACAACAATAGGGGAGAAACGGAATTTCCAATGCCAGATCTCATGAGCACAGCAGGCTCAGCCGACACATCCTCTCTGAGATCCCGTCTGGCTTTGTCTTGTTTTAAGCATCGTAGCCTTGCAAAGGCTTTTCTTGCCTACTAGTATAGATCTTTAGTACAGAAGTTGGCGATCCTTCTCCCTCTCCGAGATTGACATGACCTCACCTCAAAAGTCTCCCTGATGCCTACAATAACAAGGTTAGTACGGAAAAAAAAAGAAACTATCGTTCCATATAAAAAAGGGGAGGGAACAAATCGCACATCACGTACCGTGATGTTTTGCTTCCCATCTCCCTAGACATAGCAAGCCACTTATGCTCATTATAAGTAAAATTGGTCGCCAACTCCCGAGCCCAATCCGGCAAATTAGAGACCTCGCATGGCATCCATGAAATTTTTGTAGAAGAGGAAAGGAAGGCGCGTCTACGGAACACACATTTCCATAATTAAAGAACTAGGAAGGCACGATTCTACCACTTACATTTATAATTCCACTCCTCGGGGAATGGCATAAACTCTAAAGGGATAATATCAACAGTCCGTACTTAGATGAATCGACTTATCCACTCTCGATATTTGTCTTCTTCATCATCAACAATGAAAGTCGTGGTCGAGAGACTTCGTAAGGTTAGCAGACCTCGATGGTGAAAAGGCCGATACAATCTGATAAGATGACTGAGCGTGAATTCAAGCCTTGTCTTCTCCGCAAAGAACCTCCTCATCAACACTATGCACCAAAAATAAGGGTAGGCTCCAAGAAGCTATTAACATCTTTGCAAGTCCCGAGGTGGTACCCGATCTCGAGAGCCTCCATCGAAAAGATGTTAGTCTCCAAGAAGCCATTGGCATCGTTGCAAGTCTTGAGATGGTACACGATGTCGACGACCTCCATCAAAAAGATGTTAGTCTCCAGGAAGCCATTGGCATTATTGGAAGTCCCGAGATGGTACCCAATCTCGAGGACCTCTATCAAAGAAGTTAGGCTCCAAGAAGCCATTGGCATCATTGCAAGTCCCGAGTTGGTACCCTCTTGAGGACTCCATCAAAAAGAAGTTAGGCTCTAGGAAGCCATTGGCATCATTGCACGTCCCGAGATGGTACCTGATATCGAGGACCTCTAACAAGAAGAAGATAGGCGCTAAATCTCTACTCATATGGGCTTGGCCTCGAAGTAACATCTAAGTCTGGGTAAGCCCTCATCCAGAGTCTATTTACAACGCATTAAGGAAATGTCCACTAAGTTGAAAACAATTATTCTAGGTAGCCTGAGCTTGAGCAAACCCCCACTCGGGGACTGCTTCCAAAAGCCCAACGGCTATCTTTATCCTCAGGCATTCAAGTAGATCCCCCTATCGAGGGTTATCGCAGGGCCTAAAAGGCTAAATCTCGTACTAAAATTCAAAGTCCTACTATTATTAAACTCAAAGTTGGGGATCCTGATGACCCAAGTTTATCAAACTGATCCGGGTACGATCCAAGGGACGGCAAAGGGCTCTGCAAGGAATTGTTTTAATCACTTAAGGGCTAGAAGTGGTACTTGCACCCGGCCTTAATACTCAAACCAATCAGTGGGATTATGCATTCAAATTATCAACAAACACAGATAAAAAAGAGATATTGCATAAGTGAGAAATAGATCAAAGAAACATCTTTATATTTATAAGCAAGTGATTACAAAAGCCCACGGATGGTCTTTACATACGATTGCAAAAGCCCACGAGGGGTCCTTACACAAAAATAAAGAAGAAAAAGGTACATATATAATAAAATCCTAGTCTAATCTATTCTCAGGGGTACGTCCTCCACGACTGTATTATCTCTTTTAAGAATAAAGAGCTGACGGTGCATTGAATAATTCTGGAGAAATAGATCAATAGTACGCCTCAATTGTCACAAAGGCTTATGTCATACGTATGACATCACCAGTATCACATCATCATGGCAAGTATGAAGAGATGGATACTAAGTTTGTTTCTTATCATCCTACTCTAATAAATGTAGGGACTATCTATATATGGCAAAATCGAAGGGTCCAATCTTCTGTCGCTACGAAGCCTCATAA
The DNA here is from genome assembly GCA_034376525.1 of Nicotiana benthamiana. Taxonomy (NCBI): domain Eukaryota; kingdom Viridiplantae; phylum Streptophyta; class Magnoliopsida; order Solanales; family Solanaceae; genus Nicotiana; species Nicotiana benthamiana. The sequence continues at coordinate 49,386,091 of CM067325.1, read as the reverse complement.
GCATGTCTCGAAGGCTCGAAACTACAGTCTTGTTTCATATCTTGAGGGCCATCAACGCTCGACCTTGGAGCAGTACAGACCGACGATTACTGAAATAAAGTGAGAAGTTCCCTAGGCACAAGATTAGGGGCTGACAAAGTCTAAAGAGCTAGCTCTGACCCGTATCATGGCATTAAGTGGTTGTACTTGTCCCATATCTTTGTAATTAATGCATTTGTACTATTTTGGGATTCCTCTCTTCTATATAAATGGGTCCCTTCTCGTTATGTAGACATTTGTTTCTCCATTCTAAATACACAAGACATTTATTTCTTGTAACATTGTCTTTATTGCATTCTATTTATTATTCATAGTTTATTGCTTATTATTGCCCATAAAGAGCCGTCACTAATCTTAGCATAACTGTTAGCCACCCATCGACTACCCTCGATCACTCCAATCTGGCCACCCGACTCGACCTTGAGGCCATATACACGGCAGCTCCAAGCCCCGATCTCCAGGCATTTGGTTTGACTATCACATCATCTTTAATATATACTCTAGCCTTCTAATTTTTTTCATAGCATCTATCTCTCAAACAACTAGCATAAAAATATATCACGTATTTTTTGAACCACATAATCAAATTTAATTGCTATGACCACTTTCACGATAAACAAGTGTTTTTTATTGAAGCAAAAGAATTTAGAAAAATGAATCGAAAAGTTTTGTTTGTTGTGCTTTTTTTTTACAGATGAAGAGGAGAGAGAAAGATAAAGGGAGGGGTGAATCTTGAAATGAATAAGAAAAGGCAGAAGAGGCTGCTAATCTGGGAAAAGAGGGTTAAGTTATTATGTATTAACGACCGATCAATAGGTGTGAACTCGTGATTCTCAGAGGATAGATTCACCACTAGTTTGATAGTATAAAAAATAGAATAAATGAGCTCAACAAGGATCGATCCTTGGCAAAGGAGAAATCAGGATTTAAAGGTTATGGGTTCGGGGTTCCAATATTTTAAGTTACTGGGTTCTAAATTAGTATTAGTATATATTCAATAAATTTCATAAGTCAGATACTTAATTTGGATCAAAGCTATGGGTTCATTACTTGGTTCTAAATTACTAACTAGTATATATTCAATATTGAATGAATTGAAAGAACATTTGCAAGACTTGCTTGATAATGGCTTTATCAGACCTAGTGTCTCGCCTTGGGGTTCGCCGGTGTTGTTTGTTAAGAATAAGGATGGATAAATGAGAATGTGTATATATTATTGGTAGTTGAACAAAGTCACCATCAAGAACAAATATCCATTGCCAATGATTGATAATTTATTTGATCAGCTTCAGGGTGTCAATGTATTTTTGAAGATTGATTTGAGACCTGGCTACTATCATTTGAGGATTAAGGCGTCCGATGTACCTAAGATAGCTTTTTACACTCATTAAGGGCATTTTGAGTTTCTAGTGATGTCATTGGGGTTGACAAATTCCCCAGCAACATTTATAGATTTGATGAATCGGGTGTTCAAGCCTTATCTGGATTCCTTCGTGATTGTTTTTATTGATGATATTTTGTTCTGATTCTGCAACCGAGAGAAGCATGAGCAACATCTTTGAGTCATTTTTAGACTATGAGAGACAGTCAGTTGTATGCTTAGTTTTTGAAACGTGAGTTTTGGTTGAGGTCAGTTTCTTTCTTGGGTCACACCGTATTAGCAAAGGGTATTCAAGTTGATCCTAAGAAGATTGATGCAGTAAAGGACTGGTCTAGACCCACATCAGCTACAGAGATTTGAAGTTTCTTAGGTTTGATGGGTTATTACCGTCGATTTGTGGAGGGGTTTTCATCGATAGCATCTCCGATGACAAGGTAGACCAAGAAGGGTGCCTCATTCAAGTGGTCGGACTAGTGTGAGGCGAGCTTTTAGAAGCTCAAGATAGTTTTGACTACGGTACTAGTAATGGTTTTGCCCACATGTTCATTTCCATATACAGTATATTGTGATGCATCTCGTATTAGACTTGGTGCGGTGTTGATGCAGAATGGCATGGTTATTGAATATGCTTCACGACAATTAAAGATTCATCAGAAAAATTATCTAGTTCATGATTGGGAGCTAGCGTCCGTTGTTCACGCGCTGAAGATTTGGAGGCATTATTTATATGGCGTGTCATGTGAGGTGTTCGCGGATCACAAGAGTCTACAGTATTTTTTCATGAAGAAGGAGCTGAATTTGAGGAAGATGAGATGGTTAGAACTATTAAAAGACTATGATATCACCATCTTATATCATCCTCGAAAGACCAATATGGTGTACGATTCTTTGAGTAGGAAGTCAGTTAGTATAGGTAGCCTTGCATATATTCTAGTTAATGAGAGACTGCTTGCATTGGATGTTCAGGCTTTGGCCAATCAGCTCTTAAGGTTGGATGTCTCTTCAATGTATGGTCACTCGGTCTTTATAATTTGGGTGCACTGGGGATCGGCATTATGATGATCCTTATTTGTTTATCCTTAGGGACACGGTGTGGCACAATTGTGCTAAAAAAGTTACAGTTGGAGATGACAGGGTTTTGAGGATGCAGGGTCAAGTTTGTGTGCCTATGTAGATGGATTACGTAAGTTGATTTTGGAGAAGGCCCATAGTATCCCTTTTTTCTATCCATCCGGGCGCCTCCAAGATGTATCAGGACTTGTGGCAGCATTACTGGTGAAGATGGATAAAGAAGGATATTGTTGCGCATGTAGCTCGGTATTAGAATTGTCAGGAGGTAAAGTACGAGCATCAGAGACCTGGTGGTTTGTTTCTGAAGATTGAGATTCCTGAGTGGAAGTGGGAGCATATCAGTTGGACTTTGTTGTTGGACTCCCAGGACTCATAGGAAGTTTGATGCGGTATGGGTTATTGTTGATAGGCTGACTACGCCAGCGCATTTCGTTCTTGAGGTAGTCTCATATTCTTCAAAGTGGTTAGTTGAGATCTATAACCGGGAGATCGTTCATGTTCATGATGTGCCCGTGTCTATCATTTTGGATCAGGGTATGCAGTTTACCTCGGATTTCTGGAGGGTAGTTCAGCATGAGTTGGGGATGCGGGTCGGGTTGAGCATAATTTTATCCCCAGACAGATGACAGTTCGAGCATACTATTCGGATTTTGGATGATATGCTCAGCGTATATGTTATTGACTTTAGGTTCTTAGGATCAGTTTTTGCCGTTAGCAGAGTTTCCCTACAACAAAAGCTACCATTCGAGCATCCAAATGGCCCCTTATAAGGCATTATGTGTTAGACGGTGTCGGCCACCATTTGGGCTGTTTGAGACATGAGAGGCTTGATTGTTGGGTACATATTTGGTATAGGATGCCTGTGACAAGGATAAGATGATTTAGAATAAGCTTCATACAGCTCAGTCTAGACAAATGAGTTATGCCGACGCTAAGGTTCATGATGTGGCATTCATAGTCTGGGAGCGAGTGTTGCTTCGAGTATCGCCCATGAAGGGCGTGATAATATTTGGAAAGAAGGGAAAGCTAAGCCCTAGGCTCATTAGGTCTTTTGATATCCTTGATCGAGTGGGAGAGGTAGCTTACAGACTTGCGTTACCACCAGGTTTATCAGCTGTGTATCTAGTGTTTCATGTGTCCATACTTCGGAAGTATCATGGCGATCCATCCCACGTGTGTTGACTTCAGTACTGTCTAGTTGGACAGAGATTTGACCTATGAAGAGGAGCCGATAGCTATCATACACTGGAAGGTTCGTCATAAAAGATCGAAGAGTTATCCTTCGGTTCGTGTTCAATAGAGAGGTCAACATGTAGAGGCAGCTACCTGGGAGTCCGAGTCCAATACGCGGAGCTGATATCCCCATCTTTTCACCGACTCAGGTACTTTTCTATGTCCATTCAAGGACGAATGGTTGTTTTAAATGTGGAGAATGTGATGACCTAAAGGTTCATCTCGTATTTTCAAAACCAATCCGGGGTTACGAGGTCTTTAAAACCTCATATTCATTCTCCTCAATTTGCATACATTTCGGGCGCGATTTTTGTAAAGCCTTTATTTTGAGTAAAATATTAAGTTTACCTTTAAAATTGATTTAAGTTGACTTTGGTCAACATTTTTAGTAAACGAACCCGGGCTCGTATTTTCACGGTCCCGGAGGATCCATAGGAAAATATACTCAGGCGTATGCCCGAAATCGAATTCCGAGGTCCCTAGCCCGAGAAATAAATTTTTGAGGAAAAAATTTTAAACCGAAAATATTATGAGTTTTGGAAATTTAATAATTCTTGATATTGTTGGTATCGGGGTTGTATTTTGGCTCCGGCACCCGGTACAGGTTTAATACGGTATTTGAGTCATGATTATGAAATTTGGTGAGAAACAAATTTTATATGACGTGATTCCTCGTCTGTGAAAATAGAAACTTTAATGGTTCTTGAGAATTTCAGTGATTTTGATGCTAAATCCGTAGTATATGGGTGTTATTTTAGCGATTTGATTGCATGAGAAAGTCTGTATGATGTTTTTAGACTTATGTGCTTATTTGGTTGGAGCCCCAGGGCTCGGGAGAGTTTCGGATAGGCTGCGGGATGTTTTAGGCTTGAAATTTCTGGTGTTTTGGGCTTCTGCTATTGTTGATACCCAATTTATCCCTGTATATTTTTTATATATGCCAAAATACTTTAAAAATAGCATATGTATGCATATATAAATGTGTCCAAATGTTTTAATATTTTTCCTAATTTTTTAAAAGATTTTTAAATCAATTTATTGCCCTATTTTAGCGGTACAAAACCAATAATTATTCCTCAAAAATTTTCATTTTGGTGATTAATTCATCTTCATTCTCATATTTATACCAAAATATAGCTAAGGTAGTTTTGCACATTTTTGCAAATTTAATAAATATTTTTAAAATTAATTTGCACATAATTGTAAGTTTAGTCTAGTTTAAAATTTAATTGCGTTTATAATTATAAATTCGATTCTAGTATTTTTTATTTATTATTAATATATTATTAATGAATTTAATACCTTTAATTTGTTTTCTGAAATTATTTTACTATTTTTATAAAAGAAAAAAGGGAAAATGTCTATTTAAATACTAGCCCTACCTATTTAAGTTTTAGCCCAATCGACCCCTCCCCCAAATTATCCCAATTTCAATCTCAATTTGGCCAGCCCAATTCCTAAATTACCTGCCCCTACCCAATATAATGCAACTTGCCCGGCTCCCTAATAAATCCAGGCCGTTGATCATATCCCTCATTTCCTTTTTAATTTACCAAACCCCATCCCAACCCTATTTCATTTTCAATTATCCATTGCCCTTGAAACTTTTCCCTCTCTCAAACACTCTCGAACCTTCTCTAACCCTAGCCGCCTCTCATAATCTTCCACCGTGAAACCCACCAGAATCCATGGCTTCCTAGGCTGTGAGAACCATATACTCACCTCCCCTTGCTCTTACGCACATGACCTTTGAAGATTCAAGGCCTGACCTTTAAGGTTCGAACTCGGACTGCTATAGATTCAAGGTTCTCTGGTCAGCTCCAGCTTTGCTCCGGTGTACTATAGTTGTTTAAGCCTGGTTCTAACCTCTCCGACTTAGATCAGTGACATTTCAAAGCCTTTCTCATTCCTAGGGTCCTTCTGAAACCCTAGCTCTCCGAGATTTTCTCTAATTTCTTTAGATTCGTTGTGTATCTGTGCTCTCCTTGAGTTTTTAAATGATTTCCCTAACTTTTCTTTTGAAAATTACTTTTTTTTAAAATCTTTCTTTCAGATCTAGGGTTTTTTTTTTTGAAAAATGGTTAAGTGTTTTTATGATTTTCATTGTTATTCGTATGTTAGCCTCTACTATGTTCTTATATCATCTCTTGTATGCTTCTCTTGTTGTATCATGGTCTCTTAGACTTGTCTATTGTATTTTTTAATGTGTTCTTTTATGTTTATCTTACTGTATTTTCCTATATGCTTTTCCGTTATAATTTTCCAGTTTTCTCGCGTTCTTCTACTGTATTTTTCTACTAAGTTCTTAAGTTTCCTTACTTTCCTTCTACTAATCCCTGTTTAAGTTTCTTCTTGAAAAAAAACTTCTTAAGCATGTTTACTGCTCCTATTAGTGTTTTTCCTCTATTTTTCTTCGAGTGCTTCTACTGTGTTCTGCCTGTTACCTTGATATCATGCTTTCTCTTGAGTTTTGCTGTTGATAGAAGCATGCAAGAGGTTTCAGTTCTTCTCTGAAACCTCTGAGCCTGCTTCGACCACTTGTCTTCTCATCTATGTATTTGATTCAATGCGAAAACCCTAAAATTTGAGGGTTCTACCAAGTTTGATCATATAATTTGATTGAACTAGGGTTTTAATTTTTAGAACACCTAACTGTTTTAGGCTAACTTTGAGGCTTTGAATTAAGTTTGGACTTCTTGCAAAACTCTTCTATACTGCATTTTCTACAGATTTTTACAATGAAAAATAGCCTTCTTTCATGTTTAACATGTTTGTATGCTCCTTATATATGATGAACTCCCCTCAAAAGTAGTTATTTAGCTCTGTAATTAGTCCATACTCCCCTCTAAAATATGGGTCTAATGGATTCCCTTTCCATGTTTGCTGATTTCCCTTAAGTTAAAAACATTTCCCACCTTTTGACTCGGCTCATTCATGATAAAGCTCTGACCTCTGATTTCTTGGCTATTAATTGATTCTCTTTCCTTAATTTCACAACCGTGTGGTTCAAAATTCTTTTTTAAAATAAAACTTTTATATATTCACCCCTAATTGCCTACTTTGCACAAAGTGTTTGATTATTTCCTTTCCTTAATTGGTTTATACCCGTTTGAATCTGAATCCTTTAATTAAGGGAAGTCTTGTGTAATTGATTGACAATCAGTTTCCTAAATATTTCTTACCGTGTTTACTTGTGACTTTCTACACTATAAAACATGATTAACAATCCTACACTATACACTTTGCGATACAACTTCTCTTGCACTCATACTCACTTACATATAATAGTATTCTTCCTTCTTATATGCATTCTCACTTTCACGAGACTATTGCTTTTTCCCTAATTGTTTTCTTGAAATTGGTATGTCCTAATTTTAATTTTTCAGCATCATCACAATGTGTTTACTTATAGCTTTTTGCATCTATGCCTCTTTACTACTTTTGCAAAGTTAAACACTTAATTAGCATGTTGATTTCCTTTTGCCTGTTTCTACTATGAATCCCTATCCCTTATTTCCCTTTATGTTCTTTGAGTTATAGTTTAAAACATGGCAATATGCAAGTAATTATCTATGGATTAAACTTGATCCTTTAAGGGATCCTAACCTCAAAACGCTGTGTTCTAGTAGTCTTATGTGTGTGCCAGCATCTCCCATTGTTGGGTTACGCCTACTAGCTTGCTTTTTACCTCTTGCAACTCCCCATTTCCAACAACCCTAAATATGATATTTCCCTTCCCCTTTTCAAAATTATGCACTTGCACTCTACTCTTAGTTTCTAAGTTCGACCCTCTCTCCTCTCGTGGGCCTTGCCTAGGGACCTTCAGTTCCCTCTGAGCTTGGACACCTAAGGGCTGGCCCTTCCACACTGCACTATGGCTTAATATAGTGATACATTTGGGTGTAAGCACCGCCCGGAGTTCTTATGAAACTCTTATTGGATCTTTGACACTCCCAAAATGAGAGAAAGGCTTTAGATCATGATCTTTGGAGTTGGTTTACTTCATAATTCAGACAGGAAGTCTGAATCAGGCCCTCCTTGGTTGTAATTTTCAATTTTTGGTGTATTTTCTTTCTTTGGACTGTAATAACTTGTAACAAAACTTTTAGGGATGGATAGTGAAAAGGGAAGGATAATCATATATGTAGAAGGGGGCTCATAGGGAATTTCTGATTTCTGTATATCCTACGGAATTTCTTATTTCTACATATCATGTATATATCTTGCTCATAGGGAATCTCTGATTTTGGCAATATCATGCTGATATCTTGCTCATACATGATTTCTACATTCATATATATAGAAACCATGTCTACAGGATACACATGCATATATAAAATATGCCTATAGGTACTCTCCGATTCTCGCATATCCATTCCTCATTAGGCAAACATGTTTATAGGTTTTAATAATCAAATGCAATCAGATGTCACGTTTGTAATAAAGTACCACACCTAGATATCATGTTGTACGTTTTCTGTATTTTTGTCCATGTCTATAAAGTGTTTAAAATCAGCAACGCGTAGAAAGCAGGCCTACAGGGAGTATCAACTAAGTCTAAAACCTTTCCACTCACTTGTGAGTCTAATACCAATAATAACATTTGTAGAACCTGTAACCTTTGTTAAAGTTGGCTTTTCTTTGATAATCGAATAACCCCTCTTAATAAGTATGTATTGAACCTACTTCATTCTCGTCTGAAATCAGTAGATATCATGTCTATAGGAACTTTTGTCCCACACTTAGGCAAGTCTTCGGGTAAAATCTATAAACTAAATCGGATTTTATTAACTACCACTAGCAGGCAGGCTTGAGTTAGGCTTCCTATCTAAGCTATGTAATAAATCAGGCTGCCTCAAATCTTTTAAGTTTTATTTAGACCTTAAATAGTAAGTGCAAGACATGCTAAACTATGTGCTTTCTCTGGTGTAAAGGAGGTCTATATGAGCCTTGTTATTTATTTATATGCTTCCCCCCAAACTTGCTATATGTATTTGTTTGTCGCCTTAGTATTTTTACCTTTTGAAACCAAAAATCTGCCTAACATCTCCTCCCTTTAGGATTAGTGTTCCCAAGTACCTCCGGAATTGATAAGATTGGGGCGGGTAATAGCATGCAATAAAAAAAATGAGACCATTCCGCGCTTTAATACCTTAACGGGGTGGGAAAGGGTAGATATGGATATGATGACTACGCGATAATACCATGTGTAAAAGTGATTACGGTGTGTTGTGTGGGGTGATCCATATTATTAATAAACCTATGACCCCTTCCCTTTGCTTCAAACCTTTTAAAGTTTTTCTTTTAAATCAACTTTCTCCAATGCTTTCCAACTTTGTTTATTTCTAACCTTTATGTGAAAAATCCCCTCTTATTTGAAGTCTTACTTGCCTATGTGTTATTTGTACATTAAGTCACAACAATAGATTGGACGGGAACCACACTAGAGGATCCTGAGGGGTGCCTAACACCTTCCCCTTGGGATAATTTCAAGCTCTTATTCAATCTCTAGTTACTCAGATCAAACTCCTGTTAGTGTCCTAATGCACTTAAATCATTAGGTGGCGACTCTTTAATTCTTAAACTCAATTCCCAAAAAAGGAAACGTATTGTCTTCCCAAATGTCATAAACCCAATTTCCGCGGAGGGAAAAGGGGGCACAACAGCATGGCGTCTCTGTTGGTAATTTTCTTTTAGGCTTTTACCATTTCATACTATTATTCTGACCTTACCTTTCTTATATGCATTTATTCTTTTAATACTTTTAAGCTTTTAATTCCATCTTCTACTACGAAATTGACTTGTCTTTTGTTTCTTTTCTCTATTTCTTTTTACTACTTTCCTTTATTACATTCCTATATTACTGTTTAAATTATTGTAGTTATTATTTTTGTTAACGTGCAAATACATGTCAACTTGTTCTAATTATTGCATAAGCATGTTTTCAACATCATATTCCACTTGTGCCAAATAAAATACCATGCAATGCTTATAATGAGTGATTGCGCCCTTCCAATGTTATTACCTCCTAAATCCGGCAAAGGTATATTTGCGATAAAAAAAGTCGATCAACGGTATAGTCAACATTTCTGCGCCTTTCCCTCTTAAGTTGTTCGTTCAAGGGTACCAGTCTAATGCCCTATAGAAACCTTACTCTATTTAATTGGGCATGCATCATAGTCAAACCTAGCCGAGTCGGTTATGCTATCCGCATAATGACTCTTTAAGATAGCTTTGTCCAAAGTCCATTGAGTTTTTGCAAAACTCAAACAGACACTACCACATTTTGTGCATTTGTTTGGAGAACTAAATGCTTTTATGCTAATTGTTGATATTAAATAGTCGACTTTGGGGGGGGGTAGCGTCTAACCCTTTTATTTAGCAGAAAATGAGGCACAAGGTTCCCAGTTTCGGTATGATTAGCACACCCCCACTCTTTCTAGACTGGTGGAGGAGTCTTCCGTCAAATGATCAAATCAATAAATGGAAAGAGAGGGCCGCCAAAGCTAGCAAAAAGCTAGAATACCTGGAATACAGTCTAATGGAATTGGAAGGAAAAGTGAGGAAGAGAGCCACCGATTCCCATAACGCTGAGTGGAAACGAAGGAGAACACTGGCAAAGGCATTTTTACTAGTGAACCTACACGAACTGGAGGATTTGATCAACGAGAGCATTCAACCTGGGGAAGGTCCTTCTTGGACCAAATAGATTGGAGTTTTTTTCTTTTGTTTTGAGAAATGTAATAAGGACAATGGCCATTAGTGATTTTTATTTCCTTGTTATTTAGTGCCGTTTTGGAATTCGTCTACTTTTTATCAAAGAAATGTGGCATTTAGCATTCAAAGTTATCCAAATCATCTTGTCACTAGGCCTACCTCGGGCAGAACGAGGTCCCCAAAATGAGGATGCATTTTATATTTCAAGCATTACGTGTTTAAATATTGCAACATTTTTTCATATGATCCTCACTAACTTGATACCTTTTTTTGTTTATTCCCCTCCCCAAAAGGTTAGTTCGTGAATTTTGGCAACGTCATCATATTTTACGAGATCTTGGGGCCCTCCACCTACTCCCCCTCCCAGTCCTGTCAGACACAGAAACAAAGAAAAAATGGAAGATTCAAACAACTCAACTGAATAGGTAGAGGTTACTCATGGGACTCTGGTCCCCAAGGAAAATACATCCCAATTGGAACAAAAGTTGTTGAAGTTTTAGGAAAAATTGGATCAAGTCTGGAATTTGGAAAATCTGTAATTTTCCCTCACCATTCCAGAGTTTACTTTCCCAACTACTCAGAACCTTGTACCACCGCAAAACATCCTAAAGCAACAAAACCATCCCGCTTCTCACCACCACTACAATACTTGTTGCACCTTAAATAACACCCTACTGATCATCCCGGAACCCAAAAACTCCAAAAATTACCACTTCCACACCCAACACAATACCCCCATCTATGTGGAGACTGTGCCACACTCCACCCAGCTTATCTCAAGCACACCCGAGTCTGATGACAAGGACTTTCTCATCAGAAATCTCGTCGAAGAGCTTAAAAGGTTGATAGCAGAATTCAAGGCGTTGAAGATAGGAAAGGAATTGAGGGGCTAAACTATGACATATGTGCATACATCCCGATATTGAACTACTCGAGGGGTACAAAACTCCCAAGTTCGAAATGTTTGATGGCATAGGGGATCCCAAGGTCTACTTGAGAATATATTGTGATAAGATGGTCGGAGTGGGAAAAACGATGAAATATGCATGAAGCTTTTCATGAGGAGCTTGAAGGGAGATGCCTTATCTTGGTACATCAGCCAGGATTCGAAGAAGTGGTCGAGCTGGTAAGCAAGGCCTCTTATTTTATGGACATATTCAGGTTCAACACGGAGAATGCACCAGATATGTTCTAAACTTGAAGAAGAGACCCACGGAAACCTTCCGTGAATATGCTACACGATAGAGATCAGAAGCTGCTAAGGTTAAGCATGCTTTGGAAGAAGAGCAAATGAACAAATTTTTCGTTCGGACCCAGGACCCACAACCCACAATATTATGATAGGTTGGTGCTGATCGAGAATCACAAATTTTCTGATATCATCAAGCTAGGAGAAAGGATCGAGGAAGGCATCAAGAGTGATATGATTACGAATTTGAGGCCTTGAAAGCTACCAATAAGGCTTTACAGTCTGGTGGTACGTCCAAAAAAAGGGAGTAAGCACTGTAATTGTTACACAGAGGACTAAGTCCCCTATCAAATACCATACATACGCAATCACATATCAACAAGCGCCCTCACCCTCTTACCATACTCCACCACCCATTTATCAGTCACCTCCACCTCCCGCATATAATCCTACTTCACCTAAATACTCCCAACCAGCACATGTTTACCCAGCCTACAACACACAACCATCCCACTATCAATCACCTCCCCCACGTCAAAACATTCTTAGAGCTCGACCAAATTTTGACCGCAGACCTCCCAAATAATATACCGTCATTGCTAAACCAATTGACCAGTCGTACGAAAGACTCAAAGTTGCTGGCTATGTCACCCTTATACCTGCCATAACCCCTGAAAAGCCTTATTAGTGGGACAATCCAAACAAATTCGGTACATACCATTCTGGCATGAAAGGATATACCATCAGTGAATGCCGCTCTCTGAAGGATAAGATTCAAACTTTGATTAATAACAAGATCATTGTAGCAAAGCAGCCTGATCTGAAATGTCTGCAATAACCCTCTGCCAAACCATATTGGCAGAGGTGTTCATCTGATCGAGATAGAGGATGACTGGGACCCTAAGGGATCAATCGGTTTAATCATAGAAGGGGACGATCCAAAGAAGCCAGTAGTCACCCTTAATCCGATTATGGTCCAGATTCGGCCTTCTGGGGACGCGAAGGTAAACATATCCATGGTACTCGAGTTTGAAGCACAATACTCTGTAAAGACGTCAGCGTCGATCGAGGTTGAGTTTATGTCACCATCCAATGCACTCACACCCTTTGAAGTTGCAGTTTTACCGCCTAAGGGGCTTGCTCCATTCGAAGTAGAGATAGTCTCGCCAATACCAATGGCAATGTTGGTAGTAACACTATTCTACACGAAGGCTATACCTTGGGACTACACAGTCGAGGCCAGAAGAATGGGGAAGGTCAAGTTAGGGGAAGCTGTTGCGGCATAGGGTATGACAAGAACCAGCAGGGTTTATACCCCAGAGCATTTGGCTAAGTCAAGCAAGCAAGCCTCTAATCAGCCAACTATCACTGAAACTGAGCCAGACAATCTCTAGAGAAAGATACAAGCCAAAGAATACTCAGTCACTGATCAACTGAACAAAACACCGACGCAGATTTCTATCCTTGCCTTGCTACCAAGTTTCGATGCACACAAGACTGCCTTATTAAGAGTGCTGAGTGAGGCATATGTACCAAGTAACATCACCGGTGGAGAGATGGCAAACATGGTAGGCCACATATTGGAAAGTCACAGCATCACTTTTCATAAAGATAAGCTGCCACCAAAAGGGTTGAGTCATAACAAGGCATTGCACATCATCGTGCAGTACGAGGATTATTTTATCACCAGAGTCCTAATTGACGGAGGATCCAGCCTCAACATTTGTTCATTGGTGACACTCAGGACATCAGGAAAGGGGTTGCATGCGATCAAGGACAAGGCTATCAATGTCAAAGCTTTCAACAGATCCTAAAGTTCCACAATTATGGGAAATTTGTTTGTGTTTTCAAATGAGGCCTACTTGGTTCGATGTTGATTTTCAAGTGATAGACGTACTAACATCTTACAATCTATTGTTGGGACGACCATAGATTCATGCCACTGGGGCCGTGGCATCAACATCACATCAGGTAGTGAAATTTGAGTAGAATCACCAAGAGGTGATCATTCACGATGACGATATCAATTCCATATACAGTCGCTAGACCATTCCAGCAATTGGAGGCAGAAGAAGGATAGGCAGAGAAACTTACCACCACATCAAGCGATTCAATGCCGTTGATAAGGACAAATGGTGGGAAAACAAAATTGAATGTATACTGAACTGGAGCAGATATGAACCTAGCAAGGGACTTGGCAAGAACCTCTGGGGAATCACTAAGCCCATCAAGATCAAGAAACATGGCACCACCCTTGGATTGAGGTATGAGTATACTTGGGAGGAATTCAACCACAGGTCGCCACCATGGCGCGATCCTTACTATCCTTTGGAGCAACCAATACCCCGTTTGGAGCAGACTTTCCAAAAGGCCGAGGTTATCTACGAGTCAGAAGAACAGGAAGCACTGGAAGCAGTGAGGAATTTATTCATAGAAGACGATAACATGGATTGCTGTGTCATTTTCGAGGAGGATGGGGGAAGGGCTTTTCATACATGCTGTGAGCAGAGGGGCATGCCTCAATAACTAGACTATCAGAACCACAAAGCTCGGTGAGCCTCGGGGTAGCAAAGCTGAACAAGCATCATGCAATGCTTTACTTTACTAGTTTACTTTCCTTTCACGTTTTTTTTAATTTTCTTAAGAAAGAGCTCCAATGTTCAAAAACTATTGTGGAATTTTTCAAAAGCATTTCGGTTTCCTATAAATCTTACTCTTATTATTTTTTATCATTAATTTACTTATACAACATTACTATTACTTATCTTAATGAACTAATGGTTGTGATATGCAACGAGACAATGCAACAAACAAACATAGATTCAGAGAAAGATGATATACCGGAAGAGATTGTTAAAGAGGTTGAGAATTTTGAGAACAGACCTATGTCCAACCTGGACGAGACTGATATTGTTAACCTGGGAGATGCAGAAAACATCAAACAAACACGAATCAGCGTTTATTTGTCACCATCAGAAAAGGAAAAATACACGAAGTTTCTAAGAGAATATGACGATATATTTTCCTGGTCATACGATGACATAACTGGTATGAGAACATCTATTGTGGCTCACAAGTTGCCAACCAATCCAACCTGTCTGCTAGTAAAGCAAAAGCTTAGAAAATTTTAGCCTGATATGAGTCTGAAAAACAAGGAGGAAGTTACTAAGCAGGTCAAAGCTAAAGTTCTCAGGGTAGCTGAATATCCAACATGATTAGCCAATATTATGCCAGTGCCAAAGAAAGACGAGAAGGTTAGAGTCTGTGTCAACTACCGGGATCTCAACCGGGCCAGTCCAAAAGATGACTTCATTTTGTCAAACATACACATCCTGATTGACAATTGCACCAAGCATGAACTGCAATCATTTGTTGATTGTTTCATTAGTTATCATCAGATCTGGATGGATGAAGAAGATGCTGAGAAAACGGCTTTTATTATACCGTGGGATGTACTGCTATAAGATGATGTCGTTTGGGTTAAAAATGTCGAGGCCGCCAACATGAGGGCTATGACTACCATTTCCCATGATATGATACACAAAGAGATCGAATTATATGTGGATGATGTCATCATTAAATCCAAGAAAGCCACTAATCACATGGAAGATCTAAGGAAGTTTTTCATAGACTGAGAAGGTACAACCATAAACTAAATCCCGCGAAGTGTGCATTTGGGGTTCCGGGTGGAAAATTGCTTGGGTTTATTGTGAGTCATCGGGGAATAGAACTGGATCCATCAAAGATCAAAGCCATTCATGAATTGACACTGCCAAGGAACAAGAAGGACTTAATGAGTTTCTTAGGGAGACTTAACAACATCAGCCGGTTCATAGCACAATCTATAGCTATTTGTGATCCGATTTTCAAGATGTTGAAGAAGGATGACACCACCAAATGGACCTATGAATGCCATAAAGCTTTTGACTAAATCATGAAATACTTATCAACACCACCAGTCTTAGTCTGCCTAAACTAGAAAGACCTCTGTTACTCTACATCATAATGTTAGATGGTGTCATCGTTTGTGTCCTGGGGTAGCATGATGAAACAGGAAAGAAGGAACAAGGTATTTACTACCTCAACAAAAAGTTCACTCCATATGAGGCCCGGTATTCTTTGTTAGAATGCACCTGTTGTGCTCTAACTTGGGTCGCCCAGAAGCTAAAGCACTACTTCTGTGCCTATACTACATATCTCATATCAAAGATGGATCCTTTGAAGTACATCTTTTAGAAGCCCATGCCCACTAGCAAGCTAGCCAAGTGGCAAATCCTATTGAGTGAATCTGATATTGTCTAAGTGAATCAGAAAGCAATCAAGGGATAGGCATTGGCAGATCACCTTGCTGAAAACACCCTATGGACAGAGAATAAAAACCCTTAAAGACGTATTTTCAGATTAAGAGGTATCATTCATAGGAGAAGATATCACAGAATCCTATGACCGATGGAGAATATCTTTTGATAGAGCAACAAATTTCAAAGGAGTCGGCATAGGGGCAGTCCTACTATCAGAAACCGGTCAGCATTATCTGATGTCTGCCAAACTCAGGTTTCCGTGCACCAACAATATGGCCGAGTACAAATCTTGCATCTTCGGGCTCAAGATGGCCATTGAATGAAAATCCAAGATTTTCTAGTAATTGGGACTCAGAACTACTCATACACCAGGTACGAGGAGAATAGGCGACCAAGAATTCCAAGACACTCCCTTATCTGCACCATGTACATCAGTTGAGAAAGTGGTTCATAAATTCAGAGTTCCAGCATATTCCCAGAGTTCAGAATGAGTTTGTTGATATATTAGACACCCTATCATCCATGATATAACATCCGGATAAGAACTTCATTGATCCTATTCCGGTGAAGATCCATGATCATCCAGCCTGCTCTGCTCATGTCGAAGTGGAAGCAGATGGAAAACCTTGTCCAACAATTTCTTTCACAATGGAGGAATCCTATATAGGAGGACTACTAATTTGGGATTATTAAGGTGTGTCGACACAAAGGAGGCATCTAAAATGCTAGAGGAAATTCATGCAGCGACCTGCGGTCCGCATATGAATAATTTTGTCTTAGCAAAGAAGATCCTTCGTGCCGGTTACTTTGGAATGACCATGGAAACAGACTGCATCCAGTATGTCCGAAAATGCCACAGCTATCAGGTACATGCAGACATGATCAAGGTACCCCAAAACAAGCTTAATGCAACAAGCTCACCATGGACATTCGCCTCTTAGAAAATGGATGTCATTAGACCAATCGAACCTGGCGCTTCCAATGGGCACAGATTCATCCTAGTGGTAATTGACTATTTTACCAAATAGGTCAAAGAAGCATCTTACAAAGTAATGACTAAGAAAGTCATAACAGATTTCGTTCATGACCGTATTGTTTGTCGATTTGGTATTCCACAGTCAATCATCACTGACAACGATTCCAACCTCAACAGTGATTTAATGAAAGCTATGTGCGAGACCTTCAATATCATATACAAGAATTCTACATCCTACTAACCTCAGATAAATGCACCCGTAGAAGCAGCCAACAAAAACATCAAGAGGATATTGAGGAAAATGATAGAAAAGCATAACCAATGGCACAAAAAGCTATCATTCACTCTATTGGGTTATCACATCACAATCCTCTCATCAATTAGGGCAATTCCCCATATGTTGGTTTATGGAACAGAGGCAGTCATTCTTGCCAAAGTAGAAATTCATTCATTAAGGATCACACAAGAAGCTGAGCTTGACAATATAGAATAGGTGAGAAGTCGTTACGAGCAGATGGCTCTAATAGATGGAATGAGAATGAATACACTTTTCCATGGTCACATTTATCAAAACAGAATGTCCAGAGCCTTTAACAAGAGATACAAACCAAGACGGTTCACGACGGGGCATCTGGTGTTAAAGAAAATTTTCCCGCATCAAAATGAAGCCAAAGGTAAATTCTCCCCCAATTGGCAGGGTCCATACATGGTTCACCGGGTTCTAACATGAGGAGCCCTCATACTTGTAGAAATGTACAAAGAAGTCTGGCCAAAACCAATCAATTCAGATGCAGTCAAGCGTTACTATGTGTAATTTTCATGCTTTCCTTCATGATGTAATTTGAACTACGTCTGACCTGATTCCCATTTAAGAGGGGACACCTAGGCAGCTTTATAGGTTCGGTCACAATCCAACAAAATTTTCATTTCCCCTTCAATTGGAAAATGGGGCAGAATTTTGAGGAGGACCCTCAAAATTCTGAAGTAATTTCAGCCAGTCATCGCAAGCAATCGTCAGAAGCGGAAACCCAGTAAACTGTGGCAAAATTTTGAGGAGGCAAGGGAGGTTGCAATGTCTGAACCACATCATCGTCATCAGTTCATCTAAAAAACTATTTCTTAAATATATACTCGTATCATATTTTTTACTAAATCTTGCATGTCTGTTACTAAAATTGCTCTGTTTAGCAACTCTACCCCAATTGATACGTATAGTATCACTAGATCAAAACCAATACGGTCAAGCAAAGTCAATGGGGACACGAACTAACCTCTCCCCTTTACGAAACTCATTATTTTTCTTTAGATGCAGGCACCCAAGTCACAAAATCATAGAATATATTATACATACTGTCCAACAATGTAACTCTCAGGACCATCACACCTATTCACAGTTGCTAACTGTCACACAATGTCCCTAACAGCCACAATATCACAATTAGCTATCAAATATCAGGTAAGAAATTTTATTACTATTCATCTTTTAGCTGTTACATAAGGCTACCATTCTGCCTTTCGAGACTAAGCATTGACTCCACCTGCATTTTTCGCATTGCATACGGCTACGATTCTGCCTTTTGAGGTTAAGCTCTACCTCCATCTATATTCTTGCATTGTATAAGGCTACCATTCTTCCTTCTAAGTGTAATCTCTACATCCACCTACATTTTTGCATTGCATAAGGCTACCATTCAGCTTTTCGAGACTAAGCTCTGTCTCCATCAGCATTCTTGCATTGCATAAGGCTACCATTCTGCCTTTCGAGGTTAAGCTCTACCTCCATCTGCATTCCTGCATTGTATAAGGCTACCATTTTGCCTTCTGAGGTTAAGCTCTACCTCCATCTGCATTTTTGCGTTGCATAAGGATACCATTCTACCTTCCGAGGTTAAGCTCTACCTCCATCTGCATTCTTGTATTGCATAAGGCTAGCATTTTGCCTTCCGAGGTTAAGCTCTACCTCCATCTGCACGGCTGAAAGATTAACACCTTTATTTAAATCTTGCATCGGCAGAAAGATCGCCACCTCATCGGTTGAAATATCGCCACCTTTATTTACGTATTGCATCTGCTAAGAGATTGTCACCTCATCAGCTGAAAGATAGCCACCTTAATTTACATCTTGCACGACTGAAAGATCGCCACCTTCTGCATTGCATCGGCTGAAAGATCGCCAAATACTGCATCTCATGAGCTAAAAGATTACCAAATTATCCAAATGCATCATTGTTCATAGGCACCATTGTCATAGCCCGAGAACGCCATGACATGGCCTGAGGAACCTTTTTAATCTCTTGCATATCATTATTCAAAGGCATCATAGTTCGCAGGCATTATTCTCACAGCCTGAGAGCATTATTTCATGGCCTTTGAATCCTTAAGTATGTGGTTAATGGACCAAGACATCGTGGTCTAAGGACGTCATCCTAACCATCCAAGGACAGCATTCATGGTCCGACGGAAAATTATATCATGTTTAAATTTATGCACAATATATGCTTGTATTATTTATTTGCAAGTAAAACCATTGAGCAACGGTTATCTCAGCAACAGCAATCCCGCTCCAGTTCCCATAGCCATTAGGCTTTAACCATCCATTCCAACTTGAATATCGCATCCGTTCTCGAAAATCTCCACCGGCACACTCCGTTGACGGATCCTGAACTACATATGGCCTGATTCCAATAAGACCAGGGATATGCAGGCAGCTCAGGAACCAAAGCACGGTCAAAACCTCTTCAAACCATTCCATTCGGTCAAAATTGACCATCATATCTTTACCTGATAACCCTTTCATCCTTCCCGAATAAAGAGGGGCAGTTGTTGATACCCAATATTTTCCTGTATATTTTTTATATATGCAAAAATACTATCAAAATAGTATATGTATGCATGTATAAGTGTGTCCAAATGTTTTAGTGTTTTCTCTAATTTTTTAACATATTTTTAAATCAATTTATTGCCCTATATTAGCGGTACAAAAACCAATAATTATTCCTCAATAATTATCATTTTGGTGATGAATTCATCTTCATTCTCATATTTATACCAAAATATAGCTATAGTAGTTTTGCACATTTTTGCAAATTTATTGAGTAATTTAAAATTAATTTGCACATAATTGTAATTTGAGTCTAGTTTAAGATTTAATTGTGTTTATAATTATAAATTTGATTATATTATTTTTTATTTAATATTCACATATTATTAATCAATTTAGTACCTTTAAATTTTTTTCCAGAAATTATTTTACTATTTTTATAAAATAGAAAGGGGAAAATGGGCTATATAAATACTACTACCTATTTCAATTTTAGCCCAAATCGATCCCTCCCTCAATTAACCCAATTTTAATCTCAATTTGGCTAGCCCAATTCCTAAATTACCCTCCCCTAACCTAATTTAATCTGACCCGCCTGGCTCCCCAGTAAATCCAGGCCGTTGATCAAAATGATCAACGGCCATGATCCCTCCTTTCCTTTTTAATTTACAACCCCCCAACCCTATTTCATTTTCAATTATTCGCGGCCCCTGAAACCTTCCCCTCTCTCAAACACTCTCAAACCTTCTCAAACCCTAGCCGCCTCTCATCATCTTCCATCATGAAACCCATCGAAATCGATGGCTTCCCATGCTGTGAGAGCCCTATACTCACCTCATTTTGCTCTTACGCACATGATCTTTGAAGATTCAAGGCCTAACCTTGAAGGTTTGAACCCAGAACACTATTGATTCAAGATTCTCTGGTCAGCTCTGGCCTTGCTCCGGCGTATTATAGTTGTTTGAGCCTCGTTCTAACCTTTTCGACTCGCATCTGTGACTTTTCAAAGTCTTTCTCATTCCTAAGGTCCTTCTAAACCCCTTACTCTCCGAGGTTTTCTCCGATTTCTTAAGATTCGTTATGTATATGTTCTCTCTTTGAGTTTTTAAACGATTTCCCTAACTTTTCTTTCGAAAATTACTTTTTTTAATCTTTCTTTCCGATCTAGGGTTTTCTGAAAAATGTTTTAAGTGTTTTTATGATTTTCTTTGTTATTCGTATGTTTGCCTCTACTGTCTTCTTGCATCATCTTTTATATTCTTCTCCTACTCTGCTATGATCTCGTAGACTTGTCTAATGTATTTCTTTAACGTGTTCTTATATGTTTATCTTACTCTATTTTCCTATATGCTTTTCTGCTATTGTTTTCCGGCGTTCTCGTGTTCTTCTACTGTATTTTCCTACTAAGTTGTTAAGTTTCCTTACTTTCCTTCTACTAAGCCCTATTTAAGTTTTTTCTGGAAAAAAAAAACCTCTTAAGCATGTTTACTATTCCTATCAGTGTTTTTCCTCTTTTTTTCTTCGAGTGCTTCTATTGTGTTCTGCTTGTTCCCTTGATATCATGCTTTCTCATGAGTTTTGCTGTTTATAGAAGCATTCAAGAGGTTTTTGTTCTTATCTGAAACCGTTGAGCCTGCTTTGACCACTTGTCTTCTCATCTATGTATTTGATTTAAGGGGGAAACCCTAAAATTTGAGGGCTCTCCAAAGTTTGATCATATAATTTGATTGAATTAGGGTTTTATCTTTTAGAACCCCTGACTCTTTTAGACTAACTTCGAGGCTATAAATTAAGTTTGGACTTCTTACTAAACTCTTCTATAATGGATTTTCTACTTATTTTTACAATGATAATGTAGCCTTCTTTTATGTTTCACGTGTTTGTATGCTCCTTATATGTGATGAACTCCCCTTTTAAGTAGTTTTTTAGCTCTGTAATTAGTTCATACTCCCCTCTGAAATATGGGTCTAATGGATTCCCTTTCCATGTTTGTTGATTTCCCTTAAGTTAAAAACCTTTCCTACCTTTTGACTTGGTTCATTCATGACAAATCTCTGACCGCTTATTTCTTGGCTAATTGATTCTCTTTCCTTGATTACACAATTGTGTAGTTCAAAATTCTATTATAAAATAAAACTTATGTATTCACCCCTAATTACCTACTTTTCACAAAGAGTTTGATTAATTTGTTTCCTTAATTGGTTTATACCCGTTTGCATTCGAATTCCTTAACTAAGGGAAGTCTTGTGTAATTGATTGACAATCAGTTCCTTAAATATTTTCTTACTTTGCTTCCTCATGACTTTATGCACTATAAAACACGATTAACAATCCTACACTACACACTTTGAAATTAAGAACTTATTCTGCACTCATACTCACTTACATATAGTAGTATTCTTCCTTCTTGTCTGCATTCTGACTTTCACGAGACTACTGTTTTTTTCCTATTGGTTTCCTTGAAACTGGTATGTCCTAATTTTAATTTTTCAACATCACCACAATGTGTTTACTTACAGCTTTCTGCATATATGTCTCTTTACTACTTTTGCAGAGTTAAAAACTTAAATTAGTATGCTGATTTCCTTTTGCTTGTTTCTGCTATGAATCCCTATCCCCTATTTCCCTTTACGTGCTTTGAGTTACAGTTTAAAACATGACAATATGCAGGTAATTATCTATGGATTGAACTTGATCCTTAGCGGATCCTAACCTCTAAATGTTGTGTTCCATTAGGCTAATGGGCGTGCCAATGTCTCCCATTGTTGGGTTATGCCCACTAGCCTGCTTTTTATCTCTTGCAACTCCCCATTTCCTACATCCCTATGTGTGATGTTTCCCTTTCCCTTTACCCTTTTACAGAATTATGCACTTGCACTCTACTCTTAGTTCCTAAGTTTTTCCCTCCCCTCCTATTGTGAGCCTTTCCTTGGGACCTTGAGTTCCTTCTGAACTTGGAAACCTGAGGGCTGGCCCTTCCACACTGTACTATGGCTTAATATGGTGATACATTTGGGTGTAAGCATTTCCTGGAGTTCTTATAAAACTCTTAGGGAACTTTGACACACCAAAATGAGAGAAAGGCTTTGGATCATGATCTTTGGAGTTGGTTTACTACATAATTCAGATAGGAAGTCTGAATTAGGCCCTCCTTGGTTGTAATTTTCAAGTTCTAATGTATTTTCTTTTCTTTGGACAATAATAACTTATAACAAAACTTCTGGAGACGGCTAGTGAAAATGAAGGGTAATCATATATGTAGAAGGGGTAGATATCCTGCTCATAGGGAATTTCTGATTTTTGCATATCATGTAGATATTGTGCCCGTATAGGATTTCTACATTCTTATATATATATATATATATATATATATATATATATATATATATATATATATATATATACACACACACACCATGTTTATAGGATACACATGCATGTAGAAATATTCATATAGGTCCTCTCCAATTCTCGCATATCCATTTCTTATTAGGAAAACATGTTTATAGCTCTTAATAACAAAGATGCAATCAAATGTCATGTTCGTAATAAAATGCGACACCTAGATATCATGTTGTAAGTTTTTTGCATTTTCTTCCATGTCTATAAAGTGTTTAAACTCAACAACGCATCGAAAGCATGCCTACAGGGACTATTAACCAAGTCGAACATTTCCATTCGCTTGTGAGTCTAAAACCAGTAATAACGTTTCTAGAACATGTAACCTATGTTAATGTTTGCTTTTCTTTAATAACCTGGTAACCCCTCTTAATCAGTATGTATTCAACCTACTTCATTCTTGTCTGAAGACAGTAGATATCATGTATATAGTAACTTTTGTCCCACACTTAGGCAAGCCTTAGGGTAAAAGCTATAAACTAAATCGGATTTTATTAACTACAGACAGCATGCAGGCTTGAGTCAGGCTTCCTATTTGAACTATGTAATAGATCAGGCTGCCTCAAATCTTTTATGTTTTAATTAGACCTTAAACAGTAAGTGCAAGATATGCTAAACTATGTGCCTTCTCTGGTTTAAAAGAGGTCTATTTGAGCCTTTTGATCATATGCTTCCGTCCAATCTTGCTATATGTATTTATTTGTCGCCTTAATATTTTTACCTTTTGAAACCACAAATTAGCCTAACATCTCCTCCCTTTAGGATTAGTGGTCCCAAGTACCTATGGGATTGTTAGGATTTGGGCGAGTAATAGCATGCAATAAGTAAACAAGACCATTCCGCGCTTTAATACCTTAACTGGGTGGGAAAGGGTATATATGGATATGATGACACGTGATAACACCACGTGTAAAAGTGATTACGGAGCGTTGTGTGGGGTGATCCATAATATTAATAAACCTAGGACCCCCTTCCCTTTTCTCTTTGTTTCTTTCAATTTTTTAAAATGTTTTTTTCTAAATAAACTCTCTCCAATGCTTTGCAACTTTGTTTATTTATAACCATTATGTAAGAAATCCCCTTTTATTTAAAGTCTTACTTGCCTATGTGTTATTTGTACTTTAAGCTACAACAATAGTTTGTCCGGGAACCACTATAGTGGATCCTGAGTGGTGCTTAACACCTTACCCTAGGGATAATTTCAAGCCCTTTCCCAATCTCCAGTTACTCAGATCAAACTCCTCTTAAAGTCTTAATGCACTTAAATCATTAGGTGGCGATTCTTCAATTCTTAAACCCAATTCCCAAAAAGGAAACGAGTTTTCTTCCCAAATATCATAAGCTCGATTTTCGTGGCGCGACAGCTATCATTTGGTATATTCTTCTTCGCGTTTGTGGAGGAACTTTCGCGAACGTGAAGAGTAAATTTGTCTGAGAGAAAATTCCTTCTATGCGAACGCGAGGCACATGTTGTGAACATGGAGCGTTAGGGGCATTACCATTCGCGAATGCGACCTGGATATCACGAACGCGAAGGTCATTTTGGCAGGGACCTGGGGGAAGGGTGAAATATTCTACGTGAACGCGACAAGTGGCTCACGAACGTGAAGGTACCTGGGGTGAACCATCATGAACCCGTACAGTATCTCACGAATGCGAAGGCCTTTCTGGCTAATGCTTTGCAAATATGACAGGCTTCTCGGGAATGCGGTGAATTCCTGTCCAATGATTTTAAAACAGAATCTACGTCCAGATTAGCTCAAAATTTCTTATCTCTTCTATTAAAGCTCAAACTTACGCGATTTTTGAAGTGGAGATTCAACACTAAATCATAGGTTTGTGTTCTTAAATTCATCTCTTTCATTTTTCATCAACACCTATTAGATTTCTAGGCCTAAATCTTGTTCTTTAAGAGAAGAAATTAGGGGTTTTTGGGAAAATTTGGAACTTTACAAATTTAGGAATTTATACCTCGATTTATGGTCGGAATCCGAAACTAATTGCATATCCGGTCTAGGGGGTGAATGAGTAATCGTGTTTTGGTTCAAACTTTGAGTTTCAACCAAACGAGTCGGGAGTCAATTTTAGACTTTTTGGGAAGAATGTTGGAAAATCTATAATTTTTCATTTGAATTGGTTTCTTTGGCTTCAATTGTTGTTAACAAGTTAATTATGAATAGTTTCAAGCGGATTAGAAGTGGAAACAAAGGGCAAACGGTATTTGAGGATTGAGTTTGGCTGTGGAATGGAGGTAAGTATTTAGTCTAATCTTAGCTTGATGGAATAGGTATTGTTGTCTTATTTGCTATGTGTTAGTGGTGTATACGACGTATAGGTGTGGTAACGAGTATCTATACATTGATGTTTAGCATGCAAGTGAGTTTTATACTATGACCGTTGTGTCACTTATTATTTTCTATTCATGCTTAAACTGATAGTTATCCATGTTGAACAAGTCTTATGATACCTTTCTAGTATTGGATAATTACTGAGTATTGATTCAAATTGAGGCTTATATTACAAAGTTAACTGATGAAATGATATTGGTTATTGTTGATTCCCTTGTCGGAATGTTATTATTTTCTATTGTTTGGATGAGGAGACTGTAAAGCACGAAGGGTGATGTCGTGCACGATAAGAAGTATTAGTCACAGAATAAGAAGAGAGTAAGTGAAATATTATGAGTAAGGTGTGATAAATGGTATGGAAGGATGACAAAGTCTACGGTCAACTGAAGGGAAAGACAAAAGGTGACATGCCATGATGAAATAAAAGTGTATAAGCCATAAAGCAATATCCCTATTTTGAGAAATGAGTTGGTGACTCCGACGTGATTACTAGAAGGAAAAGGTAGACCCCAGAGTAATAGAAAGAAGTATGGGCCGACTGAACAAGATAAACTGAATATGAATTGGGAATCGAATGATTTGATAATAGTCGCCATCATCAGAATTTAGAGATTGCATTCCAGCGGTGAAAGAATGGACAACAGAACAATAACCTTTAAAAGGTCATTGAGTAAGATGTTTCCTTAAGACAAGCACTGTGAGCAGAGTTAATCATAAGGGACTAAGTGTGCTAAGTACACTAGGGTCGCCTTCATGCGTAAAAAATTTAGTTATCCCTGGTACATAAGATTACCATAAGGCAATTAAGGTTCATTGATGATGTGAGAAGATGCCAAAGATGAATAGATAAAACATCTATAGATAGATCGTCGTAGTACTAAATCTTGGTACTCCCCTAAAGGGGGGAATATGGTGTGATATAGTATTAAGTCGGTGTTAAGCAGTTCAAGTAATTATAGAATGGTAAATGAGGAATATGGTAAAAAGGAGAGAGGGATGATGTTGTATCTATTCAATTCCTACATATATGTTGCGATTCTAGAACATTATACAAGCACGACACTGGGGAGAATAAGTGTGAATGGACACTTGATACATCAGGAGATAATGGCTAGAGGTAAGTTAAGATAAAGAATATATCCCAAGAGAAATTATATATATATATATATATATATATATATATATATATATATATATATATATATGTATATATATATATATATATATATATGTATATATATATGTATATATATATATGTATATATATATGTATATATATATGTGTGTGTGTGTGTGTGTGTGAGAGAGAGAGAAAAAGAGAGAGTAGATATATGAGTAATTAGTAGTTGATTCAGGGTAAGCTCGATTACGGCTAGACAAGAGGTCACGGATAAATGAACATGGCATGCAAGATAAATGTAGTGAACTGCAATATAGTGAATTCAGGCTCACAGATATGAGTCGCAATCATTTGAAAAATTTTAATAGGATTTGAGGTAGTTAAAGATATCATTTAAGTATTATGAAAATAAGAGAGAGTTCCACAAAGGAGACAATCAAAATTTGAGCCTAGAAGTAACCCTACGAGTACAAGGGCACAAAGTTATGTAACTAAGGACTATAATAGGCGAGTAAGAACAACGAAAATTTCATTTGGGTGCACGATATAACAAGCTCGCAACTTTACAAGACCCTAAAGGTCTCCCGAAATACTGCAACAACAGACCAGCTGAGAAATAAGGGAGAAGGTTGCCACCTAAGCATAGCGAGCTGAAGAGCAAGTGATCTTGTAACAACAGTGTCACTAATATTGTACATACTCCATAAGAAAGTGTCACCTATCATGGCTAGTGAATAGGAATAAAATAATCAAAGATGATATTTGAGATTATATGAGGTACAGGAAATTACAGTATTCGTGGGCAATAAGACAAGCCAAGTATTTATGCAACAGGTGTTAGAACGACGAGGAAAAGTAATTGCTTACATTTAAGGACGACTGAGAAGGCACAAGAGGAAATTTATGGTGCTAGCAAGTTAAAGGAAGGTTGCGAGTAGTATAAGTTGATAGGTGTAGGTCATAAGGTAAAGTACTGTAGAGCAACAAGGTTTTAGGTAGATAGGGGTAAGGATAAGAAAAGACAGGTGAGAAGGTGATAAGAATAGGTGAGTCCACATGATTAAACACATCACAACAAGAGAGCTAATAGCTTCCGTAACTTATTGGAAGCTCGCTACAGCCGGAATGAACTCAGAAGAGTCTAAGACTAGGTGCTTTTAGAATAGATGGAATGCTGCACTGGTAGTAGAATGAGGGTGTAATTGTGATAAATGATAAGAGAATAATGTTTAGGCCTTTGATTGAGTAATGATTTAAAGAGAATAGATTTCATGAATTGCAGGATTTGAATACCCCCATAAGACGAATCATGTTGGGATACTATGAAATATGGTCATTTTAGTGTAGTATCGTCCCTATGTGGATTAAGCAAATCACTTATGATATTCTTTGATGAGATGTGAGCCTCAATGACAATGTATTACGTAAAAGGTCTCAAGTTATGAGTGATAGATTAAGATCAACATTAGTACAAGATCAACGATGGATGGATACAAGTTAAAAAGTATGAGAGGAGGTTAGGTTGTCATTCTTAAGATGAACAATAATGATGAAGCATTAAAGGACAAGATTTATACATGTAGGATAAGCAGCAAGGGGATAACCTGGAGTTGGGTAACAGACTTCGATAATAATAAAACAAAAGTAAGAGTTATGGTATAGTTTGACCTTCCTAGATGCAGCAAAGTCGTAAGGATGAATATCTGAGTCTATAAAACAAGATATATCAATAGGCATAAGTTCAACAAAGTACCAAGTGAAGAACATCAGTACGCCTATAGATTCCTAGAGGGACAACTTGTCATAATTCTATATATGTACATAAAGTGAGGCTTAGAGACAAGCTAAAAGATGGAGGAAAAAAGGAAGGATAGTTTCAAGATGCTCATACAAGGACACAGTTGTACATATTGCATGACATAAACTATCAAATGTTACGATATTGGAAGAATTCCAACCACAGGTTATGGCATGAGAAAGAGGCATAAAGGAGAGAGTGCCCAAGCGTTTGGATTTATTCACAAAATAGTTTCTTAGATAGCAAGGTGAGCATTAAAGTATTCGTAAAAGCTATAGTTTATGAAACTGATAAGCGCATCAGTCAACATTCGAGGACGAATGTTCCAAAAGGGGGGAGTGATGTTACATTCCATGTTTTCGTACGTGAGAGTACGTCGTAAGCCAATTGATGTAAGCTCAAAAATGCGATCATGTTTGAAAGTACATTATGTAAGTTTCATCTTATTATATTGGAGGTTAAAAATCTTTATTATCATGAATAATAAGTACTAAAAGGGTTGGTAAGCTTAGATGCTAAACGAGCAGAAGAAAATAAGTTTCAGTGAAAGTCGACAAATTTGGAATGTTATAACATGTACTTTCAGGTGAGACTAGGGTTACTTAACATTCTAAGGAGGTTATTCTATGAGTTATTTAGTCGTATGATATTCATTTTCTACATTTTGAAGGCAAACAAGTTGTGGAACAAGAGTTGGCAAAGGTCATCACAAGTTACATTCATAAATTGGCTGAAATTTAGGTCAAATGTAGATGCACTTTTCTCCCAATATACTTGGAATCAAGGGATGATCTACATACCAAATTAAATATATACAAGTATAGTTTCCAACTCAATAAACCTTTCATCCATATTAAATCATAGTAGAGAGATATTTAAGTTTTTGCGAGATTGCGCAAACAGCTCCCAATGGGACCCACTTAGGTGGTAGTTGACCTACTTCAATTTATAAACGATTTGGATGCCTATTTTTGCTCATTTTTCAACTCAAACTCGTCTCCAAACTTCTCCTAACCTGTCTAAACAGATTTCACAAGGAATTGAAGTGATTTCAAAGTGATTGCACCATATTTGAACATCAAACCTAGTCCTAATGAAGAAAAACACCTCTTTGAGGTTATGTTGTCATTGAGGATAATTGTGGGCTGTATTTGGATGAAATTCCAAGTTTTTGCTGATGTCACAGGTGCGTATAACAAACTACTAATTGTGCTTAAGCTTGATTGTATGTTGGTTAAGTTGTTAGGATGATAAACTACAAGATAATACTTGGATTAGCTTAAGTCACTTCTATGGTGTTGTATTGCCATTGAGGGTTACTGTAAGCTGAATATAATTTGGATTTAAACTTGAAGTTACTGTAGGAGGTAGATATATTGTTTTCTTGCATGTGACTAAGATTATATTGATGTTGATTAAGTTAAATGGATGGAGTAGACATGAACTAGTGAATAAAGTTACTACTCGAAGGTAGTTGGAGTTGTGGATTGTTTTCTTCGTCATAAATATATGGTATAAGGATGGAATCATTGATGAATGACTTCATTATCATATTAATGATACTTGTAAGTTAATGTAAGAAGTCTATAAGGGGTAGATGGGTTATACAGATTCTAATTGGAGCTTGCCGCTCGTCGTGAAGTAGTCGTGACTTATTGTTGTTATGTGGTGTCTTGTCATTGACATTTATACGTTGATGGATTTATCTGGTTGCAATTGTTAGTATATGGTATTGGTGGATGCCCTTGTTACAAAGGAGATTCTGCCAAATTTAAGCAAAACAAGCTACTCGCTTAAGTTATAGACTTGGCCTTTGCTCAACACTAATTTTGAATCTCCTTATGCAATGATAGATCGAATTGACTTGTTTGAAGAGTCACTTGGAAGGTATTAAGGACTCAACATGCTTAAGGTATGTTAAGGCATTTCCTTCTTTCTTTTGGCATGATCTCAAGTGAAATGAATACTCAACTTTACTTCATAACGGATCTACTCCTAGCAAATAAGGTTGTCCATGTTGTTCTTTCCATATAAAATTAGTCTAAGCAAATGTGTATCATCCTTGAATCCTAATAAGATTCATATTGAGGGTATAGATATCCATAAGGTTCTTAAGACACTCCAAAGGTTTAGAAGGTGATTCCATGAGTCGAGTATGAATTATATATACATATGTATCTATTTTACTCTACCAAGTCGCGCTATAGTCGGTCGGGTACGATACCTATTGTGCAACCACTGATTAGTTGGGTTTTACCGCACTCCACGTGGCTGGGTAAAATTCTACCGAGCCTTATGATGGTCGGATACGTTTTTACCGAGTCCTCTATAAGGCCGGGTACAATATGGTGATGATGATGACGCTCACAAAGGAAAATATTTTTAAAAGTGTAGGTATATATATGTATTATGCATTTTATGTCAGTAGTCCCCAGAAGTACTCAGATGTTACAGGTTGTATCTCCTCTATCTCACTTTACATTACTATTCTTGTTTATGCTTTCTAGCCTTACATACTCGGTACCTTATTCGTACTGACGTCCCTTTTTGCCTGGGGGCGCTGCGTTTCATGCTCGTAGGTCCCGATTGATAGGTTGAAAGTCCTCCTAGTAGGCTATCATCTTAACAGATGTGTTGGTGAACTCCACTTGCTCCGGAGTTGCCTATTTGGTCAGTATGCTTTTAATATGTATTGATTGGTATGGTGGGGCCCTATCCCGAACTTTATGATTTTACGTACTCTTAGAGGCTTCTAGACAGATGTCAAGTGTATGGATATATTTATGGCCTTATTGGCCTACATTTTGAGTTTACAAATGGTTATGTGGGCCTTGTAGGCCCGTATATCACATGTATAAGTTTGCATATCATGTTGGGTCGTCATATGTTAAGCATTCCCTTATATTTTATTCTTGTTATCTCATGATGTGCTTGGTAGCTCACTTACCCATTATAGTATGATAAGAAATATATGTTATATTGGTACTCGGTCGAGTAAGACACGGGGTGTCCGTCACGGCCCTTCGATTTGGGTCGTGACAGTAAAATAGGTATTTGACAATCTAAAATTTGAAAAATCTACTTGAGTGACCTTTTGAGTGCAATATGCATAGTTTAGTGACTTTGTTGTTATAAACGAAAGAAAAATAATTTTAGAAAATACTTTAGGATAATTGAGTGAACATTTGAGTAATGAATTCCTTTTTAGGTGAAAAGGTCCACTTTCAGCTTAAAGTATAAATTGATCAAATCCCATTTGAGTTACTCAACTAATAAGTGATTGTTAAACCATGTCTACCTAAATCCTAGCCTCTTAATTATGTGTCCTGGCAGGCTTGAGAGTATGCTGGCATCCTCCATTGCTGGGCATGCTTGAATCTTGCCCTTGCCTAAGCAATAATCTCTTTACAATCTCCTTATTCCCCTGAACCACTTATGTGTACTTATTTGTAGTTGTTTCCATCTCCTTTTCCCCCTTTTTAGCATTCTGTTCCGCACTTGCACACTTTCTTAATCTGTAAGTTCTGCCCCCTCTTCTGAGCCTTGCCTTGAGACCCTTTGAGCTCCCTCTGAACTTGGACACTCGAGGGCTGACACTTCCACACTACACTTATCCTTGTTCTGGTAATACATTTGGGTGTGATCATTGCCTGAAGTCCCATCAAGGCTCTTAGGAAACTTTGACATATTCTAATGGGAGAAAGGCTTTGGATCATGATCTCTTGGGGTTGGTTTATCTCATAAATCAATGAGGAAGTCAGAATCAGGCTTCCTCTAGTTGTACTCTTATTTTTTCTGGTGTATGTATTTTATTCAGGGCTGTAATAATTTGTAATAAACTCTTAGGGATGGTTGGTGAAAAAAGGTAGGTAACTATGTATGCAAAGGGTAGATACCATGTTTATAGGTTTCTAAATTCTCCATACTCAAATGTATATAGAAATTATGCCTATATGTCATTCTAAATTCAGCATGTCCAAGTCTCATACATAAATCATGTCCATAGGTATTTTAAATTTTGCATACTCAAGTGCATATAGTATTATGCCTATAGGTCATTCTGAATTCTGAATTCTCATATAGAAACTATGTATATAGGTATTTTGAATTCTGCATACCCAATTTAGTAGAGAAATTATGCCAATAGGATTATTCAGTTCTGCATATTCAATTACACCTTGATACCACGTTCATAGGTATTAAATAAATTCTACATCTATGCACCATGTTTTTAGATTATTTCTGCATTTTTACTATGTCTACAAAAGGTAAAACCAAAAACATATAAAAAGAATGTTTATAGGAGCTTCTAATAATAATTCTGATTCACTCCATGTTAGGCGTAATATCAGTAACACTATCAATTGTAGAACTCATAAGCAATTCGTCTAAAACTTGCCTCTCTTTTTAATAACCTGGTTCCCTTCACTTAGCGAGTTTAATCAATATGCATTAAGACATTTTATTTCAGGCGTTGCTACTTCATTGTTTCTGAATCCAGTAGATATCATGCCTATAGAATCTTTTTTCAATACTTAGGCAAACCTTAGGATAAAGTTATAACTTGAATCTGTTTCTGTCAATTATTACAACTAGCAGGCAGGCCTAATTCGAACTTCTTATCTGAGTTATGTAATAAACTAAAACTACTTCATCAATCGTCCTTCTTCATCTATAATAATTAGACCTAAACAATATGTGTAAGTCATGATAATTACGTGATTCTTTGTTTAATGAGGTAAAATTGAGCCTCTGCCTGCTATGTGCTTTCCCCAACTTGCAATACGTGTTTTGTATGTCGCCTTAGAGTTTTACCTTTGAAACTACAAATAATCCTAATATCCTTCCCTTTTAGGATTAGTAGTCCTAAATGCCTCCTGGACTAATAGGATTGGGTCGGGTAATAGCATGCAATAAGTAAACGAGACCAATCAGTGCTTTAAATACCTTAACGGGGTGGGAAGGGTAGATATGGATATGATGACCATGTGATAACGTCACGTGTAGCCCCTCATTGAGGAATGATTACCGGAATTTGAGTGGGGTGATCCATATTTCTAGTAAACCTAGGACGCCCCTCCTTTTATTCTTATTTCTTTTTCTATGATATATTTCCTAAAACCAGCTTCCCTAAATTGCTCTTTTAAACTATGTCTACTTTCAGACCTTTATATATGAAATCCCCTCTCATTTGAACCTTAATCGTCTATATATTATTTGCACCTAAACTCACAATAATTGCATGGTCGGAAACCACACTAGTGGATTCTGAGGGTTGCCTAATATCTTTCCCTTAGAATAATTTCAAGCCCAATCTCTGGTTACTCAAATCTAACCCTCTTGGTGTCCTAATGCACCCTAATCAATTAGGTGGCGACTCTTCAAATGCAAACCCAATTCCCAAAAGGAATGAGTTGTCCTCCATAATGTCATAAACTCAATTTCACAAGAAAAAATGGGCGCCACACCAGGTTCAGTATCTGTTTACATAAAATTATTGATTTCTCGCTTCATTTTAATTATTTTTGCAGGTGAAAAATATTTATCAAACAATTTCTGGGTCATTTGGTCCCATGTTGTAATAGAACCTATTGATAGACTTGGCAACCATATTTTGGCTTCACCTTTTAATGAAAAAGGAAAAATCCACAACCTGATAGCACCTGTTGTAACTCTATTGTACTTGAAGTTTCAACTAATTCAAGAAAATCAATTAGATGGGTTTGAGGATCTTCACTATCATCACCAATAAACTGACATGACTATTAAATGGTTTGAATTAAGCCAGTGTGAATTTCAAAATTATCTGTTGCAATTGTTGGTCTTGTCACACTTGTTTCTCCTTCAAAATGATCTGGCCTTACATAATCTTTAAGTATTCTATCAAGTTGTGGTACAACCTCATCAAATTGTTCTTGTTCTTGATGTGGTGTAAGTTGGTTATTGAGTTCTTCGTCCTTCATTTTTTTTATGTGAAAATTTGAGATCGTAGGCTTGTTCTTATTGCGACAACCGCAAAGATTTTTTCAATTTCAAGATTGTATTCACTAGTTCTCTTGAAGAGAAAGGGGTCATAAACTTTCTAAATATTAAGCACAACAGTTAAAATAATTAGTCTCAAGTAGGGAAACAATTTATCTTTAGTAGATTTTGACAATCCCTGGCAACGGCGCCAAAAATTTAACGTGTGCCTAGTGTATATAGAATTTTAACTCGTACGCTGTCAAATAATAGTATAGAAAGATATCGAATACATAGAAATTGGTTTATCTATTCTACAAATATTTTCTTTAGTTATTGTTTGAGAAAATCAAAAAGAGTTGAGTTGTGAACTAGCTAACTAAAAAATACATGAATAAAGTGATAGAAAATATTTTATTTTCACAAATATAATATAAAGTTGTTGGAATCCTGATTTCACTTAATATTTTTATTTTATAGTATGTATATTTATTCTTCAATTTTTATTCTCATAAATATATAAATTCCTCTCACTATTACATGTAGATATTATTATTACAGATGAATAATTAATTGCACTCCTCTCGGTTATACAAATTAATTATTAAAATGGTAATGTTAAAAGACTAGAAATATATACTTGAAAAGAAATATGCTTTTTTTATTAATACTCTTTCGATTACCCTATTTGTTATAATTTATTAGTATAGTATTCGCCTATTTCGATTATAAATAAGTGTAGAATCAATTCTAACATATACGAACTAGAGGTTACTAAATAAAAGTTAATATCTATCAATACCAAAGATGATTATATTACTTCTTATCTCTTCTAATTACAGAATTAGTAAGAAGTTAATATGTAGTGCGAAATAGATAGATGTTAACAAATTAAATAAGACCTAACTACAAAGTAAATAACATTTAAATGAAAATCTTCAGCTCAAACATGTGAAATTGAAGAATAATATCTATTATTATATAGAAATTAAGATATGTCATTCT
The DNA here is from genome assembly GCA_034376525.1 of Nicotiana benthamiana. Classification (NCBI taxonomy): domain Eukaryota; kingdom Viridiplantae; phylum Streptophyta; class Magnoliopsida; order Solanales; family Solanaceae; genus Nicotiana; species Nicotiana benthamiana. The sequence continues at coordinate 49,350,732 of CM067325.1, read as the reverse complement.
CCTAACACAATAAAGTTACTCCATACAGGAGTTAATAATACCAACAAAAAAATCCTCATGTCCTATTAAATACAAAAATAGAAAGAAATATTCAAGAAGAAGAATTTTTCTATTTAATTAAAATCAGGAACTAGAATAATTTTCAAACACTGAATAACTAATGAAACTGAAGAAGAGAAGCTTCTGAAAATGGAAATAACTGTAATTATTTGCCTCCTCCTTCTCCCTTTCCCAAGCATATCAAAATGATTATATTCATAGATTTTCTTTCCCACGAGCCTTGTGAAAATGGACTTAAAATAAAATATACCTTTCATTTCCTTTTTAGCATACGACACTTTGGTTCGTAGAACCTAAACTTTGGTAATTATTTTCTTTTCTAACTTGGCAAATTGCAAATCCACGATTCTCAAAGTGATATTACAAAGGTGGGAAGACTACCATGTGTACTTTAATTCCTTTCAAGCAAAATTATTAATTGTTTTCTTGATACAACATCATGTATCTTCTTTTTGTAATTTTTAATTTGAACTTCTTATGTGCACATGTATCTTGACGTGTTAATTTGCTGTATTTTTCTTAAATTTTATATTTCCTGCAAAGAAATACAAGGATTAGCAATAAATTGTGATAATAATAAGTTATTTATTGCATGATTTTTTTCTTATCAGACTCGTTGTCATTACCAAACATTGTTCAAAAGATTGATGGGACGGTCGGGCACGAGTTGACGCATTTCCTCTATGCTTATTTTAGGTACAGCCAAACCAAAATGAACACAGAGGATTAGGAAAACACTTCGTTCATAACGAACATCGGCACATATTGTTATAATGTGATGTCTTCCGAGCTTAAGAACGCCGGAACCACTTATTAGAGGCTAGTGAGTAAAATATTTGTTTTAAGAGGCTAGTGAGTAAAATATGTGAAAAACAAATAGGGAAAACTATGAAAGTTTACATAAATGATATGCTAGTTAACTCTTTGAACGCATGTGATCATCTTAAGTACTTGCAAGAAACCTTTGACATCCTAATGAAGCACAATGTGAAGCTTAACACTGAAAGAGTGCATTCGAAGTTAGCTTCGGTAAATTCTTAGGGTTCTTGGTGTCTGTCACACCCTTTTTTTCACCTCGATAACCCTCGTAAAATAAATAAAAAGATTTTGAAGCTCAAAAGGGTTTCTAATTATGAAAAGTGACAATAATTTGTGTTCAAAAGAGTTTTTAAGAGTCGCCACTTGAAATTGGTTTCGGCTTGCCAGGTCACTATATTTAAAAATAATTTTTCTCTTAAAACACTTTGGACTCCAAAACTAAGTCTGCATCAGGGGATTCTGGTAAGGGGGTTCACTTGACTCGGGGAGAAGGTGTTAGGCACTCCTCAAGTCTCGTGAAAATCACGGTTGTACACATGATCAAGTTGGCTTTTAAAATATTCAAATTTGAGGTAATAAACACAAAAATGAAAAAATTAACACATAAAAGGCTCAAGATTGTTTCCACCTAATAAAATAAAGATAAAAAAAATAAAAAAAATAAGAATGAAAGTACTACGAGTTCTCTTTCGGCCTCCGGTTATAGAATACTACTGGGCATTCCCTAGAATAAAATGTGTACAAAGTCTATCGGGCATTCCCTGGATGAATTTAATTAATTGGGAGGAACCTTTGCCTCGAATAAGAAGAAGAAAGAAAGAAAACCTAAAGTTTGTCTATCCAAATTTGGTCAGTCTAAACATGCTACTAAGGTCCAGTTAATTAAGAGAGCAATAAAAATATTCAATTCAGTATTAACATTAAATCTGGTCCAACAGCCAAATACTTATTTTACTATCTAAGCCATCACCCAGTTCATAATAAATTTATTTAACTTTGAAGCCACCCAAAATGTTAATGAAACCTCCTTTAACATCCATATCTAAATGAATAATTGTAATATGCAATTAAAAGACATACAAACAGGGAGTAAACAAACTGACAAGAATAGATGAAGTAAACAAACAATAAAACATCATTCAAACAGAGCAATGAAGTGTAGATCTAATATCCAAAGAAATAGAGAGGCAACAAATTAAAAAAAGAGATTAAGAACAAATAACGTAAGGAAGAAAGGAATAGACCTCAATGAATTTGAAATATCAAAACCACGGACAAGAACTCTACTAGAATGTCTCACACGAAACCTCACCGAATTTTGACCGGAAAAAGTCACAGTAGCAGGAGCGCGAAATGCGAACACATCTCCAAAACTTTGAACACTCATCTCGATATCATTCCATTTTAAAATGAAAATCTAGCGGAAGAAACAGAATCTTTCCCTTTTTTGTATTTTTTCTGATTTGGGAGTAAACAAAACCCATGAACCCTTTCCCTTTGATTTCTCCTACTGTGCATGCGTGTGTGTATGGTCTCTAGTTAGCTAGTAGCCAACTACTACGATGGAATGGCAGCGGGGAAGTAGGGATGAGGTAGTGACAGTATCTTAAGCATCACCGGTGGTTAAATCCAGAGGGCAGCGAGTCTTAATGTCAAAGGAATATATACAGAAGGGTGAACTAGAGATGGGAAACTGTGGTCGTTGGTTGTTCGTCATGGAGATAGGAAGACGTCGATGGAAAATATGGCTTTCTGGCAAGTTTCACGCGAAAGGGGAGGTGGTAAGGCCAGCGAATTTGAGTGGTCGTCAGCAGTAGGGGTGTGGTGGGCGGTTAGGTGATTCTTTTAGGTTTAATGTGTCTAGGTTCAGAAGTTGAATAAGGTTCTGCGTAGGGTACGATAAAAATATGTGTCTAGGATTGTATTGGTCTCTAAATTTGCAAAATTGGGCAAAGAAAAGTCTAAAAATTTAATTTTGTTACAAAACTTAGCTCAAAGTAATAAACAAAAAGATAGACAACAAAGTAGAGAGAAATAGAGAAGAGAATATATTTCTTCTATGTATCCAAGTGTATTACAAAATGATTTCTCATCCTCTATTTATAGTACTACATAGAGGTATACTAAAAGAATTCCATAAATATGTCATTAAGCTTTTGAGATCATGGAGGAAGATTATAGGGTAGATCATGCAGGTGTGGGAGTTACAACCATAAGTATTGGAGTAGTGGGAGTTATGGAGATAATGGATAAAAGTAGTAGGTGTTATAGGAGTTATGGACATCCACCATAATCTAATATTTCATAACACTCCCCCTTGGATGTCCAAAGATAATGTGCCTCGTTAAAACCTTAACTAAAATAAAACCCAATGGAAATAAAATTCTAGAAAAGGAAAAAGAGTACACATATCTAACAAAATGCATTTTTGTTGCCTCGTTAAAAACCTTGCAAAGAAAACCCAGTGGGACAAAACCTTGCAAGGGAAAAAGAGGGTGCAACGCGCATTAACTTCCCCTGAAAAGAGCATCAATTCACATCCTTGAGCCTTCGCATTCCAATCTTGTGTACCAGCTTCTTGAAGGTTGACGTTGGTAGAGATTTTATGAACAAATCAGCCATATTATCACTTGAACAAATCTGTTGCACATTGATATCACCATTCTTTTGAAGATCATGTGTGAAAAATAATTTTGGTGAAATATGCTTTGTTCTATCTCCTTTTATGAATCCTCCCTTCAATTGGGCTATGCATGCTGCATTGTCTTCATACAAAATCGTGGGTAGTTTGTCACATTTCAAACCACATTTGTCTCGAATATCATGTATTATAGACCTCAACCACACACACTCTCGACTTGCTTCATGAATAGCGATTATCTCAGCATGATTAGATGAAGTAGCCACAATTGATTGCTTAGTCGATCGCCAAGATATGGCAGTGCCTCCACAGATAAACACATAACCTGTTTGAGATCGAGACTTGTGTGGGTCAGATAAATATCCAGCATCAGCATAACCAACAAGATCAGGACTGCAATTATTGCTATAAAGTAAGCCCATATCGGTAGTCCCTTTTAGATACCGCAATATATGTTTGATTCCATTCCAATGTCTCCTTGTGGAAGCAGATCTATATCTTGCTAAGACATTAACTGAAAAAATTATGTTCTGGCCTTGTAGTATTCGCAAGATACATTAGTGCGCCAATTGCACTAAGATATGGTACTTCAGGACCAAGTAGCTCTTCATTCTTTTCTTGCGGTCGGAATGGATCCTTATTCACATCAAGTGATCGAACAACCATCGGAGTACTTAAAGGATATTCTCCATCCATGTAAAACCGTTTCAATACCTTTTCTATATAGGCAGATTGATGAACAAAAATTCCGTTTGCCAAATATTCAATTTGCAAACCAAGACATAATTTTGTCTTTCCGAGATCTTTCATCTCGAATTCCTTCTTTAAATAATCAATTACCTTTTGGAGTTCTATGGGAGTTCCAATAAGGTTTATGTCATCGACATATACGGCAAGTACAACAAATTCCGATGTTGTTTTCTTTATAAAAACACATGGGCAAATGGCATCATTTATATAGCCTTCCATTAATAAATATTCACTAAGACGATTATACCACATTCGTCCTGATTGCTTTAGACCATACAAAGATCTTTGCAATTTGATTGAAAACATTTCCCGGGACTTTGAATTATGAGTGTTTGGCATTTTGAATCCATCGGGAATTTTCATGTATATCTCATTATCAAGTGAGCCATAAAGATAGGCAGTAACCACATCCATTAAATGCATGTCAAGATTTTCAAGGACAGCAAAACTAATGAGATAACGGAAAGTTATAGCATCCACTACGGGTGAATATGTCTCTTCATAATCGACACCAGGCCTTTGAGAAAATCCTTGTGCAACAAGGCGTGCCTTATATCTTTGTACCATGTTTTTCTCATTTCTCTTGCGTACAAAGACCCATCTATAGCCAACAGGCTTAACACCATTAGGTGTTTCAACTATAGGCCCAAAAACTTCACGTTGCAAGTGAATTCAATTCTGATTGGATTGCTTCTTGCCATTTTGGCCAATCAAGTCTTTGTCGACATTCTCCAACAGATTGAGGTTCAAGATAATCACTTTCTTGCATAATGCTAGATGCAACATTAAATGCAAAGACATAATCCACCACTATATCCACTCGATTAAAATTTGTCTCAATATCGATTGGATTTATTGGTAGTTCCTTATTTTCCTGAGTCTCGGGCTCAATGGATTCTTCATGAATCTCAGAATTTATTAAATCGTGAATTTCCTCATGAGATTCTTTCGTAGTGTCATTTTGATCATTTGCTTTTCTTTTTCTAGGATTTCGATCTTTGGAACCTAATGGCCTGCCACGTTTTAGGCGTGCTTTCGACTCATTAGATATGACACTAGAAGATTGTCCGATAGGGACATCAATACGGATTGGAACATTCTCTACGGGGATGTGAGATTTTGTTATCCTTTTCAAGTCCGTGAATGCGTCAGGCACTTGATTTGCTATTCTTTGCAAATGGATAATATTTTGCACCTCTTTTTCACAAATAGAGGTATGTGGATCAAGATGAGATAATGATGGATTTTTCCACAAAATTTCCCGTTTGGTTTCACCAACTTCTCCCCCTAATTTTGGGAAAAGTGTCTCATCGAATCGACAGTCTGCAAATCGTGCAGTGAACAAATCCCCTGTCAATGTTTTGAGGTAGCGAATAATGGAGGGCGATTCAAACCCAACATATATTCCTAACCTTCTTTGCGGACCCATTTTGGTGCGGTATGGCGGTGCTACAGGCACATATACTGCGCATCCAAAAATTCTTAAATGGGATATATTAGGTTCATGACCCAAAACTAATTACAACGGGGAATATTTGTGATAATTCGTCGGTCAGAGACGAACTAGCATTGCTGCATGCAAAATGGCATGACCCCAAATCGAAGTGGGCAGCCTCGTTTTCATGAGTAATGGTCTTGCAATCAACTGCAGACGTTTAATTAAAGATTCTGCAAGACCATTTTGAGTGTGAACATGAGCTACAGGATGTTCCACTTTTATCCCAATTGATAAGCAATAATCATTAAATGCTTGGGATGAAAACTCAGCAGCATTATCTAGTCTAATAGACTTAATTGGATTATCAGGAAATTGTGCTCGTAATCGAATTATTTGTGCCATTAATTTTGCAAACGCAAGGTTGCGTGATGACAATAGGCACACATGAGACCATCTAGAGGATGCGTCTATTAAGACCATAAAATATCTAAAGGACCCACTAGGTGGATGAATAGGTCCACGAATATCCCCTTGTATACTTTCCAAAAACGTAGGTGACTCAGTTCCAACCTTTGTTGGTGGTGGTCTAATAATTAACTTGCCTTGATAACAAGAAGTGCAAGAAAATTCATTATTTAAAAGAATCTTTAAATTCTTTAATGGATGCCCATATGAGTTTTCTATAATCCGTCTCATCATAATTGATCCAGGATGTCCCAATCGATCATGCCAAAGTACAAAAGTATTGGAATCAGTAACCTTTTGGTTTACTGTGGAATGTGCCTCAATTGCACTAATTTTTGTCGAATACAGGCCACAAGATAAAGATGGGAACTTCTCAATAACCCTCTTTTGGCCAGAGACATTCTTTGTAATGATGAGGTATTTTAGATTATTCTCATCTATTGTCTCAATATGATATCCATTTTGACGGATATCTTTAAAACTCAACAAGTTCCTCTTGGACTTGGAAGAGAACATTGCATTCTCTATGATAAATATTGTTCCTTTAGGCAGAGTTATAGTTGCTCTTCCGGAGCCTTCAATCAATTTACTACTACCAGAAATTGTAGTAACATCTGCCTTACACATACTTAAATGAGAGAAATATTTCTTCTCTTTGGATATCGTATATGTGGTACATGAATCAATTAAACAAATATTTTTACAATTGGACGTTGATCCAAGTTTGCTTTGTGAGATATCCATATTTGCTTCCCATGGTTTGACATACAAAAGAAATATACGAAAAATATTAGTATTTTTTTTATAGATATGAGAATAAACAAATTTAAGTCTATGATTCAACATAATAGTTTCAGTGCGGTCATATGGAAAAAAAATATCTTTTATCATAGTTATTCTCCTTTTAATACTCTTGTATCCGTTGCTTAATAATTAAACAATATTTTCAAAATCTGCTGAGGTTAGTCGATTAACCAATTAGATAATCGACTAACCTGTTTCAACGTTTAAAAAACTAGTCGATGAACAGGCAACGGATATAAGGTTAATCGATTAACTAAAGTGATAATCGATTAACTTAGGCAACGGTCATTAGGTTAGTCGATTAACTAAATCGGATAGTCGACTAACATGCCTTGCGGAAAAGGTCCAGTTTAATAGAATATATTGGTTAATCGATTAACTTACTGAAAAATCATTACAAATAAAGCATAAGATGAATGTGTAATCTAAAGTTATATAAAATTTGAACCATATCACAATAATAGATAACTTATGTAAACTATGATAATTGTTTATTCATTAACTACTACGAATAAGTAAAAATAAAAATATCAAACTGCTCAATCTTCGTTAACCATGGATCCATCACCGATCAAGTGATCTATTTTCCCCTCAGGGTGCTCAAAGAAGTCTGCCACATCCAAGTGGGTGATGTCAAAATTATTGTCAGAGACAAAATTGGTTTCAGGGCCTTTACTCTTCAGAGATGCTTGATAAAGCTCAACCAAATGTCTTGGTACACGGTAAATTTTTGCCCAGTGCCCTTTTCCACCGCAACGATAACATATAGTTTCTGAAACATTGCAGAATTATATTCAGAAACAGACTTAAAGTCTTGGAGCCTCAGATGAGCCCAATCATACCGTGCTTGTGGCAGAGTGACCAACTTTAAGTTGTCATATCTCTCCTTTAAGCCATTCCACAAGATAAGTGGATCTTTGACTGTGAGATATTCAATTTTCAAACCTTCATCAAGGTGATGGCGCAAGAAAATCAAGGCCTTAGCACAGTCTTGGGTGGATGCATTATTTCTGTCTTTAATGGCGTCTCCAAGACCCATTGCATCCAAATGGATTTCAGCATCCAACACCCATGTCATGTAGTTCTTGCCCGAAATTTCAAGGGCAACAAACTTTCTTTTCATAATGTCAGACATAATTAAAACAAAATTAGGAGGAGAAAAAATACCTTACTTTCTCAAAGAGATTCTTGAGATAGTAGAGCTTCGTGCTGATAACGTGTTACAAAACTTAGCTCAAAGTATTAAACAAAAAGATAGACAACAAAGTAGAGCGAAATAGAGAAGAGAATATATTTCTTCTATGTATCCAAGTGTATTACAAAATGATTTCTCATCCTCTATTTATAGTACTACATAGAGGTATACTAAAAGAATTCCATAAATATGTCATTAAGCTTTTGAGATCATGGAGGGAGATCATGGGGGAGATCATGGAGGTGCGGGAGTTATAACCATAAGTATTGGAGTAGTGGGAGTTATGGAGATAATGGATAAAAGTAGTGGGTGTTATAGGAGTTATGGACATCCATCATAATCTAATATTTCATAACAAATTTACTTTAAAAATACTTATAAGAAGATACATAATAATTAATTTTAATAGACTATTATATTTAAAATAAAACTAAAAATTAAAGTTGAAACTATTTTTCGTATTTTCAAAGATTATATTAAAATAAAATACGTTCAAAGTAATATATCTAATACGTGAATTAAATAGAGTAATATGGAACTATTATTGTAATTTTTAATTTTTGTTCTTAAAATAAAGTAAAAGAGTCAAAACTAATTAAAATAATAATATTTGACCTAGACTAAATATTGAAAAGCTAAAATGTGTAAAATCTTGGGGAGGGTCAAAAATTACATGTCTACAGCTGCCCCTCTTTGATTGGAAACATGAAATGCTTTCAGACAAAGAACGACGAGACAAGTTTTTTGACCTGACCCTTATTTAAAGAGACCAAAAACTAAAAGAAAAGAGAATGTGACGGAGCTCTGGTATCTGAGCTGCCTACATATCCTTGGCTATAAAGGAATATGGCTACTTGTAGTTCATAATTAGGAAAAGTGAAGAGTATACCGAGGTGGAGAGTCGAGCGAGGTGCCGTCGAGGTTTCGATCCGCGGTTCTTGTTATTACACCAAAATAAAATCTAAAAGAACTGAGCAAGCCTATCAGCTATGAGTTACAGGATTCCTATTTATAAGTCTTCTGAAGCTTGATCGTGAGTCTTGAATGATTCTTCATGCAGACTTTGGATCAGAACCTTGACGCTTGCTAGTTACAGGTGCTATTTCATTCTTCTTCAACTTTTTGGATCACGACCGGACATGTAGCACTCGTGACTTCAACCATGTCTTGACCAGTTCATATTTTTCTCTGCTTCTGTGTTTTGGCCTCATTTTTTTCTTTATTCTGGATTGAGACTATTTATGCTGGTCATCTAGGACTGTAGAATCTCATTCTTTTCGTGAGCTTCTGCTACTTCTAATTTGAATTGAATTCTAAAATGAATTCCCTCGTTCTCTAGGTGGATGCCTACAATCAAAACAACAATACAAACAAAATGGTTTGCGCTAGTTTGCACTAAGAATATTTATGAGTTGTTAATAAAATTGTAAACCACATATGCTATTGATGCAATGATGAGAGTAAAAATAATGACTCGAACAAGGAAGTGCATCTCTTATGGATGAACTTGAATAAATCAAACTAGAAAGTTGCATCTCCTAGGGATGAAACTTGGATGAACCAAAACTACGTCTCCTTGGGGTAATACTTGAATAACTCAAACGAGGAAGTGCGTCTCTTAGTGGTAAAACTTGAATAAACCAAAACTAGGAAGTGCTTCTCCTAATGATAAAACTTGAATAACACAAACTAGGAAGTGTGTATCCTAGGGGTGAAACTTGAATGAACCAGAACTAAGAAGTGTGGCTCCTAGGGGTAAAACATAAATAACTCGAACTAGGAAGTGCATTTCCTAGGAGTGAAACTTGAACTAGAACTAGGAAGCGTGTCTCCTAGGGGTAATACTTGAATATCTCGAACTAGGAAGTGTGTTTCCTAGGGGTAAAACTTGAATGAACCAAAACTAGGAAGCGCATCTCCTGGGGTAATACTTGAATAACTCAAACTAGGAAGTGCATCTCCTAGGGATGAAATTTGAATGAACCAAAACTAGGAAGTGCGCCTCCTAAGGATAAGACTTGAATAACTCAAACTAGGAAGTGTGTCTCCTAGAGTTGAAACTTGAATAAACCAAAACTAGGAAGTGTGTCTTTAGGAGTACAATCACAATTTAGGAAGTACGTCTCCTAAAACAAAATATAACCTGAAAGACCATAGTAGGAAGTACGTCTCCAGTGGGTGAAACATGAATGAACCAAACTACGAAGTGCATCTCCTAAGTATAAAACTCTAATGACTCAAACGAGGAAGTGCGTCTCCAAGGAATGAACTTAAATGACCCAAAACTAGGAAGTGTGTATCCTTGGGATAAAATCTCAATTTACGAAGTGTTGCCACGACCCCAGTTTTCCCTCTGTGAACTATCATGACGGCACCTAGTCCCTAAAACTAGGTAAGCCTAACAAAACTCGTCTAAACTTATGGAATAAATAGACAAAAGCTTAACTAACAGAAGAAAAACAATGTTTAAGTGCCACTGTACGATTACAACACAGCCCCTCAAAATTTAATACAGTATTGCAAAACCTAAAAACTCACGTAACCACAAGCCTTTGGAATATCTAATAGTCTAACTCTAGAATATCTAACAAGAAAGTAAATATAGAAGGCAGTGTTTAGCAGCTAGAATAGAAAGGGACTTCTCGGTCTACGGACATGGAAGATATACCTTGAAGTCTCTACAGTGGTTGCCTCGCCTAAATGGTGGTATGACTGAGTCGATGTACCTGGATCTTCACATGAAAACATGCGCAGAAAGGGGATGATTACACTACAGTGGTACTCAGAAAGTGTCAAGCCTAACCTCTATTGAATAGTGGCGAGAAAGATCAGGGCCCTACTGGGATTAAGTAAATATATAATTCAATAGTATGGAACAAAACAGTATAATGTATGACTGACAATAAAAGTAACACCGTACATAGAGAACATCAACATCTACACAGAACAATGTGAAAAAAAATATGTAAACAACCGAAGGAAATACAACTCAGTTCCAATAATACCAACCGGGGATTATTCCAAGATACCGTTCTGAAGTCCCAATTACAACTGTCTAATGGAACTCATGGGATACCGTCCCATAGTCTTCCATATATATGTACGAAGGATCCCCGGGACCCCTCCCCTTAGTCCAACTATTAATGTGGAGGGATCTATCGGAATCCCAATCCCTAGTCCCAAACGTAAGTACCCAATACTGGGGGAATCTACTGAGTGCATTTTTCTAGTTCATATAACTGCGTAGGGGGATCTATCGGGAATCTAACCTGCAGTCCCAAAGTAAATGTGCAGAGGGGTCTATTGGGGATCTAACCCGTAGTCCCGAAGTAAACATGCAGGGGGATCTATTGGGAATCTAACCCGCAGCCCCAAAGTAAACAGACAGGGAGGATCTACTGGAATCCCATATCAGTAGTCCCAACGTAAATACATAGCAGTAGTAACAAGAAAATATTCAGTGAAGGGAAATTTCATATTAAGGCATAAATAATTCTAACCTAGCAAGCTGCAAAGAGTTCAGGTAAACAGATTGAGCAATTAAAGCAATTAAAAATCACTTAGACATGCTTTCATAAGCTATTAACAGACTTAACAGTACAAGTAAATAAAACAGGAGAAGAAACATACTAATAAGTGTTTAAAGAAACCGAATTTCCAACAAATTGCACAAATACACGCTAGTCACCTCACATACAAGGTCAACTACCAAATATACCAATCCTAAGAGGAGGGTCCCCCGCGCAAAGTAAGACAAGCCACTTACCTCGAACAAGCTCAAACCAACCCGTAACCATGCCTTTGCCACGAGTACTCGACTCTAAATGGCCCAAATTTATTCAATTCAATTTCATATTGTAAATAACACTTCAAAAAACTGATTCTACAATTAAATTCTAAACTAATACGCGAAATTAGGTAAAATAAACAAAACTCCCCTTAGGCCTACATCTTAGAATCGGGTAAAATTTACATTTTTAGAAATCTCACATTACATTTTAGAATCTCACATTCTCACGATTATATACATAACAAGAACACTGATATCGGAGTCCAAATGACCTCTCAAATCCTCATTTTAAATCCTCTTAAACTCAAATTACTCATTTTTCCAAAATTTCTCACCACTAATTAGGTATTTATGCACATAAAAACGAGTTATGAAGTCAAAAAGCTTCAAAAATCGCCTAACAATGGAGAAAACTAGGCTAAAAGTTGCGAAATAACACATTTAAAAAAATTTTGCCAAGGTTTTTAAATTCCTTCTTCGCGAGCGGGGTAAAAGCCTCGCGTTTGCGAAGCAAAAAATAACTTGACCATTTTTCTCTCTTCGCGAACACGGCAAGTACCTCACAAACGCGATGCTTTACAAGACAACCCTTCGTGAACGCATCCCCATAACAGCGAATGCGATGAGTAAACTCCACTGGGCCGATCATCTTCCTACGTGAACGTAAAGCCCAATCGCGAATGAGCTTCACAAAGATCCAACCCTTTGTGAACGCAGATCCTCCCTCACGAACGCAAAGGCTAAAGTCCCACTATTCGTAACTGACTCTTCGCGAACGTGAGGGTCCACTCGCAAACGCGAAGAGTAAAAGTCTGCAATAGTTGAACCTGAATTCTATAACTTTTTAACAACTAAAAATGATCCGATGAGCATCCGAAACACACCCGAGGACCCCAGGACCTCAACCAAAGGAACCAACATATCCTAATACCTTATTCAAACTTTTTCCAATCACCAAAACACCTCAAACAATGCCAAATCCCTTAAAATACATCGGATTCACGCCTAAGTTCCTAAAATCTTCCGAATTACGCTTTTGATCAAAAACCCAACCGAACCACCTTCGAATGACCTGAAATTTCTCACATACATCCCAAATGACATAAAAAAACTAATACAACTCTCAGAATTCCATTCCGACCCTAGGATCAAAATCTCACTATCGAACCGAAAACTTCAAACATTCAACTTTCAGCATTTCAAGCCTAAATTAGCTACGGGATCCCAAAACACAATCCGAACACACCTCTGAGCCCAAAATCACCTAATGGAGCTAACGGAAACATTGGATTTCCATTCCAAGACCGTCTTCACACTGCTCTGACTACGATTAAATTTCCAATACTTAAGCTCTCATTTAGAGACTAAGTGTCCCAAAATTCCCTGAAACTTAAAACCGAACATCTAGGAAAATTAAAATAGCATAAATAAACTTGGGAAAAGCATCTAATAGGGTATCACGGCATTAATTCTTAATACGACCGGCTGGGTCGTCACATGTATATCATAAAACAAAAATATAACTTGAACAACATAGACTAGTAAGTGCGTCTCCTAGAGGTGCAACTTCAATGACTTAGACTAGGAAATGCGTCTCCTAGGAATGAAATTAAATGACCAAAAACTAGGAAGTGCATATCCTAGGGGTAAAATCACAATTTATGAAGTGCGTCTCATAAAATAAAAATATAACCTGAAAGACCCAGACTAGGAAGTGCGTCTCCTATGGGTGAAACTTCAATGACTCAAACTAGGAAGTGCATCTCCTGGGAATGAACTTAAATGACCCAAAACTAGGAAGTGAGTCTCGTAGGGGTAAAATATCAATTTAGGAAATGCATCTCCTAAAACAAAATTTAACCTGAAAGACGCAGACTAGGAAATGTGTCTCATAAGGGTGAAACTTCAATGACTCAAACTAAGAAGTGCACATCCTAGGAATGACTTAAATGACCCAAAACTAGGAAGTGCATATCCTAGAGGTAAAATCACAATTTAGGAAGTGTGTCTGCTAAAACCAAAATAGGGCTTTCCCTTCTCTATGGTAGTACTGTGAAAACTGAGATTGTTTGTCCTGCTCGAGCCATTAAGGAGAGAGCTGAGGGAGAGGAGTGGCTCCTTATGCTGGGGACTCGCACGAGGAGGTGTATATAGAGATAGCACCCAGATATGGAATGAAAGTGGAGTCACATAAATTATGCAGATTGAAGAAAGCCATGTATGGATTGAAGCAATCCCCGAGGGCGTGGATTGAGAATTTCAGTAAGGCCATAGTTTAGTTAAGTTTATATAACCTGAAAGACCCATACTAGGAAGTGTGTATCCTAGGAGTGAAACTTCAATGACTCAAACTAGGAAGCGTGTCTCCTAGGGATTCATTTAAATGACCAACATTAGGAAGTGTGTCACCTAAAACAAAAATATAACTTGAAGGACCTAGACTAGGAAGTGCATCTCCTAGGGTGAAACTTCAGTGACTCAAACTAGGAAGTGCGTCTCCTAGGATGAATTTAAATGACCAATATTAGGAATTGTGTCTCATAAAATAAAAGTATAACCTGAAATACCCAGACTAGGAAGTGCATCTCTTAAGGGAAAAATCTCAATTTAGGAAATGTGTCTCCTAAAACAAAATATAACTTGAAAGGCAAAGATTAGGAAGTGTTTCTCCTAGGGGTGATGTGTGATCTTCTCAATAGCCTTTACGTAAGCAGAATTGGGACATTACACCTGAAAATTTCAAGCTTTGATATGAACATAGCCTTAGTCCCTGTTTCAGATAAAGAAAACTTGTGAGTTTAAAACAGGGTGGATAGTTTGTGCCCTTGACCTTGAAGGCAATTGCTTCTGCACTTGCCAAGATAAATTTGATTTCAAATTAGAAGACCTCGCATATTATTGACTAACCATTTTCTTTCAACCCTTGTCACAGAAAACATCTCCGCTCTATTCGATCCCAATATCCTTTATCTTTTGTATTTTGCTCATGAATTGATATTTAACAAACCTTTGCATTTCACATGTATCCCAAAGCATGTTGATTGTTACCAAATCGGTGTGCATACTGTTTTTTCCTAACTTATGCCACTTTGATGTGCTAGTCAAGTTCCATTTTATACAATTGGAAAGCTAGTAGCAAATTTTGAAGTCATTTCTCACTTGTTTTAACCAAACAGACTCAAGAAAGGACTCAAACAAAATAAGAGGAACAAAATGAAGAGATGGTATCTAACAAGAAAATATTTTTACCCAGGAAAAAGAACAAAGCAGAAACTAATCTGATTTGAAGGTCATCTCCACTAACTATGACATGCACTTTGGATTAAGTAGCATAATCTGTTAAGGAAGTCTAATCTTCAACTCTTGTTATGCCTCTAAGATGTGAAACTGGGCTTCAACGCTCCAATTATCATATCTGATCCACAATCATCGATCGACATATAGTGCCCTGAAGGGTTTTCACCATCAAGCCTCAGTCATTCTTTTTCTCAACTCACCGTCTCCTTATGGTGCTCATTAGTGTTTTCACTGATAAGACTCTCTCATTTTATCATATTCTCTCTTTATGCTGAGAACAAGGTATTACCCCTGATACAGGAAGGTTGTACTTTTACTACACACTTGATTTAGCATCCTCAAAAATTTGTCTAAAAAGTCTTTCTTTGGACCGTAATATAGGTTTTTGAACAGGGTTAGAAAGAAATGGTGGCATGAAGACTCAAAATAATTTAAGATGAAACGGTTCAAAATTACAACTTTTGGAATCACATCTTTTGGCAAAATTAAAACTTCTGCCCCAGTTTCTTGGAGTCCGGGGATTGTTTTTTGATGGGATTTCAAAGAAAATCTGCCCCACTCTTGCCTTCGAGAGATTATGAAATATTTTATTTGGTGTGACCGAATCATAAGGCTGCGTACGTATCTTGAGGTGAGAAGAATCAGGTGGAACGTAGTTCAAACACAAAGTTGATTTTTTTATTTTCCTTCTCTTTCTTTTTTTTCCTTTTTGCTTCTTTTTCTCTTTTTATTTTCCTTTCTAGTTCCTAACTCTATTTCTGATTCCAAAATAGGGGTATGAAACAAAAAATTAGGGCTAAAAAGGGGTAGCAAAAGATAAAATGTTTGGGTAGCATAATAAAATGACTTCGGCATACCAAACCTTAAAAATGCCAAGTACAAACATGCAATTGAAGATAAACAAAGAAATCAAACATAGTATCATCAACACAAACAAAAAGTGCCAACGTGCAATAATTTTGTCCTAATGAATGAACCTTGCAGTTCGAAGTAGATTGACTCAACCTTATCTTGATGAGGAAGAATGCATTGCAGCACTGACTCATTTACCTCAAATTAATTGAGAGACATTTCCTTGTTGTATGCTCTTATCAACCTCTTGCTTTTCCAGGCTAAGAGGCTCAGTTTCACTCAATTCAAGCTTTGAGTTATCTATGAATGCGTGAATCTTTACTTATTTCCTCAAATGCATATTTTAATCATATTAAAAATTATGTCATTTCTTCATGATCAAATTAACTTTCAAGACCAGACTGATAACTATGAGTGCATGTCATATCACTAGAGTAAGCATGAAAAGAACTATAAAAGGAAAAGTGACCTAAACAAGAACTAACTAGAACTAACAGAAATAGGAGATTTCATTAGACAGATGGTGAAAAGGGTTTGAACAAAACACCCAAATAGGCATGTGTTACAACCTGGAACAAACCTAGATAACAATAAACGAGTTACCACAACTAAATGAACTAGGAAATATAAGAAGAAGAAGGAAGGTTTGATCCACAAGACAATATCTGGATTACAACCCTGACATAACCCAGACAAACAGAAATGACAACAAAATAAACCACCAAAACCCCTCCTTGGCTAGCCAAGAAAGGAGTGTCTTTCCAATTACCTAGCTTGACATCTTATCCACTGGGTTGCACATCAAAATTACTGGGACCTTCACCGATTTTAATATCATCAACTTCAGTTAGCAAGTTCCCAAGAGGTTTCTCATACTCCCTGTCACCATGCATCTTTTCCACAAATTGTGCATCATCATATGCAGGTAAAGGATTCTGCACGATATTCTGGGTGTCACTGCCCTGGAACACAATTATCCATTGAATAATTCTTTCAATCTCCCTTTTCAAAGCACGACAATCTTCAATGCTATGCCCTTAGAAATTAGCATGGTACATACACCATATAGTAGGATAAAAACCTTTTGCATATGGGTCCAGAGTATAGCCAAGGAGTGGCTCGATCGGGCCAGACTATTTTAACTTTTCAAACAAGCTTGTGTAGGATTATTCAATTGGCGTGAAACTACTTCTTAGCCTTTGTTCCCCTCTATGACCCGATTTTCTACGGTTTTTCGGTGCTTGAAAATGTTGTGAAGCCGAAAGAGTATTATGCGGTGTTGTTGCTCTCCATAAGGAGTGACCCAATAGTTGGAAAGAGGACTGGACATTGTTAAGAGGATAGTACTGAGGGCGAAGCTCGGGGATAGGTTTAGGGTTCGGGTTGGGTTCGAGGTTGAGCATATTGGTGAGGCGTACTCATTGGGCCATGTCGCGATCCTGACACAGCCATGGAAACATCATCATGTTTCTTCTGACCCGACAAGCTTCCTGTGTCATTTTGATTTGACTATGTTATTGCTTCTAAGGCAGAATAGCTCATTATCTTTCTTGACTTCAGCCAATCTTCTACCATTTCACCTATTTATACCACATCATTAAAAAAACTTAACCACAGCCCAGACCAAATGCCCAAAGTAAGAAGCCTCTTGAGCCTGAATAAAGTACTCAACCATCTCGATTTCTTCCATTTGGGGATTGACTTAGGCAGCTTGCTCTCTCTATTGGAACCCATATTCTCTAAAGCTTTCACTGGCTTCTTTTCAACCTTGGTCAGGGACAGGCGATCTGGGACAATGTCTATGTTGTACTTAAAATGCCGAGCAAAGGACTAAGCCATATCATCCCATGTGTACTACCTATTGGCGTACTGGTGGATGTACCATTCTAAAGCTGCCCCACTCAGACTCTGGCTAAAGTACGCCATCAGTAATTCGTCTTTTCCCTGGGAGCCTCTCATTTTACTGCAATAACCTCTCAAATGAGCTACCAGATCCCCATGTCCTTCATACAAATCAAACTTAGGCATCTTAAACCCGGCAGAAAGTTGGACATCAGGGAACAAACATAAATCTTTATATGTCACCCTTACTTGGCTTCCTAACCCTTGCATATTTCTCAATGGTTGCTCTAGACTATTTACTTTCCTAAGTATCTCCTCTTGCTCTGCGTTCTTAGGTGACTTCTCGGTTTCAACATGAGGCTCAAAATGGGGAGTGTAGGAGTAAGGATCTGGGACATTGAATATGAGCTCCAAGGCGTAGTATTGGGTGTCTGGAGCATGGAATTCGGGATTACTAGAGGATCGGTGGAGGTTAGCTAGTGGAGGGGGTAAAAATATAGAAGCAGATGTCAGAGCAGGGTATAAGGTTGTTTTGGCTGGTGGAGCATGGAAAATTTAGGCCGAAGTGCCAGGGTAACTGGGGCAAGGGGTAAAGCCCGGTGCGTATTGAGGAGAAAGGTCAATATTAGAGGGAACCTGGGCTTGTGATAGTGGTGAGATAGTTGCAAGGTTTTCAATGCAGTTAGTGGGAATTGAAGGTGGAGGATGCCCCCTGATCCAAGGCAGATACATTTATACCATCTAATATTTCAACCTTTGGACCTCCTCTTTCAATTCAAACTCCGACTACATAAACTCCCTCGACGGGTCAACAACTCCTATGTCCAAGTCTTTGCTAGCCATGTCTACCTTGCTATTTGACCTTGTGTTGTATAGATGACTCGCCAAAGTGCCACAAACTAACCACCCTCTACTATGATAACAATGAAAGTGAGGGGAGCAAAACAAAGCCAACATATTAGCGTTAGGTTATTTATCAGATAGAAATATCATATTGTGTGCAATGCTCCTTGCAATAATTGACGGTTCTAGAATGGCTTCGAGGGTACGAAAGTCATTTGGCATCATCCCAATTTTGTTCATTTCAATCTTCTCTTTTCTCTCTGATTATCGCTCTTTTATTTCATCTCATTTCTCACGTTCCACAACTTCATTCTCTTTTTTTTTTCTTAGCTTTTTTAATGATAACTCGACAAACCCTATGTAGGTTGCCTACGTATCATTGTCCCTCATGAATCAGATCAAGCGTAGTTTCTGGAAAAGTAATGGACAAAATAAACTAAGAAACCAAAAAAGTTGAATTTTTCATTTAAAATTTTATTGGTTTTTCAAATACTAAATGGGAAGTAATATAATAAAAGACACGATATTAATGTACAAGACTAGAAAGTAAAATATAACATGAATGACAGACTCAAAACAAAAGTATCTTTAAGCAGATCTTGAATGTAGTGCTCATCGAGTATATGTCTTGCTCGAGTCCTGGTACATGGATCCATACCTGAATGAGAAAAAATAAGACCAAATAGATCAATGACTCAAAACAATATACGACACTACAACACCTCCTATTGGGCACATGCAAGACACGATTAGGCTATTTTTTGCAAAATGACTTACGTGGCCAAGGGGTGATATTAATAGAAACTCAATAAAGGAGACCTCAAAGATATGGAAACATCTCACTAAGTCTCATATGGCTTTAAACTCCTAATAATCAAGGACCTAGAAATCACTTCGAAAAAATAACCTATTTTGCAAAAACGTTCGATATGGCCAGAAGTGGCTAAAGACAAAACTACAAAAAGGACAAACCTTAAGGTAATATGACACCTAGTTGTGGAATCAATATCCTAAGACATGGGACATTGAACCATTAAATGACCATATTTTGCAAGAATGGTCGATGTGGCCAAAAGTGGCTGGACATGCAAGATTTGGCTACAACCCCGGAAGCCAAGAACATAAGACTTACTAGGAAGACCGAACCCTATGTGGGATTCCCACATATCCCGCTCCGAAAGACGAGAATCATGTATATGTAGTTCAGATATACGGAAGAGAATTTAAACAAAAGCATTAGTTTGAAGAAAACATATTTCTTGAAAAATGATGAAAAATGCAAAACTTTATGGACTTTCTTTTTTTTTCTTTTTTTCCCTTTTGAAAAATGACGGGACAGTACAAAATCTTTTGAATTTTTCATTTTGATTTCTTTTTTGTCTTTTCTTGAAAAGTTGTGAAAGAAAAATATAAATGGGCCTACTTGCTTCATTTTTTACACTTCTTCCTCTTTCTATTTCATTCGCACTCAACTATCATTGGTCCATTAAATCACCCTTTTACCCTCAAACATGCGACATGTATCACATAAAGATGATTAATTATCTTTTTGGGACATGGTCCCATTTGACAAAATTTGGATAGGCCTCCTATAAAGGGATACGGTGCTTGGGACCTAGCCCTACTAGGTCTAAATGACATGATGGAAATAAACATATCCTAAAGGATGACCTAAGTTTGAGGTTCACTAAACAAGGAAATTTAGGGCGGCACGTGGTCGATAGTGGTTGCTCTAGTTGTCCGCCCACTCTACCCCTTTAAAGACACGAGTGACTCACAAAAGTTCGTGTACGCTCACACGTACTTCGGAAGACTTGTTGCAGAAAGAAGACCCATGGTTATGCAAATAGTAAAAATTATAAAGCGATAAACACATAAGGAAAAGCGATAAAACAATATCCAACAAAACAGGAGATAAGACAAACAAACCAGATAAACAAAGCAAATTAAAAAAAACAACACCTCAACTAAATATCCTAAAAGCCAATAAGATCAAGTATCATCTTGAATCTGCAAATCTCTAACAGAGTCACCAATGCTGTCACACCCATTTTTTCACCTCAATACCCCTCTTAAAATAAACAAAAAGAATTTGAAGCTCGAAAGGGTTTCTAATTATGAGAAGTGACAATAATTAGTGTTCAAAAAGGTTTTCCAGAGTCGCCGCCTAACGTTGGTTTCAGTGTGCCAGGTCACCATTTTTAAAACTAATTTTTTTCTTTTAAAACACTTTGGACTCCAAAACTAAGTCTGCACCAGAGATTCGGGTAAGGGGATTCACTTGACTCGGGGAGAAGGTGCTAGGCACTCCTAAGTCTTGTGAAAATCGTGGCTGCATACATGATCAAGTTGGCTTTTAACATATTCGAATTTGAGGTAATAAACACAAAAATGAGAAAATTAACACATAAGAGGCTCAAGATCGTTCCCACCTAATAAAAAAAAGATAAAATTAAAATAAAATGAAATAAGAATAAAAGTACTACAATTTTGCTTTCGGCCTCCAATTATAGAATACTACAGTGCATTCCCTAGGATAAAATATGTAAAAAGTCTACGGGGTGTTCCCCGATAAATTTAACTAATGGAACGACCCATTGCCTCGAATAAAAAGAAGATAACAAGAAAACATAAAGTTTGCCTACCCAGATTTGGTCGGCCTAAACATGCTATTACGATCCAATTAATTAAGACAAGCAATAAAAATACTTCAATTCACTTTTAAAATTCAATCCGGTCCAACGGCAAAATACGTGTTTTACTATCTAAGCCATCACCCAGTTCATATAATAAATTTTAACTTTGAAGCCACCTAAAATTTTAATCAAAACTCCTTAAACATCCATATCTAAATGAATAATTTTAATATGCAATTAAAAGCCATCCGAACAAGGAGTAAATCTACGGAAAAGAACAGATGAAGTAAAAAAATAATAGAACAGCATTCAAATAGAGCAATGAAGTGTAGCTCAAACATCCAAACAAATGGAGAGACAATAAATAAATAAAGAGATTAAGCACAAAGAACGTAAGGAAGGAAGAAATAGACCTCAATGAATCTGAAATGTCAAAACTATGGACAAGATCTCTACTGGAATGTCTCGCCGGGAACCTCACTGGATTCTGACCGGGAAAAGCCACAGTAGCAGAAGCACGAACTACAAACGGTATCTCCAAAACTTCAAACACTCATCTCAATTTCATTCCATTTCAAATGAAAATCTAGAGGAAGAAACGGAACTATCCCTTTTTGTATTTTTTTTTATTTTGAAGTAAACAAAACCCACAAACCCATTTCCTCTGATTTCTCCTTCTGTGTGCGCGCGTGTGTGTGTGGGATCGCCGGTCAGCTGGTGGCCATTTCCTATGATGGCTTTGCAGCGGGAAATTAGGGATGAGGCAGTGATAGTATCTTATGCCATCGTCGATGATTAAATCAAACAGGCAACGAGTCTTATAGTCAAAGGAATAGATATATAAGGGTGAACTGGATATGGGAAACTATGGTCATTGGTTGTTCGGCATAGATATGGAAAGACGGTGGTGTAATATGGCTTTCCAGTAGGTTTCGGGCGAAGGGGGAGGTGATAATGTCGGCGAATTTGAGTGGTCGTTGGCAGTAGGGTGTGGTGGGCGGCTAGGTGATTTTCTTAGCTCTAATGTGTCTATGTTTAGAAGATGAAGAAGGTTTTGTGTTTTATGTATTAGGATAAGACAAAAACATGTGCCTAGGTTGATATTGGACTCTGTCTAAAAGATTAGGCTAAGAAAAGGTTGAAAATTTAATTTACTTCTAAAAATATTTATAAGAAGATACAAAACAATTGATCTTAATTGGCTATTATATTTAAAATAAAATTAAAAATTAAAGTTGAAAATATTTTTTCGTATTTTCAAAGATTACATTAAAATAAAATAATTTTAAAGTAATATATCTAATAAGTGACTTAAATAGAGGAATATGGAACTATTTTTGTAAATTTTAATTTTTGTTCTTAAAATAATGTAAAAGAGTCAAAACTAGTTAAAATAACGATATTAGACCTAAACTAAATATCTATAAGCTAGAATGTGTAAAATCTTGGTGAGGGTCAAAAATTACATATCTACAGTGTCACAAAGGGGAATCATAGCCAATCCCGATAAAATTAAAGTCGTCAAGGACATACTCGGCCAGTTATCGAATGTGAAAGAGGTTCAAAGGTTAACAGGAAGATTGGACGCTTTAAGCACATTCATTATCATGTCTTCAAAAAATGTCGTAACTTCTTTTAACTTATAAAATAGAAGAATGACTTTGAATGGACTCTGGAATACCAGTAGGCTCTGAAAGATTTGAAAAGGTATTTATCGAACCCTCCATCATTATCAAAATCGGAGGAAGGTGAACAGTTGCTGAGTTACTTAGCGGTCTTAGAGGTTGCGGTAAGTGTTATTTTAGTTCTTGAAGATGAAGGTACGAAATCTTCTATTTATTATGTTAGTAAATTTTTAATGAGAGCATAAACTCACTAGGCACATTAGAAAAAATTGGCAATAGCTCTCGTAGTCTTCGCTCGAAAGTTTAGGCCTTATTTTCAATATCATTCGATGGCCATGATGACAACCTTTACCTTGCGGAATATCCTTCATAAAGCTGAACTGTCAGGTTGATTTACCAAATGGACACTCGAAATGAGTGAATTTGTCATAGAGTGTAAACCCAAGACTATATTAAAGTCACAATTCTTGGCCGACTTGGTGGCCGATTTCAGTCCTGGACTGCTGCCTTTGGATACTGAAGAAGTGTTGATGGCGTCGAAATCGACATCGACAATCTGGACCTTGTTCACAGACAGAGCTTAAAACATGAAAGGGTCCTGGCTCGGGGCATAGTACCCCTTCGAGGGAAACCCTGAGGCATGCCATAAGGAATATTCCCTTGACTAACAATAAAGTGGAGTATGAGGCTTTGATTGTACGACTCGAGCTGGCCCTGGTACTGGACTTTGAGGTCATAGAAATCAAATGTGATTCCCAACTTGTAATAAATCAGATCTACGAGATTTTTGTGACGATCCAAAATCCTAACATGTCGTATTAGCGCCAAACGTGGTACGAGAAAAGCCGACATTTCAAAATATTTCCAACATTTAATATAAAGTGAATCAAAGTAGTCTTAAATAACAAAAGTTCTCATAAACGGAGTACAAAACCCAAACCATAACCCCGAAATTCCCAACATCGGGGTGTCACAGAGTACATGAGCATCTATACATCAAATATTTGAATAAAATACTGTCTACGATAGCCCGAAACTAAATACAATAATTGGAAAGATAGGGAATGAGAGAAAAGGTCTGCAAAATGTCGGGCAACTACCTCGAAATCTCCAAACGGTCAATTGAGAAAAAGAAATCAACGCCCATTATGTTCGAAAATACTTGGATCTGCACACAAAGTACAGGGCCTAGCGTGAGTACAACCAACTCAATAAGTAACAAGACTAAATAAAGAACTGAAGTAGTGACGAGCTTCATAGTTATAGTTCAATTACAGTAATCTCAACATAGAAGGTAGGCATGATTTCAAGTTTGACAATTTTTGGTCAAATCAGTTATATCATGTCAAGTTCAAGTAAAAATAGAATATAATATCTTTTAGAAATTTCAAGATAGTGATACATGGCAGCTAAGTGCAGCAATATGAAATCAAAAGCATCCTCTCAGAGCAGCAGTCACTCAGTCTTTCTCAAATGCTCAGCACTTGGCACTCGCACTCAGCATGTACGTTCGCTCACTAGGAGTGTGTACAGACTCCAGAGGGGCTCCTTCAATCCAAGTGCTATAATTCGCACGAGCAACTCACATGGTGTAATATCAATATCTGGATCCACACAGATAACTCACAGGTTGTACGGACAACTCACATGCTATATGGAAAACTCACATGCTATAGTATCAATATCCTCATAGTCAGGCCCTCGGCCTCGCTCAGTCATCAACCTATCCAGTCTCTCAAGATCCCAATAATCATGAAAATCAACCCAAAACAAAATGTTGTAATGTATCACCAAGGAACAATCAAGATTGAGATATGATATGCAAGCAAGAGTTGACTGAGTACAAACAGCAATTAGCAGATAATTCAACAGGTAACACGGCCTCTATGGGTCTCTACAGTATCAACATATAGCCTAAACATGATTTCTAACATGATTTGTAGTCAAATTTCTATAATACATGGAGAGCACACAGCTAGCAACAGGTTATTCAACTTCACAATTCCATGAAATAGACCAACTCATAATTCCTACGATGCACACCCACATGCTCGTCACCTAGGATGTTCGTCACCTCCAAACAATTCACAGGACACATAATATCGGGTTTCATACCCTTGGAACCAGATTTAGAATTTTTACTTAACTTAATCTTAGCAATTCTCTACTCTGACACACCTTTGCCTCGCAAAACGGCATCTAAATGCCTCGAATCTATCCACAAACAATACGATACAATCAACACGGAAAGGAATCAATTTCACAAGAAAATACAAAGTTATTAATGAAAATTCAAAATCGACTCAAAGTCGTCCCCCTGGCCCACAACCCAAAATCCGATAAAAGTCATAAAACTCGGAAGCCCATTAAACAACGAATCCAACCATACTAAATTTACTAGAATCCGACACCAAACCTAAAACTCCAAATCAAACTCCCAAATTCATAGCCTCAAACCCCCAATTTACACCTCAAAATACAGACCAACTAGGTGAGAAAATCAATTAGGAAACAAGGTTATTGATCAAAAATAAGCACAGGGTACTTATCTCAATAATCCCCTCAAAATTCCTCTCAAGAATCGATAAAACTGGGGCTCAATATGTTAAAAAGAAGACAACATCGGGAACCCTTGTATTTAAACATTCTTCCCAACAGTTCTGTGTCTTCGAAAATTTAACAGCTTATGCGGCATCACATAAGCGACCACTCAACCGCATTTGCGGATCCTTCTACTTCTACGGCCCTACACTTCACTCCTGCGGACTCACTTCTGCGAACACCTAGTACGCTTATGTGAAACCCAGTCTGCTGCCCAAATCTTCTTATGTGGTCCCCCTGCTGCATATGCGGTCTCACAAGTGTGGGAAATCTTTCACACCTACGAGTACTTGCTCATCCCTTCCAAACCTCGCATCTGCGATGCTCTCCCACACCTGTAAATCGCACCTATGATAAAAGCTCTGCAGGTGAGGTTGCACTAGCAAAGTCGAGCTTCAATAATCTCTCAACTTTCGCTTTGATCTATTAACCAGCCAGAATCAACCCAAGACCCACCAGACCTCAACCAAACATTCCAACAAGTCCCAAAATATCATACGAACTTAGTCTAGATCTCAAATCACCTCAAACAGCATCAAAAATACGAATCTCACATAGATTCAAGCCTAATGAATTTTGAACTTCCAATTTCTACAAACGACGCTGAAACTTATCAAATCACATCTGATTGACCCCAAATTTTGCACATAAGTCACAAATGACATTATGGAACTACTTCAACTTTTGAAATTAGAATCCGGCTCTAATATCAAAAATTCACTCCTGGTCAAACTTTCTAAAACTCAAACTTTTGCCATTTCAAGCCTAATTCCACTACAGAACTCCAAATCACAATTTGGATATGCTCGTAAGTTCAAACTCACCCAACAGAGCTAGAAGAACCATCAAAACTGTCCAGAGTCGTCTACACATAAGTCAACTGTCCAACCTTGAGACTAAATATCTTAATTCATTCTAAAATCCCTCCGGACCCAAACTGACTAAACTGGCAAGTCATATAATAATTGTAAAACACAAAATGAATAAATGGGGGAACATAGCTACAACTTTTAAAATGACCGGTCAGGTTGTTACAATCCTTGACACCAAAGAGGAATGCATGTAACAATATGTAGTGATAGTCCAGACTTTGCTCGTACGTTTAGGGAATGGCCAATCACCCACATCCCAAGGAAAGAAAATGCAGAAGCAGATACACTGGCCAATCTGGCTCTTCTATGAAAATAAAGGGACTAGATTATGGTATGGTCATGCATCTTATGCATTCGGTATTGGATGTGGATGGTTATTATGAAGTAAACGCGACCAATTTGGTCTGGGACTGGAGAAATGAGATCATTACCTATCTCGAGAATAGAAAATTTCCTAAAGATCCCAAGGCATCTCGGCCACTATGTACTAAAGCAATCTGTTACTACTTCAGGGTGGCTAATTGTGTAGAAAGCCTTTCCAAGGCGAGTTGGCAAGATGTTTGGAGCCTCCAAGGCTAATTACATAATAAGAGAAGTTCATGAAGGAATTTGCAAAATCTACTCAGGCATGACTCGCTGGTGTTGAAGTTGATAAGGGCAGGATACTACTGGCCCCGGATGGAACAAAACGCTAAGACATTTGTTCAGTAATGTGATAAATGTCAATGTCACTCACTTTTGGTGCATCAAACAGCGAAATTATTGCACTCAATCTTGTCTCCCTAGCCACTCGCGAAATGGGGGATAGACATAGCCGATACACTGCCGTCGGTTCCTAGTAAGGTAAGATTTCTTTTGACTTTAACTGACTACTTTTCTAAGTGGGTTGAAGTAGGTCCTTACCAGAAAATCAGCAAGTGCCAAGTGGTCAATTTCCTATAGGAGAACATAATTTGCGGGTTTGAGATACCAAAAGAGATAGCCTGGATAGTGGACCACACTTTATAGGCACGAAGGTCACAAAACTCCTTAAAGACTTGAAAATCAAATGAATCACATCATCGCCATACATCGAGTGCAAATATCCAAGCAGAATCAAAAAACAAAGTGATTATTCAAACACAAAAAAGATTGGAAGCAACCAAAGGCAAATTGCTCGAAGGGTTACCCGGAGTTCTATGGGAATACGAAATGATGGCCAAGTCAAGCACGGGAGAAACGCCTTTCTCTCTTGTGTACGTAGTAGAATCCCTCATCCGGTGGAAGTAGGTGAACTGACAATGAGATACTTCCTAGCATATGAAGAAGTTATATAAAGCATTGTTAATTAGATTGGACCTGCTTGACAGACACAGGGACTTCGCGCATATGAGAATGGTGACCCAAAAATTAAGAATGGAAAGATATTACAATCAAAGGGCCAAACTCTATTATTTGAAAGTAGGAGACTTGGTTTTAAGGAAAGTAACTCAAAACACATGGGAGCTCAATGCAAGAAAGATTAGTCCAACATTGAAGGCCCCTACCAGATTTTAGCTGTCACCGGGAAAGGGTCATATTTATTAAAAATTAAGATAGATAAACATTTCCGAGCAATTGGAATGTGGCACACCTCAAAAGGTAATTGTTGATGAGCACCGCCGATACTAAAAGTATGTGTTGTACTTTTTTCCCTTCGTCCAATTTTTATCCTAATTGGATTTTTCTAGCAAGGTTCTAAACGAGGCAACAACAAAAAGTATGCTACGAAGGAGGCACTATCAATAGAAATAAGTCATTTTAAACGACAAGGTATGGAAACAACAAACCACTACGGGATGGGTAGGTAGTCTTTGGCTCGATAGCAAAGTTCCTAACAGGAAACAAAGTTTGTTATCGGACCAAACGCTATTCAACCTTTCACAACGGCCCCTTTATTTTAAGCCACTAGTGGTGGTTAGGTCATCTTTTGCTCGGTAGAAAAGTTCCTAACAAAAAATAACGATTGTTGTCGAACCGAAGATTATCGAATCATTCACAAGTGGAATCAGCAAAGGAACAAGACTTCCAGTATTCAAATTCACATTCTTCCCATTCAAACACTTGGGGGGTATGATATGAGTTTACGAAAACATGACTACTACATAAACCAGGATTACAAAATCTAGGAACAAAGATGTATCATCAAGATCGAGTATTGCGCGGCCAGCCCCGTAGAAATAAGTGTTACATGTTAGCCAGAAGTAATGGTAATTTCTTTTTAGAACAATGAATGCTTCTGTACTTTTGAAAATAAAAGAAATAAAGTAAATTCCTTTTATTTCTATCTTGTTTCTTGTCCAAAAGATGAATTAATTTTATCATTTGAAAGTTAATCAAGTACTTCAAATGCTAGTGTCGGGATGAGCAGAAGACCCTCTTTAAGAGCATAGTAAAAAAAACAGGTCCCTCTCTTCTGAAACCCTTATAGTAAAGGTTTGGTTCCAGAAGAACTTATGTCCGGGACCCAAACGCTATCGGGGAAAAACACACCTGGAGCCTTGTATAGCTAGATGCAAAAAATAAACTTTGCACAATGCTTAAACAAAAAGCATTTTTATATAACAAATATACCAAACAACACAAGTACAAGAGTATAAAAAGAAAAAATAAAGGAAAAAGAAAAAAAACTAAACTACTTCATTCCCAGAACTTGGTGGAAGAGAAGCATCTGCACCCGCAGGAGAAGTAGGTGGATCTGCCGCCAGCTCGAGACCTTGATCTTAATTGTTATCCCATTCAAGTTCCTCCTCTATTCCCAAGAATGCAGAATCGGAACCTGAGAGTTAGTGCATCAAGTTGTCGGGAGGCCCCTTCAGGCAGTTATCTCCAACTCACAAGCCTTGGCGATCTCGGCATCAAAATCAATGACACCCACTTTAGCCTCTTCAAAGGTTTTTCTCCTCATACTATATATTGAATATGTTTTTTCAACAGTGAGGGAATTCTCTTGGTGCTTAAGCTCTGCCTTAAACTGGTCAACCTCATCCGAAAGGTTATCCCACCCCTAACTTACGGCCTGAGTGCTTACGTCAAGGTCATGGATAGTGAAGTCATAAAAATTATTGTACTCCATGAACCTCTTATACTTCTCTTCTATTCGGGTGTGCTTCTATTCAGGAACAATAACCTCCTTAGCCTTGGAGTTCAAGGCTATCTCAAAATTACTTTCTCTATTAATAGAGGCAGCCTCGTGCTCGGTAGCAGCGTGAACAACATTTTGGACCTCGAACCACTTTGCTTTGGCCTCTTGAAATTTCACCCTTAAAAAGGCGGTCTCTTCGCTAAGGTTCATCACCAATTGCTCACTCTGCCACAATCGAGCCTCCAACTCAGTGGCTTCGGCTACTTGTGCTTTTAGTACCAGGAGATGAGCAGTAATTTTCACCCGCTCGGCCAACAATTGATCTTGTTCGGATGTGAGTTTTTCTTTATCAAGGATCAACTTCTGATGGCCCTCGGAAGCAATAAAACTAGCCTACAAAGCAAAAATTCAAATTAAAAATTTTGCTATAGAGAAGTTAGAAGAAAACGGTAATGGGAATAAATGCCGTACCGATGCCGCATTGTTCATGGATTTTTTTATCATGCACTCCCACGAGAAAGAATGTATTTTATTCTTATCATTCTCTAAATCTAGAGGCTTCAAATGATTGGCGAGTTTCACCGATTGGGACAACAGATAGTACTCGGTGAAAATTGAGAAGAAAATGTTCATCTTTTTTTGGGATTTCTAGAAGGGGGCAAATAGTTATGCCCCAAATTCCCATGGTCGGGGACTTGGAGTAGGAACATCCTCCTCTCAAGTATCTGGGGCCGATGGAGATGATGGTGGAAAATGCATGGCTGGCGAAGAAGGAGGCAAAGTTGATGGCATTGTAGGTTGAGAAGAAGTTGCACCAAAAGTAGTGCTAGTTATTGGTTGCTCATCAACCGAAGACAGATGAATCCCGGTACCTAGCCTCATGGTACTAGGAGTAGGGACGAAGGTACGGAAGCAAGAGTTGGCATCTTCTACTATATCACACTCCCCCCAGAGCATTTGGATGTTGTCCTCGGTTGGTGTTATTAACTTAACAAGTTGAGCGATTTGTTGAGTTGATGAAGTTCATCAAATCCTTTATAGAGAAGCCCCTTCATCACTAGCCTCCACTTTATCATTGATCACCATAGTGGTTACGGTTGACTCAGGCGCCGCATTCTTCCACCTTTTATTTTTACCCTTGGTCGTAGAGGAGCATCGTCTTTTTGATTGCTTGTTCTTCGGCCAAGGACTCTGAAAAGTAGAACTTGCACCGAAAGCAGGCTCATGGCACCCGTTCAGGTGAAAGTCTCTTGCAGCAGCCTTGCTGCCTCTGTGGAATCAGCCAAAATGTCCTCCTCAGGATCGGTAATATAGCCCAGTAGAAGACCTGAATTCAACAGAAATGGAAGTTAGCCAATTTCTTATACGTGAGGTATAAATAAGATTAGTTCAACAATCAACATACCATGATTTTTGGCTTTTCACCTGTATTTGGGGTCAGTTCTTTCCACCGGCAGGCCTTAAGCATGGTAATATCTAGAATCTTCTGGACCTATTGTTCCAAGCATTCAACCCTTGGAAGTGTCCACCGAGTTGCTGAAACAGTGGAAAGAGAGAGATTAATAATAGTATGGAACAACATTTGATCAAAGAAAAGACAGACATTGAACTTCAATGTACGAGTCCATGACTCGAGGAAAGTTGGAGTTGTGTCTGGGATGGTGTCCCTGTCATCATCCATACTGGTAAGAAAAGCATGGTGACCACGTTTGTTGAAGTTTATCATTCCCAACAGAAGATTTTGGGGGGAGTAAATATTCATGATACGTGCCAAGGAGAGGTCTTCCCCCATTTTTTGGCATAGTATCCATAGACAAGCTACCATTCACCACACATAGGTGCATTTATTTGTGCCAAAAAAACTTGATACTGAAAGCAAAACTCCAAAATTACCGGGTGAAGTCCACTGCTCAAAGAGAATGGACCCAAGTGAAGGGATACATGTAAACATATGTAAACCCTTCTTAAGGAAAGTTACTCGCTCCGCCAAATCATGAGTGATGATATTCAAATCATGGAAACCATAATTTTTCTTTAAAACAGAAATACTGAAAGGACGGATGGAAGAAGGGTAAATGCCAACAGCTCATGTGCGAGAATTAGAATAAGGGAACTTCTCTTCGAAGTCATTGGTTGTATTAAGCATTTGTCATCATCTATGCTGGTAGGTAAAGCATGGTGACCACGTTTGCTGAAGTTTGTCACTCCCCAACAGAATATTATTGGGGAGTAAAGATTCATCATACATGCCAAGGAGAGGTTTTCTCCCATTTCCTGGTATAGTCTCCGTAGACAATCTACCAACCTCCACACATATGTGTGATTACCTATGCCGAGCAGACTTGATACCAGTAGCAAAACTCCAAAATTATGAGGTCAACTCACCCTCTTAATGAGAAGGGACCCAGGGTAAAGGGATACATGTAAATGTATGTAAAACCCTTCTTGGGGAAAGTTACTCGCTCTGCCAAATTAGGAGCGATTATCGTGCCCCCTTTTTTTCTACTCAAAATCGGGTTCGTGGCATTTGGGAGGGCAACTCATTCTTTCTGGGAATTTGGGTTGGATTTGAAAAGTCGCCACCTAATGATTAGTGTGCATTAGGACACCGAGGAGAATTTGATTTGAGTAACCAAAGATAGGGTAAGCGTTTGAAATTATTCTGAGAGGAAAGAGTTAGGCACCTCTCAGAATCCACTAGTGTGGTCCCGGCCAGACTATTATTGTGAATTTAAGATGCAAATAACACGTAGACAAATAAAAACTTCAAATAAGAGGGAATTTTAACAAACGGGTTTCCAAACAAATAAAGTAGGAGAGAACTAAAAAAAGCTTATTTTTCTTTAAAAAAAGAATTTGAAATTTCTTTGAAAAAAGAAAAGAAAGAAGGGAAAGGAGGTCCTAGGTTTATTAATAATATGGATCACCCCCACACAATGCCCGGTAATCACTCCTCAATGAGGGGCTACGCGTGGCATTATCGCGTGGTCATCATATCCATATCTACCCTTCCCACCCTGTTAAGGTATTAAAGCGGGTAATGGTCTCGTTTACTTATTACATGCTATTACCTGTCCCAATCTTATCACTCCCGGAGGAATTTAGGATTAATAATCCTAAAGGGAAGGGGTATTAGGCTTATTTGTGATTTTAAAGGTAAAAATTCTAGGGCGACATACAAAAACATGTATAGCAAATTGAGGGAAAGCACATAACAAAAAAAAGGCTCAGATATACCTCCTTCTCACAAAGAAGCACATAATTTAGCATGAATTACACATACAAGTTAATGTCTGATTAAATAATAAACATGCGGAACCTTAAAGGTTGAGGCAAACTGATTTATTACGTAATTCAGATAAGAAGTCCAAATCAGGTCTGCTTGCTGGTTGTAGTTAATAACATAACTGATTTAAATTTAAAACTTTACCCAAAGGCTTGCCTAAGTGTGGGACAAGGATCTTATAGGCATGGTATCTACTGAATTCTGAATGCATAAACTTAATACGTACTGGTTAAATATATAGTCAAATTATCAAAGAAAGGCAAGTTTTTACGAAGGTTGTAAGTTCTGCAAATAATGATACATCGTTATTACTGTTTTACGCTCTATACGCGAATGAAGTGATTCAAATTAAATTAGTAGTTCCTATAGACATGCTTTCCATGCGTTGTTGATTTTAAGCCTTTTGTAGATATGGTATAAAAAATGCAGAAGACTCGTTTTAAACCTATGAACATGATATCTAAGTGTGAAAATTGTTAAAACCTATAGACATGATATATAAATGCTGAAGTTGTTTTAAAACCTTATGAGCATGATTTCTAGATGAAAAGATGAATATATAGGATTTGAAAGGTCCTATAGGCATATTTTTTATATGCGTATGCGGAATTCAGATTTCCGGATACTTATAGACATAATTTCTAGATGATAATGAATACACGTGATTGAGAAGAGTCTATAGGCATGATTTATATAAGCATGCAGATTTCAGATTTCCAGGCACTTATGGACAGAATTTCTGGTTGATAATGAGTCACAGGATTTAGAAGAGCCAATAGGCATGGCTTCTATATGTTTGCAGATTTCAGAATTACTTATAGACATGATTTCTATATGCATGCAGATTTGAAATACATAATTAGGGATCTATATGCATATGCGGATTTAAAATACCTATAGGCATGGTATCTACCCTTTTTGCATACATGATCACCCACCTTTTTCACTATCTATCCCCAAGATTTTATTACAAATTATTACAGCATAGGTTAAAGTAAAAAAAATACATCAGAAAAACACAAATACAAGTACAACCAAGGATTGTCCATGAACGAATCAAGTCAGAAAAACTAAGGAAATCCTTTGACTCAAATCGATAAATAGGGAAGTCAGCAAATACGGAAAGAAATCAACCAACCTTATAGAAAGGAGGTCGAAAATCAATCATAATTGAAAGCCACTTAGAAGGGAAATTCAGCACATATAAAGAGTATATAAGTAACAGGCATGCGAGGCTGAATTCAGGACAAACTGAAAGTTTCATGCAATTGCAAAAATAAGTAAGCAGCAGACTATAAGAATATGGTAATTCAAAAGAGAGTATCAAATAGCATGGAAAAAAGGGGTTAACTAAAGGTCTTATAGAGTTTAGCAGAAGCCAGAATCATATGAAGAAACAAGATTGAGACAATGATTTTTAGACTTAATAAAGCAGCAGATGAAACAACTCTAGGAACTCGAATAGGTCCAGAAAATCAAGCAAGTTCAGAGGTGAAGCACAAGAAAATCACATAGCCAACGGTCTCAATACTCGAATGAAACCCCAAATTTTAAGGTTTTTGCCATCAATCGAGTGTAGAGATGAAAGGTCAAGTAATCAAGGCAAAAAATACTGACGAAAAAACTTCAGAAATCTCAGAAATAAATTGAGACTTTTAACATGCATTTTTCAGTAAAAGGGACACATAAAAATCAAAGTAGGAGAAACAACATAAAGATATAGTAGAATACACTACATAAGAAACACAGTAGAAGTGACGACTGAAAAAATATAGTTGCATAATAGAAGGACTCATAGGAAATACAGTAGAAGAAACACATAAGAAATACAGTAAAACATGCTGAAGGTTAGAGAAATTTCAAAAGGACAACTTGAGGAACCCTAAATCGGAAAGAGATGTAGGCTCGGAAGGTGTAGTTTTGAACGAACTTAGAGAAAAATGCTTAAGAGGTTAGAGAAAATGCAAATATACTACGGATCTAAAAGAATATAAAAAACCTCTATCGGTTATAGTTTCAGAAGAACCCAAGTAGTGAGTGTGAGCATGTGATTTTTGCCCTATACGAATAACTCCCATAGACCCAAAATAGAATAATTTTGTTTGTTTATTTGCAATTTTGATTTTTATGGCATTATTGTGTTAAATTTTTTGCATTTTGTGCATCTTTAAATAACAAAAACACAAATACGTGAGGCGTGTGCACTTAAGAGTAATTTTTCATTTTTAGGAATAAATCGGAAAAGAAAATTCAAAAATGGTTTAATTTGCATTTAAGATGGTTTGCTAGGTAATTTTCCCTTTTAATCTTTTTAATTATGTGGTAATAATTATTGTATGGCTAATTAGGGTTTTATAGATTAAATAGGATGTTTTTTAGGTTTTAAAGTAACTTTGAATTAAAAACAAAGAAAAGATTTAAAGAAAAACCTGAAAATACAATTCAAGCATATATTCAATTGGGCCTTTTGGCCATCTCAATTCAAAACTGGTCAGTCCAACCCAATTCCACCCCAAGACCGGTCCAGTCCTTTTCCCAAAACGACACCATTTTATAACGGTTGATCAGGG
Organism: Nicotiana benthamiana; assembly: GCA_034376525.1. NCBI lineage: Eukaryota > Viridiplantae > Streptophyta > Magnoliopsida > Solanales > Solanaceae > Nicotiana > Nicotiana benthamiana. The sequence goes on along the minus strand of CM067325.1, from coordinate 49,315,243 downwards.
TCGTATATTGGTTTGATCAAACGGTCGCGAACTGTTGAAGCCTGAATATAAAAGTGTCTGAAGGTCACCCTACCCCCTTCGTTTCCCTTCTTTCAATCCCCCCCAACCCTAGAGAAGCCCAGCCGCCCTAATATTCTCCGTCAAACTTGCCGGCGACGACAACCCAAACTATTTCAATGGCTATAAAATTCACACCCTAGCTTCCTCTCCTTATCCTCATTCCAATTCCACATCCATTTTTCCCTCGAATCACATTCAAATCTCTCGAATCTCACTCAGAAGCTGCGAATCCAAGCGTCGCCACAGTTCCTCTGGTGGCAGTGCTACCACCGAATCTCTACAAAATTTACACCCCATGAATACTTTGTTCTCCCTGTCCAGAATTCATGCTCAAACCCTCTCAAAGGCTTCCAAAACTTTTCGAATATCCAAGTCTGGGGACCCAAGGTCCCAGCCCTGAACGGATGTTTTGGGAGTTTTCTGTCTCAAGCTCCATTTGTTTTTCTTCGTCAATTAATGTAGCTCATTTGTACGTGCCATAGTAAATGGGATTGAAGCCACAATTTCAAGTCTGGGGTGTGAGGCAGTTCAGGTAATTAAGAACTTCTTCATCTCACTTTCAACTTCTCAATTTCCTCATCCTATTTTCTTTTAATTCAGAGGTTCGAATTAAGTCTGGATTCATCCGGTTAAGTCAAATTAGGTAGATCTTGTTTGGTTGTCTCATATTGAATAGCCTAGATACATGCTCATTCTAGTTTTGTTTGGTTTTTTATTGTGATAGGTTTGTAATCGGGTTTGCAGGCTAGTTTAAGTGATATCAGGAATACTATTTTTTATTCATATTACGTTTATTCTAATTGTCAGATGTTTTTGCATTTTTGTTGAAGAATTTCGTTTTTGGACTTGTTTGAAACTCTTAGCATTCAATTATGTTTGATTGTGACAATTCAGTCGACTTTAGTGGAGTCAATTGTTAAGACTAAAACAATAGGGGTCTCAAAGGGAAAGTTGAAGTCTGTAATAATTGATTGGGACAGGGGTTATTTAGGGATCTTAGTTTAGGTAAGAATCAATTCTGTTAAAATGGAATCCTCTAGAAGATAAAAAAAATGTCAGTTTGATAAGGGCATGAGTTTTCAGATCCTTAGAGGGGTAAAGGGGTAAAAGAAATTGGTTTGAAAGGGGTAAAATGGGGAATTACTGGCTAAGATGGGGTTGCCTTAGGCATGCCTATTTAAGGATCTTTTTCTTTTCATTAGGGGGAGGAAAAAAGATCAGAAGATCCAAAATAGAGAGCTTATACATTCTGAGGATTGGAGGCTTGTCTTAAAAAATAAAGTTGTAGAAGGAAAAAATTACTTTTTAATCAAAACGTTTCAGTAATTTTGAGGTTCTAATTTATAAAAGCAACTTCTGAATCACTTAGTGTGAGGATGGATTGAATTTATTGTTCTTTGAAGCATTGGTTGGGAATTTGTTTTGGTTGTTTTCCATTCGAGTTGTTTCTGGATTGCTTAACTCCAGACCTGGGCTCGGAGTTGATTTTATTTGCTGTTGGTTGCGGAAATCTGTTGAGTTTTGCTGATACTGTTGATGCTCTCTCACCTTCTTTTGTTTTGTTGTCCAAATCTCAGGTACACACCCTTGAACCCCTACAATGTAACATTCGAATTGGAAGTTGAGAAATGGAAATGGCATGCTTCGATGTTTAGGTTGCCTTATAGTCAATTTTTCCTTTTGATCTTTCTCCTTTATTTTTTTCCCTAAAAGAGATGTATATATGATTTAAGATTTGGGCATGTTCTACCTGATTAATAGTTGTGTGCATAGTTTAGTTTATCTTTTCAATTGATTTCATGTACGGGATGTTGCTCATCGTACATGTGAATGGGACCCTATATTTTGAATATGGTACGCTATCCATGGTGTGGGGTGGCAACTTTTAGGCTTAATTCCAAACATATTCATTTGGTGTTATACTGTTTCATTTTGAGAGTTAGATTTAAATTGTATGAATGATGGTTTGAGGATTCAGTACATTTGTTTTGAAGTCCAAATTGGATGCATGTTTGCGTTCTCAGTGAAGCTTTGGATTTGTTTTCTTCATTATAACTGAAGGTTCAGTTCAAATGGTTCAAAAAATGAACCATGATTCGAAATGCCACTGTACGTATTGAGCTATGTGAGGTGTTCATATTCATTGGTAAAAACCCAGGCAATCCACACAATGAATTGTTTGTTAATCCTAATTAAAATCAAGATATGGATTTTGTTTTGCCTTTTGCCCGGTGTCCAAATTCGTTTTAGCAGGGATCATTTTAATGTGCCATTGTATATTTTTTGTACCATTTCTATGCCTTCGTGAAGGCTCAATATGGAGTCTTGCATGCCAACAGGAATACGGGCTCCATTTGGGCCAATATTTATAGTCCAAGTTTATAGCTCGAGTAAAGGGGCCACAAGAGTCTAAAATAGAAAACGCGCTCAATCGCGCCAAATTTAGCAAATCCCCATTTTAATTGCTCTACTTAATTGGTCGGTGTTTTCTAAAAAGAAATGAAACGTGCGTTTGGTTGCCAGTGTCGCATAATATTAGCCTAGTGTTCTATTTGTCTCCATAATCAAGTTTGCGTAAATAAATCGGGGTGCGCCATGTTAGGAAATACGAATATTTTATGGCCCTCTGAAATTTTATTTTAGTCTCCAACCCTCAGAATCGAGGTGTGCCATTTACCGAAATTCCATGGCCCTCGCGAATTCGCAAACGAGTAGTTGCTTTAGGCACGTGTTTAATAACATTACTTTCCTAATTTCGGGTGCACATTTATGTGACCCAAATCTGAATCTCAACATAGTTGAAATGTGTCAAAATCTACGGGTGCATTTATGTAACGTGGTTCGAGGCATGTTTTAACGACGTTGCAATTCTCTCTAAAAATAATGATAAAAGCGGCTTAAAGATAAAAAGCACATAAGTTAAACTATGTTCTAAAATTAGATAATTTAATCCAAATATAACAGTTGAGCGACCGTGATAGAACCACGGAACCCGCGAAAGCCTAACACCTTCTCCCGGGTTAACAGAATTCCTTACTCATATTTCTAGTTCGCGTACTGTTAAACAGAGACATTCTTTCCTCGATTCGGTATTCTAACCGGTGACTTGGGACACCATAAATATCCCAAGCGGCGACTCTGCAACTCTCTTAAAAAATTGAATCCCGCTTCGATAGTCCTTTAATTGGAAAAATTCCCTTATCTACGCCCTTCGCCGGGTTGTAGTAGCCAAAAGGAGGTGTGACAGCTCTGGCGACTCTGATGGGGAAATAACCCAGAATCTCTGGTTCAGGGTTCAAGAATTCGAGCTTAGAATAAATTGTTGTATTTGGCTTTGTTTATTATTTGATTTTACTTGTTGACTTAATGTGCAAAATGATGTTTTTTCCGCTTTGATATTATTTGAACTGCATAAAAAGTTATACGAAACCCTTCTCTCTTTATCTTCAGGAATGTGCTCGCTGGTCGAGAATCCTTATTCTGTTAGTGTCATACCTTAAAATAAGAAAGAGGCTCGGACAAGTTATAAAGCCGGACGATCTTGAGGGTCCCCGGTACGTAGCCCCCTCCTCGACTTGAGTTGTCCGCTCGGGTACACAGTCTAGAACAAATACCCAGGTGCTGAACTTAGTATAATAAAACCTCATACCGGATCCCTAGTAGGAACATTTATCTGCATCACGCATTTGACTTAAGGGACTCAACACAGGGGTTGGGTCTGTCTAGGACAGGTGACCCAAAATGCAAAGACCATCTGGATGCATATTACGTGCTACTTGTACTTAGTTGTTTTGGATTTGCATGTTGACCGGCTTGCAAAAAAAAACAACAAAAAGTTTTAAAATCTAGAAAATAAGTGGTACTAGCACTGACTAAGATTCATCATTTGTAAAACAATTGCTCAAGTAGCGCCGAAATGCTGTCGGATTTTTGGGGGAAAAAAGAGAAAAATGAGTAAGTAAAAGAAAAAGAGACTTTTCAACAAAATTATTGCCTTTGACAAATTGTTTTGCCCGAACTACGCCGGTTTGATTCTCACCGATGGTGGGATACGTAGGCAACCCCCATCGGGTCCAACCTCCCTTGTGCAAAAGTGCCTTAAATAATTTTCAAATTTTCACTTGCCATCCTGAATAAATCGGGTGACGCTGTTATTGTCAAAATAGCCAGATGCTCCCAAAGGGGACACCGGAGGGCTAATTTTGCACAGACGGCTGCTTTTGGGTCTTATTGTGTTTTTGGCCGATCAAAGCTTCCACCGGAAGTGCTAAAAGGGCGTGTTCACAAAACTAGGCTTATGGTTTTAGAGAATAAATTTCAAGAGAAAATTCTTTTTGACTTTCTTTTTAAGAGTCAAACAGGAATAAATTTATACGTCATTAATTCACCTTAATAAATGTGCAGGATGAGCACAATCCAAACCGGACCCTTTTCATTTTTGAGTTGAATACCTTTGGAGTTGTGATTGTGGTGGAATGATTTGGGCAGGGAAGGACAAGATTTGATAAAGAAGTATTTGGGGGGCCTCCCGCGGTTATTAGATATTGTTCCCCGAGGAGACATCATATGAGCACTAGTCACATGCTGGGACTTGGCACACAATGTGTTTCACTTTTCAGACTTTGAAATCACTCTAACGTTGGAAGAAATAGCGGGACATATTGGAAATGGGGAACTTCCTTTGAGACACAGGTACCTAGTTGCTCCAAGAGTGATAACGGTACATAAGTTCCTAGATACCTTGAAGATAAGCAGAGTAGTGCATGATGCAAACTTGGCGGCAGGGCTCTGTACTTTTTCATTCCTGTACTCCAGATACGGTCACATGGGGGGATTCAACAATCCAGAGAACAAAGTTTGTAGTAAAGGAAACCGCATCAAATGGGAAGAACACAGAAGCTTCGCTTTTATAGTGGCTTTTCTAGGGCATATGATATTTCCAAGAAAGGACGGGAACATTGACATAAAGATAGCAGGGGTTTCCAGCACCCTACGCACGGAGGCCAAGTGCACACTCGCGCCCATGGTAGTAGCTGAAATCTTTCGCGCTCTCACAGCTTGCAAGGCTGGAATCGATTTCTTTGAAGGGTGTAACCTATTATTGCAAATGTGGATGACGGAGCATCTATGCCGCTACTCTCGATGCATGATTTATGGGTCCACCGAGAAAACTTGCATAGAGGAGTTTCCCGCGAGAATTGAAAAGCTCAGCCTACCCGAAGGTGCAGCAAAATGGACTTCTTACCTCCAGTCCCTCACTGCCAGTTAAATAGAATGGACATTAGGGTGGTTTTCTATGGATGAGATCGTGTCCATGTCGGCAACAGAACCACATTTTCTCTTGATGGGCCTCAGGAGTATCCAGCCTTATGCCCCGCATCGGTTATTGAGACAACTCGAAAGATGCAAGATAGTGCCGAAAGACGAAGATCTCAGCATCTGAGTAGTTGAGATTGGGCCAGATGGTCAGTTCCCCAAAGCAATGGTCCGCAAGATCTGGAATGAATGCCAATACCTAACCGCCGGCACTTGCGTACAGGATCGGGCCAGAGTCGAAGTTTCACCGGGATACCTTGCTTGGTACAGGAGAGAAATTGAGTTTTAGAGACCGCCCAAAAGGCCTCACCTCCAAGAGTTCATTGAAACGTCACAGAAACAATGGGACTGGTTAGATAAGGAAAGTGAATACAGAGCCACCATAGGAAGATTAGAAAGTAAAGTCCAAGAACTAAAATTTGAAAATGGTTTGCATGCTGCGGCAGATGAGGGAGAAAAGAAAAGACTGACTAAAGAAAATGAGGTGCTACGATCCCAAATCCAAAAGATGCAATCAGCTGCAGAGAGTCCCGTCAGGAGCGCAAAGGACGAAAAGCTCATAGACAGTTTGAAACAAAAGGTAACCAAATAAGGTTTTGACCTAAATAAAGCCGAAGGTGAGCTGTCCAAGGTCCAAAGACAATTAAACATGCGGAGGAACAGGTCTGCATCATTGAGAAACTGAAGGAAAAGCATGACGATGAGATTAGTGGGATAAAGCGGAGAGTTATCAAGCAAGTTGGGGACCTCAAAGCTGAAAGAGAACATTGCTATGCAACAATAGCAAAGTTGGAGACAGATTTGAGGCGATTCCAGGGACTGAACCTGGTAGCCGAACGAACTCTAGAGGCGAGGGCTGAACAAATTAGGCGCCTATTGCAAGAAAAGGGTGTTATCAGGGAAAGAGTATGGGCAATTGCAGACTACATTACCACGAAATGCAACCACTGTGAGGACATGACAAAATCTATATTTTTCGCCGCTGCCATGACATTTGTCCGCCAAGTAATGGAAGATATAAACCACCTCCAAGGGAGTTTGGCACGCAAGCCAGCGGCAAGGCCGAACGATGCCCCGCGAGACCCAGGAACACTTGAGGCATTAATGAATTCCTAAAAGATTGTACTATCAGTTTATTGGTTTTCAGAGTCTGTTAGTTTAACTGAGTCTGTATTTTCTTTATACATAGTTAGTAGTTGTTCGAGTCTGTAGTTCGTTCTTCAGCATTTGTTTAATTTGTCACCTTTCAAGTTGTTGTAAATACAGTTTGTTTTAAAAAAAATTCCCAAACATTTGATGTTCCAAGAACTACGCTCGGTCTGATTCATGATGGGTCATAATACGTAGTCAATCTACATAGGATTCGACCATAATTGAATAAAACTGGACATTGAATAAATATAGTAAGGAGAGAGAATATGGCCAAAACAAAAGAGAGTTTCGCAAACAAATCTGGGATGACGCAAGCAACCAACGCATGTAGGAACCACTTGTGCATAGATATCCAATGTGTGGCCACTTATGTATCAAGAATCTAACCACTAACGAGTCTCTGGTGTTGTGATTTCAATTCCAAGTTAGACAGGTGACTGGTACTCGTAGGCATTCTGGAAACTCACACCTACAACACGCGGTCAAAAAGCAAACAAGTCATGCCCAGCCAAGAAGCTAATGTCAGCATTATTGACCCCTCGAAGGAGGCAGAGGAATTGGACGTTAACGCTATAAAGGAGGAAATGTATAAGCTTAAACACCAAATGGCCGAGATGTACCATGCATGGGCAAGAGGACAGCCACCCCTGGCCTATCCTGCAAACCCAACCTTCATACCGCCACTGGCTCAAGCACCTGACCACTCCCTTACGGATCCGCCCCCAAGTTTTCCTATATACACACAGCATCAGGCTGCTACCTCTCAGCCACCAGCCCTATTACCCAAAGTCACTCCTCACCCTCCCTCGCCAATCTCTCCCATCTATGTGGCGCCTCCACCTTATACACTACATAGGTCATCCAGTGAACAACTACTTCAAGACTATGACACACAATACTATCTCCCAGAACCCGCCTACAAAACCCAAGAGCCTTACTCTTATACTCCTCGTCCTGAAATCCCAATGAGAGCTGAAAAGCCGACTAAAGATTCTGAACAGGAAGAAATGCTCAGAAAGGTCCGGAGTCTGGAACAATAGTTCAGGGACATGCAGGGATTAGGCAGCCAAGTGAGCGTGGCCTCCAAAGATCTTTGCTTATTCCTAGACGTGCAGTTGCCTCCAGGTTTCAAAATGCCCAGATTTGACTTATACGACGGTCACGGCGATCCGGTCGCGTATTTTAGAGGGTTTTGCAGTAAAATGGGGGGATCAGGAGGAAAAGACGAACTGCTAATGGCATACTTTAGTCAGAGCTTGAGCGGATCAGCATTGGAGTGGTATACCCGACAGGATCCCAACCGATGGTACACCTGGGATGACTTGGCGCAAGCATTTGCAAGCCACTTTCAATATAATCTCGAGAATGTCCCGGATTGCCTATCTCTGACGAAGATGGAGAAGAAACACAATGAGAGTTTCAGGGAATATGGTTCTAGTTGGAGGGAACAATCAGCTAGAGTTGATCCTCCCATGAAGGAGAGTGAGATGGTTGACTATTTTCTGCAAGCTATGGAACCTACCTACTTTGGGCATTTGGTGTCGATGGTAGGGAAATCTGTTAATGAAGTGGTCAAAATTGGAAGTATGGTTGAGGAAGGTCTCAAATCCAATAAAATCACGAGTCACTTGGCAATTAAGGCAACTACGCAAGCCATCCAGGGTGGAGCTGGGGGAGCTTTCGGAAAAAAGAAGAAAGAGGAAGTAGCGATAGTGGAGTTAGGAACCTGGGCCAGGCCTCGGGTACCATCTCATTACGATCAGCCTTTTCCCCACCACCATACATACTCGCACCCTCCATATGGCCCACCGAAACATTACTATCCATCGCTAGAACTTCGCCTCTCAGTCCATCATGCACAGGCATATACCCAACCCTCCGCACAATGGCGTGCGCCACCCCCTCAAAACACTTACCTAAACCCACAAAATCAATACCCGCCTCCAAGAGTTTACCACCAAACCCCGAGGCTCGTCTTCCGAGGCAATCCATCCATAAGAAATGAGACGGTGCAGAAAAAGAAGACTTTCACTCCGCTGGGAGAATCTTACACTAGCTTGTTCCACTGGCTGCGACAACTGGATATGTTAAGATAAATTGAGGCGAAGCTGCCAAATCCTCCCCCAATGAATTTAGATTATTCAGTCAGATGTGATACTGTTCCGGTGTACCAGGGAATGACACCGAAAAATGTTGGCATTTGAAGAACGCCATTCAAGAACTCATTGACTCTCATAAAATCTAGGTGCAGACTCCGAAGGTGCCCAATATTAACCAAAACCCACCGCCAACCCATCAAGAAACCAACATGATTGAAATTGAGGAGAGAAGAGGAGAGTTCCGAAGACCTTCACAAACGGTAATGATGATCAAAGCCAGTGGAATCAAAACAAAAAATCTAACTAAATAGGTCTTCTTTCCTTTCTCGACGGTGAAGTAAGACCAAGCTCATGAGCTTATTATCCTAGGTCGGAACAAGTTGATAGGACCCCCTTTTTTACGTCCCCATGTTCCCCCCGTCGAATTGAACACTTATAACTAAACCGTTCTATACTCAATTAAGGAATAGAGTTCCAAAATATTTTGTTTTCGTTGTTTAATCAGCTATTTCCTATTTATTTTATTTCAGAAATCTAAAACAAAAAATGGATTCTTCCAATCCGGGTCGGAAAGAAGGGTGGTGCCTTAGCTCATGGGTGTAAAAACTTTTAGTCCATAATTTCTTCCTTCACCATCAGAAATGTGGACAGATACGAGAGAAGAGGAAATGGAGGCCAAACATATAGTAAGGTACCAAAATCTTCTAAGAAAAAGGCTTCCCTAAATTTTTGTGGCATCCGGATCAAGATACCCCGGCAAAGAGGTCCGCTACCAAAGAATTAGGAATTATAACATTTATAAAAGAAATAAAAAACCAATATAGTAGTTCCAGTCAAATCGCGAGCAAAGCTCGACACTGCTAGCGAAGCTCTCTTCGTTTTTACAAAAAAAAATAGGAGTAAGCTTGTGACACGTTCACTAAAAAAATCCCGTGTAAGAATTAGGAATTCCTGTTCCAACTCGTCCCAGAATGGGCGTTCAATGAGAAAATGGGTCAAATTCTACATGATCAAACCTATGGGAACAATTCATAAAAAGAAATCCTTCTGTGGGATTACGCGTATTCTATATTTACTTACGTTACCAATTGTCAATTCTTGTTCATTGTCATTGAGATTCATGTCAATTCGGATTAATGTCAGCCAGGGGACCCTGATCATAATGGGTTGTTTGAAGTCCGCAAGCAGTAAGAAGCCCGCAACCGGGGCAAATAAAAGAAATAAAAATGTCATAGCGCAGAGGAATTCAGCATGTGCGCCAAAGCGAGAATAGGCAGTAACAGTACAAGGGGTTGCTAAAGAACCCGTCGTGGTTGTGGAAGGTATCCACATAGAGCCAGTTGTTGTGAAACCAGTAATCCAGCGACCAATCATCAACAACAGATCCGTTCCTTGGAGATATGAACAAGCTATAGTGATGTACAAAGGGAAAGAAATTAGGGAAGAAGTATGTGAGGCACGAGGCCTAACTCGATCAGGAAGGTACTTCACCCCAGAAGAGTTGAGAAAGGGCAAAATTTCTAAAATAACTCAGAACCAGTGAAGAAAGCTGTATCTAAAGAAGAGGCAGAAGAATTCTTGAAGAAAATGAAAATGCAAGATTACTCCATCATAGAACAGTTGAGGAAAACACCGGCCCGGATCTCTTTGTTAGCCTTACTAATTCACTCAGATGAGCACCGCCGGGAGTTGATGAAGATATTGAATGAAGCTCATGTCCCAGACAAGATAACGATAAACCACTTGGAAAAGATTGCAAACAATATATTCCAGGTAAACCGGATCACATTCTCCAATGATGAATTGCCAATGGAAGGTATGGAGCACAGCCGGGCTCTTTATCTAACTGTGAAATGTGAAGATGTCGTGGTCACCCGAGTTTTGGTCGACAACGGGTCCAGTAAAAATATTTTTCCATTATCAACATTAACCAAGCTGAAGGTGGAAAATGAAAGGGTCCGCAAGAATGACATCTCTGGTCGAGGCTTCGACGGCGGAGGTAAAGACACTGTATGGGATATAGAGCTGGAAGTAACTATAGGGCCTATTGAGTTCATTATGGAATTCCAAGTGTTGGATGTATAAGTCTCCTATAATATGTTATTGGGCAGACCCTGGATTCATGCAGCCAAAGCAGTACCATCTACACTGCATCAGATGGTCAAATTTGAGTGGGACAAGCAAGAGATTGTCGTGCATGGAGAGGATAATCAGTGTACCCCAAGTGACGCGATCGTGGCTTTCATTGAAACTGAGGACAACGAAGGGCCATGGGTTTACCAGGTATTTGACACGGTGTCAGTTCAGCAGATCCCAGAAGGTAAAAGTATTGTAACCCCAAAGATAACAACTGCATCCATCATGGTAGCTTCAGAAATGTTGAGAAATGGCTTTGTACCCGGCAGAGGGTTGCGAGCATCTCTGCAAGGCATTGCGCAACCAATATCCCTTCCTAAGAATCTAGACACTTTTGGTCTAGGGCTCAAACCCACAGCCGCAGACATAAGGCGAGCCAAAAAACTGAGACTGAAAGTCTAGGCCCTCCCGAAGCCTATCCCAAGGTTATTTAAATCATTTGTCAAATCCAGTAACGGCCCCAAACCTAAAATTTCCAGCCCGCTGATCGATGTGGATGGAGATCTTGATAAGGGGTTGGCAAGACTATTCAATGAGATGAATATGGTAGAGGCAGGAGAAGGATCGAGCAGGGCAGATGTGCAGTTCGTGGGAGCACGCGCAAAAATCAATAACTCGGAAGCCACTCCTCTTCCCACCCAAAGGGAGTCGTGGTAGTTGGCATTGATTTTCCTTTCAGTCTAGTTTGTATTAGCGTCACTCAGTTGTTATTTCTGTCCGTTTGGATGTGTAAACTCTATTATATTTGATTCTAATAAAAGGCAATTTCCCTTTTCAGCTATGCTGATCATTTCCATTTTTCTCTTTACTTTTCTTTCTTTTCTCTTTCTGTACAGTTATTTTTGTGCTGGTTCCAGCGATCTGACATGCATAAGGACTCCTTCGCCCAATCTTTGCAATAAACCTAGTCCAGAAATGATAATTCGTGAAATAGAACACGAGGATGAACCAGGGTACGATAAGGAAGGGGCATGGGATGAGATTAGTAAAGAGATGACCAAATTTGAAGAGAAACTCAAACCAAACCTGAGTGATACAGAGGCAATCAATCTAGGAATCTCGGATAATATCAGAGAAACAAAAATAAGTGTCCATCTGGAGCCACAGCTTAGGAAGGAAATAATCGAGGTATTGTTGGAGTACAAAGACGTCTTTTCATGGTCCTACGATGATATGCTCGGATTGAGAATTGATTTGGTAGTCTACAAATTACCTACTGACCCATTCTACATTCCCGTCAAACAAAAGTCAAGAAAATTTAAAACTGATATGAACATGAAAATCAAAGAAGAGGTGACCAAGCAGTTTGAGGCAAAAGTTATCCGAGTCACACAATATCCCACCTGGTTAGCTAATGTCGTGTCGGTACCAAAGAAGGACGGTAAAACCAGAGTGTGCGTTGGTTATTGTGACCTCAACAAAGCAAGTCCAAAAGAAAACTTTCCCCTGCCGAACATCCACATATTGATAGACAATTGTGCGAAGCATGAGATCGGGTCATTCGTGGATTGTTATGCAGGCTACCACCAGATCCTAATGGATGAAGAAGATGCGGAGAAAATAGCATTTATCACACCGTGGGGGACATACTGCTATAGAGTCATGCCTTTTGGTTTGAAAAATGTTGGGGCAACATACATGAGGGCAATGATAACCATTTTTCACGATATGAAGCATAAAGAAATCGAGGTATATGTGGACGATGTGATTGTGAAGTACAGAAAGCAATCTGATCATGTCAAAGATCTAAGGAAATTCTTCCATAGGCTCCGCAGGTATGATCTCAAACTCAACCCGGCAAAAATGTGCATTTGGGGTTCCCTCGGGAAAGTTTTTAGGGTTCATAGTCAGCCGCTGAGGCATCGAGTTGGACACGTCAAAAATCAAAGCTATACAGAAGTTGCCACCACCCAAAAACAAAACAGAAGTAATGAGTCTATTGGGAAGGCTAAATTACATCGGTCGATTCATCGCCCAGCTCAAAACCATCTATGAGCCCATCTTTAAGTTTCTAAAGAAGGATGTGGCGGTGAAATGGACAAGAGAGTGCCAAGAAGCTTTTGATAAGATAAAGGGATATTTGTCAAACCCACCAGTACTGGTCCTGCCAGAACAAGGGAGGCCTCTGATCTTATATTTTATAGTCCTGGACAATTCATTTGGAAGTGTGTTGGGTCAGCACGATGTCACTGGGAGAAAAGAGCAAGCCATATACTACCTCAGCAAGAAATTTATGGCCTATGAGGTTAAGTACACTCATCTGGAAAGGACATGCTGCGCTTTTACATGGGTTGCCCAGAAGTTGAAGCATTACTTGTCATCATACACCACTTATCTCATCTCGCGACTGGACCCATTGAAATATATTTTCCAGAAGCCCATGCCCACAGGGAGGCTCGCGAAATGGCAAATCTTGCTTACTGAATTCGACATCATCTACATAACTAGGACTGCTATGCAGGCACAGGCATTGGCAGACCATTTAGTAGAGAATCCCATAGATGAAAAATATGAACAATTGAACACATATTTTCCGGACGAGGAAGTGATGCACGTCAATGAAATAGAACGGGACGAAAAGTTGGGGTGGAAATTAATCTTCGATGGGACTTCCGACATGAAGGGCGTCGGGATAGGAGCGGTACTCATTTCGGAAGAAGGGCATCATTACCTGGTCACAGCTCAAGTCTGTTTCCATTGCACCAAAAATATGGCTGAGTATGAACCATGCATTTTGGGATTAAGATTAGCAGCGGACATGGGTGTCCACGAAGTCTTGGTCTTGGGGGACTCAGACAATCTGGTACACCAGATCCAAGGGGAATGGGAGACAAGAGAATTAAAACTCATAAGCTTGCATGATCTTTGTCAACGATTCCAGTCAGTGGAGTTCAGGAACATTCCCAGAATTCACAATGAGGTTGTCGATGCATTGGCTACTTTGGCATCAATGTTACATCACCCGGACAAGGCTTATATTGACCCAGTACATATCCGAGTCCATGATCAACATGCTTATTGCAACATGGTGGAATAAGAGCTCGAAGGTGAGCCTTGGTTCCACGACATTGAGGAATATATCAGGAAGGGTGTGTACCCAACGCAAGCCACGAATGACCAGAAGAGAACAATCCGTCGTTAATCAAGTGGGTTCTACTTCATTGGAGGGGTATTATACAAGAGAACACCAGATATGGGTTTGTTAAGATGCGTAGATGCTCGGCAGGCGACGATCATCATGAATGAGGTGCATGATGGCGTTTGCGGGCCGCGCATAAGCGGATATGTTTTGGCAAAGAAGGTTCTCAGGTGCACGGAGACCTAATTCACTCTCCCACATCTGAACTGCACAGAATGTCAGCACCTTGGCCTTTCATTGCATGGGGCATGGATGTGATTGGACCAATCAAACCAGCAGCTTCCAATGGGCACAGATTTATCTTGGTCGTTATTGACTATTTCACCAAGTGGGTTGAAGACAAACTTTCAAAGCAGTGACCAAGAAGGCCGTGGTCCATTTTGTGCATACAAATATTATTTGTCGGTTCGGCATTCCCAAGACACTCATCACCAATAACGGGGCAAATCTCAACAGTCACCTAATGAGGGAGGTATGTCAGCAGTTCAAGATAACACATTGAAACTCTACCCGTATCGCCCCGAGGCGAATGGAGCAGTTGAGGCAGAAAATAAAAACATAAAGAAAATACTTCGTAAAATGGTGGAAGGATCCAGGCAGTGGCATGAGAAGTTGCCTTTTGCATTGTTAGGTTATTTCACCACTGTCTGCACTTCAGTGGGTGCCACTCCATACTTATTGGTATATGGTACAGAAGCAGTAATGCCGGCCGAGACTGAAATCCCCTCTCTTAGAATCGTGGCCGAAGCAGGAATCGACGACGAAGAATGGGTCAAAGATTTGGAACAATTGAATTGGATTGATTAGAAATGATTAGCGGCGGCCTCTCACGACCAGTTGTATCAACAAAGAATGGACAGGGAATATAACAAGAAAGTACACCCCAGGAAGTTTCAATTAGGTCAATTGATACTAAAACGCATCCACCCTCACCAAGCCGAGGCGAAAGGCAAGTTCGCCCCAAATTGGCAAGGGCCATTCATTGTATCAAGACTATTGTCCAGTGGAGCATTATATCTGACAGATGTGGAAGGGAAATGTGCGGAAATGGCTATCAATTTGGATGCTGTCAAAAGATATTATGTATGATTTTCTTCAGAACATTGTTTACACTTGATATCTATTTGTACTTGGCAAATTTTGAAGATTGAAATGACGAAGGCATTTTGTTCTGCTACCTAAACACTTTATCATTTGCTAACCCTTTTGAGCTTTAATTATTTTCTTTCGTACCCCTCTTTCGGAATCAATAACAAAATTCGGAAAAGCATGTGTGAGAAGGCGATAAAAAGAGAGAAAAAAGAGAAGAAAACGGAAAAATAAAAGAGAAAAAGGAAAAACAAGAAAAAAGATAAAAGAAAAAAATAAAGAAAGAAAAAGAAAACGAAACGGAAAAGGGGGAAGAAAAACAACAGAAAAAACAAGGAATCGTCACGAACTACGTTTGACCTGATTCCTTTTTAAAAGAATACGTAGGCAGCCTCACGGCTCAGTCTCATCAAAATAAAATCCAAGAGTCCCCAAGCAAGAAACTGGGGAGGAAGTTGTGGTTGTTGTAAGAAATCTGATTCCGAAAGATGTAATTTTGAACCCATGTGAATTACTTTGAGCCTTTGATATCCATTCTTTCTAACCCTATCCAAAATCCCACGCTACGGTCCAAAGAAATACATTTTGATACTCTTCAAAAAATGCCGAGTTGAGCAGGAAGAAGGGATTCATGTCAGGGACAGCACTTGAGCCACACAAGAGAGAAAAAAATGAGAGATTCTTATCGGTGAAAACCCTCACAGGCACCATATGGCGACAAGAGTTTGAGAGATAATAAAATGAGAGAGTCATATCGGTGAAAACCTTCATAGGCACTGTGAGGCGCAGGTAAGGCAAAAGCAAAATTCAGAAAGGGCTTATTGATGAAAGAACAATGTAGAGCAGGTCAAGCTAGGGTTTGGTCAAAAAAGTGGTTTAGAATGGTCATGACAGTAAAAGCACGGCAACGGAGGGTCGGTCATCGAAACGAATTGGGTTGACCAAGCCGAAGTGCATGTCATGATCATGAAAACCAGTTGTTCCTCTTCAGATAAGTCTCCTTTCTTCTCTTTTCAAATAGTCAGCGAGTCTGGAATTCTTTACCCTAAATACCATTCAGAGTCTTTGCATTTCATCTTTCTCTCGAATCTATAGAGTTTTGTTTAGGCAAGCGAGAGGAACTTCAAAGCCGATTATCAAGCTCCCAAAAGGACAAAGTGCATGATGCCCAAAAGTGTAACAAAGATAACAATTGTGGAACGGCGAGAAGAATTCATAAAAGTTGTAATTGATGGAAGAAAAAAGAATCGGCAAGGCGAAGGAATATCACACAGCAGATATACGCAAATCGAACCATAAAGATTTGGATGGAACGTAAATTGGCCTAACACAAAAATGGAAAAGGTCACAAGGTCGCAACTTTTGACCAAACGTAATACTTCAGGGAAAGACATAAAGAATTCCGCTGAAGGATCGAGAGTGCAACATAGGGCAAGAGGAAAATGCGAGGGAATAAAAGCCAAGAGTCAGGCGGGCATCATAAATGGGCCAGTTTGTCTCAGGAAAGGGATAAGGATTTCTAGCAGGGGTTCGAAAATATATCACTAGGACGAGAAACGGAACAAAGCCACAAGGGTTAAAGCATAACACTCTATCTCAGCAATCGTTAGAGAAGGGTATAAGGCTTCTAGAAAAAGAGGCAAAAGCACAACACAAAGACGAAAATGGCAATGAGAGTTGACCCAGCGGGATATATCAACTCGTCAGTCGTCGGGAATGGGCAAAAGAGAATTCTGGAAAAAGGTCGGAAATACAACACAAAGATGAGGAGCAGAGTGAAGGCACAGGGGTCAGAGGGTCATCCAAGCGTAATACACTGACTTGGCAGTCCTGAGAAAGGTGTAAGGGTTTTTGCAAAAGGAGCTAGAAATATAATACAATTATGGGGAGCAAAGTAAAGCCGCAAAGGCTTAAAGGGGACAGCCAACCAACTCAGACAATTCATCATCAACATGGAGATTTGAATAGTGGAACATGACAACGAGAAGGCCGCTTCCAACAAAAATGCAGCGAGCCAACCACCGCTTTTCAACATGACAAGTTTTCTTTGATTTACACAGGGGCAGAAAGTTCCGGAAGAGCCTAAGGGAGGTCGTCCACAGGAGAAGGCGGGCACACGACAGGTATAGTCAAAATCTCAGGACTCTCGTGAAAAATGGGACTCAGTGAAAACTCAAAAGGGACACAGTCGGTCATAAACAACCTCCCCAGCAAAAGCAATGGGACAAACTCTGACTAGCCTAACCCAATAGAAACAACTAAAGGTTAAAAGAAGCGTGGAAGCTGAGATGGAAAGCAGTCCAAAACTCAAGCGGGTATGGGTAACATAGGAAAGCTCAAACACCTCCCGAGTAAGAGTCACAGAAACCACCAGAAATTAGAACTGGCATTTAAGTTGGAACCCTCAGGACCCTCCTGGAAAATGGGACTCTTTTAAAGGATAGAGGCAATCATGGTTAGTAAAGGGCATAAAAATGACTTACATGTTGAGTAGGATTCAGTAGGAGTTGTTATGACCCTCCTGAAAAATGGGGCATAACTTAGAACACAATAGTTCGGTGGCATGGTCAAACCCATATACTTCCCCAGCTGAGTCAGTAAGAGTCATCAGGACCCTCCTGAAAAATGGGACTTAGAGCCAAAATCTACCCAGCCAGAGTCAACAAGAATCGATAAGAGTCACCTTGGAAAATGGAACTTAGAGAAAATATTCCCTCAGCTAGAATCAATAAGAGTTAAGAAGAGTCATCAGGACCCTCCTGGAAATGGGATTTAGAAGGAAAAACAAATTTCCCCAGCCGAGTCAGCAATAGTCATCAGGACCCTCCTGAAAAATGGAACTTAGAGCCAGAATCCCCCCAGCTAAAATCAATTTAGAGGGAAAATTTCAAGTTTCCCCAGCTAGAGTCAATAAGAGTCAAGAAGGGTCATCCGGACCCTCCTGAAAAATGTGACTTAAATTAGATATTTCCCCAGCAAGAGTCAACAAGAGTTGTCAGGACCCCCCCCCCCCTCCCGGTAGTGGGATGTAGCACTAAATGCTAACCCCCATGTGTCACCTTTTTCCATTAAATTAAAATGTCAGGTCCCACCTGGATAATGGGAGGTAGTTTTAATCATTAGTCACCAGCAGATCCCTAGCAGATATAACTCATAGCAAGACATAGTGGAGAATAATTCCTTTTGAGAAACATAACAGAGTCTAAGTTGTCATCAGCTTAGAATTGTCAGGACCCTCCTCGATAATGGGACTTAGCTCTAGAGATATTGGGCAAGGAGATTTGATCCACCCAGCACCAAACTGGGGCAGGAAGAATTTCTTGTGTTTTGTTTGTTTGGTTTGTTGCAATCAGGCGCCCACCTGTAGAACAATGGAATATTTTTCAATTTTAAGTTTTGTAATCAGGCACCCACCTGTAGAGCAAGGGAATAATTTTAAAATTTTTCAGGCACCCACCTGTAGAACAAGGGAATATTTGCCAAAATTTTAAATTTTAAGCTTCAGGCACCCACCAGTAAAACAATGGGGTATTTTCAAATTTTTGAAATCAGGCGCCAACCTGTAAAATAGGGGAATATTTTCAAAGTTATAAGTTTTGATAGTCAGGTGCCCACCTATAGAATAAGGGAGTATCTTTCAAAAATACAAGAGTTGTAATCAGGCACCCACCTGGAGAACAAGGAAATACGGTTCAGTTTCATTCGATTTTGGCAATCAGGTACCCACCTAGAGAACAAGGGAATATTTCGCGGAATTCAAGTTTTGATGATCAGGTGCCCACCTGCAGAACAAGGGAAGAGTTTTCAAATTGCGAGTTCAAGCGACCAGGCGCCCACTTGTAGAACGAGGGAATGCTTTCAACGGGGTACATCTTAAGACTAGCAATTCGGCATCAAAATAGAGGAAGAGAAATGCCAGACAACAAGGCAACAAGATGTTCCACAGGAGGAAATACAGGTTAATAAAGCAACAAGAAGTTCCATAGCGAAAAATGCAAGACAATAAGGAACAAGGATTCAGAGCAAGTCGGAAGACATAAATAGGTTTTCTTGTAATCCATAGTTTGTAGGTTAGTATAGCTTCTTTATTTTTCACAGTGGTGTAATAAGGGGGTCTAGCAGCAGCAGTAAACTCACAGCCTTGGTAGTCCCAGCTACCAAACACTCCTGAACTACACCGACCTGATTTCTCTTCAGCCGAGGATACGTAGGCAACCTCTGAAGCAGGTACGGTCAAACTTTTCGAAAATGCTTCTCGGAGTATTCAAGAGGGCAAAAATCGCTCATGTTCGCTCACTTATCTTTGCACAAAAGCTCTTCGTGTTTCCGTGCAAAGAGGGGCAATTGTGAGCATGTGATTTTTGCCCTATACAAATTACTCCCATAGACTCAAAACAGAATAATTTCGTTTGTTTAATTGCAATTTTGATTTTTATGACATTATTCTGTTAATTGTTTGCATTTTGTGCATCTTTAAATAACGAAAACACAAATACGTGAGGCGTGTGCACTTAGGAGTAATTTTTCAATTTTAGGAATTAATCTGAAAAGAAAATTTAAAAATGGTTTAATTTGCATTAAGATGGTTTGTTAGGTAATTTCCCTTTTAATCTTTTTAATTATGTGATAATAATCATTGTATGGCTAATTAGGGTTTTATAGATTAATTAGGATGTTTTTTAGGTTTTAAAGTAAATTTGAATTTAAAATAAAGAAAAGATTAAAAGAAAAACCTGAAAATAAAATTCAAGCATATATTCAATTGGGCCATTGGCCATCTCAATTCAAAACTGGTCAGCCCAACCCAATTCCACCCCAAGACCGGTCCAGTCCTTTTCCCAAAACGACACCGTATTATAACGGTTGATCAAGGTCGTTTATTGGTTTGATCAAACGGTCGCGAACAGTTGAAGCCTGACTATAAAAGTGTCCGAAGGTCACCCCACCCCCCTTAGTTTCCCTTCTTTCAACCCACCCCCCCCAAACCCTAGAGAAGCTCAGCCGCCCTAATATTTTCCATCAAACTTGCCGGCGGCGATAACCCAAGCTACTTCAATGGCTACAAAATTCACACCCTAGCTTCCTCTCCTTATCCTCATTCCAATTCCATGTCGCTTTTCCCTCGAATCACACTTAAATCTCTCGGATCACACTCAGAAGCTACGAACCCTAGCACCGCCATAGTTCCTCCGGTGGCGGCGCCACCACCAAATCGCTACAAAAATTACACCCCATGAATACATTGTTCTCCCCGTCCAGAATTCATGCTCAAACCCTCTCAAAGCCTTCCAAAACCGTTAGAATATCCAAGTCTAGGGACCTAGGGTCCCAGACCTGAACGGATGTTTTGGGAGTTTTCTGTCTCAAGCTCCATTTGTTTTTCTTCGTCAATTAATGTAGCACATGTGTCCCTACCATAGTAAATAGGATTGAAGCTAGAATTTCAAGTCTGGGTGTGAGGTGGTTCAGGGAATTAAGAACTTCTTCATCTCACTTTAAATTTGTAATTTCCTCATCCCCTTTTCTTTTAATTCAAAGGTTCGAATTAAGTCTGGATTCATCCGGTTAAGTCAAATTGGGTAGATCTTGTTTGGTTGTCTCAAATGGAATAGCCTAGATACAGGCTCATTCTAGTTTTGTTTGGATTTCGACTGTTATAAGTTTGTAATCGAGTTTGCATGCTAGTTTAAAGGAAATCAGGAATACTATTTGTTATTCATATTACGTTTATTCTAATTGGCAGATGTTTTTGCATTTTTGTTGAAGAATTTCATTTTTTGGCTTGTTTGAAACTCTTAGCATTCAATTATGTTTGTTTGTGACATTTCAGTCGAGTTTTGGGGAGTCAATTGTACCGACTAAAACTATAGGGGTCTCAAAGGGAAAGTTGAAGTCTGTAGTAATTAATTGGGACAGGGGTAATTCAGGGACCTTAGTTTAGGTAAGAATCAATTCTGTTAAAATGGAAGCCTCTATAAGATAGAAAAAATCGTGAGTTTGTTAAGGGCATGAGTTTTCAGATCCTTAAAGGGGTAAAGGGGTAAAAGAAATTGGTTTGAAAGGGGTAAAATGGGGAATTACTGGCTAAGATGGGGTTGCCTTAGGCATGCCTATTTAAGGATCTTTTTCTTTTCATTAGGGGGAGGAAAAAAGATCAGAAGATCCAAAATAGAGAGCTTATACATTCTGAGGATTGGAGGCTTGTCTTAAAAAATAAAGTTGTAGAAGGAAAAAATTACTTTTTCATCAAAACCTTTCAGTAATTTTGAGGTTCTAATTTATAAAAACAACTTCTAAATCACTTAGTGTGAGGATGGATTGAATTTGGTGTTCTTTGAAGCATTGGTTGGGAATTTTTTTTGGTTGTTTTTCATTCGAGTTGTTTCTGGATCGCTTAACTCCAGACTCGGGCTCGGAGTTGATTCTATTTGCTGTTGGTTGCTGAAATCTGTTGAGTTCTACTGATACTGTTGTTGCTCTCTCACCTTCTTTTGTTTTTGTTGTCCAAATCTCAGGTACACACCCTTTAACCCCTACAATGTGACATTCGAATTGGAAGTTGAGAAATGGAAATGGCATGCTTCGATGTTTAGGTTGCCTTATAATCAGTTTTTCTTTTTGAGCTTTCTCCTTTATGTTTTTCCCTAAAAGAGATGTATATATGCTTTAAGATCTGGGGTGTTCTACCTGATTAATAGTTGTGTGCATAGTTTAGTTTATCTGTTCAATTGATTTCATGTGGATGCTGCTCATCGTACATGTGACTGGGACCCTATATTTTGAATACGGTACGCTATCCATGGTGTGGGGTGGCAGCTTTTAGGCTAAATTCCAAATATATTCATTTGGTGTTATACTGTTTCATTTTGAGAGTTAGATTTAAATTTGTATGAATGATGGTTTGAGGATTCAGTACATTAGTTTTGAAGTCCAAAGTGGATGCATGTCTGCGTTCTTAGTGAAGCTTTGGATTTGTTTTCTTCATTTTAACTGAAGGTTCAGTTCAAATGGTTCAAACAATGAACCATGATTCGAAATGTCACTGTACGTATTGATCTATGTGAGGTGTTCATATTCAATGGTAAAAACCCAGGCAGGAGGTAGAATTCACACAATGATTTGTTTGTTAATCCTAATTAAAATCAAGATATGGATTTTGTTTTGCCTTTTGCCCGGTGTCCAAAGTCGTTTTAGCAGGGATCGTTTTAATGTGCCATTGTATATTTTTTGGACCATTTCTATGCCTTCGTGAAGGCTCAATATGGAGTCTTGCATGCCAACAGGAATACGGGCTCCATTTGGGCCAATATTTATAGTCCAAGTTTATAGCTCGAGTTAAGGGGCCACAAGAGTCTAAAATTAACACGGGCTCAATCGTTCCAAATTTAGCAAATCCCCATTTTAATTGCTCTATTTAATTGGTCGGTGTTTTCTAAAAAGAAATGAAACATGCGTTTGGTTGCCAGTTCTATTTGTCTCCATAATCAAGTTTGTCGTAAATAAATCGGGGCGCGCCATGTTAGCCAATACGAATAATTTATGGCCCTCTGAAATTTAATTTTAGTCTTTAACCCTCGGAATCGAGGTGTGCCATTTAAAAAAATTTCATGGCCCTCGCAAATTCGCAAACGCGTAGTTGCTTTAGGCAACAACAACAACAACAACTACTACCCAGTATATTTCCACCAGGTGGGGTCTGAGGACGTAGTTGCTTTAGGCGCGTGTTTAATAACATTACTTTCCTAAATTTGGGTGCACATTTATGTGACCCAAATCCGAATCTCAACGAAGTTGAAATGTGTCAAAATCCACGGGTGCATTTATGTGATGTGGTTCGAGGCATGTTTTAATGATGTTGCAATTCTCTCTAAAAATAATGATAAAAGCGGTTTTAAGTTAAAAAGCATATAAGTTAAAACATGTTCTAAAATCAGATAATTTAAGCCAAATATAACAGTTGAGCGGCCGTGCTAGAACCATGGAACCCCGGAATGCCTAACACCTTATCCCGGGTTAACAGAATTCCTTAATCGAATTTCTGGTTCGCGGACTGTTAAACAGAGTCATTCTTTCCTCGATTCGGATTCTAACTGGTGACTTGGGACACCATAAATCTCCCAAGTGGAGACTCTAAAAACTCTCTTAACAATTGAATCCCGTTTCGATTGTCCTTTAATTGGAAAAACTCTCTTATCTACGCCCTTCGCCTGGTTGTAGTAGCCAAAAGGAGGTGTGACAATGAGAAAGGCTTGGAAAAGTCATTGATCTGAGCCAGAGAAGTCGAGATTAGGCTCGAACGACCATGTCTAGCCAGAGCGATGTCGGAGATGGCCATAGAACTCGAGCCAATTGAAGTTTGGGCCAAGCTTTTTCATGGTTAGACCTCGAAACCACAATAATCATGCGTGTAGGAGTCATAGGAGGCTGGTATAAGACTTCCATAGCCTTAGAAGCTATGGATTCCGGCGGTTTTTAGGACGGAAGTGGTGGAAGGCGGCTAGGGTCTGAGAAGTTTCGAGAGAGTTTGAGAGAATGGGGGGTTCAAAGGCGGCTGATGATGCCACATGAGTAGGATTTGGGGGGGTAAGGTGGTCGTTGATCATTTTGATCAACAGCATGGATAAAACAAGGAAGCCAGGTGGGTCGTTGAAATGGGTTGTGGGTCGGGTAAATTATGTAGTTGGGTTGGGTAAAGTTGGGTTTAATTGAGGTGTGGGTTGGTTCACTTTAGGCTAAGTTAGAAAGTCAAAAATCTGGCTATAAGTTAAATAGCCTCTTTTTCCCATTTAATTTATAAAAAATAGTAAATAAATTTTTGAAAACTAATTAAAAGCACTAAGATGACTTATAGTATATGATTAACAATTTAAAAATGTACGATCCCATTTTATAAATATGAAACGAGTTTAAACCTAAAAATGGCTAGTATTGCAATTATACACAGTTTAGTTTTAAAAATACTAAATAAATTATAAAAATATGCTAAAGTTTTGTTAGCTATATCTTAGAATAAATAAAAAATTCCAATAAACACCAAAATAATAATTTTGGAAATAATTATTGGTTTTTTATGGATGAAAATGGGAAATAAATCAGTTTAAAAACCTTAAAAATTATGGAAAATAGTAAAATGCTTGGACATACTTATATATGTATATATATGCTATTTTTAAATATATTTTACATATCAAAATATACAGAGAAAAATTGGGTATCCACAGCGATGATGTTCAAATCATGGCAACCACAATCTTTCTTCATAATAGGAATACTGAAAGGATGGATGGAAGAAAAATACATGCCAATAGCTCATGTGTGGGAATTAATAGAAAGGAACATCTCTTCAAAGTCCTTGATTGTATTAAGCATTCTGGAGATAATGGTGCCCGTCGTAGGAGGAGGAGCATTATCAGTGCTTTCCTTGTTCTTTGAAGAGCTGGAGTACTTGGAAGCAAAAGCCATAGTTTGACGAAGGAAGTGAGAATTTCTATGAAGAATAAGGTTAAAGAAATATGAAATCAAGAGATACTTGAGTAAGAAAAGTTGAGAGGTTTCGGAAAATTATGAAGTGTGAAAGAAGGAGAATAAGGCGTATAAGTAAAGTAATAGGCGGTTAGAATCGTGGCCATGACTACCTCGAGAACCGGTCCCGAAAATATTGTTGACTCATGGAGTGACGCGTGTTTTGGGCATTAAATGTGGAGGGAGATACGTCTAATCAAGTGTCATAAACTTTTCAGAGGGGATCGAAAAATTTCCCGCCAAGAAAAATATCTTCACCAACTTCCCGATGACACAAAGATGTGCCACCGCAAAGCAGGGGGCTATCTATGTAGGATAAAAATAGGTCTTATTAAATACTCGTATAATAGAGCGACATGAAACGGGAGACAGGTGAAAATTGAGACCGGGGAAAATAATTTCGATTGGCACCGGAAAGCTTCTGAAGGAAGTTTTACTGATAAAGACAAATGAATACCACCACCTGATAGCATTCAACGAAGAATTCTTCACAAATTAATTAGCAACTGCCTTTTTCCTTTCCCTCTTTCTTCTTCGCCATTGGAAAATTCTTCACAAATTAATTAATGATCTAGGAATGATATTCTCTTTAACTCTCAAGTCCAACATTGTCCATCAGCATAAGCGATTGCAATTGTATGGCAAAATCTTCGTAGCTATAACATTACAAGAGACGGATACTTGAGGAAAGAATTGGGAAAGCTTGGATAGAAAAAATTAAGCAGAACCCAAGAAATGGCTACCCTCTTTGATTACTTGAACCCTACTCGAAACTTAGGGTGTGTTTGGTATAAAAGAAAATGTTTTCCGTGGAAAATATTTTTCAAGAAAATATTTTTTTTAGAAAATAAGTAGTAATTTTATTCATTTTTCGGTGTTCGATATGTAAATTAAGGAAAATGACTTCTCAAGAGTTTCCATAAATAATTTAGATATAATAAACATGAAGCCATAAACTTTCAAGCCAACAATCATCCGGATTCACAAATTTCATAAGCTTTTGAATCGCTAAACTTTCAAAACCACGGAATTTTGAACCCGTAAACTTCCAAATACATAAACCTCCGAACTTATAATTTTGAAACTTATAAAATTTTGAGCCTTTAAACCGATAAATAATAAAAATAAAACTGAAAAATATATTTAAATTTTTTTCCCGGGAGGGGGGTGGGGGTCCAGGCGGAGCTGGGTGATTGAGCAGTAAAACAAAAAAATAGAAATTTAAATTATAAAAAAAAGTAAATTTTTTTGGGCGGAGGGGGGGGGGGCGGGGTGGGTGTTGTAGAAAAATAAAAAATAAAAATTTAAAATTACCAAAAAATTAAGGTAAAAAATATATTTTTACGGGGAGTGGGGTGGGTGGTAACAAAATAACTGAAATTCAGGAAAAAAAAAACTTTTTTTTGGAGAGGGGTAGAGGGGTTGGTGAGCGTAGGAAGGTTGAGAAGGAACTTTGGAAAATATTTTCTCTTCTCTTGATAAGGAAAATATTTTCCTCCAATTGAAGGAAAATAAATTAAGTCAATTACACATGAAAAAATTAAAAAATATTTTCCATCCTACCAAACACGCCCTTAATGCTATCAAGTCAAAATAATCTGGCTAACTTCAAATGAAAGCAAGTCCCACCAAAGAACACAACCTAGCTATTTGAACATAAATTTGGACCGATTGAAATTTAAAAAAGAATTTTAGAAAAATTTCATCCAAAAACTAATCCAAACCAATTTTTGGAACTTGAACATTTTTCTTCTAACATTTTTTTAAAAAACTTGTCAAATTCCATGAATAAATAATATTTTCAATTTTTTTTAAAAAGAAGTATATAAAATCTATATCTAAACAAGAGCATAGAGCGATCACATGCATATTGAAATATGCACCTTTCTTTTTACCTCAATTATCCGTAGTATAACAAATATTTGCATACTAATTACTCTATTTTTCTTAATTTATCTGATTTACTTCTCTTTTTAGTCAATATAGTGAGTTAAAATGCATCACATAGAAGTGATAGAGGAATATACAACAAATACAAAAGAAAATTTATATACACTAACAACATAAAAAACAATTAATACAACATAAACTTAGATGAAACACATTTTATTTCAAAGAGAAGTTGTGATGCAACACACCAAATATTTACTAGGGTAAAAGAAAAAGAAAAAGAAAAAGGTGCAATATTAATTCCTGCCGAATGTCATCCCAAAAAATAAAAAAATAGAGTTAGCACTTTAGGGGGGAAATTAAAACAATCACAAAATTAGTGGACCAAAGATGTAAAATGAAAGTTTTGGG
The DNA here is from genome assembly GCA_034376525.1 of Nicotiana benthamiana. Lineage (NCBI taxonomy): Eukaryota > Viridiplantae > Streptophyta > Magnoliopsida > Solanales > Solanaceae > Nicotiana > Nicotiana benthamiana. The sequence continues at coordinate 49,288,429 of CM067325.1, read as the reverse complement.
AGAAAAAAAATCCATGAAAGTTGTGACGATTGAAAAGAAGTCTATTTAGAAGCAAATAGTGATGAATAGGAGAATGGTACGCCGTTAGAGGCAATATGCTGAGAAAAGCTGTGACGATACTCTCATCTCCATCTCCCATATAATGTACGGTCTCCGACTTCCGTCCAACCTCTTCCCTTAAACGGCTGTTTCTCTCTCTCTCTCCATCTTGTTCTTTTCTTTGCCCCCACATTTACAGAAACCTTTTGTACACTCATCCCTCTATTCCTTCCTCATCCCCAGATTCCTCCCCACCCCCTCCCCCCCTCCCCTTCTTTCTCTCTCTGTTATCCTTTTTTCATATCTCAGACCCGCTTTTCCAGAAGACGTATATATCCAATCCAATGTTATAGCTCTTAGATAAACACCAATTGCAACAAACCCTTTTTCTTGATTTTTTTTTTTAAACTTAAACGGCACCATTGATATCAGTTCTAATTTTACTCATGTTCAATGAGAATGAATCTTTTGGTATTATCATTCCATAGTAAATTTTTACTGTCAGTTTAGCAATTAATCCCATTAAACAATGGACAAAAACCGTAGTAGATGGACATATTCAATCACCAAGCTTATTTTCTGGACCACACTTTGTGCAGGTACCATTCTTTTCGTATGTTTCCACTCTCCTCTTTCTGATTCCCCATCTATTCACCCCAAGATGAAATGGGGCAGCCCACAATGGGATAAACGTGTCAAATCCTCTGCCCGTTCTCGTTCCGGTCATTTTACCGTCCTTGTCACCGGTGCTGCCGGTTTCGTCGGGTCACACGTTTCCGCCGCCCTCAAAAGGCGCGGCGACGGCGTCGTAGGCCTGGACAATTTCAACAGCTATTACGACACATCGTTGAAAAGAGCCCGTCAGAAATTGTTAGAACGTAATGGGATTTTTGTTATTGAAGGTGATATTAATGACAGTCATTTGCTCAAGAAGCTTTTTGACATTGTGTCATTTACTCACGTAATGCACTTAGCTGCACAAGCTGGCGTTCGTTACGCAATGAAAAATCCTGGTTCTTATATCCACAGTAATATTGCAGGTCTGGTTAGCGTTTTCGAGGCCTGTAAATCAGCTAATCCACAGCCTGCAATCGTTTGGGCATCGTCCAGTTCTGTTTATGGACTTAACTATAAAGTACCCTTTTCAGAAAAAGATCGAACGGATCAACCAGCGAGTCTTTACGCCGCCACAAAGAAAGCTGGTGAAGAGATTGCTCATACTTATAACCATATCTATGGTCTTTCAATTACAGGGTTGAGATTTTTCACTGTTTATGGACCTTGGGGTCGGCCTGATATGGCGTATTTCTTTTTCACAAAGGATATATTAAAGGGAAAGAGTATTAATGTGTTTGAAGGTTCTAATAATAAAAGTGTAGCAAGGGATTTTACTTACATTGATGATATAGTGAAAGGGTGTTTAGGGGCATTGGATACAGCTGAGAAGAGTACAGGAAGTGGAGGGAAGAAGAAGGGAAATGCACAATTGAGAGTGTTCAATTTGGGGAATACTTCACCTGTTCCAGTTACTAAGCTGGTTAGTATATTGGAGAAGTTGCTTAAAGTAAAGGCTAAAAAGAATGTGTTGCCACTGCCAAGAAATGGGGATGTGATGTTTACTCATGCTAATATTAGCTATGCTCAGAAGGAATTTGGATATAAGCCTACTACAGATTTGCAGATGGGATTACAGAAGTTCGTTAATTGGTATCTTGATTACTATTCAACTAGTGAGAAGAAAAAGAGTTTTTGGTGACCTTTATTAATGAAGCTTTTAGCTATTGATCACAGGAATTGGCACAAGAAAATATCGAAAACTTGTACAGGTAGTTTAATTTTTAGTGGATCGGAATATTAGTTTTTCCTTCTTTTTTTTTTTTTTACCTTGAACTACTATATTAATGACTTCCAGTTGGGGAGATTTTATTATGCTAGTCATCTCACACAGTTTTAATGAACTGTGCTTTCTTTTTCCTGTCCCTCATCAAAATGTGCATCCATTTTCCATGCCTTTTATTGCTCTTATGATGATTATGTTAATGTTGAGATATATGGCTATTCTTGTAATTAGCTTATTTTCTGTAGTTAGGCTATATGTGTAAATAGGCTATTTCTGTAATTGATTAGGCTACATTTGCAAAGGCTATATTTGAAATATAGTCTTAGGGGTCATTTGGACAGACCTGAGGGGTCATTTCTCTGATAAAAATATCTAAGTCTCTTCGAGACTCTTCCGATGCTCTCCCTTCTCTCTACTTTCTCTCTCTAAATTTCTTTGATATTGAGCATGTTTTCATGGTATCAGAGCCTGTATAATGATCCGATGATGCTCTTGTGTGAATCAATGGTTCATTTGAACTATTTTCTGATCAAAAATTCGAGGTTTTTCTGAGATCGAAAGATCGATGATGCTTTTGACCCTATTAGGGTTCTTCCGAGTCTCTACCTTCACGATCTATGACTGTTCCTTCTCTATTGAACGGTTCAATCGTTTATTGTGAAATTTTCGGAGATTTTCCGGTGAGTTTTCAACCTCTAGGGTTTTCTGGTGGTCAAATCGGTTGTTTGATTGCCATCCGGTGGTTTGATACTCATTTTGCTGAGGTTTTGGTTATTGTCGGTACTGTTGCGACATCATTGACGGTATTTGCGGTAAAGTTTTGACGGTTACTCCTAGGGTTCATACCTAGGGTTTTATCTGTTGTTAAAGGCCGATCTTCTCCGGTTGCGAAGAAAGACGGTAACCTCGTTCCTATTCTTTGGTTGTGATTCTTTGACTGTGTGTGTGATTGTTTGATTCTAGCTGTGAATAACCTCTTTGAGTTATGAGTACTGATTGTGTAGATTGTGAATATTGATTTTGGTGATATTTGCAAAAGGTTTAATTCATTTGAGCATGGCTGCTAACATGAATGCTGGTGGTTCTGGTGGTAACTCTGGTTCTATCGATCCTTCCAGTCCTTTGTTTGTACATTCTTCTGATGTGCCTGGTGCATGCCTTGTTCCCACTCCTTTCTCAGGTAGTGGTTATGGAGGTTGGAAACGTAAGATGACTATGGCTTTATCTGCTAAAAATAAAATTTGTTTCATTGATGGTTCCTTTTCCCGACCTAGTAATAATGTGAGCCAACAGAGGTTGTGGGATAGATGTAACATGCTAGTTATGTCATGGTTAATTTCTTCTGTGTCATCTCAAATAGCTGATAGCGTTCAATATTCTGACACTGCTCAAAGCATGTGGTCTCAACTTGAGAAAAGATATGGTACCCCTAATAAAACCAAAATCTTTGAGCTTAAAAGGGAACTTTCTCAGACATCCCAAGGCTCCCTTGATATAGCCTCATACTTCAACAAACTCAAAAGTTTGTGGGATGAATTGGGGACAATGTGCCCAAACCATGGACAGAGGTGCACTTGTGCTGCCAAGAATGGTATTATTGAGGAAGATGATGAAAACAAGATTTATCAGTTCCTTATGGGATTGAATGAGACATATTTGGGAGTAAGGAGTAATTTGTTAATGATGCAGCAATTTCCTTCCCTTGACAGTGTTTATAATATTGTGCTCAATGATGAAAAACAGAGACAAGTCAAGTCTGTCTCTCATATCAGCCCAGACTCTATGTCTTTTAATGTTCACGCTGACAGGCCTCCTGCTGGGTCCAACCAGGGTAAATTGACTGGTTCTAATTTCAGACCTAGAGTCAACTTTGAGCAAAATAGAGGAAACTTATTTTGCAGATATTGCAAGAAGTCTGGACACTTAATTGATAAGTATTTCAAGCTCCATGGTTTTCCTCAAAACAACTCTTACACCAAGGGAAGGAAATCTGCAGCTGCTCATCTTTCTACTAGTCCTGATTGTGTGTCTGATGATACAGGAAACTCAAGTCTGTCTGTTCCTCTAGGGGATCCTATTGCCAGCCAACCTGTGATACCAGGGTTGAGCAGACAGCAATGTGATCAGATTGTGAATTTGATTCAACAGACTCTTTCAAAGGATTCTAGTGATCAAGCTTCTTCTCCCATGTGTTCTGCTAATTTTGCTGGTACTATTATGTCTGAGAGTCTTGTTTCTGATTCCAAATTGTGCATGCTTACAAACATAAATTCTACTACCTGGATCATTGATTCAGGGGCTTCTAATCATATGACTTATGATAAAAAACTACTTTTTGATATTATACCCTTAGCTATCCCTTACCTTGTTTCCCTTCCTAATGGTTATAAAGTAAAGGTAACTTGTACAGGATCATTTGCATTGACTTCTTCTCTTACTCTTCACAATGTGCTCTTGGTCCCTTCTTTCAAACATAATTTGATTTCTGTTCATAAGTTGATGAAACAATTGAATTGCTTGGTTCTGTTCACACCAACCTCATGTCTCCTTTACCTGTTACAGGACCTTTCTCTGAAGAGGCTTCTGGATCTTGGTAAAGAGGAGGCTGGTCTGTACAAGTACTCTTGGTCACCTCCTTCCTCTTCTGCCTCTTCCAAGCCCTCTTCTACTTTTGAGCATAGTGTTTCAAATGTTTGTAATGATGATGTTGTTTCTGATAGCAAACATTTTAGCTCAATTGTGCAATCTTCCAGTTGTAATAATGCTGCTAATGCTGATATGAACTATTTTTGGCATTTGAGATTAGCTCACACTTCCTTTGCTAATATGAAACATGTTTCTGGTTTACCTTTTTCTTTTGCTGCTAAACAACCTTTTCCCTGTTCTATTTGTCCTATGGCAAAACAAACCAGACTGCCTTTCCCTGATAGTAGCATTAGCACTACTAAACCCTTCCAACTTATACATGTAGATACTTGGGGCCCTTATCATACTTCCACTTCCCTTGGCAGTAAGTACTTTCTCACCATAGTTGATGATTTTTCTAGGGCCACCTGGACACACCTGATGGGTTCTAAAAGTAATGCCTTCCCTCTTTGAGCATGTTTTCAGTTAATGCTATTTAGTACTGCATTTGCATGCAAGTCAATCTGGAGGCATGTAGAGATTCATGATTTGTTTTGTGGAAATTATACTGCATTCTTTTCTCTTTGTGTTCTCTTTCTTTTGTTTTTTTTTTTTTTTGGGTGGTGGGGGTGGAGGGAAGGGAATCAGTTCTTAGTAACGTATCGGAGGTGATTAAATCCAATTACAATGCGACTTAGCCATTATTTCATGAACTTCGAGTTGTTCCATGTTGATACATCAGGTATTTCGGGCCCTTCTTTACTGGACGAGGAACGTAAGAAGTCAACCAGCAATTTGATTCTATCTTAAAACTCTGAGCAGCTAAAGACCTAAAACCAATTTATGCCTCAAAGTTATCCTAAGATTATTTTAACTTGCCGAACAAAGTGAAATGTGTTAAGAATAGAACTCTAATTAGAGTGAATGTCTATCTTATAGAAGAGTTCTACTTTGAGGCTAAGTCTTTTCTCTTCCTATAAATATAGGGGTCTTACCCCATTATAAATCATCCCAAAATATCAATAAGAATTCTCCTTTCCCTACCTTGCTCTGCAATATTGTTTTTGTTCTTGTATTATTTTATAACACGTTATCAGCACGAAGCTCTACTATCTCAAGAATCTCTTTGAGAAAATTAAGAGTAAAAAAAAAAGTTAGCTGGCTCGTCAATACAAAATCAATCAACTGCATCTAATCTCAAATTGGAAAGGGCCAGCTATATGACTTCTCTGTATCCATTAAGCTGTATTCAGGTGAGTATCATTCCATTACCAAATTTTAATTTATCTTTCAAGGCAAAATAGATGTTCTCTAAAACTAAAGCTTTCATACTTATCTAGACGTTGAAATACAAATTTTCTAATCAAAAGAAGATTCCTAATAAACAATGAACTTAAAGTGTAATAGTACTACTTAAGCCTTAAACAATTCTTGGTCTCACTTTTATGTATTCTTTACTTCCATTATATTGGGCTCTTAGCTAAATCCGCATTGATTCCTGGGGATTGTATATTTTTTCTCCTCCTAAATTTTGTTTTAAAATTAATATTAAAACAATTTAATCAATGATCAAATATCGATATGTACCTTGAGAGTTTTATCAACTTGACAAATAATTTGTATTATGGTTTTAAAATATATAACTTTAGATTACACATACTATCTATATGCTTTAGTGTGATTATTTCATAAGTCAATGTTCTGTGCTAGCTAGAATTTATTCGTTTATCAAAACATTAGACTTTGTTAAATGTTAGACAAAAACAGTACATATAGCAAAATATTGTACACAATGAGTAACTAGTGTCGTAATCTTATCTACGTATACTACAGTGATTTTTGCGTTCTTCAAAGACATTGTACTATAATACTACAAATTATTTCCTTACTGTATTGCTTACAATTATAAGTATTGTGCTTGTGTATATTCAACAATTTTTGTACCCATGGCATTTATTTGTGTAGTATATAATTATTTGTGAATCAGTGCTACTTTGTGTAAAATAAATAACTCTTCCTTTCTTATGACGACTATATATAAAATTATCATGTTCATGATCCTGGTATGAATTATAGTTTACGCTAATATGTGGTATCCGAGCATGATATTTGAACTGGAAATCTTCCTTTACTAGTACAACTGAAATCACCGTGGCTTTAGTTAAGAACATTTTCAGCGAAACTGTAAGAACATATTTATTTTCTCATGATGTGTAAATAAGTAGAATTGAGAATTCAATCTCTAAGCCAACGAGATTAGAAAATCTTTGACCAATGATTTGCATTCGTTCAACACCTGTTAGCCCATCATGAATTTAAAATCAAAGTTCTTTGAATCTAAGATATATTAATCTACTTGATTCCTAGTTTATCAATTTCAAGGAAAATATGAGTATCAGAATTTAATTTTTGTGTGGTGGTGACTTATTGTTTGTTTACATGGTGATCATATCGTCCCTTAATTATTAACCATATCAGTTTCGGCCTAGATTGTTTGTAATACATTATTGTTTATGTTATGGAATATTATACTTTGTAGTGGATGTCTATAACTCCTAAAGAAGTTACTCCCACTACTCTTCTCCATTATGTAGATAATCCCCACTACTTCTCACCATTACTGTTGTAACTCCCATACCTTCATAATTTACCCATGATCTTCCTCCATGATCTCAAATACTTAATAACATACTTATGAAATTCTTTTGGTATACCTCTATGTTGTACTATAAATAGAGGATGAAAACTAATTTTGTAATACACTTGGATACATGAATCAGTACTTACGGCATGCCTATGTATATTATTTTAAATTATTTGTTTAATTGATTCATGTACCACACATACGATATTCAAAAAGAAGAAATATTTCTCTCATTTAAGTATGTGTAAGGCAGATGTTACTACAATTTCTGGTAGTAGTAAATTGATTGAAGGCTCCGGAAGAGCAACTATAACTCTGCCTAAAGGAACAATATTTATCATAGAGAATGCAATGTTCAACTGGGATAAAAGTGGAACATCCTGTAGCTCATGTTCACACTCAAAATGGTCTTGCAGAATCTTTAATTAAACGTCTGCAGTTGATTGCAAGACCATTACTCATGACAACGAGGCTGCCCACTTCGGTTTGGGGTCACGCCATTTTGCATGCAGTTGCAATTAGTTTTGGATCATGAACCTAATATATCCCACTTAAGAATTTTTGGATGCGCAGTATATGTGCCTGTAGCACCGCCATATCACACCAAAATGGATCCGATTTGCAGACTGTCGATTCGATGATACACTTTTCCCAAAATTAGGGGGAGAAGTTGGTGGTGAAACCAAACGGGAAATTTTGTGGGAAAATCCATCATTATCTCATCTTGATCCACATACCTCTATTTGTGAAAAAGAGGTGCAAAATATTATCCATTTGCAAAGAATAGCAAATCAAATGCCTGACGCATTCACGGACGTGAAAAGGATAACAAAATTACATATCCCCGCAGAGAATGTGATAGCAGTATGTGATAAGTCTGAAAGAAGACAAAATTATTACCGTGAAGGTATCAATGAATATGGACGTGGCAATAGACGGAATTATAATCGTCATCATTGTGATAATGAGAATAATAAAGATTCTCAAAATAATCTTTCACTTTATGAAAGTAATATTTGACATGAGATTTTATATAGCACATACAGATGATTATGATCCATTCATGGTGTGAATGTGACAACATATGATTTATGAATACATATTCATTCTTGGAAGAATATGAACGTGTTAGTGGTAGTGAATATACCACATCACCTCTAGAAGGAGGTTTGAGATGATATATGAAAATAATGTCATTATTATGGCATGAATGATCATTGGTCACGTACCTATTGTACGCCAAAATATTTTGGAAATATGATTATTAAAGGACAACGATAATACAAGAAACATATCTTGCATATAATTTTGACCATGACCATAATGGTATAACTTTCTCTTTAAAGGAGATATTCACCACATGGATGTTGATGAATTTGTGGTAGTACAAAATTAATTGAGAGCTCTAGAAGAGCCAATTATTACTATGTTGGAGAAACACAATTGATTACCAATAAGGTATTGTGTTGTAGTAAGTCTCAAAGAAACTTATTCAGTTTCCAAAGTATATGTGAAAGTGGTTGATTATATTGAGACTATAAATAAAGGAAAGATTTGATATCTTCTATTACTACAACTTGTAGCGGGATAATTTGTATATGAAAAGCTACCCGCTTCATTCTCCAGTTTGTACTACACAAACAAAAGAATGCCACAATAAAGTGGATATTTATTGGTATAAAAACCCATATCATAATAAACTTGAAGTTTATTGATAATTTCACATGTCATGGTGTAAATTTGAAGTTTATCAATATTGATAATTTATTCAGTTGGCATTCGGGTTAGCCATATCAATTTAAGTATGATGTGCAATAATAGAGAATTCACATGGGTAAATATTAAAGAACTAGAAAGTTCTTTACGAATTCTCTTGTATTACTTGTTCTCATTAATTAATTGACCAACTAAAGAGTTCGGGTTGAATCCCATAAATTCTGGAAATATCAAAGGTGAATATGGGCCCATTCACCTGCCATGTATACCACATATGATGCATCTATGATATGGTTACATGTGCGATTATTATTAACCTGCAACCTGGCCGGTGCTTGCGAGGTAAATTGCTCAGTAATCTAATTTCGAGCATAATGTTCAGATTTTCTATTCAAGATAGTTCATCTTGATAAGTTGGTTTACATCATAGTTGGTTTAGCAAAATAATTTATTGAGTGCCTCCATTTAATAGCTAAATTATTGCTTATGAGAACAAAGTTATCTGTATCAATTTGATATACGCTATACACGAGAGTATATTATATTCTCCCCTCACAATTGGTTCAGGGTCAGGAACCAAATAATTTCATCTTATTATTATTAATGTGCTGTGTATATTAACATGATAATGCACAAAGATGATTTCCCAGAGTTGAGGAAACAAGTTAGTTTTCCTAATATGAGGGGGAGACATGATAAACACTTGAGAAAAGGTTACATGGGATGAATTATCATTTGTATATATAGATCCTCGAATATCATAATATGAACCTGAAGTTCATAAAAGGATAATTCAATTGCAACATATTGCAAAGCATGCAATACACATTTGCTGACCCAAAGAAAGTAACTATATTCTCACTGCAAATGCTCATATTAAGTCCTAGAAGGACAAACTCTTTGATACGCTTAAAGCGTATAGACAAATCGGTTTCAAAAGAACTTCTTAATAAAGAAGATGAGCAAATGATCAAAGTGATCATAATAAGAAGGCAAGTGATCTAGAAGATCACATGACATAACACTTCATAAAATCTCATGAGAGATTCAGGTACCTGAATGTATGAATGAAGAGATCTCCATATTTTGTCTTTATGAAAATTTACTGGAACCGATATAAAATGTTCGTCAACGACATCTATGATAGTGTAGATATCGATGAGGATCTTATGTTTGTCGAATACAAACAAAAATATTGGCCAAATGGAAGAGATACAATTCAAGTAGAATTGATTCCATATGAAAGACATGTAATTTTGGACATGTAGTTCGAATACTTGAAAGTATAAAGTCAATGGTATGTGTAATCAGTTTTCGATATCTTATTTGTTTAGCATGACATGAAAACTTGATATGCATCTAAAGTATATTATATGACTTATATGACTTAACTTATATGACAACCCATGAAGGATTTAAGTTGCTTGAAGAATTTACAATTCTTGATCTTGAGGTACCACTTCCTTAATGCAATTTATGCACAAATATATCTTGCTATAACTATGATAATGTGATGGCGAGGATATCTCTATGGAAATATTGAAGAGCCATTCCACGATATTTGTGAAGACATTATATATCTATCACGAGTTATGATTTCAAGGTACAAATATTCATTATAGTTAATATGGATGATTTATTTATCAAATCTCTACTAACGATCTCTTGAAGCAAGTGCACAAGATTGGGATGCGAAGACTCAAGGATGTGAATTGATGCTCTCTTCAGGGGGAGTTAATGCGCGTTGCACTCTTTTTCCCTTACAAGGTTTTGTCCCACTGGGTTTTCCTTGCAAGGTTTTTAACGAGGCAACCAATAGGCGCATTTCTAAACATGTGTACTCTATTTCCTTTTCTATAATTTTTTTCCCATTGGGTTTTATTTTAGTTAAGGTTTTAACGAGGCACATTATTTATTGAGTAGACATTCAAGGGGGAGTGTTAAGAATAGAACTCCAATTAGAGTGAATGTCTATCTTATAGAAGAGTTCTACTTTGAGGCTAAGTCTTTTCTCTTTCTATAAATAGAGGGGTCTTACCCCATTGTAAATCATCCCAAAATATCAATAAGAATTCTCCTCTCCCTACCTTGCTCTGCAATATTGTTCTTGTTCTTGTATTATTTTATCACAAAATGCCAGTGGTCGCATCTCACTTGTTCATTTTAAGGCATAGTAAGGTAGGTTGTCTAGCAACATGCACACAAACGCAGCATTCACGATGTGGATCCCAAATAGTAAACATTTCTGTTTCTGTTTGTTGATAGCTGATAATTGCTTACTTGTGGTGAGACAGTTTGCAGTTTGAGTCTAAAACTATTATCTAATTGGCTTTTGAATCTTGTGTCCATGCCCAACAAAGACAGCTGGGTAAGGATTGGAATCAGACTACTTCTGGAAAGTGAGTCGATCAAAACTCACCTGATGTCTGTTGTTTAATTGTTCTGGCACATTGACGCATTGGCTACCAAGGATTTGCAGCAAAATTTTGTCAAAGCAACATGAAAATGGGTCATTTTGTAGGACCGTACACAGAGACACCACCAAAATCATAATTGTGCTCATGTTGTGTGACTTGCGACGGAGAAGTATTAATTCTTCCACCCCAAAAGGTAAGCTGTTTTGCGATCACAATACAAAAATGTCAATAGCTGTACGAACGTATTATGGATATGGCAAATTAATTATTAAAAATAGACCGGGGTCATACTGTCTAAGGGCGTATGAGTTCGCATTTTTTCCATACCCAATAAAATATTATTTACTCAAAAGTAATTATCTACTTGAGAATTCTATCTTAGTAAGCTCTTCTACGCACTGGCATGCGTAAATTAAAGCAGCTACATGAGGAATATGACGTTGTCATTGATCATACTTCTTAAAGGTTCATGTATTTTATTGATGAGGAACACTTTTCAAAATGTGAACTTTTTGAAGCTCAAACACGATACAACCGGAAGAACTTGAGAGAATCTTGAGTGTAACAATATCAGGCACTTGAAGAGGGAGAGCTAGAGTGCCAGAAAGTTGTGCTTTCCATTTACACCGATTATTTGGGCGAGATACTGAGTAACTAGACTGAAGTGAACACTCAGATATCCCTGGAAGTTTTAAGGTCATCACCATAACAAAGGCAAAAAATAGAACGAAGGGCACAAGACAAAAAAAAACAAGAAAAGCTGCCTTCAACTTAAGCTGTGGCCTTGGCTCGCACTACTCACAGGTCACTAGTTTTGATATGCGATAACTATTAATTCCTGAATATCATGTAATCTTTTTGGGCAAAAGATCTAAAAATTTAAATCAACATTTCCGCAAGAACATCTGAAGTGTGAGAAACTGGACCAGGTTGACACACTTTAATATACATCAAAAGTTCGTTGTGAGATATAATGATACCCAAGAAGATAATCTGATTCAGAATGGTGACGCCTTAGTGATGACCATTTTTGCTGTCGCTGTCCATTTCTTCCGCATCTTCAAACCTTTGATCATTAATTTGAAGCTGCAGTAAGAAAAGTAAATGTCTAAATTTTCAGCAACAAATACCCAATATATGCACTAGAAGTTCCTGTGAAATAACTAGCGCACAAAGCATGAAGATGCTCTATTTTCATATCTCAACCTACTCTTATAGACCTGAAACCACTCCCAGCCCCAAAAAATAACAATAATAATAAACAAACTTAGACGACGAGCTGTATTATAGAAGCGCTCAGCATATGCCATAGCTATAGTGAAATTGCACGTGCAGTTATTGATATTAGTTTATCTAGCATCCATCTAAAAACATGAGTTAATTGAGACAACCAGCCAAGAGGAGCTCTAAAATTCTTGACAGTGCTTGCCAAATATATAGCGAGACTCTCTGCCTGTTACTCTAGAAACTAAGTATTTAATGTGTTCATCTCCCATGCCACCCAAACCCAACACCTACCAACAAGCCAAACAAAAGACAAATGACAATAGAATAATCACAGTTCTTAAGTTCATGTCTCAAACCAAATCTACAGCAGGCATACCTGAAGCACATTATGAGCTAAGTCGTGATCTCCATTTGAATGACCAATAGAATGTGTCAGATTCTGAGAAAACGTCCATTCAGATTCTTCCTCTTCAAAAGTTAAGACCAATAACAGCAGAAGTTAGTTGGCAAAACAAAAATTGGTTTCTTAAAACAAACCAATGCCTATCAACTCCATACCAGCTTCCTGATTTTCCAGCTGATCTGCACTGAAGATCCAATTATGCTCTTCTTCCTCCCCTAGGAAAAAGCAATACCAGGGTTTAGTCAAGTAGAAACATGACTGTACAGAAGAAAATGAGAAAAAGACGTTAACAACCTTCAATTGGTTCAGGATTAAGCTCAGCACATTCACAAAAGATCTGGAAGAGAGTATCCACTGTCAAAATAGAACATGCAAAGCAAACATATCTTTAGGAGCTGAAGTAGCAGAAGGAATTTATCCTAGATGAAAGATTTCAAGGAAAACCCAAGTAAAAAGAATGAGCAAGAATGAAGTACATTGACTAGGATCCGATGGCACAAGTCTCAACTCAGTGATCCTTGATAAATTTGATGGCTCATCACCCTCATCAGCGGAGCCTTCTGATTCATCATCCTCCAATCCATTGTCAATCTTCAAGAATAAATCAAATATATCCAGCATTTTCATAACAGGTAAGCAATCACGTTTGCAAAATGGATCAAATGTTTAACCAACACCCACACTCAGTTCCCCTTCAGAAAAGAAAATAAATCAAATGACCATACAAAACTTTAAACGAGCCTGAAAGAAAGTAATTGTGTTACCAAACACTCACTAATAATGTAAACCAAAGAGATGCCCTTAACAGAATGGATACATGCATAACAATCATGAAACCACCTCATCAAGGTAAAATATGCATAAAATCATGCAGCCAATCCCAAATGATCTTCCAGCTTCACTGAACAGACAGCATATGCTAGCCTATCCTAATTTTTTTTCTGGATCCTATTCTGTCAAATAAAAGAAATTGCATTTTTACCCGAGTAAAGGATGTCCAACTATATACTCACTGTGTGAGATATCTTTCTGACAAATGAAAAAAAGAAAAAAGTAAACTGCTCAAGTAAACAGGAAAACTACAGATGCATAAAAACAAACGGAGAAACTAAACTTAAATAGAATGCCCAAGTTACCCTATTGAAAGTAGTGGAGTTGTGTACTTTTCTACACTCCTCAGTAGGACTAATGGAGAGGACAACTGAACCAATTAGTTTTAACCAACTGAACCAATTAGGGGAGAGATGCTTGAAATCTAAGTATCCTATCTATTCAATTATTCTGTTAAAAAGGATGGTATGATTGCTGATTTTCACAGAGGCAGGATGGCAGGTGGAGCTCAGAAGAAATTGAACGGCTTAGATGACTATTGTCTTATACTTCAACATCTCGACTCAGTCTCAATTAATCATAGTACGGTGGATGCACTGATCTGGGCAGATGGTAAGGATAAAAAGTTTCCAGTCAAAAGTTGTTATAATATGCTGATTAAGAAATCAAGTCACAGGGTTGACAACTGGCCTTGGAAGATGATTTTAAAAAGCTCCAGTCAAGGTGGCATGCTTTGGATGGATAGCAGCCTGCGAAACATGTTGGACACAAGATAATTTTCAAAAAAGGGGTTTTAATCTAAGTAAAAGATGCTATCTGTGTGAAGGAGATCGAGAATCAGTGAATCACATTCTTCTCTGTTGTAGAATTGCTAGACAATGCTGCGACTTGTTCTTAAACATTTTTGGTATCTCTTGGGTAATGCCACAGACTGTCAGGAGTTTGTTGGAAGAATGGCAAAATCAAAGAGTACCTAGAAGACTGAAGTAAACATGGAGAACCATTTCATTGTGCATAAGCAGTGTACCAGGGGAACAACAGTTTATTGACTTTCTGGATTTACTAGGAGGACTGTAGGAGATGGTTGTTTCTGGGTTGCTCTTTGTAACATTTTGTACCATCTTGCTACCTTATTAATGAAATTTTTTACCTTATCCAAAAAAGTAAAAAAAATAAAAACCACAGAATAGTTATCTTTACAAGCCCCCCCCAAATAAAATACAAAACAAGAACCTAAAGATTTAGTAGTTGTTACCAAGTTACCCAAATCCAAAAAACATAAATTATTTTTCCTATAAATACACAACAATAGTGATTGCAGCTTTTCAGATACTTGGTTTCCTTTCCCAATTCAGAGAGTTCTTAGTTGGTTATTCAAATACGAACTTAAAAAACAGCAGGATGAGGGTATTCCACCTAAATAGTAGACACGGGTAATAATTAAGGAATACTAGATATCCAGGATGTAATTTGTCAATGCTAACACGAGGTACTTATTCGGTAGAATATAACTATTCAATCTGGTAGAATGTTTTTTCCTCTACCAAATCCAGACTACCAATCTAAGTCATTTCATGAATAAAATGCAACCAATTAATACAGTTGCCCCCCCCCCCCCTGCCCCATTCCTTTTTTAGTGGTCAATATTTGAGATCATTAAGCTCCCTGCATTTCCAATATCTCACGATGTTAAACAATCCCCTGTTATACTATGAAATATTTGTGACCTCAGAACTAGGAACTTCCTCTTGTCAAGTGGTGTTAAGCGAACTTACTTAATTCTTCTAATTATCATTTGCATTATACTAGCTGAAAATTTTAAGCAAAGCAGCATGGGATGATACATTTTGAAGCATGATATATCCGCCTCTGATAATAAGGGTGAGAACCTTTTCAGTCAGATATTTAAAAGGGAAATAATCATAAGGAGAGATACTTAAATAATCATTTCAGTATATTCCTAGCCCTTTTTGATTACTATCACTTCCATTTCACGACCAGCAGTTCTTAAAATTACATCAGAAATTAATCCAAATATAGGCAGGTCAATTTGCTTCTACAAAATTTGGGACGTTCCAATTTCACAAAGAACAGAAATTAATCTTCATTTTTTGGCTCTCTTTCTAATATAGAGTGAAACGTAATCAACTAACGGAAATAATATACTCCGTATTTACAATTCGAAAGGAGATTTTACCTGAGCGTATAAACAAGGATCCTGATACGCCTCGGAGTCTCTAGACACAGCATGAAGTGAAACCGACAGGAAATCAACTGCATAACCTTTTCTCCTATCTGTATCGCTTAGCCACACCACTTGCCTAGTAAATATTTTACGAATTACAACCAAAACTCAACGACTGATTCGATTCGAGAAGGCATAAATACGGAAACAAACAAAAGATAAATCAAAGGTCGAGAAGTTACTTAGTGGTGATGTAGAGAGTGCCAGGGGACTCAGGCTGGCGGCTGCCGAGGACGATGGCGGTTCCAGGCTGCACGTGCATGAGTTCCTCGCCGTTGTCGGCGTCGACGACTGGCTGCCCGGCGCCGTCACCGGTTCTTTCAACGAAGAACCTCAAGCCTGACATATTTTCCGGTTAATTGATGTTTACTAAGCTCCGGCAGAAAAGGAGTTGGAGACTGGTAAAGGCTCAGCTAGACTGCTACTCTAGGGTTTTGGTTGGGCGCCAAAATTAATTTCGACAACATTTTGCACTGCTATAAGAAGGTTCTGGACACTGCATTTCTAGTGGGTCTACGTGGCCTCTTGACTATCGCTGTCCAACGGGACGGGACGATATTTAAGTGGGATGGTAATGAGATGGAACGAAACGGAACGAGATAAATGGAACGAACGATCGTCCGATTCTATCTCGCTAATAAACAGGACGGGACGAAACGAGACGGAACGGATTTGTGGACCTTAAGTGTTTTTTGAAAAATCACTAAGTTGTTAAATTTTGTAACGGTTAATTTTTTGACTTATTTAATAAATTTAAATATTCAAATGAAATTAAAAATTAAGTAAAGTAAATATATATATATATATATATATATATATATATATATATATATATATATATATATATATATATATATATATATATAGAGAGAGAGAGAGGAGGGAATGAAAAAGATAGAGGGGCATATCTCTTGGAGCAAGATTCTTATTTATCTTGTTTATCAATTTTTTGTCATTTTCCTCTTATTTTTATTTTAATAAAATAGCTAAATAATACTTTTATTCTTTTGATTATCTAACCTTTATTACACTTTTTAAGCCATACTAAATTCTATATAAAAGAATTATATTTTTTCCTGTTTAAAATAAGTGATTTTTTGGCATTTTTCTCGTGGATCAAAATAAATGATTTTTCCAGATTTCAAGAATGAATTAATTATTTTTTTCTTATATTGTCTTTGAAGTAAACAGTATTGGAATATGTGTTAAAAATATTTATGTGAGATAGTAAAAATTAATATGGTCAATTATATTGTTAATTAATATTAAAAGATAAATTTCTTAATTTATGTAAAAACATCAAAAAAATCACTTATTTTAGACTGAAAGGAGTACCGACTTGAGTCTCTTTAAGTACCCATTGTTATTTATTAGTATAACTCATACTACATTAAATCTGGGGCTAAGAAACTCACATGTTTTATTTGGACTTTTTTGTTTAGTTTGTAAGTTCTTTTCTTCTAGAGGTATTTTGATAATTATATTTCTTTTTTGAATTTGTGTTTTGATTCTTCTTTAAATTGAATTGCCTACTAATTCTTTTTTGTTATGCTGATAGGATGCAAATAATCGGAGCAACTATGCTAAAGCATAGGTGTTCAACGGGTGGGCCGGGCCGGGTCCGGGTCCAAATTTTATGACCCGTCCGGGTCCGGGCCGGTCTGGTCCGGGTTCAATTGAATTACGTATAGTATAAATATTAAGTTATATTAATACTTTGTAATAATTGAATGAACACAACAAAAGATGGGGAAAAAATTGCACTTATTGCAAGTGCTACTTTATTTCTTAAATTCAAAATTTCAAACTGAAAAACTAAAATGTATCATAATTAGTTTACAATTTACATCAAATGGCTTGCATTGCAATAGCAAGTTCTTCCATATTAATATGAACCTCTGGACCTTCTTCTGGAGTGTTAAATTCGGATGGGTTTCCGTGCGTTAATATATCTCCAAGTTCTTCGTCTTCCGGGCTATCAATATCTTCCTTTCCTTGATTTCTTCGTTCAGATCTTATCCAATCTCTTAGACACACTAAGACTTCCAAAGCATTGCTTCCCAATGAGTGCCGCGTGTCTCCAAGTTGTTGTCTTGCTTGGCTAAATGCACTCTCGGATGCAACAGTGGAAATTGGGACATTCAGGACATCCCGCGCCATAGCGTAAAGAACGGGAAATTGCTTTGAATTTTCCTGCCACCAGCCTAACGGTCAAAATTCCTTGGTGCGAGGCTCATTTTGCTTCTGCAAGTAAAATTGCAGTTCATCTATATTCCTACTACTACTTTGAGTGTTAGAAAAAGTTGAAAAAATATTAAAACTATCAAAGCCTTCATCATCATCTCCGACTACATTAGAAGTGCTACATTGCATAGTGGGATTTGCAGCAGTTGAAGCACGAGCATTATCACATTGAGTTGCATAATAAGTATATAGATATTGTAAATGTTCATTTAGTTGGTTCATAGATTCATACAAATTTGGGCTTTCAGTGGGCCCAATCTCCATATAATTGTATAAAGCATTCATTAATTGTTGACAACCAGACATTTTAATTGAAGGATTTAAAACTGCACCAATTAAGTAAACAGGAGGAATTGGAAAGAAATATTTTTTAAATTTTGCTTGCATACTTGCAACAGCATCCGTATATCTATCTTTCTTCTTAAATTCAAATAGTAGCAAAGAAATTTCAGCTATATGTACTAAAGCCAAAGTAATAGTTGGGTAATATGCCCCAGAAAACACAACAGTAGCAGTATAAAATTTATGTAAAAATTTAATCACATCACTAATGACCTCCCAGGTATCAGTTGTTAACATACGCCTAGGATCAGTACAATGTGCATTAGCAACTTCTGTTATTGGAAATCTATATTTGTAGCAACATTTTAAAAATATATACGTATAATTCCATCTAGTAACTACTTCGTCGGGCATGAATCTAGGTGTAAGGTTATATTGCATACACTTGTTCTTAAATTCTCTTATTCTAGATTGTCTATTATTTCCCTGAATTACTCCAACTGCTCTTCTAACTAGAGTAATCTCAGTTGAAAATAAATCGAGCCCACTTTTAACAATTAAATTGTAAACATGACATGCACATCTAACATGAAAAATATCATCAAGAGGTGGATGTAAATTCAATTTTAAAATTGAAACTGCAGCATTGTTGTTTGAAGCATTATCAAAAGACATACACAAAACTTTTTGGTTTAGATTATAAAATTCGACAACTTCAACAATTGTACTACTAATAAATGTTGCAGTATGACTCTGATCTTCATCATATTTAAAAGCAATAATACGTTTTTGCATACAAGTATTGTCATCTATCCAATGACATGTAATTGTTAAATAATCATTTCCATTTACAGCATGGCCAATATCAGAAGTTAGACATACTCTAGAAGGAAGGTGACTAAACAAATAACGTATGTATGTTTGATATTGGCCGTGAAGTCTAAAGATGTCAGATCTACAGGTACTTCTAGGGATACCTTTAAACATAGGGTTGTATATCCTTTGAATATACGTAACAAGATAAGAGGAAGAAGCAAAAGAAAAAGGTAGACAACCCAAAGCGATCATTTTCGCTAATTCCTCTCGATCCCTCATTTTATCATATTTTAGGAGACCTGCAGTAGTAGGGTTACCGGTTGTTTGACTTCCATCCCCATTAACCCCCCATTCTATAGGATGATAATTTTGCATATGTCTAATTAGTGTGCCAGTCCCCCCTAAATTACCTCCGGTCAAATGTTTAAACGTTTCGTTACAAAGTCTGCACTTAACTCTATCACTATCTTCTATCTCATCAAAAAATTTTTAAACAGGACTTCTTTTTCTACGATTAGATTTAGAAGTTGGAGCGACTGGTGGTCTTCTACCCCTTGTTGCACTAGCAACTCCAACTCCAATACTACCAACATTTGCACTAGTAGGTGTAGGTGGTATCTCATCTTCTATTCCAATTTCGTTATCTTCTATTCCGAAATCTTGGTGTAATTGTTCATAATCAATATTTACATCTTGCAAATTAGGCGATGATTCAGAAACATGTGTTATTGGTTCATTATTACTATTACTATCAGAAGCTATAGGACTTTTTTTACTACTTCCACTACCACTTCCACTCCTACCAGTAACTTTTCTACACGCTCTTTTAGCAGCATTCAACATATTGGAAAATTTAATATATAAGCTAAAATCAAATATGCAATTAAAATATTAAATAAGAGAAAGAGTTGGAGAGAGTGCACCGAATTCGACAATAAATTGAGCACTTGAACAGTTGAACTTCAAGAATGTTGAACACTTGAACTTCAAGAATCAAGCTTCGAATGCCGATTTCCAAATAAGAAATTACGATAAATTAAATTCGGGAAAATAAGGACAATAAAATTATGAAAGTAGAATATGAATTCTTGAAAATTGAAGAGAAGAGAGTGATTGATATTTGCTAATTTGAGAATTGAGAGAGAGATAGATAATTTTGAGTGAGGAAATGAAGAAGAGGGGAGGGTATTTATAGATTTTTAGAAGGGTTATTAATGTAATTTAATAAAAACAAAAAAAAAACAAAAAAGGGCCAAAAATGCAAAAAGACCCGTTGGCCAACGGTTCTGGACCGTTGCCAACGGGCAAGTGGGCCCCAGCAGTTAAAAAATTTTTTTTTTTTTTTAAAAAAAAATTTTACCGTTATAACCGGTCCGGGCCGGTCCGGGTTGGCCGGTTCGCCCGGTATTTCTCTTCCCGGGCCGGTCCGGTCCGGGTTAATTGCCCGGTAAGGCCTTACGTCCCAACCCCCTTCCCCCCCCAACCCAGCCCCCCCCCCCCCCGCGCTAAACCGGTCCGGTCCGGGCCGGTCCGTGCCGGTCCCGGGTCAACCCGGCCCGGTTGACACCTTTATGCTAAAGTGACGTATTATGTTTTCCCTGGGATGGAGAATTTGACAGAGATCAATTATGAGTAGAAAAGACGGAAAAACGAGGAAGAATAAAAAAAAACATACTATCAAAAAGCCATTCAATGAATGCACACGGCAAACTCCACTTATTTCTTCTATTTCTTTTTTGTTTTTATTATTAGCTTTTTCATTTTTATTACATGTTTCTTTTATCTGAATAGAGGAAATTTTTAGCAAAAAATATGTTTACTATCTAATTAATAAAATATCTTTATACTTGCTTCTAATATATCACTAGCCTTGAGTCATGTATTAACCCTCCCTTCCCTCATACCATGACATATGTAAGTAGAAATTTTTTAAAAAAATTCTTTGCCTTCTATTTCCCTTTTTAAAAAAAGATCGGATAGAAAATACAGTTGCCTAACTCTAATTCTACTGAAAATGTAAATGCATGATTTCATCAATATGTAGAGTTATTATTATATGTGTATTAATAATAATGATAATTAATATTTTATCTCATTTATCCACTATATTTTATATAAAAGAGTTATTTTATAATTCAATTATATTTTCAATAATCATGCTTTTACTAGTTATAAAACATTAAAACAAAAGACTTTTAATGAAATATTCTAGTAATTATAAATTTATAATAGAGTTATAATTTATTTAATATAATTTAAAAGTATTAAGTAACTAAGACAATTCATAATAAAAGTCAACGCTTAGAACCAATTCTAGGAAAGGTTCTGTTTGAATTAAGCCTTTTAGTTAGGGGTGCTTATCGGGCGGATTGGGCGGCTTTTTACTCTTAACGGTTTGGCTTAACGGTTATCGGCTTTTAAATGTATTAATCTGTTAGCCACCCGATAAGATACCGGGCGGATTGGTATCGGGTTAGCTCTTATATGGCGGTTAATGGGCGGTTTATCGGCCTAACATACATGTTCACTAAATATCTCTTATTCTCCTCGTCTTAGAAATAATGAATTGCCATAAAAAATAATATTTTAGAGGCAATATGATGTATTCAATTTTCTTTGCCAGAGCCACTCAATTTGATTTCCGTGATTAGGAAATTAGCTTTACCATCTCCGGCATGTTGCCAAACATGAGGATTACAACCAAAAATAAATTAAAAATAGAACCAAAAATTTTCTGGATCCCGAGAATAAAAATGCTTAGAAGTAGAAATAAACTTTTGTTAATCATTTTCAAGGGTTTTAGTTTTTTTTATATTTAATATATATAAATAATTTATATATATATATAAATAATTTTTATATATATATATATATATATATATATATATATATATATATAATATTTATATTCTTAACGGATTAGCCGTTAAGAAAATTGAATAATCCATCCCCAAACAGATAAGCCGTTAATAAAAAAAATTCAATCCGTTCCCCGTCCGTTAAGCCGTTAAGCCTTTACCAGTAAGCCGTTAAGCTTCGGTTTGGATCGGTTTTCTATTTCGGATCGGTTTTGAACACCCCTACTTTTAGTAGCCAATTACAAATCATCATACTAATATTTGTAAGATCCTATATAGCTTCTTTGTAACTTATCAATAATATTTCTCGGACATTTTGCTAGAATTAGCAATGTTGATTAATGCTCCATGAGCTCCATGTCGTCATCGCTCCCAATGTTAAGTATCTCATCGTATTCTTCTTCTTCCCTAGTGGTAAGTTTTTCAAAACTAAGATTTCTTCTTTCTGAATTAATCCAATCTCTGAATAATACGGAAATCTCTACACTGTCCTCCGCTAATGCATGTCGATGATCTCCAATTTGAAATCTTGCCGCGTTAAAAGAACTCGCCATAGATTTAGAAGTAGAAGGAGTAGTTTCACAATATGTTATTTTCATATATTTATATTTATCAAACATTGATATAGCATAAGAATATATGCTAGCATGGCAATCTTCGAGAGATGATTGTTTATTTTCTTGAATGGATAAATTCTCATAAATTTAACGAACAAATCTTTTTGTACCTCTTAGTTTTAAAGATGGGTTAAGTAGAGTAGAAATTAAATGACCTTCAGGAATAGGAAAAAAACTTTTTAAACTTTGAAATCATTTCATGAATGGTCGGTGCATAAGTTAGATTTGTTTTATACTTACCATATACAACAGAAGTTTCACAAATATACCATAAAAACTCACGAAACAGACGGGATGGGATAGAATAGGCAGGACAGGTAGGATCGGACGGGACGGAACGGGATGAAATGGGATGGGACAAACGAGACGAAATAGTTGTCCCCTCTCATCTCATGTCACGTTTAACATTGACCCATCCCATTTAAAATAAAGTGGGATGGGATGGGATATGATGCGGGACGGGACCGTGATGGGACAGGACAACTCGTCCTGTCGGATAGCCTTACTCTTGACCAAGGCCAAAATCAATTTGGAAACAGTATTTAATTTAGAGTAACAACAATATTCAGTAGGTGTTTGGATGTAAAAAATATGAGATTAAGAAAAAGAAGTAAGTTTTGAAGTTAAATTGAAAAAATATATTTGAAAAATAACGTTGTGTATGAATATTCGTTTTATTGAAAAATACTGCAGTTTTATAAGAGAAAAATATTGTTTACTTGAAAAAGATGTTGGGTAAACAAAAAGGGAAAGACTTTTTCGAACCACAAAGGAAATTTTATTCGGAAAACAACTTCTTCTCATTAACACTTTAAGCTATTGTGTACGAGTAAAATCGGATGCAGAGTTTTTATAATTATCGGTGAAAAAATAAAAGGGAAGCATGGCTCGACACGACTATAAGTGAGGCCGAAGGACCCCTCGTACTAGAATCATGGAGGAGTGAACAATGCATCTGGGATCGGGCATAATGACATAATGAACCCGGGCCAAGTAAGGTTTCTGGACCACGAGAAATGCGTAGAATGGTTATGCATGACAAGTAGGGAGCTGTAATATTCGCCCTCAATCGGATATTACGGTGCGAATCCCGTTTAATGTCAACCGCGGATAGATATTTACTGAAAAATGAGATTTTTACCTTATTTAGACTTGTACCAGGACTGAAATTCCCTACAATATAAAGGATAATGTTTCTTTTATGTTGAGACACGGTGACACGCAAATCAAACGAATAAAGGTTTATTTGCCTTCTAGCTACTGTCAAAAGTGTTCTTCCTTTGATCTCATCTTTATTTGCGACCAAGCTTGTATCGAGGGTCCGATCAATAACAAATCCCCAATGTTCAACCTAAGATAGGGCTTGATCATTTATTTTATCTTTAACTTAATTACTTGTTGTTCTTAACCATTCGTACTGGATTAAATCGCATATCCTTTAAACCACGTATAAATTTAATTGTTACTTATTTTTTAGAAAAAACAGTTGGGCACTCACCATGGGACTTTGTATAATAGTGGTGGTTTGATACGAATCTCCATATAACACCTATTCCATGCTTATTCTATTGAAGTTTTGACTTTTGGTTAGCCATATGATGTCAAATTCTCAGTCTGCTCACTTGAAAGTTGACTTTGAGTCTGGCCATCATGGTGAGAATAACAATGTGATGCCTAGTAATGATGTGTCCCCTATCGATCCCATTGGTGTCTCAGCCGCCAACCCAGTTGATGCTAACTCACAGGTGGCCATCAATATCAATCTACCAACTGATCCCGAAAACAGCATTCGTAAGGGACCCCGGCCAGTGGCTCGAGAGGCGTCTGAAGGTGAAGGTCATGAGGCAAGCCTGCGATTAATTTTCAAAATGTTTTAGGATCAACAAGAAGCGATAGCATGGTTACATAACCAGAGCCACACCCTAATTGGGTCGAGCCCGAGCAGTCAAGAGAAAATAATTGGAGGGATGAACAAGTTGCCATAGAGCCAAGTGAATTTAGGCTCGGGAACCTTGTAAGTGATGAAGATACTCGAAGCATTAACAAATGGGTGAGTATGGCGAGAAAATGATTGAGGGCAACGACAAGAAGATGGAAACGTATAACTCCTGGGTCGATCAAATCGCGGGAGCGCCTCCGATAGTGAAGGGACAAGACTCTAAAAGGTTTATTCAGAAACCTTTACCTCCGAGCGCAGCACCAAAGATGATCCCAAAGAGGTTTCGAATGCCCGACATCCCCAAGTACAATGGGACCACAGATCCAAATGAGCTTGTAACCTCCTATCAATGGGCAATCAAATGGAATGATTTGGAAGACGACGAAATCAAGTCGGTACTGCTAAAACAAATTTGGGAAAACCCTATCCAAAGGAGCAATGATATGGTATCACAACTTGCCTCCAAATTCTATTAACTTATTTGATATGATTGCAGATGCTTTCATAAAGGTTCATTCCAGTGACATCAAGGTTGAGACCAAGAAATCAGGCCTTCTCAAGGTCAAGTAGAGGGATAACGAGATGCTTAGGGAGTTCGTGTCGAGGTTCCAAATGGAACGGATGGATCTGCCACCGGTTGCAGATAATTGGTCCGTTCAGGCATATACTCAAGGACTCAACCCCCGAAGTTTCCTGGCCGCTCAACAACTAAAGCAAAACTTGGTGGAGTACCCAACGGTCACCTGGTCCGACTTCACAATAGATATTAATCCAAGACCAGGGTCAAAGACGACCAACTTGGGGCCCCTTTTAGATCTATTTACACCATTAAAATCAATGACATGTCTAAGAGAACCATTGATCAAGAGCCAAGGTTGGTTCAAGATGGATAGCAGCCATTCAACATGGACTGAATGGGAAATAGATCAGGGCATCACCCGACAAGGAATGAGAATAAAAATGATTGAGGACCGAGCGGCCGGGGCCTAATAAGCAAGAGCAGGTTTGACAGGTTGTTCGGGAGTAGGGAGGTACCAAGACTATTAGAGTATGATTTCAACATTGACGTTGCAAGCGTAATGTCAGCCATAGGGCACATCAAAGAGACTAAGTATCCCCGACCATTGCAGTTCGATCCTTCCTAGAGAGATCCTAATTTGATGTGTAAGTACAATGGTACTCACTCATGATCATAGGACCGAAGATTGCCGGTAGTTTAAGAGAAGAAGTTGCTCGATTGTTCACCAATGGGCACCTTCAAGAATTCCTAAGCAAGAGAGCCAAAAACCACTTCAGAAACACAGACGCCAACAAACATGTCGAATATGAGGAGCCTCAACACGTAATCAACATGATCATTGGGAGAGTTGATGTCCTCCAAGGGTCGATAATAAAATGCACCAAAGTTTCTATCACGGGAGAGAAATGCACCCGAGATTACATCCGGGGAGGATCTATCTCGTTCGAAAAAAAAGATGCCGAGGGCATCGTACAACGTCACAATGATGCACTGGTAATATTTGTAGTTATCAATAAATCTCAAGTTAAATATGTTTTGATTGAACCAGGTAGCTCGGACAACATCATTCGATCGAGAGTCATAGAGCAACTAGGTTACAGGATCAAATCTTACTGGTGGTCAGGTATTGAATGGATTGAACATGGCATGCGAGACCACGACAAATGAGATAACTTTATTAGTAAACACTGTCGGGAGAACCCAAGAAATGAAATTCTACGTGATCGAAGGGGAAATAAGGTACAATGCCTTGTTCGGAACGGCTAAATATGGTCGCTTATAGCCATTGCGAATAGCTAAATTTTCAAACAAGGTCATTGCCCAACAACTCTATTTTAAAAATAAAAATTAAATAATTAAATATCGAGTGGGAGAGATGAGACGGGATGAAATTGGAAGCCCATCATATCCCATGTACTATTTAATATGGGCCCATATCATTTAGAATTAAGTGGGCCAGGATGGGACGAGATATGGGCCAGGACGGGACCGGGACAAGTCAGCATGTCCCGTTGGACAGCCATAGTTATAACTCTCCAAATCTTTCAACTGAAACTGTCGCTCAAAAGTTAGTGACCTCACTAGATACCATGTACGAAAGTTGGTGAAGGCCACTAAGCTGAAAAAATAGTCCTCCCACACCTCTTTCTTCTTTGATCTTTCAAGACCGGCATCTGTAGCATCTCCCTCTATGCCATCATCGAAGATATCGTGAACTGGTGTATCTTGTGCCTCAGGTACAGGCATGTCTGATGGCTCAGAAGCCTGACTAGCACTTTTCAATCCCTCGAAAGTGCTATGATATGAGTACGGTTCGTCCTAGAGTTGGAATCTCCCTTGCGGCCTTGACTATACGGCCGACTGCTCCCGAATAGAGGCTAATTTGCCCTCTGATGCTTCCTTAGACGTTACATATGAAATTGTCTCGGAGAGGTTTGCACCTTCCCGTCTACCGGCTATTTTCTTATTTCTAGTTTCCTTTTGTTGGCCAAGAGGTAAGGCCCTCTTGCCTCCTCCCCAAGAAGGTTCACCCCTTCCTTTAGAAGTGTCGCCACATCCCCTATATTGAACCATTGTACGTCACAAGAAAAGGCAATTTTTAGTTGCAATTCAATGTTCAAACATACATAGGAGATATGCAAGTAATCACGCCTAACTATGCCTCCTAAGATGTCTAGCGGTCATTGCAAATATAATCCGATTAACAAGTCCGGAGTCGAATCCCACAAGGAATTAACCTACTAATTACATCCACTAGACTCGCACAAATTCAAGTAATCAACTTTCAAGAATATTAAATAATGAATGGATGTTTACTAACTAAAAGCCAAGTAATGCAAATGCAGTAACTGATAACTAATGAAGGATATGTTTGAAGACAAGAATTGGAACAGTCTAAGGTTTTGATTTCCCCTATTATCGGAATCCTCCCTGCTACATTTCCTATAAATTTGCCTAAGTATTCTCTACCGATCGTGAGTACTTTGAGTGTCATAAGTCTTTTCCGAGTAACTACTACAATTTACTACACATATTCTTCCGAACTACGCAAGTTGGTACTAGTTTATTGCTCACTAGGATCGCACTAAGGTTTCATTATTCCTGATCCTACCTTTAAACCCTCCGTATTGATTTCTCACATACGTTAGGAGTGATTTTGTTCAACAAATACCTAATATGTGTTCTTTTCCAAACAATACACACTATTTAGGCATACTCAATTGAGAGCTCTTCAATCAACCACAATGTAAACATAGTTGAACAAATATAAAAAAAACAAAGGCAAATCTATATTAGACGTAATAGGCAAATCATCCTCCAATAGGTTCCATCAAGACCCTAGATTAGAAGTTTAGCTACTCATATTCATAGTAACAATTTCCCATGTACTTTGCATAAATAAATTACAAAGAAAAGATGAAGGTATGTAGAACTCGATGATTCTTTCTCCCAAAAGTTGTTCCACATGCTATTCTTGGCTATGGTCGGAAAACTCTAAAAATGGTGTTTAATGACTATTTATATGTGTAGAGAAGAGATCTAGTCGAAATAACCAAGTCCAAAACCAAATAGGAGACAAAGTAAGCTTTAAAATCTAGAACACGCTTTCCACGAGCTTCGCCTCGCGAAGAAAAATGCGAGCTTCACCTCGCTAGACACTGTGACTCGCAAGATCTGTAGCAAGATCCTCCTCACTTTAGTCTTCGTGTCGCCAGCTTCATAGCGAGCAAGATTGTCATACTCTGTCATGATCAAAATTAACAGTATTAGATACCATGCCTATAGGATGCTGCTCTAGTCCTCACTTAGGCAAGCCTATATGGTAATTAAGAATTTTGGTTCTAAAATTGTGATTTCTTGCTGCTTGAAACACGCCCAGATTCAGAATATTAACAAAAATCAGTAGGCAAACTGAAAGTACTACTGAATGCTTTAATAAAGTTGTTATATATCTTGTTTATGCTCACCTAGATATCTTGTCTATAAGATCCTAAACTATAAAACTTTATTTGTTTGAATTGTGTGCATTGGTTTGCTATTTGTGGAGGTTAACATGGGCCCATTTATTTGATCCTTACATGATAGTCCTATATGAATTTTGTTTGTCGCTTAGTTTTCTTATTTTTAAGCAACGTAGGTGAGTTTAGATTCAACCAAAATAGAAGTCCTAAACACCTCCAAGACTATAGGTAAGGGACAGATAGTACATGCATAAGGTACGCATTAGAAGCTATTAGAATGCTTAAGTAACAACTGAAAGATAGCAACGGGGTAGTAAATGAGATGATGACCTGTGCGCTAATGATATGGGTAACACTCAAATTTAGGAGAAGTTACCAAGTATTGCATGAAAAGGTTCCTATAGGCTAAAAAACGTAGGACCCCTTTAATTCTTGGTTTAAAAGTAATTGTTGATTTGTTTTAAATTGTTTTTCCTTTAAAGACTAATTCACTTAATTGAGTTTGGTCGGGACCCGCCATTGTGGACCTCGGAGGGTGCCTAACACCTTCCCCTCGAGGTAATTTCGATCCCTTACCTAATCTCTGGTAATGTAAACTGGTTTCATAAGTTAATTGTTCTAGGTTCCCTAACGCACCTTAATCCGTTTAGTGGCGACCCTTCACATCTCTTACCCAATTCCAAAAGGAAAGGAGTTGTCTCAAACTGTCGAAACCAAATTCCGTGAGGAAAAAGAGGGCGCGACAATGAGGACATGATAAAGTTAGATAAGATGTATGAATGGCGCAAGGAAGGGGAAACTTAACTGGTTCAGTGCCTATTGTGCCTCATTGAAGAAGCTCGATGTTCCTACTTTGTTCATCTTCACATGGTCCTCTTCGGTCATCTGAACGAAGATAGCTAGCCACTCCCACTTGAACAGACAACACTCGGGTGTCCGTCAGGATAGTAAACACAACCATTCTTTTATGGTTGGGATCCGCGCTCAATACAGGGAAGTGCCTCACAAGCTTCGGGCTCAAGCTCGGCTCACTTGCCCCCCATGAGAAGTCCTTTTTTGGGATCTCAAGGTGACCAAACTCAAAATAATCCTCTAACACGCACATGTCCATATCGTCAAAGAACATGTTGAGGGCCTCATTTTCAACCCATGTCGTCTCATTTGACTTTTCCTAGCAGGCTTGAGCCTCGTCAAACATGGACTCTGTATGAGACAACGACTTTGCTATACTAATGAAACTGGCTATTTTCTTTTAGGTCAGGGATAGTTTCTCAGGAGGTCGTAGCCTCTGATTTTCCTTCTAGATCCGAGCTAAGGAGGGATCAACCTTTCGACCACCTTCCTCGGTTTCCACATGTTCTTCTTTGTCAATGGTCATCCCATGAGTGACGAACTCTAGTTCATCATCTTTAGGATAATCCCTGAGCCGTCAGAGGGAGTCGGGGTCCGGTACCCTAGCTTGGGAACTCTTTTTGTTACTTTTCCAGACCCGAATAGTTACCCTCTTCTTTTTGGCCTCAGCATCTAGGGAGCCAGAAGATTTTCTCTTTTTCTCCTCATCCGTTGTAGCTCCGGGTTGTCCTAATGTGGAGGGTTTAGCAAGTGAGGATGGAGCCTTGTCCTCGCCCAATGCCCAAAGCTTAGCAGTCTTGGGAAAACCTATAAAAGAAAAAGAAATTAGTAGAAATAAAGGTTCAGTACGAAAGAAGAGTTGTTCGAAAAGAGCACTCAACGGGAGAACGAGACTCTCACTTTCCCTTCGAAAGTTTGCAATGTCCCGCTCAAATTATGGCATTTGTTTGCAGATCCCCTTATCCACTCCTTGATGATTATTGCACGATGGTAGAAGCAGGCAATAAGAACAAGGAAACAAAAATAATTCCAAGTACTCAGGAAGGAAAGGAACTTACAGATAAAGTTCCACTTCTCGGGGAATGACAAAAATTTGGGGGGATGAGATCTTCAGTTTTCATCCAAACAGATCTCCTTTGCCAGCCTCGATCCAGATTTTCATCGATACTCAAGAACGAAGCTTTACTTTCTCGATGAACGAGCTTGATCAACCCTTCTTGGAAAATTCGGGGACTTTAGAGACGAAGTAGGTGGTTGATGGTAAATCGAGGTGCCTCGGTGTTGTTGAAAAAAGGGCGGAGCAGTACGATCCTCCAAAAGGACGGGGTGAATCTACCCAAGGCAGACCTTGTACCTTTTGCAAAAGCTAAGGATTATAGGGTCCATCGGGGCAAGTGTAAACACTTAGATACCCTTCCACGTGAGCGGTAATGTCCTCCTTGGGATCATGGACAACCACCTCCTTGACCTCCCAATTACAGTACTCCCAAACTGTAGGGAGTGTGTCCTTGTACCTTCCATACCCCCTCACCTCAGTCCAATTGACTGAAGGTTTTTTCGACTTTAAAGTAGTTCTCGATATAGCAACCACTAAGGATGAAGCTCTTTAGGGGAGGTTCCAGGGCTACCTCAGGCACGGACACCTCGTCATATGTAGTCGGGTTAGAAGTTGAAGGGATGGTCTATTGAGGAACAAATTTTGAAGTCTTTACAGTCAAATTCTGGAAAATATGAAGATTTGAATGTGAGGATGAAGATTTGAAGGTGCGGATGAAGATCTGAAGATAAAGATGAAGGTATGAAGATCAGAATTGAAGATTTGAAAATGGAGTTTTGAGATATAAATATGGGGATTAAAATATGAAGATGTAAGAAACAAAGTATGAAGGTTTGAAGGGGTTAAGAATAGAAGAGTTTGAGGATAAATTAAAGAGCTCTAGAATCGGAAAGTAAAAAAGTGAAAAAGGGACCGAAGCTTTTATAAATAAGGGGTAATCAATGTGTGATGTTTATCATTCGGGGACAGTCAACTGGCGGCTGAAACATATTCGAAGTCAGAACGACGCGACTAATAGGAGGTGTTACTGACCAGTCAGCTCAGTTGTGGCGTACAGAAGAAGGAATCGAGGTTAATTCATCGCTTCTCATCACTTTGATAAATCTGCTCTTCGAGAAGCGAGGGGACTATCTATGTACATGTAAAATCAGGGGTAGAGTTTTCTCCGTTCCCCGATAAGGAAACAAAAGGGAAGCACGACTAGACACGACTACAAGCGAGGCCGAAGGACCCCTCGTATCGGAACATGGGAGGAGTGAACGATGCATCTGGGATCGGGCACTGTGACATAACGAACCCATGCCAGGTAAGGTTTTTGGACCACGAGAAATGCTAAGAGCGGTTATGCATACGAGTAAGGGGCATAATATTCTCTCTCAACCAGATAATACGATACGAATCCCGTCCAATATCAACTGTGAATCGATATTTACCAAAAAATAAAAGTTTTACCTTATTTAGACTTATACCAGAATTAAAAAATTTCTACTATATAAAGGAAAAAATTTCTTTTATTTTGAGATACGGTGACACGCAAATCAAAAGAATAAAGGTTTATCTTTGTCTTCTAGCTATTGTTGAAAGTGTTGTTTATTTGATCCCTTCTTTATTCGAGGATGAAATCCCACGGTTCAACCAAAGACCGGGCTTGATCATTTATTTTATCTTTAACTTGATTACATGTTGTTCTTGACCATTCGTACTGATTTAAATCACATATTCTTTAAACTACATACAAATTTAATTCTTACTCATTTTAGGGATTAAAATGGAGTTTGGAGATATAAATATGGGGATTAAAATATGAAGATGTAAGAAACAAAGTATGAAGGTTTGAAGGGGTTAAGAATAGAAGAGTTTGAGGGTAAATTAAAGAGCTCTAGAATCGGAAAGTAAAAAAGTGAAAAAGGGACCGAAGCTTTTATAAATAAGGGGTAATCAATGTGTGATGTTTATCATTCGGGGACAGTCAACTGGCGGCTGAAACATATTCGAAGTCAGAACGACGCGACTAATAGGAGGTGTTACTGACCAGTCAGCTCAGTTGTGGCGTACAGAAGAAGGAATCGAGGTTAATTCATCGCTTCTCATCACTTTGATAAATCTGCTCTTCGAGAAGCGAGGGGACTATCTATGTACATGTAAAATCAGGGGTAGAGTTTTCTCCGTTCCCCGATAAGGAAACAAAAGGGAAGCACGACTAGACACGACTACAAGCGAGGCCGAAGGACCCCTCGTATCGGAACATGGGAGGAGTGAACGATGCATCTGGGATCGGGCACTGTGACATAACGAACCCATGCCAGGTAAGGTTTTTGGACCACGAGAAATGCTAAGAGCGGTTATGCATACGAGTAAGGGGCATAATATTCTCTCTCAACCAGATAATACGATACGAATCCCGTCCAATATCAACTGTGAATCGATATTTACCAAAAAATAAAAGTTTTACCTTATTTAGACTTATACCAGAATTAAAAAATTTCTACTATATAAAGGAAAAAATTTCTTTTATTTTGAGATACGGTGACACGCAAATCAAAAGAATAAAGGTTTATCTTTGTCTTCTAGCTATTGTTGAAAGTGTTGTTTATTTGATCCCTTCTTTATTCGAGGATGAAATCCCACGGTTCAACCAAAGACCGGGCTTGATCATTTATTTTATCTTTAACTTGATTACATGTTGTTCTTGACCATTCGTACTGATTTAAATCACATATTCTTTAAACTACATACAAATTTAATTCTTACTCATTTTAGGGTAACAAATTTATTTGTCGTGGAGAAGTAGAATTAGTATTATTTGTACATCATGTCTCTTTACAATTTATATTTTAAAAAAATGATCTTTATCGATCTCTGATGTGTAAAAGACAATTTGTTTTACGTATAAAAACAAATCTCATGTGTAAAAAAGACATAGGGTCATAAAATTTAAAACTAAGTTTGTAAGAGTCACAAAATCAATTGACTTGTAGAATTATGACTTGGAGAAAAATGATGAAATTACATACTATGACAAAGGGAACAAGTTGAAAGAGATTATTTTAGGACCAAAAAGAAAAAAATAGAGAAAAAAGGTGACTGCAAGAGTGTAAGCCCCGTTCAGTTAGTCCAGTTGGACCACGTGAATAACTGTACTATCGACCAATATAGCTTAAGGCTGGAGTCCATAGGCTCCACCTCGTCTCAGCCCATCTCACGTATGAGAATGAACTCACAAGCCGTCAAGCTTAACTTGTTTCCAAGCTTGCATCTCTGCACAAACTAAGTAAAAAAGACATAGGGTCATAAAATTTAAAACTAAGTTTGTAAGAGTCACAAAATCAATTGACTTGTAGAATTATGACTTGGAGAAAAATGATGAAATTACATACTATGACAAAGGGAACAAGTTGAAAGAGATTATTTTAGGACCAAAAAGAAAAAAATAGAGAAAAAAGGTGACTGCAAGAGTGTAAGCCCCGTTCAGTTAGTCCAGTTGGACCACGTGAATAACTGTACTATCGACCAATATAGCTTAAGGCTGGAGTCCATAGGCTCCACCTCGTCTCAGCCCATCTCACGTATGAGAATGAACTCACAAGCCGTCAAGCTTAACTTGTTTCCAAGCTTGCATCTCTGCACAAACTAAGTAAAAAAGACATAGGGTCATAAAATTTAAAACTAAGTTTGTAAGAGTCACAAAATCAATTGACTTGTAGAATTATGACTTGGAGAAAAATGATGAAATTACATACTATGACAAAGGGAACAAGTTGAAAGAGATTATTTTAGGACCAAAAAGAAAAAAATAGAGAAAAAAGGTGACTGCAAGAGTGTAAGCCCCGTTCAGTTAGTCCAGTTGGACCACGTGAATAACTGTACTATCGACCAATATAGCTTAAGGCTGGAGTCCATAGGCTCCACCTCGTCTCAGCCCATCTCACGTATGAGAATGAACTCACAAGCCGTCAAGCTTAACTTGTTTCCAAGCTTGCATCTCTGCACAAACTAAGTAAAAAAGACATAGGGTCATAAAATTTAAAACTAAGTTTGTAAGAGTCACAAAATCAATTGACTTGTAGAATTATGACTTGGAGAAAAATGATGAAATTACATACTATGACAAAGGGAACAAGTTGAAAGAGATTATTTTAGGACCAAAAAGAAAAAAATAGAGAAAAAAGGTGACTGCAAGAGTGTAAGCCCCGTTCAGTTAGTCCAGTTGGACCACGTGAATAACTGTACTATCGACCAATATAGCTTAAGGCTGGAGTCCATAGGCTCCACCTCGTCTCAGCCCATCTCACGTATGAGAATGAACTCACAAGCCGTCAAGCTTAACTTGTTTCCAAGCTTGCATCTCTGCACAAACGGTCCGGGGACTTTCCTGGGCTTGACCTACTCATTGAATAAATCGCAACCCATTCACGTCATCTTGCAGTCGAATTGCCAAATTGATCTTGGAAAGGTATTAAAACGACACAAGATAAAGGTTATGAAAACGGTGTGGGAATATTTAGTTTTCTGCCCATGAGGTATATTACTATGCAATAAATAAAGTAAAGGAGTTTGTTAATACACACCGACCACCCACCTTAAATTGAGTAAAACCACCATAACCAGCAGAAGCTTTATTTTTGTTTTCTTGTGGTGCAAACTAATTTCATTACCTATGAACAATTAGAACATCAATTTAATCTCCAAAATCCCCTTTTAGGGTCTATTTTGGAAAGCCACATATAATTACACAACCTAGTAATTATAATGATATATTTATTTATCATAACGTAGTTACAGTATAATTTTCATTGTTACGTTTGATTGGGCAAATATAATTACATAATTAAAAATATATAAATTAAAATGTAGATAAATGATACTACTATGTGACAAACTTATATATAAATATCAAGTATTAACTTATTATGAGGTATTTAAAATAAATATTTTTTTGTAAAAATAAAGTAGTAAATTATCACATAAATTGGTAAATAAATCATAAAAATTACTTACAAGTAAATAATATTATTGCTTAAATTAATTTATAAAAATTTAGGTAACGGATTTATTTCTTACCAACTCAAGTGAATATAAGAAAGTTAGATATTACCTAAGAAAGTGTTTTTTTAATAAATATTTATACTAAAAATTAAAAATAAAAATTAGTAAAATACAATACCGTCTTTTATTGGCATGTCAACAATCTAAGGAAATATTAAAATCTAATAAAAAACAATTACATGAGTTATTCATACAACTAGAGAAATAAGCTGTTATTACATAAGGTATATTATGCAATAAATTACTATTGAGCATTTTACTGTAATATCGATTACATTAAGTACAAGTATAGTGCCAACCCCATTGACCATATTTATTTGTGCTGATGACACGTAGAATTCATGGAATGATTTTCCATTGTTTGTATGAACTCAAAAGGTAGGAAAACAACAATTAGAGAAATTTGCATCACCATCCGATTTTGATAGAACAATTCCACAAACTATTTCTAGTACGACTAGTTATGGAGTTAATATCTTTAGAAATATCCTCATTGTTGAAAAAAGTTTAGAAGAAGGAGAATGTGAAATTTACTTCGTAATTACATAAGGCAATTACATCCAATTCTCAAACCTCCCCCCTCCCAACCCCCCACACCCACCCACACCCACACCCATAATTAAAGAAGGAATAATTACGGCCCTTGTCACTTGGCCTAACACCCTAATCGAAAATGGTCCACGTTTGAAGTCCTTATTTAGTTTGGCTTAGGTTATACATAATCTGAAAGAAAATTTTCAGCCTTTAGCCATTATTACAAACACACTTTTAGGGTTTCTTTCATTTAAAAAAATCTTTTCATTTCTCTTCGAAGACCTTTGTCCTACTTATAGTATCAGTCCTCCGGCCTATACTTGTGTTTTTATTAACCAAGAACACATGCACTTTCTTGGCACTAAAAAAAAAAGATTATCAATCCACTAGTACAACTGAAGGTGCGCAGCCTCTTTTGAACCGGAACAAGAAAGAGCTCATAACCACTGCTTGTGAACAACTCTCCTCAACTTAAGGTGCACCTACTCTTACTAGAAGTCTAGACTCTATTAGGTCCAGTTTAGATCTTTTTTCCCAGCACACTCTACACCCTCAACTCGCCTCTCTTTACTTTCTCCTTTCTTTCTCTTCTCTCACTCACGTAGATCTGAATATTTGTAGAACTCAAACTTGATTTAAAGCATTTTCTCCACTAAGTTGCTTAATCTTCATAAATTTTTACAGATCTCAAATATTTGTATTCACCGTTCTACATCATTACACAATATTATACAAAACTATAATGAGAGTAT
The DNA here is from genome assembly GCA_034376525.1 of Nicotiana benthamiana. NCBI lineage: Eukaryota > Viridiplantae > Streptophyta > Magnoliopsida > Solanales > Solanaceae > Nicotiana > Nicotiana benthamiana. The sequence continues at coordinate 49,251,464 of CM067325.1, read as the reverse complement.
AATATTGTATAATATTGTATGTTAGGTGTGAAAATCATGTTACACAATATTGATCTTTTTTTGAAGTAAGTTTCTCTTATACGATAGTAATTTTTGTTTTGTTGCATGTTTTTTATTTTTAGTTTTTTCACAGTTCCCTTTTGCTTTTGTTTTGGTTACTTTTTGTTTAGATTTTTCTTTTTGCTTTTACTACGTATTCTCTATGTTTTCTATTAGCACTGAGTTTGCTTCTTTTTTTTTTGGCAGCGAAATATCGGTATACATTATTCAACATTTCATATGCAATTTTATTCAAACTTGTACATCAATATACATTACTGTACAGATGCAGTTAAAATAGGAAATAGAATTTTTGTATTTTTCTCACTTTTATCTAATAATTTTATATAAAGTTAATTTTTCCGTTGCTTTCTCTACTAAATAATGAATTTTTAAATTTTTCTGTCAAATGAGAAATTTGAAGCAAAGTCATTTATATAGAACTTGAAAAATAAGATATTTTAGGTCTGTTTTTTGTATGTTTATAACTGAAATAGGAATATACAAACTTGGGTAAGAAATAGAACAAAAAATCATGAAAAATTTGAGTCGGATAAAAAGGGCATGAAGGTTTTTTTCGAATTTGAGCCAAATAATATTGGGCTATATATTTATAAACTTAAATCTGGATCATCCGATTGCAAAATTAACTTGTAAAGTGTATTATTACGTAGTTCCAACATTAAAGGGATATAATTATTCCTTCTCATTACAGCCAATTCTCAACTAACCAAGTAATTATTTGGGCAAACGAACAAGCCACGTAACTGCATTCAAATCTAATTCGTTGTGGCTTTACAAATAGGCAACTTAATGAAAGAAGCAACTTCATGTTTCGGATTTAGAAATTCTGTAGAAGGAAAAGGCAGTTCGTGGATTTCGATCTTCCGGCCGGTAAATAGTCTAAAATTGTGACATGGCATGTCCGAAGAATTAGGTAAGCTCTGTCAGTGAAACATTTTTAAAAATCTGCAGAAATCAAGAAGCGGTTCCCTCACCTGTCAATTTCGTCTAATGAACAGATTGCTTTTCTAAACGCGACACTGATGGAACCGATGAAGGAAAATGGGTTGATAACGAGTATGAAAAAGTGCCGAGCTATTGTTTACTCGCTCGTTTCATATTGAATGATCTATTTTCCTTTTTGTGTCAGTTCCATAATAAATGACATATTTTTAAATTTAGTAATAATTAACTTTAAACTCTTTATTTTACCCTTATTGTCCTTATGAGAAGTTTTTATCGCCGCACAAATGGTATGACCCCACAAATTTTTTATCCAACCACAAGTTTTAAAAGTTTTTCTATTCTCTTCAATTTCGTGCCGAGTCAAACTATATCAAAAAGAGGTAATATGTTGTAAGATGCATGGTCACCTTGAAATTCAGTGCAAAAATGAAGCAAGAGATGAAAGAATCAAAGCGCAAAGGGAGGAGCAAAACAAAAAGGAAGCAGAGAACAAAATCGATGATGATGACTTCCAAACAGTCAGCAGAAAAAAAGGGTCAAAAATCAAGTCAAGCACATATCATAATCAACAAAGTAAGAAAGTACCAAAGAGCAAAAGTCTCCATAATCCAAGTGGAACATAGAATCAACAGGAAACCAACAAGTAAAGGAAGTTGAGAAATGCAGGGGTAGATCATTATCAATGAGCCAAACAACAATCAGCAAATTCTAAGGTTGGAGGAAGTTCCAGGAAAAGGAAAAGGAAAAATTGGTGAGGAAACTAGTTGGAGTAGAGATCATATCACAGCTCATGATCCAGGAGAAGGCAGCAAAGATATAAGTAAGCAAGAAGCAAATAACAAGAAGGAGGGAAGGAAGAGAAAGAAGAAAAAGATCAATGGAAACGGGGATGATGGGAATATTGATGAGGCAGGAGGTAATTTACTACTAACTGTCACAAAGCAAACCAAAGAAGGAGAATGTGATGTTAGTAGAGACGATGCAGAGAAAAGGAATAAGGATCAAACAACAGACATGAAAAAATTAAATAGCTAGTCAAGAAGAAACTAACAACCAAACAAAGAAGCAAGTTCACAGCACTGAGAGTGCCTAAGAAATTGACCCTGAAGAAGTTCAAAACAATTACTTGAAACTTATCAGTGACACAAGTTTGGAAGAAGAACACAATAGTGAGTATGAATGAGTTAGACCCAGGACAACAACCACATTCATTATATGTAGAGGAAGATGACTCAGAAGACATGGATTATGCAAGTGATGAATATGTTAGTGTTGACAGTTATGAGAAAGGGAATTAAGATCAAACAGGCCATAAGGAGGAACATGATGGAACAATAAGTGATACACAAGCAGATATGTTACAGAATACATTTTGCCCCCAATCACTGGTGGATGTTGCTGTAACATCAGAACTTGACAATATCACCAACAAGACCCATTTATCTCCTAGAAATAGGGGGAAGCAACAGAGGAGGCAGACAAACATCAAGAGGAAGGGGCGGTAGACACTCTAATCAACAACCTGTGGGATCATCACAGGGCAAAAACCTCTATGCATAATCTAATGATCGAGTCTCTCTTTTGGAATATCAGGGGCATCAATTCTAATGGTGCTCTTGAGAGACTTCAACAAGTAATCAGATCTGAGAAGCTTCCTTTTATATCTATTTGTGATCCTTTTCAAAAAGCTGACAAACTGAACAAATTTAAAGGTTTATTAGGCTATACCAATGCTCATTCAAACAGCAACAGCCAAACATGGACTTTTTGGGATAAGTCAATTGAGTGTTCTGTAGTCGATGAGAATGAACAACATATCACTTGCTCTGTTAAGTGGAATGGGGTTACAGCTCTAATTTCATCGGTTTATGCAAAATGTGGATCTGATCAAAGGGAAGCTCTATGGGATAGTCTGCGGGATATTGCAGAAAACCTATGTTGCACGGACTCTCCAAAATGTTGCCGCACCCGTGTCGGATTCTCCAAAAATACACTACTTTTGGAGTATCCGACACGCACCCGCACCCGCACCCGGCGACATTTTCGGAGAGTCCGAGCAACATAGCAGATAACTACTCATTACCTTGGTATATTACAGGTGACTTCAACTGTATACTTGATCCAAATGAAAAGAAGGATGGTAGGCCGCATAATATGTCCAAGAGTTTGTCTTTCCTACAATGTATCATGGACTGTGGAATCCTGGACCCTGGGTATTCTGGCTCTATCTATACTTGGTGCAATGAATGGTGTCCGGAAAAGAGAATTTGGAAAAGATTGGATAGGGTTCTAGTCAATCAAGAGTGGATGAATCTCTTTGATTCTACCACTCTTAATCATTTAATTAGGACTGGTTCTGACCACTCGCCACTCTTTATCATGTCAAAGACAACTCAAAGAGAAGCTATCAAATATTTTAGGTTTCTTGATTTTGTGGACTGATGAAATTAACTTAGAAAATGTGGTGGAACAAGCTTGGGGGGTAGAAGTGCATGGATCTCCCTTGTGGAGATTCCATTTAACACTTAAGCATCCATTCATGATGCAGATAATGTTACACTGACAGCAGTGCCAACCATGGAGGAAGTGAAAGAGGTGGTGTTTTTAATGGATTCACACTTTCACAGGGTGCTCCAGGCCCTGATGGAGTCTCTGGGAGGTTCTATCAGTCATATTGGGAGATCAACAAGGAGGATTTATTTCTAATGATTCTTGATTTTTTTGCATGTAAAGAAATACCAAAGGTACTTGTCTTATTCTCCTACTTAAGATGGAATGTCCACAGGCTTTTACAGAACTAAGACCTATCAGTCTCAGTAACTTCTCATGCAAGATCATCTCCAAGCTGATGAACCAGAGACTCGGCCCATTAATGCAGAAGTTGGTGTCTCCTAATCAAACAGGTTTTATCAAAGAAAGATCTATGACAGATAACATTATGATTACACAGGATATGGTCCACAATATCAGGAAGCCAACAGTACATGAGAATTGGACATGGCTAAAGCTCATGACAGGATGTCTTAGGAGTACTTATGCCAAGTACTTAGACGGCTGGGATTTTCAGAATGTTGGATTGATATGGTGTGGAGGCTCATCTCTAATGTTCGGTAACCCATTAACATAAATAGAGTAAGACATGGATTTTTCAAGGCAAGTAGAGGAATTAAACAAGGAGACCCCCTTTCTCCTCTTTTTGTGCTTGGTGCATAATTGTTATCCAGACTAATGGGCAACCTTCCTGAATCGGGCTTCATTCCTTATTTTTCAAAGAAAAAAGGCCCTGAATTACCCATTTATGCTATGTTGATGACACTATCCTCTTTTCATCATTTGATTCACTCTCATTAAAGTTAATGATGGAGAAACCAGAACTATATGAGAAGGTATCAGGTCAACTAGTGAACAAAAGGAAATCTAGGTTCTATGTTTCTTTCCAGGAAGATGATCCTAGAGTAGCTGATATACAAAGGATCACTGGTTTTCCTCTCTGCTCATTCTCTATCCTATACCTGGGGTGTCCTATTTATTTAGGAAGGAAGAAGGTGACAGAATGCAAGGGTGGCAAGGTAGATTTCTATCACATGGGGGTAAGGCAGTGTTGATGAAGTCAGTTCTGCAGTCAATACCTCTGCACCTACTATCAGTCATCCATCCTCCTAAAACTGTTCTGAGTCGGATTGATAAAATTATTGCCAACTTTTTCTGGGGGAAGGAAGACAATAGGAATAAAAGACACTGGAAAGCTTGGAGTGATCTATGTTATCCAGTCCAAGAGGGAGGAGCAGGTTTCAGGTCTTTACACGATATCTGCAATGCTTTCTCTGTAGGTGGAATTTCAGAACACAGAACACAATGTTGAAGGAGTTCCTTGAATGGAAGCCAAGTACTGTAAGAGGCCTTACCCCGAGGCTAAAAGGTGGGCACGCGGTCAATCTCATACATGGAAGAGAATGATGGAAATTAAAGAGGTTGCAGAATCATCTATTTGGAGGATAAGTGTTGGGAATGTCTCCTTTGGGTGGGATAATTGGACAAGTTTGGAGGCATTAGCTACTTTGACTCAACCAGTCGGGGTCCCAAAAAACATTAAAGTGATAGAGTTTATTCAGTATGGGAATTGGAAGATTGGCAAACTTTTGGAAATCCTGCTTATGAATACGATAAATACTATTAAGAGGATTGATATCAATGCCATGCGAGAAGAATTCCCTTACCGGACAGCAGAAAGTTCAGGGATCTTCACTTGCAAATCTTTTCAATAATAGTCAGATTGCATATGGGGTTTGGTCCTATTTCTGTAATATCTGTGGTATTAATTATAACCAGCATCAGTTAAGACAGAATCTTATGAACTGGTGGCTAGCTAAGAGCAAGAATGGTGTCCAGGATGTCTTATTTCAATGTTTACCATCAGCGATATGTTGGAAGATTTGGAAAAGTAGATGCAGCTAGATTTGAGAACATCCATATGTCTAGATGGTATATTATTTAGCAGGTCTGCAAAGTCGTAAACTTGATCATCTACTGTCAATATCCTAAGATTAAGCTTCCTCACTTCTGGATAGACAAATGCAGAATAGTGGACAAGATTAAACCAGTGATCTAATCGAAGGCAGTTTGTTGGGAGAAGCCTATGATTGGATGGGTCAAATTAAATGTTGATGGTTGCTGCAAAGGTAACCTGGGAGGTATCATCAGAGACCATCTTGGTGGTGTAGTGAAGGCCTTCGCTGACTTTTATGGCCAATGCAGTAATAAAGGGGCTGAAGCAAAGGCACTGCTGCAGGGTGTTCAAATTTGTTGTAATCTTGGCCTTCTGAATGTAGTTGTTGAATCAGACTCCTTATTAATTATCAATATAATTAATAGAAAGATGAAGACACTTTGGAGAATCAGACTTATAATTGTACATGTTTGGGAGCTGACCAGGGCAGGGAACTTTCAGTTTGCACATACTTTTAGGGAAGGTAAGACCATTGCTGACCAACTAGCAAATATTGGAGAAAGTACAAAGATACAACGTTTCTTCACTGAAGCTGTTTCATTGCCTAGATAAGCTTCTTTGAAGTTTGATCAAGAGGCATATTTAGGTTCAGACCAAGGAGAAATCTTTTTGCAGTTAATGATGCCAGTTTTTGATTGTGTTAAGCTGAGAGTTAGTGATACTTACTTCTTTGTAGTATCATGTTCTGTTACTTTATACATCTCAATGCATAGGATGGAATCTTCCATTTCTCGGTCAACCTTTTCTGAACAATTACACACTAGAGTGAAATCTACAAACATTCATTTTATAATCAAGGATATGTTGGAAATAAATCAGTACCGTAATAATATTCACGATAATAAAAGCGAAATAATAATATAGCCGTGAGATACGGTAATCAACAAGAATAAAAGAGTGACAATAACACCAAAATTTTTACATGAAACCCTTCTGAATAAGAGAAAAAATTACGACCCCGAGAGGAGCAATTGATATTACTACAGTAAGAAATCTTACACTTTGTAGGCCCGAGTAAAATACTACAAAAACCACTACAACACTCAAAAGAAATAACCCTCTTTTGATATTCCATCTTACTATAATATCGTTCACGCTCTCCACTTTTCTCACAAATTATTTTCTTATATCCTGTCTGTAATGCCTCACACTTTGTTTCTCTCTTTGTTGGTGTATTCGAAAGAAGTGAAAGAGCTCTCCTTTTATAGGAAAAAACACGTAGCCTCCAAAAATGCAACAAGAGGAGCTTCAATTCTCCTCCATTCATTTCCAAACATGAGGCCAAAGTAATCATAGACACATGCCTATTACAACTGGGATGGACCCTATAAGCTAAGGTTTATGTCCACCTCCGAATAATTTTTATTACTTGAAATATACAAATTGAAATCATGCCTAACTCCTCCATCAATATGATGGATTGTTAGGGGGGAAAAAATGACACTTTCTCCGAAACACATGCAAAAGCGAATGCATAAGTTCGATGTTTTGAACTCAACCCAAATATTTTAATAAGAGCATTACTAAACTTTAACAGATAGCAAATTCTAAATTCATAATTTCAAAAGTGATAGGTTTAGTCAGAACCTATGCTTAAACTCATCAAATTTTATATCCGTAAGCTGAAATCCAGCTCGAAACTCAACCCCAAGTAGGTTGGATTTATGTTTTCGTGTCGACGGACAAAATAAATTTGATTGCTAGCGGCAGGTGAATTCATATTAATGCTCGATATAGAGTAAAACTCGAGCTTTGTGTTTTTTTTTTTTTTGGGGGGGGGGGGTGGGGGGGGAAATAAAATACTGGTAATTGACTGCAGTTCACAAGATTTTCAATACTAGAAGGTACACGTTTCTATTTTTCAGGTTTACTAATCTCACTGGTTCTAAATGTTTTGTAAGGAATAACAGAAATAGATATACTCTTCCTCCAAATTAAATTCACTGCAATTGGAGTTTACTTGGATCCAGAAATTGTTACTCATTTGCAGCAGTTGAAGGGCAAAACAGGAGCTGAATTAACTGAAAATGATGACTTCTTTGAGGCTATTGTTAATGCTAAAATCTTCACGAATGACTTTATATTCTTGTTTTCCACTTGTTCTCCATAAGTTGAAGGCGGAGCCAGGATTTTACTTTTATGAGTTCTAAAATTCAAAACAAGTCATAATTGGGTTCTAAACTTAATAATTTTTTATATTCAATGAATTTCTTAATACAATTATATAACAATGAGTAACCAGCAACTTGAATGATAGTTACTCCTAATTGCAATGGCAGATTAAGTGTTTCAACATCAATATTCTGCAAATCTACGTTCCATAATCATAGGTTTTTATGTTTAAAAACACATCATCTCTGCCATGCATGCGAAGTTGAGAAAAATGAAGGCCAAAACCATAATTTCCAGCAAGCCATATTACAGTGCAGCCATACCAGCTGAACATTGGCTTTTCCATTCTTTTAGCCTAAGCTTGAGAAACAAGTCATTCATATCAAATAAAAGCATCAATGCTTAATACTTTGTAAAAGTAGGATCAAGTACTATCCAGAAAACTAATTTCCATTGAGTAGCATGACTAAATCAAACAAAATTGGATTTAACAAGTAATTCATGACACAAGAAAACAACATATGGCCATCAGCCAAAACTACTCCAGCTCACGTCAAACCCTAAGCCACAAGTGTGCTGGCAGTGGTTGATTCGCTGCACATAAATCGAAATAAAAAAACAATCAGCAACCTTTGAGATAGATGGCATAAACCTTGCTCTTAAAATCACCAAAAACATTTAGGAGAAAAATGAAGAACCAATGTCAAAGCGTTTACTCTGTGCATTCCAGTATAAGTATTCCTCTTTGACAACATCAAAGTATTATGGTAAGAAGTAAAGCTTTGCTGTATTTAAAGATAAATATATCCTAATCTAAAGAAAGACAACTTCCCTTAAACATTACAGTAGTTTCTTGGTACGCTTTCATAATGAATACCAACACAATTTAGATAGACCAAATGAAGTTAAACTGGAAAGGAGTAAAAGAAAATAGTAATAAAAAAATAACACTTGGAATTGTTACAACTTTAAAGCTTGCCGTATAAGAACCAGGACATTCAATTTCAACTGGAGTATATACCAAGAATATCTAGAAGTAAACAACAATATAACAATAACAACTACTATGTCTTAGTTGTGGTTAGCACACAATTCCTCACAATCCATTTTGCTCAATTTGTCTTGGTATCAGAAGAAAAAAGATATAAAACCTATCGCAGCCAAAAGTTGCAACCAACAACAACATACCCAGTAAATCCCACTAGTGGGCAGCCAAAAGTTGCAGCCATTAGAAAGATTTCAGCTAACTTTTTAATTGAGAAGAGGACTAACATTGAGCCGAACTCAGCTCCAAAAGCAAGTTCTTGAGGTGAGGATTGTCCAAAATCATATAACGAGACACGATTCAATGACTCATTCCCCCACCAATGTAGGGCACCCCCTTCCCGTGGATATTTTGAACGTGGGCAGTACGACATGGAAGTTAAACATTTGGTAAACGAAGACTAAGGACGAGCCTGACTTTGATATAATGTAAAGAAAATGGAGCTCGAGTCTGACTCGTCCAAATACTAACTCATGAGATGATGACTGCCCAAGATCATATAAGGAGATACAAACTCACCCTCAACCAATGTGACAAACTCTAATATCAACAACTACTTTCTTTTGGGACCACCAATTCACTTGAGTCAAGTAAGAATAAGCGGCATATGAACCACCTTCACACACCATATAGAAGCCAATACCTACAGAAAACTATAGCTCCAGATGAATAAAAGTAACTAGACTAGAGGCCTCTAACTCTAGAAAGACAATCATTAGGAAGGAACCTAAGTTTAAGAATAATTCTGCAAAAAGAATTTTCTTCCAGAAGAATACACCAAAACATAAATACTTAAACAAATTAACAAATAATCAAACTCCGGCAATCTTAAGGGAAACAAATAAAGAGTACAATTGCAGAGCAGCAACATTGTAAAGCAAGAGAAAGAGAAGGAAAGAAGCTTACTATTTCCAGACAGGTGGGAGCTTCTTTGTTTTCTTGTAATAGCGAGCAAGACGATGGATCCTGCTCTCCACCAAAATCAAGCGGAACTTGGAATCCTTATCCTTTCTGTTCCTTTCCAAGTGCTTCCTAATAGCAACTGCCTTCTTAATCAGGTGGTACAGATCCTCTGGTATCTCAGGAGCAAGCCCTAAATCCATTTGCCCCAACAAAATACTCATATCTCAAAAACCAGATTCATCTAAGCAATTAATCCCATACTCAAAAAACACACATAATAACAATAATACCGTGAGCCTTGAGGATACGCAAGATCTTGCTGCCGGTGACACTCTTGACTTGTGCAATTCCGTGCGAGTCACGAAGAATCACACCAATCTGTGAAGGAGTCAATCCTTTCTTCGCAAACTTGCAAATGTTGTCCTCAACCTGAAACCGTACAAATCAAGCACACACATACAAATTTTCTAGACATATAAATAACACGAAGTTAGAAGTGACAAAATAGTAGATGATTTTACATCAGGAGCGGAGATCTTGAGCCAACTAGGAGGAGTTCTTTTGTAAGGAAGAGCCGAAGCTGAAATACCCTTACTGAAACCACAACAAAAATGTTAGGCCAATTGATGGTCGGAGAAAGAAAAATGCAGATTAATTGATGGTAATAAGAGCTTAAAGAAGAGAAGAGAATGACGAACCCGCGACTGTGCATGCGACCCATGATGGCGGAGTGAGGATTGGCTACCGGCGGTCAGCAATCGAGGCTTAGTTTTGGTTGTGTCACTTGATTGTCTACGAACCTTTGTTCTTTAATCTATGGTGTTTTACTAGGGTTTAGTGTTACGGTGGTGCTACTTTGGGCTTCTGTAGCCCAGTTTTCAGGGCCTTGTTTATCATTGAGAAAGAATGTTTTGTTTTACTGGGCTGGGTTGACAAAATTATTTGACAGAAGTTGGCCTAGGATTGAGCTTGGTGAATTGTGGGGCATTTGTATTTGTATTTGCTTGTTGTGTAACATTTTAATGTCTGTTTTGTAAAAAATATATATATAAACGTACTCGCTTTTTTCGCATAACTTCAACATACGGGGCTGAAGTTCACGCAAAATTTCAGCAATTTAGTAGACGGCTGAATTAACAAGTGTGTTGAATCAAGTGTGCTGAAATTTTTGTTTGTAATTGCTGAATTTAAGCATAGTGGCTGAAGTTTTATTCTCTATTTGCTGAAGTTTTTGTTTGTAATTGATAAAATTTTTGTTTTTGTAACTTGCGAGAGCTGAAGTTTTTATTCTGTAACTGGCGAACTTCAGCTTTAGAGCTGAAGTTTTTGTTTTGTAACTAGCGAACTACAACTGAAGTTTTTTGTTTTGTAACTAACGAAGTTTTTGTTTTATAACTGGCGAATTTCAGCTCTAGAGCTGAAGTTTTTATTTTGTAACTGGCAAACTTCAGCTCTAGAACTGAAGTTTTTGTTTTCATAACAGGCGAAAGTTTTTGTTTTTGTAACTGGCAAACTTCATCTCTAGAGCTTGTTTTTGTAATTGGCGAATTTCAGCTCTACAACTGAAGTTTTTATTTCTGTAATTGGCGAACTTCAGAGCTGAAGTTATTTAGTTCATTTGTATATCAGCACTATATAAACTGAAGTTTTTGAAAAAGCTGTCTAACATACTAGATAGATAATCAGATTGCCAATAGTATCTAAATCATAAATTTTGGAAACAATAAATATGAAAATAATAGAATTATCGCTGTATTCTAACCTACGTACATGGGAATATTCATAAATTATTGTCTACTAACTTATGTAATTATTTATAATTTATTTTTAAATAATTTGATAAATATATTTATGGCAATCATCCCATGAATTGAAGTTTCATAGCAGCACAATAAACAGCAAAAGAAAGAAGAAGAAGAAGAAGAAGAAGAAGAAGAAGAAGAAGAAGAAGAAGAAGAAGAAGAAGAAAGAAGAAGAAAGAGAACGAAATGAAGGAGGAGAAGCAGGAAGAGAACGAGGGCTAAAGTTATTTAAAAAGTGGGTACAAGTTAAAAGTTTTACAAAAAATGGGAATAGGTTATACGAGGGCGACCAAATATGGCGCCCGTGCAATTTTTACGTGAATTGTATGCTCGGCCCAGTCATGTAAATCGTTATTTTTGTCTCGCCTAATAGGATTTTAATTGGGGTATTATCACTTTTAGCCCGCGCCAGAAATTATTTATATCTGCTAGCCGAAAAAATTATATAAAACTTGTATAATTTTTATATATAATATGCATATGTATATATATAAAATATATATAAATCCTATTTATTTTTTCGTCTATCATTATTACAACGGCTATACAATGTCATATTTCTATTTTAATTTATTATACTTCGTGATATCTATGGTTCAGGAAATGAATTAATCGGAATGACTGCAACAAGACACGTCAACACTATCAGTATTTTAAAAGGCATTTCGGAGGCGAGTCTCGGGGCGAGCCCTGGGGAGAGCAAAAACGCCCCGGGGCGATCATGCGGGCGAAAGTCTCAATAGGCGTACACCCAGCGATTCAAGACGTATGCCCGGGTGTTCGAGCGTTTGAGGTGCATTTCTTAGTGAGGCATAAGCCCCATAGATTTTTTAAAATTAAAATAAAATTTATTAAAGAAGTCCTTTATATAATACACAAATTCTCAAGATTCAGTTTGGTAATTACCCAAAAGTTTTAAAAAGGAACTAAAATATGTTATATTTAAATATCAAGACCTTTTTTTTATTGATTGAAGCCTTAATTCATGGTCTTTTTCAATTCTTTATCTTATTCGCTAATCTGCTAATATCTCCCAAAAGCAATGAATGTTTAATTTTTTTTTTTTTACAAATACAAAGAAAACTTCATTCTCCTTCATAGCAGCAAGTTCAAAGTTCAAATTCCAGGTTAGCCATCCTTTTTGTTCCTTCATATAGAAACTTTTATTCTTTCCAACTCAAGTTGCTTAAGCTTCTAAGTAGCGTCCAATAGATTGTTTTGACTTTTTTTGTGGGGATGAAGTGCGCACACACATATATATATATACACATACATACATACATATATATATATATATATATATATATATATATATATATATATATATATATATTTATTGTTTTCTTCATTTTTTATGCACTTTTACCTATTTATAAATATTTACTATAATTATATTATTTTATAAAATATTTAAAATTAAATACCTATGGTACTTACGTCCCACGCCTCGGGGCTTACGCCTCGCAGAGGCATATATAAAACGCCTCGCCTTATGCTAACGCCTCGGGGCTTGCGCCTTGCTGAGGCATATGTAAAACGCCTCGCCTTATGCCCACACCTTTTAAAACACTCAACACTATTACTTAGAGGAGAAAAGGGGGTATTTGAAGTAAGGTTGTATTGTAGTCTAGGCCCAGTGCAGGACCAGCTGGGACTGCGAGACCATGGCCTAAATGGGCCGGTCCAAACGGTCCGGTCCTAAGCAGTCCTAGGAGCCCATTGTGGGGCCCGTCCTCCATGTTGAGACCGCGAGCCCGGGCCAGTTCAACACGGGCCTAACGGGCCAAATGACTATTTTGTAAAGAAAAAATAAAAAACAATTGTCAAACGGTTGGAAGTTAAAAATTAGCCGTTGGCCTGTCAATTTAGCCGTTTGGCTTTTTAATAATTAGCCATTTGCCCCCCCCCCCTAACTTTTTATAATTATACCTTTTTCCCTATTCTCGACTGTAAATACCCCCTCATTCTTTTATTTTACTCACAAAATCATCAATCTCTTTGATGTCTCTCTAATTTTCTTTTATAATTGCTTACTTTATTATTGCAACTAGTATTAGTACCCGCGCGTTGTGTGAAAAATATAAAATATAGCATTTGAAAAGAAAAGTATTATTTGGAACTTTTTTTAAAAAAAATTGAGCCTATACATTGACAATCAGAAGGGATTATGAGATCATCAAGAACCAAAGTAGAGCTTTCAATTTATAATTTCTATTCTCGGCATCCACAGTAGTGGCAGATACCACAATTATAAATAGTTGTGAAGATTCATCAATAACTTTAAAGGCTAACTCCTACCTGGGCAAATACTTAAACTGCTACTCAATAATTAGACGTAAATCATCTCCATGTCATAACGTATGGATATGTGAAGTATGCAGTCACATTCTTGACTGTTAAGCCAAGGTAGGCCTCAACAATTTCCTTCACCTTTGTCAGCATCATAGAATTGGTTTCTTAAGCAACAAACCGCTTCTCTTCACTCTTGTTATTTACAACAATCATTAGCTTATCGCCAGGTCCAGAAATATCCCTAATAGGCCACAATTTCATATAACCGTGTAACAAAACCTATGAAATAGCCAATTATATGGAAAGCACAAAAGTTTCATTATAATTAAAAAAAATATGAAGAACTCAATAACCGGTATATATATATATATATATATATATATATATATATATATATATATATATATATATATATATATATATATATATATATATATAAATCATTAACAAATATGAGCAAAATGAAGTGTAGGATCTGAAACTCATATAATTTGTACCTACAACGTGTTTGATTAAAAAAGTCAGTCTACTCTCTGGTAATGGATAAAGCATGCATTAAGATATGATATCCTTAAAGATAAAAACAGTTCCAGATTTTTTTAAATATGTATGGCTTGATTTTTCAGGCAGAATACCAATGACACTTGAAATAACTGCAATAAGTAAAAGCTGGTATGCCTTTAGTGTTAGGGTGGTGGACCAACTGGTAAGGAACTCTTAGGGAATATTTTAATATATCTGTTGGTGGTTGTGACGATATTATTAATTACTTTCCAATTACATCAACCGAATTTATATTATCCCACTAATCCTTTTTCTCTATCATTTTGGCCACACACCCAAAAAAAAATGATTCCTAAATATTTATTATTTGACCAAAAGATATCAAAATCTTTTTGATTAAATCAATTAATAATAATAGTGAGCTAATTCTTAGTCAAACATAATAAACTCTAGATCCGAAAATAAATCGAAAAATAACGAGTGAAATAAAACAAGAGCGATTAATCTTTATTGATATTTGTCATTTCTTCTTTCACAAGACGGCAAGACGGAGGGTGATCAATTTTGCATCCTCTTTTGGAAAGAAATTGAAGAAGAAAGCAAAGAGGAAAAAAACCTCTTATCTTCGAGAATTCCTCCCCTATATATAGCTCCGGGGATCCTTGCAGTGTCCTTTGGCAGATGTACCTTTACGTTGCAACCTTCTTTATTGTTACTTGAGTATTGTTTTTAACTAAATGTACACAGTAGATGCTTGGACTGAAGTAGATTTTGATGTCTCTTGCAATCCCGCTACTTAGGCGGGATCCCATCTAGGTCGACTACTGTGATCATATTTTGACCTATACAGTTAATCCATCTATCCGTCAAGGTCATCTATTAGTGGGTCCGACGGACGGATTATAATTCTGAACACTTAGGAGAAATCTGACTGTTCATGCATTGGGCACAACTTTCAGACCGAGAAAATGGAATGATGCTCTAACGATGCCTTTAGATCATTGTAACCGTTCGAAATCAAAGCGTTATTCGATTTGAAACATTAATCATAGTTATTGCCATTATGACTCACGTTTTCTTGGGATTGAACCGTTTCATACCCTATCAGTTTCGATTGGAGAGTCTTGGGTTTTCCGCTTGGGGGATTTATGTCACTATTAATAGAAGAAAAACACCATTCGATTAGCACACTTTCTTACCTTTGTTGAAAGAGTTTTGTGGATCTTTCTCTTTTCCGATACTTCAAATTTTCGATTCTCCCGGTCAGCCATAAATTTTCGCCTCAATCTCTTCTTTTTTTCTTAATCCTTTTGTTCTATTAAATCGAGATAAATGGCTGGTAGTTTTTCTCGCGCTGAAAATCCTGCCGCAACTCCGGCACCGGAAAGTGATGTTCTTGCTCCCGGAAGAGTGGAAAAAATAGAAACTGTTTAAATATTAAAATTAATTACTTTCCAATTACATCAGAAGATTGCTATACACAGTTACACACCAACCGTGTAGTATCCGGACATTATTTTATTTATGTTGATATATATCTTTACTAACCGCTAAGCTGCACCACGTAACATAAAATTCTGTCAAAGATCTATGCATGAATGAGTTATTTAGTTAACATGATAACTTCAATGCATATTGAATTTATAACACAAGCAGTGATCCCCGAGTCTCTGAATGACGGATTATTTTGGTTTTATAATGGCTTCTTTAAATGAAAATAGCAGTGTATTTGGAAACACAGAACCAATTTCACAAAAAAATTAATAACACAAACACGCACAGAGCAAAGCGGAGTAAAGCTTTACCTGAATTTCTGCAAAGCTATTGACAATGATATATATCACAGTATTTCGACATTTAGATCATTGAAATCATGTTCACCTTTTCCACGTGTATATAAGATTTGAGATAACCAGTGACAGTATTTAAAGCTTCATTAGTTAGATTTGTGAAAAATAATAACTAAATTAATCATTTACTAACATATACAAGATTCTGCAATGAAACACCAAACTGTTCATTAAAAGTGTCTTCAAAATTATACCACATGAATAAGAATCTTAATGTTTTGTGAAAAGCTAATGTGTTGTGCCTGCAAATTCCAATATATTATTGCTAATATGAAACTTACTCATAATTTCTCAGAAACTAATCTTGTTTCCGTTCAAATAATGTAGAGTTCATAGCTACTGTGCACCAGAGGGGGTGCTGCCATCATCAAAGCTAGGAACCAGATGAAGATAATATCAATATAAATTAAATATAATACTTCACAAGCATATATGGTCTAGTACTAACATAGTTAGGGGTGTTCATTGGGCGGCTTTTTACTCTAACGGTTTGGCTTAACGGTTATCGGCTTTTAAATGTATTCATCCGTTAGCCACCCGATAAGATATCGGGCGGATTGGTATCGGGTTAGCTCTTATCGGGCGGTTACTGGGCGGTTTATCGGTTTAATACCTAAGGGCTCAAATATATTTTGTCCGCACACTAGGACAAAACTAAAATTTCCTGTGCATGACATTCAAAGGCATCTGACCTTGCCATGGATTTTACAATTGACAATGAAACAAAGAAAAAGAGAAGATAAGATATATTATCAGGTTTACAACAATTGGTCAAAATTTTTTCAAGATACAGTGCGCCATAGCATAGGCAAGAAAGATAAGAGATTCTTTCCCCACTTCTCCTGCAACGAAAACCAAAGTTGACACAATTTAACTCTCTCATAATAAAATGAAGATGATAAAGTCTCATAATATATTAGTCTGAGAACTACAACCTTGCTAATAACAGAACCTAGTCAAAGCAAAAGATTCATAGAGGCAATACGAACTGGTCGCAAGTAAGACTGGGTGCTGGTGTTACACTTGCATCAGGTTAATAATCCGCCCCCAATCCGATAAGCCGTTAATAAAATAATTTTAATCCGTTCCCCGTTCGTTAAGCCGTTAAGCCGTTACCACTAAGCCATTAAACTTCGATTCCGGATCGATTTTAGGTTTCGGATCGGTTTTGAACACCCCTAAACATGGTTTTAATAAATCACTTTACTACTTATATTGGAGGTTTCTGCGTCTAGGAGACTAATTCTATTTCATATTAGAAATTACAGAAATAATTTGTATGAGACTCAATAATGAGCAATAGGATACCAGATCCAATATCATCTCCCAAACAGTAGCATTAATTAACAGCCAAAGTTCGACGACTAATCTAAATATGGTTCTCCTCCGCTTCAACAAAGAAGCATATTAGTCACGCACAACTAATTCAAAAGCAACTCTTCCCTATTAGTATATATCTTGTACAAAGATTAAATGGATTAAATTCTTCAGAAATCTGAACTTCACCAACACATTCACTGAACAACTAACATGTCGCATAAAACAATATTAATAGAAAGAGTGAAGCCACTGCTGATTAAATTCATGATTCATAATGATGAATTTAGATCAATATTTACACAATTTTACTCCAGAATGAACTTGCACAAATAATAAAAAATATCCTTTATTATGTAGCTAAGGTCATCTCAGTACAGGATCATGGATTCTTTTTTTTTAACCATTCGGTGAATCTTGTTACTTGAGAATTGACAATTCAGATCGTCGTCTGCTACTATTGTTGATGCCTTTTTAGCGGATCTACTCCTCTTGTCATACATGTTCAAGGAGATAGTTTTGCCTCACAATCATCACCATCTTACTGTTGGGTTTAAGAGCGTAGCGGAAATGTATGTGAATCGAGAAAATAAATAGAGAATGTAAGACAAGCAATAAGCTAGAAGAAACACACGAGCAATGAAAAATAATTCCACTATGTTTAAAATATGAGAGTACAAAAGTGGAGTATTAGAAGAATAGTGGATTATATTACAAGGAGGAAATTTATGAGGTGAAAGGCTTTTAGGTGTAGTAGAGGTATAAGACTTTGTAGTGCATATGGCTTATTTTGATTGTCCTTCAAATGATGACCACACCATCATATATTTATAGTTGGTGGAGGAAAGAAAAATAGCAAGATTTTTTCAATGGAACTTTCTACCAAATTCCTTGACTAGATATTAGTGGAATTCTCTAGATATTAGTGGAATTCCCTAGATATAAGTGGAATTCTCTAGATATTAGTGGAATTCTCTAGCAAATTTTGTATAATGGGCTTGTTTAGAATTTGGGCCAACTTTAACAATCTCCACCTTGGAACAAATTCGTAGGAGCCATAAAAAGATCTAAGAATGAATTCCCACTAAATCCAAGCAGTGATCGAACTTAGTGGAAGGTAGTGACTTGGTGAGCATGTCTGCTGGATTTTCTGAAGTATGAACCTTATTAACCACAATTTCACCTTGAGCAATAATATCTCTGACATAATGATATTTGACGGAGATATGTTTGGTCTTGAAGTGGTAAGCATCATTCTTGGTGAGAAAGATAGCACTTTGGCTATCAGAGTATACCACTGTGACTCCTCGTGATATGCCAAGATCCATAACAAGACCTCGCAACCATGTAGCCTCCTTTATACCTTCAGCTGCTGCGACATACTCAGCCTCAGTAGTGGAAAGAGCAGCTATCGGTTGCAATTGAGCCTTCCAACTTATTGCTCCCGAACAAAGAGTGAAGATATAACCAGAGAGAGACCTTCGACGGTCAAGATCACCACCATAGTCAGAGTCAACGAATCCAACAACATCAGTAGAAGTTGTTAAGTTCTTATCAAAGACCAACCCCAGATCTGTAGTACCTTTAAGGTAACGGAATATCCATTTAACAGCATTCCAATGCTCCTTTCCAGGGTTGTGCATATACCTGCTTACCATGCTCACTGCATATGCTAGGTCAGGTCTAGTACAGACCATAGCATACATAAGACTCCCGACAGCACTAGCATATGGAATTCTTGACATTTTTTCAAGTTCCTCCTCCGTTTGTGAACAAGATGCAGATGATAGCTTAAAATGAGCAGCAAGAGGAGTAGAAACAGACTTACAGTTACTCATGCCAAACTTATCAAGAACTTTTTGAAGATATTTCTTCTGAGATAGAAATAATTTCCCAGCTTGTCGATCTCGATGAATCTCCGTGCCGAGAATTTTTCTTGCTGCACCAAGATCCTTCATCTCGAACTCCTTGTTAAGCTGAGTCTTCAGGTTGTCAATCAATGATTTATCTCGCGATGCTATAAGCATATCATCCACATATAGAAGTAAATAGATATAGACTCCTTCATACTGTCAGAAGTAGACGCAATGATCATACTGACTGCGTATGTAGCCTTGTTTGATCATGAATGAGTCAAATCTTTTGTACCATTGCCTGGGAGCTTGTTTTAGACCATATAAGGATTTCTTTAAGCGACATACTAGATTTTCTTTTCCAGGAACGATGAATCCTTCAGGTTGCCTCATATAGATCTCTTCTTTAAGATCACCATGTAGAAATGCAGTTTTTACATCGAGTTGTTCTAACTCCATGTCAAACATAGCAACCATTGCAAGAAGGACTCGAATAGAGGTATGACGAACAACAGGAGAGAAGATCTCATTAAAATCGATACCTTCTTTTTGATGGCATCCCTTGACAACTAGGCGTGCCTTCCATCTTGCAGGTTCAACTCCTGGAATGCCTTCTTTCTGCTTGTAAATCCACTTGCAGGTGATTGTTTTTCGGTCTTTAGGCAGCTCGACCAGATCCCATGTGCCATTCTTATGAAGACTTTCGATTTCTTCATTCATTTCCACAAGCCATTTAGAGGAATCAGGACCAGAGATGGCTTCTGAATAAGAGGATGGCTCCACTCCTACTGCAGTTTCTCCACCAACTGAGAGTGCATAAGCAAGCACATATTCATCTTCAGAATATTTTGATGACCTTACAATAGGCCTTTTTGAACGATCCCTGATCAGATTGTAATCTGATTGTTGATGAGGGCTTTGTGACTGGCTTGATTCAGCTGTAATTGGAGAACTGTGGTCATGATCTTGATTATTATGGCTAGAATGAGGACTTGAGGAAGCATCATTTTCAGCCGTAGGAAACTGGCTACTCGTTTCCAACTCCACCTTCTTACTAACATCATCCTGGTTATCTGTGTTAGGAGATGAAATAGAAGATTCCAAACCAGAGGATTTGATAGTAGCATTTTCATTGAAAGTAACATCTCGAGTAAGAATCACTTTCTTAGACTCGAGACATCATAATCTATAACCTTTAGATTCATAGGAATATCCAATGAAAATGCATTTAACAGCTCTAGGAGCTAATTTGCCATCATTTATATGAGCATAAGCGATACAACCAAAAACTTTAAGGAAAGAGTAGTCAACGGTTGTACCTGACCATACTTCCTCCGGGATTTTGAAGTCAATAGAAGAGTGTGGAGAACGGTTTACAATATATGCGGCTGTAGATATAGCTTCCGTCCATAGATAGCGGCGACTCCATAATCCAGCATTGGAGATCATACACCGAGCTCTCTCAAGAAGAGTTCGGTTCATACGTTCTGCTACGCCATTCTGCTGAGGCTTGCGAGGTAATGTCTTGTGTCTAGCAATGCCAGCTTTTGCACAGAACTCTTCAAATTCTCCATCACAAAACTCCATGCCACGATCAGTCCTGAGCTTTTTGATTTTTCTCCCAGTCTGGTTCTCAACAAGAGCTTTCCACTTCTTGAAATTAGGAAAAGCCTCATTTTTATGCCTTAAGAAGTAAATCCAGACTTTACGAGAGAAATCATCAATTATAGACATGAAGTAGCGTTTTCCAGAATAAGAGGCGACCTTAGAAGGTCCATAAATCAGAGTGGACATAGTCAAGAATACCCTTAGTTCTGTGAGTAGCAGTAGAGAAACTTACTTTCTTTTGTTTCCCGTAGACACAGTGCTCACAAAATTCTAGCTTACCCATGCTGGGTGAGCCGAGAAGTCCACGTTTACTCAGGATGTTCATGCCTTTCTCGCTCATATGGCCGAGGCGTTTATGCCACAAATGAGTAAGATTAGAATCAGGAAGTGAGGATGAAATGGCTGTAGAGCCTGTCACTGTATGTCCTTGCAAGACATATAGAGTACCACTCCTAGTGGCTTTCATGATAACTAGGGCACCTTTAGTGACTTTCAGAACTCCACCTTCAGCTGAGAATCTATAACCAAGAGACTCAAGAGTACCCAGTGAAATTAGATTGCGTTTTAAATCAGGAATATGGCGAACCTTAGTTAAAGACCTGACAACGCCATCGTGAGTCTTGATTTTGATTGAACCTATGCCAATTGCCTTACAGGAAACGTCGTTTCCCATTAAGACAGTACCACAATCGACAGGTTCATATGTGGTAAACCAATCCTTATGAGGACACATATGATAGGTGCAGGCAGAATCAAGTATCCATTCATTAAAACTCCTTTTTTCAGAGGTTACAAGTAACACTGAGTCACCTTCCGAGTCAGTTTCAATGAAACTAGCTTCAGGGGTTTTTTGGGGCTGTTTAGATTTATCTTCTTTTTCCTTCTTATTTTTTAATTTGAAGCATTCAGAAATATCGTGCCCTAGTTTCTTACAATAGCGACATGTAACATTAGGTTTACGTCCCCTAGATTTAGATCGAAATTTCCTTTTATGTGTATTTCCTCTTTCATGAGACCTCCCTCTTACATTTAATCCTTCAGCTTTATCTTCATTATTCACTTCAAGGTCAAAATTTTCTTTTGAGAGTAAGTGTGATTTTACATCTTCAAAAGAAATAGTATCACTAGAACCATATAACATAATTTCCTTGAAGTGTTTGTAAGAGGGAGGTAGAGAGACAATTAATAATACAGCCTTATCCTCATCATCAATTTTAACATCCAAATTCTCAAGATCAATGATGATAGAATTGAATTCATTAAGATGAGATTGGATGGACGTACCTTCGGCCATACGAATTGTATATATCCTCTCTTTGAGACGAAGTTTATTAGCGAGGCTTTTAGTCATATAAAGAGACTCGAGCTTTAACCATAAGGCAGCTGTAGTCGTCTCGTGTACCACCTCGCGTAACACCTCCTTAGTTAAGCATAGTTGGATTGCCGACATGGCTTTCTCATCCAACTCTTGCCATTGCTCGTCAGTCATCGTTGAAGGTTTTGTACCAAGAGCCTTTTTTAATCCATTCTGAACAAGAACGGCTTGCATCTGGATTTTCCAGATGCTAAAGCTTATCTTACCATCAAATTTCTCGATATCGAACTTTGTAACGGTCGACATTATAAACCTTTAGCTCTGATACCACTTGTTGGGGTTAAGAGCGTAGCGGAAATGTATGTGAATCGAGAAAATAAATAGAGAATGTAAGACAAGCAATAAGCTAGAAGAAACACACGAGCAATGAAAAATAATTCCACTATGTTTAAAATATGAGAGTACAAAAGTGGAGTATTAGAAGAATAGTGGATTATATTACAAGGAGGAAATTTATGAGGTGAAAGGCTTTTAGGTGTAGTAGAGGTATAAGACTTTGTAGTGCATATGGCTTATTTTGATTGTCCTTCAAATGATGACCACACCATCATATATTTATAGTTGGTGGAGGAAAGAAAAATAGCAAGATTTTTTCAATGGAACTTTCTACCAAATTCCTTGACTAGATATTAGTGGAATTCTCTAGATATTAGTGGAATTCCCTAGATATAAGTGGAATTCTCTAGATATTAGTGGAATTCTCTAGCAAATTTTGTATAATGGGCTTGTTTAGAATTTGGGCCAACTTTAACACTTACAAACATTGTAAATTTTTTTTTGGCAAAATATGCATATTTTTAGAATTTGCAGCTATTTCAGAGACACATAGGAGGAACATGATATTTTGTTTCTTAAAGTCATTATTAAAATGTATTATATTGGTAATAAATTGTTTGTTATGTTAGTCTACAATTATAAATCAGAATTTCGAAATAGAAATAGAAATAAAAATAAAACTACGACACATAATCGCTTCAAGTAGATAGTTCATCTATTTGAGGATTGCTGCAATCAATAAATAATTGATAAAGTAACGGTAGAAACAGAAAAAGAAATAAGGGCACTATGCAAATAGTTTCACGTAGATAGTTTCATCTATTTAAAAAATTTTGAACTATAGCAGCAGAGAAGAGTAAGTATAAAAATAAAATTAATTATAAATATGTTACCTTTGCATCTTATAAAATCAACTCAATAGAATATGGTATTTTAGGCTTAAGCAATTTGGAATTTTCGACATTCAAACTACTCTGACTTTCAAATTTCATTCATCGAATTACTTGAAATTTGTCTACTATCATAAAATTTTGCCGCTATATTTGCAAAATTCTGTGTTTTGAGAAAAAAAAAAAGAAAAAAAAATTTTTGAAAAGAGGAGCCGCATAAAAAGATTATTTGTAGTTATGGAGAAAGTAGATAAGTTATGAAGAGCCCATGTTTGAAAGATGATTGTGGTTTTTTTTTCTTTCTTCGTGTTTCTTTGTGAATTCTGTCTATATATGTAAGGTGATATGAATAAAACTTTAAAAACCGCCAATTCCAAACGTGAGGGTCAATTTCAGACGTGAATAAAAGTATTTTTTTTATTGAATTTTTAGGTTTAACAAATTAAAAGAAAAAAAAAACATGTCACGATATGGAATTCCCATCTTCAGGAGTTGTAATGGCGCCTACTCATGAAAGCTACGATTTAGAAATCTTTAACTCCTTTATTTTAATTCTTTTTAACAACATTTATTTAACAGGTGATAAACGATTAAATAACAACGGAATATGAAATTTAGCGAAAGTCTCAAATAAATAGAAAACTAAAGTGTCTAGAAAACCAATATAAATCTCTACCCAGAACTTGGAACATCAGTTTGAAGGAAAAATAAAGTTGTTTGTCTCTAATACATGAGATAACGGGATATAAAAATAAGATAGAGGAGACGCCGGGCCTACGAACGTTTGCAAGGCTAACTCGGTATCTCGGTGGACTGAAGGCTAGCTCCCGAACTACTACTGTGCGCCAAATGCTGCTCCGGTATTTGCATAGAGTGCAGAATGTAGTATCAGCTCAACCGACCTCATGTGATGGTAAGTGCCTGGCCTAATCCCGGCGAGGTAGTGACGATGCTAGAACCAGACTCCAATTTGGCGAGGACGTACGCTTCGATGTTCTGCGCTCGAGATATTTGATCGAGCTGGAATTCGTCGAACTTGAGTAATAGTTTGCAAATCTCAGTTTGATATATCTGTAATAATTGCTCCTTAATTTGGAAAGTCCGTGTGACTTAATTGACGACGAGTAGCGAGTCACATCGAAGGATGACTCATCGTGCTTCGTATTTGAGTGCTAATTTCAACCCTACAATCACGGCCTCATACTCGGCCTTGTTGTTAGTCATATTAGGGCATCGTATGGATTGGCAAACTACTTCGCTTGTTGGGACCTAGAGCATGAGTCCTAGTCCAGATCCAGATGCCTTAGAAGTGTCATCGGTGTACAAGACCTGCATATCGCGTACTTTGGTAGAAGTAATGGCGGTTTCCTTCTCGACTTCAGACATTATCTTCGCATTGAAGATGGCGGCGAAGTCGGTAAAAACTTGCGGCTTTATCGCTGTTCATGGCTAATAAGTTATATTGTGCTCTCTGAGATCTATGACCCACTTGTCCAGTCTACCCGACAATTCGGGTTTGTGTAAGATACTCCTTAAAGGAAAAGTCGTGACCACCAATATGGGGCGGCACTGGAAATAAGCTCTAAGATTCCACGAATCTATAACCAGGGCTAGAGCTAACTTCTCAAGGTGGGGGTACCTCGTTTCAGCATCAACCAAAATTTTACGTAATAGATCAGAAATTGCGTATCTTTATTTTCTCATACCAGGACAGCATATCGAACATGGCCAACTAGACAAGGAGGCATTCTACGGGTTTTGCCTAATCAAGCAACGATTGCGAAGATAGGTAGGCTTTCATTTCGCTCAAGGCATTGATGCATTCAATATTCCACTGGAGTCCATTACCCTTTTCGAGTACGCAAAAAAATTTGTGGCACCTATCGTAGGATCGTGAGATGAATCTATACAAGGCGGCTATTCGGTCGATCAGCTTATGCACTTGTTTTTTGCTGGTTAGATTTTTTGGTATTCCTTCTATGGCCTTGATTTGGTTTGGATTGATCTCGATTCCTCGTTGCGATACCAAGAAGCCAAGGAATTTCCCAGATGTTACGTCGAAAGCAGATTTCTCGGGGTTTAATTTCATGTCGTACCTTATGAGTATGTCGAAGGCCTCCCTTAAGTGGTCGATATGGTCTTCCTTTTTTTTAACTTGACCAATATTTCGTCAATATATACTTCCATGGTCTTGCCGAGTTGTTCTTTGAACATTTTAGTCACCAGCTTCTGGTATGTTGCCCCCATGTTATTTAACCCAAATGGCATCACTCTATAGTAGTACATCCCTTGATGGGTGATAAAGGTGGTTTTTTCCCGGTCCTCCTCCTCCATGAGGATTTGGTTGTAGCCTAAGTAGTCGTCCAAGAAACTCAGTAGCCCCCGGTGTGGCGTCTATGAGTTCGTTGATATGACGTAGCGGGAAAGAGTCTTTTGGAAAGGCTTTGTTCTATGTCTGTAAAGTCCACGCACATTCTCCACTTATTCTTTTTCACTATGACTATATTGGCGACCCACTGAGGGTACTTCGATTCTCTAATAGAACCGTTCACTAGTAATTTATCGGCCTCTTCACGAACTATGTCATTTATTGCTGAGTTGAACTTTCATCTAATTTGTCTTACTCGGGGGTAAAATGGGTCGACGTTCAACTTTTGAGTTGCAATTTCCTTTGGGATACCTGGTATGTCTGCATGGGAAAAAACGAACATGTCCACATTACTTTTTAAAAATTGATTAAACTTACCTAGATCTTGGAGTTTATGGCCAATGAAAGCTTTCTTGTTGGGGTTGTCATCGTCTAATTGGATGGGGTCGAGGTCCTCTACAGTTGACCTCGTCGCTTCAATGATTTTAGGGTCGCTGATAACGCCTTTTGTTTCCTCTCTATCCAACCCCATCTTCGTTAATTGCCATGCTTCCTCAGCTTTTCCTTTCAACTATTGGGTTTATGTGAAATCTCGGGCGATGTGGTAGCATTCTCGGGCCGTGCATTGCTCTCCCCGAATTCTGAATGCTCCCTAGAGGGTGGTAAATTTAATGACTTAGTACAAACTAAAGGGAACATCTTTTATGGCATGTATGTAGAGTTGGTTTATGATGGCATTGTACTTCGTATCCTGGTCCATGATGTGGAACGCGGTATCTAAGGTGACGCCGCTGGCCAGGACGAGCAGCGTGATTTCTCTAGATGTCCGCTCAACTGCATTGTTAAAACCTGTTAGCGTGATGCAACATGGCACTATCCTATCCTCGAGCTTCATTTGGGAGAGAACTCGAGGATGGATAATGTTCATGTTGCTTTCATAATAAACGATGATACGCTTACATTAATACCAAAAATACGTAAACCAATGACGAGGCCATCATAGTGAAGAAAGACCAAACTGTGGGTGTCTGACTTATCGAAGATGATACTTTCTTCGAGTTCTTCATACAGTTCGTGGGTGATTGACCTCTTGAGCTTGTGAGTGGTGGTGAACTTCACGTTATTGACAGATGCATCATCGTCTCCCCCGATGATCATTTGAATGGTTTGAATTGGGGAAGGTGGTTCGGGCGACCCCTGATGTTTCTCTCACCCTCGGGCAAAGTTGGCCCTTCCTCGATCGCTCATAAACTCTTTTAGGTGCTCTTGCTAAAGCATGTTCATGACCTCTTTGTTAGAAACACGTTCTCAATGCAATATACTAAACGTGTACTCTTTTGTAGGTTTTGATGAATGACAAACGAAGCAAAAATTGATA
This sequence comes from Nicotiana benthamiana, assembly GCA_034376525.1. Classification (NCBI taxonomy): domain Eukaryota; kingdom Viridiplantae; phylum Streptophyta; class Magnoliopsida; order Solanales; family Solanaceae; genus Nicotiana; species Nicotiana benthamiana. The sequence continues at coordinate 49,224,376 of CM067325.1, read as the reverse complement.
TATGACGGAATTCAAGTACAAGCGCACAATGGTTGCGAATAAGATTGAAGTTCAAGATATAGCTTTTAATTGTTATTAAGTTGTTCTAAATTGTAATCTCGATCCTATAACTTGACTCATAGTATGGCCTCTCTCATAAAACTATTTTCCAAAATCATGCATATTTAATTCTGTGTCAAAAAGATTTTAAATCATGCATATTTACATTAGACAAAATGTTTTCTAAACATGCCTAAAAAATCTGGGCTAAAATAATCGATTATGTACTTATGATAATCGATTGTTTCTGAGCCAAGACTGCATGACAATCGATTATGAATTAATGGTAATCGATTGTGAGTAAGACAGTGAACATCAGGTTTTTCCAAATCTGCATGATAATCGATTGTGAACAAATGACAATCGATTGTTGTTGAGGTAAAGTTTTTCAATACTCAAAATAATCGATTATGAACTAATGGTGATCGATTGTGTTGAGTTGATGTCTTCCAGTGATTTTAAATTTAATTAAGTAATCGATTATGTCTTTAGATAATCGATTATCACTGAGACAGTAAGTTTTATGATTTTCAGAAAATAACAAGTAATCGATTGTTGCAAGGGACAATCGATTGTTGAAGCTGGCCGTTGTCAAATGATTTTCAAATACCATAAGGTAATCGATTATTGATTCTAGATAATCGATGTTCTGCTTAAAATCTGGAAATGATTTTTAGAACGTTGCTGAAGTAATCGATTATTGATTTTATATAATCGATGTTTTGCTTAAAATCTGGAAATGATTTTTAGAACGTTGCTGAAGTAATCGATTATAGATTTTATATAATCGATGTTTTGCTTAAAATCTGAAAATGATTTTTAGAACGTTGCTAAAGTTATCGATTATGAACTTAGTGTAATCAATTATCTGATTTTGAATATTGCCAGTAATCGATTATAGATTATGTATAATCGATTGTGAAGCGTTAAATCTGGGATTGATTTTTAAACTGACTGGCAGATAATCGATTGTTTGGTCTTAATAATCGATTATCACTGAGTAATTTCAGCAACTCTTAATTGGCAATTAGACAATGGTTGAACCAACTTTTTCAACTATAAATACAGCTTCATTTCAGTGTTTTAAAAAACAACAACATACACAAACTGATCATTACATTGCTATAAGCTTTCATTCAATTGTTCTTCATTTTCTACTCATTTCATAAAGCTTTTGAGAGCCATATTATTGCTTAAAGTTGTTGTGATCTTGAACATATTCTTTTACTCATATCTACTCAATAAGGAGTACTTTAGTTAAGTGAGTGTCCAAGTATTTGATATACTTGTAAGAGAATTGCGATTCTCTTGTTTCAAGGAACTTGCGTTTCCTTGTGTGAAGTCTTTGAGATTGCGATCTCCGAGCAACTGTTTGAGGCTTGTGTCCTCAAGTGTGTAACGGTTTATTGAGCACCCTTAAGCTTAACAAGATAGTGAAAAATCTCGAGAGAGTCTCTCGGGGACTGGACTAACCACGTTGGTGGCCAACCAGTATACATCTTTGTGTAAGTTTATTTTTCTGCATTTATTTTACTTCCTGCAAAGTTTAAATTCCGCAAGAAAACGCTAAATTCTATTAATACGCTATTCACCCCCCTCTAGCGTAAAGCGTAGTTTCTAACAATTGGTATCAGAGCCCAACTCTCTGAAAACTTAACCGTTTGAGAGAACCATCCATGGCTTCTACTCTTGAATCTTTTGCAGGAATTGAAGAAGGACAATGCTCTACACGACCTCCTCTATTCAACGGCACAAACTACTCATACTGGAAGGAGAGGATGCAAATCTTTGTGCAATCAAATAGCTTTCATTTGTGGAAAGTATTCACCAATGGAAACCAAATCCCAACCAAGAAGGTGGAAGACGAATGGGTTCCAAAGACCGAAGAGGAATATACCGCGGAGGATATTCGTAAGGTTCAAAATAATGCCAAAGCTATAAATTTATTATATTGTGCTGTTAATGCTAACGACTACAGGAAGATATCATGTTGCAAAACAGCAAAAGAAATGTGGGATAAGCTTGAAGTGACATACGAAGGAACCGACCAGGTACGAGAAGCTAAAATTGATTTCTTAACTCACTCTTATGAACTATTCCACATGAAGGAAGGAGAGAAAGTAGACGAAATGTTTGAGCGATTCTCAATGATCGTGAATGATCTACACGCCCTCAAAAAGACGTTTACGGATAGAGAACTTGTCCGGAAGATCCTCAGAAGTCTCACTCCGACATGGCGATCAAAGGCCGATGCAATCCAAGAATCCATTGGCATCACAAATGTCACAATTGACGCATTAAGAGGTAATCTCAAAACCTATGAATCAACTATACTTAACCCGTTTGTTGATGATCAAAGAAGGCAAAGGATTGCTCTAAAGGCTAGCCAACCACAAATTGATGAGGAAGGTGACAACGAGTTTGGACTCGTTATCAAAAGGTTTCAAAAATTCATGCGCAAAGAATATGAACGCAAGAACAAAAAGCAAGGCGATCAACTAAAATGCTATGAATGCGGAGAAACCGGGCACATAAAATCAAATTGCCCTAACATCAAAAAGGAGAAGAAACCCTTCAAAAAGCAACGTGCATACATCTCTTGGGGAGGAGATTCCGGAGATGAAGCAAGCGAAGAAGAAGACGATGAAGCAGCAAATTTATGTCTCATGGCTCAAGAAGACGGCAAAGACGAGGTAAGTCAAATCTCTTCTCAAAATTTCTTTACTCTTGATGAAATGAGAAATGCTTTTGATGAACTATATGCTGAATTTATCAAAGCTTCAAAAACTGTCAAAAGTGTTAAAGAAAGCGCTTCTCTAAAAGAAAAAGATTTTCAAACACAGCTTTCATTAAAAGAAAAAGAATTAGAAAAACTGGTTTTCGAAAATGAGAAGCTAAAAGAGGAAAACAAGTTTTATGGAAAAAGAAGTGCTGATAAACCTGAAGGTTCTACTAGAAACTGTTCTTCTTGTGTGCTTCTTAAGAATGAAGTAGCTAGACTTAAAGGAACATTAGATAAGTTTAATTCTTCGCATAAAAACTTGAATGATGTGCTTGTTAATCTAAAATCAACTAAACATGGAATAGGATTCAAGAATGAAGAAAAGGTTGGTGCTAAACCACAACAACCTAGAGCTCAACCTAGGACTAATAACCAAAATGCTTATCCTAGAAGTAGAAATCCTAGAAATAACTTGCATGTTAGACCAAATAGTGAAAATGCTAGAAGACCTAGAAATGATGCATATTTTAGGCCAAACCTTGAACAATTTAGAAGACCAAGAAATGACCCTCCACCTAGAAATAGATATTCTAGAAATGATGCATATTTTAGACAAACTTGTGAACCTCCTAGAGCTCATAATAGGAGAAACAATGGTGTTCAAAGTAGAGTAAGCAACCTTCATTCATCTAGTTACTATGTACCTAGAAAAATGCATAATCCCAACGTGACTTGTCATTATTGTAGACGTATTGGTCATATTGCTCCCGCTTGCTTTACTCGTCATAGACATATAAATCAATTGCATCATTATAACATGCCTAACCCTCAAGGACCCAAGATGGCATGGGTACCTAAAGAACATTAATTTGTTTTGTAGGTGTGCTTGAAGGGATCAAGTGTACTATGGTACCTTGATAGTGGATGCTCCAAACACATGACGGGAGATGAATCCAAATTCCTTCAACTAGAGCACAAAGAAGGAGGAAGTGTCACATTTGGTGATAACAATAAAGGAAAAATCATCGGCATTGGTTCGGTCGGTAAGGACGAAAACTCCTCTATTAAACATATACTACTTGTGAAAGGTTTGAAGCATAATCTCTTGAGCATAAGCCAATTATGTGACAAGGGAAATCTTGCTCTATTTAATTCGGATGAATGTCTTGTATTTAGACGTAGTGATTTCAAGATCATACTTCGTGGTTTTAGAATTGATAATATCTATATGGTTGATCTTGCAAACTCCTCACCCGAATATGTTGATTGTTTAGTAAGCAAAGAGGATAACTCTTGGCTATGGCATCGTAGAGTAGCACACATGAACATGCATCTTTTGAACAAGCTTCTTTCTCAAAACTTAGTAGTTGGTCTTCCCAGTTTAAAGTTTGAAAATGATTCTATTTGCGATTCTTGTCAAAAAGGGAAGCAAACCAAAGCATCTTTTAAATCCAAGAATATTGTTTCAACGTCTAGACCTTTGCAATTACTTCACATGGATTTATTTGGTCCCTCTCGTATTGAAAGTCTTGGTAAAAATAAATATGTTTTTGTAATTGTTGATGACTTTTCTAGATTTACTTGGACTCTATTTCTTGCAAATAAAAGTGATGCTTTTCAAAATTTCAAGTATTTCCTTAAGCGTGTTCAAAACGAAAAGGAATCGACCGTCACTTCGATTAGAAGTGATCATGGGGGAGAGTTTGATCACAATCTCTTTGCGGATTTTTGTGACGAACTTGGAATCGAACACACCTTTTCCGCTCCACGGACACCACAACAAAATGGGGTGGTGGAAAGGAAAAATAGGTGTCTCGAAGAGATGGCAAGAACCATGCTCAACGAAGCTAAGATTCCCAAATATTTTTGGGCGGACGCCGTGAGTACCGCTTGCTATATTTTAAATAGAGCAGCAATTCGGCCGATACTCATGAAAACCCCATATGAACTTTATAAGGGTAGAAAACCCAACATTTCTCATTTACGTGTTTTTTGTTGTAAATGTTTTGTTCATAATAATGGGAAGGACCAATTGGGTAAGTTTGATGCTAAATCGGATGAAGGTATTTTCATTGGTTATTCCTCACGTAGCAAAGCATATAGGATCTTTAACAAAAGAACCCAAATTGTGGAGGAGTCCCCTCATGTTGTGTTTTCCGAAGATAATACTCGCTTGGCGAGAAAGGAATCCGGTTTTGATCTTGCAGGTATCTTGGATAGCTTGAAAGATAAAATCCAAGAAGAACCTTCAAAGGAAAACAAAAATGAAATTGGGGAACAACCAACGGAAGAAGCGCCACAATTAGAAAAAGGAATAAATACGCCTAACGAGTGGAGAACGATCAAGGATCATCCTCTCGAACAGGTAATTGGCGATGTTGGAGAAAAGGTAAGTACCCGAAACTCTCTTAAGAACACTCTAGGACACAATTCTTAAGAGTTCACGGCATTACTTGTTAACACTAGTGTAATTTATTAATTTCGCTATAAATTACTAACTTGAGCGTCGGAGACGTTTAAATCTATTTTGCAGGTACCACCCCAAAGGTAGGGGGAATTATGAAGTTTTAGCACAAAATAATCGACTATTTCAAGCCACTAATCGATTATTTTCTGTGCAGTACATCGATTATCAGTATCAATAATCGATTGTTTATGACTGATTATTACTATTATGCATCTGTGTTTAATTTTTTACTTCCTAAATTGCATAATCGATTCCCGCCTCAGTCATTCAGCAATGCTTTCTACAACAATCGATTATTTTTTCATACAATCGATTATTTGACAAATTCTGATATTCTCCAAGTTCACTGTATCAAATTAGTTCCCTAAATAATCGATTACCAAGAATTGACAATCGATTACTTCATATTAATTTTTTGTTACCGTTTGGCTCCTCAATCGATTCCTGTCAGGTCTTAAATGCTCCATAATCGATTACCAAAATTTAACAATCGATTATTTCATTCAAATTTTTTTCCGTTTGACTCAAGAATCGATTTGTCAGATTCAAAATCTCAATTAAACAGTAAATACAATCGATTATTTCAGTTCAATAATCGATTATCTAACGGTCAGTAATTTTAATTCTTACCGTTTTCTGACTGCTCCTAAACCAAAATCTCAGCAAATGTCTCCATTCAATGCTTGATAATCCTTTCCTCTATAAATAGGCATCATAAGAGCTCACATTCACCCACTCAAGCACTATCTCTAGTATTCAAAAGCTAAATCTCTTCTATTTTCTTTGCCAAATTCCAGCAGTCTTTCTCCTAACATGTCTGGACGATCTTCAAAACGTTCCCGATCCAAACATGGCGCATCAGCCTCAACCGCCCCTCCTCCTTCAAATTTTCCATACCAAGACGGTTCCGTCTTGTTCTTTGAAACTGAAAATGAACTCACAAGGTTCCTATCAAAATTTGAGAAACACACCATTCTTCCTCCTCGGTTCTCAAATAGTAAACTCCTTGAGCCTTTCACCCCTGCCGCAAATATGTTAAAGGAGTGTCAACTATATGACTTCTTGCTTCTCACTCATCCTCACATAAACACAACTCTCGTTCAAGCTTTTTACTCAAACCTCCATAAAGATGAAGATGGCGAACTTGTCACCTCCATTAATGGGGTTCAAATTCTTCTCTCTGAAGAGAATCTCCACACCATTGCCCGCCTTCCAAATGAAGGTGAAGACCTTTACCGGTATATTGATAAGGCCGGGGCTCTCTTTGATGAAACCATCCTTCTCCACCAAGCCGGTATAACCTCCTATGATCCATCTATCTCTACCCGTCGTCCTACCATAACGGGAATGGATCCAAACTACCGGTTGATTCTTTACTTCATCACCCGAGTCCTCAAGCCTAGACGGCACAATCACACCACCATCTCCCAGGAGGATACCAAACTTCTGCATGCCATTGTCACCGGAGCCAAAATAAATTGGTGTCGGCTCATCAAAATTCATATGCTCGATGCCATCGGTGATGACATGCCTCTTCCTTATGCCCTCCTCATTATGAACTTCTTTGAAGCATCCGGATTTGTCACGGAAAATGGTCCTCTCAAAAGGAGTACCAAAATTTGGGAAATCTCGGAGTCTTCTTTCCATCATGATGGTGATCATGCTCCAGCTCCTTCTTCAAGTCGTCCACTCCGTCGTGCTCGTTCGTCCCAAGAGCCTACTCTTCAAACCATATCCGACCAGCTTGCTCAACTCACTCATGAGATCCATGGATACTTTGATCATGTCAATTATCCATATGCAGCTCTCGTTCCTTTTGAAGCAGCGCCGGATAACGAGGCGGACAACGACGGAAATGAATAAATTTTTTTTTGTGTTTTGTGTGGCTTTTGCTGTTGTTCTCTTTGGTTCCCATTGATGTACCCTCTTTTTTTTCCAATAAATAAACCTTGTTTATTTCATCTTTTTGCATCTTTCTTACTATTTTTTTTGCTAATGGCAAAAGGGGGAAGAAAACGGGATATCGGGTATGCACCACCTCTTAATTCATTGATTGCTTATAAGCTAAAATTGAGGGGGAACAAGAACAAAATTGCATAATTGTTACTTGTCTTGAATTGTCAATATCTTTTGCCTAAATTGCATATCCCGCTTAATGTTTGCCATTATCAAAAAGGGGGAAATTGTTAGAAACACGTTCTCAATGCAATATACTAAACGTGTACTCTTTTGTAGGTTTTGATGAATGACAAACGAAGCAAAAATTGATATATGACGGAATTCAAGTACAAGCGCACAATGGTTGCGAATAAGATTGAAGTTCAAGATATAGCTTTTAATTGTTATTAAGTTGTTCTAAATTGTAATCTCGATCCTATAACTTGACTCATAGTATGGCCTCTCTCATAAAACTATTTTCCAAAATCATGCATATTTAATTCTGTGTCAAAAAGATTTTAAATCATGCATATTTACATTAGACAAAATGTTTTCTAAACATGCCTAAAAAATCTGGGCTAAAATAATCGATTATGTACTTATGATAATCGATTGTTTCTGAGCCAAGACTGCATGACAATCGATTATGAATTAATGGTAATCGATTGTGAGTAAGACAGTGAACATCAGGTTTTTCCAAATCTGCATGATAATCGATTGTGAACAAATGACAATCGATTGTTGTTGAGGTAAAGTTTTTCAATACTCAAAATAATCGATTATGAACTAATGGTGATCGATTGTGTTAAGTTGATGTCTTCCAGTGATTTTAAATTTAATTAAGTAATCGATTATGTCTTTAGATAATCGATTATCACTGAGACAGTAAGTTTTATGATTTTCAGAAAATAACAAGTAATCGATTGTTGCAAAGGACAATCGATTGTTGAAGCTGGCCGTTGTCAAATGATTTTCAAATACCATAAGGTAATCGAATATTGATTCTAGATAATCGATGTTCTGCTTAAAATCTGGAAATGATTTTTAGAACGTTGCTGAAGTAATCGATTATTGATTTTATATAATCGATGTTTTGCTTAAAATCTGGAAATGATTTTTAGAACGTTGCTGAAGTAATCGATTATTGATTTTATATAATCGATGTTTTGCTTAAAATCTGGAAATGATTTTTAGAACGTTGCTAAAGTTATCGATTATGAACTTAGTGTAATCAATTATCTGATTTTGAATATTGCCAGTAATCGATTATAGATTATGTATAATCGATTGTGAAGCGTTAAATCTGGGATTGATTTTTAAACTGACTGGCAGATAATCGATTGTTTGGTCTTAATAATCGATTATCACTGAGTAATTTCAGCAACTCTTAATTGGCAATTAGACAACGGTTGAACCAACTTTTTCAACTATAAATACAGCTTCATTTCAGTGTTTTAAAAAACAACAACATACACAAACTGATCATTACATTGCTATAAGCTTTCATTCAATTGTTCTTCATTTTCTACTCATTTCATAAAGCTTTTGAGAGCCATATTATTGCTTAAAGTTGTTGTGATCTTGAACATATTCTTTTACTCATATCTACTCAATAAGGAGTACTTTAGTTAAGTGAGTGTCCAAGTATTTGATATACTTGTAAGAGAATTGCGATTCTCTTGTTTCAAGGAACTTGCGTTTCCTTGGGTGAAGTCTTTGAGATTGCGATCTCCGAGCAACTGTTTGAGGCTTGTGTCCTCAAGTGTGTAACGGTTTGTTGAGCACCCTTAAGCTTAACAAGATAGTGAAAAATCTCGAGAGAGTCTCTCGGGGACTGGACTAACCACGTTGGTGGCCAACCAGTATACATCTTTGTGTAAGTTTATTTTTCTGCATTTATTTTACTTCCTGCAAAGTTTAAATTCCGCAAGAAAACGCTAAATTCTATTAATACGCTATTCACCCCCCCTCTAGCGTAAAGCGTAGTTTCTAACACTCTTATTTGAGGGCGATGCAGTTCTCGGTCTTGTGACCTCGTTCCTAGAAAGGGCGATGCAGTTCTTGGACTTGTGATCTCTTTCCTAGACTCCATTTGGACCGAGGTCAGGCATTGAGTACGCTCGTTAAGATCATCCTCGTCAGCTCTTACCTCGACACAGTAGGCATTGTGTATCTCATCCTAAGTGTTTGGAAGGTATTTAATGAGTCGGCTTAGCAATATTTTGGTCGCACTCGGCCTGCTTCTACTCAGCCATTCTAAAAAGCGGCCAACTCGATTACTTTAGATATATTTGGAAGGGTCATTTTTATACGGTTTAACCGGGCAAGGAAGTCCCTGAGTCCCTTATCCGGAGATTGCTTGATGGTGAATATGTCGTTCACCCTTGCCTTCACTTTCTTGGCCCAGGCATGGGCAGTAATGAACTTTTCGACCATTTCTTCGAACGTTGCTATGGAGCACGCAGGTAATTGTGAGTACTAAGTCAAGGCCCCGCCGATTAGGGTCTCTCTAAACTTCTTCAGCAATATAGATGATACTTGTTCTTTTGCAAGGTCGTTGCGTTTCACTTCAGTGACATAATGGGTCACACGATCCTCCAGGTTCATCATGCCGTCATATAATTTCAAATATGGCGGTATTTTGAAAGTTTTTGGTATAGAGTGTGGTGCGGCCTTATCGCTATATGGTTGGTCCATAAAGCGGTCGACGTCCCATTTTGGTAGAAGTTTTGGGGGGCCCGGTATCTTATCTATCCTTTCTTGATGCTCCCTCATTTGGTCGCGGAGTGATTTGTTCTCGTTCTCCAATCTCTTCCATTTTTTTAAGAATGGCAGTGAGGGCATCGTTACCTGCATCATTAACATGGTGAGTGATACATGTCGAGGGAGGCTGGGTGTGTTGCTCGTTTGTTATTGTGGCTCGCATACTCTCTCTGCTCACCCTCTGAGTAAGTTTGTCTAGTATACTGTTCAGTGTATTCGTTAGCCATGCTTCTAGCAACTATTTTACCGCTGGTGGTGTCTCTTCTACGTGGACATAGAAGCTCCCTTTCCATGAGAAGCGGTAACTGCCATGAGAAGCGGTAACTGCCATGAGGGGGGATGAATCACGTCGCCTGGGTGAGGCGCCTGGTGTCACATTCTCCTCGTCCTCGCTGTGAGCTTCGTTGATAGTGTTTAGGAGATTGGCAGTGAGATCAGCTATCACCTTTCTGTTTCTTCTCCATTGCCTGCCATATATGATCTGTGCAAATAACGAGATACGAAACTGTGCTGAGTTTTATGTTTTTTTAGATCTAGAAAAAACTGAAACTTTTATCTAGAAAAGCCCTGTAGACGGTGCCAAATTATTTGAACAAAAAGTATTATACCTTTTTGTTAAACTAATTAAGTAAATGATAATAGATAAATTCTAGTTAAATATAATAAGTTATATATCCAAGATTGATGGGTAGTAATAACTTAGAAACCGCATTCAAAGCTATTAAAAGCCAAAAGGATATTTAATGATATTCTTGTAAACAAAATGAAAAATAAGGACAAACAATAAATATGATGAATGGCAATAGCTGTAAATAAAGAGAATAATTCACCAAAATGTATAACGAGATGGATGATTCTTTCCGTGACAATGATGTAAACCAAACGTGGGAATATCAAAAACTTTATCAGATCTGATGTAGGAAAGTTCAGAACAACACAACAAATCCAATCATGTATAAAGATAAAGTTTGTAGTTATGTAGGAGTCAACTTTTCTAGAGAGAGTTTATCAAGATAGAAAATTCGATTCCCCTCTCTCTCTCTCCCTGCTTATATATGACATTTCTTTTTATCCACTGAAAGTACAAATAAAAAGAATATTCCTCTAATATTTTTTAAAAATATTTTATTGCTAACTAGCCGTTTTGGCCGATATGAGTGCTCGACCTCGACATTCGTTGCCCGGCTCGTCAGTGGTGCTTCTTAAGCATGACCTCGACCAAATTCATTCTAATTCCCATTTCAAGCGAGTCTCTTCGATTAGATTTTGACCAATGCATTGGATATTTGTCAATGAAATACTACATTAAAGTTTACTGAAAGCTCCCCTTAATTAAGATGGAAAATATTTTTAACATATTCCTAGTTGTTTATATTGACAAGAGGGGCTTGGTCTGATGGTAACCAACCCTTACTTACAACCGAGAGGTTGTGAGTTCGAGTCTCCCCAGGAGCAAATTCTGGGGATTTATGCCGGGGGTCTATTTGGAAACAACCTCTCTACCCCAGGGTAGGGGTAAGGCTGCGTACACACTACCCTCCCCAGACACCACTGAGTGGTATTGTACTGGGTCGTACTTATATTCCTAGTTGTTTTTACTTGTAATCAAGTTAATGAACACAATTTGAAAAGAAAGAGGACTTTGATAAACTAAAAAAGGAAATATTATAAGCATATCAGAGTGCAACTACATTTCATCAAATACCATTTGGTCCTATGACAAGTAAAGTTTGTCATCCTTTGCTACTCTGATCCCCATATATGACAAGAATTATCATGCATTATTGCAACATACCATCATCTCCCTCCACCATTTCTCAAAATATTGCATGAGACTCTACATGTTTTACAATTTCAGAACCTTTATTCCTCGAAAATAGCACAGTAATGATGTCCCTCTCCTAGGTAGCCTCTTAGCTAGGGTTGTCTAAGTGCAGGGTACTGATTTTTAAGGGTTAAGAGGATGGTAAGGTTTGGTTGAGGGTTAAGGTACTCTTTTTAGGAGGATTTAAGAATATAGGGTAAGAGTACTTTTACTACACCTTACTAGTATCCTTACTGGTCCTAAGGGTGCGATACTTAGGAGTAATTTAAATTAATAATAAAAAATTATATTTAAGTACAAACTAACTGTTATGGATGAAAAAAAATGTAATACTTTTATTTCAATACTTATTAAAATAAAATTATAATGGAAAATTTTTAATAACTTCCAGTGGTTTTTCCCTTGAAATTAATAACATTTATTCTTCTGTTTCCGTGTTGTCTCCGGTAGATGTATTTCACGATAAGCATCATCGTCTTATTGAATTATTTATGGAAGGACAAAGTTTCTTCTCTTCCAATATTTCAGCAAACCTTTATTTCCTTCATCATCACAAATATTATTTTTAATAATTGTTCTAGAAAAACCTTTAAAATAACGATTATATATTTTATATGTAACAGCTAAACCCGGATTGGTTAGGATTTATTGCAAAATGAGGACCCCCCTCCTTAGCATACCCTTAGTCAATCTATTACATATTTTTTTATCACTTTAGAAATTTTTTTTAATAATAAATAATTAAAATTACAACAAATAGCAAGATATGAGAGTTTTGTGAAAATCGAAAGAATGAAATGAGGCATTTATAGTTTTAAAATAGGGACAAAATGTATTTGAACAAACTTAGATGTTAAAAAGTATAAATTAGGGAGTGAGGGATATTAGGGGCTAGGGAGGTAAACGAGCCATTTTTGGCTATTTCCAACGGTTATTTTTTTAAAAAATAATCGTTGACTAACGATGCAAAAATGGCCAGTTTTTTTAACAAAAATAAGGGCATGGTAGTACGGGTTGATCTGGTACCTTAAGTGTACTAACTGAACCGGTACTAATGGTATTTTTTCCGGTATCCTTCCATTATTCTTACCCTTTACCCAAATCCTTACCTCTATCCCAAATCCGGACCGGTATGATGCGATACGGCTATCGGTACTGATAGCGATATGGATAGATATCGGTACGGGATAATATCCTTCCCTTAGGAAATCCTACTCTTAGTATATATTTTCTTACACATGTTATCTTTAAAATATCAAACAGTTTAAAAATATTGGGCCCAAATCCTAACATATTGTGATGGCGCCATCGTAATACTAGGCAAACCAATATCTCCAAAATACTACAAACATTTAACACAAAATTTCAAGAATGACCTATGTAAGCTCTCGTTCTGCACTCGGCCACATCTCTGCTATAAGACCATGAATAATCAAAAAACAAGAGGGAATAATCAACAAAATAACAACGAATAAAGGAAGTGTTTCACCAAAGTAGTTAAATAAATTTAAAGAGCTGTTGAAATAATACAACACAAACGGGCGAGATTAGTTTTGCTCAAAATTGTTGACGGAAAGAACTGAAATTAATGTTAGAGGGCGAATGCTGAAACGTAAAAGAGGAAATCAACACGAGAATCAGCCAATAAGTGATTTTATTAAGCAACTCAATTAGACAAATTTGAACTGCATGCAAAGTTGCAAGCAGAATAACAACGAATTATGAAATAAATAAAGCCCCAAAAGGGAAAGACTACTCAACAAAGAAAAAAGGAATAAAAACTGCCAATATAATCAGAATAATGGGAACTGAAAAAGGCAAATAGATAGAACTATCAAATTAAAAAGGAAAACGAAAAAAAGGGAAGAAACAGTAGCAAAGTGAGAGAGAAAGTAACATCGGCTGATATTAAGTGCTCTTACTTTGTTGAAGATTCAGTGTGGATTTGCTGATTGTCCTCGTATTAAGAGATAGGGAAGAAATTAGTTTTCTACAACGGAGAGAAAAGTCATGCCATCAGTTTCAATAAATGGTTTAATGAGGAAGATAGATAATCGCAAGGGTGGCTCTTTTCTGGTGACAGTTATATAAACGTCGTCTTTTGGGTCTTTAATCCAAATCGTTTTGTTTGTTCTATTTAGTAGAATCAAAATAAACAAAAGAAATTTAAAAAGAAGAAAATAGATAAATATAAATGTTGGTCTAGGAAGGTGTTCAGTGGCGGATCGAGCACCCATATGGTGTGTCTATTTATATAGTGATTTTTAAAATTTAATGATGAAGAATCCTTTTAAATTCCATAACTAAAGATGAATATATTAAATTATAACAGAAAAAATATACAAGTGTTAAAACTGAAACATTATGTTAAAAGGGATTTAAAGGATGAGAGGAAATTGAATATTGGAAGAAGGAAAGAATAGAAAGGTAGTGTAAAAATATAAGAAAAAAAATTATGTTAATTAATCCTCCAGAAAGTCAATAACAGCTGGAACATACGGCAACACCCATTTTTCGGATTATTTCTTTGATTAATATTGTGAACTTTTTTACCAACACATTAAATTACAAATATCATTTAATAAGAGATGATTTTAATTTTAGATAGAGGCTAATTTAGTTATTTAAATTTTGAAGAATATTTTACTAAAATAATTTTGCCTAAAATTCTTCATGCTTATAGTATAGCATATAATATATGATAAAGCTCCAGGGACATGATTTTCAAAATTCATCCGGATTTTGTAATTGGCCCACTGGAGGTAAAGTTATGGGGGATTTATATCTATACCTTTTTTTGGATCACGTTTTAACTTTTGTTTGTTTTGCAAAAGATTGCAAGCGCACCTACTTTTTTGCTTAACTTCAACATGTGGGGCTGAAATAACAAAGGCAATCACGCAAAACTTTAGCATTCTAGTAAACTTAAGCATAGTAGCTGAAATTTTGTTCTCTATTTGTTGAAGTTTTTTTTTGCAATTGCTGAACTTAAGCATAGTAACTAAAGTTTTATTCTCTATTTGCTGAAATTTTTATTTGTAATTGCACTAAATAAGCTGAAGTTTTTTTGTCCTTGATTCATTAGTTTTGCCATTAAGCTTTTTCAAAAACTTTAGCAGAAGATACTGAAGTTATTTAGCTCATTTATAAAAATTTCAGCACTAAATAAGCTGAATTTTTTTTGTCCTGATAAGCTTTTTCAAATAATTTAGCAGAAGATGCTGAAGTTATTTAGAACATTTGTAAAAACTTCAGCACTAAAAACTGAAGTTTTTTTGTCCTGAATTCATTAGTTTTGTCATAAAGCTTTTTCAAAAACTTCAGCAGAAGATGCTGAAATTATTTAGTTCATTTGTAACAACTTCAGCACTATGTAAGCTGAAGTTTTTGAAAAAGCTTTCTAACATACTATATAAATAATCAGATTGCCAACAGTATCTAAATCATAATTTTTGGAAACAATAAACGTGAAAAGAACAGAATTATCATTGCCTACTAACTTACGTACATGAAAATATTATCAAATTATTGTCTACTAACTTACGTAATTATTTATAATTTATTTTTAAATAATTTGATAAATATATTTATGGCAATCATCCCATAAACTGAAATTTCATAGCAGTACCAACAACAGCAGAAGAAAGAAGAAAAAGAAAATAAAGAAGGAGAAGGATGATGAAAAGAGGGGCTGAAGTTGTTTAAAAAATGGGTACAAATTAAAACTTTAAAAAAAATAGGTATAGGTTAAATAGATGCGACCAAAGAGGGCGGCCGTGCAATTTTTACTAAAGTTACCAAGCTAAAAAAATAGGTCCAGATTGGGAGCCCATTAGAAGGTAGCATGAAGTGCACAAATAGGCGTTTTTAAGATCCCTATTTAATGGGAGAATTTAAAAAATAGCTAAATTTACAGGTGGTCGTTCAGAAATAGCCCAATTTCAAAAGTAATTGAAATTTAGTATTTTTCGTGTAAAGATAAATCTGAACGAAAATACTGTTCAAAATTCATAAAAAATACTCCAACATAAGGAGTTCCAGTATATTATACTGGAATTCCAGTCTAATATATTGGAGTTCCAATATAATATACCTATCCATCATAATATACTGGAGTTTGAAGCACCCGTGTTCTAGTTTTCGATATATTAGCAAAGTATGCTGGTCTTACATAATATGTTAGAAGTTCATACACATGTGTACCGAACTCCGGTATTTATGATGGACCAGTCTCTGTTACAGCAAAATAGAGGCTATTTTTTATTGACTTGATAAACACTGACTATTTTTGAATAATCAGTCCGAAAATTGGCTAGACCGTGCTATTTTTACCTATTTAATGAACAACCAAGATTTATAATATTTTTAAAGCTTAGCAATCGTAAAATCAACTTTAGGGGGCATTTTCATATATACCCACTTTTATGGCCACTATTGAAGTTATATCTACATTGCATAAAAATTTGCAAAGTGTACCCCCTCGGATCTGAAGCAATTCAATCTTCTTACTGCAACTTCAAAAATTACATTTGAAGTCTTCTATCTCTCAAATACACTTTTAGAAATTCGCATCTTAAATAGTTCAATATATTAATATAACTTCAGATTTTGAATCTTAAGTAGTTGTTCCATTCAAGCATTTTCTAATGCTCTAAACTAAAAAAGAGCATCATACGAATTGGATTTAGAAAAGGATTATGTGAATTATGAAACGCCATTTTGGAAAGGATAATTGCCTTAATGGACTAGGAGAACTGGTAAAAATAGCACGGTATAGCCAGTTTTTGGGCTAGACATTCAAAAATAGTCAGCATTTACCAAGTTAATAAAAAATAGTTATTATTTTCCTGCAAAAGAGACATGCCCAACATAATATACTAGAGTTCGGTACACCTGCGTATGAACTCCAGTATATTATGATGGTCCGGTATGTTTTGCTGGCTCTAGTATAATATACTGGAGACTAGAGCACTAGTGCTCCAAACTCCAGTATATTATACTAGACCACTATACTTGGTGGAACTCCAGTATATTATACTGGAGTTCTAGTGTACTTATGCTGGAACTCCATCATATTATGCTGGAGTTCTAGTATACTTATCCTAGAACTCCAGTATAATATGCTGGAGTTTAAGTATACTTATGTTGGAACTGCAACATAGTATACTGGAGTATTTTTCGAATTTTGAATAGTATTTTTGCTTAAATTTATCTTTACATAAAAAGTAACTAAATTTCAATTATTTTTGAACAATCACTTATAAATCTGGCTACGTTTGAATTTCTCCCGGAGAACTGACGCCAAATTATAAAGCCCATATCCCTTGCTAAATATCTTAATGGACTTTCCTTAAATTTGGGCCTTGCTGAATTTTCTTTGTTTTTTTCACACGAACCCATTCTAAGAGGAAAAAAGGATAATGCTCCATGTATATAATAATAATAATACTAATAAGTAGCTACACAGTGACAAGAGAAGGTGAAGACTGAGGAGAGCGACTTTGATGGTGTAAAAAGTAAGGTCCATAAAGGTAAGCGATATTGCAAATGCACAAAATTAAAGACGACCAAAAAGCAAATCTTTCACTTTTATAAATCACTGTCAAGTATATTCAGCAACAAATAATGCTAATAAAGCAAGATGCTTTTCTACTCCAACTCCTAGCAACAAACTTTTGCACCCATTCTCTTTTTCTGATAAAATTAATAATAATAATAATAATAATAATAATAATAATAATAATAATAATAATAATAATAATATAATAATAATAATAATAATAATAATAATAATAATAATAATAATAATAATAATAATAATACTTAAAGAGTTGTTTTGAATTCTTGGTTTAGCTTGTCATTATGCTGGTAATTCCACTCGTGACTGATACACGAGATCTCTTTGTTATCTAAAAGAGATGTGACAATGTAAAGTCGTTGTTTTTGATTGCAGCCAAATGCAAAAATACCTTTCTTCAGCGGCAAGCGGCAAAAGCGGCAAGCGGCAAGCCTCCTCGACCTCAAAAGTCAAAGGCTAGCTAATTACTATATCACTCAATAGCTTTTTGTTGGATTAATGATCCGATGAAAAGTTCTCCTAATATTAATGTATTCTGCACTAAGCACTACCTAATTAAACTGAAAAGAAAGATAAAGATCATGGACAAGTCAAATGGTTTTGTGCTACAATCAAAATATTTAGTTACAGATTTTTCGTGCTATCAAGGAATTAAGTTATACACTTTATAAATGATACACTACTATTGAACTAGCATATGGACATTTCATATTTGCCCATTATTACCACACTTTGATACAGTAAATAAAGAAGAAAGGGGCTGCCATTACAGAAAGGATATGTGGGAGTTGGGACCAGAACAAGAAAGCCTAGGGTGGAGATGATACCCAAACTAGAATATGTGTTACTCAGTGGGAGAAGTAGGATTTTCACTAAAATCATTTAAAAGATAAAAGATGTTGAGAAAAATAAGGACTAAGGAGATTCAACATCTAATAAATATACATTAAAAAAAATTCAAATAAACAATGTAATTTTTTGACAAAACCTCTCCCGTCTGCATACGAGGACAACTGCGCATTTCATTATCTGCCAACTATTCTGTCATCGGTTCTTTTATAGTTCATCATTCTCATAGTGATTTTTTAAAATATTAAAATTTTGGAACTGAACTTTCTGTTTCTTGTACTGTATGACACAGTCAAATAGACTCCGGAATTAAAACGTGGTTCTTTTAAACTCAAAATATATAAATAAATGAAAAAAAGACATTTTTATATATAGGGCCAAAATACTTGGCGCTAGAAGTAAAGTTATCGAATAACTCTGTGCATGAAAAACATAGTCATCTTTGGTATATAATGTTTGCTATGCTCACGAATTTAAATTGCTGACATTAAAAAGAAATTGGCAGTGGAAACTGAAGCGATTTTGCTGTTTGTTGGCTGTTCTGTTGCTGAATTCAAATTGCTGATACACAGAAGAGAGTGGTTCTGAAGAATCTTTCTTAAGCGTGGTAGAGGGTCCCTGAACCCAAAAAGAAGGTTGAAAAGCAAAATGTGACACTTCCCAAAAAGTTACTGTATAAAGTGGTGTTAGAATTAGATGCCTTACTTCTTTTTCAGAGGCATTGGAAAAGGTATCATAATGCAAATGAAAAAGGAAGAGTGAACTAAGTGCGACCCCTTTATTGCTTTTCCCATTTCTACAGAAAAAACCACCTTACATAATACTGTTAGGAAATATTGTAAATATTTTTTTTGTATTTTTTAATTATTGATAAAATATTCTTTCATTATTGTACAGTTCTATAGTTGGTACTATTTGATACCTCTCTGTACTCTATATATATATATATATATATTTGTGAGCAATACGAGAAAATCACTTCTCCCAAAACTCTCTACATGGTATCATATGCCAGTGGCTTATCGCCAAGCAAACCCTAATTCTATCCTACCCGCGCCGCCGCCGCCACTGCTCTTATCGGCAGCCCGTCGCCGCCGCCACCGACACTGCACTAATCGGCAGCCCTCTTTTTTTCTCGACGTCGTTCAGCGCCTCCTCTCCTTTGCCTCGCACTTCATGGCCGCTACGACGTTAACGAGCTTCTCCAGCCGATTGCCATCAACGCATCGACTCAAATCCCACTCAAATTGGATTCCTCTAATTACCTGGCGTGGAAATTCCAATTTCGAACCCTTCTTACGGCTTACGACCTCCTCGGCTTCTTGGATGGATCGAAGTCGTGCCCACCAGCCACTATTGTCGACAAGGACGTGACTTTCCCCAATCCAGCATATCCTTACTGGATTCGCCAGGACAATCTTATTCTCAGTGACATCATCTCGTCGATCACACCGACGATCATCTCCTTTATTGCCGCTGCGGAAACCTCTATAGAGGCCTGGGACATCCTCGCGCGCACATACAACACTGCTTCTCGTGGTCGTATCATGGCTCTCAAACAGCAGCTCCATAATCCGGTAAAAGGTTCTAAATCTGTTACTGATTTTATGCACGGTATTCGCGTGATTGTGGATGAATTATCTATCCTGGGTGTTACTGTTGATTCTAAGGATCTTGTCATTAAGGTTCTAAATGGTCTTGATGATCCGTATATGGAACTCTCTCATGCCATCCAAGCCCGCGAATCGCCCATCTCTTTTGCTGAATTACATGACAAGCTGTTAAGCATGGAGGCTCAGATTACTGCTCGTGTGCCAACCACCTCCGCCGCATCTGATTTGGCTCTGTCGGTTGCCTTCGTCGCCGGACAGCAGCCAGGCCGTAACCGCTTCGGTAGCCGCGGGCGCGGCTGTAGCAGTCGCGGTTCAGCCTCCGATCGCGGTGGTTACTCCAGCAATGGCCAATCTCGCAGGTACAATGGGAAGTGCCAGCTCTGCAGTGAATTTGGCCACTCCGCGCACTGCTGCCCGTCCTATCCCATCTCCGGTGCCACTCAGCCCCCTTACGGTGGACCACGGCTGCGGCCAGCTTATGCTTCGCCGCCTTATCCGGCTGCTCACATATCCCATCACTCTCCGACGATTCCCTCTGCATTCGATTGGATCCTGGACTCTGGTGCCACCCATCACATAACCTCTGATCTTGCCAACATGTCTCTTCACAGTCCTTACACTGGTTTCGATAATGTGGTTATTGGTAACGGTGAAGGTTTGACAATTACACATACTGGACAACTTAACAGTCATTCCTCTCTTTTATTACCTGGGGCTCTCTGTGTTCCACATATGCGCAAAAATTTGAATCTCTGTTGCCCAATTATGTCGTCACAATAATTTTAATGTTATTCTTTCTGATACTGATTTTCAGGTGAAGGATCGTCGCATGTGGGGCAACGCTCGTTCGCGGCCCGCTTAGGGGCAACACCTACTATTGGCCGGCGGCTCCCAGTCTCCCGTCTGCCCTCACGGCACAAAAGCTCTCTGCGTCATTGTGGCATTCTCGGTTTGGTCACCTGTCAGCTAAAATCCTGCGTCATTTAGTGTCTTCTAGCAGTATAGCGTCCAGTAATGTGTCTGATCTTGCTTGTGTCTCTTGCAAGCTTCATAAGTGTCATAAGTTACCTTTTTATGAGTCAAGTTTATCTTCTACTACTCCCCTGGAGTTTATTTTCTCCGATGTATGGACCTCTCCGATTATTTCTAATGAAGGATTTAAATATTATGTCATCTTTGTTGATCATTTTTCTAAGTATGTTTGGTTTTTTCCTTTACGCTGTAAATCTGATGTCTTACAAACCTTCCCCATTTTTAAATCCATTATAGAAAAATATTTCTCTGCTAATCATTACTTTGTAAACTGACAATGGGGGTGAATTCCTCGCTTTACGCTCTTTTCTTGCCTCCAATGGCATCTCACATCTCACATCACCTCCTCATACTCCTCAGCACAATGGCTATGCTGAACGCCGTCACCGTCATATTGTCGATACTGGTCTCACTCTCCTTCATCATGCCTCTGTACCTCTCATTTACTGGCCTTATGCCTTTGCTACAGCAGTCTATCTCATTAATCGTCTTCCCAAGACAAATCTCTCGATGCTCTCCTCCTTTGAGTCTCTCTTCCATAAGCGCCCTAACCTTGCCAAACTAGGTGTCTTCGGCTGTCATTGCTTCCCTTGGCTTCGGCCCTACACCTCACACAAATTGGAGCCTAGATCTCGTGCCTGTGTCCTCTTCGGCTACTCTACTACTCAAAGCGCCTATCTCTGCTTTGATCCCTCAACGTCTAAAATCTTCGTCTCGCGTCATGTCACCTTCCATGAAGATGTCTTCCCGTTCTTCCCGCTGCCACCACCAGTACCTGTCGCCGTTCCCACTAGTGATCCTTCACCGGACGCACTGCCGGCGCCAACGTCCGCGCCACCAGCGCCCATTCCGGCACCGCCAGCGGCCCCTGCCGCCGCTACACCCATTATGCCGCCACCTGCATCCTCTCAGGGTGGTCATCATATGCAAACTCGCATAAAAAATAACATCTTTATGCCCAACAAGAAGTTTGGTATGTCTGCTGTCTCCTCTCCAGCTGTTACTGAACCTCAGACTTCGTCTAGTGCTATGTCTGATGAGCGCTGGCGCGCTGCTATGTCATTAGAGTTTGATGCTCTGCTACGGAATGGCACCTGGGATCTTGTTCCGCCTGATTCTTCGCAGAATGTTGTGGGTTGCAAGTGGGTTTATCGTATCAAACGAAAGCCTGACGGTACTGTGGATAAGTTCAAAGCCCGGCTTGTTGCAAAGGGCTTTCATCAACGTCCAGGTGTAGACTTTCAGGAGACTTTTAGTCCGGTTGTTTAGCCGGCAACTGTACGTTTGGTTCTCAGTATAGCTGTATCCAAGTGCTGGCCTCTTCGTCAAATGGAATTGAACAATGCCTTTCTCCACGGGAGGCTTACAGAGGATGTTTATATGGCACAACCACCGGGTTTTGTTGACAAAGACTATCCATCTTATGTCGGTAAGTTACAGAAAGCTATTTATGGTCTCAAACAGGCACCCCGGGCATGGTACAGTGCGCTTCGCCAGTGTCTTCTGACCATGGGTTTCGTCAACACTACCTCTGACACTTCGCTCTTCGTCTTTCGGCATTCTGGTATTACGGCCTATTTTTTGGTATATGTTGATGATCTCATATTGACTGGTAATGATTATGCTTTCTTGAACCGTGTGATTGACTCTCTTGGGACTCAGTTTTCTCTTAAAGACATGGGTGATCTAAGCTACATTCTTGGTGTTGAAGTTCTGCGCAGCTCTAAGGGGTGTTTTCTTTCTCAGCGTAAATATGTTGTTGATCTTTGGACTCGTCATAATATACTGGAATCAAATCCTATTCAGACGCCAACAGCGGCGCCAACCCGCCTTCATCTGGCCGACGGCTCGGCCCCTGCCGACGCATCCGCCTATCGACAGGTCCTTGGGGGCCTCCAGTATCTCTCCTTCACTCGTCCTGATATCTCCTTTGCTGTGAATAAACTCTCACAGTTCATGCACGCTCCTACTGTCACTCATTGGGGTGCAGTTAAGCGCCTCTTCCAGTATCTGAATGGGACGCGTGACTTTGGCGTCTGGCTGCGTCCTTCATCTGCTATACCTCTGCATTGTTTCTCTGATGCTGATTGGGGTGGAAACTGTGATGACCGCTCCTCAACTGGTGCCTATGTTGTCTCTCTAGGGCCTAATCCTATTTCTTGGAGCTCCAAAAAGCAGCGTTCTGTTGCACGATCATCTACTGAGGCTGAGTATCGTGTCATTGCTTCTGCTGCCGCTGAAGTACGTTGGCTTCATTCCCTGCTACGCGAGCTTCATGTCCCTCTCCGGCTGCTCCTATCATTTACAGCGACAACATTGGCGCCACTTACCTCTGTGCCAACTCTGTGTTTCATTCGCGCATGAAACACATCTCCATTGATTATCACTTTGTTCGTCAATTGGTTCAGAATGGGTCCCTTCGTGTTGCTCACGTATCCTCTACTGATCAGCTTGCTGATGCTCTCACCAAGCACTTATCTCGTCCTCGGCTTCTTCTGCTGATGTCCAAGATTGGCGTGTCCTCCGGCCCTCCATATTGAGGGGGCGTAATAGGAAATATTGTAAATATCTTTTGTGTATCTTTTTATTATTGGTAGAATATTCTTTCATTATTGTACAGTTCTATTGTTGGTACGATTTGATACCTATGTGTACTCTATATATATTTTTGTGAGCAATATGAGAAAATCACTTCTCCCAAAACTCTCTACAAATACAACCAAGAATTATACTCGACCTTAAATAGATAAAGACATCTATGATATGTGCACTCATTTTCATCGGTTTCTTTAATGAAAGCAGAATTTCCATACCTCACCCGAATTTATATTATCCCACTAATCCTTTTCTCTATTATTTTGGCGACCCCCCCCCCCCCCAAAAAAATTTCCAAAATATTTATTATTTGACCAAAAGATATCAAAATCTTTTTGATTAAATCAATTAATGATAATAGTGAGATAAATCTTAGCCAAGCATAATAAACTCTAGATTCGAAACTAAATCGAAAAATAATCAGTGAAATAAAACAAGAACGATTAATCTTTGTTGATGTTTGTCATTTATTCTTTCACAAGACGGATGAGGATGATCAATTTTGCATCCTCTTTGGAAAGAAATTGAAGGAGAAAGCAAAGAGGAAAAAAAACCCCTTATCTTCGAGAATTCTTCCCCTATATATAGTTCTGGGGATCCTTGCAGTGTCCTTTGGAAGTTGTACCTTTACGCTGCGACCTTCTTTACTGTTACTTGAGTATTGTTCTTAACTAAATGTACACTGTAGATGTTTGGACTGAAGTAGGTCGTGATGTCTCTTGCAATCCCGCTACTTAGGCGGGATCCCATCTAGGTCGACTACTGTGATCAGATTTTGGCCTATACTGTTTATCCATCTATCCGTCAAGGTCGTCTATTAGTGGGTCCGGCGGGCAGATTATAATTTGGAACACATAGGAGAAATCTGACTGTTCATGCATTGGGCACAACTTTCAAACCCAGACAGTGGAATGATGCTCTAACAATGCCTTTAGATCATTGTAACCATTCGGAATCGAAGCGTTATTCGATTTGAAACTTTGCTCATGGATATTGCCATTATGACTCACGTTTTCTCGGTATTGAACCGTTTCATACCCTATCAGTTTCGATTGGAGAGTCTTGGGTTTCCCGCTTGGGGGATTTATGTCACTATAAATAGAAGAAAAACATCATTCGGTTAGCACACTTTCCTGCCTTTGTTGAAAGAGTTTTGTGGATCTTTCTCTTTTCCGATATTTCAAATTTTCGATTCTCCCGGTTAGCCAGAAATTTTCGCTCCAGTCTCTTCTTTTTTCTTAATCCCTTTTTTCTATAAAATCGAGATAAATTGGTGGTAGTTTTTCCCGCGCTGACAATCCTGCCGCAACTCCGGCACCGTAAAGTGATGTTCCTGCTCCCGGAGGAGTGGAAGTGACAGAGCATGATGGGGTTTCGACGGTGGTCGAAATATTGCTTCGCCCTAGAAAGCCGTGGAACAATTTCCATAGTCCTGCCAGAGTAGAGCTAGAGCTTGGTTCCTATGTTATGACTGAGGCGGGGATTGTGAAGATAAAGGCCAAACGGGAGATCCCTCACCTTGTTGAAATGATGCCGGCGGTGGGAGACAACATTATACATTAATCGCCTGGGATATTCTGTGTTCTACGCCTATCCCTTTATCGTCGGGTATATACGTCCTTTCCCCATATTGGTGGTAGATTTCTACCATTTCTACGAGGTATGTTCGACTCAACTTTTGTGGTACTTGTATAAATTATTTCTTATGCTGCTCAAGTTCGTGGAACTTGCTGGTCGGGAGATCAGTCTAAGGCACATGCTCAATATCTTTGCCCCTTAACTCATCCTAGACATGATGATCCACATGCGCCATCGAGGGACGAAGAGTCTGGTGGTGAATATGGACGACAAGTCCAATTGTCGCTATTATGAAAACTATTTCTATGTGCGAACTGAGCACGTTGTGGTGGATCCTGTAGGATTCCCTGAGAGATGAAACTTCGCATGTAAGTTTTTGTATCTTCGGTAGGAATAATAGTCGATCACTTTTCTTTGGGTGATATTGCACTATTTTTACTTTTGCAACCGCGAGACTACCTCATGCGCCTGTTGGCGATATCCGCGAATAAGTGAACGCCATTCTTCCTCATATAGCGGAAGTTCGCGAATGGTCATCCTTCTACACCTTTTTTGTAAGTAGTTTTACCGCAGTCTTTATTTTCCTTCATTGCAATTTGACCTTGTTGCTTATATGACATTACCGTTACCAAGGAGAGTGAGAAGGGCGAGTGCTCCTCCACTTATATTTCGTCCGCCGACGTCCACTGATCGGCTCGTATCGAGGCCTGCTGGCCGACCTATAGCAAGGGTTGCTCAAGTTGAATCAGCGGTCGTAGACGTTTGCACGAATACTGTTCCTCAATCTGAGGCTCTGACTTCTACTCTCTGCCCAATGGGGGAGCCTTCTCGTCCTGAGGATGGCGAGGGGCTGTCAAAGAGACAACAAGTTGAGTCCAAAATGGTTCTGTCATCTATAGTGTGTTCAGAGGGAGGCATCCCCTTGATGGAGTATGAGATAGGGAACTATGCTAACCCGTCTGCAAAGGTAGAGCCGGTCACCATGACCAACCCGCCGACAGAGACTCCACCCGTTATAAGTGACCAACAGACTGTTGCGATGAGGACTTGATGTCCCGAGGCCGCTATTGTTATTTTAGGTGGTCCTTTACCTTTTGGATTGTGTCGTGCTTCTTCTTTGGTCGTAGAGAGGGGAAAAGGCCTCGTGGTCGATGACTACCAATCTGAGTCTGATCTTAATCCTGATGATGTCATGATGTTTGAATATGGCCTTACTCGTTCGGTGGTACATGAGGGAGGCCCGTCATGCATACTTGAAATCTCGAAGGATATTAACCTCCCGAGGGATACCGATGGCCTAGTGCTGCAGTTTGACCATTTGTGTTCTTCCACTGAGAGCGAGGCTCTTCGGGACGTCAGTGATATTGATTGGATGCATGACAACTATGAGGCTCAGGGTAAGTTTCTCCTTTCTTTTATGTTCTTTTCATCTTTTGAGACCTTAGCCTTAACTAATATTTTTGTCTTTCAAACGTACATGGTGGAGACTGAGAGTGCTCGTAGGGCCGACACTCGGGCCAAAATTTTCATGACGATGTTGGAGATGTATCGGCGCTACCGCAAAAACTACCGTGAGATGCATGAGTGGCTGGTGGTGAATGTCGGTGATCGTTCCTAAGTGAGGAACTGGAGAAGAGAGATCAGGAGGTGATGCAGGCTATTCACAAGAGTAGAGTGCTCGAGGTGTGTGAGCATCTTCAGGGGAATGTGCGGTCGATGTAATCCGAAATAGATCAAAATGCTATCAGGGTTAAGGCGATGAGTGAGGAATGGATGGGAAAGTTATCTAAGATGGAGATAAAAGTTTTCGGGTTGGAGAATATCGAGAGTGCTTGGGAATCAGTGTTAGCGATGGCCGCAGATTTAGAGGACACTATCCGCATTTTTGAATCCGAGCAGTAATCTGCGAGGGCGACAATGACGCTTAGGGGGGTGAGGAACGAAGAGAGTATCACTGACATCGACCAAGAAGAATCGACTTTGGGTAATCGAGTCACTGCTCTTGAGGCCGAAAAGGCGCAATTGTTGGCCCAAGTCGAATTTGCCTCCGCCGATGTTCCCCTTCATCTGCATGAGCTCTAGGTACATACCGAATCCCAGCGGGACATATATAAGAGTTTGTGGGAAGCGGGAATTGTTTTTAAGTCCGCATATGAAGGAGCGCGGGCAAAGTCACGAGAGGCTCATGTTAACTCTGGATATGATCTTGCGATATTGGAGGCCGATAAGGATGTTAACGCTAAAGAGAGACTTCCAAGGGTTGCTCAAGTTGAATTTGTGGTCGTAGATGTTTGCACGAATACTGTTCTTCAATCTGTGGCTCGGACTTCTACTATCTGCCCAACGGGGGAGCCTTCTCGTGCTGAGGATGGCGAGGGGCTGTCAAAGAGACGACAAGTTGAGTCCAAAATGGCTCTGTCATCTATAGTGTGTTCAGAGGGAGGCATCCCCTTGATGGAGTATGAGACAGGGAACTATGCTAACCCGTCTGCAAAGGTAGAGCCGGTCACCATGACCAACCCGTCGACAGAGACTCCAGCCGTTATAAGTGACCAACAGACTGCTGCGATGAGGACTTGATGTCCAGAGGCCGCTATTGTTATTTTAGGTGGTCCTTTACCTTTTGGATAGTGTCGTGCTTCTTCTTCGGTCGTAGAGAGGGGAAAAGGCCTCGTGGTCGATAACTACCAATCTGAGTCTGATCTTAATCCTGATGATGTCATGATGTTTGAATATGGCCTTACTCGTTCGGTGGTACATGAGGGAGGCCCGTCATGCATACTTGAAATCTCGTCAGATATTAACCTCCCGAGGGATACCGATTTCCTAGTGCTGTAGTTTGACCTTTTGTGTTCTTCTGCTGAGAGCGAGTCTCTCCGTGACGTCCGTGATATTGATTTGATGTATGACCGCTATGAGCCTCAGGGTTAGTTTCTCCCTTCTTCTATGTTCTTTTCATCTTTGGCGACCTTAGCCTTAAACAATATTTTTGTCTTTCAGACGTACATGGTGGAGACTGAGAGTGCTCGTAGGGCCGACACTCGGGCCAAAATTTTCATGACGATGTTGGAGAAGTATCGGTGCTACCGCAAAAAGTACCGTAGATGCATGAGTGGATGGCGGTGAATGTCGGTGATCGTTCCCTAAGTGAGGAATTGGAGAAGAGAGATCAGGAGGTGATGCAGGCTATTCACAATAGTAGAGTGCTCGAGGAGTGTGAGCATCTTCAGGGGAAGGTGCGGTCGATGAAATCCGAATGGATCAAAATGCTATCAGGGTTAAGGCGATGAGTGCGGAATGGATGGAAAAGTTATCATAGCCGGAGAGAAAAGTTTTCGGGTTGGAGAATATCGAGAGTGCTTGGGCATCAGTGTTAGCGATGGCCGCAGATTTAGAGGACATTATCCGCGTTGTTCAATCCGAGCAGGAATCCGAGAGGGCGACAATGACGCTTAGGGGGGCGAGGCACGAAGAGCGTATTAGCGACAATGACCAAGAAGCATCGACTTTGGGTGACCGGGTCATTGCTCTTGAGGTCGAGAAGGCGCAATTGTTGGCCCAAGTCGAATTTGCCTCCGCCAAGGTTCCCCTTTATTTGCATGAGCTCTGGGTACATGCCGAAGCCCAGCGGGACATATATAAGAGTTTGTGGGAAGCGGGCTATGTTTTTGAGGCCGCATATGAAGAAGCGCGGGTAGAGGCACGAGAGGCTCATGTTAACTCTGGATATGATCCTGCGATATTGGAGGCCGATGAGGATGCTAATGCTAAAGAGAGACTTCCAAGGGTTGCTTAAGTTGAATTTGTGGTCGTAGATGTTTGCATGAATACTGTTCCTCAATTTGAGGCTCGGACTTCTACTATATGCCCAACGGGGGAGCCTTCTCGTGCTGAGGATGGCGAGGGGCTGTCAAAGAGACAACAAGTTGAGTCCAAAATGGTTCTGTCATCTATAGTGTGTTCAGAGGGAGGCATCCCCTTGATAGAGTATGAGATAGGGAACTATGCTAACCCGTCTGCAAAGGTAGAGCCGGTCACCATGACCAACCCGCCGACAGAGACTCCACCCGTTATAAGTGACCAACAGACTGTTGCGATGAGGACTTGATGTCCCGAGGCCGCTATTGTTATTTTAGGTGGTCCTTTACCTTTTGGATTGTGTCGTGCTTCTTCTTTGGTCGTAGAGAGGGGAAAAGGCCTCGTGGTCGATGACTACCAATCTGAGTCTGATCTTAATCCTGATGATGTCATGATGTTTGAATATGGCCTTACTCGTTCGGTGGTACATGAGGGAGGCCCGTCATGCATACTTGAAATCTCGTCAGATATTAAACTCCCGAGGGATACCGATTTCCTAGTGCTATAGTTTGACCTTTTGTGTTCTTCCGCTGAGAGCGAGGCTCTCCGTGACGTCCGTGATATTGATTTGATGTATGACAGCTATGAGCCTCGGGGTTAGTTTCTCCCTTCTCTTATGTTCTTTTCATCTTTGGCGACCTTAGCCTTAAACAATATTTTTGTCTTTCAGACGTACATGGTGGAGACTGTGAGTGCTCGTAGGGCCAACACTCGGGCCAAAATTTTCATGACGATGTTGGAGAAGTATTGGCGCTACCGCAAAAAGTACCGTGAGATGCATGAGTGGATGGTGGTGAATGTCGGTGATCTTTCCCTTAGTGAGGAACTGGAGAAGAGAGATCAGGAGCTGATGCAGGCTATTCACAAGAGTAGAGTGCTCGAGGAGTGTGAGCATCTTCAGGGGAAGGCGCGGTCGATGAAATCCGAAATGGATCAAAATGCTATCACGGTTAAGGTGATGAGTGCGGAATGGATGGTAAAGTTATCTTAGCCGGAGAGAAAAGTTTTCGGGTTGGAGAATATCGAGAGTGCTTGGGCATCAGTGTTAGCGAGGGCCGCAGATTTAGAGGACATTATCCGCGTTGTTCAATCCGAGCAGGAATCCGAGAGGGCGACAATGACGCTTAGGGGGGCGAGGCACGAAGAACGTATTAGTGACAACGACCAAGAAGCATCGACTTTGGGTGATCGGGTCACTGCTCTTGAGGCCGAGAAGGCGCAATTGTTGGCCCAAGTCGAATTTGCCTCCGCCGCTGTTCCCGTCATCTGCATGAGCTCTGGGTACATGCCGAAGCCCAGCGGGACATATATAAGAGTTTGTGGGAAGCGAGCTACGTTTTTGAGGCCGCATATGAATAAGTGCGGGCAGAGGCACGAGAGGCTCATGTTAACTCTGGATATGACCATGCGATGTTGGAGGCTGATGAGGATGTTGATGCTAAAGAGAGACTTCCTGGAGATGGTGATTAGGAGGATAGCAGTGATGACGCTGAGTGAAAGAATATTTTATCTTTGTTTGTATTGTTCTTTTTTTTTGATTTTTTGTCATTGTGTTGTTCTTTTTTCCTTTGGACTCGCCCGACTTTAACCGCATATAATTTATGACTATTTGTGCAACTGCTTAAATAAAATAAAGTTTTCATCGATGTATGTATTTTGCACTTCCCTTCCTTTTGCTTTGCATATCTTTGGCATGAAATTTCGGAATCCCATGTGGTCAATTCCTAATATGTAGGAAATTTAATCTCAGCCGACTGAGTAGGACTTCATCGTGTGAGTCCAAATGGAGTCGTTAATCCGGCTATTTGGGCGAGGTCGACAGGTGAGTTATTGCTTTGAGCAGATTCGTTCTTGATTCAACACGAGATTATATAATGTATTAATATTTTAGACGAAGCCATTCATGACTTGGGTCGCCCGGGTAAGACCAAACTACCGTTGGTTCGGGAGAAGTCATTTTTCTTTAAGCGATGGACATTGCCTTAAGGATGTTATTTCAAACTTTTACCGAAATGTTAACATGTCGTTGTTTGATTGAGGCCAAATTCTTTTTCTAGCGATGTCCCTTGGCCTTAAGGGTTTTATTTCGAACATTTAGACAAATGTTAGCCCTTCGTCGTTCGATTGAGGTCGAACTCTTTTTTTTGGCAATGTCTCTTCGCCTTAAGGGTGTTATTTCAAACTTAAGTCGAAATGTTAATCTGTCGTTGTTTGAACGAGGTCGAAATATTCTCTTTAGCGATGGACCTTGTCCTTAAGGGTGTTATTCGAAATTTCGTCAAAATGTTAACCCGTTTTTGTTCGATCGAGGTTGAACGCTTCTCTTTGGTGATGGCTCTTGGCCTTAAGAGTGTTATTTCAAAATTTTGTCAAAACGTTAACCCGTCATTGTTTGATAGAGATCGAAATATTCTCTTGGCGATGGCCCTTGGCCTTAAGGGTGTTATTTCAAACTTTTGTCGAAATGTTAACCCGTCATTCTTCGATCGCGTTCAAACTCTTCTTGTTGGCGATGGCCCTTGGCTTTAAGGGTGCTATTTCAAACTTTCGTCGAAATATTAACCCGTTATCGTTCGATTGAGGTTGAACGCTTCTCTTTGGCGATGGGCCTTGGCCTTAAGAGTGTTATTTCGAACTTTCGTCAAAATATTAACCCTTCGTTCTTCGATCGAGGACGAACTATACTCTTTGGCGATGACCCTTGGCCTTAAGGGTGTTATTTCGAACTTTCATCTAAATACTAAACCCGTCGTTGTTCGGTCGAGGTCAAACTATTCTATTTGACGATGACCCTGGGGGTTAAGGGTGTTATTTCGAACTTTTATTAAAATTTTGACCCGTTGTTGTTTGATCGAGGTCGAACTCTTCTCTTTGGCTATGGCCCTTGGATTTAAGGGTGTAATTTGAAACTTTCATAAGAAATCCCCACAAGCGGTGCCAAATTATTTGATCAGAAGATATCAAAACCTTTTTTATTAAATCAATTAATGATTATGGTGAAGTAAATCTTAGCCAAGCATAATAAACGCCATATCTGAAAATGAATCAGAAAATAATAAGTGAAATAAAATAAGAACGATCAATCTTTATTGGTGTTTTTCATTTCTTCTTTCATGAGACAGAGAGGATGATCGATTTTGCATCCTCTTTTGGAAAGAAATTTAAGGAGAAAGAAAAGAGAGAAAAAAGCTGCCCTTATCTTTGAGAATTTCTCCGCTATATATAGTTCTAGGATCCTTGCAGTGTCCTTTGGCCGACGTGCCTTTATGTTGCGACCTTCTTTGTCATTACTTGAGTATTATTTTTAACTTAACGTACACTGTAGATGCTTCAACTGAAGTAGGTCGCGATGTCTCTCGTAATCCCGCCACTTAGGCGGGATTCCAACTAGGTCTACTAATGTGGTCAGATATTGACCTATACACTTATCATATTAAATAAAGATATTAATTACTACTTATTTCGGTCCAAAATAAGTGACTTTTTTGACTTTTTTCTTGTGGTCCAAAATAAGTAATTTTTTCAGATTTCAAAAATGAATTAATTATGTTTATCCTACATTATTCTTAGAGTAAATAGTGTTGAAATATGTGCTAGGAGTGTTTATGTGAGATAGTAAAAGTTAATATGATAAATTTTATTGTTAATTAATGCTAAAAAGTGAATTTCTTAATCTTTATAAAAATATCAAAAAATTACTTATTTTGGATCGGAGGGAGTAGTATTATTACCTTTTCAAATTCCACCCTAATTCTTACTACTCCACATAGTCATTATTTACTTATTCTCACTACTCCAAGAAGACATACAATCATTACTTATTCATTTAAGTAAGAGAGACAACTTAGTTAAAATACTCCTTATGATTAATAATGCTATAATTAAATGATTCTTTTAATGAGTGCGCCAAAACCTTAAACAACAACAAAAAATGATCAGAAGAAGTATGACTTACTCCTCCTGCTTTATGCTCTATCAATTGAGGTATTGGTGAAAATGAAAAAGGATGACGACGAAAAGAGAATTGGTGTTTACACAGTGGGTGCTTGACATATTATTGTTGATCGATCATATTGGAGTAGTGTTTTCTTGACACTTATTGTGTACTAGCTAGATGGAATTATATAGAGAATGTGTCGATTTTCCTTGACCTTATTAGTTATGGAGGGACACAATAGTTGGTTAATGTGTTGTCCCCCATCTTGACACCTAAAATGTAAACTCTGCTTTAAACAAGAAATTGCCACAACCTCATATCCAAAGTATTTTAGAATAATACATTATCCCAAGGACAAAGATTACAATATTTAGTCTTGTTATAACCAAGTCTTGGATAGGCTGGGATATAAACCAAACATGTGCTGGCAACTGACAAAAAGCAATCCGTTGGCAATTGATTAGCCTTACTGAAACCATGCAAAAGCATGGGCACGACAATATTATCCTGGAATTATCAGATCTTATAACATTAGGCACAGCTATCTAAGCATGCCTAAAAAGCAACCACGACACAAAACCAAACATAATAAAAACAGGTTTTTGTCTTTAACAGTTCTCCCAAAGCTTCTTTTTCGATCATCTCAATTCAATGAATATGTTTTTTAATTTAATTTACTGTGACAAACATAGTAAATTTACATAATATTTGTTTTCCCAGGCGAGATGAATATACAGACGGTGCACTACTTTATCTTCAAAAGTAGTAGAATATAATGCAGTACCATAATGTTTTAACCTAATTTATGTTGTTGGAATGATCAACATTGTGTTTCTTAATTTGTCATTATATATTCATCACTTTGTTTCTTCGACCAATACATCGGTTGTATCTACGTTATTGTTCATTAAATGGGGTATGATTAAATAGTGTACGAGAGAAAGGATCTTATTTAGGGTCATAAGCATGGTCATATTAGTGTTATTAATGATATACATGATGTAACGAAATGATATCCTTTCAAATATTGCAAGACAGCCATTAGATTTTCACTTAATCCCCATAATCATGCAGTACGTCTCAATATTATTGGTCTTGGCCTTTGATTTGATGGCTAGTACTACTAATGTTTTATAAGTCTAATATAGTATTCAAATTCTTGAGATTTGTAACAATTGTATAGCAGATTTTCAAACAATCCCACGGCTGAGCAGGTAAGCATTGGTTGCAGGAGATTATTCCAGGGTTGAATTTGATATTCATCATGGGAATCTCCTCGCCGAGGTGGCCTATAAATTTAAAATTGCAATAAACAGAGTGGGGGCAAAGGGAGTTAAAACAAGACAATTAAAACCCGTCAAATCTGATTGTCAGAAAACCGCTGACTCCTCCATTAAAGCATTTCAAACTGTGCTAGTTTGGTGATTGGAGGACCCCCAACTTGAACCACACATAACTTCTTGTTCAAAGGACTACGTAGCAATTAGGGAAACTAAGTTTGTTATTTGACAGTTTTTTTTAATGGAAAAGGATCAAAATTACCCCTAGACAATTGGAGTTGGTACAATATTACTCTCCGTTTACCTATTTTGAAAAAATTGCTCTCATCGTTATCTTTTTGGCTAAAAAATGCCCTTACGATTAACGGTTATTTTAGATAAAAAAATTAATTAATCTCCATGTGTCATAACGAAAAAGATCAAAACTGCCCCTAGACTATTGAAGTTGGTACAATAATACCCCATCTCAAAAAAATCTCTCCCTTCCCCCTCCCCCTCCCCCCTCCCCCCTAGCGTGTAGGTTCATATTCCTCTTGTTTTTCTCATCCTTTTTTTGACCTTGCCCTCTATTTGAATAATCTCTACAAATACAAACGATGGATACTAGACGCTGTGCGTATCGACCCGTGCAGTGTCCAGCTTTGTTGGTGCTGTGGGTGTCGGTCTTCTAATGTCAGCTCTCTGGTAGGACAATCGATCGCTGCTTGATTGGATGTAACTGCATGATCGATCTGACTTTTTTTGGTTGAAGTAGCCACGACTTTGGTCGTAGTCAGTTTAAACCCATAAAAGCGGAGCATTCACAAATTTTTTTGTCACCAATACTTTACGTCATACAACTTTCAAAAATCCTGTTAAGAAAAAAAACATAATTAATTTTCATGTATCATAGTCCCATTGGCGTAACTTAAGACTCACCTAATTAAAATAAACTCACGCACATTCTAAGACTGTTTTCCTCCATTACTTTCTCCTCTTTCTTTTAAAAATTATTCCACTAACTAGAACTCTCGTACACCTTTTTTTCTTTAAGTAAACGAAACTCTCTCTTATATTTAATCACCTTACTCTTCCTATTTCTTTGTAAATGCACACATCAATATTTCTATTTTTTTCATCACAGAAATACCATTCATCATCAATTTTTCTTACTAACACTTTACTGCTTCATACAATACGCTCAATCAAGTGTTTATTCAGTCATATTCACCAATAAGTCGTATTCTCTCATATTCTCAGGCATATAATCTCAAATATTTCTCTTGATTTAATTGTCCTTTTTAAAAAAAATTTGGCGGTATTGATATAACCTGAAGAGCGTCCTCGTGCAATAGCTTAATTTACGAGGATGCTATTTTTGAATAATTACTACAAATATCATTAAAGTTTTATTTTCAGACAATCAATCAATGGGACGATGATACATGGAAATTAATTACGTTGTTTTGCTTAACAAGGTTTTTGAAAGTTGTATGACGTAAAGTATTGGTGACAAAAAATTACGGAAATGAGTCAAAACTACCCCTAGACAATTGGAGTTGGTACAATAATGCCTCCCGTCCACCTAGTACGAGCAGAGGAAGTTGATAGTGAAAATTAAGTTGTCCGTTGAGGAAGAGTTGTATTTATACTCTGTCTAGTTGATTTAATAATGTCCGTTCCTTAATTTGTTGAGTTATGAAAATTGACATAACAATTTTATTACATTTATATTCAGAGTACTTTTGTAATTTGGTTAAGTCTTTGAGGTAATACAAATCTTCACATCCTTTCAGTTTAAGATCAGTCGACTAATTTGAAGATGTGATTCTACTTCTTCTCTATCGATTTCAAGGTTTACTTGAGAAGATGTTAATATTAAAATAGTCACAAACGAAATCAATTTGCAAGAAAATGAACTTAGGCAGATAAGGGCTAATCTAGAAAACTACAGGAAATTCTGTAAAGTGATTAAAAGCAGGAAATAATGATAATATAAAATGTCCAAAACATAAGTGGATTGAATTAAACTAAATAGATTGGTTATATCATAAGTGTATATCGAATTATATCACTATATGTGTTATTCATAAGAAGTTAGCCGTCAATAGGCCGAATTCACTACTTTATTGTGCTAATGGTTATATTTTTTACTTCATTGCATGTCGACTAATCATGTTGCAGATAACATTCGACCGAGATTAATACACTTCAGTGTATATTAAAGCCATTACGTAGTTGATCTAGTATTTGCGGTAAAAATCTCGTCACTTCCAATAGTAATTTTGTTTATATTTTTGTATATTGTGTGACGACCCGCCATGTAATCATACCACATATGGGTCAGTTGGCATATATTAATGTCATATGAAAGCTTACATAAGAAGAAGGTTAGCATTTGTGAGAAGATTCTAGAAAAGTATGGGCATTTCCATAGAAAGATCCTAGATCCTATAGATTTGCTAGGAAAATCCTTAGAATCTTCTAGGTTTGGAGAGAGTTCTAGTGAAAGCACTTATCTTGTATATACTAAGGACTTGTGTAACAATTAATATTTACATACTAACCCCTAGGAGACTAGTATATAAAGGGGGTCACTCATTTGTAATTCACCAAGCAAACAATTCAAGTTCTCTCTAATACAAAGCTTCTTTTAATAGTTCTCTTGTGTTCTTTCTTCCCATTCGCTTAGCGATCTTGAGTGTGGTAAGGCTGACTTGGCATAGCAAGAATGTGAGCAAGTTGTGCAAGATCATGAGCGAGTTATCAAGTGATGCACGTGTACTTAGTTAATAATTAAGGACGTGACAACGTGGTATCAGTACGAAGGTTTCAACAATGGGAATTGCGAACGATAGAGAAATTAATGCTGCCAACACCCAAGCTAATGCCATCGGATGCTGCTGGCAAGAGCAGCCGTAGCAAAAAGAGGAATGCCACCAACAAAATTCAGTATGTGCCACTTGAGGTTGTGTCAAACGAAGGGCTTACATTCCAAGAACCATCTGCCTCTAATGCGAGCGAGGATGAAGTGGAGGTCCTTCCAGAAGACCTCTCGCTCAGTAAAAAGTGGGTGATAAAGATGAACAGAGGGGATGGATGCCGTGGAGATCTTTGGCCAACGTTTGGGGAAGGTGGAAGGCACCCTTAGCATTCTTAAAAGGCACACTCTTGAAGAGATAAAGAGTATCTGAAATGACTTGGAGGGACGTATACAGACCGAGATGGAACTAAGGCAAACCATCAATGCCTTAGAGTGCAGACTCATGGATGCTTTGACTACCATCGATTGTATGAAGGGAAAGATAGAGTCACTCGAGGAGCATGTTAGTGCTGGCGTGACCGAGGCAGCTAACGTGCTATGGTGACGAGGGAGGCCAAGATCGAGGCTTCCAAACCCCCGATGTTCAAAAGTGTTCGTGATGCACCAAAAGTGAAAAACTTCGTTTGGCATTTGGAGAACTACTTCAGGCATGTCAAAATGAGGGACGACGAGGCCAAAAATAACACTACGGTATTGTACCTCTCAGATATTTCCATGCTATGGTGGAGAAGGAAGATGGCCGACGTGGATAAAAGTCTATGTACTATTAGCATGTGGGATCAGTTCAAAGCGGAGCTCAAGCGACAACTTTTCCAAACAAT
Source organism: Nicotiana benthamiana (assembly GCA_034376525.1). NCBI lineage: Eukaryota > Viridiplantae > Streptophyta > Magnoliopsida > Solanales > Solanaceae > Nicotiana > Nicotiana benthamiana. The sequence continues at coordinate 49,186,678 of CM067325.1, read as the reverse complement.
GTATTATAAGAGGAAAGGTGCAAGCTTAGGGAATCAAACTGAATATGGAGAATATGTAACTATGGCAAGTGCTCACTACCCTTATACTTCAAAACCCCAACCTAACCAATGATGACTTGGTGTTCCACTTCATGGACGGGTAGCAAAATTGGGCTAAGCAGGAGTTGCAACCCGACAAGTCACTGATATAGACCAAGCCATAGTGGAGGCTGAATCATTGATGGATTTCAGGTATGACAAGCACGACAAAGGCAATGGCAAGTAGTCAAAGGCTAACAATGTCAAAGGTGGGGATGTCCAAGGTAAAGGCAAGGAGATACAACAATAATACTCCAAGACTCAAGATCCCAAAAATTCGAGTGGTCGTCAGGGCTATGCCGAGAAGAAGGCATAGATCGAGAAGAAGGGATGCTACATATGCGGAGGGCAGCACAACTTCAGCAATTATCCCAACCTCAAGAGCCTCAATTTCATGTTCCACGAACGGAAGGAGCAGCCGCAAAGAGAGAGTTCGGGAATTGCACAGTTGGGTATGATCACATTATATAGTGTTACCACAAAGCAAGCTACCCAACCTACCGAGAATGGATATCAGTACGTGGATCTCACCATCAATAACAATCCTGCTCGTGTAATGGTGGATGTTGGAGAAACTCATAATTTTGTGACTGAGGCTGCCGTAAAGAAACTAGAACTGAAGCTTGCTCCAACCAACTCCCGCGTCATGACCATGAATGTTGTGGTACAAAATGCTCGTGGGGTAGCTAATGGAGTTGGTGTCAAATTGGGAACTTGTAAAGGTATGACAAACTTTACCATAGCCGCTATGGATATTTTTGACATCATACTGGGGCAAGAGTTCTTTAGACATTGTCATACTTTGATAGACCCCTACCTCCAATGTCTCTTGGTTATGGAGAGAGAAGGAGCTTGCATGGTACCTACAGTGACTATGCCACACGGACAGATCCAAGCACAACTCTTAGCTATGCAGGTTGTCAAGGGGATCAAGAAGGGGGAGCCGACGTTCGTGGCAACTATTTCAAGTCTAGAGGAAGACAATAATTTTCAAAAGATAGTGCCACCTTTCATAGAGAAATTGCTTGAGTAAAAAAAGATATCATGCCCGATGAGTTGCCTAAGCACTTGCCACCTAGGTGAAATTTGGATCACAAGATTGAGTTGGAGCCAGGGGCTAATCCACTTGCATTTTCCCCATATCGTATAGCACCACCTGAGCTAGAGGAGCTCAAGAAAAAATTGAGGGAGTTGCTGGATGTTGGTCATATTCGCCCATCAAAGGCACCTTACGATGCAATTGTTCCAGAAAAAGAAGGAAGGATCGGCGATGTTTTGCATAGACTACTGAGCACTTAATAAGGTTACAATGAAGAATAAGTACCCGATCCTACTCATTGGTGACTTGTTCGATAGACTTAAACAAGCCAAGTACTTTACCAAGGTGGATCTTCGAAAGGGCTACTACCAGGTTTGCATTGCGGAAGGGGATGAGCCAAAGTCAACATGTGTGAAGAGATATGGAGCCTTTGAGTGGTTGGTGACGCCCTTTGTCTTAACTAATGCACCCGCTGCATTTTGCACCCTTCTGAACAAGATTTTTCATCCCTACCTTGATCAGTGCGTGGTAGTCTATCTAGATGACATAATCATCTATAACAACACCTTTGAGGAACACATGGAGCACTTAAGTAAGGTTTTACAAGTCTTGCGGGAGAATGAGCTATACATCAATAGGGAGAAATACGAGTTTGCACTATCAAAGGTGAACTTCTTGGGCCATGTCATTAGCAATGGCGAGCTACGCATGGATGAGGCTAAAGTACGTGCTATCCAAGAGTGGGATGCACCTATAAAGGTAATTGAGTTAAGATCCTTCCTTGGGCTTGTTAACTACTATCGTTGATTCATCAGAAGATACTCAACAAAGGCTACACCATTGACTGAGTTGCTAAAGAAGAACAAGCCATGAGGTTGAAAGGAACATTGTCAAAAGGATTTGAATGCCTTAAGGCAGCTGTTACAGTAGAGCCAATCTTGGCGTTACCTGACTTTGCCAAGACATTTTAGGTGCATACAGATGCCTCAGACTTTTCCATTGGGGGGTCCCTGATGCAGGATAAGCATCTCATAGCATTTGAGAGCCGTAAGTTAAAAGAGATGAAGTGGCGTTACACGGTGCAAGAGAAGGAAATGACTGCCATTGTGCATTACCTTCGTACATGGAGACATTATTTGCTCTCGTCGAGGTTCGTGGTCAAGACTGATAATTTGGCTACTAGCTACTTTCAGACACAGAAGAAACTTACACCAAAGTAGGCTAGGTGGTAGGATCTCTTGACTGAGTTTGATTATGCGCTGGAGTATCAACCGGGCAAAGGTAACATTGTAGCCAATGTATTGAGCTGGAAAGCCGAGCTTTCTGCAATCACTTCAGCGAGATAGGACATTCGGGAGGCTATAAAAGAAGGCACGTGACATGATCCAACAGAGAAGCAGATTATCAAGTTAGCCAATAAAGTCAAGACGAGACATTTTTGGATAGAAGACGGTCTACTACTTACCACAGCTCGGCGGATCTATGTACCTAAGTTTGGAGACATTAAACGAGGGATCATAAAGGAGAGTCATGACACAATATGGGCTGGTCAGCCTGGTCAAGATCGTACTAGAGCCTTAGTTGAGTCAGTCTACTATTGGCCACGCACGCGAGATGACATAGAGTGTTGTGTGCAGACTTATCTTGTCTGTCAACTGGAGAAGGTTGAACAACAACAACCCTGAGGACTTTTGGAGCCACTGCCAGTTGTAAAGCATCCATGAGAGAGCGTGAATATAGACTTTATCACTTGCCTACTGAAGTCTGATGGTTATGGTACTTTTATGGTGGTCGTGGATAGATTTTCCAAATATACTACCTTCATGCCCGCCTTACTGGGTTGCACAGCTAAGGAAGACACCAAGCTATTCATTAAGAACATGGTAAAGTATTGGGGCTTACCAAGGCATATCATAAGTGATCGAGACCCTCGTTTTATTGAGAACTTTTGGAGGGAGTTGTTTGACATACTTGGCACGAAGCTGTACTTTTCTACTAGCTTCCATCCATAGACAGATGGACAAACGGAATGGGTCAATGCCTTACTAGAATGTTACTTGAAGCATTATGTTAGCATGCGAAAGATTAGGCAAGGCTCCTAGACATCACCCAATTCTCTTATATCTTGTAGTGGAGTGAGTCCACGAGACAGACACCATTTGAACTAGCCACAGGCCAACAACCACCAACTCCACATTGATTACCAGCCGTGTTCGATGGAAAGAGTTTGAGGGCTTATCATATGGCCAAAGGATATGATAAAAAGCTATATACTGCTAAGTCCTACTTGGATAAGGCAACTAAGAAGATGAAGAAGTTTGTGAACTGCAAGTGACGTCCCGTAGACTATAGAGTTGGGGACATGGTCATTGTGAAGTTTAACTTAAGACAGTTCAAGGCACTGCGGGGCATGCATGAAAATCTGATTCGCAAGTACGATGGACATTTAAGATCATTGCCAAGGTAGGAAATATCATACAAGCTTGACATGCCACCATAAGATCTACCATGTCTTCAATGTCAGCATGCTTAAGCCATATCATGAAGATAAGGATGATCCGAGTAGGGGCCAATCAAGTCGAGCGCCAATGACTATCACCGCGTCGCATGATCGGTAGATTGAGGCTATCATAGATTATCAAGCCAGGCAATATCAAGGGCAAAATGCCACTGCTATGTTCCTCGTCCATTGGAAAGGGGAATAACTGGAGGAGGCCACGTGGGAATGATATGAATACTTGTGGCAATTCAAAGATAAGATCTGAGAGTTTATGCAATAGTATTCCGCCATGGTCGTCTCAATATTGGGTGGGGGAGAGTGTTATGACCCACCATGTCATCATGTCACATAGGCGCCAATTGGCATATATTAATGCCATGTGGAAGCTTACATAAGAAGAAGGTTAGCATTTGTGAGAAGATTCTAGAGAAGTATGGACATTTCTTTAGGAAAACTCTAGATCCCTATTGATTTGGTAGGAAAGTCCTTGGAATATTCGAGGTTTGGAGAGAGTTCTAAATAAAGCCCTTATCTTGTAGTCCATATACTTAGGACTTGTATAACAATTAATATTCACACACTAGCCCCTAGAAGACTAGTATATAAAGGGGCCACTCATTTGTAATTCACCAAGCAAACAGTTCAAGTTCTCTCTAATTCAAAACTTCCTTTAATAGTTCTCTTGTGTTCTTTCTTCCATTCTCTTAGCGATCTTCAGTGTAGTAAGGCTGACTTGGCATAGCAAGAACGTGAACAAATTGAGCAAGATCGTGAGCGAGTTGTGAAGTGCCATACGTGTACTTAGTTAACAACTAAGGACGTGACAATCGACTATAATTTAATCATCCTAGTGTCCATATTATTATTTTTCTTCTGATTTTTTTTTTCGAAAACATATTTTCCAAAAAAATTTGTAAGTTTTGGACAAAAGTTATAAGTTTTCCGAGATTTTTCAAAAGAGAGTTTTTCATAAACCAAAAAATGATTTTGACTACTTTTTCAAGCCTTCCGAATTTTTTTCCCCACTCAACAACAAAAACAACCCAGTAAAATCGCACTAGTGGAGTCTGCGGAGGATAGTGTGTACATAGACCTTACCCCTACCTCAAAGGAGTAGAGAGGTTGTTTCTGAAAGACGCTCAGCTTAAGAAAACAAAAGGACATATATTAGTATCACCACAGAAATCATAGGAAAAATAGGAACATAAAATCTAGAAGAAAGATGCAAAGCAAAAGCGATAGCTAGTAAAATAGGTCTTGCACTGAAAGCAGAAATAGTAAGAACAATATTGCCATTAGCTATCTTAGACAAAAACTCTACTAGCTAGTCTCACAAAGGTACGAAGAAAGGCAAGACTCGATTACCTCCTAGCGTACGACCCTAATACTCGACCTCCATATCGTCCTATCAAGTGTCATGTCCTCGAAATTTGAAGCCTCGCCAAATCCTACCTGATCACCTCTTCCCAATACTTCTTAGGCCGCCCTCTACCTCTCTTCGTGCCTTCCACAATCAGTCGCTCACACCTCCTTACCGAAGTATCTGGGCTTCTCCTATGAACATGCCCGAAGCATCTGAGCATTGCTTCCTGCATCTTGTCATCAATGGGAGCCACGTGCACTTTCTCTCGAATATCATCGTTCCTAATCTTGTCCACTCAAAAACCTATAATATTTTTTCACATGAAATGTATGCACAAACATATTCAAATACCATTTTCAACTTAACGCAATTTTTTTTTAAAAATCACAATTTTTATGTCAAAACGCCTGCTAAATCACCGGCTGGTCATTAAGCTCTTGGTGATAATGAGTGTTAGACTCAAGAACATACGCTGTCTCTGTCCCTGGCGCGCTAAAATCTATTTGTGAGTAGGGGTGTTCATCGGGCGGATTGGGCGGCTTTTACTCTTAGCGGATTGGCTTAACAGTTATCGGCTTTTAAATGTATTAATCCGTTAGCCACCCGATAAGATATCGGGCGGATTGGTATCGGGTTAGCTCTTATAGGGCGGTTAATGGGCGGTTTATCGGCCTAACATACATGTTCACTAAATATCTCTTATTCTCCTCGTCTTAGAAATAATGAATTGCCATAAAAATAATATTTTAGAGGCAATATGATGTAGCTAATGAAACAATCGCCATCAGCATGTAGATTATAAAATAGATAAATTCACTACTAGTTCAGTATCGAGAAAAATAAAACAGAACTTATCTTCTTTTAGAGGCCACACTACATGTGTACTCATAAGCTTCGGATATAACCAAAAAAATCTGTCGCGCAAATTTCCATTCAGCTCCCACAATGAACTTTTAAAAACTGAAGTGCTCTGGTAAATTCTACTCTCTACACTCCTCTTCTATAAATAACTTTTTTTCTCCATTTTCCACAAGCAATCATCGAGAATGCACAAATTTATTTCATGGGGTGTCGTTCCTCTTGTCATAACCAACCTTTCAATTCTTCTTTTTCCATGACACACATAGAACCATGTATTAGACAACTCAATTCTATCACTAAATTATATATATATATATATATATATATATATATATATATATATATATATATATATATATATATATATATATATATATATATATATATATATATATATATATATTCTTAACGGGTTAACGGATTAGCCGTTAAGAAAATTGAATAATCTATCCCCAAACCGATAAGCCGTTAATAAAAAAAATTCAATCCGTTCCCCATCCATTAAGCCGTTACCGATAAGTCGTTAAGCTTCAATTTGGATCGGTTTTCGGTTTCGGATCGGTTTTGAACACCCCTATTTGTGAGAGTCCAACCAATTCAGCATTTATGTGTATATATAAATGTGTGTGTTTAGATATTTTTAAAAATTAATGTCGACTTAAACATCAATATATATAAAAAAATTCAATTACTATGATTTAACCAATAGCAAATGTGGGCCCAATAACTTTGTCCCTTCTCCTTGTTCTTTTTTTTTTTTTGGTATTAATGTTGATATTGGTGTCTGTTGGAATAGTTACTTTCACTTGCACTGCAGCACGCTTCCAACGCCGATATACGAACCTCACCTCGGTCCCTTCCCTCTTCTATCAAAAGCCAAGAACATAGGACAACACCACAAACGCAGCAGAAGAACAAAAAGCAAAAATTATTTAAAAACAAAACACTATACTAAAGAAAGCAGACACATTTAAAGAAACAGTAGAAAAAGAAACCAAGTGAGTCAGTGACTCAGGTCTCAAAGTACTTGTTCTCTGAACCCACAAAAAACCTCACTCTCCACCATTTTCAGTCAAAAGAGTAACATGAGTTTTCCTCCATTTCTCTGCTTTCTACTCACACTCTTCACATTCTTTTCTTCAAAACCCATATATGGAAACAATGAGTTGCAAGCTCTTATGGATTTAAAGGCAAGTCTTGACCCTGAAAATACTTTGCTCATTTCATGGACAGTTTCTGGTAATCCATGTGGTGGTTCTTTTGAAGGTGTTGCGTGTAATGAAAAAGGTCAAGTTGCAAATATTTCTCTTCAAGGTAAAAGGCTTTCTGGGACACTGTCACCAGCCATTGCTGGGCTTTCTCACTTGACGGGACTCTACTTGCATTATAATTCTTTATATGGAGAAATACCCAGAGAAATTTCTAGTTTGATTGAGCTTACTGATCTGTATTTGAATGTTAATAATCTCTCTGGTGAGATTCCCCCTGAACTTGGAAACATGTCCAGCTTGCAAGGTTAGTGTTGGAAACTTCTCCTCTTTATGCCTTATGTTTTGTCTGATTTGGCAATTTTCAAGTAGCATTGTGATAAAAAGAAATGATTTTTACGTTTTCTTGTTATTTATTTATGTTTCTTTTCTAATGTTCTGAGCTGTTGTTGGAAAAATTAGGAGCTTTGCTGTTAATACTTGATGCTCACTGAATTTTTTTTATATAATTTATTGTTAAATATAAATTCTTGATTTCACAAGTTGAAACTTGTTCTATTTTTGCAAAAAAAGAGCAGCCTCGATGCGCTTCCGCTATGCGCGGGTCCGGATATGGGCCGGACCACTTACTCTGCACATGACATCAACATTACGCCAATGCTCCCCTTCTTGTTCCAGTTTTGCAAGTGATAAAGATACACTCATTGGGTGTTTATTTTCATCCTCATTTCGATTATTTCCCCAGAAATTTCACTGGGTCGTTGTTGTTGTTGATTTCGATTATGGAGTCTGTTTCTTATCAATTTATTATCTTGTTGCGGATTGTACAGTTTTGCAACTATGCTATAACCAGCTCAGTGGTAGCATACCCAATCAGCTAGGGACACTAAAGAAGCTCAATGTCCTCGCTCTGCAATCCAATCAGTTAACTGGCGCGATCCCCGCTAGCTTGGGGGAGTTAAGAGTGTTGATGAGGGTGGACTTGAGTTCTAATAATCTTTTTGGTTCAATTCCTTCAAAACTCGCTGATGCGCCCCTTCTGGAAGTCTTGGATATCCGAAGCAACAAGCTTTCGGGCAATGTGCCTCTTGGTAATAAATTTCCTCGCCCTACATTATGTCTTTTTTTGGGTGAAATTATATCTTATCTGATCTTTTATTTTCTGTCTTCTGAAGCTTTGAAGAGATTAGTTGGTGGATTCCAGTATGAGAACAATCCAGGACTATGCGGAGTAGGTTTCCCATCCTTGAGAGTTTGTACATCTTTGGATCGCTCGAATCCTAATAGACCAGAGCCCTATGGAGGTGGCTCGAGTGGTTTATCAACTAGAGATATTCCAGAGACGGCTAATCTCAATCTAAATTGCAGTGGAAATGGCTGCGCAAAGTCATCGAAAACCTCACAGGCATCTGTTGTTGTAGGGGTTATTGTGGTTACTGTTATTGCATCTGCTATAGGAGTTCTTACTTTCACGCACTATAGAAGACGAAAGCAGAAACTTGGAGGTGGACTGGATATGTGTGATGGCCGTCTCAGTACTGACCAAACCAAGGAGGTTAATAGGAAGAACGGTTCTCCACTAGTTAGTCTTGAGTACTCGAGTGGTTGGGATCCCTTGGCTGAGGGTCGGCGTTATGGTGGTGTATCCCAAGAGGTTTTGCAGAGCTACAGATTCAATTTGGAAGAGGTGGAGTCAGCTACACAGTACTTTGCTGATAAGAATCGATTGGCTAAGAGCAATTTTTCGACTACATATAGAGGGACTCTAAGAGATGGATCACTTGTTGCTGTTACGAGACTTACCAAAATTAGCTGCAAGTCAGAGGAAGCCGAGTTTTTAAGAGGACTAAACATTTTGACGTCTCTGAGACATGAAAATTTAGTTAGGTTGAGAGGTTTCTGCTGCTCTAAAAGCAGGGGTGAATGTTTTCTCGTTTATGATTTTGTTCCGAGAGGTAACTTGTTGCACTACCTTGATGTCAAGGAGGATGATGCTCGTGCTCTTGAATGGTCTACCAGGGTATCTATCATAAGTGGCACCGCAAAAGGTTAGTGTTCGAATAAACTCTTTTTTGTTAGATTTAATGTGCAGCACTTTGACATTATATTACTTTTTGAGTGCTTGCTATCAACAATTCAAGTTTAGGAACAGGAAATGTTTAACATGCATTAAGTTGTTAAGCATGTCTCTTACTAAAAGTCGGTTTGGTTAAGCCCAAGAGAACCAAAAGGTATTTCATATCTAAATGGCTAAAGAATAAGCATTCATATGTATTCTTGTCCAGCCACATGAGACATTGAGATCCTTGATTGCTGCTGCTTTCTGACCTTTTAGCTCAGCTAAAAATCACAAATTAAAAATTAGTTGCGTATCAAGATTTTATACAGGACTGTGTTGGATCATAGATGTAGTTTTTATCATGTGTTTCAAGTCTTGTCTATCTGTCTTAATAGCATGGGCGTTCCTTAAAGTGAAAGGTTTTTCTCTTCTATTGGTTTGTGCTATTAAAAACAAGCGTAATACTCTACCTAACACTAGTGTCGAGTTGTTGCCTATAATCTATCTGTTATCTTCTTGAGCAGGGATCGAATATTTGCACGGTTGCAAGGTGAATAAGCCAGCTCTAGTGCATCAAAATATCTGTGCGGAGAACGTGCTCCTTGACCAGCGATTCAAACCATTGCTTTCGAACTCAGTCCTGCATAAGCTTCTCACAAATGATATCGTCTTCTCAGCGCTCAAGGCCAGTGCTGCCATGGGATATTTAGCTCCAGAGTACTCTACTACAGGCCGATTTACGGAGAGGAGTGACATTTATGCCTTTGGAGTGCTAATTTTTCAGATTCTCTCCGGCAAGAGAAAATTCACCGGTTCAATGCGTGCTGCTGCTGAGTCGTGCAAACTCCATGACTTGATGGACGTGAATCTCCGTGGAAGGTTCTCTGAGTCTGAGGCTGCAAAATTAGCAAAAATTGCTTTGTTATGTACACATGAATGTCCTGAGGAGAGACCAACGATGGAAACAATCGTACGAGAACTTGGTAATTTACCTATCTTTTCCTAATGGCTAATAAACTATTTCCATCAGCTATTGGCTCTGGCAAATTTTCTTACCTAACTTATTAGCTGGAGATAGGTTCCTACTAACCTTGCACGAGTTTTGCCAAGTCCTTTGACCGCGAACCTCAGACTCTTTTGTATGCTATTTAACCTTAGAATTTCTCAGTTTGGAGGAATTTCCTCTATTGTTCTCATGGATTATTATTATTCTGTTTGTAAAAAGAAGGATTTTCCTCCGTTTACCTAGGGTCATTGTTTTGTTTTTTTCTTTTCTCGTTTGTCCATGTTACACATGCTCAACTCTTATGCTTATATGCAAGGGGTTCAATCATTCAATATTTGGTCACATTTTTTGTACTGCCATATTGTTTGGGGCAGCTTTGGGCACACTAGGCTCTATATAGCTGTGTTTGGATTCGGTGATTTTCAACTTAAAAACAAAAATATGATGTGGAGATTTGCCCACGATACTTCTTTCTAGGGGTGTTCAAAACCGGTCCGAAACCGAAAATCGAACCGAACCGAAGCTTAATGGCTTAATGGTAACGGCTTAACGGACGGAGAACGGATTGAATTTTTTTTATTAACGACTTAGCGGTTTGGGGGCGGATTATTCAATTTTCTTAACGGGTAACCCGTTAAGCGATTAAGAATATAAATATATATAATTTATTTTTACTTACATAATTATATATATAAAATATAAAAATAAGAAACCTTAAAATGAATAAGTATAAGTGTATAAAACTATAATACAAATAAATTAGAAAAACAAAACCCCCCACCGTTACTTCTGTACTCTATAGTCTATACAGATAGCAAATAAAAGTTATGTGGTGTGCTGCGTCCTAGTTGGTGACCTCTTAAGTTCATCAATATACTGATCAACAAATTGTCAAAGCTATGAGCTTGATGTTTCAGTATAGTGTGCGGACAGAATACACTTGAGCCCTTAGGTATTAAACCGATAAACCGCCCATTAACCGCCCGATAAGAGCTAACCCGATACCAATCCGCCCGATATCTTATCGGGTGGCTAACAGATGAATACATTTAAAAACCGATAACCGATAAGCCAAACCGTTAAAGTAAAAAGCCGCCCAATCCGCCCAATGAACACCCATACTTCTTTCACTAAGCTAACCTGATATCGATGTCATAAATAGTAAAACCAGTGTAAATAAACTTTTACTTTTACTTATAACTAGTAATTGTACCCGCGCGATGCGCGGTTAGTAATAAAAAATATTAATTAAATTAAATTATTATCGAGCTTGTTCAATCCTATTAAATTATATTGCTTTAATAAAATTCAATTATCATTTTACTTGTTAGTACGATATACGCTATAATGAAATCTTTCTTAAATTAAAGGTGCTTATATAGTTAGTGAATAATATTTTTGTTCTATATTTTTATTAACCAATATTTAATACTCGCTTTCTTTTTGTCATATATGAGAAGATTTATAATTTATTAATTTTGAAATATTTTTTTATTTTAAAATTTATTCTATTGTTCTTCATAATATTATCTAAATTTTAATGAAACAAGATCTCTGTTATACTAAGGACTTATACAGGGAGCGTTACTGAATAATTTTTTTGTTATATATATATATATATATATATATATATATATATATATATATATATATATATATATATATATATATATATATATATTATATCATCTAATATTTAATATTATTACATTGTTAATAGAAAGTTTTATTAGCATATTACTTTATTAAATATTTTCTTTGAAAGTTTATTTTTGTTTTATTTGTTTTAAAATAATTTAAAACTCCAACTTGAAACTAATTCCCAATTTGAATTGATAATTTATTATTTTTTAATCTCAATTTTATTTAAAATTATTTTAATACTCCAACTTGAAACTACCTCCCGATTTGAATGGGTAAAAATATTGTTTTGTGTTTTTATTTTTTTATAAATAATTATAAGATCTCTATATTTATTAATTCAATTAGTGTAACCAATTAATTCGAATTCAAAAAAAAAAGTAGTTAGAAAAGTACTTTATTTTGTATTTACAAAGCCACTTGGCATTTTGTGGTTAAGACACTTGTCTTAATGTAGTACTTTTGCTTCTCCTATTCTATATAGATAGATTTGAAATGCTAGTTTTTAACTTTTGTTTTTTATTATAAAATAATTTTAAAACTCCAACTTGAAACTCTTCTCCAATTTGACGAGTAGAATAATTTTTTCTATTTTCGTTTTTTCTAAATAATTATAAGATATCAATATTTATTAATTCAATTAGTGTGACCAATTAATTCAAAATTGAAAATTCAAAAAAAATTGGTTAGAAACGTAGTTTATTTTGTCTTGACAAAGCCACTTGGCATTTTGTGGTTAAAACACTTGTCTTAATGTAGTGATTTTGCTTCTCCTATTCTATATAGATAGATAGATTTGAAATGCTAGTTTTTAACTTTTTATTTTTTTATTGTAAAATAATTTTAAAACTCCAACTTGAAACTACTTTCTAATTTGAATGAGTAGAATATTTTTTGTATTTTCGTTTTTTCTAAATAATTATAAAATATCTATATTTATATATCAATTAGTGTAACCAATTAATTCAAAATTCAAAATTCAAAAAAAAAAGTTAGAAAAATAGTTTATTTTGTCTTAACAAAGCCACTTGATATTTTGTGGTTAAGACACTTGTCTTAATGTAGTGCTTTTGCTTCTTCTATTCTATATAGATAGATAAGAGCTGTTGTCAGTTCTCTTTCCTAATTTTCTCTCCATTTTTAGCTTGTCGGATCAATATTAACTGATTTGAGTAATTACATTTGTGTGTCTGTAAAGTTATCAGATTAGAATACTTTAATTTTGGAAAATACATTTTATATTTATGAAAATTTGTCCTCCCGCATAATTGAATCTTTGGTAGTTTTCCATGAAGGCTAAAGTGTTCTATATCATATAACTATTTACAATTCCAATCTACTAAAATTCTCTAAAAGACTAATTTATGAGGAAGTATAATCTATCAAGATTTAGGCTTCAACCACTCTCCTTGGAGGTGATTTTACTCTGTATACATGTTCTTCCCCTGTGCATTTATCCACCTTAACAATCCAATGTCCTCTATTTTCCGTAAGCTTTTTCGCCTTTGCACCAATTCTGGTCAGCAGCAGCCCTTCTCCTATAGGCAGCAATTGCGTACGCAAAGGGCTACTCCTCCATGACTCCTTGCGAAATGCATTATATCCCAAAACTATAGTATTCTTTTCCCTCCTATGTTTTCGCAACGATCCAAGAATCTCTTCATGATTTTGGATATTACAATCCACTGCTATGAAATCAGCATCTTTGTAGTAATTTGGCAGCAGCATTTTTAGACTCTCACCATTCGCGACAACAAACTCAAGGTGACTAGAATTTGTGCCTAGTGCCATTTTAGAGAGATATAATTCTTCTACGCCCTTAAGGATGCAAACGACGCATCCTCCTGTTTGTTGAGCTGCTGCCACCAATGCTAGGGTGGTGGAGTCTGCAACATTTGCACAAGCAACCACCATAAGTTGTACATTATTTCCTGCTGCTAGCGCGGAGATGAACTCTGCTCCGTTTGGCTCTGTAGCTCTCTTTCCCTGAATCAGATCAACATAGTATTAGCAACAACTTGACGATAAAAATGTATATCAGATTTCAGATATGATAAGTTCATCGTTGTACTTACCATGTTCATGGTTTTGAGAAAAGCTTTTGTGGCATTTTCAGCAGACCAACACCCCATTTTCTGTTCCTTTGTAATTTTCTCTTGATTTTCTTTTCAATTTTTGAAAAGAACCAGAGAGTTAGAGATGTATTTGAGCCTGCTTAGGTTAGTTTGGTAAGGTTTTTACATTTATATATAGGACGGGTAGAACCTATGTCCATGTGGAATTTAATTAATAAAAACTCTCAAGTTGGTGTTACAAAATAAAATATAAGAAAGGACGGCCTTTTCTTTAATATTCATGGAATTCTAGATCCAGAAATAGAAGATTTTAATTTTGGAAAATAGTGCTAGGTCGTAAGATTTTGAGCTTCAATTATTTAATTTGGATTTATTTTCAATCACAAGTTGTAGGTATAAAGTAACGTGAACAGCATGTTATGACTGACCTAAGGCAACCTTCCTAGAGAGTGCATTAACAAATAAAAAATACACAAAAGAATGACGTGGACTCCTTTAATCTACATTTCAGATGCAAAAACTTGGTGTGGAAAAAATTGTGCTAATTAGCTGTAATGTACTTAGAGGGGGTGACAGTTGAAACTTCTTTCATTAGGTTGTATTAGCATGTATTAAGGAAGAAACAGTGTGCTAATTGCTAATCAAAACCAGGTTCTTTTGTTTGAACAGCTGTCTGTTTGAAGATTCAAGATTTTAGGTTGCTGGGTTTATGGATAAGTTTGATGGATTGTAATACTACTCCAATTATAATAAGGGGATTTTAGGGCAAAAACTAACAGCATTCACCGTTTATACCAAATTAATTGATGAATGATATTTGTTTGAAAATAAATTTCTTTTGTTTCACACTGACCAATTATGCGACTCTGTGAAAGAGACATTGTCGAGACATATGACCATATGTTCTTTGAATGTCCTTATTCCCGGCAACTATGGCAAGGAATACTACATTGGCTGAACTTTACCAGAACAATAGAAAGATGGGATGCAAAAGTGCAATGGGTTACTAGCAGGGTAAACAATAGGCACCCAAGTAAAATGATACTGGGAGTGGCGTTCGCAGCAGTTGTATACAATGTTTGGATGGAAAGGAACGCCCGAAGGTTTCAACAGTCGAAGAACGAAGCATCACAGAGAGCAAGGCAGATTGTACTTCAAGTACACATCATAGGACAAAGGAAGCCAAAATGGACAACCACACTACAATATTTGAATAGCTACCCCCAATGTACCCCTTGAAATTCCTTGTACATTAGGAATTAGTGCTTTCAACTAGTGCTTTTTTCATTAAAATAGAAGATAACATATGAGAACTCCTCGATAGTCCAAATAGAACAGCTGATGTATATTGACAACATGGTGAAATATATACAAAATACTTTTTCCCAAAAAAAAAAAAATTCTTTTGTTTCACCATGGTTGTATTATGTGTATTATGCAGGGATATGTTTACTATTTACACAATTCAAACCACCAGTAAGGTAATTGCAGGTAAATTCTTATAATAAATATTTGTTAACCTGATTAAAATGACAACTAACCTGATCATTATATGTCAAAATTTACAGATCTTGTAAAAACCTTTATATTATTAATAATATATAATTTAATTTGAAGCCTAGAAATGAAATACTTATTTGTATGTTTGTTTATGCTGGGAAAATAATATTGTTTTTACGGAAAAAAATAGTGTCTCATCAAGAAATAAATGTCTTTAAAAAGAAAAATTAGGTGCGAGGGCATTAGATGGGGAAAAAATATGAGTGAAAAAGTAAAAATATGCCTTACTCGCATGGAATAAGATTTATTTTATGGTCCCATGGTCCATGGCATTGAGTTAAATATCTCACGAAGAAGAGACTTACATTCCATCATCACTTGATAAAATGTAATATCCCTAATTCTAATGCCTTTGTGCTTAGGTGAACATTTTCAGTCACCTAGATTTGTTCATATAATTTGATCCTTCCCAGTAAAATGCAGTGGTTGAATTAAGATCGTTTTTACATGAAAAATAGGGATCACATTCAATGTCTTATATATACATCAACAACTGATCTTTAATAGCGTACAAGTATCGTAAGAAAAAAAATTAAAATAAAACCTACTTAGAGAGTACAATAGAAAACCTAAGATCCAATAGAAACAGAATAATAAGTGGAGTTTAGAACCTTTACATAAAACATCCTACTTTTGCATGATGATCAGCAAAAAAATGAAGAAAACTTAATTGTAACTTATTTCCCAAGCGATTTTGTACTTTATGTTAGAAACTGTAACAATGTATTAGCTAGTTCTTCTCCAATAGAACAAAAATATTACGTACTAAATTTTAAACTAAAAATTGGACAAAGAAACATTGTTAGATTTTTTGAAGAGGTACATTATCTTCCAAATATTAGAATGAAAATTTTGATATTAGCAATCGAGGATAGATGATAGTAACAATGGCAACAGAATCCGGACCGAGAAACATGATTTTGATACCTAATATAGAGATACAATTAAACTAAAAGAAATAATGGGGAAGAAAGGAAAAGTACGAAGATCGAGATTGATTTTGACTCAACATATATTACAAATAGGAACTATATGGTATCTAACAAGAAAGCAACATAACAAACTAAACGCATACCGACCAACAATAAAGACACCTTTTGTCACGGTCTTAAAGTCGGACTCGAGTGTGATAACGCCTCTTGTGAAGATAAGGCCAGCCGTAATAATGAGAATTTAAGTCTAAACATGATATAAATCCAAACGTAAGCAGTGACAATACAAATCTAAAAATCCGGAATAATCAAGAAAAGTCTATAGAGTTCAATACAAATCTAAAACAAGGAGAAATAAGATAAAGGAAGAAGCTTTGGGTTGCGAATGCCGGCAGCTACCTAGGAAATCTTCAGATCCGCATGGGCTGGAAAGATCAACACTCGGTAGCGGACCGAATACGCCTGAATCTGCATACAGGGTGCAGGGAGTAAAGTGAGTACTCCAACTCAATGAGTAATAATTATAAATAAACGGCTGAGAGATATGAAAACACGTAAGGCACATTACAGGCTGTGATGAAGCAGTAAAATCAGTAAAAAATATGTAAAATCATTTAAGTTAAGTTTAAACTTCAGGAAATAGCCTTCCAACAATTAAATAGATAAATGACAGGAAAATAAGAAAGAAAAACACATAAATATTAGCCTCTCGGGCATAATATCAACAAATCCGCCCTCGGGAAATATCTTAGAACAATACTAGCCCCCCGGGCTATATCTCACATCACAATGGGTATCCACGCTCATTGGTGGTGTGCAGACTCCTGGAGGGTCCCTTTACGACCCAAGTGAAATATCAACCCATCTCGTGGTACCATCATTCGGTTCTCGGCCTCATATCAATTAAGCCACCTCTTGGCGTACATATCTTAGTTCCTCGGCCTCATAATCATAACCGAATGTTTTCTCACAACATAGGCATTAGCCTTACTCAGTCAAAATCTTCACAAGCGACTCAGACAATAGAAAAACATGATTCTCAACCCAAATATCATTTAAAAGATCATTTAAGTGTTAAAACAGAGTAAACAAGGCTGACTTATAAAAACAGCAAAATGTAGTATGAGTGAGTTCAAGTATAAAATCAAAAATAGTGAGAAAATAGCAATAAAAATCCTCGAGGGATTCAAATAGTTGGCACAAGACCCAAATATGGAATTCATCCCAAATCATGATGATAACAATTAGATTTCAGTCAAATACGCTGTAAAATAGTCATTTGGAATGGACTAAGTCACAATCCCTAATAGTGCACGATCCCACGCTCATCGTCAAGCATGTGTGTCACCTCAATATAGCGCAATGATGTGTGAATCTGGAGTTTCATACCCTCAGGATATCATTTACAATCATTACTCACCTCAATCCAGTCAAATCTCTAGTTCACGATACCGTTGCCCATCGAATCAGCCTCCACTCACGTCGAATCTATCCAAAGTCAGAATCACAACGCCAAAATATGCTAAGGGAACGAAGCCCAAGCGAAAATAATCAATTTACAACATAAATAAAAAAATTACCAAAACCCGACCCCCGGGCTCACGTCTTAGAATTCGACAAAATTAACATAAATAGATTTTTTTATCTCCCCACGAGTTCATACATATGAAAAGTTCTGAAATCTGACCACCAATGATCCTCCAGATCCTCAATCAAAGGTCTAAGTTTCTAAGCCCTAGTTTCCTCCCAAATTTAACCGTTAAATTTCATTAATTATAACTCTAATCCATGAAATAATACCATACAAATGAATTTTAGGTCCAAAATCCTTACTTTAATGAAGTCTCCTCGAATTCTCTCTTTAAAATCGTCCAAAACTCCAAAAATTGCATTTAAAAGGGTGAAACCCTCTGAAATTCGCGAAGGAAGAAATATATGCATTCTAACCTAGGTATTTTCGTATCTGTGGTCAATCCACCGCATCTGCGGTACCGCTTTTGCGGTCCAAGAGACGCTTCTGCGGTTTTAACTTATCCTTTAGCATTCCGCATCTGTGATGCACCAGCCGCACCTGCACCATTGCAAATGCGGTTCACCAACTGCTTCTGCAGTTTCTGCCTCCCTCATCTTCTTCCACTTCTACGGCCTTCCCCCTCGCATCTGCGCCATTACACTTGTGGTCCCCAATTCATAGGTACAGAAATACCAGACGCAAAAAAATCTATAGCTTCTTCAAAAATATCAAACTCTCCGTCAACCATATGAAACAACCCCAGGCCCCCGAGACGTTAACCAAAAGCAAAAACATATCCCATAACCTATTCAAACTTATACCACTCTTCTAAACACCTCAAACAACATCGAATCAACCAAAACATATCGGATGCAAGCCTACGTTCCTAAAATCATTCGAATTTCGCTTTTGATAAAAAATCCAACCAAACCACGTCCAACTGACCTGAAATTTTGCACACACATCCAAATGACACAACGAAACCACTGCAACTCTCGGAATTCCATTCCAACCCATATATCAAAATCTCATCTACCAATCGGAAATTGCCAAAATACCAACTTCGCCAATTCAAGCCTAAATCTACTCCGAACCTCCAAAACTCATTTCGATCACTCTTCTAAGTCCTAAATCACCTCCTGAAGCTATCTGAACCATCGGAACTCATATCCGAGCCCTCTAACATATAAGTCAATATTT
Organism: Nicotiana benthamiana; assembly: GCA_034376525.1. Taxonomy (NCBI): domain Eukaryota; kingdom Viridiplantae; phylum Streptophyta; class Magnoliopsida; order Solanales; family Solanaceae; genus Nicotiana; species Nicotiana benthamiana. The sequence continues at coordinate 49,167,643 of CM067325.1, read as the reverse complement.
GGTTGACTTTTCCAACTTAAGCTTCCTAAAAAGAGACTAAGTATCTCAAACCTTACCAAATCCTTTCCGAATCCAAGCTAACCAACCCAAGCGCACATAGAACTGGTAAACAAAGTAACAAGAAGTAGAAATGAAAAAAACAGAACGGTAACTCATGAGAGTCGTCACACCTTTAGGGACTAAAAAGTAAATAATAAGAACTCAAACGATGAAAACTAAACATAGGATCCAAAAGCATAAAAAGCAAAAGTTTAGCTCAAATTCTTAGTAGGGGTGTTCAAAACTGAATCGAAATAAAAAACTGAACCGAAACGAAGCTTAATGGCTTATTGACATCAGGTTAATGGTTTAATAGACGTGGAACAAATTGATAATCCCTTAAGAATATATATATATATATATATATATATATATATATATATATATATCAAAAACCCTTCCACTTTCGGTACTCTATCTCTAACACGTAATTCCTAAGTAAGTATACTTGGACAGAACCAGCAACTGATCATATGAATAAATCTGATGAGGTCACTTGGACAGAACGTACACCTAATCATGTAAACGTATGTCCGGAGCTTGATCATAATAATGGCTACAACACGAGGGGCAGGGAAGAGTTGATAAAGACCCTCATCATTGGTATAGTGATGGTGTGTGTACATATTGTTGTCGTTGTGGATGCATTATCCAAAAAGATTGCCTCTTTTGCATTCGTTTGGACAATAAATTTTCCGCTTCTCGCGGTAAGGTGTGAGTGGAGACGTGTGTAAAATCAGTACTGATTGAATTAAGTCGATAAATTGCCCGATTAGAGCCACACCGATATCAATTCATTCGATATTTTATCGGATGACTAGCGGATTAATATATTTAAAAGCCAATAACCGATAAACCAAATTGTTAAGAGTAAATAACCCCTCAATCTGCCGATAAGCAGATCTAGTTCTTAGACTTGATTATCATCTATCCTCGAACCGAAAGAGAATACTTTTCATTTATTGTAACACATAAAATAGTAATTGGTATTTGGTAGACATAAAAATAAGATTTATCAAATATTAAGCAAAAAGTGCTTCAAAGCACTATTACTTATGCGCAAATTTGAATATTTTAGGTAACTTAAAAATGAAAATTACTGGCCAACAGAGTAGACTAAAGAGTGATTGATATCTATGATCAATGAAACGCCAGAATTAGTTAAAGCATCCAACATAATCTGTGTCTTTTTGCCAGTCTAAAAATAGTTTTGCTTCTAGGCATTGGCAAGAAGATAGAAAATCCTAATAAAGAAGCTATCTGGGTGGTACTTGATATAACACGCGAATTGGACAGGATATAGAAAAGTTCAAGCAAGCGTCAACCGCCTTTTAGTTCGATGCACAAAACTGGTGACCTCGCGACCTATTATCGTCTATTGTACGCACTCTATTTTATTTGTACGAGTTGAATATATGATAAGAAGAGTCTCAATATACTTAATGGCTTAAATCAAACTTTAAAAAATAATTTCGTGAATTTTTTTGTTAAAGTCATTTCTCTAGCTTTTTGCAATGCAAAATCATTAGTTAATCTTTTATAATTGATTTTTTCAATATTTTTATGATCAATAATAAAGCTAATTGATTTATTCTTTATTGTATAAACAAAAAATTTCTATATTTTTAAGTAAAATTTAATATATTCTTTACAACATTATAATAGGAGTCATTTGGTAGAATGACGGGATATTACGGGATATTCCATGGGGCAAGATATCCAATGAGATCAATTATCTCACCTTTTATATGGGATAACTAATCATATCATTTTATTGTAAACGTTATCCCACAATCAACTAACACCCCAAACCAAACTTGAAATAAAGTTAATCCCAAAACTTTATTTCGAAACTATTATTGTTGTCGCATGTACCAAACGACCCCTTAGTGTACTTATTTTTCGAACATCTCGAAGGAACTAATGTATAAGGTAAAATTGATTTATGATAAATGATCCAATGATATATAGCATGACACGTGGAAGTGAAGACAAATAAAAGGAGTATCAACTAACAATCAATATCGGGAACAACATCTGTCTTTGGCATCAGGTAAACCCCGAAGGGAGTGATAAGTATGGATTTTAACCACTTTTTAGTACCTTCTTGCTTTAATTTAGTCTGAATATGTTGTTCTTAAAACTAATAAAATTGTGTAAATTGCAGGTATGTTGGAGGTTTGGACCTTAACGACGAAATCTAACTAAAAAAGGAGTATTCCAGCTCAAAAAAGCAAGAATGAGTAAAGCAAGCAAAAGAGTTGTAATGATCCAGGTGGTCGTTTCGATAGTTATATCCCTATTCCTCTATTTTCTACTCCTTTTGCTTAACATCTGTTATATGACTTAACGGTTAGTTGGTTCGAGTCAGAGATTTCAGAGTGAATTGTGACACTTAGTCTCATAATTGAAAGCTTAAGTTGGAAGAGTTGACCGGATATTGACTTATGGTAAATGACTCCGGAATAAAGTTTTGATGATTCTATTAACTCCGTTAGGTAATTTTGAACTTAGGAGCATGTTCGGATTGCTATTTAGCGGTCCGTAGTAGAATTATGCTTGAAATGACGAAAGGCAAAATTTTTGAAAAGTTTAAACGGAAATGGACCTTTTGATATCGGGGTCAGATTGGATTTTCGGAAGTTGGAGTAGGTTCATGGTGTAATTTTTGACTTGTGTGCAAAATTAAGGTCAATCAGACATGATTTGATAGGTCTTGATGTCGTTTGTAGAATTTGGAAATTCCTAAGTTCATTAAGCTTAAATCCATGTGCAATTCGTGTTATTAATGTTGTTATTTTAGGATTTAAGGATTCGACTAAGTTCGTGTTATTTTTTGGGACTTCATGGTATGTTTGGTTGAGGTCTCAGGGACCTCGGGTGAGTTTCGGATGGTTGACAGATCATTTTTGGACATGCGTGTTGGCTGAGGATTTCTGGTTTTTGCTGGTTCGGGTTTCCTCTTAGGCGTTCGCGAGAGAGGTCTCGCATTCACATCATTTGTTGTCTGAGGAAGAATTGTTCTTCGCGCTGGAGAAGAAGCAGATGCGTTCGTGAATATTTGGTCTAAGAGTGCTTCACGAATGCGAGATAGGGGACACATTTGCGAAGAAGAAAAGAGGCAGCTGGGGACCCCATGCAATTGATGTGCGCATTCACAAAGTTGAGGTCGCGTTTGCGGGGAGACGGGTCAGTAAAGCTATGCATTTGCGAGTGGTTTAGCGCGTTCGCGTGGAAGGATTTTGGTGAGAGGAAATATTGTGCTTCACGAACATGAGGTTTCTTTTGCGTTCGGGAAAGAGGCCTATCTAGGCAGTATAAAAAGATTCAAAAACGAGGGTTTTAGAGATTTTCACATTTCTAATGTTTTTTAGCTCAGTTTTGGAGATTGTTTAGATGAAATATGAGGGGATTCTTGAGGTAATTTCCTTGTTTTCATTTCTATTTTTCCCTACTGATTTTTTCACTTATTTGGTATATTTTTAGGTGTAATTTAGGGGTTTGCAGATAGGGATTTGGAGAGTTGATTTTGGGAATTTGAATGGCTATTTGGTGTCGATTTTGATGAATTTGGTATGACTGTACTCGTGATTGAATGGACTTTCGGGTTTTGTGACTTTTATCGGATTTCAAGATGTAGGCCCGGGGGCTGGCTTTTGGTCAATTTTGGTCTTTGACTTATAATTTGTGTTTTCTAGTGGAATTGATTCCTTTAGCCCGTATAGATTGTATTGTACTTATTTTGGAATGGTTAGGGACATTTGGAGGCCGATTTATGAGGTAATAGTGTATTGGAGTAGATTTTTAGCTCAGATTGAGATAAGTAACGGTTATAAGGGTATGAAACCCTGAATTTTATGTTATGTGATTGGCTTGTAAGTGAAGCACATGCTAGGTGACAGGAATGTGGGCGTACACCGTAAGGATTGTCACTTGGTCCATTTCATGGACCTTTAAAGTTGAATAACTTGTTGTTAGCTATATGCTCTCCATGTTTTATAGAGAGTTTATTATAAATCATATTAAAAATCATGTTTTGGATGCGTTGGTACTATTGGGACCCATATAGGTCATGCTACATGTTGATTTACCTGCTAAATGTTATTTGTACTCAGTCTCAGTTATTACTCGCATAGCATAGCCCAGTCTCTGTTATTTCTTGTTGATACATCAAATTATTGCTGTTTGGGCTGATTTTTATGATTTCTGAGAACCCGAGAGACTAGAAAGATTGATGTTTGAGTGAGGTCAAGGGACTGATTGTGAGGATGTTTATGAGATCAGGCTGCACGCCGCAACATGTTTCATTGATTTATGTCATGATTGGCTTGATATAGCACTTGGCATGAAGAAGCCCCTCTAGAATCTGTACACATCCCCAGCGAGCGTAGGTACCCACTGAGTGTGAGTGCCGAGTGCCGAGTGCTGAGTGACTTTGAGGAATGTCGGCTGTGAGGGATGAGTGTTTGTGAGGTTGGAATGACTGGGAGGACTGAGTGACTGTTGTTCTGAAGGCTGTATTCGATCTTATTGTTGTTACAAAGTTGCCATTTATCACTATTTTGAAACTTTTGAGAGATATTTTATCTGTTTTTTTTTACTTTAACTTGGCATGTATAAACTGATTTGACTTAAATTGCCGGATTTGAAAGCATGTCTACTTTCTTTGTTGAGATTACTGAAATTGAACTGTAACTGTATAGCTCGTCACTATCTTCAGTTTTTTATTTGGTCTTGTTACTTACTGAGTTGGTTGTACTCACGCTACACTCTGCACCTCGTGTGCAAATCTCGGTGTTTCCGGACACGGTGGGTGTTAAGATCACGCACGACTGATCTTTGGAGACTAAAAAGTAGCTGCTCGGCTTTCACAGTCCTTGTTTTTCCTTCCTTATCTTTTCTTTTATTGTATTTAGATCCAAACTTTCATAGACATTTTATTTCTAGACGAGTGATGTGTAGATGCTCATGGGCTCAATGATATTTGGGAGATTTTCACATTTGTGTTTTGGATTTTTACCTTATTTATGAAAAATTTTGTCATTTAAAATAACTTTGATTCAGATTCTGTCGAGAGTTGGAAATATTTTGGGAACATAGGCTTGCCTAGTACCACGATAGGCGGCATCATGACAGGTCAGGATTTTGGATCGTGGCAAGTGTGATCTGCAGAAGTAATCCTACGGCCGCAGAAGAAAGTGTGATCCATACAAATCTATGCGTGACCACAAAAGTACACCTAAAGCCTCTAAGTATTTTTAAAAAACACAATCCGTGCACCAAATTGTACGGCCGCAAAAGTTGGTCGCACTGACAAGATTTGAAAATTTCAGAGAATGTGCAAAAAGATCAAGTGTGAAGCCTCGTCAAAGTGCGGTCTGCAAATAGAAAAGTGTGAACGCATAAGCTAAAGTGCAGCCGTAGATAGAATTGCGCGACTGCTAAATTTCTTCCAACAGAAGAGAAGAAAAGCGCGGACCACACGTGGAATTGTGTGGCCACAGAACCTCCTGAAAGGAATTTTTGTTAACTAATTTTAGGGAATTGTAAATAGATGGGAAACACTTTTTAGGGTATATTTTGTACTCTAAGTAACTGTAACGGTTATACTTTACCATTTTGGGAAAGTAGTGGCAATTATTGGTGAAGAATCATTAGTTTTATCATTTAATCTTAGTTTATGGATTTAAATATTTTTTCTACTTTATTTTCTTCATTTTGTAGCATGAGTAGGTACATTTTCTCTAGGGTTGTGACCTAACCCTAGTGTTTAATCCTTATGGGTTATTAATGTTTGTGTCTGTTTATGATTGGGTATTTATTATTTAGCCTTATTTATACATTATTTCTTAAATTAATGGTTGTAAATATTGATTCATTCTTATTTGACTTAGTTCTTACTTAAGAAAGATGATTTATTCTAAGAAAACTTGGCTAACAAGGAATTGAGCTAGTTTAGATTTTGGCTAGTCTAATTAAAGGATTTAAACTAGAGATAGGGAAAACCCGACTTGAGCTCATATCAATTATTTGAATTAATACCTAATTGGACTTGACAAAGCCAATTTGGGAATAACCACTCTATAACCAAGAGGTATTGCGTGAGTACTCGAGAATTGAAAGTTATAATACACCCTATCAACAAAACAAGCATTAACATAGTTTACCCATTAGGTTTGCACCTAGGTGAAGGTTAAACCCCTAGGATTTTTCCCAAGATTAAAAACATCAAAAATAAATATTCTCTTCCTAGTTAATTACAATTGTTTTAAATATCTTAGTTTTAATTTGGAAACAAACACCCTTTGTTTGGAAGCGTAATTAAGTTAATTCACGTACTCTCATCAAGTATCTACCCTAACACCCTTCATAAACTCCCTGAGGAATTTGATCTTGACCTTGTTGGGTACTATGATATCAATGATCGTTTCCGCTCACTATTGGGTGTAGATTGGACTTGGATTAACTTCTAGTGCGGCTGCCGGGAAGTTTTTGCGGGGTTAGCTATATATTTGAGTGTGTTCTTGAAATATCTTCTTCCCTTTCGTGTTACTAATTTGTTGAAAAAAACTATAGGTATAAAATGGCAAACAATGAGCTCAAAAATATGCCATTGGTTGAGTTGGATGGCGAGGAGGAACAACTAGACGATGTACCTCAAGTGACACAACCAAATCATCAAGGCCGTGGTCAACAATAAAACGTGACCCACCACCCTACCTCTGTTACCACAATCACAAATGGCATAACACCAGAGATTTCCCAATCAAGGCTACGCAAGTGAAATAGTCCCCCCTTACATTAGGGCGGGAAACTTTCAAATTACCAAGTGCCAAATCAAATTGCCTAAAAACATTTGAAGGGATTTGTGGATAGTGTTGGGGGAGTAAATAACAAATGTTTCCGAGGATGCTTTGAGGCAATACTTTTTCCATTCTCTCTACAGGGTATAGCTTTATATTGGTTGGAATGCGTGACTAATCATTCGATCCATACTTGGGATGAATTGGCGGCAATGTTTATTGCTAAATGTTTATCTCCCGGGCACATGGCTCTTAGGGATGAAATATTGAATTTCAAGCAAGAGCTTAATGAACCTTTGCATGTGATTTGGGAGCGGTATCAGACAATGGTGAAGGAGTACCCGAATAATGATATGGCTAACAACATGATCCATCAAACTTTCTATCGTGATATCAATACTACGAATCAATGTATGGTTAATCAATTGGCTGGAGTCAACTTTATGACAACATCTTATGTGGAGGCATGTGAGATTCTTGATGAGATGGCGTAAACGTCTTCGTCTTGGTAATCTTGAACCAATGTCCCACAAGGTGATCCAGACATGATTCACCTCTATAAAAAGTAGCAAGATCATAGACAAGCCATTGCCGAATTGACAACAACTATGACTCAACTTTCCAAAGCTATCAAGTTCAATCTCCTAAGCAAGTTCGTTCTATGGAAGGGGTAAATACGTTGGTCAACAAGAAGAGGACCAAGGACTTGCAATTGCAAACCTGAGTGGAGAGTTATGTGCAAGATAATGATAGTTTTGATCTTATCATGAGCAAAAAGAAGAGGTTCAATATGTGAACAATTACCAAGGCAAAGGAACAACTTCCAAGGCTCCAATTAACAACAATGGCGACCATAAAATAACCAAGGAAATTGGGGTTCAAAAAATCAAGGGAATTGGCACCACAATAAAAACCAAGGAAATAAGGGAGGCAACAATCAAGGTGGTTGGGGAAACAATCAAGGAAATAGGGGGTCGAGTTTTCAAAGGCCCACAATGTATCAATAACCAAGTAGCAGACATCCTTATCCGTCCCAAGATTAAAGTTCTTCAAATAATGAGATGAGCCGTATTGAGAATATGTTTACGAAAATGATATAAATGAATGCCGATTTGGATGCCCAACTTTCCTCAAATAACACATCAATCTGCAATCTTGAAGTTCAAATGAGGTAAATCTCTCAAGCACTTAACACTCGTCCAAAAGGTGCACTACCAAGTGATATGGTGGTGAACCCAAAGGGTGGTAGCAATATGGGGCATGCTATAACGGTTATCGCAAGAAGTGGATGAGGCGCGAATGCACCCAGCTCAAGTTAAAGGCGACTTGTGGATGATTACCAAGTTATAGAAGAGGAGGAAATACCAAACAATGATGTTCAAACAAGATATGAAGTCTGAATTGACATTGATGGTAGTGTGAAAGAGACTCAGGAGGAGGTGAACCCATCTAGGGAGAATATCATTGACATACCGTTTTAGGTAGTATAAAAGGCTAAGGCGCCATTAACCAAACCTCTACCTCCCCATCCTCAAAGACTTTCCAAGTAAAATGTTGAGAATAAATTTAAAAAGTTTATTCAAATGATGAATAGTCTCTCTATTAATGTGCTATTGGTAGAAGCTTTGTAACAATTGTCTGTTTCTGCCGTTTATGAAAGATCTTGTCACCACAAAGAGGTTAATGAATTTTGACACTATCAAATTCAATCATCAAGTGGGTGTAGTTGTTCATTCCATGGCTCCTAAGTTGGAGGATCCTGGTATTTTCACGATTCCTTGTATAATTAGGAGTGGCGATTTTGATAAAGCTCTTTATGATATCTGTGTAAAGTATCAATTTGATGCCCTATGCGGTGCTTAAAACTTTAGGAATTAGGAAGCCAAGACCCACATCTATAAGGTTGCAAATGGGAGATAGTACCATAAAGAGGCCATAGGAGTGATTGAGGATGTTTTGGTCCGGGTTGATAAGTTCATTTTTCTAACGGACTTTGTTATTATAGATTGTGAAGTATTATTCTTAGGAGACTTTTCCTTGCTATGGGTAAGGCTCTTTGTGATGGAAGCCGGAGAAGTCACTTTTCAGGTTGGTGATGTAATATTCCATATGTGTAAGTCTATGTGACAACCAAATAGCAATGAGGTGTGTGTTTTTTTATGAATTTAGTGACCGATATTATTATTGATAATACAAGTGCTACTATTAATGTTTGTGATATGTTGGAATCCTTTGTGCTCAACTTTGATGATGATGAGATAGATAGTTTCATGGAGTGTGTGGACTCCTTGCAAGGAATGGGGTCATACAACTATGCACTCTGAATATTGTCTTTTGATCTTGAGAATCGGAAGAATCCTCCTACAAAGCCTTGTATCAAAAAGCCAACTACTTTGGAGTTGAAGTCGTTGCCTCCACACCTTCGGTATGAATTTCTTGGCCCTTGTTATACTTTACCGGTTATTCCTTCCTCTTGCTTGACTAACATGCAGGTTGATTCCATGTTGATGGTATTTCAAAAGAGGAAGAATGCTATTGGGTGGACTTTGGTGGATATTTGGGGTATAAGACCCGTATTTTGCATGCATAAGATCAAGTTGGAGGATGGTGTTAAACTGTCTATATAACATAAAAGAAGACTCAATGAGTCTATGCAAGAAATAGTCAAGAAGGATATTATCAAGTGGTTGGATGCCTGGGTTGTCTACCCCATCTCTAATAGTTCGTGGACCTCTCAAGTTTAATGTGTCCCAAAGAAGGAGGCATGACGGTTGTTACCAATGATAAGAATGATTTGTTTCCTATAATAACTGTGGTATGCTTGTGAGTTTGTATGGATTATCGTAAGATCAACAAAGTCATCAAGAAGGATCACTTTACACTTCCTTTCATGGACCAAATGCTCAATATATTGACCGACTGTGCTTTCTATTATTTCCTTGATGGGTAATCGAGCTACAACCAAATTCCTATTGCGTTGGAAGATCAAGAGAAGACAGCCATTACATGTCCTTATGGTAATTGTTTCTTTCAAGAGGATGCCTTTTGGTTTGTGCAATGCACCGACGACTTGTCAACGACGTATGATGGCTATTTTTATGAACATGGTGGAGGACTAACTTTAAATTTTCGTGGTGGATTTTAGATGGTTGAGATTCTTTTGATGATTTACTTGCAAATTTGGACAAAGTGTTGGCTACATGTGAACAGACCAATTTTGTGCCCAATTGAGAGAAGTGTCATTTTATGGTTCAGGAAGGTATTGTACTTGGATATGGTGTCTCTAAGAATGGTATTGGAGTTGACAAGGAGAATATTAAGGTGATTTCTAAGCTTTCACCCCAGCTTCGGTGAAGGGTGTACGGAGTTCTTAGGCCATGCAGGTTTCTACCAGCACGTTATCAAAGATTTCTCCAAAGTGGTGAACCCATTGTGAAAGCTCCTTTATAAGGATTCCAAGATTCATTTCAATGACGATTGTATGAGGGATTTTGAACAATTGAATCTCAAGTTGACAACTACTCCTTTCAATACCGCTCCAAGCTGGAGCTTGCCTTTTGAACTCATGTGTGATAAAAGTGACGTAGCAGTTGCAAATGTTTTGAGGCAATGTATCAACAAAGTTTTCATCCAGTTTAATATGCTAGTAAGACCATAAATAGTGCCCAAGTCAAATACACTATTATGGAAAAAGAGCTCTTTTCTACTGAGAAGTTCCTCCGGTACTTGATGGGTGCCAAAGTTATTATCTATACAGATCATCCGACGCTTTGATATCTTATGAGCAAGAAGGAATCTAAAGCTCGGTTGATGAGATGGTTGCTTTTATTGAATAAATTTGTTATTGACATTCAAGACAATAAAGGTAGTGAAAATCAAGTGGTAGACCACTGTTCTTGTTTGGAGAAGGAGGGGAGGCCACATGATGGCCTTGAAATAAATGACTCTTTCCTCGATGAACAACTTTTGGCACTATCAATGAAAGAGGTACCGTGGTTTGCGAACTTAGCACATTTTTTGGTGAGTGGTATTATTCCGAATGAGTTCTCTTCGAACCAAAGGAAGAAGCTCAAAAGTTCTTGTCAAGATTACTAGTGGAATGGGCCATACCTTTTCCAGATTTGTACATAAGGGGTGATTAAAGGTGTATACCAAAAGAAGAATAAGGTGATATTATTGGCGTTTGTCATTCTTAACCATATGGTGGTTATCATGGTGGAGCTAGAACGACATCTAAAGTTTTAAGTTGTGGTTTCTATTGGTAGACACTTTACAAATATGCAAGTGAGTTAGTGAAAAGATGTGATTAATGTCAACGGGCTGATGGACTTTAAACAAAATGATATGCTTCTCAAAATCATCTTGGAGATTGATATTTTTTTATGTCTGGGGTATTGACTTTATGGGACTTTTTGTGAGTTCTTGTAGAAACACTTACATCTTGGTCACTGTGGATTATGTGTCCAAATGAGTTGAAGCCATCGCCTTATCCAACATTGAGGCGAGAAGTGTGGCTTTCTTGAAGAAGAATATTTTTTACAAGATTTGGTACTCCACGTGAAATCATATGTGATGGAGGGTCACACTTTTGAAATAAGACTTTTGACACTTTACTTAGCAAGTACGGTAATACTCAGACGATCACAACTCCCTATAATCTACAAGCTACTGGTCAAGTGAAAGTCTCTAATCGGGAGATAAAGAGTATCTTGTCTAAATCGGTGAATGCAAATCAGACGGATTGGTCCAAGAAGCTTGATAATACATTATGGGCTTATATGGAGGCATACAAAACACCCATCAGAATGTCTCTATACCGGTAGTGTTTGGGAAAGCTTGTCATCTTCTAGTGGAACTATAGCACTAGGCAATGTGGGCCTTGAAGAAATTGAATCTTAATTGGAATGTAGCCGCTAACTTGCAGGTTGATCACTTGAATGAATTGGATGATTTATGGTACCAAGCATATACATATGAGAGTTCATCCTTGTACGAAGAAAAGATGAAATATCTTCATGAAAAGTATATTTGAAAAAAATAGTTCAAGGTCGGAGATCTTGTATTGTTGTTTAACTCAAGGTTGAGGATGTTTCCCGGGAAGCTCAAGTCCAAGCGGAGTGGATTAAAATAGTTGGCATGAAACCCTTCGGTTAATTGGATTTGAAGAACAAGAACAATGAAATATTCCGAGTTAATGGTCAGTGGGTGAAGCACTACTTGGAAAGATTTGGAGAGAGCCACGTGGTGGCAGTCATTTATTTCACTCGATGATACTATGACATTGCGTCATGCTGCAACGTTAAATCATACACTTCTTAGGAGGCAACCCAATTTTTTTTCTTTTTTCTTTTTGTAGCTAGATATTCTTTGTTATTTCTAACTTGATTTGAAGTGTTCTGCAGGGTTGAGTGTTAGATGAAAGAAGGGAGGACAAATTGTGCAAGTGTAGCAGAAAATACAGACTGCACTTTTTAATTATGCGGGCTACAGAATTAATATTGCCATCGCAGAAGAGCTTGTGCAGCCGCAGATTTCATCTGTGGACCGCAATTCCTGGAGATAAAATTAGATGCCAAATGACCGGGTCTTTAAATTTTTTCCTGGTCAGTGCGGGGCAATTGTGCGACCACAAGTAGAATTGTGCGGCCGCACTTGAAATTGTGTGGACTGCACCTGAGAAGTAGACAACTAAAGGCAACGTGAATGAGTGCGGACCACACTTGGAATTGTGCAGCCGAACTCGGCCCTTATCCATCTCAACTACTCTAAGTATAAATAGAAGTTTAGGGCTCATTATACACTTTTAACACTTTTGAGAAATTGTTGTTACTCTGAGAGCTTACCTGAGGATCTAGCATGCCAAACACAAACACTCATTTGCACTCACATGATCTTGCACATTTACATCATTTGGTATGCTTCATTTCATGTTAATTTACCTTCTTTTTCGGCCATCTATTATTGTATTACATCAGTGTACGCATGTAGGGTGGATTTGTAATGGGTAGCTGTTAAATCATGCTATAATGGGTTGGGTTAATTGATTAATATGTGTACACTATATTGCCAAGTAGCTTTGAACAAGTATTTACAAAACCAAGGTAAAATTAAGACTTGCCTGTTTGTTTTTAAAATGTGCAGTTTCCCTTAAATTATACGGTCTGCAGTTTGCTGATTATGGTGACTGGTAGAAAGATAATGTTTCTGCATCCGCACTTTAACTATGTGGACTGCAGAGTTTCTGTGAGGTCGCACTGAAGTCCGCGCTGTCTATTAGAGAGTTGTCTTCTGAGAATCATAATTTGTGTACCATTCCTTATATTTTGTGGACTGCAGATGAATTCAATACAGTTAAAACTCATACAAGTGTGCGAGAACAACATAGAAGCGATGGGGATACAAGTAAACAACATGCTGCAAGAATGGGTAAGGTGCGGTCCGTACATTTTCAAATGCGCCCCAATGGAAGTGCAGACCGCAAAGACCTCGTACTGTCCAAGAGTCTGCATTTGAGACCCTTGTACATCTGTGCAGAAGTGTAGCCACACTTGAAACTTTGCGGTCTATACTTCCATTTTGCGGGATGCACGTGAAAATGTGCGGACCGCACTTCACCTATTCCTGCAGCATGCTGTTTACTTGTAACCCACTGCTTTTATATTGTTCTCACACACTTGTATGAGTTTTAACTATACCAAATCATGATTTTCAAGTAACAACTCTCTTTGTGCTGATACAAAAAATGGTGCGATCACAAGGACGAGGCGAGTCCTTCAGGGAAGATGAGAGTCTTCAAGGGGTTGAGGCAGGGGTGCCTTGCCACTAAGTGTGCAATAGACAATATGAAAGAAAGCAACAAACAGGTAGAGGGACAGTTAGAGACCTCTCCAAGTCTAGATCTTATGCCCCGTCTAGCGAAGCCTCCGAGGGAAACTTTGTTTATTCCAGAGGACCACACAACGGAGTAGTCTAGGACACAAAGGCGATATGAGCCTCTAGATGTGCCTTATACATCTCATAGCACTTCCCAGGGTTTAGAAAGTGCTAGCCAGGATTATGAGGCAACTGCTGCGATGTCTGGTTCTGATGACATTTCTATTAATGCGAGAGGGAGAGAATGTCCACAAGCCGCTTTAGCGCGGACAAATAAAAAAGAGGCTTGGGAGGATTGGTTTTGAGTCATTAGGATTTCTCTGATCTCCGAATGTAGTAGCCGTTGAGGTCGAGAGAGCTTTTATTGAAAGATCTTGACAGGTTCAATCCCATGGTTTTGGAGCAGTTCACAAAGTAAAAAGTATAAATGTTATTTATATAGAAGTTAGTGGATTTCAAGGAGCACCTTTTCTGCGAGTTTTATGCCAACACTTTAGACATTCACAAAGGGATAAAGGTAATTAAAGTGCGGAACCTCAAGGTAAAATTTGACCAGCACACACTGAACGCGTACTTGGGATTTGGATCCGAGAGAAAGTACTTAGAGAAGGTTGCCTTGAAAGAAGAGGCTAGGAGGTGGCTTGTTGATATTTTAGCACCGGGGCCACCTCCACCAGGGATTGCTGCCGGGGTACCTATCTTTGGAGCACGCTGACTTTTGCGGCTGAAGGGTGTAAACCTTTTGTGTGTAGCAGGCTTGACCCAAGGCAGAATGAGAATAGTCTACCTATTTCTAGAGCTGTTTTGATGGCACCTATCATGGCCGGGTACCCTATCAATGTGGGTGCCATGATGTTGGCCATTATTTCATTGGTATCACATCAAAGTAACATTACTTACCCTTACCCCGACACCATTACTAAGTTTCTGACATATGCCAAGGTAGAGGCCAAGCCATTTGTCACAAAGGTAAAGCCGACTGAGCCATTTGACTGGTACAAGCTGCAGGATCTGAGGAACCTAAGGAAGAGTGCCCATCCCTCTACTACTGCTGGCATGTCTGATGAGCCATTAATAGAAGTTTTTGATACAACTAAAGTTCCATCCATATCAGCCGAGCCTTCTACTTGTTCAACAACGGCTATGCCCGAGCCACCATCTTTAGCTCCATCTACACCTCCTTCCGTAGCTCCTATGATAGTGCCTACTATAGTTCTGAGGCCGGTGCCCATGACTACAGGCCCTCTTTCATCTCTGCGAGTCTCCCATAAATTGACGAATCTCAACAACTGGATGCAGGTAGCGACTTCGAAGTTATTTGAGATATCTATAGCTGTTATAGAGCAGCTATCAACACAGCTACCCTAGGATCCCACTAATATTTTTAGAAGCTGAGCAAGATCTTGGAAAACAGAAGGTGATTGCGGACACATTGGTACAATATGTTGTTACAATCGAGGGGTTTACTAAGAAGGTGAAGAATACGCGGAAGTCTCAAGCCAGCAAAAAGTCAGTGGATAAGCTTCGGACTGAGGTGACCAACTAGCTAAAATTGGAGATTTTCCTTTTGACATGTTGCTTGACCCTTCCTAGCCTACTCCAGATCTATCTACTCAGGATGCTCCTACTGGATAGTCTGAGGAGCCATGCCTTGCCGCCGACACTACTGATGCAGTACGTGCGATGTTCATTTATCTAGACACTTCCAGACTTGATGATGATATTTAGTTGGCTGAGACAATAGGGATTGATGTTTCTAGGGACCTAAAGATGACCAGGGACACTTAGGGAGTTTCTTTGCTCTCTCTACTTTTGCTCTTATTTCGATAAGAATTAAGGATAATGCTTACTTTTATTCGGGAAGGGGGGGGGGGAGGGATAGAGATTATTTGATACATTTGGATACTATGGGATGTAATAATTTGATGATTCTATTTCATTATATCTATCTTTAGTAGTTATTGTTTTCCTTAGCTTCTTTTTTTTAATAGTAGCCTTTATGTTTTTCTTAGTAGTGTGGATAATAAGTCTTTAGTTTTCTTAATGCCACAGTTCTTTTCAAATGTGGTCTTCCGTATGAACCGGGTGACTTTTCTCGAGGATGGATGATGTCATAACTTTCTTAAGGAGTGAGTTTGTTTTTATGTTTAGGTAATAATAATAGTAGTAGTAATGAATAAAAGCCCTAATCAAGTCATTTTATATAAAGATTTATTTATATGTCATTTAGCACCAACACACTTAACTCTGTGTTTGTGGTTTGAAACAAGGTTTTGGAGGAAAATATCTCTAATTTGTGACTTTGATATTCTTTAGTTGACATTGATAATCTTTGTGTGGTTGATTGGACCATACTGATCTTTAACTTAGCTGTGATCATTGTAATCTTTAGACTCTATCCTCCTTTATGAAAAGTACATTTGGAAAAAATATTTCAAGGCCGGTGATCTTGTATTTTTGTTTATCAAGGTTGAGGATTGTTACCGGGAAGCTCAAGTCTAAGTGGAGTGGATTAAAATTGTTGGTATTACACCCTTCGGTTAATTGGATTTGAAGAAAAAGAACAATGAAATATACCGAGTTAATGTCATCGGGTGAAGCTCTACTTGGAAAACGTTGGAGAGAGCCACTTGGTGGCAGTCATTTACTTCACTTGAGGATGATATGACATTGTGTCATACAGTGACGTTAAATCAGGCACTTCTTGGGAGGCAACCCAAGTTCTTTTCCTTTTTCTTTTGTAGCTAGATGTTCTTTGTTATTTTAAACTTGATTTGAAGTGTGCTGCACGGTTGAGTGTTAGATGAAAGAAGGGTGGACAAAATTGTGCAAGTGTAGCAGAAAATACAGACTGCAATTTTCAATTGTGCGAGCCACAGAATTAATGTTGCCATCGCAGAAGAGCTTGTGCGGGCCGCAGATTTCATCTGCGGACCGCACTTCTTAGAGATAAAATTAGATGTCAAATGACAGGGTCTCTAAACTTTTTCCCAGTCAGTATGGGGCAATTATGCCACCATAAGAAGAATTGTTCCGCCGCACTTGAAATTGTGCGGACCGTATATGAGAAGCAGACAACTGAAGGCTAGGTGAACGAGTGTGAACCACACTTGAAATTATGCGGCCACACTCTAACTTTTTCCATCTCAACTAGTCTAACTATAGATAGAAGTTTAGGCCTCATTTTACACTTCTAACACTCTTGAGAAATCGTTGTTACTTTGAGAGCTTAACTAAGAATCTAGCAATGCCAAACAAAGACACCCATTTGCACTCACATGATATTGCACATTTACATCATCTGGTATGCTTCATTTCATGTTGGTTTTGTTTTATTTTGATTTTTAAGTTTTTTTTTTACCTTCTTTTTAGGCCATATATTATTATATTACATCCGTGTACCCATGTAGGGTAGATTTGTAATGGGTAGCTGTAAAATCATGCTACAATGGGTTGGGTTAATTGATTAATATGTGTACACCATAACAAGTATTTACAAATCCAACGTAAACTTTAGACCTGCTCGTTTGCTTTTAAAATATGCAGCCTCAATTAAAATTGTGTGTCTGCAGTTTGCTAATTATGGTGACTGGTAGAAAAATAACGATTTTGTAGCCGCACTTTAACTGTGTGGACCACAGAATTTTGGGTGAGGTCGCACTGAAGTTCGCATTGTCTAATAGGGAGTTCTGAGAATCATAATGTGTGGACCATTCTTTAAATTCTGTGGATCGCAGGTGAATTATAATATATTTAAAACTCATACAAGTGTGTGAGAACAACATAGAAGCGGTGGGGATACAAGTAAACAACATGCTGCAGGAATGGGTGAAGTGCGGTCCGTACATTTTCAAGTGCACCCCGCAAAATTGAATTACAGACCACAATGACCTCATATTGTCCATCAGAAAGTCTGCATTTGAGACCCTTGTACATCTATACAGAAGTGTGGCCACACTTAAAATTTATTGGTCCACACTTCCATTTTGGGGGAGGGGCACATGAAAGTATGCGGACCGTATTTCACCCATGCAGTGCGGACCGCACTTCATCCATTCCTGCAACATGTTGTATACTTTTAACCCCATTGCTTTTATGTTTTTCTCACACACTTGTAAGAGTTTTAACTGTGCTGACTCATGATTTGCGAGCGACAATTCTCTTTGTGTTGATACAAAAACAGGTACGATCACAATGACGATGCGAATCCTTCAAGGTCTTCAAGGGGTCGAGGTAGGGGTGCCTTTCCCCTAAGTGTGCAATTGATGATATTGAAGAAAGCAAAAACATGTAGAGGGACATTTAGAAACCTTTCCAAGTCTAGATCTTATGCCCGGTCTAACGAAGCCTCCAAGGGAAACTCTACATTTATTCTGGAGGAACGCACAACTGAGTAGTCCAGGATATAAGGGCGATCTGAGCCTCTGGATGTGCCTTCTACATCTTACATCACTTCTCAAGGTTTAGAAAGTGCTAGCCAGGATTCCGAGGCAACTACTGTGATGTTTGGTTCTGATGACATTCCTGATAATAGGAGAAGGGGAGAATGTACAGAGGCCGGTTTAGGGCGGACAAAGAAGAAGGAGGCTTGGGAGGATAGATTTTTAAGTCGTTTGGACTTCTCTAATTTTTGGATGTGGTGGCCATTGAGGTCTTTGACTCATGAGCGAGAGTTTTTACTAAAATATCTTAACAGGTACAATCTCGCAATTTTGGAGTAGTTCACAAAGCAAAAAGGATAGATGCTATTTATGGGGAAGTTAGTGGATTTTAAGGAGCACCTTGTCTGTGAGTCTTATGCCAACACTTCAGACATTCACAAAGGGAAAAAGGTAATCAAAGTGCGGAACCTCAAGGTAAAATTTGATCAACACACGTTGAACGCGTACATGGGATTTGAGGATTTGGATCCGAGGGAGTACTTAGAGAAGTTGGCCTTGAAAGAAGAGGCCAAGATGTGTCCTGCGGAGATTTTAGCACCGGGGCCACCTCCACCATGGATTGCTGCTGGGGTACCTATTCTCTAGAGCACGCTGACTTTTGAGACCGAAGGGTGTAAAACTTCTATGTGTAGCAGGCTTGACTCGAGCCAGAATGAGAACAATTTACCTATTTCTAGAGCTGTTTTGGTGGAATCTATCGTCACCAGGTACCATATCAATGTGGGTGTCATGATGTTGGCCAAAACTTTATTGGTAACACAGCAAAGTAACACTGCTTACCCCTACCCCATCACCATTACTAATTTTCTGACAGATACTAAGGTAGATGCCAAGCCATTTGACATAAAGTAAAGCCGACTGGGCCATTTAACTGGTACAAGCTGCAGGATCCGAGGAACCCAAAGAAGAGTGCCCAGCCCTCTACTACTGATGGCCTGTCGGATGAGAGGGTAGTGGAAGTTTCTGATACAGCTAATATTCCATCCACATCAGCTGACCCTTGTACTAGTACACCAACTGCTATGCGTGAGCCACCATCTTGAACTACATATACACTTCCTTCTGTAGCTCTTACAATAGTGCGTACTCTAGTTCTGAGGCTGGTGCCCATGGCTACAGGCCCCTTTTTAGCTCTAGGGGTCTCCCAGGCATTGACAAGTTTCAACAACTAGATGGAGGTAGTGACTTCAAAGTTGTTTGAGATATCCATAGCTGTTGTAGAGCAGCTATCTACACAGCCATCCAGGATCCCAATAATATTGATTAGAATCTGAGAAAGATCTTGGAAAACCATAAGGTGATTGTGGACACATTGGTACAACATGATATTGCGATCAATGGGTTGACCAAGCAGGTGAAGAAGATGCAGAAGTCTCTAGCCATCAAAAAGTAAGTGGATAATCTTCGGAGTGAGGTGGCCAACTAGCTACAACTAGAGATTTTCCTTTTGACATGTTGCTTGACCCTTCCTATCCCCTCCAGATCCATCTACACAGGATGCTCCTACTGGCCAGTCTGAGGAGCCATGCCTTGCCGCCGATACTACTAATACAATACATGTGATGTCTCCTTATCCAGCCACTTCTATACTTGATGATCATATTCAGTTGGCTAAGCCAATATGGACTGATGTTGCTGGTGACACAAAGATGACCAGGGACACTCGGGGAGTTTCTTCGCTCTCTCTAATTTTGCTCTTATTTTGTTAAACATTAAGGAAAATGCTTACTTTTATTTGGGAAAAGGGGGATGGAGCTTATTTGATACATTTGGATACTATAGGATGTAATAATTGGATGATTCTGTTTCATTGTATCTATCTTTAGTAGTTATTATTTTCCTTAGCTTCTTTATTTGCTTACTTTGATTTTGTGTATGGTAGTAGCTTCCTTTTTAAGTAGTAGCCTTTATGTTTTTCTTATTAATGTGGATAATAAGTCTTTGTTATTCTTAATGCCACGGTTCTTTTCAAATATGGTCTTCTGTGTGAACCGGGTGAATCTTTTCGAGGATAGATGACGTGATAACTTTTTAAGGAATGAGTTTGTTTTTATGTTTAGGTAATAATAATAATAGTAGTAATGAATAAAATCCCTAATCAAGTCAATTTCTAAAAAGATTTGTTCATATGTCATTTAGCACCAACACATTTAATTGCGTGCTTGTGGTTTGAAACAAGGTTTTTGCAAGAAAATAGCTCTAGTTATTGACTTTGAAATTCTTGAGTTGACATTGATAATTATTGAGTGGTTGATGGGACCACAGTGATTTTTAACTTGACTATGATCATTGTAGGCTTTAGACTCTATCCTCATTTACGGTCTAATTGCATGAGAGGTGAGTTAATTTTTGTTGCTAGTCCAAGTACTTGAGTGGATAGTCTAGAACTTGCCCTGGATATGCTTTTAGGAAAAATTCTAGGTTTACTTGGCTTGGAAGATGATTGTAGGCTTTTCTTGATCTGTTTTTGCTTTGTATTGCCACCCAATGTTTGTCACCCCTAGTCAACTCGTTTGATCCTTTACCCATTTTGTTTGTAATATTCTCTTGGCACCAGATCTTCCTTAATAATCTTATAAAATAAGATGCTTATGGCATAAGTTTGGTGCCGGGGGAGGGGGGTTGATGAATCTAAACGAGGTATCAAGGCACCAAAAAGAAAAAAGAAATTATCTCTATGAATAGAGAAGGCAAGAAAAGAAAAGAACAAAAGGAAAATGCCAAATAAGATAAGAAAAAGGAAGGTTGATGAAGTCAAAAAGAGGTAACTATCTCTAGTATGAGCATCAAGGGACAAAAAGAATGAAATGGACAATAAAGAGTGATGTCAAGTCTCTTTAGCTCCCAATAAAAAGAAATGACTCTAAGGGTTGCTAAATATGAGCCAAGAAATGAAAATGTAGAGTGCTTAAGGAAGGGTGTAACCATTTATCCTATATGACATCCTACGCTAATCTAAAAGCCTCCATTACAATCCAAAAGAAGTTCTATTTGATTTTGAGCCGGGTGAGCTTACATTAGTGGAAATCTACTTGAGGGGTAAGTCTATGGTACTTGAAACCTTACTTGTGATATTCCTTTATGGAAGAATGAGTGAATCCTTCATTGCTCTAGAAATTGAGTGTCAATTCTTGAAGTGAGGATGGCATATGAAAGTTAAAAGAGGAAGAGTTTGGAGTACACCATGATTTACATGATAGAACAAAAGTCCTTGATGAGTGAAGTCAATTCTTGAAGCTCAAGTGTCACGTCAGAGTTATATGCATGTAACATATGTTTTATCACCTTATTGAAAATACATGAGTAAAGTAGGTAATTATTGGTCCCAACTGAGTATGAATTGCTTAAAATTGACTCTTTGAAATGACTTTTCACTTAAAGGAAGTGGGAACTAATCTATTTGCTTGAGGACAAGCAAAGACTTAAGTTTGAAAAAGTTGATAAATGTGGACTTTAACCACTTATTAGTACCTTCTTTCTTTAGTTTTAGTTTAAAAATATTAATTTTTGTTCACAAAAATAATGAAATTGAGTAAATTGCAGGCATGTTGGAGGATTGGACCTCAGCAACGAAACTTAACTCAAAAATGAGTATTCCAGCTCAAAAGGACAAGAAGGAGTAAACGAAGCAAAAGTACGGTCCGCAAAAGTAATTCTACGATCGTAGAAGAAAGTACGGTTCGAAGGAATCTATGTGCTGCCACTAAATTACATCTGAAGCACAAAGGAATTTTAACAAGCGCAGTCCGCACACCAAATTGTGCGGCCGAAAAAGCTGGTCTCAATGATAAGAGTGGAAAAGTTAGAGAAGGTGCAAAAAGACCAAGTATGAAGCCTCATCAAAGTGCGGTTCCCAGATAGAAAAGTACAGCTGCAGAAGCTGAAGTGCAGCCGCAGATGGAATTGTACGGTTGTAGAATTTCTCCCAACTGAAGATAAAAAAAGAGGTGCGGGCTACACATGGAGTTGTGCGGCCGTAAAACCTCCGCAATGACATTTTTGTCAGCGGATTTTAGGGCACTATAAATAGACGAAAAAAATGTTTTAGGGCAATTTTTGTACTCTAAAAGACTATAGCGATTATAATTTACTCATTTGGGAAAGTAGTGACAATTGTTGGTAAATAATTTCTAGTTTATCATTTAATCTTAGTTTATGGTAATTACTTCTTCTATTTTATTTTCTTCACTTTCTAGCATGAGTAGCTAGATTTTCTTTAGGCTTGTAATCTATTTCTAGTGTGTAAATCTTATGTATTATTAATATTAGTCCTTGTTTATTATTGGGTGTTTATTATTTAGCCTTGTTTATGAATTATTTGTAAAATTAATGGCTGCAAACATTAATTCATGCCTATTTGACTTAGTTCTTACTTGAGAAGAGTGACTTATTCTATGAAAACTTGGCTAATAAGGAATTGGGCTAGTTTTGATTTTGGCTAGTCTAAATAAAGAATTTGAACTAGAGATAGGAAAAATCCGACTTGAGCTCATATTAATTATTTGAATTGACACCTAATTGTACTTAAGAAAGCCATTTGGGTATAACCACCCTATAACCGAGAGGTGTTGAGTGTGTACTCGAGAATTGAGAGTTATAATACACCTCGATTAACAAAACAAGCATTAACGTAGTTTACCCATTAGGTTTGCACCTAGGTGAAGGTTACACCCCTAGGCTTTTTTTTCAATTGATTAAAAACAAAAAAAATTTATTCTCTTTTTAGTTAACGGCAATTAGTGTAAAGTCTCTAAGTTTTAATTTGGAAAACAAACATCCTTTGTGTGGAAGCGCAATTGAGTTATTTCACGTGCTCTCATCAAGTATCTACCCTAACATCCTTCATAAACTCCCTGAGGAATTCGACCTTGCTCTTGTTGGGTGCTATAATATCAACGATCATTTTCACTCACTATTTAGGGCATATTGGACTTGTATCAGGGATCGTGGTCAACAAGAACATATCGAATATATTCTATCATATTGCATTCAATGAAGAATATTCTCTAGCATTAAATGGACAGCCGTTGTATAGATATTTGCATTCATGACATATCATTACATATTCATCAATGACTCATTTATTATCATTTATGTGAGGCTTGATCATAGGATCTTATTACCCTAGGTATAACTATAAAATAGGATAAGTAGCAATTGTAGGACACGAAATTTTTGGCAAAATATAGGTTATATTTTATTTTCGTTCTCAATTAAAAAACTTTATTTGCTCTTTTGCATTGCTCTTATTTATGTTCTCCGAGCCAGGCCTGTCATCTTCTTCAATTCCCATTGCTAAGTTTTACTTTTAATCTTATTTCTTTATCATTTTTGGATCAAATCAATTCGCTTGTCTATAAATGACGTAACAAATTTAACTGTACCGTTTTATAGGTAAACAACTAAGTCATGCTAACTATCACAGGGGTGTTTTATATCACTCGAATTCTCCCCCCGGTTTGCCACTACGTATCAGTCAAACTAAGCCTTGACTTCAGCTTTCCAACACTAAGAATAATTTTAGGAACGTTTTGGGACTTAGAAATATTTAGGCAGCAAGTAAAGTAAAGGCACACACGAAATTTATAGAAATTTCTTTCCAACTCGTATTAATATATGAATACAAGTACACAATAAAGCCAACCCTATTTTCAAGAATAAAGAACACCCTAGCTCCCTACCATAAAATAATTTTACACCATTAGGAATTACTTAGAAGTTTTTGGCTTAACAAATTGCCACCGTACTAAGTTCTGCCCCTTTGGGACAGCCTTATGTACTTATTTATAGTACAGGCTGCCCAATTACACTTAGCAGCATCTAAGACAATCAATTAACAAGCCCTAACTGATGGGCAAACATGACACAAAAACGTACATCCACTTTAGCCCCATGATCAGGCATGCTTTTGGATGTGGTTGTAACCGCCAAATGCCCGTCATGTGCCCAACTCACTTTTTCTATCCGCTGCTTGTGTACTCCATGTGCTTGTTTTGCCCAGTTGCTGCACGACAAGGCTAGCATTGTGCCCAACCTTGCCCTTTGACACTGCTCCGCTTCAATGTCATGGCCACAGCTTGTCGCCCATTGACTTAGCCGCACATGCACATTGCTACAACTGCCCGCTTATGTCAAGTTGTTCTCAACTTGATCAAATCTGCACACATCAATGTTATTGTCTTGCTTTGCCTTGCCATATCTTGACCCCTGCTTTGAATTGGCTTTGCCTTGCCATTTCATGCCAACTCGCACATTCATGTGAAATGTGTCTTGCCTCCGTTCAAGGTGCGTTTGTCAACCCTACATAGTCAGTCATGTCAAGCTGCCCGTCATGATGTTGCTCTATTTTTCAAGTTGTGTGCTATGGCCATTATAAAAATCCTTATCACAACCTACGTCTGTCAGGAACTTTATTAAGGGGCTAACACTAACAATTTTTCGAGCTTCAAAATTTTGGGCGCCTAAAGCTAAGGATTTACTAGCCGGCCTGGATCTGGTGCTGCCCATGTATATGACCTCTTGATACGCAACTGATGGCTGCGCGATGCTTCCCTTAATCAACAACACGATAATCTAGGAAAATTAATCATTTTGTACGAATACGAAATGACCCTTGAATGGCAGAAAGCACCAGAATAGCGGGTTGTTCAGAAGCAGAACAGCTCACAGTAAGCTTTGCCTCAGGATAGCCAAGCAGAGATCTAGATCCAAATCATTTGCATGCTTCTTCTCTAACAGAGAAACAACGTGCATAAATTCTCTGTCCCCTGGTCTTTTGAGGCTCCTTAATTAATCTTCTGATTCTGCAGTTGTGGTATTGGAGAAACTGAATTAAACTATTCTTCCCGCACGTTCCGTAGGGACCCAATAGGCTATAAAAGACACTTCTTGGAACTTTCTTTTTATTCTACTTTATTTTCCTTATCATATACCAAGAGAAATATGATACAAAGAAAATGCAGATATGACAGAAGATAGATTTGCGTCAATGCTCAACACTATATGATTAAGAAGCTATGAGCTAATTATTAGGGTGTTGTATTGGCAGTGTTAACTTAAATGGTGAACATAGCTGCTCCAACTTGCAGTGTGCTTAACGTGGAGAAGTCCTACTAGTTTGCCCTAATAGACAGGGATGGGCCCTTCGCCGGAACATTATATTAGGTCAAAAATATTTTTATGTACTATATTATATGTTTGAAATGAAGGAGAGAGTCTTGGAGTAATTGGTAAAGTTATTACAATTAGAAAGTCACAAGTTCGAACCGTAAAAACAATCTCTTGAGTGATCATTTATTTTGGGCACACCTATTAAGAAAATATTAAATTTTAGACGAAAATAGTTAGTGTGACTAAATTATCCTTCATTGAATGATGCACCATAGTTATAGTAGTACTTACTTCTCTTTCAAATATGAGTAAATGACTTTTTAGGGATATGTACATAAAAGTAATTTTAAAAAATATATTGATTTTTTCTTGATTATATAAATGGACATTTATTTTGGAC
Source organism: Nicotiana benthamiana (assembly GCA_034376525.1). NCBI lineage: Eukaryota > Viridiplantae > Streptophyta > Magnoliopsida > Solanales > Solanaceae > Nicotiana > Nicotiana benthamiana. The sequence goes on along the minus strand of CM067325.1, from coordinate 49,141,976 downwards.
AGAAACAAAAAAATAAATTGGTCACTTATTATAAACCGAAGTAAGTATCCTATATTAGCTATCCATTGCTACAGGCACACGTGTGTACAGCACGGTTGTTCATGTGGATGAGTTGCAGATAAGCATCTTCTCACGATCGTGTTTAATTAGCTTAAAGAGATTCAGTCAACATTATTGATCGAGTTCATACTAGATTATTGGTTTGGTATTGCTCACCAGATTAGACGTGTAACCCTTTGATTAAGGAGTGATATACATGAAAGAAGAAAAATAACTGTCAGCGGAAACCAGAACGTGTAGTTGGTTCATACACAACTTGGTGAAAGTTGGCTGATGTGATCCAAAATGAAGAGGAGTTAATGAAATCCGTACACATATATTCAGGGGTAAAATTCACGAATCCGAAATTTTCCTAATGCTTTTTTGAACAAAAATCACATTTTTACTATTAAAAAAAAAAGTTATATTAATACCTAAAACGTAATATTATACTGCAAATTACTTTAATAGAAATATAACTGTTAAAGTAATTCGCAGTATAATACTGCGTATTATTAAAATTTTATTTATTTTATGGAATTCGCAGTACTATACTCTGAATTACTTAAACACAATATAGTACTGTGTTTCACTCTGATTTTGGGGCCCCAACAATAATTAACTGACATAACATTAATTCAAATACATAAAACGTGATATTGTACTGCATTTTACATAAAAAGAATTCTACACCCCAAGCTCGGACTTTCCTTATTTAAAGGCATTTCAAATTTATGAAAATTCATTCAATACAGGCTTCAAACTTCCGTTCATACTTCTCTCTTCTTCTTATCAATCATTTTTTTTACAATGTCTTAAGAGCCAAAAATAAGGATTTCATTGTATTGGGAGGGGGTGAGGTTGTGATGGAGAATAACTATGTGAGGTATAGCTCACTTCCACAGTGTCATGTTAAATTGCCGCTTACTATAGAGTATGATAAATTAATTTCGTTGTTATTGAAAAAATGAGTGTGAGGAAGCATTCGGTTAACCTTAAAGTAACCGATAGGTTTCCATATTCAATGACTCCGCAGGGGTTTGCTTATTATTCTGAGTTTAACATCGAGGATAATGAAACTCTTAGAGATTTTTTGTGGATTCCACATGAATACAGGGAATTTATTGTAATAAAATTATTGAAAATGTACGTCAACGTGGAAGACGTTCCCAATATAAGGGCATTCATAGTAGGGATAACCCCCAGTCATCGGGTGATTATTCTGGAGCAGTTTTTGCCGGACAGATTGCTGATGAAAGAGCTTGCCTTGATTTAAACTTGTCACTACCGGAGAATGAGTAGTCACAAAATAATTTTTTGACTTTATATAATCCACAAGACGACTGGTAAACTTCAATTTTACTATGCTTTAGCGATGTTTATTTTATGTTTTAATTGAATTTGTATTAACACTTATATTTTTCATATGGGGTACTGTCACGATATGAATTTTACAAGTTATGACCCCCTCCATAGTTGGAATATGCGTAGTTCTGGAGTATTGGAGCACGGTGGTCCATCCGGGAGTCATCACCAATAAGAAAATATCCATCATGAAACTTCAAGACAGTACGACTTGTAAGTAAAATGATATTGTTATATCTAAAGTATTTATATAGTTGGGTAACTTATCAGTTTGTTCTTTTTGTGCAGTGAAAACGAGCTTCTTGATGTTCCTGACCTCACACAGTTACCCATAGATGACTGATTGACTCGTGATTTGGATGATGCGCAGAGTCAGGAAGATGATAGTGATTATGACAATAATGCGAATGAGTCAGGGGATGACACACCCTTCCATGATGAGGGTGATGATGAGGAGTAAGTGAATGTTGAACATAAGCTGACGAGGGAGAATGTTCCTCCACTTCCCGCTAGACAAAGAGTGTACGAATCCTACGTGCCATTTCATGAGCGGAATATTCCCTACTTTGATAATTTGCCAACTATGCTGAACGTGGATGCCCTCACAAAGGATGATGACGAAATTCGGTCAGCAATGTGGGATGATTCTAGCCTAGTTGTTCTTACAAAGGGCATATATTTCCCCGATAAAGCTCGCCTAATTAGAGCTGTAAGAATCTACAATATAAGAAAGTGTCGTGAGATGATGGTAAGTGAGTCAACTACAAAGGTATACAAGGTTGTATGCTGTAGAGACTTTATGGGTTGTCACTGGATGTTGAATGCCAGCAAGAAGAAATCAGGTTTGTGGAAAGTGGATAAATTTATTAGCAAGCATAGATGTGAAATGAACACATTCAATAAGAATCACTTCAACTTGGATATGGACTTAATTTCTGTTGTCTTGATTCCATATTTGGAATTGTCCATTAGCTTCGAGATTAAAGAGTGTATTACAGTCGTCCACCAGGAGTATGGTTGTGCTATAACTAAAAGAAAGGCATATCTCGATCGCAAACGTGCCTTTGGACTATTTATGGCGACTGGGATAAGCCTTTTTCAAATTTGCCCAGGTATATGACCGCACTGCAACACTTTAACCCAGAAAGTGTTGTTGAATGGAGGCCTCAGCAGAGTCCAGACAGACCCAAATATATTTTCAACTATGTGTTCTGGTAATTTAGAGCAGGAATTGATGGTTTTGTGCATTGTCATCCTGTAATATCCATAGATGGTACTCATGCCTACGGAAAGAATGATATGAAGATTTTGATTGCAGTTCCAGTTGATGCCAACAGACAGATATTTCCACTAGCTTTTGAAATATGTGCCAACGAAAGCGAAGAGATGTGGATGCTTTTTTGAACCACTTTAAGCAGCACATTGTTAAACAGCATTCAGGTATTTGTCTAATATTTAATCGGCATTGTGGTATTTTAAGTTCTGTACCTCACTTTCCTAAATGGCAGGAACCATATGCAAACCATCGTTATTGTGTGAGGCACCTGTAGGCCAATTTCCAGAAGAAATATTCTGACAAGGCTTTGCATGACTTAATATGGATGGTTGCAACTGAGCACTAGCAGTGCAAATTCACGAGGCGCATGGAAGCGATCCGGCAGATAGATCCACGAGCCTAAACTTGGTTGATGCGACAAGAACTTCATATGTGGACATTGCATGCTGATGGCGGCAGATAATGTGGAGCGCTCACTACAAATGTGTCGGAGTCATTCAACGGCTTGTTGAAGTCTGCCCGTGGACTGCCTATCACTGACATTTAAACAGAGCGCAGAGAGGTTTGTTGAAAGGCATGTAGCTGCATCGACATTAATAGACATGGGTGTTCAATTTATTCCAATACCCATGAGAAGATTTGAAAGGTCCAGGAGGCGAGCACAAGGCATTTATTTCTTCAGTACGATCATGAACGGGGTGTTTTTGAAGTTAAGATCTCTATCCACGGACACCATGGGAACAATATACAGACGTTAAATGAAAATAAAAGGTTATATTCATATGGGAAATGGACCATCTACCATATGTCGTGCGCATCTGCGTTGAAGTTCTTTTAACAAGTTGGATATGGGGCAACAAACTATATTGATGGGCAATACAGTGTTGCTGCATAGGTAGATACATATAGTGGGAAGTTGCAGCTATTAGGTGCTGAGCATTATTGGCCGTCGGAACTTTTTAAGATGGTATGTAACAAGGACTATTTGCGCAAGCTGCAAGTGCAAAAGAGAACGCGTATATGGAACCAAATGGATATTGGTGACACTGTATATGCGCGTAAATGTGGCATATGCTCGCAAACAGGACACGACCGTTATAAATGTCCTTCAGGTAGTGTGCATGGCGGTGGTAATCCGGTTCCTGGTGCAAGTTCGTCGAATGTACCAACTATCTAGGATACCCCTATTCTTTTGTTTTAGTATTTTTTTTTGTAATACGTGTTTGTACTTGCATATGTTGCAATATATATCAAATAAATTATATTCCACAATCTGGAATGAGTGAAGAAAAAGCTGTTTAATTGCAGGAAAATAAAATATGTAAAGCATGGTTTGATAGTTTTATATAACAACACAAGCACTTAAACTTAACTTCCAATTCAGTTAAAATGAAATTTAGTACAACAAAAGAAAATATTACTACAATACAAAAACAAACATAGAAGGACAACACAATAAAAATACATTAAATATGAAAAATACACTAAACACATACATGCCAATGTTTAGTCCCGGTTGCCATTTATTCTTCGCTCTAACCACTTAAATCATTTTTCTAGTTGTTCTTTTTCTTCTTCTTCCTCTTTCAGTTTCGCCTTCACCTCTATAAGCTCCCGTTTATATATTTTTTTACGTTCCTTTTGTGCTTCACAATTCCATTGCGCTTTCCATTTTTCTTCTCCCACCTCCTTCAGTTTCGCCTTCATGTCTGAAATAATTCCATTGCTTTCTCTTTCTTGTTTCCATTGGCCTCAACACACATTATGAAGACACTGCAATTATTCTCTATAGCATTCCTGATGACATGATTCATCAACCCATTCCTCAAAATCACAAATAGGTTCACTGGGAACCTTGTAAAAATGGTTCATACAGTGCCAGTAGCGGCGTCCAACTTCACCACCATCCTAACAATTTTGCATCGAGCATTCTTTTCCACAATTGCACTTTGGTGAACGAAGAGGTTGAGCCATTTTATGAAATATTTGCTTTTAGTAAAAAAAACTTTTAATGAAATATTTTCTTTTAGTAATTTTTTAGCACACAAAATAACTACAATGAGCCTGTCATTTATAGGCGACAAAATACATAAAAGTCTGGTATAGTACTGTATTTTATGGAGTTGTCTTGTAGTTCTGGAAAAGACAAAATTCATGTGAAAAAAAATGCTTTCTTGCAGAAAAATTTAATACTTAAATCGTAGTATAGTACTGCATTTTATGAAGTTGTCTTGTTGTTCTGAAAAAAGATGAAATCCATGTAAAAAAAAGCTACTTTCTTGCATAAGAATTTAATCCATAAAGTGTTGTATAGTACTGCATTTTATAGAGTTGTCTTGTCATTCTAAAAAAGATAAAATTCATGTGAAAAAAGCTGCTTTCTTGCAGAAAAATTTAATACTTAAAACATGGTATTAATACTACGTTTTATGGAGTTGTCTTGTCATTTTGAAAAAGATGAAATCCATGTGAAAAAAGCTGTTTTCTTGCAGAAAAATTTAATACTTAAAGCGTGGTATAGTACTGTGTTTTATGGAGTTGTCTTGTCGTTCTGAAAAAAGATAAAATCCATATGAAAAAAGCTGCTTTCTTGCAGAAAAATTTAATCCATAAAGCATGGTATAGTACTGCGTTTTATGGAGTTGTCTTGTCCTTCTGCAAAAAATAAAAGTTATGTGAAAAAAGTTGCTTTCTTGCAAAAAAAATTAATACTTAAAGCGTGCTATTAGGGGTGCACATAGGCTGGGTTGGTTCGGATTTTACCATTACCAAACCAAACTAATAAAACTCAGATTTTTCGCTCTCGGTTTTTTCGGGTTTTCGGGTTATTCGGGTTTTTTCTAATTTTTTTCCAATAAAATCTTCATAGAACAAAATATATAAATTATGCTCAAAATATTTCTTTAATCCAAGTAAGATACAACTATAGAAAGTATTTTTCAAGAAAATAATACAAAAGATGAGATGTGTCATGACATTATCCTAAAATATTCAATAACAAAGACAATAAAATTATGTAATATCAAAAATTGCTAATTAAAGCCATAATAAAAATAAACATAATCTAACAGTACTAAGTCATGCTAAAATAAGTAGACTAATAAGGAAATATTAATTACATGACTAAACGCTAAAGAAAACATAAAAATAGGTTGTGCATTTTTATCTAAATTATTGCAAAAAAAAAAAATAGATATACATTCCCGTTCATAGCATTGAATTGAATGTCTTTTGGTAGCATTAATATTGATTTGATTTTGGTTTTAATTTGACTTTTATTGGCATTATTTAATTTGCTTATGTTAATGGCTATAAAACTTACTAGTTCTAAGTCCAACCTTGAAATAAAACATTAAAAGAAAAAATTTATGATTTTTTAAAGAAATATTTATAAATTACATCACAATAAGTATATTTATATATTAAATATATCTAAAATTTCTATATATGTAATGTCGGATTGGTTTGGTTTCGGTTTGACTTTCTTTGGTTAAAAGCAAACCAAACCAATTATGGTCGGGGTTTTTTTTTTAACACCAAACCAAATCAAACCAAATCATGGTCGATTTTTTTCTCGGATTATCGGATTGGTGCGGTTTTTCGATTTCCTTTGTACACCCCTACGTTGTATAGTACTATGTTTTATGTTTCCTTTGTGCAGTGATGGCTTTTTTCTACTGTTTGTTTTTGTATTAGGTTTGCAAGATTTGTCTTGTACTGTTTAAGTAAAATTATTGTTCAGACGCAATTAAAATAAAATTATTATTAAAAGATAATTATAACCATTATTTACATAATGCACTATTTACACAAAGTAAAAACATAAGTAATCAGTGAGTCCCGCAACCTGTGTGCCTCAGTGCTGCTGCTGGCCTAAGTCGCATCCCTTATCGCCCGGGTACACTATCTGGATCATCATCATCAAGATGTCTCTTTATGTGAGGATGTGTAGCAATATTGACACCACAGCTGGAAGTATTGGAAGAATAGGTTGCCGGGCCGTCAACAACCTACAAAACAACTAGTAATCTTAGCATGTGAAAAAGTATATTTATATTGTAGGTGTTGAGTCAAAAAACATTTTCTCACCGTGGTCTTGTCGGCTGCCTGAGTATATGCATCTGTGGTGTCCCTCATCAAAGTATGTAGTGGACTCAAAGATGGGCTGGGATGAAACCTTCATAAGAAAGTTAAAAATTAATTAATATCAGCTCATTAAGGAAAAGAAAACAAATTGAAAATTTTTAAAGTAATACAACCATACTTGCGCCTGTGGTAGATCTGCATCAACCGCTGAGGATGAGGCACAACTCAACTTGCGCCCGCCATCCAAGTCCTGGGTGGGCCGATCCTCAGTGGCTATAGATGGGCATGTAAAGTAATGGCCTGCATTCCCGTCGAATGTACCTGTGATCGACAATGCACCTGACGGGGTGACCTGCGATGCTAGCAGAGATAGCTGGAGGTTGTACGACGGCATGTTGTCAGAAGGCTCATCTACTTGAGCAGAGATAGCTGAAGGTTGTACGACGGCATGTTGTCAGAAGGCTCATCTACTTGAGGTACATAACCTGGATGATCATCTCCAAGAGGCTTATCTCCAAAATCCACATCATGTCCCTTAATAGGTGGGCCAACAGGTGCTTCATAGCCCCCTTGCTGGGGACCACCTCCTCGCCATCCCCCACGACCCCCATGACCTATGGGGTACCCCTACCTCTTAGGGAACCCCTCCCCGTGCCTTACCCCTACCTCGTGGGACACCTCTACCCCGATGGTAGCACCCCTGCCTCGTAGGGCACCCCTCCCCGTGCCTTACCCCTGCCTCGTGGGACACCTCTACCCCAATGGTAGGCTTCTAGCGCCGCATATTGAGCCTCGTGGTCCAACCTCGTGGCATCTCTCTCCTGAAACAGGGTTCGACGAACTAATTGTGCCACCCGTCGACCATAGTCAATAAGTGAAGCATTGTCAGCATGATGTTGCATATCCTGTCCCAACTGGTAAAGGTGATGATGCCCAATAGCCTATGAAAAATTTAAGATATTAATTAAATAATGTTATATCACTATTATAAGATATTAATAAGCCACAAAAACATATTGGTACCTTGTGCCTCCTGGCGTATGGTCTGTATCACTCGCCAAGTACATGAATGGGGTTCCCGATCATCAGTCAAGTGTGATGGCGATACCATGACGTATATAGATGAATAGTGGCCTCCTGGGTAAGTGTAGGTGGCGGCGGAATATGGTGACCTCGCTCCTCCCAAATATGGACCTGCTGCTCTAGCCATCTCATATATATAGCGTCCACCCTAGTACAGTCGTCCCGCTGATAGTGTGTAGATACCCATCCAAGCTCCCCCGATATACGTTGGGGACGGTGAAACTGGTGAAGCACACGTTTTGTAGCATGATACTCAACCATATCAAAGAAGATCATCAGGACGGAGGTGCTCCAAAGCAGTCGGTCGATTGAGCAAATATCGGGCAGCTGAGCTAGAAACTCGTCGTTGTATGGTGTCCAGATAAACTACTAAATAATAACATAAAAGTGAGTATGTGCGACACAACTCAATTTAAAACAAGCAAGTGTAGGTACATATTTACCTATCCATCCACCAGCATATCTAACACATCCCTAACAAGGGGGAGATTATGATGAGCATCGCTCCCTCGGTTGTACCTACGCCGAAGAATCCACCTAGAAGCTAGAGGGAGAAATGGATAAGCCTCACCTGGCGCAAGTGGTGGTAGAGGTGGCTGCAATGGCACGATCCGTTGCCAGGCCCAAACCTATGATAAAAGGTTGATGTAAAATTTTTGAGTCATTTCGACCATATACAATTCGAAGTAATGAACAGGGTATTGAAAATTGCTGTCACCTGTAGGAGGGGCAGAAAATCACATATGTCCACTGCCGGGCACATGCTCGCCCTGCACATGCTCCTATACAGGTATGCGAGAACAGCAGCACCCCAGCTGTACTGGGGTAAATTATCCAACTGCTGAAGATGATGGAGAAAACGCATACTCACTTTACTAACCGAAGTGTTCGGGGACAAGACACACCCGGAAAGTAGGAGCAGATCCAATTGCCTGTACCTCTCAATATGGAGATCCGCTGTCTCGCCGGTAATGTCTGGGTGCAAAAACGCCATATGATCTCTAAAGGCTGACAAAGCAATGTGACTGGCCCCAGCATCAGCCTGAGGTCTATAACCAGTAAATTGCCCCATCATATCCAAAAACTATGCATGCGTCATGGATCTAATGTACTGGGGCAGTGCCACGGCCTGTCCATCTACATGCGACCCGTACAAAACCTGAACATCCTCCAGCGTGATGGTGGCCTCTCAGTGGGCAAGTGAAACGTGTATGTCTCGGTCACCACCGCTCTACCAAGGCCGTGATAAGAGACCAATCAAGCTGCATCCGTCCACACTCAAAAATCGTATAGAAGCCCGTAGGCTGTAGGCGTGCGACTACGCGGGCATGGAAAGGATGCTCCACGATGAACTCCCACAAATCGTCAGGTCTCCTAGAGCGGAGAGCCTGCTCCAATAGTTGTCTCTCCCGTACAAAGGAGAACATAAGGTCGCCCTGCAACACTAATAGCTGATCCTCGGCATGCCCAGGATGCGCAGGCGGAGGAATGCCATGTCGTCTACTATAATATAAACAAAATTAATTGTATGTGTCTGTTTAATAAATTAAATAACTATTTTTAATATTGGACTGAGTAACTATCTATGGGTTCGAGACTCGATATTTGAGGCATGGTAGCACCAATCTATACTTAATTATTATGTGTGCCAATTTTAATATTTTTAGAATTTTGTTAGCTTAATAAATTAAATAATTAATTAAGTTTAGTAATGGACTGAATAATTATATATGGGTTCGAGGCTCGATATTTGAGGCCCAGTATAACCAAGCTATCCTTAATTATTATGTGAGTCATTTTTAATATTTTTGAAAATTTTTTTAGTTTAATAAATTAAAGTAAAAATTCTTGAATTGGACTTACTGATTGTGTATGCCTTCCATGCTCGAGATTTGAGGCCAGATAGCACCAAGCTATACTTAATTATTATATGTGCCAATCTCAATATTTTTACAATTTTTTTAGCTTAATAAATTAAATAATTAATTAAGTTTAATATTGGACTGAATAATTATGTATGGGTTCCAGGCTCGATATTTGAGTCCCGGTAGTACCAAGTTATCTTTAATTATTATACGTGTCAATTTCAGTTACCGATGGAATTTTGTTAGTTTAAAGAATTAAATGAAAAATTATTGAATTGGACAGAATAATTAGGTATGGGTTCCAGGCTCAATATTTGACGTCGGTAGCACCAAATTATCCTTAATTATTATGCGTGTCAATTTCAGTATTTTTAGAATTTTGTTAATTTAATAAATTAAATAATTAATTATTGAATTGGACTGAGTAATTATCTATGAGTTTCGAGCTCGATATTTGAGTTTGTTTGACAACATACATTATTTATTACTTTTGTAAGTTTATTTTTATAAATTAAATAATTAATTTTGTAAAGTGTTATTGGATAGAGTTTGCAGTTACTACTTACTAAAACTACAGAGACTCTACGCTAAAAGGCTTTATATTTTACTAAGCAAAAAGGCTATATATTTTACTAAGCTAAAAGGCTTTATATTTTACTACACTAAAAGGCTCTATATTACTCGCTAAAAGGCCTTTTATTTTACTATGCTAAAATGCCACTATTACATATAAAAAAACAAACATAACATACAAATATGAACAACAAACTAAAAAATAATATTTATTTATTATTTAACCGACTAAAAATATAACATTAACAATACAAATTATTTATCAAATTTTAATAATTTTTTGTCTCAAAGCTAATAAATCAATCCGGGTATAAATAAGATATAAATTTAAACATATACATAACACGAATTAACATGAAAACATATTCAACAATATAAATATGCATGTACTATACAAGTTTCAACAACAACAAAATCGAAATACCTCGATTTAAGCTTTTTAAAATTGATTCAAATCGAATTTTTGTACCCGAATGAACGAATCTATATCTTGTCTTGTGTGCGCTTTCTGGGTGACGGATGGGGCACAATTTTTTTTTTTAACTTTGAAGGTGGGAGGGGAAGCATTGGACTGGGTGTTTTTTTAACCGGGGATGAGGTTCATTGTCTTGGAGAAGAAGGCCAAGCTTTATTTTATTAAAGCAATTTGCAGTACTATACTGCGAATTACTTCAACACAGTATAGCACTGCGAATTGCTTTAATAAAATAAAGTTGGGCCCAAAAGTCAAAGTGAAATGCAGTACTATACTGTGTTTAAGTAATTCGCAGTATAGTACTGCGAATTATTTTAAAAAATAATTTTTTTATTAATACACGGTACTATACTGCGACTTACTTTAACAGTTAGATTTCCGTTAAAGTAATTCGCAGTATAGTACTGTATTTTAGGTATTTTTGTAACTTTTTTTTTAATAGTAAAACGTACTTTTTGTCCAAAAGAATATTTTCGGATTCTAAAATTCACCCTGTCATTTACACCAGAACATATAAATTTATTATCGTTAAATGGAAGACATATAAATTATATATACCGCATATTTATTAATTTGATGTAAATTAACAATGAGTATCAGTAAGTTTTCTCCGACATTGTGCCCCTCAGTTTGCGTGGTGTTTATTATTCATCCATAGAAAAATAAAATGTACCTTGAAGATGTTCACCATGTTACATCTCAAGTTATGGCAAGAGAAATATTTAAAAATGGAGATTTATATGAGTTGAATTCTCGATTTAAAGGTGAAATTTGATAAATTTACCGATCCTGGTCCTTGTCAACTTAGGTCACCTGCCAATGGTTAAATTTCAGGTTTCACGTCAATAAGTACACATTCTCTTGTACTCTAAGTTTAGCAATTTGATAATTAATCTTGGAAAGTTTTTAATGAGATTGAGTTAGATTTCGACTACAAAATAAACAATGTCTGGAAGAAGAAGCCCTGTAATTCGATGGATCAAAATTAATAATTAATATTAGGATTAATTAATAATTGCAACTATTTACAGTTCAAAATCATGGCCCACTACTACTAAGGAGAGAATCCAGATCTCAGCTTAAGATTTGAGATCCATGGTGGAAAAAACTTCTCTTCCTATCTATGAAAGCAAAGTTCATAAAATGAGAGAGCTTAAGCTTCAACTGGCTTTCCATGTGTAGACCTGATTCTGAAAACATGCTCTTCTCCTGTGCATTTATCTACTTTTACAATCCAACGATTCTTTTTTCCCGAAACCTCCAAATTACCTCCTTTTTTAGCCGCTCTATTTGTTACTAATAGTCCTTCTCCTATAGGCAACAAATGAGCATTGAAGCTTTGGCATCTCCACGAACCCATAGATAGCGCGTTGTATCCCAAAACATTCACATTTTCTCCAATCATTCTTGCTGTTTGAAGAATTCCTTCACAATTGTTGAGGTTGCAGTCAATGAGTACAAAATCTGCTTCTCTATACTCATTCATAAGTAGAGTTAAGGCGTCTCCAATGACAAATTCAACGTGTGTCGCGTTATCGCCTAGAGATTCTACTGATGGATTGAGTTTGTCAGCTGATTGAATGATGCAGATGACTCGCCCACCCGTCTGCTGGGCTGCAACCACCAGAGCTAGTGCGGTGGCCGCGTTGGCTGCATCGGCACATGCAACAACCATTACTTGTGCATTGTTGCCTGCAGCAAGTGCTGAAATAAACTCTGCCATATCTGGCTCCTTTGCTCTCTTTCCCTAAAAATACCAAATTAATCCAAGATTAGAAAAGGAAAACAATATAGGAACTTTGAAGGTTGAAAATATTACTGATATGAATTCATTTTGAAAGCAGGTAGTAAAGTAATATCATGTACTAACCATTTTTATTGCTCTGAGATAGGCTTTGGTAGCATTTTCAGCTGACCAGCAGGCCATTTTTCTCGCTATATTTTTTGTGCTTTGAAAACTTGCTTCTGACTCTTGAGTATCTTGGATATGTGTTTTAGCTATATATACCATAATAAAGAGGGAAGTAGTTATGGGCAAGAAAGCATAGGGACCAACTCCAATCAATGAAGCAGTGCCCTGCAGAGAGGAAGGCAAAACCGGATAAGTTATATAGGCATTTTTTATATGCATTGGTTGTGTAAAAAATATCCGTGATTTTAACATAATTTAATTTGTTGTAGCAGGTTGTCTACTTTATAATCTAGGTTACAATTGCATTTTTTGGTCAATTACTTGTATTTACCTTTTAGGAGATATGATAAAATTTACTAAAAGAATGAAATTGTTCTATATTTAGAAATGAAACTGTAACAAAATAATTTATATCAACACAAATATTTACTATAATTTATTTTAAATGGCATAAAATTGGACGGAATAAGCTAGTAATAAATTGATTACATCCATTTTATTTCGATTACACCGTGCGTGCAATAAAACGCTTTGACATTTCCCAAATATTCGGCTCTTAGCTATACTGTTGTAGATCAGGGAGACAAATGAAAATTTTAAAGTACAAGTAGGATATTCGAAGCAATTTCTATAAGATCAATTAGTTTCGTGGAGACAAAACTGACGAGGTTCATGATAGTCCTGACACCCATCCAACAGAGTTGTTGTATTGTTCAAGATTCGTCTTAAATTAAAAGATTATGTAATTGTGTTACTACATGTCCGGCCTTGGTCCTTTAATTTGGAGTACGTACGGTTCAATGTCCTTCAAGAAATAATGCATCTAGCTAGTCCGGTTGTTAGCTTAAAAATCTTAGAAACTGGTTGTCACTGATTGTTTTTAAAATAATATTAGTGGATTCAAGAAAAAGCAATGTGTTTCACTGGCATTCATATCTAGGCAAACACTATGTTGGATTGTGTTTGTTTTGAGGAAATGATGGGAGCCTAAGGAACTTTTGGTAGTATATCTTAAGTAAGTGTCCCTATGTTTATTGTCCTTAGTAAATTTGAGAAAATACAACATTAATTTGCCTATAATCCTGCTGAAATCTTAATAACCGAATCCGATACAGCATCTTTGTTTAATTCTTGGAATAATTCTAATATACTTACTTTCTTTTTCCCCGGAAATATGAAAAGCTCTTATAATGCTACAAAATTGGGGGGAAACAAAAACAAATACTGACATAAAACCAAAAATAAACTGCATGGGGTTCATGCATTGAACACACCACAAATGCTAAAACAAAGCAATGAATCCATGTGACAATCTGATGTCTTGCGGTCTTATCTGCTGTGTATCTCTTTCATTGAGAGGGACCAGCTTGTTAGATCCTGCCGGAGAAATTAGTCAAAAAATTTAAGCAAATATGGTATGTCTCAATCGATCTTATAGCCTTGTTGCGATGAAGCTATTAATACTTGGACTGTACTGATCATATGTGGGGAGAATTTTCCAAAGTAATATAATATATAATATTGGAAATAGATAGATAGGAAGAATGAGGAAGATAAGTTTGAATAGATCAGTTTCAATTTAAGAGTCATATGCATGAAATATGGACAAGTTATGGGTCAAGTAAGATTGCGATAGAAATGGTAGATACTTTGTAGTAAAGGGACATGTCTGCATGGGTTGGAACTTGGACCAGTAGATTACTTAAAAAGAGTTACTTTAGTTTCATGGCTCTCTGCAGCTGCATGCATTTGCCATTACCATGCATGCCAGATCGATTGCAGCTAACAGGCTCCCTCTTGACATTCGTCTTCATGCATGCATCTTTGCATGTGCGCATGCAACTACTCTCTATATACGCCTCTTCGACCCTCTAGTTTCCTCGCTGCTTCCGTACGTGGTGGGCGGAGCTAGAGTATTCAGTAATAAGGGTCCGAATGAATACATTTGTTTTTTATTAGATTTGTATTAATATTAAAAAAATTATTAAAAATATATAAATATTTAATTATAAATCCAGCAACTAGTTAGGACGAGTTATGAATTTGGTTAGGTTTATCAGGATCCATAAACTTTTAATTCTGATTCCACGCAACAGTCTGGATGCTCAATGGCTTTGCATGCAAAAGTTAGAATTCGGGAATATAAATTTCCTCATTTAAACTGTTTAACCAAATAATGGAATTTCGGTCAAAGCTTTAATTTAGAAGAACTCGGGTCACTGGCAATCAAAGAATGAAAAATGATTTTTGCCAATAATAAGATAATCAGAAAAAGATTCAAGTAAACCAATATATTCAGATAATATTCGTGTCCTACAAGTGATTCATATCCTCCTTTTTATAGTTATCTCTAAGATAGGCGTTGTGCCTTTGTCATAATTGAGCTATTATGGATAGTTAAAGGCATTATATTTTACGTCACATAATCATTATAATTTAATACAGATTCTCTAACGTTTTCAATATTTAATGCTCATTAAATATTGTATCTGTACTTCCTTATACTATCAGGTTCATTCTCCTGAATTCTTGGATTTAAATATATACGAGCATCGAATCTGCTCGTGTCTTTGCTCGTGCCAGTGCTCGTATTTGTTGCAACTCGTGCCTCTTTGCTAATCATCATTCTTTGGCTGACCTTCATGCCATGACATGTCATCCTCAAACACTTCGATATGTATAAACTCAATTTTTCCCAATACAGATAATCTCCCCTCTTGCCATTTATTCATCGATTGAATATTTGGGAAGTGGATTTTTATTAAAGCGGGATTTTTGATGCCATTAATGTTTATCATAATATCGATGCTTCAATTATCACTTTCATATAATGCTTATCACATGTGACATCTCTTTGTTGGTTCTGAGATTTTGCAGTGCCTTTTAAGGCTTTTTTACGGCTTCACCAATTATGAAGTGACAGTTTTCATTATGACCTTTCCATCATTACGCATTTTCCTTTGACGGTTGCTTCCTAGTATAAATATAGTTTTCATTTTGGTTTTGTCTCATAAAGTTTAAAGTTTCCAGAATATTAAATTTTCGCTCTCATCTTCCTCGTAAAATTTTTTCAGAATATTTAGTTCTTGTTCTTCATCTACCTCGTGTTGCCATGCTTCACCAAACCCTAACCCTAGGAGAGTTACCATAGTTGACAATCTTCCTCTTGCCCCTAATAGGAGTAGAAGGGGAGAAAGTAGACAACGTAATTTAGGGTCTTCATCTACACATGGTTCTTCTCTTTCTTCAGCCAGTTCTGGCTCTTCATCTAAAACTAGAGGTTCTCTTTCACATAGACCTTTTTCTAGAGGTAAGGAATCCTCTGAGCCTCTATGTGAACCTCTAGTAGAGGAGATAGTTCCTGTCGAACTATCTTTCTATGATGATAAAGAGTCTCTTAGAAATCAGGTATCTTCTTTAGACAGTGCTGATATAGAGCACATAATAGGCAAAGATACTCATAGGTACATAATTAGAGAGATCCTAAAGGGGGTTCAAGGAATTAAGGTACATCATGAACTTCAGAATTAACATAGAATCAGTCAAACTTAGGAGAGCCAATTACTCTGCATATGAAGGTTCATGCCATAGATTAGATAAACATAAGTAAGGAAGAGACACATTGGGGTATACTAGAAAGGGGTTTATGAGCAGGCTAATCCTGAGGGTTTTGGACATATTCAGAAGCGTCCAGTAAAGAAGACATTGAAGTAGGCATGTTAGTTGCAGGTTAAACAACAAAAACATAGGTAGAAACATATTAGAAACATGACAAACTAAAGTAGTAGAAGAAACATTTTATTTTTGAAACTTGAATCGAAATCGTCACATACCAGTGAAGAAGATAGCAAGCACAAAGTGAAGGAGAACACAATAGTTAGCCTTGTCTTGCAATCATCTAACCTAGAACAATAGTAAGTAACACAGAAAGAGAGCACAAAGTTTTGAGTGTCAAAGTGAACTGATATGTTCGTGTATGTTGACTGTTAATGAGAGAGCATATATATATATATATATATATATATATATATATATATATATATATATATATATATATATATATAATAGTTCAAAACTAGGTAAAATATGGCAAGAATCACAATTGTATAGTAATTATGTAACTCATAACCAATTAGAGAAAAATTAGTACAAGTATTCCCTTAATTAAGGGAATCAGTTCAAGTAATAAATAAGGAAAGAAATCAATGTGTAACTGGAGAATAAAAGACAAAGAAATAATTCAAACATAGAAGGCATAGAGTAAACAATTAGGGCTAGGTTCAGAAAAACTCTAATTAAGGAGATAGTCGGTAAGAATCAAGTAACCATTTAGATAAGGTAAGGAAAAGTTAGTTTAGGCAAGTAAATCAATCACATTTAGTAGGAAGGTAAGAATCAAAGGTTTAAAGGAAAGTTTTCAAATCAAACCAAGAAATAGGAAATTTAGAATAAATCAAAGAGAAAGCCGTGAAAAGAGCTAGCGTTTATCATATAAATAAAGTAAGACATGGATAGTCAAGAGTCGACATACAATTCTAGCAAGCATGACAGTTAAAAAATACTGATTCAATGATAAAGAGGCAAGTCTTGAACAGTCAAGATGAAAGCATATAGAAGCAGTGTAAGTATAGGCTAAGAACTCAGTAGAATCATATCAAGAAAAATAGCCACGAGAAATTACATAAGCTTAAAAACGAGAATAGGTCAATCATGCTGATACACAGAACCAAACAAAGAACCCTAAAAAAATTAGGGCTTTCAACATAGATGAGTAAAAGATGTAGTAAACTTATAGAATCACTCAAGACATGTGAGAAATAGAAGTTTAAACACAAAGAATTAGTTAAACAAGGTTTTAAAAAGAAGTTCTGAAAACCTTAGATTTGGAAGAAGATGAAAAACACTTGAAATCATATGATTCTTGTAAAGAACCTCAAGGATAGTATAAAATATTCAAGAAACAAACTCGAATCATCCTAGATCTGTACAGATCTAGGAGGTATAGAAAATAGATTAGGGTTTCGAAAGAACTCATAGAGATGAAGAAACCCGTCTAGAGTCTCAAAGATCGTAGCAAATATAGAATGATTTCGCTGAAATCACACTAGAAAAGCTAGGAACATGCAGGAGACGAACTCTAAATGCAAGTCGGCATGAACCTAGGCCCTTGAGGGCCTTAGAGAAGGCAAGATTGGTACGAGAGAAGCCATTGGAGGCTTGAAAGATGATGAGAGGCCAGTAGAGATGGCCGAAGATGGGAGGTCGGCCTTTGAAAATTAGGGTTAGGTTGAGAGGGCTTAGAGTTTAGGGAGTTCTGAAACCACAGAGGATTTTTAAGGCGGTGGTGTATAGAAAATAATTAGGGTTGGGGGGTCATTTGGAATTAAAAAGGAAAGTACAGATATTGGGTTCTTGGGTCAAGTAGGTATAGTTAAGGCATGAGCCAGGTAATTTAATATGAAATTGAGCTGAGGTATTGGGTTGAATTGAGGCTAAAATTGAAATATAATTTGGCTAAATTGTAAATAGGAAATTTAACACTATATAATTTACTATAAATAATAGATGATCTCTAAAAAATAGATTCATGTACTAAAATAATTTAAAATAATTATTTAATATTTTAAAAATATAGAAGATCATTTTGTGCATATAAATATAATTATGCATTAATAGGGCCAATATTGCAAATATGTGCAAATTAGCTTAAAAATATGAATGCGGTTATAAAAAATAAATTAGAAATATTTTAATTATATTTTCGCACAAATATAGAATTTAGATGGCTAAATTACTATAAAAATAATTTGAAGGATAATTATTGGAGATTTTATGAGTAAAAAGGAAAGAAATAAATCGATTTGAAGCCTTTAAAATTATAGAAAATATTATAAAAATTCTTATGCATGCTTATTATTGCGCGGATTCCTTGGAAGGGCAACACGTAAGGCTAAGCAATCGATGTCAGTACGGTTGTTGTCTGCCAATAAGGTCCCCGCCGCACGCTAGACTAGATTGTTAGTGTCGTGCGGGATCAATGTCACGAGCAATTGCAAAAGCTGAGAGAGAACTGGGGTTTGAATGATGATGATGATTTTATTGATGACTGAAAGTTGATTACAAAAGATACAGTGTCGAGGGGAAGAGACACCAGTACAGAAAATGCTTGCTTGAAAATGTTTGATTGCTTGATCCCCCCTAATAATACTAAAAAAATAAAAACCAAAATTACATGACTGGTCCTAAAAAAGCTGTAAAAGCACACTGAAAGAAAATGAAGTAAAACTAGCCTAGAATACAATAAAAAAAGACTTAGTTTATTACAATGTAGAAACAAGTCTGATGAAAGCAATTATGTCTTGCGGGTCAGGGTTTACGCGTGCAGTGCTATGAGTGCGCGTGACACTACTTGTGTTTGCCTGAGGTTGGGCGCTGGAGCTTGGCATCAGGTTCTGTGTGCGAGGCGCTGCTGGAATGGGCTTGCCGCTAAGCGCCGGCAAGGCATCATGATCTGTGCGCGCCACTGGGCACTGGCGAGATGCATCACTGGGGCGACAGAGGCGCATGCGCTTGTCACTTGACGCAGCCAAGACAAGGGGCTGACCATGGTACTAGGCATTGTGTGGCTTGCTAGGCTGCCAGGGTTCATGGGGCGTGTATGGAAAGCAGCCCATGACATTCTCCCCCACCTGAGTTGGCGTCGTCCTCGGAGCCTTATGATAAGAATGATGATGATGATGATGAGTCTAGTGGTTCATGGATGGGAGGTATACGTCCATCTGTTCTTTGAGCTTGTGGTTGTAGCGGTCTAATGATTTCATGCGCCTGACTTGGAAGACTGGATGGATCTTCCACCAGAATGGAGTTTTCACATGATATGTAGATTTCCAAATGTGCTTTTCTATGGGTAGGGGGCCGATATAGTTTTGTTGCAGGCGAGGGTCAAGGGTCCTTTCTGCAAACAAGTATCGCTTTGGATGCATAGCATCACTTTCTCCCCTGCTTGATGTTGGGCAAAGAAAAGATTTTGTTCAGTGAACCTTTTTCCCACTATTGGGCTTTGACAAGATAGCTCCACACTATCCCCATGTTGCGCTCCCATTTGCTCGAGAAGTTGGCAGCTCGAGGAGATTTCGGTACGGGTGATGCATTCACTATTTGTGGGAGAAGCGATTGCTGTCCTGTAACAATTTCAAAAGGGCTTTTGTTTGTATGATGGCTCTTTTAAGAATTGAAACATAGTTGAGCATCACCCAAGAGCTCTACCCAATTCTTCTATGATCCAGTTGCAAAGTTACGGAGACATTCCTCCAGCATGTCATTGAACCGATCTGTCTGGCTGTCCGTTGGTGGATGGATGTATGAGTTGTGACCCAATTTCGACCCAAAGCACTTAAAGAGATGGGTCCAAAAGTTGCTAGTGAAGCATGAGTCGCGCCTACTAACAATATCTTTGGGTAGGCCCAATATTTGACAATGTGTGAGAAAAAGAGTCGAGTTGTATCTTCTGGTGAGATATTTTGTGGGGCTGCTGTGAAATATGTATAGTTTGAAAGCCGATCTGTGACAACCAAAATGGATGCAAGATTACCGACTTGGGGCAATCCCGTGATGAATCTAAGGGAAACACTTTCCTAGGGTCTCTGTGGGATATGTAACAGCTGTAATGGTCCCATCTATGATGAGTGCTCCGACTTGTCCTTGTGGCATGGCTGACAAGTCTTCCCCCGCTGAGGAGCGTTACCAGTCTGTTGAGGTTTATGACATGAGGGCTAATTGTTGTTGCGAAGGGTCGCCAGAACCAGGGGTTCATGTCTGTGGCTACCTTCTCCAACTGCAAGGCCGAGATGCTTCCAATGGCCATCTTTATAGGGCTGCATGGTATGGTGTAGGGCTTGGCCCCGTTTTCTCTAATCATTAGGAGCATGTTAGCATGTGGTATTGTTATGGTGTTGGTCTGCCTCATGAACTCCAAACCCACTATTATGTTGAAGTCATCTATGATTGCGATTCACATGTCGATGTTTCCTTTGTATATGCCAAGTTTCACTGGGACATCTGTAGTTGTTCCACCCAATGTCTGGGGCGGCGAGTTGATAGCCTTGACGCAGACTTTACTCTTTTGCACAATTTGACCCAGGCGCTCTACCTGAGCTAAAGCCAAGTAGTTGTGGGTAGCACCCGTGTCTATCAGTGCGTGAAGGGGCTTGCCATTCATTTTTAGTTTGACAAATATTAGGGTCCTCGCTTGTGTAGGAAGCCCTTCGTCCATCTTTTCCTTCCCTTTCTTGGTGATTGGGCTTGATATTTTCTTAGGAGGACTTGCACTGGTCCTTGCTAAGGCATGTGGGATAGAGCCAACAATTGCATTGAAGGTGCCTATTTAGTCTTCTTCTGATGTATCCGATGCATCTAACTCATCCTCGACAATTTGATGAGCATTGATCTTGATGGTTGGGCATTCATTATTCCAATGCTCCCCGCCACAATGACGGCATTATGAGGGAGGCTTTCTCCCCTAATTGTTGTTGATGGATGCAGAGTTGTTGCTGTTTGAGGGAGGAGTCCTAGTTTTGGATGCGCTCCGATCTCCCTTACTTTTGCTTGGGCCACCATTGCTGGGATGGTTCCCGTTGAATCGCCCTCGGATAGGCGGTTGGGTCTCGTCGTTCTTAGTTCCCAAAAGATAATTGCCAAGGCATTCTACAGCTTGAATAGCCTTGAGCAGGGTGTCTACCCATTGTCTCAATAGTTCCATAGGGGCATGAGGTTTCAAA
The DNA here is from genome assembly GCA_034376525.1 of Nicotiana benthamiana. Taxonomy (NCBI): domain Eukaryota; kingdom Viridiplantae; phylum Streptophyta; class Magnoliopsida; order Solanales; family Solanaceae; genus Nicotiana; species Nicotiana benthamiana. Next base: position 49,120,525 of record CM067325.1, on the reverse strand, counting down.
CCTTCTATGAATGCAAAGAGTTTGTCTTTGTTCCCCATGTCATGTATGTTCAGCATGAGTGCGGAAAATTCGCGCACGTACTCCCTCACTGAATTGGTATGATGGAGCTCCCCTGGTTTTCTCCTTGCGTTGTATTCCACATTTTCGGGGAAGAAGTGCAGGCATACGGCTGCCTTCAAGTCATCCCATGTCTGGAGAGTATCTTCACCGGACTTGGTGGCTTCGTATTTGACCTGCCACCAATGTTTGGCATCGCCCTGAATATACATGGCAGCAGTTGCTACCTCATTGGATCTTCCAACTGGCCCACGGCATCGAAGTATTGTTCGATGTCGAAGATGAAGTTTTCCACTTCTTTAGCATCTCGGGATCCGTCGTATGGCTTTGGCTCCGGTATCTTAATTTTTTGTAGAATAACGATGGGGTTTGCAGTACCCCTGATATGGTTGTTGCCTCCTCGAAGCAGGCTCTGTAGGACAGCATTGACAACATTAAGCTGGCCTGTCAAGTCGTCTATGGTTTACTGCGTGGCAGTTAGTCTGTCTACCTCATGTTCCCGATGGGTTAAATCATCGGCACGCTCCTGTTGGAGGTCCTCAAATTTGGGATGAATATTGGCAGTTTCAATGGTTGTCGTTTGGCGATCATCCTTAGAGTCGCTACTAATTTTTGCGATGTCATCTTCGTCCTGCTGCATTCGTCAATCCATGTCGACTAAACTTTGCACTAGGGTGGTGCTCAGGTCAGGCACCATATCCACGATGAGTCATAATTGGTCAACCGTCTCCTAAAGGGATGCTAGACGCTCCCTATGATTCACCATGGTCAGAAACTGTGATGATAGAAAATGTGTTCCCTTGTCCGATGTGGAGCCCAGGCTCTGATACCAACTATTACGCGGCGCCTTCCTGAGATTCCTTGGAAGGGCAACACGTAAGGCTAAGCAACCGATGTCAATACAATTGATGTCCTCCAATGATGTCCCCGTCGTACGCTAGACTAGATTTTCAGTGCCATGCGGGAAAACCAATGTCACGAGAAATTGCGGAAGCTGAGAGAGAATTGGGGTTTGAATGATGATGATGATTTTATTGATGACTGAAATCTGATTACAAAAAATACGGTGTCAAGGGGGATAGACACCAGTATAGAAAATGCTTGCTTGAAAATGTTTGATTGCTTGATTCCCCTTAATAATACTAAAAAATAAAAACCAAAATTACATGACTGGCCCTAAGAAAGCTGTAAAAGCACACTGAATGAAAATGAAGTAAAACTGGCCTAGAAATACAATGAAAAAAGACTTAGTTTATTGCAATGTAGAAACAAGTCTGATGGCAGCAACTGTGTCTTGCGGGTAAGGGTCTACGCGCGCGGTGCTACGGGCGCGCGCGACACTTGTAGTGTTTGCTTGAGGCTAGGCGCTCCAGCTTGGCATCAGGGTCTGTGTGCGAGGCGCTGCTGGAATGGGCTTGCCGCTGGGCGCCGGCAAGGCATTAGGATCTGTGCACGTAGCATTGTCAGTATGCATGGCGCTGTTGACATTGGCCAGCCGCTGGGCAATTGGCGAGATGCATCGGTGGGGCGAAGAGGCTCATGCACTCTTGTCACTTGAATCAGCCAAGACCACAGGGCCAACCATGGTGCTAGGCATTGTGAGGCTTGCTAGGCCGCCATGGGGCGCGACCAAGGGGTCATAGGGCATGTATGAAAAGCAGCCCATGACATTATATATGCATATATGCTATTTTGAAAGTATTTATATATATTAAAATATACAGTAAAAAATTAGGTATCAACATCGTGCGTCGGACACATATGTAAAATACTAACTTCATAATTATTTATGGTTTATTAATATTAGTTTGTTTACTTAATAGTTATGTTTTCATTTCAGGAAGATTATCATAAGAAGATGAAAGAATGGCAACAAACTCATCCTCCTTCAACTCAACCAACACGTGATGATATGACTTAATTGCGGACAGAGGCAGCGTGTGAAATAAACAAAGGTAGAGTCTACAGACTTGGAGTACGTCGACCTACATGTCATCCAAACCCACTCTTAGCCAATTCTTCTTTTTCTCAAAATCAAGAACATATGGAAGATATTAGAAAATAAATTCGTGATTTGAAGCAACAATTGGACTCCCAATTCGGAACATTTGTTAAGATGCAGAAATTCATGAGAAAACATGTACATGATCTATCTAACGATGAGGATGAACAAACTGAGTCTGATGTGTAGTAGTTTAGGTGTAATGTTTTGGTTGATTGATAAACTTGATTGTGAGAGGCAACTTTATATTTTGTTTTTAAACTTGAATGTGGGCTACTATTTGGATGTTTTTATGCCCAAAATTATTAGGTTTAATGTATTTGTTGGTTTAAATTGTGTTAATGGTTAATTTGTGGGTTTAGATGTTATATTTGTTGATTGGTTGTTGGTGCTATTATATTGTAATTGTTTGATGGATGGTATAGCTCAAAATTGAGCAGAATTCTGCACAATTTTACAGAAAATTCCGATTGATTTCCAAAGAAAACAGTCTCCCAGCAGCCTAGTTTTTCCAAAAATACCCGGATTTCCGACTGAATTGTTCAATAATTTTTTTAAAAAAAATAATTGATTTACCAGTTTCGACAGATTCTGTCGGAAATTATATATTTTAATATTTATTTTTATTTATATTATTACAACTTATTTAGTCTGTAAAATTCCGACCACTTTGGTCGGAAATTGAAAATAATTTGGTCGTCTGACCTTTTGAACGTTTCGAATACTTTGATCATAAACCACCGATGGATTCGGTTAGAAATTATTTTCTGACCAACTATTTTCTGACCGATCAATTTTGATCGGAAAGTAATCTGAAATTTATGATATCTGAGCGACTTTCGATTGTTTTGGCGGTCGAAAAGGCTTGGCGATGGAGAGGGGGAGGGGCGTACGGACCACTCCATTCAAAGTGTCACAAGAGGCCGTCGCACCCCGACAGCAAAGTGAACCACCGGAACTAAAGTCACAATTGCAGGCCTTTGGAGATGGTTCAGTCATTTTTCAGTAGTGTTAAATTATTAAACTTTATCTATAAATTTAAAAAGTAAGATTGAAATATTTTTCTTATAACAAAAAATCAAAAAATTCAAAAAAATATAAAACGAATTAATCTAAACCGATATAGGTAATTTGGTTTAATTTTAATAAAATCGTACTAACTCGATCTATGTGCACCCAGCCATTGGCATATTCACCTAGCTTGGTGTTGTTTTAGTGACTTTTAGGATTGTTTTTCATCTATATGAATATAGAGAAAAAAGAGCTACGTAATAAATGATCATCACCTAGTTCAACTTATAATAAACTACTAATTGTTACAAGACACTATTATAAAATTTATTTACTTAAAGTGTATAGAGATATATACACATTTGTATCCATCCCTTCACTAAGAAACTTTTCTTTCATCGATGCAAAAAGCGGCCTTGGGGGAAGGACTTTTTTCCTTGTTTGGGAAGTTTAGAGTGATGACCATCTATTGAACTGAGAAAGCTTCAACGTACCAAAAGACAAAATTAAAAAGGTTGACATTATTGGATCAAGTCTTTCAACTTTTCATATGATGATTTTGGAGCTTTATGTCAAAGAATTTTTAAACTACTGACTATTAAGGTAATCAACCTAACCAATAATTAGTTAGAAAGAGTCGAGATATATATCATGTACATAATGTCTTAAAAAATATTCTATTTCCTTTGAACGCGTATCGCATACGTAGAAATAAGAAAATGAAAGAAAGAATAAGAAAAGAGAGAATAGGGGTGTGTGTACATATGTTTGACAGTTTGAGAGAGAGAT